>JAZHEH010001606.1:5625672-8438508 GCA_036589455.1 Ateles fusciceps | reverse complement strand
TACAAACACCTCTTGCAAATAAACCAGTAACTCTTGATGATAAGGATAATGTAGATAATCCTTACATTATGGATGGACACATACACCCCTGCAAGACTAAAACAGGAAGTTAAATCCCTGAATAGACCAATAACAAGGTCTGAAATTGAGGCAGTAACTAATAGCCTATCAAACAAAAGTCCAGGACCAGATGGGTTCACAGCTGAATTTTACCATAGGTAAAAAGAGGAGCTGGTCCCATTCCTTCTGAACTATTCCAAACAATACAAAAAGAGGGAATCCTACCTAACTCATTTTATGAGACCAACATCATCCTGATACCAAAACCTGGCAGAGACACAACTAAAAAGGGAAATTTCTGGCCGATATCCATGATGAACATTGATGGGAAAATCCTCAATAAAATACTGGCAAACTGAATCCAACAGCACATCAAGAAGCTTATCCATCACGATCAAGACAGCTTCATCCCTGAAATGCAAGGCTGGTTCAACATATGCAAATCTGTAAACATAATCCATCACATAAACAGAACCGAGACAAAAACCACATGATTATCTCAATAGATGCAGAGAAGGCCTTCAAGAAAATTCAACAGCCCTTTATGCTAAAAACTCTCAATAAACTAGGTATTGATGGAATGTATCTCAAAATAAGAGCTATTTATGACAAACCCACAGACAATATCATTCTGAATGGGCAAAAACTGGAAGCATTCCCTTTGAAAACCAGCACAAGACAAGGATGCCCCTCTCTCACCACTCCTACTCAACGTAGTATTGGAAGTTCTGGCTAGGGCAATCAGACAAGAAAAAGAAATAAAGGGTATTCAACTAGGAAAAGAGGAAGTCAAATTGTCTCTATTTGCAGATGACATGATTGTATATTTAGAAGACCCTGTCGTCTCAGCCCAAAATCTCAAGCTGATAAGCAAATTCAGCAAAGTCTAAGAATACACAATCAATGTGCAGAAATCACAAGCATTCCTATACACCAGTAACAGACAGACAGCCAATCATGAGTGAACTCACATTCACAGTTGCTATAAAGAGAGTAAAATATCTAGGAATACATCTAACAAGGGGATGAAAGGACCTCTTGAAGGAGAACTACAAACCATTGCTCAAGGAAATGGGAGAGGACACAGACAAATGGAAAAACATTCCATGCTCATGGTTAGGAAGAAACAATATTGTGAAAATGGCCATACTGCCCAAAATACACATTCAATGCTACCCCATCAAGCTACCATTGAATTTCTTCACAAAATTGGAAAAAAACTACCTTAAACTTCATATTGAACCAAAGAGAACCAGCATAGCCAAGACAATCCTAAGCAAACAAACAACAACAAAAAAAACAAAGCTAGAGGCATCATGCTACCTCACTTCAAACTATACTGCAAGGCAACAGTAATCAAAACAGCATGGTATTGATACCAAAACAGAGATATAGACCAATGGAATAGAAGAGAGGCCTCAGAAGTCATGCCACACATCTACAACCATCTGATCTTTGATAAACCTGACAAAAGCAATGGGGAAAGGATTCCCTATTTAATAAATGGTGTTGGAAAAACTGGCTAGCCATCTGCAGAAAGCTGAAACTGCATCCCTTCCTTACACCTTATACACAGATTAACTCCAGATGGATTAAAGATTTAAATGTAAGACCCTAGAAGAAAATCGAGGCAATAGCATTCAGGACATAGGCATAGGCAAGAACTTCATGACTAAAACACCAAAAGCAATGGCAACGAAAGCCAAAATAGACAAGTGGGATCTAATTAAACTTAAGAGCTTCTGCACAGCCAAAGAAACAATCATTAGAGTGAACCGGCAACCAACAGAATGGGAAAAAATATTTGCCGATCTATCCATCTGACAAAGGGCTAATATCCAGAATCTAGAAAGAAATTAAACAAATTTACATGAAAAAACAACCCCATCAAAAAGTGAGCAAAGGATATGAACAGATGCTTCTCAAAAGAAGACATTTTTGTGGCCAAAAAACATGAAAAAAAGCTCATCATCACTGGTCATTAGAGAAATGCAAATCAAAATCACATTGAGATACCATCTCATGCCTGTTAGAATGGCGATCATTAATAAATCAGGAGACAACAGATGCTGGAGAGGATGTGGAGAAATGGGAACGCATTTACACTGTTGGCAGGAGTGTAAATTAGTTCAGCCACTGTGGAAAACAGTGTGGCAATTCCTCAAGGATACAGAATTAGAAATAACATTTGACCCAGCTATCCCATTACTGGGTATATAGCCAAAGGTTTATAAATCATTCTGTTATAAAGACACATGCACATATATGTTTATTACAGTACTGTTTACAATAGCAAAGACTTGGAACCAACCCAAATGCTTGTTAATGATAGACTGGATAAAGAAAATGTGGCACATATGCACCATGGAATACTATGCAGCCATAAAAAGGGGTGAGTTCATGTCCTTTGCAGGGACATGGATGAAACTGGAAACTATCATTCTCAGAAAACAAGAACAGGAAACCAAACATTGCATGTTTTCACTCATAAGTGGGTATTGAACAATAAGAACACAGGGAGGGGAACATCACACACCAGGGTCTGTCAGGAGGAGAGGGGGGTAAGGGAGGGATAGCAGGGGGTGGAGGGATTGGGGAGGAGTAACATTAGGAGAAATATCTAATGTAGATGACAGGGGGATGCATGCAGCAAACCACCATAGCACGTGTATACATATGTAATAAACCTGCATGTTCTGTATATGTACCCCAGAACTTAGTATAATTTTTTAAAATAAATAAATCACATGCTGTCTTGTTATGCTGCCCAAGTGGTTCTCAAACTCCTCACCTCAGGCAACCTCAAACTCCCCAAGTAGCTGGGACTATCGGTGTATATCACCACACCCAGCTATTTTTTCTACAATTTTTAATATGTTAGTCTCACTACAGAACCAATAATATAAGTAGAGGAACAATCTCTCCTACCAAGTATATATTACCCGAATAATAAGTGTCCAAGAAAAACAGTTATATGCTATTTGTTGTACAGTTTTTCAACTAAAAGGTGCCAGGGAGAGTCCATGATTACCACAAGGAATTTGATCCACTGAAGATTTATACTGGCAAAAATATAGATGTCACACTAGTATGATTTAAAAGTCAAAGTATTAACATTTATCTAATTAAACCTTAACCAAATTTCATATTTTCTCTATTGGAGAAAGCATTTTCTAATGTGATTTTTCTGTTGCTGTGTATCTTCCAGTTCATTTTTGTTCAGCCCCCACCCTGTCACAGTACTTATCTTTCATTAGTTGCCAACATTAAATTTTTTAATCAACGAGCCATATTTCTACGGTTTTCTCTGACCAACTTTCCATAACCATCATAAAACAATAATAGGTAAACCACTGCTAAATTTTAAAAAAGTAAATACTATGCAAAAGTTGACTGAGTGAGAAAATTTTACAAGAGACCACTTACCTTAGTAGTAACAGTCAAGTCTTCATCATCTGGTTTAGGGCCTGAATCCACACACAGTTCATGGAAAATGCTTTAGAGCAAAACTATACAATAAAAATGAGTAAGTTGATTTTTTTTACTAATTTTTTAACTGCCAGTTCATATTCAGCATCCCCCCCCCCAAAAAAAAAAAATCTGGGAAAAGGTCAGCCATCTGTATATTAAATAACATTTCTTGATACAATTAAAATACGGCAGCTGTTCTGAAACTAGATTTTGGTTACCTACTTCTGCCTCTACCTGTCTAAATATACACAATGTTCAATGAAAACTGACCTTGAGCTCCTAACAAATAGTGACAGCCAATATATTGGCAGAGCTCGACAATAATTTACCCTCACAAATTATTTGTCCTGAAGCAGAACATGAAATTCCATTAATGGATAACATAACTTTTGTTACCTAAACTGGAAGGAACTTTATGACCTAAAACAAGGTAGAAAGATACAGTCTCTTGTCCATTATCTGTCTTTCATTAAAAGACTAATCTGTGTCACTTCAAAATGGCAGTCTTGATTCCTCAGCATGAAAACTACTTAAGAAGGTCCCAGTGCTTTCCTTTGTCCTAAAAGAGTACAGAGAACCCCCTGTGAGAAATATGTGAGAGCTAAATGTACAAAAGTCTAATAATGAAGGTGTATTTCCTTATTGATACTCTTCCCAGAAAGATTAAAACATTAACAATTATAAAAATCCACTTATTTTCACTCTATAGGTCCTACCTTATGCAAATCCACATAAACTAGTAAGCCCTTAAAAACCTTTATAGGGAGAGAGAGTCCAAGATGGCCGATTAGCAGCAGCTCACGATTGTAGCTCCCACTGAAAGCGCAGAGAGTGAATGGACGCCACATTTTCAGACGAATTTTCATAGCCTACGGACCAAGAGATTCTTGGCGGAGAAGCCCCACGGGTCCCGCCAGTGCGACCCTTTTGGAGGGCGCGGCCCGTTTTGCAGGCGCCCCGACGCGGCGGTTCTCAGTCCGGAGTATACGGGACTGAGTGGCCTTTGGTTGGCGTTTGGAGCTCCGGGAAGGCAGAGTCTCCCGTTCAGCTATTAAAAAGCGGACTGAAGGTGGGGAACCAGACCGGGAGATTCCCGGGCAGAAAAGTGCCACGAATCTTAACGCCGCTGTTTCGAGCTGGCGTAGTGGGTCGCCGCAGGGGAAAGCTGGTCCCCCCCCCAACAACAACAACAAAAAAACAGCAGTTGGAACTGCTGAGGATTAAGCGTTTCACACCAAGTACAGCTAACCCGGGAAGGTCCAGCTCTGTGGGGGAGGGGCGTCCGCCGAAGGAAAATTAAGAAATAGAAAAAAGCTTTATAACCAACAAGCTTGACGTCCACTCAGAGACCTAATCTGAAAGTCAGCAATTACACAGACAACAGGTGGATAAATCCCACAAAGATGGGAAGAAACCAGCGCAAAAAGGCTGAAAACACCCCAAATTAGAATGCCTCTCCTCCTACAGAGGATTGCAGTGCCTCATCACCAATTGAACAAGGCCTGATAGAAAATGAATGTGAGGAATCAACAGAATCAGGCTTCAGAAGGTGGATAATGAGAAACTTCTGTGAGCTAAAAGAACATGTTCTAGCCCAATGCAAGGAAACTAAGAACCTTGAAAAAAGGTTTCACGAAATGTTCATGAGAATGGTACAATTTAAAGAGGAATATAAGTGAATTAATGGAGCTGAAAAACACAATACGAGAACTTCGAGAAGTATGCACAAGTTTTAACAGTCGAATTGATCAAGCAGAAGAAAGGATTTCAGAGGTCGAAGACCAACTTAACGAAATAAAACGAGAAGACAAGATTAGAGAAAAAAGGGTAAAAAGGAATGAGCAAAGTCTCCAAGAAATATGGGACTATGTGAAAAGACCTAATCTACGTTTGATAGGTGTACCTTGAATGTGACGAAGAGAATGAATCCAAGCTGGAAAATATTTTTCAGGATATTATCCAGGAAAACTTTCCTAACCTAGCAAGGCAGACTAATATTCAAGTCCAGGAAATCCAGAGAACACCACAAAGATATTCCTCAAAAAGAGCAACCCCAAGGCACATAATCATTAGATTCATCAGGGTTGAAACGAAGGAGAAAATACTACGGGCAGCCAGAGAGAAAGGTCAGGTTACCCACAAGGGGAAGCCTATGAGACTCACAGCTGATCTCTCAGCAGAAACCCTACAAGCCAGAAGAGTGGGGGCCAATATTCAACATCCTTAAAGAAAAGAACTTTCAACCCAAGAATTTCATATCCAGCCAAACTAAGTTTCATAAGTGAAGGAAAAATAAAATTTTTTGCAAACAAGCAAGTACTCAGAGATTTCATTACCACCAGGCCTGCTTTACAAGAGCTTCTGAAGGAGGCACTATGTATAGAGGGGAACAACCAGTATCAGCCACTTCAAAGGACCCATCAGTAAGCTGCATCCAGATCCATCTTACATGCAAGGATATGCAGAGACTCAAAAACAAAGGGATGGAGGAAGATTTGCCAACCAAATGGAGAGCAAAAAAAAAAAAAAGCAGTAGTTGCAATTCTCATCTCTGATAAAATAGACTTTAAAGTAATAGAAACCGAAAGAGATAAGAAGGACATTGTATAACGGTAGAGGGATCAATGTAACGGGAAGAGCTAACGACCCTAAGCCTATGCGCACCCAATATAGGAGCACCCAGATACACAGGGCAACTTCTTGGTGACTTACAAAGAGACTTGGACTCCCACACAATAATAGTGGGGAGACTTTAACATTACATTGTCAATATTGGACAAATTAATGAGACAGAAGGTTAAGAAGGATACCTGGGACTTGAACTTAAACCTCAAACAAGTAAACTTAATAAACATTTACAGAACTCTCTACTCCAAATCCACAAAATATACATTTTTTTTTTCAGTAATGCATCACATTTATTCTAAAAGTGACCACATGGTTGGGAGTAATCACTCCCCTAGCAATTGCATAGCATTTCATAGGTTTAAATGAAATATTGGTTGGCTGTTTGTTTTGTTATTTTCCTCCCTTATTCCTTCCTGTCTCCATTGTATAACACAATTATTAGTATAAAAAAAGCTTTTAATATCCATTTGTAGACTGCATTCTAGCCTGGGCAATAGAGCAAGATTCCCGTTCTCTCTTCCCTTTTTTTTTTCTTCTTTTTCTCTTTATTTCATTCTTTTTTTCTTCCTTCTCTTTTTCTCTTTAAAAAAAAATAAAATAAAATGACTTACTACAAAAAAAAAAAAAAGAAAAGACACCTGAGAGAAAAGAAAATGTCAACTTATCCCAGAGTGAGGAGCATCCTAAGGGCTGCAGATGCACTGGGTGAGCAGGCTCCAAGAAAACCATCACAGGAAAGCCCTGAGAGCACCATCTAGCCTAACCCCTTCCAGCCACGATAGCCTGGGAAGTACTGTTCACTGTCAAAGACATGCTGACCAACTCCTCTTAACCTTTAATAAACTTGTCATGCTTTCATCAACTCAACAGTTAACCTTTTCTCCAACAATAAACCTTTCGAAAAAAAAAAAAACCTTTATAGACACTCAGATATCCAACAAGAGACACTGCTGAAAAAACAGAGTCATGGCAGTTGTACCTCTGTTTCCCTAAGTACTATCTAAATATCTTTCTTCCTATGGGTTCCCACTTCCAGGTTCCACTTATGCAGGGCTCCATGGCAGTCTCCAATCTTCAAATCTTCAGTCTATGGAAGCACAGATTCCTGAAAGGATGGCCTCAGGTCACAGGAGTAGTAGCACCCTATATCCCTGCTTCTGAATAACAACCTAACTGGAGTCTACTAACTACCAGCACAGACACACCTCCAACTACCCAGCTGAACTTCATGACTGATTTGACAGCCAGTGATGACCCTGACCCCAGCCTACTTGGATATGGGAAGGACATCAGTGAATGTGGAAAAGAGGCAGAGATGAAGTGAACTTCATAACTGATTTGACAGCCAGTGATGACCCTGACCCAGCCTACATGGATATGGGAAGGACATCAGTGAATTTGGAAAAGAGGCAGAGATGAAGTGACACCTGTCCTCGGCCACAGATCTATGTAGTTCAGTAATCTCCAGCCCATCAGTACTCAAGGGGCTCTAAGCCACCCTTCTGTAAGTCAAGATGGAATTAGATGATACCACATTTCTGTCTGCTGTAGAGACTCCTCCAAAGGTTTTAGCATCTTACAGCAAAAATCAAGTTTGTCAGTTATTGATTTAAAAAGAGCATAGCAATCTATTTAGAGCTTCCTTGAACCCTCTAATGTGCCTTTGTAGATAATTCCCAGTATCTTGTGTCCTTCATCTTTATAATTTATCAGACTTATCATAAACCCCAATAGTCTAATCTCTTATTAAATAATTCATATCCAGTGTCATTTCTTTTCAAACTCTGGCCTTCCCCTGCTCATTCCTTTCTTAGCCATTTCCATTGGGTGCACCAGATTCACTCCCCCTTTGTATTATTAAAACACAAGCCAGGCCAGGCATAGTGGCTCACACCTGTAATCTCAGCACTTTGGGAAGCTGAGGCGGGCAGATCACCTGAGATCAGGAGTTTGAGACCAGCCTGACCAACATGGAGAAACCTTGTCTTTACTAAAAATACAAAATTATCCAGGCATGGTGGTGCATGCTTGTAATCCCAAATACTCAAGAGGCTGATGCAGGAGAATTGCTGAACCTGGGAGATGAAGCTTGCAGTGAGCCAAGATTGTGCTGTTGCACTCCAGTCTGGCAACAGGAGTGAAACTCTGTCTTAAAAAAACAAAACAAAACGCCAATCAAATAAAAAAAGAAGGAAGAGTATTGGGCTTTAAAACAAGTTCAAATCTCATTTCTACCATGTCTTATGTCCAAAAAAAACATCCTAATCTCTTTGAGTCTCAAGTTCTGTATCTAGAAAATCACTTGACCAGAACGTTCAACACAGACAAGTACTAGAAGATATTTTAATTAGTCCTAAGATTCCTTAAATTTCTGTAATTCCATGTGCTTTTGGTTCTGTCTATAGGAAAA
The DNA here is from genome assembly GCA_036589455.1 of Ateles fusciceps. Classification (NCBI taxonomy): domain Eukaryota; kingdom Metazoa; phylum Chordata; class Mammalia; order Primates; family Atelidae; genus Ateles; species Ateles fusciceps. The sequence goes on along the minus strand of JAZHEH010001606.1, from coordinate 8,429,939 downwards.
TTGGGAATACATAGCCAGCAGAATTTGAAAACAACAAAACAAACACCAAGGAAGAAAAATCATGGAAAAGAAAAAAAAAATTAAAAAGCATTATGGAAATAGGCAGAGATACTAGTCTAAATGGAAAACAAAACTGGGAAGTTAAGTAATTTCTCTCCAAGACTTGCCAAATATTGGTTTTGTAAACCTATGACCAAACTTTTACTCTGCCCTAAAGCATTTGATGGTTTAAAAAAAAAAGATGCTGGTTACCACAAAAATTGTCAAATTTATTAGGACAAACTCAAGAACTAACCTCATTTCTAACAGTAACCTAAAATGAGAGTTTAACTTATTTAAACTCATTTAGACAATTATTAAAATAATTAATCTGATTAATCTTATTCAGACCTATACCTTGATCAAAGTGCTGCACAGATACTGCTATCAATCTGTGCTGAGGAGCAAGAGAAAAGATTTGAAAGCCAGATAGGCTGACAGTCAAACTGTGCGTCAGCTACTTTATAAGCTATGGGATCATGATCCAATTAATCAACCTCTCTAAACCACAGTTCCCCCATTTAATAAACAGTAGGTTATAAGAAAACAGATGTTGTGATGGCTTTATGAGATAAACGCATGGCACATAATAGGGTATTTAGCCCAGAATACAACACTCAATAGATACTAGTTTCTTCCATCTATATTTTCTTAGTTAACAATTTTTTAAATCTGTAAAATCCTACCTGACTGCAGATTCAACAGAACTCCTAGAATCTATTAAAGAAAAAGGTAAAATGCATTTTAAATCAATAATGTATAGAATAGTAAAACCCTAAGAAAGTACAGTGATGCATGTCTGTAATTTCAACTATTTGGGAGGCTGAGGAAGGAGGATCACTTGAGAAACCCAGAAGTTTGAGACCAGTTTAGGAAACATAGCAAGACTCTACTTTCATGAAAAAAAAAAAAAAAAGTATGCACAGTTATGTACATGATTTAGATCATTTTTCGTTAAAATACAGGACTGATGCTTTGTTACAAAGCATTCATTTGGGAGCATACCTGGGACTTTATTAGCATTAATATAAATTATACCTATTGGTATGTAATTAATGCAGTAAGAACTCTTCGCTTTGTATTTCTTCAATGCAAAGAAGAATAAATTTATCGAAATTTGATATCTACAAGCAAACTGCAGTATACAAGTCATCCTAGCCAAACCCTATGAAATTGGCTAAAAATGGTATTGTTAGCAGAACAGATGGAATGAGTGACCAGTGTCAAACAGCATGATTTCTGGACCAAAATATGAGGGGGGGCAGTTAAAATCAGAATAAACAGCAGCACCCCTTATCCACTGTATGTGTGGAAAAGACACACTTGCCATGTTTTTCTCTGCTCTCACACCACAGCGACAATCATCAAAAAAGGCGGCTTCTGTGACCAAACACGTGGAGAGGTTTTCCCCATCAACAAACAAGCAATCACTTCTGCAGATGACACAAACTGGGTGCATTCTAATTCAGTTATCATACTCCGTCTGCAGATAGCATCAGATTCCACAGGTAAAGGGCTCAGTCCTATGAGACTGCCTCCCTACATCAGTCCTAAGTCTGAAACTCCAGATATTCTGACCAATTGGCTTCAAACTGGGGTTCCCAGGACTCCCCTCTTTGGGTTAAATTGAATTGCTGGAATGGCTCAGAGTATTCAGGGAAACACACTTACCAGTATACTATGACATTACAAAAGGGACAGATGAAGAGATGCACAGTGCAAAGTATGGGGCTAGTGGCACAGAGATTCCATGCCCTTTCAGGACACACCACCTTCCAGGAACCTCCATGTATTCAACGATCTGGAAGCCCTCCAAGCCCAGTCCCTTTGGGTCTTTATGAAAGTGTCAATACATAGGCATAACTAATTAATCACTGGCTGTTGGTGACTGACAACCTTCAGCCCTTCTCAGAGTGAGACAGAAGATCTCAACCCTCTAATCAGTCTTCAGGATGGTGACCAGTTCCCATCCTAAATCTACCTAGGAGCTTCCAGCCATTGATCAGCAGCATACCAAAAGACATCACTTTGGAAATTCTAAGGAGTTTAAGAATTGTACACCAAGAAATGAGTCAAAGTCCAAACAGAGTTTACATCCCGCAGTTTTGAATTATGTGGTTACAGCTACTAATAGTTAACTGTATTCCAAACATACTACATTGAAAACTCCAGAAATAAACAAGTCATAAGTATTAGTGTACTAGTCTGAGAAGCACAATACAATCTTGAGCTATTGCCCTCTGTCCATCCCAGGATGTCAATCATTCCTTTGTTCAGTGCATTCACACTGCATATGCTGTCCAGCCATTAGTCATCAACATGGTCTCCTCCTGCATCCAGCTGTCAACATCATTAAGGCCTGAAGGTCCAGGAACACTCAAAGCTGATAATCTTTTTTTCTGACTTAGAGTCAGGGGGTGAATAGTGGCCTAACACTACATGACAATGCCTACATCATTCACCTCACTTCATCTCATTACATAGGCATTGTATCACTTCACGTCATCACAGGAAAAAGGGTGAGAACCATACCATATGTTTTAAAAGGCCACATTCAAATAACTTCTATTACAGCATGTTGCTATAATTTTCCATTTCATTATTAGTTATTGTTAATTTCTTACTGTGCCTAATTTATCAATTAAACTTTATCATAGATATGTAAGTATAGAAAAAAAACGAGTGATTCAGTACTATTTGTGCTTTCAGGCATTCACTTGGGGCCTTTGAATGTATCTCCCACAGTTAAGGGGGAACTACTGCACTTACTTTGTTGTGACACAACACAGTCTCTCTAGCTCTTCAGTTAAAACTATTCAGTTTAGGATAAAACACCCTATCACCAGAAGTCAGCAAAACAAGGATTCAGACCAGAAACAGGGATTCTTGCAAAAACTTTCCAGCTGCCAGTGGAGAAGAGCTCAAGAGATATTAATGTGTTACTCTGGCCAATACTCTTGGGGAAGGTGCTGGGTGTTTTACTTAGTTGTAGCTATGTGCTCTGCCCTACATATAACAAGGCCCAAATTCACCTGCCATTTTATCTCCCACAGAAAGAACCACTGGAAAGATTACTGCTTTAAGAGCTTATCCACTCTGAACCACATCACAGAACAAGACTCTGTCTCAACAACAACAAAGAAACAAACCCAGTTGCTCCCATGTAAAAATAAGTCTAGGTCCACACTAGATCTGAAGAGCTCACAATGCCATGAGACAGGACAGAAATATATTAAAAAATTATATTCCTGCTTTCTGTAGAAATAAAACTTGAATTTAAGCTTTTGTAAGACAAGAAAAGAGCAAAAAATGCAAAAGTAAAACTTGAAAAGCCATTTCATCATCAAGGGCTCATGATCACAAGACATTCACAAACTATATATATTGTTCAAAACATTGGTTCTGAATTTTGGTAAGAGTATGTTGCAGTTTCATTCAAGGATGTCCAAAAGGTCAAATAAGAGAATGTCATTTGCTATTTTGAGTCTTTTTTTATTTTTTAGAGAACAGTAAACCTCTTTAGAGAAATGAATTGTCATAACTTCATAGGCTAAAGGCTCATGAGTCATAATTCTAAGGGCATTTGTAAAATATGGTGGTGAATGCTTGCATTCTGAACTTCTCAGCCTTAAACTTTCATATAGTAAATATTCACAGACTGATTAAACAAAAGCCTCTTTTAATCTGACATTATTTTTCTTTTTCTGTTTGAGACAGTCTTGCTCTGTTGCCAGACTGGAGTGCAGTGATGCAATTTTGGCTCACTGCAACCTCCGCCTCCCAGGTTCAAGCGATTTCTGTGCCTCAGCCTTCCGAATACATGGGACTACAGGCACGTGCCACCATGCCCAGCTAATTTTTTATATTTTAATAGAGACGGAGTTTCACCATGTTGGCCAGGTTGGTCTCGATGTCCTGACCTCGTGATCTGCCCACCTCGGCCTCCCAAAGTGCTGGGATTACAGGTGTGAGCCACCACGCCCAGCCCATTTTTCTTTTACTTTTTTTTTCTTCATTTATCAGCAACAGGAGAGTCTAATTAAATGTGGTAGAGTGGTATAAGGGAATACAATGAAAAGTGTAAAATGAATTAAACCAGAGCTAATCATATCAATGTGGATACATCTGGAAAATACACAAAGTACACAAAATAAAGTGGCAGAAAGATATGTAAAGTGTAGAACCACTCACCTTCCATTTTAGGACACAAAAATTCTGCGTATTATTTCTGAGCATCACAATATAGTTAAGAATTTCAAAAGGGTATTGAAATGGAAAACAGCCAATGCTGTTGGTAGCCTCAATGATGTTCATGATGTTGGTCGCCTCTACGCAATTATCTTTTTTTAAAAACTTTTATACCAAAAGTCTCAAAAACCACCATTTTAAAAGACTGCCTTCCGGTTATGAATGAATACTTTCCTATTTCTTGATAATCAAAGATGCTACAAACACACCCATACACATACCCATACGCACACATGCACACACAGTCTGCTCGTCAGAACATCTCATTGGCTTCAGATCATCAGTGTAATAACATTAACAGGAAATCTCTAAAGTTAATACAGAAACTGACATCTAAGTAAAGCTTTCCTTTAGGTAAATATCAGAACTCCAACTAGCACATAAGACACTGGAAATATTATCTCAGAGTCTCAAAATTCACTGCTTTGAATCCCTGACAAGTATAAAAATTCCATATTGGAAATGTTATGCTATTCAAAATATTAAAATAGAAACATCTGAGTTAAAACTCTTATTTTTAAAATCTTGTTTTCTAATACTTCTAAATTAATTTTTATTGAAATATGGATACCAACAATAACATTTATGTCAATCCCTTCCATTCAATTTAGAATAAAAAGAATTAGGGGTAAGAAGAATGTGAGTACTTCCAATCATTTAATGTGCTTATTTCCAGCATTCCAGTTGTATTGAAAATGTACCTGCTCTCGATGTGTGTACATTCTTTCTTCGTACTGCTTCTCTCACAACAGGATCTTCCATTCCAATAGTAGGCTGAATGGATTTTAAAAGAAAATAACTAATCAGTCATATATATTTTATATAATATAAAGTTAGTAATGAAAAATAAATATACTTAGTTACTTTCAAGTAAGGATGTTATTCGGGAGGTGCTACAAAGCAAAGGGGACATGTAATCAATTATATGTAGGTATTACAGGGCCAACAAAACATTCATGCAGTGTTAGTATCAAGCTGAGTCCTCATGCCTGGCTATGAAAATAATTACTTAAGGTTTTGAGAGTTCTTTTTGGCCTCTTCTTTTCATTGCCTAGGACAGCAACATGATGGAAATATACTGAGTAAAATAGGAATATAGGATCCCTAAATCACAAAGTTTATATTTCAAAAGTGAGATTGTTTCATATGCCTACAACTAAAATAGAATAGTATGGGTATTAATGTGAACATGTTGGGCTGATAAGGATAAAAGGGACCATTAAACAGTGGAGCAAATCATAACCTGAAAGAATCAACGTCAAGGCTGATGGTGAATGTTACAGAGTATTTAAACTTGAAACATCAGAGGCACTGATGCCAGAAGACCACAAATATTTATATGTGCTTCCCCTTGTCCTGTCACTTAGGAAATACACAGTTGGAATGCCAGTTCAGGTGAATGTATGATTCACCTCTCATCAAATAAAGTGTTCTAAACTGATCAGCTATGATACACACTTACCTAATAACAGTTTCTGAAAATTTTTATTTTCCCATACCCACATGGCTACTGAAGCACCTACATTTCTCATATCCTCTCGTTTGACCTTTCTTAAGAGTTCCTTGATCCAATCATGCAAGACTTAAAACACATCAAATAAACCATACAGAATAAGCTTTCAATATGAAAGAGAAAACATTTGAATTACCAGTCTTGATGGAAAAGAAAAAACTTTTATATTTCAAGATCAGTGCAGTATTCTTAGAAAATGACAATTTTGGTACTCACAGAATAAATTTTATAATACGACTGCCTCTAAAATTAGGTAAGTTTGGTATGTCATCTTAGTCTGTAAACGACTTTTATAAAATAGCTATCATATCAAAGAACTGGCTGAACCCCCCAAAAAATTAGTCAAAATGCAACTTAATCACATCTTATTCTCTCATGTCAATGAAACTTCTTGCTCTGAGGCCTGACAGTTTTGAAAAGAAATTAGCTGCTGTGATTTACCCCAATTCTAGCACTGTCTCCTGCCTCCAGTACTCTCCACAGCAATAACGGCTTTTGCTAGACTGGGCATATCCCCAAGGAACTGAAAGTAAGGTGTCTCAAATTTCCTTGGTTTTAACTCCAAAGTTCCCCAACAAACATCCCCACCCCCTTGCCCTTTCACAGTCCCTCTTCCTTTGCAAAAGTAATCTTTAGATCTGTCATCCTGATGCTTCTCTTCCTGCTTTTTATAGATAATTGTGACAATTTTTTTCACCTGTATTCAGCAACAGTATACACCAATAATTTCTTTTTTCATCTCATTCTGCTTCCTCTGTGGCTAGAATCCTACTTCAGAAATAAAAGGAGATTAATGCCTTCCCTTGATTCTGTTATTTTTTTAAATTGCCGTCCAATGGTTCTTTTTCCAGATTTCTCTAAAGGAAGGCTATTTCCTTGTTATTCTGAGCTGTGTCCAAGGAACAGCGCCAACACCACCTGAGTACTCCTGAGAAAGGCAGAATCCCACATGTGCTGCATGAAGCTGTCCATTTTCCAGAAGCTGCTCAACTAATTCATGAAAATTTGGATGCTCTGTTCTATACTAATGTGCTTCCACATTTGTTTACCTTAATTGCTCATCTGGAACTTAGTCTCAATTTCTTCCCTGTTAAGTCCATGAATTTAATTCTGCATTATAAGCCATAATGTTTCCAATAAACTTTTAATCAGGCTATACCTTCTCTAACTTCCTCTTCATAAATCACATGACACTATTCAATTATGTTAATCTGACCTATATGATACTATCTGATGAAGTTATAACATTCTCTATAGAACTAAATTATGGCCACAAATGGCTGACCATTTATGGTGATAATCATCTATGGTAGATAAAACACAGGTCTGTGTGGTGTGGTACCTCAATCCTTAATGCCTCTCCAATGGTGAGAATGACAGCAAGAGCAGGAAGATGTTGCTCTCATTCTCTGACACATTTTGGTGCTGGAAGCTGATGTTACCTTTCCTATTTCTATCATCCTGCTCTTCCTTCTTATACAAATCAATTTGACTTTACTATCCTCCTTTACATACACCTGCATACTCTATCTTCATTTATTCCAGGTACACTCTGCCCTCCTCATTCTTTCTCTTTTATTCACTTTCTCTTCCCTCTTTCCTGACTTGCCTCAGATCTTAGAGTATCTTAAAATGGGAACTAGTAATTCAGCTCCTTTAATGGTACTCTCAATAAGACTCTATGCTGATCCTTGATTAGATATAAAACTTATCAAAATTTTACTTCTCCTTTACTTATTATACATTTAATAGAACATTTTCTTTAGCTATTTGAATATATTAGTGCCATATTTTTAAAAATCCATCAAATTACTTTTTAAATAAAATAGTATTCTTACCTTCTCCTTTTACATTGACTATACCGTATTTCCCTCTCTCCATTGGAAGGTCTAGGTAAACGCTCTGACATTTTCTCGGGGGACACACTGTTGAGGTAATATCAAGCATGGGTTTCCGTTTACAAAATTATAATGAGTTGTCTAAAGACTTCATCAATTTTTTCTCTTTTTTAAAAAAAGGGTCTCACCCTGTCACCTAGGGCTGGAATGTAGTGGCATGATTATGGCTCACTGCAATCTCAACCTCCCAACCTCAAGCAGTCTTCCAACCTCAAGTTCCTGAGTAGCTGGAACTACAGGTGTGTACCATCATGCTAGGCTACTTTTTTTTATTGTTATTGTTGTAGAGACAAGGTCTCATTATATTGCCCAGGCTGGTCTCAAACTCCTGGTGTTGTTTTTTTTTTTTTTTTTTTGAGACAGAGTCTCACTCTGTCACCAGGTGCCAGGCTGGAATGCAGTGGCATGATCTCAGCTCACTGCAACCTCCCCCCTCCCTGGTTCAAGCAATTCTCCAGCCTCAGCCTCCTGAGTAGCTGAGACTATAGGCATATGCTGCCACACCCAGCTAATTTTTTTTTTTGGTATTTTAGTAGAGACTGGGTTTCACCATGTTGGCCAGGATGGTCTCGATCTCTTCACCTCATGATCCACCCGCCTCAGCCTCCCAAAGTGCTGGGATTACAGGTGTGTGCCACCGTGCCTGGCCCAAACCCCTGGTCTTAAGTACTCCTTCCACTCTGCCTCCCAAAGTGTTGAGATAACCAATGTGCCCCACCACAGCCAGCACTAATTAATTTACTTAAATAAATCTGTTTACCCAAGCTTGGTGGCTCCCTCTTATCCCAGCCCTTGGCAAAACCAAGGTAGGTGGATTGCTTGAGCTTGGAGTTCAAGACAAGCTTGGGCAACATAATGAGAAACTATCTCTACAAAAAAAAAAAAAAAAAAGTTAGGCATTGTGGTGTGTGCCTGTAATGCCAGCTACTTGGGAGGCTGATGTGGGAGGATTACTTGAGCCTGGGAGGTGGAGACTAGCAAGCCAAGATCATGCCACTGCACTGCAGCCTAGGCAACACAGCAAGACTCTGTGTCACCCAAAATTTCAATTTAGTATTTTAAAACTAATTTCACTTAAAAAATAAAAGGAGAAGCATGTACTGAAAACCAAAGCATTCCAGTAGAGAATGTCATCTGCACTTTCTAGATCAGGCTCATCTGTTATCTTCATATGTCCATTCACTTGCTTATCCAAGCATGACAGCCCAAAGGAAACATATTCACAGACAAAATATTAGCATATGCATATTTCAGTCAGGAACTAGCTTCAAAGTACCTAACTCTACTTTGCAATCTCCACCAAAAATAAGAAAACATTTTAAAAATGCATATTGGCAGCCTAATGCGGTGGCTCACACCTGTAATCCCATCACTTTGGGAGGCTGAGGCAGGCGTATTATGAGGTCAAGAGATCGAGACCATCCTGGCCAACATGGTGAAACCCTGTCTCTATTAAAAAATACAAAAATTAGCTGGGTGTGGTGGGGTGCGCCTGTAGATCCCAGCTACTCGGGAGGCCGAGGCAGGAGAATTGCTTGAACCCGGGAGGCGGTGGTTGCAGTGAGCCTAGATCGTGCCACTGCACTCCAGCCTGGTGCCTGGCGCCTGGCGACAGAGCAAGACTCTGTCTCAAAAAAAAATATACATATATATATATATATATACGTGTGTGTATATATATATACGTGTATATATACGTGTGTGTGTATATATATACGTATATATATACATGTATATATACGTGTGTATATATACGTATATATGTACGTATATGTGTGTGTATATATAACGTATATATATGTATATATATGTGTGTGTGTATATATATAACGTATATATATATATACGTATATCTTATATATGAAAAACAGGTGCGTTGGCTCACATTTGTAATTTCAGCACTTTGGCAGGCCGAGGCGGGTGGATCACCTGAGGTCAGGAGTTTGAGAGCAGCCTGACCAATACGGTGATACCCTGTCTCTACCAAAAATTAAAAAAATTAGCCCGGATTGGTAGTGCGCACCTGTAGTCCCAGCTACTTGGGAGGATGAGACAAGAAAATTGCTTAAACCCAGGAGGTGGAGGTTGCAGTGAGCAGAGATCACACCACTGCACTCCAGCCCGGGTGAAAGAGCAAGACTCCATCTCAAAAACGTATATATACACACACACACACACACGCACGACATACACACACATATATATAAAATATAAATATATATATTACTTGGTGTAATACAATATTTAAAAAATTTAAATATCCTCATATAAATATTTCAGTGTTAAGATATTTATGATAGAAAACTTGGAAATATGTCATACTGAGCATCAATAGAACACCATAGAAGATGCTTCCTTTAGGTAAACAAAGACTTGGAAAAACCCACATATTTTTTGATAAAATCTTTACTGATAGAAAAAAAATAGGTTGAATAGGATGATAATGTAGTAATAAAATTTATTATGTTATATTTAAATAAAAGCAAGCAAATATGTGATCAACTGTGCAACTATTTTATTTTTTTATTATACTTTAAGTTCTGGGGTATATGTGCAGAACATGCAGGTTTGTTACATAGGTATACATGTGCCATGGTGATTGGCTGCATCCATCAGGCCAGGGGCAGTGGATCACACCTTTAATCTTAAGACTTTGGGAGGCCAAGGTGGGTGGATTGCTTGAGCCCAGGAGTTTGAAACCAGCCTGGGAAAAATGGTCAAACCCCATCTGTACAAAAGACACATAAATTAGCTGGGCATGGTGGTGCATGCCTGTAATCCCAGATACTCAGAAGACTGAGATGGAAGGATCACATTACCCTGGAAGGTCAAGGCTGCAGTGAGCTGAAATTGCACTACTGCACTTTAGCACAGGCAACAAAGTGAGACCCTGTCAAGAAAGAAAAGAAAAGAAGAAAAAGAAAAGAAGGAAAGAAAGAAAAGAAAAAGAGAGACAGAGAAAGAAAGAACGAACTTCAAAAGTGTAGCAAGCTTTCTTTAAAAGGAAAAAAAAAAAAACATCTATTTAGGAGGCATCTAAAATGTGCCAGGATTCTATTTCACATTTGCTGTACATACTGTAATCATAAAAAATAATTATGATGATGGCTTTCTGCCCATGCCAGGGTGTTAAGAGCAAAATGATGAATAGATGTGATCCTTTGTTCTCTCCATTCAGAATTTCCTCTCTTAGACTTTCACATGGCTGGCTCTTTCTCATCCTTTAGTTGGCAGCTTAAATATTATACTCAGAGAGGTCATCTCTGACCACAGATTTCCATTCCTACTCCCATTCCCATCCTAACTACAAACTTCCTTGGGGGGGGGCCCAATATCTTCTAACATTTTCTATTTTCTTTATAGAAAGCATTTATAGTGAGAAGTATTTGCTCTTTCTTTCTTTTTCTGTTCCTACTACTATAGCATAAGATCTCATCTTGTATATTCAGTGTCTCACTGACTAGCACAGTTTGTGATCTGTAACAAAAATAAATTCTAGGTCAAAACACTTAAAATTTCATCAGAAAGTCTCATGTGCCAAACCGCTATGTTCCTACAGGACATCTTCAGTCCTAGTAGCCTGCCAAAACTGAACACACCCCTACCCCAAATTTAAAATCCCCATGCCATTTCCTACTTTCCCATTCTTTTCTTGATGCTACTGCCATTTTATCATCCTTCAGGTTTACAAAAATTTTCCTCGAGATTTACTAAGTCACTGAATACTGAATACTCTGTGATCATTTTGTCTCACATTTGTAAACATATTTTCCAGTTTACAAATGTTTTTACATTTCCCACTACTTTTGTTCATTACACATACCTGAGAGGTACCATTAGTACCATTTTTATGAACGAGGTCAATGACAATCAAATAAAGAATTTTTCCCAAGGTCCCATACCTAGTAAGTGGCAGAACCAGGACGCTAACATGTCTTTTGACTTCTACTTGGTGCTGGTAAAACTATGCACCAGCTGCTTCTAGTGAAAAGTCAGGCCCCTCCCATTTCTCTCCACAGTCATAACATTAGAATACACCATTATTATTTTATACTTCTGCTGCTTAAGTGTGGCTGCCACAAAAGTACTCAGTGTGTTCTCTTTTTGAAAATGACTTCCACTTACTACAACACTAAACTAAATTGTTGTTATTACAGTCCCACATAGTTACTACTCCCCCATGTTTTTTTCTTAACCTAAAATGTTCATTGTAGATCTATATTGGACAATCAAAATACATAAACATACTAAAATCCCAGCATTATCTTTTCAAGTTCCAATTTCAATAAAAACTACAATTCAAACTGTTTCTAACTCTCCTTATGATTTTGCACATCCAGATATACCACAGAATGATACATTTGGCCACAGCTTAACCTGAAATAATTCTTTAGATTTTAGATAAACTTATTTTCAGAACACAAAGTGATTTTTTTCACAAATTCTAAACTTTATTTTTCTGGCACTATACTATACTTGCTTCTTAAATGAATCATGCATATTAGCAGAATTATACTATGAAGCAGTAATTTACTTAGCACATAATTACTTTATTAATTATGAGCTAAAAACAGAGAAAATAATTCATTATGGGCATATGCAGGAGGTAATTATTTGCATAAATCACTTCTTGTGGGGGAAAATGAGAATTTAGTTTATAGTAGTACCTTATTTAAGTGGGTTGGCATTGCAAATAGTATTAGTTGCTTTTATTCTGTTTGTCAAAAAGATAAAGATAAATGTATAAATTCAGCTCTTCCAAAGAAAAGGAAAAAAAAACAAGAGTAAATCTTGTGAGCAATAATTGCTGAATGAAAGCCACACATAGATAACTAAAGAGAAAGCTGTAACTAAATATGCTGACTATGAAGACACAGATGGACTGAAAGACCAGTCACTAAAGAAATGAGATCTGTGAGAAAAAAATTAGGTGGGGGATAAATCATTTTTAAAATGTGAGGATGAAGGGAGAAACAACAAAGAAGCCTAACTAGTCAATTTAATATGAGCTTCAGCCAAGAAAGAAAAGAAACAACATGACGTACAATAAAGTACATGGAGAAATAGATATGTAACAGAGCCTTTTGTTCCTTTATAGCCCTAACGATGCAGGTTAATACTTATGCTACAATTAGTTTTTTAAAAATATTTCTGTGATACATAGTTTAATTTTGTTACTATAAAACATTCAATTAGCTAACCATTGTCATCTACCACTACCTGAAAGACCGTTATTATTACAGAGAGGGAAAACTAGAATTTTCCATCAACTATCCACCTAGAGAAAGAATTGGTCACCAGAATTCTAAAGAGTAATGCATGGCTTATAAAGGTGTATTTATTAGAGCATGAGTTGGGGCTAATAAAATGTTTAAGAAATTTTAGCTCCCCTTCCACACTCTTCATGGAAGCCTTCTCTTCTCCTTTCCTTCTCTTTCTCTACCTAAACAAAATCACCTTTCTTCACAAACACACACACACAAATTTTAGTCTAAAATCATCATCTAAGATTCCAGTTGAATTATACTAGAAAATATATTGTAACCCTCTTTGCTATTAATGATCTATTTCTAATTTATTTCCTTTTTATTTATAGCATAATTTCTCAAAATAACACATCAAAACTTATACATCCTTAAACATTAAAAAATAATACAAATGTAAGCAATATTTTTTAAATGCAGTATTTAATCAATAGATACATTATGTATATTACTTATAACATTCCACTATATAAAAATTAATTTGTCTATTTATTCAGATTAAACAACTATTAAGGCTGAATGTGGCAACTCATGCCTGTAACCCCAGCACTTTGAGAGGCTAAGGTGGGCATATCATGTGAGTCCAACAGTTAAAGACCAGCACTGGGCAACAAGGCAAAACCCCATCTCTACAAAAAATACAAAACTCAGCCAAGCATGGTGACAAAGACCTACAGTCCCAGCTACTTGGATGACTGAGGTAGGAGGATCACCTGAGCCCAGGAAGTGGAGACTTCAGTGAGCCAAGATCCCACCACTGCACTCCAGCCTGGGTGTCAGAGTGAAACTCCATCTTGAAAAAGCAACAATCACAATGCTTCTTACATGGGAGACTGTATTCCAGGTACTCCAGTTTACACACAAATATATCTATGACCTCCAGTAGCTCGTAGTATGCAGGAACTTCAAATGATTATTTAAACAACTAAATATAAAATTTCTGTAATTTTAAATTTCTGAATATAATATAAAGACTTTGAGTGGATATTTTAAATAAACTACAATGACAAAATTATGGTGTTAAAGTCTTACCATATTGATATTGAGTCTGCTTATATAACTGGTTATTTGCAGTAAAATATATGTTATTCATTAGATGAAATGTTTTACATATACCCTTTATGGACAACTTATAAAACACACAAAAACCCAATTGTAATACAAATTTTGATAACATAAATTTATATTTCCACATTTCTACAATTTATATTTTTAAAGCAGATACAATCTGGTTATGTTGCCCAGGCTATTCTCAAACTCCTGGGCTCAAGCAATCCTCCTGCCTCAAACCCCCAAGTAGCTCGGACTACGGGTGTACACCACCATACCCAGCTAGTTTTCTGCAAATTTTAATATTATTTTAGTCTCACTACAGAACTAATAAGTAGAAAAAAAAATCTCTCCTAAAAACTATATGATATCAAAATAGTAAGTGTCCAAAAAAAGCTATATGCTATGTGCTGTACAGTTTGCCAATAAAAGGTACCAGGGAGATTCTATGATAATTACAAGTAATTTGATTCACTAAAGATTTATACAGGCATAAATATTACGAAAGTAACACTAGTATGATTTAAAAGCCAATATTAATATTTATCCAAATAAACCGTAACCAAATTTTATATTTCCTTTATTGGGGAAAGCATTTTCTAATGTGATTTTCCTGTCACTATGTATTTTCCAGTTCATTTTCATCACAGTACTTAATCAATCTTTTGTTAACAAGGTTAAACAAATTTTTTTAATCAACTAGCCACGTCTATACTTTTCTCTGACCAACTTTTTATTACCAACATAAAAAAGATAGACAAACCACTGCTGAATTTTAAAAGTAAATAATATGAAAAACTTGACTGAGTGAGAAAATTAATTTTACAAGAGGCCACTTTACCTTGGTGTTAACAGTCAAGTCATCATCATCTGGCTTAGGGCATGAATCAACAAGCAGTTCATGGAAAATGCTTTAGGGCAAAAACATACAATGAAAATGAGAGAGTTGATTTCTTTATAAATTTTTTAACTGCCAGTTCATATTCAGCTTCTCCCTCCAAAAAAATAAAAACACAATCTTGGAAAAGGTCAGCTATCTGTACATTAAATCATGTTTCTTGATATAATTAAAATATGGCCTCTGTTCTAAAAATAGATTTTGGTTACCTATTTCTGTCTCTACCTGTCTAAATATATACAATATTCAATGAAAACTGACCTTGAGCTGCATAACAAATAGTGACAGCCAATATATACCAGAGCCTGATGATAATTTACCCTGACAAATTATCTATCCTGAAGTTGTACTTAAAATTCAACTAATAAGTGACATAACTTTTGTTACCTAAACTGGAAGAAACCTGATGACCTAAAACAAGGTAGAGAGATCCATTGTTTCTTGTCCATTATCTATCTCTGGTTAAAAGACTAATCTGTGTCACTTCAAATTGGCAGTCTTGATTCCTCAGCATAGAAACCTCTTTAAAAGGTCCCATTGCTTTCCTTTGTCCCACAACAGTACAGGGAATCACCTGCAATATTTGAAATGTGTGAATGTTAAGTGCACAAAAGTCTAATAACAAAGTTGTATGTTCTCTTTGAGAATACTCTTCCCAGAAAGATTAACACATTAACAATAATAAAAATTCAATTATACTCACTCTATAGGTCCTATCTTTTTCAGGCCCACATTAACTAGGAAGCCCTTAAATCCTTCACAGGTAGGGTCGGGCACGGTGGCTCACACCTAAAATCCCAGCTCTTTGGGAGGCCGAGGTGAGCAGATCACTTGAGGTCAGGAGCTCAAGACCAGCCTTGCCAACATGGTGAAACCCCATCTCCACTAAAAATACAAACATTAGCCAGGCGTGGTGGCAAACACCTGTAATTTCAGCTACTAGGGAGGCTAAGGCAGGAGAATCACTCAAACCCTGGAGGCGGAGGTTGTGGTGAGCCGAGATCATGCCACTGCACTCCAGCCTGGGTGATGGAGCGAGACTCCCTCTCAAAAAAAAAAAAAAAAAAAACCTTCATAGACACTCAGATATCCAAGGAGAGAGACTGCTGGAAAAATAGAGTCCTGGTAGTTTTACCTCTATTTCCCTAAGTACTATCTAAATATCTTTCTTCCTATGGCTTCACTTCCAGATTCCACTTGTGCAGGGCTCCATGGCAGTCTCCAATCTTCAAATCTTTAATCTATGAAAGCACAGATTCCTGAAAGGATGGCCTCAAATGACCAGGAGTAGCTCTCTATACCCCTGCTCCTGAATAACAAGCTAACTAGAGTCTCCATCAACTACCTCCAGCATAGACACACCTCCAATTACCCAACTGAACTTCAAGACTCATTGGCCAGTCAATCATGCCCCCGACCCAGCCTACATGAACATTGGAAGGCCATCAGTGAATTATGAAAAGAAGCAGAGGTGAGGAGGCACCTGCCCTGGGCTACAGATCTATGTAGTTCAGCAATCTCCAGCCCCTAGTACTCAAGAAGCTCTAAGCCACCCCTTCTGTAAGTCAGAATTGAAGCACATGATACCACATTTCTATCTGCTGTAGAGACTCTTCCCAATGTCTCAAAATGTTTTAGCATCTTTCAGTAAAAATCTTCAGGTTTGTAGTTATTGATTAAAAAAAAAAAAAGCAACCTGTTTAAAACTCCCTTGAACCCTCTATTTTAACGTGCCTTTGTAAATTCCCAACATCTTGTGTTCTTCATCTTTGTCATTTATCTTTATTAAACTTGTCATAAACTCCAATATTCTGATCTCTTACTGAAGAATCCATATTCCTATCCAATCCAGTGTTGTTTCTCTTCAAACTTGGCCTTCCCCTGCTCATTCCATTCTTAGCCAATTCCACTGTGTTCACCAGTTAATTTCATTCTCATTTTATCCACTGGGTGCACCAGACTCCGTTCCCCTTTGTATCATCATCATCATCATCATCATTATCTGAGACAGAGTCTTGCTCTGTCACAAGGCTAGAGTGCAATGGCACGATCTCGTCTCACTGCAACCTCCGCCTCCTGTGTTCTCAGGAATTCTCCTACCTCAGCCTCCCAAGTAGCTGGGACTACAGGTGCCCACCACCATGCCCAATTTGTTTTGTATTTTTAGTAGACTGATTTTCACCATTTTGGCCAGGATGGTCTGGATCTCTTGAACTCATAATCTGCCTGCCTCAGCCTCCCAAAGTGCTGGTATTACAGGTGTGAGCCACCACGGCATGGCTGTAATCCCAGCTATTTGGGAGGCTGAGGCAGGAGAATCCTAGAACCCAGGCAGCAGAGGTTGCAGTGAGCTGAGACTGCGCCACTGCACTCAAGCCTGGGTGAGAGAGCAAGACTCTGTCAACAACAACAACAACAGCAACAAACGCCCATAAAATAAAAAAGAAGGGTGAGTACTGGGCTTTAAAATGAGTTTACATCTCATTTCTGCCACTTCCTATGTCCAAAAAGAAAACTATCCTAATCTATTTGAGTCTCAGGTTCCCTATCTAGAGAAACACTTGACCAGAATGTTTAACACACATTGAAGTACTAGAGGTTAATTAGTCCTATGATTCCTTAAAATTCTGAAATTCTTCATGCTTTTGATTGTCTATAGGAAAACTGGGGATAAGTAGCCAGGAGAATTTGAAAAAGTAATAGAACAAAGAAACACCAAAAGCAGAGAACATTTTAAAACATCAAGAGAAGGTTATAGAAATGTCGTGGAAAAAGAAAACACGACTTAAAAAAAGTATTGTGGAAGTAGGCAGAAATACTAGTCTAAAGGGAAAACCAAACTGGGAAGTCAAATAATTTCTCTCAAGACTTGTCTAATCTTGGTTTTGTAAAATTTACAATCCTATGGCCAAACCTTTACACTGCCCTAAAGCCTTTGATGGTAAAGATATTGGTTACCACTGAAATTGTCGAATTTATTACGACAAACTCTTAGACCAACCTCATTTCTCACAATAACCTTAAATGAGATTTAACATATAACTAGATTTGACTGTACTAATTAATCTGATTCTAACATATATCTTGATCCAATTGCTGCACAGATCTTTATCCATCTATGCTGAGGAGCAAAAGAAAGATTTGGAAGCCAGGCAGGCTGATGGTTTAACTGTGAGTCAGCTACTTTTTTAACTATGGGGTCATGAGCCAATTAATCAACCTCTCTAAACCACAGTGGCCTATTTAATAAACAGTAGGTTATAAGAACACAGATGTTGTGATGGCTTTATGAGATAAATGCATAGCACATAATAGGGTGGTTAGCCCAGAATACAACACTCAACAGATATTAGTTTCTTCCATCTGTATTTCCTTAGTTAATATAATTTTTTAAGTCTGTAAAATCCTACCTGACTGCAGATTCATCAGAACTCCCAGAATCTATTAAAGGAAAAGGTAAAATGCATTGTAAATCAATAATAAATATAAATAATATTAAAAACATAAGAAGGCAAAGTCATGCATGCCTGCAATCTCAACTACTTGGGAGATGGAGGCAGGAGGATCACTTGAGAAACCCACAAGTTTGAGACCAGTTTGGGAAACATAGCAAGATTCTACCTTCCTAAAAAAAATTATGCACACTTGTGTGCCTGCTTTAGACCATTTTTCTTTAAAGTATAGGACTGATGCTTTGTTACAAAGCATTCCTTTGGGAGATACTAGACCTTATTAGAATTAATATAAATTATACCTATTGGTATGTGATTAGTGCAGTAAGAACTCTTACTTCCCTTACTTTGTATTTATTAAATGCAAAGAATAAATTTTATCAAAATTTGATATCTACAAGTAAACTGCAGTATACAAGTCCTCTTAGACAAACTATATGAGATTGACTAAAAATGGTATTGTTATCAGAACAGGTGAGAAGAGTGACCAGTGTCAAAGAGCATGATTTCTGAAACAAAATATCAAGGGCAGTTAAAACAGAGGATACAGTAGTTCCCTTATCCACGGTGTGTGTGGAAAAAACATACTTGCCACATTTTTCTCTGCTCTCACACCACAGCAACAATCATCAACAAAGAAGCCTTCTGTGATCAAACGTGTGGAGGGTTTTTCCCCCACCAAAAAGCAAGCAATCATTTCAGCAGATGACACAAGCTGGGTGTCCTCTAATTCAGTTATCATACCCTATCTGCAGACAGCATCAGATTCCACAGGTATAGCACTCAGTCCCATGAGACTGCCTCCCTATATCCGTCCTAAATCTGAAACTCCAGAATTTTTGACCAACCGGCTTTAATTTAGGGTTCACTGAGGTTCCCAGGACTCTCTCTTTGGGTTAAATTGCTGGAATGGCTCAAAGTCCTCAGGGGAAACACATTTACCAGTTTGCTATGAATGACATTACAAAAGGTACAGATGAAGAGATGCATAGTGCAAAGTGTGGGGGAAGTGGGACGAAGATTACATGCCCTCCCAGGAACCTCAATGTATTCAGTGAACCGGAAGCTCTCTAAGCACAGTCCCTTTGGGTCTTCATGAAAGATTTATTACATATGCACCACTGATTAAGTAAATCGCTGGCCGTTGGTGACTGAACACCTTCAGGCTTTCTCTTTGCTCCAGAGTCTGCAGAGACAGGAGATCTCAACACTCTAATCAATGCCTTCATGATAATGACCAGTTGCCATCCTGAATCTACCTAGGGGCTTCCAGCCATCGATCATTAGCATACAAAAAGACATAATTTGGGAATTTCTAACGATTTTAAGAATTGTACACCAAGAAATGAGTCAACGTCCAAACACAGATTTTACATTCGCAGCTTTTATTTCTGCGGTTACAGCTAATAGTCAATTGTATTCCAAAAATATCACATGGAAAACTTCAGAAATAAACATGTCATAAGTTTTAGTGTGCTATTCTGAGAAGTGCAATGAAACCTTGAGCCCCCTCCATCCAGATCAGGATGTAAATTATCCCTTTTTTCAGTACATCCACACTGTATATGCTGTTCACCCATTAGTCATCAACACAGTCCCCTTCTGTTGCCAGCCATCAACATCATTAAGGCCTGGAGATCCAGGGTCACTCACAGCTCATGATCTTTTTTCTGACTTAGATTCAGGGGGTGCATAGTGGCCTAACACTACATTACAATGCCTACCTCATTCACCTCACTTCATCTCATTACACAGGCATTGTATCACTTCACATCATCACAGGAAAAAGGGTGAGAACCATACCAATATATTTTATTATGAGTTATTGTTAATTTCTTACTGTGCCTAATTTATAAACTAAATGCTATCATAGATATATATGTGTAGAAGAAAATGGTACGTGATTCAGTACTATTTGGGGTTTCAGGCATTTACTGGGAGTCTTAACTACTGCACTTATTTTGTTGAACACAACACAGCCTCCCTAGCTCTGCAGTTAAAACTGTTCAGGTTGGATAAAACAACTTGTCACCAGAAGCCAGCAAAACAGGAATCAGACCAGAAAGAAGGATCCTTGCAAAAACTTTCCAGCTGCCAGTGGAGAAGAGCTCGAGAGAGATCAATGTGTTACTCTGGCTAATATTCTTCTGGGGAAGGTGCTGGGTGGTTTACTTAGTTGCAGTTATATGCTCAGCTCTAGGTATAACAAGGCCCAAATTCGCCTGCCATTTTACCTCCCATAGAAAGAACCACTGGAAAGATCACGCCTTTAAGAGCTTATCCACTC
Source organism: Ateles fusciceps (assembly GCA_036589455.1). NCBI lineage: Eukaryota > Metazoa > Chordata > Mammalia > Primates > Atelidae > Ateles > Ateles fusciceps. Next base: position 8,409,290 of record JAZHEH010001606.1, on the reverse strand, counting down.
CGAGTCACACTTCACATTCAGAGAGAAGCTTAAAAAACACTGGGGAGGTGTGGCAGGCTGCCAGGCAGTACTATCCGATGTGAAAAATATATAGAAAGAAAACTATCAATGCCCTTTTGCTACCAGAATGTGCCAATGCTGTCCCCCTCTCCCTAGTAGGAGAAAAAAATTCTTTTTTAACCTCATATAAAGCAAAATTGTGATTTCCTTGCCGTCCCTCATGACAGAGAATCTAGTCATAGGTGAGTCATGTCATCATAATACAGACTGTTTTCAAACTCATCCCTCAAAGGAAGAGGATCCGTGAGGAGCATGGGTATTTACCTACAGCATTCACTGTCTGGTCTTATTTCCAAATCTGAGTATGTATGGAAGTCTTTGTGATTCCAGTTTTATAAAGTACAACCTCTGGAACTTGTTCCCTTCCAAGGAACAGAGGGTCTATCTGAACCCTCCCCATAAACCAAGATGCTCCAGTTTGTGCTGTGTGGTAATGCATGGTGTCATTTTCCTCAACCCTTTCCATTATGTGGCAAATATCTACACAAATCATGTTTTCTAAATATGTAAAGCACATGTCATCAGATCTTATAATGATAAAAAATAAAAAAAGGACAAAGTATATCTTAAATGACCACATTCAGTTACCACAGAACTTTAATTTTTTAACCAGTCAAAAATATATCCACTGTATTATTTCAACTATATGACTCTTCTGAAAAAGTAAAACTATGAAGATAGGAAAGATCAGTGGTTGGAGTTGCTAGTAAGAAAGGGAGAGATGAACAGGCAGAGTATTGAGAATTTTTAGGGCAGTGAAACTATTCTATCCTATAAAAATAATAGATATATGTCATTATACATCTGGAGAGTGAGCATGGGAGGAGGTGTGTGTGTGAGACGTGATGAGGTCAGAGAGGTCCCAGGAGCACATCACACAAGACCTTACAGAAATACCTAAGAAGGTGAGGCAGATCACTTGAGGCCAGGAGTTCAAGACCAGCCTGACCAACATGACAAAACTTTGTCTCTATTAAAAATACAAAAATTAGCCAGGCATGGTGACATGTGACTGTAGTCCCAGCAACTCAGGAGGCTGAGGCAGGAGAATCACTTAACCCGGGAGGTGGAGGTTGCAGTGAGCCGAGATTGCACCACTGCACTCCAGCCTGGGCAATACAGCGAGACTCTGTGTCAAAAAAATAAATACATATAAATAAAAAGAAATAACAAAGGAAGTGAGAATATATCGTGAGTGACTCTAATAAGTAAGGACTGAATGCGTTCTCAGCTGCTGATAGCATTACTACCAACCAGCAAAGTGATGTTTCCTTTTCTGGCTGGAAGGTCTGCACTTGTACCCCGGGGGCTCACCTTTCTATACACCAGGCCAGTGATGGCTGACCGCAGCCTTATATGCAGCACCTTGGGCTGGTACATGTTCTGCTGCTCAAACAGCATTTGCAGGCAGGCCGAGAGAAACATCAGCATGGCAAGGAGATAGCCCTTCCAGGCTGGAGACTTGGGATCACCAATAAACTCAGGAAAATACTTGCAGGGGGAAAGAGAGAGAAGGTACAGCTGGTGAGAGGACGTGCCCATGTGTGTTGCCTTTGCCCAAACCAGGCCAGGTGTGGAGGATCAGTCACAGTGGTTGACTTTTTTGCAACCAGGATCTCGGTTATTTTCCCCACTGTCCATGCTTCTTTTCAATCTGACTGCAGCTCCTCAAAATCAAGAGATGGTGTTTTTGTCCCCACTTGTTATGGGCTAAATTGCGTCCTCACAAAATTTGTATATCGAAGCCCCAACCCCCAGTGCCTCTGAACGTGAATGTATTTGGAAATAGGGCCTTTAAAGAGGCAATGAAGTTAAAATGAGGTCATTAAACTGGGCCTTCATCCAGTTTGACTGGGGTCCTTATAAGAGGAGAAAATGAAGACACACAGGGCGCACACAGAGGAAAGACCATATGATGATACAGGGAGGAGGTGGCCAACTGCGTGACAAGGGCAGAGGCCCCAGATGGAACCAACTTGCAGATACCTGATCTGGAACTTGCAGCCTCCAGAATCATGAGAAAAATACGTTTCTGTTGTTGAAGCTGCTCAGTCTGTGATGCTTTGTTATGGCAGCTGAGCAGGCACCACCTGAATCTGGGCTGGCCCCAAAACCACCTTTGACCAACAGAGTACGGTGGAGGTAAAGCTATGCCGGCTCTGAGCCTCCAGAGAAAACGTGGCTTTTGGCCTATTGCTTAGAACCCTCCCAAGCAGCCACATGAAAAAGTCTGAGCTAGCTTTTTGGAGAATGTGAACCCACATGGAATCGAGACAGCCATCCCAGCTTCAGATACACAACTGCAGGCACATGAGAAAACCCAGCCAAGAAAAGAAGAACCCCCTAGCTAAGCCCAGCCCACGTTACTGACCCACATTACCATGAATTAAATAAATGAATGCTTGTAATTTTAAGCCACTCACTTTTGGAGCATTTTATAGCAAAAGCTAATTGATGCAGTCAGGTAACAGCTTCCTTATTTGCCCTTCTGGGGGTCAGTCACTTTCTCATTAATCATTTCCCTTCCTCAGTATTCTTCTCACCTACCCTCCAGTGTCCCGAGCACCAGATCTACGGGCAGAGGCAGGAGAGCTGAACCCCCTGACCCTGGAGGGATGCCATTAAGAGACCACAAGCCTTAGCAGAGCACCTGAAGTCTGGACTCACCTACGCAGCTTGGGGACAGTGAACCTGAAGACATCACTGATGACGACACTGCAGGTCCCCGGGAGGAAGGTAGAATGGAACATCTGTCAGATGGCCCTCGGCTGTGGGCCCAACTAGCTCCCCTTCTTGCCATGGAGCCTCCATGCCACTGCCTCCTTTCCTTTTAAACACCATTGCCTTGGCGTGCCTTAGAGGAAGGGAGAGGCTGGCTCTGGGTCCCATTTTATACTCTCAGCCAAAAGCAGCAGGACCAGGCATTAAAGGCTTGTTTTCCTAACAAGGGGCGTGGGTGGGTGTGGATTTAGCCTGGCTCCCTCACCTGTTCCTCCTTATCACCTTGAGTAGCCATTTAAGAGGCAGTCACAGGAGTTGTGGGGGAAGGGCAGGAGGGCAGCCCTGAGGCCTCTTAGACGGCCATGGGAAAAGCACACAGGTTGGGCACCTTCTATGTGCCAGGCACTCCCCAGTCATCTTAGGACCCCCAGCAAGCCAGATGTTCCCATTTCACAGATGAGAAAACTGAGGCTCAGAGAAGTGAACTTGTGCAAGGGCACACAGCTGAGAAGTAAAAGCTGGGATTCAATTTCATCTCTCTGCCTCTAGAGCCCATGCACTTCTCCTTTTTTTTTTTTTGAGACAAAGTCTCACTCTGTCACCCAGGCTGCAGTGCAGTGGTGTGATATTGGCTCACTACAACCTCTATTTCCTGGATTCAAGTGATTCTCCTACCTCAGCCTCCCGAGTAGCTGGGATTACAGGCAAATGCCCCCACCCCCAATGAATTTTTGTGCATTTAGGAGATGGGGTTTCACCAGGTTGGTCAGGCTAGTTTTGAACTCCTACCTCAGGTGATCCACCCACCTCAGCCTCCCAAATTGCTGGGATTACAGGCATGAGCCACTGCACCCAGCCTCCCATGTACTTTCCAATCTATCATGTTGTCATCCTGGAGGAAGAAAGCACCCCCTCTTCCACAAGCACAACCAGCCAGACCTCAGGTGGTTTTGAAGCAGTGGAGAATCACAGCTGATATACATGGAGGCTGGTACTCTGGCTCTGGGTGAAAGCACAGACAGAAGCTCAGGCTGCCTCAAACTCATAAGATCCCCAGGCTTTGGTCATAACCAGGGGCCACAGAGAAGAGCTAAAGTGAGGAAGGGAGAGGAGGTGGTAGGGGGAGGCCCAAGGGCTCCTCCAGGGCAGGTCAGGAGCCCGGTGCCATAATGGAGAGTCTGGGGAGATGCAGCTGCTGACAGCCAGTTGCTGTGTGGTCTTGGGTAGGTAGACTGCTCCCCCTCTCTGTGTGTGAGGATGGGTGTGGTCCCCCCTCTGAGTCCCTTGTGTGCCTCTGAGAATCTATAAGGTTATCAGTAATTGCTTGCTTGCTTGCTTTTTTGAGACAAAGTTTCACTCTTGTTGCCCAGGCAGTGGCACGATCTCAGCCCACTGCAACCTCTAACTCCTGGGTTCCAGCGATTCTCCTGCCTCAGCCTCCCAAGTAGCTGGGATTACAGGCACACACCACCATGCCCGACTAATTTTTGTATTTTTCATACAGATGGGGTTTCACCACATTCGCCAGGCTGGTCTTAAACTCCTGACCTCAGGTGGTCCACCTGCCTCGGCCTCCCAAAGTGCTGGGATTGCGGGTGTGAGCCATCATGCCTGGCCACTTATCAGTAATTTCAATCCCTATTAAAAATCTGTGATCCCGGACCACGTGCTGATATCAGCTCTTCACACGAAGGAGCTCACTGACTTCCCTGGACTCCCTTGCCAGGTGGGTATTATTAGACTCTCCATTTTACAGAAGGGGAAGGAAGCTGAGGCTCTGAGAGGTGGCGATAGCATCCCAAGGTCACACAGCAAGGGCAGAGCAGGCATTGGAGCCTAGATCTTGATTTATGGTTCCCAGAGTGTTTCTTGTGCACTAAGGACCCCCAACCCCACAACAATAATAATCATAATAAAAGAAACATAACAAAAATCCCCTTATGAGCTCAGGTGGCAAGACCCTTCTGGACCAAGCTCTTTGTCCTTCACTGCTGGCCTCATCTGGTGTTTGGTTTGGTGTCTATGGAGGGTTGCGGCTCAGCTCTGTTACTGAGTGGGCATGGCCTGCTGCTCACAGGTATTTTGGCATTTGGGTCTCAAAGCCAAGAAGATGCCCCTTCCATGCAGAGAGCATCCCCTGACCACCTTTCCTGTCTGATCCCACCATTTCATTCATTGCCTTCACAGCCTTGCCCACGACGCCAGCCCTCTCTTTGTCTTGTTAGAACCCCAGGTGGGTAGGCTTTGCCTGAGTTTTCTAACAAGATGTCCCTAGTATCGAGTCCAGCTCCTGCACACAGTAGGAGCTCAATAAACACTTGTCAAATGAATGGGAAATATGTGTGATATGTGTAAAGGGCCTAACAAGAGTGCCCAGCACACACTGTTATAAGCATTTATAGAAGGAAGGAAGGAGCCTGACTGGGTGGACAGAACTTGGCTTTGGAGCCAGGAGACTATGGTTCCAATGCCTGCTCTGTCTCCTCTCCTCTGAGCCTTAGTGTTTCCATCTGTAAAATGGGGTCAGGGAAGAGTTGACTGGGAAGTTTTCTTTCTGGCTGGAGATTTTGCTCACTTCTGTTCTAGCTGTTTGCCCAGAGAGTCGCTGTGTTCAGCCTGCAGGCTCCATAGCAGGCGTTTTCCTCTCCTGGAGGTCTCACCTCCCATCAAGGAAGAGGTCCAGATTGCTGTCTGATATCTGGTCTCTGGACTGAAGGCCATTTAGTGCAGGACTCACAAATGACCATGGGGCAAGGCAGGGGGTATGCATGAGTGGCATGGGCAAGGTATGAGTGGGGGATACAAAAGGGAGTGGTGGTGGCCAGGTGCAGTGGCTCATGCCTGTAATCCCAGCACTTTGAGAGGCCAAGGTGGGCAGATAACCTTAGGTCAGGAGTTGAGACCAGCCTGATAACCTGAGCAACATGGAGAAACCCAGCATCTAATAAAAAATACAAAAATTAGCTGGATCTGGTGGCGGGTGCTTGTAGTCTCAGTTACTTGGGAGGCTAAGGAAGGAGAATCATTTGAACCCAGGAGGTGGAGCTTGCAATGAGGCAAGATGGTGCCACTGCACTCCAGCCTGGGTGACAGAAGTAGAGGGAAGGAAGGAAGGAAGGGAGGGAGGGAGGGAGGGAGGGAGGGAGGGAGGGATTAAGGAAGGAAGGAAGGAAGGGAGGGAGGGAGGGAGGGAGGGATTAAGGAAGGAGGAGAGATGGAAGGAAGAGGAAGGAGGGAAGGAGGGAGGAGGGAGGGGGAGGAAGGAAAGAGCAAAAGAGAGAGAGAGAAGGGGAGAAAGAGGTGGGGACTGTGGCTAACTGAAATCTGCACACCTTGTCAAATGCTGTAGACTCTACCCGAATCCAGTCTCCTACTGCCTTATGAAGATGTGGCCTAGTGTTGCCAGATCTACTTTAAGAGAGACCAGAATTCCAGATTTTTATTTATGGGTATTTGTATTTATTTTTTGAGACAGAGTCTCACTCTGTTGCCCAGGCTAGAGTGCAGTGACATGATCTCGGTTCACTGCAACCTCCACCTCCCAGGTTCAAGCGATTCTCCTGCTTCAGCCTCTCCGAGTAGCTGGGATTACAGGCATTTGCCACCATGCCCAGCTAATTTTTGTATTTTTAGTAGAGACGGGGTTTCACTATGTTGGCCAGGCTGGTCTCAAACTCCTGACCTCATGTGATTTGCCTGCCTCAGCCTCCCAAAGTGCTGAGATTTCAGGTGTGAGCCAGTGCACCCAGCCTTGAATTCCAGATTTTTATGTGATCTCTCCAAATTTTTAAATATTGGCAACTTAATAAAAAACGAAACAATACAAACAACCATAAAGCCCCATGTGCACCAAACATACCTTGTGAAGCTGACCTGACCAGCAGGTGGCTGTTGCATGACCTCTCAGGAGGACGTCCTCTCCCTTTAACCAGTGGTTTAAAATATTTCAGACAGAAAACCAAAGTTCTCTCTGGGTGCAGTCAGTTGGCTCAGAAGCTGACTGAGCCTGGTCTTTGTATAACCCCATCCTTCCCCTTTCTTTCTGTCAGTTGTTTATGGGAGGATTCTCAAACCGTTGTGGAGAATGTTTCTACCTTTTAATTCTAGTGTTGGGTGTCCTGTAATTTTCATGTTGGTTGGGGATGCCAGGAGTTGGCAGAGGCGCATTCCAGAGCCCCTGTGCAATGAATTCTGCCACTGCTATAAAGTCATTGAAAAGTAGAGGGTAAGTCAGGCACAGTGGTTCACACCTGTAATCCAAGCATTTTGAGAGGCCAAGGCAGGCAGATCACCTGAGGTCAGGAGTTCAAGACCAACCTGGCCAAAAAGGTGAAACCCTGCCTTACAAAAAACTACAAACATTAGCCAGGTGTGGTGGCAAGCACCTGTAATCCCAGCTACTTGGGAGGCTGAGGCAGGAGAATCGCTTGAATCCAGGAGGTGGAGGTTGCAGTGAGCCAAGATTGTGCCATTGCACTGCAGCGGGGGTAAAAAGAGTGATACTCTGTTTCAAAAAAGAAAAAGAAAAGAATACGCTAGGTGTGGTGGCTCACACCTGTAATCCCAGCACTTTGGGAGGCCAACGCAGGAGGGTCACTTGAGGTTGGGAGTTTGAGACCAGCCTGACCAACACAGAGAAACCCCCTCCTACTAAAAACACAAAATTAGCTGAGCGTGGTGGTGCATGCCCATAATCCCAGCTACTTAGGAGGCTGAAGCAGGAGAATTGCTTGAAGCTGGGAGGTGGAGGTTGCAGTGAGCCGAGATCACGCCGTTGCACTCCGACCTGGGCAACAAAAGCAAAACTCCATCTCAAAAGAAAATTTAAAAATAAAAAAATAAAAAGATAATAATAACCACTTACACTCATTATGTGCCAAGTCCTGTTCTAAGTGCTTTACAGGCCCCATCTTATTTAATCTTCACAACCCTATGAGGTAAATGCTATTATTAATCCCATTTTGAAGGAATGGAGTCTGAGGCACAGAGAGGTTAAGTAACTTGCCCAAAGCTACACAGTTAGGAAGTGGTAGGGCCAGTATTCAACTCCACATGTCCGGTGCTTCTGAGGTCTGAATGCAGTGTGGTCAGGAGGGGGCACATCCTCAAGTGCCTGCTGAGCTGGCCATGGAGAGGCAGCTGGTTCCTCCTTGCCTGGAAACCTCCAGAAAGTAGACACTTGCTCCTTTACTTCCTCACCCCTGGTGCTTAGCATATAGTAGGTGCTTATTAAATGCTGTTGGAATGACTGAAGCCAAGTAGTGGAGACAATTCTGTTACTATTAAGCACCTGCTGTGTGCCAGCACTAAGCACTTTCCCACTCACAAGGGTTGAGTCATCCCCCATTTTACAGAGGGGAAGACTGAGACTCCGGGGGTTTGTGACATGGCCTGCTAAGAGGCAGAGGTAGGATTCGAATCCAGATCTCACTCCAGCAAGTGAGTGGGAACAGGATGCAGACGGTGGACACCGAACAGGAAAAGAAGAAAGCGCTGAGGCTGGGATGGAGAAAGCCTGGCTGGCCTTTGTGAGCATGGGGGGTCTTAGGCGAAGGGCCATGGGACTTCTAGGTGAAGGGCCATGGGTGGGAATTAGTGTAGCAAATGCAGGGGGGTGAGGCACCCCCCAACCCTTCCCTGTGACTTTACTTACCCAGAAACCCACCAGAACAAGGCTTTGGAGGGGGAAGGATGTCCCTGCCTCTGGACAGGGGTTTGTAACAGACAAAAGTGGAGAAGGTGGAAGCCTTGGTCTCACATCCCATGGTGAGTATGTGGGAAGGGCAGGAAGACAGGATGAACTGACTTTGTATTTTTTTTTTTTTTTTGACAGGGTTTTGCTCTGTTGCCCAGGCTGCAGTGCAGTGGTGTGATCTCGGCTCACTACTACCTCTGCCTCCCAGGTTCAAGCAATTCTCCTGTCTCAGCCTTCCAAAGAGCTGGGATTACAGGTGTACACCACCACACCTGGCTAATTTTTTTTGTATTTTTAGTAGAGACAGGGTTTCACTATGTTGGCCAGGCTGGTCTCAAACTCCTGACCTCAAGTGATCTGCCCACCTTGGCCTCCCAAAGTGCTGGGATTACAGGCGTGAGCCACTGCGCCCAGCCCTGACTGTGTATTTAGTACTGAAAGTACACGTTGGGGGTGCCCTGTCTCCTTCCCAGAGGTGCACACCAATGAGCTTGGTGCTTCCCAGCAGGCAGAGCAAAAAGGGATTGGGCCACAGGACTGACAATGTCCACAAGGTAAGAAGTAACCGTGGCTCAGAAGAACAACTATGATTATACTGAAACCAAAACCTTGCTTTGCTTCTCAAAGCAGGGCCCCTGCATAATGAAGACAGTGAGATCCTAGACAGTATCCCTGAGCAAACGCTGTGGAGAGAGACCTGTCCTGTGATTCTGCCAGGTACTCCAGGGAGATTACACCAATCTGTACTCTTTACCAGTAAGGCATAATGGTGTCCATTTCACCCCATATTTGCCATCACAGCTTATCAATTTTTAAATTTTGTTGCCACTCTGGTAGGCGAAGAAAGATTCCTATGATAGTTTTAACTATATTTCTTAAGCATTTGAGCAATTTTTTATTTGAGACAGGGTCTTGCTCTGTTACCCAGGCTGGAGTGCAGTGGTATGATCATAGCTCACTGCAGCCTTTACCTCTGGGGACTCAAACAATCCTCCTGCCTCAGCCTCCACAGAGCTACTCTATGGGACTCCACAGAGCTACTCTGTAGTGAGACTACAGGCATGCACCACCACATTTGGTTATTTTTTTAAAAACTTTTTGTAGAGATGGGGTCTCACTACATTACCTAGTCTGATCTAGAACACCTGGGCTCAAGAAATCCTCCTTCCTCCGGCTTCCAAAGTGTTGAGATTAGAGGCATGCTCCATTGCACCCGGTCCATCTGAATATCTGTTTATATGATGTCAGATCAGTCTCTTCCTCAAAAGAATTATTTCTTGATTGCACAGATTGCTTCAGTGTTATGAACTTCTCCTACAGAGCACTTACCCCAGGGGTATTTTACTTTTCTTTTCTTTTTTTTTTTTTTTTTTTTTTTGAGATGGAGTTTTTCTCTTTGTCACCCAGGCTGGAGTGCAATGGTGCAATCTCAGCTCACTCCACCTCCACCTCCAGGGTTCAAGTGATTCTCCTGCCTCAGCCTCCCAAGTAGCTGGGATTACAGGCATGTGCCATCATGCCTGACTAACTTTTGTAATTTTAGTAGAGACAGGGTTTTACCATGTTGACCAGGCTGGTCCTGAACTCTCGACCTCAGGTGATCCACCTGCCTTGGCCTCCAAAGTGTTGGGATTCTGGGCACATGAGCCACTGTGCCCAGCCACTTTTCAACATATTTAATTATGTGAGTAATGTCTGGTTCCCCTACTTGACCACTGGCTACATGAGAACAGGAACTCTATCTGCTTGTTCACCATAGATCCTTAAGCCCTTGCTGGGGCATAGGGGGGGTCTGTAAACTATGACCAAATCTGGCCCACTGCCTGTTGCTGCAAATAAAGTTTTATTGCAACACAGCCATGCACTTTGTTGACATATTCTGCTTTTGTGTTCAGTGGCAGAGTTGAGGAGTTGCCACAGAGATCACTGTATGGCTCACAGAGTCTCTTGCCCCATATAGAAAACGTCTGCTAATGGTGGCATCAAGTAGAAATGCAATTCACATTTTGCTGAATAGCTAAATAAATAAAAAATTAGACTTTTGGTCACATGAGGGGGACTGAGACCTCAAAGTGGAACAGGAATGAAGTTGGAACTTGGTGACTTACAGATTGCTGAGGGTCTTTAGGTTAGAAGGAAGGTTGATCTGCAAGGCAGGACAGCACAAAACTGTGCCACCACTAGAGACAAGCACAGATAGGTGGACAGGTGGTGGACCAGGTCACTCTGCGAGCCCTGTGGGAGAGAAAGCAGAAGGTAAGGCATGGAGGCAGAGGAGGTGCTCAGAGGAGAGAAAAGGTTTCTGATGCAGGGTCTGTGCCCACACTGGGAACCAGGGCAAGAGCATTTGAAAGCCAGAGCGCTGGCATTCCTAGTCGTCCTCATTTTCTTTTCTTTTTTTGAGACGGAGTCTCGCTCTGTCGCCCAGGCTGGAGTACAATGGCGTGCTTCTCCTTCCCAGGTTCAAGCGATTCTCCTGCCTCAAATTCCCGAGTAGTTGGGACTACAGGTGCACACCACCACGCCTGGCTATTTTTTGTGTATTTTTAGTAGAGATGGGGTTTCGCCATGTTGGCCAGCCTGATCTCAAACTCCTGACCTCAAGTGATCTGCCCACCTTGGCCTCCCAAAGTGCTGGAATTACAGGCATGAGCCACCATGCCCAGCAGGTCCTAATTTTCAAATACCCAATTTATAATATTACGTCTGTACAAATGGTGGGCCAGGGCTGTGTCTGGGGCTTGTGCTTAGCCACATGATGACTGGCCACAGCTGCTGAGACAATGAGATGAAGAAACACTTTACCTTCTTCTTCGTGCCACAGACGAAATCCTTTCCCCATTCCAACTTCTACCACATTCTTCAACCCTGCTCCCTATTGGCCAGTGTTCTCTGGTTTGCAGAGACGGGAGTTGGTTTTATTGAGCACTGGCTCTGCCATGAGCACGTGCGGTAGACTCTTGCCATGCACAGTCTCATCAGCTGGGGTTTTCTTACTTCCTTTGACTCATGGGGAAACAAAGGCTCAGAGAGGTGGCAGCACCTTGTTCAACGACACACAGAAGATCTGGTCCAAATGGCAAAGCTCCTGCTGCCATGTCACCATGATTTTTGCATCTGCTGCCTGTCATCTGGTCATAAACACCTGAATTTTCTTTCTTTTTTTAATTTAAAAAATTTATTTTTTAATTTTAGGTATATATGTATATATTTATTTATACATATTTATAAATAATATATACTCAGGAGGCTGAGGCAGGTATGTGTATATATATATATATATAATTAAGATATATATATATATGCACACACACATTGTGTATATATGTATATATTTTTATATATGTATATATGTATATATATTTTACATATGTATGTATACATATATAAACATTTTTGTTTTAATTTTAGGTGTATTATATGTGTGTGTGTGTATGTGTATGTATTTTTTTGAGACAGAGTCTTGCTCTGTCATCCAGGCTGGTGTGCAGTGGCACGATCTCAGCTCACACTGGACTCACTGCAACCTCTGCCTCCTGGGTTCAAGCAATTCTCCTGCCTCAGCCTCCTGAGTAGCTGGGATTACAGGCACACACAACAATGCCCAACGAATTTTTATATTTTTAGTAGAGATGGGGTTTTACCATGTTGGCCAGGCTGGTCTCGAACTCCTGACCTCAGGGGATCCTCCGGCCTCAACCTCCCAAAGTGCTGGGATTATAGGCATGAGCCACCACACCCAGCCTGATATATATATTTCTAGATGACATGAGATATCTTGATACAGGCCTGCAATGCATAATAATCACATCAGGTTAAATGAGGTATCCATCCCCTCAATCATTTACAAACAATCTATTTTACTCTTTTAGTTATTTCATTTTTTAGTTTATTATTGCGTCGGAGCCTCGCTGTGTTGCCCAGGCTAGAGTGCAATGGTTTGATTTTGGCTCACTGTAACCTCTGTCTCCCGGGTTCAAGTGATTCTCCTTCCTCAGCAGCTGAGATTACAGGTGTGTGCCACCATGCCTGACTAATTTTGTTGTATTTTTAGTAGAAGCGGGGTTTCATCATGTTGCCCAGGCTGGTCTTGAACTCCTGACCTCAGGTGATTCTTCTGCCTCGGCCTCCCAAAGTGCTGGAATTACAGGCGTGAGCCACTGTGTCCAGCCTCTTTTAGTTAAAGTGTACAATCAAATTATTATCAACCATAGTCACCCTGTTCTGCTACCAAATAGGTGTTATTCATTCTTTGTATTGTTTTGTACCCATTAACCATCCCCATTTCCCCCTCACCCACTATTCTTCCTAACCTCTAGTAACCATCCTTCTACTCTATATGTCCATGAGTTCAATTGTTTTAATTTTTAGCTTCCACAAATAAGTGAGAACATGTAAAGTTTATCTTTCTGTGCCTAGCTTATGTCACTTAACAAAATGACCTCCAGTTCCATCCATGTTGTTGAAAATGAAAGGACCTCATGCTTTTTTATGGCAGCATAGTACTCCATTGTATATATATACCACATTTTCTTTATCCATTCATCTGTTGAGTGGGCGACTGAGGCCTGGCCAATGAATACATTCCAGTCTCTTGGCTACCATGACTGGGTTAGGAATGCACATAGCACCCCATGCTGGGTACTTGAGAGCTGGAGCCATCAGAAGATTCTGCGGGGTTTGCTACATGGTAGAACATAAGTCTGAAAGTATTGATGGCTCTTCTTGCCACTCCACTGGAGAATCAAGTTAACATGGCAGAGCCAAGAGGCAGAAGTGGAGACCTGGTGATGGTACCTAGTCCCAGGCCTGGATCAGTCATGCCTGCGACATACCATGGATATGAAAAGAAATACATGAGCTAATGAACCCCCTCTGACCTTCCCTTTTCCTTAAGCTAGTGTGAACTAAGTTTTTGTGGCTTAAAACCAGAGCCCTAGTTTTTTGTTTTTGTTTTTTTCTTTTCTTTTTGAGACCAAGTCTCACTCTGTTACCCAGGCTGGAGTGCAGTGGTGTGATCTCAGCTCACTGCAACCTCTACCTCCTTGGTTCAATCGACTCTCCTGCCTCAGGCTCCTGAGTAGCTGGGACTACAGGCACAGGCCACCATGCCCAGCAAATTTTTGTATTTTCAGTAGAGACAGGGTTTCAACATATTGGCCAGCATGGTCTCGAACTCCTAACCTTGTGATCCGCCCGCCTCGGCCTCCCAAAGTGCTGGGATTACAGGTGTGAGCCATGGCACTCAGCCCAGAGCCCTAGTTTCAAATCACAATTCCTCTACTAGATTTTTTACTCTTCTAGGTTTTGTTGTTGTTGTTGTTGTTGTTGTTTTGGCAGATAGGAGAAAATTGGATATTCCAACGACAATTCGGCCCATCTTCCCTAAACTGCCACTGTTTTCCCCACTGTTTCTATCACAAAGTTTGTTCTGCATTTGCGTGAGATGAACTTGGGCTCTGTACTCCCAAGCTGTGTGGCCTTGAGGCCGTCATTCCCTTCTCCTAGCCTTAGTTTCCCTCATCTTTAAAATGGCCTGTTAGAATCCATCATTGGCTGGACACACTGGCTCAAGCCTGTAATCCCAGCACTTTGGGAGGCCGATGCGGGTGGATCACTTGAGGTCAGGCATTTGAGACCTGCCTGGCCAACATGGTGAAACTCTGTCTCTACTAAAAATACAAAAATTAGCTCGGTGTAGTGGTTCATGCCTGTAATCCCAGCTCCTTGGAAGGCTGAGGCAGGAGAATTGCTTGAACCCAGAAGGTGGAGGTTGCAGTGAGCCAAGATTGTGCCACTGCACTCCAGCCTGGGCAACAGAGCAAGCCTCTGTCTCAGAATAAATAATTAAACAAACAAACAAAAAATAAAAACCGTCCTTAACAGCATGATGTTTCTCTACCTTCTTCTTTAGGGGCAGGATGGAGTAACCACTGGACTCCAGAAATGATCTGTGAGTCCAGATGTTGTGGCTCATGCCTATAATCCAAGCACTTTAGGAGGCTGAGGCTGGAGAATTGCTAAAACCCAGGAGTACAAGATCAGCCTAGGGCAACAAAGAACGACCTTTTCTCCACAAAAATAAAATAATAAAGTAAAATATCTGCAATCTGCTACACCCTGCTCATTGGTATCAAGATAATCCCTCTCCCCCGAAGCCTTGGCTAAGCACTCTGTCGAGGCCAGTGCCCCTCAACAGGTGGGCGATTTTGTCCTCCCCACTCCCAGGGACACCTGGTAATAGCAGAAGACATTTTGGGTTACTGCAATTGGATGATATGCTACTGGCATCTATGAGTGGAAGCCAGGGATGCTGTTTCACACCCTCCAGCAAACAGGACACCCCTGTCCTCCCAACAAAGAATTATCTGGCCACACGTTACTAAACCTGAGGTTGAGAAAAGTTGGTCTAGACTACGTTTTTCTCTTTACAGAGAAAATGACCCATCACGTCTCCTAATATAGAAATGCTGCTTCCAGCCAGGCATAGTGACTCACACCTGTAATCTCAGTACTTTGGGAGGCCGAGGCCGGCCACTTGACGTCAGGAGTTTGAGACCAGCCTGGCCAACATGGTGAAACCCTGTCCTACTAAAAATACAAAAATTAGCCTCGTGTAGTGGCGCATGTCTGTAACTCCAGCTACATGGGAGGCTGAGGCAGGAGAATCCCTTGAATCAGGGAGGCGGAGGTTACAGTGAGCTGAGATCATGCCACTGCATTCCAGCCTGGGCAACAGAGGAAGCCTCTCAAAAAAAAAAAAAAAAAAGAAAGAAAGAAAAATGCTGGCTGGGCGCGGTGGTGCACGCCTGTAATCCCAGCACTTTGGGAGGCTGCGGCGGGTGGATCACGATGTCGAGAGATCAAGACCATCCTGGCCGAGATGGTGAAACCCCATCTCTACTAAAAATACAAAAAATTAGCCGGGCGTGGTGGCAAGCATCTGTAATCCCAGCTACTCAGGAGGCTGAGGCAGGAGAATTGCTTGAACCCAGGAGGTAGAGGTTGCAATGAGCTGAGATTGCGCCACTGCACTCCAGAGCGAGACTCCGTCTCAAAAAAAAAAAAAAAAAAGAAAAGAAAAAAAAGGAAAAAAAATGCTGCTTCCTAGACTGGACAACAGAAATGTTGGTGTACAGAATAAGCGTGTATATATAGATGTCTGGAAACAGGGGGAGGGTGCGTGCATGAGGGGATGTGTGCATGTAGGGGGATGTGTGCACACAGGAGTGTGTCTGCCCAGGTTGTGTGTGTGCATGCATGCATGTTCTTGTGTGATGTATGAATTGGTGCATTAAGTGTGTGCCCCTTGTGCAAGTGGAGTGTATGATGGGGGTGTGAAAGCAACAGGAGATTGTGTTGATAAGTAAAGTATGGGATGACGGGTAATTACAGGTGTGGGAGTGGATTTTGTGTCTCTACAGTGTACGTGACTGACGTGTGTGTCGCTGAGTCAAGAACAAGTCATATGTGGAAACGGGAGGAGGAAAGATGGGACCCAAGGCCTGAGCCAGCATTTTGGTTTACGGGGTGGCCCATGCCCCCACTTACCCCTCCGGAGGCCTGCTGGGCGGCGCTGGTAGCTGGCAACACAAAGCAGAAAAGCCAGTACGCAAACAGCACTCCAGATGACTGGACTCCCTCTTCCTCTTGGTGTGAATCAGGAACACTGTGAAGCTCTGGGCAGAAAAGTCAGGGCAAGCCCTTTAGGGGAGGGCAGGAGGCAGGAGAGCCTCTTCTCTTCCCCTTGCTCTCCACTGTGGCAGGCAAAGCAGCAGCCAGCGTGGACCTCCTGCTTCCTGGTGTCTTTCTCCTCTGCCCCGCCCACTGCTGGGGGAGCCATGGCCGCCAGCATCTGCCGGGTGCCTGGAAGTCGCTCCATCACCTCCTCCCGCCGTGGGAAGGGAGAGGCAGCGGTGCTGGAACAGGTGAGCAGACTAAGGCCAGAGCCCGTCCAAACCCCGTGGGGAATATGGCGACCTAGGCAGCAGCAGCCTTCCGGGAGGCACAGTTGAGTTCCCGGAGAAGCGACGGTGCCTCGGGAGAAGACTCTGCCAAGTGCAACCCAGGTCTCGCCGCCCCGGAAGTGGGCAGCAGCGCCACAGCGAGGAAGTCCCAGGTGGGGCACTGGGCACCACCGAGAGCCACAGCACCTCCAGGCGGCGCCACAGCAACCTCCAGGCGGAGCCCACAGCAGCCTACAGGGGGCACTGCACACACTGCACCTGCCACTGCCACCCTGGGGCGAGAACTGCACTGTCTGTCCTGCCACACTGACCCGGGCGCGCTGTAGATGGAGGAGGAGCTTACAGCCACTGCCCGGGGTGACGAGGAAGAGCAGGTCGGCGTCCTGGAAAGGGCAAGAGCTCAGAGCTAGGGCCAAGCCAGGAAAGGCCAGGAGCAGAAGGAGGAGAGATGGAGATGGAGAAGCAGTAGTGGGGAAGGAGCGGCTCCACCAGCGGGGTCAGCATCCGCTCGGCGAGGTTAGAGGTCGAAGAAGATGAAGCAGCAGAAAGAGCAGAAATGAGAAGGTACAATGACACCGGGGAGCACAATGCAGAATCCAGCCCCAGGACTCCAATAAAGGCTGGTTTTAACTCCAGCTCACACCCCCACCCCTAATCAGAGAGGATCAGGGGAGAGGGATGACCCAAGGAACACTGGAACCTGAAAGGCAGGAATCTGAGGCCAGGACCGATTGTGGGAAATGGTGGGAATCAAAAAGGAGAAAGTGAGGCAGAACGGGGGACAGGGGGTGGAGGGGGGGGGACAGTGAGCTGGGTTAGGAAGGATTAGACCTCACAAAGGATACAGAAAGGAACTGTCCTTAAGAAAGTGCGCACTGCAGCCAGTGCAGTGGCTCATGCTTGTATTCCCAGCACTTTGGGAGGCCAAGGTGGGTGGATCATCTGATGTCAGGAGTTGGAGACCAGCCTGGCCAACCTGGCAAAACCGTCTCTACTAAAAATACAAAAATTAGCCAGGTGTGGTGGTTTGCGCGACTAACCCCAGCTACTTGGGAGACTGAGGCAGGAGAGTCGCTTGAACCTGGTAGGTGGAAGTTGCGGTGAGCTTAGATTGTGCCACGGCACTCCAGCCTGGGCAAGAGTGAGACTCCAACTCGCTCCCCACCCCTCCCCCAAAAAGAAGGTGTGTACTGGGGATAAGGAAGGGATTCTAGACTCAGGGAGTGAGGGCAGGGGAGAGACAGGGTTCGGGTGCAGTGGGGTGCTAATGCAGCACCAAACAGAGGAAGACTGGAGGAAACAGAGCCCTTCTCCTCCAACTCCAGCTGCTCCTCTGAGTCCCAGGCCACCTGCTCCTGTGTCTGCCGACCTACTGATCTGTCTCTGAACCCTGCTGGAATGCTGTTCCTCCTGATCTCTGCCCTGCCCCAGACCTTTCACTAACACCACTACCCCCCACTATCCAGTGCCCACCAGCCCCACTGCCCCTGACCATAGCCTGCCCCATCCTGGATGTCCCTGTTCCAGCTTCATGCCCTCGGCGACCCAAAGGGGACCTGGACACACAAGTGAAGAGGGTGCTCTTCTAGTTCCTCCTGCTCTGGCATCCCAGTCGTGCAATCACGAGTGTGAGGAAATGTTGGATCTGACACAGATTCTATCTCTCAAGCTGTTTTACACTGTGGTTTCCCTAAAAGTGTTTTTGTGGGGTCATGGATGGGGATTTGGTCCTCCCTGCAGAGCAAGGACCTGAGTGCAGATTTCCTGAGCAGCCCAGAGAGGCACATCAAATTCTGGGTCCTACCAGCCCTACTTGGCCCAAACACAGCAAGGCTGACAGGATGGAAACAGGAAAGTATGACCTATAATATTGAAAAGGAAGGATTTCATGGGTCAGTGGAACACAATAAAGAACCCAGAAATGAATCTGTGCATTTACAGCCAACTCGCTCTTCACCAAGGCACCAAGAACATACCTTGGGGAACAGATGGTGTCTTGAATAAGTGGTGCTGGGAAAATGAGAGATATATATGTGTGAAGAATAAAACTAGACCCCTATGCTTCACCATTTATAAAAATCAAGGAGCCTGGGCATGGTGGCTCACCCCTGTAATCCCAGCACTTTGGGAGGCCGAGGCAGGTGGATCATGAGGTCAGGAGTTTGAGACCAGTCTGGCCAACATGGTGAAACCCCGTCACTACTAAAAATACAAAAAATTAGCCAGGTGTGTTGGCAGGCACCTGTAATCCCAGCTACTTGGGAGGCTGAGGCAGGAGAATTGCTCAAACCCGAGAGGCAGAGGTTGCAGTGAGCCGAGACGATGCCACTGCACTATAACCTGGGCAACAGAGCAAGACTTCATTTTTAAAAAAAATCAAATCAAAATTAATTAAAAACTTACATGTAAAAAACTACAGGCCAGGCATGGTGGCTCATACCTGTAATCCCAGCCCAGGTGGAGGTGGACTGCCTGAGCTCAGGTGTTAAACACCACTCTGGCCAACATGGAGAAAAGCTATCTCTACTAAAAATACAAACATTGCTGGGTGCAGTGGCTCACCCCCTGTAATTCCAGCAATTTGGCAGGCCGACGCAGGCAGATCACCTGAGGTCGGGTGTTCCAGAAAAGGTTGATCAGCATGGAGAAACCCCATCTCTACTCAAAAAAATATAAAAAAATTAGCCGGGCGTGGTGGCGCATGCCTGTAAACCCAGCTACTCTGGTGGCAGGGACAGGAGAATCACTTGAACTCGGGAAGCAGAAGTTGCAGCGAGCTGAGATTGCAACATTGTACTCCAGCCTGGGAAACGAGGGAAACTCCATCTTAAAAAAAAAAAAATTGTCCAGCTGCGGTAACAGATGCCTGTAATCCTAGCTACTAGAGAGGCTGAGTGATGCAGGAGAATTGCTTGAACCCAGGGGATGGAGGTAGCAGTGAGCTGAGATCCAGCCACTGCACTCCAGCCTGGACGACAGAGCAAGACTTCATTTCAAACCAAAAAAAAAAAAAAAAAAAAAAAGGAAAACTACTGAACTACTAGAAGAAAACATTGGGGAAATGCTTTAGAACACTGGTCTAGGCAAAGATTTGTTTAGTAAGACCTCAAAAGTACAGGCAACCAAAGCAAAAATTGATAAATAGGGTTACATCAAGCTACAGAGCTTCTGCACAGAAAATTTTTTAAAAAAAAATTAAAAATAAGGTGGACCAGGTGTGGTAGCTCATGCCTGTAATCCCAGCACTTTAGGAGGCCAAGGCAGGCAGTTCACTTGAGGTCAAGAGTTCTAGACAAGCCTGGTCAACATAGTGAAACCCTGTCTCTACTCAAATACAAATAATAAGCCAAGGATGGTGGCGGGTGCCTGTAATCCCCAGCTACTAGGGAGGCTGAGGCAGAAGAATTGCTTGAACCTGGGAGGCGAAGGTTGCAGTGAGCCGAGATCATGCCACTGCAGTCGAGCCTGGGTGACAGAATGAGACTCCGTCTAAAATGAATAAACAAGCAAGCAAATAAACAAAATGAAGAGACAACCACAGAATGAGAGAAAATTTTTTCGAACTATTCATCCAACAAGCATTAATAACCAGAATACCTAAGAATTCAAAAATAAAAATCCTAAATACTCCCATTAAAAAATGGGCAAAGCCATGGCGTGCCTGGCCCCATGGCCTCTCTCCGCACACCAGCCTGTCCCCTCCGTGCTGCACCCAGCCTGGACCACAGGGACTTGGACTCACCCAGCCCCACCAGCCGCCTGGACCCCCAGGACTCGGAGCACTCGCGGCTCTAGTACAACTTGTGACCCTCGCCAACCACTTTCGGGCCCAGGCGGACTGAGGGCAGGGCCGTCATCTAGGCCATGCCATTGTGCTGCCCCGGCCACCAGCCCGCTCAGAGCCATAGAGGAGAGGTAGGTAGCCTTAGTCGGACTGACCAGCCCGGCCAGCAGGGCAGCCCCTTCGAGCCCCCAGCCATCTCCCTTCTCGCCCTGAGCCCATCCCAGTCACCCCTGACCCCGGCGGTGGCCTCACGTGGGAGGGGGGCTCCCTTCACCTCGATGCTTCAATTCCCCCAGCTGTAAAACAGGGACGGGGCGGCCCAGTGGCCCAGAGGAGCCACTTGTGGAGCCCTGCCCACCCCCTGCCCTCCAGGTGTCCCACGATCCGATGAGGATGGTTTTCTAAGTGCAGTACTTGGCCCACTGGCTTCCCACTGTCCCCATCGTGCTCAGGCAGTAACCGGCTCAGCCCCAGTCCATGCATCCCGTGGTGACCTCCAGGAGCAGCACCCAGGCTCCCCTCCAGCACTGGCACCCAGGGGCCGGCTGTCCTGGCTGCGCAGTGCACAGGGGCAAGGCTGGGGTCCTGCTGCAGTGATGAATGGACTGACCAGCCGAGGTAGCAGTGCCCCCACTGTGGCGCCCACACCCCACTAAGCCCCACACCCCCATTCCGCAAGGACAGCATTGGAAAAAGAAAAAATTGTTTCCTGTGATCCATGTTAGAGGAAGCCAAAAAAAAAAGACAATAGATCTCAATAGATATTTTCCAAGAGCTGACATACAAATGGCCAACAGGTAAATGCAAATATGTTTAACATCACTAATCATCACAGAAATTCACATCAAAACCACAATAAAATATCACCTAACCTCAATTAACATGCCGATTATCAAAAAGTCAGAAAACAACAAATTCTGACAGGGACCCAGAGAAACAGAAGCACTCAAACACTCTTGATGAGAATATAAAATAGTCTATCCACTATGGAAAACTGCATGGAGGTTCCTCAAGAAACTGAAAACAGAACTACCATATGATTCAGCAATCACACTGCTGGGTACATGCCCATGAGAAGAAAACTCAGTATATCTGCACTCTCATGTTTATTGCAGCACTATTCACAACAGGGGAAATATGAAATCAACCTAGGTATCCATCAACAGATGAATGGACAAGAAAGTGTGGTACATACATACAAAAAAAAGTATTTGTGAAGATACTAAAAGCCATTGAACTGGATGCCTTAAATGGGGAAGTTGTATGCTATGTAAACTCTATTTCAATAAAGTTGTTTTTAAAAACATAAGGGGCCAGGTGTGATGGCTCATGCCTGTAATCCTAGCACTTTGGGAGGCTAAGATGGGCAGATCACGAGGTCAGGAGATAGAGACCATCCTGGCTAACATGGTGAAACCCCATCTCTACTAAAAACCCAAAAAATTAGCCGGGTGGGTAACATCTCCCTGTAATCCCACCTACTCAGGAGGCTGAGGCAGGAGAACTGCTTGAACCCAGGAGGCAGAGTTCCAGTGAGCAGAGATCTGGTCATTGCACTCCAGTCTGGTGACAAAGGGAGACTCTGCCTCAAAAAAAAAAAAAAAAAAAAGTTCCTTACTTTTTTTTTTTCCCCTGCAACCCAAAATGAAGTCTTGCTCTGTCGCCCAGGCTGGAGTGCAGTGGCATGATCTGAGCTCACTGCAACCTCTGCCTCCCAGGTACGAACAATTCTCCTGCCTCAGCCTCTGGAGTAGCTGGGATTACAGGCATACACCACCACTGCTGGCTAATCTTTTTGTATTTTTAGTAGAGACAGGGTTTCACCATGTTAGCCAGGCTAGTCTCAAACTCCTGACCTCTAATTTAGATCCACTCCTCTCTGCCTCCCAAAGTACTAGGATTACAGGCATAAGCCACCACGCCTGGCCTGCATTTTTTTTTATACAAGTCATTTCATAAAGAAAATATACAAAAGATGACTAAGTTGATTTAAAAAAAAAAAAAAAGGAACACTATTCACTGAAAAAGCAGTATGATCCGGGTGCAGTGGCTCATGTCTGTAATCTCAGCATGAGATTTCTGGGAGCCCGAACAGGTGGATTGCTTGAGGTCAGGAATTTGAGACCAGCCTGACCAACATGGTGAAACCCTGTCTCTACTAAAAATAAAAAAAATTAGCCAGGCATGGTGGCAGGCACCTGTAGTCCCATCTACTGAGAAGGCAGAGGTTGCAGTGATCCAAGATTGCAACACTGTACTCCAGCAACAGAGCCAGACTAGGTCTCAAAAACAAACAAACTCACAAACAAAAACAAACAATCAAAAAAAGTCAGGGTGATAATACACACCAAAATGTTCACAATGCCTTGCATGGCAGAATGGTATCATGAATAACATTGACTTATAAACTCCAGTCAGATGAATGGCAGGGCAAATTTTTTCACTTTCTCAAGTTGAACTTATTTTTACTTTCTGAACCTAATTTTATGTATGTGATATGTTATGGGTTTAGGAAAGTAAATTAGTTCCTATCACTATTTTGATTTCTTAAAAAGTCTTTTTTAAAAGTGAAAAAAATTTATTACAGTATAATTTTCATAGAATAGTATATACCCATTTTAAGTGTACAGTGAGTTTTTGGCAAATGTATGTAATTGTGACACTACCACAACAGTCAAGATACAGAATATCCCACACCCCAAAGCACCCTCCTTTATATTCTTTGGTTTGTTTCTGAACTCTCTTGTCTGTATTTTTTTTTTTTTTTTTTTTTTTTTTTTGAGACATGCTCTGTGTCACCCAGGCTGGAGTACAGTGGGGCAATCTCAACTCACTGCAATCTCTGCCTCCCGATCACAAGTGATCATTCCACCTCAGCCTCCCAAGTAGCTGAAACTACAGTCATATGCCACCAAGCCCAGCTAATTTTTCTCTTTTTTTGCAGAGATGGGGTTTCACCATGTTGCTTGCCCAGGCTGGTCTTGAACTCCTGAGTTCAAGCAATCCACCCGCCTCTGCTTACCAAAGTGCTGGGATTACAGGGGTGAGCCACCACACCTGGCCAAGCCACCATGCTCCGCCTCCTTTTTTTTTTTTTTTTTTTTTTTGAGATGGAGTCTCACTCTGTTGCTCAGGCTGGAGTGGTGTACCATGATATGCTCTCATCTCACTGCAACCTCCGTCTCCTGGGTTCAAGCGAGTCTCCTGTGTCAGCTTCCCGAGTAGCTGAGATTACATGGGCATGCTACCATGCCTGGCTAATTTTTGTATTTTAGTAAAGATGCGGTTTCACCATGTTGGCCAGGCTGGTCTGGAACTCCTGACCTCAGGTGATCCGCCCACCTCGGCCTCCAAGAGTGCCGGAATTACAGGCTTGAGCCACTGTGCCGGGCCAGGACATACTTTTGTTGCTTGACATACTCACTCTTGGAACAGTCTTTCCTAACCCACTTGCTAGGCCCAACAGAGCATAGGAGGAGCCAGAGAGTGTATATATTTGACCCCAACACCTCGGAAGGTCCTTCAGTGGGGCCTGAATAAAGGTGGAAAAAAATCTTGGGTGTCTACTTTTCTACTGATTATAGGGCAGTTTTAGGATCCTGAGAAGGAAGAATGTCTTCTACATGTGACTCAGGTCATCTTTATTAAATAAGATTAAAACTTTTTTGTTTTCTGCTGCTCTAACAGATACCATACACTAGGTGATTTATAAAGAACAGAAGTTTAAGGCTGAGTGCAGTGGCTCATGCCTGCAATCCCAGCACTTTGAAAGGCTAAGGCGGGCATATCACGAGGTCAGAAGTTGAAGACAGCCTGACCAACATGGTGAAACCCCATCTTTACTAAAAATACAAAAATTAGCTGGGCGTGCTGGCACACACCCGTAGTCTCAGGTACTCAGGAGTCTGAGGCAGGAGAATCGCTTGAAGCTGGGAGGAGAAGGTTGCAATCAGCCGAGATTGAGCCACTGCACTTCAGCCTGGGCAACAGAGCAAGACTTCATCCCCACCCCCCCCCAAAAAATAGAAGCTTATTTGGCTCACGGTTCTGGAGGATGAGGAGTCTAGGATCAAGGGGCCACAACTTGTGAGGGCCTTCTTGCCATGCCATACCATAGCAGAGGGGCAAGCACGCACAGGACACAGAGAGTGGATGGAAACTGAACTTATCCTTTTATCAGAAGCCCACTCCCTGGGTAGCTCAACCTACTCTCCAGATACCAACATTCATCCATTCATGAGGGCAGAGGCCTCATGACCTAATCAACTCTTAAAGGCCCAACCTCTTATTCTTTCTCTTCTTTTCTTTTCGAAGGAGTTTTGCTCTTGTTGCCCAGGCTGGAGTGAAATCGAGCAATTCTCGGCTAACTGCAAACTCTGCCTCCAGGATTCAGGTGATTCTGCTGCCTCAGCCATCCACGTGGCTGGGATCACAGGTGCCCGAGACCACACCCAGGTAATTTTTGTGTTTTTAGTAGAGACAGGGTTTCATCATGTTGGCCAGGCTGTTCTTGAATTCCTGACCTCAGATGATCCACCCACCTTGACCTTCCAAAGTGCTGGGATTACAGACCTGAGCCACTGTGCCTGGCCAGGTCTCACCTCTTAATGCCATCACAATGGCAAATTTCAACATGAGTTTTGGAGGGGGGCATTCAAACCACAGCACTTACCATACCTTGTTTTTCCTGAATCTCCTGGGATGTCTTCCCAAGTTGTTTCATTTCTTTGTGGAAGGGGTAAAACAAATAGTTGTGCTTTATCATCAAACATCAGAATTTGGAATGATTTCTTTCCTTTATTATTATTATTATTTTTTTTTGTCAAGAGGGTTACTGCATACTGAAACCTGAACTGATTTCACAGAACTCGGAATAACTCTAAATTAACCTAGGATTTAATTTGTTCAACTTTTCCTTTATCCTCCCTTCCCTTTCATCAATGATTGACATACCCACTCTTGGAACAGTCTTTCCTAATCCACTTGCAAGACCCAACAGAGCACAGGAGGAGCCAGAGAGTGTTTATATTTGACCCCAACAGCTCTGAAGGCACGATCTCGGCTCACTGCAACCTCCATCTCCCCCGGTGGAAGCGATTCTCCTGTCTCAGCCTCCTGAGTAGCTGGGATTACAGGTGCGTGCCACCACACCCAGCCAATTTTTGTATTTTTAGTAGAGACGTGGTTTCACCATGTTGGTCAGGCTGGTCTCGAACTCCTGACCTCGTGATCCACCCACCTCAGCCTCCCAAAGTGTTGGGATTACAGGCGTGAGCCACCTCACCCAGCCCTCTATTAATCTAAACATTTTAAATAAATAAAACATTTGTTAGGTATATAGTAGCTAACACAAAGATATTCTGAACATAAAATTAAGAAACAGCATATTGAATCCAGAAGTATATTAAAAAACAAAATAAAGCAGCAAAGTGGCCAGGCCCCCCTGGGTGAGGGGGACTGGGTCTAGGATGGGTACCCTCCTCATCAACAAGATCCAGGAGGAGTACCCAAACAGGATCATGCACACGTTCAATGTAGTGCCCTCACCCAAGGTGTCAGACACGGTGGTGGAGTGTTACAATGCCACCCTCCCCCATCCACCAGCTCGTAGGAAAAACAGACGAGACCTACTGCATTGTTAATGAAACTCTCTACGATGTCTGCTTCAGAACCCTAAAGCTGCTACGCCCACCTACGGTGACCTGAACCACCTGGTGTCTACCACCATGAGTGGGGTCACTACCTGCCTGTGCTTCCCAGGCCAGCTCAGTTCCGACCTGCAGAAACTGGCCGTGAATATGGTCCCGTTCCCCGCACTGGCACTTATTCATGCCCAGCTTTGCCCCACTGACCAGCCAGGGAAGCCAGCAGTCCCAGGCCCTGACAATGCCTGAGCTCACCCAGCAGATGTTGGATGCCAAGAACATGATGGTCGCTACCTGATGGTGGCTGCCGTGTTCAGGGGCCACATGTCCATGAAGGAGGTGGATGAGCAAATGCTTAATGTCCAAAACAAGAACAACAGCTATTTTGTTGAGTGGATCCCCCAACAATGAGAAAATGGCCGGCTGTGACATCACACCCCGAGGGCTAAAAATGTCCACCACCTTCACTGGCAACAGCAGGGCCATCCAGGAGCTGTTCTAGCGCATCTCGGAGCAGTTCACAGCCATGTTTCCGCACAAGACCTTCCTGCACTGCTACACGGGCGAGGGCCTGGACAAGATGGAGTTCACCAAGGCCAAGAGCAATATTAATTACCTGGTGTTTAAATACCAACAGTACCAGGATGCCACAGCCAAGGAGGAGGGGGAGTTTGAGGAGGAGATGGCCTAGAGCCTCCAGTCACAGGGGAAAGCAGGGAAGCGGTGTGAACTTCTTTATTCACTCCCAGCCTGTCCTCTGGCCTGTGCCTCTGTGTGTGCACTTGCTGTTTTCCCTGTCCACATCCCATGCTATACAGACACCATTATTAAAGCATTTTCACAGTGAAAAATTTTTTTTTCTGGTTTATTTCCATGTGATCTTTTTTGCCCAATATGCATTTTGTCTTCCATAAAATCCCCGTGCCCCTACTGAATATGTGTGTGGCTGCATATGTGTCTGTATGTCATGAAGAATAATTATCTACAGATCACAGATAGAGATCTCAGAGTTTAACTGTGTATACATTCCTATAATTTCTTCATCTCGTAAGAATCTGAATTTTAATCTTGGAGAGAGAAGCTATCCCTTATCTTTTGAAACAGAGATTGGAAATCCCAGGGGCCTGAGCTGTTACACCCTAAGTTTAGTAAACTTCAATGAACATCTTTGCTGATCTTCTGAGTGGGAATATTTTCATTTAACCAGTGGGTGGGATGAGGTTCTCCCTTTTAGCAGCTATTTTGCAAGATGCTTTCCTTATGGGCTTTGTCTCTTTGTCCTCACCCTGACCTCATAACCACATCAGTCCCAGCTCATTTCTGAGAAAGCTGGGGCTCTGAGCCCCACTGAGAATTGGTGTCTGGGCTCAGGCAGCAGGAACACAGTGAACGGGGAGGATCTTGCAGGCCAAGGATGAGAGAGGCAAAGTTGGGAGTCACAGGGGGAGAGAGGTTGCCTGGGATAAGATGATGCCAGAATAGCTAAGGATTGGCCTTGAATTCCCTCCCAGAGTCAGCCTGATTCTGAAGACCAAGGCCATAGCTCCAGTAAACCAGACCAATCCTCACTGTTAGTCTCCTGCAGCTAGAAAAACTAGGGGAGAGAGGGTCCCCTGACAGAACCAAGTTAAATTTCCAGAGCTCTAGGCATTCATTCACCCTGATCCAAAGTCTTTACACACCCAGGGAAAGAATCACCATTCCTACAGATAATGGACTAAGGGCAGTAGGGCAATGAGGAAGTGCTGAGGGCATAATTCCCTGTGCAAACTCGGCCATCTGAGCTCTTCCACAGCAGCTCTGTAGGGCCCTTACTCAGCCTCCATGCTCCTGCTCACACTTCTTGCCTAGCCAGGAGCCTTCCAGCTCCACCTGAGTTACACAAACCCACAAGTGACACCAACCCGCTTCAGTCTTCTCTTGCAAAACCTCCTGTTTATTCCCAGGAGATTCGGTCTCTTTCTTTGCACCCTGGGTCCCTTCACTTGTGCTTCCACTGTGGGTGGTCACAAGCTCTGTGCCCTTTGGTGTGGATCTCTCTGCTGGAGGACACAGGACGCACTGCAAGTCAGGGACGGGGCTCATTCCTCAGAGACGGCCATATGGCCCAGGTTATATACATGCCTGCAAAACTGCTATTTCTGGCTGCTATAAACAATCTCTGGCTGGGCTGGTGGCTCATGCCTGTAATCTCAGCACTTTGGAAGGCCTAAGTTGGCAGATGGCATGAGTCCAGGAGTTTGGGAGCAGCCTGGGCAACATGGTGATACACAGTCTCTACAAAAAGTTAAATAAAAAAGAGAGACAGAGAGAGAGAGATGGGCATGGTGGCTCACACCTGTAATCCCAGCACTTTGGGAGGCCGAGGTGGGTGGATCACCTGAGGTCAGGAGTTCAAGACCAGCCTGGCCAATATGGTGAAACCCTGTCTCTACTAAAAATACAAAAATTAGCCAGGTGTGGTGGTACACACCTGTAGTCTCAGCTACAGGTGAGGTCTGAGATCGCACCACTGCACTCCAGCCTGGGTGACAAAGTGAGACTCCATCTCACTTTGTGAGATAAAATAAAAAAGGCTGGGCACTGTGGCTCATGCATGTAATCCCAGCACTTTGGGAGGCCCAACGCAGACAGATCACGAGATCAACAGATCAAGACTGTCCTGGCCAACATGGTGAAGCCCTGTGTCTACTAAAAATATAAAAAATTAGTTGGGCATGGTGACATGCACCTGTAGTCCCAGCTTCTTGGGAGGCTGAGGCAGGGGAATCACTTGAACCTAAGAGGTGGAGCTTGCAGTGAGCCGAGATGGCACCACTGCACTACAGCCTGGTGAAACAGTGAGACTCTGTCTCAAAAAAAAAAAAAGAAAAAATAAATAAAAAACAGCCAAACATGATGATGCATGACTGTAGTCTCCACTGCTCCTCTGGAGGCTAAGGTGGGAGGATTACCTTAACCCTGGAGATGGAGGTTGTACTGAGCCAGGACTGCACCACCGCACTCGAGCCTGGGTGACACAGTGAGACTCTGTCCCCCACAAAAAATAAAAATCTGTCTTTATCTACAAGAGATACCTGCTGTCAAACTCATGATGAGGAGATAATGCAACCAACTGTGTACTCTCAGAAACTTGAGAAAAGTGACCAGGACCTAAGCCAGTGTTACCCCTTGTACTGCAAAGCTTTGCAATACCATCTGTGACATTTCTTTTTATTCACTCAAAAAAAGAAGAGATGAATTTTTTTTACAAATTATACTGTTCAAATCAACACATCAAGTGGTGCATTTAGAGGTGTTGGTCGAGGTCTCAGAGGCCACGTGACTAGAGGAGGGGGCTGAAGTCCGAGAGGACACTCAGGTGAAGGTTGAGTGTCGGTTGAGATAGCAGGTCCGCCAAGTGAAGGAGTTGGCTGAAGTACTAGAGAAGACCTAGGTGAAGGAGTTGGCTGAGGGCTGAGAGATCATGAGTAGATTATTTAGCTACTAGAGGAGACTCATGTTAAGATGATAGCTAAGGGAGGCCACCAAGGTAGAGAAGGTGGCTGAGGTTCCAGAGGCCACTCATGTGAAGGTGGTAGCTAAGGGTCCAGAGGCCACCAAGGTAGAGAAGGTGGCCGAGGTTCCAGTGGCCACAAAGTGGAGAAGTAGGCTCAGGTCCCAGAGGCCACACTGCTGGAGGAAGATGAGGTCCTCCAGGACAGACAGCTGGATGAGATGGATAAGGTCCCCCAGGACAGACAGGTGGATCAGGTGGATGGGGTCCCTCAGGACAGACACCTGGATGAGATGAATAGGGTCCCCCAGGACAGACAGTGGAATCAGGTGAATGGGGTGCCCCAGACAGACACCTGGATGAAGTAAATGGGGGTCCCCCAGCACAGACACCTGGATGAGGTGCATAAGGTCTCCCCAGGAGAGACAGCTGGATGAGGTGAATGGGGTGCCCCAGGACAGACACCTGGATGAGGTGAATGGCATCCCCGAAGACAAACAGCTGGATCAGGTGGGAGGGGTCCCCCAGGACAGACACCTGGATGAGATGAATGGGGTCCCCCAGGACAGACAACTGGATGAGGTGAATGGGGTCCCCAGGACAGACACCTGGATGAGGTGAATGGGGAGCCCCAGGACAGACAGCTGGATGAGGTGAATGGGGTCCCCAGGACAGACACCTGGATGAGGTGAATGGGGGGCCCGACAGACAGTGGATCAGGTGAATAGCTCCCAGGACAACACCTGGATGAGGTGAATGGGGTGCCCCAGACAGACGTGTGGATGAGGTGGATAAGGTCCCCCCCAGGACAGACACCTGGATGAGGTGAGTGAGGTCCCCTAGGACAGACACCAGGATGAGGTGAATGGGGTCCCCCAGGACAGACATATGGATCAGGTGAATCGGGTCCCCCAGGAGAGACACTTGGATGAGGTGAATGGGGCCCCAGGACAGCTATGAGGTGAACGGGTCCCTCAGGAGCAGACATTTGGATGAGGTGAGTGGGCCCCCAGGACAGACACCTGGATGAGGTGAGATGGGGCCCCCCCAGGACAAACAGCTGAATCACGTGAATGGGGTCCCCCAGGACAGACAGCTGGATCAGGTGAATGGGGTCCCCCAGGAAAGACACCTGGATGAGGTGGATGGGGAGCCCCAGGATAGACAGCTGGATCAGGTGAATGGGGTCCCCCTGGACAGACACCTGGATGAGGTGAATGGGATGCCCAGACAAATGGGTGGATGAGGTGGATGGGGTGCCCAGGAGAGACACCTGAATGAAGTGAATGGGAGCCCCAGGATACACAGCTGGATCAGGTGTGGGGTCCCAGGACAGACACCTGATAGGTGAATGGGGTGCCCCCACAGATGGGTAGATCAGGTGGATAAGGTCCTCAGGACAGACACCTGGATGAGGTGGATGGGGTGCCCTAGGACTGACACCTGGTTCAGGTGAATGGGGTCCCCCAGGACAGACAGCTGGATCAGGTGAATGGGGTTCCCCCAGGACAGATACCTGGATGAGGTGAATGGGGTGCCCGAGCAGATGGGTGGATCAGGTGGATAAGGTCCTCAGGACAGACACCTGGATGAGGTGGATGAGGTGCCCTAGGACTGACACCTGGTTCAGGTGAATGGGGTCCCCCAGGACAGCCAGCTGGATGAGGTGAATGGGGTTCCCCAGGACAGACACCTGCATCAGGTGAATGGCATCCCCCTCAGGACAGACAGCTAGATGAGGTGAATGGGGTCCCCCAGGACAGACACCTGAATGAGGTGAATGGGGAGCCCCAGGATAGACAGCTGGATCAGGTGAATGGGGTCTCCCAGGACAGACACCTGGATGAGGTGAATGGGGTGCCCAGATAGATGGGTGGATCAGGTGGATAAGGTCCTCCAAGACAGACACCTGGATGAGGTGGATGGGGTGCCCCAGGACAGACAGCTGGATGAGGTGAATGGGGTGCCCCAGGACAGACAGCTGGATGAGGTGAATTGGGTCCCCCAGGACAGACACCTGCATCAGGTTAATGGCATCCCCCAGGACAGACATCTGGATCAGGTGAATGGGGTCCCCCAGGACAGACATCTGGATCAGATCAATGGGGTCCCCAGGATAGACACCTGGATGAGATGAATGGGGTCCCTCAGGACAGACACCTCAATGAGATGGATGGGGTCCCTCAGGACAGACAGCTGGATGAGATGAATGGGGTCCCCCAGGACAGACATCTGGATCAGGTGAATGGGGTCCCCCAGGATAACAGCTGGATCAGGTGAATGGGGTCCCCTAGGACAGACACTTGGATGAGGTGAATGGTGTGCCCAGACAGATGGGTGGATGAGGTGGATAAGGTCCCTACGACAGACACCTGGATGATGTGAATGGGGTCCCCAGGACAGACAGCTCGATAAGGTGAATGGGATCACCCAGGACTGACACCTGGATGAGGTTAATGGGGTCCCCCAGAACAGACAGCTTGATGAGATGAATGGGGTCCCCCAGGACAGACACTTAGATGAGGTGAATGAGGTCCCCCTGGACGTCTGGATGAGGTGAATGAGTTCCCCCGGACAGACACCTGGATGAGGTGAATGGGGTGTCCCAGGACAGACACCTGGATGAGGTGGATGGGATGCCCCAGGACAGACACCTGGATGAGGTGAATGGGGTGCTCCAGGACAGACAGTTGGATCAGGTGGATGGGGTCCCCCAGGACAGACACCTTAATGAGGTGAATGGGGTGCTCCCAAGACAGACGGGTGGATGAGGTGAATGGAGTCCCCAGGACACCTGGATGAGGTGAATGGGGTGCCCCAGGACAGGTGGATAAGGTCCCCAGGACAGACAGCTGGATGAGGTGAATGAGGTCCCCAGGAACGACACCTGGATAAGGTGAATGGGGCCCCCCAGGACAGACAGCTGGATGAGGTGGATGGGGCCCCCAGGACAGACACCTAGATGAGGTGGATGGGGTGCCCAGGACAGACACCTGGTTCAGGTGAATGAGGTCCCCCAGGACAGACACCTGGATGAGATGAATGGGGTCCCCCAGGACAGACAGCTGGATGAGGTGAATGGGGTCCCCAGGACAGACATCTGGATGAGGTGAATGGGGTCCCCCAGGACAGACACCTGGATGAGGTGAAATGGGTGCCCCAGGACAGACATCTGGATCAGGTGAATGGGGTCCCCCAGGACAGACACCTGGATCAGGTGAATGGGGTCCTCCAGGACAGATAGCTGGATCAGGTGAATGGGGTCCCCCAGGACGGACACCTGGATCAGGTGGATGGGGTCTCCCAGGACACCAGGGGAGGTGAATGGGGTGCCCCAGGACAGACGGGTGGATCAGATGGATATGGTCCCCCAGGACAGACAGAATGGGGTCCCCAGGACAGCCACCTGGATGAAATGATAAGGTCCCCCAGAACAGACAACTGGATCAGGTGAACGGGGGTGCCCCAGGACAGACAGCTGGATCAGGTCGATGGGGTCTCCCAGGACAGATCCTTCGATGAGGTGAATGGGGTCCCCCAGGACAGACACCTGTATGAGGTGGATGGGGTGCCCCAGGACAGACAGGTGGATGAGGTGTATGAGGTCTCCCCAGGACAGATACCTGGATGAGGTGAATGGGTTGCCCCTGGACAGAACCTTGATTAGGTGAATGGGGTCCCCCAGAACAGACACCTGGATGAGGTGAATGGTGTGCCCCAGGACAGGTCAATGAGGTGGATGGGGTCCCCCAGGGCAGACTGATGGGTGAGGTTGATCAGGTCCCACAAGACAGAAACCTGAATGATGTAGATGAGGTCCCCCAGGATAGACAGCTGGATGAGGTGGTTGAAGTCCCCCAGGACAGACACCTGAAGGAGGTGGATGGGGTTCCACAGGACAGACACCTGAATGAGGTGTATTGGGTCCCCCAGGACAGATAGGATGAAGTGGTACCTCAGTACAGACAGCTGGATGAGGTGGGTAAAGTCCCATAGGAGATGCAGCTGGAGGAGGTGGTGGAGGTCCCACAACACAAACAGCTGGAAGACATGAAGGAAGTCCCAGAGGATACTCAATTTCTGGAGGTGTCTGCAGTTTCAGAAGATCATCAGCTGGAGAAGATGGTGGAGATACCAGAAAACACTTGACTGGAGGAGGTGCCTGTGGTCTCAGAGAATCTTCACTTGGAGAAGATGGTTGAGGTGGCACAGGACTCTCAAATGAAGTAGGTGGTTGAAGTCCCAGAGGACACGTGAGTGAAATAGGAGGTTGAGGTCCCAGAAAACACTCAAGTGGTGGAGTTGCCTGCGGTCTCAGAAAATCATTAGCTGAAGAAGGTGCTACAGGTAACAGATTACACTCGGGTGGAGATGTGTGTGGTCTCAGAAAATCATCAGCTTGAGATGGCGGTAGAGATATCAGAGAACACTCAAGTGCAGGTGTGTGAGGTCTTAGAACATCTTCAGCTGGAGACGGTGGCAGAGGAACTAGGGTACAATCAGACACACTTGTTTTTGTTTATTCACAAATGAAAATCCACTTTTGCTTTCTAGGAAAGTTAAAATGAAATACAAAAATCTCAAATCTTGAGAATTACAGCAAAAAACACTGCAGCCTCTTTGTCTTTTTCTTATTTATATTTCTTCATCATGAATTAGAACATAATGCAAGAGCAGCAAAACAAACTTTGCCACTTAAATAATATGTGAGAAGAAGATACAAAAATATGAAATGAACAATCACAAACAGGCAAAGGAAGGTAGGCTATTTCTCCTTGACAGAATAGCCTAGGCCTCACAGCCATGCATTGTCAAAGTGAGAGAGGGGAGCAAAGGACCATCATAGAATCACACTGACTGGATGAAAAATGGAGAATCATTATTTTGTCTAATATAAGCTTCTTCTTAGAGACAATGTCATCACTGTATTCCCTATGCCCATCTCAGAAACTTCAATTATAACAAATAAAAGTACTGATCAGTAAGCATCATATCTGACGGAACAAAAATTATTTGACTACTGAAGGTAAAATGATTGTAATTGGTTAACTTCTGCACTCCTTAAACAAAACAAACATCTGCTATCAGCATCTAAAGGTTTTTGAAACTTTTCATACCTGAGGACATGGGTAAGGAGAGGAGGGTTCACCACTGAGAGCTAGGGTTCATTCAAACACTATTATGGCAAGGGGAAGGGTTTTGGGAGATGGATGGTTCTGACAGCAAAGAAACAAGTCCTTCTCTAGTAAAGACCTCTAGAGATATCAGGATGTGGAGAATCTACCCCCAAGTGAACGAGTCTGTAGAGTTTGTACTGAGGACACTGTTCCTCTATAGGAGAGGGTTAGTAGACGTCATAACTACCTTGTGAGTGAGGTGGTGCTAGGAAAATACGATTATCTTGGGATTAGATTCTCCATGCCTATGTGCACCCAAACAGAACCAGGATCCCTCTTGGAGGTTTTGGCATAGCCTAAGGAGTACTTAGACCTCCAGTAAGAAAACAGTGGAAAGAGCGGGCAATGTATATGTTAATGCTGATCTGACAGCCCCAGTAAAGTACAAACACATGGACCTGCATCAAAGTATTTTAGAAGGAAAAGAAACACTGGAGAAACTTATTCACTAATAATTATCAACCTCTTCATGAATATAAGAGTGGACATAGCCCACTTATTGATTCTAAAAGCTTATTTGCCACAGATACTCTGGTAAATCTCTAACCAAATACAGAGACCTGTAGGGTCAGGGAGCCTGGCTTCTTATGGAAAGGTAAAAGTAGAGCCTAGGATCAGAGCTAATTTCTTTTTTCCTGGAACAAGAAAAGAGCAATATTTATAAATGAAAAACAAAAAAAATGATGTGTGTGTGTGTATTTACATTCCTACATTTCAGTCTTTACAATAAGGACATTTCTCCTTTAACTGATAAGTATCCATTTGTATTGGAATATCTGAAGTTCACTGGGAAAATTAAACTTACATTGCCAAAATCAAGAGTTTAGAGAGATGACATCTTTTAGGCCATACAGAAAACAAAAATTAAAAAGAAAAAGTAAGAGTGAAAGTCTAGAAAAAGGTCAGAAAATGAGAACTATATGTTCCATATTAAAAGCAATGCACAGAAAGAATGTCTTCCAAGAAGCTAGGGTCCAAGGTTCACTCAGACCCCAACCCAGCCAGGCCAGCAGCACCCCCATTTTCCACTGGCCCTCCTGGTCCCCCTATTTGTGGTCTTTGTGCTATGCAGCTGTGGCTGTGTTGGATCTCTAGGCTGTGACCTGCTTCAGAACCATGGCCTGCTAGGCAGGAAGACCTTGGAGCTACTGGGCCAAATGAGGAGAATCTCCCCTTTCTTGTGTCTCAAGGACATGAGAGACTTCAGTTTCCCCCAAGGGATGGTGGATGGCAGCCAGCTGCAGAAGACCCAGGCCGTGTATATCCTCCATGAGAGGCTGCAGATGATCTTCAGCCTCTTCTACTCATAGCACTCCTCTCCTGCCTGGAACACGACCTTCCTGGACCAACTACACGCTGGACTTTGTCAGCAGCTGGAATACCTGGAGACCTGCTTGGTGCAGGCAACAGGAGAGAGAGTATCTGCCACAGTGATTGGGAGCCCTGCACTGACTTTAAAGAGGTATTTCTGGGGAATCCATCTCTACCTGAAGATGAGAAATAGAGTGACTGTGCCTGGGAAGTTGTCAAAGTAGAAATCATGAGATCCTTCTCTTTCTCAACAAACTTGCATGAAATAACTAAGAAGTAAGGGTGAAGACCTGGTATTATCCTGAAATGATTCTCATTAACTAATCTGCCGTATCATACCAGCACATCTCTTTTGATGCTTCAAAAGACTTTTATTTGTTTTAGTCACTAAATTTTTAAGTTAAATTCAGCAAATATTTTGTGAGTCTATTAAGCAAGTATAAGTTAAAAACACTCAGATCCAAAGATGACAGCCCTGATATTATTTGTTGCTTGCTAATTTATATTTATTTTTATACCTTATAATATTTATACTTATATTCTTCAAATAACAGTTGTTCACCTTTCTATTGTATTCAAATTAGAAAACATAGTCACATTTATATTTTATTAAATGTTGTACTTGGTTATTAAGTTCTTATCAAAAAAACTTCTCGAATTTTTTTTTAATTTATTTATTTCACTTTAGGTGCATACTATATCTGGCATTTCTCCCCCATGTTATTCCTCTCCACCCTCCCCGCCCTCCCCACCCCGCGCTGTCTCTCCCCTACCCCTCCAACTGTCCCCAGTGTGTGATGCTCCTCTGCCTAAGTCCACATGTTCTCGTTGTTCAGCACCCACCTATGAATGAGAACATACGGTGTTTGGCTTTCTGTTCTTGTGTCAGTTTGCTGAGAATGATGGTTTCCAGATTCAGCCAAGTCCCTACAAAGGACACAAACTCATCGTTTTTTATGGCTGTGTAGTATTCCGTGGTGTATATGTACCACATTTTCTTTGTCCAGTCTATCATTTATGAGCATTTGGATTGGTTCCAGGTCTTTCCTATTGTACACAGGGCTGCAATGAACATACATGTGCATGTATCTTTATAGTAGAATGATTTGATATGAGAACCAGAAAAGCTTACACAAAACAAAACTTGGTTTAGACCATGTTCCTTGAAAAGTAGTTAGTGTTATGGGGTGGCCCTAGAATATGACAGTTGCTACATACAACTTCTTTAAAAAGGAAAATGACTATCTAATTTGCTGCTGTGGAAAGGCAATGATAGAAAAAATCTTCATCAACTAACTCCTACCTAGAGTGCTCACTTTTCTCCAGATTTCATAGGAAATATGAGATCAGTAGCCTTAAAAAGCTATGTCTTCATCTCTTAAAAACCTACCAAGGCTATCAAGGAGTATGGCTTACTACGTGTAGTCACAAGACCAGCAGCATCAGCATCAAGTGGGAATTGTTAGAAATGGAATTACTCAGGCCAGACCATAGATCTACTGAATCAGAAACGGTGGGGATGAGACCAAGTAATCAGGGTTTTAACAAATCCTCCAGGTGATTCTGATGCATGTTAGAGGTGAGACAACTTACAGCAGGTGATGAGCTTCCTAAGACAAATTTCTACCAAGGGCCCTTTACAAGGGTTCTTTTTATTTTTTTAAATAGAGATGGCATCTCACCATGTTGCCTAGGCTGGTCTCACACCCCTGGGCTCAAGCAATCTGCCTTCCATGGCCTCCCAAAGTGCTGGGATTACAGGCATGAGCCACTGCACCCAGCCTATTCTTTTTAATTTCAAAAATAAAATAATTTTTTTTTCTGGTTCTAAAAATAATCCTTATTCATGGAAGAAATATTTAATCCAAAAAGTGTAAATGAATGTAAATTCTATCCCAAAGACAGTACTACTATGAACATTTTCATGCATTTCTTTTCAGATAATTTTCATGAATATTTTATATGTAGAAAATATGACGATGCTATTATTATTTTGTAACCTGCTTTTTGACTTAATGATTTGTTTAGCTCAATGCATACAGAGGTAACAAAAATGTAACTCAGCCTGCAAGTACAAATGAACTTACCCATACTCCAAGCCATTCCATGTTCTACTAAGCCAGTAGAACAATTTAAAAAATATATTTCCCCTTCTCAATATCTCCAAGTTTAGAATTCTGGTTTTGGAGTTTTAAAGGGCACACATATTTAAAAGTAACAATTTTTTATTTTGTGCTAGGCATTGAGGTGGTTATACAAACAGGATATCAACTTAATAAAGCTAAATGTTTGGGAAAACATTAGTATATAAAGTATTAGTTTAAGCTTCTAAATATGAGTATTATCTGCTAAAAGTTTCCACTTGACAGTTCTCAGTTCTTAAGAAAGCAATGCCAAGAGAAAGGGAAATATATTTTCAAGACTGCAGAGACCATTGTGAACTTGAATAAAGACAGGTAGGAGAAAATTATTGTTATTATTGTTATCATTATTATTTTGCAGTGATATTGCACAAAGTTATTCAGGTTTGAGTTGTCAACACAGTGCAGGCTTTTGAGTCAGGCCAACTTGGGGTAAGATCTTTGCTCTGGTATCTGCATGCTCTGTGGCTTGCTACATTACTTTGGGCATGTTACTTCACCTTTACGGTCTTGTTCTCATTTGAGGAAAAAAAAAAAAATAACAGAAAGTACTTTGTAAGGTCAATTTGAAAACTGGATGTGTTAAATGAAGGATTTGGTTCTAAAAACTTCCTTGTTTAAAGAACAACAAAAAATTTTCCAGACCCTGAGAAGAAAAGAAACTTATATTTGCAGTCCAGTGTGGTATTTCTCCTTCTTCCACTTCATTACCTTTGTGTGAACTTAAAGGTAAACAGATCAACCCCTGGCCACAATGTGAAGTCAGCAAAGACTTGCTTCTGATTGCCAGCTTCTACTTCCTGACCCCCTTTCACTATTGCAGGTGACCGTCTCACTTTCAGGATCCTATTCTGTTCCTACTCTTTCCTTTCAAACCAAGTCTAAAGTACCAGCCATTACTCATTTGCAGAAATTGAAGTATGCTTTGTTCCTCATTAAGCTTTTACACTTACTACTTTTACCTCCAATTGCGCAATGTATCTGAAGTAGAACATGACATATGGTGGTAGAACCAGCATCAGAGTTTTGGGCCATTGCTCTGCTTATTCTTACAGTGGACCAAAGTGGGATAATTACCCAGTTTCAATGAACTTTAGTTTCTCTGGCCCCACATTGTTTAATGGTGACTTCTGGGAGTTCCTGGCTAGAAGAGCTGGAATCCCTTCATCACTGACATCTCCCCAGGAGCAGGAACTCTCTCCCTTGGCACAAGTGTGCTTCTTTCCAGCGCTCCTCCAGGCAGACATGCCAACCAGGGGTAGGCTAGCTCAGTCCTGTTCTTTGACCTTCACCAGCAAGACTCCCTCATGCATATTTCTGATAACTGTGACTTGCTGGATATATTTTAAATTATCTTAATTTGTAATAGCCACATAATTTAATATTAACATTTTTAAAGGAGCTGTACAATCTCTCCCACCCTAATCTCCTTTTTCAGTCTTCCCTCGTCCCCTAAATACAGGTAATGAATGAATACAGGTAATCATTGTAATTTGTTTCTTATTCTTTATTTATATACAGTAAGGACAAACAAATTTAACATTTTCACCCCAAATGTAGCATTTTATATACACTGCTCTGTATCTTGCCTATTTTCAACTTTTTAAAAGAAACACCCTCTCATTTGTTTCTCCAGCTGAATAGTGTTCCTTTATATGAATATGCCTCAACTGTCTCTAATTACAAAAATCAAGATGGTTTCTTGTCTTTTGGTATTACTAACAGTGCTGCAGTGAATGATATATTGTTTGTATGTTATTTCATACGTGAGCAAGTATTTTTGTAGGACACATTTCCAGGTCTAGAATTTATAGATCAAAGGCTACATGCATCTGTAATTTTGATAGATATCCCCTAATTGCCTCCATAGTGATTGTATTATAAATGGCATGTTTGCTATTTAATTTTATTTTTATTATCATGAGTGAGATTGAACCTCTTTTAATGTAGTTTTTTCTCTGCAAACTGTTCATGTCTTTCACTATATTTCTATTGTCTCCTGTGTATTCACTGTGTAATAATATTTTTAAAATCTTACAATGCAAATTATTCTCAGTATTTCTCATTGTCTCTAGCAATTTCTGGAAAATAAGCAAATCATTGAAATGGAGTTTTATGTTAAGGAAAGTATTTTTACATTAGTGGCATATTTTATTGTATTTACCTAGTCAGCCTTTATGAAAATACACCCATAGAACCAACCATATTAATGAATTTATTTTGACTTATAAACAATTTAAAATGGATAGAAAATATAAAGCCACATTATATAAAATATAAAAACAACTGTGGTCAATATGCACAGTCTTAAAACACACACACATATATATATATAAATAGATAGATATGAACACAAAATCAAAACAATATGATTGTACTATAAATTGCATTACCATTCTATGACAAACAGAAATAATCATGTCTGGAGAAGTCCTCTAGCCCCTCCACCTACCCTGAGCTTCTAAACTCTATACTATGCTTTTGCTCCATGTCTTTCAAGGGTCTTTTCCTTGTTTGCTCAGCTTTCTTGTGAGACTGAACACAAAGAACAGACATCGGTCGATTTCTACTCGGACGATGGCCCAGGCACAGCTGCTGTAGTCCTGGTTTTCCAGGTAATCACGGATTCTTCGGAAGTACATTTTTAACTTGTAATCTAAGGTTATCACTACCCAAAGTACCACTTAGCTTCTCTGCTTCCAGTCCCATAAGTGCTTCTAGGTATTCCAGATGTTGATGAAGTTGAATGAGGAATTTCTCCATGTGGTTTTCCTCCCAGCCATCCAGAGAAATATTAGCCCCAAAGATGCTGAAGATTTGCTGAAGCATCTCATGGAGAATGGCCAGAGTATATCCTTTTCGGTACTGTTGAGAACTCACAGACTTCTGAGGAAGCATAAAGTTTTGCCTGTGTTGTAGACACTGCTGAATTGATGAGGTCTGCAACTTAAAGAGTTTTAAGGTTTCTTGGTTCACTCTTCTTTGCTGTGAGAGAACCAGTTTCAAATCTAGAGAGAAGATGGTGGTAGAGGCCAGCAGGATCAACACAATTTCAAAGAAGTGCTTGATAATCATGGTGAAGGTCAAATATGCTACTTATTTCTGCACAGACTTAGAAAAATTCCAACTCTAGTGAATGTTGCCTTTCATGCGTCTCAAATTATTTTGAGAGAGTGTTCTCTTTTGTTGGTTTTGTTTTCTAATGTCGTTTCTCCAAGTTTACATTTTAGATTTTCAGGTTCCCTTTCCATGTTGTTCAGAGTACATTTTCTCTATTTTCCCTATTATGTTGGCTATTTTGAGGAAGTAACTAAAATAACTTTTTCATTGTATGCATTCCTTGAGGCAACTACAGACTAGTCATCCAATACAATCTTTTATTATTCTATTTATTATATGCAAAGTTTCACTGAACACAATGTGCTTTCTAAATGTTTAGTCAAGCTTATTAAAGTTCTTTCACTGAGACTAAGTTTTGTTCAGTAGCAGTCTTTCATGGAGTAAAACTTACCAAAGGCTTAGCAGCATCTATAAAGAGTTCAGGGGAAAAAATTAAAATACCTACGAAACTACCAAATTTTAAAACCCCAACTAGATCTGTAAGTTTTCATAAATGCTTGAGCAAATTAATTTAAAAACATGTATCAGTAATCTTAAATTATTTCATATCTTATCAGTTTAAACTCTAAGATTCTAGGCTATAGAAACAATGTGAAAAAAAATTAGCAAAAGAAGGTTCTTATAATATTATTGCAATGGCAGAATATTAGAAACAACCCATAGCATCAACAACAGGTGAATGATTACATATATGTTGTTACATCCATATATTAAATGATATGTATCTATTATAAGTGATAAATTATATGTGAACAGAGATTGGGGGCATTTGGTTAGTGTATATTCCCTAGAATAGCGATAACTCTGGTGAACTAATGTGAACATCTCTACATTAACAATTCCTCTTAAATCACAAATACCCAGTTCCATATTCTAAGTTTCTCTTGAATAAGCCCTCAATCTACCTTTCCAGTCTTATTCCACCGTTGCTCTAAATAGAGCATGAAGGAATCTGAACTCTAGATAAAGTAAGAGATTTCGTATTCCCTTAATACAGCTAGCACTTTGTGTGTGCGCGCGTGTGTGTGTGTTTATTGATGTTGCTTTCTCTGAAACATCACCTGTTGCCTCCTTTACCTCAAGAACCTATCTGTGCAAGGACTAAAGACTACTTGTTCTTGAAGGCCCAGATCTCCCCCAAGAAGCTATAATCTTCTGGATCCCCGCCACTTTGTACCTACCTTATTTAAGACACATTTCTTATTCTGTCTTACATTTGACAATGTATTTACCTGTGTTACAAGCTCCCATGATTAAAAGTCTCTTAAGAGTGTGAAATATGTCTGGTAGAATTCAGCTGTGTACCCATCTGGACCTGGGCTTTTTTTGGTTGGTAGGCTATTAATTGCTGCCTCAAGTTCAGCCCTTGTTATTGGTCTATTCATGGTTTTGATGTCTTCCTGGTTTAGGCTTGGGAGGATGCAAGTGTCCAGGAAATTATTCATTTCTTCCAGGTTTACTGGTTTATGTGCATAGAGTTGTTTTTAGTAATCTCTGATGGTGGTTTGTATTTCTGTGGAATCTGTGGGGGATATCCCCTTTATTGTTTTTTTATTGCATCTATTTGATTATTCTCTCTTTTCTTTTTTATTAATCTGGCTAGTGGTCTATTTTGTTGATCTTTACAAAAAACCAGCTCCTGGATTTATTGATTTTTTGAAGAATTTTTGTGTCTGTACATCCTTCAGTTCTGCTCTGATCTTAGTTATTTCTTTTCTTCTGCTAGCTTTTGAGTTTTTTGATCTTGCTCCTCTAGCTCTTTCAATTTTGATGATACGGTGTCGATTTTAGATCTTTCCTTGCTTCTCATGTGGGCATTTCTTGCTATATATTTTCCTCTAGACACTGCTTTAAATGTGTCCCAGAGATTCTGGTATGTTGTGTCTTTGTTCTCATTGGTTTTGAAGAACATCTTTATTTCTGCCTTCATTTCACTGTTTATCCAGTCAACATTCAAGAGCCAGTTGTTCAGTTTCCATGAAGTTGTGCGGTTCTGAGTTAGATTCTGAATTCTGAGTTCTAACTTGATTGCACTGTGGTCTGAGAGACTCTTTGTTATGATTTCTGTTCTTTTGCATTTGCTGAGGAGTGATTTACTTCCAATTATGTGGTTAATTTTAGAGTAGGCGTGATGTGGTGCTGACATACAAAGAGGAGCTGGTACCACTCCTTATGAAACTATTCCAAACAATACAAAAAGA
This sequence comes from Ateles fusciceps, assembly GCA_036589455.1. Taxonomy (NCBI): domain Eukaryota; kingdom Metazoa; phylum Chordata; class Mammalia; order Primates; family Atelidae; genus Ateles; species Ateles fusciceps. The sequence goes on along the minus strand of JAZHEH010001606.1, from coordinate 8,365,972 downwards.
AGGAATCCTTCCCAAATCATTTTATGAGACCAACATCATCCTGATACCAAAACCTGGTAGAGACTCAACAAGAAAAGAAAACTTCAGGCCAATATCCACAATGAACATAAATGCAAAAATCTTCAATAAAATACTGGCACACCGATTGCAACAGCACATCAAAAAGCTTATCCATCACGATCAAATAGGCTTCATCACGGGGATGCAAGTCTGGTTCAAAAATACGGAAGTCTATAAACGTAATTCACCAAAGACAAAAACCACATGATTATCTCAATAGATTCAGAGAAGGCCTTTGACAAAATTCAACAGCCTTTTATGCTAAAAACTCTCAATAAAGTAGGTATCGACGGAATGTATCTCAAAATAATAAAAGCTATTTATGACAAACCCACAGCCAATATCATACTGAATGGGCAAAAACTGGAAGCATTCCCTTTGAAATCTGGCACTAGATAAGAATGCCCTCTGTCATCACTCCTATTCGATATCGTATTGGAAGTTCTAGCCAGAGCAATCAGGCAAGAAAAAGAAATAAAGGTATTCAATTAGGAAAAGAGGATGTCAAAGTGTCTCTATTTGCAGATGACATGATTCTAAGACCCCATTGTCTCAGCCTAAAATCTCCTGAAACTGGTAAACAACTTCAGCAAAGTCTCAGGATACAAAATCAATGTGCAAAAATCACAAGCATTCCTATACACCAGTAACAGACTTAAAGAGAGCCAAATCAAGAACGAACTGCCATTCACAATTGCTACAAAGAGAATAAAATACCTAGGAATACAACTAACAAAGAATGTAAAGGACCTCTTCAAGGAGAACTACAAACAACTGTTCAACAAAATAAGAGAGGACACAAATAGATGGAGAAACATTCCAGGCTCATGGTTAGGAAGAATCAATATTGTGAAAATGGCCATCCTGCCCAAAGTAATTTATAGATTCAATGCTATCCCCCATCAAGCTACCAATCACCTTCTTCACAGAACTGGAAAAAAAAAACCTTAAACTTCATATGGAACCAAAAGAGAGCCCACATGGCCAATGCAATTCTAAGCAAAAAGAACAAAGCTGGAGGCATCACACTACCTAACTTCAAACTATACTACAAGGCCACAGTAATCAAAACAGCATGGTACTGGTAACCAAAACAGAGATATAGACCAATGGAACATAACCGAGGCCTGGGAGGCAATGCTACACATCTACAACAATCTGATCTTTGACAAACCTCACAAAAACAAGCAATGGGGAAAGGATTCCCTGCTTAATAAATGGTGTTGGGAAAACTGGCTAGCCATGTGCAGAAAGCAGAAACTGGACCCCTTCCTGACACCTTACACTGAAATTAACTCCAGATGGATTAAAGATTTAAACATAAGACCTAACACCATAAAAACTCTAGATGAAAATCTAGGCAAAACCATTCAGGACATAGGCAAGGACTTCATGACTAAAACACCAAAAGCATTGGCAACAAAAGCCAAAACAGACAAATGGGACCTAATTAAACTCCAGAGCTTCTGCACAGCAAAAGAAACAGTCATTAGAGTGAATTGGCAACCAACAGAATGGGAAAAAATTTTTGCAATCTAGCCATCTGACAAAGGGCTAATATCCAGAATCTACAAAGAACAAAAACAGATTTACAAGAAAAAAACAAACAAGCCCATTTAAAAGTGGGCGAAGGATATGAACAGACACTTTACTTAAGACATATATGAGGCCAACACACATATGAAAAAAATGCTCATCATCACTGGTCATTAGAGAAATGAAAATCAAAACTACATTGAGATACCATCTCGCACCAGTTAGAAAGGCAATCATTAAAAAAATCTGGAGACAACAGATGCTGGAGAGGATGTGGAGAGATAGGAACACTTTTACACTGTTGGTGGGAGTGTAAATTAGTTCAACCCTTGTGGAAGACAGTGTGGCGATTCCTTAAGGACCTAGAAATAGAAATTCCATTTGACCCAGCAATCCCATTACTGGGTATATATCCAAAGGATTATAAATCATTCTATTATGAGGACACATGCACATGAATGTTCATTGCAGCACTGTTTACAATAGCAAAGACTTGGAACCAACCCAAATGCCCATCAACGATAGACTGGACAGGGAAAATGTGGCACATATACATCATAGAATACTATGCAGCCATAAAAAATGATGAGTTCCTGTCCTTTTTTGGGTACATGGATAAACCTGGAAACAAACCATCATTCTCAGCAAACTGATACAAGAACAGAAAATAAAACACCATATGTTCTCACTCATAGGTGGGTGTTGAACAATGAGAACACATGGACACAGGGAGGGAAGCATCACACACTGAGGTCTGTTAGGGGAACTAGGAGAGGGACAGTGTGGGGTGGGGAGTTGGGGGAGGGATAACATGGGGAGAAATGCCAGATATGGTGATGGGGTGGAAGGCAGCAAACCACATTGCCAGGTATGTACCTATGCAACAATCCTGCATGTTCTTCACATGCACCCCAAAACCTAAAAAGCAACATATTTTTTAAAAGTGTGAAATAAACACTGATTACTGTTTTCTTTACTGTCTATACAACTATAGTAGTTGCTTAATAAATGTATTGACTTGGAATAAATTAATACGTTTGACACAAAGTAATACAAGATGTTGAATCTTATCTTTGATCATTTCTCTGCAGGCAGGTGGGTGAATCCCCCAAATGTCGAAAACAGGCACTTTGTAAACATGTATGGTCTCATTATATGCCAGCTCAGCTGCATGTTTGGCCACTTAGTCTAGTATTAATAAGTTGAAATAAACTGAGTCAGCATGCTTCACAGAGGGGTCTTTTCCCTCTCTATCTGAGAGTCAGAAGAGAGAGAGAGAGAGAGAGAGAGAGAGAGAGAGAGAGAGAGAGAGAGAGAAACTGAGACAGAGAGACCAAGAGAAAGAGAGAAAATACCTATAGTCATATATAATATACAAAAGGAATAACACTTCTTTTCATAACGTTATGCTTAATCTATTGGGACAACAGAATTTTGACTAGTCTCAAAAAGAAACTTTAAATATTTAATGCTGAGCTTCAGGAAAACAATATGAAAATAAATTAAGAATATCAGAAGGGACTCTAATGATGATGAGCTTTGTCTATAATTAAGCCTTTCTCATCATTTTCATTGAATTGACAAAAATGATCTAAATGTTGTTTAATTTTCAAATGATCGGGCATATTCCAGATACCTTTCTGTTACTGATTTCTTACTTGAATATGTTGTGGTTAAAGAATGTAGTTTAAATTTATTGAGACTTATTTTGTGGCTCAGCATATGGTTTATCTTGGTGACAGTTCCTTGTGAACTTGAAATAATAATGTTCTATTTTGTTGGTTGGACTGTTTTATAAATGCCAGTTAGGTTAAGTTGGTTGAAAGTGTTTGAAATTTTCTCTGTCCTTTCTGATGATCTATTTGTTCTATCAACCGTCATGAGAGAGGAGTTGAAATCCCTAATATAATTTTAGATTTGTCTATCTTCCATTTCAGTTCTATCAGTTTTTGTCTTATATATTCTAGAACTTTATTATTACGTACATCATATTTAGGATTATTATGTCCTCTTGATGAATTGATTACTTTATTTTAAAATGTCCCTCAGTATCCTTCACATGATTCCTTAGTCCTAAATCAACTTTCTCTGATAACCACTTATGCTTTTTTTCAATTAGTGTTTGCATGATATGTCTTCTTTTTGCAACTCTTAATTTTTTAACTTATTCATGTTTTTATATTTAAAGTGGGTTTCTTGTATATAGCATACAGTTGGACATTGTATTTTATTCAGTCTGACGATCTTTGCTTTGCTAGAGTGTTTAGGCCATTATATTTAATGTAATAGTCAGTATGGCTCGGTTTATATCTGCCACTTTATTTTTTGTTTTCTAACTGCCTGTATGTTTTTTTCTCACATTTAAGCTTTTCTTTCCTTATTTTGGATTGAATTTTTTGTTGTTGTTTATTTATTGTCCTTTTTATCTCTATTATTGGCTTGTTAGCTATACCACTTTATTTTTTGTTTTCACATTAGTTTCTCTAAGATTAAAAATGTATATCTCTATTTAACATATTACAGTTTACCTTCAAATAATATTATAATCCACTTAAAGTACAGTGTAAGGATATTATAACAGTATACTTCTATTTCCTCTCTCATTCCTTACATTATGGCTTTCATATATTTTTATTTTAAACCCATGTACATTTTTATTATATCTTAAATAGCCAATTATATTTACATATTTTTTAAACGAGAAAATCATTAGTTTATATTTGTTCACATATTTATAATTTTACCATACTTATCATTATCAGATATTTACCCATACTGTTACCATTTCTGGTGCTCTTCATTTTTGTAGGTCTAAATTTCTATCTGGTATAATTTTTCTTTTACTTGATAAACTTTAATATTTCTTATATCACACATCCTCTGGAAATGAACTCTCTTGGCTTTTGCCTGTGTGAAAAAGTATTGTGTTTTCTTTTGAAATACATTTTTGCTGGGTATAGGATTCTAAGTTGTTAATTTTTCTTTCAGTACTACAAAGATGTTTCTCTACTCTTCTTGCTTGCATAATTTCGGAAGAAACTGTGGTCATTCTTAGTTTTATTCCTTTGTTCATGTTTCTTATTTTTCTCTGGCTACTTTTAAGATTTGTTATCATTATTTTCTAGCAATTTGATTATAATGTGCTTTGATGTGATTTTCTTCTTGTCTCTTTATAAGGATTATTTTGAGCTTTGTGAAACTGTGATTTTATTATTTCCATCAAATCTGAAAAAGTTTCAGACTTTATTTTTTCTAACATTTTTCTATCTTCATTCCCTCCTTCCTAATCACTTCTGGGACTACAACTCTAGATGTATTTGATGGTTCAATATTATCATACAGTTCCCTGAAGCCTTGCTCATTTACTTTGTAGTCTTTTTCTCTGTCTTATTTTTAATAATTTCCCTGTCTGCCTTCAAGCTCATTGATATTTCTTCTGGTAGTATCTTATCTGCAGTTCATATCATGCAGAATATTTATCACTTCAGATATTATATTTTCATTTGTAGAAGTTGAATTTGTTTCTTTTTCATATCTACATTTCTTTCCTCATCACATTCATCTTTTCCTCTACATTCTTGAGCATAGGGTACCTCTACAGGTGTTTTACCTCCTTTTCTGATAATTCTGTCATTTGTGTCATTTCTGGGTCTCATCTTGTCAATTATATTTCTACTCTTCCTATTTTGCTATGTCTTTTGCATGTTTGGTAACTTTTGATTGGATTCTGAGCGTTATAAATTTTACTTTACTGGGAGCTGGATTTGTTAGTTGAATTTTGTTTTAGGATATAGTTGAGTTACTTGGAATTTGGTTCCTCTGATATTTGCTTTGTTAGCACGAGTGAAGCAGACTTTATAATCTAGGGCAAGGCCTTGGCACACTGAGAATACAGTCTTTGGAGGACTCTACTTAATCCTCTCCTTTTTGTCCTCTGGCTGCTGGAAACAAGAAATATTCCCAGCCCTGAGTTAGAACTGGGGACAGCCTGTGCTGCCTGCTCCTTCTGGGTGTTCTTTTCCTAATCTTGGGTAACTTTTTAAACATATATACACAAACCACACGTTAGCTAAAGAATCCTAAAGACATTTTTACAGATCTCTGTAGCTCTCATTCATTCCCCCCCCCAATTTCCCTCTGAGCAGCAATATCTTCTCCAATATTTTGCTGCCTTCCTGTACTCCAAACTATGGCATATCAACTCAGTTAGAATATTGGTCTGTTGGAGTCTCCTCCTCTTTTGCTGCAGCCTACCAATTTCTACCCAGCGTTAAGCTGGAGCAATTGTGGGGCTCACTGTATTTCTTTTCCTTTCTCTCAAAGATCATTATCTTATGCTGCCTGTTATCTGAGGTCTGAAAACTATTTTTCATATATTTTACTCAGTATTCTAGTTGTTGAAAGTAAGATGATAAATCTAGTCCCTTATGACTAGAAGTGGAGGGTCTCTCATCATAAACAATTTAAAGTACAAGTTGGCAAACTATAGCCTATGGGCTAAATCTGGCTGACCACCTGCTTTTGTAAATAAAGTTTTATTAGAACACAATGATGCTCGTTTGTTTGTGAAGTGCATATGGCACTTTCACGCTACAATAGCAGAGCTGAATAGTTGTGATCGGAACCATATGGTCTACACAACCTAAAATATTTGCTAACTGGTCCTTTACAGAAAGGTTTGCTGAACCCTGATCTGACAGATTAAAAACAAAATAAAATTGTATTCAAAGTCTAGAAATTTTGAAAGTATTTGTATAAAAAATGCAATCTGGGAGGCTGAGGTGGGTGGATCACCTGAACTCAGGAGTTCAAGACCAGTCTGACCAACACAGTGAAACCCTGTCTCTATTAAAAATACAAAAATTAGCTGGGCATGGTGGCACACATCTGTAGTCCCAGGTACTTGGGAGGCTGAGGCAGGAGAATCACTTGAACCTAGAAGGCGGAGGTTGCAATGAGCCGAGATCACGCCACTGCACTCCAGCCTAGCAACAAAGTGAGACTCCGTCTCAAGAAAAAAAAAAGTACTCTGAAGTAAATGTTAAAAATGTTACATATTTAGTATTTTCAAAAAACATGAAATATTTTATACAATGTTATCTACCAAAATTAAGACGTGTAGTATAATGAATATCAAATTTTAATTGACAATATTTAAATAAAGCATATACTTAACCTTTTAAAAATTTATTATTAAACATTAAAAATGTTTATAAAAGTAAAATTACATGCAATTCTATCTTTCAAGGTTCATATGGATGACAATGTAAAAAAATTTTATCACACTTCCAGCATATGTCTAGACCAATATAAATTCAGATTTAAGAGTAAACTGATTAATATTAAGAAATGTTTTCCAGCCTTCATGTGTAACTATTGGCAATCCCCATCATAATTTATGAGTCCCTCCTGAATCACTAATTGTTACATAAAGACAAGCAAGAGGATGGACACTTAATACTATTGAGACAAGGTATTTCATTTTTAAAGAATCTATTGCATTTATGCTGTCCTTGAGGCGGGTTTACTAGGCAATTAATGTGTCTTTTCTCTTTCCTCTGCTGCTCAAATACCCCACATTCCAAGACAACGTCTCCTTTATGGCATCAGGCATAGTCACTTTTTTGTAGGAGACTGAAAGCAAGAGATGTGGAAAAATGTCTCCCTGGGAAGTGAATTGAATTACTAATGAGCATGCATATTTAGAGTTATTGGACCATATGTGAGCACTGAGTACCAGATCCTAAGTGATGTGGGTACTAGATTTTTTTTAAAAAACGTTGTGTGTGTGTCTATGCATGTGTGTGTATGTGCACCTTTGCATGTGCATGCACATGTGTTGTATAAATTGAGTCATGTCTGATATTCAGGGCTCTCAAAGGGCAAGACCTAGAGTAGAGCAGAGGTCATTCTTGTCCAAATCTAAGGATGGTATTAAACAGATTCACTGCATGTTTATATTACTTAGAGAAAAACAATGGAAAAATGTCATGATGATGAAAAAAATGGCTAAGTCTTAAATATCAGTGAGTATGATGAAGTATTTGAAATAAACAAATGACTGGTAGTTCATCTTTAGCTAGAATGGGTTTTTCAAATGACTTTTAAATTTATTACATAAGTGTCAAGTCTTATTCACTTGTTTCCATAAATTATCATTACTGTCAATCTAAAAAATGTAATACTGTAATTAAAATTGTGATACCCTCTGTGTTTTAAATACACAAAAACAGTTGAAGTTACTAAGGAAGGAATTTTAAATTCAACCAAAAGATGGCAGCATAACATCAATTACTTAGAGGCTGGGATCAACTTCACTTTTGGTAAGATACTACAAATTAAATCTTACTTAGTGGTCTAAGTAATAATGTACGATCAGCAATACATTACTCAGACCAGGTGAATTGTTTCCATAACACATTAGATCACTAATCTGTCTAACCCATATTAAGATACTTGCTGGTTAGTATTGTTATATTTCCTTATTTTGCTTTGACTACTCTAACAGAAATGCATTGCTTTCTGGCCATCCACTATCTCCTCTTCCTTTCTAGGGGGAGTTGCAAACATATTCGGACTTCTCTGTCTACTCTGGGATCTTGTGCTCTGGCCAGACTCCCCCAGTGTGAAACATATAGAGTACCACATCTAGCCCTATCCCAAGCTACTCAGTGCCTCCCTTTGCTCTAGCCTCAGTTATTATTTCAGACAGATATGGCTGTTTCCCAATGATATCGACACATCTCTACTCCATTTTCTGAGCATAAACTTTCAACTATTTGACCATATTAATTTATCTATCATAAAATTCTGGAGCCGAAATTGATCTTAAGTTGGTATCTAATCTCTGCTTCTCTTTCCCCTTTTGAAAAATTCGTTCCTAAAGCCAATAGATGGGCAGAACAAGGTAAGCACTGTGCTGGAAAGGGCAGAAAGCCACACTGCTGAAGCTCAAACAGGCGAAGGTGAGTGTTCACGTCGAGAGAGAACCTGGCGTGGTGTCGCACACAGCCTAAGAGTAATTAGAGCATCCGTGGAGGGGGGGCTGTTGTGGGGAGTCATAGCCTGAGAGGAGTGAGGAGTAACATTCTGTAAAACAATTGCCCTGTAATCATTCAAGGTCATGAAAGTCAAGAAAGACCCAGCAACTGCTCCAGACTAGAAGAGACTAAAGGATATGGCAACTGAATGCATAGCATGATTCTGAACGGGATCCATTTGCTATTAAGAATATTACTGGGGGGAGCACAGTGGCTCACGCCTGTAATCCCAGTACTTTGGGAGGCCGAGGCAGGTGTATCACCTGAGGTCAGGAGTTTGAGACCAGCCTGGCCACCATGCTGAAACCCCATCTCTACTAAAAATATAAAAATTAGCCAGGTGTGATGACAGGCACCTGTAATCCGAGCTACTTGTGAGGCTGAGGCAAAAGAATCACTTGAACCTGGGAGGTAGAGACTGCAGTGAGCTGGGACTGCATCACTTCACTCTAGCCTGGGCAACAAGGCAAGACTCCATATCAAAAAAAAAAAAAGAAAGAATATTATTTGGACAACTGGACAACCAATCTAAATATGAAGACTGAGTATTATATGGTGCTAGTGTAACAATGTTAATTTCTGAATTTTGTTGTGGTTATGCAGGGAAAACATCTCTGTCAGTAGGAAACACACATTAAAGTATTCCAGAGTATTGGTGCATCAGCTTGGCAACTTAAATTATTTCAAAAACAAGATTCTCTCTCCTATATTTTCAACTTTTGTGATTATTTCAAAGGATAAAAAGTCTGTGTGCATTTTTTTAACTAAAAAACCACATTTGAGACATGATAACTGAGGCCTAACAGAGCAGAATAGCCTTCCTTTTGTACAGTATCATCACCGGTACTGTTCTCCCTTTCCCTCTTCATAATTTAGGCCAAGAATGGCAAAAGCACAGTAGAAAAAAAAAGACTACCACTTCTCATGAAAATTGTATAACATGATACTCAACACATGGGCTTTAATGTGTGACAGAGTAGATTTAAACCCCAACTCTACCACTTGCTTGCTGTGTGACTTTTGGCAAGCTATTAACTTCTCTGTGTCTCAGTTTCATCAACATAAAGACAAGTATAATAATGGTGTCTCATGGAGTTGTTGTGAAATCTAATTGAAACAATCCACCTAATATGTTTAGTATAGTGCATGGCATATGATCCATGCACAATAAATGTTATGTTATTTATGTTAGAAATAATATTATTAATAGATAATGGCACTCTTTTCCACCAAGTGCCACGTAAGTACTTTCCAAACATTCTGAGGGCAGCCCCTATTAATCAGTCACAGCTGGAAATAAGATGAAGCCCTCTTCTATTAAGTGCTTTTTCAGGAAATGTCAATTAATCAAAGAAATAAGAACCAAGTGTGGCCATACTCTAGAAGCACTTACATGACATTTACTGATCCTCATGTTATTAATTCATTCAAAAAATGTTTACTGATTGCTTATCATGGTCCTAGCATTGCTCCAGGCCCTGTTCAGTTAAAGAGAGATAAAGATCCCTGGAATGGAGTTTAATTGGATTAGGTAGGGTAAAGGGGGAGAAATAGTAAAGTATAAGCAGATAATACAGCACAGCAGTCCCCAGCCTGTTTGGCATCAGGAACCTGTTTTGTGAAAGGTAATTTTTCCATGGACCAGGGTGGGGGAATGGTTTCAGGATGATTCAAGCACATCACATTTATTGTGTACTTTATTTCCATTACTAATATATTGTAATGTATACTAACAATAATTATACAACTCACTATAATGTAGAACCAGTGGGAGTCCTGAGCTTATTTTCCTTCAACTATCTTTCCCATCTTGAGTGAAACTGTATTTCCCATCTGGAGGTGATGGGAGACAGTGACAGATCATCAGGCATTAGATTCTCACAAGGAGCATGCAACCTAGATCTCTTCCATGCAGAGTTCACAATAGGGTTCACACTACTATGAGAATGTAATGCTGCCACTGATCTGACAGGAGGCAGAGCTCAAGAAATAATGTGAGCAATGGGGAGGTTGCTATAAATACAGATGAAGCTTTCCTCCCTCACCCACAGCTCACCTATTGCTGTGCAGCCCTGGTTCCTAACAGGCCGTGGAGCAGTACTGGTCTGTGACCTGGGGTTTGGGGACCCCTGTTATAGCATGCTATATTATATTATAATACCAGAGTAAAATCAATAAGGAGCATCACTTTTTTTCTAAAGTTATTGACCTTCTGTGTAAAGAATGAGACAAATAAATAGCTCAAGATCAATCCTTGAGAAACACCAATATTTAAGGAATGAGTAGAAGAGGAGACCAAAAGTAAAATAAAAAGCGTCTAGATCAGTAAAAGGAAAACCAGTTTTCAAGAACAAAGGATAGTCTAACAGTGTCACACACTGCTAAGTGGGCAAGAAAAGTAAGTACTTGAAACATATGTTGAAGTTAATAACATGGACATTATCAGTGACTTTCACAAACAGAGTTTTAATAGAGTATTAAGGGTGGAAGCCAGATTTCAATGCTTATAACAGGAAATGGAAATAAACAACACAACAATATAGGCTACGCCAACAAAAATGTGATCACTACATGGAAGAGAAAAATTAAGTGAAAATTGGAGTGCGATGTTCAGTCTTGGAAAGTTTTTTTTATTTCATTTTGTTTTTAAAAGTGAGAGATACTCTCTGTTGGTTAGAAGAAACCAGTAGAGAGGGGGAAGAAATGGAACCAGAGTCTCATGTTGAGCTTGGTCTGTAACAGGAAGGAGGAAAGAATAGGATCAACACAGGTGCGAGTGCAGGTTTAGAAGAGGAAGCTGAGCATTTCATTCTAATGGCTTCTATTTATTTTCTTGGTTAAGTGGAAGGCTGGAGCACATGATGGGCCATCTATAAGATTAACATGTACCCTGGCACATGCTATTTTCTTTGCTTTGAAACCTGTCTCGTCTTCCAATTCAACTTGTCTTCACCCAGCCGACATGCTCTTACACAATGCGCTTATAGGTCCATTCATAGCTATCATTATAGTCTATAAGATTTGTGACCATTTGATTAATTTTTCTTTCTCCCTTCAGAGGGCCCTGTTTCTGTATTTTGCTTGCAGTGCAACCTCATAGTATATCACACTACATTCCTAGCCCAAAACACTGTAAGCACCCAATAAATATTCAATAAGTATTGAATGAATAAATGAACTTATTCAATAGAGGAGAAAGAGGTGTTCTAAGTTTGAAGGCTTCGAGGGGGCAAAATTCAGGGTTGTGATAGCAAGAATGTGAGGGAGAGCTGGCAAAGATAGGAGAGCAATACTGAGTATCTGTTTACATAGACTGATGAACCTAAATTGATAGTGGCACCAATTTGCCTTGATTGAAATAAGCATAGAATGTCCACAGTTCATCCAAGGTTGGGACTTTGGCAGGTGAGAGTCAACTGAAAGACAATGAAATAAGGGATTCTAGGATATGGGTAAGAGAGCTGTAGAAATATTAGACCCCACAATCTACAACATTTAAGTTTGAATTGTACATAGTTGATCAAATTCAGGGGCAATGCAGTCCTCCCCCAAACTCTCTGCTCATGTTTAAGTCTTAATATTAGTCTTTAAGTCTTAACACTTTACATACAATGTAATATTTAATGCACAAGTGACACTGTTAGATGTACAGTGTCATCTACTTAATGAGAATATATTATGTATAAGATACTTCTTGAAGAGCTTTATGTATTTGGTCTCCATCATCTAATTCTTTTCTTTCCCGCTTCTCAGCAGGATTCTCTGGTAAAATATAGTAAAGCAACAGAGACTCTGTTAGCATAACAACACATCAAAGTTACAAGAAGTGGCCTACATTTCAAGAGAAAATTTTATCCTATAGATGATCCATTGAGACAAAATTTTAAAACCTAAGTTTCTTAAAGATAAATGTTAAAAGATATACAAACACTCTAAAAAAATGTAGGAAAGTATGATCATCATGATCCTGAGAATATTTCATCACCTGGCCAAGAGTGAACCAAAAACATGAGCAGGAAAGGGAGGAGAGGTTAAGACAGAGGGAAAATGAAGGGGAGGAGATGAGAGACATGAAACCCTGGACAACCATCTCAGATAGATCTCTGTGGACTCAAAAGCATCTCGTTAAGAGAACTTAAGAGCCACTTTGCATGTTCTCTAACTCAAGGTGTGTTCACTGTTGATTAACCATGAGACTGTTTTGTCTCTGGGAGTAGACAACAAACCCTTGTCTGTCCAAAATTATTTAATTGACACTTAAAGCCATGACTATGTGCTAGGCATTTGTCTAAATAATTCACAAATATTATTAATCATTTATTTAACCCACAAAATTACCCTATGAAGTATTATTATCTTCATTGCACAAATAAGGAAACTGAGCTACTCACATATTAAATCCAAATGTTATATGCATTACTGGGAGGATAAATGTAATATTATTTCCAATCTTTATAATATTCTTGAGAGGCAGGTCTTATGATAATAAGATCCTTTAAAAAATTAACATAAAAGAAACCTATGATTTAGAGATGTGAACATTTCCAAACACAGTTGGGATTTCTACTTCTGGTCATGAGGGACTGACAGGGTCAAGAATTACTCTATTTCTATAAACAATTTAAAAACTAGACAAAATATTTTCAGTCTTTGAAGAATAGCTAGTCCAAGACTGTGATCCCAGAGAGATGGGAAACAAATGAGCTTTTTGCCTGGGGGCCAATTTATAGACTGTGTTGCAGGGAGGAGGACCCTTTCTGAGCAATTTCTCTGAGTTCAGGAGATAGAGATAAGAGTTTGAGGCAGCCAAAACATCTGAAATTTGCAAGACAGAGTACCCCAAAGATGGGAGCTACCCAGAGAAAGAGCTCTAAAAAATTTTTATAAGTGTCCCCTTGGATCTTTGTTAAATGCTAATGTGTACATACACTGGGAAAAGCCTGACAAGGCCCAGCAAGTACAGCCTCGAAAGCAAGAGTAATTACCGGGGAGCCTTAACCCAAACAACTTAAGCATACATTCAAGACTGAAAACTGTTCAAGTTCCCACTGTCCACAGGGCAAAAGGCTCTAAAAGGGCTAAAACTTAAATGTGAGGCTAAATTAGCCCTAAAGACTACTCCAGACTTGTCTTAAAAGAACATAAAAAACAATACTTTAAAGAATCACACTAATCCACAATTACCATAGCTGCCTACTAGAACAAAATCCAACACTCTCTAAAGAAATACAACAATATCCATCACACAAAAACATACAATTACAATGACTGCCATTCATTTAAAAAGCTACCAGATGTAGGAAATAAGAATATATAACCTATAATCAGGAGAAAAATTAATTAACAGAAAATAAACAAGATGATAGAATTAGCAAAGATGTTAAAATAGCTATCATAAATAGACTCCAAGTATTCAAATATATAAAAGAAATCAAGTATAAAAATAAATGAAAACTGGAAAAAAAGAAAAGTCCAAGACGAAAAATACAATATCTGAAAAGGCCATTAGATAGCCAAACACAACAAAGACAATCGGTAGTAAACAGAATTAAAAGTCAACTCCATGTGACTCTAAGGTATTATTGTTTTTCATAGTGCATTCAATTGTGTGGTGCTCTGTAAAAGCCACAGCTAACAACAGAAGCATACATATCATCCAAACAGAGAGACCACGAATAGAGGGGCAAATGTCCATGACACAAGGAAAAGAACAGTTTTAGAATCAAGATAGACATAGGCTCAAATTCTAGCTCTGTAACTTATCAACTAGGTAAACCTGCACGAAATCTTTGAATTTATTGAACTCAAATCTTTGAGTTTATTCCTTCATCTGTTAAATTAACATAGAAAGGCCTACTTCATAAAAAAAATAATTGATATCACAGGTAAGAAAGTATTATCATGTTGCTTGGCACGTTGACTACATAAATCTTTTTCAATAGCTGATACAGAAGAACCCTAAAATTCTCATGTATGTTCAAGAAACTAAATAAATATTGCTGATTAGAAGACCTGACCCAGGCTCAGGAAAAGTTACAGTGGTAGTGGTGATGGTGGTGGTGGTGGTGATGGTGGTGGTGGTGTGTGTGTGTGTGTTTGTGTGTAGGGGGCTCGTCCTGCATGGGTCAGATGATATCAGTGAACATATTTTTCTCAGAATAGTATGCAAAGTCTTAATGAATACTGCTTCTTTGACCTAAAAAAGTTAACAGACATTCTGGGTGGAAATCACCACAGAAAAGGATCTGCCATATAATTTAGGAAATATAGCAAAGTCAACTTTACCTCAGTATTAATAGTCTGTTTTTCCTTGGAACAAACAATGTACTGGAAGTGTCAATGTTTTACACTAAGATAATACTGGCTCTGAAGTTGAGCCTACCAAATGTACAGTGCGTGGGGGAGAGAGTTAACTTTAGTGAGGCTCCATTTCTGTAAAAAAGGAATGCTGATAATTGCTTTGCACAGCAATTAAAATGATTAAATAAGATAACATGTACAAATTGCCTAGTAAAGACATTAGTAATTTAATATGTTTTTGTTCCCTGACCCTTTGAAGTCCTGTACCAGCCCCCGCAACTCATATTTATCTCTCAGTACCAAGAAATCCTCCTTTTGTGAAAACTGAACTAAGATTCCATACCACTGGGCCTCTGATGTCAAATTCTTCAGTTTAGACTTGTCACTTCTTCCTTTCCTGAAGAAATATTTGAGAGATTAAAAGAGACAAACACCAGAGAAGTCATTGTAACCATACCGGGTTTTTGTCACATTTGGAATTCATTAATCTGAGTTTTGAGAAAGAACTCAGTTGACTTCATTCCTTGGAAGAGCAAAGAGAAAAATAAACTAGAATATAATATTAAAAAATTGGAACCTTTGCCTTTTGCCTTCTTAATCTGGCCTACATTTTTCAAGGCTCTATGCAATTACCAAATGACAGAGTTGTCTACAATCAATACTGCTTACCTTGTGTAACTACCAGAAATCAGATATGAAGACTGGTGCCTGACCTGGTCCAAAGATTAATGAGTTTGCTGAGCAACAAAGTCTAACTACCTGGTTACGCGTTTTTCTTGACACAATCAACAGCCAGGACTGAAAGGATGTGTGAAGGCTATGGCCTAAACTGGTTACAGGAAATGCTGAGATTGGTGCAAGTGCTATCAAAAGACCAGATGGGAGGCTATCCAAATGACCTATAGACTGCTATGCCAGAAAGCCAAGTTCATCCAAATGCCAGGTAAAAATATTCTTGTAGGCTGAGATAAGAATTGTTGTATCAAACAAGGTACTTTCCAAATAAATCAACTAAATCTAAGAAAAGATATTCCTGCTTAAAAAATATTAATTAAGAGTGTAATATTAGATCTGTAAAGCTCATTATAAAGACTAAAACTGGTGTGCCTGGAGTACAAAAGAGAGGAGTGTTAAACAGATGTACTTAAATACAATTTCAATTTTTTCTGGGCTTAATTACACTTAAATATTGGGCCAATTTATCTTCATGATTAACTTCCTGAGGGCACCCTAGCTTGACCCCATCTCTCGGTGTCAAACTTCACTTTGACTAACCTAGGAAGCTGGGGAAACCCAATCTGAGTCACTTTCAGCCACATATAAACGCAAAATGAAAGAGGTTATTCTAAAGTCGTGAAACTGAAAGACTGCTGCTCAGAGTGGCTTCTCCTGAAATTCAAGAGAAGATGGCTTGGAAGTGGTAACACATACCCAACAACAGGTAGCAACTGGGGCACAGATGGAACAGGCTGGAAAGATGTCAGTGTCTTTGATAAGCATCCTGTGTGGTGACAGTTCAACAGTTCTCCTGTTTGGGGCAGAAATAAAGGTTCTTAATAAACATTTTAACACACAGAAACAAATGTCCTCTTTGTCACTGTGACTGTGCTGTAGATACAGTCAGGTCATATAATGAATCATTCATTTGCCTTGGGAATATAAACTGAGCTTCTTCCTACTCATCTCATCTATTCTGAAGGTCAGGACAAGATTAAGATCTTCCTGAAATGAATCAACTCCTGGCTGGAGGTGCACTGATAATTTTCAAAATGGTTTAACTACAGCAGTTTCTAAGGCCCTCGGAATTGTTTTTTTTCTTTCTGAACCATCAGCATACATATTTATGTACCAAACAGAAAAAAATCATTTTAAAGAAAACAAATTCTGGTAAAGAAGGCAGAAAACAGACACTATGAAATAGTTGCCAGACAGTTATTATTTTGGATTGAGTACCTAGATACCAAGTATTGTGGTACTTCAAGACTGAGGTTGAATCACATGGACTTTTAAAAGGGTGTAATTTTGAATCATAACTCCACATTATTTTGACTTTCACATTACCATCCCAGACAGGAAAAAAACAGTGATTCTTTTCTTAAATGTAAGACTGAACACTATAGTGTTTAAGTTTACATTAGCAAAATTGAACTTTTCCATTTCTAATTCATGTCCATTTCTCATTAATGTATCTGGTTATAACTAGAAAATCACACACTGATGTGAAAAGAAAATGTACTTATGTGCATGGTAGGAAGCCAAGGGCATTAAAAGAGAGACAATAGGTAAAAACCCTTTTATAATTGTTTGAGATATAAATACAGACACAAACACTTTCTTAAAAAAATCGGTGATAAACCTTCTGAAAGTCTAAACAATTTTACATTAGAATTTATAATAGACTAATTTGTCATTTTATTTATCAGGAGGTAAATCACTAAGATCATTGGTTCTCAGATTTAATGGAACAAATATTTTGCAAGTTGAAGTTGGTGATTTTCTGCTAAAATTAAATAACAGTAGGCATTTTCCAATTCATACGCAAGTTAATGGATAGAGCTTTCTAAATCATAAGCATTTTATCTCATAAATTTGTCTTAGACCATTAGTGCAGACAATGATTTATCTTGTCTTCTCAAGGTAGTATCTGATTTGCCTATAATACACAATTAAGGTTGTCATAGCAATAATTCATCATGTTCTGTTAAAAGCACCATGACTCCTAGATGTTCTTTCCCTTAAAGAAGTTAGAGGACAATAGGCTAAGACTATTGATCTATTGGCAGATGGGTAATTTCAAGCTGTGAAATAAAGAGAAAGGAGGCCAGGTGTGCTCCCCCCTGGGCCTCAAACAGAAATGGGGACACTGGATGTGGTCCGTGGAAATATAGGGCATTACATGAAAGTCAATGTGGACTGTCGTTGACTGTCTTTTCAAAGAATGAAGCTCTAGTGAGTGATGCACAATTAACTCTGAGACTTTTCTGGAAGTCAGTGCCATCATTAGTTGCACCTTGTTTCTCCAAAAAGGAACTTGATTTTTAGGTACTTACTTTGCCTTTGAAATCTAGATTGTAAGGCTTTGAAATGATCATAATTATATTCACTTAATAAAAATTTTGTCAGTCATTTTAACAAATATTTACTGAGTGCCTACCAGTGATAGCACTGAAACCTAGATATTTCAAATTTGATTACTTAGAGATTGGTTTTAATGTTGCATTACATTGTTTTTCTTGGCTTTCCTGAGAAGAACAATAAGTTGCTAGTTTTTAGATTCGCTTGTCATTTTGCCATGTCCTAAGAGCTGCAGGAAAAAAACCCCCACACATACCAAAACATATTAACAAAGAATTACAAATATTAGCTAAAGGCAAGATAAATGCCATGGAAGACTTTGCATTATCAGCATGCTTCTTGATTACTACTTTTAAAAACAGTCCATTAATGTTTTAAAAAAATGAAGTCTAAGATAAATGAATGCTAAACTTTGATTCTGCCTATAGTCATAAAATGCTATTTTCAGGAGCACAAGAAGGAAAGAAAACATGAGATTAAATTAGAAACAGGATATTCATGCTATAGCTATAAAATGATTTACTGAGATATTTGGTATTATATAACTTAGGAATAAAATCAAAGTTGAAAAATCTTGGAAATTTCATAGACTGTTAGACTGGATGACTAATTTAGAAAAATTCCTTTTATTTTCATGGCTTGTCTAACTTCTTCACTCAGCAAATCACTGAAAATAAAATCCATTTGTGGTGTGTCAAGAGAACTTGACCTAAAGCAGAGCACAAAGTGAAGAGACAGACTCAGCTTCACATCTTCTCCAGAGTTCCTCTAAAATTATTGGAAGCAATAAAATAAGGGATGGTAAAGGAGAGGGCAAACATGAAGTTTTGGGAATTTATGTGGGCTCCATTTAGAAAACGTGAGGAAGAAGAGAGGAAAAAAATATTTAAAGTTTAAAACTTTTTTGAACATTAGCAATCCTAAATCTTTTAAGTATGTAGTTTAAAGGACAAAGTACATTATAAAAAAGAGAAAATCAAGAATTGGTGTCATAACTTTTAAAATCAATACAACTATTTTAGTGTTTGTGGAAGTTCTGTTAAATATGAAAGAAAAATAATTTAAAATTTTTAAGTTTACTTGGATATGGAAATACTTCTATCCAGTGATGGCATTTGGTTAAGTGTAGGTAGAAAAGGCTCACATCCCTTATGAAGAGGAAATGCTCCGTTCATAATTCCTATGACTGAGTCAGCCACATTGTGTAGCAGGCTGGAGGTGGTTGGACCAGAGGTGGTATATATGACCAAAGGGCTGCCTATTTAAGAAACCCATAATGAGGTCTGGTCCAAAAGGAGAACTAGGCCCATCAGGTTTTCTCTTGGGAACTGGAACTGGAATAGATAGACTCTGCTACAATTAACAGTGGGAGGTGAAGCTGAAAGCTCATGATGTAGCGACAGGTGATTGTACCCACATGATTCTAAGACAAGTCTATTGGTAAGATAAAAGTAAGTAAGAAAGGATAAAGTGAAAAAGACTCTCAGAAGGGAGCAGGGAAGAATTGGGCAATAGTCATACAGAAAACGACAGAGAGGAAAAGAGCATACCCTTAAAGCTGCTTTGGTTCCTGACATCATCTGGTCCCAGGCCTTATGGATTCTTACACTGGACCCCTTCTCCTCTAGGGAGCCGGGGCAGGCATTTGATTCATAAAATAAAGCTAACCAGAATAGTTTACATAATAAAGCACTCCTAGAAAGCCTGAGCAGAGAAATGTATCCTCATTTTGAAAGCGACTGCAGTATATATGTGTGTGTGTGTGTGTGTGTGTGTGTGTGTGTGTGTTTACACCTTACAAGCTGACTCCTTGGAAGAACTTTGTATATAAAACAGAACAATTGATAATTGCTATGACAGATATTCATCAAATGTGTTATATGTGCAAGGTTTTGTACTAGGTACTGTGAAAATACAAACATACAAAGAAGACATGCACTCCATCTTCAAACAATACTTTGAGGAGGAGCTCTTTTTCTCACTCAACCACAAATAAGCTGAAGAATAAATTCTGCCCTTCACACATGGAAGGTGCACAATGTTTTACATAAACAAATGCTTTATATGATTGAATCACATACAAAAATGCTTTTGGGATACATAGGAAAAAGCAGTTAATTTAAGAGATCAGGGAAGATTTTATCAAAGAAATTGTCATTCTCACAGGGCATTATAGGATGGGCAGTTTTTCAGTAAAAAGAGAAACATGGAAAAATACACAAAATGGAATGAAGATGTGAATGTGTGTTAGATTTTTTAAACTGTCTGCTTTGTTTAGGGCACATGGGAGATGCAAGAGGAAAGATGGTTTGGTGCAAACTTGTGGAGCACACTGAAGGTCAAGGAGTTATGACTTTATTCAGTAAATCAGCAAGACACAAAGATCATCAAATGTATGTTTTAGGAGGATAACTCTAGCAGACATGCAAAACAGATTCAGACTGGGAGAAGGGCAGGAAATAGAGGTTGGGAGATGATTTAGAAGATTTTAAGCTGGCTGCTTGTGAGCTGAGTATGAACAAAGGCAATGACAGCAGTAATGGGAAGCAGTGACTGTACTTGAGAGACACTGCTGAGATGTAATCAACAGGATTTGACACATGATTAGATGGGGAGGAGGTGTGAGTACAGGTAAGAAAAAAAATGAAAAGTAACATTCAGGTTCCCAATGTGAATGAGTGGCAAAGCTTTTAACCAAGATAAGAGGAGAAGCAATTTAGACTGGAGTGGATTTCTGGTTTTCTAAGGATTGGGTTTGTGGTACCAATGGCACAACCATGAGGGGATTTAAAAAGCAGCTAGAAAATGAAAAACTGGAATAAAGCAGAGAAGTCTGGACTAAAAAAGGTAGGTGAGAGATCTTCAGTGTTGTAAGAGCTGAAAACCAAGTGGTAGATACAGATGCCTTAGGAAGAATGAGAAATCAAGATTTAAGATTGGAAAACTATTGAAAATATGCTTTAAAAGGAAGGGTGAATTCAGTGACTAGTTAGAGAGAAGACAGACAGTTATTGGAAATGTGATGAATAAGAGTGGTGTCACGGACATCAAAATGGGAGCCTTGGGGGAACTAATGATCAACAATGTGAGTGACTGTGGGCTTTGATGACTATTCAGTCATGAACACCTCACCTTTGGAAGCAGCAGTTACAATCTGAGAACAGAGGATAGACTGCAATGGGTCATGAAGAAACACAGACAATAAATATTAGCTCTTTTTAACAGAGGTTAGGGCACAAAGAGAATGTGAAGCATGGGCCAGTAACAAAAAGGAGTGACAGCATCCAAGGAAGTTTAATTTTTAGATACATGAGAGAGCAGAAGTGAATAAACCAGTAGAGAGAATGTGACTATCCAAAAAAAAAAAAGTTTTGTTTTATAAGGCAGTAACATTAAATCCTTCAATGGCCCCTCATCTCCCTTATGATATTACCTGTACTTTTAGTAAAGCATAGGAGACCTCTGTTTGGCCCCATCCCTGTATTGCATACCCTGTTTCTCCTTTCCTCACTGTTCTCAACATTCCAGGCATGTCAGTTGTTGATGTGCCAAAATTTCTAGCTTCAGGGCTCTCACATATGTTGTCTGGGATACTCTTTCCCTGCCCCCACCTCTTTTTTTTCTTGCCTCAATTTCAATAATATTTCTTCCTTAAATTGGTTTTCCTTTACCATTTCCTGTCCAAATTAGGTGTCTTTGTTATGTTTCCATATACACACACACACGAAAATCGTTCCCCATAATAATCAAACTTGCAATGACTTGATTATCTTAGACTGCAAGTCATGGAAATATACTGACTATGTATGGTACATGGGAGGTGCTTAATAAATATTGAATGATGAATAAATAACTGAAAAAAATGTAGGTCGTGGAACAGGAAGTCAGAAAAAGGTTTTCTGTGCTTCTAATAAAACTGATAGAACTTTTACATTCAGCTCAGGTAATGATGCAAAAAAGAATTACCTAATTCAAAATAATTATAAGCACCATGTAACAACTTTGAATGTGTTACCTTTAGCAAAATATTCATCTATAGACTCTAACATTTCAATTTTAGTATGTGGACTTTCTCTTATTATTCCATTTGTGACCTTATCACTACATTTGCTTCGTTTTTACCTCTTTTTCATTCTTAAGTACCGATTCTTCTTTCAAGTACATTAGACCTAGATCTCCTTCCCAAGAAAACCTCTGTTTCTTCAAGATCCAGCAATAGCTCACCCAAAGTTTTTTGGGTGAGCTATTGCTGGATCAAGGACAAGTCTCCAAAGTCCAATATTTGAGTTTCTTATACACCTTTTACAAATCAGGAAAGGTTTTCAAGAGGAAAAGCAGGTGAGAAAACACAGGCAGAGATCATTCTGGATCACACAAATTCCATGAATGCTCTTCTATAAAAACTTTCCGTGGTCAGGTAGTAATTTGGAATCAGCAAGTCAAATCACTCATTTTTTTTTTTTTTTTGCAAAGCTAAGCAATTAGACAGAACATATTTCCAAAGAATGCAAACCACAAAGGTGGCTTGCTTCCAAGTAACTACATCATTTTCCTGTAATGCCATCCCAGTTTGTTTCCTCACGCATGCTTGATGATTCTCCTCACTATGGATCTTTTTGGACTTCTAGATTTTGACTCCTAAACTTAGCAAATTATCTTTATTGACATTTTTCTAATTTACATGTCATATGGCATTATGTAAGCATTGTAAGGCAAATACTCCCACTGTTATTCACTGATATAAACTGAGAATCTGAAAGTTTTCTAGACTGTATAAGGGCTTCTGCTTTTGTTGGATACATGCAGATTATGTGCCTGCTCTGAGAGTGTAAACTGCCACTAATTGGCAATATCTTCAAAAAAAAAAAATACACCTGTCCTGATACTTACTCAAACACTCAGATTGACTAATGAACTTATAATGAACTTTCTTATTATTTACCAACTGGACTTTACTCTCAAGAACATAAGAAGTACAGTCTTTACATCTGGGAAATATTAGTAGTTCTTAACAGTAAAAATACATGACCATATATGTAGTTCATGGGCAAAGCCCATTAACACTCACTTTAAACTAAAATTTTCTTCATCTAAGAATAATACCTAAACATACTTCTGAAACTGAACCATGCATTCAAGAAACCTTAGGTAACATCTAATGTGTTCTCTATAAAGTCTTCCCCAGCTACACGACAGAAGTATCTTGCTTACCCACACTCCTGTTAGATTTCCTGAAGTTTGGCTACTTGAACACCACTTTCACAATTTTTGTCATATTCCTTGACTATAAATATCTTAATGTCTGATTTGCATTAATTTTTTAAACATTAAAACAAATTTACTTTTAAAATGAGATACTGTATTTTTCTAATATATATTAATAAATACACAAAATATTTATATAGAAATAGGAGTATCATCTAAGTTTCAGTGAAAACTGAAAGTACTTTGGTTTTAATGGTTCTGTTTTGTTTGTTTTACAAGACAGGGTCTTGCTATGTTACTCAGGCTGGCCTAAATTCCTAGGATGCAGCCATCCTCCCACCCCAGCCTCCTGAGTAGCTGGGATTATAAGTGTGTGCCACTGTTCCTGGCTTTAATGTGGTTTTAAGACAAGTGTTGATTCAATAGGAAATCCATTGTAGTGGATCCTCTCAGCCTGCCCACATTTCCGCTTCTGCATTCCTAGATGAGATAGCTGAAAGGACATCGTCTCAACACACAAATCTATCATTCTGGCTGCTACAAATATAATGGAAAACGATTAAAATTCTACAAATTAAAACAGCATAGCCAGGCTTAGAATAAAATATTTTAATTTTTAAAAAATTTTAATTATTTCAAAAGCAAACTTCTGTAGGAATGAAAGGAAAGAGGGAGGGCTGAGAATTTATAAGCCATATCTTAGAACTTTTATTTGTATAGCTTCTTACCATTCTCAAAGCAGTTTTATATACTTTACCTGATTTGAATTTCATAACAAGCCAATATGAGTCATAGAATAATTATCATTTTATTTCTAGGCTTTTAAATAGAGTAAGAGAAACAGGACCTTTCCTCAAGATAAAACTAAAATATCACATTTCTTCTGTTTTTGACTGCAATTAATTAGCAAATAAGTGATTCAGTTTGGCTGAGAACAAAGGTTATCTACCTTCTACCCAGACTCCGTTGTTTCTCACATTTAAGTTAGACAAAAACAACACAAAGCAGTAGAACATGGAAATAAATTTAAATACAATTACTTAAAAAAAACACTTTTTAAATAAATTGTCTTCCAATTTGCTTACATACTTAGTTTTCACAGCTGTATTCTGCTTCCCCTCTTTTCTTTCTAATATACCATATAAACTCTCCTGCCATTACCCCCAAATTACAAATAATAAAGCAGATTAAATGATCTGTCCCAATTCATGTACAGGGCTAGAAAATGGCAGAACTGGGACTAGGACCCAGATCTTTGTGCATTTCATTCTGACACTCTACTACACCACACTACCTCATAAAGGAAAAGATATCTCAATTTTTTAAATCTGCAAGAATAAGAAATAGCTCAATTTATGATCCTTTAGTTTACAGAAAGACTTACCACAGTAAGAGTCCCAAAAATTTTGAAAATTCCCCTTCTGCATAATTAGACCTAGTCTGTAGCCCAAAGGAGCTCATATATCATTTACAACTTGACAGAAATCCCAGAGAAGGAAGAATATTTAGAGATAAAGGGTTTGGGTCAACATCAAGTCAATCATAAAAGAAAAGTAAAACATCTTAAAAACCATAATATGAGCCAATGGAGAAAAAAAATCATTGAAGTTAAAAACTCTGCAGAAACATATCACCATCACCTCATACATGGTGCAGTGACTGCTGTGTATAGTTATAAAGCTGTTTATGTAAGAAACCTCAGAACGAAGCACAATTACAAAGTCTTGTTCCAGTTTTCCATAAGCACAGATACAGTAGGAAAGCAGGCTGCATTCACGACCATGACCAAGTTCTATATTGGAAATTGCACAAGATTTTTAAAAATCTGCCCTCTGACTAAGGACAGTATAGTTTTTGTTTTTCTTGTTGTTGTTGTTGTTTTTAAGCTGGAGTCTTGCTCTGTCACCCAGGCTGAAGTGCGGTGGTGTGATCTCAGCTCATCCCAACCACCTCTGGCTCAAGTGATTCTCCTGCCTCAGGCTCCCAAGTAGCTAAGATTACAGGTATATGTCACTGCACCTGGCTAACTTTTGTATTTTTAGTTGAGACAAGGGTTTCACCATGTCTGCCAGGCTGGTCTCGCACTCCTGACCTCAGGTGATCCACCTGTCTCACCTCCCAAAGTGTTGGGATTACAGGTGTGAGCCACCCCGCCCAGCCTCAAATTATAGTTCTTTGTCAAGATAAATGAGAATCAATAGGAGGATGCTAATTAAAAATGAAGATTCTCGTCTCAGCCAAGATGTATTAAATCAGAATGTCTAGGGAATGGTTTGGGAATCTGCATTTTTAAACAAGCTCTTTAGGTGATTGATAATACAACAATGAAGTTTAAAAACCACTGACTTCGAGAAGTTATTGGACACTTTAGAATACTAATTTTTTAGTCTCTTACACCGATGTTCCTAAGTTTTAGGGATTTGGGTTTCTCTCCACAAACACTGTTCACTTGGAATCAAAAAAGAAGCTTCAGGTGTTTAGTAATTAGAGCAAAACACATTCAGATGTGGAGGATTGTGCTTGGCAAGCAATGTTCATTTCCACACATGGAACCCGCTCATCTACTACACTGAGGTCAAGAAGTCACTGGATATTTCTGTAACTGATGTAGGTGAGGATATGTGGAACTCAGCAAAAGGCAAAAAAAGCCCAAATAAACTCATGAAACAAGTTTTTAAAATTAAGTCATACGTAAAATAAATAAATAAACCAGTTATTGTTATAAACTGTATGCCCTGGCCAATTGACTCTGCAACAAATTATCTTTTCTATCAAGATAAAGACTGAATAAGGCACTATGAATCTCAATTTTCAGCTAGAGCTGTTTTGTGAGTTCTTGAAAGTCTTCATAGGGAAGATCAGCTTGTACAACAATGTCTTTAAATGAATTATCCTTATGTAAAGAGATGCTTATAAAAGTTGTAGACTAAAACTACCTAACTTTTATGCTACACATTTTTGTTAAATTAACAAAATTATGTGCCAGGGGTTTCACCAAACACATTTGTAATGTGAAAAATGTAAGTATTTGACATCTCTTTGCATCAGAGTAGAGTTTCAAAAATATGTACTGAGAGGGATCCAAGATGGTCAATTAGGAGCAGCTCACGATTGAAGCTCCCAGTGAAAGTGTGGAGGGTGAGTGGATGCCACATTTCCAGAAAGATTTTTATTGCCCACAGACCAGGAGATTCCCAGGCGGAGGAGCCCCACGGGTCGCCAGCACTGCTGGTTTGGCCGGCGCGGTTGTTTTGGCCAGCGCTGCTGTTTTGCTGGTGCCCCAGAGTGGCGGTTCTCCATACAAAATACACGGGTCTGGGCACCATTTTAGCTGGCAATTGGAGCTCCAGGAAGGCAGAGTCACCCATTCATCTGATTAAAAAGGGGACTGAAACAGGGAGCCAGGCCAGGAGATTCCCAGGCAAAAAAGCACCACAAATCTCAGCGCCACTGTTTCAGCCAGCACAGTGGGTCGCCGCAAGGGAAATAACACAGATCCTAGCGCCTTTTCAACAGGCAACTGGAACACCTGGGAGAGCAGTCGATCATTCAACTTAAAAAAAAAAAAAAGGTTCTGAGGCAGGGAGCCAGGTGATCAGCCTTGACTGGTCCCACCTCCACAAAAAACAGGAATCAGAAACGCTCTGAATTGAGAGTTTCACAGCAAGCACAGCTGAACCCAGGACGGTCCAGCTCTGTGGCGGAGGGGGTGTCCACCATTACCGAGGCAGTCCACCACTACGGAGGTACTTTGCCATTGCCAAGGCATCCCCACCATTGCCGAGGCAGTTCTAACTACACCTGTATAAACAGGACTGCAGGGAAGTTCATATGGCAGCTGGGCGGAGCCCACAGCAGCTCAGTAAAGCCTCTGCAGGCACACAGTGACTAGCCTGCCCCCTCGCTGGGCAGGGCAGCCCTGAAAAAAAGGCAGAAGCACAACAGAAACTCATAAATAAAGCCCTAACTCCCCAGGACAGAGCACCTGGGAAAAAAAGGGGGATTTATGAGTTCTGCTGCAGCCGACTTAAACATACCTGCCCAGCAGCTCTGAATGAACAACGGATCTCACAGCTCAGCACTTGAGCTCCTACAAAGGACAGACTGTCTCCTCAAGCAGCTCTCTGCTCCCAGTATATCCAAAGAGTAACTTCATAAATGAGAGCTCAGACTGACATCTGGCGGGTATCCTTCTGGGGCAAAGATAGCAGAAGAAGAAACCGGCAGCAACTCTTACTGTTCCGCAGCCACTGCAGGTGATCCCCAGGGAAGTAGGGCCTGGAGTGGACCTCAGCAGTCCTACAGCGGAGGGGCCAGACTGTTAGAAGGAAAACTAGGAAACAGAAAGAAATAACTTCATCATCAACAAACTGGACGTCCACTCAGAGACCCAATCTGAAAGTCAACAACTACAAAGACGACAGGTGGATAAATCCACAAAGATGGGAAGAAACCCTAAATGTAAATGCGCTAAATGCCCCAATGAAAAGACACAGACTGGCAAATTGGATAAAAAGCCAAAACCCCTCGGTGTGCTGTATCCAGGAAACCATCTCACATGCAAGGATACACAAAGGCTCAAAATAAAGGGATGGAAGAAGATTTACCAAGCAAATGGAGAGGAAAAAAAGCAGGAGTTGCAATTCTCATCTCTGATAAAACAGACTTCAAACCAACAAAGATCAAAAGAGACAAAGAAGGACATTACATAATGGTAAAAGTATCAATGCAACAAGAAGAGCTAACAATCCTAAATATATACGCACCCAATACAGGAGCACCCAGATACATAAGGCAAGTTCTTAATGACTTACAAAGAGACTTAGACTCCCACATAATAATAGTGGGAGACTTTAACACCCCATTGTCAATATTAGACAGATCAACGAGACAGAAAATTAACAAGGATATCCAGGACTTGAACTCAGACTTGGACCAAGCAAACCTAATAGACATTTACAGAACTCTCCACCCCATATCCACAGAACATCTCTTCTCAGCACCACATCACACCTCCTCTAAAACTGACCACATAATTGGAAGTAAATCACTCCTCAGCAAATGCAAAAGAACGGAAATCATCACAAACAGTCTCTCAGACCACAGTGCAATCAAGTTAGAACTCAGAATTCAGAAACTAACTCAGAACCACACAGCTTCATGGAAACTGAACAACTGGCTCTTGAATGTTGACTGGATAAACCATGAAATGAAGGCAGAAATAAAGATGTTCTTCGAAACCAATGAGAACAAAGACACAACATACCAGAATCTCTGGGACACATTTAAAGCAGTCTCTAGAGGAAAATACATAGCAATAAATGCCCACGTGAGAAGCAAGGAGAGATCTAAAATTGACAGCGTATCGTCAAAATTGAAAGAACTAGAGGAGCAAGATCAAAAAAACTCAAAAGCTAGCAGAAGACAAGAAATAACTAAGATCAGAGCAGAACTGAAGGAGACAGAGACAGAAAAAAAACCCTTCAAAAAAATCAATAAATCCAGGAGCTGGTTTTTTGAAAAGATCAACAAAATAGACAGACCACTAGCCAGATTAATAAAAAAGAAAAGAGAGAATAATCAAATAGATGCAATAAAAAAAGATAAAGGGGATATCACCACAGATTCCACAGAAATTCAAACCATCATCAGAGATTATTACAAACAACTCTATGCACATAAACTAGTAAACCTGGAAGAAATGGATAAATTCCTGGACACTTGCATTCTCCCAAGCCTAAACCAGGAAGAAGTCGACACCCTGAATAGAACAATAACAAGGTCTGAAGTTGAGGCAGCAATTAAGAGCCTACCACCCCAAAAAAGCCCAGGTCCAGATGGGTTCACAGCCAAATTCTACCAGACATACAAAGAGGAGCTGGTACCATTCCTTCTGAAACTATTCCAAACAATCCAAACAGAGGGAATCCTTCTCAAATCATTTTATGAGACCAACATCATCCTGATACCAAAACCCAGCAGAGACTCAGCAAGAAAACAAAACTTCAGGCCAATATCCATGATGAACATAGATGCAAAAATCTTCAATAAAATACTGACAAACCGACAGCAACAGCACATCAAAAAACTTATACCATGATCAAGTAGGATTCATCCTGGGGATGCAAGGCTGGTTCAACATACACAGGTCTGTAAACATAATTCACCACATAAACAAAACCAAAGACAAATACCACATGATTATCTCAATAGATGCAGAGAAGGCCTTAGACAAAATTCAACAGCCTTTATGCTAAAACCTCTCAATTAACTAGGTATTGATGCAACGTATATCAAAATAATAAAAGCTATTTACGACAAACCAACAGCCAATATCATACTGAATGGGCAAAAACTGGAAGCATTCCCTTTGAAATCTGGCACTAGACAAGGATGCCCTCTCACCACTCCTATTCAATATAGTACTGGAAGTTCTAGCCAGAGCAATCACGCAAGAAAAAGAAATAAAGGATATTCAAGTAGGAAAGGAGTTAGTCAAATTGTCTCTATTTGCAGACGACATGATTGTATATCTAGAAGACCCCATCGTCTCAGCCCAAAATCTCCTGAAACTGATAAGCAACTTCAGCAAAGTCTCAGGATACAAAATCAATGTGCAAAAATCACAAGCATTCCCATACACCAATAACAGACTTAAAGAGAGCCAAATCAAGAACGAACTGCCATTCACAATTGCTACAAAGACAATAAAATACCTAGGAATACAACTAACAAAGAACGTAAACGACCTCTTCAAGGAGAACTACAAACAACTGCTCAATGAAATTAGAGAGGACACAAACAGATGGAGAAACATTCCATGTTCATGGTTAGGAAGAATCAATATCGTGAAAATGGCCATACTGCCCAAAGTAATTTACAGATTCAATGCTATCCCCAATCAAGCTACCAATGACCTTCTTCACAGAACTGGAAAAAAACACCTAAAACTTCATATGGAACCAAAAGACAGCCCACATAGCCAAGTCAATCCTAAGCAAAAAGAACAAAGCGGGAGGCATCACACTCCCAGACTTCAAACTATACTACAAGGCTACAGTAATCAAAACAGCGTGGTACTGGTACCAAAACAGAGATATAGACAAATGGAACAGAATAGAGGCCTCGGAGGCAACACTACACATCTACAACCATCCAATATTTGACAAACCTGACAAAAACAAGCAATGGGGAAAAGAGCTGTTTAATAAATGGTGTTGGAAAAACTGGTTAGCCATGTGCAGAAAGCAGAAACTGGACCCCTTCCTGACATCTTACACTAAAATTAACTGCAGATGGATTACAGACTTAAACATAAGACCTAACACCATAAAAAACCTAGAAGAAAAACCTAGGCAAAACCATTCAGGACATAGGCATAGGCAAGGACTTCACGACCAAAACACCAAAAGCATTGGCAACAAAAGCCAAAATAGACAAATGGGACCTAATCAAACTCCACAGCTTCTGCACAGCAAAAGAAACAGTCATGAGAGTGAATTGGCAACCAACAGAACGGGAAAAAATTTTTGTAGTCTACCCATCTGACAAAGGGCTGATATACAGAATCTACAAAGAACTAAAACAGATTTACAAGAAAAAACAAACAAGCCCATTCAAAAGTGGGCGAAGGATATGAACAGACACTTTACAAAAGAAGACATACATGAGGCCAACAAACATGAAAAAATGTTCATCATCCCTGGTCATTAGAGAAATGAAAATAAAAACTGCATTGAGATACCATCTCACATCAGTTAGAATGGCGATCATTAAAAAATCTGGAGACAACAGATGCTGGAGAGGATGTGGAGAAATAGGAACACTTTTACACTGTTGGTGGGAGTGTAAATAAGTTCAACCACTGTGGAAGACAGTGTGGCGATTCCTCAAGGACCTAGAAATAGAAATTCCACTTGACCCAGCAATCCCATTACTGGGTATATAGCCAAAGGATTATAAATCGTTCTACTATAAGGACACATGCACACGAATGTTCATTGCAGCACAGTTTACAATAGCAAAGACCTGGAACCAACCCAAATGCCCATCGATGATAGACTGCACAGGGAAAATGTGGTACATATACACCATGGAATATTATGCAGCCATCAAAAACGATGAGTTCGTGTCCTTTGTAAGGACATGGATCAACCTGGAAACCATCATTCTCAGCAAACAGACACAAGAACAGAAAATCAAACACTACATGTTCTCACTCATAGGCAGGTGTTGAACAATGAGAATACATGGACACAGGGAGGGGGAGCATCACACACTGGGTTCTCTCAGGGGAAATAGGGGAGGGACAGCGGGGGGTGGGGAGTTTGGGAGACAGAGCATGGGAAGAAATGCCAGATATAGGTGATGGGGGAGGAAGGCAGCAAATCACACTGCCATGTGTGTACCTATGCAACAATTTTACATGTTCTTCACACGTACCCCAAAATCTAAAATGCAACTAAAAATATATATATGTATGTACTGAGAACCTATGTGTCACACTCTAAGGATGCAGTGGTTATCCCTAAGAAGGTCCTTGACCCTCAAGAAGCTTATATGGTAGTATGTGAGAAACGACACTAAGCAAGTAAACAAATATGTTTCAGGGAGCACCAATGTTTCTGAAAAAACATTATCAGAATAATGGGATTAAAGGGTGACTGGAGTGCTGAGGATTTTAGATAGCATGGTTACAGAAGGCCTCTCTGAGGAGATGATGTCCTCACTGAGATTAATATACTCAAAAAAGGAATGAAATAATGGTATAATGTGATCTTTCTAATCCTCTAGGGTTAGTGGTTATTGTTCTGTATATTCATTTCTAGCTAGTAACCTCTAGAATTAAAAGAACAAGGTGGTAAATATAGAAGCCAACAAGATTGAAACAATAAATCTGTACACATTTTAGATTAGGAAAGTACCTAATATTACTTATGGTACTTAATTGTCATATCGACTTTCAAATGATGCATTTAAACCAATTATCCTTATACAAACAGATGCTTATAGACGTTGCAGATTTAAACTGCCACACTTTTGTGTTATACATTTTTGTTAAATTAGCAACTTAGTTTAATATACTCTAAGAGACATGAAATGATGGTATAAAGTCATCTTTCTGTGTTTTAATACCCTCAGTAATAATAAATAATGACAACTGAGAATAGTGATTGCTATTTTATTTCTTGGAAAAGCATTAAAATTAACAAGAAATTTTATTTATTAAAAGCAAATCTTTTTATTAAAACTTCAATGCTTAAAACATAAACATCAGACAGTATTTATCAAACATTAAAATACAATCATATTTATTGAACATTCTTACTCTTTAAAGTGAATGTGTAAAAACCCCTTTTAAAAGGAATCTACAGATAATGAGTAACTCCAGAAACGAAGATGAGGAATGTGAACTAACCAGGATAAGAATTTGAAATCCTTGACAATTAACTCCTTGGTCTCTCAAGATTTCTATGCCGTAACAAAGAATTCCACACGTAGTATAGTTCTGGCATAGGATTCCCACACATTTGATGTAAAACACCTTGTCTCTAACTAAAGAAAGCTTTTTTCTTAGTAGTGAAATAATTAAATTTGTTGAGTGTCTACTAGTATGCATATGTCAAGAATTTTTGAGACACTAAATTTTTAGACATGTGCTAAGAACCATGTGACTAAAGTACTTTATTTCCTTATCTCAAGGATCCTATGGGGTCAGTAGTAGTATTCTCATTTTACATTTGTGTAAACTGTGGCCCAGAGATTAAATGACTTAAGAATGCATCAGTGATGGGGGGCAGATCCAAGATGGCCAAACAGGAACAGCTCCGGAGTGCAGCTGCCAGCGAGAACAGCACAGAGGGTGAGTGCTCACCGCATTTCCAAACAAGTTTTTACTGCCCACAGACCAGGAGATTCCCAGAGTCGAAAAGCACCACGAGTTCTCAGCGCAGTGGTTTCCGCCAGTGCCATGTTGGCGCACTGAAACTCACACAAGTGGGCAGCCATTTCAATTGGCGCCTGGAATGCCTGGGAGACAGAGCCGCCCATTCAACTGAAAGGGAGGGGGCTGCGACAGGGAGCCAGGCGATCTGGCTCAGTGGGTACCACCCCCCACAAAACAAGCAATCTGAAACACTCTGGATTGAGAGTTTCACAGCAGGTGCAGCTGGACCCAGGACCATCCAGCTCAGTGCAGGGAAGGGAGTCCCCCCACTACCGAGGCAGTCTGCCACTACCAAGGCAGTTCACACAGCAGCTGGGCAGAGCCTGTGGCAGCTCAGCAACACCTCTGCTGGCAGACTGTGACTAGACTACTCTGTGTAGGGCAGGGCATCTTATGAAAAAAGGCAGCAGCACAACAGGAAATTATAAATAAAGCTGACCTTCCTAGGACAGAGCACCTGGGAAAAGAGGCAGTTATGAGTACAGCTGCAGCAGACTTAAAGGTACCTGCCCAGCACCTCTGCATGGAACAGTGGAGCTCCCAGCACAGCACTTGAGTTCTTACAAGGGACAGACTGTCTCCTCAAGCAACTCCCTGACCCCTGTATGCCCAAAGAGACACCTCATAAAGGAGAGCTCAGGCTGATATCTGGTGGGTACGCTTCTGGGACGACAATAGCAAAGGAAAAATCCCATGGCAACCATTGCTGTCCGCAGCCCCCATGGGTGATCCCCCAGGCAAGCAGGGTCTGGAGTGGACCTCCAGCGGTCCTGCAGCAGAGGGGCCTAACTGTTAGAAGGAAAACTAAGAAGCAGAAAGAAATAGCTTCAACATCAACAAAAGGACTTCCACTCAGAGACCCCATCTGAAAGTTACCAACTACAAAGACCACAGGTAGATAAAACCACTAAGATGGGAAGAAACCAGCGCAAAAAGGATGAAAACACCAAAAACCAGAACATCTCTCCTCCTCCAAAGGATCACAACTCCTCACCAGCTAGAGATCAAAGATGGATGGAGAATGAATCTGATGAACTGACAGAAACAGGCTTCAGAAGGTGGGTAATAACAAACTTCTCAGAGCTAAAAGAACACGTGCTAACTCAATGCAAAGAAACTAAGAACCTAGAAAAAAAGGTTAGATGAGGTGCTAACTAGAATAAACAGCTTAGAGAAGAATATAAACAACTTGATGTAGCTGAAAAATAGCACAAGAACTTCACTAAGCATACATAAGTTTGAATAGCCGAATCGACCAAGCAGAAGAAAGGATATGAGACTGAAGACCAACCCAATGAAATAAAATGAGAAGGCAAGATTAGAGAAAAAAGAGTGAAAAGAACAAAGCCTCCAAGAAATACGGGATTATGTGAAAAGACCTAATCTACGTTTGATAGGTGTATCTGAATGTGACGGAGAGAATGAATATAAGATGGAAAACACTCTTTAGGCTATTATCCAGGAGAACTTCTCCAACCAAGAAAGGCAGGCCAACATTCAAGTCCAGGAAATACAGAGGATGCCACAAAGATATTCCTCAAGAAGAGAACCTCCAAGGCACATAATCGTCAGATTCACCAGGGTTGAAATGAACAAAAACATGCTAAGGGCAGGCAGAGAGAAAGGTCAGGTTACCCACAAAGGGAAACCCATCAGACTCACAGCAGATCTCTTGGCAGAAATCCTACAAGCCAGAAGAGAGTGGGGGCCAATACTCAACATCCTTAAACAAAATAACTTTAAACCTAGAATTCCATATCCAGCCAAAATAAGCTTCATAAGTGAAGGAGAAAGAAAATCCTTAATGGACAAGCAACTGCTAAGAGATTTTGTCACCACCAGGTCTGCCTTACAAGAGCTCCTGAAAGAAGAACTAAACAAGGAAAGGAACAACCAGTACCAGCCACTACAAAAACGTACCAAATGCTAAAGACCATCAACACAATGAAGAAAATGTGTCAACTAACAGGCAAAACATTCAGCTGGCATCAAAATGGCAGGATCAAATTGACACATAACAATATTAACCTTAAATGTGAATGGATTAAATGCCCCAATCAAAAGACACAGACTGGCAAATTGGATACAAAGTCAAAACCCATCGGTGTGCTGTATTCAGGAAACCCATCTCAGGTGCCAGGACACACACAGGCTCAATATAAAGGGATGGAGGAAGATTTACCAAGTAAATAGAGAGCAAAACAAAGCAGGAGTTGCAACCCTAGTCTCTGATAAAATGGACTTAAAAACCAACAAATATCAAAAGAGACAAAGAAGGGCATTACATAATGGTAAAAGGATCAATGCAACAAGAAGAACTAATGATCCTAAATATATACGCACCCAATACAGGAGCACCCAAATAAAAAAGCAAGTTCTTGATGACCTACAAAGAGACTTA
Source organism: Ateles fusciceps (assembly GCA_036589455.1). NCBI lineage: Eukaryota > Metazoa > Chordata > Mammalia > Primates > Atelidae > Ateles > Ateles fusciceps. Next base: position 8,330,409 of record JAZHEH010001606.1, on the reverse strand, counting down.
GACTCCCACACAATAATAGTGGGAGACTTTAACACTCCACTGTCAATATTAGACAGGTCAAGGAGACAGAAAATTAACAAGGAAATCCAGGACTTGAACTCAGATCTGGACTAAGCAAACCTAATAGACATCTACAGAACTCTCTACCCCAAATCCACAAAATATACATTCTTCTCAGCATGACATCACATCTACTCTAAAATTGACCACTTAATTGGAAGTAAATCACTCCTCAGCAAATGCAAAAGAACGGAAATCATAACTGTCTCTCAGACCACAGTGCAATCAAATTAGAACCCAGGATTAAGAAACTAACTCAGAACCGCACAACTTCATGGAAACGGAACAACTGGCTCCTCAATGTCGACCGGATAAACAATGAAATGAAGGCAGAAATAACGATGTTCTTTGAAACCAACGAGAACGAAGACACAACCTACCAGAATCTCTGGGACACATTTAAAGCAGTGTCTAGAGGGAAATTTATAGCAATAAATGCCCACCAGAGAAGTGCGGAAAGATCTAAAATTGACACCCTATCATCAAAATTGAAAGAGCTAGAGGAACAAGATGAAAAAAAAAAAAACCTCAAAAGCTAGCAGAAGACAAGAAATAACTATGATCAGATCAGAACTGAAGGAGCTAGAGACACAAAAAAACCCTTCAAAAAATCAATAAATCCAGGAACTGGTTTTCTGAAAAGATCAACAAAATAGACAGACTGCTAGCCAGATTAATAAAAAGAAAAGGGAGAAGAATCAAATAGATGCAATAAAAAAGATAAAGGGGTATCACCACTGACTCCACAGAAATACAAATTACAATCAGAGATTACTACAAACAACTCTATGCACATAAACTAGTAAACCAGGAAGAAATGGATAAATTCCTGGATACTTGCATCCTCCCAAGCCTAAACCAGGAAGAGGTTGAAACTCTGAACAGACCAATTACAAGGTCTGAAGTTGAGGCAGCAATTAATACCCTATCAATGAAAAAAAGCCCAGGTCCAGACAGGTTCACAGCTGAATTCTACCAGACATACAAAGAGGAGCTGATACCATTCCTTCTGATACTATTCCAAACAATACAAAAAGAGGGAATCCTTCTCAAATCATTTTATGAGATCAACATCACCCTGATACCAAAACCCGGCAGAGACTCAGCAAGAAAAGAAAACTTCAGGCCAATATCCATGATGAACATAGATGCAAACATCTTCAATAAAATACTGGCAAACCGACAGCAACAGCACATCAAAAAGCTTATCCACCATGATCAAGCAGGATTCATCCCGGGGATGCAAGGTTGGTTCAACATACGCAAGTCTATAAACATAATCCACCACATAAACAGAACCAAAGACAAAAACCAAATGATTATCTCAATAGATGCAGAGAAGGCCTTTGACAAAATTCAACAGCCTTTATGCTAAAAACTCTCAATAAACTAGGTATCAAAGGAACATATCTCAAAATAATAAAAGCAATTTACAACAAACCTACAGCCAATATCATACTTACTGGGCAAAAACTGGAAGCATTCCCTTTGAAATCCAGCACTAGACAAGGATGCCCTCTCTCACCACTCCTATTCAACATAGTATTGGAAGTTCTAGCCAGAGCAATCACGCAAGAAAAAAAATAAAGGGTATTCAATTAGGAAAAGAGGAAGTCAAATTGTCTCTATTTGCAGACGACATGATTGTATATTTAGAAGACCCTATCATCTCCGCCCAAAATATCCTGAAACTGATAAGCAACTTCAGCAAAGTCTCAGGATACAAAATCAATGTGCAGAAATCATAAACATTTCTATACACCAATAACAGACTAACAGAGAGCCAAATCTTGAGCAAACTCCCATTCACAATTGCTACAAAGAGAATAAAATACCTAGGAATACAACTAACAAAGGATGTAAAGGACCTCTTCAAGGAGAACTACAAACCACTTCTAAAGGAAATAAGGGAGAACACAAACAGATGGAAAAACATTCCATGCTCATGGTTGGGAAGAATCAATATCGTGAAAATGGCCATACTGCCCAAAGTAATTTACAGATTCAATGCTATCCCCATCAGGCTACCAATGACCTTCTTCACAGAACTGGAAAACTTCATATGGAACTAAAAGAGAGCCCACATAGCCAAGACAATCCTAAGCAACATGCTGGAGGCATCGTGCTACCTGATTTCAAACTATACTACAAGGCTACAATAATCAAAACAGCATGATACTGGTACAAAAACGGAGATATAGAACAATGGAACAGAACAGAGGCCCTAGAGGCGATGCTGCACATCTACAACAATCTGATCTTTGACAAACCTCACAAAAACAAGCAGTGGGGAAAGGATTCCCTGTTTAAGAAGTGGTGTTGGGAAAACTGGCTAGCAGTGTGCAGAAAGCAGAAACTGGACCCCTCCCTGACACCTTACACTAAAATTAACTTCAGATGGATTAAACACTTAAACATAAGACCTAACACCATAAAATCCTTAGAAGAAAACCTAGGCAAAACCATTAAGGACATAGGCATAGGCAAGGACTTCATGACTGAAACACCAAAAGCATTGGCAACAAAAGCCAAAATAGACAAATGGGACCTAATTAAACTCCAGAGCTTCTGTACAGCAAAAGAAACAATCATTAGAGTGATCCGGCAACCAAAAGAATGAGAAAAAAATGTTGCAATCTAGCCATCTGACAAAGGGCTAATATCCAGAATCTACAAAGAACTAAAACAGATTTACAAGAAAAAAACAAACAAACCCATCCAAAAGTGGGTGAAGGATATGAACAGGCACTTTTCAAAAGAAGACATATATGAAGCCAACAAACATATGAAAAAATGCTCATCATCACTGATTATTAGAGAAACGCAAACCAAAACCACATTGAGATACCACCTCACACCAGTTAGAATAGTGATCATTACAAAATCTGGAGACAACAGATGTTGGAGAGGATGTGGAGAAACAGGAACACTTTTACACTGCTGGTGGGAGTGTAAACTGGTTCAATCATTGTGGAAGACAGTGTGGCGATTCCTCAAGGACCTAGAAATAGAAATTCCATTTGACCCAGCAATCCCATTACTGAGTATATAGCCAAAGGATTATAAATCATTCTTTTATAAAGACACATGTACATGTATGTTCACATCGGCACTGTTTACAATAGCAGAGGCCTGGAACCAACCCAAATGCCCATTGACAATAGACTGGACAAGGAAAATGTGGCACATATACACCGTGGAATACTATGCAACCATAAAAAATGAAGAGTTTGTGTCCTTTGTAGGGACACGGATGAATCTGGAAACCATCATTCTCAGCAAACTGACACAAGAACAGAAAATCAAACACTGCATTTTCTCACTCACAGGCAGGTGTTGAACAATGAGAACACACGGACACAGGGAGGGGAGTGTCACACACTGGGGTCTGTTGGTGGCGAGCCAAGGGAGGGACAGTGAGGGGGTGGGGAGGTCCAGGAGGGATGACATGGGGAGAAATTCCAGATGTAGGTGATGGGGGGATGGAGGCAGCAAACCACATTGCCATGTGTGTACCTATGCAACAATCCTGCAATGATCTGCACATGTATCCTAGAACTTAAAGTACAATTTAAAAAAAGAAACACATCAGTGATGATATCTGAACATAAGTTTTATTTTGAAGCTCATGCTTTTCTTACTAAACTATGCTGACTTCCATGAGTCTGTGGACCCGATTACACATTTACTTTGACTGCTTTAAAGAATTAGGTTTGTAGGCCAAAACTCAATATTATCTGTTTCTTTATTATTAGTTATGTGCCAGGGGTTTCAACGAAGACATTTGTAATGCAAAAAATATAATTATTATACATCTCTTTTGCATCAGGGTAGAGTTTAAAAATATGTATTGAGGGCCTACTATGTGTCACACTCTAAGGATACAGTGGTTATCCCCAACAAGGTCCCTGACCCTCAAGAAGCTTATATGGTAGTATGAGAGAAAAGACACTAAGCAAGTAAACAAATATGTTTCAGAGAGCACCAATGTTTCTGAAAAATCATTATCAGAGTAATGGGGTAAAAAGTGATTGGAGTGCTGGAGTGTTTTAGATAGCATGGTTACAGAAGGCTTCTCTGAGGAGAAGATGTCCTCATTGAGGTTCAAATGATGAATGACAGGTAGGAAAGTTAAGAGGCAAGAACATCCTAGGTGTGTCCAAGGAACAGCCTTACAGTCCAATGTGGCTAGCATGGAGTGAATTCATGGTAGGACTCAAGGCATAGCAGGACAGGAGGTCAGGGAGGTGAGAAAGGCCATGTCATGGAAATCCACATCCAAGGAAGGGCTCAGGTACACAGCAACAGACGAAGGACTGGCACGCAGGTGGCCATAGCTGCTGTCAGACAGGAAAGATGGCAATATGTTGGCATAGCAGGTTTCCAGTTCAACAGCTATGCCAGCATCTTGCCTCCTCTCCAGTTCCAAGTTATAGAAGCAATACTATGCCTCTTCAGTGTTTTACTTTTCCAAAATTTTTCCTTTCACCTGAAGGAGGGAAAACACACTCATTAATTAAAAGCACAAACTTATTTCTGAACATAACAACATAGTTTTCCATAGAGTGTCCCCTTTTGAAGATGTAGTTAGGCACAGGAAGTTTGCGCCTAGTTCAATTTTTTAACGGTCTTTGATCTAAAAATGAACCCCGAGAATGTTTATGGACTGCTTGTGAAACGATGGGGGGGAAATTCTGACAAAAATGTTAAGTCAATAATGTCTAAAGTTGATGACAGTTAATTATAGGCTATTACCACCATATTTACAGTCCACGGAATATCCCAGTAACTCTCAGTACAATTTTATTTTTACTCTAATAACTTTACTTGGTCAAGTTCTGCTCATCAGATGTATTTAAACAATAACAAACTGTGACTCAGCAGTGTGGTTAGTTCACTGCTTTCTGTGCTCTTAAATAAAATGTTATTGTTATTGTTATTTTTGTTTTTTAAGATAGTCTTGCTCCATCGTCTAGGATAGAGTACAGTGGTGTGACCACAGCTCACTGCAGCCTCAATTTCCCAGGCTCAAGCAATCCTCCCGCGCTAGCCTCCCAAGCAACTGGGACTACAAGTGTGTGCCACCGCTCCTGAATTTTTTGTTTATTTGTTTTGTATTTTAATAGAGACAAGATCTCACTAAGTTGCCCAAGCTGGTTTCAAACCCCTAAACCTAAGCCATCCTCCTGCCTCCGTCTCCCAAAGTGTTGGGATTACAGGCATGAGCTACCATGCTCTGCCAAAAATAATGCTCTTTTGAGCCAAAAATTCCCTTCTAGAAACTTATTCCACAAGTACATTTGCAAAAGTACCACTCAGTTATATGTCCAGGGATGTTCACTGCAACACTGTTTTTAATAGGAAAATATTAGAGACAACTTGAACACTCATCAATATGATTGATACAGGCTAAATAAATAATATAATTATACAACAGAGTATTTTGTGGTCCTTATAAAACATTAAGAGATAAGAATAATGACATTATGTATGATAACTTTTGTGCAAGTGAAAATGTATACATAGACACATACCTGGGGGGGGTATACATATACATTTTTTTTAAAAGGATAAATGAATGATTATTTTAAATAAAATAATTGGACAGGATTTAAATTATGTTTGTGTTCCTCTTTATATGTCTCTACTTGAAAACCAGTAATATGTATTATTTACCCCAAACAGAGCATAAAGTCAACCTATATAGATAAAACATTTAGTTATATAGTGCCACCAAGGTATAGATAAGGAAGAAGCATATTCTCTTAAATATGATTATAATATCAATTGCCTTTGCCAGAAACAAAAGTCCATCACAACCTAAGCCTGGTACTAGGTGTACACATACGCAGTCACTCACACATATACGGTATGTGGTGTCTGTTTGTTGTAAGGACAGGAACTTAAGAGTGTTCTATTGCACAACAGCCTGTAACATCTTGTCCCAGGCCTAGGTAACTGGTGGAAGAGGTACTAATTGACTTCCTAGGATACAATTCAACTTCATTGCATGATCTATTATTGTAAGGGTATTTAGGAATTTGGGAATCATTAAGTACAGAGCATTGAATCAAAATTAATGGCAAATGCAATACAGATTAGGTAACAAAATACTGAATTAAGAAGATTTAACTGAATAAAGCTTCTCCAATAAAATCCTTCTTTTTAAAAACATTACTAATATCTGATATTCATAATTGAGAGGCAGGTAAAGGCTGCATCATTTTAGAATGTATATGCTACATATTCAAAAACAGTAATTTCTTGTGACTATTTTTAGATACATTTTGCACATAAAAATTTCAGATTCAAGGCCAGGCATGGTCTTGAATATATCTCAGCACTTTTGAAGGCCAAGGTGGGAGGGTCACTTGAGGCCAGGAGTTCAAGACCAGCCTGAGCAACATAGCAAGATTTCATCTCTACTAAAAATAAAAATAAATTAGCCAGGAATGGTGGCATGCACCTATAGTCCTAGCTACTTGGGAGACTGAGACAGGAGGATTGCTTGAGCACAGGAGTTTGATGCTATAGTAAGCTATGACTGCAGGACTGTACTCCATCATGGGTGATAGAGCAAGGCTCTATCTCAAAAAAAAAAATTCAGATTCATTTTGTAAGAAAATTGAATAATGGCAACTATCTGATTTACCCATCAGATGTAGAAAATACTTAAATATTTAAAAGGAGTTAGAAAACTTACTTTTTAGGTTATCAAATAATTTATCAATGTATAATTTAAAAGTCTAGAGAAAGACTGTACTCTACTGAAGAAGCTGATGCTGTTGAAACTTGGGTCCATTCTTTAATTTCTCTAATGTATCCTGTGAATCATGGCTTCCAGCAGGTCACTGGTAAAACACACACCCTCACCATATATACCTCAAACAAATTACTTACAAAAATCTAGCCTAAACAAGAAATGTTACAATGGGAAAACAAACAAACAAAATATATATACCTGATTATACCTCTTAGCAGTTAAGGTTAAACCTTGAAAAATGCTGACCAAAAAAATGCCCTAGAGAGAATGCAGGGCCTTATAATTTTTTTCCTAAAAGAAGAAATTTTCTTTTATGTTTCAGACCTTTAGTATTGTAACTAACAAAATAAAGTTCAAAGACTAGGATTCTTCAAATTATTCTAACTTTAAATTCATTTAGAATTAATAATCTGACCTTACTTCTAATTAACTGATATAAAACTATCCTGGCAGCAAATCTAGCATGTTCCAGACATGTGAAGGGCAGGGGGCAGTTAGCTATACCAACCCCAATTAATACACGGACATAAAGAATAAGAATTTAACCAAATAACTGAAAAAAAAAATGGTGTAATTAACACTCACTGTGTCTTTTCAGAGCTGAAATGCAATCTACTTAATGCCTGATTTTAAAAAAATGCATTTTCTAAAAATGGGTTGGGGTAGGGGTTGATTATGTATAAAAAGCTAGAATGTACTATTTCTCAAGTATAGTATTATGAAAAAATTTGTGGTCCAATCAAGAACATAACTGTGGGAAAAAATAACATTCACTGAATGTGCTGGTATCGCCTTTGGGAATAGACAATTTAATAGGATGTGCTCAAAGCTACTCCCTAACTTGATAGAAGCCATATGTGTGTCTGTCCTACATCTAGGGGGAAGGAGTTTGCAAGGAAGAAAGCAGTATAATTATATATACATATATTCAAATTACATATATACATATATATATATATTCAAATGAATAAATACACTCTCTTATAAACTGGCGAAGACAACATTATAGCCACTGGAGGGACTCAAAACCTATGGAGAGCCCCATGTATTAAGGCCATTCATTGTGCACTTGGTCACCACCCATATTGTACAAAAATGTATCAATGAGGGGAAAGATTACTACTATAAAAATATTTTTGATTTATTTGTGCTTAAACAGTCATCTATAGTATTACTGAGGAGAAATACTGAAAGAATTGCAGATACTTTTAGAGTTAAAAAAAGGCAACTTACAGGAATGGCTAAGAAAAGGAATTCATAAAATCAAAGATTTTAAAAGTGTCTTTACATTAGCAAGCCTGTATATGTATACATGTGTGTGTATACACACATATGACATATGTAATTTTAATTTTATAATCTTTTCATAGATAAGAAAGACCAAAGACAAAATATAATGCTTGTAAATTTAGGAATACTAATAAAACACAACTGAATATCCATATCAGGTATCGGCAATGATCCCCAGGTTGCAACTACAAAGTATAGAAAAACTGACAAAAAAGAGTTAGGTTTTTATTCTCTGCCCCACCAGCCCTGTCTTGACTGCTGGAAGACCTCACACTCTCTTCCCTCTGCCTATCCAACTCCCTGCACCCCCCATATACAAACACACCACAGTACCTACACCAGGCTTGTCCTCCCACAAAATGCCCCATTTTCCAAAATTCCACTCCACTACCCTTCTAAACTCCCATTTCCTCTTCAACATATGTTGTCTATAGGAATGAGGAAGGGGAAATCTACCCCTTCATTATAGGGATTCAAGACAAGCTACAAACTGTTAATAAGCTTAAGCATCCAAAGGGATCCCAATTTTTTTAGGAGACGAGTATTATAGTAAATTAGTAATTAGTAGAAAATGTGGAAGATATTTTGAATTGAGAGGTCTCTATTCTATAGCCCCTTTTCAAAAATCGGCCAAAATTAAAACATTTCCTATTTTCCCAAATTCATAAAAATGTACTGAAAAGGGAAGGTGAGGGGAGGAGGGGGAGAAGTAACCATGTTTTTTGAGTAAGCAGTATATATTTTTACTTTTTCCCCTACTTAATCCTCAGAAAAATGGCAGTAGTAGATATTATTATTGCCTATTTATAAATGACTAAGCTGAGGCTGAGAAAGTTTAATTATCTTGACTAAACAGCCCAAAGACACCAACCTACTAATAATTCCATTAGTTTGATATTTGTTGGTCTTTTATTATATGCCAGGTGTCATGCTGAAGACAGGGCCTTTACCCATAATGGGTTTCCAATTGGGAGTTGGGAAAGGGTTAAACCCTTAAGACAGTATGTATTTCCACATAATTTGGTAAATTCTATGATCAAGTTATACACAAACGATAATAAGAACAAATATAGCATCATGATGGATTACAATGATGGCTCAATTCTCCCTGGATCCAAATCCCGGCCATATGACTTTGCAGTACATATTCTGACTCTTGAGTCAGTTACATAATTTGTCTTGGTCAGCTTGTGATGTCAGCAAGGTATGATACAAACAGAGCTTAAAAAGCACTTGTGAGACTGGGCCTGCCTGCTCTCTCTTGATCCTTTGTCATCAATATGAGAGCATATCCAGACTACTTTTTGAAGAATAAGGCACAAAGAACATAGCCAAATCTCCCTAGTTATCCCCCAGCCAACGCCTGTCTAGATCAGCCAAAAGCAAGCCAACCTCAACGTGTAAGCAAAGCCAACCAAAATTAATAGAGCTGCTTGGATGACCCACCCCCAGTTGTGTAAGCAGTAAATACTGCTGAACTTATTTGAGGTTTTTTTTGTTATTTGCTATGCAGTATTATTGTAGAAAATAGCTGATACAAGTATAATGATTAAAACCACGTGCTTTGGATTTAGGCTAACCAGGTCAAAATTATCATTAGAACAGCAAACAGGCATGTGTGTTCCAGTCACCCATTTCATTATATGCAGAACAAAGTCAACCAACTCCTACGTTTTTTCTGCACTGTGCTGGTAAATGATAGGATTTCAATGAATATTTATAGATAAATGAGTAAACATTAAGAATTGCTTTGCTAGACTATAGGTTCTTTAAGGGTAGGAGGCAAGTCTTAGTTACCTCTGCATGCCCAGCATACACTTTGATGATAGGAACTTACAGAGAGATCAGTCAGTACTGGTTGAATGAGAAAATACTATGTAGTTGGGTTATCTTACTAAGATGGGAAACCACTAAAGGGCTTTAAGGAAGCGAAACAACAAGATTTGTGTAAGATTCCTTTGGCTGCTCTGTAGTGGTAAATGAACAATAGGGGCCAGAATGGATGCAGAGAAATCATCTAGGAGCCACCAAGGCTCTCTGTGCAGAGATGGTATAAGCTTGGATTAGGAAAAAAAAAAAAAAAAAAAGCATACGGATTCAAGATATATTTTGGAAGCAGAAGAGAAAATCTGCTTGAGGCTTGAGGGCTTACGACAACGGAAGAACCAAGAAAAAAAAAAGTTTTCTGCTCTGTGACCCTACATGAGCAGTGGTGACTTTCACAAATAGGGAATTCAAAAACCCAACAAATACTTCAAACATGCAGACTCATACTTAGAGAGACTCTGAGTTAATCCTAGTCTAAGGCCACCATGAGGAAAATCTATTCAAAGAATCTGTGACATCAATTTATTTGAAGAATGATGTTCCTTGAACACTAAAATCCTACCCTTTTGCACTAGAAAGTTCATTTGCCTTATATGGCTGAAGTGACCTGAAGGAAGGCTGTGCTGAACCTTTGCTAGATGGCAAAATACAGCCCCACTGTGAAAACGTATTGAACTATATTGAACCTTCTAAGGACACTAAGCTTAAGAAGGAAAGAGGACATATATGCCTAATTTAAAAACGTTAGAGACTAAGGATAAATTCTTTCCTGCTTCATGATTTGCCACAACCCCAAAAATTGAATGAGACTTTAGAACACATACCTTATCACATTAGTTAGTTCAAATGTTTATTCTCTACTAGAGTCATTTTTCAATTTACGTATTAACATTCTACTTTCTCTGGATTTCATGGCCAGGGACTGCCACCCAAATCCTGGTTAGACACCTAAAAAATGTCTGCTGTTGACCTTGAAGGAACCAGGGTGGTGAAAGAGTAGGGGCAGATCCATGAAAACCCATCAACACTTCTAGAAAGAAACCAAAGCATTCTGAATGTGGGCAAGCAACATTTTCATGTGTGGAAATGCAGAGAATTTGGGACCATTATGAGTAACAGGAGGAACTCAGTGACTTACCAGTATTTATATGGTACTTCCTAAGACCCAGTCAAGCAGTTTTTCATCAAAAAAGGACATTTCAAAAGGACTTTTTCATCACTGTATAGCCACCACACATAAGGATTTGGTACAGTGCTGCTTTAGTTTGAAAGATGGTGCTCCTCTAAAATTTATGTTGAGACAATCCCCAATGCAACAGTATTAGGAGGTGTGTGGCCTCTGAAAGGTGATTAAGTCACGAGGATTCCACCCTCATGGACAGGATTCGCATCCTTATAAAAGGGCTAAGGGTTGAAGGGAGCACTTTTTTGCCCTTCCACCTTCTGACTATGTGACTACACAGTGTCTATAGTCTCATGAGGAGGCAACAAAAAGGTGCCATCTTGGAAGTGGAGACCTGGCCCTCAGCAAACACCAAACCTGCCAGTGCCTTGATCTCCCTACTCCAGAACTATGAAAAATAGATTTATTTTCTTTACAAATTACCTAGCTTGTGGTACTTTGTTATAGCTGTACAAATGGACTATAACAAGTATATATCTCAAAAAATATTTGCAATGGTTGATGTACATATTAAATTCATATTGTATATCCTCCAAAGTCAGAACCAAAAGGAAGATGTATTTAGAATATATTGTCAAGAATTGTACATATATTCTTTTATTAAATCCTATCTCCAAACTGAAAAATTGTTGAGGAACTTTTTTTCCATTTTATAATATATAGCCGAGAAAACTAAATCTCAGAAAGGTTAAGAGATTAGTTTACAATCACACTGCTAGGAAATGTTAGAATTTGAATTCAGCAAGTCTTTCCTCAGAGTCTGCGTTCTATCTGCACCCTCAGACTAACTTCCAACATTACTACCATTAGTTTCTACTGACCAACAGGGCTTCTTTCTGGGGCTGGAATCATCTTCTCACTACCCTCTGGCATGATACTCCCACTTTGTTCAGGCCATTTCTTCTGCCCCCTGAAATATTCTTCTAAATGATCATTCTGCTTCATAATCGCGAAAGGAAGCATTCCGAACTCAAGAAAAGAAAAAGATTCACCATATTGATTCACAACAAAACTATAAATGACTCCATTTTCCAGTTTTTCAATAAGCTTCAGAATACTGTCGAAACACACAAAATACAAAACATTTATATTATCAGGCTAATGGTTGCCTGTGCCCCAACTAAGACCAAAATCAGACATAATGCATATATATCAGAGACAATTCCCAAGTAATCCAAAAGTCAAAGGCTTCCAGATATTTCCATCACTTACTAGTGGCATTCCCTTAGAATGCTAAGTCTTGAGCCCTTTGCAAGTGTTGTTCCCTAACTCTGTTAACACTCCCTGAACATGCCACTTGGTCTACCTGGCAAACCAGAATTGATCTTTAAGACGATGGTTTGGTAGTGCTCCCTTCTTTGCATGTGTCTCTCCAATTCCATCACAGACCTTGATGTGGTCCCTATGGTCCCTATTCTCACCGTACACATATCTCTCCCACTAGCTTTTGAGCTCCTTGTGAACATGGACCATATCTTCTTACACTTTTTGTCCCAAGGCCAACCAAATAAACTGCACATACGTCAAGCCCAATAAATGCTGAATGGGCACACTCATGACCTACAGATATTGACACGGTGACTGAAAAACTTCTGGATTCAGGAATGGGTGTGTGTCTATTTTTATAATATCCAGCCAAATATCAAAGGTCTAGAGAAGCTCCTACAGGTATACCTTGGAGATACTGTGGGTCTGTTCCAGTCCACCATAATAAAGTGAATGTCACAATAAAGCGAGTCACACAAATTTGCTTTCCAGTGCATATAAAAGTGATATTACATTATAGCCTACAAACTGTACACTAGCATGATGTCTAAATAAAAGTATATACCTTATTTTAAAAATACTGCTAGTGGTCAGCCTATTTTAAAAATGCTAATGATCAGCTGAGCCTCCAGCAAGTTGTAACCTTTTTGTTGGTGGAGCGTCTTACCTTGATGTTGATGGCTACTGACTGATCACACGGTGGTGGTAGCAGCTGGGGTAACTCTGGCAATTTCTTTTTTTTTCTCTATCTTTTTTTTTTTTAACATTTATTTTAAGTTCAGGAGTATATGCACAGGTTTGCTATTTTGGTAAACCTCAGTCATGGGGGTTTGTTGTACACATTATTTAGTCACCAAAGTATAAAGCCTAGTACCCAATAGCTATTTTTCCTGATCTTATCCCTCCTCCCAACCTTCGCCCTCTAGTAAGCTCCAGTATCTGTTGTTCCTTTCTATGTGTCCATGTGTTCTCATCATTTAGCTCCCACTTATACATGAAAACACCTGATATTTGGTTTTTTGTTCCTGTGTTAGCTTGCTAAGGATAAACGGCCTCCAGCTCCAACCATGTTCCTACATGTTCTTTTTTATGGCTACATAGTATTCCAGAGTGTATCTGTACCACATTTTGTCAGTCTATGATTGATGAACATTTTGGTTCAATCCATGTCTTTGCTATTGTGAATAGTGCCACAATGAACATACATGTGCATGTGTCTTTATTACAGAATGATTTATATTCCTTTATGACAGAATGATTTACATCCCAGTAATGGGATTGTTGGGTCAAATGGTATTTCTGTTTTTAGGCCTTTGAGGTATCTGTCTTCCAGAATGGTTGAACTAACTTACATTCCCACCAACAGTACATAAGCATTCCTTTTTCTTCACAACCTTGCCAACATCTGGTACTTTTTGACTTTTTAATAATAGCCATTCTGACTGGTATGAGACAGTATCTCACTGTTTTGATTTGCATTTCTCTAATGATCAGTGATGTTCAGCTTTTTTTCATACACCTGCTGGCTGAATGTATGTCTCCTTTTGAAAAGTGTCTGTTCATATCCTTTACTCAGTTTTTTTAAATTTTAAGTTCCAGGGTATACGTGCAGGATGTGCAGGTTTGTTACATAAATGTGTGCCATGGTGGTTTGCTGCACCTATCAACCCATCACCTAAGTACTTAGCTCAGCATGCATTAGCTGTTTTTCCTGATCGTTCCCTCCTCCTGCCCTTGCCTTGACAGGCCCCACTGTGTGTTGTTTCCCTCCCTGTTTCCATGTGTTCTGATTGTTCAGCTCCCACCTATGAGTGAGATCATGTGGTGTTTGGTTTTCTTTTCTGTTCCTGTGTTAGTTTGCTAAGGATAATGGCTTCCAGCTCCATCAAAGTCCCTGCAAAGGACAGGATCTCATTCCTTTTTATCCTTGCCCACTTTTTAATGGTTTTTTTTCTTGTAAATTTGTTTAAGTTCCTTATAGATGCTAGATAGTACATCTTTCTCAGATGCATAGTTTGCAAAATTTTTCTCCTACTCTGTAGATTGTTTACTCTGTTGATAGTTTCTTTTGCTGTTCAGAAACTCTTTAATTAGATCCCATTTGCCAATTTTTTCTTTTGTTGACAACAAATTGCTTTTGGTTTCTTCGTCATAAAATCTTTTCCCATTCCTATGTCCAGAATAGTATTGCTTAGGTTGTCTTCCAAGATTTTATAGTTTTGAGTTTTACAGTTAAGTCTTTAATCCATTTTTAGGTGATTTTTGTATATGGTATAAGGAAGGGTTCCAGTTTCAGTCTTCTGCATATGGCTGGCTAGCTAGCTATTCCAGCACCATTTATTGAATAGGGAGTCCATTCTCCACTGCTTATTCTCGTTAACTTTGCCAAAGGTCACATAGTTGTAGGTGTAAGGCCTTATTTCTGGGCTCTCTATTCTGTTCCAATGGTCTATGTATCTATTTTGTACCAGCACCATGCTATTTTGGTTATTATAGCCCTATAGTACAGTTTGAAGTCAGGTAGCATGATACCCTTAGCTTTGTTCTTTTGCTTAGGATTGTCTTGTTTTTTGGGCTTTTTTTGGTTCCATATGATTTTTTAAACAGTTTTTTCTAGTTCTGTGAAGAATGTCATTGGTAATTTCACAGGAAAGGCACTGAATCTATAAGTTGCTTAGAGCAGTATGGCCATCTTAACAATACTGATTCTTCTTATCCATTGACATGGAATATTTTTCCATTTGTTTGTGTTACCTGTGATTTCTTTGAGCAGTGTTTTGTAGTTCTTCTTGTAGAGAGCTTTCACCACCCTGGTTAGCTGTATTCCTAGGTATTTTATTCTTTTTGTGGCATTTGTGAATGGGATTGTGTTCTGATTTGGCTCTTGGCTTGACTGTTGTTGGTCTAAAGTAATACTAGTGATTTTTGTGCCTTGATTTTGTATTCTGAGACTATGAAGTTGTTTATCAGCTGAAGGAGCTTTTGGACCAAGATTATGAGGTATTCTAGATGTAGGATCATGTTGCCTGCAAACAGAAAAAATATGCTTGTTAATTTTCTGTCTCAATATAATATTGACAGTGGGGTGTTAAAGTCTTCCACTATTGCACGGGAGTCTAAGTCTCTTCATAGGTCATAGGTCTCTAAGTCTAAGTCTAAATCTTTTCATAGGTCATAGGTCTCTAAGAACTTGCTTTATGAATCTGGATGCTCCTCTGTTGGATGCATATATATTTAGAATAGTTAGGTCTTCTTTTTGAATTGAAGCCTTTATGTAATATCCTTTTTGAACCTTTGTTGGTTTAAAGTCTGTTTTCTCTGAAATTCAGATTTTTCTGTTTTCTGTTTGCTTCGTAGAGTTTTCTCTGGCTCTTTATTATATGCCTCTTAATTGAGGCATTTCACTTATTTTTTTTTTCTTTTTTTGAGAGGGAGTCTTGCTCTGTCACCCAGGCTAGAGTGCAGTGGTGCGATCTTGGCTCACTGCAACCTCCATCTCCCAGGTTCAAGCAATTCTCCTGCCTCAGCCTTCCAAGTAGCTGGGATTACAGGTACCCACCACCACGCCCAGCTAATTTTTGTATTTTTAGTAGAGACAGGGTTTTACCAAATCGGTCAGGCTGGTCTTGAACTCCTGACCTCATGATCCACCCACTTCAGCATTCCAAAGTGCTGGGATTACAGATATGAGCCACCACACCTGGCCTTCACCCATTTTTAAAATATTTTTGGGTTAAGTATTTTTTATTATAATTCTTCTAATTTTTCACTTTTAAGTTCAGAGGAACACGTGCAGGTTTGTTACACAGGTAAACTTATATCATGGGGGTTTCTTGTACAGATTATTTCATCACTCAGGTATTAAGCCTAGTATTCATTTGTTATTTTTCCTGATCTATTTCCTCATACCCTCCATCCTCCAACAAGTCCAAGTGTGACTAGCTCCCCTCTATGTGTCCATGTGTTCTCATCATTTAGCTTCAACTTATAAGTGGGAGCATGCAGTATTTGGTTTTCTGTTCCTGTGTTAGTTTGCTAAAGACAATGGCCTCCAGGTTCATCCATGTCTTTGCAAAGGACATGATTTCATTCTTTTTTATGGCTGCACAGTATTCCATAGTGTATGTGTACCACACTTTCTTTATCCAGTCTGTATGTGCATGTGTCTTTATGATAGAATTCTTTATATTCCTTTGGGTATATACCTGGTAATGCAATTGCTGGGTTGAATGGTATTTGGTTTTAGGTCTTTGAGGAATTGCCACACCATCTTCTCCAATGGCTGAACTAATTTATACTCCCACCAAGAGTGCATAAGCATTCCGTTGCCCCACAACCTTGCCAGCATCTGTTATTTTTTGACCTTTTAATGATAGCCATTCTGATTGAGAATTGTATCTCATCGTAGTTTTGATTTGCATTTTTCTAATGATCAGTGATGTTCAGCTTTTTTTCATATGATTGTTGGCTGCATGTATGCCTCCTTTTGAAAAGTGTCTCTTCATATCCTCTGCTCACTTTTTGATGTGGTTGTTTTTTGTCTTGCAAGTTTGTTTAAGTTCCTTATATAAGCTGGATATTAGACCTTTGTCAAATGCAAGTTTACAGAAATTTTCTCCATTCTGCAGGTTGTCCATTTTCTCTGTTATAGTTTCTTGTGCTGTGCAGAAGCTCTTTCATTTTATTAGATCCCATTTGTCAATTTTTTATTTTGTTGCAATTGCTTTTGGCATCTTGGTCATGAAATCTTTGCCCATGCCTATGTCCTGAATGATGTTGCCTAGGTTGTCTTCCAGGGTTTTTACAGTTCTTGGTTTTACACTTAATAAATCTTAACTTTTCTATATTGTATAAGGAAGGAGTCTAGTTTTAATCTGAATATGCATTTAGCCCATGTACATTCAAGATCAGTAGGGATATGTGTGGGTTTGATCCTGTAATTGTGATATTAGCTGGTTATCATGCAGACCTGTTTATGTGGTTACTTTACAGCATCACTGGCCTGTGTACTTCTGTGTGTCTTTGTAGTGGCTGGTAACAGTCTTTCTATATTTACAGCTTCCTTCAGAAGCTCCTGTAAGGCAGGTTTCATGGTAATGAATTACATCAGCATTTGCTTGACAGGAAAGAATCTTATTTCTCCTTTGGTTATGAAGCTTAGTTTTACCAGACGTGAAATTCTGGGTTAGAATTTTTTTTTTTTTTTAGGAATGTTGGAATATTGGCCCCCAATCTCTTTTGGCTTGTCAAGTTTCTGCTGAAAGGTCTGCTCTAAGCCTAATGGGCTTCCCTATGTAGGTGACCTGATCTTTCTCTCTAGCTGCTTTTAATGTTTGTTCTTTCATTTTGACCTTGGAGAATCTGATGATTATGTGTCTTGGCAATGATCTTCTTATGAGGTATTTTACTAGAGTTCTCTGCATTTCCTGAATTTGAATGTTGGCTTCTCTAGCTAGGTTGGGAGTGTCTGCATGGATGATATCCTGAAATATGTTTTTCAAGTTGTTTATACTCTCCCCATCTCTTTCAGGGACACCCATGGGTCACAGATTTGGTCTCTTTACACAACTCTGTATTTTTCAGAGGTTTTGTTCATTTATTCCAATTCTTTTTTCTCTATTCTTGTCTGTCTTATTTCAGAAAGCCAGTCTTCAAGCTTTGAGATTCTTTCATCTGCTTGTTCTATTCTGCTATTAATACTTGTGATTGCACTATGAAATTCTTGTAGTATGTTTGTCAGCCCTATCAGGCTGGTTCTGTTCTTTCTTTTTTGAGATGGAGTTTTGCTCTGTCACCAGGCTGGAGTGTAGTAGTGCGATCTCAGCTTACTGCAACTTCTGCCACCCAGGTTCAAATGATTCTCCTACCTCAGCCTCCCAAGTACCTTGGACTGCAGGCGCACACCACCACATCCAGCTAATTTTTGTATATTTAGTAGAGACAAGGTTTCACCATGTTGGCCAAGATAGTCTTGATCTCCTGACCTCGTGATCCACCCACCTTGGCTTCCCAAAGTGCTGGGATTACAGGTATGAGCCACTGCACCCAGTCTCGATGTTTCCTGAAGCCTAATGATCTTTGTTCCTATCGATATTTTGAATTTTATTTCTGTCACTTCAGCTATCTCAGCCCAGTTCAGAACACTTGTGGTTGTTTAAAGGAGAGAAAGCACTCTGACTTTTGAGTTGTCAGAGTTCTTACGCTGGTTCTTTCTCATTTTTATGGGCTGGTGTTTCTTCCATCTTTGAAGTCGTTGACTGTTGGATGTTTTTATTTTCCTTTTATCTTATTTGATGATAAAGTTTGTGGTATAAGGTGGATTCAGCCTACTGGTTTGTTTCTGGAAGATTTTAGGGGGCCAACACTCAGCTCCCAACCTCAGGACTGTGTGCTCTTAACTCTCGGGGGACTTGTATTGAGCCCTGATTTTGCTCTCCGGCTCCTTGAGGTTAAGAATCTACTGCACTGGGGGTGCTAAGGTGCTCCTGGGCCATTAGTCATGACAATGCAATGGGTGGTATCAGCCAAAGCATTTCATAGTGCAGTGGGGGGTGACATCCTTCCTCATTTACATATGCCTGCAGCAGTGACAGCGCAGCAGGGTACATGCTCATCAGCTGCAACAGGGTACCAGTGGGTTCCTGGGGTGCCTGCCACCGTGCAGGTGTGGAGACAGCAGGGTTCAGGAGGTTGGAGGACCCCGGCTGGTGATTATTGTACATGATTGTGCTGGTGGTGGTGCATGGGGGCAGGGTGCTGGTGGGTGTAAGTCTGTATGCATTCTCTGTGAACCACATGTAGGGGTGGTTGCTCAGGGCAGAAGAGGGTCTGCTGTTCTCTGTGCCTGTTCCACTTCTATGACAGTGTTGGTGCAAGGGCACCATGCTAGTGGGAGTGGGGTTGGTTTTGCACGTGCCCACCAAGACTCTGACTGCAATGGTGGTCTGGCAGGGGAAGGAGGAGCAGAGTGCACTCTCACCGCAGCAGTGGCAGAGCAGGGTAGATGCACTCAGGCACACTGACACAACAAAGAAGACAAAACCTGCTCCCATACACATGTGCCGGCACAGCAATGTGGGGGGTTGCTGTGGGCCCTGGGGGAAGCTGCTGTGGGGGGGAGGGCGTGGGTGAGCTGGTATGTAGCTGTGGGGGCTGCTCTGCTGGAACTCTCCACCAGTCTGGCAGGGCCGCCAGTGCACGAGATATGATGTGGGCCCCCAGAGCACCCATGGCTGCCCTGTAAGCAGGTATGGCCCAGGCTTGGGCCCCAGGAGAGGCCAGCAGACCAAGTGGTGCTCAAACCAGACTGGCACCATCTGATGGACAAGACCACCCTGCAGAGTTCAGGTCCAATAGTTCCCCTAGGGCTAAGGTCTCCTATGGGAGCAAGTTGCGCCTAGGGTGATGGGCTTTCCTGGCAGTGGTCTGCTACAGATACTCCCACACCAAGCCTTCCAGGCTCCACTTCAGCTGGCATGATGCCCCTACCACTTTTCTAAGCAGCCAGAGGCCTATAGTGAAACTGGCTTTCTCCTTGCCAGTTCAACTCATCCATTACCCTGGAGTTGTTAGGAGCCAGGAATGAGTCCCAGTACATGGTAATTCTGTGCAGAATTCCAAGCTTCCTCCCACTTCAACCCAGCTTCTGTGTCTTCTCTCCATCTTCTCTCGGGGCCTTCCCTCTGAAGATCTGTTATGAGTGTGCATCAGTGTCTCGGTCCTTCATTGGCAGCTGTTCTACCTGGTTGCATCTGGTTGGCCACTTGCCCTCTCCCTGCAATTTCTTAACTAAGACAGCAATGAAGTTTGCCATATCAATCAACTATCCTTTAAAGAAAGCTTTCTCTATAGCATGTGATCCTATTTAGCATTTTACCCATAGTAAGATTTCCCTCAAAACTAGAGTCAATCTTCTCAAATAGTACCACTGTTTTATCAACTAACTTTATGGAATATTCTAAATCCTTTACTGTCATTCCAACAATATTCACAGTATCTTCATCGGTAGTTATTCCACCTCAAGAAACTAACTTTCTTGGTCACCTATTAGAATCAACTCCTTATCTATTTAAGTTTTATTGTACGATTGCAGCAATTCAGTCACATCTTCAGGCTCTACTTCTAATTCAAAATCACTTGCTGTTCACACCACATTTGCAGTTACTTCCTCCACTGAAGTCTTGAACCAATCAAAGTCATCCATAAAAGCTGGAATAAACTTTTCCAAATGCCTGTTAATGTCTGTATTTTGACCCTTCCCCATGACTCATAAATGTTCTTAATGGCATTTAGAAAGGTAAGTCCTTTCTAGCAGACTTTCTATTTACTCAACCCAGATCTACCAGAGAAATCACTATCTATGGCATCTATGGCCTTACAAAATGTAGTTCTTAAATAGTAACAATTGAAAGTCAAAATTAACCACTGATCCATGGGCTACTGTGTTAGCATATAGGAAAACAACATTCATCTCCTACTACATCTCCATCAGAGCTCTCGGGTGATCAGGTACATTATCAATGAGCAGTAGTATTTTAAAATAAATCTTTTTTTCTAAGCAGCTGGTCTCAACAGTGGGCTTAAAATACTCAGTAAATGATGTGTAAACAGATGTGCTGTTATCAAGGCACATTGTTGTGCCATTGATAGAGCACAGGCAGAGTCAATTTAGCATAATGATTAAGGATCCTAGGATTTCTAGAATGGTAAATGAGCACTGGCTTCAACTTAAAGTTATCAGCTGTATTGGCCCTAACAAAGACTCATCTTGTCCTTTGAAACTTTGAAATATGGTATTGACTTCTCTCTAGCTATGAAAGTCCTAGATGGCATCCTCTTCCAATAGAAGACTGATTTGTCTACATTGAAAATCTACTGTTTAGTGTAGCCACCTTCACCAATTATCTTAGCTGTATCTTCTAGATAACTTGCTGCAGCTTCTACATAAGCACCTGCTGCTTCACCATGCACTTTTACGTTCTCCTTAAGTCTCATGAAGCAACCTCTGCAGCTTCCTTACCTCTGAGACTTGATAGAGGTGAAGAGAGTTAGGGGCTAGCTCTGGATTAGGCTTTGGCTTAAGGGAATGTTGTGGCTGGTTTGAGCTGCCTCCAGACCCCTAAAACATTCTACATATTAGCAATAAAGCTGTTTTGCTTTCTTATCATTCGTGTGTTCACTGGAGTAGCAATTTTAATTTGCTTCAAGAATTTTTCCTTTATATTAAAAATCTGATTATTTGGGACAAGAGGCCTAGCTTTCAGTCTGTGGTAGTGTTAGAGATGCCTTCCTCACTAAGCTTAGTAATTTCTACCTTTTGATTTAAAGTAACAGATGTATGTATGACTGTTTCTTCTATTTGAACACTCAAGAGGCCATTGTAGGGTTATTAATTGGCTCAATTTCAATATCCTTGTGTGTCAAAGAATAGGGAGGCCCGAGGAGAGGAAAAAGACAGGGAAATGGCTGGTAAGTGGCATAGTGAGAACACACACAACATCTGTCAATTAAATTCCCTGTCTTACATGACAGGTTTTGGTTCATGGAACCCAAAACAATTACAATGGTAACATCAAAGAGTACAGATCATCGTAACAGATATAATAATAATAACAAAGTCTGAAATACTGTGAGAATTAACAAAATGCAACACAGATACCCAGTAAGCACATGCTGTTGGGAAAATGGTTCCAGATAACTACTGGATGCAAGGTTGCCACAAACTTGCAATTTGTGAAAACCACAGTATCTGTGAGGCACAATAAAGTGAAGCACAATAAAACAAGGTATGCTTGTACATTTATTCACAGCTAAGCATATTTTCAAGGAACAGTGATGCTCAGCACTCACTAGAAAAACTGTGCAAATACATCTCTCTTACTATGCAAACCACCGTGGCAGGGTATGCTAAATTCTGCCCAGGCAGCAGAACCTTCTCTAGAGACTATGGGAGCATGTGAAACAGAAAAGAAACAAAGCGAAAAATCTCAAGTGGTGAATCCACAAAAAATTAAGGTACCACAAATCAAAAATGAGAAACCAAGTAGAGACTAGGGACCCTATGGAAATAACATCATGATGACAAATTATTCTGTGTCTAAACCTTTGTGGATTTCTGGTTAGGATTATTTCCAATAGCAATACTTTGTGTTCTCATTCCTTTCTTCTTTTCATCCACTCTGAAATAGTACATCAAATTATTAAACACAGAATAAAGTTAAAAATATGTTGTTTTTTAAATCTAATAAACAAGCTATTTGACAATTCAGGAACATGAAATTGACCATTATCAATGTAATTATGTTAACCTTGTGCCAGTTGAGTCTCTTCTTCCTTCCCATATTTCTCTCTTCATAGCGATTAGACTTTTCCCTATTTTTTTACTGTGTGACCTACATCTGAGTTTTTCAATTTGTTTTGGTGGAGGGAATCAAAAAGTGAGTTTCTACATCCAATACAATCTACCACTGAGCTTTTAAATGTGATATAAAATTGAGAGGAAGAAAAAAGTGGAGGTGGTTTTGTGGCTGCCTTGGAGAGGTTCAATCAGTATCTTGGCAGAGATTCCCAGGTATCCTGGATCCTTTCCCTGCTTTGCGAGTCTTGGTGAAATGCTGTACAGGTGATTCACCTTAGTGAATGGACTGGAGAGGGAATTTAAGCCAACTAGGAGTCAACTGTGAACCTTAGACTGGAGAATAAACTCAAACAGCTATAAATATATAAGGTCTCTACTCCAGATGAATCAAAGTCATCCCAACCCTCATAAGTGTCTTCATAATAATTCTGTCATGTGGTGGTTTAGAGTAAAAGTTGAATGACAGAAGATATATTCTCATCCCAGCCCTTACGCATACTTACACAATGTAAAATAAGCAAATTACTTAATTCACCTGAGTCTTGCTCTTCTATCTACCAAATGGGGAAAATAATACATACTTGACAGGATTGTTGTGAGAATATAATAAGATTAAACAAAATAACGTATGTACAAGTTTGCCACAGCAGCTAGCAACTAGTAGATCTCAATACAACCTATCAGGCAATCTATTTTATCCTTTTCCATTCTTTTGAATAAATGTTACCAAATAAATGAAAATGATGATAAATATGATCATTTTGGACTGGATGTGTATGTCCCCCCAAAAGCCACATTTTGAAGCCCTAACCCCCAGTGTAACTGTATTTAAAGATGGAGCCTCTAAGAAAGTGATTAGGGTTAAATTAGCTCATAATGGTGGGACCCTGCTCTAATAAGAAGAGACACCAGAGAGCATGTGCTTTCTCTCCTTCCTCATGCTCACACTGAGAATAGGCAATGTTAGGACATAGTAAGAAAGTGGTCATCTGCAAACCAGAAAAGAAGAAACCAAATCAGCTGGCACTTTGCTTTAGGGTTTTTAGCCTTTGGAACCATGAGAAAATAAATTACTGTTCTTTAAGCCATGCAGGTTATGCTATTTTGTTACAGTATTCTAAACATATGAATAAATTGATGATGATGATAGATGCCTTATTCCAACAAAGGAATAGACTAGATAAGGAATGGTAAATTATATTTACTGGATGTTTGGTTTTTGTTTGTTTGTTCCTCAATTTTCCCTTGCAGGTCATTTTGGTGTTGCTGATGAAGGCATATTGGCAAACTGGGCCCAATCACTGTATATTTTTGCAGAGGCTGCTGTTCTAATTAAAATCTAATTCTCGGAGCCACTAATGATGATAGGATAGTTTTCAGGTCCAAGACTACAAAGCCTCCAGAAAGCGCTAAATATTAGAGGGGGTTTCAGGAAGAAATATGTCCTGACCACATCAAGGAGATGAGTAAAAGTCAGAATGTATAGGCTACAAGTAATCTAGGTTGGGAGTGGAGGGGCAGACAGTCTGGAGGAGAGAACAAAAGTGTTAACAACAAGAACAGTGATGCTGAGTGTTGACAGGGCTGCCGTCTGGGCCACAGTAGCAATCTCATACTCATAGTCACACTGTCATCACTAGCCTTTTATGTTAATCTTTCTACCAGTATTTAGTAATCTGATATAACCAGAAGGAAAAAGTGCTTATTCCCCCCATACGGTGAAGAAGTCCTGACCGTTGGATTTTTGTTTGTCATAGAACTGAATATATTATCACAAATCTGTTTATTTTTTATTACAGTGAAGAGCCATTCACATATTCTTAGTTTGTTTCTGCTTGTATTGAGAGGAATTATCTTTTACCAAGAAGCCCAAAATAAAAACTACTTCCTGACAACAGACATTAATTGGTTTAATTAACACATGGCATTCTAAGACAAACAAACATGTTACACTTTTACAACAGAAATAGAGAAAAAATATTTTCCTAATTAATTTATAATTAGTTTTCTCTTCTGGAGCTATAACTTGTGTTGGACTCTGAGCAAGAAAAAAATACTTAAAAAGTAACAGAAAAGTACAATTTTGGTTCTACCAGGTTTTATATCCAGAAGAAAATGCAAACTTCCACTGACTACACTGCAAAACATCTACTACTCTAAGGACAATGACTGTTTAAAAGTCCGAAATAAAGAATCAGAGTGGACCATACTTGAAGATGCTAACAGGTAATAAGGCACTTTTCAAACACAATGGGATAGTTAACATAAAATTAAATATGCACAGATTTCATAATTAATGTTGGTAAAAAGAAAAAGTAAATAAAAAATAGAATTTACTGCTCATTCATTTAAAACATTAGGTAACAAATTATAGAAATGTCTTCACATAATAAATTACAGTTTCATATTTAAACGTTCACAACATTTATTTACTATAAGGGGAAAATTTATATTTTTACAAATACCACTCTCTTTAAATTATGCCCAGAAATCCCACTAAAAATTTACTCTGTAACTTAAGATAATTCTACTGAGCTGTTTCAGAAATATTAAAAATATGACCAATCCCAGTTAAAATATATATTTTCCCAAAAAACTTCAGTGTTAAGAACTACATTTATTTTTTGTACAAGCAATACACAAACACACACACAGTAACCACTTAAAGTGTATGACGGGATATCAATGGATGAATCTGGAGAAATATGACTCATCTCCAATCATATATTATAAGCACAGATATTTGCCTCTCACTAGAGTTTCATTACTCAGATTATTTCTGATATATAAAATGTCTTAAAAACAACATAATTGGGAGTAATTTAGTCCCAATTTTCATGTCATAAAATCAGACTCCAACCCTTCTTCAACACATGAAGTTTACCCCCTAAATTCACGATCAGTGACCAAAGGGCTGAGATGGAACTGCCGAGAGTACAAGCTGCTGCCTGGGATTGGAAGTAGGCAAATTTTTCTCCTTTCTGTGAATACTAATGCTTGCTAGAACTCTGCCAAAACAGGGGTTCTCAGCCCTTGCTGCTCCCTAGAACCTTTTCAACTTTTAAAACCTACTGACGCTTGGACCCCTACAGCATAGCTTAACAAATGAGAATCTCTAGAAATAGGGCCTGAGCATTGGTGTATTTATAAAAGCTTCCCACAGAATTCTAATGTGCTGCTGGGGAAGAGACCACACATACATAAGGCTTTCAGATGGATGGATCTTACATATGGTCAGCTTATTACTGTTAACAAGCTAGTGAACCAATAGTGTTGAGTAGAGGAAAACTGGAAAGTTTCTGTGATGAATTGATAACTACTGGAGAAGGCTCTATCTATAGATACAGGAAGATGGACTCTATAGTCAGGAGACTGTAAGTCCTGGGCATGACTTCATCACCAGCAAGCTGTATGACTTCAGGTAGATCATCTGGGTCTCTGGGGTACAGAACTTTAGGAGAAGGGAGGGTGGAGGGCTCACTACTCCCAACCACAGCAGCTGTACCTGTGCTTGTTTTATGTTAGGCTTCTGAAGGAAACTTCACTTCATGAAAGAATTCTGTGGCCAAAACCAGTCTGAATACAGCTGATCTAGATGTTCTTTAAGGCCCCTTCTGAAATAATTTTACAACATCCAATGAATATAAGGAATTGGCCCAGCAGGCGTAGGTAGAAAAGAACTTAATCACAGTGATGCTTGCTCTCTGCAGTTACTCTTCCCACTGCTTGGATAAAAGCAGAAGGCTTTTATCCAAGTTGCATTTACAAAACCAGTTGCTCTTCCCTCTCCTTGTATTTGTCAGGTACTCAACCCATGTGATTTTTCCCTCTTGACACTGCACCTGACTATACTCCCTTACAGGTCAATTCTGATTATCTATAAAGTAAATATCAACTCACATTGAGATTATAGTGTATATTTGAAGTTCTAAAACTGTTTTCTGGAGAAAAATCTTCACTATGAAATAAAGAGTCTAAATGTGTGCCAGCTCTCTGTTGAGTTTACTCATCTAAATGAACCCTCTACCATGGGAAGCTAACTTGCACAGGACAACAGAAACAGATTCCCCAGTCCCCCAACTTCCCGTCAGGGCCAGCAAGGAGGAGCCCTGATAGGAAATGAGAGGGCAGAAAAGGAGGGAAGCTGGGATATCTATTTTCTGGGCTTGCTCCTGGTGGGGCTGCCACAGATTGACTGTGACCTTCAACTGAAATTCTCCATTCTTCTCAAAGTGGCTGACTCCTTGCAGGTTGCAGGAACCACTCCCCCCATCACATTTATGCCTACTAATGAAAACCATCTACGCTTTTATAAGGGTTGCTCACACTCTACTCTTTCCTTTTAAATAGTTCCTTAATTGAACCTTCCATGAATTACCCTAATTTGAATGAACTGTTTTCTGATAGACTCCTGAGACATATTTGTTAATCAAAGATTTTTACATCTATATTTAAAGAAATAATGAGATGCACACACACAATTTCAGAGGTGTTATTATTTTGGCCAGATATATCACAATCAGGACTAACTGGAAAGGATGCCACCTGTACCACCTGCTATGTGCCCTTAGCTTACTGTATAGTCAGCAGTCCACGAGATGGAGAGGGGAAAACACATGATATGACTGTTTTCCCATCAATATGGAAATATTCAGTATTTTAACAACCAGTGCAGCTAAACTGGCTGAAAGTTAGTCAATCCTACAAATAATAATGCTTATGCAGAATGATTTATAACAGCAAACAAAACTTGAAAATATGTATTTTCAATAATAAATTATAGCACATAATTTATATATCCATAAAAGTCCATATCATAGAATGCAATGAAGCATTAAAAATACGTCTTGGACAAATATTTACTGATTTGTGGAGATAATTACAAACTACTTGGCAAAAGGCAGAGCAGTTACAAAATATCATAGGCCGTAAAATCTCAATTTTATTTAAATATATGTATACATATATTCATATCTTTAATAGACTGAGGAGCTATATCAAAATGCTAATACTAATGTTTATGAGTGGTGGAATAATTTTCTTATTTACAATTGTATGTTTCCCAAAATTTCTGCCATGAAACTGATTTATTTTATAGTAAAAATAAGATAACATTACTTTTTTTAAATGGAACACAGTAAAAAAAGTTGCTACATTTTAAACTGAATCTTAAAGATCTTTTAGTTACTGAGGTAAAGCATTTTCACTTCATCAGAACAAAGATTTACTACTTAACCTTGATATATCAGGGAATAGAGAACCTAGATAAACTTGATGCAGTTCAGCATCACTGACCTGACAACCAAGTGGAGATGGTTGTCAGATTGAAAAATAATGTATAACTATGATACAAGCAAAAACGGAACTATCTAAAGATACAAAAATACAGGGAAAATACACAAATTTTTTTTTTTTTCTAGAAGGAGGTCATGGAAAGCTTCACAGAGGAAGTGATGACTGAGCAGGATTTTGAAAGCTAAACAGGAGTTCAAAAACCAGATATGGCAGGATGAAGCTTTTCTAGGAAAGAAACACCCCCATGCAAATGTTCTCAGGCATGAAACAGCCAGGAACTAAACAGAATTAGCTCTGCTGTTTTTCTCCTACAATAGAAACTTGCAAGGATCTTGAC
This sequence comes from Ateles fusciceps, assembly GCA_036589455.1. Lineage (NCBI taxonomy): Eukaryota > Metazoa > Chordata > Mammalia > Primates > Atelidae > Ateles > Ateles fusciceps. The sequence continues at coordinate 8,302,031 of JAZHEH010001606.1, read as the reverse complement.
TTTGACTGGAGGAATATGCATTTATGAAAAACACACTATGTGACAAAAACTGAGCTAGTTTTTTTTTGTTTTATTGTGTTTTGTTTTTAATGGAGGAAATGAGAAAACGGAGGCTCGGGTAATTAAGGGCTCTCTTAGACATTCCTAAAATTTACACCCTAATGGGTGGTTATCTGCATAGTATTCTCATGTATAGATGCCATATTTTTCTACTTATCAGTTGTTCTCATTAGATGGAAGGGATTAAGATGAATTGCTGGTTTTCAAGGTTTTGGGTTTACCTACTAGAGCACTTCCTCATTGCTACAGGAGTTAAGTATTAACTCATGCTGGTATCTGTCCAACATGTATGTACGTGTATGGGTGGGTGGGTTTAGGTGCAGGTGGAAATGGAATATTGCGAAACTATCAGCAGTACGGTGAGCAATTAATCAGGAAATAATTTGTGCTATATTGGAATACTCACCTTAAAAGTAAACCTTCAATAAAAGCAAATCTTTCAGAAATTTAATATGGGAATTAAATTACTTTAAAATTATAGAATGTTTTAAACATTTTTTTTTTTTTTGAGACAGTCTTGCTCTGTCGCCCAGGCTGGAGTGCAGTGGCACAATCTCGGCTCACTGCAACCTCCGTCTCCTGGGTTCAAGTGATTCTCCTGCCTCAGCCTCCTGCCTAGCTGGGACTACAGGTGCGTGCCACCACGCCCAGCTAATTTTTTCTATTTTTAGTAGAGACGGGGTTTCACTGGGTTAGCCAGGATGGTTTCGATCTCCTGACCTCATGATCCACCCTCCTCGGCATCCCAAAGTGCTGGGATTACAGGTGTGAGCCACCTCGCCCAGCCAGAATGTTTTAAACTTTTACTAAATACTTGTATTTATTGTTTTGAAAATATTTTTCAATGGTAGACATTTTCAGTCATTTATTTTTGTTACAATGCGTTAATTCTGGGATTTTTTTTTTTTTGCTACTTCTCACGTTTAGTATGAAAACCATAATTCTTTATCTTCTGGTTGAGTTTAATTATGACAATGTCAGTAATATCGTTTAGCTGTGTCCCTACCCAAATCTCATCTTAAATTCCCACGTGTTGGGGGAAGGACCTGGTGGGAGGTAACTGAATCATGGGGACAGATGTTTCCCATGCTGTTCTTGTGATTGTGAGTAAGTCTCAGGAGATCTGATGGTTTTAGAAAGGGGACTTTCCCTGTACAAGCTCTCTTCTCTTGTCTGCCATATCAGTTGTGCCTTTCACTTTCCACCATGATTGTGAGGTTTCCCTAGCCACATGGAATTGTAAGTCCATTAAACCTCTTTCTTTTGTAAATTGTCCAGTCTCAAGTATGCCCTTAGCAGCAGCATGAAACAGACTTATACGATCAGTGAAGACATAACTGGGAAGTTAAGCATCATGAATATGGTAAGGTTATTCATTTTTCAATGATAAACAATTTACCACTTCAGATGAACTCACCTAGTTTTCCTTTTTTGCTTTTTTTTTTTTTAATTTCAATAGCTTTTAGGGTACAAGTGGTTTTTGGTTACAAGGATGAATTGTATAGTGGTGAAGGGTGAGATTTTAGTGCACTGTCACAAGAGAAGTATACATTGTATCGGATACATACTGTTTTCAATCCCTTGCGCCCCACTGCCTCCCTCTGCCTCTTGAGCCTCCAAAGTCCATTATACCATTCTGTATGCCACTGTGTACACACAGATTAAGTCTCATAAGTGAGAATATACAATATTTGGTTTTCCATTTCGGAGTTATTTCACTTAGAATAACAGCCTTAAAATCCATCCATGTTGCTGCAAAAGATATTATTTCATTTTCTTATGGTTGAGTAGTATTCCATGGTGTATATATATCATATTGTAAATGTTAAACAATTTGTTTCTGTTTAACATTTAACAAATGTTAGACATTTGTTAAATGTTAAACAAATGTTTAATGCAGATATCAGGTCAAGTGTCACTTCTAAAGTCTCCTGAATAGTACAGAAATCAAATTAAACCCAGTACATTTTTTTTCACCATTAAGGTATTTTATTTGGCCATGAATTTAATTGGCCAAACAATAAATTGTTTTTCTTCAGCATGAACCAAATTACTTTCTTAGGGCATTTTACTTTACTCCACTTACATTTCCGTTTTTTAAAGCCCAGGCATCCTATTAAGAATATGTTAATAATTCTACCATGGCTCAATTTTATACCACTTGACTTCAGTGGGTTACACATTATGAAAAGGCAAGCTGAGTTGAGTTCCTTTAAAGTCATAAAAAGTAAATTAACATTCACCAAGCACTTTGAGGATAAAATATGTCAAGTGATAATTACTCTTAAAATAAAAATAAAATCATAGGAAGCTGCCATTCTATAATTTTTTTGTGATCTTTATTTTTTATTTTATTATTTATTTATTTTTATTTAATTATTTTTTTGAGACAGAGTCTCACTCTGTTGCCCAGGCTGGAGTACAATGGTGTGATCTTGGCTGACTACAACCTCTGGCTCCCGCGTTCAAATGATTCTCCCCACTCAGCTCCCTGACCAGCTGAGATTACAGGTGCCCGCAACCACGCCCAGCTAATTTTTGTATTTTTAGTAGAGACGGGGTTTCACTACGTTGGGCAGGCTGGTCTCAAACTCTTGACCTCGTGATCCGCCTGCCTCAGCCTCCCAAAGTGCTGGGATTACAGGCATGAGCCACTGCACCTGGCATCCTTATTTTTTTTAATCTACTATTCCCCAAAGTCAGGAGGCAGTGTAGATGTACAAATATTGTCTCTATTTTCTTTCAAGTAAATGCAAAGCCAAACAAACAAGCAAACAAAAAACAAATGCCCTTTTCACATCATGTTTTGCTCTCCACAACTTTTAGGTCATAAGTGCATAAAAGCAATAGATGAAAAAACAAATGCAGTTATTTTCACACCACATTTTTCTCTCCACAACTTTTAGGCCCTAAGTACATCACGCATGATTTAAATGCATGAAAGAAGCACTGCATTTAAAAGCAGTGAGATAAAAACGGACCAGATAGGCTTGGAAGTTCCAACGCTGAATCTCAAGGCCCTTTGATAGTGACCACAAGTCCAATAACTATAAATCCAGGGGAGGTGGACTATATCCTCTAAGCAGATTCTACTCAGTTTCAATACTATCTGTGCTACTCAAAATAACCAAGCATTGGAAATCAGCTCATTTATTCTATCATCAAAAAGCAGTCTTCAGGTTGACAATGGAAATTTGATTAATTTTACAATTAATTTATTAACAATTATTAAAAATTTAAATAGTAGATCCCTCAAAAGACAAACTCCTGGTAGATTTAGTAGTGAGAACTTAAGTGTAAGAATTTAGAAGAACCAAAAATACAGGCAAACCGATTGCAACAGCACATCAAAAAGCTTATCCATCAGGATCAGTAGGCTTCATCCTGGGGATGCAAGGCTGGTTCAACATATGCAAATCTATAAATGTAATTCACCATATAAACAGAACCAAAGACAAAAACCACATGATTATCTCAATAGATGCAGAGAAGGCCTTAGACAAAATTCAACAGCCCTTTATGCTAAAAACTCTCAATAAACTAGGTATTGATGGAATGTATCTCAAAATAATAAAAGCTATTTATGACAAACCCACAGCCAATATCATACTGAATGGGCAAAAACTGGAAGCATTCCCTTTGAAATCTGGCACTAGACAAGGATGCCCTCTCTCACCACTCCTATTCAATATAGTATTGGAAGTTCTAGCAAAAGCAATCAGGCAAGAAAAAGAAATAAAAGGTATTACATTAGGAAACGAGGAAGTCAAATTGTCTCTATTTGCAGACAACATGATTGTATATTTAGAAGACCCCATCATCTCAGCCTAAAATCTCCTGAAACTGATAAGCAACTTCAGCAAACTCTCAGGATACAAAATCAATGTGCAAAAATCACAAGCATTCCTATACACCAATAACAGACTTAAGAGAGCCAAATCAAGAGCAAACTCCCATTCACAGTTGCTGCAAAGAGAATAAAATACCTAGGAATACAACTAACAAAGGATGTAAATGACCTCTTCGAGGAAAATTACAAACCACTGCTCAACAAAATGAGAGAGGACATAAATAGATGGAGAAACATTCCATGCTCATGGTTAGGAAGAATCAATATCGTGAAAATGGCCATACTGCCCAAAGTAATTTATAGATTCGATGCTATTCCCATAAGCTACGAATGACCTTCTTCACAGAACTGGAAAAAACAACCTTAAACTTCATATGGAACCAAAAGAGAACCCACATAGCCAAGTCAATTCTAAGCAAAAAAAAAAAAAAAAAACAAAGCTGGAGGTATCACACTACCTGACTTCAAAGTATACTACAAGGCTACAGTAATCAAAACAGCATGGTACTGGTACCAAAACAGAGATATAGACCAACGGAACAGAATAGAGGCCTCAGAGGCAACACCACACATGTACAACCATCTGATCTTTGACAAACCTCACAAAAACAAGCAATGGGGAAAGGATTCCCCTCTTTAATAAACGGTGTTGGGAAAACTGGCTAGCCATGTGCAGAAAGCAGAAACTGGACCCCTTCCTGACACCTTACACTAAAATTAACTCCAGATGGATTAAAGACTTAAACATAAGACCTAACCCCATAAAAACACTAGAAGAAAACCTAGGCAAAACCATTCAGGACATAGGCAAGGACTTCATGACGAAAACACCAAAACGATGGCAACAAAAGCCAAAATAGACAAATGGGACCTAATCAAACTCTAGAGCTCTGCACAGCAAAAGAAACAATCATCAGAGTGAGCCAGCAACCAACAGAATGGGAAAAAATCTTTGCAATCTAGCCATCTGACAAAGGGCTAATATCCAGAATCTACAAAGAATTAAAACAGATTTACAAGAAAAAAACAAACAAGCCCATTCAAAAGTGGGCGAAGGATATGAACAGACACTTTACAAAAGAAGACATACATAAGGCCAACACACATATGAAAAAATGCTCATCATCCCTGGTCATTAGAGAAATGAAAATCAAAACGACATTGAGATACCATCTCATGCCAGTTAGAATGGCAATCATTAAAAAATCTGGAGACAACAGATGCTGGAGAGGATGTGGAGAAATAGGAACACTCTTACACTGTTGGTGGGAGTGTAAATTAGTTCAACCATTGTGGAAGACGGTGTGGCAATTCCTCAAGGACCTAGAAATAGAAATTCCATTTGACCCAGCAATCTCATTACTGGGCATATATCCCAAGGATTATAAATCGTTCTACTATAAGGACACATGCACACAAATGTTCATGCAGCATTGTTTACAATAGCAAAGAGTTGGAACCAACCCAAATGCCCGTCGATGATAGACTGGACAGGGAAAATGTGGCACATATACACCATGGAATACTATGCAGCCATAAAAAACGATGAGTTGGTGTCCTTTGTAGGGACATGGATGAACCTGGAAACCATCATTTTCAGCAAACCAACACAAGAACAGAAAATCAAACACCGCATGTTCTCACTCATAGGCGGGTGTTGAACAATGAAAACACATGGACACAGGGAGGGAAGCATCACACACTGGGGTCTGTGGGAGGGAAATAGGGGAGGAACAGCAGGGGGTGGGGGAGTTGGGGAGGGATAACATGGGGAGAAATGCCAGATATAGGTGATGGGGGAGGAAGGCAGCAAACCACATTGCCATGTATGTACCTATGCAACAATCTTGCACATTCTTCACATGTACCCCAAAACCTAAAACACAAGAAAATATATATATATATATATATATATATATATATATAAGATATATTTTAAAAAAAAAGAATTTAGAAGAACCTAGTGATTTCCTTGCTGGAAATTATAAACCATGAATAAGCCTGAGGTTAGATGCACCCCCCCGCCACCATATTTCTGCATAGTAATAAGCATTCGTACTGTGTAGCCTTTCCTTAAAGCACTTTTTTTTTAACATTTTCAAATGAATACACACTATTTATACATGGGGGTTGGGGAACCTCAAGACAAAGTTAGAAACATTGTGGAGACAACACATCAGAAAACTCTCTGGACAATCACTTAGGGGCTTGACTTCTGGAGAAAAATGGCATTCAGTATGTCAAATCCTTGACAAACTTTTTATTTAGTAATTTTATTAGCATAATATGCCTACCAGCAAAAGAAGAAACTGATTAAATTTTCTCTCACTCTGATAATGAAGGTCAAAAAATTTTGTAAATATTTTAAAGGATGAGCCAACAGGTTTAAATTAAATTAGAACATTATTAATTTTTAGTAGGTCTATTTAAAGAATAATTCTGATTTTTGCATACTGTTATTAATGTAGTGTTTTCTGTATCTTGCAGGGTATTCCTAAATTTATAATCTAGGGTCCAAAGATTTAATGAAAGTTCACTGCTTATAACAATCTTAGAAAAATAATATTAACTGTATAAAGGCAGAACACAGCTGGCTAAATTAAGTGAATAAAAATTTTAAAAGTATTTATTACTTTAGGACCCACAATTGCAGTATTTTGCCAGTAAATCTGTAAAGATTTCACAATATATGTATTAAAAGATCATGCTTCCGTATTAGTAACCCTTAAAAGGTAAAATTAAATATTTGTAAATTTCAATAATTTAAAACATTGCAGTTTAAAATTGAGAAAAGTATTCCCAAGTCCAGGAAGAAAATAAAATTGCTATCTTCTGTGTTACTGAAAAATCATTTGTGTTATTCCTAAATTAGTAACCCCTACAGTTTGAACTGTGGTGATAAAATGTGCTACAATATGCAAGGTGGCAATTTCAAAACCTTTCCCTGAAGTCTGTATTCTCATGTCTTTTCAACTTGTAACTAACCAAGCAGAAAACTTTCATATTAAAAGTCCACAAAGCTATGAATGGTTAGACAGGTTAATGACAACCTACAGAGCAATGGAACAGAAAATACACATCAAAATCATTCAGGGATCGAGGGCAGCAAACTCTTGAAATTAATTAAAGAAATCATGGTGTGGCATATTTCACTTAGGCAAGCAAGGTCATTCCTGAGTTGGTCCTTCTCAGTAAGCCAAATGAATGAATGCTCTTTTAAAGTGTCCATTAACTGACATGCCTTTTCCTGGCTGTTTTTATAAAGTACATGCCATAATAGGTACTTGTTTGGACAAAGATAACACCTCTTCGGGTTCACGAGCAAGTATGGCTTGTCATTTGGCACTTTGTGAATTACTTCTCAAAAAGAAGCCCTGCTTTCAGCAATTCTTGAGGAAACGGACAAGGGATCTCCCTACAGCTACTGATTTTAGGAGGTAGGTATTAAAAGTGTCAGGAACAGAGCATCTATTTTTGCTCATGGTCTAATTGGTAGTATAGTTACCACCCAAGCCAAGTAGAAGCTGAAAAGTCTTCAAGATAATACGTTAGAAGGAAAGTTAACAGGGACACTGTAGATCACAATCATTGAAGAAAGAATCATAGAGTCATAGGATATGAAAATTCGGATGGAACCTTTATTAAACGAGACAGGGTAATCAAATAGCCTTATTTAACCAATTCAGAGAAGCATAAAAACAAGTCTTTAGTGAGACTTCTTACCCTACAAGAAATACAAAATCAAGAATAAAGATCAAGTAATAAAATAGGGTTTGCAGTTCCTAACCATTCACAGTGGACATGCTCCCAATACCTGCTATATACATACATTTTTACTATGTTTAATGCTGTTTCTACAAATTCTGTGTGTATATGATCATCTGGTCATGCAGTAAAAAAGCATCATTCTAAAGTGCTATGGTCTATATTAGAAAGTAAGTGTTACTCCAGTGCCTACGTTTCTAAATAGTTGGATCTTTTGCCTCCCACCATAACTGACTATAAATATAATTATTAACTATCCTAGACAAACTATAAAGACTCTAATAAAAGTAGACTCAAAGGATAACTATATCACATATTGAAGAATGCTACTAGAATAATATGTCATTCTATATTTTCAATTAATAGGGCTCAAACTATGAAATGTGTCACATAATTTCAGAAAAAACAAAAAAGTTTGAATGTATAAAGAAAGGAGTAGGAATTCATATAGCCACTAGATTCACATTTTTTACATGAACTACTGTAGATAGTTTTACATCATGACCTGGTACACAATACATACATCACTAAAACAAAACTTTAGACATCGCTATATGCAATACACTATGATATTTCTCTGTTTCTATTTCACTTCTTAAGTAATGCTCATGGTGATCCACAAAACTGATTTCATGATATACTAATGAATCAGATCCACATTTTGAAAAACATTATAGCAGAAGACTATCAAATTCTGTTGCTCATGGCATAATATTAATAAATCCTAGCATTCTTTCCACCAAGTTCAGCCAAGCTTCACAACCCATTTCAAACTAGCATTCCAAACAGTAATTATCAGTTATAGTTGGAACACAGTCACTACCTAAGTTTTAAGAGGACAGGGTGCAAGGATAGGGTAGTTATTTTTATTATTTTGTGCTCTTTGTACCCCATGTTTGCAGAGCATCCAGAACACAGTGGGCACTCAAATATCCACTGAGAGTTGAATCAGTAAATGGCCACTAAGAAGAACAGAGGGTAAGCTTCGGTTTCTGAAGGCCCTCTGTAGCTTCTTGTCCTCCCTCCTTTGGCTACTTTGCTATCTTTAAATATAAAGTTTTCAAAATTCAATCACTTTGAGTACTGTATGTACTCTCTCTGCTCTCCAAACTCCACCTTTTAATAAGAGTTACCTGCACTAGGCTACTTGATGGTGTCTCTGTTGTTTTGAAAGACAATTAATTTACACTTAAGGAATTACCAAAAAATATTACAAATCATGATAGAGTCCCTTGATAACTGGAAGGAAGGACCTGCCGAAACCTGGACTTGATATTAATGCATATATTTTCTCATTTCAACCCTTCAACAATATAATCAGTTTCATATCATCATACCATTTTACTGGTGGGGAAATCAAACACTTAGAAAAAAGAAGTGAGGTCACACTATTAGCAAATGCTTGGTAAAGCCAGGATTTAAAACTAGGTATTTCATTGCTCTTTATTATACCTCATCTGCTCCTAAAATGGCATATTAAATTACAAAGACACAATGATCAGAAGCCTCAAACCCATTTGAAGGGTGTGAATTTAACAAGTTATCATTCTGGGAAAATAAAACCCTCTAACTTAGTAATATACTTCAACACACAACTTTACTTTTTCTTTGCCAAATCTTTGTGAGTTATTCATTGCTGGGTATGTTTTTCTTGGCAGTTGTTAATCTTGGCTCAAACATAAGTTCTTACTGTAGAGTAATTCCAGATACGTTAAGTCCTCTATTACACAGAGAAAAAACAAGACTCTCTCTCATGTGTATGTGTGTGTTGTGTGTGTGTGTTTATATTGGTCAAGTCCAAAGGGAAATAAAAAATGGAAACAATATAAATTGGGTGTGTGTGCATCGTGTAGTTAAAAGATTTGGAAGGCAGAATCAACAATTTTAGCCTTCTGGCTCTCAGCAGAAGTAGTGTAAGGAAATGGAGCGGAAAAGAACAGTATGGGTCAAGTTTAACTCACATCCACCCCCACACATGTGTACGCTGCTTGACGTAGTCACAAAACCTGCAATGTGTAATTTGCCCAATCATGACCATGAGTCACTGTAAAAGCTACTACGAAAGCAGTTCAAAAAAAGCATATTTTTGTTTTAACTTCTGTTCTCAACCATGAGCAATTTAGGGGACATTTGGCAATGCCTGGAGATATTTTTGGCTAACACGGTCAGGGATGTTGCTAAACATCCTAAAATGCACAGGACAGCCCCCCATAACAATAAATTACATGGGCAAAATGTCAATAGTACCAAGGTTGAGAAACCCTGGTTTACAGTGCAACACTATTTCTTAGACAGCACAACTACTATACTCCAGCTGCCTCTCTGATCCTGTCTCCTCATCTGTAAAATAAAGATTATAATGTCTGCTTCGTTGTGTTATGAGGATTAAATGAGTCTGATTTATGTAAAGTATTTAAAACCATGCCTATGACATAAGTAGGTGCTAAATAAATGTCACTGTTATCATAACCAGCACTGTCATCATCAAAGCTTGCCACCATGTAGAGCAGAATTTCCCAAAGCATGCCCCTTTATTAGGTGAATTCTTGGGGTAAAAAAAGATTCTATGGTCAAATAAACTTGGAAAATGGTGGGTTAAAATCAGACAGGTTTATTTGTTGTGGAAATTCTTGGAATCTCTATTAAGCAAAAAATTAGGACATGCAGAATTTTACAACTGATCTCACCAAAGAATCCAATGCAGAATCTTGCAGGACTGAGCACGCTTTTAGGGAAAGGCTGGTGTGGTGAAAGGGCATATATTGAGAATTATTCAGGATTCAGCTCCTGAGTTTATCACTTATCTGCCATGAGGCTGGGTAAGTCCCTTGACCTTTCTTGTCTTCAGTGAACCTTGTGTTCAGTGAACCTTGGCTTCAGTAATCGCCATCACACACACACACACACACGCACACACACACACGCACAAATTCGGCCCTTCCAGATCAGAAAGTCTCTGCCTCTCTGATGCTCCTGTTTGTAGCATATCGCTACAGACCTCAAAGACATGCATTGTCAGATGGCAAGGATGCCAGGGTCAAGCAAAATAAAGAGCTATGACAATTCCCAGGATGATTTTGCTCCCCAAATTCCTGTTACTAAGGAAGCTCAAATATCCAATGTGGGAAATCAAGATGAACATGATATAGAAACTAGCCTTATCTGTTGTGCTTTTACAAATGCAGTCTAACTTTTTAAACAGAAAGCAGAGCTAGCGAAGAAGAATATGGAAGCAATTTTTTAAAGTCTCAGCTACTTAAAGTGTACACAAGTATTATCTCCTCAATTATCTTTCAGGTCCTCAATAAAATCAGCAGAGAATATGGCCAGAAAGGATTGCTACTTCAAGAAACTAAAACTCTTACTTGGGGGAGAAAAATGCACATATATTAGGCATCCACTGAGTGCTCTGACAGAGGTTTCAACAAAGGCCAGTGGGAGCAGAGTCATCTCAGTTATTGCCATTTTAGATAAGTCAAATGCACAACAGCAAAATACAAAATAAAATTTAAAATTTTAATATAAACATATCTTTTGTTTGGGGTTCCAAGCAAGCATTTTATACTATCTTATTGTTCAGCCATCATCAACAGGTGCCAGGAAGGTAGTTAAACTGCAGGGTACGTGTACTATTTGCCATTCACTCTGCTCTTCAACCCTCTGAATGCACTGGTAGAGTTTGGCCTGAATCCTCTATGTATGACAGGGATATAATTTTCTGGGGTACAAAGTGAAAGGGTATGCCTCATATTGTCAAGGGCATGATTTCTTCATATTACCTTAAGATACTTTAAATTGTATAACTGGAATCTTTTACTTTGGAAGAATAGCCAGTATACATGTAGGTTATCCTTTCTTTTAATACCATTAAAGTCCATACACATTTCATGATTGCACAGCATATGTAATGTTGGGGTCAGTGAGGGAGAAACCAAGATGTACGCTAAGGCTCTTCTAACTTCAGCAATACTCTTAACCAAGGTTCTGCTTAGATTGAACAGGCCTTAGTAACTGATAAGCAACATCTGCTCATTTCCTCGTTGTCGGTTCACTTTTATACATGACTATGCATAAACTAGTGTCATTTTCTAGAACTCCACAGGTTCCACTAACTCTATTTCTGATGACAAACTCGTTCATTTTGTTTTTTTTCTTCAATGTCTTATGTTTCAGATGAATTTAAATCTATGTAGTCCCTGTTTTTCATTTTCAGACACAAAAAGAGACAATGGCTTCCTCTTTTCAAACTGCTTTAGGATATTCTTTTGACCAGAATCTCTTTCAAAATGTTGAGGTCTGGTTGTCTTTGGTGGTGTCCCAGAATGCTGTTTTACATCATCCTGCTTTCAACCTATCACCCCATACACAAGCTTTTCTTTCCTAGAATATAACCACTCTGCTCTGGTGAGCCTCAAAAGAAAAATCCTGATTTTCAAAATCTAAAGCTTTTATTACTTTTACTATTTAAAACCAGTTTTCCATTATAAAATTTATTATGTTTTTACTTTTTTCTGATATAAATGTGTCTAGTTTTGTCTTTAACCTTTTCGCTTTGACCTTTGAAATTGTTCTGTTATCAATTTTTTGCTGTTGAAGCTACTTTGGTTTCTTTGCATTTTAATCATTGTTCTGTTTCATCTGCAAACTGGCTCCCTTCACTGTTTAGCACTCTCTTTTGGCTCTTTTATTGTATCCCTATGCTGCATTTCAGACACTGCAAAATGTGAGCCCCGAAAAGGGCCTTTGCATTTACCCTATTCACGAGTGCAGGGTCATTAACCACCACAAGATAAAAACTAGTTCCAACTTCCTTTGCCGTCTGGGATAGAAAGCAGTGGGAAGCCCTGAGAGTGAAGGCAGACTAGTGCTAAGGGGAAAGCACAGGTCCAGCAGTGCTTCACCTGGATATGGATGTGCTTATGTGTATGGGATGGTCGTGTCCTCGCATGAGTTCCCGTAAGTCCCCTAGAAGAGTTACAGTAACAGCAGTCATGTGAAACTTAGCAAGGAGAACTTTAAGATGGATCACATTTTAAAAACTCTGAGGTAGCCCCAAAGTGGGTCCTCAGTTTACACACTGATAACCCAGGCAACTCACCCAAAGCCACAAGGGAGTAAACACTAGAGATTCAGCATGGGAACCCAGATCCCTTCCTCTAATACTGGAACCAGCAAAGCACCATATCCACCTTATTCTTTGACTTTTACTTTTTCTCTTGTGGATTAAGTTCCATGAAATCTTGTTTCAATACACATCTCAATTATGGCTGGCTCTGAGAGTTGTCTCTCAAGCCCTACAACTTCAACAGACTTTATACCCACAGACAAGATCCATATACCCACACCAAAGATCAGGTGTGATAATAAAGAGAGAATTTTCATTTTTAATGGTAAGCTGCCCATACTTGTTACTATACTTCACAAGCACATATCAGAACTTTCTCATTTTCTGAGATGGAGTCTTGCACTGTAGCCCAGGCTGTAGTGCAGTGGCATGATCTCGGCTCACTGCAATCTCCGCCTCCTGGGTTCAAGCAATTCTCTTGCCTCATCCTCCTGAGTAGCTGGGACTACAGGCGTGCACCACCATGCCCAGCTAATTTTTCTGTATTTTTAGTAGAGACAGGGTTTCACCATGTTGGCCAGGATGGTCTTGATCTCCTGACCTCGTGATCTGCCCGCCTCAGCCTCCCACAGTGCTGGTATTACAGGTGTGAGCCACTGCACCCGGCCCATATCAGAACTTTCATAGGCAAAGACATATTATCCTATTATTCATTCCCTCATTCGTTGTTTTAAGAAATACTCACCCATCACCAATTTTGGGTTAGGTGCCTCAAAGACTATACCTATATTCCAATTCCAGTGCCATGGCTCTAAAAACAATTATCTATATGGTCTTTTAGAATGGTCTTCAGAGAAAATTTACAAACTATCTGAAATATCAGACTTAGTACTTTAAACACACTAGTTACTTCTTTTGGTCATAAACATTAATTACTACCTATACCATCTGTGTCTTTTGCCAGACATAGACATGAAGAACTTTGAACTAGTTCTAAAAATTAAAAATAAAATATGTGCTATAGCTGAAGACATTCAAAATGCTATACAAATGACTTCCAAACAGGTTTCAAGAAGAGTTCCACAAATATTCTGCTTAATGAATGTGATATATAACAAAGTAACCAAGAGCAGAGACAAAAAAATAGGAAAGACATGGGTTGGAGTCCCAGTATTACAACACTTATTAGCTGTCTGACCCCTTTAATCTCACTAGACCAGTTTTCTTGTTTGTAAAATAGGAACAATCATGGCTCCTAGATGGGAGGGTAATTTGAAGTTTATCTGCAGTAATATAGGTAAAGCATAGAACCCAGGAAATGACCAACAGAAAGAGCTGTCATTGCTATCACTGCTCTGACAATTAGAAGAGTTGGATGCAATTTATTTTAATATTTACTTTTGAACAAAAGATTTGGATGAAGCTGATACCCTGGCAGTTTTGGAAAACAGTTTTGTGTTAGTTCTAGTTAACGTTTTAGATACGTTCTGAAATAAAAGTAGATGATAATCCATTATGTGGCTCCATTTATATTTTAATATTTTATTTCCACTTATATTTTAATATTTCCAGTAAAAGTTAGATTTATAGCTTAGTTAACAGAACTATCTAACACATAGTAACTTGCCCACTCTTCTGAAATATGTAGTCTTATTATTTCTACTTCAATAAATTTTGCAAAACAAAAAGACCACCAACACTTATGATTAACATAACGAACTCTATCTTCAAAAGGAAGATTTACTTTTCAAATAAATCTGTTTTGTAAAGTATTCTTAACTGGGCTAGGCTATAATTAGCTCTCCATTTTTATTTGTTTCCTTTTGACAATGCGTTAATTTATAAAAGGAAATACAGAACACTAGCTTTGACCAATTGCTAAATACATTTATTTCAAAGGGAAACCGAATCTTTCAAATGTTTTGATCATCTTTGTCAGTACATACAATTTATGGCTATTTCTCCAGAACCTGAAAACCTCTTAGCAGCAACAATAAAAATTATATTCAAGATTTATTCTTCAAAAAACAATCTAGTTGGGTAGTCTTTTATATTTCTATTACCTTTCCATATAGTCTTCTTTTGTCTACAAAAATATTTTCAGTCATTTCTAGTTATTGAAAGAAAATACCTTTTGGCTCATATTACTTAATATTTAATAACATTAATATGTCATTAAATTTTTCCTTATATAAAACTAGAAACTTGTTTCCAGGGATTAAAAAGTTATGATAAAATTCTAATTGTTCGATTATTAGAAGCAATTAGAAAACTACTTAACAAATATCAGTCCAGGCACTAACCTGTCATTTTTACTTTGAATTGCAATTCAAACTACTGTTTTTCATGACCTCCACTCAATTTGCATGAACATATTCATTTGAAAAGTGAATTAATGTTGCAGTTTTCATTCTGTTAAAAAATCCTAATCCCAATTCCAAAAGCATATATAAGCAACCTAAAATGTTATCATTATTAATGTGCTAGGAAACATGTAGCAATGATATAAAATTACTAAACTCCGGCTGCAAGCTGGGGTTTGTGTGTTTCTTTTCAAATTTAATCTACTT
This sequence comes from Ateles fusciceps, assembly GCA_036589455.1. NCBI lineage: Eukaryota > Metazoa > Chordata > Mammalia > Primates > Atelidae > Ateles > Ateles fusciceps. The sequence goes on along the minus strand of JAZHEH010001606.1, from coordinate 8,286,721 downwards.
CCACTCTCACTTATGAAAAGGAAATGATTTTTTGAATCATGGCACAGGATATGAAAAGAAAATGTAAAGTGACAATATTACCAGTTAATTACTTGAAAACTCATTCTAGTTAAAAGGTAGTTAAATCCTAATTTAAAAGGCTTCATTTACTTTATGTGGATTTTGCTTTAGAGAGCTCACACTTTTAGTGCTTTAATCCACTGCTTCTTATTTGAAATTTTTTATTTAGTTAATGAAGTTGAGATAATCAGTAAAATGTTTGATCAGTGAGGTTTAAAGAAGGAAAAAATTACCAAAACTTCACAGGATTATCATTCAATAATGACTTTATGACTGGAATTTCTACTCCAACATGTGCTATCATTAAAAAATCTCAAGTTATTTTAGATAGTAATATCTTATCAGTTTGACTTTTGAGGAAATCAATCCTTTGCTTGCATTTGAACCTTGGACTCTAAAATAGTTTCATCTCACATACTAGAAGTTTCTGGAGCAAGACCTTCTGAGATGATTTCTTTATCTTATTTTATACATATCCAATTTACTAACGTGGCCCAAGTCCACCTGAAATTTGGCAGAGATAAGACCTCAGTTGCCAGATTACACTGTTTTTTAGATGAAGGTCTTTTTCCTTTCCTGTCTCTCTCTCTCAGAATCACAATTACCTCTAAGCAAAGAACCTAGATTTAAAATACAAAGAAGAAAATCCCACAGAGAATTACCTAAGAAGTAAAAGAACTTTTCTGTAACCAATGCTGTACCTTCTTGGTCACTTTAATATTTACCATCTTATTGTATTTTTCCCCCTCTTCCAAATTGTAGAAGTATTCTATAGAAGAAAATCATGCACAAAACAAGAACTACAATGCAAACTCTTAATAACTCAAAATAAGTGGAAAACTTAATAGATTCTTGAGCCACAGTCCCCTACATGCTACCCACCCGGGAGGATTTACAATCAAGTCATAATCTTTTTTTTTCTTTTTTCTAATTAGGTTGAAAGTAGTAAGAATAAGGCTACTGCCTATACACAAATGGCACTAATTTTCCCATTTGGGTCTGAGTCTTTTAACTTTAACTATTATGCCCCTGGCAAGGAAGTAAAGCTGAATTGGACAAGAGTAAAACATTTCGTGGGTTTGATTTGCTGCGGATCTTAAAGTTGGCTTTACAAATGGCAGAGAAGTGGACTTCCCTTCACTACTGCTAACTCACAGGAATCAATGTAAAAGGACTGTGGGTGATTAAGACTCAGAACTTCTTTACTGGCTCTGATTCATGTGGACACAGGCTTATCAGACAGAACTATGATCAACCCATGCAGCAGGTTTTATTAATTTTCTCTATACAATCTTTCATCTCTCAGTAGTCGATCCTTTGTCAGAGGCAGCACAATTACAGAAATGGAAACTGGGACACAAACTGCTTAGCATAAATGTTTCCAAGGCAAATAAATATGGCATTTTTCCCCTGCTAAAATTTGTATTAACATAATTATTTTACTAAAAAAAATCAGTGCTATTTGGACCTTGCTCTTAAATGAAAATTACTTAATCAATTTTTATAACACATTTAATTAGAAATTGGCTTCTAAATTAATGCTGACTAGCTTGGAAGCTGGTATTTAGACAAAATAGAGTAAGTTGTGTATTTGATAAAGCCATGATTAAGGATTTTCAGATGAGATTCAACTTTTTTTGTTGTCTGCTGTATATTAGAACCAATAACTACATTCTAGCAAAAAATTCAATTACGCAATAAGGCAGAAACTTCTAGAAGTCTGAAAGTAAGTTTTGTTCCCAGACTATTTTTACTCCCCTCTCTATTGCAAACCAGCACACATATATACCATAATTATGCTTGGATTTTTCCCCCTTCATCTCGACTCTCCCTAAAATTATTTTAATAATTTCCTGAACTCACCTCTCACATACGATGTGGAGGAAAAAGCCTCAATATCGACAAATATAGCAAGCACTTATATTGCACAAATAAAATAACTGACTTTCTAAACACTTACTCATATTTTAAAAGATGACATAGTTAAGAAGCTGCCAGTGAAACTAATTTATAATACAAAGATCAAATTTCACTGTTTTTTAGTTAAGAGTGACTTACCCTAGATTCAACAAAAGTCGTTTTTTTTTCTCATTTCTATAAAAATTTCTGAAACACTTGGGAGATTAATTTTAAGGAAATAATTGTGACATCAATAAATGGTTCAAGCCTAAGTATCAATTCTTTCATTAATTCATTTTATGATTAAAAGAACTATCAAAAACATTACTCTCTAAGAATCTTATCATTATATGTATTTTAAAATGTTTCAAAAAGCCATTTTATTTTAAAGCTGAATATTATTCCTCAAATGTTAATAATTTGGGATTGCATCTATTGCTTTTTTACAGTTAAAATTTGTTTAGAGACCCCACGATGTTTATATGCAAAAGCTACCTATATATACACAATGAAGAAAAACTATGGCAATTATATTAAAAATTTAATGACATCTGTCATTAAATGGCGACATTTCAAGTAAGACGTTTCTTACCAAAACCTATTACTGAAGAAAAGAATCGTTAAAATACATGAATTAAAGTATTTTTAATTATCCCAAATAGGTACCCACCAAATTTAACTACAGCTTAGGTTTTTAGGCAAATCAAGTTGACTATTTTTTTTTTAGTGGAGAAAAACATGGTATGCAGAAAAATTCTATTTTATTCAGTTCAATACTGTTCACTTGAGCATATGAAATTTATAAGTATTCAATCTCCTTGAAATTATAAGAATATAATACACAATTTTATACTGCCTTCTAATTTTAATTCCTCAAATCATTTGTTATAGGTTCTAGAATAGCTATCTAGCTATTACACTGTACAAAAAAGTGATCCTCCAATTTCTGTCCACTTCTAAAAAGACGCCTAAATATAAAATAAAGAATTTTTATATCTCCCTTATTTAAAATTCCACAAAGGGCCAACAATCCACATTACAGGTCACTTTGTCTCTGTTATACACTTTTCAGAATTTATAAGACTGAAAAATTAAAAATTTCAAAATTCTGTACTTTCTTAAAGAGCCTGATTTCTCTCCACTCTCATCTATCATCCAAGCAATATTCACACGTACAATATAGTCATAAAGTATAAACAGAAAATAAATACTTCAAGCCGATAATTCCATAAAGTCTAATAATTCTATTTAAATAAACACAAATCAAAATTTTCTATTTTAGGGCCCAAAATTCAACTTGAAATATTTTTTACATGCTAAGATTAAAGCAGCTGCCCAGTTTTCATGATGCTCTGTCTCAAGGAAAAAAAGGGAAAAGAGGAACTATAGTTTCTTGAGTAATTTAAATCACTGCTTTTTTTACTTTTTTGCCTTAAAATCAAGATAAAGTTCTCACCTAAAGATTAACCTCTGAAGACAATGAAAAATAAGCAGGATTGGACTTAAAAAAATAACTGAAAAGTCAATCCCCATACAATACTCGACAACAAATAAACCTAGACTTGGCTGTCATTTTTAAATCCAATTTTTACAAATTCAAGCAAAATTTATTCAAAATAAAATGCAAAATACAATATTGTTTCAATTTTGGCCCACGAGAGAAACACTTCAATGCAGAGGCAATAAACTCCAGCGAAAATAGGATCATTTTCCTAATTTCACTTCAAAGCTGCCACGATTTAAATAAGGAAGTTGAAAGGCCCGATTCCAGAAACTAGAGGTTCCCACAAAGTGAGAGGCGTCTGGCCACAGCCTCAGCTCCAAACCAGGTATAGTTTGGTATACATATTGAGCCGTCATTCTTAGTCCTATTACTATTAGTGCAAGGACAAAAGCGGTCCTGTAACGTGTCCATTAAGGGGTGACTTTTGCCTAAGGTTTCCTAAACTCTCCTGGCAAATCCGCGCTAAGTGAACGTTTCCGCTGTGTTTTTTTTTAATGACTGCCATTGTCTCGCTAGAGAATCGGAGGCTCTTTCAGAAGTACTGTTGGAAAAATCGAGACTTTATAAAGCATCATTTTCTCAGCTGTACAGGGCAAAACCAAACTTTAATCCTACTAGGTATGGGTCTAAACCACAAGCGTAAATTCTCTTAAGAGGATGAAGCTAAGTTTTAAAGTGACAGGAATTTTAGGTGGTAGTCCGAAAGCGCTCTCCGCCAACACGCTCGAGGGCACACACAACTCCTTCCTCACGGTTTAGGGGCAGAGAGCGGACCTGTGACTTCAGACATCGACCGAGGATGACGACTTGAGATTTAGGCAAGAGGAGGCGGTGGTTCCGCGAAGAGCCGAGGGCGGCCGGCGCTCGGGGATGCGCCGGACCCCCCCGCAGCATCCTCGTTTGGGCGCCGCGGGCGCTGGCGGTCCTGGGACCCAGGCGCCGACTGCCACGTGCCCAGGCCCCGAAGCCTCCTCAACTCCGCGAGGGACGCGCCCCCGACCCGCTCCCAGCGCAGCAGGACCGAGGCTCTCCCCAGCTTACCTGAGGGTCCGAGTAGGAGGGCAGAGGCGCCACCCGGTCTCGCACAGGCGCCCTAGCAGGGGCCGCTTCCCGCCCCCGGCCCCCGAGACCGGGCGGCTCTCGGAATACCGCCTCCCAGCTCCGGCCCGGGACCAGGCGGTCCTCCAGCCGGCTCCGGGCGCCGCGGGCAGGGACGCCCGTCTTTTTCCTCCAGCAGCTGGACGTGGAACCTGCGCGCCCCTGGCAGCGTCCCAAGTTAGGCGCAGGTCGAAGCTGCTCACGAACTTCCACCAAGAGAGGCCGCCCGTGTTCTCGAGCCCTAGCCCCCGGGAGGGGCGCGGGGAGTGAACATTCCCGCACCTTCGCCCCATCCACACCTGCCGCCACTAAGGCCTCCAGCGCCGCGGCTCCGCCCCGGCTCCGCCCCTCGCCGCCCCCCTCCCCCGCTCCTGCTCCCTCTCCAGCCGCCGCCGCGGGAAGGAGGGGGAGGGAGAGGCGCCTGGACAGGTCTGCGGGAGCTGCCGCGCGGGGCCTCCTCTCCAGCCGGACGGGACCCAGGTTTCTCCACCCCAACACAGCTCCCGAGTGCCGGAATTTAGTGTGGGGGAGCGGGCGACCACTACGCTCGCTTTAGGCACAATAACCCTTTACAGGTGGGAGTGTCTCTCAGAGTCGGAGCTAAGGGAGAGAGTCTGAGCTCGCCCTTGTACTCTCGGAAAGCAAACTTAGCAAATTGAACAGCGGAAGTTCCTCCTAGGCCGGACCCGTGCTCTCTAGGGGTCTTCCAGAAACGTGGCGGCTATCACAGGCCGCGTGGTATAACTGGCATTTGGAAAACGGGGTGTCTTTCCATCTGGAGTGGCCTCTCTCCTATCCCTCAACCCTGCCTGTGCTTCGACGCCTATATCAGACGCCACCTCCACCAAGAAATTTTTCCAGGTACCCACCTGCGCCCAGATTTGATTTCGCCCTTTTTTGGACAGCCTGGGCGCTCTGAACCTTTCCACTGGCCCTTCCCGTGTATGAGAGCACCTTGCGAAATTCATGGACCATCGTTAGTTTTATTGTACTATGTGGGTTCGTATTCAATACTGGAATATACAAGCACAGATACGCTTTCACAATACTTTTCACTTGGGTTTGAATTCCTTAAACATAAAGACTATAGTAAGTTGCCCATCTCTAGAAGTAAGTACTGAGGCGTACATGGCAGGGGTAATTCGACCAGATTACCTAGCCAGAAGTTGTAGCTGTCCTGCTCAGCTGTGTCCTCTGCAAGACCAGCATGGTAGCCTTTCACCTGGATTTGAAGGGGGAAGTTATTTCTCTCTGTGAATGCAATTAAATTTTTCAAAGGTCAGTCTAGTTACCACCAAAAAATATTCTACGAGTTGGAGGGCGGGGTGGGGAGGGTCCAAGCAAGGTTCATAGTGGTATTTTACTGATGATAAGGTAAATATATCTCTATATAAATGGTCATTTGTTCAACCAAAATGAAAAATATTCATCAAATATTCCCTAATAAGTTGGTACTCATTTCCTTAGCTACTTTAGAAAACATAAGTCAAATACAATTGGTTATATAAATTGTATTTGCATCAAGATTTGAGCCCGAGGACTGTAAGAAAGATTAAAATTTAAAATTTTCTGCATAAGATACGGTTAAATAAAACGTTTGTTTACTGTTCCTGTACCTAAGTGTATGCTTTGAGTTGAGAGGTCAATAGTGTTTAATCGTTAATAGTGTCATGTAAATGACAGCTAGCAGTCACTACAGTTAGCTTAGAACAGGTTGAATTTATGAACTCCATTTTAAAGAACTGAGAAATCTCAAACCATATGACTACCTTGACCAATAAATTAAAAAACAAAAATCAAACAGGTTCTTGCTATTAAAATTTCTGAAAATTTTCAAAAATGAATTTTTTTAAATTACCAGTCATAGTATTTTTAAAAAGCAAATATTTTACAAATCATGAAAAATGTACCTTAAGATGTAAAAGAGTGAACTCAGAAAGAGCTAAGGGCTTTTTAAAAATGTGATTAGTTAAACCTATTCATAGAAAACTCAAAAGCATTCTTTGAAGTGAAAAAAAAAATACTCTAAATTTATTATGGAAAGTATAGTATCATTGAACTCAAATAGCTATTTTAAACATCATAATTCTGTGAGTAACAGGAAAAAAAAAGCTTTCCTTATATGTGAGTCCCACTAGGCAAGACTTTGTCCAAACTCCAACAGAAAAAATTATTGAACAAACAAGCGTAAGTGTCGCATTTGTGGAACATATATACAGAAACCCAAAATAATATTATAGAAAAAATTAATTGCATAGCCAAAATTATATATCATAATATGATGCACAGCAAAGAACCAAAGAAGGGATAATTCACCACAAATAGTAAATAGACAAACAAACAAAAACTGTCTTAAGCCTATAGTATCTTTTAGACTTCAGCTGAGGCAAGCAAGCTGTTTGGTTCAAGATAAATACACATAATAGCACAGTAAACCCAGAGCTAATAGAATACAGCCATAAAAGGCCCACATTAAAAAACATACAGGCATCTGTAGCTTAAACTCTCAAAGGGGCTTGCCCAGGGTACTTCACATACAACTTTTTGTTCCATCTTATTTCATCATAATGATAGCATCGTCTGAATTTGAGAATTTCCTCATCAAGCTTTACCTGCAAGGTAAAGTTGTACCCTAAAATTAATAAATAAGTCAAAATTTCTACCAGCATTTAAATTATTTCTAAATATATTACTTGCAAAGGGTAATTTATTATTTTAGTGATTAATAATTTCTGTACCGTAAAACTTGTTCTGTATTACTCGTCACATCTTTATATATTCACTGGCAATCAAGGACTTTCAGAAGAGAGTGCAATAGAATCTTTAAAGTTTATATATATTTAAGATATATACGTATATATATAATGCATACACACACAAAGTACAGGACAAATGGGAATAGAAAAGCCAAAACAATCTTTTTCCAAAATAAAGATTTATAATAATTATAAAACAAATTATTAACAGAAAATATACAAAATGTGCTTTTTGTTTCATTTTTAGTTTACTTATTTAGAAATGTTTAGCAAACCCAAATTCTGGTGATTATTCTTAGTATTATTTTTGAACACTGAAGTAGTGCAAGAAGCATAGGAAAGAATTTCTTAGAGGCCTTTTTGGCATTTTTTGGTTTTAAGTTCTAATAAGCTTTTATGTGTAAGTTAGCAGATAATTTCAGTTTAAGTGATTTATCTCTGATTACATTGACAAATATTTTTAGTGTCTTCTTTATAGTAGACATGTTATATAGAAAAACTATATATGTAAAAAGTTTATATAGAAAAAACTTGCTAAAAAGACAACACAATAGATATCTATGCAAATGTTATCTGTTAAAATTGGATGGTGAGTGTATGAATATCTGACATTGTTTTGAAATATTTCATAATAAAAGTTGAAATAATATATAGCAATGGTAGATGAAACATTGAAATTACTTTAAAATTACTTGTGATTCCCCATTTATCCTTATACAACCTTTAGCACTTTAAAGCATTCAAATGGATTATCTTTAATTTGTAGGCATTTTTTTTTTTGTAGCTGTAATCTCATGCCTGCTACTTTTGAGTAATGGAGTTCTCACTGTGAAGAGACGGGTGAGAAGGAAGCATTTCTGGTACATATAGAAAGGTGAAAATTAATATTTCTAAAAGAGACAGTGTCATGCTTTTCAAAATAAATATTGTAGGTAAAACAGGAACAAGCTGAAAATGTCACATGACATTGTAACTTTATTCCATGCTAAGTTTAGAATGTTATTTTGCTTGGTAGTGTTCTTTTCTTTAAACATTTAGTCGAAAACACACATTTTATTTCACCTAACTTTCATAAATTAGAAAATCGTAAAAGAAATATTTAAATTATTTTTAAAAACTGAATATGAAAATTTGAGCCATATTCAATTTTATTCCTGGTATGATTTTTTTATAAGAACATTTAGAGAAAGCCATAGTTTTCTCTTAAAAATGAAATGACATAGTATTGGATTGTAAAAATTTTGGTATACATAAATTTATTGAATGCTGAATCAGTTTCCAGAATTTTTCAAACTTGCCTGTTCAGCCCTCATTTTAGAAACTGTCATGAAGCTTTTCTTAATTGAAAATACAATCAACAATACTAGCTGCTAAAATAAATAAATAATAAAAAATAAAAAAACCTCATGAGTTGTTAACATAAAGAAAGTTAATCTCTGACTCAGAAATAAGCCTTTCTTATCAATGGTTTTGTTCACCTTTGACTCATCCACATTTCGAAGAATCAAAGGATTTCAGAGGTAGCTATGAGGGAGAGTGGTGGTTCTCAACTCCAAAACACTAGGATGGTTTGGATATATCTACACAGGCTTCCAAATGATTATTAGGTTGTGATGGTACAATTTTTAATTCTTGCTAAGTCTGATTTTATCTCTTGCTCCTCTCTTGAAAGAAAGTGAAAGCAATGTTTTTTAACAACCTTAAGTTTGCTCTAATATAAAGAGATAAATTATTTACACTCAGTACTTGTAACCCACCTCACAACTTATAGAGACACACAAAATGTTAAGTACCACAGAAGTAGATAGAGAAATATTTAATACCAAACCCCCATCACTGTTAGTTTTATTCTAAGGAAAAAAGTCAGTTTACTCCTTTACCCAACAATCTGGAGATAGCTTCCTCATTGTGTGGGTTTAGGCTTTAGCTGAGTGGTGAGATGGAATATGGAAAGGATGTATCTGACAGGAATCTGGGAGGGGCTGCTCTAAAGTGCTTTGTAGTAGACGTATAGGATTGGACCTACTACCAGGGTCTTACTGCTCAGTGAGTATACACCATAGACCATCAGCATCAGCAAGACCGTTTAAAATGCAAAATCCTAGGTGACACCCAGACCTATTAAATCAGAATCTGCATTTTAAGAAGAGACAGAGAGAGAGAAACAACTTAGAGAAAACAAAAAGTAAAGAAAACACTGGTCTCTCTCAAAGGTAACAGGTCAGCTATGGAAAAGTTCTGTCACCCTAAATGCCAGCCAGCCATTCTTTACTCAAAATAAATTGGACTTATTCCTTTGAGGAATCATTTATTAGATAAAAAGAGAAAAGTAAAGAAATGATGAACTCTGCTTTGACCCATTTTGAACAATGGTCAGGTACTTGCATCTAGAAAAGAAAGCTCTAGGACATCCTGCTTAAAGTAAAGGACTCTTATCATTAGGCTAGCACACTAAATTGGAATGCAGTAGTGTTATTTTAGAGTGGTACAAAACGTGTCAGTCATCCTCCTTTTTTGGCATTGTAGTGAGTGCAGTGGAAAACATATTCGGGCTTTGGAATGAAGGGCATCTCATTTTTACTCTCCTCTCTCTTATCTTCATTAAATTTCCAAAATCTTTGTCCTTCAGTTTGCATACCAGTAAAAATAGTAAAGAATGCTGTAATGCATACCTCATATGGTACTCTAAAAAGTAAACAAAGTAATATTTATAAATTAACTAGCAGAATGGAGGGCACACCATTTATGTTTAAAAGGAGACGGGGGGAGAGAGAGAGAAACACCAGTTCCACTTCCCTTCCTCTGTAGTGGTGTTGCTGCACACCTAGTGTGTTCAGTACTGTATAGAACACATCAAAACCATCAGATGTCTTTGGGCTGTGGTTTTAAGGCTGAAAAAGCCAGCAATGTTTGGAACCACATCAAGGATTCCAATCCATTCCCACTCCCCATCCGATGAATGACTAGTTAAAAAGCCATGCCACTGTGCGTGTTGGATACAAGAAAAAACAAGTTTACAGGCAAGGGGAAACTGGAATACTTCTTAAATCCCTGTCCAGCTATGGAAAGAGCTAAAATCTAAGCAGATGTCCAATTAAGACCCAAATTGTGAATGTGTCCATGTGTGTGTGTTAAAGAAAAAAATGCAGATTATCTTTATGGCCACTACTGAAACTACCTGAAATGAGAACTAGCAGTCATAAGGGATACATGTAGATATATCTAAAATATATCTAATATACTGAGCTAGGAGGCATTTATGTGGCTAGGATGTGTGAGAGGGTCCTTTTCTCCCTGCTGGTTTTTTGTTTGTTTGTTTGGTAAATCTCTTGTGCCTGAGACTTGCATAGATATATTCTTACAGTGAGACTTTCTCCCTGGGGTAGTTTTCACAGATATAGCCCTCACCTCACTCCTCTCATGCCTCAGTTGCTTTGTTTCCTGTTTTCCCATAATTAAAAAAAAACAACTCTGCAATAACCTTTGCATTGCATCTCCTCTGCTAGCCCTTCATTGGCAAGCAACTTGCTTTACTTTTCTTTGTTTTGTTAGTCTGATTCATTTTCAAACACATGGCAGGTCCTTGAAAAATGCAGAAATGAATACTGTGATCCAACATTTGCATTTATCAGACTTGGTATCCCACATGAGGTGTTCCGTGAAAAAAAAAAATAGAGAGATGTTCAAGAAATCTTGGGCTTAAAAAAAGTGAAACTAGTTTTAAAACTAGTGATTCCTCAGACCCATTAATAGGCTGACATGCATTGTATTTCTCAAACATTTTTGGCCATCAAAACCCACTCCCACGTTTTTTGGAGTTTAGCAGGGCACAGTTTGCAAAAACAAAACTAGCCCCAGTACAAACGAAAGCAGTCCACACATTCAGCAATGGTTCTTTAATGCTTTCTAAATTACAGACTGTAATACCATTTTGACAAAACAGAAATCTCCGTGTAACCAAAAGATTAACAATTACTAGATTTTTAACAATATTTAATGGCATCCCAGTACAATGAAATAATTTAGACACTCCCTGGTAGTATATTGTAACAGGATTTCACCTGGGTTGGTTGAGAATCTGACTAATGTTATTTTACCCAAAGTAAGTCAACACAAAGGGCAAAAAAAGAGAAATATTTGGCACATGATTTTTTTCAGACAATGGTATCAGCATAGTAAACTCAGTAATTACAACTCTGGTTCTAAACAGGTACCCTGTATTTTTCAAAGGGCTTTCTCTAGCATTCCGGGAAGATGATTTGGATGATGGATAGCAAATGAGAAAAGTGAGTGTATGAGTCAAATTCCTGCAGGTGGGGATCTTTTTATACCAGGTTTTCCTCCTGCGTCTTTTCTAACTTCCCTGCCTCTCCTGCCTTCCCTCTGTTTTTATTTCTCCTCCTCTTATACTCTTCAGACCACTACTTTTACCCCCTTTGTCACGTCAGGGCTAGTATAATGCTAAACTAACCCTCATTATAGTAAAGATAATATTAAAAATACATCACAGCTAGAATGGTACAGACACTGGTCACCTAGAGCTGAGGGCAGCCAGAGCTCTTAAGTGAGGTCTAGAAAACTCACTGATCTGTCAGAAGCTAACCTATTCGTAGCTGAATCAAAGAAGAAGAATGTCCCAGGTAAGGGGCCAGGGAGGTAAGAGGGGCACTGGAGGGGCCACGGGGCATCATATACATCAATATATACAGAACTGTACCAATATTTTACAAACCTGGTCGTACCACTGCATGTCAGATGTATGTCACCTTTAGATTCAGTAACTTTTTGCTAAATCCCTCCCATGTGCTTGGCATTATGATAGGCCCTGAAGACAGGTCCAAGAGCAAGATTTGTATCGTAGTATCAAACAAATTACCTAAATTGTTGAACATTAGGTGATCAAGAGGTAAATCAAGATGAAGTCGTGATTTTTTTTTTCTGTTTATCTAACTGAGACATCAATCCTAGTCTGAAATTAGGTTTTACACAATGGGTGAAAAGGAACAGTAAAGGAAAGAGAGGTTAAACTTGGGAATGGAGGTAAAAGAAAACCTTGCTGAGGACAAGCAGAAATGCTGTGACATCATTGGCATGTTTTGACTCCTCTTTGTCTTTCAAAGGCATTTTCTCACTTTCAGAACCGTCTTTGCTAAACATTTTCTTAGCCATGTTTTTATTGAATATTTGATTTACATAACCCTGGAAATCATGGGGAAATTGTTTCTTGAACTCACCTTTAATTTAAAAGGTGAAATAATAATATAGGAGAGTGTCTTTCCTATTCAGGGTATTAAAAAATAATGAATTTGTATCCTGTTTGCTTTGAAGTAATGAAAAGTTATTGCTTATATAAAACATGGTTATTTGAAAATTTATTTTCATCATTTGAAATATACTTTGAAACTCAACCCACATCACTCTGACAAGTTTCAAAAGGAAAAGCTTCTCACTGAGTTCCTTCTTCCAAACAGTTTCAAGCTCCATTCACATGTAAGCCTCACAAAAATGCTATCAGTTGGAATCAAAATCTCCATTTTAATAAGGAAATTGGAGTTCCGCCAAGTTAGGTAGTTGACAGATAAAATGGCATGTAGCAAAATCGCCATTTGACTCCAGCTCATAAGTCTCTAAGTCAAAGAACTACTAAGTCGATCTTTCCTAACAAATTAACTGAATTTCCTTAAAGTCTCTTACATCACCATGTAAAGTACCATCTCACATAACTGCTAATTGAAAAACTCACCAGAAGAAGAAAATCGAGATTCAATACACAAATGACCAATTTGCTATGTAACTGTTAGGTTACAAGCCACCATTCACCTGAGTATGTTTTAAAGTTGAAACAGACCTAATATACATAAAACAAATGTCAAAGCTTCTTTGGCTAGTATAATCCATATATATTGTATTTCTAAAATCAAAATAAACTTTTAGTGTCTAATGTGAATTCAAAGCAATTGAGTCCTTTTCTTCCAAAACAATACAATCTGAAAACTCTACACAAGGTTACCTTGTTTGCTTGCTCGAGTTTCTCTTAAGAATCAGTACTAAATTTAAAAATATATGTATACACTTATAGGTTAAAAAGTGGACTTTTTGCCAAGCAGGCTGATTCTCTTTCCTCCCCAACATTGTTTCTTCAGCCTTTTTCCCTTCCCTGCAGATTACTTTGGACAATATCCTTAAATATGATGAAAGCTTGACATGTGGAAATAAAAGCAGTATATAAAAAACAGAAAATGAAAACTTTTATGAGAATGAACAAAGATAAAGATAAAAATGTATGTGTGTGTATGTGTTAATACACAGTTTGCATAGCAGTCATACAGTTTGCACTCTGGCATAAAAACATAGATCTAACAAGATAATGGGAGCAAACAGTAGGAACAGCACGACCATTGAAATTTATAAAATAACAAAAGGTAGAGACTTGTTCTCTGAATGCTAGAATCCATGAAATTATAAAAATCAACAGAAAAAGCTGTTTGTGGGTAAAATCAGGAATGAATATACAAGTGTGATAATAATTATAATATGTAAAATTTACCAGTGTTCAAAGAATAATTTATATTAAGCATCATTTAACTCTTCTCAAATGCTAAATACCATAGAGGTGTCATTTTGACAATTGAATATTTTGGTACCATACATGGGCATAAGTGCTTATTAATGAGTTCTAGTTAACAGAATACTGAATAAACGCACTTTACGGAATACTATGCATTTATTGTGATTTTTAAGACATATGAGAAGATGATTTTCTTTGCACATAAGGCTGTAAACTCTTGAAAGCTTAAACAATGCAGTAAGTGCAGCCTGGAAAATGACATAAATTCAAAAGTAATTTAGTTTGATTCATGAAGTGAGCTCTAATGGAACCTAGAGATATTTGGGGGAGATTTCTAGCTTTAAGAATAACAACAGAGGAAACACTAAGAAGCAAAGCACAAAGCTGATAGTATCCACTAGTTTCTAACATTTCTTGTTTTCTTGTAATTAAGCTCTTGAGATTATATATATTAATCTGATTATGCATAAATACTCATCATGCTTCCAGCATAATTTAGGAGAAAACTGGATATATATTCATTAAGTTATATGCATTTCTAGAGGAATAATTTTTCTGTCTTAGTCCATGTTAATATTTGTGAAGAGAAAGGATGAGAGTTTTTGAAATGAAATCTGTCTTCTAACCAAATTAGTTTTAGTTTTCTCATTTAAGTACATCTGAGCAATAAAAACATGAAAGTCATTATTGAAACACAATGAAGGTTAGTGATTTTTTTATTTTTAAAAAATATCTTGGAATTAATATGTTAAAGCTTTGCTCAGACTAGGTTAAATCACTGATTTGATATTAGTCCACTAACTCTTAACACATTCTTCACTTGTTAAGATGCTGTTCTCTGGCATTTAAGAGAAGTATGGCTTACTAAATTAATATGACATCACTTTTTTTCTCCACTGGTGTACAACTTCTGGTTTTCTAAGTGTATTCTCAGAAATGTGTTCTTTTCATACTTTGCTTTATCAGATTATTTTAAACAAAATCTTTTAAGACACATTTACAGTACAAGTTCAACATTAAGGAGCTTTAAGGGGTAATCGCAGAAAACTGGAGATGGAACGGGCCCAAGCAGGCTATCTAAAGGCCAACCTCTTGCCAAATAAATTACTTCTGTAGAGAATAATGCCATTTTTTATTTCTTTGTATATTTAAATCTTTTAGAAATTATCCTGGATTCTAATAGAGCTGGTAATTACGATATCTTTTTCATTTTCTTGTCTACTGTTAACTTTTAGCAAATATAATCGAAATATTACTTTACATTTGTTCTTCATGCATACATTCTTCCTGTTGTTTCTGGAGAAGTAAACCTTTTGCCGATACAAAATGAGGAAATAAGAGGATTACTTAGCCTTTCAATGGCAAAGTAAGAGAATGGAAGAAAACCCAAGAAGTGGACTGAGAAATAGAAAGGCAAATCTGTTCAAATGGTATTGTGTTTCGCATTATGTTGTTCAGTATTTATCTTTTTACCACCGCTAACACTCAAGGCTCCCTCCCACCTCCACCAAAAATATTAGGAATGCAAAATATTTTCCTTTAGAAAACCAGAATTTAAAAGATAGAAACAAGCACAGTACTGCCAGCAATAAGGGGTGAGATTATTCCATAGGAACATGAGAGATGGTCAAGGCCAGAGGAATGAACTTTGTTTAGAGCCATACATAAAGTAAAAGGCAAAGGATATAATAATAAAATGAAACATCATTGAAAGTGGAATGGAGAAGAATAGGAGAGTGGTGCTCAGTTGGCAGACCATATAGAACCCCAGAGATGAGAACAATTCATTAATAATTCATTACTCGCTAGATATCTAATATGTATCCTGCCTTCTACCAAACACTGGCTAAGAATGCAAAAATGTAAGCTAGAACCCCACAATAATTTTGCTTCTAGGTGGGGAACACACTTAACTAGGTAAACAATGGTTAATCGTATTCTCTTTGTGTTAAAGATCTTAAGAATAAGAGGAGATTGCTAGGCGCGGAGGCTCACACTTGTAATCCCACCACTTTGGGAGGCTGAGGCGGACAGGTCACTTGAGGTCGGGAGTTCGAGACCAGCCTGACCAACATGGACAAACCTTGTCTCTACTAAAAATACAAAATTAGCTGGGTGTGGTGGTGCATGCCTGTAATCCCAGGTACTCAGGAGGATGAGGCAGGAGAATCACTTGAACCCGGGAAGCAGAGGTTGCGGTGAGCTGAGATTGTGCCATTGCACCCTGGCCTGGGCAACAAGAGCAAAACTCTGTCTCAAAATAAATGGAATGAGAGGAATTGGGTGGAGTGAGCAAAGATGACTGGCAACCTTTGCTAGAAGGTTAGGTTTCTATTCGGCTTTGCCCCAGACACCTCTCTCTGTCACTGGTGAAACTGCTCCCTTAGCATTTGGGCCTGTGTCATAGCAGAAAGTGATTTCTCTGGAATAACTCTTATTTTAGAAGGTGATTTCAAGGACAAAAATCAATGTAGCTTACAGCACAATTAGATTGCTAGCTATTACCAAATTCTCTTTGTAATTTCTTTTATAGCTTTTCTCTTTATTCACTGTATCAGGAGACAATACAGAGAGAGAATGCCTTGAATATAAAAAAATATACGACAGTACAAAACTATTCACTAACAAATTTGGTTTACTTAACTATAGAATCAAGTCAGGAAAATTGAACTGAGAGAAATCATAGAAATGGTTTTATCTAACCTTCTCATTTTACAGATGAGAAAATAAAGTCTAATGAGATGTACCAACTTACTTGCAATCACATAACTCATTACTGACAAAACCCCATGTCTACAGATTCCATCCTCTTACCTTTATACCACACTGTTTCTCCTTGCAGTATTTTCCTGTTTAAAATGATACTTTACATATTAATAACCTATAAATTTGGACATTTCAGGTTATGTTACGGTAGAAAGTGCTTAACTTGGAGCCAATCAGCCCTGAACTGGAATCATGTTCAGCTCAGCTACTAATTAGCTATAGAACTTTGACAAGTTGATTTTTCATTCACAACTTGTACTTATGATAGCACTTACTATATCTCAGCTACTTTTTTAAGTGCTGGGAAAGTAGCAAACAAAAACTTGCATTTCTGTTAAGGGACAATGACAAACATGTAACTAAATATTTACTGTGTCAAGTGTGATACATCTAGGTAGAAAAATAAAGCTGGATGAGGGGTCAGAGAATGACAGAAAGTTTTATAAAAGGTATTAGAAAAAGTCTCTATGATAATAATAGCTAATGTTTATGGAGTTCTCAGTATGTCCTAAATACTTTACATTTACTTGCCTTTAAATCCTCACATTATGCTATGAAATAGGTCCTATTAATATTTCCCCTTTAACAGATGAGAAAATGAATGCCCTTAGGGGTTAAGGACCTTGCCCAAGATCATCAGCTGGTAAGCAGTAGAGCCAGTAGGTCTGTCTCCAGAGTGTCCTCTAAGCATTATTTGATGCTGCTTTTCTATTTAAAATAGGTAGCAATGGAGCAGAGGGTTCTCTGAGTTGCAGTTTCCCTGCCCATAACAGCTCATTTGAGCACTGTTAGATGAACTATATATTTAAAACATAGCTCTGTGTCTGTCACAAAGTAGGTTTTATAAGTCAGAATTCTTTGGCTGCAATTTACAGAAACCCCACTGAAGATATCCTAATAAAAATTTTTAAATATATTGTTTCGTATAGGCAAATTGCATGGACAGGAGTAGAGTGAACCTCAGAAATAACTAAGGCCAAGGACTCAAACGCTCAAATGGAGACTTCTCTCTCTCTTCATCTCTGTGTGTTGACTTTATTCTTTCCTGCTACAGAATGACTTTCTCCTTGTGATGGAAAGTATGGTTAGACATGCAGGTTTATATTCTTTCAGATTTTAACAGCTAATTAACAAGCCCTTGCTGTAGTTAAGAGCTTCACCCTGACTACCTGTACTCACTCTCAAAAGCAATCTTCACAACAACTCTGTGCAGTTGGTGCATCTGTTATGTCCATTTTCAGATAAGGAAATTGAGGCACAGACATGTAAATAATTTATCCAAAGCCACCAACTAGAAAGGGTCACAAACGTAGGTAGTCTGTTCCAGGGATAGTACCCTTAGATCAACATATTCTGCTTGGTCTGAATTTTAAAATTAAATGAATTAAATTAAATTAAATTAAAGTAAGGGGTTAAAACACAGTATGGATGTACTGGGGACACAATTTATACCACCAGCTCCAGCCAGAGCATCCTTCGGAACTATAACCTTTGATTGACACATTGTGGGCTACACTTGGCCTGTCTCCTGTTCTCTGCACATCCTATTTTGCCCACTCTAGAACTCTTCAATCTCTGCATTTGCTTTCTCTCTTCATTTTTGGTACCTCTGCTGGACCCCTGCTTAATGAATGAATCATCTTTTTCTACCTTTGAGACTAGTGCTTAAATCATTTTTTCTACCTTTAAAGTTAGTGCTTAAATCAGGAATTGGATGAAGTTTCTTATGTACTATCAGTCAGTATGTTTTATATTTTACTTCTTAATATAAAAGAAGTACATTGTGTAGATAAGAGGAATCAAATTCCTAAGATGGAAGGAAAGAAAGATGGGATACGACAGTCCTAATGCTCTAGTGAAAGCATCTGGGGATGGAAGGGACAAGTTAAATCCAAAGAGTTGGGTCATTTATTTACAGAAAATCTTTGAAATTTGCACAATTTTAGTCTTTCTGATTCCTTTTTGACATCACTTCATCTTGAATTGCCTTTAATTTTTCATTTGCCAAAAATGTGAAACAGTAGACCACTTTGGCAAAGTAAGTTTGCAACAGCATGACCAACAAAGGCTCAGAAATGAGTGCTGGGAAGAAGAGAAATAATTGATTTTTATAGGAATTCTGCAGAATTGGAGGCCATATATAAAATAGGAGAGCTCCCCCTTTACTTTGTGACTGCCAGACAGTTCAAATTTAGCATTCTTTATTACTCTTCCAGTAAATCTAATAGTCTATAACACTGAGTTTGGTTTTCCTCACAAAATAAAGTGTCAAAATTATTTTATGGCAGTCATAAATATGAATGCAATAAATGGAATTTTTTTAAAATTGATGACCAAATATATAATTCAATACACTCTAACTCTTCTAATGATGATCAGTAATATAGACTCTCACATCTTGTTGTCTGTGACACACCTGTAAAGCAAAAACAGAACAGGCAGGTGGCTATCCACATGATAGCATACAGTCAATAGTATGGGAAGTTAGCACATCACAGGCTGCTTTCCGGAGATCCATAAGATGCTGAGCTCCTTGGGAGTAGAAGTGTTGTGTTATCCATTTCTGTATTCTCAATGATGATCATAGTGCCTATCACATAGTAGCTTGTTTTATACAGCTTGTTGAATGGCTTGCTTCTGCTAAGATACAGTAAGGAAATAAGAGAGTAAGGGGAGGATGGTCCAAGTTCAAAGAACCTGAATTGATGAATGAGTGAAAAGGCAAGGCTAGAAAGTGGTAGAAAATGAGACTTGAGGTTCACAGCTAAAGAGCTTAGGAGAGCTAAGTAAGCCAAGGTGGCATTTGGAGTGCATGAAAACCTTGGCTTAGATGGGACAAAAGATTCTTCCTCTGCAGAGCCTGGATGCTGATTTGGAGGAGACCCACACAAAGGGGCTGGACACTAGCTTAAGACAGTAGGTTGTTTGCTTGGATGTTTGTTTTCACCAGCTCTAAGCTGGTGGATTTAAAATAATTTCATGAAAAGAATCATATGACACCATAAAAAAGAATATGGAAAAATAATGTATGAAGTTGCTGAACCCAATTCTCCATTCTCATTACTCCTGTGTACTGATCAGCTGCAGGATCAGTCTTTAACCTGGAGCCAGTCCCCATCATCATAACTATCATGATGATGTTGCTGGCAATGAAGATGACAACAATAATGCTGACAACAGCTAACACTTATTGAGCACATATTATATGCCTGATACTGTTCAATGTCATTTAATTTTCATATTATTTCATTTCTTTCAAAACTCTATGAGTTAAATACTAATTAATATCTATTTTTATTTTTTTATTGTACTTTAGGTTCTGGGCTACATGTGCAGATCATGCAGGATTGTTGCATGGGTACATATATGGCAAGATGGTCTGCTGCCTTCATACCCGCATCACCTATATCTGGTATATTTTACATAGAAGAACACTAAGGCACAAGGAGATTAACTGGCTCAAAGTTTGCACAGCTAGTAAGTGGAGAATTTGGGCAGTCTGATTAAAAAGTCTATGATTTTAATCCTCATGCTATGATTTTTCATTTAAGCTCAGACACAGGTGGGATTTGAGAGTAGTGTTGGTGACTTAAGTTGAGTTCCTAGACTGCCTGTGGTAAGGCCTGGGCAGCTATCCATCCCGTTTTTCTCTGCTTCCAAATCCCTCCCATTTTTGCTTTGTCTGTAGAAGTATGTTTTCTAAATCCCTTTCATCACTATCATGATGAACGTACTTGAGCAATTGTAAAAAAACTAATGGAAAATTGAGTACATATGGAAAATCTAAATGCTGACTTGGGATGACATGATAAGAAACTTGTTAATTTTGTTAGGAGTGAATCATATGTAGGAAAATGTCTTCAAATTTTAGAGAAGCACACTAAAGCTTTTAAGGGCTGAGGTAATGGCATCTGGGGCTTACTTTAAAATAATTGAGCAAAGAGATAGTAGCCGAAGGAAACATGATAAAATGATCATTATTAAGGCTAGGTGATCGATATGTGGGGCTTTCTTACAATATTCTTTCTACTTTGAAATATACTTGAAATTTTTAACAGCAAAGTTAAAATCAGTGTAATATTATGTGTTTCCTAATTCTGATACTGTCATATTTTATCAATTCTTTTTTTCTTTTTTGGTGAGACAGAGTCTTTCTTACTTTGTTGCCCAGGCTGGAATACAGTTGCATAATTACTGTTCACTAAAGCCTTGACCTCCCGGGATCCAGGAGTCCTGCTACTTCAGCCTTCCAAGTAGCTGTAACTACAGGCACATGCCACCATACCAGGCTAATTTTTGTATTTTTCTGTAGAGTTGCAGTCTCCCTATGTTGCCTAAGCTGGTCTCAAACTCCTGAACCCAAGCAATTCTCCCACGTCGGCCTTTCCCAATTCTTACAGCAAAAAAGAGGACAAGGTTTCCTGATATGAACCATCTTTGAACATTTGTTTTTATTGTACCCACTTCTCTCATAATGAATAAAATGTGTGAAGGGTATTTATCTGTCCATAGCAGTAGATCACAATGTTTTATGCTGAACTACAGTAGACAGGTGATGGGCAAATATATGAAACTATCAAATATATAACTGTCTCTGCCTCTTAGAAGCTTGTAGACTTGAAGTAAGCAACCTACCCACTCTAGGCCTTTTCTGGAAAAGGGGTCATAGTTGGATTTACTTTCAGGCTATTGATAGAATTTAGGACATAATGCATGCAAATGACTCAGCTCATTGCCTGAAACATAGTGAGTACCCAATAAACATCACAGCACCCAAAAAACATAAATATCTTTTAACAGCAGTCAAAAATAAAACATTTGTATTCTACTTCACAAGGAGTTTCCACACTGTAGTTGGGAAACAAATCACCCCTTAATAAGGTTAAGCTATACAGTATAGCTGTTTTCATCTTTCACATCTCAAACAGAAGCATCATGTGGATCTTTCTCTCAAACCAAATGGAAGTTGTTTTTCTTTCCACAACAATATGAATTCCCTTGATTAGAGAGTAAGAAGGTCATTGGGCAATTTCTGAACTGTGAATAAGCAAATACAAAGAGAATGAAAAAAGCTGGGTTTGTTGAACAGGCATTACTCATTCCAGACTGATGACACAACTTTGGGTTAAGGATAGTGAAGACAGAGAAAGCAGTTGCACTGACATTTCAACACATTCCTTTAGCCATGGTCATTAACACCTAGCCTTCTGGATTCAGGGAACTGCCCTCTTTCTGCTGAGGACATTCATTTCAAAGGTGTGCCTTTAAGTGAATTGAAAAGGACCCTGAAGAGAAAGCCTGCCTTTCATGTCTCCTCTCTCTCTCTCCAGTGAATCTGGACGCAGAGCTTTCATCTTCTCATCGCCCCAGCTTAGGTCCCCTTTTGTTTTGCGGTGCCCTGTTAGGTTGCTTTGTTTTGGTTTCTCTGGGAGGCCTGCCAGCCCTAGCCTCAGAGAAGGTTCGAAATGATGAGATCAAATGTTTTGAGACAGTATTACATTTCCTTTTCTTCCCCAAGCTTTTCTTTGTTTAGCTCTATGCCTCCTGTTGTCTTAAACCTTCTTTTCCTTATGTAGTGCCTCTATACCCAAAAAGATTGCTATGTCACAGAATCATATACTTTGAAGTAATTTTAAGAGTAATGAAACTCAGCTACCCAACAGAAAAATCACCTTTACAATAACTCCAACCTATGCTTATGCTCAAATATGTGACTTGCACACACTTCATGCAGGGGAGTTTATTATACCAATACTAGTTTTTAAATGTAGTTTTTAGAATGTTCTTCCCTATGCTTTTAGAACTGTAATTAATCTTAATTCTAGTTAATGGAGTTAAACAGAAATAATCCTATCCCTTTCTCTCCCACCTGTCTTCTCTTTTCAGATTTAGAATCCCATTTTCTAAACATTATGTAGAAATAAAGATATAGAAGGGGAGGGTGATCACAAAAACATGCAGACAGGCCTTACGGAATTCATTTCTTCATTCAAAAAATAGTTCAAAGTATGAGCCAGGGGGATTCTAAGTTTTGAAATGGGCAGGAACTTGATCTATTGAAGGAATCAAAACAAGAACTGTGTGACTAAACTTTTGAGCCAGGGAGGGCCGTCCAAGATGATGCTGGGTTTTATAGATGTATGGACATTTTTCAAAAAATAATAAAAAACCAGGGAGGAGTTTTAAGCAGCAATGTCATAGAGTTTCAAGACATTTTACCATTGTGGCTACCCTCCTCTGGACAGACTAGTTATTCACCATTCTGTTTCAGGTGCACAGCACTAACCATACCATCCAGACAGGGTCTGGTGACTCCACAGTAGGCTGAGCCATCACCTCCTTTGTTCTGGACATTGGATTGATGCGTCCTAATAATGTATTTACTTGGATGGTTACTTTGTCATTCTGTGTTGTGTCATATAGATCTTCTTGTCAGCTAAAATCAATACCTGGTTTGGGTTGGATTTTGACCCTAGATATGCTATGCAGAAGCTGGACCACAAAGGAAACTCATGTCCACTTGAGATGTCCAGGATTAAATTCCTCTTCTCTTTCTGATTCTAATCAGCCTATATGTTGACAGTTTTGCTTTTGTTCTGGTTTTTCTCTTTTCTTCTGTAATTTTTTTCTAATGTTGAAAGCAAACTTGGAAAATACAGAAAAATAAAGCAAAACAAGTAAAAATAATCAAATAAGCATAGATAACATTGTTATCACTGCTATTGACATCTTTCACTAAGTATCATTTTCTGTGGTTGAGATCATAATCTCATGTAGTTTTATACAGCCTGTTTTATAACTATTATTATTGGGTCACAAGAATTTATTTTCTAGCATCATTAAATGGTTTTCATATGTGCTTCTTGTCTGAGGACATTTAAATTTCCTGGTTTTTACTTTATAAAATAATTTTCAAAGAATACCTTTATATTTAGAGAGAGATCCAAGATGGCCGATTAGCAGCAGCTCAGGGTTGTAGCTACCACTGAAAGTGCAGAGAGTGAGTGGACGCCACACTTTCAGACGATTTTTATTGCCCATGGACCAGGAGATTCCGGGCGGAGGAGCCCCACGGGTCGCCAGTGTGACTCTTTTGGCCGGCGCGGCCGTTTTGCAGGCGCCCTGGTGGCCCTTTTAGTTGGCCTTTGGAGCTCCGGGAAGGCAGAATCTCCCATTCAGCTGATTGAAAAGCGGACTGAAGTGGGGAACCAGACCGGGAGATTCCCGGGCAGAAAAGTGCCACGAATCTTAACGCCACTGTTTCAGCCAGCGTAGTGGGTTGCCGCAGGGGAAGGCTGGTCCTCGCCTCAACCAAAAAAAAACCCAGCAGTTAGAACTGCTGAGGATTGAGAGTTTCACAGCAAGTACAGCTGAACCCGGGAAGGTCCAGCTCTGTGGGGGAGAGGCGTCTGCAGAAGGAAAACTTAAGAAACAGAAAAAACTTTACCACCAACAAGCTGGACGTCCACCCAGAGACCTAATCTGAAAGTCAGCAATTACACAGACAACAGGTGGATAAATCCAAAAAGATGGGAAGAAACAAGCGCAAAAAGGCTGAAAACACCCGAAATTAGAATGCCTCTCCTCCTACAGAGGATTGCAGTTCCTCGTCACCAATGGAACAAGGCCTGATGGAGAATGAATGTGAGGAATTGATAGAATCAGGCTTCAGAAGGTGGATAATAAGAAACTTCTGTGAGCTAAAAGAACATGTTCTAACCCAATGCAAAGAAACTAAGAACCTTGAAAAAAGGTTTGAGGAAATGCTAACGAGAATAGACAATTTAGAGAGGAATATAAGTGAATTAATGGAGCTGAAAAACACAATATGAGAACTTCGAGAAGTATGCACAAGTTTTAACAGTTGAATTGATCTAGCAGAAGAAAGGATTTCAGAGGTCGAAGACCAACTTAACGAAATAAAATGAGAAGACAAGATTAGAGAAAAAAGGGTAAAAAGGAATGAGCAAAGTCTCCAAGAAATATGGGACTACGTGAAAAGACCTAATCTACGTTTGATAGGTGTACCTGAATGTGATGAAGAGAATGAATCCAAGCTGGAAAATATTCTTCAGGATATTATCCAGGAAAACTTTCCCAACCTAGCAAGGCAAGACAATACCCAACTCCAGGTAATACAGAGAACACCACAAAGATATTCCTCAAAAGAGCAACCCCAAGGCACATAATCATTAGATTCACCAGGGTTGAAATGAAGGAGAAAATACTAAGGGCAGCCAGAGAGAAAGGTTAGGTTACTCACAAGGGGAAGCCTATCAGACTCATAGCAGATCTCTCAGCAGAAACCCTACAAGTCAGAAGAGAGTGGGGGTCAATATTCAACATCCTTAAAAAAAAGAACTTTCAACCCGGAATTTCATATCCAGCCAATCTAAGTTTCATAAGTGAAGGAAAAATAAAATTTTTTACAAATAAGCAAGTACTCAGAGATTTCATTACCACCAGGCCTGCTTTACAAGAGCTTCTGAAAGAAGCACTATATACAGAAAGGAACAACCAGTATCAGCCATTCCAAAAAACCCATCGGTAAGCTGCATCCAGATCCATCTCATATGCAAGGATATACAGAGACTCAAAACAAAGGGATGGAGGAAGATTTGCCAACCAAATGGAGAGAAAACAAATAAACAAACAAAAAAAGCAGGAGTTGCAATTCTCGTCTCTGATAAAATAGACTTTAAAGTAACAGAAACCAAAAGAGATAAGAAGGACATTGTGTAATGGTAGAGGAATAAGTGTAACGGGAAGAGCTAACGATCCTAAGTCTATGCGTACCCAATACAGGAGCACCCAGATACATAGGGCAACTTCTTGCTGACTTACAAAGAGACTTGGACTCCCACACAATAATAGAGGGAGACTTTAACACTACATTGTCAATATTGGACAGATCAATGAGACAGAAGGATAACAAGAATACCCGGGACTTGAACTTAGACCTCGAACAAGGAAACTTAATAAACATTTACAGAACTCTCTACTCCAAATCCACAAAACATACATTTTCTTCAGTAACACATCACATCTATTTTAAAAGTGACCACATGGTTGGAAGTAAATCACTCCCCAGCAATTGCATAGCATTTCATAGGTTTAAATGAAATATTGGTTGGCTGTTTGTTATTTTCCTCCCTTATTCCTTCCTGTCTCCATTGTATAACACAATTATGAGTATAAAAGAGCTTTTCAATACCCATTTTTAGATTGCATTCTAGCCTGGGCAACAGAGCAAGATTCCCGTTCTCTCTCCCTCTTTTCTTCTTCTTTTTCCCTTTCTTTCATTCTCTTTTTTTCCTTCTTTCTCTCTTTCTTTTTTCTTTTCCTTTCTTTCTAAAAAGAAAAAAAAGATTAAAAAAAGAAAACCTTTATATTTAAATATTTGCTTGCATTTCAGAGTATTTCCTCTAGTAGAACCCTAGAAACATATTTATAGCTTCTTTGATACATATTTATAAACTGCTTTGCAAAACTTGTTGGCTAATTTACACTTCTACCTGTATTGTGCATTATAAAAAATAAAATAAAAAATTAACCTTGCTGCTTAATTGGAGAAAATATCATTTCATCATTGTCTTCACTTTTATTTTTAATTGTCGGTGATGTTAAGGATTTTAAAGCGTTTATTAAGCCATTTATCTTTCTTTTTTTGTTAACTGTCAGTTCTCATATTTTCTTATGCATGATGGTGTTACTGATTTTCTTCTAAATTTTTATAATCCTTTTGTATAGAAAGGTTTTAGTCCTCATTTTGTCATAACTCTTATAAATAAGTATTCATCCCAATCTGTTTGGAATTTTAATATTTTTTTGTGATTTTTAAAAATTACAAACAAGTCATATAAATTCAGATTATACATAAATTATTTGACTGCTACTGTAGTAAAAAATAAAGAGATTTCTTTGCCTGATTTACTTTTTCTTTCAGTTTGACATGAGCTTAAAAAGAAAAGTGGAAAGAAAAAAAAGTTCTCATGGGTTTCATCCTAAATAAATCTTACATAATTCTTCTTAAATGCATTTTCTGTAATAAAGAGGGCTCACAAATATAATTGGAGGTATGAGTTGTGGCCTGCAAAGGCTGAAATCCAAGACTTGTTTTAATATTGTGCATGTGTGTGTATGTGTATGTGCATGTGTGTGTTTGTGTGTATTTTGTTAAATGGAGTCTGGAGAGGAAATTAAGACTCACATAATTCTTTCTTTTCTGGTGCATGATAACTTTTAGCCACTGCCAAATAATGTTAACTTGTTATAATGTTTGTTTAAATTTTATTCTTAAACAAATTCTCCTTAGCAAGGACTTTGGAACCAAACAGTTCTGAACCATCTGTAAAATGGGAATAATCATACTAGTCTTGTAGTGCTTTTGTCCAACTAATCGCAAAGCAAAGGTAAAATACTGAGCCAGTACTGGCACACAGGAGACACTTGGTAATGCCAGACTCTACTCCACCTCACTCTCCTGTGTCAGGCCATGAAAGACTTCGTGGTTCCTGAGAAATAATATCCTTGAATCTGAATGCAAGCATCCTACATTGGTGTTAACCTCAGTGGCATGCCAGACAGATATGTGAATGAAAAAAATATATAATGACTGCATTTTTATATTATTCATTTATCCAACAAATATTCTCGAAAATCAAATTATGAAAGACACCGATCGTACAGAGAAGATAAAAACTTTCTTCCTGCATTGATAAATTGGTACTGGAACCCTTTGAGAAAACGTTCAGAAATATCTATCTAGTTAATTTTACCACTAGGTCTAGCTTTGCCTGTTGTGCTGCTCCAATACTAAATTTCCCTGGAAACAAGGAATAATCACATTTAATACTGAGGTATGGATGAAATAAACCCTACAAATGTGCTATGTAATAATCCAGTAGAATCAGAGAAAATAATGTATTTACTGAGCCAACAAAGTATAGAGACAAGGGTGCTTACAACACACAATGGTACCACTAAATGACAAAAGGAATAATGCATGTATGATGTTGATGAAATATTTCAAAAAAGAACCTTCATACAACAAGAGTAAGCCATTTGTTCCTGGAGGGATTGCTAATTCAGCTTTCTCAAACTAGGCAGATTACTGACCACTTAACTGTGAAGAATATTCCAGTTTCTTGAAGCAAAACTGCTTCTAATAGTAAGTAAAATGAACCTTTATAAATTTGCTTCAATGGTCTTATAATTCACATTTTTTCTTGTATGGATGTTTTTTATTTTTAAAATGTGTATTTTTAAAGCTATGTAAAATTAAGAAATTTAATTTTGGAAAAGAGTGGCAAAAGAGAAAATTATCTCTCACCTACTTGATTTGTTTTACTTAGTAGAACAGGAATGCATATTTTATGATCTACAAAATGTTAGTTGCCAAAAATGGAAGTAACTGAGTCTTTTTAAAAAAGGTAATTATTTTCATAAACTAGGCAAAAATCCTAATTTGAAGAGTACTTGCAAGAGAACCAGGCAGTTCTTACTTATCTCAATTCATGCATGACTAATCTTTCTTTGGGACCCTCATGTCAGATTTTAGATTGTTTTTGTTAATTATTTGCAAAAGTAGACCTTACTCAGGCACATTAAATCATTTCCATTGGATGCTCTTTATTCCTAAAGAAACCAACCACTTAAACATCAGATGAGTGTTTGGCGTTTCCAAATTATGGTACCACTATTCAATTAAAAACTACATTTTTAGTGAACTGTGGAATACCAGTTCACTTTTCTTACCAGCATAGTTTACCTTCTCAGGTTCCCCTTTTCTCACCTGGTTATGTACATAACTTTCTGTGAACTATTTGTCATGTCTGAATGGGTGAACAATCTTTGGTAAAAGTCATCTTTCCAGTTTATAAGTCTTGGCTATCTATAACATCAAGCAGAATAGAAAAATTAAAGAGAGAAAAAAAGAAAAGGACAAAAAAGAAAATAAAGGAAGAAAAGAAGAGACAAAATTGAAAGAAAAATGAAGAAAGGCAAAAAGAAATCTTAGGGTTATATAGATGTCTTTTGATCAATGTGTATATTTTCTGAATCTTTTGTCCTCCATCACTGCCCCAGTAAATTAATTTTCTCTCAAGGCAAGATTGTAGGAAGTTTAAAAATGAAACCTAGAAAGTGACCGAAATCTTATCCTGGCATCTTCTGAGCATAGGCAACATGAGGTGTTTTATTGCTGGATCATTGTTTTACAGGTAAAAGCCAAAGTAAACACTTGGACAAAGCATATCATGAACAATACCGATTATGTCTTTAAGGCAATTACCACTCCTTAGATTGTTCATTGTGACAAGAATCATTATAATTTTCTGCCCCACCTTTTCCAATCACTCATGTACCTCCCAGCATGCACACATATGTAGAGGATCATACACTTGATTTAGACTTATAATGTGTACATAGAAGTGCTTGGTACAATCAGAATTCTGC
The DNA here is from genome assembly GCA_036589455.1 of Ateles fusciceps. Taxonomy (NCBI): domain Eukaryota; kingdom Metazoa; phylum Chordata; class Mammalia; order Primates; family Atelidae; genus Ateles; species Ateles fusciceps. The sequence goes on along the minus strand of JAZHEH010001606.1, from coordinate 8,257,614 downwards.
TCAATTACTTGGTCTGGGGGAAAACCCTACTGGAAATGATCTAGAGGACTATTATGAAATTTGAAATTGTTCTAAAAGTGTAGCTGTAATTTGACTGATATAAATATTTTGCTTGTTACAGTTTATTAAATACCTTTTACTTTTGACCTTTCTCCTTTTGTTCCCTCAGTTTTGAGCTTATTCTGAAAAGTATGGAAAAGAATACCAACTATTCCTCCCTTTAATTCACATCTTCTCTCCCTGATGATTTGAAATTCATGACAATGGCAGGCATTTTTAAGAATAAAGAGTACAAGTGAAAAATAGACAAGGCAAAAATGTTGGAGAAACTAAATTTTAAAAACTGAAAGCATTCACTTTATTTGCCTGGTATCACTATGGGGATTTTTTTTTTTTTAACAGTGTCTTGCTCTGCCACCCAGACTGGAGTACAGTGTTGCCATCAAGGCTCCATGCAGCCCTGACCTCCCAGGCTCAAGCAATCCTCCCACTTCAGCCTTCCGAGTAGCTGGGACCATAGGTGCATACCTCGATGCCTGGCTAATTTTTTGTAGAGACGAGCTGTCCCTGTGTTGCCCAGGATGGTCTCAAACTCCTGGCCTCAAGCTATCCTGCCCTAACCCCTCCCCAAAGTGTTTCCATTCAGGCGTGAGCCACTGCATCTGGCCCAGGGATAATTCTTATAATGTTCAGAGGATTGCTTTTTGTGTTTTTGTTTTGTTGTGTTTTGTTTTGCTTTGCTTCCCAGAAGATTATAAGAAGAGGTGTCTAAGAACACCTTTGAGCTAATGAATTAAATTTTAGTTCTTCTTACCATGTTGTTATACTTCCTTTAGTTCACCAAATAACCCAGGAATATATTTTATTAAGTTATTTGAAAATTTTAACAACTTACTAGAAAGCAGAAAAACAGAATATGAAACAAAAGCGGAATTTCCCAGTGATAGAATTATACTAGAACACATGTGTTTTGTACATCTTTTTGCTGTCATTAGTTTATATTTTTCACATACACTAATTTATATTATACTTGTCATGCATTGGACTACATTGGACACATAGTGAGATCTTCTAAACCAATAATCTGAAGTTTCTCAGAGGAGAGCGTAAATCAAATGTGTTCATATAAACTTAAAAACCTTCTGGCTTGGACTTTATTCTCTAGATTCTGGAGGGAAAGGTCACATTTGTCTCTGCAATCTTGTTTATGTCTCTGTTTCTGTCGTTCACATTTCTGATATACGGTGCTGTGTGTGTGTTGTGTATGGTTTCAGTTGCTGCTATCTTAAAAAGGATTTCAAATGTGCATGATGGAGAGAGATAACAGCGATTAATTAGGGGTAATTATAAAGCAGTCACCAACAATTGTCAGGGCAGTTTGAAAGGTTAGTCATTACCAGGGGACATCCTTCAATACTGGATTTTAAAAGAAAAAGCAATCCACAAATGTAAATAAAACTGTGAGTGTCATAAAAATGTGACAAAACCATTAGGAAATGTTATTCTCTTTCATTTATTTTTTACTGCTTTGAAAGTAGCTCCATTTTGTTTTATAATCATAAGGCTTTCTTATTCAATCTGGGTTTTCTTCTTTAAGTTTCTCCCTTTTCCTAAGCTATGGTGTGCCATGGAGCCTCAAGTGAGACGACAAACTCTAGAGTTGTGAGATAAAAAGGAATAGCTTCTTCTGTGTATGTGCACTAGTATATTTCAAAATAAATGTTTGAACAAGTCACAAAATCTGAGCCAACACTGAATAAAGAAAAAAGAATGCATGCAGTACCAAAAAAATCAATTACACACACACACACACACACACATACACACACACACACACACACACACACACACTCTTGGATTCCTGGAGTTTCTTTGGTTGCCTTCCTACCATGAAAATTGTTGGCATTATTTTCTGTGAAAACCACATCATATCACAGATCAGATATCTGTGATTTCAAATGTTAGAATTTATACGTAAGACATTGGATTGGGTACATTTTAAACATAAACAGTATGCAATGCTGTACAGAGAACATCTAAATTCCCCTCCTAATTGTATTAAATAACAGCGTCAATAATGATTGAGCCTTAATAGTTCATTGCAACTGAGAGTTAATTTCTGTATAAAATCTAATAACTCAGAGTTGACTTCCATACAAAATCCATAGACATACCTACACTGCAGTATATGGTATAAAATAGTGTTAAGAATTCAGACCCTGAAATTAGACTGCCTGAGTTCAAATCTTGACTCTGCACTTGGGGCTACTTGGCCTTGAGCAAGTTGCTTAACCTCTCTTTACCTCAGTTTTCTCATTTATAGGACAGCAATATCAATAGTACCTATTTCAAAGGATTATTGTGAGGATTAAATGAGTGAACACATGCAAGATGCTTAAAACTGTACCTGGTACATAGAGGGATTCAGTGAATATTAACTGTTGTTTTTATTTAAACAATCCCTACAGTGCTAAGGAACTTAAACTATATGCTGTTTCTTAGGAGGGAAATAATGGCTGGGTAGTACTACATATTTTGATTTTCTACTTCACTCCTATTCTAATTGTCTTCAAGTCTCAAGTCTAGCCCAATTTATTCTAGAGCTCCTGTTATTTAGAAAAAGAAATTAAAGGCTGTTGGCTGAGGACAAACTTAACTTTGTATAGTTGGATTCTCTATGTTGTAGCCATTCCAGATCTGGTCTTCCACTTCCCTGATTTGCCTAGTGTGGACTTTGTTTACTGATTTTTTTTTTTTTGGACAGGGTCTTGCTATGTTGCCAAGGCTGTCTCCAACTCTTGGGCTCCACAGATCCCCCTGGCTTAGCCTCCAGAGTAGCAGGAACTACGGATGCGTGCCACCACGCCCAATGTTCCAGTTTTTTAATGTGAAGTTTTAACCACATACATTGATTAGCTATTTGGCAACTGAATCCTCCTCTTTTGTCTGCTTTGTCTGTCTGCCAACATAATGACTTCTGGTTTGTTCCAACCCTTGTATTTGGCTTCCTTGTATTTAGAAATCCAGCCCCTCTTTGTGCAAAGACCTTCCATACCTACTTTGTTTCCTTCAGCCTTGCTTCCACTTCCTCCAGCCCCTTGCCCTGGGCTGATAGGGGAAAGAGGCCTTAGAACACATAGGCTTAGTAGCTTAATCTTCAAATACAATGAGAGGAACTCTTTAGTTCATAAAGGCTCCAGAACGCAGCAGTGATTCATACATTTTAGTGTACAACAGAGTCACTTGAAAAGGGGACAAGTATGTTTAAGATGAAAATTTCTGGAACTCTTTTCTCAGAGTTTCTGATTGATTAGGTCTTGAATGGAGCTGATAAATCTGCATTTAACCCATTTGCATCCAAAACATTTGAGAGTAAAATGAAACTATTCTCTAAGCTTTAACTTTTAAGTCAAGTTTTTACTCCAATGTTGTTGGGTTTTTTTTCCTCCTCATTTAAGCATCCTCACATCTACATGCCTGTGTTCAAGTCTCATGTCACCACCACCAACTTCAAGCCAGAGGCTAATAAAGAGAAACCTAGCCTTCTTCACTGAGCAAGGCTGAGTAATGCCTGGGTCCACCTTCCCTGGGCTCAATGTGCTACTGTAGCGCAGCCAACCCTGGCCTATTCTGGAAGCAGCTCAGATCTAGTCTCATGCCTGCAGGTAGCCCCAAGTGCAGAGTCAGGGTTTGAACTCAGGCAATCTAAATTCAGAGTCTAAATTCTTGACAGACCCCAAAACTTCTCTTTCTGAGGGTTTAAACTATACTGGCAACAATGAAACCCATTCTTCCTGCCTGCTTTCTCTGTTTTGACAGTTCTTCCATTTCACAAAACAGTCAGGTGTTGAGTGTCTGTAATTTGCTGGAGCCTGGCTACATGCTAGAAAAGGAAAGACAGGTCTCTGCCCTCCAGTTCATCGGCTCCTAGTGAAGCCAGAAAAATAAATGACTACAAAGCAATCTGACTCACCATAACTGAGGATGGATCAAGTGAACACAAGTACTCTCCCCTACTGGCCTGTAATTAACAGCTTCCTTGGAGTTTCTGGGGCTCCCAAGATTGGAAGTACTGCAGTCACCCAAGCTCTCTTTCCTCACGATTCAGGATCTGCATCACCAATGCATTCTCAGTGCCTGACCTGATGGCAATATCTTTCAAGTTCTTCCTTTACCATTCACTAAACTTAGAAAGCCCTTCAAAGTCTTCCTATCAGTGGGAAACCTTTCTCCTTCTTTTGAAATTCCATAATACTCTACCTCATCATCCATGTGGTACTTACCAAAGTTGACCTTGTATCATGGCTAGTAAAATACATGCCTTCTCTCCTTTCCAGCTTAGAAATTCCAAGAGGGCATGGGCTGGGCTCTACACAGTGGCTTGCAGAGACCACTGTGCTTACTCGATGGATCAACAAAGGAAACACCTTCTGAAAAAATATCCTGAACATAAAGTATCAGAGTTTGCCCTGATCTGAAGCATTATGCATGGGTTTTAGATAATGCAATCTCCTATCTCTGGCCTTGGGAAAAACAAAAACAAAAACAAAAAACCTCCCAAAATTCTTGTCATTATTTTAGCAGATCCAAGGAGTTTATCCAACCATAATACGCCGAAAGACAAAAAATCACATATTCTAATTATTCCATGTTTATATTTTAGTAAATTCCCCTGTTTACAAAAAATTGATGTGAAATTATGAAGCCTAAGTTTTGTAGTTTATTGAGAAAAAGAACAATAACAACAGTAGCAGCAGAACCATTTCCAAAACTGCCAAATTAAAGTGCTTTACCTTGACCTTGAAGACAAAGTGAAAAATTGAGTTACAAATATTGAATATCGCATATTTACTTGATTGCTAAGACAGTAATTCTTGGCAATTGTAAAATAATAAAAGGGAAGAAAAATTAGCATTTATGTAGAACACTTCACCATGTGCTTGATTTTGCAAATTGCTTTTATGTAGATTATCCATTTAAGACCTATAGACACTGAGTGACATTGGCATTATTAACTCTATTTTACAGATCAGAAGCTGGGGCTCAGAGAATCTAACTAACTTGGACAAGATTAACTTGTTTAGTGTGTGGTGGAGTCAGACTACAAATCCAGTTCTATCTAACTCTAAGTCCCACACTTTTTAATTATGCTAGTTGTATATCAGAGATTTAGCTGAGCCTTCCAAATTTAAGTATCATGGATATCTTAATTTAATATATTTTTAATGTATTATAAGTAAAATTAATAATTTATTTACCCTGCAGATGTAATCTTTTAGTCATTACATTATTGTTCAAAGTTTTTATGTATTATAACATGCAAGTTTGGAATGAAAGCGCATAAATGCACTAAATGGCCTTGGAACTGCAATATGAGAGATTAAATTTAGAACCTGGGAAAATCCTTGAAGTTATCTTCCTAACTTAAAAACACTGAAGTTATGGTTTGGAAACTTTCTGGAAAGAGTGTGTCAAGCTGCTGATACCTGTCTTCCTAATAAGGAGTTGATGGGATGGAGGAAAAGGCATTTAGATTATTTATTTAGTAATTCCTGTTTCTAACATTTGGCTCTTTTAGGGGTAAAATGGAAATAAAGAAATAATATCTACTTCATGCAGATGTAAAATGAAATGATACATATAAAGTGCTTACCAAAATGTCAAAATACGTGAATGTCTGAATACATGTAAATAATTTAATTATCTTTAAAGCACAAATATTCATTCAGCAAATATCTATTGAGCACCTGAAAGTGTCTGGCAATATTATAGGCACCGTAAATACAACAATGAATGAGATAAACAAGGTTGTTGACCAATGAAAATGTTGACAACAAAAATTTTAAGAGTAAGTGTATTGTCATTGCAGTAGCATCTACAGAGTGCAAATTATTGCCAAGTACTTGCCCATCAGTCACACAAGTAAAGATTATTATCTCCATTTATGGATGAAGAAACTGAGGCTCAGGATTAATAAATGACTTAGCCAAGGCCAAAGAGCTACTGACTAAGGGATTCAGGATTTAATATATGGCGATTAGTTCCAAAACCTGTATTTCTTTCACTACATCCCAAATATTCTTATAGTCTGGTCCTTAGCTCAAATATTTCCACCTATTGTTTTCTGTATTCACAGAATGAGTTTTTTTGTGGGGAGGGGTATAGTGATATTTGTAGTGGTGTAAGTAGCCTGCAATTATTTAGGGTAAAGGGAACAATACAGTATGCATACCACCTCTCTCTCTCCAATTCTTTCATTATTTCACTTAATCAACAAATATGATTTTTCATGTTCCAGGCTCTATTTTAGCCTCTGGGGGATATAATTTTGAACAAGTCATAGTCCCTATCCTCGTGGAACATACATTCTAGTGGGGACATATATACAATTGTCTAGTGGGGACAATTGACAGAAAAGAATAAACAAATACGGAAACTAATTAAACATTATTAAAAATCCTATAAAGAACTCAAACAATGAACTGATATATAGGATAATGAGAAGATATTAACCTGAGAGAGCATGGTCAGAAGCGCCTCACTGAGATGATAATATCAAAGCCCAGGTCTGAGGTTGAGAACACGCTAGCCACAGGGAGGATGAAGAGAGTGAGTTTTGTTACAGGATTCGGAAATGACGTGCTCCAAGAACCCAGTAAGTCTTTGGATTCCAGGGAACCAAAAGAAGCTGACAAGTATGTCCAGAACTGCCGTGTAATATCCTGAGGGACAGTTGTTGGTCCTAGTCAGTTTATTAGCTCAAGCTTATCACATTCTAACTTCAAGCTCATCTCCCTGTTCCAGGAATTACCAACCCACTTTTTCCAGATCCTGCCCCTCATTCTTCCATTTGAGGGTCTCTTCTCTCAAATCTCTTGAGAAATGGGGTATAGAATTTGGACTTTTGTTATGCTTTCCATTTTCAGATGTGTCAGCCAGGGTCCCAGGAGAAACAGAATTCCTTTCAGATGTTTTAAGTGAAGCGATTTTAAAGAAAGGATCATTTACAGAGAAATAGACAAAGTTAAGGAATCCAACAAGCAACACTGGGAAATCATTCCATGGGTAGGCCTATGGCAACATTGGAGCTTAATGAGAACTGAAGCCATGAAGGAGCGGCTATTTGACTGGATCTATAATCAACAGAGGAAAGGAACTAGAATCACAGCACCAAAGTGAGGCAACAGGAAACACCCTCTCCTTGGTCTCCTCCTGGTATCTCCCATTGGCTTAATCCAAGTGGAAGCCAAAGGGCATGAGAGTGATGCAATCCACAGAGGTCAATGTCCATCACAGCACTTTTGTGGCAGGAGCACTGACATCGCAGCACCAAAGCAGAGAGCCAGTAGGGAAGAAATACCCTTATCTCCCCTTTCCCTCCAATATATTGCCCATACCTCCCACTGGTTAAACCCAACTATAAACTAGCCTCGAAGGGAGCCTGTAGAGTACAGCTTGCAAGAATTGGTTTCCAGAGACAAAGAGCAGAGGACAGACTGGTAGAAAACAGACAGAAGGAAAAGCAGAAAGAGAATAACCAGCAGAATAGATAACAGAAAACTCATGCTTTCTACAACTATTTATTGCTGCTAACTACAGGTCAATATAGGAGGTGACCATAGTTAATGGAGGGGGAAATTCCAAAGTTCTAAGAAGACAGAGCAATCTTAAGTCATAAAAATCATGAATATTTGTTAGAATGAAAAAAGAAGTGGAGTGTGATCTTCATAGTTTCTCCTATCTTTATTTTCTCCTATATTCATTTTTTTCATAGTTTCTCCTATATACTCATGCCTAATCTTTATTTTCCTCTTCAAAGAGATGAGGCCTTTGGTCTCTTCAATAGCCCAGTGCCCAGAGATCATGATGAGTGGTATTTAGCTTGAAGCATAGACTAAAGTAGGTTATTTGACATCTCACTAGAAACTGGAGGGTGATCATTTCTAGCTCCAATAGTTGCTCTACTTACAAACATCTTTCGAAAAAAGTAGGGGAGACCCACTGGGCAGCTATATGGCAAAGACATATTTTTCTTATTTTTCAGGTTGCCTTGATTTTTAGTGGTGACAAATACCCTGTGTGCACTAAAAATGATCTTTGATATTTCTTCTCCACACCCGAGGAAGTTTACTGATGCCAGATTGAAATGATTTGTAAAGTAGTTACCTATGTTTAGTTAAGATCTGATCACGCCAAGCCACAGACTGCTATGTCATGCATATAAGGGCGACTTAAGACAAGGATGTAGTTTGGTATCTCTTGCGTTCTGATTAAGTCTAACACTTTAAATAGTGTATAAGATACATGGAATATAGATCATGCTAATGTAAGAACAAATTAAAGACTGGACTAATAAAGTAAGTATGACTATTCAAAAAATAATCAGACTCTAAATGGAAGAACAATGTACTTGAAAACAATAATCTTTGCTCTAGTCTTGGCTTTCCTACTTATTCATGTCATTGTGGAGACCTCACTTCACTCACCTGAATCTCTGCTTTCTTAAGTGATAATGATATGACATGAGACTTCTATTAGCCCTATCATATCATGTCTCTCTGAATATGTATTATTTATTCAAATACATAAGGCTGAGAGTTGAAAATAACAATGCTCAAACACATGTGAAAATATTGCAAGAAGGTTGCTGACTTGTTCCATTCCCAGAAGAGGAGAAAGAAAAGAGGATGAAATAAAGGGTGAAACCAAATATTTATAAGACATCTGATATGTTAAGACACTGCTAATTTTGCTATATACATTAGTTCTAATACCAGCTTTACATTAATAATTATTATTGTCCTTTACTTCACAGATACGAAAACTTAAGACTAAGGAAATGTTGCTATTCACCTTTCTTTAATAGTTAATCTTTTTTGAAAGAGTAGTCTACATTCACTGTCTCTGTTCACTACTCAGTTCTTACTTGCAGCCTGGCTTCAACTCTCACCAAGATGTAAAACTTCTTGTTTAACTTTTTTAAGATTTGTTAGAGTTGACCCTGTGCTCTTTCTGGAAATCCTCTTCTGTTTCTGACACCCGACTTTCCTGATATAACTTTTATTGTAGCAGCTGTAATTTTTACACACCACGTAGCTTAAACAAAGATGAAATATTATTTCATTCCCAATGAACTTAGTGACTCCCCGTGCCCACTAATGATAAAATACTTAAATTTATCAGAGGCTTTTCTAGATTAAAATACATTTCTCTGATTTTTGCCTTCTTCATTCTCATTTCCTTCTCCCTAGACTGGGCAGCTCAGGGGGACTTACCTTTGCTGCTCATGTTGGAGAGAATGTCTTGGCTGAAATTTACTTTTGATGACGCTCTGTTTCCCTGTTGTGCAAGTGCATGATGATTGCTTTTGGAAACTCAGCGGCCTGCTTCTGCTGACTCACTCCTACCTCAGGGTGGCTGGCACCGTGATCCTTTCAGACTTAGTCACATCCTCCTTGCATTCACGGCTTTTGCTGGCCACCCTGCAGTTTCTGCAAAAGGCTGTCCTGGCCTCATTTTATTCTTTAGTAACTCGTCATTTTGACCTATCATCTTTTGTGGTAACCCCTTGCAGGAAGACTATGTCTCAACTCTCAGCTATTTCTGATGTTTCATTGGACATACAAAACATTTTTGGATCTCATATATCTCAAGGAAATTTAAGAGGGCTGGGAGGTATGTGGAGAAAGTGTAGAGAGGCTATTTCAACCCACTTTATGCCTCTATCTGCCCTGAAAATATATCTTCTTTCCTCTGGCCAACGTATCTCCTGCCAACCCCATGTTGGCAGGAGACCCTCGAGAACAGTATCTCCTTCCACAGTTTGAAAAAGGAACATAAAACTCCTTGGTTTTCAGTCTCCAAACCCATCTGCTTATCTCCATCTCCCAACCAGATTTTCACTTTGAGACCAGCGCTCCCATCAGCATCCAATCATATTGCACGAGTTTGCTATTCCTCTCCAGGTTTCTCCCTCAGCCCAAAAAAGAAGTTCTTACTTCTCTCTATCTATGGTGCAAATCTGCTCTTGAACGATCTTGAATTGTCACAAGTTCTATAGTTTAAAGAAGAAAATATTGGGTTTACCAAACTCTTAGCCTTAGTAGGAGGTGGAAGGAGGCTTTAAAAAACAAAAAGAAAAAGCTTTTTCATTCAAAGTTGTCACTATCACTGGCTTTCAAAAGCTTCTTTTGAAACTCAAACAGAATAATCTGACTCTTTCGTGCTGAGATTTTTTTTCCCTTTATTCTTTGTTTCCTGAATACATTAAGTCTTCACATCAGGGTTTACAGTCAACTACATATAAAAAGGAAGTGGTAAGAAGGAGAAACATAATACATTGGATAATGTTTCAAAATATTATTTTTCTAGATTGGAGTCTTCTTTTCTAATTTATTTTTATTCTCTCACACTGTCAATGTTGGTGTTAATCAAGACATTGTCAATGAACAGCTCCTGTTCTTCCTATTTTATTTTTAGTGTCTAAGTATATATAGTTTTATATCTGTAATTCTTCACTTTTTTGAGGTTATGTATCCTTTTGACATTCTGTGGTAATCCAGGGACTTTCTTCCTTCAAAAAGACACTTAAGCATGTACATATTGTTTGCATTATTTGAAGAAGCTCATGGAGTTTCTTAAGCCTATTAGTAAAACCAAGGGGAACATAACTACCTGGGGTGAAGTCCACCTGTCCATATTGTTCATTGCTATATTCCCAGAGCCTAAAAAAGCACTGGCCAAAGAGCAGGTACCCAGAATCAATTCTTTATTTAAATAAATAAAACAATACCTTCAACTCTCATACTCTCCTGAATTCTAGCCCATTTTACCAACTGTTATTCATATGTGACATCATAATCTTAAATTCAATACATCCACACTAAAAGTAGTATCCTTTTCTTCCCTTTTCCATCAGTGGCTTTTGCTTTCCTCAGAGTTATTCTGACTTTACCTTCAGCATTTTTGACTCCTGCTCCTCTCTGACGCTTTAAATTCTAGCTTTTAAGGCCTGCTGATTCTCTCTCAATTTTTCAGTCTGTTGCCATATAGGAAGGTGGTACTTTGAGGTGTCTATCCAGCTAAAAATGACCCATTACCTTCAAGTCTTTACTCGCAGGATAGGTTTCAGAGAGTCAGGACTTATCCCCTGCTCCATGTCCATAGTTCACTAGGCACCTGATCTAAGCTGGGCCAATCACATTCCATCGGTTAGAAATTTGATTCTGAGATTAAAAATTTTAATTTACTCTAGATAATTTCTTTATATGGAATATACAAAAACTATAGAGCTCTGAGACATCCACATCTAACCATGTGAATGAATAATAGAAAAAGCAAATATGCTGATTAAAATCAAAAAGAATAAAAGAATTCAAAGAGAATTGGGGAGCCAGCAACTCAGAATGCAGAGAAGTCTTCCATGTTCCTGACTTCCCAGCACCAGATTCCTTTCTACTCCTAATGTCTGGCTGTATTCCTGCCCTTGGAAGCTATAGGATGCCTCTTTTCTTCCCATTTTTTTGTATGTGGTAAAATACACATAAACTTTACCATCTTAGCCATATTTAAACACATAGTTCAGTGGATTTAAATACACTCATAATGTTGTATATCCATCACCACCATCCATCATTATATTCTTGTTGTTTTATAACACTGAAACTCTATACCCATTAAACAATATCTCCCCATTTCCTCTACCCCCAGTCCCAGCAACCACCATTTTGCTTTCTGTCTTTGTGAATTTGACTACTCTAAGTACTTCACCTAGGTAGGATCATGGAGTATTTGTCTTTTTGTGATTGGATTATTTCACTTAGCATAACGTGCTCAAGTTTATTTATGTTGCAGCCTATATTAGAATTTCCTTCCTTTTTAATGCTGAATAATATTCTATTATATGTATACATATATCACACTTTGTTTATCTTTTCATCATTTGATTTGGTTTCACATTTTACCTATTGTGAATAATGCTGTTATGAACACTAATGTGCAAATATCTCTTCAAGACCTTGTTTTCAATTCTTTTAGGTTGACCCAGAAGTGGAATTGCTGATGTTTTTAATTTTGTTTTCCACAGTGGCTGGACCATTTCACATTCCCATAAAAAGTGTGCAAGGGTTCTGATTTCTCCACATTCTCGCTAATGCTTGTTTTCTCTCTCTTTTTAAAAAATAGTAGCCATCCTAATGAATATGAAGTGATATCTCATTATAGTTTTAATTTGCATTTCCTAATAATTAGTAATATTAAGCATCTTTTCATGTACTTTTTGGCCATTTGTATATCTTCCTTGGAGAAATGTCTATTCAAGTCTGTTGCCCGTTTTTGAATGGTATTGTTGTTGAGTTTTAGGAGTTCTTTAAATATTATGGTTAGTAGTCCCTTATCCCTTATCAGATATATGATTTGCAAACATTTTCTCTCACTTCATAGGTTGCTTTTTTATCCTATTGGCATTGTCGTTTGATGGACAAAATTTTTAATTTTTATGCAGTACAATTTCTTTATTCTTTATTTTGTTGCTGGTATCTTTGGTGTCATATTCAAAAAAGCATTGTCAAATGCAATGTTGCAAAGATTTTGCCTTATGTTTTTTCTTTTAAGAGTTTTATAGTTTTCAGTCTTTCGTTCATTTTGAGTTAATTTTTGCATATGCTGTTAGGTAAGTTTCCAGCTTCGTTTTTTTTTTAATGTGGACATCCAGTTTTCGCAGTACTATTTGTTGAAAGGAATTTCAACAAATTGAATGGCTTCACATTTTTGTCAAAAATCATTTGGCCATATATACAAGTGTTTATTTCCAAGTTCTCTGTTCTATTTCATTGGTGTGTATATCTGTCTTTATGCCAGTATCACATTGTTTTGAATACTTTAGCTTTGTGGTAAGTTTTAAAATTAGGAAATGTGAGTCAACCAGCTTTGTTCTTTTTTAAAATCATTTTTTCTGTATGGAGTAGGACACCTCCTTTTTATTCATGTATCTTTTTAAGAAATATTTCTTTGTTTGCTTTCTCTAGCTTGTGGCTTTCTTATTTACAGGGACATGTATTAAAATGGAATCTGTCCTGGCTGCCTTTCAGTTAAAGCAAGATAATAGATGCTATATTTTATTTTGAGCAGTTTAGAGATAGACCTGTTATGTCTGTAAACGATTGACACAACTTTTGAACTCTTACTCACATGAAGCTATAAAAGAGCTGAAAAGTCTGTAGAATAGAGGACAAGAAATAATTTATGAGAGGGTTTTAGGGGGGAGTGGAGACTCCAATTTCTCAACATTGGTAATCTTAGTTTGCAACACTAAACCTGGGGAAGGAAGCCTCAGTGGAACCTGGCTGTATGTTTATTTAAAGGGTGATCTCATTCATGAGAAAAGTCTACAGAGCACTGTGTTGAGAGGAGATCAAGAGCATATAGACAAAGAGGCACTGCTATGTCAAGAGCATATGGCCTAGTTGCAGCTCAAGCACAAATTTTGTGCTTCAAATTTCTGGCAATCGCTGACCTCTCTTATTCTCCCTCTCTTTCTCAACTTAATATGTTATGGTCATTGAAACCATAACATATTTAGTTGTTATAATATGAAGGCTAGGATATGAAGACCTGGTTTTTGCCAGTGAGTTGGCTCCACTATCTAGCCAAGTTATCTTTGTGGGAGGACTTGAGGAAGGTGTGACATTATTATCTTCTGTTAAAACAATCCCTTGTCAGAAGTTAGCTGTATGGTCATGCCTATCTCAAGAGAGGCTGGGAATACTGACTTGTAACTGGGCTGCTGTTTGATCAGCTCATACTATAGAGTTCTCTTGCTAATAAAAGAAGGGGAGAATAGATACTGAGAGCAACTGGAAATCTCATCCACAATTCCTTTGCTAATTCAATTTATCCTACATTCTATTTGTGTTCCTCTATTCTTGCTAAAGAGCAATTATACCATTTCACCTATCTTCTTAAAAGTTTCAGTGATCTCCAATTAATTACTGAATAAAGTTCCAACTCAGCTACCCTTAAAAAAGTAATTCTAGTGCTTTATTAGGCAAATATAGAAGAGCCTTAATTATTCCATTATTGAACGTTGATGTTTCTTTTGCTATTATGGGCAATGTTGTGTTAATATCTTTATAGCTAATACCATTGTGTTAGTTACCTCTAGAGGACATTTAAAAATTTTTACTCATAATTCCACATAGTACTTAACATATTGCACAGATACATGTGTGTTAAATATTTCATCCGTAAAAAATGAACTAACAAATTAAGCTAGCTCTAATAGTTGTTTCCCAAGGTCTTCAGGCATACAGTTTTTAATTGTACATGCTACTAGGATTTATAAGAAGAAAAAAATGATTAATGTCTTTATAGAATAATATTCTGCATTTTTGGATTGTTTTTTCCCCTCTCCTTTCTTTTTAATCTACTCATAAGGGAACAATTGTCAGACTTGAGGTGTGATTCTGCATATTCTTGTATCATCCCTGGTACGATGAATCCTGAAGACATCAAAAATAATACAGGAGGAAAGAGAAAAAAAGAGCATTAAAAAACCTGCATAATTAAATTTAATTGTGTCGGTTCAAGTAATTCCAACTGCTATAACAACAACAAAAACCCAATGTTATTGGTGCAACACCAAATAAAACTTTATTTCTTACTCATGTAATAGTTTAATGCTGGTCTTCTTGTTTGAGGAGAAGAGGGTTCAGTTGGTAGTAGATGGCTATACTGGTGGAGGCTGTGTTGTCTTCAACAAGTGGCTTCCAGGGTTATCCTGGATGCAAGTATCTAGTTGGAAAAAGAGAAAAAGGATCAGTAAAGAAAGCACACTTGATTCTTAGTAACCTTGGTCTATTAATAGAAGTGAGTAATTACGTGGGTCTATTTAGATAAAAGGGAGGCTGAAACATGTAGCCCCTTGCCACGTAGCCTCTTCAAAGCAACAACCCTACCCCAAAGAAAGAGCACAAATCTTTGGAGGGAGGCCATCTGCTTTTCCCACATGAGCATTAGTGGAATAATTTTAAAAAGTCTATAAGTCTAAATAGATAGTATATATGTGGAGAGGTAGGGAAGTAGAGGGATGTACTTCTTGGTCCCCCTCATACTACATCTCTCCCCACCAAAATGGTGCTGATATATTCTTTGTTTCCTTTAAAATTTACAAAGATTCTCAAGAAAAGCCTCTGTCTTCTATTTAATATTTAGGTTAAAAATAAATAAAATCACAGATCACCCAAGAAATTAAAATTCTTAAATTTGAGGGTCATCCCTGAAAACGAAGTGTCTGAGCTTTTGAATCACACAGACTTAGGCTTAAGCTCCAGCTAGCCCACTCCTAAGTATGTGTTTTTGTTGCAAATGATTTAATGACTCTCAGCCTCAATTTGCTCATCTGTAAAATAGAAATCAGCATTTGGCTGTCATGAGAAAACAAATCTAAAATGATTGGTTTCAGCTTGTTTTGTCTTATTCAAAAGGACTTGATTACACTCTGACTGGATGTGCTAGGTGATCTTACACAATGTTGAAGAATTTATTTCCTATTTCACTCTACCATATTCATTCTATAACTGTCTCATTGCTCTATTATTTCATCTTCCCTAATAATGAATCTAGTAGTTCATTCTGTTCATTTCATAAATCCCTTTAGTTTAATGCCAACTTTATCTTGCTCTTCTTTCAGAACTTTGACTCATTGTCTGAGTTTGCTTTTATCTCCATTTAAGCCAAATTTACTCATGATGTTTTCTGAGTAATTCTCCTATCAGCTTAACCTGGATCCTAGAATTCCCTTTCTTATGGTCACCCTTCTTGAACTTCCCTGTTGGTTTTATAAAGCAAATCAATAGATACCTATTCTCTTTCTCTTATTAAATCCAACAGCCCCTGAAACAATTGTTCTACTCTCTGTCCTATCCTGTTCCTAGGCTTCTCCTATAGTCTGAAGAGAATCACTTGCTAGAGTGTACACATCAAACTCTTACTCTGCTTAGGATATAACGTGAAAAATTCATTGAAAACTCTCCTTGCATGTCTCTCTGGAATATGCAATTTTTACTCAAACCATGATGCTGTAATCTTGACGTCAAAGTGAACTGACATAATATCGACTTTGACACCATTATCTTTTCTGATTGCTTTACAATGTAGGTAAATACCAGCAGTGCTGTCATGAACATGAAACAAGTCCCAGACTTTGGCCAGCTTTTCCCTTCTCTCTGTGCTCCTCTTTCTTTATTTCTTTCATTCACAAGCTCTAGTTGACAGAGAAGAGAATATGTCTCAGAATGTGGACTGCACTGATCAGTATCCCAAGCTTGCCCAAGTACTCTTCACTTCCATCTCTTAGCATTCTTGCCTCAAACCATTACATGTTTCAAATAGAATGAGTGGGAAGTGAGGTCACTGCAGGTATAAATGTGTATGGCAGACACGTGCTGTTATTTTTGGCTAACCTGCAATCAAACTCCCATTTCATTTTGAGTAACTCCCTTTCCACATATATGTGTCTTAGTAAGAGCTGAAAACACCAGCTTGGAGGTTTCTTCTCTAAACAACCACCTGGCAGCTTGGGCAAGTGACTGAGGCCTGATTCATCACAGGTTTCCGCCTGGGACTTTAGATTTTGAGGGATCTCAAAACCTGCAAGATGTTTACTAATTTGATCAGTAAAGTTAATAGAACAGTGGTGGTAATAACTGCTGCTGGCTACAAGATTCCAGAGGCTGTAAGTGCCCGTGCCCATTCCCTAACTAGCCTCTTCCTTTGGCTCTACATCTCAAGATGTAGCCAAGAGTGCTCATTTCCAGTGCACTTACATTTTACCAGCATTAAATCTGACAATGCAACATCCAATGATGCCTCATTTTATGAGATGAAAGGTGATTAAAAACCATCTTTCTAATGAGCACAACAACCAGTAGGTAATTGTAAGAAAACGTTTATATGGTCCCTGGAAGCTTTCTGACTTGAGTTAGACTAAAAAAATTAAAGTGAGTTTTCATTGCCAAGGATGGATCAGAACTTTTAATTTTTATTTGCTGTGCTCTCATTTTCTTCTGCTCAAAAAAACCTGTAACTATTTTAAAGGACTCTGAAGTAATCTTAGTAAACTGAACTTCAATGGGATCCCATCAATTTATATTGAGGAGCTTCATAAGAAAGAAGCTCTGATTCTAATGTTGCTGTCAAGAAGGTATTTTCCACATCATACATTGCCCTCTTTATGAGGGCTCCTGGGGAGAAATTCCTGCCTGATCTCACTACCGAGAACAGATTAATTATTCCGAACAGTCAGTTAGTTTTTATCTCATGAACTCTAAACTGTATAATGGACTACATTTGCTTCACTTAGCTGCTCACAAGCCAAATTGCCCTCCCTATCTTATCCCCTATCCGAATATATGTGTAGGTCACAATGATAGGCAATTTTTGTTCGTTTTTGTCTACTCTTTGTTCCTAACTTATGATACTTTATCACATTTTTATTTTATTTTATGTGAGACAGTCTTACTCCATCATCCAAGCTAAAGTGCAGTGGCATGATCTCGGCTCACTGCAACATCTGCCTCCAAGGTTCAAGTAATTCTCCTGCCTCAGCCTCCTGAGTAGCTGGTACCACAGGCATGAACCACCACACCCAGCTAATTTTTTTTTCCATATTTTTAGTAGAGACGGGGGTCTCCCCATGTTGGGCAGGCTGGTCTTGAACTCCTGACCTCAAGTGATCTGCCTGCCTTGGCCTCCCAAAGTGCTGGGATTATATGTATGAGCCACTGCACCAGGCCACATTTCATATACCCATTGTGAATCTCCTGTTATGCATTAGGGAAAAGTCAGAACATAATTAAATATATATAAGGAAATAACCCAAAAGAGTTTACAGGTATTCTTGTAAAAATATATCTGACAAGATCAAATGATATAATTTCAATTATAGATTAAGCAAAATAAAAAATGAATATAAAATTTAAAATAATGAGACGTTTTGAGACTGGCTAAATTTTTACATCTTTATTGCTATCACTGTATAAAAATGCAATATTAAATAATAGCTAAGAAATAATAAAATTTTATAGTTTAAATATTGATTTTGCTTTTGTAGCTATTTTCATACATTTCTTTGAGTTCTAATTTATATAACAATTATTGTAGTTTAGTTTAAACAAGAAATTATTTTTTAGGAATGCTTTTAAAAAGAGCAATGTAAGTTGAAGTATCATTTGATTGTGTCTAGAACCCAAACATTTTTTTCCCCTATCTGAATACATTTCCATTTTAACATTGGCAGCAACAAGAAAAAGCCCTTGAAACCTGCCTTTGTTGCAATATTGGTTCTTAGTTGAAGGTACTCTTAGGTAAGGGACATTACTCACAGACAAATATGAACAACAACAAAAGTAGATTCAACCAAATGTATGACAAATATAGGAAGATTTTCCTGCCTTGCCAAAGTATCCATTTCACCTGGCCCCTCTGTCTCTCTAACTTTAGCTCCAGGGTAGCTGGATGTCTGCAGAGAAAAAGGTCTTTAGCAGATAACTGAATTCCAAGCTCACATTCCCAGAGATATCACCCAAATACTCCACCAGTATTTAGGATGAATCCTGGCTAGATAAACATTTTAATGTCTTACTACCACATCCTTGCCATTGGGTCAGTTAGTATCTCTGAGTTCTCAGTCTTCAAGGAATATAGTACCTGCCATTGCAGATAATTGAAAAAATTAAACTAGCTAATTGTGAAAGAAGCTGGTTCAGAATAGGCCTCCGAAAGTGTAGTCATTATTATTAATTGCCTTCTACTTAGGAGGAGACAGATTATAATACATCCTCTTGTGTTCTAATTTTCTGCCCAGAGTGGAACAAACAACTTTTTGAAAAGAAAAGTCATCTTTTAAGCAAGTAGACCAAAGCCAATGTCAAGAAAAGAAAGGGCTGGGAGTTTAATATGAAGAGACTGACCATTATAAGAGGGAAGTTAGCTTTCTGGGGATGCAAGAGATAATATCTCTGTAGATTTTACATAGTATTCCTTTAGTTCTTGAAGTAACTTTGGTGCTTTACAGAACACCACATAAGCATTGTTTGCTGTCCCGACTGTATCCATTTTGAATTTATGCTCTGCCTTGCTTGGTAACTCATTTGAGAGGTGCTATTGGCTGAAAATAGCATGGAGTCTGCCCTATTTCTGCCTACTGGGAGTGGAGAGGAACTAAGTCCTGAGCAGGGAAGGCGGTAGTGACAGTGGGAGGTTTGTCCTGCTGTTTACAAAATGTTATAAATATGGTCCCACAAGAATTGCCTGCAGAGAGCTCAAAACTATTTGCTGAGTAGCAACAGTACTTAAAGTGTCCAGTACCCGTCCAAAGGGTCGCCTTTTCATCAAAGGGGCCACTTCATACAGATACATGTGAGACCATCAACTGAGAAAGACAGCAAGTTCATTTACTTATGAATTTTATTAATTGTAGAATGGCCTAAATGCTCAAGATTCATCCTTCAAATCTCACTCAGGAAGCTACCCAGAATCTTCTGACTCTGACTACACCCACCCAGCAACATCTTTTGCAGTTTATAAATTATCTATTCTACTATCTCTTCTACTTGAATAGGAGCTCCTGGAGAACGCAGTTTCTCTTTGCATTTTTCTATCTGTAGTGCCTAGCACATATTAAATGTTTAATAAATGTGAGTTAATTGAATTAAGCAGCCTGCCTCTTGTGAAGCCCAGCGTATGCAGTGTTAGAAATGTTTTAGCATTTGTTTCCCCCTAGATTTGCTTACCAGAATCTTAAATTTAGAGGAGCTTAAAATGGAGATTAAAAATATCACATCTGACCAAGAAACATTACACATGATGGTCCTGAGAGGCAGAGAGGTTAAACAAATTACCTAAGTTCATAGCTTTGAACAATGCCCAAGGCAGAACTGGAACTAATTCTCTCACTCTTCATTTTATAATTTCAGAAAGTATGTAGTAAATTACTTTAAAACTAGAAAACCCTCTCTCTGTTAGTATTTTTATTGGTCATCTGTGGCAACTAAAGTTTCAGTGGTATTTCATCTCATTTTGGGAATTCAGGAGACCAGTACCCTAATCTCCAGAACTTTGGGAGGCCGAGGCGAGCAGATCATGAGGTCAGGAGTTCAAGACCAGCCTGGCCAAGGTAGTGAAAACACGTCTCTACTAAAAATACAAATATTAGCCAGGTATGGTAGCCATGCACCTGTAACAGTCCCAACTACTTGGGAGGCTGAGGCAGAAGAATAGCTTGACCTGGGGATTGGAGGTTGCAGTAAGCCGAGATCACCCCATTGCACTCCAGCCTGAGTGACAGAGCAAGGCTCCATCTCAAAAGACAAAAATTCCCTTTCCAAAAAGAAAATAAAACTTCTTCCAAATGATCTCATTTTTATTTTTCATTTCAACATTCATTTTCTTTCTGTCAAAAACAAAAGTTTTTGAAAACAAAATGTAAACTAATGTCACTTTATCCTCTCTTTTTTGGATAATTGTATCTCAAAATTAGAGTATACCCACCACTGCTCTAACAAAATATTAAAGTTTTCAAACAAAATATTAAAACATTCAAACAAAATATTAAAACATGTTTGCGATAGGGCTTGCAAATGAGATGTTTTGTTTGGCTTTTCCTAAGTATAAATGGTTTTTATCAATTTTACGAAGCAAAGTCATAAACATCATTTAAAACTGCTATATCATCTATATTAGGATTTGAATTCTTATACAAAGGTGAAAAAGTGTTTCTATTTCCACAGTATTTTTTTCCACAGAGCTTCAGCTTAGAAATAATTCTTTTAAAAGTAGGAGGTCTGTTCTTAAAAAGTAGCACATAAATTACAAACTTTAAATAGAATTGACTTATGACAAAATGATAATAACAGCCAATATCTATATTGAAGCTTTACTATTCAAGCATGGTTCAAAACTCTGAAAGGCGGACTCTTTCTCTTTCTTCATCCTGATGTAAATACCACTCATGAAGCGAGGCCATTCCTGATCATGACTGTCCTCTGTGAGCCTTTCCCTCGCTCACTCCAAGTCTTCAGTTTTCACTGTGCCTCTTTGCTCCTTCATAGAATGTGTTGAAATCTGGAGTTGTAACTTCTTTTCTTTAATACACTATAACTACTTCGTGAAAATTCATAATATGTGATATTTAAGGCTCTGAAAAGTCCTGCAGTTAAAAAAGTTTTAAACTTTGTTTAAAAAAGTTGATAAACTGTGTTGAGCAAGCTTATTAGATGACAGAAATCTCTCTCATTTGTGTATACTTTTAGAGAAATGAAAGAAATGTAGAAAAGTTATAAGGATAATAGAATAAATACCCATATTTACACTACCCAGAATTAACAATTGTTAATGTTTTGTCATAGTTGCTTGCTGCCAGTGTTATGTAAGAAATAAAAAGTTGCAGATACATATAAATATCTCTTATTACAACCGAGGCTCATTCCTCTCCCCCACTCCCAGAAACTATTACCAAAATGAGTTTTGAGTGTGCACTTCCAAATGTTTTTATACTTTTATATACATGTAGTAGTATCCATATACTGTCAACTTTTTGTGCTTTTAAATTTTCATAAATAAATATATAATTTTTGTCAACATTATTATTTTTAGATACATTTATGATGATTTTTACTGGTATAGGCAGCCATGGAAGTATGCTATAATTTATCTATTTCTTACCTACAGATGGCCATTAAGTCAGTCACCAAGTTTTTGCTGATTAAAAAATATGTTGTAATGGACATGTCTCTGTATAACATATAGATCAAGAATGTTTTCATTTTTGTTTTAAGAAATGTACCCAAGTGGAGCTATTGGGTCATAGCATGTACACATTTTTAATTTTACTGTATATTCATTGAGAGTTGTTCTTCAGTGTAGCTTTCACAATTTAAACCCGTGCCAGCAATGTGTGAGAGTATCATTTGCTGAATCTCTGTACCAACATCCGTATCTCACATTCTTTATTGCAACTATTAGGTGAAAGTGGTATCTCATTGTGGTTTTAATTTCTATTTCCCTAGTTCGGTGCAAAATTGAATTATATACAGACCCTAACTATTTTAAGATTTTAGTTCCTGGAGAAGGCTAAGTTGGATAGCCAAACTATTTCTGACTTCCTTCTCCCAGGATATGATATACTTTGCAACTGCCCAATCTTTGGCACAGAGAAGGCATTGATTCATCTTAGCTGAATGAATTAATAATGAAAATGTGGTAAGTAAATTGGGCAAGGAACAGTTAACAAGTTACATTACTGACTTCTGCATTTTTACATTTATTATTTATCATACATATTTATGATAATATATCCATAACTAACATAACTGAGGATACACATATTTTAAAAAAATATGTCATTGTTACATTTCTTCAGACTCTTCTTAAACACTTTTTGAATACTTTCCTTTGTTAGGCAAGTAGATTTTTTTAGAGTTTGATGACGATAATCAACATTTAATACTATTTCTCCTGTGCACCTATTTAGAAAGCCCCTTTTTGTCCATGGACAATACTTAGGCACCTTTTTCCATATAGTCTCACCTCACATTATTAATTAAGGAAATATTCCTAATTTAGTCTTTAAATTGAGTTCACAGTGCTTAACTTAGAAGGACTTGACCACATATTTTTGTTTTCCAAAATGTTTTTGTCTCCTTTTCAATTTAAAAATTACACACACTATTAATGCTCATTATAACAAGTCAAGTGCTATAGGACGATATTAACAACTGTATTCATTTAATCCAAATATATTTGTTGAGGTCCCACTGTATTCCAAACAATCTGATAAAGCAGGTGGATATAATGAAGTGGATAAGTAGGAAATAGAAAAATCACATTCACTCATTCGACAAACACTGCTATACATCAGACATTAAATTATGCCCCAAGGATACCAAAAAGAGTAAGACACCATGTCTGCTTTTCAGTAATTTGCTGCCTGGTGAAAACATAAAGACAATACAAAATGATCTCTGCTGGAAAGAATAGAACACATGGTCTCTTAGGGATTCTAGGGAAATTGAGGGATTCTTTGCTGGTTAAGGCTGAGGTAATTCAGGCCAAAGCACCAGCATAGTGAAATGTCTACACAACTGAGTGGGATTATCAAGGAAGATGAAACAGATGGTAGATGTAAATAAAGTCAAAGGTCAGAGCCAGAGAGGAAAATCTCTCTGAGGTGGTCAGAGACTGGGAAGGCACAGAGCTGGGAGAGATGAACTTGAGATATATAACAGTAGTGAGTTCAGCCAGAAGCTGTGGCCAGTATAAGAGTGACCAAGGTCTGTTTTTATGTGGTGTCAGCTGTGGAATGTGGAACCAGGACTGGTCATTAAAGAAGCCCAGTAGGACCACACAGATTGATGGCAAGAGCACATGAGGTTTGTTTCATAAAAAATGAGTAGTAAACTGCCAAGCAGACAAAGTGAAGGAGGGGCAGAATTGGCTAATGCATTGGATGCTTCAGAGAAACTGGAGGTTACAAAGCATAGGTAGGGGCCCATGTAATCTGAGTCTCATGGCAGGGCATGGTGAGGGGTTTAGAAGCTATCATGTGGCTTAAAGTGAGGACAGAACATGATTTATGTGTAAAAATTTTACAGGAGAATACCGAGGAAGATAATAAAACAGCCAAACAAGAAAAGAAGATGGCTAGAAACAAGGCAGGATAGAGAGAGGAGAGGTTGAGGAGTTGAGAAATATGTCAGGATGCAGGGAAAATAACCACATCAACTATTTCCTATTCTTTTTTTTTTCTGAAATAGCCAACTGCAGAGAAAACGCAAGGAGAATGGAATGAAAAATTTCTTGCTCACTTTTATACAGTTTCATTACTTTTAGAGTATAACTAGAGAATTTAAAAAATACAATATAAGAAGCATTTTTCTTTCAGTTGCAGCTGAAGGCAAGCAGGATATAATCACAGGAAAATACAAACTTAGGGCAAAGGAAAATTTCAAGCCTTTAACAGAGAATGTATCGTCATTGTTTGCTGATCAAGAAATTATTTTCCAACAAATTGGCATTGATTTTCAATAAGGCTATAAGCCTGATAATTATTTAAATGTGCTTGCATATTTTATGTTCTGTTAGATACGTTGATATGTTAATTTGTTAATCTACTGGTAGATAAATAAGCAAAATGATGAAATAATAAATTCCAGCTTTTATAACCTGAATTTCAAGTCCTAACCTGGAAGCATTTTCCCACTCTACAAATTATGACAGAAATACGATCTAATGTCTTCCCTTAGAAATACAATTTTAAATTGCCTTTTAAGAAATCATTAATTCTATACTATGTTCCTGGCTTCAATAAGAAAATGATTTCCTTAATCTTTCTTTCACTGAATCTAGACTACTTCTCTCTCTGATCTGTTTCATTTTCCACAAAGTTCAAGACATGAAATGCCCACATGTGTATTTCTTCTTTCCCTTCAGCAGCTGCATTCTCTGCCACATATTTACATGATCTGGTGACCAGCTCATCAGTCCATTCCTCTCATGTGGAAATCACTGGAGTGCAAAGCCCTCTCCGGGTGGCACTGCACTAATTATTTGTACGACATGGCTTGAGGAGCCATGCTTGCTCCGGATTCATTTTGAACTTATCAAGGAAGGATGTGGATGACATCAGAAAAGGATTTTACAAGACTCTGTCTAGACTGCCAAAACAATCTGTGGTGGGAGAAAATTGCGTAAATATGGGCTACCAGGAAACAGTCATTTTTCTTTTCCCCCTCCTTGTGGTCCTTTTTTGGTGTGGGACAGAGTGCAGCCTGGGCTGGCAATTCTGTAAATTATACTCTTTGAATCATGTAATAATAACTCAAGGACCAGAATGATTTAATGCCATATGGTAAGTGAATGTGGGAATCATCTCAGACCAAATAAATAAATAGAAGAAGCAAGTGACTTTGAGCTCGTTTTAACTTATATGTTTCTTCTAAATGTCTTAGCTTTATCCAAGGTTTTGGGGGCATTAGCCAGACAGACACTACAAGGCTAAATAATAAACGGACAAGCGATGATCCAGTTTTTCTGCTTTGGATGGAAGACAGGGTCCAGAATCAACCCATGGGTATCTATGAAAGTTTCTTTCCCTGTACCCTAACTACTCAGGGTGTGGCAGAGTCCCATATTAGCTAAATTGTGGAGGGAAGTCCACAATGGCTACCATGTGCCAAACAATGTGCTGTTTTCCATAATGCTAAGATCCAACTCTTAAAAAGGATAGCTTGGTGAGTTTTCATCATTGAGTTTCCTTTTTAATTCTTGAACTCAGAAATGATCACAAAAAAAAATGGAAATAGATGCACTCCTTGAAGTGTTAAACCTGTGCTATGGGTGACATTTGTTTCTATTTTAAACAAAACTTGGAACACAAGAAAAAGATTCAGAGTTATATGGAACTGAATCTAAAATCCTAACAAGTGTTGCTTTTTCTTCCTGTTTTTCCCTTTTCTGGGTTCCTAATCCATCTTTGGCAGAAATTCTCTTTCCCCGACTCACAGACCACCATATACCTTCTACCACCATGCTGCCTTAGATCACCCAAATACGTTCAAAATTGGCCTATTTGGGGGCCATATTTTTCAAGGATTGTTGAAGATTCCTGAACATTTAGACTAAGGTGCAAATGACCAATTATGCTCCATAACAAATCATTTGAAAAATTAGTGGCTTAAAGCAACAACCATTTTAAAAAATATTTTATGATTTTCTGGTTTGGCTAGGACCTACATGGTTACTCTACTGGCCTCATTTGGGTTTCTTATGACGTTATAGTCAGATGGCATTCGGGTTGCAGATGGGACTTGGTGATTGGCACCTTGACACTCCTTCACAGGTCTCTCTACCTGGCTTCAAATCTTCCAGGGCCCCTCTCTCCATCAGGTTGGCCTAGACTTTGTACCTGGTGGCTCATGGCTCCAACAATAAGGAAGTGAAAGATTACAGGCCTTCTTAATGCCTGAGCTTAGTAGTCTCAGCACGTTAGTTTCTTTGTTAACCCAGCCTGAATTCAAGAGACAAGGGCATAAGCTCTATCTCTTGGTGGATGGAATAGCATGTGTGCACATGGAAAGACAGAATTATTTGAGGCCAACTTTAAAGAGTAACTACTGCCTAGGTATCTTCATACTGGGAAAAGAAAGAAGAAAGAGAAGGAAGGAAGGGAGGGAGGAAGGGAGGGAAGGAGGGAGGGAGGGAAAGGGAGGGAGGGAAGGAGGGAGAGAGAGAAGAAAGAAAGAAAGAGAAAGAAAGGAAGGAAGAAAGAAGGAAGGAAGGAAGAAAGAAAGAAAGAGAAAGAAAAAAAAGACAAACTGTCACAGAAGTCATGTCTTAAAGGAGTGAGCCTCTACTGTTGGATATTTTAGGTAACATGACTATATTGTAAAAGAGATGATTTGGAGTACCCTTTTAGCTCAAATTGTACTGTGAGGGGACATTTTACATTGACTGGAGTAAACCTATTCTGGTCACACCTTCACATCTCTCCTGAGAGTCACGTAACCTCTATCTTCCCCATCAGATACATTTAGGTTCAACCTTAACATAGGGAGAATTGGAGCAGACCATCTAACCTGGACACAGCACAGTCCCCTCCTACCCAGTACAGACCCTCAGAGAATCTGTGAGCTGGACAGGAGGTAGCCGGTTAGAGGGTAAGTAAGCAAGGGCAATATTTGTGTATGTAAAGGCTTAGAGACAGGAAAGCATGTGGGATGGATGGGTAACAGTGTGCAGCTCTAGTTAAAAGGGAACTTGGCTTTAGAAATCCAACGATCCAGTCACAATTCTGTTATTTGCTAGTAATGTGACTTATGACAAATCACTGGAGTTCTTGAACCTCCGGTTTCCTCAACTGAGTAATGAAGAGGTCTGTTGCATCAAAAATGAAGGGAGATGCATGTGTAAAATTACTTTGTTAACTCTAAAGTGTTTTGCAAATGCAAAATTATAAAAGCATAAGATGAGCAGTCATAGAAGATAAACTATAAATTTAAAGAATTATTTTTAAAATTAAAAAACTATTTTTCTAGTTCATGACTGATTAGAAGAAAAATAACAAGAAACAAGTGCAGTGAAGCTGAAAGAAATTAATGAGCACATAAACCACATAGATGGCCCATAATGAATCTATTCAATCTAAAAGCACACTTTACATTGCTCTATATTTGAATCTACACACCTGGTTTACTCTGGAAATTGGTAGACATTTAAAAAGTTTTAGTTAACTAGTTATATTTGCAATTCCTCTATAATTGTATTTAAAGTAGAGATGATTTATCAAGAGCAGAAGTTATTCCATTATTTAAATTCCCACAGGTGTTTGCCTTTCACATTCTAGGACAATTAGCTGACTTGCACTAGTTTGGGACTTGCAGTAACGTTACAGTTAGCATTCATAGGACGTCATAAAAAAACAAATGAGTCATAGGGAAAATTGTTTTATATAGAGCAGTTAACCCTTGTCATGACTTAGATGGTTTGACTCTAACTATAAGACCAAATGTAGTGAGGAATGGAGATGGGGAGGACAAAGAGAAGAAGCTGCTTCCTCCTGCCTTTAGTGCAGGGTTTAAAGAGTATGTCTGCACAATATTCTAGGGCCAACACTGACATATGAGTTTTCATGTGTATATGGAGTGAGAAGCTGACTGAGCATGTGCCTGCAGCCCTGAGTGGGTTTTCTCTTGCCTCCTTGTTGAAACACAAAATGCTGGGTTCACTAATAGACAATGACTCATTTGTGGACACTCCCTTGAAACTCAAGACTCCAAGAATCTGTATGTGGTCTTCAAGAAGATCAGAACAGGTCCAGGGCAGAGCAAGGTTGATGGAGCACTTGCCAGCAGCCAACTGCGCAGGAATTAAAATGTTACAACCGGCAATAATTAGCACTGACACAGTGGATTCAGGCTGTGAGTTGGTCCTACTTTTACTCAAATTGACATTGATATTGATGTCTCTGAACAAATGGGGATATCAAGATGACTCAGATATATATTTAATGCCCTGCTCTTGGCATGTAATATGAGGTCAATCTTTAGAATTCTTTCTCTTTCATGTTTGTAAATCTGGGAGATACTATCACCTGAAAAGCTAAGACAGTCTGGTTCAAAGAAACTGAAAGAGCAAGATCCATAACATACAGGATGAGCTGGCTTTGGCAATAGAGAAAATTCCTTGGAAAATTTGACTTAAGAATATAGTATTTCAATTTTATGCAGACAGTAAACTCAATTTTGACTTGTAGTAGTGAAGCCCTCAAATATGTCATCCTTAGATTCAAAGAACAGATACAAGAACTTGTAGAATAATACTTTTTAAAAAATCACTCATTTTTCACACGAAGTCCTGGAATGGGAATATGTTCAAACGTATTCATCATATAAGAATTTACTGGTACCACCTACATTGTTTGAGGGTCAGTTATCATCTAAAAATTAAAGAGGGGTTATTGGAAAGAGAAAGGGACATAGTTGTTTGAGGACATGCCTTTTGAGCTCCTTATGCTATAATTAAATTAAATTAGATAATACGAAGGGGAAAATTGACGTGATGGACAGCGGAAAAAGATGGAATGGGCTCTGACATTTAGTGTCCTGATGTAAACTCCATTAAGTATGTCACGCTCTTGGTAAGCTCTGTGGAATCATGGCTGTATTGAGAAGCAGCACTCTATTTTGAAAAGCAGAACTGTTGAGTCAGTAACCACAGTGATTTCTATAGGTAGAGTTCAGGGTACAGGAAGCCAGTCTATATCAATAATGCCAGAAGGTCTTCATCCAAAGGTGACTGACTTAGCACTCTTCAACTGAGTGCAGCATTTAATTAATATTTTTTTCTTTTTTTTTTTAACCTATGAATTTATCTTTTTTTTCTGCAAGATATCTCAGGACATGTTAGAAACACAGTGATTTGGTACTTTTATTTTCTCTGGCCTTCTTAAGAAACTAGTTCCAGAGGAGATAGAAGGAGGTAGGAAACAATACATATATAATGTGATAAATATATATGAGATTATATATATATGTATTCTATATATGTGTGTGTGAGCACACATACACACCTTTGTGTATAGTCTAAAGTAGCCCTACATGAAACCAAAATGATTCAGTCAAATTAGTTTGACATCATTATTGGCAAAATCATCCTTCGCTGGCTTCAGTTTTTAAACTGGCATTTTTTGTAGGAGCAGACTAAGTTTATTTTAAGAGTGGAAAAGAAAAATGCTGAGTAAAGAGGTTTAATTTTTTCTGTCACGCTTCTTTCAATTTACTCTGTCCAATTTCAACTTAGAATTCTGGGATTAACCCCCAGTTCTCACTTATTCATGTAGATAGTTCCTGGAGTTGCTTCATATATATCCTGTATCTGGATTAGGTTTGTTTGTTTGTTCTAAACTCTAGAGTGAAGAGAAATGGGAAGGAAAAGTGTGCCTGATTAAAGATAATGTGTAATATAATAATTTTGGGGTGCTATTGGAAAGTAGCAGTAAGCTGTAGGACAAAAGCACTGGAGTTGGAGTCAAGAGGCTTCGATTCCTGTCCAGACTCTGCCTTTACTTAAATCATCTTTAGCATATTGGTTAGCCCCTGGGGGGGGTCTGTGTGTTCTAACCTGTAAAATGAGAGAGTTGGATTGAGTCATCTTTACAGTCAACTTCAGCTTTTCTATTCTGTGATTCTCTTCATGGCATGAAGGTTGAAAATGTACCAAAGCCCTAGATATAAAAAGTGTCAAGTCATTGTTTCTAATAACATAATCTGATTTCACTACAGAATTAATCCAACAGTTTGAGGTCTTGCTAAATAATTTTAAATGTTTGAGAAATAGTCAGTTGACTAGAAAGTGGATGATTTTAGGTTGAATATCCTATTAGTCTATAAAGAACTTTAAATTATATGTGGTAAGAAATATCACAATGGGGATCAGTTAACTTACTCCAATTTTTCTTTCTCTGATATTAGCTTCAACGGTTATTTCATGGTAAACCATCAATGTTGACATGCTGAAGGCTTCCAAAGCTTACAGATTGTCCTTAAACGTCCATAATATTGCCCTAATAATATGGTTTGAATGTGTCTCTGAAAATTCATATGTTGGAAACTTAATCCTTAATGTAACAGTGCAAAAAGGCCAGCCTAATAACAGGTATTGGGTCATGAGGGTGAAGCCCTTATGAATGGATTAATGTAGTTATCATAAAAGTGGATCTGTTATCATAAAAGTGGATCAGTTACCATGAAAGTGGATCAGTTATCATGAGAACTGGTTGTCATAAAAGCAAGGCTGGCTTCTCATGCTCTCTCTCATACATGCTGTCTTGCCCTCCACTCTTCTACCATGAGATGACACTCACCAGATACCAGCACCATGCTCTTGGACTTCCCAGACTCCAGAACCATAAATCTAATGAACTTCTCTTCTTTATAAATTATCCACTCTGTGGTATTCTGTTATAGAAGTAGAAAGTGGACTTGGACATGCAACAATAAAGTTTTTATACTTCAAGGTACCCAAACGCTTTCTACACTTACTTTTAGGGAAAAAAAAACCTAAAATAGTATATAAATTTCTTAGCAAATTAAGACCAAGTTTCCTTTATTTTCTCTATTCTATGATCTCTTCCTAGGCAAGTTCATCCAGTCTCATAGGTATAAGTATAATTTGTATGCAGACAAGTCCCGAAGTACACATCCCAAACTTGATTTTATCTCTAAGCACCAAATCTATATTGTCTGTGGAAGATCTCTAGTGGAAAATCTCTGTGGCGATGTAAATGTAACTTCATTATCTTCCAGGCAAGATCTGTTCCCCTTCTAGGGTTTCCTATCTTGGTTGATGGCAATGTTCACCAGTCATCCAACACAAAATCTGGCAGTCATCTCTGACACATATTTCTATCCCACACGCAATATTCAGTTGTTTTAAGAAATGGAAAATTAGGAATATTTACTCTGTTTTGTTTCTCCCCCTCCTCTCCTCCTTATTCTTCATTTGTCTTTTTTCTTTGATGGTAAACCATTCTCTTATTATTTTCTTTACAATGAGATGGAAATTTCAAAGTACCACAAGACAAAGTCCAGTTAAAGAATTTCACATGAAATTTTATTCCATCTAATACTGTACCTCCCAAATAATTAGAAATTATCTACATTAAAATGTGGAAACTTTAATGAGGAATCTTTTTTTTTTTTTTTTTTTTTTTGAGACAGAGTCTCACTCCGTCACCAGGCGCCAGGCTGGAGTGCAATGGTGTGATCTCGGCTTACTGCCACCTCCGCCTCCCGGGTTCAAGCAATTCTCCTGTCTCAGCCTCCTGAGTAGCTGGGACTACAGGCACGCACTACCATGCCCAGCTAATTTTTGTATTTTTAGCAGAGACGGGGTTTCACCATGTTGACCAGGATGGTCTCGATATCTTGACCTTGTGATCCACTCGCCTCGTCCTCCCAAAGTGCTGGGATTATAGGCGTGAGCCACCGCGCCCAGCCGAGGAATCTTTTAATTGTCCTAGTTGCCGTATGTTCCTGAGCCTGGAATTAATATGGCTTATTTAAGATTGGGACAAATACCTTTCCCATTCTCCCCCAGTGGACTAATTTAATAAGCCTTTGCCCAGAGGAAACCCACTAGGCCTTAATCAATGGGACAAGCTTTTATATAGTATAGACTAAACCAGTGGTTCTCAAAGTATTGTCTCTAGACCAGCATATTTTTGTGTATCACCCCAGATCTATCAAATCAAAAACTCTGAACACACACAAAGCAGTGTTTCAACAAGCCGTCCAGATGATTTTGATATATGTTAGTCTAAGCCACTGCCCTAAGACCAAACAACTGCAAATACAGACTTTATGTATATATTATTAAATCTTAAGCCCAGATAACAAACAATTTATGAGCAAGGATACTATTACCTTAGAACTATCTTGTTAAAACTAATAGTCAACTGTAATAATGAACAATATTATTAGTAATCTCTTATTCTTAAGAAAGGAAAAAGTCTTGATGGGGCGGATCTAAATCTTACAAGATTTGGTCCCCCCAAAATGAGACCTTTTTTTCTTTTTGGCAAATTCTATCATAGAATCCTTTCTTATATCTGTTTGTACAGTTATTTGTATTTCCTCATTGTCATTTACAAAGGCTATTTAGTAGTCTCCTAAGTGTTCATAGTCATCCTTTATATAGTTATCTATATTTCTAAAATATGGCAAATCATGTTACTCCATCTCTTCAACATTGCTTTATACAAGTAATTTTTTCCGTTTTTTTTTTCTTTCTTTCTTTCTTTTTTGCTTGTCTTACCGCTACTTACTTCTCTGTGCTCTGGGGTTTCAAACCTTCTTCCTATGTTCTCTAGTTCAGTCACATTAGACTATTCCACACTGCTCAAACATCTGCTTTCTTCAATAACTTTGTGCCTCTACTGATTTTTTTCTGTAAATTAAAGTTTTATAGCTTCCACTGTGATACCTTCTCTGATTTTTTCATCAGAATAAATTGTTTCTTTTGTCAGAGGCATGTGAACCAGAGCAAGTCCATCTTCAATAGGGGCTGGGTAAAATGGGGAAGATACCTACTGGGCTGTATTCCCAAATGGTTAAGGCATTCTAAGTCACAGGATGAGATAGGAGGTTGGCACAAGATACAGGTTATAAAGACTTTGCTGATAAAACAGTTTGCAGTAAAGAAGCCAGCTAAAGCCCACTGAAACCAAGATGGTAACGAGAGTGACCACCTGTCACCCTCACTGCAACACTCCCAACAGCACCATGACAGTTTATGAATGCCATGGCAATGTCAAGAAATTATATGTTCTAAAATAGGAGGCATGAATAATTCACCCCTTGTTTAGCATTTAATCAATAAATAACCATAAAAATGGACAACCAGCAGCCCTCAGGGCTGCTCTGTCTATGGAGTCACCATTCTTTTATTCCTTTACTTTCTTAATACACTTACTTTCTCCTTATACTGCGGACATGCCCTAGATCCTTTCTTGGGTGAGATCCAAGAACCCTCTCTTGGGGTCTGTATCTGAACCTCTTTCTGTAACACTAGTTCTCGGTAGAATTCTAACTTACCACTGTATGTATACTATCCATTTTAATCTTTATAACAACCATATAAAGCAATTCTCATAAGCTCCATTTTACAGGTAAGGAAGATGAGGTTTCAAGAGTTTAAGTATCTTACCCATGTTCAAACTGATAATAAATACTGGAGACATGATTAAAATTCACACCTATTTGTGACTCAGGAACTGATTCTCTCCTGACTTGTCATGATGTGCCTCCATCTAAGGTTTATTTCAATACCTCAAATTATAGTCATGTATGTGACTGTTTCTTCCACAAATTGCTTAAAGGAAGGAATTATTCACTCTAGATGCCTGTTGCCACTACAATGCATTACATATGTAAATTTTCAATGTTTGTTGTAATAAAATTAAATCGAATTCCTTTCCAGCGATTTTCAACTGAGATGTTTTTCATTTGTTGTAACCTCTAACTCTGATTCTTTTGGTAGAGATAGAAATACTCATTAATTTAATCACCACATGAGGGGTGTGTGAATCAATGCTGATGCTGGTAAATTTTTCACTTTTTACTTCTGCAATGCTGACAAGGCTGCTGATGTATGACAAACATGTTGGCTCAGCTCAGATTTAATAAACCAAATCGTTTGTACATGCTAATGTAATAGATGACCCTTTTTGCTCTTACAGAAATTGCAAGTTGATTATTAATTATAAATGCCCTAGGACTATGTGCTTTTGGCAAGCTACAAGTTCTTCCTTGTCTAAACTTTTCTTTACTTTTCAGAATGGAAAACGAAGAAATGAGCCATATTTGTATCCAGGGAAGAATGAGTTGCAAACCTAGCTATGGTTTTGAGATTTTAATTACTATGGTTAATCTGCTTAAAAGTGACTAAAACTAAATAAATGGCTCAAATTTTTGCTTCATAGATTCTTTATAGATCCAAAATACATTGACCCTCCAGATCAACACATTTTGGTCTTAACCCTAGAGCAGGAATTGGCTTTGCTCTAGACCTGTATAATTCTCCTTTTGCTTGATCTCCTCAGGAACTATAGAGCATCAGCACATTTCCCCCAACTCTCAGCTGCCAAATTAGCATCCTCATCTTCCCTGTCTACACAAGTTTATAGGATTACTGGAGTCCTGATTGGCTACATCCTGACACAAGTGCTTTCTTTAAATACCACCTTCCCTTCCTTTTTACTGATTTTTCTTGGGTTATGTCTTTGAACTTGTTCTTTCAAAGGACTCAGCAGGCTGCATGGTTTCAAAGCAGATCTGAGGGCTGAAAAGACTCAGCAAACTTACACACTAAGAGCAAAGTCCAAAGAGTCAGAGGGAAAAAGAAGAAAGAATTAAGATAGTTCCAAGAGAGGCCACTATGGAAGTGAACTATTGATCTTTCTGTAGAGATAAAGCATGATCTGGGAGGTATAAGCAGAAGAAAATTAAGTTGACAGTTATCTATTTTAAGAGATCCAAACCAAATGATCAAAGCAAAGCATTTCATTGAATTTTTTGAACTTCTATTGGTTGTTGCAAAAATGTACTGAATGTCATTAAAACAGTTCTTATTTATCTAATTCAACTGAGTTGTTCTACCTTCATTTAGTTTTTCAGCATAGGAGAGGAAATATGAGAATGACCAAAATCTTAGTTATTTTTACAGCCTTAATTGCTTTCTACAATAATTCACTCCAGAAAGCCCCACCCAACTGAATTTCCTGTTCTTCATCTATTTTCACAAGTTTCTCTTTCTGACCTTTTTCTTTCACTCACCTTTTCCTCTCCACATCTTTTCAAATTTCAAAGAGGTGGTGGTTGGGGCATAGCCAGGTTTGGGCAATAGGCTTAAGGCAGGAAGGTGTGGTTAGGGTGGAGGTGGTAGGAAGGCATTCTAGCTCTTTTTATTTTCGCATTTCAGGTCTTGGTAAAATGCAGTCTTTGTATGTGTGGGTGTTTTTCTATGATGTGCAAGTATGCACAACTCTATCTCTCAAATGAGTAATTATGAGTATGCCAATCTTGAAATAGCCTATGAATTTATATTACCTACAAAAGAAATTGTGCACTCATAGGCAATTTCACATGGTGCTCAACTTTCCAGAGAATGCAAACAACCAAATTATTTCACAAAAGGAAATAATTAGGGAGATTGATTTTTTTATTTCATTTTTATTTTGAGTAGGAATAATCCTATTATTAATAAGGCATTTATTTGAAAATCACTCTGAATAGATAAATATCTTCATAGGCACAAACCAAATTTAATTCAACATTATTGTGGCAATATCAACATAATAAACTATTAATTTATCAACAAAAGGAGATAATTTGGTTTTATACAGGGAATTTCTGAGAACATGTGCCCAGAAATCTTTATAGAAAGATGTTTTGTGAACAGTTTATGATTTTGGCATTAGGTGTTTAGAAACGATGCTTTGTAGTCAAACTATGTGGAAGCAGAATGAGGCCTTAGATACCACCTAGTACTGTCACTTTAGAGAAAGAAATTCTATAGCTCCTAATTGCGTAACTCCAGGTCATTACCCTCATTAGATATAGAGGCAGGATCTGTTTATTCTGCACCTTCCATTAAGCCAAACTGACTCGTTTTTTTTTTTTTTTTTTTTTTTGAGATAGAATCTGGCTCTGTTACCCAGGCTGGTGTACAGTGGTGTGACCTCAGCTCACTGCAACCTTCTTCTCCAGGGTTCAAGTGATTCTCCTGCATCACCCTCCAGAGTAGCTGGGATAACAGGCATCCGCCACCACACCCAGCTAATTGTTGTGTTTTTAGTAGAGATGAAGTTTCATCATGCTACCAGGCAGGTCTCGAACTCCTGACCTCAAGTGATTTGCCCCACTCGGCCTCCCAAAGTCCTGGGATTTCAGGCATGAACCACTGCATCCAGCCCCACACTGCCTTTTAAGGCTCCTTTTCAACCTAGGATGCTACAGTCCTGAGCAAACTTATCAGGACCATAAGTGTTGAAAGAAATAAAACACTCTTGAGATTTTTAACATCGTAAAAACTAGTGTAGATGGCATAAATGTTCATTGATACTTTAAGTTCAATCAGATATAGTTATACTTGGATATTAATGTCCATATATTTGTCTTCTGCCAAAATAATTATGTTATGATTATAGCCATTTAAGAAAGTCTCAACGCAATGTAAATAGACATTTATAATATGTGGTGAGCACTCTGATTCCCAAATTCATTATGAATGACTCACGAACAGTGTAAAAGAAGTTTAATTTCAGCTTTTTTCCCCTTATTTAGGAACTCACTCAAATTTCATTACAAATAGAAAAGTCAGTATTAAGTTGAGTTTTCCATAGAATTAGATTTGTAATGGAAAAAGAAAATAGGAGCAACAAACAAACTCAGTCTGAAATTTAGAAGGCTGGTTGGAAAAGCCCTTGACTAATCCTCAGGAGAGGATCAATGCCAATCTTATTTTACTGAATGATGTGTAATTATTCTCGTCCTTAGATTTCAATTGAAAATTTCTTTTCTTCTTAAGTTCTTAAATCTGCCTTTAGTTATTTGACACAGTATGTTTGAGGTAAACACATGCACTCTGGGATAAAAAACAGAAATTATTTTCCCCATCATAATTCTGTCAATTTGTGTGCATAG
Organism: Ateles fusciceps; assembly: GCA_036589455.1. NCBI lineage: Eukaryota > Metazoa > Chordata > Mammalia > Primates > Atelidae > Ateles > Ateles fusciceps. The sequence continues at coordinate 8,220,859 of JAZHEH010001606.1, read as the reverse complement.
ATCTGCATAAATTACCTTTCTGAACTTTTCTGATGCAATTTAAAAAACAACCTTCTTTTGAAATATTTTCTTTTTCCCATTATGTCTCATCCAATTTTCATTTTTTCTAAGTTTTCCAATGATATGATTCTTTCATATACATTTTTTTCTTTGTAGACACAGGATTTTGCTTTGTCATCCAGGCTGGAGTGTAGTGGCAAAATTATAGCTCACTGCAGCCTCCAACTCCTGGGCTCAAGTGATCCTCCCAACTCAGCCTCTAGAAACTTCAGGTACTGGTCATCACACCTGGCTTAATTTTTCCAATGACATCAGGGAAGAGAGAGGAAAAACAAAGTGAAACAGACAGACAGACTTGTGAATATACATAAAGGTTTTTGTTTTTGTTGATTTGTTTGTGATCAGTGTTAACATCAAAAGTGATAAGCCGTATTGGTAGCATATTCCCTTGATGTGACTAGAATAGTGCTCTACCTCTGTAGTCTTTTTTCCAAACACACATCATCCCAACCTAATCACGAGAAAACCATCAGCCAAATCTTAATGAAAGGGAGTGCTATAAAATGCCTGACTGTAATCCTCAAAACTGCCAAGGTCATTGAAAATCAGGAAAGTCAGAGAAACTGTAAAAATCCACAGGAGCCTATGGAAATACGACTGTTAAACGTAGTGTGGTATCCTGGATGAGAACCTGAAACAGAAAAAGAATACCAGGAAAAAAATGGGAAGGCCTTGATAAAATATGGACTTTAGTTAATAAAAATTATTAATACTCGTTCATGAATTGTGACAAATGTACCATACTAATGTGAGGTCTTAATAATAGGGGAAATTTGATGTGAGTATATGGGAACTCTCTGAGCTGTCTTTCAGTAATTCTATAAATCTGAAACTGCTCTAAAATGTACATCTTATTTTCTATGAGAAGCATGTTAGTGTCCCTTTATAGAGGAAGAGGAGTGGGGGAGGGCATTCTGGCAGAAGTTTCAGCCCATGCAAAGGTACTCAAGATATCATCTACCCCATGGCTCCTCCCCTTCCATTTCACCTTTGAAGGAATCTAGACCCAGAGTCCTCAATATCCTATTCCTTAGCTCCCTCCATTCCAATGCAAATAGATCAGTGAAAGAACAATGGAGTTGGAGATAGAAATCTGGGTTTCGGTTCTGTTTCTCCCTCGTCCCTAACTGTAAGACCTTGAGCAAGTGCTTAAAGTCTTTAAGCAGGGTTTTTTAAAAATAGAACTAACAACTCCTGCTTACTTAGAAAGACTGTTGCAAGCATCAAAAGGGAAAACAGATGTGAAAAAATAAGTGAAAGCTGTGATTATTTCCATTTCCCACATCCTAACTGCTCTATCCATCCCCCTCCTGCTCAAAGCCCAGGGACAACTTTTAGCTACACTCCTCGGTTCTGCAGGATCTGGGGAGGAAAGCTCATCTTAAGTTCCCAGATTAAACGCCCATCTAACAGGCAGTTGGCTATGTTTCTTTCCTGATCAGCCTCAGAGTGATGCTGCAGCAGATAAAATGGTAGCAGGAGCAGTGAGGAATAATGAGTTTGGTTCTAGGCTTCATTTGTTTGCACCTGCTAGCCTAGGAGACGATTATACTAGAAGGATTTGATGTAAACACAGGTCAGAAAACCAGGGTTCAAAACACATCCACCATCCTTTGCTGCATCAATTAATACCTCTGTATTTCAGTTTCTCACCCAAAAAATGTGAATTATATTTTCTACTCTACATACTTCCCATAATACCCTAAATTTATTATAGAAAATACCACGTACTAAAATTATCCCCTGACCATTGTCTCTAAAATAAGATTATAAGTTCCTTCATATCATAAAGCAGTTCTTGTTTATAGTTACATGCTCAGTATTTGGTATATATTAGATGTTAAACAAATGACTTGTAAATTTAAAATTGGAAATTGTGTGTCAGATTTCACATCCATGACTAATTCTATTACCTCATTTAACCTTTAGAATCACTCAGGGGTAGGGTGTGGGGTGAATTAATAACTCATTTTACAGCTGAGGTTATGAGAAGTGACCAAGTATATGCTTCCACCCGAGGCCTGGCTCTTGCAAATCTGAATACTCATGTCTGGAATGCTCTGCTCTCAGACATCATAGCAGTTCACTCTCTCACCTCTTACAAGTTTTTTTTTTTTTTTTAAATGAATAAGCTATAGAATTTATTGAAATTTAAAATATCTGAACTAAAAAGTGAGCTATATCATATTCTTGGTTTTTACTGAAATGTCACTTTCTCCTTGAGGGCTTCTTTAACCAGCCTATGTAAAATTTCAAATCTTATTCTTACCCACAATGCCCTCTTTCAAAGCCTACTTTATTTTTGCCTATAGCAATTACTATATTTTGTCTATAGCAACATTTTTGTCTATAGCAATTTATATTTTGTCTACAGCAATTATTATGCTCTAATTTCCCCACTTTCTAATGCCTACTTTTAAATTTTGTTTATGACTGCCTTCCCACTTCCCCTTTACATACATACACTAGCATGTAAGCATCATTAGATCAGGAATTTTTTCCTGTTTTGTTTACAGATCTTAGAAGATCTGTAAACCATCATGTTCCCAGGTTTTAGAAGAGTGCCTGACACATTGAATGAATGAATACACTCATGCATGAGTGAATGAATGGGAGTTGAGATCTGGGATCTATGTTATATTCAGTTCTATAATTTTATATCAAGAAGGTTCTCTACAGTGAACAAGGTATTTTTAAATAAAGTGATCTCTTATCTTTGTTGAGTTTTATTGATATGACTGTTGTTTTATTTGTTTGAATGTCACTTAGATTCCTCTGTTAGAGATTAAGAATACTACTTGGAATTTAAAAGCTCTTGTATCCCCTGAATAAAATTTTAGCTCTCCAAGCTGAGTCATGGAGAAGGAATTAAAATAAAACCAGGGAAATTTCTTCATTACATCTTTAAAGAATCAATTGCTTACAAAGTTCCATTTATGCTAAGAACACACACACACACACACACACACACACACACATACACACACACACACGATGAAAATGTGGGGGTGGAATAATTTTATATCTCAAGAGATTAATGACAGGGAAGTGGGACCTGAAGGTTTGAAGGATGATTAGAAAAAAGAATTATTTTCTCCACAGGTCTTTCTTCTTTTGACTGTGTTAGCTAAAGAATTTTATTTATTTACTTCCTTTTTTTGCACAAATTTAGGGGGTACATGTTTAATTTTGTTACATGCATAGATGCATATGGTCAAGTCAGGATTTTGGGGGGATTCTTCACCTGAATAACATACATTGTACCCACTAACTAATTTCTTATTCTGAACCCTCAACTTGTGTTTGGTATTCTAAAGTAAAAACAAGTAAGCCTTGGAGAAACAAAGAAATTGTTAGTTATGAATGTATCCTTATGAAATAATTTATGTTCCTTTTTAATGATTTTTCATTCTAATATTTCTTAGAAGTGTTCTTGTAAAGGTCTAATGTATACACAGGCCGTTATCTTATTGGTCAATACAAAGTAATGACTTTCTATTTTACCTTTGTCTGTAGTACTTCAAACTTATCTTTTCATATCCATGAACTTGAGTCCATTTTAGAGGACTTCAAAGAATTTGATGCATTTTAATATACCATTCAACTAAATGGCTTGAGTTTTTGTTTGTGTGTATGTGTTCCTGAGGGTGGTTCTATTTAAATTATTAAACTGTTATAACTTAAATTTTCAAAACATATACAAAAATGCTTTAGATTTCTGTGATGTGATAGGGACTAGTTTTCTTTAAATTCTAACGTTATTCCTATGAGTCTTTCAAGTGCAGACTGCGAATGATTTAAGAAAAGCTTAGTGCATAGGCCAGTTGTTCTCATATTAAGAATCACACAGAATCTTGTAAAAATGGAGATTCTTTCTGAAGCCCTATTAGACTATAAGCTCCACATGATTAAGGATTTGTCAATTTTGTTCACTGCAGTATCCTCAGCACCTACAGTGCCTGGCACATAACAGATGCTAAACAAATAATGGTGAATAAATGAATAAGAATCTAGTTTGAAGACATCATGGGAATTTGCACCTTTAAAATTCCCCTTAGTGCTTCTGTTGTAGGGGGTCCTCCTGACCAATCACAATGGAGAAACCTTAACTTATATTTTCTAATTATTCATCATTGTATAGATGTTATCACTACTGTGGGATTCTTCACTACTTAATGGTTGTGCTACTTTCCTCACTTTTCTTTCCAAACATTTTTATTGCTAAATATAATACATAAAGAAAACTTCAATGTCAGCTTAAAAAACTATCATAAAGCAAAAAATTGTGTGACCATTACCCAGGTCAAGAAATAGAATGTTGCCACTCTCTAGAAGCCTCACTTTGCGACCCCTCCTTTCACGATATCCTCTTTTTCCCTTAAGAGAATCATAACCATGACTTTTCTGATATTCAAATTTCTGTTTTCCTTTACTGTTTTCCCATCTGAACATACATCCCTAAACACAATAGTTTAGTTTTGTTTATATATAAGTAGAATCATACAGTTTATATTATTTTGTGTCTGACATTTTTTTTTACTCAATGTGTGTCTGAGCAATTCATCCAGGTTGCTGTGAATATCTGTGTTTGTTAATTTTCTTCCTGTTTGTCCATTCCAATGTACAAAAGGGTTAATCCAAATGACCTTGTCATCATTACTACAAGTGGAAGTCAGATTGAGTTTCCTGACCTTTCCATCAGCAAGGGATAATATAAATATAAACATAGGTGATTTAGATATATAGACACCATACAAGCATGGTATATATACATCTGTTATTTAACAGAGCATATTCAGTAAAGAAGTTGCATATATCAAGTAACAATTTCATCAATTTGTGTTAATAAAAGTATATAAACCTGCTACTCAGAGCCTACGAGTGAATTGAATTGATAAAGTCTCTGTGTCCCTTACACTTCGGGTCACAGAGCCCAGGGAGAGTGTAAAGCCTAATGGAGAGTGTGGGTTTTAGAGTCAGGCTACCTGCACTGGATCACTGCTTCATTTACCAGCTGTGTGCCCCAGGGCTACTTCCTTACTCTTCCCTAGTCTTATTTTTCTTGTCTGTAAAGAAGGGATTTTAACAATAGTTACTTCATAGAATTTCTGCAGTAATTGAAAAAGATAGTGTCTGAGCAGCTCTTGATTGATATTGGGTACTTACCACGTGATAGTCCTGCCTCTAAAGACTTCTAACAGCCTTATGTGTAATTAATTCATTTAATCCTCCCTTAACTGAGAGCCCCACAAAGATATGTGGAAAATGCAAAGGTACGAAAGACTAATACATGAGGTCTGGGTTTCTAAGATCAAATACATTTTATTCTAATTCTAATGCGGATTTAAAAATAGCACGGAATAACCCCTAAAAGTGAGTTCTAAAAGGTATTTAAAGGCATACTTGTGAGGAATGCTATTTTTAATGTCTTTACTTTTTAATGAACAATGACTCATTGCATAAATAAAATTATCTCTTTCTCTAGTTGTTTCCTGTAAACAAAGAAGGCTTGTGTTATAAAGCAGAGTTATGCTAGATTAAGAGCTTCTTGACCTTATTCTGGAAAACTATACATTGTAAGTCCAGAGGAATATATTAATGAGGAAGTGAACCTCAAATGAGAATATGATAATATGAAAAAGATTTTAGTTATAATAATGATTGTTAACATTTATTAGTTGCTCACGTTTTTATAGTAACACTAGGCACTGAAGTAAATACATGTGATGAGATGACATTTTGAGATAGTAATTTTTGTTTTCCTCTGAATGTCTCTCTTTTCTTTCACCTAATTTAATTAGAAAGTCAAAGCAGGAGGAGAAATATGGGTCAGGGAGTGAAGGATCTCAGCAGTAACCAGTGCGATCTCACATACCCCCTCCCTCCTTTCCAAACAACTGGCTGTTGTCTGAGAGTCTGGAACTCTGCTATCCAATACGTTGGCCATGAACCAAATGTGCTATTTAGCATGTGAAATGTGACTAGTCTGAGTTGCAATGTGCTACGTAAAATACATACCAGCCTTCAGTCACTTCAAACAAAACAATTAATGTAAAGCTCTTCATTAATTTTTTGTATTGATTATATGTTGAAATAATCATATTTAAATATATTGAATTAAATATATCCTCAAAATTAAATTCATGTGTTTCTTCTAAGTTTTTAAAATGTGGTTTCTAGAAAATTTAAAGTTACACATACAACTCAAATTATATATCTATTAAGAGCAGTGGTCTAGAACCTGGAACAACTCTGAGAGTAGAGAGGCAGTCTACAAAGGGCTGAGATTAATTTACAGCAGGTGGAGTGGGAGGTTTAAAAACAAATTAAATTGAGTTATTAAAATAAATTTCTATCTCTTACATCCTGAGTTTTGGGGCTGATATTTATAATTGTTGCACATACCTGATCTTACTTAATTTTTATCATAACCCTAAGAAAATATTACCTGTATTTTAAAATTAAAGAGACTAAAACTTGGTTTAGGGAGTACACTAAACCAAAATCACACAGCCAAGTACTAGATTGAAGCCAGGAAGTCTGCCTCCAAGTCCATATTTTTAAGCACCACGCACTACTGTGACTCCAGAATATAATGCCTGCATAAAATGGTTATAAAAATTGGTACACTGAGCATATGTGATATACCTTTTCTTCTTCAAAGAACAAATAAAATCTAACTTCTCCAAGATAACTCAACACATGTCCCTAACTCTGAGAGGCAGAATGAGAAGATTCAAATTCTGCATCCAAAGCAGTGTCTAGGTGCTTTCAGGTTCCATTCTCAAAGCACAGAAACTAATGTATATACAGGAATTTATCATTCTTATGTTATGTTTGTATGGTTCCCCACAGTTTGCAAAACTTTGAGATAAATTTATGTCATTTATGTGACAAAACTTGCACATAAATGATTTATTTAATGAAACCTGGAAACTGGGAAAGCCTGAACGACTTGCACAAGGTCTAACAACTCATAAGGCTTATTCGGACCAGCTCTCTTGCCAGTGCACCACATGATTTTCCATAACACAGCCTGTAGAAATTAGCAAAAGGAGGACAAAGATATAACTTAGGAAACTGGAGAGAGAGAGAGAGAGAGATTGCATTTGGGGAACTGAATTAAGAGAAGAGGCACCATGGAAGAGGAGAACAGATAGATTTGACAGATACTAGAAAGCAGACTGCACATGATTTGGTGCCTTATAATTTTTGTGATGGTTAATTTTGTTTGCCAACTTGGCTGGGTCATGGGATGCCCAGATACTTGGTTAAACATTATTTCTAAGTGTGTCTATGACAGCGTCCTGGATAAAATTAGCATTTGAGTCCATAGACTGAGTAAAGTAAGTTGCCCAACTCAATATGGGTGGACATCATCCAATCCACTGAGGGTTTAAATAGAACAAAACTGTGGAGAAACAGAGAATTCTTTATCCCTGCCTGTCTTCAAACTGAGACATTGTTTTTCTCCTAAATTCAGACCTGACCTTACACCATCAGCCCTTCTGGTTTTCAAGCCTTTGGATTAGGACTGGAACTACACCACTGGCTCTCCTGGTCTCTAGCCTACTGGTGGCAGACTGTAGGACTTTTCAGCCTCTGTATTAGTCCAATTTCACTTTGCTGATAAAGACATACCCAAGATTGGGAAGAAAAAGAGGTTTAACGGGACTTACAGTTCCACATTACTGGGAGGCCTCAGAATCATAGTGGGAACCAAAAGGCAATTCTTACATGGCTGTGGTAAGACAAAATGAGGAAGATGCAAAAGCAGAAACCCCTGATAAAACCATCAGATCTTGTGAAACTAAATCATTACCATGAGAACAGTATGGGGGAAACTGCCCCAATGATACAAATTATCTCCCACCAGGTCCCTCACACAACATGTGGGAATTATGGGAGTACAATTCAAGATGAGATTTGGGTAGGGACACAGAGCCAAACCATATCATTCTTCCCTTGGGCCCTCCATATCTCATGTCCTCACATTTTAAAACCAATAATGCCTTTCTGAAAGCCCCCAAAAGTTTTAACTCATTTCAGTGTTAACCCAAAAGTCCATAGTCCAAAGGTTCATCTGTGACAAAGCAAGTCCTTTCCGCCTATGAGCCTGTAAAATCAAAAGCAAGCTAGTTACTTCCTAGATACATGGGGGTACAGGCATTGGGTAAGTACAGCTGTTCTAAATGGGAGAAACTGACCAAAACAGAGGGGTTACAGGGCCATGCAAATCTGAAATCCAGCAGGGCAGTCAAATTTTAAAGTTCCAAAATGATATTTGACTCAATGTCTCACAGTCAGGTTACACTGATGGAAGATGTGGGTTCCCATGGTCTTGGGCAGTTCTGCCCCTGTGGCTTTGCAGGATACAGCCTCCCTCCCAGCTGCTTTCATGGGCTGGTGTAGAGCATCCGTGGCTTTTCCAGGAGAATGGTGCAAACTGTTGATGCATTTACCATTCTGGTGTCCGGAGGATGGTGGTTCTCTTTCACAGCTCCACTAGGCACTGCCCCAGTAGGGATTCTGTGTGGGGGCTCCAACCCCACATTTTCCTTCTGCACTGCCCTAGCAGAGGTTCGCCATGAGTGCCCTGCCTCTGCAGCATACTTCTCCCTGGTTATCCAGGCATTACCATACATCCTCTGAAATCTAGATGGACGTTCCCAAGCCTCAATTCTTGACTTCTGTGCACTGGCAGGCTCAACACCATGTGGAAGCTGTCAATGCTTGAGGGTTGCACCCTCTGAAGTCACAGCCCCAGCTTTACATTGGCCTCTTTCAGCCATAGCTGGAGCTGCTGGAATGCAGGGCACCAAGTTCCTAGGCTGCACATAGCCCATAGCACGGAGACCCTGGGCCTGGCCCATGAAACCATTTTCTCCTAGACCTCTGGGCCTGTGATGGGGCAGGGGGTGGTTGCTGTGAAAACCTCTGACATGCCCTGGAGACATTTTCCCCATTGTCTTGGGGATTAACATTAGGCTCCATGCTATTTATGCAACTTTCTACAGCCAGCTTGAATTTCTTCTCAGAAAATGGGTTTTCTTTTCTATTGCATTGTCAGGCTGCTCTGCTTCCCTTATAAAACTGAATACTTTTAACAGCACCCAAGTCACATCTTGAATGCTTTGATGCTTAGAAATTTCTTCCTCCAGATACCCTAAATCATTTCTTTCAAGTTTAAAGTTCCACAAATCTCTAGGGTAGGGGCAAAATGCCACCAGTCTCTTTGCTAAAACATAACAAGAGTCACGTTTGCCCCCCGTTCCCAGCAAGTTCATCATCTCCATCTAAGACCACCTCAGCCTGGACCTTATTGTCCATTTCACTGTCAGCCTTTTGGTCAAAGCCAGTCAACAAGACTCTAGGAAGTTCCAGACTTTCCCATGTTTTCCTGTCTGCTTCTGAGCCCTCTAAACTGTTCCAACTTCTACCTGTTACACAGTTCAAAAGTCACTTCCACATTTTCAAGTATCTTTTCAGCAACACTCTACTCTACTTGTACCAATTTACTATATTAGTCTATTTTCATGCTGCTGATAAAGACATACCCAAGACTGTGAAGCCAAAGAGGTTTAATTGGACTTACAGTTCCACATGGCTGGGAAGGCTCAGAATAATGGTGGAAGGCAAAAGGTACTTCTTACATGGCTGAGGCAAGAGAAGATGAGAAAGATACAAAATCAGAAATCGCTAATAAAGCCATCAGATCTCATGAGACTTAATCACTACTGTGAGAATGGTATGGGGAAAACCACCTCCATGATTCAAATTTTCTCCCACCAGGTCCCTCCACAACACATGGGAATTACGGGAGTACAATTCAAGATGAGATTTGGGTGGGGACACAGAGCCAAACCATATCAGCCTCCATAATCATGTGAACCAATTCTGTATAATGAATTAATAAATTATCTATCTATTTATAACTTTTGAACACACCTGACTTAATTTTTACTATAACTCCAGATGACTGATTGATAGATAGATAGTTAGACAGAGGGACATCTGGAAGCCCACTGGAGGGAAAAAAAAAACCACTATAAATCCCTAGATGGATTGACATCAGTAAGAGAGCTTTGGCAAACAGCCAACATTACAAGGCTTTATCCCTTCCCAATTATGCTAAGAATACAATGGGCTTCCAGATTTATCAATAAGAGAGGAAAGGGAGAAGAAGAAGGCAAGGATGACTCCCAGGTCTGGCACCACGAGGTGTTAGAGAGTGTTAGTCATTGACCAATATCTGTACTGCAAAGGTTAAAAAAAAAAATTTCCACCTTTCAGGTGATAATAGTTTTCCAACCCCCCAACCCCAACTTGTTAGCAAGCACAAATTCATCAAAGCTATAATTGTTTTTCAAACATATATTTAGTTATTTTTCTCTGAGTGGGTTTGGCCCTTGATGCATAATTTTCCTCCCTATGTTGAGGTGATGAGACTGAATAACTGAAGGGTTACGTTTTGGTATAAGTTGCATGTTAGCTGTACTAAACATTTGAGAGAGAGAAAAAACATTATAAAATCCTGGATGGGTTCATGTCAGTAAAAGTGAGCATGTAGAGAGGCTGGGTAAAAGCAAACATTACAAGATTTTACCCCTTCCCTTCCTAATTATGCTGAGAATGCAACAGGCTTTCAGACATACTGTGGGGGACAAGATAACCAAGGCTTTTATTTAACTCACTACCTTCAAGTCCCATTTTCAAACTGTACACTTGACTTCATTTAAAAGATCAAATACTAAAGCCTTGAAACACACACACACATACTCACAAGCACACACATACACACATACACATTATAAGTACTTAAGAAAGAAGTGGCTACTTATGCTGCTGAAAGGAGCCTGGTCAGCTCCTGACTTTCAAGGAGGTCATTTGTGGATTTCTTTATTCCCTTTTTCTGCTGCTAATGGTTTCCTTTAATGTTATCTTCCCTTTGATGATTTATCTGTTTGATAGAGACTCCAAAGAAGGTAACAAGGAAAATGAGAGGCTAAAAATGTTTCCCAGCTGACTTTAAAAAGATTTATAAGGCAGCAAATTGTCCATGGCAACTATATACAATTTGCAAGCATTCTAAGGAGCCAGAAACATTTTCGTGACAGAAGCTACACAATATTCACTAGCTTTTCCTGTGTCAATGCTGTCTGGTAAAATGGAGTTATTGGAAATTAGAACATGTAGCCTGAATAAACACAGACCCAGTTAAGGAACACAGTTTATTTATAATATGCCCTAAATTCTATTAGCGGTTACAACTTTGAGCCTCTAGAGATGGAAGTCAAAATAAAAAAAAGGAGTTGCAAATTTTTAATAGCTATGAAACTGGTCTTCAAACAAAATCTTATACTGATGTCCAATAGTGTAAATCTAATACAAGTTGAAAGCTGGAATAGGCCCCTGCCCAATCCTCTTTTTTCCTTGCAGTGTCCTGAAACAAATTCATGGGACTATTAGACTGTCATAGAGAAAGTTTGAAAACTGAAAATCACTCCTTCAGACAATGTATAGAAGATATCATAAACCCATTCGTGGATAGTGATGCTTGACATTTTAAAGTGTTTATTTTGAGAATGGTGCTAAATGCACATGTTTTGCATTCTTTACATAATCCATTAGTAATGTATGTGGAAGAAAGCATTTTTAATAGATACTATCATGTGTTCAGTTGGTAAATAAAATCTTTTAAAATTATTGCCTATGACAACTGATTAGGATTTTGGTGGATTAGTGTCTCAAGAGAAAATTATTTACAGGCATCCACTTCTGGCAATATAACAGACATAGATCCTGAAATCCTGCAGATACAAAACATCTGGGGATGTGAGGTATGAGAACACACACACAAGACATAGACACACATACTTTTAAATCATTGAAAGATAATGGAAAAGGTAAGAATCATTTGAGGCTAAGAACAAAGCAAAACAAATCAGTCCATGAAGGAAAATGAGTACTGAAATTGCCACATCCCTTAAGTACATGTATAGAACTCTGTGACCAAGAGGTTCCACACATAGAAGTTCGCAGGAAGGAGGGGAACTGTGTTCTAAGTCATGGGGTTGTTACAGGCTACACAGCCTAGAGTCTTGCCCACATAAAGCCAAGCTGAGGAAGTGTACTTGTTTGTAAAAATCAACTGTTACATTTTCAGGAATTTTGCCAGCTGAATGACTTCATAGAAGTGGCTTTAAATAAGCCATAGTGAGAGTAGTTACTCCACAGAAATCCACATGGGCTATAAAGTAGGGCACCCTTTTCTTGTCAGACAGTAATTTGCTAAATATTTACTGTACATCACTGGCTACTTTAATAACAAGAAACATAACATAAATTAAATGAAAATTTCCACAGAGAGGCAAATAGAAAAAAAAAATGTCTGTGATGTTCTAAGTTCTGGGTAGAGGTGAAAAAAGGAAAAGAAAACCACAAACCTTTCTCTGAGATTTCAAAGCTATTTTTGGCTCTCAAACTATTTATTCCTGAATTTGCATGGTTAAAAAACTCCATGTTTCTCAGAAGTTTTCTTTATTCTTCTTTATTTTTCTCTAAGTTATTTTGGAGAGATAGCCTTTGAGTGCTGTCAAAATTGAAGGTTAAATTTCAAGTTAGAATCTAGAGTGGGGACCCCTTCTACCATGTGAGGATACAGTGAGCATGCACCATTTATGAACCTTGGAAGCAGGCCCTCACCAGACATCAAATCTGCCAGCATCTTGGTCTTGGGCTTCCCAGCCTCTAGAACTCCTTTGGAGTCAGAGTATTGGTTGCTGGCAGGCACTAATTTTCATTGTGCTGGGAAACACTCAGATGGCAGAGTGGGAAACTCCCCATTCCTGCCTCTCATACTCTCATAGCCAAGAAAGCCAGCCTGCTAGAGCTTCCAGCCCAACAGTCCTAATTCTGCCTGAATTTGCTGAGGAGTGTAGCCTCCTGCTGTCCTGGAAACAGCCAGATAGCAGGGCAGGACACTCATCCACCTCCACCTCTGGTAGCCAGATGAGCCACACCTGCTACCACATCAAGCTCAGTGGTCCCACTTCTGTCTTAATTCTGTGCAACCCCATTTTACCCCAGGAAGCACTTGGACAGAATATTTGAGCCCACCAGCAAGGATACGACCTGTCTGCCATCTTTGGTCCCTGCCAGAGGGAATCCATGAATCAGAACACCCCCTCAAAAAAGAAACATGGACACAGAGCTAAAAGATGAAATAGCCATTTTAAGAAAGAACGGAGCTGAATTGTCAGAGCTGAAAAAACTCACTTTAAGAATTTCATAATACAATCACAAGTATTAACAGCAAAAGTGACCAAGCTGAGGACAAAATCTCAGCACTCAAAGACTGTCTCTTCAAAATAACTCATTCAGAGAAAAATAAGGGAAGAATAAAGAAAACTTCCGAGAAATATGAAATTTTGTAAAAACACCAAATCTATGACTCAACGGCATCCCTGAAAGACAGGGAGAGAAAGCAAGCAACTTGGAAAACACATTTGAGGATACCACTTCCCCAACCTCACTAGACAGGACAACATTCAAATCCAGGAAATGCAGCAAGATATTTATACAAGATCATTATCCCCAATACACATATTCATCAGATTCTCCAAGAATGAAATGAAATAAAAGTGCTAAAGGCAGCTAGAATGAAAGGGCAGGTCACCTAAAACGGGAAGTCTGTTAGGCTAAGAGTGGACCTTTCAACAGAAACCTTATAAGCCAGAAGAGATTTTGGTCTATATTCAGCATTATTGAAGAACAGAAATTCCAACCAAGAATTTTATATCCAGCCAAACTCAGTGTTGTAAGTGAAGGAGAAATATGATCCTTTTCACACAAGCAAATGCTAAGGAAATTCATTAACAACAGACCTACCTTATAAAAAGTCCTTAAGGGAGTGCTAAATATGGAATGGAAAGACCATTACTGGCCACCACAAAAACACACTTAAATACATAGACCATTGACACTATTACGGAACCACATAATCAACTCTGCAGAATAATTAGCTAACAACCTATTGATAGGATCAAATCCACATATATCAAAAATAACCTTGAATGAAAATGGGCTAAATGTTCCAATTAAAAGGCACAGTTGGATAAAGGAGCAAGGCCCAAATGCATGCTGTCCTCAAGGTACCCATCTCAAATTCAATGACACTGACGTGGTTAATATTAAGTGTCAATTTGGTTGGGTTGATGGATTCCTAAATAGCTGGTAAAGTATTGTTTCTGGGTCTGTCTGTGAGGGTGTTACCACAGGAGACTCACATTTGAGTCAGTGGACTGGGATAGGAAGACCCACCCTCAATGTGAATAGACACTATCCCATCAGCTGCCAGCATAACTAGAACAAGGCAGGCAAAAGAAGGTGGGATAAGTCAACTTGCTGAGTCTTCTGGTTTTCATCTTTCTCCCATGCTTAATGCTTCCTTCCAGTCCTCCTGCCCTTGGGCATCAGACTTAAGGTTCTTTGACCTTTGGATTCCTGGACTTATGCCAGTGATTTGCCAGGGGTTTTCAGGCCTTCAGCCACAGATTGAAGGCTACACTGTCAGCTTCCCTGCTCTTGAGGCTTTTGGACTCAGATTGAGCCACTACTGGCTTCTTTCTTCCCCAACTTGCAGTCGGCCTATCATGGAACTTTGTCTTGTGATTGTGTGAGCCAATTCACCCAATAAACTCCCTTATATATATACAAATACCCTATTAGTTCTGTTCCTCTGGAGAACCCTGACTAACTCAGACACCATAAGCTGAATCCAAAGAATGGAGAAAAATCTATAAAGCAAATAAAAACAGAAAAATGTAGGGTCTGTCATTCTAATTTCAGACAAAAGAGAATTTAAACTAACAATAATTCAAAAGACAAAGAAGGCCATTAACCAACGGTAAAATGTTCAATTCAACAAGAAGACCTGACTATCCTAAATACATATGCACCCAACAAAGGAGCACTCAAATTAATAAAGCAAGTTCTTAGAGACCTACGAAGAGACATAGGCTCTCACACAATAATAGTGGGATATTTCAACACTCCACTGACAATATTAGATAGATCATAGAAGCAGGAAATTAACAAAGATACTCAGGACCTAAACTCAACATTGGAACAAATGGATCTTATAGACCTGATAAAAGCAACAGAATATACATTCTTCTCATCTGCACATGGTGCATACTCTAAAATTGACCATGCAATTAACCATAAGACAATCCTCAGCAAATTAAAACAATACAAAATCATACCAAACATACTCTCAGACCACAGTGCAATAAAAATAGAAATCAATACTAAGAAAATTATTCAAAACCACATAATTCCATGGAAATTAAACAACCTGCTCCTGAATTACTTTTGGATAAACAATGAAATTAAGGCAGAAATCAAGAAATTCTTTGAAACTAATGAGAACAAAGATACTACATATCAAAATCTCTGGGACAGAGCTAAAACAGTGTTAAGAGGGTTTATAGCACTAAATGTCCACATGGAAAATGTTGGAAAGATCTCAAATTAACAACCTAACATTATACCTAGAGGAACTAGAGGAACAGGAGAAAACCAACCACAAAGATAGCAGAAGATAAAAAATAACAACAATAAAAAAAGCTAAACTGAAGGAAAATGAGATTTAAAAAAACATACCAAAAAATCAGCAAATACAGAAGATGGTTATTTGAAAAAACAAATAAGATTGATTTAAAAGAGAGAGAGAGAAGATTGTAACAAATGCAAACAGAAATGACAAATGGGACTTTAACACTGACCCCAAAGAAATACAAAAAATTCTTCAGAGGCTACTATAAGCAGCTGTATGCACACAAACTAGAAATCCCAGAAGAAACAGATACATTCCTGGAAACATATAACCTGCTAAGATTGAACAAGGAAGAAATTGAACCCCTGAACAGACCAATCATGAGTTCTGAAATTCAATCAGCAATAAAAAATACTAGCAAATAGAAAAGGCCCAGGACCAGAAGAATTCACAGCCAAATTCTACCAAATGTACAAAGAAGAGCTGGTACCATTCCTACTGAAACTGTTCCAAAAAATTGAGGAGGAGGCACTCCTCCCTAACTCATTCTGTGAGGCCAGCATCATCCTAATAGAAAAAGCTTGCAGAGAAGCAACAAAAAAAAAAAAAAAAAAAAAGAAAGAAAAAGAAAGAAAACTTCAGGCCAATATCCTTGATGAACACAGAAGCAAAAAATCTCAACAAAATACTAGGAAATTGAATACAGCAGCAAACTGAAAAGCTAATCTACCACAATCAAGTAGGCTTTAATCCTGGGATGTAAGGTTGGTTCAACGTATGCAAACCAATAAATGATTCACCACATAAACAGAACTAAAAACAAAAAGCACATGATCATTGCAACACATGCAGAAAAGGCTTTCAATACAATTGAACATCCCTTCATGTTAAAACTCCTCAATAAGCTAGATATTGAAGGAACACATCTCAAAATATTGAGAGCTGTATATGGAAAACCTACAGCCAACATCATTCTGAATGGGCAAAAGCTGGACTCATTCTCCTTGAGATGGTTAATATTAGGTGTCAATTTGGTTGGGTTGATGGATTCCTAAATAGCTGGTAAAGTATTGTTTCTGGGTCTGTCTGTGAGGGTGTTACCACAGGAGACTCACATTTGAGTCAGTGGACTGGGATAGGAAGACCCACCCTCAATGTGAATAGGCACTATCCCATCAGCTGCCAGCATAACTAGAACAAGGCAGGCAAAAGAAGGTGGGATAAGTCAACTTGCTGAGTCTTCTGGTTTTCATCTTTCTCCCATGCTTAATGCTTCCTTCCAATCCTCCTGCCCTTGGACATCAGATTTAAGGTTCTTTGACCTTTGGATTCCTGGACTTACACCAGTGATTTGCCAGGGGTTTTCACTGGTAGAACATCACTTTATTATGTGATGTTTACCTGGTAACATCACTGGTAGAACAAACTACCAGTGATGTTCTTCAGATAATTAGAAAAGGCTGTTTTAAAATTCATATGGAACAGGTCTAGGATACTCACACTCATCACTCCTATTTAACATAATTCTGGAAGTCCCAGACAGAGCCATCAGGAAAGAGAAAGAAATAAAAGGCATCCAAATAAGAAGAGAGGAAGTCAAATTATCTGTTTGCAGATAATATAATTTTATACCTATAGTAGAAAACACCATAGTCTCTGCCCAAAAGCCCCTATATGCAATAGACAATTTCTTTAGTTTCGAGATACAAAATTAATGTACAGACATCAATAGGATTTCTATACACCAACATCCAAATTGGGAGCCAAATCAAGAATGAAATCCCATTCACAATAGCCAAAAAAGGAAAAAAAAAATACCTAGGAATACAGCTAACTAGGGAGGTGAAATTTCTCTACAGCAAAAATTACACAGCACTGCTCAAAGAAATCAGAGATAATACAAACAAATGAGAAAACATTCCATGCTCAAGAATAGAATCATTATTATTAAAATGGCCATACTGTACAAAGCAATTTTATAGATTCAATGCTATTTCTATCAAACTACCAGTGATGTTCTTCAGATAATTAGAAAAGGCTGTTTTAAAATTCATATGGAACGAAAAAAGAGCTTGAACAGCTAAGGCAATCCTAAGCAAAAAGAATAAAGCTGGGGCTGGGCACAGTGGCTCATGCCTGTAATCCCAGCACTTTGGAAGGCTGAGGGAGGCAGATCAGCTGAGGTCAGGAGTTTGAGACCAAACTGGCCAACATGGTGAAACCCTGTCTCTACTAAAAACTACAAAAATTAGCTGCGCATGGTGGTGGGTGCCTGTAATCCCAGCTACTCAGGAGGCTGAGGCAGGAGAATCATTTGAACCTGGTGGTGGAGCTTGCAGTGGACCGAGATCATGCCACTGCACTCCAGCCTGGGTGACAGAGCAAGACTCAGTCTCAAAACAAATAAACAAACAAAAGAATAAAGCTGGAGGCATCACATTATGTGACTTCAACCTATACTACAAGGCTGTAATAACCAAAACAGCAAGATACTACTACAAAACCAGACACATAGCCGAATGGCACAGAATAGAGAGCTCAGAAATAATGCTGCACACCTACAACCATCTGATCCTTGACAAAGTTGACAAAACAAGCAATGGGGAAAGGACTCTGTATTCAGTAAATAGTATTGTGCATATCTAGCCATATGCACAAGATTGAAGCTGGATGCTTCCCTTTTTACACCATATACAAAAATCAACTCAAGATGCAATTAAGACTTAAATGTAAAACCTAAAACTATATATATATATATATATATATATATATATATATATATATGTATATACGTATATAAAACCCTGGAAGATAATCTGGGAAATACTATTCTGGACATAGGCCCTGGCAAAGATTTCATGAGGAAGTAGCCAAAAGCAATTGCAACAAAAATAAAAATGGACAGATGGGACCTAATTAAGCTAAAGAACTTCTGCACACCAAAAGAAACTATCAACAGCATAAACAGGCAGCATACAGAATGGGAGAAAATATTGCAAATTATGTATCCAACAAAGGTCTAATATCCAGAATCTGTAAGAAACATAAACAAATTAACAAGCAAAAACCAAACAACCCCATTGAAAAGTAGGCAAAGGACTTTAATGAATGATGTTTAAAGGAAGACATACATGTGGCCAATAAGCTTATGAAAAAAATGCTCAACATCACTAATGCAAACCAAACCGCAAAGGAATACCATCTCACACCAGTCAGAATGGCTTTTATTAAAAAGTCAAAAAATAAGAAATGCTGGCCAGATTTCAGGGAAAAGGGAATGCTTATACATTGCTGGAGGGAATGTAAGTTTGTTCAGCCATTGTGAAAATCAGTTTCACAATTTCTCAAAAAGCTCAAAACAGAATTTTCATTTGATTCAGCAATCACATTATTGGGTATATATGCAAAGAAATATATATCATTCTACCATAAAGTCACATGCATGAGTGTGTTCATCACAGCAGTATTCACAATAGCGAAGACGTGGAATCAACTTAAATGCCCAACAATGTAGAGTGCATAAAGAAAATGTGGTACATATACACCCAGAATACTATGCAATTATGAAAAATAATGTGATCATGTCCTTTGTGGGAATATGGATGGAACTGGAGGCCAATAACTTAGGCAACTAATGCAGAAACAGAAAACCAAATACTGTGTGTTCTCACTTATAAGTAGGAGCTAAACGCTGGGTACACATGGACACAAAGAAGTGAACACAGACACCGGGGCCTACTTGAGGGTGGAGAGTAAAAGGAGGGAGGGAAATCAAAAAACTATGTATCAAGTACTGGGCTTATTACCTGGGTGATGAAATAATCTGTACACCAAACCCCTATGACACACAATTTATCTATATAACAAACCTGCGCGTTTCCCTGAACTTAAAATAAAAGTTAAAAAAAAAAAAACAAGAAGGTGCAGATGCAGTGGCTCATGCCTGTAATCTCAGCATTTTGGGAGGCTGAGGCAGGAGAATTGCTTGAGCCCAAGAGTTTGAGGCTAACATGAGCACATGGCAAAATGCTATCTCTATAAAAAATCAGCTGGGCATTGTGACATATGCCTGTAGTCCCAACTACTCAGGAGGCTGAAGTGGGAAGATTACTTAAGCATGGGAGATCGAGGCTGAAGTGAGCTGTGATCATGCCACTGCACTCCAAACTGGGTGACACAGTGAGACCCTGTCTCAAAAAAAGAAAGAATATACAGCTGGGTTGGAGAGGTATAAAATGAGCCAAGAATGTCTTGTTTTGCCAGAAAGAAAGGAAATGATCAAAGAATGTTGAGAACATGCAACATGACACAGAACCAGTTTGAAAGCTCAAATCTGGCAAAATTTGCGTCCCATCAATACCAAAAGATATTATTTAGCAACGGAAAAGAACAAATAACTGAGACCCAGAAAAACATGGTGAATCTCAAATACGTCATGATAAATGAACAAAAGGAGACGGTAAAGACACATATCATAGGATTCCACTTACATTCACTGTTAGGAAAGGTAAAAACACATCGATTGGTGCCAGAAGTACATATTGAGGGACAACAGAATAACTCCTAATGGGCACTAGGAGACTTCCGGGTGATGAAATTATTCTGTATTGTGGTTATGGTGGTGGCTTCCCTAATAAAGCTGATGAAAAAAGAAATGAAAGCTGCTATAACAAAGTAGACTTTAGGGCAAGAAGCATGACTGCACAAAAAATGAGATGTTTCATTAAGATGAAGAAATCAATCTGCCAGGGAAATGTTAGAATTCTAAAGCCATCTGCCCCAAATAATATAGCTTCACCATTTGTATAAAGGAAAAATTCTGAGAACTAGAAGGAGAAATAGATAATTCCACAATCATAGTGGGAACAAGTACAGTTTCCACGCAAAAATTTATAATGTAACAATAACAAACTTGATCATACTAACATTTCTAAACCATTATACTCAACCACTGCAGAGTACACGTTCTTCTCAATTGTATATAGAATACTAATCAAAAGCAATCGTATTGCAGGTCAAGGAACACTTCTCAACAAATTTTAATAATTTACAGTATGTTCTGTGAATACAGTGGAAATGAGCTAGGAGAAATATTAAATGAAAAAAACTAGACATTCCCTAAGTAATTGTGTGAGAAGAAAGAATCTATCTGGTCTTTTTTCTTGGGTTTCTCTTTCCTGAGACAGAGCTTCAAAAGCCCTCAGAATCTCCTACTAGGAATGTCTTTTGTTATTCATAACAAAAGACATTGGAGTGGCTGGTACTTGTTGTTCCTTTCTATGTTTAGTGCCTCTTTCAGGAGCTCTTGTAAAGCAGGCCTGGTGGTGATGAAATCTCTGAGTACTTGCTTGTCTGTAAACTATTTTATTTTTCCTTCACTTATAAAGCTGTTTGGCTGGATATGAAATCCTGGGTTGAAAATTATTTTCTTTAAGATGGTTGAATATTGGCCCCCACTCTCTTTTAGCTTGTAGGTTTTCTGCAGAGAGATCTGCTGTTAGGCTGATGGGCTTCCCTTTGTAAGTAACCCAGCCTTTCTCTCTGGCTGCCCTTAACATTTTTTCCTTCATTTCAACCATAGTGAATCTGACAATGATGTGTCTTAGGGTTGCTCTTCTCGAGGAGCATGTTTGTGGTGTTCTCTGTGTTTCCTGAATTTGAATGTTGCCCTTTCTTGCTAGGTTGGGGGAAGTTCTCCTAGATAGTATCCTGAAGTGTGTTTTTCAGCTTGGTTCCATTCTCCTTATCACTTTCAGATACACCAATCGAACATAGGTTTGGTCTTTTCACATAGTCCCATATTTCTTGGAGGCTTTGTTCATTCCTTTTCATTCTTTTTTCTCTAATCTTGTTGTCTCACGTTATTTCATTAAGTTGATCTTCAATCTCTGATATCCTTTTTTCTGCTTCATCATTTGGCTGTTGATACTTGTGTATGTTTCACAAAGTTCTCGTGCTGTTTTTCAGCTCCATCAGGTCATTTATTTTCTTCTCTAAACTTGTTATTCTAGTTAGCAATTCCTCTAACCTGCTTTCAAGGTTCTTAGCTTTATTGCATTGGGTTAGAACATGCTCCTTTATCTCAGAGGAGTTTGTTATTACCCACCTTTTGAAGCCTACTTCTGTCAATTCGCCAAACTCATTTTCTGTCCAGTTTTGTTCCCTTGCTGACGGGTTGTGATCCTTTGGAGGACAAGAGGCATTCTGGTTTTTGGAATTTTTAGCCTTATTTGCACTGATTTTTCCTCATCTTCATGAATTTGTCTACCTTTAGTCTTTGATGTTGGTGACCTTTGGGTGGGATTTCTGTGTGGATGTCCTTGTCTGTTGATATTGATGCTACATTTTTTTGTTTGTTAGTTTTCCTCCTAACAGTTAGGCTTCTCTGCTGCAGGTCTGCTGGAGTTCACTGGAGGTCCACATCAGACCCTGTTTGCCTGAGCATCACCAGCGGAGGCTGCAGAACAGCAAACATTGCTGCCTGTTCCTTCCTCTAGAAGTTTCACCCCAGAGGGCCACCTGCCAGAGGCCAGCTGGAGCTCTCCTGTATGAGGAGACTGTTGACCCCTGCTGGGGGATGTCTCCTAGTCAGAAGACAAGGGGATCAGGGACCCACTTGAGGAGACAGTCTGTCCCTTAGCAGAGCTCAAGTGCTGTGCTGGGAGATCCAATGCTCTCTTCAAAGCCAGCAGACAGGAATGTTTAAGTCTGCGGAAGCTGTGCTTGCAGTTGCCCCTTTCCCCAGGGGCCCTGTCCCAGGGAGATGGGAGTTTTATCTATAAGGCCCTGACTGGGGCTGCTGCCTTTTTTTCAGAGATGTCCTGCCCAGAAAGGAGATATCTAGAGGGGTAGTCTGGCTACAGCAGCTTTGCCAAGCTGTGGTGGGCTCCGCCCAGTTCAAACTTCCTGGGGGCTTTGTTTACAGTGTGAGGGGAAAATCACCTACTCAAGCCTCAGTAGTGGTGGATGCCCCTCCCCCTACTAAGCTGGAGCATCCCAGATCGTCTTCAGACTACTGTGCTGGCAGCGAGAAATTCAACCAATGGATCTTAGCTTGTTGGGCTTCATGGGGTGGGATCCACTGAGCTAGACCACTTGGCTCCCTCGCTTCAGCCCCCTTTCCAGGGGAGTGAACGGTTCTGTCTTGCTGGTGTACCAAGTGCCACTGGAGTATGAAAAAAACTCCTGCAGCTAGCTCCATGTCTGCCCAAACAGCTGCCCAGTTTTGTGCTTGAAACCCAGGGCCCTGATGGCATAGACACCCGAGGGAATCTCCTGGTGTGCAGGTTGTGAAGACCATGGGAAAAGCATAGTATCTGGGCCGGAGTGCACCATTCCTCTTGGCACAGTCCCTCAGGGCATCCCTTGGCTAGAGGAGGGAGTCCCCTGACCCTTTGTGCTTCCCAGGTGAGGCAACACCCTCCCTGCTTTGGCTTGCCCTCCGTGGGCTGCACCCCATTTTCTAACAGGTCCCAATGAGATGAGCTGGGTACCTCATTTGGAAATGGAAAAATCACCTGCCTTCTGTGTTGATGTCGCTGGGAGCTGCAGACTGGAGTGGTTCCTATTCAGCCATCTTGCCAGCCACCTCAAATGTGGAAATTTAAATCACTTTAGAGCACTTTCAGTTGAACAGATTTGGTAAGTTTGCTTGCAGAGGCTGACATTTGAAGTGGAACTTGGAAAACAGGTATGATTTTGATAGGTGAGGAAAAGGGAAGGACATCTTAAGCAGACGAAACTGAATGAGTAAAGGCATCAAAGTGTCACACACAATGCTGGGCTTATCCAGGGAATACCAAAAGCTGAGTTTGGCTGGATTCTGGTTACTTGGAGAGCGAATGGTGGTAGACAGCCTGGAAAGAGAGCTTAGGACTGGATTATAAAGGGCTTTGGATCCCAGTTTAAAAATGCTGAATTGTATTCAGTAAGTAATAGTCAAGGAAAATTTGAGGAAGTGAGTAGTCTCCGGTTTGTGTTTTAGGAAAATTAGTCAGTGGCCTGCAATCAAGAAGTGTGAATGCAAACACAACCTCCTCTAGCCATGTGTCACTGAGTAAATTACATAACTTCTTTGTGTTGTGGATTTCTCATCTGGAACTGAAGCTGGAATTAAACTACTTTTCTTAAGCAAAGGGATGGTTTTCCTGTTATATAAGCATTGAGAGTTTATTGTCTAGTTATTAGTAGATTTTCTGATATGATGGATCCAAACCATAGAGCAACTGAGCCCTTTATTCTCCCAACCTGGAACTTCAGTGAATATACTGAGTGGTTCTGTTTTAAAACGCAACTCTAAGTCCTAAACACCTCTGTGCATGTGTGTTGGTGGGGCTGGTTGGAGGTGAGAGAGGTCTTGACGGCTCTCGGCAATAATAGCTGTCATAGACTACAGATTACTATGTTCCAAAGGCAGCATTAAGGGTTTAAAACATATTTCTCATTTAACCAACACAATCATCTTGTACAAAACATCCTGAGAAACACTGGGTCCGTTGTCAATGCATCTACTATAGAGATGTTATTAAAGTAATGCTTATGACTATACAACAAAGGCATTTGCCCCTGTATAGTGACTGGAAGATTCTGATAGTAATCAGCTAATTCAAAGAGTCAGCAGATGCTGGACCTACATGCAGTTAAGTGATGTGGGAAAAGGGGCAGGGTTCAATCCCAAGCCGACACCCTCCTCATTTAAAATGATGATTTTTTTTTTTGGAGTCTAGCCTAGGAAAAGAAGTAAGGATGATTCATTTACTAATTTGCTGAACAGTGGATATTTGAACTGTACATTGGTCATTGATGCTGGAGGAAATATATTATTCCACATTATTTTTTAATCTCAGTAATGTATTATGAACAAAAACAACTTCATCATATTTGTTTATGATATATTTTAATAAACCTTGTTTTCCATTTCACCAGAAGCAGTCAGGATTTATGTAAACTCTTCAATCTCTTGGAGTCTCACTTTTCTCATTTGTAAAATAAAAAATGATATTTAACTTGCAGAATTATTTTGGACATTAGAAATAAGGTGTGCAGGCACCTAATACAGTACCTGTCACATAGTAAGTGATCAATAAAAAATGTCCATCCAATAAATATGTTTATTGTATAAACCAGACTTCCAGTTTTTCTGTTATTAGTAACTGAAACATCCTAAGCGATTTGCTCTAAATGAGCAACATCAATCTTACTCCTGGCTGCTGTAACTCTGGGTTAGGGTTCCCAAGCCTGTGACTCTGTGTTGCATGAGTATCAGTTGGGAGTATCACTTCTGCCTAACTTTTCATATAAGCAGATCATTATGATTTTGTGCAAGGAGGTTATCTGTCCTTTTACTATAACATCTTTACAACTATTTGGTTCCTCGACCATAATAAGTTGGGAAATTTACTCAGGTATGATGGAAAATGTCAGAATACCATCTTTGAGCTAAAATGTTGTGGCTTACGAGGCTTTTGTGTTGTTATCCCTGTCTAACACCTTGTCCAGCCCTCTCACCAGTTCCCTACCTGCAATCTTATATGGCAGCTAAACTTAGCGATTTTTATCTCTGTTACACATAGTATTTCCTCATGATACTGAAATAACTCTCTTCTTTTTCTGCCTGGCTAATTCCTATGCAGGCATTATATCTTCATAATGTCCTCTTGCACTTGTTAGAGTTCTCCAGAGTAACAAAACCAATAAGTTATCTATGTATCTGTATCTCTGTATATAGACAGATTTATTATGGGAATTGGTTCATACTATTATAGAGGCTGAGAAATCCCACAATTTACTGTCTTCAAGCTAGAGAACCAGAAAAGCCACTGGAATAATTCAGTCTGAGTCCGAATTCGTTTAGACTAGGAGATGGGGGAACTGGTGGTGAGAGGGTAAGTCCTAGAGTCCAAAGATCTGAAAACTAGGAGCTTCAATGTCCAAGGACAGGATAAGATGGATATCCTAGCTCAAGAAGAGAGAAAGGAAGTTCTTCCTACCTCCACCTTTTTGTTCCATCTAGACCCTCAACACAATGAGATTATGCCCCCCACCTGGGGGAAGATGATTTTCTTTACTTAGTTTACTAAGCAAAAAAAAATGTTAATCTCTTCCAGAAAAACTCTTACAGACACACCCAGAAATAACATTTTATCAGCTATCTGGGCATTTATTAGCCGAGTCAAATTGACACATAAAATTATTACATCTTCCAATCTTCATCCCCACCCAGGCTCTTGGCTGAATTTAGTACTTTTTCTCAACCTGTGTTTCCACAGTTTTCCCCGCTTACCTTTGCTATGTTGAGGAACACATTGAATTGCCACAGTTGGTTTTCTTAACTGTTTCTCCCACTAGAAAAGGAGTCCTTAATGGTGGGGTCTGTGTTTCTATCATCATTATGTGTTTCTAATATCTAGAGTCTGGTATACCTCCTGATTTATTGTTGATCTTCCACTAACATTTGTTGTTTGTTAAATGAATGTGAGGTGGGGTAACAAGTGTGGATGATTTTCTTTCCAGGGAACAATGCTTTAAATGTGGCACCAAAAGCAGTGAGTACCTTAACAATGTAAGGATAAGAAAATCATATCCTTTGTCTCTATTTGCAGATGACATGATTGCATATTTAGAAGACCCTATAATCTCAGCCTCAAATGTCCTTAAACTGATAAGCAACTTCAGCAAAGTCTCAGGATACAAAATCAATGTGCAGAAATCACAAGCATTTCTATACACCAATAACAGACTAACAGAGAGCCACATCTTGAGTGAATTCCCATTCACAATAGCTACAAAGAGAATAAAATCCCTTGGAATACAACTAACAACGGATGTAAAGGACCTCCTCAAGGAGAACTACCAATCACCACTCAAGGAAATAAGAGAGGACACAAACAGATGGAGAAACATTCCATGCTCATGGTTAGGAAGAATCAAAATCATGAAAATGGCCTTAATGATCAAAGTAATTTATAGATTCAATGTTATCCCCATCAAGCTACCAATGACGTTCTTCACAGAACTGGAAAAAAACACCTTAAACTTCATATGGAACCAAAAGAGAGCCCGCATAGCCAAGACAATCCTAAGCAAAAAGAACAAAGTCAGAGGCATCACGCTACCTGATTTCAAACTATACTACAAGGCTACAGTAATCAAAACAGCATGGTACTGGTACAAAAACAAAGATATAGACCAATGGAACAGAACAGAGGCCCTGGAGGCAACGCCACACATCTACAACAATCTCATCTTTGACAAACCTGAAAAAAACAAGCAATGGGGGAAAGCATTCACTGTTTAATAAATGGTGTTGGGAAACTGGCTAGCAGTGTACAGAAAGCAGAAACTGCACTCCTTCCTGACACCTTACACTAAAATTAACCCCAGATGGATTAAAGACTTAAACATAAGACCTAACACCATAAAAACCCTAGAAGAAAACCTAGGCAAAACCATTAAGGACATAGGCATAGGCAAGGACTTCATGACTAAAACACCAAAAGCATTGGCAACAAAAGCCAAAATAGACAAATGGGACCAAATTAAACTCCAGAGCTTCTGTACAGCAAAAGGAACAATTATTAGAGTGAATTGGCAACCAACAGAATGGGAAAAGATTTTTACAATCTACCCATCTGACAAAGGGCTAATATCCAGAATCTACAAAGAACTGAAACAGATATGCAAGAAAAAAACAAACAAACCCATCCAAAAGGGGGCAAAGGATATGAAAAGACACTTTTCAAAAGAAGACATATATGAGGCTAACAAACATATGAAAAAATGTTCATCATGACTGGTCATTAGAGAAATGCAAATCAAAACCACATTGAGATACCACCTCACGCCAGTTAGAATAGTGATCATTACAAAATCTGGAGACAACAGATGTTGGAGAGGATGTGGAGAAACAGGAACACTTTTACACTGTTGGTGGGAGTGTAAATTAGTGCAACCATTGTGGAAGACAGTGTGGCGATTCCTCAAGGATCTAGAAATAGAAATACCGTCTGACCCAGCAATCCCATTACTGGCTATATACCCAAATAATTGTAAATTGTTCTATTATAAAGACACATGCACACCTATATTCATAGCGGCACTGTTTACAATAGCAAAGACCTGGAACCAACCCAAATGCCCAGCGACAATAGACTGAACAATGAAAATGTGGTACATGTACACCATGGAATACTATGCAATCATAAAAAATGATGAGTTTGTGTCCTTTGGAGGGACATTGATGAATCTGGAAACCGTCATTCTCAGCAAACTGACACAAGAACAGAAAATCAAACACCACATGTTCTCACTCACAGGCTGGTGTTGAACAATGAGAATACATGGACACAGGGAGGGGAGCATCACACACTGGGGTCTGTTGGTGGTGGGGGGACAAGGGAGGGACAGCGGGGGGGGTGGAGAGATCTGGAAGGGATAACATGAGGAGAAATACCAGATGTAGGTGACAGGGGGCTGGAGGCAGCAAACCACATTGCCATGTATGTACCTATGCAACAATCCTGCATGATCTGCACATGTACCCCAGAACCTAAAGTACAATAAAGAAAAAAAAAAAAGAAAATCATATCCTTTGCCGGTCAAGCCTTTTGGTTCTGACAGTGGCATTAGGATATACATTTCAAAAGAATAAAACACACTCATTGTGATCAATCTTTAATCATTTCTAATGACTGAGAATGGTGCTGTCATTCAGAGATTTTCTAAAATCTTTTCAAAACCATATATTCAACCTGTGTTTACTTCTTAAGCTAATAAAAAGTCAAACATTCATGTCAGCTACATAATAGTATTTATTTATTTTTTTGAGACAGGGTCTCACTCTGTGTCCAAGCTGGAGTGTAGTGGCATAATCATAGTTTACCGCAGCTTCACCTCCTGGGCTCAAGCAATCCTCCTGCCTCAGCCTCCTGAGTAGCTAAGACTATAGGTGTGAGTCATC
Organism: Ateles fusciceps; assembly: GCA_036589455.1. Classification (NCBI taxonomy): domain Eukaryota; kingdom Metazoa; phylum Chordata; class Mammalia; order Primates; family Atelidae; genus Ateles; species Ateles fusciceps. The sequence continues at coordinate 8,192,282 of JAZHEH010001606.1, read as the reverse complement.
AGACCCGGTCTTGCTTTGTTTCTCAGAGTGGTCTCAAATTTCTGAATTGAAGCCATCCTCTGGCCTTGGCCTCTCAAAGTGCTGGAATTACAGGCATGAGTCCACCATGCCTGGACCATAATTGTATTTAATTTGGAGGCTTCAAGTCATCCTTATTCAAGTTTTTATTTTAAATTTAGATACCTCCTAAATTTAATATAAAAATTTTATTAATAAGTATTAATAAGTTTATAGCTACCTCATTTCTTTTTCTTCTGATTTGTTAAACTTTAATCATAGCTCCTCTGCTGAAATCATTTTATTCTAAGGAATTCTTTTTATCTTTTTTTTTTCCTTTGTAATCTGAGAGGAGAATTTTCAACAGTTTCATTACAAACCCATTTCATTACAAACATCAAAACAAAGTCTTTACCAGCAAATGCCAAGAAAGGCATTTTGATTTACATTTATGAGAACTTGAATAGTTATCAAACACAAGCTGAAAAAAATCCAAAGTTGTAAACAGTGTAAATGTATACTTAGAAAAATCTACTTGCTGATTTCAGGCATGTAAATAACTCAGAGTTATTCTTTTGGTTAAAAGGCAGTTGGCTGAATTCTATGAATATTTTTGGAAAAGTATATATTTTTAAATCTATTTTTTAAATTCTAACGTTTTTCTCCCCTTTATACCAAGTTCTTTTCCCTCTTATAGATTTTGCCCTGTTTCATTAAGAAGAGATTTTTGGGCGGTTTTTGCTGTATATATAAATTGTGCCTCACAAAGGTTAATAAAAAGCAAACTTTTTTTCACCAAAAAAAAAAAAAAAGAATTTTTCTCAATGCATACCTAAGATCGTACTGTTCTTGTGATGATCTCATGGTATATCACAGCAAAAAGTGAAAATTTTCTATGATTTTAATTTATCATTTACCATTCCTGTGATATCTATTTACCTTTTTTACTAATACCCCTTACTGGCTACAGCAAGTTCTAATTGACATCATTCAAATGTAGAAATCACCCAGGATAAGCTGCAGTGCTGTGCTGGAATTACCTAGAAAAAATTGCAGTGCTTTCCGTGTAACTTCTCCTCCTTACCACACTGACTTTAGACACCGACGTAGGCATCTCATGGTGCAAAGCACCCTAGCCTAAGAGTCAAAAAAGACATATTTCTGTCACTTTCTAGTTGTTCTTCCTTGGTAGAGTCTATAAGCCTTCTAACTGATTGTAGGATCTGTATAAGTTAGAAGTACATTTTGCTGAGAGAGATCCAAGATGGCCAAGTAGCAGCAGCTCAGGATTGTAGCTCCCACTGAAAGCGCAGAGAGTGAGTGGACGCCACGCTTTCAGACAAATTTTTATTGCCCATGGACCAAGAGATTCCCAGTGGAGGAGCCCCACGGGTTGCCAGCACGACTCTTTGGCCCGCGCAGCCGTTTTGCAGCCGCCCCAAGGCGGCGGTTCTAGTCCGGAGTATGCGGGACTGAGTGCCCTTTTGGTTGGCGTTGGAGCTCCGGGAAGGCAGAGTCTCCCATTCAGCTGATTGAAAAGCGGACTGAAGTGGGGAACCAGACCGGGAGATTCCCAGGCAGAAAAGCGCCACGAATCTTAACGCCGCTGTTTCAGCTGGCATAGTGGGTCGCCACAGGGGAAGGCTGGTCCCCCACCTCAACAACAACCACATAAAAAACAGCAATTGGAACTGCTGAGGATTGAGAGTTTCACAGCAAGTACAACTGAACCCGGGAAGGTCCAGCTCTGTCGGGGCGGGGGGGCATCCACCAAAGGAAAACTAAGAAACAGAAAAAACTTTACCACCAACAAGCTGGACGTCCACCCAGAGATCTAATCTGAAAGTCAGCAATTACATAGATGACAGGTGGATAAATCCACAAAGATGGGAAGAAACCAGCGCAAAAAGGCTGAAAACATCCGAAATCACAATGCCTTACCTCCTACAGAGGATTGCAGTTCCTCGTCGCCAACTGAACAAGGCCTGATCGAGAATGAATGTGAGGAATCAACAGAATTAGGCTTCAGAAGGTGGATAATGAGAAACTTCTGTGAGCTAAAAGAACATGTTCTAGCCCAATGCAGGGAAACTAAGAACCTTGAAAAAAGGTTTGACGAAATGTTAATGAGAATGGACAATTTAGAGAAGAATATAAGTGAATTAATAGAGCTGAAAAACACAATACGAGAACTTCGCGAAGTATGCACAAGTTTTAACAGTCGAATTGATCAAGCAGAAGAAAGGATTTCAGAGGTCGAAGACCAACTTAACGAAATAAAACGAGAAGGCAAGATTAGAGAAAAAAAGGGTAAAAAGGAATGAGCAAAGTCTCCAAGAAATATGGGACTATGTGAAAAGACCTAATCTACGTTTGATAGGTGTACCTGAATGTGATGAAAAGAATGAATCCAAGCTGGAAAATATTCTTCAGGATATTATTCAGGAAAACTTTCCCAACCTAGCAAGGCAGGACAATACTCAACTCCAGGTAATACAGAGAACACCACAAAGATATTCCTCAAAAAGAGCAACCCCAAGGCACATAATCATTAGATTCACCAGGGTTGAAATGAAGGAGAAAATATTAAGGGCAGCCAGAGAGAAAGGTCAGGTTACCCACGGTTATCTCACAGTTGCTGTGAGATCAGACTCACAGCAGATCTCCCAGCAGAAACCCTACAAGCCAGAAGAGAGTGGGGGCCAATATTCAACATCCTTAAAGAAAAGAACTTTCAACCCAGAATTTCATATCCAGCCAAACTAAGTTTCATAAGTGAAGGAAAAATAAAGTTTTTTACGAACAAGCAAGTACTCAGAGACTTCATTACCACCAGGCCTGCTTTACAAGAGCTTCTGAAAGAAGCACTATATACAGAAAGGAACAACCAGTATCAGCCATTCCAAAAAACTCATCGGTAAGCTGCATCCAGATCCATCTCACATGCAAGGATATACAGAGACTCAAAGGGATGGAGGAAGATTTGCTAACCAAATGGACAGCAAAAAAAAAAAAAAAAAAAAAAAAAAAGCAGTAGTTGTAATTCTCGTCTCTGATAAAATAGACTTTAAAGTAATAGAAACCAAAAGAGATAAGAAGGACATTGTATAATGGTAGAGGGATCAATGTAATGGGAAGAGCTAATGATCCTAAGTCTATGCACACCCAATATAGGAGCACCCAGATACATAGGGCAACTTCTTGGTGACTTACAAAGAGACTTGGACTCCCACACAATAATAGTGGGTGACTTTAACACTACATTGTCAATATTGGACAGGTCAATGAGACAGAAGATTAACAAGGATACCCGGGACTTGAACTTAGACCTCGAACAAGTAAACTTAATAAACATTTACAGAACTCTCTACTCCAAATCCACAAAACATACATTTTCTTCAGTAACACATCACATCTATTCTAAAAGTGAGCACATGGTGTGGAGTAAATTACTCCCCAGCAATTGCATAGCATTTCATAGGTTTAAATGAAATATTGGTTGGTTGGTTAGTTGTTAATTCTCCTCCCTTATTCCTTCCTGTCTCCATTGTATACCACAATTATTAGTATAAAAGAGCTTTTCAATACACATTTTTAGACTGCATTCTAGCCTGGGCAATAGAGCAAGATTCCCGTTCTCTCTCCCTCTTTTTCTTCTTTTTCCCTTTCTTTCATTCTTTTTTCCTTCTTTCTCTCTTTCTTTTTTCTTTTCTTTTTTTTAAAAAAAAAAGTTTCCTTTCTTGTTAAAGAAAAAAAAAAAAGTACATTTTGCTTAAGGAATTTTAAAGGATTTTCGTGGTCGTGGTAGTTGACTCTCCAGCAGCATTCTATTCCAGGATGGAATGTGGATGGAAAGTGATTTTCAAATTTGGCTGTACATTAGAATCACCTGGGAAACTTTTTAAACTCTGAATGTCCTGGCCACACCTCTGACCAATTAAATCAGAAACTCAGGAGGTTGGATTCAGATATTCAAATTTTCAAAAATTTCCCAGGGGATTCCACTGTGCAGCCAGGACTGAGAGCCACTGGTCTTGGTAACACATTTGTTGGTAACCAGTTTATGCATGAGTGCATGGTTCAATTCTGGCTGACAAATTTTAAGGCAGAGGCTGAAGGAAAGCTTTGGGAAAGACTACTTACCTCCCAAAACAAATACAAGAGACAAAGAGACTTACCAAAAGTCTGAGGTTGAAAATGCTTCAGAGTCAGCAGAGCTGCTAAATCAAAGGAAAATGTAACCAAAACATGACACATGCCCAACCTCTAAGATTCCAGTTATTTGAGATTATAAATATCTTTATTGTATAAACCAGACTTCCAGTTTTTCTGTTATTAGTAACTGAAACTTCCTAAGTGATTTGCTCTAAATGCACAACATCAATCTTACTCCTGGCTGCGGTAACTCTAGATGAGGGTTCCCAAGCCTGTGACTATATGTTGAATGAGTATCACTTGGGAGAGTTTTTTAAAATTGCAAACTCTTGAACACCACCCAGACCTACTGAATCAGAATCTCTAGGAGCAGAGCCTAAGAAATTGTATTTTTGCAAAGCTCACCAGAAAATAACACAGCCAGTCTGTATACTTATGTTTGGGGGATAACTAAGTCCTTACAAAAGAAAGAAAAAGGATGGGAAATACAGTTATTATATCATGCAATTTAAATTTAAACATTGTCTAGAATAACTTTATTATTATATAATAAAGATGCAGGAATTGAGGCACAGATAAGTGAAATTATTTGCTCAAAGAAAAAGGTTTAGTTCCTTGACACCAGTAAAAATATTTTTAATGTATATATTTGTATTTGGTCTTCTTACAACTGAATGTCCCTTTCATTCTGTGTCACCAAATGGAGAAGTGAATTAGGCTCATGGCTTGTGGGCCCTATTTGTTAAATCATACAGCTTGGAAATGACCCAGACTGCATACTAAGAGACATATTCATTTATTGTTTGTCACAGGAAGCTGATACCAGAGACTTGTTTCACACACTGCTTGTCCTCAAAACTGTTCAGTTAGTTTCACTGGAATTTGCTTGCTCTTTACTGTGGGAGAATGTGGTTAGAAACCAAAGGTCTAAGGAGAATATTGCCAATGGTTCAAACAATATCTCTTGCTAGTTTTATTTGATCCCCTTGTGTCTATTGTCCTCTTAGATTTGCCTTTGGATATTTTTTTCCTGCTGTAACAGGGAGTCTTTAACATTCAACTGAGGCCAGTTTAGGTAATTGAACACCATAAGAAAGCTTGTATTTAGAGTGCATATCAACTAACATAGACTATCACTTTACATTGTATCACCAATGAGGAAAATTTGCCTCTACTTAGCCCAAGCCCTGGAAAAAAAAATCAATACATTTCGATTTTCCCTTCCATTTTGTATAAAAATGGAAGATAGAATTTCTTCATAAATTAGGTTATGTCTATAGGTAAATTGTAAGCGGCAACCATAGGGCAAAGCTCAGATACTGTTTCTGAGAAGAAGTAATATATACCTTCTCCACACTCACTATGCAATTTAACATTATAAGGGTGGAATTGTGGCTCCTCAGACAGCCTTGTTATTTATGAATTTCTTACGAGCTTAGAATTTGCAGAGAGAGGATATAGGAGTTCTACACTCTTCATACTCAGTTTACCTTTGAGTAAAATGAGTAGAGGTTTGAGGCTCTGTACATGGAGGGTTTATGCTCCTTCTGGATAAAGTGTTTGCAAATATATGTATATATATGAATATCAGGTTCTGTTCTTCTGTTTCTAAAATTTTGTCTTTTTTCTTCCTCAGATCTAATCTCAAGTGAATTTGAGACGCTAAAACTCAACACATGAGCCATAAAAAGTGAGGAAAACAGACAGAAACCAGGAAAGGAAGCCCATGCTGTCCCATTCCCTTGAGCACCATGGAACCTTTATGTAGGGAGAGGTGACAGGGTAAAATGAGAATGTGTGGGAAAAGTGCAAATTAATAAAAGTGCAAGAATTGTGTTAAAATGCTATACTGCTATAATAATCTCTTTGCATTAAAAACAGTTTAACTTCTGTGACAACAAGAAAGCCATGTCTGTATTAGTGTTTCCTAAAGTATATTCTTAAGAACAATAATTATGCAAGATAGCAAATAAAATTACATAAAAAATTTAGTGATCAAATAGTATTTAGGAAATTCGGTTAAATAAGACTTCTTGAAGCCTTTAATACTCTACCATAGAGGGTGAATATCCACAAGTGAGGCTCTAATATGCCACCTTTTCCAAACATATCTTATCACATGATTATTTTTCAATGAAGTATTTTACAGAAGTAAAGTTGATCTGTATTTATCAGAGGTATCTCAGGAACCTCCATAAGGATTAAGCAGCTCACCAGTCTAAGGTGAGGTGGAATGGATTTCTTAAGGTGAGAGAGCAGGGCCAGAAGCTAAGGTGTGGAACTGCCCAGTGGGACTGTCCTTGAAGAAGAGGAACATTAGAATGGCCCATGTATGTACACCAGAAGCATGGAGCTTCTTCTCTGAAGTTTCTTGAGATTTACTGGTGCCCCTCAGTTCCAGAAGAAGTTATCTACAATTCTCCTTAAAACTTGCATATCTTAATTTGGCTTAATTCTTATTAAAATGCCTACCTCTATTTAAACACACAATATAGGCATATCTCTCTCACACACACACACACACACACACACACATGTACATGCACACTTCTTTACACCTCCTAAAAAGAAGTCATACTTTTGGTTGGTATCCACAAAGGAGCTCATTTTGTTCCTGCTACTGATCTCATGAATCTGTGAGCCAACATTCCTGTGAGGAGCTGGCTTTCAGCTATATTCATCAGGGGCTGCACAGGAGGATCAACATGAGGCGCATCTTTTTGACTCTGGCTTTTCTCCAGGTACTAAAATCTTAACCATCATTTATTGAATCTTACACTGTATAAAGTGACCCTCTGAAGTAGTTATTATTCTCTGCATTTTACAATTGAGGATACTGAATTGAAAAGTTTAAAAACTTGTCAAGATTACACAGTTGTCTTCCAATATGCCTGTGCTTTAATATATGTTGAAGAAGGAAAGTATTGATGGCTTCAAGAGGATAATAAAAAGGAACTGTTACTCCTGATAATGTAGTAATTTGTAGGTATCTAAGAAGTTCAAAGTGGCAACTACTTCTCTCTGTCTCTCTCTCTCTCTCTTTCTCTCTCTGGACTTGATAAAAATCCTTCTAAATCCTCTATTCTATTCGATAGCCAATTATACCAATCTCCTATAAAAATGATCAAATCCAAGATGTATGTATTAGAAAGAATACATAAAAAACTTCTAAATGATTTTATCAAAACCTTGCACTTATAAGTTGGTAAGTCAACCATGGAAAAAACCCAAATATAAAATTAATGCATTTAATGGTGTTTATGTTTTTATTACCCTATAATTATATCTTTCCTGTGATTGTTTTTCTTTTCATGCTGGCCTATAAAATGTGTCTGTCTCAACCTGTTTAAAATATCTACATTTGTAGGATTAGGACTAGTGATGTTTTGCCAGTTTCCATGAAAGAGAAGCCAGATGCACTGAAGTAACCTCCTTTGATAGCTAAAGTCCTTCATTAATTTGACACCTGGCACTCCCAGCTATGGTCTTATTTTTGGTAGAATTGTTCTGGTCTACAGATAAGAGCATATTCTTCTGTCATGAGAAATGAATTATGAAATTAGCTATTGTACTTATTTTTATACTCTGCTGTTATAACTTACATTAGCTATCCTCTTATTGTAAATATTGCTTCATTACGAAGTTAAGACTGTTTATATTTAGGGTTGCTCAGTTAAAGAAAATTTTCCATATAATCTTTTCCCTTGCTTTAAAATTCATCATTCCAAAGGCACTTTTAATTTGGTCTCATTTACTTTGTAGTATTTCAAATGCTGCCAAGATTTGCATAAGTGCATGGAGAGAAATTAAATCCAGATTTTCCAAGATGGACAAATTTGTGGGTGGTTCCTTTTTTCTTCTTCACAGAAGGATTGACTGCAAAATTCCTGTAAATGACAAGTTTTCAACATAATCAGTTTTCTAGAACTCCATTTTCTAGCAGATTTTCAGAAATTAATCTCTTACTTTAAGTGAGTTACCCTATGTGTGCATGTAAGTAAAAAAAAAATCCTACCTTTAAAAGTTTGGATTTGTATCTGGAAACTAAAAAAAACCTATTAATTTGTACCATACACTTATGTTATCAATTAAAATACTTTCACAGTAAATATCTAATAGTTTATATATATGATATAGATATATACTTTATAAATAAGAAATATATATGTCTCCTGGCATGAACCCAATAGTACTCAATGTTTTAACATTTGTTAGGAAATCCCTAATAAACCACTAGGTTTTTTTTGTTTAGTTTGTTTTCGTTTTTGTGTTTGTTTGTTTGTTTTTGTTTTTTTGAGATGGTGTCTCACTCTGTTGCCCAGGCTGGAGTGCAATGGCTCGGTCTTGGCTCACTACAACCCCTGCCTCCCAGGTTCAAGCAATTCTCCTGCCTCAGCCTCCCGAGTAGCTGGGATTACAGGTGCCCGCCACCAAGCCCGGCTAATTTTTGTGTTTTTAGTAGAGACAGGGTTTCTCAAACTCCTGACCTTGTGATCCACCAACCTTGGCCTCCCAAAGTGCTGGGATTACTGGCGTGAGCCACCGCACCTGGCCTATCACTAAATTTTTACTGAAATTAACAAATGATTAGCCTTTACCTCAGAATTTTTTAAAGAATACGCAATACTAAATTGCTAATAGGTATTTCCTGTTTAAGTTGGCCTCTACATTTTTCTATTCTGCTTTGTAGAAGTTCCAGACCACTCTGGCTTGGACCATGTAATCCAGTACTTGCCAGTCAAAGCAGCATTGTGTAAAAGCATCCCATGGTTCTTCCTTGACCTACATCTTACCAGCTTTCATACTTTCCCCTTTCTTCTTCCCCCTACCTTAAGGGCACCTGAAGGGCAGTGAGGGTAGTTCCATGACTACCACTTTAATTCTTGTAATAAAATGTTGCTAAAGGAACAGAGGCCATGGGCTAAGTGTGGAGATGAATGCTACTTTGCACACTGCTTTATTATAGGCTATTTCCACACATAGTCTTTAGATGAGTGGCATTTGAACTCACCTCTGATGCTTGTTTAAAATGCAGACACCTGGATCCCCACACCAGACCTACTGAAGCGCAGGGAAACGCCCCAGAGTCTGCAATTTTAACAAGCTCCCAGGTGTTTCTTAAGCATACTGAAGTTTAAGAACCACTGTTGTAGATGGCTAGACAGACTTCATTGCACACACTGAAAAAGAAAACAAAAGTATATGGGAGACTTAATGAACATGGTAAAATAAGATGACACCTGAATATCTTCTAGAGAAATTCTGCTAAAATATTTATGAAACTTTTTTTTAAAATCCCCAGAAAGCACAATAAATAGCATGAAATAACCTTTACTAGGCTCTGTGACATTTTCACAAGTGCTTAACATTTTAAAAAACCTGTTTTTCCTCTCCAAAATGGATCATAATCTCTATCTCATAAAGGGTTGTGACAATTAAAGAGAAAGACATTAAACAAACAAGCTAGTGCAGCACCAATAGATAAGTAGCATTTAAAAATTGTCCACACTTCACTCTTCCCACCAAGGTTTTCTTTAGTCTCTGACCATTCCAGGCTGGGTATGAAAGCCTGTTATTTGAAAACTGTGCACCACAGAGGTCTGAGCCCCTTTCCTTACCAGTCAGTGGGTTTGATATTATTCTGGAGCCTTGAACCCAAAATTGTTAGGGCATCAGTTTCAGTGAACCGATACTTTTTTCCTGATTCCCAAGGTTTATACAAATCTGCCCTGCCTCCTACATATTTCTTATACCCACCCAGGCCTTGCAGGGACTATGATTTAGGCAATTTTCAGACACCAACTTCTACTGATATCTGAAAGTTCCCTCTGATATCTTCCTATCCTTTATATGTCAGTGTCCACTAGCCTAAGACTTACATTCACTGCTCCATCATGGCTCCATTCTGCTGACTCTTGGAAGTATTCTCCTTGGGATTCCTCAGTTCCCAGTCACTTCCCTGCTAATCACATGTACTCTCCCTCTCATTCCAGAACATATCATAGCTTGAAACTTACATTATTTTCTATAGGTCTCCATTCAAAGTCCATAGTGAGTAAAAACTCTCCCCTACTCTTCAGTCACTCTCCAAGATTTCTCTTGTATTTATACACTATATTGTCTGAAGTTTTGATTCAAGTTCCCTCCATAATCATTTATGGCACAGACTAATCAAATAAAAATTAGCACCAAAATAACCAATGGTATCACAGAAAGTGACAAAGTGTTAAATTGTATAAAATCTACAAGCATCAAAGCAAGGGGAAAAAATCTATTACAAGTTACTGTCAAAGAGCAGAAATCAGCTTATTTTCAAATTTTGTGTATGTGTAAGCATCCATTTTGAAAGATCACATAGTGACAATAACATTTCCTTCAAGGACAAACAAAAGCGAGACCTAGGAGTTTTATATTAAACCAAGCTGTGTATAAAGAAAATAGGTATGTGTAGTGGCTTATGCCTGTTATCCTAGCACTTGGGAAAGGCAAGGCCAGAGGATTGCTTGAGTCCAGGAGTTCAAGTCCAGCCTGGGCAACACAGGGAGGCCTTGTCTCTACAAAACATAAAAAATTATCCCGGCATAGAGGCACACAACTGTAGTTCCAGCTACTCAGGAGGCTGAGGTGGGAGGATTGTTTGGATCCAAGAGTTCAAGGCTGCAGTGAGCTATGATCACACCTTTGCACTTCAGCCTGAGTGACAGAGTGAGATTCTGTCTGAAAAAAAAAATATTAAATAGAAAATTATCTGATTCCTAACATCCTTGAGCTATATTGCTTGGGTTTTTTCTATTAAAAATGTATGCATAGGCCAGGCATGCTGGATCATGCCTGTAATCCCAGCACTTTGGGAGGCCAAGGCAGGCGGATCACGGGGTCAGGAGTTCAAGACCAGTCTCGCCAACATAGTAAAACCCCACCTCTACTAAAAATGCAAACCACTGGCCAGATGTGGTGCTGTGTGCCTGTAAATCCAGCTACTTGGGAGGCAGGAGAATCACGTGAACCCAGGAGGCGGAGGTTGCAGTGAGCCAAGACTGCGCCATTGCACTCCAGCCTGGGCAACAGTGCAAGACTCTATCTCAAAGAAAAAAAAAAAGTTGTGCCTAAAGAGAAACTTAGAAACTTTGGATGTTTAATTATCTTTTTCCCTTAATTTCTAATATGTATTCAGACATAGTTCTCATAGGAGTTGGGAGGGAGGGACAACAATCACTTGAAAAGATGTTTCTGGTTTTATTGGTCTTGGAACTTTTTATTTCCCACATATATAGTTCATAAAAGGATTATGTCATCTAGTTATCTTTTAGATAAATATTCAACAGATAATGCAGTTAAATTTTATTTCTTAGATGAGTCTCCTTAACTCCATGAAAGCTGAATATGTAAAGCCAATCATTGTACACAAATGATTTTAATTCCAATGTTCTCATTGAAATTTACAGTCTTAAAGAATCAGCTAAGAAATTTCTTCCATAAAACTCGGGTTGTTCTGGTTGAGGGGAGAAGGGAAAAGCTCCTGCTGTATCTGCCTTTAGAGAAATTCCAATCACTGTCTTGTTTTCAGTTTAAGGTAAGTGATCATAGACACTGAATATAACTTTGAAAATGTTTTCTTCCTCTCTCTTTAATTCATCTATTTGTTCAGCCAAAACATATAATGCCAGGGACCATGCTAGGTATAAAGACAAAAAACATAGCTACAGATAAGACAATCTCTACCCTCAAGTAAGTTGAATCAAGCAGAAACATTAAAAGCTGGAAGCTGCTTCTTTCGCTTATGTAAAATTTTATTTTGCATTGGCTCTTGGAAAATGCAAGATAGAGTTATAGCAAATATATATGTTGTGCATATAAAGAGATGATACATAAATCCAATTGACTTCTTCAGCTTTTTAACAATAGCTTTCATTTATTTTGTGCTCACTATATACCAGATCCTTTACTAAGTACTTTAAAATTTTTATTTTCTATAATCTTTATAGTAGTTTCATTTTGCATAGGAGGAAGAGAGCTTTATCTCCATTTTACAAATTAAGAAACTGACCTTAGAAAAGTTATTAGTCATAAGAAACATAAATATTGGATGGCAAAGAGGTTCGACTCCCAGTCTCTATGGCTCCAGAGTTGGTGGCTCTTGACTTCTATGCTATCACATCTCTACAACAAATGTGTCCTGTGTCATATACACCAAGTGAGATTAACTTGTATGTAGAATCTTCTCCTCATGCAGATTTCTTACCACCCAGTGTGATCTTAATTGGCATTGGTTCCAATGACTGGATGAGGCTGAACTCAGGAGTCTGTTGTCATATAAGCTGATGCAGAGGTAAGGAGAAGGTGGTGATTTATAGCCTTTTACACACTGTGTTGAAAATATGTACTTTTAACTAGAGGCCTTTCCATTAGACTGTTACCATTTCTAAAGCGTGAGCTTCCTTATCTTTCTATTAACAGAGTCTATATTATGTCAGACAAGAACAGCCATTCAGTATCTGGTTTGGAGTGAATGATGCAATAAGATAGGCAGATATGGTGGACCTCCCCATGACATCTATGAAGCCCCAGCAAAAATGCAAATGGAAACCTTCAATGCATGACCTGCCCCCTTGCATTTCTCATTTCTCACTCAGTCCTCAATGATAAGGGCCTTGAAACTTGTATGTGGACACTGTAGCCTGTTATGTCCAAGGTCTGTCCACACTATGCAAATAGAAATCCCTTGGCCACTTCTTAGGCCTATACTCTGCTCTCAGGAAAATGGGCCAGGGAACATGCTCATTCCTAGAGTCAAGCTTGGGTCCACTTGGGACATAGCACTCTAGGAAGCTATGTCTCAGATTATGGTCTAGAAAAGGTCTGGGTGAGCAGGCTTCCCTTGGTCCCTTTGACCCTTAGCCCTGTGTGAAGGGACATCATAGGAAAACTAGGTCAGAGCCCTTCAAAATTCAGGGTCTAAAGGTAGTACTGGATCTTGCTATGACCTACCTTATAGAATGAGAAAACAGAAAGTCAAGACACTTCATCTGCCTCATTTGGGGTCAAAAATCTAATGAGAAGATCTAGAACATGAACCAGTGACTTCTAATGTCAAATCCAAGATATCTTCCCGTCTACTGCTTGTCCCGTTGTATTTCTATAGGGAAAAAATGACAAATTATCCAAAATATTTAAAAGAAATAATTTCTCCCTTAGCAATTTTCTGCATGTAAAGCTGACTTCTCTCTCTGGACATCATCAAAAAGTTCACACCAACTTTATTACCTCTGGACCTCTGACCTCTAAAGCAAAGAATGGGACTGATTGAGAGATAGCAAATTTGTAAGGGCTTCTGTCTTCCGTGGAGCAGGACTGTCAAAAGTGATGCTTGTTGTGTTGAAAGAAAGCTGAAGTTTTGTAAGTGTTGTAACCAGAGATGTGTCCTTATCATAATAGGTCACTCATTCAAATAGGTTTCTAATTTGGCCAGGATTGTGGGAAATCAACATTTTCTTTCATTGCAAAGACCAAACTGAACACCAAATCATGCCTGCTATTTGTATCTCTGGGTTCTAGTCAATATTTTATACAAAGATTAACTTAGTATAGATATTTCATTTTAAACATGAAGAATGACATGTTAAAATATGAGGAATAATTAATACTAGTTTTTCAAGTTTCATTATAATTCTCTTTGTGATTGAAACGTTCTATAAATTGAAGAGGAAGATGAAGTTTCTTATGGACACTGCATTTCAGGCTCTGGGCAAAAACGTGACACAATTTAATCAAAAAAGGAGGGTCTATAAGTTTCCATGCAAGTGAAAAATGGATAATATTTATGTTATTAATCCTGTGAGAGAGATGGTATTTCTCATTTTAAATCCCTATAGGTGTATTTATGATACTTTGGAGAGGCAAACATTTACTGTGACATCTGCCTTAAGTATCAAAAACAGAATGAAAGTGTGAGAAGAATAAAGGCAATGTACTAGGCTTATTTTTGGGAAATAGGAGCCGAGACCTGAACCTAATATATATGTTATATGTTGCTAACCATCATGTGATGAAGAAGAAACAAGTGTCCAGGAATGTGTGTGGGCTAGTGCTGAACCTGGACAGCTTTCTATGCTTCCTGCAAATATTCCTGGCTATTCCATAAATCCCAGCAAGGTGAACTACATTTCTTGGCCACTGTTCATCCTGTTTGCAGCTCATCCTGAGGGTTGGTTGGAAGCTCTCACGGAGGATGCTAATCTTTCAGGCTTCTGCGCTCACACAGTCCTTCTATCCTTTTGAAAGCACAAATCTCACCAGCTGAAATCAGTCATTATTTCCTTAGGGAACCAAATCTAAACACTAGACCTTCTCTCCCTGCCTGTAATTAAATCTGGTGGGCAGGTCACTAGTGCCACTGGGTCAGGAAGAGAAGAAAAAGGAAGTGAAAGAAATGGTATTTGTTTCTTGGCTGGCCCCGGTGCTTCTCTGAGAGGTAGGCTCTGGCAGCCACACAGTGGAGTCCCTGTACCCAGAATATTCATGCTTGCTTGGGGTCTGCCAGCTGGCTCCAAAAAGGTTCTTTCCAATCGAGGTCTGGCTTGCTCACTCAGCACTTGAAGGTGAAGCACTTTGCTGGTGGTCTATTGCTGCCCCAAAAGAATTTTCCCTAATTCACCACCTCCGATTATGAAACAGTAGAGCTTGTCATACTTTAACAGGTATCAGAATCACTTGGAAGGCTTGTTAAATAAAGACTCCTGAAATCTATTCCCAAGACTTTGATTTAGTGGGTCTAGAGTTAGGCCTGAAATTTTCCATTTCATTTTTTTCTGATGCATTCGTTTTTCTTAATTGACAAATAAAAATTGTATATATTTATCATGTACAACATGATGTTGTGAAATATTATACACACATATTTCAAATATATGTGGCTAAATCAAGCTAATTAATATATGTATTATATGTTAATATAGTTATATTTTTATATTATATAGGTATTATATTGCTATATGTTAATATATATTAGATGTCAAATATATGCAGCTAAAGCATCTAATTAACATATATATTATCTCATATACTTATTTTTTGTGATATGAGAACAGTTAATATCTACTCTTTGGGTAATTTTCAAGAATACATTTTTATTAACTCTAGTGATCATGTTGTATAATAGATCTCTCGAACTTATTCCTCGAATATAACTGAAATTTTGTATCCTTTGACCAGCATCTTCTCAACCCACCCTGCCAGCCCCTGGTAAACACAGTTCCACTCTGCTTCTAATAGGTCAATTTTTTTAGATTCCACAAATAAGGGAAATCATGTGGTATTTGTCTTCCTGCACCTGGCTTATTTCACTTACCATAATGTCCTCCAGGTTCATCCACGTTGTCACAAATGACAGGATTTCTTCTTTTTTATCATGGAACAGTATTCTATTGTGTATATATACCACATTTTCTTCATTTATTTGTTGAAGGACACTTAGATTGATTCTGTATCTTAGCTATTATGAATAGTGCTGCAATAAACATGGGAGTGCAAATATCTTTTCAACATATTGATTTCATTTCTTTTGGATATATACCCAGAAGTGGGATTGCTGGGTATGATACGATAGCTCTATTTGTAATTTTTGAGAAATTTTCAAGCTATTTTCCATAATGGTTGTACTGAGAATTTGCACTTCTAACAAAATCCCGGGTCATGCAGATGTTGGTGGTCCACAGCCAGAAAAGGCAATGGATGATTGATCATGTTTTCCTTAGTCACCCAGATATTAGTGTCTAATTTTAAAGTAAAACATGTCTATTAGGTTAATTTTTACAGTCATCAATTTGCATTCTTCTTATCCTCACTGCTTAATTTCTGTTGCTTATCGTATATGACTTTCATTGAAGAGGAGTATTTATTAAATTCAATAACTGAAACTAAGGTTTTTAAATTTTTCTACTAAGTAATTAGATTTGAGCCTATCTACATCAAGCTTTATTCTGTTATAGAACATAAAGAACAGGTAAGACCCCCAGAAAAATGTACTAGAGGTGATCTTTGTAATATCTGCCCAATTGAATAAGAAATGTTGAATTAATAGATTGAGATTCATACCTCATGCAATAAAGTGGGGTCCAAATGTAATCTCTGCTCTCTGACAAAGAATTTCCCTGATTCTGTCTCACTCGTTTACTTTTGGTTTAAATGCCTCGGGGTGCTACCTCACTAGTTGGACTTCTATATGTTCACTTTGGGCTGGAAGAAAAAGAGAGAAAGTGAAAAGGATGTGGTTTGTCTCACCCTGCCTTATCCCAAGGTTCTCACTCCTGAGTTTGGGGTGTGGTACGAGGAAGAAAGAGAATATGACTGAGATGCCCTATCAACATATTTTCCCAAGTAAAAGAAAGGTGTATATAGCTAGTCTTGCCTTACTATCAAATATTGAACTTTTCATTCATTTGCAACTATTTTTAGTATATCAGCAAAATTTCTCTTAGGTTTCAATGTAGTTAAAGCAGACTATATACTATATCAAATACTGATTCTAAACGTGTTATTTTCCAGCTAGCCTATCTCTCTCCCAAAGAAAATGTAGTATAATGCAATTGAGTAGAAGTAATGTTTTAAGAAAGATAACCTTAGATCCTCCATAATTTATAAAAAATTAAAAATAAAGCCTTTGCAGGCTGGGCACAGTGGCTCACTCCTGTAATCCCAGCACTTTAGGAGGCTGAGGCAGGTCAGGAGTTTGAGACCAGCCTGGCCAACATGATAAAGCCCTGTATTTAGCTAGGCATGGTGGTGGGCATGGTGGTGTGTGCCTGTCATGCCAGCTACTTGGGGAGCTGAGGCAAGAGAATCACTTGAACCCAGGAGGCAGAGGTTGCAGTGAGCTGAGATCACACCATTGCACTCTAGCCTGGGCAACAAGAGCAAAAAACTCCATTTCAAAAAAATTAAAAAAAAAAAAAAGACCTTTGCAAATATTGACACTTTATTAGTAGCGCATTTTTGTCGTATACTTCACAGCTCATTGTGGCATGCTAAAACGTCTGGGTTCTTATTTGAGTCCTTAACTTTGGTTACTTGCTGTTCATCATCATTTTGGTGAAAATTTACTTTTTATTATATGTGGATTTTTTGATCTCTGTTTCTCCACAGCCTTCTCATTTCTCTGAAAATTACTACTCATATGGATTGAACTTGAAAAATATCAAGGCCTTAAAGAAGGTATGAAATATTTGGAAAATAAAGAAGAGTGTATTCTTGGGAAGTAAGAAAATGTCGTTAGAAAGTATGTCTTTGAATAGGATCCATCATCTATCATCCAGAGCTATCAGTCTGCTACCTTTTTTAAGCAATTTACTTGAAAGTGAGACAGATAGAAAACCCATGTGGTTGAAAGAGGTACAAGATAGACAAATATACCCAAATCTATATGTATGTATGTATGTATCTATCTATTTATCTATCTCATCTGTGTATCATCTCCAGAATTAAAGAAAATAGAGGGATATTTTAAAAAGCAGCTGCTGTTTTGAAAAATATAATTAAAGTGGAAGTAACAGAAAAAGATTTAAATAACATTTGTTATACATTAAAAATGCAATTATTTTTGCTTTTTACATAGTCTGTACTACAAATAAAAATTGGTCCCAATTATTTGTGCTCAAATTATTTCACTGCATAAGATACCATGCTGAGATGCACCAAATGATCTCGTGCTTTATAAAGGTTACAATGTCACTCTTTCATGCAATGAAATAAATATTTATTTTTAATTTGTTTATTTTATTCCCTATGGCAGACTCTGTTTCAGAAAATCAAAGAGAAGAATACATTTCTGTTGTGAAGCTTACAACCTGGAAAAGCCATGGGTTTGGGGGAGGGACAAACAAATACTTGTGATATTAAGCAATATAGGGGTACTTGTCACAGTAGGGGAGAGAAATGACAAGAAGCAGTCAAAGGGATAGGAGAAAAATCAATTAATGTCACTCACGCTAAGCTAAAGCAGGACATAGGCAGTGGTGTTCAATACTGCAGATAGGTTGAAAGGGATGAAAATTCACAATAGATACCTGTAATTTGAGATCACAGGTCACTACTCTCCTTAAATACAGAATTTTCAGCAACCAGTTGGGACTGAAGCCCATTGATGGTAGTTGAGAGTAAGCTTGTAGTGAGACATGGCAGCAAGTCTTTTAAAACATTAGAGAGAAAAAGATAAAATGGCAGTTTTGAAGATAACAGATTTGAGGGAACATATAGACTAGTTGAGAACTACAAATGTTTGTAGGCAAGGAGAAAAAGCCCGGAGAAGTCGAATTTGAGGATGAAAAGGTTAAAAAAATAAAAGCAAGTCCTAGAAGTTGGATATGTGAACATAGAAGAAATGTAGAAGAAAGGAATTCTCTTCTTTGTCAGGAATTTGGAGAGGGTTAGGAGGCTGGTAGAGACTAAAGGAAAACATACAGCCAAAGACATTTGAGGTGGAATCAAGGGATGCTAAAGGAATAATAAAGGCCTCAGGTTTCTGAACAAAGTTGAAGTTGAAGAATCTATTAGATCTATCAGTTTTCATCGAGAGGGTTAGAAAGAACTGTTCAGTTCTAGAAAAGTGATGAGTGATTCATCATACCCTTGCTATGCAGTAATAAGAGTCCAGATGAAGTCAGTGAGCATGAGCTTGTAATAAACCAAGGCTTGGATTCCTGAGACTTAAGTGCAGAAGTGGAAGGCAGCATGAGCTTCCCCTGGCTGGTAGCTGATGCTGTGTTCATGGCTACACTGTGACCTTCTGATGAAAAGTCATTTAGGATGTTAGTAAAGGCACCATGAGACTAGAAGTGTTAAGAGACGTTTGAAACTTTCAAGAGAAAAATTACGAGGATAGAGAGCTGCCTGGAGTAAACAATGAAAAAACCTAACAAAGGGGAATTTAGGAGCCCAGGAACTCTGAGGTGGAGCAGTGTCACTTCTATTGGGAAGAATAAAGTACAATGAGACCAGACACAACAGTCAGTGCCATGGATGATCAAATCATTGACATTGATGATGGGTTGTAATGTAAGGATTGTGAACTATGTGCTAAAATAATTGAAGTAAAATAGAAAAGAAAATTAGAGAGACACTTGGCATGGAAAAATAATGAAAAGTTGCCCCAAACAGAGGAATATAAGTGACTCAACAGTTTACTCCTGAACATGTGCAATATAAATGAGAAAAGTGGCAGAGCACAGGGACAAAAGGTGGCTGATAAGAATAGGTAGAAAATAGCATAAGCAATAGTGTCAAAGTCACATTGTTTTTGATATGAGAGGAATGAGCTAATTACTAGGTTGGGATGGTGAAAAAGCAGTTGCAGTTTTTGCCATTACTTTTAATGGCAAAAAATGCAATTACTTTTCACCAACCTATATCTTTCAAATCTCTTTAAAATGTAAAATTTTACAGTGAAATATACATCAGAAGAGGAAAAATAACTGAGGGATGATGATGTAAAAGTGATCTTGAGGCAGCAATGAGCTAAAAATATAGCCCTCTTATGAATGAGACCTGAAAGTGAAGAGAAAGCTTATTCATTCATTGACTCAACAAATATTTATTGAGCACTGAGCACATGTCACATGCTTGGAGGTATGACAGTGAACAGGTATGTAGGCCAACAGACATAGTCCCTGCTCTCATGTGGCTTACTATCTAAAGGGCAAGTCAGGGAAGACATTTTTATTTCTTAGGGAAAACTTTGGAAGATCAGAACATAGGTGCTTTCAGTGTATTCTTTCTGTCGGTATTTATTAAGCAATAATGAATTCTGTGTCAAGCACTGTTTTGAATGTTTGGAATATGTTGGGGGAGCAAAACAAATAGTTTTTGTTCTGCTGAAGCTTATAGTCTAATGCCAGGGGCAGATGTTGATTAAATATATAATTAGAAAGAGTGATAATGTCTTAAAAAGAAAAATACTAAGTACAATGGGAACAAATAAAGGCACTGATCTCTAAGAGGGAATCAAAAAAGTGGCATTTGAGCTAGATATGAATATTAAATAACAGTTAGATAGCAAGGAGAAGTGGGTAAAATAGTTATGGTTAAGCACAACCTGTTCTAAGACCCTGAGCAGGAACTGAGGAAAACCCAGCATGGTGAGCAGTGGTGGCCCAAATAAGTAGAGAGACAAAAGGGAAAACAGCAGAGGTAAACAGGCCAGATCATGTGGGCCACTGCAAACCATATTAAGAGAATTTTGGTTTTTATTCTAAGAGCAATGGGAAGAAATTGAATGATATTAAGCAGTATGATTAAGTGGTATGATCAAATTTTACAATTTTCTTTATGTATGGTAAATAGATTGGAGGGGTAAAAATATACGTTAACAGCCCCGTTAGGAGACAATTGTGGTAGTGTATGTGAACTGTGATGGCAGCTTGTCTAGTATGGAGACAGGCAGATTAGAGAAATATATCCAAGTACAACTGACAAAATTGGGTTTAAAGGTCAGGGGAGAGCTGACTTCTGAGAGTCTGGCAGGGGCCAGCAAATTTATATGAAGGGGCAGATAGTAAAGATTTTAATCTTTTCAGGCTCTATGGTCTCTGTTATAACTGTTCAACTCTGCTATTGTAGTACAAAAGCAGCCAGAGCTAATATGTAATACACACAACTATGATACAATTACTCATTATTTATAGATGTTGAAATTTATCATTTTTATGTCACAAAATATTTTTATTTTAAAATTTTTTCATCCATTTAAGAATATTAAAACCATCCTTAGCTCAACAGTCATGTACAATCAGGCAGAAAGTTGGATTTGTCCTACAGGGCTGTAGCTTTTCAACCTGTGGGCTAGGGCAACAGAACAGAAGGTGTTGCTACGTGCTGAAACACTGGAAGGAATTCAAGAAAACATTCAAGGATTCAGAGATGTTTATTGTAGGAAAACTAAGTGCTAAAAAGCCTACAAAAATAACTGTTAGAGCAGTGGATATGGATGAATTATGATGGAGATAAAAAGAAAGTATAGCTTTCATATTACCTGGTAAAAAAGGGAAATGGATGACATCCTATTCTGGAGGAGAAAAAAAGGGAAAGGGAAATTAACTGGAATTAGAAAAGTGGGGTTTTGGGAATCTTCTGCAACTATGTCATTAAGCGTCTATGAGTAAATAACTTTTGGCATAATAAAGTCTATGATAAAGGTTTGGATATTAATTTCATAATATATCACTTAGTGAGTAATAAGCTGTCATTGACAATCCAAGCAGATCCACCCTCAGTTTAGGACTATTACTCAGCTTGAGCCACCGGTCATCCATAATTAGGAAGTGATTTGTGCATCTTCCCTCTCCTCTTGGACAAACCATAGAGGCTTCAGCCTTGGATAAAGGTGCCTCATTTGTTGACAAAAGTGGTGAATTTGTCAGGGTGAGCAATTTCGATTCCAGACACTGAAGCTTCCTTAGTGACTCAATAGCAAATTATGATAGAAGTAGAATAAAATAGAAGTCTGTTTTGCTCAAAATCACCTAAAGCAAGTTTTTGTCACTAATTTATTTGGTTACCTTGAGAAGGCAAGAGAACTAAGAAGCACCAACTGTCTACTGTTTACCAGACATTAAAATATGCAATTTTAATTAAACCGTTCATGGCATTCCTAGCAAGTAATAATTATTATTCCCACTCCACAAAGAGAACTCCAAGACTCAGCAAACTTCAGTAACTTGTCTAAGTTTATATAGTTACTAAGACAGAATTCAAACCTGGTTCTGTTTGACTCCAAAATTCTTGCCCTTGTACAAAGCCATGCTGGTTTCTTGAAGTTCAGTTTGCTCATCTGTAAACACAAGGAATGTCGTGAAATGACTTCTCATGTCTTTTTGGTCTCCAGCACTCTGTAATTTTAGATACATAGAGGCATGATGGCCATGGGCAGCAAAAGAAATGGAAATACGTAATGTGCCTTACCTTATGACATAATTTTTCTTCCAATTTGATACTATCTTCCGAAATTATGAGATGAATACACATCTAAATTCAAAGTTGCAGGGTAATACTACTTCAGATTTAAAATCAAAAACTGTGTGAATTATCCAAATAGGCAATACAAGCACTGGATAGTCATTCTTTTCAAACTTTGCCAAAAAATTTTTAAAAATAAAATAAAAATTATACAATGTGCTATCAAGTATGCCAGTTATTTAAATTATTAGGTAAAAAAAGTTACTAATCAGGTTTTTACTCTGACACTTTTTAAAACTGACAAATAGTGAAGACTTTAGAGGTGATTTTATTCTCTTTGCTGCTATTAGCTAAGTACTTTGTACTTTGATAAAAAATTAGACTTGTCAAAATATTTCCCACACGATCACTGGGTAGCAGGTGGAAAGAAAGACAGAGAGAATGAACCAGGTAGAACCCTCCAATGAGGGGTAACCATGAATAACAATATTCCAGGAAAGTTTCTACACTGAAAAGTGTTTCTAAGCAGAATGTTAAACCTAAATGGACATGAGCGGCAACTATCATTTTGGAAAACCCCTGTGTAGACATTTACTAAATATTATAATTATACTTATTTTTATTTATATTTGTAATATATGAGAAACTAATACAACAATTATAATATACTCCACAAATATGATGAAGGGAAAAAAGAATGCAGGTTTTATATTGGAAGAGAGGAAAAAAGAAAGAAGGAAAGAGAGAGGGAAGGAGAGAAGGAGGAAAGGAAAAAAAATGAAATTTTTTGCCAACTTCTAACTTCCCTTTTCAAAGATTTTGGATTTTCTCCTTTACTCCTTGCTGAACCTTTGCTTTCTATAAGTTAGATTTCGTGCGCTTAAACCAATAAAAGTCTTATAATGAGTTGTTGTTATTATTGTTGTTTTGTAATGGGAGCATTTCTTTTCCCTTTTTCCATTATTTTGAATTCATATTTATTAGGAGTTTAGACCCATCAAAAGAACTTACAGAAAATTTGCATAGCACTATGCTTTCAACTGTGAACTTTATGTGTAAGTGTTCTTATATATTTTGTAATTTCTAGAATGTATCTCCAGGGTCACTCTTCAATTACTACACTTTGAAGCTAAGTGACATTTGCAAGCATTATTTTTATTATATTTGAAGCAGAACAAAACAAAATACCACACATTTTAATACTTTAAAAATGTTTGAAATCTAACATCAAACATAAAAAAATGCAAATAAGAAATATTGTTTTCTTCTTTTCCTTGCTATAAGTAAGCTAAAGTCTGTAAGTTGTCATTGATGATATTTAAAAAGATATCTCATCAGATATTTTGTTTACATCTTAAAAACATCCAAAAGGGCCTGGCGTGGTAGCTCACACCTGTAATCCCAGCACTTTGGGAGGCCAAGTCGGGCGGATCACTTGAGGCCAGGAGTTTAAGACCAGCCTGGCCAACATGGTGAAACCCCACCTCTACTAAAAATACAGAAATTAGCCAGGCATGGTGGCACACACCTGTCATCCCAGTTACTTGGGAGGCTGAGGCAGGAGAACCCAGGAGGCAGAGGTTGCAGTGAGTCGAGATCACACCACCGCACTCCAGCCTGGGTGACAGAGCAGACTATCTCAAAAAATAAAAATTAAAAATTAAATAAAAATAAAAAACATCCAAATGATTCAGCTAATTCTTATTCATATTTAAGGATAGTATTCCAGAGCAAAGTATAAGAACTTAATTTGTTAAATTTTTCTAACCCACAGCCTGCCAAGCCAAGGGTTGAAGACCAGACTTGCCCAAACCCACAGAAAGTGGGAAGATTTCATATGGCTGGGCATGGGAGCTGACTGCTTCTGTCCTGGTTGGATATGTAGAGAAAGGAAAAGTTAAATGCACAGCTTTTTGATTTTCAGTTCTCCCTGACATTTAGGGAAATATAGCTTTCTTAACCTGTGTGAAAACAGCAGATTACTGAATAACATCTGAGAGGCTATCAAGTAAATATTTTCTGTACTTTCAATTTATTTATTATGCCTCAAGTTAATTTATCTTCCATAGGGAAGGTTGGGTAAAATTAGCTGCAGAGGGTGCAAGTGACTCTAAATCCCTGAATATTGTAAGGATATGTAGGATATGTGTAAGCAAGTAATAATTATGACTTGTTCTCTGTCTTTCATGCCTACTTGCTTAGTCAGGGGTGATTAAAGCTTAATCAGCTTGGAACATGGTTATTGCAAATATCATAAATAGATATACTAACTTAAACACTGAATAAAGCATGAATTGCTGCGTGATTTTTATCAAAAAGGCAAGGTATAACTCATCATTTCCTTTGTCTTAAGTAAATGACCTAAATACCATGCTGCACCCACACTAAGATTAAATCCAAATATGTCCTCCTATTTGTCCATCTTTTCTATCAAGTCATCCTATTTTATTCTTTAGGTGAGTCCTGTGATTTTTTTCAATGGGTCAGAGCCAATTATGGGTTATTTCATCTCTGTGACACCAGTAAAAATGTTGGATTCAGTTTTTTAAAAATTATTATTAAATCATCTAAGTAGGTAATATAAGTGAAACAACTGGGGACTTTGGGATTTTTTTTTTTAATTTACAGTATTTGAAGACCTGTTTCAGTTTGCCAAAGCAACTTATACTTAAATATAATTGCTTTTCTTAATTGCTCCAAATAATTTCTCAAGTTTCTGATTTTCCAAGCAATATGGTATTTATCATAAATCCCGTACAAGTCTAGAACAGAAACAATTTTTTTAATTAAAGAGTTTTTTTCTATTACTTTTCTTCTAAAGATAATAGTTTTCATGACTTCTTTGAAACATTCTGGGAGTAAAATATGATTGACATAAGGCAAAATTATAATTGTTGAGGATGATATGACATTACAAAGGAATGTGTTTATTTCTAGATTCTCAGCTCTGTAGAAGAATTTGGTGTACAAATGTCTACGTGTAGTGTTAAATTTGTTATTTTTTTGTTTTATTTCTCCCAAAGTGAGCATAAATGCTACTGGGAAAGAGAGGTCAATGCTTTTGAATATAATCAAGATTTAATAGAATAGATTATAACTGATATTTTATAATGCTCTGAAGTTGAAGCGAAAAGCTGCTTCTAACCTAGAATCAGGTTGGAATATGTTATTAATTCTTCACTGAAACATTAACAAGTTCAACAAGATCCCTTCTGTAAGTTTTACACTTTTGTAATTATTTAAAAGTCAAATTATTTTAAATGTATGGGAAAATTTGCTTTTCTTCTTTTTTATTTATTGCAAAAACAATAGAAAAGTTAGAAAAGAAAGTTAAAGGAAACTTCATGTATATCTTCTATTATGCACTTTTGGTGATACAAAACATAATGTTACTGATACAGTTATAAATAATTTGTATTTCCCTGAGATAGCAGAAATAGATAGGTACATTACTAGAGTGAAGTATTATGTTCTGAATTACTCCTTTTTAAAGACAACTTTAGCATGAACTTTAATACCAAATTGTACTTCAAAATTTTAATAACAACAATATCATGATTATATACATTTTTAAAAATATATACATTTGTATATGCATCCATTTTAAATACATGTTGCTGTTTTTCTTATTCAAATTATTTTTAATCTAATTATCTGCCTTGGATTTTTTTATCTTTTATAAGAATGTGGAAAAGAACCACTTTATTTTACCTGGTCAATACAAGTTACGTTCTACAGAGGTATGGGAAGCTGAAGATTTCTTTGTAACTAGTGCAGCTGTTCCTAACAGAATTTGAACTTTTCTTGTAGATATGAGTCTGATAGATAGAAAAACCATAGAGCAGTCAGGCTTACCTGGGTCCTGAACATTTGAAAGACTGTCCTAAGAATCCTGGCAGCACCCAGACGATAGTGTGCACCTTTCGACAGTCAGTGTATTCATTCCCGGGAAACCAGTATCAGGCTGAAAATTATCTAAGGAGCGTTTGGCAGCCAGGAAACTGATTCCAGCCCTGAAACCAGTGTTCTCCAAACTTCATTTACTCCTTAAAAGAATATGAAAATATCTATAACCTCTTGCAAAAGTTTAAAGTGACATCTAAAATTTGTTCAAAATGTAAATATTATGTAACTTCCAACTTTTCTTAATTATTAATTGTTTATGTTATTTTAAAATTGATTAAAATTGTCATGTTATTTTTAAATGCATCTTATGAAATTTAGATAAGAAAGTGATTTAATTTTCTGTCATCAGAAATCTAAGAAAATGGCAATTCATAAATGTACTATTTATTAATAGTTGAAAATTTTACATCTTTATTTTTTAAGCCTATTATAAAATTTTACTTTCTCACCCAGTTTTATCCAAACTTTATATAATTTAATTCACAAAATATAATTTTATTCTATTTTTAAATTTTCTACTGACACTGCTATACTTCTTTGCAGCAAAAATATAGAAAAAAATAATTTTTAAATTTCCCAACAGGTTTTAAATGTTAAAAAATATTTCTTCTGTAATATTACAATTGTTATTAGTAGGCAGGTATTAATAATGTATCAAAATACATTGTATTACTGAACTGTTTAATATAAATAATTAAAATATCAAAATATTGACAAGTATACATTAAATTTAAAGGAATAAAAGTATCTTTTAATGGGTTTAGGTTTTTCCCTCATAAACCTGTATCTGAATGCTACTTATTGCTAGAATAATTTAGAGTTTGATAGTGCTTCTATTCTTGTCATTTTAATTGAGGTAAATGCTAAAACAAACAAACAAAACCCTATTTATAAATGAGAATAAAAGACTTTTTAAATTACAGTTACGACATTTAATTCTTGGACCTTTATACAACTTTTCTGCCAAAAATTACATATTGATTTGTCATGCAAAAGTATTTTTAAAGATTTATCAGAGAAAAATTTGTTTGGCCCCTTCCTCATTTCAGCAAAAAGCAAAGAATTAGAGGCCCCCTAGGATTTGTTATCCAGACGTGAAACTCTTTCCCTCTTCCACACCTACACCAGCTGAAGCATTTTTTCCTCCAAGACAATGCTGCATAATAAGATTCCAGGTGGAGGAAAAGTGTGGCTTCTTTGTAACTACAGATCCTTTTTTAGGAAAGAATTCACAAGACATGTGTGGCTCTGAAACCATCCTTAACACTATCCATGCTCTTAGAAAATCTTAGTGAACCTCCATTTGAGTACTTTTGTGGAGGACCACTGTCTTGCATCTCTGGGCCCCCTGGTGACCTAAGAAGTATTAAAGAAAAAATAAATAGGAAGATGGGCTGTTTTCATTGCATGCCTACTGATGGTTTTTCTCTAACATTTTAGTTTGTGATTATTTCTTAAAACCCTGACAAACAGATAAGAAACACAAGTCAGTGTACTGTTCTAAGAAAGGACTGGATTTAAGAGTCCAAAATCATAGTTTCAACTATTAGCTACCTTCCTAGCTGGCCTCTGGAAAACATCGCTACGTTTCTCTGGGCCTCAGTTTTCTCATTTAAGGCTGGGACAATGTTTCCCAAAGTGAAATGAGACGACTTTAGGTGGTACACTTCCAAACTTGATTTGATACACATTTGTCTTACTGTTTATCAGGAAAAAATAGTCAATCTACTAAATCCATGATCCTTGAATATAGTTTTTTAGAAGTTATCTAAAAGATATTTTAGGTTTTTAAAAAAACAAAGATAATCTATTTAGAAAAATATTAAATAACTAGATATGTTAAAATTCATGTGTAGGAATTAATGAAGTTTGTAAAATACTAGAATTACAATTCCCATGGTTCCATCAAGGTCTAGCATTTTATAATTTTATAAAAAAACATTTGGAAAGGGAAAAAAGGGAGGAAGAAAACAAGGAAGGAAGAGGGAGAGGAAGGGAGAAAGGACTTTAAGAAGGATATATATTTCTAGGTAGGCTTGTAAAACCTCATAGTCATGGATGGCAGATAGCATCACACGCAAGAAAGTTCAAAAGGCAAGTACAGGCAAATTATTCAGTTAAACATTAAGGAATAGATGTTTGAAAGGCAGAATACCAATTATGCAAATCAGGCTTTCTTGACTCTCTGAGTTTGAGCTAAAAATCTTTACCATGTCTGTATATCCAAGCCATGTGGAAATTTTAGTAGTTACCCAGGCAAGGCAGGCAAATAAAACTTAACCATAAGGCTCAGAGGACTGACTTACATGCCTATGTAGGCTGTCTTTACCGATAGAGTTATCCAGGTAATCTAATAACCTCCTTATCACATGGCCTATGTTGCCATAGCCAGTTTCCAATGCCAGACTTTTAATCAGGATAGCTTACAGAGAACACATGCTCTGCAAATAGTGTAGGTTTTTCCTGGTTATTAAAGAAATTCAACTTTTAAAAAGGTTATTCATTATTCAGAGATAAAGAATAAACTGAATTAATGAGTGTACATACCTAGGATATGTGTAAATGCATCCAGCTATTATTGATAGGATATTTTTTAGTTTCATTATTTTTCTTGTTATGTTCAATTTTCCTGAAGTTTTTGTTAATGTATACAGAGTAGAATCTAACTTTCCTTCCTCTTCCCCTCTTGTGTCCTAATCCTTAAGATAAATAAAATGAAAATTGTTCAAATAAAAATATTTACTGTGTACATGTACAGAGGCACACACACATGTATACACGCAAATGAACACAGGTACACATAAACACCACCAAACAAAATTTATTTTAGAATTGCATCAATTGGAGAATGAATCAATCCAAGAAGCATATGAGAAATATGTCTCAACTATGCCCTAAGCTAATTCCTTTCTTGTCCTCTTGCTTTATATTCTAACAAAGGAAAGTCACTCTATTTGGCCTAGTCTTCAGTGTTTTCCAGGTTCTAAGTGCCTTTTCTCCAAATAACCACAGTAACTCTATATTTGTTATTTTACAAAGCATTTTCCCACCCATTTTCTGTATTTAACACAACAGTCTTATGGGATAGGAACACCTAA
Organism: Ateles fusciceps; assembly: GCA_036589455.1. NCBI lineage: Eukaryota > Metazoa > Chordata > Mammalia > Primates > Atelidae > Ateles > Ateles fusciceps. Next base: position 8,163,183 of record JAZHEH010001606.1, on the reverse strand, counting down.
ACAAGAAGTGGCCAATTTCTCTCAGCATTTCCTTTTGCTAGAAAAATTTAGAATAATAACAAAGCAACACTAACAACAGCTCCCATTTATTTAACACTTATTACCACCTGGGAGTTTTTCAGTATAAAAATATTTATTATTCCTCACAACATTGAAAAGAGATATTATTTTATTTTATAGATCAGTAAGGGATGATCTGAGGTTAACATTCTCAAGGTTATACACATAGTACTGGCAGCATTGGAGTTTGAACCTAAATTGATCTTTTTCTGAAACTAGAAGGACTTTCTTCTATTTTGCCCCACTCCCTTACTAATGGTTCTCACTTAATGTTTGTTGAGTGAAACCTAATACTCAGACATGCTGTTTTCAAATGAGCACAATAGCAGATGTCAGTTCAAATCCCTTAGATAGTTAGAATTAAGTAGAAAGGGTTGGAAAATTTCCCAACTAACTATGAGTAATAGTGAGGCCATCTGGGTAATATATAAACCCATTCACACCAATTCTTCTCCAAATGCCCCAGAAGCATTATTACTTAGCAGAGCAGGCCAAAAAAGGTTAACTGGCTGCCTTAAAGGAAAGGTGAGGAAAGAGGAGCTTTGCTCTAACATGGTCAGGTCGTTCCACTGCCACTATCATCCTGGAAGAGTCTCGTTTCAACAGGTGTCAGTCTTGGGACTACTCCAAGAAGAAAAAGAAAAGATAAGGCAATGCATACTTTTTAAAAAATCTTTCCTTATTTATTCCTAAGTTGAAAGGAGAGAGTGTTAGCAGAATGTGAGTGTAGTATATCAAGAAATGAAATAAAACTATTGACTTAGCGCAGTGTTTTCACTGTTCTGGTAAGAATGAAACACATGGGTATATGCAAACTAAATACTCTTGTATTTGCATTTTAAATGGGTATCGATCAATATAAAGATATATGATGAAATGATAAAATTCATGCCAATAATTTAAATTAAAATCTTCTTTATTTAGAACATTAAATAGCAAATTAAAACACCATAAGAAGCTGAAGATGGTCTGTCAAAGGAAGACCACCAATCTACTACCAGCGGTAGATTTCAGTTCCCCTAATTATCCAAGCATGAGGGAATGCTGGCAATGAACATTCAATGGCAAAATATCTGAGGATTATGCTACCTAAACACAGGCAGGTTGTCATACTTATCATTGCTATATATATATATATATTTTTTTTTTTTTTGGTAAGTTCCAGGGTACATGTGCATACATTCTAAATGCTGATCTGTTAAATCTGTGGGCAAATTGTCAAAGACTTCACCAAAAGATAACAGCAGAAAGCCCACATTCAAATGCTGGAAAAAAAAGGAATAGGCTCTTGACAATGAGGGAATTAGATAACGCTTATAAATCACACTTGGGAGGCACTTTCTTCATGTTCACCGGATCTGTAACATTTCTTGAAGCAGAGTATGGCATGCTTTATTCTTTTCTTTTCCAAGTTAGGTAACAAGTTTAGAGTATATCTAAAATTTATTGGATACTAATTGTGTCCCAGGATCTATGTTTAGGATATTTTATTTGCATTGTCTTATTTAATCCTTACAACAAGCTTATGAGGAAAACTCCATTATTACTCTATGTATTACGTGAGGAAATTGAAGATTAAAGAACTCAAGCATCAGTAGTCATGTGGCTGGTAAGTGAGCCTCTGAGATTCTAGAACAGGTCAATCTGACTCCAAACTCCTTTAGCACACTATGTGATAAGAACATAAGGGAGTTGCACTATGTGATAAGAACATAAGGGAGTTGCCCAGGGCATCTAATCTCACACCTAACACTATTAATTCCAAAGTCCTTTATTTTTCCATACCCACATTCTCCTGTATATTTAATCTAGTAATGGATTATATTAAAGGAAGTGCAGATTTTTCCTCTCTAAGAATATCTACGGTGAAGTTATTTACCCCAAGATGGTTTTCATCAAGACAGACAGAAGTATACCCATCAGGAATAAGTATTTTCTGAGTACTTACTTACCATCTGCCCCACACTACGATAACACCATTGTGTTCACTGAAATGAACTTGATGGCTTCTGGAATTCCAGGCAGCAACATGTTTCCCTAAATCCAATTAAAATAGGAACTCATAACCTTTTCAGCTTATGTGTTTACTGTTAACAGAAAGGGTGAAATAAAATGATTTCATTTCCTTTTGCACCGTTTGAGGAGCAGAGGCAGAAAGCCCAGCTTCTTGACTTTGAGTCATACACCTTGAGCGGTAGGTTGGACAAACTGGTGGTCACCTTCAGGTCCCAACCTGTAGAGCAACCCACCTTGGAAAGCCTCATCATTCAGGGAGGTAAGCTTGCCAGGCTCCACAAACCTGGACTTGCTGGTGAAAGGCCTCTCCAGCCAAGAACACCACAGCCAGGAAAGGGTAGTGGGAGGTAGAAAGCAAGCTCAGAGCTGGCAAGTGGGCAGAGTGAGTCACCTCTTTGATGTGCAGTGGTTATTTCAAACACAGCAAAGGTGAGCAAGCATTTCCTTCCCCTGACTACCCTAACTACAGTGGCAACAGCCCCTTAGTGTAGGAAACTGAGTCACAGGCTAGGAAGGTTTCAGAGATGCAGGAGAAAAATTGCCAGACTATACTGTAATATTAATTTTGCTAAGATAAATTTAGTGTCAGCCTGGTAAAATATCATTCAGCCTTATGTGCATAAACTAATTTTCCCTTTGTTTCCACAATCTTTCCTCACTGCTCCCTATTCTTAGTAGGGATGCCAATTGAGAAATGTACATGTAGAGCAAGACCTTTCAGCAGAATTAACTCTTTAAAGGAATTGATGAATGTGAGTAAAAAGAAGACTGGGATTGTCTTATTAAGAGAATTGAAAGGCCATTAAAAAAAAAAAGATTGTTAAACTCACCAGTGGTTCTGGGAATGCCTGGTTCTTTCATAAGAACTGTTTGGGAATACTGGGTTATGCTAGAATTCACCTGCCTCAGCCTAAATGGATTTGCAGAAAACAGGAAAAGCACTGCTGTTCCCACTGCTTTCAACTTCGGGTAGAATTGTCTGTTGGTGTCTCAGCATGGGCCCTTCTTTATGCTCTCCTGGAAGCTAGGCCCAGAAACATAAGGGGTATGTTTTCTAGACTCCTTATAAGTAATGCTCTGGTTTAGGGTCTTCTAACAAGAGGCGCTTGCAGGAGAAGGTGGAAGAGAGACACCATTTTGCTCTGGAGTTAGTGAGTAGGTACAGGGTCCTTGGCAGACAGCAGATCTGAGGTTTTGCCAGTGACTTCTAGGGATCTGCCTGCAAATCACCGACTTAGGTGCTTCAGGAAACTAAGGCCAGTGATGAAGGCTTCCTGCAACTCCTGCCCTACCTGATTTCCTGAATATTAATGATTTCTTGTCTTACAATGATTCCCTGATTTTCTTGTCTTACAATGTTTTGTAATCCCTAAATTAAATTATTTCCTGATGGAATAGCTAAAGTGGTTTCTGTTTTTGACTAAACGCTGTCACATACTTCAAAAGGGCAAAAAATGTATCCAACTTATTTATCTTTCATAAATTATTAAGCATCTTTTTTATTTAAGAATTCATATTTTTCAAACTTTTATATTTTCAATGTGTACCAATTCTTGTGGCAATGACTTACAAAATTTACTATGGAGTCATGAAATATATTTCATGCTTCTCATGATATCTGTTGTACAATATTAATATATTAACAATATTAACATAACATCTATCCTATGCTCTTGAAGAGTTCTATATGTTTAGTCTCTTATGTCAGAGAATACAAGCAGACACACATGGACAACCTGAGTTTTATTTTTTAAATTTAATTGGCTTTGTCTAAATCTTTTCAGAGCAAAGAGTAGAAGGAGAGACAGAAATGACCTGAATTCTTAACAATAGCATCCAAGATTTTGAATCAGATAGGCCAGAGTAAAGAGGCAAGGTGAGGCTTTCAGAGAAAATATAATCTTTGTGAATTAGTGTTCTTCCTTTGCAAAGATCAGGCTTAATCTTTGCTCCCTCTTGCCTCTCTTATATTTATTTTCATTTCCCAACCAGCAAAGGAATTATGCTTAATTTTAGACACTACTTACCTGAAGCTCAACATTGTGAGTAAGGGGACTTGTTCTGAGCAGTTTAAATTCTAAGGCCTCATCATTATTGAATGAAAGTGGAGTGAATAAAGTATCATGAGATTAAGTATGTGATAAAGTATCACAAACTGATAAAGTATCAGTTTGACATGGTTGTATATGCTTTAGTTTGCTTACCTAGGACATTATAACTGAAAAAAAAATGCTCTACAAATTCGTGAATGATGTCATTTGATTATGTGACTTTTCTAGAAAGTAATAATTTAGATGTTCACTGCCCAAACTATATCATCTCTCTTTCCTTTGGGTGTGCTATGAGATTTTCAAAGTAAATAAGATGTCAAAAACTGGAAGCCCAGGCCACAGAACAAAGATGGCTTGCAGATTTATCTACGTATTCATTCATTCATTTAAAAAACCATTAATGAAGTTTCTACCATATGCCAGCCTCTGTTCTAGGCACTGGGGACATAGCCATGAGCAAAATAAACTAAAATCTCTGTCTTTGAGTAGTTTACATTCTGTTGTTGGAAGAGATAGAAAACATATCAAATAAATAAAATGCATAATATTAGATGAAGATAAGTGTCTTTTGAGCAAAATCAAGCAGGAAAGAAGTATGGGTAGAGGATACAATTTCAAATAAGGTGGTCAAGGAAGGTCTCACTGAGGTGAAGACATTTAAGAAAAGACATGAAGGAGGTGAAGGAATGAGCTATGTAGCTTTGTAGGGAAAGGGTGCTCCTGGTGAGGAAAGTGCTGGTGCAATGGCCTTGAGACAGGAGAGTGCACTGCACAGCTCAGGAACAGCTGAGCCAATATGGTGGTGGCAGAGCAAGTGAGAGATTGGCAGGAGGGCTGTAGGAAGGAGGTTAGAGAAGTAGCAAGCACCTGTTTGTAGCCATTGTGAAGACTTGAGAGATGTGTTCTGCTAATCTAAACACAGTCTAAAAATCATGTATTTTATAACATTTTATTTCTAATACTCCTAAGATTTGGCAGTACTACATTGTACATTACCACACTGTGACAGCAAAGCTGAGCAGTAGTTGCCCCTTGATATGATTTCAGGGCTTTCTTTCTTTTTTTTTTTTTTTTTTCTCTTTTTGAGACAGGATCTCACTCTGTCACTCAGGCTGGAGTGCCATGACACAATCTCAGTTCACGGCAATCTCCGCCTCCCAGACTCAAACCATCCTCCCTTCTCAGCATCCTGAATACCCTGGACTACAGGTGCATGCCAATACACCTGGCTAATTTTTGTATTTTTAGTAGATACAAGGTTTTCCCATGTTGCCTGGGTTGGTTTTGAAATCCTGGGCTCAAGCGATCTGCATGCCTCAGCCTCTCAAAGTGCTGGGATTACAGGCATAAGCCACCACACATGGCCCCCAGTGTTTCCTATTTCTGATACTCTCACACTTGGCCTGCTTATTAGGACCTAAATTTATTTTTGTTTTGTGTCTTTATAAATGAGGGGTCAATTGACAGCTGCTTTAGTTGCTTCATAGCCAAAGTGTTGATGAAATGACTCTAGGTTTGGGGGGATACAGTCCTGGAAGCAGCTCCTTTGGCTCCCTTTGGAGTCCACATTGTTCTATGAATAACCACAAGCCACATGTATTATTAGGTGACAAGATTTGCTGTCTCATCACAGCACTACACATCCACGCGTCTGTCACCCGTGCACTCAGGAAGACATGTGGCTATGGGCCAGCACATTGTAAACTCAGTTGTTCTAGTTTCACTTTGGACATTCAGAGCTGCCTTTTGAAATGAGGCGAGGTTTTTTTAGTTTGTTTTTATATTCAGAGTTCAGCTTTATTTAACAGATAACATTGAGGAATAGAGTTTAGTTGTGTATCCATGTGTATGTGTGTGGTTGATATGAGCAGGGAGAGAGAGTAAGAGAAAGGGTGTTGTCCATGATCAAATAAAAATAAAATATTCTGACTTTTTCACATTTGTGGCATGCTTTATCCTCTGCTAACTACCAATATCCAGGATTTGATCTGGACTGGTTGGAAAATCCACAAGTCCTAAAAATGATCAAATGTCCTCTCTATGGATGATTTTCTTTTAAAATGTATTGCAAAATATCTTTATCCACACCTGATGACTCAGAAACTATTATATTTTTATCTTCCTAATTCTGGTAGCCAAAAGTTAGGGTTGAGTCATTCAAATGTTTCCTGAATGAGTTACAGAATGTACACTTAGTCATAATAAATGTCATTGTATACAGCAGACTTGTTCTGGGGCAGTACCAACTTGTGCCTGGGACATTTATGTATTTAGAGTATTTTTTTAATTAAATGAACATGAGTACTAATTACTTTTATAGCTAACCTGAGCCATAATAAGCCTGCTTTATAATATTTAAATCATAGTTTAGAAAATTCAAGTTGAAAACTTCAAAGTAAATTTAACTCAAAAACATTTAAAGTGACAAAGAGACATGGATATTCAATAATTTCTTTAAAACGATTCAGGCAGATAACTGATTCACCTTCAAATGATTGGCTTTGGTACTTTTCCCCTTGAGTGAGAAAATGCTTAAAAGAACAGGAACTGCGTTTTAAATAAATTTTAAAGAAGGTTCCCTGGTTTTTTTAGGAATAATATTTTCTCTAGCTCAGCAAGAGCTCTGCCACCAAGCCTACAGAAAGAGACTCCACAGTGTAAAACACTAAAATAACAGGATCTCATTGAGTATGAGTAGAAGTGAAGGTAATTGCAGCCATGGCTACGGTAAAAGCAGAAAATGGAACATTTAGAAAAGGAATACACTGTAAATTGTCAATTTGAAAAATGCAAGACATATTTATTACAATTCAGTGTCCACTCTTGACTTTCTAGGTTGGGTTTCATGTGAGACAGACCCAGAGTCAGAGATTTGTGTGCTTGAAGTTTATTGTAGTACTTTTGGGAGTAAGACCCAGGAAAGAGTAAAGAAAGAACTGGCAGAGAAAGAAGCTGAGCTGCAATTCAGTATCAGTGAAGGCCACGGTCAGTCCTGTGGGCAGCTCTGTAGCTGGGATGATCTTTCAGAGATGTCCTAAATTGAGGCAAGAGGCTCTCTTTGGCCAAAGGCATTTCTGAGGCAGCAACTCGTTTGTAAACCGTCAACAGCCAATGTGGCAGCTGGGACAATGAATGTCTATCATGAATAGGAAATTTGGGGAGGGCACTTCAGCATCCTCTACAGTTAATATAGTTTCATCCTTCAAAGGCAAGAGAAGCTATGGCAGTCAAAATGGTGAATGACGCTTAGATCTCACTGGATTAATACCATATAGTTAGTATCATAGCAAGTATGGTATGTCATGTCATTTGGATGCAGAAAATCTGAAATCAAATTGTAGCTTGACCATTTATTGGCTGTAGACAAGGCAAGCTACATAATTTGTAGGGCCCATTGTAAAATAAAAATGCGGAGACCCTTATTAAAAAGGCAGAAAAAAATGTCATTAAAAATACTAAAATAAAAGCTTTTTTCTTCCTTTGACAGACCCTCTTCAGCTTCTTACGATGTTTTATTTGCTATTTCATGTTCTAAATAAAAAATTTTTCAATTATTGGCATTAATTTTATTACTTCATCATATATCTTTATATTGAGCAATACCAGTTTAAAATGCAAATATAAGAGCATTTAGTTCAAACATACACATGTATTTCATTCTTACCAGAACAGTGAAAACACTGCACAAATTCAACTGTTTTATTTCATTTCTCGATGTACTACACTCACATTCTGCCAACACTCTCTCAACTTATGAATAACTAAGGAAAGACTTTTTAAAAAGTGTGCATTGCCCTATTTTTCCCTTTCCTTTTGTGTTATAATTTTCAGCATAAAGGATTGGCTAGTACAGGGAAGTAACATGAGTATGAAATATTTCTTGGTTGTGTTTCCTGGGACACCACTGCCTTCTTTTTGCATTTAAAGCAAATTCTGGTTTGAATAGTAAGCTTGCTCAGTCATAGATATGACACATTTACTTTGTACTGACTTTTGAGTTCTACTGACCTTACATATTCTGCAACAGAATTCTGTGCTCCTGGGATGGCAAAGAGCACAAACTGTCTATAGCTCATCTACTTACACATGTGCTCCCTTGTCCTATCTAACTTCGCTTACAAAAAACAAATTCTATGCAACTGCACAGGTCACATAACTGACGCTGACTATGAAGTTGACTCTAGCTATGGGACTTTGTAAATCATTCAATCCCTCTGAGTCTTAGTTTCCTAATCTGTAAAATTGGTGTAATTACACTTAGCCTGCAAATGTAAATAATTACCCGAGAACTAAAGAGACAATATATGTAAAATTGCTATACAAAGAGAGAAGAAAACTAATGCTTACCGAGCTTCTGAGTCCTACTACAGCTGTTCCAAAATACTTGCCTCAAGATCATCCCAGACACCCTTTATCCCTTGAGTCTTTGTATATTTACTAGTCTTAGGAAATAATTTCTGCCTCTCTGAGCTCTTTTACCTGTGATACTAACTCATTGTCAAATTCCAGCTTTGATGTCCCTTAATTTAACAAAAGTTTATTAAGTACCTAATATGTGCCAGGTATTATGCAAGGGGGTAGAATGGGGTTAAAGTTAGCAACCTTGATTCCCATTCTCAAGACTAGTTAATTTCCCCCTCTCCAGTGAACTTACGTGTCATAGAATGTATCATATGTTATATTGCCTGTTTGTATGTCTGCATCCTGTCTATACTGTCTCCTTGATTTACCCATCATAGCTGTAATACATACACTGTGCCTGGTATAGAGTAGATACTCACTAAATATTTGTTGATTGGTTGAATGAATACTAGCCATTATTGGAATGCAAGGTAAAGAGGTTGATCAGCAGTTGAAAAGATGATCTGGATGAGGAGAGAGGAATGAACTGAAGAAATAAATTTGGTAATCCTTAGCATATAGGCTACAGAAGAAGTCATGGAAATAGAGGAGACTTCCAGGGAGGTTATGCATACAGAGGAAGAAAAAAGCGATGGAGCCTAAACAACATATACATATCAGAGGAGACACAGGAGGAAGGACCAGGGAAGAAGACTAAACCAGTGCCCACAGTAAGGTAGAGGAAGAATCAGAAGGTGTGATTTCTGAGAACTTAGATGAACTCTTTGGTTTTGTTGATTAAAAGACATCATAGATACAATAAAAGTAATTTCAGCGCTCAAAATACAGTTGATTAAAGAGTGAATATGATTTAAGGAGGATGCCAAATTAGGTTCATTGTACCATTTACATGAAGATACAAATAGAGATTTTGGGACCTTGATAACAGAATTTGTTTAGAATCTTAGCTATTCTTGTGGCTTCAATGGGAGAAAGTGCAAAAAGCAAAGATAAGTGGAAAAAGAAATGGTCCCTAGAATAGTCCAAATCTGAAGGCAATTGAAGGAACAGTCTATAAGTAGCAAGAGTAATTAAGAAAGGATAACTGGATCTAAGCAGACTGAAGTTCAACAAATGTAACAGATGTGCCATCTTTAAAGTAAGCAATAAGTTATGAAAGAGAGGCAGGAATGATGAGGTGTTCACAGAACAGCTTGTTGGGGAAGGAGAGCAGGAGCTTGCTAAACGGTTATTCAGATTCACAGCCAAGGTGCCCTGCTGAGACTGAGGGTCCCAAAAGTTTGGTCATTCTTGAAAGAAATAGGAAAGGCTTTTAGTGGTTAAGCAGGAGAATTGACCAGACATATGTCATGGAATTGACCTGTGACATTAAGTGCCACAGGATAGTGGAAGGCTATAACATTGTAAATGCACCACTACCTGTTGATTTCATCCAGCAGTACTCAGCAGGCTGTGAGTAGGAACAGAAAAGAATGGGACATTAGATTGATCCAAGTCTGGATGTTTGCACGGTGTGTCAGAAGGACAAGAGGATGAGATTTGATCGTTCTGATAAAAGAGACTTGAAAATGATCAATCGTATAGTTCAGTGTGAGTAAGAAAGAAGATAAGACCAGAATGGACTTGGTAAATAGTAATAACAAGATATACAACACACAAATTAACATGTATTGTACTTTTATTTAAGCCACGCACAGTGCTACAATCTTTTTGTATGTTACCTAATTGAATACTCTCAACCATCCTGTGAGATGGGAACTATCGAGTAATACATATCACTTTGAAAATGAGGATGCTGAGGGTTTAAGATGAATAAGTAACTTGGCAGCTTTTTCAGCTATTAGGTAGTAGACCTTGGACTTGACTTCAGGTCTTTCAGCTCCAAGGTTGCTCCGTTAAAAATATATAAATATTAATGACAGCAAAGCAGAGATGAAGATGAAAGCAGAATCTCCCTAGATGAATTGGACTTTATGTTGGATGAACTGAATATTAGATTTTAAGATATTTCAGAGGTAGGTAGTCCATCCAGAAGGTGAAAAGACCCAGAAGAGTTGGCGTGTGAAGGGACTTGTAGGGAAAGATATTGGCATTGAGCAACATCCAATCACTTTCAATAAAATAACATGTCTAAATTGTATCCAAGTCACAATGCTACACTCACATTCTCCCTTTTCCACAAAGAAATCTTCCCTAATTCTCTTTTCTGGAAAGAATTTATTCTTCCTCTGAACTTATATAATTCTATCTTTGCCTGAATCATATAATAATGTTTTGTTTATTTGTGTGTGTGCATATAAATAGATCTTATTTTCCCCTGAGCCACACACCCACTAGTCTGTCTGTTTCATTCTCAAATTTTCTAAAGCCCCTAATATAGTATCTTGCATGTGTAAGATGTTGAATTTAAAAGATATTGAAAAGACGAACAAATCAAAACTTCAAATATTTTTAAACTTCCAGATGATAATTGGGTTTGATGTTTCTCTACTGCCAAAATGCAGTATTTTTAGTGTTTTCATGTTCCTTGAATATTTGATACCCTTTTGAACAGAATATAAAGTTATAATGATTTTTAAATAATACTATTGCATTTCTCAACTAAATTTTGAAACTAATTATATGTTAAAGAGATTTCCTAACTGCTAGATAGTAGCATTGCAAATATATTTTTCATATAAATCTATAAAACAAAAGCATTGTTTTTTTCTTTTGGAATATACCTACCAGTAATCACAGCTATATGATTATTTCATATTGACTGATTGTCCCAAGCAATGAAAGATTGTACTGACATGAAAAATTATTAAAGCAGTGAAACAAATATGCTATAAACTCCAATTTTAATTGGTGATTGATTTACTGAGAAAAAAATAAAAGTGAGGTTTTGACACATTTCTGTTTATTTCACATTAAAAAGAAGAGTAAACCCAGGCTTCCAACTTTCATAAAAATTAATTTTCTTCTAAGGAGGAAACCTATTTCATTTGTGCTGTTACTGATGAATTTATACTTAACTACTAAATCAGTGTTGTCTTATAATTCTGAGCATGTTTCTACTGAATTTAAGAAAGGCCATTTGAGTTCAGTAAAACACTTGCAAACGTAGATGAATGTGAAATGCTGGCTGCATCTGAGCATGTTTAAAATAATGTGTTTATTACTCAATTAAAATCCCAAGTCATCTACTACTTATAAATTAGAATGAGTTACTGAATTAAAGCCTAGGTTATGATGCAAAATCAAACTCCTTTATTTAGTGAGTAGAAATGTGAATTTTCCAACATGGTATAAAAGTCAAATGCAGTTAAAGCTAGGGTGGGGTCCTGGGCCTCCTCAGTGCCTTGAGAGGGCTCCCTGTGGGTCACCCCCCTGCATGGAGTAGAGGTGCACTGGGGGTCACCAGGAGCGACCTCTGGGAGTGCAGGCACCACGGAGCTCAGGGTCTCACTTTTGGGACCCCCCCCCCTGTGCCCCGCCCCCTGACCTTAGGACACACCTGGAGGTAGCGGTCCAACTTCCCGGGAGGAGGGGCTTTACTTTCCTCTCCATATCAGGGCAAAGGGCAGTGTTTGCCACCAACTCAATCCCTTGGACCCATCTATCCTCCCCCCGAGGACGTCAATGACAGAAGACTACAGGTCTGTCATTGTACACGTGGTCCATCTGATCATTGCATAGGAGACGAGCAAATTAACAAAATCCAATGGGATTCAGGCTGTAAAGTACAGATTTCTCCAGACAGTAATGGCCTACCCGAGAGCAGTGTGTCCTTGACAGGAGCCCCAGAATCTCTCCAGAAAGCGAAGATGATGCTGGATGACATTGTACCTTGGGGTCGTGGGGGCCCCCCAGGACAGTTCCACGACAACGCCAACGGGGCCAGAACGGCACCCGTGCAGGAGATCATGAACCCCGCAGGCGAGGCCGGCCTGGTCATCGGCAAGGGCGGGGAGACCATTAAGCAGCTGCAGGAACGTGCTGGAGTGAAGATGATCTTAATTCATGATGGTTCTCAGAATTCGAATGTGGACCAGCCTCTCCAGATCAATGGGGATCCTTACAAAGTGCAGCAAGCCTGCAGATGGTGATAGACATCCTCCGGGAACGTGACCAAGGCGGCTTTGGGGACCAGAATGAGTAAGGACTTCGGATTGGCAGGGGCATCGATGTGCGGGTGCCCAGGAATCTGTCGGCGTGGTCATTGGCCGGAGCGGAGAGATCATCCAGAAGATCCAGAATGACGCTGGTGGGCGGATACAGTTCCAGCAAAATGACTAGACAGGGCCCGAGAAGATTCACATAATGGGGCCTCCAGACAGGTGCGAGCACGCAGCCCGGATCGTCAGTGACCTCCTCCACAGCCTCAGATGTGGTCCCCCCAGGCTCTCCAGGGGGTCCACACATGCCCCCGGGGGAGTCTGAGGCCGAGGAAGAGGCCAAAGCAACTGGCGGCCCCCTGGAGGGTGATGACCTTCTCCATCCTCACTCACAAGTGAGGCCTGGTCATGGGCCGAGGTGGCGAGAACGTGAAAGCCATAAGCCAGCAGACAGGAGCCTTCCTAGAGATCATCCAGCAGATGCCACCCAACGGGGACGCCAACTTGAAGTTGTTCATCATCCGAGGTTCACCCCAGCAGACTGAGGAGCAGCTTATCGAGGAGATCGAGGGTTCTCTCTGCCCTGTTGGACCAGGCCCAGGCGCCCCAGGCCCTGCTGGCCCAATGCGGTCCTTCAACCCTGGGCGCTTCAACCTGGGACTCCACCGCACGCCAGGGGGCTCCCTCCTCACCAGTACCCACCCCAGGGCTGGGGCAATACCTACGCCCAGGGGCAACCTCCTGCTCCTCAAGACCCAAGCAAAGCAGCTTCGGCTGCCGCGGACCCAACGCCGCGTTGGCCGCCTCTACTCGCACTACTACCAGCAGTCCCCGGCCTGCCCCTGCCCCGCGCCCACCCGCTCCAGGCGCGCCTCCTCAGCCCCCGCCCACCCGCTCCGGGCGCGTCCCCTCAGCCCTCGCCCACCCGCTCCAGGTGAGCCCCCTCAGTCCCCGCCCACCTTCTCCAGGTGAGTCCCCCTCAGCACCTGCCCAGCCGCTCCAGGTGAGCCCCCTCAACCCCAGTCCACCCGCTCCACGTGCACCCCCTCAGCCCCCGCCCACCAGCTCCAGGTGAGCCCCCTCAGCCCCAGCCTACCGGCAGATCGGACTACACTAAGGCCTGGGAACAGTGTTACAAAAAGATCGACCAGCAGCCCCGCAGCCCCGGCAGCCCCGGCAGCCCCGGCAGCCCCAGCAGCCCGCAGCGCCCCCTCAGCCGGACTGCAGGAAGGCCTGGGAGGAGTACTACTAGAAGCCGGGGTGAGTGGTCACCGCAGGGGGGTCCAGGAGCTCCCCCAGGCTCCCTGCCAGACTACAGTGTGCCCTGGGGGAGTATTAGAAACAGCAGGCCGCTCACTACCCACAGACCCCAGGTCCGGGAGGCCCCAGCCGCCGCCCACGAGGCAGGGACAGCAGCAGGCTCAATGAATCCAATGAATGTGAACTTCTTCATCTGTGAAAAATGTTTTTATTTTTTTCATTTTGTTCTCTTTGGGGGCTTCTGTTTTGTTTGGTGACAGATGGCTGCTGTGAGGAGTATTGGGGAGCCTCGCCGCAAGTGGGCGGGCGAGGGTTTGGAGGTGTGCCGGGCCCTCACTCTTTCACCGGTTTTGTATCGCACATGTTTTTTTTTTTTTTTTTCAAAATTGGGATCCTTCATGTTGAGCCAGAGAAGATAGTGAGATGTAAATCTCTGCCAAAAAAAGAAACCTTACAAATTAAAAATACAAAGAGCAAAACAAATCTTATTTAAAAATATATATGTGTCTATTCTCTACCCCCCCAGCATTCCTGAACCTGCCTCTCTGAAGATAGAGCAATGCATTTTCTCCCACCCTCAGTCCTCTTCTTGTTTTTAAAATAAACTTAAAAGGGAAAAAAAATCTAATATAGTTAACATTGATTTTATTTTCTAGTTTGATAACTCAAATCTTCATTTCCAAGCATGGCAATTATGTTATTCTGCTGAGGCTGCCAAAAGAGAATACCATAGACTGGATGGCTTAAACAGAAATTTGTTTTCTTACAGTTCTCAAGACCGAGAAGTCCAGAATCCTTGTGCTGGCCAAATCAGTTTCTGGTAAGGGCTTTCTTCCGGGCTTGCTGGCACCGCCTTCTCACTATGTCCCCCACATGGTAGAAGAGAGAGCTCTGGTGTCTCTTCCCCTTCCTGAAAGGGCACCAGTTCTATTGAATTATGACCCTGCCCTTGTGGCGTCATTTAACTTTTATCACCTCCTTATAGACCCTAGCTGCAAATATTATACTGTCACACTGGGAGCTGGGCTTCAACACATACATTTTGGGAGAATACAAACATTTAGTCCATAACAACAATTACCTTAATTTATTAAATTAGGTATCTGTTCTACTAAGTTGCCTAACTATTGGTCTATTTAAGTTGTTCTCAAATAGATTACATCACTTTTAAGAAAATACCAATGCCTAGGGTCCACTTTGAGAAATTTTGATTTAACTGATTTGAGATGAAGCCCGGGCATTAGCATTTTTATTCTTGCTGCTGTTGTCTTTGTTATTGATGAGCTGCTCATTTGGAAAAAAAAAAGTGACTTTATGCACTTTATTCAGTCATCTATATCTAAAATGTATCTGAGTTACCCAATACATACCTTTTAATTGAGGTAAAATTTACACATAATGAAATCTAAAGATTAATATTATTTGATGAATTTTCATAAATATATAGACCCATATGAATATCATCTAAACAAGATACAGAATATTTCTATCACTACTATATAGGAAATCTCTATAATTTCCTCCTCCAGGAAACACCCTTCATTCTGAGGAATCATAGTTCTGAATTTTTTCACCATAAATTAATGTTACCTATTCTTGTAATTCATATAAATGGCACCATGTAGTATGTACTCTTTTGTGTCTAGGTTCTTTTATTCTGATAATTTAGATTCATCTATACTGTTGCATTCTTATTTGTTCT
Organism: Ateles fusciceps; assembly: GCA_036589455.1. Lineage (NCBI taxonomy): Eukaryota > Metazoa > Chordata > Mammalia > Primates > Atelidae > Ateles > Ateles fusciceps. The sequence goes on along the minus strand of JAZHEH010001606.1, from coordinate 8,147,632 downwards.
CTTTCAATCCTATCTAGTACTTTACTGTATGAATATATCATTATTTGTATATCCATTCTCTGCATTGTTTCCAGTTTGGAGCTATTATGAGTAAGTTACTATAAACTTTTTTGTGCATGTCTTTTTATGGGCACATGTACTTGTTTCTCTTGGGTACATACCATGGAGTGGAACTGCTAGACTGTAGGGCAGATGAAGGTTTAACCTTAAAAGAAACTGCCAAATACTTTTCCAAAACGTTTGTGTCATTTTACACTCTCAGTAGTAATATGTGAAGGATCCAGTTGCTCTATTGTTTTGTTGACTGTCAAGGTGGCTCTTTAATTTTCACATTTTAGCTGGTATGAAATGGTATCACTGTGGCTTTAATTTGAATTTATCTTTTCATGTGCTTATTGGTCATGCATGCATCTCATATTGTATAATATTCAAGTTTTTTGCCTATTCTTTTAAAATTAGGGTTTTTATCTTTTTATTATTCATTTGAAGCAGTTTTTATATGTTCTGGATAAAAATCCTTTGCATTTCAAACATTTTTTCCCCAGTCTGGCCTTTACTTTTCATTTTCTTAATGTACCAGCTTTTAGAAAAACTTGCTAAATGCAGAAAACTACTACTTTCTGAAATATTTCAGGCCCATGTTTCTCTTCTTTTTTCCAGTGTTTTCAGAATACATAATATTTTTTACATGTTAGCATGATAGCATATAAAATTAAATGAGGCCATTGGTTTCAAATAATGAAATCATATTAAATTTAATGGAAACCAACAGTCACATCCATACTTACGACAGAATGATTGGGGAAACGTTATTACCTTCATTCAGATACTCAGGTCATCCTCAATTCTCTCCTTCTCCTGCAAACCCCTGAGGTTACTAGCCACCAAGTTATGTCAACGCTCCCTTCACGATTTCTCTCTAATTTTGTCCCCCAGTGTCCTATTCCCTCTGCCGTTTGTTTAATTGCTCCTGATCATTTCTCACCTTGGCTCCTGCAAAAACCATCTAACTTGTCATCCACACACCAAGCTGATCCCTTTATTATCTGAACCACTGCCATAATGATCTTCCTCAAAAAACAAAAAACAAACAAAAAAAGAACAACCTGCTGAAGTTGTTCCTTTCTAATAGGTTCCAAAGACTCCCCTCATGTCACTAAGACTCCAAAACTCCTCAGCATGGCAACCAATCCCTGTCATAGAGTAGCCCTCTACATTTCTTGGAACCACATTCATCTCCTGCATATCATACCACATACCCTTCACTCTAGGTACACCAAGTTCTCACTTTTCCTTCTGTACTTTTACACAAGTTTGGGCCGCTTTCCCACATCCACTTGCCTCATTACCCCTGCGGTAAGCTTAGCTCATTCCAAATAAGAACAAAGACCACCGCCACCCCCTTGCTGAACAGTTCTCCACTTCTTGCTCATCAGGTGTCATAACAAGAAGATGTGTAAAAGCACTACGCAGACTGATTTCTACCAAAAAATGTGAGACATTAAAGATTTTAAAAATTGATAGAATTACAAGGTAATGGTTAAGAGTTTGGAGTCATAGCTGAGTTTAAGATCCAATTTCTTAGACATACCTGTGTTATTTTAGGAAAGTTACTTATGTTTATTGCCTCAGTTTCCTCATTTGTGAAGTAAAAGTATTTCCACCATAAAAGATACTTGTGAGGATTTTTTAAAATCTCATATATAAAAGAGCTTAGCACAGTACCTACAACATAATAAATATTCAACAAATGATAGCCATTGTCATTCTTATTGCTATTGATGGATTAAATGGTTGTACATGTAATGAAAGAAAAGGATCTAATGGTTAGGTGTTGTAGAGAGAAAATAACTTTTCTGATTAGGTTTGGGAAAAATAGAAGAGGATAGGTATTAATGCATGAGAAAGTGGATTACAAATTAAAATCTCTACCCCATTTTTACCAATAAGTAGTTTGTAGAACAAGAAATCAACATGTATAAAAATACCAGAGAACCTAGGATTATCTATTACTATAAAATTGCACAAAATAACTATAAAATTGCAGTTTGTTCGTAAAATGGCACCAATCTAAAATTTTGAATATATACAAACAAAATTATTTGGAATTTGTGTACTAGTTGCGTTCCAGGTCATGAGACAAATGATTTATTTATTTTTTTTAAATATTATGTCTAGAGTGCTACTAACAACCAATGTTGTGTCCAAAGAGTATTCAGTGTTCTAGAGCGAAGAGGATAAAGCAGAAATTACCCACTGCAAGACTAAAATTGCCTGGTCTTGTGGCTTATATTAAAAAATAATGCACATTTTTCTCATCAATACATTGGTATGTGTTTGAATGTAAAAATATTTTTACTTAACTTGTAGTAAACATTGCTAATCTAGGAAGATGGGCTATGTTCCTCACTTATGCCAGGAACACTGCCAAAAATCTTTGATTTTGGATAAATCAACATTTTTAGGTGAAGACCAAACAACAACAAAAACATTTACTAAAATTGTCCACTTCTTCTAATTATCTTAAGTTCATACTTATAAAAATATGAGGTCATCACACAGGATGACTGTTTAATTTTTTTAATCAATAAAAATTGCTTTCATATATTATAAAAACATTCAGTATAAAAATAACTTAGCAGTTAGCTTATAGTTTTCAATTTTCAGTCAGTTTTGGTCTAAGAAATAATAGTAATAACGATAATGAATATTTCCTTATAGGCATAAATGTAATTTTTAAAAATTTCCTGTGACTAATTCTTGATTTATTTCATTTCTCCGCATATGTAAGTTCCATGGAGCCACGAATATGCCTATATTACTCTAGATAAAGATGAATCTAATGGCTTTGTCTTAAACAATAGACTAACAATAAATGATTATATGTAATATAGATAAATTAGTCTTTGCTTTACAGAGGAATTTGCTACAGGATTTCCAATATGTTCTCCTACTAATGATTCTTAACCTCTTTGAGCTTATAAATCCCTTTACGATCTAATTAAAAGCTCTGGAATTTTCTTTCCAGAAAATAATACACGTATTTGCACATAAACCACATTTTGAGTATAGTCTTATGAACTCAGACTGTGAAGTTTTGTTTCATGAATCCCAAGACAAGGAGCATTCCCCTAGTGTATTTAGAATTTAGTTTCACAGTCTCTGAAATCCGATTTCCAAATCACTTTTTAGGGGCACAGACAATATACAATGGCCAACTACCTCTAATAAAAATAAAGACTCTTTTGGAAGATAAGAGACCTCTTGGTGCCTAATACGAGCTTTTTAATGGGCTTTGTAGATGCTGGAGACTGAGCAAACCTGTGTATCCCGTTTGTTTTAGCAGGACTGCCTGCTGCTGGGGCTTGCCTTCGAAAATCATCCTCAGCTCACCCCAGCTTCTGTCCTTTCTTTACCTAGGATGACATTTTGCCTAAATAACAACCAAGTGAGAAATATCTTTTATTTGTGCTCTTTTCCTGTTTATTTACACTGCGAAATCTTTAGCAGATATGATTTGATGAGTGCCTCTCTATGATATTTCTGCTTTCTGAATTCTGTAACTTAGTGATAGCCTGTGTTACACATCAAAAGCATTATTTATGCATTTATTTAACAAATACTTACTGAGTTCTTACTCTATACCTAGCACAATGCTATAATGGCTGGCGGGGGCGGGGGGCAGGAGCGGTCCAGTGAGTAAAATCAGAGTCCCTGCTCTCATGGGGCAGACATTCTGTTGACAGAGATAAACAGTAATCAAAAAGAATATCACAAATAATTACAAGAACCATAGTGCTATGGAGGAGAGGTACATGGAGCTGTGAAAGGATATAGTTGCCCTGTTGGACAAGTTAGGAGGTTAAAAAGGAATTGAATACACTGAAATTTGAAGAAAGAGTTAACCAGGTGGAATGGACAGGAGTAGAAAAGCATTCTGGTACAAAAGCCTGTGTCCTCTTCTGTGTCCTGACTTGCTTTTGCCTTACTCTGTGCTCACATTTTTGTGTCTTGCCGAAACAGCCTGTACAAAGACCCTGTGGCTAGAGAGCAAACTAATTACAGATACAGATGCAGTTCATACAACCTTTGCCACTATGTACTTTTTCAATCACAGACTTAGGGCCTCAAGGTGCCCCTTAGACTGGAACTGCTCCTCTCCTCTGTGTACTTGTGGAGGTGTTTGTTTAGCTGCAAGGAAGAGCTGTGGTTCTCAGCATGAGAACAGCCACCTACTACCAGCTGTGTGCTTTGGGCAAATCACACAATCGCTATCTTCTCAGGTCCTGTTTTCAGTGGGAGAATCCACACAGGAATATTTTAGCAAATACCTTTTTGAGATAGTTGTAAAGAGACTTACAAACTATAGTGGGTGTAGGTGGTGGTGATAATTTCAGTGGTGGGGGTGGTATTCGTCTTTTAAATTAGCTTTTCTAAAACTGAGTCCTGTTCAATGTTCGGCATAAAATAATTAAATGGCAACCACAGGCTTCTGCTGTTGTGAGAGAGGCTAGAAATGGAGAGGAGGTTTTTAACTTTAAGGTAAGGTATATGAGTCTGTACAGGAGAGCAGCCATGTGTTGGCTTTCAAACAGAACATAAAACCAGTGTGTGTGTTGAGGGAGACAGTGGTCTTTAAAAATCTCCTCCTTCACAATCATGCATAAGAGAGCACGGGTCCACAGAGACAAGGCGGCCTCCAAAGACAACAGTTTACTGCATAGAAAGTTCAGGTAAGAGAGCTAGAGGTGGGAATTTGCAAAACATTTTAAAAGGAAGCAAAATTTTTGGAGGCGTCAACTAAGGAACAATGAAGATGTTATACTTGGTGCAAGTTTAATGCTTTGGCCAAGATTTGAGCAAGAAAAGCTTCTGAGCACAGACCAAATAAAGTAAGGAGAAAGCAAGTCAGGACACAAAAGAGGATCCTTGTTGGACCAGCATAGCATCTTTTCCCCCAGAGGCAAGGAGTGGCATCATCCTAGCTGCTTCTTTTTTTTTTTTTTTTTTCTTTTTTTTTGAAACAGAGTCTTGCTCTGCAGCCCAGGCTGGAATGCAATGGCATGAAAGGCTCACTGCAACCTCCACCTTTTGGGTTCAAGTGATTCTCCTGCCTCAGCCTCCCAAGTAACTGGGATTACAGGGCACACCACCACACCAGCCTAATTTTTGTATTTTTAGTAGAGGTGGAGTTTCACCATGTTAGCCAGGCTGGTCTCAAACTACTGACCTTGGGGAACTCACCCACCTCGGCCTCCCAAAGTGCTGGGATTACAGACGTGAGCTGCCGCACCTGGCCCTAACATCATCTTTAGAGGCAAGGAATGGAGTGTCACCTCAGCACCCAGCTTATGCTCTTTTTAGTGTGCAGAACACATACAAAGAGTAAACTTTTACCCTGAACTTACCTCAGAATACAGGTTCAGATGTTCTCAGCAAGTCCTTTTTGGCCTTTATGAATTCCTCTGTAAAAGAAATTTTTACAAAGAGATACTTCCACTCGGTAAATCCTTCCTGATTATTATCCAAGACGTTGGTGTAGAGATTAAACACGATTAGCTAAGGAACTACCCTAACCACACTCTGTCTTGATTTCTATTTGGTAACCTATGTCTTAACTTACATTACTTCTTGTTAAATCTTTATGTTCCCAAACAAACTTCTGAAGTAAGTTGTCTGTTTACAGCCAATGAGAGTGGGAACATTTTGATAGAGCAAGCTATTTCCAATATTTATGATACATTGCTTTCTACCTGGGACCCAGCATCACTTACCTTACAGACAGGGTTAACACATACACAACCCACTGGTCTATGTCACACTGTTTCACGTTCCAGCTGAACAATACTCTCCTCTAAGAAGCATCAGAGAACCAAAATTACTACATGATTCCTGACTCAACTTGTTCCTCTATTGTAGCATAAGATTAAAGCATTTTTTAATCTACTTCTCCCCTAACCCCCAGTCCTTCTTAATCCTCTATCTGGCTGATTCATAACAGCTGTTAAATAACTAGACATTTAGGTAACGGCAAACTGAAGCTATAAATCAATGTGTGTGATTTAATAACCAACTCTTTCTGGCACAGCTTGCTCATACTGTCTTGCTTTGCTTTTTTTATGCTGACTTCAGCTGCAGCATCTGTATGAAGGGGTTTAGCACAATTGTAAATACTAATCTCCAGGCTGCCAATGTCATTACGGAAATAGGCACAAGTAAATGAAACTCGCAGTACATTTCTAGAGACAGTGTGGGTGATTTTAAAGACATATGTATCTTCCACGCTGTTACAATCTTCCTGAGTGTGAGTATTTCTTAGAACTGTCTTCACTGTAAACTGTAGAAACCAGTATCAGCTAGTTTAAGCAGAGTAGGGGAATTAGAAGGATATAGAATGTCAACATGTCTTACAGAACCCAGTTGCAGGGATACAGTGGGGCTTCAGGAAGGGGCTGACACCAGGGCCTAGAAAGCCAGTAAGATTTTCTCTCCACTTTAATTCTCTTCCTCTCAGTCTATCTGTTCATTCCTCTTGCTGTCTATTGACTTGTTTCTTCCATGTGGCAGACAGTGGATGGTTGTTTGGCAAATTTTTTTTTCTTCTGGGGATGTATCTGGACCACGTGGGCCATTAGATGTAACCATGTAGCTCAATTATGGCTTGCACTTCAAATTCTGGCCTATAAACTCCCATGAAATTCTGTATTCTCTGTCTCTCCTTACCTGCTGGCAGAACGATGAAAACTAAGGCCTTGGAGGAGGTCAGGAGCCAGTGGATAAAAAGTGCTTGGTCCCTGAATAATTCCATGCCCCCTGCCCTGTCATCAACACCTTCCTCCTCCACCATGGACTTGATGTGACTGGGAAGTAAAGTGCTATCTGTTAAGTTCTATTCTATTCTGTTAAGCTATTAAGATTTGAAGATTTACTTTTTATTGCAGTTAGCATCACTCTAAATCTTCTTTCCTGGTGTGGAAAATACCAACCCTGTGGCTTCAGATCTTATACTTGACAAATACAGCCACCCCAAACAAGAAAAAAAAAACTTCTCTCAATTGATCTCAATTCCAAATTTTCAAAGATCGGACTTGGATTGAACCAATGTGTCAACTCCTACCCTTGATTCTCTGTTAAGGGAGGTGAGGGTGTCATGCACAAAGTGGCCACTAGGGGGCACACTATGTGAACATGAGTTTTAAAACCAAGGCTGAGCCTTGAGTTCTTGTAGCTCTGCTGCTAACTTGTTGAGTGGTCTTAATGATCGCACTTAACCACTTTAGGCATCAGTCCGCTCATATCAAAATGAGACATTTAGATGAAGTCCTTTCCAAAATATTTTTGCTACTTTAATATTATAAAACCCATAAGATTTCACACTATGCTCAGAAAGCAACTCTTACACAACAAAATGAGTTTCCCTGAATACTTTTTTGCAGTTGAGCACAACGCTCAAAATATCACAGCACTTTTTGTGATTTCCTAAATACCTCGCTTAATGTTCTAATATCACAGGAATGAATAATGAGACCATTCTAAAAGTTAATCGTATGTTCTTTCTGAAGTACACTAATGGCTTCTTCTGCTGAACTTTCTTAAGAATTTCATAATTTCTGGGATTATATAATCCTAGATTATACTATACATAATCATATATACAGATTGATTAAAAGCACAGATTCCAGAGTTGTATTGCCTGGGTAGATCTCAAGTCTACTGTTTACTAACTGTGGGATAATATTTACTTTAGAGAGTTATTGGAGGATTTTTTTTATAATCACACATGTATGGCTCTAGCACCTAAGTCCTCAATACATATTTGCTTAAAAGAAGAATTTCACTTCTTCTATTGTAGTTGTTTAAGTATCTGTCTACACCAATAAACTTGAGCCCCTCAAAGCCAGATACCCAGTTTTACTGAACTTCTTGTCATTCAGACTCTAGCCTAAAGTCTAAGCACATATCTACTTAATAAATAATTTTAAATGTCTAAATGATAAATAAATGGTACTTACATGGAGCATTTAGTTTGCCTTACAGAAATGCAAATAATCTGTATTTTTCCCATTTTAAGTTCCCTCAATTAGTTACTTTTTATTACAGATATTTTTTCATAGGCAAGAGGAATATTCCTTTATGAACAGCCTTAAGATATGGCAGATTGCTAGCATGAGGCTACAGATTAGCATATCTTGGGGAGCTGGGAGTTCTTTAAATATTCTGATGCCTGAGTCCCCCACCCAGACCTAATAAATTAGAATCTTAGTGGTGGGGGTAGGGCCTCTGCACCAGGATATTTTTAATGCTCCCCTGGGCAGTAGTCAGGCTTGAGAACCTCTATTCTGGCTTATCTGTTTATTTTGCTGTAATACATTAAGTATATGTTTCTTTCATTTTTGTAACTTAGATTTTTTACCCTTTCACCTGTTCATCACAGCCCATTAGGCACTGTATTAAGCAGAGTTCTTCAGAGAAACAGAACCAACAGGATATGTGTGCTTGGGTGTGTGTGTGGGTATATCTATGTTTGTGTTTGTGCATGTGTGTGCGTGTGTGTGTGAACCAATAGGATATGTACCACATCCTATTAATACACATCTCTTCATATATATAAGAAGAAATATTTAGTTTAAGGAATTGGCTCACACAGTTGTGGAGGCTTGGTAAATCCAAAATCTGCAAGGGTAGACCAACAGACTGGAGACCCAGAGAAGAGTTGTAGTTTGAGTGCAAAGGCAGGCTGCTGGCAGAGTTCCCCTCTTGTTCTGGGGGAGTTCAGTCTTTCTCTATTAAGGCCTTCACCTGACTGAATGAGTTCTACTCACATAATGTAGGGTAATTTGCTTTACTCAGATTCTACTAATTTAAATGTAAATATCATCTTAAAAGTCATCACAGAAAAATTTAGAATAATGTTTGATGAAATATCTGGATACTATGTAGCCGAGCCAACTTGACACAATTAATCATCACACGCACTTGGGACCTCAATTTTTGCCATTTCCTCTGCTTAGTTAAAAATGCTTTCCAGTATCTCCATGTATGCTTCAACAGGGCTTGCTTTATGATAATCTCCTTCCTGTGGTGGAGATTATGACTGCTCTCCTAACAGAAGCAGGAGAGGCAACCCTGAAGCATACCATCACAACAGCCTGGGGAAGATTCTGCATGGCTGCCTTTGTCTACTGGAGTTCTCTTGTTTCACACTCATCTCCCTGTGATTGCCTCTTAGAAGACTCAGCTACTATGTCAAATGAATGTACACATTCATCTGTTCTATGGGAATTAGATCCAGGAAATCTTGATTAAAACAAGATCAAAACTGCCAATGTAACCAAGAGATTCTCCTCTGGATGTAGACACAATAACTGTCAGTACACAATTGCACTTTTCAAAAATGATGATTCCAAAACTTGAATCTAATCAGAGTTCTTAAGAAAAAGTGTATATGGTGTTTTCCTTGTTTGAATGAATGAAAGAAAAACTACTTTGGAATCAAAATACTTGTATAAACCTTACCAAGGATTCCAAAATTGGAATTATTTTGGAAAAGTGTAATTGTTAAGCAATAGTTTTTAATCTAGATTGAGCAGTCAGAATGTCAGAGGATCTGTATCCCCAGAATTATTGGAAATGTGATTAACTCACTTGACCCCAAGCATTTAAAAATAGGCTTTGTATAAAAAATCTATAAAACAAATTTTGTGGCCAACATACTTTCACAACAAAAGCTCAAACTAAAATAGTGTTTAGACTGAGTTGGAGTTTTTAAATATTCAACTATTTTTCATTAATCTCTCTTGAATCTGCTAATCTTTATAATTTTCAAATTGAGGGACTTTATCTCTGCTTAAACTGACTGCTTTATAGATTGACCAATTCTATGAAATTTTGAGATCATTGAATAACTTCTGGCTTATGTATTCATATATTAAACCATGCATCATCTTTATAATTGAGCTAAATTACCAATAACATATGACTAATAATCCCATTTACCAAAAGGATAATTGTTAGCTTCAAAATTAATAATACTATCCCAATCTAGGAACCAACTGCTGCTAATGTTATAGTGACAGGGAATGCCTCCTGTAAACTAAAAAGATCACTCTTTCTGCTGACTGACTAAAAATTTACTTTAATAATTGAGTCATAACCCTTTTTAACAAAATAAAACGTTCATAGGGCATATCTTTAGCTCAAACTGGAGAAAAATTAGGCACAATTTCAAAATTGTCATCAGATTTTTTTGGGGTGGGAAGCAAGTTCGTAGATTAGGAAACTGCTGACTCCCCTTAAGAGTATTGGAAACTATTGGCCGGGTGCAGTGGTTCACACCTGTAATCCCAGCACTTTGAGAGACCCATGAGGGCGGATCACCTGAGGTCAGGACTTTGAGACTAGCCTGGCCAACATTGTGAAACTCGTCTCTACTAAAAATACAAAACTTAACTGGGCATGGTGGCTCATGCCTGTAACCCCAGCTATTGGGTAGGCTGAGGCAGGAGAATTGCTTGAACCCAAGAGGGAAAGATTGCAGTGAGCCGTGATCGTGCCATTGCACTCCAGCCTGGTGACAGAGCGAAACTCTGTCTCAAAAAAAAAAAAAAAAAGAAAGAAAGAAAGAAAAAGAAAAAGTGTATTGCAAACTACCTGGCTGGAAATATAAAACTACTTACATCAGATTTTCTCATACTGCCTTAGAGCTGTAGAAGATTTACATGGCGGAGGAGGATAGCATAAGTTCTGAAGCTGTGTCAAGATCGCTTGCAAGGCACATGACAATTTGTTATTATGACAAGAATAAAAAAAAAATAAGTTATAAGATTTGTGAAACTTTTTCCTCTCTCCCCATCTGCCCCTACTTCTAAAAGAAAGACTTCTTGCTCCCTGAATCAGTACTTGGAATCCCTTCCCCTTTGTTTTAAAGAGTGCAGGTAAAGAGGGGGACTTAAAAATTAATAGAAGCAAGACAAGCAAAATTGATCACATGCTAAAGAGGTAAGCCAGAAAGCAGAGGGAAGAGGGATAAAAATTTAACGGAGTGGGCTTGTGAGAGTTGTTGAGGGCAATATATAAAGAGAGAAAGTTGGGGGCATCTGAGGATATTTTGGAAAAACTAAAATAGAGATATAGAGATTAGGAACAGGGATTTATTTTAATGATATTTCCTGTGTATTATGAATGTAGACTTTTTTTTTTGGAGATGGAGTTTCACTCTTGTTGCCAAGGCTGGAGTGCAGTGGCATGATTTAGGCTCACTGCAACCTCCACCTCCTGGGCTCAAGTGATTCTCCTGCCTCAGCCTCCTGAGTAGCTGGGATTATAGATAGGCACCACCATGCCTGACTATTTTTTGTATTTTTAGTAGAGATGGTGTTTCACCATGTTGACCAGGCTGGTCTCAATCTCCTGACCTCAGGTGATCCGCCCGCCTCAGCCTCCCAACGTGCTGGGATTACAGGCATGAGCCACGGCGCCCAGCCCAGCGTAGGCTCTTTTTAGTATTTCAAGACAAGTGAACTAAAGAATTAAATTGCTTCCCAATCATTTTGAATCCCAGACTGGTATTTCTTTGAATGTGATTCTTTGCAGAGAAAGAACCACTGGAAGGCTAAGCTTTGTTTAGTTTACATCACTAACAATAATAATTTACATATTTTTAATAAATGAAAGTAACCTTACTTTTATTCAGTTGCACTCTACTATGTTTCCATAAGTAGGAAGAAAAACGTAAAGTTAAAGTTCTCTTGCCTGAAATGGCACAGTCCATAAAGACCAGCTGGTATTCATGTACTGTTATTAGTTGTGACAATTTCAATGTATTGGTTACAAAACAGACTATTAGAAGTAAGAGAAGCAAAGTTGATCTACAGTACATAAATTATAATCTCTAAAAAAAATGCAATCTCCTGTATTAGTCTGTTCTCTCATTGCTATAAAGAAATACTTTAGCCTGGTGTGGTGGCTCATGCCTATAATCTCAGCACTTTGGGAGGCCAAAGTGAGGAGATCGCTTGAGGCCAGAAGTTCAAGACCAGCCTGGGCAACATGGCAAAACCCTGTCTCAACTAAAAATACAAAAACTAGCTGGGTATGGTGGTGCATGCCTGTAATCCCAGCTACTCAGGAAGTTGAGGTATGAGAATCACTTGAACCCAAGAAGTAGAGGTTGCAGTGAGTCAAGATCATGCCATTATACTCTAGCCTGGGTGACAGAATGAGACTCCATCTCCAAAAAACAAACAAAGACACAAACAAAAATCTCTGAGACTGGATAATTTATAAAGAAAAGCAGTTTAATTGGTTCACCGTTCTGCAGGTTCCACAGAAAGCATGATGGCATCTGCTTGCTTCTAGGGATGACTCAGGAAACCTACAATCATGAAGGAAGACAAAGGTGGAGAAGACAGTTCACATAGCCAAAACAGGAGCAAGGAAGTGAGGGGAAAGTGCTGCATATTTTTAAACAATCAGGTCTCATGAAAATTCACTCATGTGAGACATGGTTGTTTTAATGTGAGGACAGTACCAAAGGGATGGTGCTAAACCATTCACCAGAACTCCACGCACTTGATTCAATCATCTCCCACCATGATCCATCTCTAACACTGAGATTACATTTCAATAGAGATTTGGGTGGGAACATGCCTCCAAACTATATCATTCCACCCCTGACCCCTTCCAAATCTCACGTCCTTCTCACATTTCAAAATATAATCATGCCTTCCCAATAATTCCCCAAAGTCTTAACTCCTTCCAGCATTTTCTCGAAAGCCCAAAGTCTGAAGTCTCATCTGAGATAAGGCAACCCTTTCCACCTATGAACTTGTAAAATGTAAAACAAGTTAGTTACTTCCAAGATACAATGGGGGTACAAGCACTGACTAAACATTCCAATTCCAAAAGGAAGACATTGCCCCAAAGAAAGGGACTACAGGCCCTACCAAGTCTGAAACCCAGAAGAGAAGTCATTAAATCTTAAAGCTCCAAAATAATCTCCTTTTACTTCATGTTCCACATGCAGGGCACACTTCTGCAAGGGGTGGGCTCCCAAAGCACTGGGTAGCTCTGCCTCTGTGGCATTACAGGATTCAGTCCCCGCAACTACCTTCATGGGCTGGTGTTAAGTGTCTGGATCTTTTCTGGGCACAGAATGCAAGCTGTCAGTGGATCTACCATTCTGGGGTTTGGAGGACAGTGGCCTTCATCTTACAGCTCCACTAGGCAGTGCCCTAGTGTCAACTCTGGGAGGGGGCTCCAACCTTACCTTTCCCCTTTGTACTACCCTAGTAGAGGTTCTCCATAAGGGTTCCATCCCTGCAGCAGGCTTCTGCCTAGACACCGAGGCTTTTCCATACATTTTCTGAAATCTAGGTGGAGGTTCCCAAGCCTCAACTCTTGCATTCTGCTCACTCACAGGCATAACACCACCTGGAAGCTGTGAAGAATTATAGTTTGCACTTTCTGAAACAGCAGCCTGAACTGTACCTGAGCCCCTTTGAGCCGTGACTGAAACAGGAACAGCAAGGATGCAGGGAGCAGTGTTCCAACACTGTGCAGAGCAGTGGGGCCCTGGGATTGGCCCATGAAACCATTCTTCCCTCCTAAGCCTCTGGGCCTGTGATGCAATGAGCTGTTTCTCAGATCTCTGAAATGCCTTTGAGATATTTTTCCCATTATCTTAGCTATCAGCACTTTCCTTATTTTTAATTATGCAAATCTCTCTAGCAAGTGGTTCCTCCACAGCCTGCTTGAATTCCTCTCCCAAAAGAAAATTCTTTTTCTCTGTAACATTGTCTAGGGTGCAAATTTTTCAAACTTTTATGCTGTTTCTCTTTAAAATGTAAGTTCCACCTTGAAGTCATTTCTTTGCTCCTGCATATAGGAACAGACTGTTAGAAACAGCCATGTCACTTATTGAACACTTTGTTGCTTAGAAATTTCTCCTGCCAGATGCCCTAGGTCATCACTCTCAAATTAAAACTTCCACATATCCCTAGGGCATGGACACAATCCAGCTAAGCTCTTTGCTAAGGAATAATATGCGTTACCTTTGCACCAGTTCCCAATAAGTTTCTCATTTCCATCTGAGACCTGGTCAGCCTGGCCTTCACTGTCCATATCACTACCAGCATTTTGGTCGCAACCATTTAATCAGTCTCTAAGAAGCTGCAGACTTTCCTCTTCATCTTCCTATCTTCTTCTGAGCCCCCCAAACTCTTCCAGCCTCTGACCATTACCCAGTTCCAAAGTCACTTCCACACTTTCTGATATCTTTGTAGCAATGTTCCATTCCTCAGTACCAATTTTCTGTATTAGGCCATTTTTTTATTGCTATAAAGAAATACCTGAGATTAGTAATTTATAAGAAAAGAAGTTTAATTGGCTTATGTTTCTGCAGGCCATATAGGAAGCATGGTAGCATCTGCTTCTTGAAAGTACCCAGGAAGCTTTTACCTATGGCAGAAGGCAAGGTGGGAGCAAGCACTTCACATGGTGAAAGCAGAAGCAAGAGAGCAAGAAGGGAGCACTGCACTCATAATAGTTATTGAGTTCTCACAAGATCTGGTCATTTAAAAGTGTGAGGCACCTCCCCCCCTTGCTCTCTAGCTTCCCCTTTGCCCTGTGGCTTGCTCTTGCTCTGTCCTCTGCCAAGAGTAAAAGTTCCCTGGGGCCTCCCCAGAAGCAGATGCTGCCATGCCTCCTGTACAGCCTACAGAACCTTAAGCCAATTAAACCTCTTTTCTTATAAATTACCCAATCTTAGGTATTTATTTATTTTTATTTATTTACTTTGAGATGGAGTCTCATTCTGTTGCCCAGGCTGGAGTGCAGTGGCACAATGTTGGCTCACTACAACCTCTGCTTCCTGGATTCAAGCAATTCTCTTGCCTCAGCCTCCTGAGTATCTAGGATTACAGGTGTACACCACCATACCTTGCTAATTTTTTGTATTTTTAGTAGAGACGGGGCTTCACCATGTTGGCCAGGCTGGTCTCCAACTCTTGACCTCAAGTGATTCGCCTGCCTCAGCCTTCCAAAGTGCTGGGATTACAGACATAAGCCACTGTGCTTGATGTATTAGGTATTTCTTTACAGCAATGCAAGAATGGCCCATTACACCCACCAAGTTTGAATCAGGAAGAAATAGAAATCCTGAACAGACCAATAATGGGTGGTGAGATTGAATCAGTAATAAGAAAATCTCCCAACAACAATAAAAAGAGCCCAGGACCAGATAGAGTCACAGCCAATTTCTACCAGACTTTCAAGAACAAACTGACACCAACTCTGCTGAAACGATTCCAAAAGATTTAGAAGGAGGGCATCCTCCCTAATTCAAAGCCAGAATCACCCTGATACCAATTTCAGGAAAGGACACAACAAAGAAAGAAAGCTACAGACCAGTATCCCTGATGAACATAGATGCAAAAATCCTCAGCAAAATACCATCAAACCAAATCTAACATCAGAAAGATAACTCATCATGATTAAGTGGATTTCATTCTAGGAATTCACGGATGTTGCAACATACTAGGAATATATTTAACTAAGGAGGTGAATAATTGCCACAAGATGAAAGAAATTGTAGATGACACAAATGAATGGAAAAACATCCCATGCTCATGGATGGGAAGAATCAATATTGTGAAAATAACTATTCTGCCCAAAGCTATCTATAGATTCAGTGTAATTCCTATCAAAATATTATTGTCATTTTTCACAGAACTAGAAAAAATTTCTAAAATTCATAAGGAACCATGAAGGAGCCCTAATAGCCAAAATAATCCTAATCAAAAAGAATAAATCTGGGGTCATCACATTACTTGACTTCAAATTATACAAGTCCATAATAACCAAAACAGCATGGTACTGGTATAAACACCAATGGAATAGAATAGAGAACCCAGAAATAAAGCCAAATACTTACAATCAATTGATCTTCAGCGAAGCAGACAAAAACATGCACCAGGGAAAGGACAGCTATTCAATAAATGGTGCTGTAATAATTGAATATCCACATGCAGAAAAATGAAACTGGATCCTTATGAATCACCATATACAAAAATTAATTCAAGATGAATTAAAGACCCAAATATAAGACCTAAAGCCATTTCTGGAAGAAAACCTTGGAAAAACTTTCTGGGCATTGGTCTAGGAAAAGAATTTATGACTAAGACCCCAACAGCAAATGCAACAAAACAAAAATCAAATAAATGAGACAAACTAAAAAGGTTCTGCCCCAGAAAAGAAATAATTAACAGAGTAAATAGACAACCTACAGAAAGGGAGAAAATATTCACAAACTGTACATCCAATAAAGGACTGTTATCCATAATGTACAAGGAACTCAAATGAGCAAGAATAAACCAAAGCAGGCAAATGACATGAACAGAGATTTTTCAAAAGAAGACATACAAATGGCCAAAAAACATGAAAAAATGCTCAACATCACTAATCATCAGATAAACGCAAAATTACAAACACGGTGAGATAACCACATTACTCCTGTCAGGATGGCCATTATTAAAAAGTCAAAAACAGCAGATGTTGGCACAGATTCAGTGAAAAGAGAACTTACACACCATTGGTGGAAATGTAAATTGGTATAACCTTTATGGAAAACAGTATGGAGATTTGTCAAAGAACTAAAAGTAGATTTGCCATTTGATCCAGCAATACTACTTCTGGGTATCTACCCAAAGGAAAAAAAAAAAGTCATCACATCAAAAACAGCTGCACAATTCACAGTTGCAAAGATATGGAATCTACCTAAGTGCCCAACAGCCAATCAGTGGATACAGAAAATATTATATATATGTACACACCAAGGACTACTACTCAGCCATAAAAAGAATGAAATAATGTCTTTTGCAGCAACTGGGATGGAACTGGAGTTCCTAAATGAAGTATCTCAAGAATAGAAAGCCAAATATCTTATGTTCTCATTTATAAGTGAGAGCTAAGCTATGGGTATGCAGGGGCATACAGAGTAGTATAATGGACATCGAAGAATCAGAAGTGGAGAGAGTGTGAGGGGTGAGTGGGATGGAAAATTACCTATTGGGTATACAATGTACACTATTCAGGTGATGGGCACACTAAAAGCCCAGAATTCACCACTGTACAGAATTCATCCATGTAACCAAAAACCACTTGTACTTCTAAACCTATTGAAATTTTAAAGCAAAATAAACATGTTATCTTCATATTGTTTTCTGTCTTATTGATGGAATTTTCACACAGCTGGTATCAGAGTTGGGGGTAGAGTCAGATTTTTTTTATTTAACATTTGTATTATAATGATCATACTATCACTAATAAAAAAAAATCAACAAAACCTTAGTACTATTAACATTTCCTTCATTATCTTCACCAGTTACACAGATATGTTAAAGGAAAATAATTTTCATGGTTGACAAATTTTTATCAACCAGTTAAACTGCCTTCAGTATTTTTATATCAAATAATAATTGCATTATTTGATTAAACACAGAGTTCTCATTCCTTAGTATTCAAAATGTGCTTCATGGACCAGGGGTACAAATGTCACCTTGGAGCTTGTTAGAAATGCAGAATCTCAGATTTTGTCCAGCTCTAATAAATCAGAATCTGCATTTAACATCATGCAATGTGATTTGTATAACGTTATAGCTTTTGAAGCGCTATTCTAATTCACAGAATTTTTTCAAGTGAACCAGTGGCTACCTGTATTAGAATCATCTCAGGTGTTTGCCAAATATACATTTCCTAGATCCCACCTGAGATCTAATAGATCCTTTGAATCCAAGTTTTAAAAATATTATTCTATGTGATTGTGATGCATATTAAAGCATGATGAACAAGGTACTGTGCAGTTTTGTGTTTCAATATTTTTACCTGTCTGCTGCTTTATTTATATTTAGCTCTAAACCCATAATCACGTGATTATTGAGTTTGCTGTACTTAATTGGATTTGCTGCATTTCCTTCATTTCTGTTATTACGTCATCCTTCTTAGGATATCCAATGCATAGATAGGTTCATTACACTTGAAAAATTTGTTGGGGCTATCGTTATTGGCTTTTTACGTCTTCCTATATTTCTGTTCAATGACTGGAGAAAAAAGGTTGAAAGAGGATAAAAACTATGTTCCCAGGGCTTTTGATATCTTGAGTGTAAAAATTCTTCCCAAAGAGACACCAAGAAATCTCTCTGTAACTGTTTCGTTGGAGGTCTTTTACAGAAAATACTTTTTAAATTTACTTCCAAAATATATTTTAAATTCATAACAGAATGCTGAAGACTTTCAGCCTAGTTTAGGAAAAAGAGCAATGCAAGAAAAACTACAATAATTATGTTTAGTGCCTTCTCTAAACATCTATTAGCTATTGGCCTTGGGCGGATTATGTAACCTGTCTGAGCCTCCTTGCCTCATTTGTGAAATGAGGATAATGATACCTGCCTGAAGGCTGGGCATTGCTCCAGACTGTCCCTTGGAAGCCCTTCCTGCTCTGAGATCCGTGATTCTATGATTCTGTCAAGGCAACATACATTGTAGTAGTCACCATTTTGTGTTTCGTACATCTGGCTTCTTTCTTTTCTCCTCTCCAATTTGCCATCTCCTTGCAATCACACATGCACACTTCTCTCATAACTATTTCTGTAATCATACATGCAAACTCCTCCCTTATAACTATTTCTAGTGAAAACGAATTTAGAATATTTTTATCAGAGAAATTTACTTTCACCATAAGTGTAAAGTATACTTATATTTAAGATAATTAGCTTGCCACAATTAGAACACCATGTGTCTATTAATTATCTGGTTAAGTGGATGCAGATGAAATAAATGGGTGTGGATAAAGACCCATACTTCAGAGATTTAATAGTAGCCACTTAATTTAACTACCCACTGAGCTCATCTAAAATGCATGACAATAAAGTGGTGAAGTAGAGTCTCATGGGTTTCACTTACGGTGAGAACAATTCAGCAAATATCATCAGTGAGTAAGAAATCTGTAAAATTCAATGAGCCACTGGAACCTGCAAACTAAACAGATAATTCCTTTAAATATCTGCATATGAAAAATGACCTGATCTCGTATACATTTGCTGAGTTAATTAGAACTAAAAAAACTCCTCTGAACTCTGTTTCATAGGCTCTCACCTTTTCCAAAATAGAATAATAGAAGGACAAGGTGCTTGTTAAACTACAGTAAGACTTGTCTAAGTGACCACTTGTACTTTGAAGAATTCTTTTTAAACATTCCCTGAACACTGTACTTAAGCAGCTGCTATGGTACTATGCCTATAAAAGATTTTGTTATACTTGTTTCTTGCTATGTATCATAACTGCATGATATACTTATTAAGACCAGAAGCACTAGAATCAGACAGACCTGCATATCAATCCTGGCTCACCAGCTACGTAACATTGGGCAAATATAAGTTTTCTCATCTACAATGACACTAATAATACCTTCCTTAGGAGAATATGGAGGTTTAAAGGAAATAATGTATATCGTGCATTTGTTCATTCTTTTGTTCAACAGATGTTTACTCTGTGACATCCATATGCCAGGCATGATGTGAGTGCTCAATATTTAGCAGGGCATCAGCTAGACCAGCCCCTACCTTCACTGACATGACATTCTGGTAGGCGAACACATCTTCCTGTCACATAGTAATCACTCAATAGCTGATGACGATTGTTTCACTGTTGCTGTCATTGTTTTTCATATTAAATGTATATTACTTTAATCCAAAATTAAATGTTAAAAATACTATTAAGTATTTTAAAGGCACAACAATAAATACTTTGCTCATGTTGACATCGCCCATGTCCAGGTGCAGCTCTTCTGAACTCAGGTCTTATGTGAAGGGACTAACACCCTGAGCTACAGACAAGCATGACTGAGATTCCATCAAAAGGAATAATTTAAAATGAGCTTTAAGATTCAAGTTATATTGAAATGTCCAAAAATAGCAGTATAGGATGATGCTTAAGAACATGATTCTGTAGCCATTTGATTAGGTTTGAATTCAAACTCTTACACTTCCTAGCTTAATGACTTTGAGTAAGTTACTTAATCTGTTTCCACCTCAACTTTCTCATATGTAATACAGGAATAATGACAGTTCCTACCTCAAAGAGTTGTTGTAAATATGAAGTGAGTGAATTCATGTAAATCCCTTATAACAGCGTCAAACACAAAGATTAAACAAGTGTTAAATAATGTCATTATTACTATTGTTATTAAAGGTGTCACCAGACACTTGCTGATGTGGGAGAAATGTGATATGAAGTAACTAAAATGATCTTACCTCGATGGCTTAGAGCGAGTAGTTCAAAACCCTTTGCATATATTGTATGTTTGGGAGTAATTCAAAACCCTCTGTTGTGTTCTCCAAATTGTGTTTTATAGGGTGTTAATATGTGTTACATGAGAAAAGAGTTCCATAATGCATAAATTTCAGAAGCATTGGACAACTTTCAAAGTTATACAGATTTTTTAGTGCAGGACTTCTCAGAGTATTTAATATGTTAATGCTCAAGGTCAGTTTTTAAGAGAATACACTATTTTCCAAAATTATTTTACCAGTCTTAAAGATTCAGCGTTAAAGGAAATAAAGCTTGGAAAACAGGAACATTTGGAGAAAAAGATTTTATCTCGGAATGGATGTAAAGTATCATGCTCAATTTCCAAAACTGAAAAAAAAAAAAAAGAAGCAGCAGCTTGGACTGGGAAAGTGATTCTGAAACTGGAGAGAGGACAATAGGTAAGTGGTTTGCTGGACCCAGTGGAGTGCTGGAACCAGCTCATACTGACTTATGAGAGTCAAGGGTTAAATTTTCAGGAATTTTCAGAGCCAGTTTTTAAACAGAGCCATTATTTTAAAGTATATAAACTTACAATTAAATATATGTTAATAACAGACATTCAAAATATATATGCGTTGTATATATACATTGCATATATACATTGCATATATATACAACATGTCAATACATGCAATGTATGTATGCAATGTATATAATGTATTGCATATAATAATATACAATTATGTAATGTATAGTATTTTATGTATTATATAATGTATAATACATATAGAATGTGTAATGTTAATGTTAGAGATAAAGAAAACATTAATAATGAGAATTTAACTTTAAAAACTATATCATGCCTGCAATGGTTACATTGTTAAAAACAACAAATTAAGAAAATATTCTTTCAATATTCAAGAAGTAGTATGTGATTCAGCAAAGTCACTGACATAATTTATTGACCAATAAGGTGAGGGACTGACTTACGTCTTCATTGCTTCACTTTGATTTTGCTAATTAATGTAAATAAAAATATTAACAAACATTCATGTTGGAACTTGCTATAGAACTGATGATTTAGAGAGAGCTACTTAGGTGAAGGACAGAAACACTTTTGTGGGAAGATGGCAATGTCACCAATACTCATTAGGTGGAGCAGCAATGTCATCATCCCCCAAAATTACTTTAGCCAGAAACTATTCAATAATTTTCCTTTGTCACTCTTTGATAGGCCAGAAACAACAATAATGTGGAAGAGGGAGCACTGTTCTTGAGGAATTTGTACTGGGGGCTCAAAATACATTTTATTTCTCCCTCTCCATAACCCTTTTTCAGGTCCAGTTAAATTTCCTTTATATCTTGAGTTTATAAGTCTTGGTCAATCTTTATGTCATACTTTTTTCCAGTTGAGGAAATTATACTTTGGATTCAATAATATGTACCACAAGGGAAAGAATAAGGATAAAAATAGACTTAAAACTTAGAATATTCAGTCTGGAGGGGACCTGAGAGATTGTCTGATCCATTGCAGTATTGACCAGATTTACACTGTACTTTCATAATGTGCTTTTACTGTCAGGAAGATTAATGGACATCAGGTGTTTATAATACTCTTTTCTCTTAGTTGTGTTTAAAATTTTCCGTTATGAAAGATATTAAAACAAAGCTGACAAAATATTATTTATATAGAGAGACTATATTAAATTGTCCTTAGCACCATCTATACTAACAAGTCTTTGGACAGAGAACTATCAGCCTGATTTGAAGTTGAAATTTATTGATCATTAATATTGTGGAAAAGTCTCTGTTTACATAGCTTCAAACCATTTTAGCACAAGTTGGAAGGATTTATACCATTCTCTCCATCTTTTACTGTCCCATCTGATCAAGCTTTGTTCATTTCGTTCTCGCTCAGATGTCTCATCAGGTACTTTAATGCTCAAATTTCAGACAGAGTGGAGCTAACTTCCCAAAGTTTGACCCTGTAACTATTCTAACTCACAGCTCTATTGATGACTGAATTAACTCTGGAAAAATATGTCACTCATCTTCTTTTATCTTGCCTCCCACCTACCACTAACACTAGCAATATTCTCCCATTTGACGGTCACTCATACATTTCCAGAACTGGTAATGTTTCTAGGAAATGTGTAGCAACACCTCTCCTAATAAATGCCCCAGCTTTCATTTTTATATTAATATAAGGCAAAATGTTTGTGTTCTCTCAGCATGTTTCATAGCCCTGAACCCAGACTTTTAGTTCTACAGGAAATTACAGTTAATGTTAGAGATTAGGTCTGGTGCTTTCAAAAGCATGTTATACAGGTTATTATTTGGCATTTGACAGAAAAAGGATTGCTTTACTGCAAGAATTCTGAGAACCTTAATGTGCTAACAAAATTGTGATTTCCTAGAGGGTTAAAGAACACAGCATTTTCCAAATGTATGTGCTCATGGGAACTTTTTCCCTGGAACACCCTTTGGGGATCAGTATTTTATGAAATATGTTTTGGTAACTAATAACATCCTTAAATAAGATCTAGAAAGTAGTAGTTGCTTGCCCAGAATTCCTCAGATGTATATGGTAGAACATAGGTATATAGGACAGAGGTCAAACTCTTTATTCAGCATAGGATGGCTTTGAATGTTTTTAGAAAAAATGAAACAACACTCTAAATAGTATTTCATAATAATGTATTGATTACTAGGGCTTCACATTCATTATCATTCCCCTAGTACTGTTGGGTTTCTAAAATATATTCCTGGCATATTAATACTGATCAGGACAGAATTCAAGCATTCATTTTCAGCATTTTTGTTTCCTTCCATCCTCTGTAACTTCATTATACGATGAGGTAAGATTGGTCTGATAGGAATTGTTGGTATGGGACCATTTTTCAGTATCTTTCTCTTATCAATAATATCTATAGATACAGAACATATAATTCATATTTTTTAACGCACCACATATAAACATTGAGAACTCTTCTATGTCATGGATAGATTAATATTCTATGTTCTTTTAGTAATTCTTAAGATAGAATCTAGCTATGTAAATCCATTTTTTGTTTGTTTCGATTATTACTATATAAAATACAGAAATTGTTCATACCTCTTAGAAAAAACATGTCATATAGAGTATATACTTTTCACTGTGTAATTCAAACTACTTTGCACTCAAATTTTCTTAATCTTAAATTTTTCATATTATGCTAAGGAGTTTAATATTTATACATAGATCTTTTCTAGAATGATAAATATGTAAATCTTGGATTTCTTCCTACATGTGGCGGTGGCTAACTAAACTCTGAATGAAGATGGTTATTTCACAAAAAATACTGTGAATTGAGCTTACAGCTAGAGATAAAAAATTAAATGGCCTCTCAGCACTAAATAACTAGTTAATACTTAAAAACCATTAAACAAGAAAGACTGAATCACTTAAACTATTTTTTAGTCTTTGATAAATACAAAGCTCTATGCTCATATTCCTGGAATCATATTTGTTTTGAGACAGCATCTTGCTCTATTGCCCAGGCTGAAGTGCAGTGGTGTCATCACGGCTCACTGAAGCCTCAATCTCCCCGGCTTAAGTGATCCTCCTACCTCAGCTTCCCAAGTAGCTGGGACTACAGGTGCATGCCAGTATGCCTGGCTAGCTTTGTATATTTTGTAGAGACAGGGTTTTGCCATGTTGCCCAGGCTGGTCTCAAACTCCTGGGCTCAAGTAATCTACTCATTTGCACTAGCAAATAAATGACTTTAGTTAGTGCTTGAAACCTCCTTCTACCTCTATTCCTTCTTTTCATGACTAATTCCAACTCACTCGCCCTTCAGGTACCTTTGAGTCAGCAGTTCTTCCGGAAGTCCTTTTCTTTACTTTTCCCTGATACTAGAATATCTTGAATTTCCTCTGTCATAATATACCCCAACCTTTGTCTTAACTTCTCTAATTAGCTGACTGATTCTATACTGCAAGCTCCTTGGGAGCGGGAACAGTATCTCACCAGCTCTAGTTATCTTGTATTTAGTAGATTCTCAATAAATATTGTATACAAATTGTCCCCTCTTTTCTAAAATCTCTTGAAGGCAAACCTTTTACAATTCTACTAGATTTAAATACTTAGATTCAGAAATTAGATTCTCAGACTTGAATCCCATTTGTACTGATTTCAGCCTCATCTGAATCCCCCTGGATTTTAATTACTTCTAAATAGGCTGAAAAACTTGGGGAATGTTTGCAGAGTAAGTGAGAGTATGTATACTATTTTTCCTCATTTAACATCTAATCAGCATCTTTCAAAAATGTCCACTGAGGATTATGATCTGTTTAAAATGCCAAATGATGGTCGACTAGGCTGAGATCCATACATACCAAGTTGTGTCTGTAGTGGAAAATCAGAAAGAATCCCGCTTAAAATTCAACACTGAGAGCAACTTTGAAAACAGCAGCTGAATGAGAGCAAGTTTTATTCATTCTGAAAGCCACAATGATATCCCAACACTTTCACTCATGGTGATTCAGGCAGGAAACCTAGTGGATTTGATATTAGTCACATGAAAGTGTCATCACAGCTCTGCTTCTTGTGATAGGGGCTAAAAAAGAGCAATTCAAAACAGAAATAAAAATAACAAGAGCAATAGAAATATAGTTGATGAAGTCTCCATGGCTGAGATGGAAAGATCGCATTTGCACCTACAAATTTAGAACAATTGCAATGCACACAACTCTTCACCCTTGGATTATCCTGTTACCAGGAATTGACTAGTCAGGTATAGAGCAGTGTGGGGTATAGAAAAAATCAACAAAGGTTAGAAATATAAACTCAGGACACAAGTGAGGGGCAAATCCAAACTAGTACTGACACAGATGCCTACTCTGACCACAGCTGCTTTAGAACATCACCTATACATTTGAAAAAGAATTGATTGTTAATATCAGAGCATATAGCAGTTGTATTTTTGTAACTTCTTTTTAATTTGTTATATACGTGTATGCTTGAGGAACTCTTAAAACAACTCAAACATGTCTATGAAAAGATTTCCAATGGTCTTGAAGAAAATTGGAAACTCCAGTTGGTCATCAGTTTATGATGTTCATTGCGTTTTGATATCCCTGAAACTTCCTGAGATTTATGAACTGTTTCAATTTTATTTCAGGTTTTGTATTTAAATTGATAGTCTTTCAAGTATTTCACATAGATGGATACGTTTAGCATCTGTACTCCAAACCAGTTGCCAATAAAATATGAAAACGAAGACAGATTTGAAAACTGGATGTGGAGATAAAACTCTAAAGTGATAGTCCCAGTTCCCACATTCCACCCCCACCCCAGCCGCTGCCATTCTCTCATTCCCACACTATCTCTCTGACAGGTAGTGGCAAATGGAATCCAGGGTAAAAAAAATTAGGAAAATTTAAGCATATATTTGTTTTATTCATAGTCCTCCCACTACTCGAAAAAAGTGAAACCTCTAAATAATTAAGGCAAGGTGTTACCTTTTTTCCTGCCGATGGACAACATAAATTCCTTATAGAAGAATACAAAGTCTGAAGTATTTTGGGGGAATTCTCCATAAGCTTTATAAATAAATTGATTGTCAATGAAACCTTACCTCTAGAAGTCTGTTTCCTCTAATACATGGGTATAGTACTCCTCTGAACAAGAAAATGTGCACACACACACATACACACATATACATATGTATTTATTTAGTAGCTTGTTGAAAATCCTTTAAGGCAGTGAAAAAGACGGCTATCTGCTTGGGAAAATGGAGCATTTAGGATGTCTTGATATATAGATATGGATATTATGTAATATATTAATATATATTATTGTATATGTCATAATATAAATAATAATATATAATATATAAACTATAAAGTAAATTATGTATAATTATATATTGTATATCAATATATGTTTATATTAACATATTATATCTGTATATATCTATGTATATTATATATAAATATAAACTTATATTGATATATAAATTTGTGTTGATATAAATACACATACATATATATGTATTTAAACAGATTCTCAGGGTCCTAGTAATGATAATGGCTGACAGACATCTTGAATGGACACAGTCATCCGTTTGAACCTATCTGGAGGTGACATTCAGCTTTACTTCCCTGAGGTGCAAACAGGTGCCTTTCAGAGTTGGAGACTAGTGTAGAAGGGAGTCCTGTGGCTAGAAATGAATGCATTCTGTCAGCTTGTTACATGAAGGGAGTGATTTTTCCACTTCCTTATTTTCAGCAGATTTCCTTTCACCATGGTGACTGTCTGGATAGAGAATAGCTGAAAGCATGTGTATTAGTGGAAGAAGAACTGCTCACCTTGATGTTCAAGTGAGCTTTTCTAATATAAGCTTCCTGTCACTCAGTACTAATCTACTCAAAGTGGATTCAAAATATTTTCTTCACTATCAGTTGATTTAGAGCTTTATTTTAGCTTTCATATTTTATACAGCTTTCATTTCTGATTTTAGTAGTTCTCTTGAAGAAAGGTATACAATTTAGAGATCACATTAAAGGTGAAACTTTTACCTTGGTATTGGAAGGAGAAATGTATCCAAAGAAACAAGGAGAAGGGGATAAATATTTATGCCTCATTTGCTGATGACTAATCGTGTGTCTGTGGAGCAGAAGCCTGAGATTCCCAATATTTGGCTTTTGAGCTTTGGGTTCCCTGGGGGAAATCTCATCTAGCATTTTTCTAAAAAAGGTTTGGATCTGAGATCCCTTTTGAAAAGTTGATAAATGTGATAAACTCTCTCCCCCAGAAAGAAGAGGATCCTTTAAAATTTACGGTGGGCCCTGAATTAGAAATGTATTCTAGCAAGTGTAAAGGAAATAAAATGGTATAGTTAAATCTTGGTAGCATAGTTATTCTTTCTTATGCAAGCACTATAATCTAGGTTGAGCTCCAGCAAATATGAGCTTCTATATTAATCTATCTGTCCTGCTATAACAAAATACCCTATAGTGGGTGGCTTCAACAACAGAAATGTATTTTCTTACAGTTCTGGAAGCTGGTAGTTCAAGATCAGGGTGCCAGTTCAGTTGGGTTCTGGTGAAGAATTTCCTCCTGGCTTGTGGAAGGTGCCTTTGTGCTATGTCCCCACAGGGGGAAGATCAGAGAGCTGCAGCATCATAGTAAAGGCAAGTAAATGCAAGCAGCCATTTGTAAAATGTGTTAACTTTGTAGAACTCTTGTAGAAATACATTGAGAAACCCAGTTCTTTAAATCCAAACTTTGACAAAGTTTATAAACAAAATCCGAAAACTATCTGTGATTAGTAATAAGGTCCCTGAATTAAAAGAGGATGACCTATCACAAATTAGACTGTGCTAGGGAAAAATTAGGTTATGCAAGAGTGGGGAACATTTTCTTGGCCTCAGTGGTCAAGATTTATCAGCTCTTTCTTAGTGAGGCATATGTAGGCATATCTTTTAGAGTTCACTGAGTGTAAAAGTAAATGATAAACCATTTTTGGATTTTATTTTAGTTTTTATTTTTTTGAAATGCAGTCTCTCTCTGTTACCCAGGCTGGAATGTTGTGGCACAGTCTCAGCTCACCGCAACCTCTGCCTCCTGGGTTCAAGTGATTCTCCTGCTTCAGCCTCCCTAGGAGCTGGGATTATAGACATGTACTACCATGCCCAGCTAATTTTTGTATTTTTAGTAGAGACAGGGTTTTGCCATGTGGCCAGCTGGTCTCTAGCTACTGACCTCAAATGATCCACCTGCCTCAGCCTCCCAAAGTGCTGGGATTACAGGCATGAGAGCCACTGTACTCAGCCTTGGATTTTATTTATAATGTAAATGTTTTCTCTCTCTCTCTCTTTTTTAACCAATCTTTTTTGTTGCCATCAAAAAGTTTTAAGTTAATGACAATTTTAGTACTCACAGAAGTGTGCTGAGGTTAGGTGAACCAGAATGGAATATGAGAATTATGACTTGAGTCGTATTTCTTGAGGTTTCCTGAGTAGGGAAAAAATTGTTAGGAGTACCTCCAACAAATATCTGTCTTTAAAAGTCTAATTTATTTCTGAGCCATGGGTTGCATTTAGAAGACTGGGGCTCCAATTCTGAGCTTTCTCTCTCCCTCTCTTAACTGTCCAGTGCCTAATTCTCCATAGCACAGGAACACTCATATATTCCTGGGACAAAGGCAGATATACACAGGCTCCACAGGTTAACATGGGAATAAGCTCTCCTGACAGCGAAAAGGAAGCCAACAAGTTCTAGCAATTGCTTTTCCATAATAAACTGTAATGCTTTTGTAGAAGGTGGGTCCTGACACAAGGCTCTTTGGGGATTAAGTAGATTTTAGTCTTCAAGCTTGATTTCACGTAGGGCTTTGATATTTTGTTTATGTCAGATACTGTATTTTTTTAAGAAGTATGAATTCTATAGGGCAGATGTTTGATGGGAAATTTGTGGGCAACATCTGGGTTGTCCTGGTAAAGGGAAAGTTATTAGTAAGTGAAGGACTTTAAGGGTGAAGCTAACACAGCCTTGACGCTGGGGTGAAGGGTGCACACAGCTAATACCTAATGCTATGTGATGAAAGGTGCAGTGTGAAGTGTGGATCAGACTAGATACCTGGAAAGTAGTGGAGAACCAGAAATTGTTGAAAGGTTACTGTTGATCCCAGTGCTCTTCAGTTTAGCTTCAACACACTTTCGAGGAGATAAGTGTGCACATCAGCTTCCTTCCTTTCCCTACACAGAGACTTTCATCTGAGTGGGCCAAAGCTAGAATCAATCATTCAAGAGATGAGTTTAATTTCTTAAGACCAGTGCTGTCCAAGAGAAATGTAATGTATGCCATGTGAGCTACATATGTAATTTTTTTACCAGTCACGTTAGAAAAAGTAAAAAGAAACAGGGGAAATAATTTTACTAATATACTTCAACTCAATAGATCAAAATATCATTTCAACAGATAACATAAAAATTGATATGTTTTGCTTTTTGATACAGATTTTCATATATATAGATCTTTATAATGTCTCCTAAAACCAGTGTGAAGTTTTACTCTCACAGCACATGTCAATTCAGATTACTCACATTTCAGATACACAAGAGCAACATGTGATTTGGGGCTACTGACAGATTAAAGCTGCCCAGACCACTCCCTGCACAAGAGTATAACTGTGTTTTGGTTCCTCTCTTCACCAATTAAGGATGCCAACTCCTATGGTGTTCTATAAATCATTCCTTTATTGAGGCATTTACTCATTCATTCATGCTCTTGTTCTTTGAACAAATATTTATTGAATACTTCCTATGTGTGAAATACTTTACTGTGAGAAGGGGAACATTGACCATAAAAATGAATAATACCATCTAGTATCAGAAAGAGAGGTGGAAACAAATATTCACAAGATATTATGACAACAGTAATAACTGGAGCAGTGATTGTCCATGGAATTGGAAGTGGATATACCAGAGTTTATGATACAGTGAGAGCAGTTAAACCCATACCCTGGAAATTTCAACCTCACAAGAGAGAACCATTGTTGCCTCACCCACAGTAATCCCCTTCTCATATAAATCCCCCACGGAGACAGCTTTACTGATAGGATCATGTCAAATCCCAGGGTTGCTAATGTGCAAAGACGGTTGCAGGACATTGAATTAAGAGGATACATAAATTGCTACGGGACATTGCAGGGATCCTGAAGGACTTCATTGAAAAGGTGGTATTTGTGTTGCATTTTGAAGGATAAGTTTATCAATGCAAAGAAGAGCATTCTAGGAAAAGGATACAAAGAATACAAGGTCCAAAGCCTTGGAAGTGGGGAAGGAGGAAATATGTTATATTTAGTAAACAATAAAGATTGATATAACTGCAGCATAGCGTGTGTGTGTGTGTGTGTGTGTGTATATGTGTGTGTGTGTAAAGTGGGTTAGACATGTTTGATAATAGAGTTTGGGACTATATTTTGATGAGTACTGTGTACTCCATTAAAAGAGTTCTCACCCTGTGTTTTAGGGAATTAACATTAATTCTCTCCATAATCAATACTTTCTTCA
Source organism: Ateles fusciceps (assembly GCA_036589455.1). NCBI lineage: Eukaryota > Metazoa > Chordata > Mammalia > Primates > Atelidae > Ateles > Ateles fusciceps. Next base: position 8,117,268 of record JAZHEH010001606.1, on the reverse strand, counting down.
TAGTCAAATTCAAATTTCAGGAAAAAAATTTAATTAGAATTACATCTCTCTGGCTTCTCTCTATCCCTATCTCTTCTTTTCTAGATAACTGAACTTTCATACATTAAGATGAACCAGTGATTGAAAAAAATTTCCTCTGTCAACTAGTTTATCTTCTTACTGAATGAATAACCAAATTCAATTGGATTAAACAAGCTGTAACACACTGTCAAAAGCCATTAGCAATATAAGAGCCTCAAGCCATAAAGACCTCTTTTGTATATCTTAGAGTTCTCCTCATGAAAGGAAAAACTCAAACTAAAGGAAATAACGTGTTTCATTCACATGCTCTGAGTCCTCTAGCGTCTTCTCATCAGCTCTGTGGTTTACTTTTTTTCTATGTTTCTTAAGATTAGGAACAGTACTGTCTGCTTGATTATCTCAAAAGTACAATGTTTTCTTGGTAGGATTAAAATCCTGGATGTGTCAAAGCTTGAACATTATCCAAATTTGAAAATAAAATAAATGAGGGGATGTAATGAAAACCAAGGAGGAGGGATGGGGAACTTGATAACCCCTTCTTCCTTCTGAGAGATAATTTTATCCACTTCCTGGAGCCATTGTTGTACTTTCCCTGACAGAATGACACCTTACATTGTCTAAATTCATATCTCTGCCAATTTCCTGCAGATGTACAGGTAGAGAGGTTGGCTACTGTAATTGACAAGATGCCAATGACTCATGGGACTGTCAAGAGTAGAAAACATTGGCAAAGCTACATAAAAACTGTAAATGAGCCATAAATTGCTATGTGCCACTTAAATAGTTATTGTGCCACTTTCAACTGATCATTTCTCTTTAAAAAAATATTGTTGGAGACTAATGTGATGCATGATGCCTTCTATTTAATAATTGTACTAAAATCCCAAGTAAATAGGGATTACTTATGCCTTCCTGATGCATTTTCCAATATACATACCATCCCTGCTACAATGATCAATCAACCCAGTTAGACAGAAATGAAATGTAAGCCCTGATATGGCTTGGCTTTCTGTCCCCACCCAAATCTCATGTCAAATTGTAATTCCCATTGTTTGGGGAGGGACCTGGTGGGAAGTGATTGGATGACAAGGATGGATTTCCCCCTTGCTGTTCTCGTGATAGCGGTGATAGTGAGTGAGTTCTCATGAGACCTGTTTGTTTACATGTGTAGCACTTTCCCTTTAGTGGTCTCTCCTACTCCTCCATGTAGGACGTACTTGCTTCCCCTTCACCCTTCCGCCATGAGTGTAGGTTTCCTGAGGCCTCCCAGCCACGCTTCCTGTACAACCCTGCAGAACTGTGAGTCAATTAAACCTCTTTTCTTCATAAATTACCCAGTCTTATATAGTTCTTTATAGCAGTGTGAGAATGGACTAATACAAACCCCTACCACATTTTCCCCTCTTTTGAACCTGATTATCCCAGTCACATGATGATCCTGGGTTGAAGTAAATAAAATGAAAATAGAAAAAAAATAAGGGAGTTTTACTGCCTCCTAAGACTTCACTTTCACAAAGAGCTGGAGGGCAATATTAAAAATAACAAGGGTGTATCAGTCAGGCACTCTTGCTCTCCAGTGCCTCTGAAAGATTTTCTCCCTTGTGAAGTTTAGGCATAAAGATGTGAACTCTAGTCTTAACTGAATCCTCTTGTATTAAAGATTTGGCTAAATCCCTCAAGTTTAATCTTGACCATTGTTTAGAAAATAAATGGTGGATCTCCAATGACAACCTCTGAGAGCTCAGGTTACAAGGAGCTTTGTCAAGGATTCTTAAACACTACACATGTATTTCTTGTGAGAAAATGCTTCAACGCATTGAAGCACAGGGGAGGTAAGTTACTGATAGGCCTTCTCCTTCCAAACTGTGTCATGCAACAACCCTAGACAGGAATAAGGCTTGCTTAAACGGCTCTGTTTATCTTTCCTGCCCTGCTCAGCACTGGAATCTTGAACATAATGGTCAGTTAGAATTTTTTTGACCTGCTTTCTCATCTTTAATGCCTATAGAGGCCTCTTATACTCTAAACTTTTATGCACAATACAAGAGTTATAGTCAAAATAATTGAAACTACACATTGAGATGGAAACTATATAGAAGTTATAGTACCTTAAGCATAATTATTTATAAACTCTAAATTAAGTAATTGAAGGTTTCTATTGAAATTCCTAATCCTTTCTTTCTAATAGTTAGCCAAGTGTGTGTCCAGTTTGGATTTCTTTTCCTTTGTTATCTATGTCCCACTTATCTCTATGATTCTTGATATCCTCAACTGACCTTCACTAAAATGGTCATTTCTTTTTATACCTGTTTGTTAGAAACAGCAGTAAAAAAAAAAAAGTTGATCATTGAATTATTTAACTTAGGTCTTGAAGTGTATTGAAAGACGGTTATGGTCCCCCCACACTCTTGGCCTCAAGACCTCTCCAGAATGATTTGCCTTTCTGTTTGTCTGGATATACTGTTTTTTATCACTCTTGGGTACCATCTGACTACTGTCTTTCATTCAGTCTGTTCTGTCTACAACCTCCTTAATGTAAAACTGGGGTGGGGGGAAATTGTTAATTCCGTTCTCTTTGGAAGGAAGAAAAACTTCCAAACTGAGTTTGAATTGAAAAATGGATCTTGCACTTGGTATAAAAATGGATGCCAAGACAGCTTCTATGTACATACTATTAAATTTCTTCCTGGGCTGCTGGGGATGTTCAGGGCTATTATTTTTTTTAAAATCATATGTGACATTTGCAGTGTCACAAAGCGTTTTTAAAGAACATCCAGAAATACTCCCCAGATGCTCTTAAAACATAAAAAAGAATTTAATAGACATCTTCTGGTACTTTAAGAATAAAGGAATGGAGCATGAAATCAAGCAAACTTCAATAATTCAATTAACACAAAAACATTTATTGAACATTTGTATTATACCTCCATTGGCTTGCCTATATCCTATTAGCAATGATGGATTATGTACAAAGAATTATTTTTGCTGTTTGTTTTATCATCAGTTGTGATATAAGGTGGGAGATTTTCATGCAACTATAATGCGTTTTAAAAATCTTTATTGTGCAGTTTTTGTCAGTTAAATATGCCACAATAAAAATAAACATCTTGAACACTGATAGCATAGCATATATTTTTAAGATAAATTATAAGCAAGTGTATATGAGGGTATACGTGTTGATCAAGGATGCCTTGATGTTTCCCTTAGCTTGACTAAACTTGATAGGCTTCTTCCAGACCCTAGCCCCACACCTCTTTTTTCCTAGAGTATTTACATAAGAAAACATCATAATTGTGAATTCTTTCTCTGCCTTTTTGACATGTAAATATTTTTAAAAGCCTCTTGAATGTGGTACTACTCTGGGAAGTCTTTCTCAAGGAGCTGGGAGCCAACTCTTTGAAATGTAATCATCATGAAACATAGCACCCCTGTCTACCAGTCTCTAAGGGAGAGTAGGAACCTAACTTCAATGGGCGCCAGTTAGCGAGCAGAGATGACTTAATCACAGAGAAAAGTATTTTGCAAACTTAGTGTGCTTCACACACCCAAGTGATCAACCTGCCCCCATCTACCAGTGTCTTCTAGTTCCCTTCCACTAGCTCATCCCAGTCCCTAAAGTTCTTCCCACCCCTTGTTATCGTGGAGTTGAGTGAGCTGATTTCTGGCCTTTCTCTCCTATTGTACTTGCCTTGAATAAAGTTTCCCTTGCCTATTTAACTTTGTCAGATGCAATTTTTGCTTTCACAATATGTATGTATACTCAGCCTCATATAGCTCACATATAGCTATTGATTGTAAGCCACTTGAAAAAAAAACAAAAAAACATTAATGCCTCATAATATTATAGTCTCTAAAGGGTTCAGGTTTATGTATGCATTCTGGGTACATATTGTATGAGAACACACACCATGACTTTAATAGTTTTTAATTCTTGTGTTGACTTTCTATCTCACTTTTCCATTTTTCCGCAGCATTCATCATTAGTAACATACTACATATTTAACTTATTTATTTGTTATTGTCTGTCTTCTCTGCCTAGAATGAAGCTCCATGAGGGCAGGGATTTTTATGTGTTTTGTTCACTGCCGTATCTTCAGTGCCTAGAATGAATTAGCTGTTATTATTTTTGTTATTGTTATTACTCGTATTAGCTTCTGTTTTCTCTAGGAATTCTAAAAGCTAACGCAGGATTGAGCCAGAAGGCCACAGACTGCTTCAGAGTGGGCTCTTTTCAGCATTATTTTATACAGTCATACTCTGGTTTGTCGTCATCAGCCTATGCTGAGGGGAAAATACATGTATTGCTAGAATATTATTGAGGATATTATTCATTATTTTTGTGATGTCCTCTCTGTACAGACCAATAGTGAAATTTTTCTCTGCTATCAGTTTCAGAATTTTTCAGGCAACTAGTTCATTTTTGATTTGTGGATACTAGAACTCCAGTAGCTGATGGCGTTTTCTTCCTCATGTTGGCTGCCAGAAAGCATAGAACAAAATGTGTGTTCTATCACTAGCAAGGATGGCATTTATGCCGTGCATTGATCTGTTTGCTTTCCAACTTGTCTTTTCCCTTTGCTTTACTTTTGTTAATTATCTTGAATTTGTATTAGTCTAGTGTCTTCAAAAGTCCCTTTTTTGAGAAATAAAAGTTTATATAAATTTTAGTATCATTAAAGTTAGTAAGCTTTTTATTAATAAAATTACTCTTATGGAGATAATAATAACAATTTAGCATTCAGAAATGCTGTCCCAGATATAATGTATTCAGTTCTTACACAAGTAATGAGAGACAGGCAGCTTAGGAATTCATATTGTAGCTGGGGAAAATGAGGCATAGAATGATCATGTGATTTATACAAATTTAAATGGCTAACTAAACTGAGGAAGCCAGAGAGAATCCAGACCTTCGAATTGTTCCTCCGAAGATCTCACCTCTGGTTGATACTCCTTCACTTGGTTCAACTTTTCCGGCTAGAAAAACATTTTTCATGTTATGTCTGGCTCAGCAGTACTTCCCTTGGATGACACGTGGCTTCCATTTTTGCCATGGAATTGCATCATATATGAGTATTTAACTTACAGACAGACTTAAGAACCAAATTCAACTGCAGAAACAAAGTAGGGCCTGGGCTCTGGAGTCAAGACTGTCTGTGTTCAAATCCTAGATCAGCTAATTACTAACTGTAGAAGCCTATGAAAGATGCTCAGCATTTCTGTGCCCTAGATTCTCATATCATCTATAAAACAGAAATGAAGATAATAAGAATACCCATGTCATTGGGTTGTTTGGAGAAGACAATGAGAAGATATATTTAAAGCTCCTAGAACAGTGCTGGGAACAAAGTAAGCACTGAATAATTGTTAACTGTTTTCTTAGGCCAGGTCCCAGGGAAATGAGCCAAAGCTCAGCTTGTGTGCTAAAATATAACACAGTTATTTGCAACTGTGATTCCAGGGCAGCAAGAGAGAAGAATAAAAGGAAAATGAGGTAGGAATAAAAGGAAAGCAAATGCAGGGTAGTATGTTTTTAAGCTGGTCATAATGTCATAAGAAAGCAAAGATGAATGTTTAATCTTGTGGGACTTCATCCACATAGGCTACGTGGAACCACTGCATTCAGGGACAGTCCACTGAGGACAAGGGAATAGAAGAGGTTTTTTTTTTTTTTGCTTAATCCTTGTTACTTTCTGTTTCTCATGGATCAAAGTTCAGTCCATTAGACATTAACTCTCTTCTACTTCTAGCAAGTTGGGTTACCTGGCCAGAACCCATGTCCTTATATGTGGCATTGACCTCATCTGAGCTCAGAAGTGTGAAGAGCCAAAGCTTTTATAAGTTTGGCTGCCTGAGATGAACATCAGAGCTGCTCCAATTTCTGCCATAGGGAGTGCAGTGAAGGATGAATATGAACATATATCTCATCCAAGGGGAGCTGAAGCAGTTGCTGGTGTTAAGAGGTCCAGGGGTGTTGGAGGTGGCTGGGACTCTTCATCGAGAAAGTGGCTAAAGTCCAGGGACAGGTGAGGCTAAGAAAATGTAGGGAAGTACATAAATTAGGTGAATTACTACCACTACCTCCTGAAATCTTCTGTAGTAGACACAGATATGCACGGTTCAGATGTCCCTTCAAGAAGGGACTTGCTGCTATGATGAACTCTATTACCTGAAGCCCTTCAGCTATGACCATCTTCCCAATCCATCTTAGTTTTCTTTTTTTTAAAATATATATTTTATTGCATTTTCGATATTGGGGTACATGTGAAGAACATGCAAGATTGTTGCATAGGTACATACATGGCAATGTGGTTTGCTGCCTTCCTCCCCCATCACCTATATCTGACATTTCTCCCCATGTTATCCCTCCCCAACTCCCCATCCCTTGCTGTTCCACCCCTAGTTCCCCCCTGCAGACCCCAGTACAATAAGAACACATGGACACAGGGAGGGGCCATCTTAGTTTTCAAGTAAAGGGCAAACCCTTCTGGCGGAACTCTGGAATGAGCAAGGTGATGGTGGCCAAGGTTTTGTACCTCTCAGGATGGCTTTGGCCAAAAATTGAGCAAGGTGGGAGTAACAAGGACTTAGTCTTTTCTGCCAAGCTCTTGACGATATCACTGAGCAATCCTGCTCTACAGCTCCGCTTTGGCCCATATCTTGTCAGTCTGCAACAGGTCCAAAGGCTTTCTCTGCCCAATTCTGCCTTCTTTTCTTTCATTTTACTTCTAAATAAATAAACCCTTCACATTTCTCACTGCATCACAGGCTCTGCTTTCCAGGGAACCCGATCCCAACACTTCCCTAAAGCAAACACATACATTAATAGATATAAATTGGAAGGCTAAATGCTAAAATAGAAAGGAGGAAATATTACAGTGAAGCAGAAGCTACCCGGGAAATTTTGAATACAAGTGAATAGTCATCAACGTATTTTTACTATACAAAAGGGTCAACCATAAGTTCTTATTAGATACCAAGAATGTATTCAAAATTACCCAAAAATTAATTTTTAAAAGCTTAGAAAATATGACTATGAGAAAATAAGTTTTCCTTATTGTTAATTATATAATATTAACAAGAACTGCCTTTTTGAAAACCTACTATGTGCCAGGTATTGTGTTAATCATATTATATATATTTTCTTGTTTAACCTTTGCAATAACTCTGCTATTTTCCCTTGGTTTAGACAAGAAAATCAAGGCATAGAAACTAAAATTGTCAAAGATCTGACAGAGGCAGGATTTAGATCTAGGTAAGATTTAGGAAGCTTGTATTCTTCACTATTACTTTGTAATAACAGCTTGCAAATGCCAACGTTGTACATGCACCAGGCTGAACACTGCATGTACTATTTAGTCCTCACAACAACGCCCTTAGAGCAAGCACAGTTGTTACCCATGAGTGATTGTGGCCAAGTAACTTTGTATGATTCAGGAAGATTGAGCCTAACAGGTAAAAGAGTTGGGGTTTAAAACCAAGACAATTTTATTTTGGAGCTTATCATTAGACTATACTGCCTCTGTCAATTGTAAATAGGTTGCCCTTGACCTGCAGTAATCCAGCTTACACAGATTTATGGTAAGAGAATTACTGGCTATACTCAAACTGCAATCATCCACAGTAAAACAGAGAACTACCTGTCAATTTTGCTAAAGGACATGCTATATTTCTTTAACTTGAATCTCGACTTAGTGTTGACATGGTGGGATCCTATAAGTCAAGATTATTTGCCTATTAAACCTGTCATCTGCTTTTATAGAAATTCAACTTTAATTTGTGGTAAGCCCCAGAAAGCCAGGCATGCTTTGATGTGCTTAGAGACCGTCCAGGTGTTCAAATGAGAAATGATAGACTGGTCTTAACTTTCCACTGAAACATTTAACCAGAACAGTCTCTGGGTCTGAGTCTTTCCTCTTTGGGATATAACAGGGAAAAGAGTAAACAGAATCTCTTCCTAACTGCCGTTTCTCCAAACACCACTATCATACCTCCGGGCCATTCCTCAAGCTGCTCCCTTTCACTAGAATTCCCCCTCACTCCTTTCACTATCTGACCAAATCCTTTTAATTCTTGAAGATCTGGCTCCACCTTTACTTTTTCCTGTGAAAACTTCCCAACCCTTTTCCTCTGGACTACAAATAACCATACTCTTTTCAAGAATGAGTAAATTCTGTGCTCTCACTTTTTATACCTCTGTTCCAGAATCTTTCATTACGTATATGATATATGTATATCCTTGATTGTCAGTTCTTCGAACGCAAGACCCAAACATTTTAATCATTCTTGAACTTGCTGTGCCTGGTATAATATCTGGTATAGACAGGTGCTCAGATAATTCTATTATTATTTAAGAATCAGAATATTCAATGGTATAAGAGGAACATTACTTATGTAACCAAATTCTACAGGACTGGAATTTCCAATAGGTGTGTCAGGAACAATTCACTAACCACAAGTCGGTAAATAATTTTTTCTGGGACAGTGTCAGGACAGGGACCTTGTCTATCTTATTTCACAAAAGCATTTCCAGCTTCTAGTGTCATATCTGGCACATAGTAAGTTGCTGATCCAACACTATGAAACCATTATTTTCACAATGCTGCCATAGACACACTATGTACACTCCCACCAGTATAGTATTACTATGAGAATGCTCTTATTTTAAAAATTGCTTTCCCTTGCCAAAATAATTGGGAAAAACTCTTAGTTTAGACATCGACTTGGCAACCTGTTATAGCAATGTACACACAAATTTCTTTTTTCAGGCTCTCCCTCTATAATTTTACAACAACCAAGATTTTCATGACTTTCCCACTCTCCCATTCTTTACTGGCTCATATTACAACTAACTGTAAAATAGAGCTCTTGTAAATCACACCATTATATGAGCACTGAAGAATAGCCTAATGAATTAATGGACTAAATTTACTGTATCTCACACAAATACCTCTCCTTGTCTGGCAGCTCTTCCACCACTACATTCAAATCAAACATAATTTCACCAGCCCTCCACAGCTGGGGAGTCTTCTTTTGCTTCTGAACACAAATTCAACCCTTTACACCCACACCCACCCACTCATTCGCCCATGTCTTTTCTCAGCCTGAGCTTCACAATGGATCTGATGCCACATCTACAATGACACTTTCCTTCTCCCCTGAGGGTCCTCATATACCCTTCAGTAAACTCTGTGCCATGTAATTGTTTGAACAAATAGGTCATGAATCAGGCTGCAAGAATGGATGATGATAGCTTGTTTAAAGTGAGAATGATGAGAGGGCCCCAGAGAAAATAAGAAAGGTAGAAATTTGCCAGAAATCAACTAAAAAAAATAGTGAGGAGTTTTCATCACTATGTTCTTTTAGTACAGGCTTTAGCTTCCCCCTCAAAACATACAGCTTTTCTCTTTGGAAACAAATTTTTGGGTATTCAATTAGGAAAGAGGAAGCCAAAATGTCTCTATTTGCAGACAACATGATTGTATATTTAGAAGACTCCATCGTCTCAGACCAAAAATCTCCTGAAACTGATAAACAACTTCAGCAAAGTCTCAGAATACAAAATCAATGTGCAAAAATCACAAGCATTCCTATACACCAGTAACAGACAGACAGAGAGCCAAATCAAAAGTGAAATCCCATTCACAATTGCTAAAAAGAGAATAAAATACCTAGGAATACAACTAACAAAGGATATAAAGGACCTCTTCAAGGAGAACTACAAACCACTGCTCAAGGAAATAAGAGAGGACACAAACAGATGGAAAAACATTCTATGCTCATGGTTGGGAAGAATCAACATCTTGAAAATGGCCATACTGCCCAAAGTAATGTATAGATTCAATGCTATCCCCATCAAGCTACCAATGACCTTCTTCACAGAACTGGAAAAAAAACACTTCAAATTTCATATGGAACCAAAAGAGAGCCCGCATAGCCAAAACAATCCTAAGCAAAAAGAACAAAGCTGGAGGTATCACACTACCTGACTTCAAACTATACTACAAGGCCGCAGTAATCAAAACAGCATGGTACTGGTACCAAAACAGAGACACAGACCAATGGAGCAGAACAGAGGCCTCAGAAGCAACACCACACATCTACAATCATCTGATCTTTGACAAACCTGACAAAAACAAATAATGGGGGAAAGGATTCCCCTGTTTAATAAATGGTTTTGGGAAAACTGGCTAGCAACGTGCAGAAAGCAGAAACTGGACCTCTTTCTGACACCTTACACTAAAATTAACTCCAGATGGATTAAAGATCTAAACATAAGACCTAACACCATAAAAACCCTAGAAGAAAACCTAGGCAAAACCATTCAGGACACAGGCATAGGCAAGAACTTCATGACACCAAAAGCATTGGCAGCAAAAGCCAAAATAGACAAATGGGATCTAATTAAACTCCAGAGCTTCTGTACAGCAAAAGAAGCAATCATTAGAGTGAACCAGCAACCAACAGAATGGGAAAAAATTTTGCAAACTACCCATCTGACAAAGGGCTAATATCCAGAATCTACACAGAACTAAAACACATTTACAAGAAACAAACAAACCAACCCATTCAAAAGTGAGTGAAGGATGTGAACACTTTTCAAAAGAAGATATTTATGAGGCCAACAAACATGAAAAAAATGCTCATCATCACTGGTCATTAGAGAAATGCAAATCAAAACCACATTGAGATACAATCTCATGCCAGTTAGAATGGCGATCATTAAAAAATCAGGAGACAACAGATGCTGGAGAGGATGTGGAGAAACAGGAACACTTTTACACTATTGATGGGAATGCAAATTTGTGCAACCATTGTGGAAGACAGTGTGGTGCTTCCTCAAGGAGCTAGAAATAGAAATTCCATTTGACCCAGCAATCCCAATACTGGGTATATACCCAAATAATTGTACATTGTTCTATTATAAAGACACATGCACATGTATGTTCATTGCAGCACTGTTTACAATAGCAAAGACTTGGAACCAACCCAAATGTCCATCAACAATAGACTAGATAAGGAAAATGTGGCACATATACACCATGGAATACCAGGTAGCCATAAAAAACAATGAGTTTGTGTCCTTCATAGGGACGCGGATGAATCTGGAAACCATCATTCTCAGCAAACTGATACAAGAACAGAAAACCAAACACCGCATGTTCTCACTCATAGGTGGGTGTTGAACAATGAGAACACGTGAACACAGGGAGGGGGAGTATCACACACTGTGGTGAGTTACCGGGGGGGCTATGGGAGGGGACAGAGCGGAGGTGGGAGGGGATAACGTAGGGAGAAATACTAGATATAGGTGTTGGGGGGGGATGAAGGCAGCAAACCACCTTGCCACGTATGTACCTATACAACAATCCTGCATGATCTGCACATGTACCCCAGAACCTAAAGTACAATTTAAAAAAAATTCTACATGAATTTTTATAGCAGCATTGTTCATAATAGCCAAGAAGTGGAAGTAACCCAAATATCCATTAACTGATTAATGGATAAACAAAATGTGGTATATTTATATGATGGAGTAGTAATTGGCCATGAAGAGGAACGCATTACTTCTTGAACAATACATACAACAACAATGAAGAATCCTGAAATGACGATAATGAAAACAGCCAGAAACAGGACACCACACGTTGTATGATTCCATTTATATGTAACATCCAGAAAAGGCAAATCTATAAAGAAAAGAAACTAGATTAGAGCTGGGGAGTATGGGGTGATAAGATGTTGATAGCTAAAGGCACAAGGTTTCCTCTTGAGGTGATGAAAATGTTCTAAAATTGACTAGTGGTGATGGTTGCCCCTATTTGTGAATATACAAAACACTACTGGATTAGACACTTTAAATGGGTAAACTGTATGGTATACTCATTTTCTAGGGCTGCCATAACAAAGTGTACCATAGACTGTAGGTGGTTTAAACAACTGAAATGTATTATCTCACAGAATGGGAGACTGGAACTCTGAGGTCAACGTGTTGGCCGGGTTGGCTCCTTCTGAGGGTTATGAGGAAAGGATCTATTCCAGGACTTTCTTTTTGACCTGTAGTTGGCCGTCTTCTTCCTGTCTTCACATTGTCTTCCCTCTATATATGTCTGTGTTCAAATTTCCTTTTTTAAAAAATATAAGAACAGTAGTCATATTGGATTAGAACACCCTAATAACCTCATTCTATCTTAATTACCTCTGTAAAGACGCTATCTCCAAAGACAGTTACATTCTGAGTTACTGGGGCTTAGGACTTCAGCATATAAATTTGATGAAGTGGGGAGGGGAGGGAAACAATTCAGCCTATAACATATCGTATGTAAATAATTTCTTAATCAGATTGCCACAAAAAGTAGAAAATTTCCCCTAAACTTTGAGCCTGCTTCTTAGATAGGACTGACCTGGGTAAGAAGCAATGAAGTAAAAACACACCTGTTTTCCATAGAGCAGTCCTTTGTGGCTTCTGTGATTGGTCTGGTATCACTTTGCTCCTAAGTCCAAAAGTGCACAAATGCAAGAATGCAGTAGAAATAAACCAAAGTTCATAAAACACAGCCCATAACTTGAATCCAATAACTGACATTTCACTTGGCCTACATCATGTTTTCACAATTTTTGAATAGAATCTCTGAATTAAATGCATGCAGGCATGTTCCAGCTTGCCATAGTCCCCACCATTGCCTACTGTCTCATACTTGGCATGTTTCACTTATTTGTTAACTGCCTGAAAATTTGAGCTTGAGGCCTCAGGAACAAACACATTGACAGACTACAACATCTCTTGGCACATCTAACACATAGCATTATTATTAAAAATGGCTATTTCATAACTTCCTGATTAAAAGTTACAGTGCAGAGGGACACTTGCACAAGAGTTCAGATTCAAACTTATTGTGTGGAATATATTTACTGAACTCTATGCAACAGTTATATATACAGGCAAGATATCTGTAAAAAATTCAGTTATGAAGGGAGAATTGGGTAGTTGGAGGTTTCAGACATAAGCAAATAACTATCCTTTAACCTGTGACTCTAAAGTTCCTTAACGTATGAGAAACTAGCATACATTCAAGACATTTTCCTTCCTTAGTTTAATAAATCATATGTATGAACAAGCAGTAGAGGACTTTGTTGTGGTAGAGCTACAAATATTTGGATATACCACGGGGTTCATTATTTTTCTTCAGTAGAGAAATTTCATATGATAAAAGACTTATGTGTCAGGGTTAGTTTACTCTGGTATTTTTCAAAGTTAAATGCAATAGCATCACCTGAAAGATTTTAAAAAATGGATTCCTGGACTCTGTCCCCAGAATTTCTCACACAGTTAGGTTTGGGGTGATGTCCCCACATTTGCTTTTTAAAATAAGTTTCCAGATGATGCTGATGCTGCTGGCCTGGGACTATGCTTTGAGTGTCATTGATCTCACAATGAATGTGAGCTCTGTCCCTCGACTTGAGCTCAAACATACCCTCAAACTAATTTTTAAAATTAGTTTTAAAAATTTTGAGAAGTTCTGGGGAAGGAGTGTGACCAGTGTGTCAGTGTGTCAGTGACCAACCCTTTGATCAGTGAGGCAGGTGAGTCTGTCTGTGGAAGCACACAGGGCAGGCGCGCTTAGCAAGCTAAGACAATGTCCACCACATTCTTTCCTTCATTTGGGGAGAATCGAGTTTTTAAAGAAACTATTTTTTCTTTAGTGTTATAGAATCATCTGCTTATTTTCTTTGTGATAACATAGTTTGAGATTGTCAAATTCAAGGGCTTGAGAAAACGTTTAGACTTTTGTGTTTGGCATTGTGATCTAGCAAGTAAAGCAAGGACAGATGACGTTTGTGAAATATGTGATGCCCTGTATGGGTCTTAAAAATGAGGGGGGAGAACCAAGGAGAAATGGAATAATGCTACTCATTTGTTCCTAGAAACTAGGACTTATTTTATGATAAAGTAAAATATTTCTTTTATAAATTTGGGCTAATCTCAAAATTGTATTTCTTTAATAATTTTGCAATGTCCACTGAAGTTTTGGTTCTATATCTACCAAAAATGCTGAAAGTAATAATCATTCATATTAATTCCACATTTTTACATAGGTGCTTTGTACATGTTAATTAATTTGAGCCTTACAACAACCCCATCAGGTAACATTATTCATAATTATCCAATACTATCCTTTACATAAATTGAAGCTTAAAGTGTTCTAGTCACTTCCCCATGGTTACACTTCCAAATCTGACTTGCTTCGGACTGTTTTTTTTTTTTTCCTACTTTTCCATACCTCTTTCACATGATTTCAAAAATGTTGTACAAGATAGCTACAACAAGGAACTGATGAGGGACATAAGGACAGTAAAGCAAAATAACGATTCTCGAAGTTCTCAGAGATTTGTATTTCCTTGGAAATGGAGATAAACATTGGGATTGTTTTTGGAAAGCATTAGTCTAACTGTTGGGGAAAAAAGAATAACATAATTTATATATTTCATTACTTTTGTCCAAATTTTTAAAGCAAATTTTTGTTACCTTGCTCACATTTTGAGAGCGGAAACCTGCCAAGAACTGTGGGGAAGAAAGAAAATGCACTTTGAAACAAAAGATATTTATGACTAAACTCTTACAAAAGGATAAACTTATTTTTGCACTAAATCCTTAACTTCAAAGTAATCTGCGATGTTATTTTATTTCTGGTCATGCATCCAAGTTTGCATTTCTTCTTTTAAAGCTCCTGACTTTAGGTTAGATAAAAGCACACATTATTATTATTATTATTTTTAAAGCTTAGAAAACACAGTAGTATTTTCCCTGCAAGACTCAACCACAGGCTGACTGAGGGTGATGTCAACTCCTAATTAACCAGACAGAAATAATATTTACTGTTGTTAAACTTAAATGTGTGCAGACCATATCCTGTCCTTTAAATGACACACTCCAGTGTTAATTCATGCTGATTCATGAAAGTTGTAAGAAAATAGCCACGTCACTTTCCATTTGCATGTGAGCATAAACATATAAATCCGTCTTGTATCTGCCTTGGTTTCTTTGCTAGGTGATTCTACTTACAGTCCCATAATATCTCAGTCCAAAAACCTCGGGATTCAGCTTGACTCCTCTTATTCTCTTTCCGTGCTCCGTCCTATCTACCAGCATATCCTGTCAGATTTAGCTGAAAAATATATTTGAAATGTGACCATTTCTCATCACTTCACTGCTTCTCTTCTGGCCCAAGCCACCATCATCTCTCATTTGGGTCATTGCCATAACTCCTGACTGAATTCTCTGCCTCTGCCTTTGACCCCTTGCAATCAATTTCAACAAAGTAGTGGTGGCTTTCCCTCTTTGAGCTCCTCTCTTTGCTCCAGCTACACTGGCCTCCCTGATCTCCATGCAACCCTCACTCTCACCTTCCTCAGGTTCTTTCTCAAATGTTCACTTCTTTTCTGTAAAGTTTTCCTTGACCACCTTACTTAAAAATGACCCCTACCTGTCTCCCCCAACACTCCTTTTCCTACTTTATTTTCATTACCCTGGTAATCATTTTATATACTTGACCTATTCTAAGTATTTTTTACAATATCTTTCTTCTTCCTCTGGAACGTAAGCTTCATGAGGGCAGGGATTTTTTTGTTTGTTTATGTTCATTGCTGTATCTAAAGTGCCTAGAATTGTGCTGGACATATAGCAGGCTCTCAGCAAATGCCTGCAAAATTGAATGCCTTTCAGACAAGAGTTATTTCTCATTGCAGTTAAGAAACCTTATGTGAATATTTATTTTGGAGTAAAGCCAGAGATTAAAATATGCTTCCTCCCATCTCCCCTGGACTAGCAAGGACATTGACTGAATATGATACGGTGTGGTGTGGGAAGGTCCAGTGTGGTATTCCAGAGCAGGACAACAACACTCAGGAACACTTTTGAGATAAATTATACTAGTCCATCTGCACTCTGTTGGATGGTTGGGTTAATGGCTTTAATCAGATCATGAAAGATAGTGAGTTTAAAATTTAAAAGGATTTAGCCATATCTCTGTCTTTGGAGAACTATTTTTGTACTAGAGATCAACTGGTCACTGATACCATTGATTTAAAGGTGGCATTAAACACTGGGCATTTTGATTTAGATCTAGAGAAACCAAGAAGAAACCATTCCTGACAACGCAATAGCATGTGAGTAAGATGCAGGTAAAATTGGGATTTCCCTAAGCAGAAGTCTGTATGTTAGTTTCATGGGAACATCTGTGCTGCCATTCTACCCACCTCAAGGTCCTGAGCTGCCAGCTATGGCTCATGACTGCTAAGTGCCAGCCTTCTTGATCCTGTTGTAAATTGTCACAATCAGTGAATAGTACCTTTTTTCTTTTAAAAGAGGCATGAGTTTTTATGCTTCATAACTCCTAGCAGACGTGTCAAAAAGCTTAATAAATTATGCTGAATCAGAAGCAACACAGGCTGCCAATTCACACATGTCAAAGGTTTCTTAGCACAACTCAAAGTTTGCTTTGACTACCAAAGCCTATGATGGTCTGAGTTTCTAGCATATCTGGAATGGAAGATCTGGCAGAAAGTTCTTTATTTTCTTTTCCTTGACAGATTTTCTCCTACATTTTCCTGGCTCTCCTGACACTCATTATGCCATGCCTCATCATGTTTAGGCCGGACAACATCTCCTGTGCTGAAAAAGCAACAATTTTAAGAAAAGTAGAAGATTAGATATCTGTGTAGAGCTTGTCCTGAAAATTCACATAAATAGCTCCTAGGTACACAGTTTGTTATGGTCATGAGTGCTAATACTGAAGGCTTCTGCAGTGCTCACTCTTCTGGGCTATTCATCTAGTAGTGGACCAGGCAGTAAATCAAGTTGGTGTGATATTGATGGAAGGCCAAGAGCTAGAGCTGTGGAATAAGAGAAGAAAAGGTTAGAAGAGTCATGCATATATACCTAAGGAAGAATGACAATAGGAGTTATTTTATAGAAATATTAATATAAATAAGTTTTTGATTACCTGCCCTTGTTAAGTGTCCTGTGTATTGGTCCATCCTGTCCTCTAGTTCCATTACCTACCTTCTCTGCCCTGCTCTGTGCCCTTGTTCCTTTATTAAGACCCTGCTTGATATAGTAGTGGGTACCAAGAGTAGCCCCAAGAAACATTCTGGAGAAGATTCTGAAACTAGGGTTGCTCACATGTTTTATGCACACATGAATAAACTTTTTGCTAGATAGAAATTGCACCCTGGTAGTGGGTGACATGTAGCAGTGCCATGATTTCTGAAATTAGCACTGGTGATGGTGTTAGGTGATTGAGAGCAAGGTTTAGAGTGATCACATAGAGGTGGCATCTGATTGCTATGCAACAATGGTGGTTACAAAGATTATAGGCACAGTATGTCAACTGTGTCTGACTGCCTTAGAGAGCTTATTAAAACAAAATAATAAATTTAGGGCCTTGAACTGAAAACTCAAATCAGGAATGAAGAACAAGACTTTGATAATGTCAGAAATGTGGGTATGTATGGGGTCAACCACATCACATCACCAATGCTGATCTAGCTATGGCCATTGCTATAGCACAGAGGACAATCATGAGCCCCTGATATAATATGATGCTTGGGAAAAATAGCTAGCCACCTGCAGAAGGCAGAGATGTGTCCTCATGGAACAGAGATGATTCCAAATTCAAATTTGCTTTCCATGCTTGCAGTGCTTTTGCCCAGATCACTATTCGTGTATGGTAGGGTGCCTTATTCACTGCCATCATATCCTTCTCAATAGGGCTTTTATCCAAGGAACTTATTTTACAGAAAAAGGAGTGGCAATGTGATAATATTCATGGAACTCACTGGTCTTAGGACAAACTGCATCACCCAAAAGGCAACCAAAGTGGAGAGGAATAGTGGCAGTAGAAGCAATCTGTCTGAGGTGCAAGCAATAAGGGGATGAATTGCCTGCTGAGAATTAAAACCAACTAAAACTCAGTTGCTTTTCATAAACACTAGGTATTCGCAAATCTAAACAACAGCAGTGAAAAGAGTCTCTCCTCAAAGGTTATTCCTTCCTCTTTCCCTTCTTGGTTCTCCATTGAGCATTTATTAAGATACCATTTGTATTTTCAGATATTTCTTTACCAAAAATAACATGCTACTGTCTGGGGTAGGGGGTTTCAAAAAAAGTTTTTCTGTAGAGTCTTCTTCCCATCATGAGATAGTCTCTTACATTCTTTTACACTATGAAGTAGAAAGCTTTACAACTGTACCTGAGAATTGCACTTTGAACAGAATCAATTGGAGGTGCAAGTGTATTATAAATAGGATGGCAGCATTATTCCTGGAATTGGATTCAAATCATTTAGTAAGAGAGTGAGAACACTCCAGGCTAAAATGTTGGAAGCCATTGTTGAGTAAGAAACAATCCAAGAATGAGAGAGGTAAATATGAAATTATAACATTAAAAATGGAGAATCATTTTTAAATTTGTGTCCTTCATTTTATCAGATAGGATGCTAAAACAATTATCTGTTCTGTTTGATACTAAAGACGCTAAAACATTTATCTTTTCTGTTTAATACTGAGGACCTAACAGATTCTTCAGATATACCAGATATTACAAACAATTTTCTAAAAGTTTTTGGCAAAGGATGAAAAGGGGAAGTAAAGATAGGATTAGGTTAGAGGAGAGAAAGAGAAGTCTTGGCAGACCTGTGATATGTCAGACACCATCTGGATTTCAAGGCTTATTTCATCTTTTCGGTGCTGCAGGCATGGTGCTTGTGATCTTTTCGATGACTGCTGTAGTGAACACTGTCCTGCCCAGGTACTTCCCTCTCCAGTTCCATTCACCATCACTATGCCCTGTCCCCTCAGCTTCTGCATTCTCTTTTGCTAAAGGCTCCCTTGCCACTGCAGAGGACTGTCTTTGGATATATTAAGTGTCTCACCAGTGAGGAAAGTGCCTGAGAATATTCCTGTCCATTGGCTGACAGCTGATGACTGACTGATGAAAGGGTACAGAAGCCCGACTTCTTTGCCTCTACAGGTGGGACAAACCTTGCCATGTGATTTATACTCTAGAGCTCCCCACAGGGTTAGGCTGAGATTAGGACTTCATCTGCAGTTGCAACCTTGCTTGGCTTCTTCCTCTTCCCACTCTTGTGCCGACTTCTCTACTACTTCCTTCAAATCCTTATCATTTTTCTATTGGGAGTCCTTCTGTAATAAACCACTTGTTCATGAATCTTCATTTCAGGTTTTGCTTCTAGGAAACCTGACCCAAGACGACTAACAAAAATATTAGACAGCTGAAAACAAATTGGCACAAAAATAAAAAAAACTACCTCATTGAAATAAATATATTAAAATAAGTAAAATAAATAAAGCTACCAAATGAAATAAATGTCTACAAAACTTGGAAGTATATTGGTGCATCAGGTGCAGCAGAATTTAGTCAATATAGTTACATATACTACATTTAATCTATGTGAATATATTTTCATATATTAGCTGTGATTGGGAATGTCACCTTCAAAGGCAAGAGGGCCACAGCCCTACCTAATTTTAGGAGCTGGTGGAGCAGGACAGCACCCTCTTACTGTCATCACTAACAGAAGCTGGGTATGGTGGCTCACATCTGTAATCCCAGCCATTTGGGAGGCCAAGGCAGGAGGATTGCTGGAGCCCAGGAGTTAGAGACCAGCTTGGGCAACATGGGGAGACCCTGTCTCTAATAAAAATAAAAACATTTGCCAAGTGTGATGGTGCATACCTGTGGTCCCAGCTACTCAGGAGGCTGAGGTTGGAGGATTCCTTGAGCCTGGAGGTCAACACTGCAGTGAGCCATGGTCACACCACTGCACTCTAGGCTGATCGACAGAGAGACCCTGTCTCAAAACAACAGCAAACAAAATAGATCTGCTCAGGAAGCAGAAACCATCTGGGTCAGGGAGACCAGACATTGTTCTTGAAGAAAAGGTTCTCTCTTCTCAAATGAGAGAGACCACCTATGGCTTGCAGTGATCTGAAGTCTACTGAATAGGAAAGAAAAGTCCTTTGATTCTACAATTATAAATCAAAGGCAAGCAATAGATCTGCAAATATTTCTTGAGAAGTATATAGAGTGTGTGTAGAAGTATATACAGTCACACTAAAGTCTAATTTGTTATCCATCAACTTGGGTAGATAAACCAAGTCATATCCTTTCCATGTTGATTTTAGTTGAGACAAAGCCTGGCAGTCAGACTGACGGGAATTGAATCCTTGAACGAGAGGTGGTTGTAAGGAACGTAGCAAAATGGCACTTGCAGGGAGGTTGTGGGGGATAAGACAATCTCAAAACAATTATGCCTGAGCATGGTTTAGCTTTTCTTCAACTGAGTAATAGTATTTTGGAAACTATCTCTAAGGAGAGTCAACATTACCTCTAAGATAGGTCAGAACAATGAGAAAACTGTAACTTTCTTCTGTTTCCTAATTTGGCTCTTATTTTGTTAGATTAATGATGTTAGACTAGTTGTTAGAGATTCTTTCAGCATGGTGCATCTCTAGAAACTTAATTAAATATTAATAATAATACTCACCCGCTTAATGCCAGAACTGCTTCAGGCATCCCAGCTGCGAAAGTTTCCTTGAGGAACGGCACTCAATTTGTGGTTGTTTAAATGTGGCCTACAAATTATTTTCATTGGTCTTTGAACCGGAAAGACCGAGACCTAAGCATTTGTTTCAGGTATTATAATGTGTATGTTAGTGCTAATGGTTTTCTAGAGATTTTCTTCTTCTTTTGCAAAAAAATAGGGTCAATTGGGATGCATTGTATTGATTGCTGATGTAGGCTTTTTTGAGATTATGAAAAACATCATTTTCAGATGTTGTTGAAATAGAGCCATTCTCCAACCAACCCTTCTTACATCAGCAACCTCAGGATATATATACAGGTATGTCTTCTTATCCTGTAGATTGCATTGTTCTAGGGCTTCCCACTCATTGAAACAATGGGTTTTGGTGCTTCAGGGAAAGGGTGTCAACATAGTACCCACCAGAACATAGGGGAGTCCTTGCTCAGCTTTGACTGTCAAATTAGATTTTAGCTTGCATCTACAAATTGAAAATAAGTTCAGAAGCCCGGCTTTGTCAGGAAAAGAAGTCACATTTTTCTAATGTATCCAGACGCCAGTCTAGTGGCCTCCTTAAGTTTCTTCTGTAATGCAGAGAGCAGGACAGAGAGGATGTCTCTTTCATCGATGATCCTCTTCCTCAGGCTTGCTGAATAGAAAGCAGACGCAATGAGGAGCAGTGCCTCTCAAACTATCTGTGGGGAGAAATCGTTTTTAAAAAGTTTCTAACACATATTGTTCTATTAAAAGAAATAAAAATATTTCACTCCCAAGATACTTCTTTCACATATTTTGAGATGGCTCTTCAGAGGGCCTGCAAACGGAAATAGCCTTGAAAAGCGCTTTGGTGGAGATTTGTGTCTAAAGAGAAAATTTACATGGATGCATCTAGGCTCTCTCTGAGACTTTCCCTAGACTGAATCTAATAAAGATTAATGAGAATCTGATACCTTTAAAGTTCTGAAAGAAATATTTACCATTTATTCTCTTGGAGGATCATGTAAACCCCATAACTTTCCTATTCATCCAAAGTTCTTCTTGGAGAGGAGCTGGGCAGGGGTAAATTGAATCTGAAGGACTGAGCCTTTTACCTAAAAAAGTTAAACAACTGACCAAATAGACTATCGAATCAGGCTATACTTATGAGGTTGAACTAAAGAATAATGTTCCCACCTCCGGTAGTAAGGAAAATGTGATATGTTACAGAGAAAATAAAGAATTATATTTTATCTGCACATTGGGATGTAGTGTTGAAAACCACAACCACTACTTCCAAGGAATATGCACACTTGTGAACTGGAGAAACAAGCCTTTGATAAATTAACCATCCTGTTCCTACCCTGTTCAACGTGTTTTTTTGAAGGAATGTAGAGACAATAACTTTACTCACAGTTGGATCATTTCTGAGACAGACCTTGTCAGCAAAAAGAGTTCCAATATCCTAACTTCTGAAAAATTTATTTTCTTTAAGAATGTCTGTCTGAAAATGATGGTAAACTTAAGGAAAATAAATCATCTGCCTTCTAGTCAAGTCATCCGCCCTTCCTCATGCCATTCATTTAGAGCTTGCCTACAAGTGAAAGTACATTGGTAAACGGGAGAGAAGACTCATTTAAATTTCCAAGGACTTTATAGGCTCTTAAATGACACAGTTAAAACCTCACTCTTAAACAGAAAATAAAAGAAAGTATATTACATTACTAAAGGGACCAATTTCTAGGTTTAGTAAATATAATTTTTAGTGAATGGCACATGTCTTCCTAACCTCCAGGGAAAAATGGGGGCTCACTTTTTTTCATTATGAATTTATCTCAAGATTATATTTTAAAAGTAATCATTTTATAAAATTGTGTGGAAAAGTTGCAAGAGACATTCTAAAAAATTATTTGATATCTGGAACTTAGAGAAGTATAGTCAAATAACTACTCACAAATCAAACAGATGATACTTAATAAGGTCTTCTAGTACAGTATATCTTAAAATTCAATATACAAAAGAATCACTTGATTCAATAGTCTGAGATGGGACCCAAGATTCTGCACTTCTACATTTTTCCAGTTGATGCTAATACTGCAGGTCCAGGAGCTACTCTTCAAGTAGCAGAGTGTACAGGAGTCTCTAATTTTTCCATAAGGCAGAGCTACTTTTCAAAAATGTAGACTTCTCTGAAATCTAAAATTGACCAGTGCAGTCAGGGGTCCTTGACACAACACGTTCTTGAAGAGAGAAGGAAGTACTCTTTATTTCCTGATGTGTCAATCTTTGTATATTGTTTGGAGCCATTCTTAAAGGAGAAATGGCTGAACGTTAATTCCCTCACTGTATTTTCTCTGCCTCTACATTCTCCATCGGCCTAAGATTGATTCTGCTGATTTTCTCCATGGTCATGTTAACTTCCTTTCCATTTCTGACCTAGGTGATTATAGAAAAGCAGTTAATTTTAGTAGATCTGATTTCAAAATTGTATTGCCTCTTCTTTGTGAAGGAGGTTGGCTATCATAGAGGTCTATATCTCACTGACAGATCTTAGAACAGTGACCGCTTTTGAAATGTCTCAATATGTATTCTGTGACTCCCGATGTTCAGTAGTTTATTCTGAATTCAAGTAATTTTACTTGATATAGTGTTTACCATTGCTTTTCTCCTAGAAATTTCAAATACACATTACTCTAAATAGTGGAATGATTGCTTAATTCATTCCATCACTCACTAATTCATTCCTGTTGTGTTGAGAAAACAGTGTATGTTAGGTAGTTGGGAAAAGAAAAAGATAAGGAATGGTTTGGTTTATGTCCTTGAGGAATTATTTATTGAGATTAAATTTCAGCCAAATGTAACTGAAAACGTTTAATGTTTTGGTTTGAAAACACGTTTATTTTCCCCCACAGAGTAAGTCCAGTAGTGTGCTGTATTAGCATTTGTTTCACACCTTGGGAGATCAGAACAGAGATTTCTGTGATGTTCTTGGCACTTTCCTTGTAGTTACCTGATGGTTGTTGAAACTCCAACTCTAGTAATTGTGTCTATATTTTTCAGACAGGGGGAAAGAAGACGACAGTGGTGTTTATTCCAAGAAAAAAAATGTCAGAAATGTGCACTTGATTTCTGCTTATATTCATTTGCCAGACCTGTGTCACATGACCTGTCCTTAGCTGCAAGAAAGACTATGAAATGCATGTGTTTCATGTTTGTTTTGTTCTGTTTTAAGCTGAGCACATTGAGATCTCCAGGAAAATCATGAATTTAAGAAATAGATAATCTGTATTAGATAGGCATGTAGTTGTGTCTACCCAAGAAACTTAATGAGATATGTTATCAATCCTGCTTAATTTTTCTTAAGTATAGAAAATTTACTCAGTGCATATATGCCAAAACACAGGGTCTTTCTAAATTCCCTCAATTAGAAAATTAAGACTTACTTCTAAGAATTTTGACCTGCTTAGATCATCTGCTTGAATATTTACCAGAAAAACATTGAAAATGTTGCATGCATTCCATTAAGGAGGTTTGTTTCATTGTGTACGTGCAAGTTCAGATAATGTTTCTCTTTTAAATTGCTGGTGTTGGTGGCAATTTTTATCTGTCCATGACTGAACATAGATTATTTTTATAAAATTCATCTATCTTCATGCAGGCCTGTGCATTCCACAAAAGAACAAACTTGATATTTTGATTTTGTTTTCATTTTACTATGGATATTATTTATTCTGTCTGCCCTCAACCAGACAAAAACAATACAGAGATATTCACAGATTTCAAGGGCATGCTCTTGTTGATGTTTTACTCTGCAAATTATACACCAGTTAAATATGTTAGAAAACTCTCTTCTATATTTCCACCTCATCAAATCATAATATTAACAACTTATTACTTTTCCCTTAATAGTGTGTTTCTAACTGGCTACAAGATCAAAAAATGTATTGAGAGTTTATACTAGGTTGGAAATGTTTCTGCTGTAGCATTTGATGATTCAGCAACTGTGCGATTAAAACCTGAAAAAAGCAGAAATGGAGAGAAAATGGCATGTTGAGACTTGATTGATAGTTAAGCAAGTGCCAAGTCACAGCAAAATTTATACTTACGTGGAGGATGGTTGTAATGGCCTCCTCATCTATCTGGCCATCTCTCCATCCACCTATTTACTAATTATTCAACAGATGTTTATTGGAGGGTAAACAATGATGAATAAGACAAAATGTTCCTGAAGTACCTAAATCCTAATAGGAATGACAACATAAAAACACATTCCTTATAAAAAAGAAAGAGATTCTTGAAGTTTGGGTTGGTGTATGAAGGATGGTGATGGAACATGGCCAGAGAAGGCTTAAAATGATAGAGGCACTGAGCTTTAAACCTGAAAGGTTTGAATATATGGATATTGGAAGGTGAGGTGGAGAGGATGTTTGCATTTTAGTCAGAGAAAACATCATCAGCAAACATCATGAGTAAAGAAATGGTAGAATATGTGTAGGAAACTGTGGACTATTCAATTTGTCAGGAGCAAAGAATTTACAAAGGGGAGTAACCAGAGATAATATGTATCTATTACTTTCTCAGGAAGATCTTCCCTGTGTCTGTAAGGGGTCCAGATGTTCTTGCTGTCCTCACATAGTATCTGTTCTTAGCTCTAGCCCAACAACTAAACTATGGCTTAAAAGTCTGCTTGGTTAGTGTCTTTCAATCTGCAAGTTTAGTTTGAAATCATTTTATCTATCTTTTTATAGTTAATATTCATTTCAGTTTTCCTATTTACTTTTTCTTGTGCTCTTTGTATCTTCTTGTATGATTAACTTTCCATCTGGGGTAATTTTCCTTCTGCTTAAAGAACTCCAGTTTTGAAGAAGGTATTGGTAGCTTGATAGGGATAGCGTTGAATATGTAAATTACTTTGGGCAGTATGGCCATTTTGACAATATTGATTCTTCCTAGCCATGAACATGGAATATTTCTCCATCTGTTTGTGTCCTCTCTTATTTCATTGAGCAGTGGTTTGTAGTTCTCCTTGAAGAGGTCCTTTACGTTATATAGGTGATGGGGGAGGAAGGCAGCAAATCACACTGCCATGTGTGTACCTATGCAACAATCTTGCATGTTCTTCACATGTACCCCAAACCTAAAATGCAATTAAAAAAAAAAGAACTCCATTAAATATAATATTTCAGTAGTGGCAACAAAATTCTTTGTTTTTATTTGTCTGGACATTTTCATTTTGTCCTCAGTTTTCCTAGATGAAAAATTCTAAGTTGGCATTATTTTCTTTTAGCACTTTAAGAATGTTATTTTATTTTCTTCTGATGGCCAACATTTCTGTTGAAAAATTTGAAAAGTCAGCTGTTGATCTTTTGTTATTCCTCTGAAGGTAATAATATTTTCTTCGGAATGCTCTTAAGATTTCTCTTTGTTTTTAGCTTTCTGTGATTTGTTTTATAATGATGTATATAAGCTTGGTTTTCTTTGTAGTTATCCTGCTTGGCGTACAAAGAATTACTAACATTTCTGGTGTCTTTCATCAGATTTGCAAAATTTTTGCTCAGTGTTCCTTTTCTTCTCCTTTAAGAACTTCAATTACATATATATTGATCTTTTCTCGAGTCTCAGATGTCTTTATGCTCTTTTTTGTTCCTCCTTTTGTCTTGCTGTACATGACTTTTGATACTTTATATTGAACTCTGTTTCAGGCAATTGCCTCTGCATTCTGTTGTCTATGGTATTAAACCTATTTCTGAATTAAATTTTAATTATGGTGATTGTATTTTTAAATTCTACAATTTTAATTGCCTTTTATTATAGATTCTGATAAAATTTCATATACTTTTAAATCTGCTTTCTTGAAAAAATTAATCGTAGTTATTTTAAAGTCTGTGTTTGATAACTTTAGTATCTGTATTATTTATTGACCTATTTCCATTGTTTATTTTTGCTCTTTGGCTTCAGTGATGTGATACTTTGTAAAGATATACCTGTCAACATTGTCTGTGAAAAATTGTTAGAAATGTTAATTTTCTTCAAAGAGAATTTAATTTTCTTTTAGTAGGACAATATAGTACTAGTTGGATACCTTTATTCAGTTAGGGGACTAATTGACTTGAAACTAGATTTCACAATTTGTGAAAACTGATATATTTATAATTTGTCTTTATTCCTGGGGACTGAGCCTTTAAGGCTATTATGTGAAATCCTGGAGTATCTATCAGGCTGTATTTCCTTGACATGGTATGAACTTCATTTTTTTTGTCTCCTATCACTAATGCATAGCTTAGGGATTAACAAATGTTTTAGAAATAAAATTTGCACCAAATGTGGGGCTCACTTTTCTTAGTTCCTTAAGTAATAACTAATCTTTGTAGTCCTGACTAAGTTTTCAATCTCTCCTTCCAGTGAGACTGCCACAGACTTTAAAACAATGACTCTGTCTGGCTTTGGCCCACTGAGCTGTGAATCAACAAATGCCCGAGAGGAAAAAGTAGCAGCAAATATAGACTCACCGCAATGATTTTTTTCTTCCCTCTGCATCTTCTATTCTTGGCTGCTTTGAATGCTCTTCAGTGTCTTCAAACCCATAGTTAAGTTTTAATTGCCAACTCATTGTAAATGTGAGCAGGCAAGCTATGCATACTTCATAGTGTGAGAGAAACAGGAAATTTCCTATGGCTGCTGGTACAAAGCCTCATGGCGTTTGGCATTTTGTGCTTGTACACTTAACTTCTGAAATGTTCTGATCAGGAAAATACTTCCTTCACCATTTCATAACATTTCTAATACATATGGAGGTAGTTCCCATAACACCAGGAGGAAGTGAGTAAGAATTCCTTACTTTGATTTTTTTCCACCACTTTCATTTAATGAAAGTAAAAATATTGTAGGATGCTATTTAAGACAAAATGGGGATAGATAAGTAAAACACAATTATGCTAAACAAAAAAGGCAGTTCTTCAATCTTGGCTGTTTTCTTTTTTAAAATAGATTTCTATTATTTTTTGATATCCTTCCTTCAATATGAAGGGTAAAAGTTCTTAGTGATTTTTCAACACTAGGAATGTTTCAGAGTTCTTATGTGAAAATTCATGATACTTTTACCAAATTAGCTAGTACATCAAATTAATTTTCAGAATATGTGTTGCTATGAGCTGTTTCAATTTTTAAATGACTTTTAGGGATCACTTTTTCTTTCTTTTTGAAATTTTTTTTATTTTACTTTAAGTTCTGGGGTATATGTGCAGATAGTGCAGGATTGTTACGCAGGTATATATATGCCATGGTGGTTTGCTGTCACTTTTTTGTATTGCTGGTTTTGATTCCAAAAATAGCCGGGCACAGTGGCTCACACCTGTAATCCCAGCACTTTGGGAGGCTGAGGCAGGTGGATCATTTGAGTCAGGAGTTCAAGGCCAGCCTGGCCAAATTGTAAAACACTGTCTCTACTAAGAATACAAAAAATTAGCTGAGTGTGGTGGCACCCATCTATAATCCCAGTTATGTGGGAAGCTGAGGCAGGAGAATCTCTTGAACCCAGAAGGTAGAGATTGCAGTGAGCCAAGATTGCTCCACTGCACTCCCGCCTGGGCCACAGAGTGAAACTGTGTTGCAAGCAAGCAAACAAACAAACAAAAAAACCAACGGGGATGGGTGTGGTGGCTCACACCTGTAATCCCAGCACTTTGGGAGGCCAAGGCAGGCGGATCATGAAGTCAGGAGTTCGACACCAGCCTGGCCAACATGGTAAAACCCCGTTTCTACTAAAAATACAAAAATTAGCCAGGTGTGGTGGTGGGCACCTGTAATCCCAGCTTCTCGGGAGGCTGAGGCAGGAGGATCGCTTGAACCCAGGAGGTGGAGGTTGCAGTGAGCCCAGATTGTGCCACTACACTCCAGCCTGGGCAACAGATCAAGACTCTGTCTCAAATATAAAACAAAACACAAAAGCAAAAACAAAGTTAGTACTTTCTGGGTTTGGTTTGGTTTGTTTGTTTCTTGGGGACAGAGTTTCACTCCATCACCCAGACTGGAGTGCAGTGGTACAATCTCAGCTCATCGCGACTTCTGCCTCCCGAGTTCAAGCAATTATCCTGCCTCAACCTCCTGAGTAGCTGGGATTACGGGTGTGCACCAGTACCACTGACTAATTTTTGTATTTTTAGTAGAGACGGGTTTACCATGTTGACCAGGCTGGTCTTGAACTCCTGACCTCGAGCAATGAGCCTGACTCAGCCTCCCAAAGTGCTGGGATTGCAGGTATGAGCCACTGCAGTACTTTCTTGAAAGGATTTTATTGTTTTTATAAGCCATTCCAAAATGGAGATAATAATTGTTTAATTCAGCCTTGTCACTTGCTATAAACACCAGCTGCTATAATTGTAGGTATTCCTACATGGGGGGTTTATATCAATTGTAAGAAAAAGATTTTAAGAGGTACATAAGGCAATCTGAAAGTATAAAACAAAAACACACAATGTCTTTATAAAGACAGAAAATTTAGTCCATCTGTAGCTCACAATTTATGTTTGTTTCTGCCTGATAACTTTAGACATCTAGTTTTTCTTTTATTTAATCAAAATTATATTTAAAACCAAGAAAGACAGGACAGTGTCCATTACTTGAGGATTAGAAATAATCTAAAAATTTCCAGGAGAGGAGCAAATATTGTTTTCAAATTTTCCTAACTTATGTCAAAGGAATTCTCTACCATTATGTTTCCTATTGATGTGTAATAGTAGTATGACAATATGACACAAGGCATAAATGCATCTTTAATATACATTTTACATTTGGTTTCTATGAAATGCTAACTTAAGAAATATGATCATAACAGTCTCCTCTTGATCTCTGTTAATATATTCTTACTTCTCCTCCTTCAGATGTTCTCTTTCCACTGGCATCCTCACTCTGTGAATGGTCTGTCATCTGTCCAGTTTATCCTTTATTTGCTTCATTTCATCTCTCTCAACGTGTCGAACCACCAGGTTCTGCTAGTTCATCTCACAAACTCGTCTCACTTCTCCCTATTCACACTGCTACTTCCTTAGCATAGAACATCATTATGTCTTCCTAAGATAGCTGCAATAGTCTTCCACCAGGTATTTTCTGTTCTTATCAGTTCTCCACTCAGCACCCCAGTGAGCCTTTCAATGCAGAACTCCTCTCCTTAAAACAGGCCAGTGGCACCGCATCCCGTCTCTTCAACACCCCAAATCTCTACCAGCAGCATTATCACTCCAGCCTCATCCACCACCCTTTCTACCTCAGACACTCTCCTTTCCTCAAGCACGTCATGTTCTCTCTCTCTCTCTCTCTCTCTCTCTCTCTCTCTCTCTCTCTCTCTTTTGAGATGGAGTCTCACTCTGTCACCTGGGATGGAGTGCAGTGGTGCGATCTCGGCTCACTGCAATGTCCACCTCCCGGGTTCAAGCGATTATCCTGCCTCAGGCTCCCAAGTAACTGAGATTACAGGCGCCCCTCTACCACACCTGGTGAGTTTTTGTATTTTTAGAGTAGAGCCAGAGTTTCACCATGTTGGCCAGGCTGGTCTGGAACTCTTGACCTCGGGTAATCCTCCCGCCTCAGCCTTACAAAGTCCTGGGATTACAGGCTCCCCACCCGACCTTCTCTTGAATCTTAGGGCCTTCGAAGATGTTCTTTTAGTTTAGGGCCCTTTTGGCTGAGTCCCTTTCGCCTTCGCCTAAGCCCCTCTCATCTCTTAGGAGTCATCTTGAACATAATTTATAGATCTACCCTGGATGTGTATGTTTGACAAAATACAAATTTCTCACCTCTTCTGCTCCTAAACATTTTTTACCCTCCTATGTTCCCTGTGTCGTTGATGGTTTGCCATAGCTACTAGGCACCAAAACAAAATCTGGGGAGCATGCTAGACCTCACCCCTGACATCTAGTCAATCTCTGGATTAAGCCAACTATAATCCCTAAATATTGCCCAAGTCCAAATTTTGTTATATAGATCTACCTCCTAGCCCTTGATAGCACTCAGCTGAATTATTGCAATATTCCCCTAACTGGACTCTCTGCATTGAATTCTCATTTTCCTTTCAAATCATCATTTACCCTTCCACCAGAAAGACCAATGTAAAACACAGTTCACACCAGGTCACACTCTATCTAAACTCCTTCATTGTCATTCCTGCTTCTTTCAGTATATAGTCTTCATTCTTTCTTTGTAAAATTGTAATGAAATTTCAAATGTTATGATTGTGGAGACTTCCAGTATGACAATAACAGAATATCTTGTATCAGATGAACCCATACTCAAAAAACAATTATAAATTATATACAACATATTTTAAAAACAAAAGTTTAAAGGCATTAAAGAGTGATCAAAAGCAGACAGAAACTGGTGGTGAATTAATCCTTGAAATTAGAGACTCATAATTGTTTTATAGTTTTTCCCCAGAGGCCCTCTCTGGTCCCCATAATGTTTATAATATATAACTGAAACAAAATAAAACTTGCCTTCTTGTTGGAGTCAAATTAGGAATTTCCTTTTCAGGAAAGGGATGGAGTCACAGAAGGGGGAAGCCTCGAAAGTTGCATAATCATATTCTCTCGAATCCTTGGCTGACTCAACTGCTTGTGCATGGGGGAGACTCCAAGGAAGCCAGGAGGAAAACCACAGCTGAAATGCTGAAAGGATAAAAAACGGATCATATATTTCAGTTGCTACCTACTGCAGAAAAACAGTTTAGAGTTCAAGTTCAACCAAATTAGAGGGGCTTAGAAAACACTGTGAGTTTTCCATTGAAATTCCGGAAACATTACATATATAAAGACTATATTCCAGGACTAAGGGATTATTTGCTTTTGACCTCAAGACAAAACTAAAACAGGCTTGATTTAGCACATTGTAAAACTAAACCCCACAAGTTCAAAATCATCTGCCTATAATTTAGCTATCTGGCTAGAATAAAACTAACTCATGCCTGGCCTGCCAACACACTTTTAAACAACCAGATCTCATGCCCTGTAATCCCAGCACTTTGGGAGGCTGAGGCAGACAGATCACTTGCGGTCAGGAGTTCAAGACCAGCCTGGTCAACATGTTGAAACCCAGTCTCTTCTAAAAACACAAAAATTAGCCAAGCATAGTGGCACATGCCTGTAATGCCAGCTACTGGGGAGGCTGAGGCAGGAGAATGGCTTGAACCCGGGAGGCAGAGGTTGCCATGAACTGAGATTGTCACACTGCACTCCAGCTTGGGTGACAGAGCGAGACTCCATCTAAAAAAAGAAAAAATTAAAAAAATTTTAAAAATAAAAGTATATTGGCTGGGCAAGGTGGCTCACTCCTATAATCCCAGCACTTTGGGAGGCTGAAGTCAGGGGATCACTTGAGGTTAGGAGTTTGAGACTAACCCAGCCAACATGGTGAAACCCTGTCTCTACTAAAAATATAAAAATTAGCTGGGCATGATGGTTCTCGCCTGTAATTGCACCTACTCAGGAGGCTGAGACAGGAGAATTGCTTTAACCCAAGAGGTGGAGGCTGCAGTGAGCTGAGATTGTGCCACTGCACTCCAGCATGGGCAACAGAGTGAGACTCCATCCCCCTGCCCCCAAAAAAGTGTGTAGTACCTACCCCCTCTCTCTCTTCCTCCTGCTCCAGCCATGTAAGACGTGCCTGCTTCCCCTTCACCTTCCATGATAATTGTAAGTTTCCAGAGGCCTCCCCAAAAGCCAAGCAGAAGCCGTTATGTTTCCTGTGCCACCTGCAGAACCATGAGCTAATTAAACTGCTTTTCTTTATAAGTTGCGCAGTCTCAGGTATTTCTTTATAGCAGTGCAAGAATGGATTAATACAAGGTAGCTCAAGTGGCCAAAAAAAAAAAAAAAAAATCCCCACAATTCCAGTACAATTTACCATGTAAGAAGTCCAAAAACTAAAGGAGTCAATAAAAGAGAGTTAGCCAAGTGAAGAAATCCATCAGAAAATGGTTTAAGTCTATCAGAAAATGACTTAAAACTGGAAACAACATATGGATGTTTTTCAGTTAAAGTACTGTTTTCTGATGTGTACTGCATAAATTAAGTAGTTGTATCTCTTCAAGTACACTACTTCATATTAGTGTCCTTGGCATCATATAACAGAGCTTCAGTGTTGATGTCAGATTCCCTAGGGGTGTCAGACACATCACACTAGCATATTTCATGATAAGCCTCATGCATGTTTTTATTAAATATTACAGTAAAACCTCACCTGCCTATTTTTAAATAAGTTATTTCTGTGATAAATCCTTCACCAGGCAATGATCTAGACCGAGACTAAAATTGCCTCAAGCACTTTCATTTTTAGTGCTTTGTTCCAGTGACTTTAATCTCCAACTTACTTCATAAGCAAAGTATATACTGATAAATCCAATGAGGCCTAAGCCTTATTTGGCTGAAAATACTATTCTATAGGGAAATGAAATGAAGTCAACTAGTAACACAAAAACTATGTTTAGCAATTTACTAATCTTATTTGTAAGGCAGCAGAGCAGAGAGCCAAGACAACCATTGCCTTAATCCTTTGTTCCTTATCATATTTCTACTGACAGGCAGCTTTTGGTTGTCTCCTAGGGCTAAGCTTAAGAGTCTGGCTAGGAAAGAGCTCTCACATTGGCAGGGTTCCCCTCCGCCCCCTACTCTGAAGCTCTCCCAGTCCAACAAATAAGCATTCAGGCACAGTCCGCTCATATGTTCTCGGGCCATCTATTCAAATCTCGTAGTTACAGCCCGTCATTGTTTTACCTGTCTTGGATGACTCAGAAAAAATAAAGATATTCTCCTTCTTATATGTCTCCAGTAATTTTATGTGCACATCATGGCTATATCAGTTGCCTAGAGCCACAATATTGCTGCATAACAAATGATCCCCCAAACTCAGCATCTTACAACGTTTATTCTTACACTTGTGGATCTATAACTGATATGGTTTGGCAAATTGAGGGTCTCTTTCAAACTGTGGATTGGCTGACCTTGGCTCTTGACTGCAGGTTCACTTCAAGTCTGTTCCAAGTGCTTTTGCTCTGGGGCCAGACTGATCTGTAACCTGCTATGCAGGGCAGGTGCTTCTCATGGTGGAATGCTTCAGCCGAAGAGGCCACGTAGAACCATTCAGGCACATTTCTGGTTTCTGTTTCACTAACATCCCAGTAGTCAAAGCAAGCAATATGTTTAAGCACAAAGTCAAAGAGTAGGAAAAATACATTTCACTCATATGAGAGCAAGGTGAGATGGGGGAATGGCGTAAATCTGTCATGGGACAATGAAGAATTGAGACCAAAAATTCAATCTACAGTGGCCCGTATCACAGAGTAGATTATGCTTCTTGGTGAACCAATTCCTGGAAGAAGTGAGGTAAAGGAGGGTGAAGAAAAAAAACTACAGTTGGAATAGCTATGAGTTCCCAGCAATCAATCAAATTAGGCAGTTCCAAATTTAGATAGCATTAAATGGTTTTATTTGCTAGCACTTTTAATTCTTGCATTTTAGCATAGTCATAATACATCTGTACCTCCTTGTATAGTTATTCTCCTCATTTCTCACCTATGTATATATCTGCTGCTAGTGCTGAAGTATATAAAAATTATGCTAGGACTAGAGTTTGAAAGACCTGGATTTTAATCACAGATCTATAATGTACTTGCTAAGTAACCCTAAGCAAATTCTTCAAGGTTTCCTGGCCTGTTTGCTAATCGTTAAATTGTGACAGTATCTGTGCTACAGAGTTCTTGCAAATATTAGACATTGTACATGTAATACTGCTGGCACATAATAGGGATCTGAAAACAATGAAAACTGATTTCCTTCTAAGCCTTTAGTCTTTCCCCTTCCCTCTGTCCTTTCACCCAGCATCCCACCCTAGCAGTATTTCTGTTTGTCTATTTACAATAGTCAGTAGGCATCAACGGCAATTTGGGACCATGACATTGGGGACTTTCTCACTAGTTGGTAAGTCCTTGACATTGTCCTCATTTCTCTTCTTCAACTCAGTATTCTGTGCTATAGCATAAAGGAAATTGAAGTAAGGAATTTTGAGGATGTCAGTGTCTAATTGCACAGTTTCCAACTAGGCTACAGAGAAAGAGATTTCACTCCCTGCCAGAGTGCTTTAGGTCAATAGGGTTGAGAAGCTTTAAATATTCCTCTAAAAAAAAGATTCCTTGAGACTCTACACCTCACCCCAGACTGGATGATACCTCACTTCAATGTCTTCATATGGATTATAATTGTAATTTTCTGATAAGTTGTGTAATTATTGACTAGCACACAGTCTATTTCAAAAACGTAGGGTGCTTCTCTCTTTTTCACCACTGCACTATTAGCAGTTGGCACAGCAGATGTTCTATAAATATCTGTCAAATAAATGAACAAAAGAATTATGGCTGAGCCTAAATTTTAGAGAAACTGAAAGACTTCCTAATTAAATACAAACTGAGCCCGTTACTTTTACTTCTCAACTCAAAATTTATGTATATTACGCTCTTACACATCATCTTGAGGCTGTACTTCCACATAACTGCCGGTTCTCAGCGTTAATATTTGAATTCTAATAAACTACTCTTAGAGACTTACTGTGTAATAGCCGACTTTTCTACTTAATATGCATGCAGTATTTAGAGGTTAAACAGGAGGTCATTATAATCTAACCAAGAATATATTTGAATTTATAAAATGAATGATAATGTTACAATGAAGCTCTCATCATTCCACAGTTTCACTTTTAAACAATGGAACTTTAACTTTTTAATTCTCATAAATTGATATAATTGCACTTAGACTTATTTATCTTTATTGTAGTTTCTTTGGAACAAAAGAAAATGGCAATCATTTAAAGGGATTAACATAAAACACTCTCAGAATTTAAACTGAAGTAACAGCTCAAGTGCTGCCAAAGAATTCATTGAACTATGAAGTTATGTGTGTGTGTGTAGAGGTAATAGATACAATCCATTCTAATCTGTTACTTGATATAAATATAAGGCATGACTATATGTTATACTTTCCATGTAGTTTTATATGCAATGCACATATAATACAGGAATACAAACTAGTTTAAAACAATGCATAAAATTTTAGCATGCTATTTTTATGGAGAAGTTTGTAAATAATATGGTTTTTATTCTAATTAATTTGAAAATATTTATAAAACTATATGGAAGAAATAAAACCACCTACAATGGGATGTCCCTACAATCCTCATTGGCAGAATCCAGGAAAAAAGAAGCCCTATTAAATTTTTGGTGTATTTTTTTCTTTGTGAAAATATATATACACAGAGAAAAATTATTAAAACTAAAGTCATACTGCACAGATAATTGTGCTCTCTGTTTCTTTCACTCAAAAATACACACTATATAGAAAGTATATCTTTCAAAAGTCTTTAATTGAATCACTTTATTGACTATATAGCATCTCATACTGTGTATTTACCCAGTCCTCTAATATTGAACATTCAAGATTATTTAAATTTTCTAATATTAAAAATAAGACAGTAATGATAGTAGTTGATAGATATTCCATCCTACCCAAAAGCAGGCTTCAGCCTAACTAGGTAGTAACGCATGTTTTGGTCAGTTTCAAATCAGGTTGATAATCAAACTATAATAAACTGGTTGTTCTTTGGCCAAGTACCCATGCCTGATTGAACCAAAGGGCCAAAAACCCTGGGTAGAAACATTCACAGGATAGAAAACAGTGCTAATCAAAGTGTTGTACCTGGAGTGGCATTCAAAAGATGGTTTTAGGTGGCACATGAACACCTTAATAGTTTCATGTTTGTTTTCAATGGATAATGAGGTAACACCAGTAAAGCAATCTCTTTGCATGAATATTAACATCAGTTTTAGTGATAACATTTCATAAATTCATTGAACAAATATGTACCGAGGATCTCTCAGATAAGCATTGGGGATGCTACTATAAAGAAGACATAAAATTTCTAACCACAGGAGGCTTATGTTTTAGCAAGAGAAACAAGTAACAAAGTAAACAAATAAATATTTAAGTTCAAGTATCAATGAGTAATATGGAGGAAATACTGGAAAATAAGGGAATATAAAATGGGCAGCCTTAGCTTCACTTTAGATAAGGGAGGTCTGGGAAACGGCAGGTATCTCTTCTAGGAAATAAGGGAATAAACTGTGTAAGGATCAAGTAAAAAGACCCAGAAGACAGAGCAAGCTTGGTGCACTCCAGAAGCAAATTCAGCCAGCTTGGAGTTAGGGAGGGCTGGTAAAGATGACATCAGAAAGGTGGGTCAGGGGCCAGATCACAAATAGCTTTGTAAACATTAGTTAGGACTTACCCTGTTCTCAGTGGAACAGCAAGCTATGGGAGGGTTTAAGCAAGGTTCATTTATCAAATTTATATTTTGAAAACAATCTGCTGCTGTGTGAAGAACTGATTGAAAGAAGGATGCAAGAACAAAAATAGGAAGACACATTAGGAGATTAACACCACGGCCAGATATAATAATAGCATGGACCAAAGTGATAGAGGTGAAGATAGTGAGAACTTTCAATAAGGCATGTTTTAAAGTAGAGCTGACAAGACCTGTTGAAGATAGAAATGTCAAATTTGAGCCTGGCACCACGGCTCTTGCCTATGATTCCAGCACTTACGGAGGCTGAGGCAGGAAGATCGCTTGAGCCTATGAGTTCAAGACCAACCCAGGCAACATAGCAAGACACCCCAATCTCTACAAAAAAATAGAAAAAAATAATAATAACCAGGTGTGGTGGTGCATGCCTACAGTCCCAGCTACTCAGGAGTCTGAGGTGGGAGGATTGCTTGAGCCCAGGAAGACAAAGCTGTGTGAGCTGTTATTATGCCACTGCACTCCAGGCTGGGTGACAGAGCAGGAGCCTTAAGAAAGAAAAAAAGGGAAAGAAGAAAGAAAAGGAAAGAAAAAAAGGGAGGGAGGGAGGGAAAGAAGGAAGGAAGGGAGGGAGGGAGGGAGAAGAAAAGAAAAACAGTCAAGTTTGAGAAAATAAAGAAAAAGGATAGTGCCTAGAATTTGATTGGGCAATTTAGGGAATGGATAGGCCAAGAGGAATCCATATAAAGAGAAGATTTGAGAAGAAAAAAATAATTTTGGTTTTAACATGTTATGCTTTTAGATATGCAAATGAATGTATCTACTAGGCAGTTGGATATTTAAACCTAGAGCTTAGGGGAAAGGATGGAGGGGGATTATCATCAGCATGAAGATGCTATCTGAGGCCAAGTAGCTATATGAAATGGTCTAGGGAGTGAGTACAGGGAGTGAAGAAGGCAAGATCATGCAAGAACATCAAGCTGGAGCACTCTAATACTGAGAAAGGTAGAGCGTGCAGAGAAACCAGAACACAACAGCTGTGAGGTGGAACAACAACTAGGAGAAAGTAATATCCAGAAGAGCTCGAGACGAAAGTGCTTCAGGATGGATGGTGATTGTGCCAAATCTGCTGGGAGGCTGCATAACATGAAGACTGAAAATTGACTGCTGCTCTTAGCAACATGGAGATTGCTGGTGATTTTGACAGAGCAATTTCAGGAGTGTGATGAGGACTAAATTCCAACTGAGGTAGGCTAAAGAGATAAGTGAGAAATTGAGAGTGAGTACAAAAGATTCTCAAGAAACTTGCTATGAAGAAGAGGTGAGGAATGCAACTGGAGCTAGAGTGCAACCAGAAGTCTAGGAAAGGCTCAGGTTTGCTTTGTTGAGATGGAGGGGTCTATTTGTATGCTGATGGGAATGCTCTACAGTAAGAGGGAAGAGTCATGTTCAGGAGAAGAAAAGATGATAGAGGAGTAAAGCCCTGGCACAGGTGGAAGGGGGTGAGAAGCCGGGCTGCAGAAGCTGTTTATCATCAATAACCAAAGAGAAGATGGAGCACCTGGGTGTGGAGCATGGAGGTTGGTAGATTTGGTAAAGGGAAAAGAAAATAGTTCTCTTCTGCTTACTTCTATTTTCTTATGAAATAAAAATCCAGATTATCTGCTGAGAGTGAAGACAAGAAGGGAATGTTGGAGGTTTAAAAGTGGGGGAGCTATCAAACAGTTATCTGGACAAAGAATTGACCAGATAATTCTATTATTAAAAATTTCCTGCAGTGCTGAGGACCCACCAGACATTTGTGACCATAATGTAAAGTAAATATGTGTTGTTCTCTCATCCCCACTTATCTGCCTGAATGCAGATGTAGATTAAGCAGAGTTAAATATAACCAAGCTTTGTGTTTTGCTAGGCAAGTATAATGGAGAGAGAGAAGGACAAAAGAGTTGAGGGTACATGCAGGAGAGTTATGGTGGCGAACCACGGAATCTAAGATGAGTAGAGATCGAAGTAAAGACAGGAGGAGACAATTAGGACAAAGGTTGGGAGTGAGTGCATGGATTACTGGAATAATGTACTTCAGTAAGGAGGCAGAAGGAGATGCTATGAATATCAGAAAGTGGAATGATGAAAAACTAGATTTTGGAGACTACTGATAATGACAAACTCTAGGGTATGACGAGGGTGAACATGATGGAGTTGGGGAAAGAGAGAGGTTGGAGTCAGAAGAAGGTCAAAAAACTGAGAAGGCGTACTGTGGAACTGATCTAAGTCAGTCATCCTGAATCCTGCTGCATATTCAGATCATAGGAGGTTTTATTTTTTCTTTTCTTTTTTTTTTTTTTTTTTGAGACTGAGTCTTATTCTGTTGCTAGGCTGGAGTGCAGTGGTGTGATCTCAGCTCACTGCAACCTCTACCTCCTGGTTCAAATGATTCCCCTGCCTTAGCCTCCCAAGTAGCTGGGACTACAGGCATGTGCCACCATGCCAGGCTAACTTTTTGTCAAATGTTTGCCAGGATAATCTCAGTCTCCTGACTTTGTGATCCGCCCGCCTCAGCCTCCCAAAGTGCTGGGATTACAGGCATGAACCACCATGCCTGGCTGTTTTTGTTGTTTTTCTGTTTTGTTTTTTTAACCAAAACAAAATCTAGTGTCTAAATACTACCTTGACTAAATTAAATCTATACATCTTTGGCTTGGGGGAGGAACTGAACACAGGTAGGATTTTTTAAACATCATGAGGTAATACAAATGTGCAGCCAAATTTGAAAAACAATGACATACACAAATGTTGAAGTCATTAAATATGATGACAGGAGTTGTGGTAGAAGGAAATGCAATGAGCCAGCTGCAAAAATCTTCCATCATGAAGTGTAATGGCTGGGAAAATAGGAGATGAGGGGTTTCTAAAAGAGGAAAAACAATGAGAAATAAGGAGCATTCCTATCCCCCACTTTCAGGACCTGGAAGCATAGGCCGTGGGGAGCAAAACAACCAACCCCTGAAAAGGCTGAAGGTAAACAGGATATGGGTTGGGTTGGGTGGTGAGCCAGGCCTTAGGCAACAAGGTGAAAGTGTTCAGAGAAGAACTAGAAAATAAAAGAGATTGTGCTTCCCAAGCCCTGAATTCCAGCAGCCACATTGGAAGGGATTGCAGTTTTGAAAGGAATGGGAAATTGAGTCAGATCAAGGGATATACAGAAATATATGGAGGAGAGTTCTTGTGATGACCTGGAAGGCTTGGACTTCTGTGGTGACTGAGGCCAAAGGAGTATGAAACATGATGATTGACTCCATGCCTCTGAAGGAAAGGTGGAAAAGTAATTCTAAGTATATCTTCCTTCTTGGGATAGGATCCTTGGGTAGCATGTGGTGATGAAGCAGGTTGAGGAGCTAGGTGCTTGGGTTGATGGGAAGGAAGCATGGGAGGTTCTGAAGCCCTTTTAAGTCGAGCTGGGGGCAGTGTCAAAAGGG
Source organism: Ateles fusciceps (assembly GCA_036589455.1). Taxonomy (NCBI): domain Eukaryota; kingdom Metazoa; phylum Chordata; class Mammalia; order Primates; family Atelidae; genus Ateles; species Ateles fusciceps. The sequence continues at coordinate 8,076,863 of JAZHEH010001606.1, read as the reverse complement.
AGATAAGACAATAGCCCCGCTACTGTTAATTGTAAACTGTGAGTCTCCTTTAAAATCTTTGATACAAACAGTTAAATGGTCTGGTTCTTAAGAGTAACCAAATTATGTTGCAATCAATTTTCTGTATCTGTCTGCACTAGGCTTTAAATTGCCCCAGCAGAAACCTTTTCTTATTTATCTTTTCGTTTTCAGCACCTAGATAAGAAATATTTGTTGTACTGAAATTAACTGCCTACAGAGCCAAAGACAAGGCTTTTTTGTGATAAACTGAAGTAACCCAATAAGGCAAAATTTTTTTGTTAGCATTTCTGGATTGTAATTTTACCAGCTTTGAAGTGTTACTAAGTGCACTCATATTTCTAACCACAAACAGGACTTCCCTTTTTTACTAGTTAAAAGAATTAAAATAGTTTCTTCCAGGAATTGATGCAATAATACATGTGTTTAAGTGTTACATTAAGAAATCAATATTTCTAGCTTGCACTAAGTACATTAAGCATCCCTTAATTTAAAAGTGTGAACAGTGTGTTTACTTGAGATTAATTTCATGAAAAGAAAAGATAAATTAGATCAGATAACCTAAGGAGACAATGAGATGTCAGCATTATCTTTAGTTCTAAACTCTGCTCTATTTGGGTCATAGGTATTTTCCCTTCCTTAGAGCTTGTTATTTGGATCAGGGAGATATAATGCAATGTGGAAAGTAAAGAGACTCTCTCCAAAAATAACCTACCTTCTGCTCTCAGCTTCTTCTTATAGAGTAAGTAGAATCCTGTTGTATTTCTCCCTTACTTATAATTATCTTCTCATAAAACCAAATACCAGATGTTCAATGTGACAGTTTACAATACTTTTTTTTTCAATTATTCTTATATGGCATACCAAAATAAACCCCAAAGTTAAGAATTTATTTATAAGAAAAAATAGAAGAACAAGATAATTTTATCTGGATGAAACCAAATGTAATAAAAAAGATTCAAAGAAAAATTTTCAAATATGTAAAAAATTTTTAAAAATCACAATTATGTAAATCACAAAACTACAGTGGAAGGAAAAAATTATTTTCATCAGATGATAAAAGGTTCATATGTAAATTTGAGTGTATACAAAAATAATTCTGCCCAAGCAAGGTGGCTCACACCTTAATCTCCACACTTTGGGAAGCCACCCTGGGAGGATTGCTTGGGCCCAGGAGTTCAAGACCAGCCTTGGCAATGTACAGACATTGTGCCTCTACAGAAAATTTTAAAATTAGCTAGGTGTGGGTTCATACACCTGCAGTTTCGGCTACTTGGGAGGCTGAGGTGAGTGGATTATCTGAACCCAGGAGGTCAAGGCTTCAGTGATTAATTATTGCACCACTGCATTTCAGCCTGGATGACAGAGTGAGACTCTGTCTCAATAAAAAAGAAAATAAAATAATTTCATTAGTTTAGTGGTCAAATGATATGAATAAGACTTCATACAAGACAAGATAGAAACATAAACATTTGTTTATATCAAATAATAATCCAAATTCTAGTGAGGACATGTTGTAAAATAGTCACATAATACTTACAATATTGTAACTTAGGGCAACCATTTTAGAAAGTTTTATTGAAGTGTCATTCTTTTAGAAGTACACATTTTATCTTTAGCAATTCTATTCCTTAAGCAAAGACTCAAGAGTTAATATAAATTTTCCAACATGTTCATTGTGATATTACTTTACAGTTATAAAATATAATTATATTTTGCCTTCACTCAAAACAAGGGTAAATCTCAGCATATATAATAAAATAATAATAGGAACAACCTGTACATATTACGGCAAAGTTATCATTATAAAAGGTATGTGGCATTCTTGCACAATTGCAGGAAATAATAATGCAACAACTTCATAGAGCTATTAAAAGTAACACTTGTGAAGTCTATATAGCCACATCAGAAAGATGTTTATGCAGATAAAAGAAAAAGTAAGTTTAAAATTGTAGGCATACTGAGATTACACCCCATAAACACATATAGAATTTGGATTAAGATTAAAAGGAACTACATTCTTAATATATTCATTTCAAAATTGATAATAGTAGTAGCTAATCTTTACTAAGCACTTACTATGTGTCAAGCACTGTTCTAAGTGTTTTGTATATTTAATCCTGAAACCTCATCCAGTAGCTACTATTAATATCTCCATTTTATAGGTGAGGAAATTAAAGTGCAAAGAAGCTTAGTAAGTTTTTTTAAGTTCAGTCAGCTACAAAAGAGAATAGATTGAATTCACACCTATGCAATCTAACCTCATGATCATAGAACTGTAATCATTTTTCTTTTTCATGCTGTCCTGTTATGATTGAAATATTGCTCACATTATTTTAAAAAGAAGGAAATTCCTGTAATCCTTTCCACTCCAAAAAAGCTAAATGTGTAGAAAACAGCTCTGTAGTGCTTTACCAAATTCTGTGGTGATTTCTGTAACTCTTTGAAACTTACTAAGTTTAAAAAGCACCTGGGAAAACAAGGATCGACACTCTACATTGTAGTATCATTTCTAATAAACCAGTTTCAGCTATAACTTGCTTAAAGAGAGTTAATGCCTCCAGCTCCCAGGAACAATCAGCTCTACCGTGCCTGCTGGGACAAAGATCATTATCATATGTTCTCGTTTACCTGGTGAATACACTGCACTCTACTGCAGGTGAACACTCCCACGCTAAAGAAACAACTACAATCAAATTACAGAAAATCATGCTTTCCTTGATTGCAGAGGCACAGCTTAGAAAAAAATGTGTAATAACTTTTTTTTTTACCTTTTCATAAATAAAAACCTGTAGGAAATTGTCTACCTTGAGCATTGTTAACAAATGACATACCAATCTCTTTTGCTTTCACTCAAGAACAAAGGTAAATCTGGGTGTCATCATGTATATACACTCATTTAGATTCCTTTTAGATAAATAATATACTGGTTTGTCTTGTATAGCTTGGGGCCACTGGATTGTGGTGACATTTTCAGTAAACCCCAAATACTGATTCATCTCTCCAAATTAGTCCTCTTATCTAGCTTATACCTAAGGATCAATATTCTTTAAAAAAAATGTTCCAATATATAAAAATTTATATATTTTAAGGGCTTTTCCTATAAGTCCTCAGCAATAATGAAAGAGACTTAAGACAGAAGAAGGAAACAAATACACAAAAGCTAATTTCCACCTATGACAACTCCATTGATTTATCTTTGGAATAGAAACTGCTTTCATTCTCTTTAGAATGTGCTGATTTTTTTTCCTTAGATTGTATCTCAGTGACCTGGGTCGTGTACAAGATGTTCAGCAAGTGGTTCAGTAGGTAGAAGGAAGTCACTAATTTATCCCCCTCTACCTAGTGACAAGCAAATCCACTTATGGGTGACGCTCCAGAAATGCTTTCTTCATGACTGACCGGCAGTTAGATGATATGGCTTCTGGGACAGAATGATGGTGTTAGCAGCCAGAGTCAGGGCTAAACTTTGTTAGTGCTTCTCATCTTTGCATATGTGATTTCAACCAACAGTCTTGCTTTCACTTACTGACCAGATGAAGAGACGACAATGATTAAAACCTATCCCATGGCATAGTTGTAAAGCATTTTGAATTTCTCCTAGTGATATTTTTTTCTACTAAGTGCAAAATACTAGATTATATTAACCATCTTTAATGCTATGCTGAGGAAAATTATATTTATAAAGGAAAAAATTTAATATATATAAAGGAATATATAAATTTATAAAGGAATAAATTTAATATATATAAAGAGGCATTGTTGTGTTGAAGAAGAAAACTTATGTATTATTAACATGACATGGTATGTTATTTGATTATATATAATATACATCTGGTAGTTGAGATTTCTCTCTAAAAAAACAGCATTGCAAATTTATTTTTAAGAAAATAGGTCTACTTGGAAATGGCATAAAGAAAGATTTCACTGGGACACAGGATGAAAAGGTAAAAACAATTGTTTTATTTATGAAAAGGTAAAAATTGTTACACACATTTTATAAATGTATGATTCAGTGTAAAATTTATAACAATTTAAACAAAAATTTAGGAAAGATTTCACAGACCTCAGTTTTAACAGCTGAAAGTGCTTTTTTTTCTTTTTCCGGTCAGTGTTTTTGGTTTTCCTTAAAGTGTTCATGATGTAAAATGACTAGAAAGTACCTGCTGCCTTGCATGGGAATAGAAATTTACTTCCTAGACCTATAGAGGGTTTGCAGGGATTTAATTTCTATGTAAGGTGGAGGTTAGAATATATTGGTCTCTAATTGGTCCTGTCCAGCTATAAGATCCCTTTTCAGAAATAATTTTTAGGACACACACACAGAAAGTTGGTGGGGGAAAACTACACTCTCATTTATTTCTTCCCAACACTAGTTGTTTAAACCCACTCACAAATCAGAATTAAGTGCTTCTTCTCTGAGCCATAAACTTCCCACTTTGCTCCTTAAGTACACTCTCATGTCACTCTGCTTTGAATTAAAATTTTTTGTTTGCAGGTTGATTTCCTCCACTAGACTATAAGCTCTTTAGAGCCCAAAATCTGTGTCTTATTCATTCAATTGTACCCTACAGCTGGGGTATCACATAATATACTGTCAAAACCTGGACAATAGCTACAAGTGTACCTACGGCCTCACACAGACTTGATCCAGATTTGATTCTGATCTCATCTGTACAATGAGCATAATATGAGTTGACATCTCATATTACTTTGAGAATTAAATAAGAGAATTCATAAAATATACTTAGCTCTGTATCATGCCATTATAGGTAGCGAGAATTTGAGGAGGAAAAGTTTGTCGAATCCTTCAACTGAATCAAATCTCTTGCTTTTTTTCCAATTTTTAAACTTTTCTTTCAACTCTTATTTCCCCTCCTATCTGATCTTTAGGTAACTTCTTTTTCTTTCTGTTTTTCTCTTTAATTACTTTAAGGGCCTTGTGAGTTTTGTCTTTCTGTTTTCTTTATTTTGGCAAGAGGAGAGGGATACCTTTCAATTCATTCATTCAATGAGCATTTTCAGAGGATTTCTTATATGCTCAAGGTGGTAATGAAAATGTGCCAAAAAGCCTCTCTTTTTAAACTTTATTTCTTATTGTACCTTCATCTTTACCTCTCCCTGGTTTTTCTAATTCCTTCTCTAAGTACCTTGTTTTAAAGTCTGTATTTCCCATGTATGATAGCCTGGCATTTATACAACTCTGACTCCCTTGAGTTGAATTCTTATGTTCATGTTTGGAAATGGCCCCCAGATTGGCACAGCACAGTAAGAGCAGGATGCCAGTTTGATCAGCTACGCATTCATCTATGCAATCTGCACCCACAGTTATGAACAGCTGAACCAACCAAATGTGTATAACGTCATCCCTTCATAATTATAAAGTAGGGAAAAGTACACCAGGTCTCTAATCATGACCTGGTTCTCTCCAGTCTCATCACCTTGGTGTCTCTAAGGATAAGTGAAGATCTACTTGGGTTTAGAACTTGGTTTGGCTCACTTGCCCAAAACTCTAACAAAGTTACAGAGATACCAGTATTAGCTTTCCCATTGTTATCTACCACTAGTGATAGTATGTGCAGGTACTATTAACTAGCAACTGATGACCAAGTTAAAATAATAATGTCCACCTCAATGAAATCACCAGGTGAAGCAACAAATTCACCTTTCAAGGACTACGATGACATATGTGATTCCATTACCATCCCTTTTCCCATCTTATACAGACTAGAAAATCTGTTGTGCACATATTTAATAAGGCACTGAAAACCATAAACTTTTCTTTTTCTTTTCACTGGACATCTGTGGACCTAATATAGGTATTCTGTAGAACACACACATGCCAGAGGATGCAGTGAGAGAAAGTAATATGATGTTAGTCCAACCCACAAATTGGTGTGGGAGCCTATGGAAAAAGTATAGCCTGTCACTTTCAGCAAGCAAACTAAGAGACCATAGCAAACATTTGAGCAGCTTTGAGTTTTCTGGTTTTGAACAAGACATTTCAGAGAGGTTGTGCAAAGTATATACTAAAATGCATGTATTTTAACTTGTCTAATATAATCTGGTGACTATTTTGGTGCAAAACACACAGACTACTTGGGATTTTCTAAGAGTTGAACTTTGGAATTTTTAGAACATGGCTTAAAATTACTCAAAACTATAAATGGAGATTGTGGCATAAGGGATTGAAGAGGGTGAGAATAATTCTGAAATGTTCTAGTCATACCATCATGATTCTAGATTTCAGGAATAGCACCTCATTTTTACCAAATGATATATAAACGTGAAGCCTCACCTGTACCACAGACCTGCCTCATATAGTCAGCTGACCAGCTGATTATGGGGTACACCTGATTAAAGGTTCCAATTTTCTGCCTCCAGTCTGCCTTCAGACTCAAGACTGCAACAGCATGCCTGGTACTGTTTCCCTCACTCTGCTTCTCATATCATAGTTTCCCACAGTCCATTTTACTTAGCAATGTGATAGAGAAAGAAGACAAAGAACCATTGTTGGTGACTTGTAATATATCAGAAATTGTTACATGTTTTATCCCATTAAATCCGGAGGCAATGATGATGATGATGATGGTTTTATAGATAATTATAAGGCTTAGATAGTTTGCAGATCTTAATAAAATGAAATTACCAATGAGTGTTGAAGGGTGAAAACTTGCACAAAATCACATACCTAAAAGCGGTACTCGTGTCTCTACAACCCAGTGCCCTTTCCACCATGCTAAGTTGCTTCTCAGGGTGTCTATCTGCATCTGTACTCTTTTCCCAATTTCAACAGCAAAAGACCCCCTAAAAGCAGAGAATAATCGGCCAAGAACTTTGCACATAGCAGGTGTTCCACGTTTGTTCAATGAATATCAGACATAACTTTCAAGATGACATTTGGTTTCTCAGAGATGGGCATAGCTTAGTAGCAGGGTCTTCCTCTCCTCTCCAGCCTACATCATGCAGACCAGACTAGGCTATGGAACCCAGTACTTTGGTCAAACACCAGTCTAGATGTTGTTGCAAAGGTACTTTTTAGACGTGATTAACATTTACATCAGTAGATTGAATAAAGCAGATTACCATCTATTACGTGAGTGGGCCTCATCCAATCAATTGAAGGCTTAAGAAAAAAGACTGGGGTCTCCTAAGAAAACAGGAATTCTGGCACCACATTGTCTTCAGACTCAAGACTGCAGCATCACCTCCTCCCAGAATCTCCAGATTGTCAACCTGCCCACAGATTTCAGACTTAGCCCCTACAACTATATAGATACAGATATATACATGCATATATATGTACATGTATGTGACATACACTTACACACAAACATACGTGTGTATATGTGACATGAACATGCACACACACATCCTACTGATTCTGTTTGTCTGGAGAATCCTGATTAATATATTGGCATAACTTTCCTGCTAAAAACCATCCAGTGTTTTTACAGAAAACCAGAGAATGAGTATAGGGTTAGTTCATCCCCTTTCTCATAATTAACTTGCTGTCCCCCTGCATGGATGAAAGGAAGTGGGTGTGAGATGCTTCCTGAGGATGGGCATCGTTCTGTACTCTGATGCAAGCACAGCTGCTTCTGCTGCCTCTGCTAACTTCACAGCGGCCTGACCCACAAGCCAAAAAGGCCCTGGGTTTATTTTATCTATCACTTCATTTTAAGTTATATGCCTTTCTACTGGAAAGTCACGGAGTATCTGGAGATGATATGTTGTCTCTATTAGAAAAAGCAGGCTTCAGATAGCAAAACATACCCTGCCAGAAATTCTTTGTTGCCTCTTAGTAACTGTTGTTTTGTACCAGTTCCTCCCCCTACTGAAATGTATGCATCCCCTTTAGCCCTTTTCCAGGTATGTTAAGATTGGATTGTATTTCATTATCAGTTCCAAGAGGACTATCTGTTGATCCTTAAAGGAGCTGCCAAAGAAGGATGTGCTTTCCTCTTAAAATTTTAGGCCTTTTGCTGACCCTTAAAAATAAAAATAATACAGGGTTGATTAGAAGATTGGTCACTTTTTCATAATAAGATAAAGATTCCAATTTTCAAAGAATAGATTCTATTTTCTAATGAAATTTTAATAGTAAAATCCAGTGATACTCAATTGTCCTCCTATGTGTCCAGTCATTGCTTATGATAGAAATTTTGTTAAAGGATGAAAACAGTTTAGCATCTTGTCCTTCAATCCTTCCTCCACACAAAAATATAAATCAGATTACCGTAGAACCTCCTGCTTAAAACATTTCAATGCCCTGTAGAATAAAATCAGAAGTCTTTAGGGTGCTATGTAAAGATCAGAGACACCAATGCTCATGGAATTAGACGCAAGGCTGGGACTAAATGTGAGAGGAAAAGGTCAGGGACAAACTGGGCAGTGCGCATGTCATCCGCTGATACTGTGTTAGAATTTGAGAATGATATCGCGAGACACTCCAGATTTTCTAGAAAGCTTGGAAATCCCTCTTTTTTCATGTAAAAGTTTCTAAGTTGTAAATTTGATACCTTATTTTTAAAAAATACTAGCCAGGCATGGTGGTACAAGTCTGTAGTTTCGGCTTCCTGAGAGTTTGACGTAGGAAGATCCCCTGAAGTTCCCCTGAGCCGGGGGAGTTTGAGGTCAGCCTGGGTAATACTGTAAGACCTTGTCTCTAGTAAACAAATAAATACTGAATGAGCCAAACAAAACTCATCTAATTTCCAAATTAACCCCTGCATCCCTGTTTCCAATGCTGGACTCTGACCTATATACACCCGAAGGGCTTCATCTCTCACTCTGCCCCCTTATAGACATACCCTATGCTCTGATCATATTCTAAGAAGGGCAGCTCTTTGAATGTACCACACTGGATCCTCCTTTGGTGCCGTTCAACATGTGTTGTCCAGCCCTGCCTTCAGCCACATATCCAAAAGCTCTTCCTTGTTCACTTTTCTTGCCTGCAAATACATATTGCACAATTCATCTCAAGGGCCTTTCTTCAAGGCATCCCTCACCCCTACCCAGGCCAAACTCACAACACCATCCCTCGTCACCCCCATCCCAAAACTCTATATAACCTCCTTATTATATCTGTAACATTTTGCTCTTATTTATTTTCTTGACTCCTTCTAAAAGACTCTAAGTTCCCCAAAGGCTGAGACAGTATCTTTTCAATCTCTGTATTCTCAGCACCTCATGCAATAGCTAGTACACCATCATCATCATAATTAAGTACATTCAGTACTTACCATGTTCCAAGTGCTTTACAAGTATTAACTTGAACTCTCACACAAACCCTGGATAATCACCCTAATTTTGCAGATGAAGAAACTGAAGCAGAGTGTCATAAGCTTCAACACCAAATAGTGTAGAGTCAGAGAGTATGGGTCTAGACCTTATTTCTCTACCAAGTTTTCTCACATATGGCACAGTGTTATTTTTTGGAAATAAAATTAAACTTAAGGATCATTTCCTAGTAGTTGATCACTTCAGTATTTCCAATCTCTTTCTTACGTATCGTTTAGTTGCATCAAATAGAAGGGCTCAGAGATAGTTTTGACAAGAAGGATTTTATTAAAATACTGGTGCTCAAAGACTGTAATCTCACCCAACCCTCCTGAATTCATCTGATCTTGATTCAGCCTTGGTGAAAACAGAGTGCAGTCTGACCCAGTGATAACCCCATTAGGCAGTTTCTTTTGATGCAAACAGCAATTTAAGCAAATATGTCCTTTTGTTTTTTCTAATGCTCTTTTTTATTATTGTAGTAATATCCAAGTTGGGCTTCATGCGGGAAATCAAAGAGCCAAAGATGGGGACTTTTCATTATACACAGAAACCCAACTGAATGCTTTTTATTCCCATTCAAGCAGTTACTACTTATCTGCATGACTAAGGAATGGAAGATCTAGAAAGAAACTAAGTGCTAGTCTGGCCTCTGCTCCTTCACCCTGATGGAAGTTTCACAAGCATGCTTGAAGTTTCGGGTCAAGCGCTGTGACTCTGAAAAACCAATGGGTCTGCATTTTCCTTTGCACTACAAGTACTCTAACTACAGACATTGTTGCAGTTTTTATCTGATTATAAGTATCCAACTTAAGTAGTTAAATGTTTAGAAAAGGTAAAATAACTGATAACACATAAGAGAACCTGAAGTACTCTGTTGACTCTTAAATTACATAGCCAAGGACAATGAAGGAAATCATTTAGTGCTATTAATCAGTAACTGAAAGTATTGTGTCTGTGTGCAACTGTCTTTCTTTTGACTAATACCTGTGAATTAATTGGTCATTGAAAAATCTGACAAAGGACTATTCTAAAAGTACACAGTGAAATCCAAATTATTTCTATCAATTGCAGTTCACTTTTTGTGAGGCATAAACTTGACATTTAAAAACATTTTAGTTATTACTTCGTTTCAAAATGAACAATATACCTGTGGTTAAAATTCTACCTTTTTAAAAATTAAGATATTTGAGACCTAGAGGGTTTAATCCTCTGCTTAATATTTATTTTACTTTAGTAGTTTCTGTACAGAAAGTTTATGAAAGATTTCATCCCCTACGTATAGTTTCTTTTTCCTCCAAAATCCGGTCCTAGATTGTATTCCTTGACCCATAAGAAGTGCTGCCATCTACTGGTCATTGATATATAATTATATGAGAAAAACCACATGCACTGCTCTAGAAGCAACTTAAGTAAGCTGCAGTAGAGTACACTTACCACTTTAGAATTAATCTTTAAGTTACAACTTCTCTCTTCCTCTTCCCCCTTTCTCTCTCGTTCTTTCTCTTATGAAGCCAATATGACTCAAGCTTTAAACAATTTTAAAGGGCAGGTTTGAGGGAAAAAAAAAAGCAAACCTTTGATGCCCCCTGGTGTTCAGGTTCTGTAGTATTTCTGAGCTTCCTCTTGCTAAAACTAAAAACACAATCATGTGTTCATTCATTCATTCATTTAGCCATTCAATTATTCATTCATCTAATGAATATAACTATACCATGAAACTATGAATTACGGTCTGTTTGAGATAACTGGATACCAAATTATGACCAATGTGACAAGGAAAGAAAAATGAAGAATCTCAAGACAAAATTAAATTGAAATTTGTTTTGAAGTGTGTCCTTCAAGTTTTTCAGTTTAGTTGTACCAAATCTGTGATGATTGGCCTTAAAAGTAACCAGAGAAAGAGAGGAAAAGAGAGCAGAAGGCAAAGGGGAGAGAGGGGAGGAAGGAGAGGGTGGGCTGGCTCAGTGAATATGACATAATACAGTCACGACACACAGAATAATTTGTTCCTTTCTCTGTAAGTACATTATAAACATAACACTTTTAAATAAAGAGATAAATGAGGTTAATGGAAATATATTTAGGAGCAAGATTTGTGTCTAATGCTTTAACTTAATTGTGGCAATTATTGTCAGATGATCTAGGATAAAATTTTGTATCTGGTACATGACCTTTGGGGAGCTCTGGGAAGCTCTCAGCAACATCATATTTCCCTTTTCACAGTTCTGCTCCATTAGCCAGCAAGAGATATTTTCACAGTTGCACAAGAAGCTTCTTAGATGATCACCAATACTCCATGCCTACTCATCAATCTAGCCACTTGAAACAATCACCAGTACCTCCATATCTCCGGGAAATACTTTTCCTTGGCTTGAAATTTGGCACGTACTTCTCCCGGCTCTCCCCATAACTGTATATGGAACTATTCTTCAGGATCCCCATCACATATCACCTCTGGAAAGTTTTCCCTGATTCTTCCCAAGATATTGATATCCTTAACACTCCTTGCTTCTGTTAATATGGGGAATCACATTTATTGATTTACATGTGTTGAACCATTCTTGCATCCCAAGAATAAATCCCACTTGATCATGGTAAGTGATCCTTTCAATGGGCTGTTGAATTCGGTTTGCTAGCAGGTGGTTCACCACATTAACAGGATGAAGGACAAGACCATGTGGTCACCACAATAAATGGAGAAAAAGCATCTGACAAAATATAACATCCTCTCATGATAAAAAAAAATATCAACAAATTAGGTAAAGAAGAAATAGTCCTCAAAACAATAAAGGCCACGTACATATAGAAAGCCCATAGCTAACATCATACTCAATGTTGAAAAGTTGAAAGCTTTCCCTCTAAGATCAGCAACAAGACAAGGATGTCCACTCTTATCACTTGCATTCCACTGGAAGTCCTAGCCAGAGCAATTAGAAATGAAAAGTAATAAAATGCATCCAAATGGGAAATGAAAAAGTGAAATTGTTGATGTTTGCTCATGACATGGTGTATATACAGAAAACCTAAAATTATACCCCCCCAAAAAAAACTGTTAGAACTAATAAATTCAGTAAAGTTTCAGGATACAAAATCAACATACAACAATCAGTAGTATATTTATACACCAAACTATCTGAAAAAGCAATTAAGAAAACAATTCTATTTACAATTGCATAAAAAATACTTAACAGTAAATTTAATCAAGAAGATAAAATGTGTGTGTACTGAAAAATTATCAAACAAATGAAGATGACACAAATAAATGGAAAGATATCCTGTGTTTATGGATTGAAAGACTAAATATTGTTAAAATGTCTTGCTAGGCATGGTGGCTTACGCCTGTAATCTCAGCACTTCGGGAGGCCGAGGCGGGTGGATTGCCTGAGCTCAGGAGTTCGTGACCAGCCAGGGCAGCACAGTGAAATCCCGTCTCTACTGAAATACAAAAAACTAGCCAGGCATGGTGGTGTGCACCTGTAGTCCCAGCTCCTTTGGAGGCTGAGGCAGGAGAATTGCTTGAACCTGGAAGGGAGAGGTTGCAGTGAGCTGAGATTGTGCCACTGCACTGTAGCCTGGGCCACAAAGCGAGACTGTCAAAAAAAAAAAAAAAAAAAATTCCATACTATCCAAGGCAATGTACAAATTCAATCTAATACCTACCAAAATTTCAATATCACTCTTCACAGAAATAGAAAAAACAATCTTAAAATTCATATAGAGCCACAAAAGACCCTAACTAGCCCTAACAATCTTAAGCAAGATGAACAAAACCAGAGGCATTATATTACCTGATTTCAAAATACACTACAAAGCTATAGTAATTAGAACAGCATGAGAAATGTTTGAGGTGATAAATATGCTAATCACCATGATTTTATCTTAACACATTCTGCCAGAAAAAATTATACACCCTTGCAGATCATAGCATTTCTAATTCATGATCCCTAATCTGACATGGTCAAATCTTTGTCATGTTTTCTCAAACTCATTATGCAACGCTTCTCTCTTACCTTGTTGAGAAAATCACACCATCAGGAGTGGTTTTTCTTAGGTTCACATCACCTACTCTTAAATTATCTAGAGGCCCCATTCTTACCTCCTCTCTTCCAGGCCCATGTCTCCATGCTAATAGAGGACTATGATTTCTGTCAGAGTTTCTGATCCCATTCCTCTGGGATATTGCACCATTAGTCATAAGTCTCTATTATGACTTTTTGTGAACTTCTTTTCACCTGCTTACAAACATGCTCAAAATTCTCTCATTAGTAAAAGAAAAAAAAAACACCCCATTGACTACATAATCTCTGCTGTTCATCTCCCAATATCTCCTCCCTTTTCATCCAGACTTTATGAAGGACATATTTGGCCTTTTTTTTTTCCTCATCCACAGGCTGTTCACATCCTCTTCAATTTGCCAGAGTTTCTGTTCTTGAGGAAATAGTCCATGTGAGTTTTGTATTGGGTATTAAAAAATATATATTCCAGGGTAAAATAAGAGTGAGAGCTCTGTGTGTGTGAAGTATTTAAAAGCTATTTGGGTTTTAAATTGTATTAAAAGTCACAAAATTTAAAAACAAGTCTTCCTAAGCATTTCTGTTCAATTTACAAATCTTGTTATTCTGTTTAAAGTTGAGTATAATGAGAAGTATCACCTTCACTTTTTTATTGATTACTGTATTAGCTACTTTTGGATTAACATTTCTATATTGAACAGAATAATTTTCCTCATTACTTTAACTATATTCCATTAAATATTTTAAGCAGTTTTTCAAAAATTTGATTCTAATTTTTAAACATTTCAAATACCTGACAGGAAAATTTACAATTCCTATAAACAAGATGTTTCCAAGGACTCAGATAATGCTTGAAATAAAATTATTTATACTCAAGAAATATAACAAATCAAAATACCTTATATAATCTGATAATATACAGAAACTTGGTCAAATTATTTTGGTCTTTTACCATAAAATCAAACTCAAAATCCGTGTACATTCAATTGGAATTATCAGGATAACCTCTGAAATTGTATGTATTTTATATACTGTATAAAGTTTTAAATAAGAAACACAGAGTTTTTCTTTAACACAAAGATATTAATGCTATGTTTGCTTTATTTCAACATTTCTATACTTAATTCAAAACCATCCCATGGAGGAAAGGCACTTACCTAGAGTGAGCATAAAATTTATTTTCTAACTGGGACACATTTGAGAGAGAAAGGGGAAACACTAAAAATAATTAAAATGTGTTAATTGATCTACAATAGGTATAAACCAGGACTATCCAAGCCAAACCAGGCTCATGGTCACTCCTTCCTGATCCAAGTGTAGGGAATCATTTACAATTTGGATAAGCAAAACTTTGTGGGTCAAGTGTTTATGCTCACAATATGGCTTACATAGGTCAGAGATGTGAGTGAGACCACACACAGGTCCTGAGAGTGACCTGCTTCGTCAGTGATTCCACCTGTGTTGTAAGTGGACCTCTGAGGTTTTTTATAACTGTTGCATCAACCAGGGAATTCAAGTTTCCATCTTCATAGTGATTTTGTGATTAATTCTTTCTCACTTTCTTTATTTCCTGATTCGGGGTAGATGGAAGTCACCACCACCATCATCCTGGTTTCCTTTTAACGTTTCCAGGTCACAACTCTAAAATCATTTTAATGGCATCTCATTGGCTTTGGCATTTCCTTCATACTTTTTTCTAGCTCTGAAACAAATTTTTAGGTTTGCTCAAGATAAAGGTCACTAACAACCTCCTAATAATCAAATCTAATCAAATTTATTTTTTCTTAGTATTAATGAACCATATGATTAATTATCTAAATGACTGTCTCCTGCCCTTCAATTTCCTTCATACCCATCTTCCCTGCTAACAACACACACCCACCCCTCACCTCTCTAATCTCTTAGCTCATCCCTTAAGACTCACTTTCTCCAGGAAAACTTCAAAAGGTTCCCAGCTCTGTGTGTTCACGATACCTAACCTTACCTTCATCCCATTGTTTTATAATACTTGACTTCTCTTTCTGACTCCTCTCACCAGATCAGGTGATTCTTAAGGGCTCAGAGAGTATACACATCATACATCTTTCTCTCTTAGCACTAAGTTTAAGGACCAGCACATGGCTGTAGGGGAACTTTCCTGTTGGAGAAAAGGCATACAAATTTATTTCACATGAACACACAGAAGACTTGAGAATGAAGACCCAAAGATCCAGGGGAAATTTTCCATTTTTATTATTAGGTTTGTTAACCCAAAATATCTGAGACAGATCTCAGTCAATTTTGAAAGTTTATTTTGCCAAGGTTAAGGATGCACCAGTGACACAGCCTCAGGTCCTTGATCAGCCTTCCACTGCATACACAATTTAGTGTGGTTCAGTGAATCTGCATTTTTACATAATAAAATAGGGCAGAGGAAACAATCAGAACTGCACTTGTCTCAAGCGAGCCTCAGAGGGACGACTTTGAGTTCTTTCTGTCCTTTGTGCACAAGAAATTTCCTTGGGCAAATTGTGAGGGACGTATGTAGCTCCTTATCTTTATAGCTATCTTATTTAGAAATAAAATGGGAAGCAGTTTTGCCTAACATAGTTCCTGGCTCAACTTTTCCCTTGGCTTAGTGACTTATTTCCTTTCACAGGTTCAACAAAGTATGGATAGCCATGTAGAACTATGATTGGACAGCCATGGTGTGGTGGCTCATTCCTGTAATCCCAGTACTTTGGGAGGCCGAGGCAGGTGGATCACCTGAAGTCAGGAGTTCAAGACCAGCCTGATCAACATGGTGAAACCGTGTCTCTACTAAAAATACAAAAATTAGCTGGGCGTGGTAGTGGGCACCTGTAATCCCACCTACTTCGGAGGCTAAGGCAAGAGAACAGCTTGAACCCAGGAGGTGGAGGTTGCAGTGAGCTGAGATCATGCCATTGCACTCCAGTCTGGGCAAGAAACAGCCAAACTGTGTCAAAGGAAAAAACAGAGAGAGAAGAGAAAGAGAAAGAAAAAAGAAAGAGAGAGAGAGAGAAAGAAAGGAAGGGAGGGAGGGAGGGAAGAAGGAAGGAAGGAAAAAGGAAGGAAGAAAGGAAGGAAGGAAGGAAGGAAGGAAAAAAGAAAAAAGAAATATGACTGGACCAAAAGGGCATGACCTACTGCTAACAGACTGGGTGGGAAAACCCAGCAACTGTCTGTCTAGATTCTTCTTGGCCTCTCTGTGTAGCATTCCTTCCTTATAGGCATGGGCAGGTCTCTCTCTGGAATAGGGGTCTTAAAACCTACAGTCCAACAAGATAGATCAGAAATTTCTTCATGGCCATATTTACATATCTTTTGCTTCTTATCTTTCACACAGAAAGGCAGAGGGAAGGTTAGAGAAATATGTCTCGGTTTTATGGCTGGCTTTAGGGAAAAGGTCTGCAGTTTCTATTACCCACCTTGGAGAAGAGGGATTCTAGTTTCCATGGTAGCATCAGAGGGAGAATGAGAGTGAAAGACAGGCAGGAGAAGGTCAGAGAAAAACTTTTGCTTTTGAGGCTGCTTCTGGAGCCTTCTTTTTGGGGGTATTGTTTTCTGAATCTCAACAGTGGGAAAAAGAATCAAGAGTTCAGACTTTGCAATTAGGACAGATTTAGGATTGGATCTCAATTACCTTAGTTATATAAATTCGAGAAGACTCTTAAATGCTCTGAGCTTCGTGTTCCTCATGCAATGACAGTGATAATAACACCTATACTTGTCATTTCTCAAACATGACATCCTACCTAGACTTTTAGTTTAAGGTTTAATCCCTGTAAAATTCATAAATCCCTGGGTGAGGTAATATTTTAAGCTGATTTGGGGAACTTAACAGGTCTGATAGGTTTGATTGACATTTTGATGGGCTAGAGAGAGGGAAGTCCTAAAGATCCCAAAGAGACAAGGAAGATTTGGGGGAGAGGCAAATAAGCAGAAAAGATGAAGTGACAGCAATTCAACTTCTTTCTGTCTCCTCCTGTGTAAAATGGGAATTATAATGGCAACCACAATAATAGCTGTGAGGATTAAATGAAGAATATGTGGCTCTCAATAAATATTAGCTGTTTTGCTGTTGCTCTTGAAGATGCTCAGAAGACAAACATGACTTCATTCCCAACTTCATTTTAGGATTGTATGTACAGACAGCACATGGATTTGGCAGAGAAGAAAAGCAATAATCTTAGACTTATGTCCTACATTTTAATGTGTTTCACTGCATACACGTGTGCCTTAAGTTTTTAAAGTAGAATAAAGAGCAATGGGTCACACAAGAGCTCATTATCTGGGTCTCTCATCATAGCTTAGATCCTGACATGCTAAGGAGAGATTATGTTGCATCCATGATATTAAAATACATCTGGGTATCTATAACTTTTCTATATAAAGCACAGAAACTGAGAGTCATGTCTCTGTAGAGCAAGATTGAATACACCCTCTCAACTGAGGGAGGTATAGGGTTTAGGGCTTTATCTTGTACTTTGCTTATCCTATAATAGAAATAATAATACCTACCTTATAGGATGTGAAGATCCTGAGATTCCAGGGTAGATGACCTTCTGTTACCTGAATGTGTTTTTAATGTGCAGCATTAATCTAAGGAAAGTGAAAAACTGGTGAGATTTTACTTCCAAAAATCCAAATTATATGAAACTTAAGTCATCTTCAGTAGAGTTTCAGAAATGATAGGGGAGATACAATTTGAAGTGAATTTTGAAGAAAAGACAAGGCAATTTGCAATGAAGTCTATTTCTAGCTATTTCTAGGGTCAAATGGACTTCCAATAGAAGAAATGAATGAATAAAACTAAGGAGTAAAACTTGATTCGATTGCAACAAGAAAACATTTGGGAAATTCCAACTATCTAGAGCACACTAACTTTAAAGCAGACTGTCAAAACCGACCCTGCTTATTTCATTTTAAAGCTTGAGGTTCTTTTCCTGAACCCAAAACACAGATGCCAAGTTAGGCTTTATAATTGGACTCTCCACTTTCATTAAAGGTCATTATAAGGAATTGCCACCTAAAATGTGATATATTTTTTGAGAAAGCTGGTGTATCTCTTGTAATTGCCTCTATAAAGTACCTGTAATAAATGCATTTTAAAAATTAGATTTCAGTAATATTTTCTTCACCTGTGACATACTACTTATTTTGTTTTATCACTATGATAATGTGAGAAAGGAACATTTTTCTTTGTTTTTTGTTCTTATTTCCTTAAAATTTTAGAGCAATAGTCACTAATCAATAAATACAAGAAATTTAGAAAGATTCAGTTAATTAGGCTTTCTATGACAAAAAAAACTAAGTCTCTAGTTACTAAAATGTTAATGTTTATGTGGTATCATCATGGCCTATACTGTATAGTCAGAGTAAAGAAACATAGCTGGTTTGTTTTTGTTTTAGACAGAGTCTCCCTCTGTTGAGTGCGGTGGTGCAATCATAGCTCACTACAACCTCTGCCTCCTGGGTTTAAGCAATTCTGCTGCCTCGGCCCCCTGAGAAGCTGGGATTACAGGCACACGTCATCACACCCGGCTAATTTTTGTATTTTTAGTAGAGATGGGGTTTCACCATGTTGGTCAGGCTTGTCTCAAACTCCTGACCTCGTGATCCGCCAGCCTCAGCCTCCCAAAGTGCTGGGATTACAGGCGTGAGCCACTGCACCTGGCTAGCTGTATTTTTTGGATCAATGATTTGTCCAGTTATTTACAATCAAGAGTGTTAAGAGCACATGGATTGCAGACAAATCTCTTACACACTTACCCAATTATATTCAATGTTTTTTTCAGAATGTTACCTTAGAACTAGCCTGATACCTATTTGCATATCTTTTGCTTCTTAATAAATACTGGCCACTATTTTCTTTTCAGCACATTTTTTTTTTCCTTCTTGGGCAGGGTAAAGAGAAGTTGATGATTCTGACAATTCCCTGTGGAAAAGTTTCTCTGAACACAATTTTATTAAGGGCATTGAGTCTCCTTGGGGTTTTGTTCTTCCCGGTGACCACACGCTGCACAGTGATGAGGCTGTGGATTCTGAACCTAAATTTACACCAGTCCAGGCATCCTTGGGTCCCTCATGCTGGCACAGGCATGCTCGGCTGTGAAAGACGCAATAATTTTAAAAATGTATTATTGTCATTATTACAATTAGCTTACTTATTGTTCCCACAGATATTTTTTAACCATATTCTGCTAAATCTAGAGTGGCTGCTTGCTAATAAAAGTAGCTTTTTTCACTAAGCTTCCAATGTGGGACTCTAATCCATTGTCAAAAGTAGTGGCCAAAATGTCCCTACTCATTGTAGCTGTGATACAAGTGTATTGTAAAAAGATCTGATTCACATAGAATTGGGGATCTCTAAGTACACTTCCACATTATTTAGAATTTTTATTTTGGCCCAAATATCTACAAGGTAGTGGGGGAGTTTTGTGAGTTTCTTAAGCCATGACAACTTGCCAGCTTTAATACCTCCAGGTGAGGATGGGTTACCAGCCAGCTTAGGCCCATTTTGTAGTACTATCCAGCACAGACACACTGGTCTGGGGCAGAAATAAAACAATTCAGTGAGAAAGCTGATATGGTTGGCTGAGGTAATACATTCCATGCATTTGTGTGAATGCTTCCTCTTGAATATTTGATGATTCTGGAGTGGTTTGGAGAAGACTTCAAAAATAACATGTTTAATAAGAGGGAACTGTAGGACACTGAAGAACCATTGCTCAAGACCCAATTTACTCAGCTATTGGTGATAACATTTTAGTACTTTGTTAGCTAGGACCTAGAAGCTAGGAAGACATTTATGAGAGATTATCAAAAAGGAAGGATGCTGCTGAAACCTTTATATTGTTTCATAATCAGTGTTGTTGTCAGGTGACCTAGTTCTTTATAAATATCTTCAGAAAAGCAAGGGTACAGGTTAACAGAGGGGGATTTATAGGATAAGAACAGAAGGGCAGGGCAAAATCTATGTTCATAGATAGACTCTTGAGACTCTCCTTGTCTTGTTGACACAGTAATCAACAAAGGAGACCACTGATTATTGAAAAAATTGTCTTCCTTTCATTTTAGGGCTTGTTAAGAAAAAACATGACCCAAAACTTGGAAATAAGGCAAAAATAGTACTACCTACCTTTTCAAAGATACTGTACTAAAGAAAGCACTGTCCTGCAAGCCTGCACAAGGGTCATCCAATGGCCTTTGGGTAGCAAGGGGTCATTTGATTCAAGCACTAACTTGAGCAGAAAACAATGGCCCAAGATTTCAGCCAAACCCAGCTCTCCACCTGCTTTTGAACAACTTTGAACTGAGAATGCTTTTTTACAATCTTAAGTAGTTGGAAAAATATCAAAAGTAGAATAATATTTTGTCACATGTGAAGTTTATATGAAATTCAAACTTTAGAAGAATTTCCTCTTCACAGACATCACATTTTCAAGAGCAAATGTTTGAGCCCTTATCTGCAAGTTATGGCAGAAAATTTTGTCCAGAAGTCCAGCCTGGTCCTCCCCCATGTTTCCAACTCCTATGCCTAGGGACATTTTATGCTTACAGGATCTAACTTAGTTACAGTGTCTAACTTTTAGCAGAGACGCAGTGCTGAGTAGAAACTGGACTTGCTAGTCATATCAAGGCACTTAAGTTGACTAGGATCCCCTACTTAGGTAGCGGCCATAAAGCCTATGGCATCCCTGTGCCCGCAGTGGTTCACTTCTGAGTGGTGGGCTTCCTGCTCCTCAACCGAGCAATCAGCAGAAAGACCTCTAGAAAGCTACATTCTCTTCATTCACAAAGAACTCCCAGTCTCCTATTCCTCAAAGGAGCACCCGGATCTACTTTTATTTCTCTTTTGCCATTTCATTTCATAACATAAAAGAAATAGATGGTTCTAACAGAAGAAAGAAAACTTTACATTGTGAGAAAATTTAGACCTAAATCATATAGTAATCAGAGGATAAAGTCTATACTGTTTAAGTAAACAGGTTCTATGAGCAATTTCCAGGCTAACAGCACACTGATATTTTGAATTAAATTGTACTTGTGTTTTGTTTCCGTGTTTTGTTGCTGTAAGGAAGGAAAGCATCTCCTTTCTTGGCCCTCCTCCCACCTCCAAGCTAATTTGCAGTATTTCTGTACCTCAGAGTCCACCCTTAGGATCCTTGCCACCCATTATTTTGTCTCAGAGCGCTTAATCCATCGAGGAAGGTTAAATTGAATTATTCCAGTAGGAAAGGGATGTCAGCTTTGAGAATGAGGGATTATCCCTCCAAAGGGCTGATGGTGTGTGTATGTGTGTGTGTGTGAGAGAGAGGAGAGATTATCCTTCTAAAGGGCTAGTGTGTGTGTGAGAGAGATTATCCCTCTAAAGGGCGTGTCTGTGTGTGTGTGTGTGTGTGTGTGTGTGTGTGTGTGTGTGTGTCCTGCTAGTGTTGAATGATGGAGACCCGAATCTGGATCCTGAATCCAGGTGTATTGGATGCCGCCGCCGTGTAGAAAGGATTAAAGATGCCCCTGCCGGGTAGAGCAGGAGTTGCGCAGGGTCTCAACCCCTTAAAAGCCGCTCCTCAAACTGAAAATCAGTAAATCGTAGTTCGTATATCAGAAAGATTATCCAGTAGCTCGTTGTTCTGTATATTTCCCTTTCGTCATCCCTGCGTCTCGGGTCAAGTCCATCCCAGCTCTGTCCTCTAGGAATAAAAGGAAATGCGCAAACTCCCGGTGGGTTCGCAGCCGAAGGAAGGGCAAACCACGTCCCGGCCGCGGCCGCCGCCCCGCGTTAACTGCCCAAGAGAATCTCAGGGGCCCGCCGGTTCCCCTCCTGATGAGGATTCTCCTTCCCGCGAGAACTTCTGGAAAGCCGCGGGGCCTGATTTTGCAGCCGAGGCCTCCGACGCCGCTAATATTGGGCCGAGCAGGGAGTGCTGCTCTTCCTTATAGGGTTCTTGTGAAAGTTAAGTGGGCCAATTAAAGTGCAAAACACACAGTCTGGAACAATACAGAGCTCCATAAATGGTCTCCATTATGATCATTATCTGTCAGTTGTAACTGCGGATGAAAAAACGACAAAAATCTGGGGGAACCGGAAAGGTCTGCAAAAGGGGCGGAACACGGGAACTTCGATTTGGGGGAAGGGGTGGCGGGGGAGATCCCACACAAGCAGCCAATCCAGCTGTCCCGGGGAGGAAGAGGAGGAGCCAGGGCCCGCCCCGGGTCTCCGCACTGCTGACTCCGGCGCTGTGGGGTTGGCACAGCTGCCACTCTTTGGCTTGCTTGGTTCCCTTAGTCCCGAGTGCTCGCCCACTGCAGCTTCCTTTCCCGTGCAGACATGGCTTCAAGCACCACCACAACCGTCGTGAAGGTGAGATGAGCCCCTCCCAGCTGCAGCGGTCCGCCCTGCCGGATGCCTTCTCGCCTCCGCCCCGGGGGACCGCGCGCCCTGCCCTTGCGCCCCTGAAGTGGCCGGGAGGGACTGGAACGCGACACTCGGGACTCACTTGCCGCGCGAGGAGAGGGTATGCTAGCAAACGACCCCCGTCACACACACACACACCGCCTTTTGGCTCATCTGCACCCGCACCCCCACAGGGGGGTCGGCACCCCCTTTGGAGAGAGGGGTCGTGGGTGTGAGAGCTGCGCCCATGCCGCCACCATTCCCGAGCACCACTCTTCTTCCAAGAAAGGCACCCGGCTGGAGTCAGCAGGTGTCCCAGGTGTCTGGGCGCCTGCAGCTTCTGTGACCGTCTCTTAGTGCCTTGCGGGACTTCAGCTTCCGCTCTCTGACTCCGCTCGCTGCCTGAGGCCCACGTGGGAGAACTGCTTACTTGCTCTTTTGCTTGCTTCCGGCTTCTTTTTCCTCTAAACGTGGGCCTTCTCCATACCGAGGTTTTCCCCAGCAGCGTAATGCTGTAGGGATTCCGAGACTTTTTAAAAAAACATCGAAAAGAAGTACAGGCGTCCCATTTTTAGGGCTTCACCATTTGAAGGCCTCTGGCTTGAAACTGCTTTGTTTTGCAGCCTTGCAACTTAGAGTTCAATTTCCTTGTGCCCTAGGCCCTCCGAGGCGTTGATACAAGGGATCATTGTGCGGTAGGAGGCTTTGTGCAGAGGAGGGCACGAGTTCTCAGAGTAGCAGCTGGCTTCCCTGGGGTTTTAAATACTTTTCTCCTGGTTGGTGTCCGGAGAGAGAATTACAGCACATAAAGAAAAATTGATAAAACCTAAGAAGTCTTTTAGGCAGTTGATTACTCGCTAAGAACGCAGTTAACTTACTTGATTTTTAGAAATTTTTGGCCCATGGAATAGGAAGGTTGCGATCTTCTCCAAAGCATCTCAGTTCCCTACGCTCGACCGCAGTTTTCCAGGGAGAAGGCGAATCTCTGCAGTCAATGTCTAATCAGCCAGATTAGTTTATTAAGCCCTTGAAGGTTTAAATGAGCCACTTAAAATGAGAGGAATGGTGAAGGGTGTTGCAGCCAGACTTATGTATGAAATTTATTTTGTCATTTTGAAAGGAATCTTACATCCAGCAAATATATATAGAAGGCCTTGCCCCTTCCTTCATGGCATGGCAGAAATGGTTTTCATGAAACTTGTGTGAAGTATGTTACTTCCCTTAGGTACCCATGTATAAACTGAGAACTTTACTGCAGAATTTGCCAGGAGGGCTAGAATTATGTTGTCTCTATTGCACACGGTTGAAGCTTATTAAGTGGTAGTGTTTATAAGGGGGGAACTGAGATTAATTCTGAATGATCTTTTCCCCCAACAATTATTAAGTTATTGTGTTAGATGTCATTAGGCAACAACTTTTCACCTTTTCTTTATAGGAATACACTTAAAGTGCCACTAAAAACAGAGAGATGGTGATTAATCTGGTTAGCATTCCCCCTGCCACACCGTTTCCTTTCAAATTAATGCAATGCGTTTAAGTGCAGAATGGGCAATGTGATTCTCAGAGGCCTGATGTAAATATTGAATAATGTGTATTTTTGGTCTTGGCAAGCTTCTGGATATAAAATTAAGAGGTACATATGGTGCTAGAACTGCCTGTTGATTTTTCTTTTAATTTAGAACAGATGACAGCTTTGCTCTTGAGATTCCGTGATGCCAACACCATATTCCCCAGACTTCTAAGGCAACATTCTATATAGAAAATGTGAGGTGCCGGTGTCCAGAGCAAAACAGGTTAAAAAAACCACGTCCTATTCCCCAAATTATAGAACGATGGAGCTGGAGTGTTCCTTCAAGACCATTGTATAGCCACACAAACCCCTTTTGTGAGTGTAAAGTTAAGGCCCAGAAAAGTCAGCTAAGGGGTCCAGAATTACACAGCTGGACCTAGAGAATGACAGAATTGGGCCTAGAGCCTGGCACTCCACCAACTAGATATGAGGCATTTCTGAAATCTGAAGTGTGGTCTCTCTGCCCTGTTTTCTTGTGACTGAATGCACAGTAAAAGATGAGCACTTTATAGAATGTCCATCTTGAAGAGGGAGGCAGACTGCATGCATGAAGCAGGCCACCTCCTGGTCCTCACTGGATCCCACCTAAGTATTAGGTGTAGGAGGCACGTGTGTGTCTGAGCCCCACGGGTGTCACTGGCAGGTAGTTGTGTGTGGTTTGATTCACTGCCATCATTTCATCTGGTCATTTATGAAACAGCAGTTCAGTTGGAAGAGGAGGGGGCTGCAGCTCAGCTCAAGGTGGTGAGGGGGAAGAAAAAGCTGTAGAGACAAGAGACCCAGGTTCATATCCCAGTGCCATCACTTCCTCATTAGCAAATAAACCCCTCAGCCTTAGGGTCCTCAGCTGTGAGGCTAGAGTTAGTAATAACTACTTTGAGAGGTTGCTGGATTTAGATACAGTAACATGTAACACACTCAGCCCAGTTCTAGGTACTCCTTTAATGTCAACCCAAGTACTTCTCTTTCTAAAATAGAGATATGAACAGGGGGATGGATCTTAAATTTATTCTCAATTTAAGAGGTGTAGTTAGCCCATGCAAGTGAAAGATTCCACTGAGTTTTGGATTGGCAGTATAATATTTGGCATATCGTTCAAATCTAGCTGTCTACTGGTAGAATCCAATTCAAAAATATTTATTGAATACCTGCCAGACACTGGGGATGCATCTTTGAATAAGCGAGGCCTCTATTTTCTTCAAGTTTATGTTGTAGTCAGGGTGCAAAACCAATTGGCATGGAAGCAAAACAGCAGTAAGAGTCAGTTGGGTAAGGGGTGTCAGAAAAGACTCCTAGGGAGGTAGATTTTAAGCTCTGCAGTGGTCTGCCTCCAAAATCTGTACGTTGAAACCTAATCGCCAATGTGATGGTATTAGGAGATGGGGCCTTTGGGGGTGATTAAGTTATAAAGGTAGAGCCCTCATGAATGGAACAAGTACCCTTACAAAAGAGGCCCTAGAGAGCTGTCTTGTTCCTTCCATTAAGTGAGAGGACACCATTTATGAGCCAAACATGGGCCTTCACCAGACACAATCTGCTGTGACCTTGGACTTGCCAGGCCTCCAGACCGTGAGAAATTTCTGCTGTTTATAAGCCACCCAGTCCTAAGATATTTTGTTATAGCAGCTTGAATGGACTTAAACAAGCTGATAGTGTAAATAAGGATAAAGATCCGGGTGAAGACCTGAGGATAGAGCTGGGGGTCAGGACAGCGAAAACCAAGGATTCACAAAAGTGAGCTCAATATGGTAGGAATGGAAATCACGGATGCACAGTGAGAACTGGGTGGATGCAGCTCATAAGGCCTTTCTTGTCAACCATGATCAAGAGATTTGATTTTATTTTAAATGTTTTGGAAGCTGTTGAAGGGTTAAAAGCAGGAGGTAGCATTTGATTTACGTTTTTAAATGATTACCCTGGCTGCCAGTACAGAATAGCCTGTGGGGGGGCGGGGGGAGAGGGGAGAGCTAAGAGATCAGGCCAGAAGTCTTGGTGCTGGTGCTGAAGTCTAGGGTGGGAGCCATGGAGGTAGTGAGGAATAATCAGATTGGGGATAGAATTTGAGGTAGAGCAGAGAGATGGGTAAGATGTGGGGAGTACAGGAAGAAGAACAGGATGATTTCCGGTTTTGACCTGGAAAACCAAAAAGATGGTGGTACTGGTGAATCATTTCAGAATAGGAGGTAAAGGACCACAAGTGACTCCTTGGAGTCAAGGAGGGTGAGTGCAGGATTCCTTCCTCCCAGATACTGCTGGTTAGGGGGCCAGCGGCTGAGATGCTGAGGGGCCTCTTTGCTACAGGAGCAGAGTGGGTGGCAGGTTGAGGGAGGGAGGGAGGGAGGGGAAGGAGGGAGCCACCTGGAGTGAGAGTAATTGAAACAGTCTTTTTTTGTGGCTCACTCCAGTGAGAGGTGGTCCAGGCAGAAAGTGAGGATACTGTCTGGTAGGTAGCCATGGAGAGAGGCAGCAGGAGCCAGAGGCCATGGGATTAACACCACTCCTGTCTGAGAGGACCTCAGGGAGACATTGTCCTCCAGCATTAGCCAAGGGCAGGTGGTATTCCTGACTATTCAGAGGGCCAAACTGGTCCTTGGCACCCAGATAGAAGACATTCTGGAGGACTCCAGCAGTGTACCATGGGTCCCCTGAGCAGCTTCCCAGCTTTCACTACAGGAGATTAATTATAAAACTTGGCCAGGTGCAGTGGCTCATGGCTGTAATCCTGACACTTTGCGGGGGGCTGTGGTTGGTAGATCACTTGAACTCAGGAGTTCGAGACCAGCCTGGGCAGCATGGTGAAACCCCATCTCTCCAAAAAAATCCACAAAAAATTAGCCCGGCATGGTGAGGTGCGTTTGTGGTCCCAGCTCCTTGGGGGCTGAGGCAGGAGAATCACTTGATCCCAGGAGGTTGAGGCTGCAGTGAGTGGAGATTTCACCATTGCACTCCAGCCTAGGTGACAAAGTGAGACCCTGTTTCAAAAAGAAAAACCACATACAATGTATTCTTTTACAGTTCTGGAGTCCACAAATCCAAAATGAGTCTTACAAGGCTAAAATTAGCATGTCTGTAGGGCTGGTTCCTCTTGGAAAATCCATTTCCTTGCCTTTTTCAGTTTTCTCAACCTATAGAACCATAAGCTAAATAAACCTCTTTTCTTTATAAATTACCCTGTCCCAGGTACTCTGTTATAGCAGCAGAAAAACAGACTAAGAAAACTGTTATGCTTTAAGAAACTGGGACACAGACACATACATGGAGAATGCTGCCATCTACAAGCCAAGGTGACTGACCTTAGAAGAAATCAATCCCAATCTCACCTTGATGTTGAACTTCTAGTCTGTAGAACCCTGAGGAGATAAGTTTCTGCTGCTTATGGGGAAAATCCATTTCCCTGCCTTTTTCAGTTTCTGCAGGCACCAGCACTTCTTGGCCCATGGCCCCACATCATGTCCCCTTTTCTCTCCCTCTGCTTCTGTCATTATATCACTTTCTTCCTCATTTGACCTTCTTGCCTCCTTGTGAGTTCATTTAGGTCTCACTCAGATAATCTAGGATAATCTCTCCATCTCAAGATCCTGGATTTAATCATATTTGAGGTAATATTCCCTGGTTCTGGGAATTAGGATGTAGCTAGCACATCTTTGGCACAGGGGCATTATTCGGCTTATCACACACAGCCCACATTTTAGAAATTTGTGGTCTAGGCCCTAGAGCAGGCTGCTCAGTTCTAAGTGCACTTTAGAATCACCTGAGGAGCTTCAAAAACAAACTACGCCTTGCCCAACTAATGAGAATCCCTGGGGCCTGGGCTTGGTATTGCAAGCTGAAGAGGGGGAATGTCCTAGTATCCAGCAGCTGGCTCAGGAGGGTGGGTGGGTCTTGCTGCTGTTCCACAAGCATAGGAGAGCTCTAAGAAACACAGTACGAGTTAGGGAAAATCCTCCTCTAAAAATACCTGGGCATTTCAGCAGGTGAAGTGTGTCTTCAGGTGTGTCTGCCTTTTAGACTATATCTTTACTTTGCAAGGGGAGTTTGGTCAAATAAAAACCATAAATGTTCTGAGCCCGTGGGTCACCCGAGCTCTCTAACTAAAACATAGAGTCACTGTATTAGTTTGCTAGGACTGCTATAACAAAACAATACAGGCTGGGGTCTTAGACAACAGAAACATTATCTCCTCACCGTTCTGGGGGTTAGAAGTCCAAGATCCAGGTGAGATTGAGGTGGATTTCTTATAAGGTCAGTCTCCTTGGCTTGTAGATGGCAATGTTCTCCATTTCTCCTCCCATGGTCTTCCCTCTGTATGTGTTTATATCCCAATCTCTTATAAGGACAACAGTTTTCTTAGTCTGTTTTCTGTTGCTATAACAAAATACCTAAGACAGGGTAATTTATTAAGAAAAGAGGTTTATTTAAAAGAAATGAAAGGGGAACCAGTGAGATAGGAAAAGGAAACACAAAAAAGAGAGAGACAAACCTTGCTTTATAACAACCCACTCTTACTGGAATTAATCCAACCCATTGAGAGCAAGAACACCCTCTCCTGGGACTGCATTAATCCCTTAATGTGAGGATAGATCATTACCATGGCTCATGGCTCAAACTCCTCTTAAAGGTAATACCTCCCAGCATCACTACATTTGGGATCCAAGCCTCAACATGAGTTTCCAAGGTGAACACATTGAAACCATAGCATGAGCTATACTGTATTAGAACCCATCCCAGTGACCTCATTTGATCTTAATTACCTCTTTAAAAACTGTCTGCAAATACAGTCACATTCTGCGGTACTGAGAGTTGGAACTTCAACATATGAACTTAGGGGGAGACACAGTTCCACCCATAACCGTTACCTACAAGGGTGGGTTACAGTGGGGAGTGTCTTGTCAGACATGGAGCCCCCAGCTATCCCTGTGGACCCTATTGCAGGTTTTTAACAGTTCTCCCAGCCTGAGACAGTTGACTGCTGTCTCCCAGACAGCTAGGCTTCCGGGATATTGCAAGGCCCTTACAGGCTTCAAAGCCACGTCAGCCCAATAATGAGGGCTTCTGTCTGCTGTGCTTGCCAAAATTGTTATGGCAACCTGAGCTAAAAGACTGCAATGCTCAGATCGGACTGTGCCAGCTCCAGCTGTGGCTCGCATACCTCATCATGAACATACAGCATTCAGAGGCAACCTGTCTCCCTGGCATGAGCTGGTCTCTACTGCTTGGGGTCATGGTGTTTTCAGAATGCCATTATAGAGTGCTGGGTTCCTTACAGCACGGTGCCCAGACCTCAAAGTGAAGATGAATGGTTTCTGAGACTAAGAAGGGTTAGTAAAAATCTCTTGCAGCCAGCTACTAGTGGAAATAGAGTAGGGGCTAGTATGCACCCTTTCTGCATTGCTAGAAGTAACCATTCTGACCAGGTGAGCTGGTATTTGGATAAATGCTTTCACAGTCTCGGAGAAGTCAGACCCTTGGATTGATTTGCTCTTGAACAAATTTTTTTTTTTCACTATGGAAATGCTTTCATTGGGGTGTCTTTAGAATATGTGATGTCAAGACACAAAGAACAGCAAGTGCACATACAGTAAGACATGGCTGTCATAGAAGAGATTGTGCATGAATAAAGAGCTCACACCACTTCCACCCTTTACACAGTAACAGAAGGCTCTAGGCCACCTCCTCCTTGGCTCACTCCTCAAACTTTCTTCTCCTCAGCTGTGGCCTCCTGGTACTGCTGGTACTCAGACACCAGGCCGTTCATGTTGCTGTCAGCCTTGGTGAATTCCATCTCGTCCATGCCCTCGCCCGTGTACCAGTACAGGAAAGCCTTGCACCAGAACACGCCTGTGATCTGCCCTGAGATGCACTTGATCAATCCTACATAGCTGTGTAATTGCCAGTGAAGGGGGCAGACATCTTTAGCCCTCAGTGTGGGAAGTCACAGACAGCTGTTGTTACATTGTGGGGGGATCCAACCAACAATGTAACAACAGCTGTCTGTGACTTCCCACACTGAGGAAATAGCTGCTGTTCATGTTTGGGGCATTAAGCATTTGCCTGTCCACCTCCTTCATGGACATGTGGCCCCTGAACATGGCAGCCGCCATTAGGTTGCAGCCACGGCAGAGGTTGCAGGCAGCCATCATGTTCTTGGCGTCAAACATCTGCCGGGTAGGCTCAAGTACCATCAGGGTCCAGTACTGCTGACTGTCCTGGCTGGTCAGCAGGGCGAAGCCAGACATGAAGTGCAGGTGGGGGAATGGGACCATGTTCACAGCCAGCTTCTGCAAGTCGGCGTTGAGTTGGCCAGGGAAGCGCAGGGCGATGGTGACCCGACTCATGGTTGCAGATACCAGGTAGTTCAGGTCACTGTAAGTAGACGTTGGCAGCTTTAGGTTTCTGAAGCAGATGTCATAGCTTTATTATTACTGCAAAAGTTCTAGTTTTGAGAAGTTTGGTTTGGTGGTTAGCCAGTGGAAAAGTGAGCCACTAGCTTTTAAAATCTGTCAAGGACCTTGATTGACTCCCTATTTCAGAACTCTGTCTTGTTTAATAAAGAAGTCCTGGCTGGGCAGAAATTCCATCTCAGGTCTTGAACACATTTCCTATACAGTCTAGAGTTAACTGGACTGAGGACTGATGCTTCTGGGCTAGGAGGGCTAGCAAGGTCTTGTCATTGTTTCCTACGGATGGATGAGGTCATTGAGAGTCTTCCCTCTGAGATGATTCACTTATATACCTGGAGTCACTGTTTCTGTGCTTGTTCTGTGACCTTGGTCATGAACTTGACCTCTCTGACCATGTTGTCTCATAACATGGAGACAAAAAACTTTCCAATAGGGGGTGATGTTATGAAGGACTCCAGGGTATATTGGGAGATGGCACATCATAGTGGTTAGGTCTGAAAGACCTAGATTTCTATCCCAGGTTTGCTCCTTATGATTTGCCTTTGGGTGAGATTTTTCATTTTTGTGCTTCTCTTTCCTCATTTGTAAAACGGGTAACATTCTATAGGGCCCATTTTATGGTCGTGATGATGAAATAAGGTAACGCTGCTGAAGCACTTAGCACAGTGCCTGTAACGGGTCAGTGCTCAGACACAGTTACTTTTGTTACTAAGGCAGGTACTGATTTGACTCAAGAGACTCAAGGGAGTATTATAGAATTCGGCCATGAGTGCTTGGATATTTCATCCCAGTTGTACTTTGCTATGGGACCAGCAGGTGGCGACATTGGCCACATCTTGGCCCTGCTGGCCTCCATCTTAGAGGTCCAGTTCCCTGGGATGGCGGGACTCCATTGCTACACTTGTCCCCGTATCCCTTGCACAATGGGGGTTTCTGTAAACAACTGGAGCTAGTTAAGTGACTGGATAGACTTGGCTGCAGATTATTCCAGAACAGTAGCCACTCTTGCTTTCATATCCAGGGCTACTACATGTTCCTTGCTGAGGGCTGAGTTGCCAGCTACCTAGTGCAGTCATCATGCGGCCAGGTGGTGCAGACTGAAGCTTGGGGCTGCTGAGAGTGAGCTCAGGGGCTCTGAATTTCAGCGGGAAACCAGTTTAGCATTTCTCAACAACTACTACAATGCTGGGAAAGTTCACCTAAACTAAGAGAGTGGCTTCAAACAAAGCCCAGCTTGATTTGTGTATTTGAGCCTGAGCATCCAGTGTTGAATCCAGAATCTCAGATGCCATGGCTCAGGGAACACCCAGAAAGAGCCAAGTCAAAGTGGTGATAAGTTAAAAAGCTAGTAGCTGAATCCCCAGAGAGTCAGCTGAGAGTAAAATTTCAGAGTGAGCAGTTCATATCTGTGTCCCAGGTGAGAACTTAGGCTTGATGGTTTCTTAGCCTTCTCATGACCTGTGGTGCTTCAGAGGTCCATGGAATGAAGGATAAGGTGGAGAAGCCAGGCCCAGGAAGGATTGGGATTTCCTAAAACTGTATGAATTTTTGTTCTTTTCTGTTGAACTGGAATTATTTAAATGTATTGACTTAGGTGAACACTTAACGTTGATTTGAAAATTCTAGTACTGGTTACCCTTTAACAATAATGTTAAGTTCGGTGACATAAAATGTTAACCTGCTGTGGTTCTAATAATTACCTCCACGAGATGGCGCCAACATCAAAACCTGGCTTTGCCACTTAAGGAATTCGTGGCGGGCAGTCCCAAATTACGTAATCATGTCATGGGTAACAGGCAGAGTTCTTCAGTAAAAACCTCACTAAATTGTCCTTATTTTCTTGTTTGTTTGTTTTCAGGAAACTGAGCCAGAAAGGTAACCATTGTTTTATGTGTTGATAGGACTCAACTTGTGTAACCTGACCTGAAAATTATTTAATTCAGATGTTCACTGAATTCTTAACTCTGGAATTTTTTCTTGAAGCCTACTTTATTTTATTTAGTTACTCAAGTGACAATAGATTTAAAGCTTTTCACTGAAGAATAACAATGCTCAGGTGCTTTGCATTAATTAGGTTTCTAGTAGAGTGTCATGTCTTTAGCTTTGCACTATTTACTTTCTCCTTTAGGAAGTACCAGCCCAAGGAAACTACCCTAATAATTTGTTTCTTAATTTTTAGTTTTAACAGTTTAGTTAATATTTATTTTTGTAATTGTTGTTGTTTGTATTTTTTAATCATCAAATTAGATCAACTCTCAGAGGGTAATGCTGGGTTTCTTTAACTCAGACAAAGATTTTCAAGATAATCTCTGAAAAATGCAACACAATGCATGAACTTAAAAAAAACTTATAACTACTTATTTTTATTTATGTAAATATATTTACTAATATATGGGTATGCTGTGTATGTGGTTACAGTATATAAATATGAATTTGCATGCATATGTGAATGATTGATTTCATAGATATATATGAGGATAACTTTCCATGCTATTTCAGGCTCCTCTGTCTGCATTCTCTCCTAGTTTTGTGATTCGAATGGCGTAGGAAAGATAACCTCTCATTTCTTTATCAAATAGAATAGTGAGGAGAAATCATTACCTAATGGAATACCTAATATTTTATATCCCAGCAGTCTTCTGAATATTCTTTACTCCATAGTCCATTTGACAGAGAAATAAAATTGATCAAAAAGTACTTTCCACTACCATATTTGCCTACTTTTAGGTTTGATTTTCTAACCTGAGTTGGTTAAAGTACCTCTCTGTGCTGACTTGTAATTCAGTCAGAAGTAAATGTGATATAGTCCAAAAAGGTGGCCTTTTCGCTCTTTTAGAATATAGAAGGCCTTCAAATATTTGTTGATTTTTTATAGAAGACTTTCAAATATTTGTTGATTATTCAGTAATTTTCAGATTTTAAAAATACAACTAGGGCTTGGCAGGAATGGAGAAGAGCATCTGAATAAATGAGTTTGCTTAAAATTTTATTTCTAATAAAAAATTACCAAATACAATAATCTTCTCTTTTTCTCTCTTAGATTGGAATAATTGGTGGAACAGGCCTGGATGATCCAGAAATTTTAGAAGGAAGAACTGAAAAACATGTGGATACTCCATTTGGCAAGGTTAATATCCAACTAGTGGAGATATGTTAGCTTTTTCCTTTCTCCTTGCTGGCTTGATTTTTAAATTAAAGAACAAAATATTGCTTCTGTTTTGGCGGCCCAGGTTTGTCTGCTCCCAGCGGAGAGGGCCAGAAGTTTCTGCCGTTAGGTTCCTTCAGCTGAGAAGGTGTCTGACGGATGCCCCCAGACTTTGATGTTTTGAGAAGATGGGTACTGAATATGTAAATCACTTCTCAAAATCTGTTGCTAGAAGTCGGATGCTCATTTCAGACACAATGACTGTACTTTTCAAATCTGCATTCAAATCACCTTCTAATTTGGGGCCAATAGGTCACACCACACTAATTTAGGGGACAGGTTGATGACTAATAGGATGAATTATTATAACCAAGTGGTATTTTCTGAGTAGGGAGAATTGTCCTGGGGAATGAGAACATACCTGATGTTAGTTGAATGCATAACTGAGCTAAAAATGAAACACTCTTCCTTTTGTAGGAGAGGTTGCTTGTTCTCCAAGCCCATGTCACTCAGCCTAGGCCAGGGTGAGGGTGTCTGCATTCTCCTAATTCCATATTGCTGCATCCTCTGGTCCTTTGGTAAGATCTCTGTATCTGGCTGTCCCAATCAAACCCTCCTTTTCAGCTAAATTCTTACATTGACCTTGTGTCCTGGCAGTCCTTCTGTCATCTTGCTTCATATCTTAAACCCCTTGGGTGTAAAGGTCTTTCTAGCATTCCTTACCTCAAGTCATTCAATAACTATCTTAGACCTGGTTAACACAAGGAGTTCTCAATGTCATGACAGTGGCTTCTTACCCTTTCTGCTTTTCACCCTCACACCTGTTCTTGAACCTGCCCAATAACTTTGACATATCTAAATTTGACCAGTCTACCGTCAGAGTCCCCTGGGGTACTCATTACAAATAGATCTGACTAAATGGTATCTACACAGACACCCATGGTAACCTTCTGTGAATCTGTGTGTGCAGAGGGATCAGTAAGTAATTGATTAAATGATTATATTGATAATCAGATCTTGCCTCTTCTCTAAGTTGTATCCTCAGACTCATCAGATTCCATGCGTCCTATTGTGGTTGAACAATTTTAATTTACATACCTGTTTTTAAATCACTGAGTTAATTATCATTTTCCATTGCGTGCAGCCATCTGATGCCTTAATTTTGGGGAAGATAAAAAATGTTGATTGCGTCCTCCTTGCAAGGTAGGGTTATTTTAAGCTTTTTGGATGTTACTACTAAAAGATAATTTAAAGTTAACTTAAATTCTGGAAAGAGTAAAGATGCAGGTATGAGTTTTTATATGTTGGCAGAATCGGAACATCTTAGCAACCTTTATTTACAATATATTATTTTGGGTTGAGTTATATTGACTTAGGAGATCAAAGATCTCATGCCGTTGCCCCTTAGATTGGGAAAGTAGATGAGACGACTAAAATCGAAGCTCCGGTTTTGGTTCTAACTGCAAGAAGAAATGTTTTGTCCATTTTTCCCCCTTCTTATCAAGATAAAGAAAAACAATGCATCATTAATGACCTCTTGATAGTAGAAGTTGTATGTCTATGGGGAGTGGGCTTAGGGCTCCTGAAGGGGGTTACTTGTGTCTACGTTGTTGTTTCCTTAAGGAGGCTGGTGCTGCTCTTTATCAGATGAGGCAAAGTCATTTTTATCCCATAGTTAGAAATTATTCAAGATATATGTACGAGTTCTCTACTGTTATATAACAAATTAGCAGCTTAAAAGAGCACACATCGTCTCCCAGTTCCTGTTGGTCAAGAGTTTGGCACAGCTTAGCAGGTCCTCTGCTTGGGGTTGCACAGGGCCCTGCAAGGCGTATTCAAGGACTGGGTCCCCATCTGCAGCTTGAGATCCTTGTTTGAGCTCATGTGGTTATGGGAGAATTCAGTTCCTAGAAGTTGCAGGGCGGAGGCCTTTGGCTTCTAGAGGTGGTTCACATTCCCTGCCGTGTGGCCTGCTCCACAGGCTGTTCACTTGACAGCAGTTGTTTCTTGCCATTAGGGTATGGTAGAGGTGCTATATGTCACCTCCATGGTTAGGCTGTACCTTGCAAGCATGCAGGAGGCCAGCAGGACAATCTCTCATGCACGCTTGCAAGGTAGAGCCTAATCATGGGAGTGACTTATAGCATGTTCGCCATTTTCTAACGGCTGGATGCAAGTCCCAGGTTCACCAACACTTTATACAGCGCATGACAGTGGGGGACCACACTACAGTGTATCTGCCACTCTACATTTTTGAGACAGAAGTGGCTTTTCAGAATCCAGTGAACCTAAATGTTAGTTTTAGTTGGTCACTGGAGTGGGTTCTAGGAGACCCCCTGTGTTAGTCTGTGGTCATTGCTAGAGAGTCACTTTTTTTCTAGACTCTAGGAGAAAACAGGTGGTGGTGTGCTCATCAGAGGTTGATGATTTTTTTCTTTCCTTCTTTAGGCATGGGAGGCAGCACACCATCATGCCTTCAAAGGTCAACTACCAGGCAAACATCTGGGCTTTGAAGGAAGAGGGCTGCACACATGTCGTAGTGACCACAGCTTGTGGCTCCTTGAGGGAGGAGATTCAGCCCGGTGATATTGTCATTATTGATCAGTTCATTGACAGGTAAGCAGTCATACAAAAGGCTTTAGGCTATTGTAGCTGGTCATTTCCAACTCAAATGGATACTGTGTGGGAACCGGCAGGGAAACTGGGAGGGCAGGGCCACAGACTTGCTCGCTGTGTTTGTTTGTTTGTTTCTTTGTTTGAGATGGAGTCTCACTCTGTTGCCCAGGCTGGAATGCGGTGGTACGATCTCGGCTCACTGCAACCTCCACCTCCTGGGTTCAAGCAATTCTTCTGTCTCAGCCTCCCGAGTAGCTGGGACTACAGGCGCATGCCACCAAGCCCAGCGAATTTTTGTATTTTTAGTAGAGACAAGGGTTTCACCAGGCTGGTCTCGAACTCCTGACCTCAGGAGATCCACCCACTTCGACCTCCCAAAGTGCAAAGTGCCGGGATTACAGGTGTGAGCCACCATGCCCCTCCTGCTTTAAGCTTTTCATCGTGATTTTTTGTTTTTTAATTTTAATTGACAAATGATAAATGTATATATGAGGTACATCATTATATTTTGATATATGTATACATTGTACAATGATTAGCAAAGCTAATTAACATAACCCCACATATCATCTTTGGAGAACCTTTGATTTTTACTTTAACAATTTTGAAATACATAATACATGGCATTAGCTATAATCACCATGCAGTATAATCTCAAAAACATTCCTCCTGTCTAACTGAAATTTTGTCCTTTGATCAACATCTCCCTGAACCCTCGCCCCTGATAACCTTTCTGCTCTTTACTTCTGTGCATTGGACTTATTTAGATTCCACATATGTGTGAGATAATGCAGTATTTGTCTTTCTGTGGCTGGCTTATTTCACTTAACATAATATCCTCCAGGTTCACCCATGTTGTGGCAATTGACAGAATTGCCTTCTCTTTAAGGCTAAATGGTATTCTGTTGCATACATATACCACATTTTCTTTATCTGTTCTTCTGTTGATGGACATTTATGTTGCTTCCATATCTTGGCTATTGTGAATAATGCTGCAGGGAGCATAGAAGTGCTGGTATCTTTCTTGATATAAAATTTTATTTCCTGGCCGGGTGCGGTGGCTCACACCTGTAATCCCAGCACTTTGGGAGGCCGAGGCGGGCGGATCACGAGGTCAAGAGATCGAGACCATCCTGGCCAACATGGTGAAACCCGTCTCTACTAAAACTACAAAAATTAGGCAGGCGTGGTGGCACGCGCCTGTGGTCCCAGCTACTCGGGAGGCTGAGGCGGAAGAATCGCTTGAACCCAGGAGGCGGAGGTTGCAGTGAGCCGAGATTGCGCCACGGCATTCCAGCCTGGTGACAGAGCAAGACTCCATCTCAAAAAAAAAAAAATTTCATTTCCTTATACACCCTGAGATGGGATTGTTGGATCATGTGGTAGTTGATAT
Source organism: Ateles fusciceps (assembly GCA_036589455.1). Lineage (NCBI taxonomy): Eukaryota > Metazoa > Chordata > Mammalia > Primates > Atelidae > Ateles > Ateles fusciceps. The sequence continues at coordinate 8,039,022 of JAZHEH010001606.1, read as the reverse complement.
TTTTAGTTTTTTGAGGACTTTTAGTAACGGCTATATTAATTTATATTCCTACCAACAGTATACAAAGTTTCCTTTTTTTTTTACATCCTCATCCACACTTGTTATGTTTTGTCATTTGGATAATAGTCATTGTGGCCTGCCACAGTGGTCCATGCCTGTGATCCTAGCACTTTGAGAGGTTGAAGCAAGAGGGTTGCTTGAGCCCAGGAGTTTGAGACCAACTTGGGCAACATAGTGGGACCTTGCCTCTATTAAAAAAAAAAAAAAAATTAGCCAGGTATGTTGGTATATACCTGTGGTCCCAGCTGCTTAGGAGACTGAGGCTGGAGGATCACTTGAGCATGGGAGGTCAAGGCTGGAGTGATTCATGAATGCACCACTGCACACCAGCCTGGGTGACAGCGCAAAACGGCCAAACAGGTGTGAGGTGATATCTTATTTTGGTTTTCATTTGCATTTTCCTGCTGATTAGTGATGTTGAACATTTTTCATACAGCTGTTGTCCATTTGTATGTCTTCTTTTAAGAAATGCCTATTCAAGTCCTTTGCCTGTTTTTTAATCGGGTTGTGTTTTCAGAACTTTCTTTCAGTTAGGTTCCTTATGTATTTTGGATATTAACCCTTATTGGAGGTATGGTTTGTAAACATTTTTTCCAGTCTGTAGACTGTCTCTTAGTATGGGAGTTTTTAAACATATACACAAAAGAATAATAATAATCATGGATTCTTTAAGTTCCTAATTCTAGCTTCAAAAGGACACTTTTTTTTTTAAAGAGCCTAAATTAATATTTTCTTACTATTAGATATCTAGGAAGTTCTCTCCACTCTATTGTCTCATGAACTGTTTTTAAATAGTTGATTTATTCAAATAAGGGTCCATTCATTACACATGGGGGTTTAATAAGCCTTCTAGTCTGGAGGATTCCACCTTCTTTTTTCCTATTCCTTTTTGTCTTTTAGTGCTCATCCACATTCTGGATTTTACTAATAGTATCCTTAAGTGTCATTTAGTGACTTCTCATGTCCCCAGTGTTTGCTGTAAACTGGATTTAGCTCTGGTGGTCTGATCATAACCAGGTTTGCATTCTTGGCAAGGATCTTTCTTTCTGCATCCTCTCAGGAGGCATGTGATGTGTCCAGTTGTCCCTTCATAATACGATCAATCAGGTGCCAGAGGTGCTAGGGCTTTTTTTTTTTTAAATTGCACAGGTAGTATATATTGGTCCTTTATACCACCACCCCCAAAAAAAAACAACAACAATAATAGACCACCAAGTTCTTGGACCTTTTCTGGGTTTAGAAGTAGTTGAATTCGCAGGGGAAAGTGGTGGTCTCTAGGTTAGGGGTCCCCAAGCCCTGTGGCTTGTTAGGAACTGGGCTGCACAGCAGAAGGTGAGCCACAGGGCAAGAGTGAGCATGACTGCCTGAGCTCCCCATCTTGTCAGAACAGCAGCAGCATTAGATTCTCTTAGGAGCAGGAACCCTATTGTAAACTTTGTGTGCAAGGATCTAGGTTGTGCACTCCTTATGAAAATCTAATGCCTGATGCCCTGAGGTGGAAGAGTTTTATCCTGAAACCATCCCCCTGTTCCTCTCTGTGGAAAAATTGTCTTCCGTAAAATCAGTCCCTGGTGCTAAAAGTGTTGCAGGTTACTATACTAGGGCCACCCCTTCCCCCATTCCTGGTAGAAATATTTGCCTGTCAGAATGCTCTGGATGAAGACAGAGCCCCCGGGGCTGGATGGAGATGGGGGATGTAGCCCAGAGTTCAATCATCTGGGGCTCCTTCCAGGATCCCCCATCCAATCACCCTGCCTACCACCTCAGTCCATGCTGCTCCTCCCATCAGTTCTCTCTGAGCTTACTGCATTCACAGCCTTTTCCTAGAGCTTCTGCTATGGGAGAGGGAGGTTGTCCAGTCCAGGCCACTGTGTCTTCTTGCCTTTCAGGGATTCACTATAATTTCCGGTCCATCAGAAGCATTCTTGGTTGTTTCCTGATGGAATGAAACTTACAAAATTGCCCATTCTGTAGGTCAGAAATGGTTGAATACCAGCAGTTTCATGTGGTTCAACTTAATAAATAATAGGGTTAGACTAAAATGGTTACTTGTCTCTTACCCTGCATTATGTTCTTTTCATTTATTTGTACCTGTTACTATATATTTATGACCTGTTTCCCTCTAGAATATAAGCCATGTGAGGTCAAAGGCCCTATCTGTCCTGTTTGCACCATATCACCAACACCCACAACAGTTCCTGGCCCGTCTTTGCTCTGTCAGTATTTTTTGAGGGATTGAACATAGTCATTTGAATAGGGAGCTGGAGTCTATGTTTTGGAGACATCTTGATCAAAATCTCGGTAGCTGTCAACATCCATGTGTTTGGAGGTAATAGCGTAAGAAAATGATTATAGTATGATTGCTAAATAGAGCAGAATACAAAACTCCATATTCAGGGTGATCCAGATTTATAAAGTATTATAGATGATACTGTAAAGTCTGAATTGGGCACTGAGCCTTGGGTTAGTTTGTTACTTAAATGGTATAACTATACACTGTTGCATTTCCCAGATCTGGTACTCACATGTCTTAAATGTAAATGTTTCACATAGTAGCTCTTTCAAGAAAGCAGTTAGGTCAGAAGATGGAGACTAGAAAGACAACAGGTATTTCCATCAGATCTGGTTTCATTCTCTTGCAGCACATCTTAGCCAGGTAACCTTAAGATCTTCTAGTATTTGTCTGTTTATGAGCCATATAGATAACCTGCCATCTTAATGTTTCCTTGGAAGTTCAAAGTCTCTAACAAGTGCCTTTTGTGGGATCTTGCATGTGTTAGTTAACCTGCTCAATAACTGAGTGCCACTATTGAGAGCGTGGGCATACTGGCTGGAGAGTGCACTAGTTGACACTACTTTACAACAACAGGAGAAAAGAACCTGTTAAAAGAACGATCCCTGGTGGCCCAGCCAAGGATCGTTCTTTAACAGCTTCTTTCTCCTATAATCCCAACACTTTGGGGGGCTGAGGCAGGCAGATCACCTGAGATCAGGAGTTCGAGACCAGCCTGGCCAACATGGTAAAACTCCATCTCCACTAAAAATACAAAAACATTAGCTGGGCGTGGTGGCAGGCACCTGTAATCCCAGCTACTCGGGAGACTGAGGCAGGAGAATCGCTTAAACCCAGAAGGCAGAGGTTACAGTGAGCTGAGATCGCTCCATTGCAAACCAGCCTGGGCAAAAAGAGCGAAACTCCATCTCAAAAAAAAAAAAAAAAGTGATCCTAAGAGAATATAATTTAGCATGAAATCTCAGTTTTTACATTGATTACATATTTGCAGTGATAACATTTTGAATATATTAGGTTAGACAAGATTTTAAAGTTAATTTTACGTGTTTTACTTTTACCTTTTCAGCGACCACTAGAAATTTTAAAATTACATAGGTAAGTGGCTCATATCGTATTATATCTTCTAAGTGCTACTGCCTTTGATTGAGCTGAGTGGCTTCCAATTAACCAGGTATGGGCACGTTTATGATTCATTATAGGTTTGAACATCTCATAGTAGAAGAAAATCAGAGCTTTTTGCTTTGTGGGTAATGCCCTGTATGTGTTTTCCTGGTAGCACATTTCTTAGCAAAGTGAATCTTGGTGTGTTGAAACAGGTACCTCCTACCTTCACTTGTTGATGACATCAGACAAAAATAGTGAGTTACAGGCTGTGCCATTTTTAGCTTGGGGTTTCCCAGAGTCACACCTACTGCCTCAACTTGTTTAACAGAATTGTAACATTCTGTAAAGCCACCCTCCAGGGCAGTTGGGGCAGGAGCATTGAATCAGGTGGAGGTTTCATCTTGACTCTGGCTCTGGGCAATCACTTTACCCTCAGCATGTTGGTTCCTTCTTCCAGATGGAGGGCTGAATTGCACCATCCCTCTCCCTCCCTCCCTCCCTCCCTCCCTCCCTCCCTCTCTCTCTTTCTCTTTTTTTTTTTTTTTTTTGAGACAGTCTCGCTCTGTCATCCAGGCTAGAGTGCAGTGGTGTGGTCTCTGCTCACTGCAACCTCACCTCCCGGATTTAAGCAATTCTTGTGCCTCAGCCTCCTGAGTAGCTGGGATTACAGGCATGCACCACCATGCCTGGCTAATTTTTGTATTTTTAGTAGAGACTGGGTTTCACCATGTTGGCAAGGCTGGTCTCGCACTCGGGGACTCAAATGATCCACTCACCTTGGCTTCCCAAAGTGCTGGGATTACAGGTGTGAGCCACTGGCCTGGCCCAGGCTCCTTTTCCCTACAGCGTATATTCTCTCCAGAGACTTCTCTAGAACCACGCACATTGGCCTATTGCCACAACTTTGTCAGCACAGTGTCTCAGAAGAAAAAAAATCGTCATCCTAAAGTGTTTTTCAAAGGGTAGTGAAATTGTTTAATAATATGGCTATTCTTATTTTATTGATGGCCAAGCTAAAGCACATCACTTTCTTTTCCTTCATGCCAGCACGAGCAGGGCGAGGGACCAACATCAGATTTAAGAAAGACATGTGGCTCTCATTTTTAGGGTTGTTTTTAGAAACATTAGATTTCTCTTGAAGGACTTTGACTATGCTGGAAGCTCTTTTACGAAAAAAGTCATTCTTTTCTGAAAATCTTTTTTGTCTCCTTTATCTCATGCTGCATTACAGCTGATGAAATTTAAAAGCCTGGGCATGAGAAAAGGGGAGTCCCAGATGTGACTGTCCTGGAAAAGAGGTAGAGAGTGCAGTGGGCCCAAGTATGTTTGGGTATGTGCAGTTGGTCTTTATGTCTTTCTCAAACATTCAAGGAAATTCCATAGCAATTGAAGTGAAAATATTCATCTTTCATTTGTGAGTAGAGCATCCATAGAAAGCAACATATATCTTGGTCTAGAACTTAAGTTCCAAAAGAATGTGTTATATTTTTCATTTTCTCCTGTTTGTTGCACAGGGATGGAATTCCTGTTTCTTCCTTGCCATAGGCCATGGGCTCTGTGTGCAGTGTTCTTCACAAACCAGAAATTAAAAATAGGAGAATAGGAATCTATACCAAGAACTTTTGGGAGGATTGTCTGCAGTAGGTTTCTCCAATGCCTATGCCTCCTGCTGGATTCTGTTTGATTAATCCATTTCTTTTAACTTGTATGAGGTCCCCATTATTAGAGCCACAAGTCATTTGTCCACTGAGGATAAAAGATGGTTAGGAATGGGATTTATTCCACTTCTTTACAGGGATTAAACAGTCGATTTGAACTGCGGAAAGTATTTGACCTTTAGTCTGTCCTAAAAGAAAGTCATCAGGCTATTTATACATTAAAAAGCTCTCGTAAGATATGTACTCCAAGATTCATAATTTTGGAACTTCTGTCCTGTGGTACACACCCTTGTATGTATGCACACCTGGCTCTCACTGAGTCACTTATGGGAAACTGAAGCAAGATGTTCTGTTAATGGGGGGAAAAATGACCTCATAAAAGGGCCAAAGTAAATGAGACTTAGAGAAGTTTAGAAGCGTGACTATGCATCGCTGGGCCTTTGCTTAGTTTTTACTCATCAGCCTTGCAGAAGAGAGGCATGACTCTTTCCTGCCTCCCACATCCAATCTACTTTTAAAACTCAACTTCAATGATGCATTATACAGTGGTGCACAGGATTGGTTTCTAATAAGATTTTTGCCATTGGAGCAAAGCAAGACTGTTTCCCCCACCAGCTGCTTTATTCAAAGTGTGAGATATTTTGTTGTCTCCTCCTGTACTTGGGGTGCATGGGCCCTCCATTTTCTAGCCAAATTCTTTTTAGATACCTCTACACATTGATTTGTAAGTATGGGAGAACTGATGACATGGCCTTTCTTTCACCCCGAGCTACTAACTGTCCATGCCGTTAAAGGTACATGGGCAGGGGATTCCAGCAGTGTCTACACTTGCTTTTCTTCCCCCTTTACCATCAGTCCTGATGATTGTAGGAAATCAGTACACCATTTTATTATGAAATCTAAGACAAACAACTAGGTCTATAAACTGTTTGAAAAGATGCCCACATAGTATTTTTTTTTCATGTTTGACCCAGAATATATGTTGAATGTACTTGTTGAATGAATCAACGCATTTGTAAGAATGGTACAATTAAACCAAATTCTTTCCAGATAAGCTAAAAACTTTTATATACAAATGAATCTCATCTTTCTTTGAATGTATATTACATATGATGTTCATTCAAAAATGTAAATAAGTACATTGACATTTACATACATATATATTACAAATACATATCTGTAAGTTGGATATAGATACAATTTCCCTTTGCACCTGAGGAAACAATTGCAACAAATGTGTTATTCAGGAATTCAGTTGGTATTTCTGCTCTGCAATTCTGTTTCACATGATTTTTTTTTTTTTATTGAACTTTCGGTTCTGGGGTACATGTGCAGATCGTGCAGGATTGTTGCATAGTTACACACATGGCAACGTGGTTTGCTGCCTCCATCCCCCTGGTCACCTACATCTGGCATTTCCCCCCCATGTTATCTTTCCCTGACCTTCCCACCCCACCGCTATCCCTCCCTTAGCCCCACCCCCAAAAGACCCGAGTGTGTGATGCTTCCCTCCCCTGTGTCTGTGTGTTCTCATTTTCAACACCCACCTATGAGTGAGAATATGCAGTGTTTGATCTGTGTTCTTGTGTCATTTTGCTGAGAATCTACGGTTTCCAGATTCATCCATGTCCCTACAAGGACACAAACTCAAACTTTTTTTATGGCTGCATAGTATTTCATGGTGTTTATGTGCCACATTTTCTTTATACAGTCTATCATTGATGGGCATTTGGGTTGGTTCCAGGTCTTTGCTATTGTAAACAGTGCCACTGTGAACATACGTGTGCATGTGTCTTTATAACAGAAGGATTTATAATCCTTTGGGTATATACCCAGTAATGGGATTACTGGGTCAAATGGAATTTCTATTTCTAGGTCCTTGAGGAAGCACCACACTGTTTTCCACAATGGTTGAACTAGTTTACATTCCCACCAACAGTGTAAAAGTGTTCCTATTTCTCCACATCCTCTCCAGCATCTGTTGTCTCCAGATTTTTTAATGATCGCCATTCTAACTGGCATGAGGTGGTATCTCAATGAGGTTTTGATTTGCATTTCTCTAATAATCAGTGATGATGAGCATTTTTTTTATGTTTGTTGGCCTCTTATATGTCTTATTTGAAAAGTGTCTGTTCATATCCTTCTCCCACATTGGATGGGTTTTTTTCTTGTAAATCTGTTTTAATTCTTCGTGCATTCTGGATATTAGCCCTTTGTCAGATGGGTAGATTGCAAAAATGTTTTCCTGTTCTGTTGGTTGCTGGTTCACTCTAATGATTATTTTCTTTGCTATACAGAAGCTCTGGAGTTTAATTAGATCTCATTTGTGTATTTTGGCTTTTGTTGCCAATGCTTTTGGTATTTTAGTCATGAAGTCCTTGCCTATGCCTATGTCCTGAATGGTTTTGCCTAGGTTTTCTTCTAGGGTTTTTATGGTGTTAGGTCTTATGTTTAAGTCTTTAATCCATCTGGAGTTAATTTCCGCTTTCTGCACACTGATAGCCAGTTTTCCCAACACCATTTATTAAACAGGGAATCCTTTCCCCATTCCTTGTTTTTGTGAGGTTTGTCAAAGATCAGATGGTTGTAGATGTGTGGTGTTGTCTCCTGGGCCTCTGTTCTGTTCCATTGCTCTGCATTTCTGTTTTGGTACCAGTAACATGCTGTTTTGATTATTGTAGCCTTGTAGTATAGTTTGAAATCAGGTAGCATGATGCCTCCAGCTTTGTTCTTTTTGCTTAGGATTGTCTTGGATATGCGGGCTCACTTTTGGTTCCATATGAAGTTTAGGGTGGTTTTTTCCAGTTGTGTGAAGAAAGTCATTGGTAGCTTGATGGGGATAGCACTGAATCTATAAATTACTTTGGGCAGTATGGCCATTTTCATGATCTTGATTCTTCCTAACCATGAGCATGGAATGTTTATCCACCTGTTTGTGTCCTCTTATTTCCTTGAGCAGTGGTTTGTAGTTCTCCTTGAAGAGGTCCTTTGCATTCTTTGTTAGTTTTATTCCTAGGTATTGTATTCTCTTTGTAGCAGTTGTGAATGGGAGTTTGCTTGTGATTTAACTCTCTGTCTGTTATTGGTGTATAGAAATACTTGTGATTTCTGCACATTGATTTTGTATCCTGAGACTTTGCTGAAGTTGCTTATCAGTTTCAGGAGATTTTGGGCTGAGATGATAGAGTCTTCTAAATATACAATCATGTCATCTGCAAATAGAGACAATTTGACTTCCTCCTTTCCTAATTGAATACCTTTTTTTTTCTTGCCTAATTGGTCTGGCTAGAACTTCCAATACTATATTGAATAGGTGTGGTGTGGGAGGGCATCCTTGTCTAGTGCCAGATTTCAAAGGGAATGCTTCCAGTTTTGCCCATTCAGTATGATGTTGGTTGTAGGTTTGTCGAAAGTAGCTTTTATTGTTTTGAGATATGTTCCTTCAATACCTAGTTTATTGAGGATGTTTAGCATAAAGGGCTGTTGAATTTTGTCAAAGGCCTTCTCTGCATCTCTTGAGATAATCATGTGGTTTTTGTCTTTGGTTCTGTTTATGTGGTGGATTACGTTTATAGATTTGCGTATGTTGAACCAGCCTTGCATCCCTGGCATGAAGCCTACTTGATCGTGATGAATAAGCTTTTTGATGTGCTGTTGCAACCGGTTTGCCAGTATTTTATTGAAGATTTTTGCATGTATGTTCATCATGGATATTGGCCTGAAGTTTTGTTTTTTTGTTGAGTCTCTGCCGGGTTTTGGTATCAGGATGATGTTGGTCTCATAAAATGATTTGGGAAGGATTCCCACTTTTTGGATTGTTTGGAATCGTTTCAGAAGGAATGGTACCAGCTCCTCTTTGTATATGTGGTAGAATTCATCTGTGAACCCGTCTGGACCTGGACTTTTTTTGGTTGGTAGGCTATTAATTACTGCCTCAACTTCAGCCCTTGTTATTGGTCTATTTGAGGTTTCAACTTCTTCCTGGTTTAGGCTTGGGAGGGTGCAAGTGTCCAGGAATTTATCCATTTCTTCCAGGTTTACTGGTTTATGTACATAGAGTTGTTTGTCTCTGAATGTAGTTTGTATTTCTCTGGAATCAGTGGTGATATCCCCTTTATCGTTTTTTATTGCATCTACTTGATTCTTCTCTCTTTTCTTGTTTATTAATCTGGCTAGTGGTCTGTATGTTAATCTTTTCAAAGAACCGGCTCCTGGATTTATTGATTTTTTGAAGGGTTTTTTGTGTCTTTGTCTCCTTCAGTTCTGCTCTGTTCTTAGTTATTTCTTGTCTTCTGCTAGCTTTTGAGTTTTTTTGATCTTGGTCCTCTAGCTCTTTCAGTTTTGATGATAGGGTGTCAATTTTAGATCTTTCCTCTCTTCTCATGTGGGCATTTTTTGCTATAAATTTCCCTCCAGGCAGTGCTTCAAATGTGTCCCAGAGATTCTGGTATGTTGTGTCTTCATTCTCGCTGGTTTCAAAGAACATCTTTATTTCTGCCTTCATTTCATTGTTTATCCAGTCGACATTCAGGAGGCAGTTGTTCAGTTTCCATGAAGTTGTGTGGTTCTGGGTTAGTTTCTTAATTCTGAGTTCTAATTGGATTGCCCTGCAGTCTGAGAGACTGTTACGATTTCCGTTCTTTTCTATTTGCTGAGGAGTGATTTACTTCCAATTATGTGGTCGATTTTAGAGTAGGTGCAATGCAGTGCTGAGAAGAATGTATATTCTGAGGATTTGGGGTGGAGATTTCTGTAGATGTCTATTAGGTCCGCTGGGTCCCAGATCTGAGTTCAAGTCCTGGATATCCTTGTTAATTTTCTGTCTCGTTGATGTGTGTCTAATATGGACAGTGGAGTGTTAAAGTCTCCCACTATTATTGTGTGGGACTCTAAGTCTCTTTGTATGTCGTTAAGAACTTGCTTTATGTACCTGGGTGCTCCTGTATTGGGTGCGTATATATTTAGGATCGTTAGCTCTTCTTGTTGCATTGATCCTTTTACCATTATGTAATATCCTTGTCTCTTTTGATCTTTGTTGGGTTAAAGTCCATTTTATCAGAGACTAGGATTACCACTCCTGCCTTTTTTTGTTCTCTATTTGCTTGATAAATCTTCCTCCATTCCTTTATTTTGAGCCTATGTGTGTCCTTGCACGGGAGATGGGTTTCCTGAATACGGCACACCGATGAGTCTTGACTTTTTATCCAATTTGCCAGTTTGTGTCTTTTGATTGGGGCATTTAGCCCATTTACATTTAAGGTTAATATTGTTATGTGTGAATTTGATCCTGCCATTTTGATGCTAGCTGGATGTTTTGCGTGTTAGTTGACACATTTTTTTCATTGTTTCGGTGGTCTTTACCATTTGGTATGTTTTTGGAGTGACTGGTACTGGTTGTTCCTTTCCTTATTCAGTGCTTCTTTCAGGAGCTCTTGTAAGGCAGGGCTGGTGGTGACGAAATCTCTCAACAATTGCTTGTCCATAAAGGATTTTCTTTCTCTTTCGCGTATGAATCTTAGTTTGGCTGGATATAAAATTCTAGGTTGAAAGTTCTTTTCTTTAAGGATGTTGAATATTGACCCTACTCTCTTCTGGCTTGTAGGGTTTCTGCCGAGAGATCCGCCATGAGTCTGATGGGCTTCCCTTTGTGGGTAACCAACCTTTCTGGCTGCCCTTAGCATTTTTTCCTTCATTTCCGCCCTGGTGAATCTGACGATTATGTGCCTTGAGGTTGCTCTTCTTGAGGAATATCTTTGTGGTGTTCTCTGTATTTCCTGGACTTGAATGGTGGCCTGGCTTGCTACGTTGGGGGAAGTTCTCCTGGATAATATCCTGAAGAGTGTTTTCTAGCTTGGATTCTTTCTCTCTGTCACATTCGGGTATACCTATCAAACGTAGATTAGGTCTTTTCACATAATCCTATATATCTTGGAGACTTTGTTCATTTCTTTTCACTCTTTCTTCTCTATTCTTGACTTCTTGTTTTATTTCACTGAGTTGATCTTCAATCTCTGATATCCTTCTTCTGCTTGGTCGATTTGGCTATTGAAACTTGTGTATGTTTTGCGAAGTTCTCGTGCTGTGTTTTTCAGCTCCATCAAGTCATTTATATTCTTCTCTAAGCTGTTTATTCTAGTTGGCATCTCATCTAACTTTTTTTCTGAGTTCTTAGTTTCTTTGCATTGGATTAGCACATGTTCTTTTAGCTCTGAGAAGTTTGTTTTTACCCACCTTCTGAAGCCTGTTTCTGTCAGTTCATCAGACTCATTCTCCATACAGCTTTGTTCACTTGCTGGTGAGGAGTTGTAATCCTTTGGAGGAGGAGAGGCTTTCTGGTTTTTGGTGTTTTCATCCTTTTTGCGCAGTTTCTTCCCATCTTAGTGGCTTTATCTACTTGTGGTTTTTGTAGTTGGTGACTTTCGGATGGGGTCTCTGAGTTGACATCCTTTTTGTTAATGATGAAGTTATTTCTTTCTGTTTCTTAGTTTTCCTTCTAACAGGCCCCTCTGCTGCAGTACTTCTGGAGGTCCACTCCAGACCCTGCTTGCCTGGGGGATCACCCGCGGGGGCTGCAGAACAGTAAGGGTTGCTGCCGGTTTCTTCTTCTCTTATCTTCGTCCCAGAAGGGTACCTGCCAGATGTCAGCCTGAGCTCTCCTTTATGAGGTATCTCTTTGGGTATGTGGGGATCGGTGAGCTGCTTGAGGAGACAGTCTGTCCCTTATAGGAGCTCAAGTTCTTGGCTGGGAGGGAGCTCCATTGTTCTGTGCAGAGCTGCTGGGCAGGTACTTTTTAAGTCTGCTGCAGCGGAACTCATAACCGCCTCTTCCCTAGATGCTCTGTCCTAGGAAGATTGGCTTTATTTATAAGTTCCTGTCATGCTACTGCCTTTTTTCATAGATGCCCTGCCCCCACACAGAGTAGTCTATTCACAGTCTGCCAGCAGAGGCATTGCTGAGTTGCCACAGGCTCTGCCCAGCTGCTGTGTGAACTGCCTCGGTAGTGGTGGACTGCCTCAGTAGTGGTGGTTGCCCTTCCCCCCACTGAGCTGGGTTGTACTGGGTCCAGCTGTGCTTGCTGCAAAACTCAATTTAGAGCGTTTCAGATTGCTTGCTTTGTGGGGGTGGTACCCGCGGACCAGATTGCCTGGCTCCCTGTCTCTGCACCCTCCCTTTCAGTTGAATGGGCAGCTCTGTCTCCCATGCATTCCAGGCGCCAGTTGAAATGGCTGCCTAGATTTGTGTGAGTTTCTGTGCGCCAACCCTGCACCGGCTGAAACTGCCACGCTGAACACTCCTGGCGCTTTTTGGCCCGGGAATCTCCTGGTCTGTGCGCAGTGAAAATTTGTTTGGAAATACGTTCGGCACTCACCCTCTGCATTGTTCTTGCTGGGAATTATGCTCCGTAGCTATTCCTATTTGGCCATCTTGGATCCTCCTTTCTGTTGGTTTTTTTTTTTTAGTTGCTTTGTTGCCTGGGGTAGAGTGCAGTGGCCTGATCACGGCTCATTGCAGCCTCAACCTCCTGGGCTTAAGCAGTCCTCACACCTCAGCCCCTCTAGTAGCTGGGGTTACAGGAATATGCCACTATGCTTGGCTAATTTTTTTTTTTTTTTTTTTTTTTTGTAGAGATAGGGGTCTCACTATGTTGCCCAGGCTGGTCTCATACTCCTGTCCTCAAACGGTCTTTCTGCTTTGGCCTCCCCAAAGTGCTGGGATTATAGGCATGAGCCACTGCACGCAGCTACATTTTTAAAAAAAAAAAAAGGATCAGTTGAGTAGGACTTGCTCAACTGCTATCACTGTCAAAAATAGCTCAAGGTGAAACTTGCAAGCATACTAGTAAGGAGAAGGATGAGATTTCTTTTTTAATAGGGTTGTTTACCAGGAATGTTTTGCAGATAGTGATTTTTTTTTCAATGAGAAAAATATGAGCAAAAACTGAATATTAAAGGAAACACAGTGTGATTCCTGGTGCTAAGTAGTTTCTATAAAATTTGGTTAACATGTTGGCCTGTTGTTTCTAAGGCCCGTGTTTGGGTTCTCTCCTTCTCGAAGAATGCAGTGAAAGAATCACAGCTTAGAAGTAAGGACATCCAAAATTCTTTCCTGGCTGTGCCCTGAAATTCCTTTGTCACATTACTGTCCTCACCTGCTAAATGAGTGTGTTGAATTGATTCCTAAAAGCTGTGGTATCCTCCCCTCCCCAGATTATTTCTTCAACTTATTTTCTTATTAGAACTGGGAGAGGTTCAACTGTGCTTTTGTCATGCATTCTTACTCATCAGGAAAGTCCCACTGTAAACACAGTGCTGAGGGATCAGTTATGTCAGTCTGTTTCCTTCTCCCAGAGACAGCCCTGCCTTGGGCTTCCCCTAGAACTCTAGAACTTTATTTCATAGCATAAAGCTCTGGGCCCAGAGGTTGGGAGTTTCTATCTCTTGATGACTAGAAAGTGTTTTATGACTAATAGTTACACAAGAAGCCTTTGTTTAGCTCTTTCTCTCATTCCTGTCAGCAGCTATTTTTAACCCTTACTGTTCTTACCTCTTCTTGCTCATTTCCCTCACTCTTGAGCTAAGAATGTCATCTCCACCTTTATAGAGAAGACAGAAACTTAGGCATAAACTCACTGCCTTCCTTCACCTTCCCTTTCCCCAATTACATGAGTCCCCATTCTTTGTCATCCTCTTATCTGTAGCTGTCCTTGAAGTGGTGTCCCCTACTCCCCTGGATGAGGTTCATTCTTAGGTTCTGTTTCATAACCTTGTTGTGTGTTAACTTCTCATCATACATCCCGTTATTGAAAATCCTACACTACCAGTTTTTGAGTTTTTATTGGGTGTCACAATCAGTTAATCCCATTATTTGCATACAGCAGTCATAGTTCCAGTTTATAGTTGAGAAAACTTAGGCCCTTACTATGTTTCTGACACTGCTCATTATTACGGTTGTAGCAGACGTCTTCCATCTACCTTATCCTTCCCTTTTACAAAAGGTGAGTAAACTGAAGCCCAAAGAGAGTATTGTCACCGCCTATGTAGAGCTAGAATTTTTATTCTTGTGCTACTGTTTAGCATGATCTCGTTAAATATAATAGAAAATAAGGGAAAACTATGGTACCTGTTTATTAAGCAGCCTTACCTGGCTGGGATATAAATATCCACTGGTTTTTCTCCTTTTTATGCCGCCGTGAGCACTTAGGAGTACTCCGGATATCAGAGCAGTAGGAGGATCTTAATGATGTTGATCCAAATTCATAACTTTTCACTTTCTTCTTTTTTTTTTTTTTGAGACAAGATCTCACTATGTTACCCAAACTGGAATACAGTGGCACTGTAGCTCACTGCAGCCTTGACCTCCCAGGCTCAGGTGATCTTGCCACCTCAGCCTCCCAAGTAGCTGGGACTACAACGTGTGACACTGTACCCAACTAATTTTTCGTATGTTTTTGTAGAGACAGGATTTCACTATGTTACCCAGGCTGGTCTTGAATGTCTAAACTCAAGGGATCCACCCACGTTGGCCTCCTAAAGTGCTGGAATTACCTGTGTGAGCCTCACTTCCTTCTGGTTATTAAGACAGACTTGTTCTACTTGTTAGTCTGATGTCGTTTCTGTCAATTTTTTCTGACAGAACTGCCCATTCACGCTGCTGTTTGATTCTTGGGATATATTCTAAATGACTGGTAGATTCACTTCTCCTAAACCATCCTCTTTATGAGCAGCCCTTATTCTGCTCTGCCAGTAAATTAATTGACTCACGATTCTGCATGTTGGGTCTTGTTGTGGATATAGACCATATTCTGAAAGCTCCTCAGAAGTCGATGATTGTGTTTGCTTCTGCTGGGGGACGGGTGTTTGTCCTCAGCTTGTTTGCAACACCACATTTCCTCAAAGGAAATAAATTAACTAACGACTGTCTTTAAGCCAATGTAAGAATCTTGATTCAAGAAACAACCTACCAGTCGATCTATTTCTAGGCTTTTCTCCCTTTCTTTGTCTGAAGGTGCCACTGTTCTTTCCTTAACTGTCTTGAACTCATTTCTCTTGCCAGCACACATTATTTTGTCTCCTTTACTCTTTCATAGGCAGTTTTCTTTTGTCTACTAATTTTTCTTATCACATGTCCCTGCTTGACAGCCTCAAGCAATTTGTGGGATACTCGTGACTTGAGGCCTATCAAAGTGTCATTCTTTCGGGTTGGCAGAAGAAATATCCAGAAGCATATTTTCCATAAATGATAGGGACTGGTGCCAAGTACTTGCTTCATGTTGTCTCATTCAGTTCTTATGGGGGACTTTGTAAGGTAAGTGGGATTACTCCCATTTAAGAAAACTGATATAACTGAGGTGCAGAGAGATGAGAGTGACTTTCCCAGAGGCATGCAGTTAATGAGTGGTAAAACCAGTAGATTAGTCAGTCCCTGAAATCCATGTTTTCCAGTAGGATCCCAAGCTAATGGGGAGATAAAAATTAGTCCCCTTGCCTTTACTGGTTAAAGCAAGAGTAAGGGGCAGACCTTATCTTTTCTTTCTGTAGGTTAGGAATATATTGTGCATCTCACTGAATTTAAAAAAGTTGTCAGGAAGGCTGCATTCCTTTCTGGAGGCTTAGGGGAGAATCAGTTTCCCTGCCCTTTGCCACTCACATTCCTTGGCTTATCGCTCTCATTCATCTACAAAGCCAGCAGTGGCAATGGAGTCCTCACATCTCATCATGATGACATTGACTCTTCTGCCTCCCTTTTGCACATGTGAAGACCCGTGTGAAGACGTGCCATCTACCTAGTTAATCCAAAATAACCTTTCCATTTTAAGATCAGCTTGTTAGCAACCTTAATTCCATTTGCTATGTTAGTTCCCCTTTGCTATCTGAAGTAATATATTCATAGGTTCTAAGGGTTAGCATATGGACATCTTTGGAGGGGGCATATCTGAAATCTAAAATGGACATGTTATTGTATCATAGTCTTTTGGGAGGTAGCCACTGGAGGTTTTTGCGGCCTTGTTTTTATATGTAAGCAAGGGTGTACATATGTGTCTTAGTCTGTTCTGGTTGATATAATGGAATACCATAGACTGAGTAGCTTCTAAGCAACAGAAATTTCTCAGTTCTGGAGGCTGTCCAAAAAAAGTTGCCAGCAGCTTTGGTGTCTGGTGAGGACGCACTTTCTCACAGATGGCACCTTCTCACTGTGTCCTCACATGGTGGCAGAAGGATGACCTAGCTCTCTTGGGTCTCTTTTATAAGAGTTCTGATCCCAATCATGAAGAATCTGCTTAATCACCTCCAAAAGGCTCCATCTCCTAATACCATCACCTCTTGGGAGTTTGGATTTCAACATAGGAATTTTGGGAGGACACAAACCTTCAGACCATAGCAGTAGGGATGTTGCTAATACCTCACGAAGAAAGAACTTGAAGAAGCTGAGTAATTTGCCCAAGACCACCCAAAAATTCATTCAAATCCAGGGGGCAAAACTACATTTCCTGTGTTTTCTCCATGTCACTCAGAAAACTCAGCATGAGGGAGAAGTATGATTCCGAATATAGAAGAGCTGTTTTGGCTGGAAGTTGGAAGGGAACAGGCAGGCTCAATTGGGCAACAGTCCCCACTTTGTGGGGTGTGACCAGCAGGCTTATTCCAGGCTTCTTGCTAAGTTGTAAAACTTCTGATTTCTCTGATAGAGACCTTCAGAAAGAGGACTGGTGGGGTGCTATTAAAATTATACACATTTCATTCTAGAATTTCTTTTGAGAGCATAATCCACTGTCCTCAACTGCGATTATAAACCCCATTGCTCTTGGTCAGAATTTCATTCAGCATTAATAGTGCCTCATCATGTTATGCTGTGCAGGTATGTTGCTATTTGTAGGAATTTAAGTTTAGATCATTAAACGTTTCAATACTGAATGTATTGACACTTAAGTTGACGCAGAAAACCACAAACAGGTGGGCAGACTGTAAGAGGTGTTTCTCATCTGTACCTTCCCTTCTAGTATCTTGATAGTATAGCCCAAAAATGATTTTAAGGCCTTGCTTCTTCCCCCAGGGATACCCTCTTTGCTTGCCTCTTACAAGGTTGAGTGTTGTGAGGCCCCATCTGGTGCTGACTCCAATTCTATCTCTATCCCAGACGCACAGTTGTGAGGTGCAACGGGATATCTGGACGTCTTGGTTGATATTATCTTCCTAACACCCTTGTAAAGTAGATGGGTGAATACTATGTTTAATGATTGGAAAATGAAGAATTGAAAAGGGCAATCTGGTATAAGTCACATAGCTAGTAGTTGGGGAGCTTTGTTGAGAAAGAAAAATGCAAAATGTTCCACCCGTGAGAGGAAATTAAGCCTGTAGTTAATAAGTATCATGTGCATATTAACGTTGCATGAAGCTTAACCTAAGTACATGTTATTCTTAAGGTTAAAAAGTTCAAAGCAAAGTTGGCGGGGGGAGTGTTCCAAGGCAAATGGGTGGGGATAGACAGGAGATACGCAGAAGTAGATGAGATGCAGGCATTATGGTGTGGAAATTAGTTGGAGTATAGCCACTGGAGGCTTTTGTGGCCCTGTTTTGATTTTATATCACAGTTATAAGTAGGGATGTTGCTAATGCTTGACTCATCAGAGGCTGAAACAAAGCCAGAGCTGAAGTTGAGTACGTGGCATTGTTTTATTGGTTAATCTTTCAAAAAGAGTAAAGCCTCTGTTTATACAGGCTCAAACAGTCATTTGACCTGTTTTTCAACTCCATCTGGAATTGCTTTGGGGTTAACTTAGCATTTCCCCTACAGCACATATGACAGGGTTGGGAGAAGCTTGGATGGGTTTTCATTCCTCCAGAGCGCTGAGGCCTTATCTCAGAGTGAGGTGGCTTCAATACCACTGTTTAGTGGGTGGTGGACTGGAAGTAACAGGTTAATTTTGGCGAGTAGACATGCCAGCTGTGTAAACGGAGCCAGTGAAACTATTTCTCAGTGCTGTCTCCCACCCCTGGAAGAGGACATCATGTTATCTACCTGCCCCTGTTGGCTTCCCTTGACCCTTATCTCCCATGCTGTCCCCCTCTTCCCTGTGTTACTCATCAGTTCAAATTTGGAATAATTGAATGCATAGAGAAAGTGGCTTGTTCTGAAAACTTCTAGCAAGAAATTTCTAGGTGACTTGGTGCTAGATTAATTTTAGCCTCTCTTATGGATTCAAAACTGTTTTGTCATAAAACTTGAACTAAGATACTTTAGAATTCATTACAGCTAGGAGAGAAAAAATCTAAGACAGCAAAGAGAAAGATTCCTAAATATGGAACAGGACAAGTGGCTATTTCAGTGGGTCACTGGCATTAAAAAATATAGTTGGGGATACAGGCAAGAATTACTCTTAGAAATATGATAATTAAATGGAAGGTAAGTACCTTATTTGAACTCTGAAACTAACAAAACAACTGTTTTAAAAAATTGTTTTAAGACATTGGGGAAATTTGCATCTGCTTTGAGTCAAAGCCTGGGGTTTGTGTCTGTGAAAAAGCTAACAGAGGAAGCAAGTTCAACAAAATTTCAGAAACTGTTGAAATCTGGGTGATGTGTATATGGTGATATGTATATGTTCACTATATGCTTTTCCATATCTGTGATGATGAAACATTTTCGTATTGACTTCTTAAGTGTTTTACCTGCCTTTCTGAGCCCACAGTTGAGTTGTACCTGCAGTCCAAAGTGGTTACAGCATCACGGCTGCCAGACCACAGACACTAATTCTTGTTGTGCGGTGTGTTACTGCCAGCTCAGGGCCAAAAAAGCTGAATATCACCCCGGAGCTTTTATAAACTATTGTCTTCAGCTTATCCAGAGCAATTGAGTCTGGAGTAAAGACCAAAAGATTGACTTAGATAAAGTTGACTCACCAGCTCTTGGAGGATGGAAAGATGGCCTTAAAATAAAACAAACAAAAACCTTTTTGGCTTAATTTTATAGGACCACTATGAGACCACAGTCCTTCTATGATGGAAGTCATTCTTGTGCTAGAGGAGTGTGCCATATTCCAATGGCTGAGCCGTTCTGCCCCAAAACGAGAGAGGTATGTAGTCTTTCTAGAAGGTGTACCAGAATAAATCATATGGACTTGGGGTGGCATCTGGCATTTGGTTAACTGGCAGAACAGGTGGCCCCATACTCTCACTCAAGTTTGCTTTATATTATGCAAAGTCTTATGAAGAGTTATTTCCTCTTGCTAATAATGCCTCTGTTACTCTCAGTCATTTTAAGCTGAACCACTCAAAGTTGCAACCTTCCTTTTTAATAAGCTTTGATTTTGCTGTCTGGATACCTTTTAAATGATTTAACATAGAATATCACATTACTCAAGAGTATACAGTCTGGAGACAGATTACTTGGGATCAAATCTCTGCTCTTCAACAAAGTAGCTGTGTCCAAGAGGACAAATTATTTGACATCTGTGTGTTTCAATTATCTTATTGTAAAATGAAGATAATGATATCATGTACCTTATAAGACTGTGTGAGGGATGAGAAAGTTAATACTTAATGAAGTCTCTGAACCATGCCTTTCAGTTATGGAACATCCAACGGCTGGTAACTGCTTTGATGAATTAAATTACTATTACTGATCATCTAAAAATGGTCAGATTGGCAACTGTTGCCTTCGTGCTTAGTTTGGCCGTTACTACCCAGCCTTCTGTCTACTGTTACAGCCAAATCACAGAACTGTGGGGATAGCCCCACAAAGGCCAGTGGTGGTATAAGGTGTGGAATCACAGCGTTAGTTCCCAAGGGACAAAAATGGCTACCATGACTAAGAAGTCTGTTGCTTGTTCCACATGTGCTACTTCTCTTACAATCCCAGGTTTGAAAGTCAGACGCAACTCAAAAGATCAGAAGTATTGTTAGAGATGAACTGCCTCATAAAATCTGCCTTATAAGTTGACTTAGAGAATATAAATACCTAAACATGTTAATCATTCATATAATGTTAACACCTGCATATAGAGAGTAGATGATTTCTTTTAGCATATATGTTTTACCCTCCATAATCACAGAAAACCCATTTCCTTATAGTTAACAGCAAGGACACCTAAACTGAGAACACAGGGATGGGATAAATATTTCTAGTCTCAAACGAGAATTTGGAATCTAAAACCAAGTACTAGGGAAAGCCATTTCACATTTACCACGGCACACTCATTCTCTCTGACTTTAGGAAAGTACATTTTTTACATTTTTTTAAAGTGCCAGGTGAGGTTTGTATATGTATGTATAACATGTTTCTGGAAAGTTATTCACAGAATGTATCAGAAAGCTACTAGTCTTACCTCTAAAGTACCGATCTGCCCACATAATTTGCTATCCTAGGAAATAAGTGTGAATAAAATTCTTGTCCACTTCAAAATGGGGGCACCTTGAGAAGAAGTAGTCTAAGGAGAGAATATGCATGTTGGTATGAATCTGAGGTCAGTTCTCAGGCAAAATACAGTGACTTGGGGAACTAGTATTAGAAGTAGGTGGGGGAAGCACAAAGAAGCTATATAGAGCACATGCAAATGTGGGTCTGGGGTGATAATTTTCAGTAATACAAGTGAGCCTCCCTTGAAGCCAAATTAATTCAGCTAAAGGACCCTACATAAAGACTGAGAGAATGCTGGGGAAGGAAATTTAAGAAAAGGCAAAAATAAGCCTTCAGAAAGAGATTTTTAAATATTGTCTGAAAACTTGAAGAGTAATGATGCCGCCACTT
The DNA here is from genome assembly GCA_036589455.1 of Ateles fusciceps. Taxonomy (NCBI): domain Eukaryota; kingdom Metazoa; phylum Chordata; class Mammalia; order Primates; family Atelidae; genus Ateles; species Ateles fusciceps. The sequence continues at coordinate 8,018,162 of JAZHEH010001606.1, read as the reverse complement.
GGTAATTTTCGCTTTTGACATCCATATGATCTTTCATGTGCTGATGGAATAGGACCGTCATGATGAATTGTCAAGTGGCAAGCAAGGTACTCAGTGGTTGTACCATATTCTACCATTTATGTTAAAAAAATATATATATACACAAAGAAGTAAATATGTAAATATATGCAAATAAAATATCTTTGGAAAGTTAACAAAAAAACTGGTAACAGGAAATAGGGAAGATGGCAGATAAGAGACAGGGCTAACATGCAGCTCCCACATGGACAGACAGAACAGCATATAGAGACACTGTAATCTTTTGCTCCAAGAACCACCGTAGGAACTTACTAGGAAAACCAAAAGAATTCAAAGATCCTTTGAAAGAAGTGGCACACCACTGCAAATTCAGCAAAACAGGCAAAAAACTGAGTTCCCAAAGTGTGAGTTGGGGAGAACCTACCTCCAAACACACATCCCCACTGAGGAAATCTAAAAATCCAGATCATGGGAGAAGGATTTAACCTTACCTAGAGATGAAATGTATTTAGGGAGTTATGTGAAATATGAAAGTAGAAGTAGCAGCAGGAAGTGCCTTGGATGTATTCCCAGTCTCCACCTTGAGTCCAGGAAAGCCAGTCCTGACTATATCTCACAGTGGCCCTCAGGAAAGGCAGCCATTGGAATTGGAGAGGGATTGCAGGGCAAAGGAATGAAATTTTAGTGGTTTCAGCTGGCCACAAATTTTCTTGGGTGGACTAGCAAGAGCTTCTGCCAGTGGAGTGGGCAAACAGGAAAGGATGAGGTCCAAAAGCCATGCTTGCTTTCTTAGTGGGGTAGCTCACAGCCTGGGGCAAGGTCTGAGCAGTGCACTCTGGAAGTGAGACTAGCCTCACCAACTGCAAGGTAGCTGAGTGAGGCCTCTTGCTGCTGGATATCCCCCACTACCCTGGCGATATATATGATAAAGCAAAGGCAGCCAAGATCCCCTTTGAAACATAAACCCATTGGCCTGACAAACCACCCCCCACCCCCCAGTTCCCACAGTGGATGTAGCAAGACCTGCCCAAGAAGAGTCTGAGCCCAGACCCACCTAATCTTGCCGACCTGATGGTAACTCCCTACCCGCCCTGGTAGCTGAACTCAAAGCACAGAAACTCTTTAAAGCTTTATGGCCCTGCCTATTGCCCAAGAAACCAAAATAGTTACCTTGGGCATCTTAAGTCAAGCTTAGAGCCTCCTGCTACTGCTGCACCTGGTGCTCTCTTGAAAGTACCACCTCCTGGCTGGAGGCCAGTCAACTCAGGCCATTACAGCAACTCATGAAAGAATAACCCTGATCCCCGGAAGGAGAAGACAAGACCTAATTCCACTGCCTGCAACATCCTTGGTAACCATAGGTCCTGAGTGTGTCCACATGACAACTTCACTGTTAGCATAAGCAGCATTCAAGAGAGCCAGCACACTAAACATATCTACAACCAATGACTCCTGCAGAGTTCACTTCCCTGCCATCTCTACCAGAGCAGGTACTGGTAGCCACAGCTTGGAGACCCGAAGATGGATCACATTGCAGGACTCATTGCAGACATCCCCTAGCACCAGCCCAGAGCCTGGTACCCCCAATGGGTGGCTAGACCCAGAAGAGCAATAACAATCACTGCAGTCCGACTCTCAGGAAGCCCCCTCCCTAGGGGAAAGGGGGAGAGCACCACAAGGGATCACCCCATGGGACAAGAGAATCTGAACAGCAAACCTTGAGTTTCAGACCTCTCCAGTGAAATAGTCTACCAAAATGACAACCAGAAAAACATTTCTGGTAATATGACAAAATAGTGTTCTGTAAAACCCCCAGAAGATCACACCAGCTCCTTAGTAATGTATCCAAACCAAGAAGAAATCTCTGAATTGCCAGATAAAGAATTCAGAAGGCTGATTATTAAGCTATTGAAGGTGAAAACCAACATAAAGACATTTTAAAAAACAATACAGGATATGGATGAAAACTTCTCCAGAGAAATACATATAAAGAAAAAACAATCACAGCTTCTGGAAATGAAAGACACACTTAGAGACAACAAAATGCAGTGGAAAACTTCAACAGTAGACTAGAACCAGTAGAAGAAAGAACTTCAGAGCTTAAAGACAAGGCTCTTGAATTAACTGAATCAGACAAAAATAATTTTTTAAAAATGAATTAAACCTTCAAGAAATTTGGGATTATGTTAAACGGCCAAACCTAAGAATAATTGATGTTCCTATGGAAGAAGAGAAATCTAAAAGTTTGGAAAACTTACTTGAGGGAATAATTGAGGAAAACTTTGCTGGCCTTTCTAAAGATCTAGACATCCAAATACAAGAAGCTCAAAGAACACCTGGGGAATTTATTGCAAAAGGATGATCACCTAGGCACATATTTGTCAGACTACCTAAAGTCAAGATGAAACAAAGAATCTTGTGAGACAAAAACATCAGATAACCTATAAAGGAAAACCTGTCAGATTAACAGCAGACTTCTCAGCAAGCCAGAAGCCAGAAGGGATTGGACTCCCATTTTTAGCCTCTTGACACAAAATGATTCTCGGCCAATAATGTTGTATCCAGTAAAACTGAGCTTCATAAATGAAGGAGAGATCATCTTTTTCGGACAAATGCTGAATTTGCCACTACTGAGTCAGCACTACAAGAAATGCTTAAAGGAGTCCTAAGTCTAAATCTTGAAACAAAACCTTAAAATATACCAAAATAGAACCTCATTAAAGCATAAATCACACCAGACCTATAAAACAATAATACAATGGCAAAGAACAAGGTCTTTAGGCAAAAACTAGCATGATGAATAGAAACAGTATCTCACATTTCAATACTGATGTTGAATGTAAATGACCTAAATGCTCCACTTAAAAAAAAGATGCACAATGGCAGAATGGATAAAAAGGTACCAACCAAGTATCTGCAGTCTTCAAGAGAGTCACCTAGCACACATGGACTCACATAAACTTAAGGTAAGGGAGTGGAAAATGCTAGTCCATGCAAATGGAAACCAAAAGCTAGTAGGAATAGGTATTTTTATATCAGAAAAAAACAGACTTTAAAGCAACAACAGTTAAAGAGGGACATTATGTAATGATAAAAGGAGTAGTCCCAACAGGAAAGTATCACAGTTCTAAATATATATTCACTTAACACTGGAGCTCCCAAATATATAAAACAATTACTAATAGACCTAAGAAATGAGATAGATAGCAACACAATAATAGTGGGGGATTCAGTACTCCTCTGATGGCACTAGACAGGTCATCAAGACAGAAAGTCAACAAAGAAACAATGGATTTAAACTATAACCTAGAATAAATGGACTTAACAGATGTTTACATAACAATCTACCCAACAACTGCAGAATGTACGTTTTTTTATCAGCACATGGAACATTCTCCAGAATAGAACATATGATATTTCACAAAACAAGTCTCCACAAATTTAAGAAAATCAAAATTATATCAAGTATTATCTCAGATCACAATGGAATAAAATTGGAAGTTAACTCCGAAAGGAACCCTCAAAACTACAAATACATAGAAATTAAATCTCCTGAATGATCTTTGAGTCTACAATAAAATCAGATGGAAATTAAAATATTCTTTGAGTTAATGATTATAGTGACAACTTATCAATACCTCCGGGATACAGAAAAAGTGGTGCTAATTGGAGAGTTGATAGCATTAAATGCATACATCAAAACATCTGGAAGAGGACAAATAGACAATCTAAGGTCACACCTCAAGGAACTAGAAAAACAAGAACAAACCAAACCCAAACCTAGCAGAAGAAAAGAAACAACAGATCAGAACAGAACTAAATGAAACTAAAACAAGAAAATACAAAAAATAAATGAAACAAAAAACTGATTATTTGAAAAGATAAAATTGATAAACCGTCAGTGAGATTAATCAAGAAAAGAAGAGACAAGATCCAAATAAGCTCAATGAGAAATGAAACAGGAGATATTACAACCAATACCACGGAATACAAAAGACTATTCAAGGATACTATGAACGCCTTTATACACACAAACTAGAAAATCTAGAGGAGATGGGTAAATTCTTGGAAATACACAACTCTCCCTGATTAAATCAGGAAGAAATGGAAACCCCGAACAGACCACTAACAAGTAGCAAGATTGGAACAGTAATTTTAAAAAATTGCCAACAGCAACAAAAAAATCCAAGACCAGATGGATTCACAGCTGAATTCTATCAGACATTCAAAGAAGAACTGGTACCAATCTTACTGAAACTTCCAAAAGAGAGAGAGAGAGCAGGAATTCTTCCTAAATCTTTCTATGAAGCCAGTATCCCCCTAATTCCAAAACCAGAAAGGAACATAACAAAAAAAGAAAACTACAGGCCGATATCCCTGATATACATAGATGCAAAAACACTCAACAAATTACTAGTTAACCAAATTCAACAGCATATCAAGCTAATATACCATGATCAAGTGGGTTTCATACCAAAGATGAAGGGATGGTTTAATGTAGGCAAGTCAATAAATGTGATACATCATATAAACAGAATTTGAAACAAAAATTATATGGTCATCTTAGTAGATAGAGAAAAAGCATTTGAATTTGACACAATCCTGCATCTAGTTACAATTAAAACCCTCAGCAAAATTGGCATAGAACGGACATACCTCAAGGTAATAAAAGTCATCTATGACAAACCCACAGCCAAAGCAGTGGGGAAAGAACACCCTATTTAACAAATGATGCAAGATAATTGGCAAGCCAGACGTAGATGAAAAATGAAACAGGATCTTCATCTCTTACATTATACAAAAATAAGATACCACCGTAGTCCTGCAGAATGGCCATAATTAAAAAACAAAAAACAATAGATGTTGGTGTAGATGTGGTGAAAAGGGAACACTTTTACACTACTGGTGTGTGAATGTAAAGTAGTACAATGGAAAACTGTATAGCGATTCTTTACAGAACTGTCATGTGATCCAGCAATCCCACTCCTGGGGTTCTACCCAGAGGAAAATAAATCATATGAAAAAGACACTTGCACATGCATGTTTGTAGCAGGACAACTTACAGTTATAAAAACTATGGAACCAACTAAATGCCCATTGACCAATGAGTGGATAAAGAAAATGTGGTATATATACGTCATGGTGCAATGATTAATACTGTCAGCTTGATTTGATTGACGGATACAAAGTATCAATTCTTGGTGTGTCTGTGAGGGTATTGTCAAAGGAGATTAACATTTGAGTGAGTGGGCTGGGAAAGGCAGACTCACCTTTAATCTGTGGGCACAGTCTAATCAATTGTCAGCATGGCTAGAATATAAGCAGGCAGAATAATGTGAAAAGAGAGACTGGCCTAGCCTCCCAGCCTACATCTTTCTCCCATGCTGGATGCTTTCTGCCCTGAACATTGGACTCCATGTTCTTCAGTTTTGGAACTCAGACTGGTTCTTTTTGCTCCTCAGCTTGCAGATGGCGTATTGTGGGACCTTGTGATCATGTGAGTTAATATTTAATAAACTCCCCTTTATATATCTATTCCATTAGTTCTGTTCCTCTACAGAACTCTAATACAGATTTTGGTACCAGGAGTGGTTAAAGGAACAGAATATTAAGGATGGAGTTCTTTTGTTGGTTTGGGGGGTTCTGGAGTTGGCTGCTAATATGATTAGACCCAAAGATGCTAAGGCCTCTACTTCTAATAATATGGAGAACACTGATAGTCCTTGGCATGAACTGTTCAGAGAGTTATGCAAAAGAAATGCATTTGATACTTCTGATTCATCATTCGTGAGAAGCAAGGACTCTACATAATACCTTTGACCATATGTGGAGTCACCTTTAGTGACTCTGTACATAATACCTTTGACCATATGTGGAGAACCAAGGAACACAATGAAGCTGGTTGGTTGCTCCTAAGTTCAGTGGACAAAGTGATGAAAGAAAATAATGAACTCAGGGATTCTGTCTCCCAGTTTCAGAAGCAGATACTGAACCTCAAATATGCTAAGATTGTGCTGAATGAGAGTCTCATCTCCTCTAGAGAAAGAACCGAAATTGTGGAAAAACAGATACAAGCTCTTATCAAGTGAGTGGCTGACCTGCAATGAAAGGTACATGCACAGCCTCGTCACGTGTCTACTGTTGAACTGAGAGTTGATTGAAAACAAGTGAGACCCTGCAACTTGGAATGGGGATGTGTGGGAGGACCCTGATGAAGCTGGGGACACTGAGTTTGTAAACTCTGATGAACCTTTTTTGCCAGAAGAAACAGCTTTCCCATCCCCAGAAGTGGCAACATCCTCTCCCTGACCTATGCTGCCATCAGCCTTTTCACCTTTGTCTGAGGAGATACACCCTGCACTGCCTGAGGCAACAGTGATGGCCTCCCTTGAGGCAGTTGCCAGGCAAGATAATGTTGATTCTTCCCAGGAGCCACCCCCAAGACCCCCATTTGCTTCTAGACCTATAACTAAAGTCCCCATAGGCCCCTAGAGGTGAGGTTGAGATTGTGACCCATGAGGAGGTGTGCTACACTCAGAACCACTTGGGTTTTCCAATTTATATAAACAGAAATCTGGAGAACAGGCATGGGAATGGATACTAAGGGTGTGGGATAATGGTGGAAGGAACATGAAGTTGGATCAGGCTGAATTTATTGATATGGGCCCACTAAGTACAGACTCTGCATTTAATGTTGCAGCTCTGAGAACTGAAAAAATAGTTTACTTGCTTGGTTAGCTGAAATATGGATTAAAAGATGGCCCACTGCAAACAAGCTGGAAATGTCTGTTCTACCTTGGCTTAATTTAGAGGAAGGTATCCAAAGGCTTATAGAGATTGGGATGATGGAATGGATTTGTCATTTTAGACCTACTCACCCCTGCTGCGAGGGTCCAGAAGATATACCCTTGACCAATGCCTTGTGAAATAGATTTGTGAGGATAGCATCTGCATCTTTGAAGAGCCCTGTAATTGTTCTTCTCTGCGTGTCAGATCTAACTTTGGGAACCATAGTCACTCAACTACAAACTTTAATTGCAGTGGGAATAAGTGGATTCCAAGGTGGCAGGGGCCATGTGGTGGTACTCAACCCTCAAAGGCAAGGTGGTCATAGCTACGTAATGGGCAGCAGAGGGAAAATGGCAATCAGAATAGTCTGACTCATGTAAAGCTTTGACATTATCTAATTAATCACGGCATTCCTAGAAGTAAAATTGATAGGAAGGCTACTGCATTCCCACTTAATTTATACAAGCAGCAAACTTCTAGGTCAAATGGACAAAAAAACTAATTTGAATTATAAAAACAGAGAATCACAGCCCCTCAACCAATTTCTAGACTTGAGCCAGTTTACAGATACAGAACCCGTTGAATGAAGTGGGGGCTGGGTTCCCTTGAGGAAGGACCCCACTATATTACAATTTAAGCTGTGAGTATTTCTCCCATCCTTCCCCAAGGAGACCTCCAGCCTTTTACCAGAGTAACTGTGCATTGGGGAAAGGGAAATAATCAGACATTTCAGGGACTACTGTATACTGGGCTGACATTGATTCCAGGGAACACAAAACATGACTGTGGTCCTCCAGTTAAAGTAGGGGCTTATAGAAGTCAGGTAATTAATTAACAGAGTTTTAACTCAGGTCTGACTTACAGTAGGTCCTGTGGGTACCCGGACTCATCCTGTGGTCATTTCTCCAGTACCAGGATGCATAACCGGCACTGACATACTTAGCAGCTCGCAGAACCCCCACATTGGCTCCCTGACTGGTAGAGTGAGGGCTATTATGGTGGGAAAGGCCAAATGGAAGTCATTAGAGCTGCCTCTACCTAGAAAAGTAGTAAATCAAAAACCGTATTGCATCCCTGGAGGGATTGCAGTGATTAAGGACTATCAAGGACTTGAAATACGCAAGGATGGTGATTCCCACCACATCCCCATTTAGCTCTCCCATTTGGCTTGTACAGAAGACAGATGGATCTTGGAAAATGACCATGGATTATCATAAGCTTAACCAGGTGGTGACTCCATTTGTAGCTTTTGTACCAGATGTGGTTTCATTGCTTGAGCAAATTAACACATTTCCTGATACCTGGTATACAGCCATGGACTTGGCAAATCTTTTTTCTCCATTTGTGTCCATAAGGCCCACCAGAAGCAATTTGCCTTCAGCTGGGAGGGCCAGTAATACACCTTTACTGTCCTACCTCAAGGGTATATCAACTCTCCAGCTTTATGTCATAATCTTATTTGGAGAGACCTTGATCACTTTTTGCTTCTGCAAGATATTATATTGGTCCATTACATTGATGACAGTATGCTGATTGGATCCAGTGAGCAAGAAGTAGCAAACACACTGGACTTACTGGTGAGAGATTTATGTGCCAGAGGATGGGAAATAAATCTGACTAAAATTCAGGGACCTTCTGCATTTTTAGGGGGTCCAGTGGTGTGGGACCTGTCAAGATATTCCTTCTAAGGTGAAGCGTAAGTTGCTGCATTTGGCCCCTCCTGCAACCAAGAAAGAGGCACAATGCCTGTTGGTCCTATTTGGATTTCAGAGGTAACACATTTCTCATTTGGGTGTGTTACTTTAGCCCATCTATCAAGTGACCCAATAGGCTGCCAGTTTTGAATGGAGTCCAGAACAGGAGAAGGCTCTGCAGTATTTCCAGGCTGCTGTGCAAACTGCTGTGTCATTTGGGCCATATGACCCAGCAGATCCAATGGTGCTTGACTAATATAATGGAATACTCTCAGCCATAAAAAGAGAAAAAAATAATGGCATTTGCAGCCACCTAGATGGAGTTGGAGACCATTATTCTCAGTGAAGTAGCTCAGGAATGGAAAACCAAATGTTCTCATTTGTACGTGGGGAGCTAAGCTATGGGGTTGCAAAGGCATAAGAATGGACTATATACAAAGGCAATATAATGGACTTTGGGGCCTCAGGGGGAAGTAAGAGGGGGGGTCAGGGATAAAAGACTACACATTGGGTGCAGCGTATACTTCTTGGGTGACAATTGCATCAAAATCTCAGAAATCAGTACCAAAGAGCTTACACATACCACAATAAGCCATCTGCTTCCCAAAAACTATTGAAATGAAAGAAAGCCTGGTAATAGTGGTTTCCCTTGGGAAGGGACAGTGGTTTTATTATTTAAGTTTTGTACCATGTACAAACATGTGTTCCAAAACCAGTGTTACTTCTATTCATTTTAGGAGTTAATCTGAAACTCATGAAAGTCCAGACATTAAATCTATTTAGTCTGGTGATCTAATATTGCTAGTTCTTGGTGAGGGTTGTGGTAGTTTCAATATCACATCTGTCTAGTAGTTCACAGTACTTACATGAAGTAAGAAAATGAAATCATCTTAACCCCAGACCTGGACCTTGACCCTGTATTTAGTATTTTTTGCTACCTTAAGATAATGTTAACTGTTCTTAAGGGAGTGCAACATGCTAGTTCAAGTGGCCAACACATATTCATAGCCTCCATTTCTTCCTCCTCACAAGCATGGTTCCTATCTCCCAAAGTGCCAGAGTGATGGTGCGGATTTAATTGTCAAGGGCCATTCATCTCTAGAAGCACTCTGAACTTTAGCCAAGGCATACAGCTCAGTTATTCAAAATCTTTAAAGACATTATTGAACCACCAGGAGTGGGCTTGGTATGTCTTAACTTTGGGGAAAAAAGAGGGGGTAGAGATTTAGGCTTTTGCATTTATAACATACATTTTTTTAAGAAAAAGTGTAAGTTAAGCATAATTTTATTTTCAGCATTTGTAAGATAAACGTGATGTAGCATCAACTGTTCATTGTCCATAGCTTGCTAAATTTTGAGTTGCAAGGCTCTTGTTAAAATTCTGTTTCCCTTTGCAGTGGCACAGTATAAGTTATTTTTTAAGGAAATAGGTTAATTTGTTTATGTGATGAACACATGTGCAGGTAAGACTTTGCCTAGATTGGAGAGTTTTACTTTGAGTCACTCCACTTTATTTGTATAGTGTCCCTGTAACCTTAGCCAACTATGTGTAGAAGCTGCCAGTATTAATAATCGTTAGAAGACCAGGTTAGCATTTGTGCATACAGTGTTTACAGCATACTTGGCATGCTTCTATGCTGATATATACCTTAGTTCATTTAATATTCCTCATAAGTTTGAGTTACGCATTACCACTATTCACAGTTTACACTTGAGAAAACTAAGGCATACAGAGATTAGATTATTTTTTAACAGTGCTTCAGTAAGTTAACAGTTAAGTTGAAAAGACTATTTTTTAAATTAAAAGGGTACATTGAAGCATAAGCTAAGAAAAGCGAAGTTAACCTGAAGATTAGATGTACAGTATTAAATAAAACACTGGAGAAACTGATCAAACTTTTTAATGATGTTTCTAAAAATCCATGCCTAGCCTTGCCACTAAAAGAATTCCAAGATGATTATCCCTGAACAGAAAAATATTAGCACAAATCTGTGGAAAGGCAATAGGCAAAAGAGAAATCACTTTTTAACCAGAAAAAGGTTTTTCAAAAGTCTTCAGATTCTGTAGTTTTGAAAGTAATGAGAATTAACTTATCAGAAGCCTGGAAATGGAACTCAACACACCTGTTTGAGAACATGAGCGACGACAGACACCTTAGCTTAGCCTGCAAGGCTAAAGGCTAAGACTCAAGTCTGTATTCTCAAACCAGCTTAGTCTCTTAAAGTTGTTAAGCAAATGAGATTAAAGCATATAGACAAATGCTTGGTGAGTAGAAAGAGCTCAGTGCTTGCTTGTGTAGCTATTAGTTTCTATGTGCAAAGGGCTAGGGGAACAGAGGATTATGTAAGTGAGAAGGGGTCCAGGAAACACCCTTCTGTGGTCTTCTAAGTTTTTTTCTGAGAGGCTGGCAGATACTAGGCATTTATTATAGTGACAGATCATCTTTAAGAAATTAACTTGTTAAACATCGGAGGAAAATGCAGCCTTAAGTGGTACATGTACTTGTATGTTTTGAAGTTTCTGGTTTTTCTTTTCTAGGTTCTTATAGAGACTGCTAAGAAGCTAGGACTCCGGTGCCACTCAAAGGGGACAATGATCACAATTGAGGGACCTCGTTTTAGCTCCCGGGCAGAAAGCTTCATGTTCCGCACCTGGGGGGGCAGATGTTATCAACATGACTACAGTTCCAGAGGTGGTTCTTGCTAAGGAGGCTGGAATTTGTTATGCAAGTATTGCCATGGCGACAGATTATGACTGCTGGAAGGAGCATGAGGAAGCAGTAAGTGGAATTCTCTTCTGAGCACATATGATGTGCGTTTCTGGGTGCCAATAAGAGGGTGTCTTAATTGTTTATTTCTTTTACACTAGTTTCTGAAAGTGCCTTTCTACAAGGTTTGGAAGTTGTCAATATTTTCTATAGGTCCCATTGGAAAGTAAGAACAAAGATCATAGGAAAGAAAGAGACGCTTTTGCCTAAGGAGCAACAGTGAGTAGTACATTGTAGGCATGTAGATGTGTTGGGAATCATACCGAGACTTGGGCCTTATCTTAAGGATAAAGGTATATTTTGATTGCCAGTTTCTTCTGCTATGCCACTGGTTTTTGTTTTCAAGAACCCTTTCCTGGTGAGAGGGCTGTATGTTCACACTGATCTATTTAACCTACCGTGGCTGGATACTATGTTCAGCATAGAAACGTGACAGCAAACAGACAGGTCCTTAAGGAGCCAACGTTCTGTTATGGGAGATAGAAGTCAAGTAAACCAATGTAAGAAAGCTAATGGTTATAAAGAAATAGAATGGTGAGGTACAAGGGTACCTACTGAGTTGACCAGACCAAATATTTGAAGTATGAGAAGCCTTCCTGTTTTAAGTGTGATGGGCAAAAAGGGCATGATTGAGTAGAGTGGAAAGGAGGGAGACGGGAGAAGGGAGAGAGAGGAGGGATGCATTACGGCACAGCCAGGCCATATAGACTGTGTTAAGGGTTTCAAATGGAAGGTCAGTGAGGGGTTCAGGCAGCGAAGGCAGCAGGATCCAGCTGGAATTTGAGGACACTGGAAAAATGAGGTCAACTTCCAAAACAAATACTTTCCTTGTGGAAATGTTTAAACATCTACATAAGTACAGGGTGGAGTGTAATGAATTCCAGGTACCCATCACCCAGGTTCCACAATTAGCCATGGCCAGTCTTGCGTCATATGTATGTCCCTACCTATTTCTGTCTCCCCCTGCCCTCATCTTGAAGTAAATATTTTCCTAAAGGGTCTTTTTAAAAATTAAATTATAACCATACCATCATTGTACAAAAATGATGATATTAATTTCCTAATATAATCAAATATTTAGACTTGATTTTTCCTTCAGTCTCATAATTTTTAACAATTTGATCAAATCAGAATCCACAATCCATATGTTGTATTTTAATGATGTACCTCTTATCACAATCTAATTTTCACCTCCTTCTCTTTTTATTCCTTGTGTTACTTGAAGAAACTAGATCATTTGTCCTGTCATTTATCTCATTTTAAGATAAAGAAAAGGACAAAACTGCAGTCACTTTTGAAGTAAGGAAAAAATTAGGGGCGACCTTTCTAAGCACATTGAGGGTAAGTGACATCTCCAAAGAGGCCTTTACCACCATTTTAGAGAGTTCTTTGTTTTACTGTCTAATTTCACATAAAACTGGGTTAGATCTTCTGGCCACCTGTCCATCCATGTGTACAGTGTTTTGGGTCATAGATGAACACAGGTTCTTTGGTTTTCATGAGTTCCTTATGATGACTCCTCAGTGTAAGAAACTGTTTGCTTAGTACTAGGATGCCTTTTCTGTAAGAGATTTGCCAATTCTTACATTAAGTCACAACATAATATCTTATTTGGCAGCTTCGGTAACCTAAGGAACAACACAGCCTTATGATGTCAAGAAGCTGCTTCCAATTAGTAGGAAATTCCAGCCCCTGCCACACCCTGAGAGTGGTTTGCTTCCTGCCTGTGCCTTTCTGCTCAGTCTAATAACATATGTCCCCTCCTTTGTAGAACCAGCAGTGATTTCCTTTAGTAGCCAAATGAGGTTGGGGAAACAGTCAGCTGGAGCTACTTTGTTGAAAAGCAGAGAAACTAAGCTCTGTAAATGGTAAGGCTTGAAGATAGTGTTAAATACCACAAGGAAGGCACAGATAAAGATGGCATTATTTCAGCCAATTGTGTATGTCATTGTGCCTTGTGCGTATGTGCAGCCTGGCATGGCAAGAAGGATTTGAGTTCTATAAAGCCATCTTCAGATTCTAGTTGCTCCATTTACTGTCACACTGGGCGAGCTATTTCAGTTGTTTACTCTTCTGTAGAATGAAGCCAGGGTTCTGGGTGAGAAGTGGAAGTTGTTTAGTCATTATTCTGACCTTGAAGGATTACTGGAAGAATTAAACCAAATGATATATGTGAAACAACTAGTATAGTGCTGGCTCATAGGAGGGTGATTATCAGATGGTGGCTCTGATGGAGTGGGGGGCCTGAGAGGTAGCATTTGAGCTGCACCTGGAACAGAGGGTTTATTATGGGAAGGTCAGTAGGAAGGACATTTTGGGTGGAGCCCAACAGCTGGAACAAAGAGAAGGGACATCAGGGTCTATACAGAAGTAATCAGTCACAGGAAAAACATATAAGGAAATGAGTAAATACAAGGCAAATTTCTTGGATGCTTCATGTCTCTGCATTCAAATACTCAGCTTAAAACATACCATTTTCATGTACCTGGCAGATACCCAGCCTGTCACTGCTTTGTGTCCCCATAGTATTGTGAACTCCCCTCTGCTACAATGTTCATCATTTTTTCCTAAACACGTCTTGGTGTTTATGAGCGAGATCTGGACTCTACTTAAGGAAATAGAAAGGTGTAATCATTATGGCCCTGAATGTGGGATTTCTTCACAGCATAGTAAGGCATGTCAAGTACTCTATCTCTGATGGTAATTTTATATTCACTTTCTTCAACTTTTTCTTATGAAGCTGTTTTAATCATATACAAAAGTAGCCAATAGTACAAACTTCCATGAATGCAGCATCTGGCTTCAACCATTATATTAACATACAACCAATATAATTATTACTTCCATCAGTAATTTTATCCATAAACACTTCAGGAGGTGTCTAACATGACCACATTATCATTTTCATTCTCCAGTAATAATTCTTTAATATACCCAGCCATAATTTAAATTTCTAGTTAAATGCCTTAAAGTATTTTGTTGGTTGCAAGCTTTTTGTGAAGGAGCCAGGTCATTTGTCCTGTTGAGTTTCCCACAGTCTGAATTGCTGAAATCATCTCCTTAGAGTAGTTTAATAGGTTTCTCTGTCCTCTGTATTGTCTATAAATTGGTAGCTAGATTTAGAGATTCGATCAGATTTAGGTGTCTTAAGGTAGCATTTTATTTTTCCATCAGGAAGCACATAATGAGTGGTTTATTTGTTTGAGATTTTGTTTGTTTAGTTCGGTTTGTGATGTTAGCAGCCAATCCATTAACTCACTGGGAACCATAAAAATGGTGGTATTTTAATTACACATTTGACAGTTCTGTTTAATTATCCAGTGTAGCAATAGTTTTAACACTGTAATCCATTTGACTGTGGACATGAAGAGAACAGCCACATCTTTCTAGACCATACCTAACCCATTATACATCTGAGATATTTTCTCAGATGCCATATTGAAATCTGTATTAGTCTGTTACCACATTGCTATGGAGAAATACCTGAAACTGGGTAATTTACAAAGAAAAGAGGTTTGATTGGCTTATCGTTCTACAGGCTGTACAAGAAGTGTGATGCTGGCATCTGCTCAGCTTCAGGGGAGGCCTCAGGAAACTTCCAATCATGGTGGAAGGCAAAAGAAGAGTGAGGCATCTCACATGGTGGGGGCAGGAGCAAGAGAATGTGAGGAGAGATGCTATACACTTTTAAACAGTCAGATCTCACAAGAACTCACTATCAGTAGAACAGCACCTGAGGATGCTGTTTAACTATTCATGAGAAATCCAACCTGTTGATCCAGCCACCTCCCACCAGGCCCCACTTCCAACAGTTCAACGTGAGATTTGATGAGGACACAGATCCAAACCGTATATAAATTCATCAGTGCTTTTCAGACATGTCACTGAGTTTCTCTAGGACCTCCCTGCTAGGACTAAGACCGTCTTGATAAATGCAGAGCTTGAACTCAGAGGATTAAACATAGAATAAACAGACTTCACAAGTCAGGTTTTTCTTAGTCTTTCGGGACTGTTGTAACAAAATACCATAGCATGGGTGGCTTCTGAATAACAGAAGTTTATTTTCACATTTCTGGAAGTTGGAAAGTCCAAGATAAAGGGACTTGCACATTTGGTGTCCAGTGAGAGCCCCACTTTCTCACAGACAGCCATCTTCTCACTGGAACCTCACAAGGTGGAAGGGCCCCTCGAAGAATGGCACTGGGGTCTCTTTTGTAAGGTCTCTAATCCTATTCACGAGGACTCTGCCTTCATAACCTAATTGCCTCCCAAGTGCCCAACTTCCAGATACCCTACATTGAGGATTAGGTTTCCACAGATGAATTTGAGGGGGGACACAAACATTTAGACCATAGCCAGGCTAGAACTCAGGAAAATGTTTTATGACAAGCAGTGGAATTTTAAGTTCAAGTAACCTCCGGTGCTGTTATTTCTCTAGGTTTCGGTGGACCGGGTCTTAAAGACCCTGAAAGAAAATGCTAATAAAGCCAAAAGTTTACTGCTCACTACCATACCTCAGATAGGGTCCATGGAATGGTCAGAAACCCTCCATAGCCTGAAGGTAAGTGTCAGCCATGTGCAAGCAGACGTGTCTATAGACCCTCCATTGCCTTCTTTTCTTATTTGCATTTCACCTTTGGTCCTCATGTATTTTATGCCAGCTTAGATGTTTTCAAAAAGTTTTTGTGACAATTTGCTACCATACCAACCACTTGTGAAACTGAGCACCTGGTAATGCAAGACTATTGAAAGCTGGGGTTGAGAGAGTTTTATTATCTAGTGTACCAGGTTCTTCACATTGTCCTGCTCTGTAATATATCCCAAAGTCTTACTTCAGAAGATTGATAGTGCTTTTTCTCCATATCGCTTACATTGTTGACAAAGCTATTTTCTCTTTGGCAGATCCATTGAAATTTGTGGCAATCCTTTAAAGCCAGAACTCTGACAGTAGTACCAAAATGGTGCCAGAAAATATCTGCTTAAGGTTAAACTTGCATCAAACTAAAACAGTAATTAATGATAAACATGGGATGGTTGCAGATTGATAGCTTTCCAACTCTAGTATTAATTCCCAGAATATAATTTAAACTGACTGAAAAACTCAGTGTTGCAGGATTTGTCTTTGGGTACTTTGTGACTCTTCTTAACCACATAGGTAAAGACTTGCCTCAAACTGATCAGATACTGCATTCTCATACTATCCAAAGAGACTTCATACCTTGAAGTCTCCTAGAATACACCTGTGCTTTTGGTTCTTCTGGCAGTGGTGGAGAGAGGATTTGAAAGGTTATCTAAGCCCTCCCTACCCGAATTACCACCTAGGAGCTCTGGAATGAGAGAGCCACAATTTTAGTATAATGAGAACATTGTATGGTGGTAAGTGACTGACAATCACTGGGCATGGCAGAGTCTTGATTTGTAGTGTTTGCTGATATATGTGTTACAAGTGCTCCAGTATGGCCAATTTCACACTACTAATGTGAAGCCACTGATGTGTTGAGAATTGATACACATAGTCAGCTCTTGCAAGCTGATGTGAACAGGATCCAGCACACCACTGTAAATAAGGTGTCTCTCAGCAGTTAGGACTAACAAGAATGTTGGAATTTGTATCTTCCCTACTAAGAAACAAATCTATTGGTTTCAACACTGTATACCTAGGAGCTAAATGCTATTTAATGAATAAATGATATCCCATTTTCCCCATGAAGTGTTTTATCATAATAGGATACAGGAAACCCTTACTATTAGAATGAAAAGGGAAAAAATAAAGTCTGAGTGCAGTCAGATGGCACACCTGGAGCTTGCATAAAAAGCGCACGTTGGTTTGCTAGAAATGTGACTTATATTTGTGCTATTACTAGCAAAATGTTACAGAATTTTATTTAAGTCTCCCAACTGACCCCCACTTTGACCATAGTCTTTCAAGCTTGAAGTTAATTTCTCAAGTAATAAATTTACTGTTTTAGCTTCACTTCTAAATAAAAATGCTTGAAGGGTAGAAATCAGTGTTCTCCTTTCTTGGAGCTTCTAAAATTGTGTGTAAAATTGTGTGGCTTTATTTGTATACATTTTAAAGAGGGTTAGTTTATGTAGTTTTCATCAGATTCTCAAAGTGGGGGGGGATATGATATATGTATATGACATAAAGAGAGAAAATGAAGAATTCTGCTCTAGTCAAAACTGAGAATGTTGGCCTTCATTCTCTCACGTTAAGGAACACCATACTAATAATCTCTTATTTTGGGGTAGTATTTTTAGTCCTCTAAGCACTGAAACGTGTATCATTCATTCACTCACTAACTCATTTCAGAAACACTTAGCAGCCACTGTGTGTCAAGGTCTGGTTTGCAAAGATACTTAAAGACTTGTGATGATGCTCCTATGATGTTTGGAGATACAGACACATAAAAATTTCAATTATTTATTGCAGTGGGATAAGGATAAGGGATGGAGGTTGCATAAACAATAATCCAGGTTGGGGGCTGATATGGCAATAAGTGATTATCAGAACAATGCTCTGAGATAAGCATTATTGACCCCACTTTACAGGAAAGGGAGATGAGGAACCGAGAGTTTAGAGTACCTAACGTCTCACTTTCTGGTTAGTGAACTTGAAAATTATCTGGAGAGTTTATTTAAAGTGTATTTTTCCTGAGTCCTCACTTTGGTCTATAAAATCAAAATCCATTTTTTAACAAACATCTCAGTAATTACACCCACATGTGAATATCACTGCCTCCTTTCTTCCTTTCAGAATATGGCCCAGTTTTCTGTTTTATTACCAAGACATTAAAGTAGCATGACTGCCCAGGAGAAAAGAAGACATTCTAACTCCAGTCATTTTGGGAATTCCTGCTTAACTTGAAAAAAATATGGGAAAGACAAGACATTATATGTATTAGAGACTCCTAAATGACTTGGACAACTTCAAAATACAGAAGAAAAGCAAATGACCAGTAAACGTGGGAAAAAAATTTTACATTTTAGGAAAAACAAAACAAACACCATTTTCTTCTCCCCCTATTAAATTCGCAACAATAAAGGGTGGAGGGTAATCTCTACTTTCCTATGCTGCCAAAGAATATGAGGAAGAAATGGGACTCTAGTTATTTATTGATGCGACTGTAAATTGGTACATTATTTCTAGAAGGCAATTTGGTAAAATGCATCAAAAGGCTTAAAAATACTGGCATACTTTGTGTTGGTAACTCTACATCTAGGAATTTCTCTTTAAAACCGTATCTCAGATACATGCAAACAATTATGTATAATGAAGGGTGTTTAATAATGATAGTGATAATAGCAAATAATTAAAACAATCTGACTACCTAGCAATTGGAGATAAATTATGTCTTAGTTATAATTAGATTGTGAATCAGCCAACTGAAAATCCTTTTCGAATATTTTAATATCCTAAAAAGACATGTTTGCTCTATATATGAAATGAAAAAAATGGATATGGTAGCATTTTATAGTACTAGTTTTGCTTTAAAATGCTGTATATATATACAAAAAAAACTCAAGAAATATATATATAACCTTGTTACTGTATTTGGGGGAGGGATACTGGGATAGTTTTTATTTTCTTTGAATCTTTCTGTGTGTTCACATTTTTCTACAATGAATATAGTCAAATAGTAAAGTTGTTGTAAAAATAAAAATGGATTAGAAAAATCCAGTTCTTGAAAACACTGTTTTTGGTAATGAAGCAGAATTTAAGATGGTAATATTAAAATGAATGTCATTTAAGGAAGTTACATCTTTATTCTGCTCAAGAAAAGGATCATTGATTTCTACAGTCAGAACAGTACTTGGATTTGCAACAGCTTTCTGAGAAAAACTAAGTGTTTAATAGTAAAGTAGTCTAAAAGTTAAACTATTTAAAAGACTTAATGCACATATTATGGTTCTGATATTTTTTTAAAGTAATGTTTGATTTTACTTTTTATGAGAAAGTATTTTACATGAGTTGATTTTTGCTTTTTAATAAAATAGAGTGGAAGCTTACTTTTTAAACTCTTTTTTATTGTTACTTTTATAGAAATGCTTTTTGTTTTCTTCAGTTTATCATGGGGAGATCTTTTTCCTCAGAATTATTTTCTTTTCACTGTAGACTATTATAGGATACTTTAGGATCAGGATACAGAACCTTTTATTTAAAAAGTTTGTAAAGTCAATGTGTTTGTGTTTGTGAGATTGACTTCAAGATAATAAGCTGCTAATTGTAAACAAAACAGTTACCGTCCAGTATTAATCTGAGTCATTAGTGTGAGCCATTTGGGTCAAGTATGATTATGACCCTTGGATTCCCTGATGTAGTATCAAATTTCAGTTCTGATTGTCCATTAGTGATCCACAGAGAACTTAATGAACCTGAACCCAGGCTTCGCTAGTGCTGTAGCCTGTGATGGTTTTCACTGCAGTATGCTATATATGTAGATGGTACCTTACTTTCCCTCATTCTTAGTGGGTGTCTAAGAATGTCAGGGCAAAAATATGGGCATTTTTCTTGTGTTCAGAAAGTATAGTTTTCTCCAACTTGCAGAGGTACTTTTCTTGATTAAATCACCTTCCCTAGCAACATCATTTTCAGACTAATCATATGAATGCAGTGTACTTTTTTTCTTTTTCCCAATCATTCATTCCTTATACAAAGCCAAGATAATTTTCCTCAAACCTATACTTGAGCATATTGTTGAAGAACACTTCCTAGAACACTTCTCACTTGTGATGCTGCGCTTTTTTTTAAGCTAGTAAATTGAGTGAACACCATGGTTAGTTGTGAGCATTTTGGTTTCCCCAAAGAATGGATGGTGAGCATCATGGGAAAGCTGTAGTTTAGTGACTTAGCCGCTTATTGATTAATAGATTTGCATGTACATAGAAATCTTTGTTGGCATTATAATTTGCTGTTGTGTTTGCCATTGAATTTCATGGTTTTGAGAATGACATCCTGGCCCTGTTGTCTTCAAGGGTCACAATCCTTGTGACCTGGCCCCTGTTCACTGCCCCCTTTGCTGGCACAAGTCACTGTGCAGGGCCAGAAGTAGCTACCATGGCTTGTATCAAGGAAGAAAGTTCCGGGACAGCGGCGACCTCATGAGCAGAGGATGTTGAACTTCCCTGAAGAGGGAGTGACTGAGGCGACCTTTGAACTACCCCCAACCAGCCACCCTGCAGGTGCCATGTGAGCCTGCTCTGGCATCTTCAGGATGCTCCTGGAGCCTGTCCTCTGGCTGTTACCTCAGAGGCATGGTGGTTGTGGCCACACCAACAACTATTTTCCAAATAAATCATTGTTCATTCTTGTTACAGTGGCCCGAACATGTTTTGAATTTTCTCAGCAAGCATTTAGCCAGCACTTAACCAGAGAAACAACCTGATAAGGTTTCGAGGAGCATCTGCTGGGTTAGGAAGTCATAGACTGAGGAGTTTGTGCCGCATTTGCAGAGTCCCTTCTTGATATGGTTTGGCTGAGCCCCCACTCAAATATTATTTTGAATTATAGTTTCTATAATCCCCATGTGTTATGGGAGGGACCCAATGGGAGCTAATTAAATCATAGGAGTGGTTACCCCCATGCTGCTGTTCTTGTGATAGTTCTCACAAGACCTGATGGTTTCATAAGGGGCTTTTCCCTCTTTTGGCACTTCTTCCTGCTGTCATATGAAGAAGGACGTGTTTGTTTCCCCTTCGGCCATGATTGTAAGTTTCCTGAGATATTCCCAGCCATGTGGAACTGTGAGTCAATTAAACCTCTTTCCTTTATAAATTACCCAGTCTTGGGCAATCCTTTAGAGGAGCGTGAGATCTAGTACACTCCTCAGATGTTTTGAAGATTGTTGCACTTTGGAACTACCAGTGTGCACAGAATCCTGCTCAGGGAATGCATTGGCCCAGCCAGGCAAAGAACTGAAGTTTCAAGATGGAAGAACCTGTGTTGTCCTCATAATAGTATAAAATAATTGAAGATAAGCAAGAAGAACAGCAGTGAATGAAGACCATGGAAGAAAAGAAATGCCAAAGATTGAGGAAATCTACCAAGACTAGGAGGGTAGTTCAGAGGAAGCTGTTTCAGGGCCTGTTTGCCAGCTATGCCATTGAGAACCTGGGGATCTTGAAGAATTAGGGAATTTCTTCAGAAAGACAATCTCAGCATGCATTATTTCTTTGTTTTGGAGATTCACTGATGTTGTTTCATGCATCTGTAGCTTGTGCCTTTTTATTGCCTAGTAGTATTCTGTCATATGCCTGTCTTACAGTTTGATTATTCACCTGTTGATGAATGTTTGAATTGTTTCCATTTGAGGAACTTTATGAATAAAGCTGCTATAAGCATGAAATTACAAGTCTCTTTGTGAACATATTTCTACTTGTGCAAATGCCTGCACTACCACAAGTAATTTATAAGAATTCCAGTTGTACAGTATTCTTGCCAAAGCTTGGTATTGTCAATGTTTTTAATTTTAGCCATTCTATTGGGTGTACTTTGATATCTCATTGTGGTTTTGATTTGCATTTTTCTGATCGAAGACATTGAACTCCTTTTAATATGTTTATTGGCCATTCACATATTTTTGTGAACTATCTGTACAAATATTTTTGTTCATTAAAAAATTATGTTTTGTTTTATTGTATTATAAGAACTGTTTATATATTCTGGATACAAACTTTCAGATATATATATGTATTATTACTATTCTTAGTCTTTACCTTGCCTTTTTATTTTCTTAATGGTGTCTTTCAAATAACAAGTTTTTCATTTTCATGAAGCCTCATTTATCAATTTTTTTATGGATGGTGCTTTTTGTGTGTTCCAAGCAATCTTTGCCCACTCATTGAAATACCTGTGTGCCTTTGTCAAAATCAGTTTACCATGTATCTGTGGATCTGGACGATCTATTTATTTGTCATTGAGCTTCATGTCTCTTCTTATGCCAAACCCCACTGTCTTGATTATTGTGGCTTTATAGTGTCTTGAAAGTAAGTATTGTTAAGCTCTGTAGTCTTTTTCAAGATTGTTTTGGCTATCAGGTCAGTTCGTTATAAAGTTTATATTAAGCTTGTCAGTTTTTCTTTAAGAAAATTTCTGGAATTGTTAATTGGGATTGCATTGAATTTTTAGGTCAATTTGGAAAAAATTGACAATATTGATCTTTCAATCCAGGACGTGGTATGTTTCTTCATTTATTTGGGTCTTTTAAAATTTATCTCAGCAATGTTTGGTAGTTTTAGAGAAGAAATCTTGTATATCTTTTGTTAAATGCATTCCTAAATATTTTGTGGTAATGTTATTGTAAATGGTACTTTAATGTCATTTTTAAGTGTATTGCTGGTATACAGAAATACATTTTATTTTTGTATATTGACTTTGTATTCTGTAATCTTATTAAATTCACTTAGTTCAGTAGTTGTTCTTATTTATATTTTATTGCAAGTGCCTTAGGGATGACTTGTGTACACAATCATGTAATATATGAATAAGAACAGTTTACAGTTTACTTCTTTCCGGTCTTTACATTTTGTTTCTTCTTGCCTCGTTGTATTGGCTAGGACCTTCAACCTAATGTTGAATAGAAGTGATAGGAGCCTTTATTCTTGTCTTATTCTCAACACCAGGAGACAGCATCTAGCTTTTCACTGGTAAAATATGTTAGCTATAGGTTTTTTTCCATTTCATGTTTTTATCAGATTGAAAATCCCTTTTATTCCTGTTTTGCCAAGAGTGTCATGAATGATGTTGAATTTCACCAAATATTTTTCCCTGGATCTATTGAGACAATCTTGATTTTTCTCTTTTATTTTGTTAATGTAGATTCTTTAATGTTAAACTGATCTTGCATTCCTGGTATAAACCCTACTTAGTCATGATATGTTATCCTTTTTATATGATGATGGATTTGGTTTGCAAATATTTTGTTTGATTTTTACATCTATGCTCATGAGAAAGATTGGTCTGTGATTTTCCTTGTAAGTCTTGTCAGGTCTCGGGGCTTGGTTAATTTTGACACATTTACAAATATATACATTTTTAACATAAAAGTAAACATCTTATTTTTTTTTAAGACAATGACAGCCTGAATTGTTTATATACAGAATGTTAACCAAAAAAGATTGAAAAAGGCTGGAACAGCAGGTTACATTTGATACCTAAAAATATTTTGCAGCTATAAGTGCATCTTGGAACTGTTTGTTACTTGGGAATGGCTAAAATTCTCAGTCTCATAGGATGTTCTAAATAAACCAGGGTACATCAATTCAAATAAGTAATGTGCAGTTGTCAAAAATAATATCTTTTATGCACCAGTATGGAACAATGTTCATAATAAAAGTGGAAATCGAAAATACATACAGTAAAATGAGTATAAGTTTGTGTTGAAGTATAGATAGGATGTTTATATTTCCAGAAAGTTTCTGGAAAGAAACTTATTGATAGCTTCTGAGGAATGCATCAAGAGACTTAAACTCTCTCACTTCATACCTGTCTATAGTTGAACTCTTCACCATAGGCAACTGTTTCTTTAATTTATGTAGTTTAAGGAGTGGATACTAGAGAAGACCTAACTTCATAGCAGTTCATGTAACATGATATAAAATATCTGATTCTTGGCATTAACTTTTGATAGGTTATGCTTGGGACACTGTATCCAGTTCTGGGCACAATGCTTTCAGGAGGGTGACTACCTAAAAAGCACCAAGAGAAGGGTGAGGGGACTGGGAAAACCGTGCCACATATGTAATAGTTAAATTGATTGAATATATCTAACTATTTAAGAGAAAACTTAGGATGAGAACTTTAAGGGTTGTCATTTTCTTACAGACATGTGCCCTCCCTCACTATTCTGTAAGCTTTTGTAAAGACAGGAAGTTGTTGTGGTTTTTTTTTTAAGTCATCTGTTTAGGAGCCTCTTTTCCTTGTATTTAGCACAAACTCAACAAATATTTGTATAAATAAAAATCTGATTACATTCCTTTCCTACTTAAAACCCTTCATCAGCTCTCTCAAACATCTCCCTATTTTCACTTTCAGCAGGTGACTTTAATTCCCTCTTCATGGACAGAACTGAAGCATCAGCAAAACACTTTTAAAACCTCCCTCTGTTGCTCTCTCCCAAACTGTTTTCCCCTCCTGTTACTATCTGTGACAGTGCTTCTCAAACGTGAGCATGCATCATCATCACTTGGAGGGCTTATTAAAACAGATTGCATGGCTCCATCCCCAAAGTTTCTGATTCAGGACATCTGGGGTGGGGCCTCATAATTTGCATTTCTAACAAGTTCCAGATGATGCTGGTCTACTTTGAGAATGACTGTCACAGGTGTTTCTCCCCTAATCATTATCTTATGCACCAGACCCCATACCTCTCACCTAGTGAGGACATCACTCTAATAACTACCCCTTTCATTTTTCTTCTCATTGTTGAATCACTTATTTCAGCACACAAATATGCTTTATTTCTCCCGTTAAAATTCTTGACGCCAGTTCTATGTGCTGTCTCATTTTTAAGCTTTTCATTGGCATAAATTCCCTTGAAGAGTTACTTGATTCTCACACCTCTAATTCCTCTTCTCCAGTCTTTCCTTAGTCCTCTTCATTTCAGATTTTGCCAATGCCCCACCTTCAGCACCACCAAGATTATTTTCAAGATCACCAATTTACTAAATCTGTCAGTTTTCAGACTTCCCATTTCGTTTTCTATCAGCCGCATTTGATACACTTGACCCCTTCCTCCTCTTTGAGAACTTTTCTTTACTTGGCTTCCAAGGACACCACACTCTTGATTTTCTTCCTTCATCAATGGTTGCTGCTTCTTAGTCTCCTTTGCTGGTTTCTTGTCTTCTCTCTGATTTTTTAATGTTGCCTGCCTCAGGGCTCAATCTTTGGACTTCACCATCTTCACTTGTTCCTTGGCAGTCACTCCTCAATTTCCCCTACATCTGCTTTTCCATTTCAGTCTTTGGCAGTTCCATCCTTCTAGTTCCTGGGACTAAAAACTTGAAGTCCTCCTTGACTCTTCTCTTGAAAATCCATGTTCAAACCAAGAAAAATATATCTACCATCCAAATATGTCAAGAAACTGACTATTCCTCACTACAGCTACTGCTTCCAACCTAGTCTGAGCCACTCTCCTCTCATCTGGATACTGCAATAACCTCCTAACAGTTCCTGCTTCTACTTTTGCTCCCTAAAGCAAGCAATCCAGGAAGCAGAATGAGTTGCTCAAAATGCTGCTTCACTCATATTAAAATCCCACATCTTTATGATAGCCTATGAATCCCTACGTGATTTGCACTTGCCCTCCTATCTCTCTGACATCCTCTTGCTACTGTTCTCTTGCTCACTCTGCGCCAGCCCTTTCCCCAGAACATACCAGGGCCCTCCTGCCTTTAATATTAGAGTATTTGGTTTGTGTTCCTTCTACTTGGAAAACTCTCCCCCCAAGATAACCACCTGGCCTCATGACAGCATCTCCTTCAAATTTTTGCTCCAAAATCACCTTAGTGGGTCAACCCCAAACATCCTGTTTTAACAGTTGATAAATCCTCTCACTCCATGCCCAAAGTATTCCTAAGGACTCTTACCAGCACAGCTTTTTTTCCCCTTCCGTAGCTCTTCTCCCTACATACTCTAGTATTTATATATATTTGTTTATTGTTTTGTGACCCCCAACACACACACTTCCTCCAAAATGTAGAACCTCTGTGGGAGCAGAAAACTTGTCATTCACTGAGATCCCAAATGACCACACTAGTGCTTGGCATTTAGTAGGCTTGCAGCCAATGCTATCTTGAATCTACAACTTTCCAATACACATGGCTTGCAAAGCCCTGCATGTTCTGGCTTCCTCCAGCCTCTTTCTCACTTCCCACACCTCATGGCACTCTAGATCAGCGCTGTCTGATAGAAATATGTGAGCCAATATATAATTTTAAATTTTCTAGGAGCCACATTTACAAAGTAAAAAACAGCTGAAATTAATTGTAATATATTTTAATGTAATATATCTAAAATATGGAGATATGTAATAATATTTAAAAATTATGAAATTTTATATTCTACTTTAAATACTAAACCTTTGGAATTGGATATTTTATACTAATAGTACATCTCAATTCAGAGGTTAATTTTTTCTTTTTTTTTTTTTTTTTTGAGATGGAATCTCACTCTGTCTCCCAGACTGGAGTACAGTGGCATGATCTCAGCTCACTGCAACTGCCACCTCCCAGGTTCAAGCGATTCTCCTGCCTCAGCCTCCCAAGTAGCTGGGATTACAGGTGCCTGCCACCATACCCAGCTAATTTTTGTATTTTTAGTAGGATGGGGTTTCACCATGTTGGCCAGGCTGGCCTCAAACTTCCGACCTCAAGTGATCCACCAGTCTCGGCCTTCCAAAGTGCTAGGATTACAGGCATCACCCACTGCACGTGGCTGTGAGGCTAAGTTTTTATGAGAAATGTTCTGTGTTTAAACTGCATAAAATTTACTTTAAAAAAGTAGACTCACATATCTGAGTTGTTCCAGTTATATTCAAGTGGCTATCAACTTTTAAATTTAGCTTCATTAAAACTAAATAAAATTAATTTCATTTGCTCAGTTGCACTAGCTACATTTTAAGTGTTCAACAGCCACACTTGGCTAGTGATGTGTGAGCACAGCTCTTTGACTCCAGCTCCAAGCAAGCCAGGCTCCTCCTTGCCTCTGGTCTTTTGTAACTGTTGCCCATCCACTTGGAAGACTTTCTTCTTCGCTCTACCATCATCCCTTTTTATCTGACTCATTGTCTGAATTATCCCTTTCTCTGCACTTTCCAAACATGCTGTTACATTACTAGTCACACTGTATTATAACAGTCTGATTCATTGTCTGATGGTTCAGGGATTATATATCTACCTTGTTTACTTTTGTGTCCCCAGACTCTTTGGACAGTAGCTGTCATTTAAGAGATACTATGTGTATCTATATATACACATACGTATTTGTTAAATTTATAAATCTATGAAACTTCTGCCTATAGAAATTTTAGTCATCCTTCTGTTTCCAACTCAAATCACTTCTCAGGATTCTTGTCAGAGCAGTCCACAGCAAATATTTTCTCTTTTTACTCCTATACCACCTGGAGCTCATATTACTCATAGGCCATTTGTATACATGATTTTACTGTGTAAAATTTTACCTTCCCAGATAGTGAAAACTGGAAGAGTAGGAATTCTGGAAAAGAAAATGACTTGCATATTAGATGTTCAATAAAAACTTGATGACTTATTAATTATATTATCTGAGTTCAGTCTTATGTCTGGTGATTGTTTTTCCTGAGGTAATTCAGTGAAGCCAGCAAGAATTTTTTGTGTATTTTAACCATGATGTTAAAAGCTATCTGCTCTCTGCCGGATGCAGTGGCTTACACCTGTAATCCCAGCACTTTGGGAGGCCAAAGCCAGATCACTTGAGGTTAGGAGTTGAAGACCAGCCTGGCCAACATGGCAAAACCTCATCTCTACTAAAAATACAAAAATTAACCAGGCGTGATGGTAGGCACCCTGTAATCCCAGCTACTCAGGAGGTTGAGCTCAGCAGGATAATAGCTTAAACCCAGAAGATGGGAGGGGAGGTTGTAGTGAGCCAAGATTGTGGCACTGTACTCCAGCCTGGGCAACAGAGCAAAACTCCGTCTCAAAAAAATAACAACCAAAAACTATCTTCTCTCAATCTTTTGATTGAATTGTAAAACCAATATTATTATTTTTTAAAGGAAGGCTACCTCCTGAACAACCTTATCTACCTATGTGTCTGTGTAGTTGGCATTCATCAGATGTCATTTATATCCCAAGTGCCATTGTCATTCATTGTCTATTTGGTTGGTACCCATGTCCATCTGTCTACACATATATGCTGTCACTCATCAGTGTCATATACAAACCTTACTCATTTTATTTACACTAATGGGCTCAATCCTAAGTAAGAACAAAGCTTATCTTTCCCTTTTGCATCGTATCTTCCAATAGTCAAGCTAAAAAGAAAAAAGCAAACTGCATTATGAAAACGTGATACTATATAATCTATTCTGTGTAGTGTAGAGCAAGCATTCATGACCTTTTTTTCTGTGACAGATTGGAGGAGAAAGAGAGATAAGTGGAAACAATTACTGTAGACAAATCGGATCTTCTCAACCTTTAATGCTTTATGACTAGTCCTAGTGCTAAACTCCCTTGGGGGTGAATGTGAGTCTGGTGTCTGGCCCTCTCTAACAGTTCATGCATGGTAAGGATCATGGTGTCCTGGCATGAGACAACAAAAGTACACATTTTCCAAGGGAATGAATGTTTACCGATACATTGGTTTCTTAATGTTACTAGAGCCCTCTTCCTATTCTCTCCTCTTTTCCTAATTCATGCCCCCTTATTACCTTAACAGATGTGGGAGTTAATCCGGATGTAATAAAGTTGAAAAAGTACCTAGGATGGAAGGAATTTGGAATTCTGAATATTGTGTTTTAAGTTGGAAAAAAATTACATAAAGTGTATTCTGTTGAATACATTGCTGGTATGAAACCCACTTGATCATGGTGTATTATTTTTTTGATATGCTGTTGGATTTGGTTTGCATTTTTGCATCTATGTACATCAGGGATGTTGTTCTGTTGTTATTTTGTTATGTTCTTTTCCGGTTTTTGGAATTCTGTTGTCTTAACAGTTACTTACTTTGTTTCTTATCTTATTGTATAGTCTGTCTTCTTGAGACTGTAGGCTTCTATAAATTGTGGACTAATTTAGATGCCACTTTTGAGGACCTGGCACATAATTTGCACTTAATGAGCAGCTGCTATGGTCTGAATTTCTGTGTCCTTTTAAATCCATATATTGAAATCTAATCTCCAGTGCAATAATATCAAGAGGTGGAGGCTTTGGGGGTGATTAGGTCATGACAGATTTTCCTTCATGAATGAGATTAGTTTCTCTATAAATAAGGCCTTTTTACCCCTCTGCCATGTGAGAACTCGCCTAGAAGGTGCCATCTATGAAGTAGAGTGGGCCCTCTTTAGATACTGAATCTTCTGGTGCCTTGACCTTGGACTTCCACCCTCCAAAACTGTGAGAAACAACTTTCTAGTATTTATTTTATAAGTCACTCAGTCTAAGATATTTTGTTATTGCCACCCAAATGGACTAAGATATCAGCTACTAAAAGATGTTCATTTTTACCTCAATCAGCAATTTAAAAGGAACAACCATGGAAGTTTAGCAACAGTCATACCAACTGGATCCTAAGGAAGTTATTTTCAAAAAAGTACAAATATCAACATGAAAATGTTTCAGAATTCAGCATATAACTGAAAAAGAGACATGTTCTTGGTTTAATAAGCATTTTGCTGAAGAGCACTTTTTTTTTCCGAATAAAAAATAACATTTGATGATTTCATTTAGGGAAGATTAACAGGAAATAGTGTTGTCAACTATGCCCTCAGTTTTATAGATGATTCAGTCTTAAAAACTTGACACATCGGAATGTGATGATGTGTTCATTAGCTGCTCTCTTTGACCTTCACTTTAGTTTACAAATTCCCACCCTTTAGGAATCAAGATTACTACAAGGCTAAGGCAATAAATAATAGGAAAGTCAACTTCAAATATATGCAGAAATACAAAGAGCAATATAATGAGCCCCTGTCTGCCACTGGGCTTCAAGAATTACCTCATAGACAATCTGTTTATTCTATAATCCCACCGACTATTCACCTCCGATATTACTTTGAAGCATTTCTCATGTATAATTTCATCTATGAATATTTCCATGATACTTCTAAAGGATAAATATTTTTAAGATAACCACAATACCACTAGCGTACATAAAAATATGAGCGTACATAAAAATATGAATAAAAATTCCTTAATGTCAGAAAATATTTAGTGAATATTCAAAATTTAAAATTAAATGCTATTTTTTAGATGTTTATTTAAATTAGGATCCAAGTGAAGTCCATACACTGCAGTTGGTTAATGCATATTTTGTGTTTTTTTATTCTAGACCATCTCTTTTCTCACACCCTCTAACTCCCCTCCCCCTCCCCACCACTCTAGTTCACTTATTGAAGAAACCCAGTTTTTTTGTCCTGGAGAGCTTCCTAAAGTCCAGATTCTTTTAACGGCATCCCAAAGTGCAAATGTAATTCAAAATCTCCTTCTGTATTTCCTCTAAGTTGATACATTGAATCTAGTCAAATTCTTTTTTTTTCTTCTTCAAGGTTGCTTTAGAGGATGTAATGTGTGTTCCATCAGTAGGCAAATAATGTCTCCTCTCTTTGATGTTAGCAGCCATTAACTTTCAATGCCTCTGTCCATTTTAATATGAGTTGCAAAAAAATAGTATTCTAAGTCAAAGTTACCTCCATTTAAACACATAAAATGTAAGATGACAGCCTTCATGTTTTAAGATTTAAAACATCTAAATATACACAAATCATAAAATTTAACACATTCAGTGAAAATCTTAGTAAACAAAGAATCAAAATTCATTAGTATTTAAGAACAGATCACATATATGTCATATCATAGACATATCACAGACATAAAATATACAGGTCATAATTAGGAACAAAGTCATAGGAAGGGAAAACATAAGTCTCTATCTTAAATACTAGACAAATTTTTAAAAACTAAACAGCACTGAAAAATGAAAAATATCAATAAAATGAGAAAAAAGGTTAATCTGAACATTAAAGTTGAAAAAATTGGAGAGCTGGATAACGAACTAAAGAAATAATATGGGATGGACAGAGAAAAAGATGGTAAATATAAGGAGCTGAACACATAAAAAGTGTAGCAGAAGTTCTGACATAAATCTTATTAAAGATAATACATGTCCCAGAAAGAGGAAATGAAACGTGTGTTTCTGAATTTCAGCGTGATGATGTGAGAAACGCTGGATTCAGTTCCCAGCAAGACTGGTGAAAATTATTTTAAAACAACCATTCAAAGTCTCTGGAAATGGTCCATGGACATACAGCAAGTTAAGAAACATTCAAGAACATTTACTAAAATTTGGTAAGAACAGTGGGAATCTGCAGTATTTTGAACTATCTGCATCCTCCTTTCTTACTCCCAACTCAGCAAGATGGAATCTTGCAGACTGGTGCAGCCAAGAACACAAGCTCCATCTCCCTCAGCTCCAGTTGAGGGGCTATCAGTCCAGAAGGGACAGGATGTATTTCTCATCCCACCTCCCCCTGTTGCGGAGGCTACATTGCAGGCAAGTGCAAGTGAAATCACGGCTCTTTTCTTATGCCTGGGTACCATTTATGTGGAGAGACGGATCTACTTTGGATATGCTGCTACTGAAAGCACTGGGCCCCAGTCACCTTTGGTTTCAGCTTGTAAGGCATTAATTCTATGCTAGGATAAGCAAGCCAAAAACAACAACAGCAACAAAAATTCTGAACTTACTCTTCCCCTTCCCCCACACCCCACTGAGCACTCAGTTCCAAGACAAGACTGGGAGTGTCACTTAAAGTGAAGCATGTCATTGTTCCCACTCCCAGTTTCAAAACCACAGCAGAGATCTCGCCTGGAAGGAGATGAAGGCCACAAATCAGAGAGCTCTTCATCTTTTCCAAATTGAACTGACTCCATTTGCAACACAGTGTGTACTCTCAATGGGGTAGTTTTATTGCTGGAAGTGACAAAGCAATCATCTAGCAATTAGAGGAGCTTAACAACTAGATATGGATAGGGGAAAAGATAGCCAAAAAGAACCCTGCCAAAACCACTGTTAAAAGCTGACTTCTCGGCAGAAACAGTGTAGCCCAGGAAGCAGTGTGAATCTATTCAAAATGCTAAAAGAAAGAAACTTAACCAATCCAATATTTAGCAAACGTATGTTTTAAAAGTAAAAGAAAATTGGAAGTATTCCCCAGATAAACAAACAGATAATTTGTTACTAACAGACAGACCCTCCTTACAAGAAATTCTAAAAGAAGTTCTTTAGGTTGAAAGTAAGTGACCTGGATGGCAATTCAATTCCACATACACAAAAAAACAAAGTGCACTGGTAGTGGTAGTTATGTTAAAAGACAGTATAAATGAATATTTTTTTCTCCTTAGCCAAGTTAGAAGGCACCTATATAAAAGAAGATGTATATAATATATTGCTGGGCTTTTAACATATATAAATGAAATACATTTTGCTGATAACAGCACAAAAGAGGTAGATGGGAGCAAAGTTGTAATGAGCTAAGAAAATTACTCCAGGCTAACACATATTGAAAAGAACAATTGAAGAGAAACAGAAATAGTAAATGAATTTAATATAACAAAATCTATGAATACATACTTGTTCTCTCAGCAACCTTAATGATATTATATAAAGTAATAATTATAGCAGTGTATTTTGGGTTTGTAACATTTATAAATTTAGTATGTATAACAACACAAAACAAGAGAAAAGAAATAGAGCAACACAAGAGTAGTGTTTCTAAATCTCACAAGAATTAATATAAATCTGAAGCTGATTCTGATAAGTTATAATGTATATAGTAAGCCCTAGAGCAACCATTAAGGAAACTTACACACACACATATACATATTTAAAGAAATTGAAATGCTACTTAGGTAATATTGATTACTGCAAAACAAAGCAGTAAAGGAGGAAAAAAAGAACAAAAACACAAGATACATGGGAAACAAAGTAAAAATTAAATATAAGTAATAAATATGACCAGATTAAACAATCAAAAGGCATTGTGTGTCAGACTGGATTAAAAAAAAAGATCCAACTATATGTGGTATACAGGAGACATACTTTATTTAGATTCTAAATACAAAAAGATTTAAAGTAAAGGAATTGAGTGCAGTGGCTCACTCCTGTAATCTCAGCACTTTGGTAGGCTGAGGTGGGACGATCATTTGAAACCAAGAGTTTGAGACCAATCTGATCAACATAGTGGGACCCCATCTCTACAAAAAGATTTTAAAAATTAGCCAGGCGTGGTGGCGCACGCCTGTAGTCCTAGCTACTTGGTAGAGTGAGATAGGAGAATTGCTTGAGTTCATGAGTTTGAACCTTCAGTGGGCTAGGATCACACTAATGTATTTAAGCCTGGGTGACAGAATGAGACCCTGTATCTTTTTTAAAAAAAGAAAAGAAAAAAAAAGGAAAGATATCATGCAACCAGTAACCACAAGAAAGAGAGTGATGATACTAGTGTCAGGAAAAATGAAAAATCTTAAAATGTTGCTGGATACAAAGAGGGACACTGTATAATGATCAAAGGGTCAATCCATGAGGAAGATACAACGGTTATAAATATATACACATAATTGCAAGCCATTACAATACGTGAAGCAAAACTGGGGTAACTAGACTCAAGAAAGGAGAAATATGTAAGTCAACAATAATAGTTACAGATTTTTTTTAACGTTTAGGTTCTGGGTACACAGGTTTGTTATATAGGTAAACCCGTGTCACACCCAGGTACTAAGCCTAGTACCCAATGGTTATTTTCTCTGCTCCTCAACCCCTCCCACCCTCCACCCTCAAGTAAGCCCCAGTGTCTGTTGTGTCTTCTTTGTGTCTGTTAGCTCTTATCATCTAGCTCCCACTTATAAGTGAGAACGTGTGGTATTTGGTTTTCTGTTTCTGTGTTACTTTACTAAGGATAATGGCATCTAGCTCCATCTATGTTCCCACAAAAGACATGGTCTCATTCTTTTTAATGGCTGCATAGTATTCCATGGTACATATGTACCACATTTTCTTTGTCCATTCTATCATTAGTGGGGATTTAGGTTGATTCCATGTCTTTGCTGTTGTGAATAGCGCTGCATATGTCTTTATGGTAGATTGATGTATGTTCTGCTGAGTATATACCTAGTAATGAGATTCGTCGGTCAAATGGTAATTCGGATTTTAGCTCTTTGAGGAATCACCACACTGCTTCCCACAATGGTTAAATTAATTTATACTCCCGCCAGTGTATCGATGTTCCCTTTTCTCCATACCTCGCCAGCATCTGCTTTTTTTTTTAACTTTTTAGTAATAACTATTCTGACTGCTGTGGGATGGTATCTCATTGTGGTTTTGATTTGCATTTCTCTAATGATCAGTGATATCAGGCTTTTTAAAAATATGATTGTTGGCCACATGTGTGTCTTCTTTAGAAAAGTATCTGTTCATGTCTTTTGCCCACTTTTAAATGGGGTTGCTTGTTTTTTTATTGTAAATTTGTTTAAGTTCCTTACAGATGCTAGTTAGTAGACATTTATCAAATGCATAGTTTGCAAATATTTTCTCCCATTCTATAGGTTGTCTGTGTACTCTGTTGATAGTTTGTTTTGCTGTGCAGAAGCTCTTAAGTTTAGTTAGATCACACTTGTCAATTTTTGTTTTTGTTGCAATAGCTTTTGGTTATCTTTGCCATGAAATATTTGCTCATTCCTATGTCCAGGATGGTATTGCCTAGGTTGTCTTCCAGGGATTTTATAGTTTGGAATTGTACATTTAAGTCTGTAATCGATCTTGAGTTGATTTTTGTGTATGATATAAGGAAGGGGTCCAGCTTCAATCCTATGCATATGACTACCAGTTATCCCAACACCATTTATTGTATAGGGAATCTTCTTCCCATTGCATGTTTTTGTCATCTTTGTCAAAGATCAGGTGGTCATAGATATGCAGCCTTATTTCTGGGTTCTCTATTCTGTTCCATTGGTCTATGTGTCCATTTTTATACCAGTACTATGCTGTTTTGGTTACTGTAGTTTGGAGTATAGTTTGACATTGGGTAACATGATGCCTCCAGCTTTTTTCTCTTTGCGTAGGATTGCCTTGGCTATTTGGGCTCTTTTTTGATATCATGTGAAT
Source organism: Ateles fusciceps (assembly GCA_036589455.1). NCBI lineage: Eukaryota > Metazoa > Chordata > Mammalia > Primates > Atelidae > Ateles > Ateles fusciceps. The sequence goes on along the minus strand of JAZHEH010001606.1, from coordinate 7,983,036 downwards.
TTTATTTTGTTGTTGTTGTTGTTGTTGTTGTCTGTTCTGTGAAGAATGGCATTGGTAGTTTGATAGGAATTGCAATCGATCTATAAATTGCTTTGGGCAGTGTGGTCATTTTAATGATAATGATACTTCCTATTCATGAGCATGGAATGCTTCTCCATTTGTTTGTATCATCTCTGATTTCCTTGAGCAGTGTTTTGTAATTCTTGTGGAGATATTTCACTTTCCTGGGTACCTGTATTTCTAGGTATTTTATTCTTCTTGTTGCAGTTGTGAATGGGATTGCATTCCTGATTTGGCTCTCTGCTTGACTGTTGTTGGTGTATAGAAATGCTAGTAATTTTTGTACATTGATTTTGTATCCTGAAATTTTGCTGAAGTTGTTTATTTGGTGAAGAAGCTTTTGGACGGAGACTTTGGGGTTTTCTATAGAGAGAGTCATGTCACGTGCAAACAGGGATAGTTTTAGTTCCTCTCTTCCTATTTAGATGCCCTATATTTCCTGCTTTTGCTTGATTGCTGCAGCCAGGACATCTAGTACTATGTTGAACAGGAGTGGTAAGATAGGTCATCTTTGTCTTGTGCCGGTTTTCGAGGGGGAGTGCTTCCAGCTTTTCCCCATCCAGTATGATATTAGCTGTGGGTTTGTCTTAGATGGCTCTTATTATTTTGAGGTATGTTCCTTCAATACCTAGTTTATTGGGAGTTTTTAACATGAAGGGATGTTGAATTTTATCCAAAGCCTTTTTCTGCATCTCTTGAAGTAATCATGTGGGTTTTGTCTTTACTTCTGTTAATGTGCTGAATCACATTTATTGATTTACATGTGTTGAACCAACCTTTCATCCCAATAATAAAACCAACTTGATTATGGTGGCTAAGCTTTTTGATGTGCTGCTGGATTCAGTTTGCTACTATTTTGTTGAGGATTTTTGCATCAGTGTCCATCAAGGATATTTGCCTGAAGTTTTCTTATTTTGTTGTTTCTCTGCCAGGCTTTGGTATTAGGATGATACTGGCCTCATAGAATGAGTTGCGGAGGAGTTCCTCCTCCTCAGTTTTTAGAATAGTTTCATTAGAACTGGTACCAGCTTTTACTTACCCATCAGGTATAATTTGGCTGTGAATCTATCTGGTCCTGGGTTTTTTTTATGGTTGGAAGGCCTTTTAATACTGATTGAATTTCAGAACTCTTTATTGTTCTATTCAGGGATTTAATTTATTTCTGGTTCAGTCTTGGGAGGGTGTATGTTTCCAGGAAATTATCTATTTCTTCTAGATTTCCTAGTTGTGTCATAGGGGCATTTGTAGAATCTTTAAAGTTTTCTTTTTCTATTTCTGTGGGGTCATTGGTAATGTTCCCTTTGTCATTTCTGATTGTATTTATGTGGATATTCTGTTTTTCTTTATTGGTTTTATTAGTAGATTATCAGTCTTAGTTATTCTTTCAAGGAACAAATTTCTGGATTTGCTGATGGTTTGTATGTTTTTTCATGTCTCAATTTTGTTCAGTTTAGCTCTGATTTTGGTAATTTCTGTTTTCTCCTAGCTTTGGGGTTGGTTGGCTTTTGTTTTTCTAGTTTCTCTAGTTGTAATTTTAGGTTGTTAATTTGAGATTTTTCTAACTTTTAAAATTTTTTATTCTATTTATTTATTTATTTGGAGTCCAAGTTATGAGACTGGCTAATTTTTGTATTTTTGGTAGAGTTGGGGATTCACCATGTTGCCCAGGCTTGTCTCCAACTCCTGGGCTCAAGCAATCCACCTGCCTTGGCCTCCCAGAGTGCTGGGATTACAAGCATGAGCCACTGCACCTAGCTAAGATCTTTTTAATTTTTTAATGTGGGTGTTTAATGCTATAAACTGTTCTCTTAATGCTGTTTTATGTGTTCCAGAAATTTTAGCAAGTTGTATCTTTATTCTCATTAGTTTCAAAGAACTTCTTGATTTCTCTCTTAATTTAATTATTTACCCAAAAGTCATTCAGGAGCAGGTTGTTTAATTTCCATTTAATTGCATGGGTTTTGAACAATTTTTAAAATCCTGACTTCTATTTTTATTGTGCTATAGTCCTAGAGTATGTTTTGTATGATTTTGATTCTTTTGCATTTGCTGAGGATTGTTTTATGTCCAATTATGTGGTCAATTTTAGAGTACCTGCCATGTGGCAATGAGAACAATGTATACTCTGTTGAGTTTGGGTGGAGATTTCTGTAGAAGTCTATCAGATCAATTTAGTTTAATGTTGAGTTTAGGTCCTGAATTTGTTTGTTAATTTTCTGCCTTGATCTTTCTAAAACTGTTAGTGCAGTGTTGAAGTCTCTCATTAGTATTATGTGGGAGCCTAAGTCTCTTTGTAGGTCTCTTAAGAACTTGCTTTATGAATTTGGTTGCTCCTGTGTTGGGTGCATATATATTTAGGATATTTAGGCTTCTTGTTGAGTTGAACCCTTTACCATTATATAATGCCCTTCTTTATCTTTTTTCTATCTTTGTTGGTTTAAAGTCTCTTTTGTCTGAAATTAGGATTGCAACCCCTGCTTTTTTCTGATTTCCATTTGCTTGGTAGATTTTCTTCCATCCCTTTATTTTGAGTTTATGAGTGTCATTACATGTGAGATGGATCTCTTGAAGACAACATACCATTGGATCTTGTTGTTTTTTATCCAGCTTGCCACTCTGTGCATTTTAAGTGGGGCATTTAGCCTGTTTACATTCAAGATTCATATCAATATGTGTGGATTCGATCCTGTCATTGTGTTGTTAGCTGGTTACTATGCCAGCTTGTGTGACTGCTTTAGTGTCATTGGTCTGTGTACTGAAGTGTGTTTTTCTATGGGCTAGTAATGGTCTTTCTTTTCTATATTTAGTGCTCCTTTCAAGATCTCTGGTAAGGCAGGTCTGTTGGTAACAAACTTCCTCAACATTGGCTTATCTGTAACATATCGTATTTCTCCTTTGTTTAGGAAGCTTAGTTATGTTGGATATGAAATTCTTAGTTGAAGATTTTTTCTTTGAATGTCGAATATAGGCCCCCAATCTCTTCTGGCTTCTAGGGTTTCAGCTGAGAGGTCTGCTGTTAACCTCAGGGGGCTCCCTTTGTAGTTACCTTCCTTTTCTCTCTAGCTTCCTTTAACATTCTTTCTTTCATTTCAGTCATGGAAAATCTGAGGATTATGTGTCTTCAAGATGATCTTCTTGTGTAAAATCTTGCAGGGGTTCTATGTATTTCCTGAACTTGACTATTGTCCTGTCTAGCAAGGTTGGGGAAGTTTTCATGGATGATATCCTGAAATATGTTTTCCAAGTTGTTTGCTTTCTCCTCATCTGTTTCAGGGATGCCAGTGATTCATAGATTTGGCCTCTTTATATAATCCCACATTTCTCAGAAGTTTTCTTCATTCCTTTTCATTATTTTTCTTTTTTGTCTGTCTTATTTCAGAGAGCCAGTCTTCAATTTCATGATTCTTTCCTCAGTTTGTTCTGTTCCACTGTTAATACTTGCAGTTGCATTGTGAAATTCTTGTAGTGTGTTTTTCAGCTCTGTCATATCTGGTAGGTTCTTTTTTTTACTGGCATTTTTCCTTTCAGCTCCTGTATCATTTTATTATAATTCTTAGTTTCCTTGAATGGTGTTTTACCATTTTCCTGAATCTTTATTACCTTTTTTTCCTATCTATATTCTCAATTCTATTTCTGTCATTTCAGCCAGCTCAACCTGGTTAGGAATCCTTGCTGGAGAATTGATGCGGTCGCTTGGAGGACATAACACTCTGGCCATTTGAGTTACTGGAGTTCTCGCATTGGTTCTGTCTCATCTCTGCATGGGGGTGTTCCTTTAACTGCAATATAGATTGAATGCTGTTGATAGACTTTTCTGGATGTTTTCACAAGGCCAATGGTTTGTGTGGGGTCATTATTTGTAGTTGACTTCTTGTCTTTGGTTTCACAGGGGGATATATTAGTGAGGTGTTTTTGGTGTTGAGGTTCTGGGGTCTGATCCAGTAGGTGGTGCATTGCTGTACTGGTGAGTTGGTAGAATCTTGCTCATTTGTGTGGCTCCCCTATATTTCCTCAAAGCTGCAGTCATGGTCCCTCTCAAGGATCTGAAAGTGTGGACTCCTTTCCCTCTTGAGTACTGGCTGTAGATAGTGGCTTGGCGCTCCTCGGCTTCATAACACAGCTCTGGGGTGATCTCAAGGTTTATGTTCCCTCCCCAACTTGAAGGCAGCAAAGGAAGGGACCTCAGTAGTGGCTGTGGCCAAGGGTATTTTGCTTGTCTCCTGGTGGGGGGCTCCAGCCCAGAAATGCAGGTCAGCAATCACTCAGTACAATCAGCCCAGGACAGATGGTCTATGATGTGGGCCCAAGCTGGGGGTATCCTGTCTGGCAATGAGCAGGAGGATGGATGAGACCCACAGGTGATAGATTGGCCTTCTCTCCTTGTGTCAACTCCAGCATGTTGGAGGTGTGGATAGGGCACTTAGGATCTTTGTTCCTTTGTTAGTCTGAGGGTATCAAGGGCTGTTCCACTGCAGAGGCAGTGGCAGAGAGCCTTTTGGTTGCCCTGGAGGCTCCATGAAACACAGAGCCATCATTACTGGAAGTGTTCAGGCAGTGGGGTGAGTGGCTGCACTGCTGGCATGAGCCTGGGGTTCCACTTGTTGGAGAGCAGGGGTTCAAAGGCTCACAAGGAGGATAGATTGGTTTCTTCTCTGTATGGTGGGTATGGCATGCTGTAAACTTGGGTGTAGACTTCGGGTTCTTTGTATCTTCTCGAGACCAAGGGCAGCAGGGATAGAACTGTTACTGTGGCAGTGGCAGAGGGGCTATCATATGCCTCTGAGAGCCTTCCTCAGGGAAACTCTGGGCCACAACCAGAGATATATTCAGCTGTCGGTGGGGCAACTGTTCTGCATTCATAAGTGGGGGGCCCTGTCTGGTGAAGAGTAAGGCTGGGGGTTCCCCAGGAAAGGGAGCTGGACTCCTCTTCATTTGGTGGCTCTGGTGTGCCGGAGATGCCAGTATAATGACTAGGCCCTTTGTTCCTTCCTGGGTCTGAGGGCTGTTAGTACTACCACTGCAACTGTAGTGGTGAAAGGGTTGTGTGTTGGATCTAGGATTTCCTTTTCGGAGAAATATTGGGCTGCCTCTCATTGAGGTGATCACACAAGGGCAGGGTGGTTGTGCTAGAGTTCCAGGTCAGGCAGCTCTGCCATTGAGAGAAGTGAGGACCAGATCTGCATGGAGAATAGTTGGACCAATTTTCTGTAAGGTGGCTGCTCTGCGTTGAGGGCCCAGACCAGCTTCTGGTCCCTGCAGACTCTTCCAAGCCTGGAAACAGCAATGTTGCAAAGGCTGCAAGACAATATGGCAACCCACCCCTCCTACTGGGAACTTTGTCCAGGGACTTACAGAACTGCCACTGGCTGGACAGCCCCAGTGGGGTGGTAGCTGGAGGGCTGGGCCTGGAGGACTCACCAAGTGAGGAGACATGGGAAGGAACAGATGCTCACGTAATAGTCTGGCCACTTTTCCATAGGGCTGCTGTGGTATGCTGGGGGTCCACTCCAGTCTCTAGTCACCTTGGATTTTCCAGTGCCTGAAAGTATCAATGGTGAAGGCTGCAAAACAGCAAAGATGGCAGCCTGTCCCTCACTGTGGGAGCTTCATTTCAGGGAGGTACAGACCTGTTGCCAGCCCAAATGCACCTATAGGAGGATACTGGAGACCCCAATCAGGAGATTTTGCCCATTAAGGAGAAACAGGATTGGGGCCCTGTTTTAAAAAGCAGTCTGACCATGTTTTTATAGAACAGCTGTGCTTTGCTGAGGATCCACTCCAGCCCCTGGTCACCTTCCTCCAAAGCCCAAAGACAAGAATGGTTAAGTTGACAAAACAACAAAGATGATGGCCCACCCCTCCTTCTGGGAACTCCATCCCAGGGAGATGTGAAACCACCGTCAGCTAGAAAACAACCAGGGTTAGGAAGTTTTGCCCAGTGAAGAGAAACAGGATTTGGTATCCATGTGAATAAGCAGTCTGCCAACTTCTCCATAGAGTTGCTGGGCTATGCTGGGGGACTGCTCTAGTCCCTAGTTGCTTTAGACTCCCTAGATCCCTAAGGCAACAATGGCTGAATTTATGAAACAACAAAGATAGTAGCCCACCTTTCCCCCTGGGAGCTCTGTCTTAGGGAGGTATAAAACTAATACTGGTGACTGGCCGCAGTTCCAAGCCAGTGGGTCTTATCCTGCAAGGTGCTGTAGAAGTGGGGCCTGCAGCCTGTCACTGCTCAGCCCTCTGGATTAAGCCCCTTTCCTAGGGGTACAAATGGAGGTTTAACCTCCTGTTTTGATGGAGTTGCAGCCACTTTTGCCAGGAAGCCCAGGTATCTAAGGCTCCGAAGGCTCCATGTGTGCTTGAATGGCTGCTCTGCCAAGACTTCATATAGTTCTGCATATCAGACTGAAGGCTCTGGTATAATGGATTCATGAAGCAATCTCCCATGAATTCTCATGAATTACAAAGATCTGTAGGAGAAGCATGGGTTTCCAGGGTCACTCATCTACTCATGCTTCCCTGGGCAGGGGAGATTCCCCTGACTCCATGTCGCTCCTGGGTGGGTCACTGTCTTGCCTTGCTTTTCCTCATTCTCTGTGGGTCAAGTTGTTTCCTTAATTAGTCCTAGTACAGGTACCTGGATATTTCCATTGAAGTTACTGTATTTACTCGCCCCTTCTGTTCCTCTCTGTGAGAGCAGCACACCTTAGCTGCTTCTAGTCATCCATCTTGGCCACCACCAAATAGTTGATGATTTCAGTGACTCACTTTCAGTAATGAATAGGATAGAACAATTAATCCGAATATCAACAAGAAAATTGAATACTTGAACAAAATTATACACCAATTACACCTAAGAAATATTTATAGAACACTCCAAGGAATAAAACAGAATATACATTTTTAAGTATATGTGGATTATTCTCTAGAATGAAACATAGACCATCAAATAAACTTCAGTAAATTTAAAGTATGGAAGATAGAAATAATTAAAAGATTAAAATAATAGAAATAGTGTAAAATGTTTTCCAGTCACATGGAAAAAACTACAAATCAATAACAGAAGGAAAATTGAAAAATTCACAAGTACATGTAAATTAAACAACATACTTCTTAATAACAAATGGGTCAAAGAATAAATCAAAAGAGAAATTAGAAAGTACTCTGTGATGAAGACAAATACTATAACCTATGTGATGCAGCAAAAGCAGTGTTGTAAGAGAAATTTATAGCTACAAATGCCTATGTTAAGAAAGAAGAATGACCTCACATCAATAACTGAACCTTCCACTTTAAGATACTGTGGCAAAAGGAGCAAAATAAATGAAAGCAAGCAGAAGAAAGTAAATCATTGATTAGAGAAGAAGTTAATGAAATAGAGAATATAAAAACAAAACAGAAAATAAATGAAAACAAAATCTGTTTTTTAAAGTAGCAACAAAACTGACAAAATTTTAGCTAAATCTGTTAAGACAAGAGAGAACAGATTCAAATTGCTAGAATTAGAAATGAAATGAGGACATCACTACTAATCTTACAGGAATAAAAAGGATTGTAAAAGAGTACTACAAACAATTATATGCCAACAAATTAGCCTAAATGAAATGGACTAATTTTTTAGAAACACACAAACTACTAGAGCTGATTCAAGAAGGAAGAGACAATCTGAGTAGATCTATAACAAGTGGTAAGATTAAATTAGTGATAAAAACACTACCCATAATAAAAACCCAAGCCTAGATGGCCTCACCACTGAATTCTAACTATATATAGAATATTTAATAACCAATTTTATATACACTTTTCCAAAAAACAGAAAAGGAGGGGAACACTTCCCACTTCATGTTAGAAGGCCAGTAGTATCCTGATGACAGAATCCGACAAGGATGTCACAAGGAAAATAAATTACTAACCTAATATCTCATAAATATGGATGCAAAGTGCCTAAACAAAATACTTGCAAACTGAATCCAGCACATATAAAAATAATTTTATACATGACCCAGTAGGTTTATCCCAGGAATGCAAGGTTGGCTTAAGATCCAAAAGTGAATTAATTTAATAAAGTCAACAGAACAAAAAAACTGAAACCAAAACCCAATCTATGCGATCATGTCAATAGCTATAGAAAAGGCACTTGCCAAAAGCCAACACTGTTTTGTGATGAAAACACTCAATAAACTAGAAATAGATGGGAAATGTCTTAATCTGATAAAGAATAATTGTTAAAAACCCACAGTTAGCATCATATTTTATAATCAAAGACTGGATATTTTCCCTCTAAGATCAGAAAAAAGGCAAAGATGTTAACTGTCATCACTTTTATTTACTGTAACACTGAAGGTTCTGTTAATAGCCAGGGAAGTAAGTAAGGTTTGAATGTGTCCCCCAAATTCAGTTCGTTGGAAACTTAATTTCTAAATTTACATATTGATGGTATTTGGAGGTAGAGTTTTTAGGATGTAATTAGGATTAGATGAACTCATCAAGGTGGAGCCCCCATAAAGGAATTAGTGACTTTATAAGAAGAGGAAGAGAGACCTAAGTTAGCACACTTGTTCTGTCTCACCATGTGATGCCTTCTGCCATGTCATGATATAGCAAGAAGGCCCTCACCAGATACCAGTGCCATGCTCTGGGACTTACCAGCCTCCAGACCCATAAGCTAAATAAACCTCTATTTATTGTAGATAATCCAGTTTGTGGTATTTAGTTACAGCAAGAGAAAATGGACTAAGACAGCAATTAGGCAGTAAAAAGAAATAAAAGCCATCTAGGTTGGAAAAGAAGTAAAACTTTCTATATTCCCAGACAACATAATCTTATACAGTATTTACAAAATCCTGTAGAATCCACTCAACAACAACTAGAACTAATAAACAAGTTCAGCAAAGTTGTAAGATACCATATTAATATACAAAACTCAATTGTATTCTCATACATTTCCAATGAACAATCCAAAATGAAATTATAAATATAATCCTATTTACTATAAATATTATAAAAAGGAATAAAATACTTAGGAATAAACTTAACAAAGAAGTGAAAAATATACACTCTGTTTACTGAAAACTACAAAACATTGCTGAAAGAAATTAAGGAAGACACAAATAAATGGAAAGACATTTTGTGTTCATACACTGGAAGACTTAATATTGTTAAGATGTCAGTACTACCCAAAGTGATCTAACAGACTCAACACAATCCCTATAAAAATCCCCATGGCATTCTTTTTTTTCAGAAACATAAAAGTCCATTCTAAAATTTCAGTTAAATCTCAAAGGACCTTCAGAAGCCAAAGCAATTTTGAAAAAGAAAGAAGTTGAGATCAGAAAATTCCTGTTCTCAAAATGTATTACAAAACTATGTAATCAAAACACTATGGTACTGGCATAAAGACAAACATATTGGCAAATGGAAAGGAATGGAGAGCCCAGAATTAAATTCTTGTATATATGGTCACGTGATCTTCAACAAGGGTGCCAAAATCACTCAACAGGCAAAAGACAGTTTCTTTAACAAATGCCGTTGTGAAAACTGGATATGCAAATGCAAAAGAATGAAGTTGGACTCTTACCACCACATACAAAAATTAACTCAAAATGGATTAAAAACTTAAACACAAAACCAGCAACTATAAAAGCACTAGAAGGAAGAAAACATATGGGGGGAAAGCTTTATGACATTAAATTTAGCATTATTTTGTGGATATGACATTAAAAGCACAGGCAACAAAAGCCAAAATAGACAAATGGAACTAGATCAAACTTTAAAACTTGTGTGCATCAAAGGACACAATCAACAGAGTAAAAGAGCAGCCTGTGGAATGAGAAAAAGCACTTGCAACCCATATATCTGATAAGGGATTAAAAGAACTCTTCTTGTAATGCCACAACAAATAATCCAATTAAAAAGTGGGCAGAAGACTTGAATAGTTATTTTTTCAAGGATAATATGCAAGTAACCAACAAACATGCGTTGCTGCTTGACATCAGTAATTATTAGAGAAATAGAAATCAAAACCACATTGAGATATCACTTCACACCCATTACAATGGCTACTATCAAAAACAAAAACAGAAAATAAATGTTGCTTTAGATGTGGAAAAATTGGAACCCTTCTACACTTTTATTGGAAATATAATATGATGCAGCCACTATGAAAAACAGTATGGAGTTTTCTCAAAAATTAAAAACAGAAATATCATATGATTCAGCAATCATACCTTTGGGTATGTTTCTAAAATAATTGAAAGCAGACTCTTAAAGAAATATTTGCACACCCATATTTACAGGAGCATTATTAACAAGAGCCAACAGATGGATGTTCATCAAGAGATGGACTAATAAAGAAAATGCAATTTACATGCAAATGTAGTATAAAATAAAATATCGTTTAATCTTAGAAAGTATTTCCTTCCTTTAGCAACAGGTGTAGCATACAAATGTAGGGCAAAATATAATTCAACCTTAAAAAGGATTTTCTTCCTTTCTAATGCAAATGCAAAAGAATGAAGTTGGACTCTTACCACCACATACAAAAATTAACTCAAAATGGATTGAAAACTTAAACACAAGACCAACAACTGTAAAGGAAGGAAATCCTTTTTAAGGTTAGATAATATTTTATTTTATACTACATTTGCATGCTTACCCCCTGTTGCTAAACTATGTGCTTAAAAATTGTTAGTATGATAAATTTTACATTATGTGAGTTTTGCTATAATCTTAAAAAAGTTTTACTCTCAAAACTATAAAACATTGTTCAAATTAAAGAATATCTAAATAAGTAGAAAAACATCCTATGTTTATTGATCAGAAGAGTTAAATTGTTAGGCTGGCAGTATTCTTGTGACTGATCTACATATTCAACACAGAATTCCGTGGAGAAATTTACAAAAACCATAATCTACATGAGATTTCTATTTTTCTCTCTTAGAAATTGATGTGTCAGAGAGCTTAAGTTTGGATATAGAAGATTTGAACAACATAATTATCAAACTTGATTAAGTAAATATATTTTATATGCAACAATCAGAAAATATCTGTATACATTCTTTCAAGGACACATGGTACATTTACAAGAAGTGATGTTTTGGAACACATTGTCTCAAGAAATTTTAAAGTAACACTGAGTTTTTATCCTCTAATCATAATACAAAATTAATGTTTAACAGTAATAAATAATTTTGATAATCTTTGGAAGTTATGAAATACACTTTTAAATAATTCATATATCAAAGAATAAAGTGTCACTGGAAATTTTGATTTTCTATCAAACTAGGAGATGCAGCCAATTATGTTCAGAGGGAAATTTATACTTGTTAATGCTTATGTTTAAAAAGAAAAACAAAAAATTAAGATGTGAATCCCCAAACTCAAGAAATGATTTAGAAAGAAAAACAGAATTAAATAAATGAAGTAGAAAACAAGGAGGATACATTCAAAAATAAGTTACAGGGCAGGAGAAGATATATGTACTACTTATAACTGAAAAAACAAACAAACTGGTATCCAGAATATCCAAAAACACCCCTACAAATCACTGACAAAAAGGCAGACAATTTAGAAAAGGGAGTAAAACACTTAAATAGTCAGTTCGACAAATGAGAAACTCTGCATGGCCAATCACTATATCAATAAATGTTCAACTTTTTTAGTGATAAGAGAAATGAAAATTTAAAACACCACAATGAGATACCTCTATACTTCATCAGTTGAACAAAAAAATAAGTCTGACAACTCCAAGTTTGGACAAAGATGCGGAGCGTCAAGAATTCTCATACAGTGCTGGTGAGAGCATAAATTGATATAACCACTTGGAGAAAATAATGTGACATAATCCAACTATGTTGAAGATAAGCTTACTGTGGCAGTCTAAATCCAGTTAGGAGATAGAAACCCCACAGTAGGCCAAATATCAGACTTAGTACCTATGATTAAATATCAACTATAAAATATGAGGAAAGAGTACCCGAGGAAAGAATAGCCAAGGAAAGACGAAAGAGTTTCAGACCTCACTGGAGAACGTCTGTTTGGCCACTAAATAGCAAAAAAAAAAAAAAAAATCTTATGTAGTCATATCACAGCTGGTCCGAGCAAACAATACGCAACCCTCTAGTATACAGGTAGGGAAACGCTATCAGCAATACCTAGTGTGGCCTGCAATAGGAAGCTGGGGATCAAAGTAGGAGACCAGAGCATACCCACACAGGAGAGCCCGCACAGGAAGTGGCAGCTCTGTTTTGTGAGCCTCTATGCCACAGGGGGCTGTTGTGAAGGTCATGTGGGAGCTTTGGTTTTTATGTCCAGAGGGCTGTGGAAAGGTTATCATCAAGCTGAGGCTGCAGTATTGCAGAGTAATCTCAAGACTTAGTGGATTCTACTGGATGTCCTCACATTCACACCTGTGAAAAAAATTGCAAGAAGCTTCTTTATCCTGCAATGTCTCTTCAACATCCTTACTGAAAAGAAATTAACATAATGCTCACTTTAAAAGAAAAGTACTTGAGAGAATTCCATTATTAATCGTAGGCCATATACTGAAGGGTACATTTAGAGCTGAGGAGTGATCAATTGCTAATGGAAATACCCTGTAATTTGAAATGCATGAATTTGTGTTGTATACACCAACACATATATTAAAATGGTCATAGACACTTTGTTTTAATTGCCCCAAAATGGACACAACACAATGCTCAGAATAGATAAATGATTGTGGTATACTTTTATAATGGAATAATAACATCAATTAAAATCAGAGTAGAGCTTGTGCAGCAATATGGCTGAACCATTCAAGCATAATGTTAAGTGAAAAAAAGCAAGATACTTTGTAATACAAATTACATATCTTAGTCAATTCAAGCTACTTATAGTAAAAATACTATAGACTGGTTGGCTTAAACAACAAACATTTATTTCTCACAGTTCTAAAGGCTGGGAAGTCCAAGATAAAGTGTTGGCAGATCTGGTCTGTAGTGGAGCCCCACTTTTTGGCTTGTAGACTTCTTGCTGTAGCCTCACATAGCCACTAGTGAACTCTAGTTTCCCTCTCTTTTTGTAAGGACACTAATCCCATAATGGGGGCTCCACCTTCATGACCTCTCTAAACCTAGTTACCGTCTAAAGTTCCCACCTTTGAATACCATCTCATTGAAGCTTAAGGTTTCAACATATTAACTTTGGGGGGAAACACCACCTAGTCCATAAAATTGCATGATTCCCTTTATATCAAGTTCCCAAATAGGCAAAACTATATTATTAAAAGTTGCATATACAGTTAGTAAAACTCTGGAAAAGTAAGGAAACAACTATCATAAAATTAAGGATTATACTAACCTTAAAAAGGGAGGGAAAGGATTATGATAGAGAAAGAATATGTGGTGAGTGTGGCTTTCAGGGTACGAGAACTGTTCTCTCTCTCAATCTGATGATAGTTAGGCTGATGTTTGCTTTATAAATGCTTATTTATGATTCATAGTATGCATATATATAAATTTTATGTGTTTTTCTGTCTATATATATTACAGCTTTTAAAAAGAAAAACAGTTCATGCCAGGAAACAACAAAATCCAGCCAGGCCCACCCAGGGATTTTATAGGGAAAGTATATCATACATTTTTGGAAGGGATAATTCTAATTTTATGCAATTATTTCCAAAGAACACTGTGGGAGAAAGCTTTTCTTTAAATCATTTATACTCCAATATAGTGATTCTTAAGAGGTTGGGCACTATCCCCCAAAATTCTGATTTAGTAGGGCTAGGTGGAGCCCAATAATTTGCATTTCTTTCAACACCATTAAAATAGCTGTACTGTCAAAGCAATTTACAGATTAAATGCTATTCCTATCCAACTGCCAATGACATTTTTCACAGAACTAGAAAAAAAATTTCTAAAATTCATACAGATCATAAAAAAAAAAACAGAATAACCAAAGCAAGCCTAAGCAAAATGAACACAGCTGAAGGTATCACACTACCTGATTTCAAACTGTACTACAAGGCAATGGTAATCAAAATAGCATGATACTTGTATTAGTCCATTTTCATACTGCTGTAAAGAACTTTCCAAGATTGGGTAATTTATAAAGGAAAGAGGTTCAGTTGACTCACAGTTCAGCATGGCTGGGGAGGCCTCAGGAAACTTACAATCATGGTTGAAGGTGAGGTGGAAGCAAGACACCTTCATCACAGGGCAACAGGACAGTGAGTGCAAGTAGGGGGCATGCCAGATGCTTATAAAACCATCAGATCTTGTGAGACTCATTATCTCAAGAACAGCATGGGGAAACCACCCCCATCCAGTTATCTCCACCTGGTCCCGCCTTGACACTTGGGGATTATGGGGATTACAATTCAAGATGAGATTTGGGTAGGAACACAGAACCAAACCATGTTGGTACTGGTACGAAAACAGAAACACAAATCAATGGAACAGCTTAGAGAACCCAGAAGTAAAGCTGCATACCTACAATCACCTGATCTTTGACAAAATTGACAAAAACAAGCCATAGGGAAAGGACTCTCTATTCAATAAATGATGCTGGGATAACTGGTAGCCATATGCTCTGGACCCCTTATACCATATACAAAAATCAACTCGAGATGCGTTAAAGACTTAAATGTAAAACCTAGAACTATAAAAACCCTAGAAGAAAACCTAGGAAATACCATTCTAGACATAGGCCCTGGCAAATGTATCATCAGGAAGACTCCAAAAGCAATTGCAACAAAAACAAAAATGGACAAGTGGGAAATAATTAAACTAAAGACTTTTGCACAGCAAAAGAAACTATCAACAGATTAAATAGACAACCTACAGAATGGGAGAAAATATTTGTAAATTATGCATCTGACAAAGGTCTAATATCCAGAGTCTGTAAGGAACTTAAACAAATTAACAAGGAAAAAAAAATTTTTAAATGGGCAGAGGAGATGAACAGACACTGTTTTAAAGAAGATATACCTGCAGCCCACAAGCATATGACAGAAATGCTCAACATCGCTAATCATTAAACAAATACAAATCAAAACCGCAATGAAATACCGTATCACGCCACTCAGAATGGCTATTATTAAAATGTCAAAAAATAACAGAAGCCAGTGAGATTGCAGGGAAAATGGAACACTAATACACTGCTGGTGGGAATGTAAATTAGTTCAGCCACTGTGGAAAGCAGTTTGGAGATTTCTCAAAGAATTTAAAAACAGAACTACCATTCAACCCAGCAATCCCATTACTGGGTATATACCTAAAAGAATATAAACTGTTCAACCGTAAAGACTCATGCATGCATATGTTCATCACAGCACTATTCACAATAGCAAAGACATGGGATCAACACTGATGCCCATCAACAGTGAAATGGATAAAAAAAAAAAAGAGGTAAATATACACCATGGAATACTACACAGCCATAAGAAAGAACAAAATAATGTCTTTTGCAGCAGCACGGCTCTAGCTGGAGACTATTATCCTAAGTAAACTAACGCAAGAACAGAAAACCAATTTCTCACTTAAAAGCAGGAGCTAAACATTGAGTACACACAGATACAAAGAAGGGAACAACTGATGCCAAGGCCCACTTGAGGATGCAGAGTGAGAGAAGGGTGAGGATTGAAAAACTACCTCTTAGGTACTATGCTCATTACCTGAGTGATGTTATAATCTGTACACCAAACCCCATGACACACAGTTTACCAATGTAACACACCTGCACATGTACCCCCAAACCTAAAACAAAAGTTGGAAAGAAAATACCAAAACACACATTCACAAAAGAAAAAGAAGATACTAAAGATAACCTAAATAAACAGAGGTCTTCATAGATGGAAAGGCTCAAAGTTAAAAAAAATCTTAGTTCTCCTTAATATAAACTATCCAGTACAATTCCAATTAAAAAGTTTGAAGAGATAAGCCTTTTAATTTTTTTTTTTTAGTATTTCATAACTAAACCAATTTTAATAGCACTGGAGGAAGATAAATGAAACTTGAAAATTAAAAGGGATACATAATCCTAATGACACTTTGACTATCTTATAAAGAATCAGACATCAGGCACACAAAATTGCCACATTTTAGATTCTTGGCTACTTGTATTTTGCTAGTTTTTCCTATGATTATTAACTATAAAACCCACAAATGAGCTTTTATTAGGAATCAAAGAAAGGGCTAGGGAGGCTACCTCAACCTCCTTTGCCAGGTGTATGGAGTTAAAAAAAAAAAGGATAATAGGATAGAAGTCTAAAAATAGGAGTTTCTTTTTTGTTTATTTTTTGTTTGTTTGTTTTTGATAATAGCAGCTATAAGGGCAAAGGAAAACAACTGAGTCTCAGGCGTTTGCCACAAAGAAGAAATGAGAATATGAGGAACCCACATGGGCCTGGAGAAGCTTGTGACATTTTCTCAAAGGCTGTTTATAGCCAATGCCATCACGATACAAATAATTTTAAAACAGTGAAGAAAAACAAAGGTAAGTAAGCTAGTTTGACTGATTGTAGAGATGACTCTCTATGTTATGATCAAGTTCTAAATTTGTTTCTGAATTTTCTAGCTGCTAGAAAAAACAAAAAGGAAAACACGACCAATGTTATAGTGTTCAAAAGTAGAAATGAGGCAACGTTAAGTTCACATGAAATCCCTAAGTAAAATGTATAAGAAATAGCTCTCAGTCCGGGTTCTTACAGGCAAGGAACAGGTGCCATCTCCAGCTGGGTTAAGCAAAAAAGTAATTCACTAAACAGATATTGCAATAGCTCACAAAATCAACTAGGAGGAACAGAAGTATAGGCTCAAGGCTAAGCCACTAGGAAAGACACACTGAAGCATGTTTTAGAATTGATCTGGAGATAAAACAGCTTCCTCCAGTGCCACAGATGCTACCATTCCCACCTGCAAAGCTAGTGTCCCCTGAAACCCTTGTTTCCTGTAGCTCATGAGCCAGATCCCATCTGGTAGCTTTCAGTTCGAGAGTCTTAAGTCACATGCCTATGCCTTACCTGCAAAAGAGGAAGGAAAGGTAAGTATTGGGTATTTTTAGTCCTATAATGAATCATCCACCCCTATCATCCAAATCACATATTTGCAATATTAGAAATTCCCCAAACATAAAAAGTAGTTATACCGGTAGGCAACCAAAACAACATAACAAATGTTGTGACAATAACCATATGTCATCCACTTTCAAGTTTTCTGCATAACCAATCCTTAGAGGGACTTAAGATTACAAATTGTTACTTGTGCCCTTATGAGCTTTCTCACTCAACTATTCTCAATCCAATAATGTAGTTATAATTCTACCTTTATTTACTGTTTTCATTCAGGGTTTTTAATACATCCATATATGTAACTTTCTTGGATCAATTTAACTTGGTCAGGGTTGTTCTGGGATCTACCAGAATAGAACCCAGAATGCCTGGAGGTGTAGATAGAATAGAAAGTCCTTTTTATTACCTTTAAGGGCTATTAAGAAGAACTGAATTCACCAGTTACAAAAGCAAATGATTAGGGTAAGAACATACATATCAACACATTATGCTTATTTACTTTAAAATGAAACTATCTTCTATATAAATAAAAACTTAAATTCCCACCAAAATGTAAAGAATTTAAAAGGTAAATTGTAAACATTATAAAAACACATTGTGTAAATAATTAATTCAACTAAATGTACTACTATCTGAAAATGAGGCTGTGTTGTCTTCTCCTTAAGTATAGTGATCACAAATGAGGAAGGAGGATTGGAGGATTTCCTGCTTCTTTCTGTAGCACTGAAAAGGGCCTGCTTTGTTAGATGACTTCAATTGCAGGATATTTCAGAAGGTGGATACATGGACTATTCTATATTTAGAGTCCAGCTGCCAGTGAGTCTGGGGGAGGCATGCTTAGGCTTGCTGCAAAATGATGATCCTTGGCTTTTGTGAACAAGTTATCCTGAAATATATAACACAAGATAAAAAAAAATCTTCAAATCCAACTCAGAAACATCTTTTACTGATAATATGTGGAATTAGAAGAAAATGCTTCTGGATAGAGGAGATGGAAAATATTGAACTGTCATTGGGAGAAGAAAGTCCTTTTCAGCTTCTCACATTGCTGCCACCTGTCCCAGAGACACTCTGAGCTACCACCCGGTAATATTAAAACCACTTCTCTGCTGGTCTTGTTCTGTTGAACACAGGCACTGTATGAGTCACTTCCTGAAAATATTGAACAGAGTCATTGGGAGAAGAGTTTTTTTCAGCTTCTCACATTGCTGCTCCTGTTCCAGAGACACTCTGAGCTACCTGCTATAATGAAATGGGGAAAGTTCCCTTGTCTCCCTGGGCGTGTGATGAGGGAGTGGCTCACTTCTTCAGTGCCCTGCTGCTCAAACCTCTAGGGGAGCATACAGATGGGCAGTTTGTGGAGCTGCGACCCATGGCAGTGTCTAAGAGTGAATATTTACAGCTCCTGAAGCCCCAGTGGGCATGTGTTACAGGGTGCTCTTTTAGTTTAGCCGTCTTCTGTAGGCGGCTTATGTTAGCTCAATTAGATTCCCTTTCTTATCACAAGGACAGAGATTTCTATATCCCAGGTTCTTGTCTTAAGTACTGGAAGAATCACATGTGGACTTGGAGAAATAGTGCAAGGTTTTATTAAGTAAAAGTAACTCTCAGCAGAAGGGGAGCTAGAATGGAGATGGTTTTCCCCTGGAGTCAGGCCACTCTGTGGCCTGCGCGTCCAGGGCTCTCAGACTGCCCGGCCAAATTCCACATTGTTCTGGTGGATGGCCTTCTGGTGTGCCCGTGCCTGCTCTTCTCCACGTCAAGCCGCCTGTGTGTCTGGCTGCTAGGTGTGTGTGGGGGCGGGGGGTGCGGGGGGTTGGGGGTAGGCACAGGATGGGGGTGTGGTGCGGCAAGCCAGGGTGATCATGGGAAATGCAACGTTTGGGCAGGAAAACAAACATGCCTGTCCTCACCCAGGTCCAAGGGGGTGGAGCCCTAGTCAGGGACTACGCCCTCCTCTACCCAGCACTTCCCTTCCCTGCTTCCGTATCATTTAAAGGGACAAGGCTTTTCCCTTCTCAGCACTCCCGTACCAATAACATCATCAAAACCACTTCTTTGCTGGTCTTGTTCTATTGAACCCATACACGTATAAGTCACTTTCTATCACCAATGCAGACAGGCCTCAGTAATAGAACAGCATGAACAAATTATCATGACTCACTAAAAAGAAAAATATATCAGCCAGTATAAGACAGAAAACAGGGCAAAAAGAGATTTATCTAATTCATGAAATTGTTTTAGTCATTGTTGTTGCTGATTAGTAAGGTTTTTTTTAACACCAGATTTTTCAGCATGTAATTGTCTCAGTCTACTTAGAACATCATTAAGGTCAACAAAATTTGTTCAGGGATTATAATTTTATGGTGGAAAATATTCAAAATTGCTTATAGCTATTATCGTTAAGTTTTCACCTACTCATTATTCCTTAGTGAATATGAGATGGGAGAAGTGTTCTCTTACCCTTTTTACAGGGCGTGTGGCAGGGGGGGTGGCTCACTTCTTTAGTGTCCCACTGCTCAGACCCCTAGGGAGAACCTTGCAGACAGGCAGGCCATGGGGAGCATTTTTGGCCTCTGACTCCATGGCAGTGTCCAGAGTTGAGTGTTTACAGCTCCTAACGCCCCAGTGGGCATGTGTTATAGTGTGCTCTTTCAGTTTTGCCATCTGTAGGCAGCTTGTGTTAATCAGTTTAATTAGACCCTCCACCTTTTGCAAGGACGGAGGGTTTTCTGTATCCTGGGTTGTTCCTGCCCTAATGTATTAGAAAAAGCAGATCACACGTGGGCTTGGAGAATGAGTACATAAGTGCAAGGTTTTATTGAGTGGTGGAAGTAGCACTCAGCAGATGGATGGTGAGCCCAGGAGAATGGAGTGGGAAGGTGGTCTTGCCCTGGAGTTGGGCCGCTCTGCAGCCAGACTCTCCTCTAACCAGCTCCAAACAAATTCTGCATCTCTTGCCATAGATGGCCTGCTGGTGTCTGTGTGCCCTGAACTCCTCTGCTCCTCTCAGCATCCAGTTGCCTGTGTGTGTGCCTGCTAGGGTTTCAGGGTTTTTATAGGTACAGGATTAGGGAAGGGGTTTGCATGGCAGGCTGGAGGGGTGTTGGACAATGCAACAGTTGGGCATGAAAACAGGAGTACCTGTCTTCACTTAAGTTTGTGGGCACAAGCCCAAGGGTGGAGCCCTCGCCAGGGACCCCACCTTTCTCTACCCAGCACTTCTCTGCCCGCTTTGCGTATCAAATAGACTGAATTTTAAACATAAGGCAATAAATTAAAAGCAGCGTACATTGAAAATAAGTTTAAGTTAGTTATGTTTCTCTCCTCCAAATTTAAAAAACACACAAACACACATAAAATCACTGCCTTTTTCAGGAATATAGAAGACTAGAAAATATAAAAAATTTTTACAAGAGATTAGAAACGCATAACAAAAAATGTCACAAACATTCTGTTAAAGTGCATAGATGAGAGTTCAGTAAAGTGAAATAATTCCCAAGTGACCGAAAACAAGTGGAAAACAGCACTAAGAGAGTAAGAAGGAGGAGCTTCTGATATTAGGAATCAAGATTTGGGTTATAACAGCTGCTCCCCTGATGGAGACAAGACTTTTCGAGACTAAGAAAACAAGGACTCAGAATTGAAACCCCCACATAGAATCAGATCATTTGAAGAGATATACACTGATGGCTAGGAGGTCCTAGAAAATATTGCAAAAGGAGGATGGCAATACTTGTTACCACAGTGGCTTTGGGTGGGGAGAAATATTTTGTGTAAAAGGCTGCTTTCAAATGGGTTTGGTATTTATTTTAGTTACATGGTATGAGTACCTTCAAGCTAAGAAATTAACTGAATAACTGGTTACAAATTGGTAGTATTTTTGTGAGACCAGAAACAAACAGAAGTAAAACTTTCTGAAAGAATTCACCTAAAACCCAGACTACACAAGATTTCTGTAGGGAAACCACTACTTAAAATGAACTCGTCTTCCAAAATACAAAATAAAAGGGAACAATCTTTGATGCACAAATGTTAGCAGAAGAAGAGAGAGAATTATCAGCTCGAATTTCCAAATAAGGATAAGATGTCAAAGCAGGAAATGAAAACGAGATAAAAAGAAAAGCCAGGTGTGTGGCTCACGCCTGTAATCCCAGCACTTTTGGGGGCTGAGGCGGGTTGATTGCCTGAGGTCAGGAGTTCAAGACCAGCTGGCCAACATGGTGAAACCCAATCTCTACTAAAAATACCAAAAAATTAGCCGGGCATGGTGGCGCATGCCTGTAACCCCAGCTACTTGCGAGGCTAAGGCAGGAGAATTGCTTGAACCTGGGAGATGGAGGTTGCAGTGAGCAGAGAACACACCACTGCACTCTAGCCTGGGCATCAGAGTGAGACTCCATCTCAAAAAAATAAAAAAAAAAAGATATATAAGTGTTTTTAAAATAAACTTTAGAAAAAAAGTAGAATTGTAGAACTGAAAAAATATCATTAATAATAAAAATCATTGAAAGGGTTAAACATCAAGTTGAACACAACTGAAGAGAGAATTTGTTAACTGGAAAATGGATTTGAAGAAGTTACCAAGAATGCAAGAGAGGAGCAAGGAGGAGAGCAGAGAGGAGAGAGATGATGCAAGAGGACTGATGGACTGACATAAAATCTATTGAGTGCTAAACAGAAAGAACAGAGAAAATGGAGGATCGATGGGCAATGTTTGAAGGAAAGTAAGTAAATGAAAATCTTTACCAAAGTATAGAAACACTTAAATACTTAGATTCAGAAAAGAAAATAAGTTCCAAATTGGAGGAATCAAATTAATTTAGCTTAAATTAAAAGCAACTAAAGATAAAAGGATAAAGATTATCTATAAAAGAACATTAGTATAACAGCAATTATTTATGTCAGTAGAAGTAATACAGATATAAATTAATGGCAAGAATTGCCAGAATATAGAGTCAATCATGCCCTTTGATTTTAAAAATAAACACTTTTTGCAAATAAAAAAGATTGAATCATCTTCTGTCAAAGAATCCTTGGCAGTAATTCAATAAATCAGCAGAAGAGCCTGGAAACTGAAAGCAGAACCCAGTAATTTAAACTAATGTTATATCATAGTTATTTTCCACCAACTGAGGGTATGTGATTGTATGAAGGAATGTGGTTGGGTTAAGAGGGGTGATTGGGTATGCTTATTGAAGAAATAGCATGTGATGACTAAGCACAGTGCCAGATGTCAAAGTCAATTCCTTTAGAGTTTAGATATTTAGGCAATGGAAACCCAGTCGTAGTCAGTAGTGTTTAACTTACATTAGGTTCTAATGTACTAACCTGTAAAGGCTGTCACATAATGTTCTTTGTTCTTAAATAGTTTGTATATAAGGCTAGGCGCAATGGCTCACGCCTGTAATCCCAGGACTTTGGAGGCCGAGGTGGGAAGATTGTTTGAGCTCAGGAGTTCAAGACCAGCCTGGCCAACATGGCAAAAACCCATCTCTACAAAAACATACAAAAATTAGCTGGGCATGATGGCAGGCGCCTGTGCTCCCAGCTACTCAGGAGGCTGAAGTGGGAGGATGGTTTGAGCCTGGGAGGCTGAGGTTGCAGTGAGCTGAGATTGCACCACTGCACTGCAGCCTGGGTGGCAGAGCCAGAGCCTATTAAAAAAATTTTTTTTGTATGTAATAAACCAGAGCTAGCAATGTGTTTCACATACTTGGCTTAGATTTCAGGGTTGTCCTTTCTCATAAATAATACTTTTATGGGTTTTTTTTTTTTTAATCTCAAAGTAATTCCTGATGGTCATAGAAAATTTGAAAGATATATATAAGTCACAAGAAAAGTTTTTAAATTTCCTTTAATCTTACCAAGAGAAAATACTAAAATCTGCCTTTTAGGACATTTTAAGTAGATTTTAACTTTTTTTTAATTCAACTTTTTATTTCAAGTTAATTACAGATTTACATGCAAGTCTAAGAAATAATAGACTGACCTTGGGTATCCTTTACCCAGTTTCTCCCAATGATAACATCTTTAGTACATTTAATATAGAAAAACTATAGTACATTCTATGGTAGGCTGTCATAGAAAAAAAAAAGCTATAGTACAATATCACACTCAGGATATTAACATTGATATAGTCAAGATATAGAACATTTCATTCACGTCAAAGATATCTAAAGTTGTTCTTTGACAGTCACACTCTTTCCTTCTGCCCCCACTCCTTCCTTAATCCTGGTAACCACTGATTTGTTCTCCATTTCTGTACTTTCATCATTTCAATAATGTTATGTAAAATGGAATCATACAGTATGTAACATTTTGCGATTGACTTTTTTGTTCAGCATAGCTCTGTGGAGATTCACCTAGATTGTTACCTGTGTCAATACTTTTATTCCTTTCTATTGCTAAATAGTATTGTATGGTATGGCTATACCACAGTTTGTGTAACCACCATTCACTTGTTGGAGGACATTTGTTTCCAGTTGTTGATTATTGTAAGTAAAGTTACTATAAATAATCACATACAAGTTTTTTGTGTTTCATGTTTTAATTCCTATGAGATAAATGCCCAGAAGTGAAATTGCTGGGTCATATGGTAATTGCATGTTTAGTTTTTTTAACAAGCTCCAACTTCATATTACATTTGAAGTAAGTTTCATATATAGTAGGTCATGTTTTTAAATCCACTCTGACAATCTCTGTCTTTGAATTTGTGTAGTTAGAATAATATTATGACTTAACCCTGACATTTTTGTTGTTGTTTTCCTCTATTTGTTTTCTCTAGTTGTTTCTATTTTCCTTTTCTTGCTTCCCTATGGGTTACTTGAATATTTTAAAACTCTATTTTAATTTAGGTACAGTATTTTTTAGCATATCTCTTTTTATAGCTTTTTTTAGTGATATTAAATTATACTTGATATTACATTATATGTACATAACTTATCACAGTCTATTGTGTCATTATTTTGAATGAAATATAGAAATCTCATCGCTCTATATTCTTTTACCCTTCCCCATTTATAATATAATTATTAGAACTATTTCCTGCACATATATTTAGAACCACATCAATGAGTGTTATAACTTTTGTTTAATCTGGTAAACATAACATACAAAACTTAAAAAGAAAAGGAAAACTAATTGTATTTATGCATATTTTTGCTTACTATTTTCTTTCTTCCTTTTTGCTGTTTTAAGACTCCTCTTTTTTCTATCATTTCCCTTCTGTTTAGAAAAATTCCTTTAGCCTAAAAGGAGTAGGTCTGCTAGTGACAGATTTTCTGAGTTTCCTTTAAATGAGAATGTCTTAATTTTCCCTTCAGTTCTAAAGTGTGTTTTTACTGGGTATAGGATTCTTAGCTGACGATTCTTTTCTTTTAGCACTTAAAAAATATTGTGCCATTTCCTTCTTGCCATGATTTTTTAAATATATATCTTTAGTTGTATTTTTATAACTCCTCAGTTTATTTTGAAATATTCATATGATTTTGACATTATCTCAAAATACACAGAAATTACCTATATCTGCCTATACACTTATTAAATGCTGATGAATACTTAACAATCAATATTTAAGCATGCCAAATAATAAAACTTTCCCCAACTTTTAAAATTATTTTTTAAAATAAGCCAATTTATACTGGACATTTGGGTTACAGGTGCATATAAAAACAGTCATATTCCTCAACTGACCATGGATAGACTAACATACAAGTGTTTTTCTTTCTGGATGTAATTTTCAGAGGCAGAGTGGTTTAGATGGGAGCAAATGAGCTGACCTCCTGATGAAGTAAACTCAACAAAAATCAAGAAGTATTAAAGGTGCTAATGATTAATTCCATAAATCTTTCTGTCTTCCCTATCTTTTCAATATACAAGTGTGCACAATGGGTGTGTTTAAATTAAAACACTTCTAATCTAGACTGTGAGCTCCTATGGAAGGGGCTACTGCCAATCTATAAAAGGCCCTGGGGAAGAGAGAGGTAGTGCAGGGGAGCAGAGGGCACTTGCCCTCCATCAGGCCATCCACACAAACCTATTGAAGAGGTAGATTCGATTATCTAAGTCTCAGTCGGCTTAGATGTTGACCTAGGCCTTCAAGTGAGGTTTTCCTTCATTATGTTTTATGTTGGTTGTTCGACTATTTTTTGTAATTGGGGCAAAGTGAGATGTTCATCTAGTTTAAGAATGCTTAATATACCCTGTAAACTGTCTGAATCAAAGATTTTTATTTATTCTTCTGCCAAACACAACTGATTTCCATCTACAATTATTTTTTAAGGTAAGAAACAGTAAGTCAGCTAAACAAAGACCTGGGGCTTTGGGTTCTGGAACATTATTACACACTGACTGAGAAATGCAGGGCCTCAGGGTGGAGTCTAGTCAGGCTGGCCACAGCAGGGCACGAACCTGCCTCAGTGGGCCTTCTCCAAGAACACTCTGAAGCACCTGACACTGCTGGTACACCGTCTCAAAGTCAGTCATTCCCATAATAGGGATCGTCAATAATAAATTGTTTTTGTGAATCATAGCTCCCAAGTAATTCAATTTTAACTTTGCAGGTTTTAACTTGTACTTTTTCTATTCAAATATCTCAGATTGCTTTCATCCATACGTAGTATATAATCAAACGTGGCAAAATCTTCTTCGGTAATCTGCCGGGCAACGTGGCTCATGGGAATGCCGTAACTCCTCATGCAGCTCTGCCCTCCGTAGTGAGGGGTTTCCCGATCTCATACCCGGAAGTTGCTGCGCTGTCTGCTCTCCCAATTCTCTGAGATGTTTTGATCAGTTACAAGTTTCCAGAAAAACTGCTTCTGCAATGGGTGATCGACGAATGTTACCCAGACATACAAACAGCGCGGACTTGGTAAACTGATCCTCCATCTTCCCGCACGCAGAGGCGCCAAAAGCCCTGCCATGATTTTTGATGAGAAATGTTTGGTCATTCTGATTTTTCCTCCTGTAGGTAAGGCATCATTTTTCAATGGCTGTTTTTGAGGTTTTCTTCTTTGTCTTTAGTTTCCAAATGTTTAGTTATAATGTGTCTTGGCATGGATTTTGGGGGGGGTTTATTCTATTTGGGATTGGATCAGCTTCTTGAATCGGTAAATTCATATCTCTTGTAAAATTTAGGAAGTTTTGGGCTACTATTTCAAGTACCTTTTCAGTCCTGCCCTATATCTCCTCTCCTCAGGGACTTTGATGACAGGAATGTTTGATCTTTTGTTATATGTCCACCGGTCCCTGAAGTTCTGTTCTTTTTTTTTTTTTTTTCAGTCTATTTCACTATGTTATTCAAATTGGGCACTTCCTACTGTTCTGTATTCCAGCTCACTAATTATTTCCTCAGTCTCCTCCATTCTATTGGTGAGCCCATCCACTGACCTTTTAATTTTGATTATTGTCTTTTTCAATTCTAAGATTTTCATTTGGTTCTTCTTTATATCTTTTATTTCTTTGCTTAGATTTTCTAATTTTTTACTGAGCCTTTCTTCTTTTTCTCTCTTTTTTCAAATCCATTTGTCATAACCCATTGAGTCATTTTTATCATTGCTGTTTTAAAATCTTCAACTATTTCTAACTCTCTGACATCTTGGTTTGGCATCTGTTTATTGTCTTTTTTATTCAGTTTGAGATTCTGGTCTTGGAATAAGTGACTTTTAATTAAAACCTGGACATTTTAGTCTTATGTGATGAGACTCTGGATCTTACTTAGCCCTTCTATTTTAGCTAGCTTTCTTCACATTGCTCTAGCAGAGTAAGAGTTGGGAAGTACAAGTACAGGTGGAAGTAGAAGTACAGACAGAGACAGAAGTAACAAGTTCCCCCACTTGGCCTTTGATGACAGCAAAGGATGGGAGCACTTTATAACTGCTGGTTGGCACTGGAAGTTCTGTGTTCATTGACACCAAAAAGGAGGGAGGCTTATTAATAGCAGGTGAGATGATTGTGCTGTCTACCTATGCAGTCTCATTACAGCCTAGCAAAAGTGAAAATATAGGCTCCCCACTAAGCCTTTGCTAGTGAAGATGAGAG
This sequence comes from Ateles fusciceps, assembly GCA_036589455.1. Lineage (NCBI taxonomy): Eukaryota > Metazoa > Chordata > Mammalia > Primates > Atelidae > Ateles > Ateles fusciceps. The sequence continues at coordinate 7,955,888 of JAZHEH010001606.1, read as the reverse complement.
TGATAATGACATTTTTTCATTTTCTTTTGATCTCCTGTATCCCAGACCTGGAGTTGAAAAACCCAGTGAGCTGAACTGACATTATTTTTCTATGTTGTTTGGCTGGATTAGAGCAAGTGTTATCTAAAAATTTTGTCTTATTAGACTGCCCCTTAGTTGGTCCTTTCACTAGAGAAAGCAAGCTTTTCTGGGAGCCTTTTTATTTTAAATCTGTGCCCATTGGTATTTCCAGCTTGCTGGGTTTTCATATCCAAGCCTGGGATATAGGAGTCAAAAATAAAGCTTAGGGAACACATCACTGTGTTTTTCCTTGGGTCCTGAGTTTCTGTGTTGAGCTGCTTTCTTCTTTCCACATTTCAAAATCTTTTTCTGTTTGTTTTGTGTATAACATCCAAGGTCTTTAGTTGTTCTTAACAAAAGGACTAGGGAAAAGTACATCTTACTTCATCTTCCTGAAAGCAGAAGTCCTATTTTATTCTCTTTTAGTTTAGTTTATTGCTTTTTTCTAAAGTTGAATATTATTAAATTTTCTAACTTAAAAGTATATTTCAAATATTTGAATTTGTCTTTAAAGAAGAATAGAGTTTTATCATTTTAGAGCTCTGCCTTCTGAGATGGTTTTACCATTTTATATTTATAAGTTTTAGAATTTAACTATTTCTCTACTTTTACCACCACCACTGGCAGTTTTTCATATAGGAATTACTTTTTAAAAAAAATAAGATTAGTCAAATTAAGCAGAGGGAGTAAAGAAGGAAAGAAGAAATGAATTACTTTTAAATATTACTTTTACTATTACTTCATGAGAGTTTTATGAAGACAAGGCCGCATAGATTCTACACTGAATGGGCATCTTGGCTTGTTTATTAGCTTAGTATGCCTCCTACACAACAAATTCACGACAACACAAGGTAAATGTGTGCCTTGGAAATATAACACATTACTACATATCAAGCGTGTTTGTAGTTAGTTTTGAATAGCTTAATTCATGAAGATTAAATTTGAGAATGCCCAAGCTCTATACCGAATAGAAAACCATTATAGAGTACCCCACCATGACACAAATTTAATTGTTCTATGGATTATATACATTCTGTTGCACTCCCTCTCAACATTGGACATTTCTCTTATTCCTCAGCATCAGCAATATAAATGGCTGATTCAGTATTTGTAAATAAATGATTAACTCTACCATCACCCTGACAAGGGAGAGAAAGATTAATAGTAACTATAAAAATAACTGTGCTAAGCATAAAAATAGCTAACATTCATTTAACACTTTCCATGTGCCAGATAGTATGGTATTTATTTAACAGGTGTTAACAGTTTTTATTCTCACAATACATTGTTTGAGGTAAATACTACTAATTTCCCCATTTAATAGATGAGAAAACTAAAGCTCAAGATGTTATGTAACTTGACCTAGCCACACACAGTAACAGTGGCATAACCAGAATTTAAATCCATGTGGTCTGTCTCTGATTCTATACTCTCTATGCTGTTTAAACTTTACATGGGAGTGATAGCTTTTACAGCATTAAATTGCACCAAGGAACTCTAACCCTTCTTGCCTGGGTCAGAAAAGTGATAAAATGTCAACTTTTAAGTATTCAAAAATGGTATTTGTTTCTTTCCTTTATTCATTTGCTATGTAGCAATCACCCTTGTACAATATCTCCATAAGAAAGTGTTATTTGAAAGGAAATCCATAATTTCCTTATTAAAATATGTATAAAATGTTTACTATGGGCCAGGCATTGTTCTAAGTACATAAGATACATAAATTACCAAAACACACAAAGACTTACACCATTAAAGGGTTTGTGTCTTAGCATGAGGGGAGAAAAAAAAATAAACAATAGCTAAAAAAATAAATAAGTAAGTTATATAGTATATTTGAAAGTGAACATGAAAAAAATAAAACAAGCGTAGGTAAGAGGGCGATCATCAGGGAAGCAAGCAACATTAAATCGGGTGGTCAGCATCAGATGACATATGACGATGAGAGGATTTGTCTTTGAAGAAGAAGATTCCTGTTAGAGAAGACAATTCTACATCCCTAAGCTGGGAAAGCGCTTGCATACCTAAAGACTGGCAAGGAGGCTAGTGTGATGCAAGCAAATGATCCAGTGAAAGAGGGTAGGAAATAAAGTGAAAGAGACATGTATAATCATGAAAGGTTTGGAGATATTTTGAAGGGAGTCCTTGTTTGTTTGTTTTTTAAAAGCAGTAATATAATTCACATATCATAAAGTTCATATTTATAAAGTATACAATCCAGTAGTTTATGATATATTCACAAAGGTGTGCTACCGTCATCAAAATCCAACTCCAGAGGATTTTCATCACTCTCCAAAATCACTATATCTATTAGCAACTACTCCTCAAGTCCCCATCCTCCAGCCTTTGGAAACCACAGATTTCTTACTGTCTCTATGAAATTGCCTATTTTGCACATTTTATATAAAAAAGTAATATATGGCCTTCTGTGTCTGGCTTCTTCTATCTGACATAGTGTTCTCAAGGTTCATCCATGATGTAGCATGTATCAGTACTTTGTTCCTTTTCAGGGCTGAATGAGATTTCATTTTATGGCTATACTACATTTTGTTTATTCATTTGTCATCTGGATTGTTTCTACTCTTTGGCTATTACAAATAATTCTGTTATAACATTCTTGTACAAGTTTTTGCATGGGTATATTTTTCATTTCTCTTGGGTAAGCACCTATGAGTGGAATTATTGGACCATATAGTAACTCCACATAAGTTTTAGAATTTTACTCTGACTTGAAATAAGTATAAAGAGGAGCGATATAATCTCACTTGCATTTTAAAAGATCACTCCGACTATGGTGTTGAGAATATACTGTATGATAACAATTTTTTAAAAGCAGAGAACCATCAGGCCCAGCATGGCGGTGCACACCTGTAATCCCAACACTTTGGGAGGCCAACACAGGAGGATCACTTGAGCCCAGGAGTTTGAGACGAGCCTGGGCAACATAGGGAAAACCTCTATGTTTCTACAAAAAAATACAAAAATTAGCCAAGTATGATGACACGTGCCGGTAGTCCCAGTTATTTGGGAGGCTGAGATGGCAGGATCACTTGAGCCCAGGAGGTCAAGGTTGAACTATGGTCACACCACAGCACTCCAGTCTGAGCAACAGAGCAAGACCCTGTTTCAAAAAGAAAAGAAAAGCAGAGAACCTAGTTAAAAGTTTGTCCTGGGTGGAATAGCTACTCTCCAAAATTTATGTATACCTGGAACCTGTGAATGTGACCTCATTTGGAAATAGGTTCTTTGCAGATGTAATCAAGTTAAGATGAGGTCATACTGGGTTGAGGTGGACCCTACTCTAATGATTGGTTTCCTTATAACAAATGAGATATTTTAGCTGGGTGTGGTGGCTCATGCCTATAATGCCAGCACTTTGGGAGGCCGAGGCGGGTGGATCACTTGATGTGAGGAGTTCAAGACCAGCCTGGCCAACATGGTGAAATCCCATCTCTCCTGAAATACAAAAATTAGCTGGGCATGGTGGTGGGAACCTGTAATCCTAGCTACTTGAGAGCCTCAGTGGCAGGAGAATCACTTGAACCCAGGAGGTGGAGTTTGCAGTGAGCCAAGATCACACCACTGTACTCCAGCCTGGATGACAGCGAGACTCCATCTCAAAAAAAGAAAAAAGGAATGAGACATCTGGATACAGACATAAGGGGAAAAAAGCCATCTGAAGGTAGACACATAGATTGAAAAGTTGCATCTACAAGCCAAGAAATCCCTGATGTCACTGACACTAGATGTACCAGATCTTAGAAAAAAGAAACTATATCGCTCCTGGATCCTTCAAAGAGAACATGGCACTGCTAATACCTTTATTTTGGAGTTCTATCCTCCAGAACTGTGAAAGAAAAAAAAATCTGTTGTTAGAAGTCCCCCAAGTTGCGGTACTTTGTTATGGCACCCCCAAATGAATACAGAGGATATTGTTGTTATTTTGATGAGAAACAGAGTTGGCCCAGACTAGTATGATAGAAGTCAAGGTGAAGAAAAAAGGTCAGAATCTAGAAAAATTTTGAAAGTAGAGCTGTAGGATTTACCAAAGGATTGAATGTAGGTTTTGAGGGAATAATAAAGGAACAAAGAAAAATCCAAGATTTTTAATCTAAACAATTGGAAAGATGTTGCCATAAACTGAATGAGGAGGAAGGCTTTGGGTGGAGCAGGACTCAGGGAAAATACAAGAAGTCCAGTTGTTAAGTTTTAGAAGCCTATTTAATATCTAAATGGAGATGTCAAGTAGGCAGTTGTACATAAAAGTCTTGAATTCTGGGGAGAGGTCTAAGCTAAAGACATAAATTTGTGAATGGTCCACATAACAGAGGCATTTTCAGCCATAAGATGGCACAAGGTTGAAATAGACAATTAAGGAATGCAGTGCAGAGAAGAGAGCAAGGCCTGCCCTGTGTACTGTAATGTGAATAGGTCAAGGAAAAGAGAACAAATCAGCAAAGGAGACCAGAAGGGAGCAACTGGTGAGGAAAAAGGAAGACTAAGAAATTGTGATGCTTGTCACTTATCATCGGAGAAATGCAAATTAAACTCCAAAGAGATACTACCTTACCCCTGCAAGAATAGCCATAATTAAAAAGTCAAAAAACAATAGATGTTGGCATGGATGTTGTACAAAGGGAACATTTTTACATTGCTAGTGGGAATGTAAATTAGTACCACCACTTTAAAAAATAGTATGGAGATTCCTTAAAGAACTAAAAGTACTTGTTGTTCTTTACATAGATCCGGTAATCCCACTGCTGAGTATCTACCCAAAGGAAAAGAAGTCATGTAAAAAAGATACAAGTACATGCATGTTTACAGCAGCACAATTTGCAATTGCAAGAATATGGAACCATCCTAAGTGCCCATCAACCAATGAGTTGATAATGAAAATATTGTATATATATGCCATGGAATACTACACAGCCATAAAAAGGAACAAAATAATGTCTTTTACAGCAACTTAGATGGAGCTGGAGGTCATTGTTCTAAGTGAAGTAACTTGGGAATGAAAAACCAAATACTGTGTTTTCACTTGTAAGTGGGAGCTTAGCTATGAGGATGCAAAGGCATGAGCATGATTAATGGACTATGGGGACTTGATGGGGGAGGTTTGCAGGGGGAAGGGATAAGAGAATATTGGGTACAGTGTACATTGCTTGGGTGACAGGCACACTAAAATTTCAGAAATTAGCATTAAAGAACTTACCCATTTAACCAAAAGCCATCTGTACCCCCAAAACGATTGAAACTTGAAAAAAGAAATTGTGAATATGGTTTAGCTGTGTCCTCACCCAAATCTCATTTTGAATTTTAGCTCCAATAATCCCCACATGTTGTGGAAAGGACCTGGTAGCAGGTAATTGAATCATGGAGGTGAGTCTTTCTCATGCTGTTCTCGTCATAGTGAATAAATCTCATGAGATCTGATGGTTTTATAAAAGGGGAGTTCCACTGAACATGCCGTCTTTGCCTGCTGCCAGGTAGGATGTGGCTTTGCTCCTCCTTGCCTTCTGCCATGACTGTGAGGCCTCTTCAGCCAGATGGAACTGTGAGTCAGTTAACCTCTTTCCTTTATAAATTACTCAGTCTTGGGTATGTCTTTATTAGCAGCATGAGAACAGACTACTACAATGATGCTTATACTAGAATCCCCTTGAAGAAAGGGAAACACGAAGTGATCATCAAGGTGTGACATAGGAAAGCATAGTTTGATGGTCTTTCAAGCACTGTTGATAGGAAAAAGTGAGGACTAAGAATTGATCATTGAATTTAGCAATATAAAGATCATTGTGACTATGATGAACAATAGTTTCAGCAGAATGTTGAAAGTAAAAGCTTGATCAGAGTGGGTTTGTAGCTGAAAGTGAGGGGAGAAATTGGAGACAGCAATTATAGACACTTGAAATGTTTATCATGGAAGATTTCAAGCATATAAAAATAAGAATTAACAAAAAATGAAACCCATCACCCACATTCATTTGCTTTTAACGGATAGCCAATGTTGTTCATTTATTTCCCCCACTCCCTCTGTCCCTACCTTACTAGATTATTTTGAAGATACTCTGAAAAATCATTAAACTTCATTCATAAAAATTTAGACTTCTTCTTTGAGGCTCTTGCGTTTTTTCTTTTTCTGTAAAAGAAGCAAAAAAAAAAGATGATAATTTGCAGGTGAAGTGAGGTTAAGAGAAGACATTTGTAGGCTGGGTGTGGTGATCCCAGCACTTTGGGAGGCCGTGGTGGGGAGATCATGAGGTCAGGAGATCAAGACCATCCTGGCTAACATGGTGAAACCCCATCTCTACTAAAAATACAAAAAATAGCTGGATGTTGTGGCACGCACCTGTAGTCCCAGCTACTTAAGAGGCTGAAGTGGGAAAATCACTTGAACCTGGGAGGCAGAGGTTGCAGTGAGCTGAGATTGTGCCACTGGACTCCAGCCTGGCCAACAGAGCGAGACTCTATCTCAAGAAAAAAAAGGAAGAGAAAGAAAGAGAGAGAGAGAAAGAAAGAAAAAGGAAGGAAGGAGAGAGGGAGGGCAGAAAGAAGAAAAAAGAAAGAAAGAAAAGAAAAGAGAGAAAGAAAAAAAAGAAAGAAGGAAAGAGAGACAAGATACTTGTAAACAACATTTGGATCCCTGGACTAGCAAGAGAATTGGATTTAACCAGGGTTTTGGTTTTCCCATGCATAAAACAGTGTGAGGTTTGAGGGTATATGCAAAGGAGTAATAACTATCATTTGACAATTGACTGTGTGACCATAAGCTTTTTAGCTGGGTAAGGAGAGGAGTGATGACATAAAGTGGGTGAAATACACTGAAAAGGTGGTAGAATCATAGATTAGAGGTCAAGGTAGAGTAATAAAGAGGTGGTGGTCAAAGAGTACAAGTTAATCAAAAAGGGCTTACAGGAAGTGAGAAGCCAGAGAATGTTGTCCACGTGTTTATTAACCCATTAACCCATTTCCTGTTCAGAAAAAAAAAAAAAAAAAAAGATGGCTTGCTGCCAGCACTCATTGAATTTTACATAAACACACTCTTTAACACTGAAGCAAATCTGACTGATTTTCAATGTGAAAATAAAATATAAAAACTGTTCATGGAGTTATTTCTAAATAGAACTTGTCTCTAATCCTAATGTAACAGAAATGTATTAGGTTAGTCTCATTATCTACAAATCTACTCTAGTCTAATTCCTTAACCCATTTCCTGTTTGCCTAGAGTATAATTATAAATCTACTGTTAGACTAGAGTGTAATTATAAATCTAGAGTATTCTTGAGGCAAACAGGAAATGGGTTAAGGAATTAAACTAGAGTAGATTTGTAGATAATGAGACTAAGCTCAAGAGTGAAAATCATAGAGAAATGAGATGAATTACAGAATGGGAGTGGCTGGTGGATTTTAGAAAGGAGGGAACATATTCCTGAACGTAGCAATAAGCATCAAGAAAAACTAGTCCATGACTAGAGAGAGCTGTGGGTGTATAAATAAACAGTGCCCACCTGAGAAGACTGTAAGAGAAGCAGGAGGGAGAGATGAATTTCATTAGAGCAAAGAAAAGAGATTTTCCTTGACCACTGCCTGATGCATTTTTAACATGTTTTTTTTCCTCTCCATAATAAACAATTTCAGGCAGAGTTGTGAGCGTGGGCAAATTCAGATTTTATGTGACCTGAAACTAACTTAGTTTGGAGGACTTTCTTTAAGAAAAGAATATAAAGTTTTTATTTTCCCAAATTTTACCAACAAAAAAGTACGATTATGCAAACCTATTATCCACCTATCTTCCAGCAGCCCACTTGAAGGGGGTTACTGGGAAACAATTCTCTATGTATATTTTCACCTTTCTGCATAATCCAGGCTTTCTGAGCAAAGAATATTGTCAAACTTGATTAAAGAATTATTAAGTAGTAAACATGTCTTGGAAGCTAGAGACTGTGTATTACTCTGGAAATATTTACAGACTGATCTCCCCTAAACCATTTACTTACGTTCAGGGTCGTGAAACTCAAGACGTTTCTGTCTCTTCTCTACTCATGATTTGTTTATATTCCAGAATAAAGATATTTCGTCAGTTGTATATAAGCTATGATTCTCATGATTTCAATGTTCCTTTCCTGTGATGCAACCATTTGCAAACACAAGCAACCATCTGGCTCTCATTGCATCATCCCATGAGGATCCGGGGGAGGGAACCCAGCACTACAGTGTTCAGTGAGCAAAAATAGCCTGTTCTTGATCCAGAGATCTTGTGTTCTCTGTAAGAATATGTATATAATGTATAGCAGAAGCCTGAGCATGAGGAGTCTAAAGCTTCAAATTCATGAGCCTCATCAGGAATCCATCTCTGTTAAAATTACAGTATAAAATTGCACTGAGTCCGTTTTATGACAGGTTTTCTCCAAACGAAATCTGTTGCCACTCTCAATTATGACACATTTGAGATCTTAAATGTAGTTTATTGCGCTTTCAAACATAATGATGTGTTCCAGAAACTGATGTTGATACTTATTACTCATTCAGTTTGCACTGCTTTTAAAAATTTGCCTCTTCAGGAGAACTGCTTGAACCCGGGAGGTGGAGGCTGCAGTGAGCCGAGATCACGCCCCTGCACTCCAGCCTGTTGACAGAGCGAGACTCCGTCTCAAAAAAAAAAAAAAAAAAAAAATTGCCTCTTTTTAGAACTTTCACTTTCCCAGAAGGTAGCAAGTAGACAGATACTACAACTCAATCTCTCTGTGATCAGTTCTGAGCAAAATTATCAAGGGAAGTTTTTATCTCATATTTTTCCACTTCAATCTCTGTATTCCTCTTCCACCTTCTCTTTCTCTCTCACTCTCCCTGACTTTGAACTTAATTATTTGGTCAATTTTTTTTGCCTCTACAAATAATTAGTCACATTATGCCAGATTCCTCCAGTGCCCTGTTTATGCCAAGATCCCCTAGCAAATCTCACAGAGGCAGAAAGTCAGAAAAGGAAAAGTTAGATAAAGAATGAACTTCCTTAGAACATTCCATGAGATAGTATGTCTTCCTTCCAGAAAGCCAAAACCTTGCTCTATTTAAGCTACCATGGTATAGGAATAATTACCAAAACTAAAAACTGGTATGCACCAAAAGAAAGGAAACACTTTATCTGAATGTAAAACTCAACACATTTACAAAGTCGATAATATTCATTCTTGGAGAGGTAATGGGAGTATAAATTAGTAACTTTTAGAGGATAATTGACAGCACTTGTCAAAATTTTAATGCATGTTCTCTTGACCCAGCAGTTTCACTGGGTTGGAAACACAGCCCAGCTGACACCTTCATCGCAGTCTAAGAGAATGAGCAGAAGACCCAGCAAAGCTGAGCCAAGACTTCTGAACCATAGAAACTGTGAGATAATAAATATGGGTTGTTGTTTTAAACTCTGAAATTTGTGGTAATTGTTATATAGCATAGTGGTGATGACTGGGTTGTATTCAGAATTAGAGCAAACTAAATTGATAAATGATGTCTTTCATGATAAGTCATAATCGGAAATGTTAAAAGAAATGATTCTAGTTATCATTAATGTTAGCACAGATTACATTTGGTCTTAAAAAGCTCTTAGCTGAAAACTGACAAGGAGCAACATTATCTTGATTATTTTTGTACCATATTTGGTCCTAGATATGTTATTATTTGAAATTATTCTGGGAGAGAGGCCCAAAAGTTGTCCTGGGTAAGTGGTGAGCAAAAATCATCCAGTGTGATTTCACCCTAAACTAGAGCTATATGTTTGTGTGTGTGTGCAGACATATATATTAATATATATTTACAGTTAAGAAATTGTCCTGTAGAATAAATGAATAAATTTATGTTTATTTATTTATTTAATATAATAAGTGAAACTAAGAGTAGAAGACAATATTCAGGTTAAAACAGAATGAAAAATGAAGGTGTCTCAGGAAAAAGACAAGGATGTGCCTTCTCACAAAACTGGAAGTCCTAGCTAATGCAATAAAATAAGAAAACAAAAGGTGTACAGATTGGAAAGGAAAAAATAAAACTGTCTTTGTTTGCAAATGACATGATCACCTATGTAGAACATCCAAAAGGATAAACAAAAAATAAAATTCTTGGAACTAATAAGTGATACAGCAAGGTTGCCGGATAAAGGTTAATATGCAAAAATTGATTACTTTCCTATATACCAACAATTAAAAAGTGGAATTTTAAATTTAAAGTACATTATCATTTACATTAGCACCCATGAATAATAAAAATATTTAAGTATAAATTGAACAAAATATATATAAATCTATGTGAGGAGAGCTACATAACTGATGAAGGATCTCAAAAGGAACTGATTAAATGGGGAAATATTCCATGTTTATGGAACGAAAGCTTTCATGTGATCAAGATATCAATTTTTCCCAACTTGATTTGTAGATTCAGTGCAATCCCAATCAAAATCCCAGTGAGTTGTTTTGTAATATTGGCAAACTGATTCTAAAGTTTATATGGAGAAGCAAAAGACCCAGAATAGCCAGCTTAATATTGAAAGAGAACACTAAAACCTAATTCAGATTTATTTTCTGTAAGCAGCTAATTTAAAAAACAAAAAATATAAGCTCAGTTAATCACAGGCAGCCAGCTGGGTGTGAGTTATATTGTCTTGAACTTCCCATGAGGATAGTATAAATAAGGCAATTGCTTAAGCAATCGAATAATTCTTTTGATCTGCTTCTGCCTTCACCTTATAAAAACTTTCCCTTCGGGACAGTTGCATGGCTCACACCTGTAATCCCAGCACTTTGGGAGGCCGAGGCAGGCAGATCACAGGGTCAGGAATTCGAGACCAGTCGCCAACATAGTGAAACCCCGTCTCAACTAAAAATACAAAAAATTAGCCGTGTGTGGTTGTGTGCACCTGTAATCCCAGCCACTCGGAAGCTGAGGCAGGAGAATCGCGTGAACCCAGGAGGCAGAGGTTGCAGTGAGCTGAGATCGCGCCCCTACACTCCAGCCCGGGCGACAGTGCGAGACTCTTGTCTAAAAATAAAAAAAAAATTAAAAATTTAAAAAATTTAAAAAACTTTACCTTCAACCACCTCCAGCAGAGCTCCAAACCACTTCCAGTTTGGAGCTATTTAATTTATAAATTGTTGTCTGTTTAAATAACCTCTTTAAAAATTTAGTAAACCAAAGTTTACCTTTTAATAGTTCTGGTGTTGGAAGAAGTAACAGAAAGAGACCCCAGACAACCCTTGAGAACAGAAGTCACCGGGCTTAGGTACCCAGGCCTACTGCATTCGATGCTTTCTCACTGCATCTGGAGGTAACCACAGAAAGTCCCTCTCAGATTTGAGCTCTAAAAATGGAAATACAAACTCTTGACTTTATTTGAGCATGTTTTGATCTAAACTGGGTCCCTGAGTCAGATTGGACTCACAGCAACTGGACTTGTCCAGTAGGAGGCCTCAGGTAAGTAAAGTTTTGGAAAGACCGGGAAGCATGGGTTCATCTGAATTCAAGGAGTCTGGGATTCCTCTATCTGGGACTCTAGCTAATTTTATTTATAAAAACTATGGACTCAGAACATGTGCTTTCTAGAAAAACAAGTGGACCATACCAAATACAATTTATTTTATTTATTTTTATTGATACAAAATAGATGTACATGTTTTCACCGTACATGTGATACTGTGATTTCCCCAATGTATGCTCTTGGTGCCATTGTTAAAAATGAATTAGCTGTAAATACTTGGATTTATTTCTGGGTTCTCTATTCTGTTCCGTTGGTCTATGCATCTGTTTTTATGCCAGTACCATGCTATTTTGGTTACTGTATTACTATAGCTTTGTAGTATATTTTGAAGTCAAGTAAAGTGTGGTGCCTTCAGCTGTGTTCATTTTACTCAAGATTGCTTTGGCTATCTGGGGTCTTTTATGGTTCCATATAGGATTATTCCATATAGGATTGTAGGATTGTTTTCCCTATTTCTATGAAGAATATCAATGGTATTTTGATAGAGATTGCATTGAATCTGTAGATTGCTTTGGATAATTTTGATGTTTTAAAAATATTAATTCTTTCAATCCATGAACATAAAATATTTTTTCATTTTTTTGTGTTATTTCTCATTTTTTTAAATCAGAGTTTTATAGTTTTTCTTGTAGAGATGCTTTACTTCTTTGGTTAAATGTATTTCTACATACCTTATAGTAGCTATTATAAATGGGATTCTTTTCTTGATTTCTTTTACACACTTTTTGTTGTTGGCATATATAAATGCTACCGATGTTTCCATGTTGATTTTGTAGCCTGCAACTTTACTGAATTTGTTGATCAGTTCTAAGAGTTTTTTGGAGTCTTTAAGATTTTCTAAATATAAGATCATATTGTCCTTGAACAAGGATAATTTGACTTCTTCCTTTCTAATTTGGCTGTTCTTTATTGATTGCTCTGGCTAAGACTTCCAGTATTATGTTGAATAAATATAATGATGCTATATTTCCAGATGCTAGAGGAAAGGCTTTCCATTTTTTCCTGTTCAGTATGATGTTAGCTGTGGGTTTGCCATATTTGGCCCTTATTGGTTTGAGGTATGTTTACCTCAAACTCAGTTTTGTTGTTTACCTCAACTCAGTTTTGTTGAGCATTTTCATCACAAAGGAATGTTGAATTGTATTGAATGCTTCTTCAGCATTTATCGAAATGATCATATGATTTCTGTTCTTGGTTCTGTTCACATGATCATCACATTGATTGATTTGTGTATGTTGAACCCTGCTTGCATCTTCTGGATAAATACCACTCGATCATGCTAAATGATCTTTTTAATGTGTTGTTGAATTTGGTTTGCTAACATTTTGTTGAGGATTTTTACAACTATGTTCATCAGAAATATTGGCCTAACACTTTCTTTTTTTCTTGTGTCTTTGTCCGGTTTTGGTGGCAGGGTAATGCTGGCCTTGTAGAAAGAGTTTGGAAATGTGACCTCCTCTCCCATTTTTATTGATGAGTTTGAGTAGAATTCGTATTTGTTTTTCTTTAAAAGTTTGACAGAACTCAGCACTGAAGCAATCAAGTCCTAGGCTTTTCTTTGATGGGAGACTTTTTAATTAGAGCTTTCATCTCATTACTTGTTTGTTCAAGTTATTTTTTTCTTTATGATTCAATCTTAATACATTGTTCGTGTTCAGAAATTTATCTGTTTCTTTTAGGTTTTCCAATGTATTGGTTTATAGTTGTCCATAATTGTTTTTAATGATTCTTTGTATTTCTGTGGTCTCATTTGTTAACTCTCCCTTTTGTTCCTGATTTTATTTACTTGGGTCTTTTCTCTTTTGTTCTTAGTTTAGCTAAAAATTTGCTAATGTATTTATTTTTTCAAAAAAACTTTTTTATTGATATTTTGTATTTTTTAGTCTCAGCTTTATTTACTTCTGCTCTGATCTTTATTATTTCCTTCTTTCTACTAAATTTTGTTTTGTTTTGTTTTGTTCTTTCTTTTCTAGTTCCTTGAGGTGCATCATTAGGTTATTAATTTGAAATTCAAAGATAATGTTGAATTACAGTGATCATTGTAAGGAAGTTTTAATCTAGACAAAACTGTTCATTTTTGAAGTGGATAGGAAAAGAAGAAATTCTGAATTCCTAAGAATAATGGAATGCAGATTTTGATTATTATGCAGAGCCTTCCAAAAGACACAGTGTATCAAAATTTGCCTCTCTTAAAGTCTTATGGCCAGATGCAGTGGCCCACACCTGTAATCCCAGCATTTTGAGAGGCTGAAGAGGGCAGATCGCTTGAGCTCAGGAGTTTGAGACCAGCCTGGACAACATAGGGAAACCTCATCTCTACTAAAAATAAAAACAATAATAATAACAATTAGCCAGGCATGGTGGCACAAGCCTGCAGTCCCAACTACTCAAGAGGCTGAGGTGGGAGTGTTAGAGCAGGTAGTTAGGCAGACATGAACATCAGAGGAAGAGCCCACTCCCCCACCAGTAATGTCAGTGACCATTAGGTGATGGTCAGGTAGTTGTTAAGCAGTCTCTCTAAAATAATGATTGTTTGCAGCCAGTGCCAGAGGAAAGGCAGTCTCCCAGTACAGAGAAAACCCTTGAAGCTGGTGGCCAGCAGCTTCCCGATAAGGAGTTGGGCAAGCAGGCTCAAGCATACACTAAGAGGCAAAATGGCAGAGTTTAACTGGTATCTGACCTTCCTCTAGGAACACTTGACTAGTAAGGGAAAAATGCCATAAATGAGCATGCACACAACTTCAGTAAATACACTGTGCATGTGGCCACTCACAAATCCCGGCAGGCCACTATGCCTGAGGACAACGCTCCCCAAGGAAAAGTCAAGAGAGAAGAGGTACAAAACTCCAGAAGCACGCCAACATATAAATCCCCAAGTCAAGGTCAAACAGGGCATTTAGATTTCTCAGGTTGCCCACTTGGCCATCTTCCAAATTGCTTTACTTTCTTTCATTCCTGCTCTAAGTCTTTTTAATAAACTCTCGCTTCTGCTCAAAAACTTGCCTCAGTCTCTCACTCTGGCTTCTGCCCCCTCAGACAAATTCTTTCCTTTGAAGAGGCAAGAATCAAGTTGTTGCAGACCCATACAGATTCACTGGTGCTAACATACTTTGATGCCATGTGACTTGGATATGTTCCCCAGTGATAAGAAATCTCTATGCCTCTCCTTCTTTGGCTGGAGAAGAAGGAGACCTGCACACAGTTTTCTTCTCCTACTTTTACTCTCCTACTTACTAACCAGTCCCCAGAACCATTACTGTCAGCCACAGTGGCTCTACGCCCCCTCGCTGATCTCTCAACCTACCCTGACAGGTGGCTCACGGAGGTGGGAAGGACCTTGGAGTCCACACCATGTAGACCTGAAACACTAATGGCCCTCCTGGACAGGAGGCTCATGAAGGTGGTAGGGCTAAAGCCTAAGATTGTGCAATGTCTGCAGTATCTTCTGTTTTTTCAAATAGAGTTGGCTCATTCCCCAGAAGCCACACCTATTGTCCTGTTTTCTGTGTGTATTCTGAAATGGCCCTGTGGGCCCGCCACACTGTCTGCCTCAGGGGCAAATCTGCCTTTTCTCTTCTTTCACTTTGTATGCCATGCAACTTCCTTCTCTACCTTAAACACACACTCCCGTTATTTGTGCACCCATGGCTCTTGTTGCATTTGTATGGTAGCAGAGCAACAGGCTCCCTTGCCAATGTGTGTTGGCTCGTTGTCAGGATAGACACTAATCAGAACCCTGGTTCTGCCAGCTCCTTATGATTTACCATACACTTTTCATCCCGGTTATGCTCCAGGGTCAAGTTTTTGGTGGCTTTTGAAGCAGTTCGTATGCCTGCATAGGACATCACTCTGTGGTTCTTTAAGGATCTCACCTACTTGCTTTTTTTGAGTTAGCACTCCTTTGGGAAGAGGGAAACTCTTCCTTTGCCATTTGTGAGCTCTTATCCCAAGCCCCAAGTTCTCCAGAGGTTTCTCTTTATGTCAAAAGAGCAAATAAACGTTTCCATTTTGAATCTCAGGGCTGTTGTTTTTGTGAGCATATGAAGGCTTTCCATCAGTATTCCTCTCACGTCATCCCACTTTGTCCTGTAGCAGAGGGATTGCCCTGTCTACTCAAGCATTTTTTCTGGATGTTACCCCAGGAGGACAGGGATTCCCAAATACAAAATTTTCTCCATTCCTCTAATCACTTCCGTACCCTCCTCAATGCACATAAGGACTCTCAAAATCATGTTTAAAGGGAGGGAAGTCCAGCCCATTGCAGCAGTTGGCCGAAAACAAGCTTCTCATCTACTTAAAGAGCATGGGAAATGGATTATAAAAAAAAGAGATAATCATTTTGTTGCTAGAATGCTCTGAGTGAGAGTCACTATAAGATCATGGAGATAAGGATATAGGCCACCCCACGGCTGCAGGTGCAAGAGACAAAGTACCCATGGGGCAGAGAGAGATAAAGGTTGGTCCCAGGCTACGGGCACAGAATAGATTACCATTAGAACAGAGATGAAGGCAAGCTTAGGGGTATCCCAGTAAGACTGGTTCATTCTGAAACTCCCAAGGATAAATGGGGGGGCCCCTGTTCACTTGGGTATTTCCTCTGTTTTCAAGTGGGTAATTGTGATGAGATAGGACAGAGGTTAGGGTACCCAGTAAGACAGGTTCATTCTGGAACCCTATGGATGAATGGGGGATGCCCCTGTTCAGGAAAGGATAATAGGGAAGTAAAAGAGGATGCCTTCTTTTTCCTTTTCTTTTCTCCTTCATTCTGTCTTCACAGATGGGTAGTCACATCTCCGTACTACAGTATAAACCCTTCGGATGTATCCTTAAGAACTAAGAAAAGTTTGACGCCCAAACCCTAAAAAAGGAAAAGGCTAACATTTTTCTGTATCACAGCCAGGTTTTAATACAAGCTCCAGAAACAGGAATCTTGCAGAAAGTGGAAGCATAAATGTTAATATGTTCTATCAACTAGATTTGTTTTGCTACTAGCAGAGAAAAGAGACAATCCCTTATGTACAGGCCTTTATGGCCCCAAGAAACAACCCAGAACTTTGTTGGGCTTGTAAAATTGATCCAGTAATGATAGTAGCCATAATCAAGCTGCCCCATCTGGTTGGTTCAGAAGACCCCACAATGGGTTTACCCAGGACTCAAGCCCTGGAGGAACCAAGAGTGGAGCTTAGCTCAAATCCTACCCTTTGGCCTCATTATATCCAAGTATCTGGGCCCTGGAACCTTCCCTTCCCTACCCCAGGGCCATCCTCTGGACACCACCCCCTTAAGTGATGCTCCCTTCAAGAAGTTAGTTGACCTACTAGAGTTCAGACTCTATTTAATATGCAAGACCTGAATCAAATTAAAACAGAACTAGGGAAGTTTATGGTGGATCCTGACAAATTTATCAAAGGGTTCCATAAACTGGGCTTAACATTTGAACTTACCTAGAGGGATCTCTCATTCATACTAGGACAAACCCTGTCTAAGGAAGAACTCAACTCCATTGTGGAGGTGGCCCAACAATTTGCAAATGCAGTGCACATAACTCATCTTCGTGGCTACCCTGTATGGGCCACAGTTCCTTGGGTCAACCCCAATTGGGATTAAAATACCCAGGGGGGTATATGGGCAAGGAATTGCATGCTCCTATGTCTGGTAAAAGGAATGGAAGCTAGCAGATCCAAGCCTGTAAACTATAATAAAATTTGTCTTAATAGATCAAGGACCTCTTGGAAACCCCACCAGTTTCCTAGAGAGGCTACAGGAGGCCCTGGTGAAACACACTAACCTAGACCCAGAGACACCAGAAGGGCAGCTGGTCCTAAAGAACCATATTTTAATTTAGGCAGCCCCCACATATTTGGAGGAGACTCCAAAAACTAGCACTGGATCCCAATACCCCGATGCCTGACATCCTCAAAATAGCTTCCTTCGTTCTTTACAGCCAGGACTAGGAGGAAGAGGAAAGCACTCAGGCAAAGGAGAGGTAAAAGGAAAAGCAGCAGATCCAACTATTGGCTGCTCTAAAAATCTACCATCCTCCTCCAGGTTGCCCTCAGAATACCCTCCCAGGTAACTGCCATCAGTGTAAGAAGCCAAGACACTAGAAGGCAAAGTGCCACAGTGGGACAGATAGGAAAAATCCCTACATGGCTTGCCCCTTCTGTCACAAACTCAGCCACTGGAAATGGGACTGCCTGAAGGGCCCCTAGAACAGAATCCCAATTTCTGATGGCCTTAAGCTGAAGGGCTGCTTCAGATGTGGCAGGTAGAACTGTAAGTTTTCTTTTGGAAATGGCCTGCTTGGTGCTTACCTCTTCATGGGCAATTATCCTCCAAGGTGATGGGGGTAAATTGCGTGCCCATAACCTAGAGGTTCACTCCTCCTCTTTGCTGCCTGTCAGGGGAAGCTGTCTTTTCTCATTCATTTTTAATGATAGCAGAATGTCCTACACTGCTTTTGGGTAGAGGTATTTTATTGAGACTAGGGGCTCGGTTTACCTTTTCTCCAGGGCCAACACCCCTTTTTCCAAATGCAATCTTATGCCTCAAGGAAATCACACAAAAGGATGAACTTCCCACAGACTTTTCCATTAATCCAGAGGTCTGGGACTCAAGAATACCAGGTAAGGTCATAATGACAATGCCTATAGTAATTCAGCTTATGGATCCTTCTAGCTATCCTTGTAGAAGGCAGCTTCCCTCTTTGGCCAGAGGGCAAAGAGGGACTGGATTATTAATATCCTGTAACTCACCATGTAACACCCATATCTTACCTGTTTAAAAGAGCAATGGAGCAATGGACAATATAGGATAGTCCAGGATCTGCAAATCATAAAAGAGGCAGTAGACCCATTACACCCAATGGTCCCCAACCCATATGTATTTCTAGGAGAAGTACCTCCAGATGCTCAGTTGTTCTCAGTCTTAGAATCAAAGATGCTTTCTTTTGTGTCTCCCTAGACTCATCCTCCCAATTTCTATTTGCACTTGAATGGGGGAATGAAAAGAAAAGAGACTACAGCTCACCTGGATAGTGCTTCCACAAGGTTCCAGAGATGGTTCCCATTTGTTTGGGCAAGGCTTGGCTAGAGATTTGCAGGACCTATCTCTTCAGGGTTGAGGGTGTCTCCTACAGTACATATATGATGGATGACCTGTTAATCTGCTTCCCTACAAGAGTATGAATCTAGCATCTAGTCCAGACACTAAATTTTCTCACAGACAGAGAGTACAAGATATCCAAGGCCAAGATATAGCTATTAAGACAAGAGGTCCAATACCTAGGGACAATCCTGACCCCCAGAGAACATAAGCTTTATCCAGAATGGATATGGGCCATCCTTAGAATACCTACCCCAACTACTCAAAAGCAACTTTGGACTTTTCCGGGGATCACAAGATATTGCAGACTTTCAGTAATGGTGTATGGTGGAATTATTAAGTCCTTATATCATGTTCTAAAAGAAGGGACTGATAGGGACCCGCTTCTCTGGGAAAAGGATCAGAAGCAAGCCTTTAGGGAACTAAAAACTGCCTTCTCACAAGCCCCAGCCCTTGGGCTACCCATACTAACCAAACCATTTCAGCTTTTTGTAAGGTGTAGGCCTAGAAGTTCTAACTCAAACCATCAGGCCATTGAATGTCCTATAGGTTACTTTTTAAAGAACCTAGACCCAGTAGTGCAAGGGTGGCCACACTGCCCAAAGGTAGTGGTTGCAGCAGCCCGTTTACTCAAGGAGGCCCTCAAAATCACCATGGGGCAGTCAATTGGGCTCCTGATATCCCACCAAATAGGCCCCTTATTGGATATAAAAAGACCCCAATGGATCACTGACAACAGACTGTTAAAATACCAAGTGTTGTCAGAAAACCCACAGGTAACAGTTGAGTGATGTTCCCGTCTTAACCCAGCCTCCTTATTGCCACTGCTAGGGGAGGAAAACTGAACGCATTCATGTTGTGAGATACTTAACCAAATTTATGTAAGCCTGGAAGAATTAAAAGATCAGCCCCTAGGTTATCTAGATAATTATGGTTTTCAGATGGGGGTGGCTTTGTCAAGAATGGAGCTAGAAATGCAGGGTATGCTCTAGTGTCCCTTCACCAAGTTACAGAGGCTGTAGCTCTATCACTGGGGACCACAGTACAACCAAGCAACTCATCACATTCATCAGAGCCCTAAAACTTGAGGAAAGAAAAAGAATGACCATGTGTACAGATTCCAGATATCCCTTCCTGGTGCTTCACACCCACATGGCTATCTGGAAGCAAAGGGAGTACCTAACAGCTTGGAATACTCCCATTAAGTACAGACCCCAAACCTTAGAGCTACTAGAGGCTGTTCATTTGCCTCAGGAAGTGGCAGTAGTGCACTGTAAAGAACACCAGAGGGGTTTCGATGAAACTGCATGGGGAAATAGGTTTAGCTGACCAAAAAGCTAAAGAGTCAGTCATCTCAAAAGATACCTCTGTGGGGGGGCTTACCTGCCTCTCTCCCCCAGTGAACTGCCACTTCTCCAATACACTAAGGAAGAAATAGATTGGGCCACCCAGCATGGGTATAAAAAGAAACCAATGGATGGTACGTGTTGGGAGAACTTCTCCATGTACCTAATGCCTTCCAGTGGAAAGTCATCAAGTGTTTACATGACTCATGCCACCTTGAAAAGGACAGTCTAGGGCAAATTTGTAAATGGGTGTTCAGTGGGAAGGGACTAAACAAAACTATTCAATAGGTTTGTCAAGCCTGCACCTTGTGCACCATAAATAATCCCCAGATGGGGAAGCCCCCTCCATTAGTAAGTCAAATCCAAAGGAGAGGTACATACCCTGGGGAGGACTGGTAGATGGACTTCACTCAGCTTCCCACATGCCACAGGTTTAAATACCTCTTGGTCTGTGTAGGTACCTTCACAGGATAGGAAGACTCCTGCCCCACAAGGACTGAAAAGACATAGGAGATAGCTAACTTCTTCCTAAAGGAACTCATTCCCTGCTTTGGACTCCCCAAGTCATTGCAGAGTGACAATGATTCATCTTTTTTTCCCAAGTAACTCAAAAGGTTACTAATGTCCTAGGCATAAAGTGGTACCCTCACTTTGCCTGAAAACTGCAATCTTCAGGAAAAGTGGATAGAATTAGTCAAACCCTCAATGCACCCCTCAGTAATCTCAGTCAGGAAACAGCAGTCATGGGAAGACCTCTTCCCTTAACCCTCCTTCAGATCCGTATTGTCCCTAAGGCTCCTTAGCAATTAAGCCCCTTTGAGGTTTTATATGATAGGCCATTTCTATGTTCAGATTTATTTACTAGATAAAGAAACTGCCAAAATCACCCAGTATGTTTCTTCTTTAGCAGGCTTCTGGGAATATGGGCTCTCTGGGAATATGGGTTATAAACAAGCCCAAAATTGGAAGGGGAAAAATCCCAGCCTCTGTATCTTCCAGGCTCACTAGTTCTCATTAAAGCTTAGAAGGTTGAAACCCCAAATTCCTAACTGACTCCAGTCTGCAGGGGCCATTTTACCGTTCCAGTATCTATTCCCACAGCCATTAAAGTACCAGAGATAGCCAGCTGGATACATTACACCTAGGTGAAGTCATGAAAAGGCCCTGAAACACCAGAGCCAGAACCAACACCCTCAGCTCCAGAATGCACTTATGATGCACTGGAAGATCTGAAATTCCTCTTTTAGTGAAAACATAAGTAATGCCCCCTCAACATCCTTTCACCTCAAAGTAAGGTGATCCTAGTATTAGGAATTTTACTAACAATTGCTCTGTTACCACTATTGTAACCCCCAACTTGTACACCACCAGGAGTTCCAGTGGCAGCTTGCTTTGTGATCAGTTTTTCTCTTTCACAATAACCTCAGGTCACTATGGCTCTGCTCCTGCTGGTTCTCATACTCATCGCTTTACTAGCAGCACACTGCCATCATGATTTCCCATTATTAGAAAAAGCTCAGCAATTGCTCCAAAGCACAGGATCCCCTTACTCCACCAAATGATAACTATGTACTAGCTCTTCCTCTAAAACACCAGGGAGAGCTTATCCAGCCTGTCCCAGAGATTGGACAAGCATAGACATAGAATTACATATTTCCTCTCAACAGGACCCTAGTCTTATTTGGGTCTGCAAATAACCTTCTTGCAAAAGCAAAGCAATATTTCCTTGACATCTGAAAGGAACCTCCCCTTTTGGATCAAATCTTTTCTAATATCACTTTAATGGGAATATCCCCTATTCGTGTTATAGCCAAAAGAAAAAATAGAGTGGATGTAGGCTTTCTTCCCAATGTAGTTTGTAGTGTTACTCTCTCTGTAGATTCTAACCAACAGACTGATTAAACATACACCCAAAACCAATTCTGCCATCAACCAAGATTCTCCAAATCTTCAAATATTACCTTTCTTTAGGGGAACTCTGCTAAATAAGTCCATTCAGTTTTGCCAGCAATGCCCAAGCTTATGCAGTACTTGAAATTTCTAGTTCCAGCCTGCTGATTATAACCAATGTCTGCAAATTGCCAACCTCAGCTTCACAGCAAGAATGGGTTCTATGGGACTAAACTCAAAATTATCTTCTTTTGGGAAAATGTAACAAAGGGAGTTAATCAGAGCCAAACCCTATACACCCATGTGTTAGCAGGCATGACTGTAGCTATTAGTTACCTGGGTGTGTTGTCATCCTTGGTGTTTTTGGGGGATGTCCTCATCCCTTATTTTATTTTGACATCTCTACTTGTCTTAAAATCCAAGGAGCCTTCTATATATGTGGCCAATCAGTTTACCAATGCCTCCTTACTAAATGGACTGAAACTCGTACCATAGATTATGTATCCCTGGACATCTTCATACTCCCTGGCAGTCTCTCTTTTCCAATACTAATCATGGGAATTCTATCTTGCCCAGGGTGAAAAGGGCTATCAGTTAATTCCCCTTCTCACGGGACTGAGCATTATAGCCAGTATGGGAACCAAAATTGCCAGAATCACAAAAGCCTCCTTGACCTATAGCGAACTCTCAAAGGATATTAGCCAACAATTTTCATGTCATAGCTAAAACCTTAACAAATACCAGAACAAATTAACTCTTCAGCAGCGGTAGTCCTCAAAAATTGTCAATGACTAGATATGTTAATGGCAGCACAGGGAGGAATTTGTTTAGCCTTAGATGAAAAAATGTTGCTTTCAGGTAAATCAGTCAGTAAAAATGCAAAACATCAGACAACTCCTAAATCGTGCCTCCAGTTTACGAGAACAAACCTCTCAGGGTTAGTTAGTTGGGAAGGAATCTGGAGATGGTTTTCCTGGATTCTTCCCTTTTTAGGCCCACTTGTTACCCTCCTACTTTTTCTCCTTTTAGACCATGTGTTCTAAATCTAGTAACCCAATTTGTCTCCTTCTCTCACCTTTAGATGATCAAGCTCCAGATGATCCTGTGAGGGATACCATCCTGTCAATATTCAAGATCACCCTTCTACAGAGGACCCCTAGACTTCCCATCAGTGGGACCATGGCAGAGGTGAAATCCTGCCCCCTGTCTCCCTTAGACCTGGCTGGATACTGCTTTCATCAACCCATGCAGCCACCCCCGCCCTGACAGCCAGCAACAGGCCAAGACCCACGGAAGAATCACCACCACACCTCTGTCAGCAGGAAGCAATTACAGAAGACTGATTCTCAAAGAATTGGGTCGTGGTCTCTCATGGGGAGAAATGTTAGAGCAGGTAATTACGCAGACACGAGCAAGGGAGGAGAGACCGCCTCCAACCAGGAATGTCAGGTGACCATCAGATGATCGTCAGGTGGTTATTAAATTCCCTCTCTAAAATAATAATAGATTGCAACTGGCAACAGGGAAAGACAATCTCCCAATTGATAGAAAACACCTGAAGCTGGTGATCAGCGACTTCTCAGTAAGATCTCAGGAGTTGGGCAAGCAGACTCAAACATGTGCACTAAGAGGCAAAATGGTAGAGTTTAACTGGTATGTGGACTTCCTCGAGAAACACTTGACTCATAAGGGTAAAATGTCTCAAGTGAGCATGCACAGCTTCAGTAAAAACACACTGTGCATGCGGCCCCTCACAAGTGCTGGCAGGCCACTGCACATGTGGACAGCCTGCCCCAAGGAAAAATCACAAAAGGAGAGATGCAAAACCCCAGAAGCATACCAACATATAAAACCCCAAGTCTAAGGCCAAATAGGGCACTTGGATTTCTCAGGTTGTCCACTTGGTCCTCTTACAAGTGTACTTTATCTCCTTTCATTCCTGCTGTAAAACTTTTAAACTTTCACTCCTGTTCAAAAACTTGCCTCAGTCTTTCACTCTGCCTTGTGCGCTTTGGATGAATTGTTTCTTTCAAGGAGGCAAGAATCAAGCTGCTGTGGACCCATACAGATTCGCTGCTGCTAACAGGAGTATGACTTGAGCCCAGAAGGTTGAGGCTGTAGTGAGCCATGATCATGCCACTGCTCTCCAGCCTGGCAACAGAATGAGACTCCGTTTAAAAAAAAAAAAGACTTTTTACAAAAGGCAATGATAATGGAACTAAAAATGCACATTGACTGAACTCCAACTGCTTCTTCTCTCAATTGAAACCACTTTTGCAAAAATTGTAACAGTGAGAAAATTATGGCAGTAGGGGTGATCTGATCAAGCCAGACCCCAGCTTGGCTTTAGCCTTCGAGCTGCCCTTAATTATTTCTAGGCTTAGGCCAAGCTAACTCTGGGGACACTTAGTTTATAGTTTAAATAATAGTCGTCCTTCCCCAAAACTCAACCACCTCTGCAAGGCTGAAGGCTGATAAGAGGCCACCAGGCTAGGAGGATAGGGAAGCCTGAATTCTGCTAAGGTATAGATACAAACATTTTCCAGCCATTATTTGAGGGGTCACAAAATATGCAACTTCTTTAATTACTCCTGCAGATAAGATCACTATTTTAGAACCTAAGATTGGGCTTTTGAGATGTCTTTTCAGGTTTTTTGTGTGTCTGACTACTGATGGCTCCACCTGGACCCACCAACCACTCCTGTGGCCCCACGCAGAAGCAACTCAGCATGCATAAAGACTGTTTCCCACACCACTATGATTGCATCCCCCTACCAATCAGCAGCAAGCATTTATTGCCTAGACAGCCCCATTTCTCCCCTAAACCATCCATGAAAATCCCTAGCTTCCAAATTTCCAGGGAAGCAGATTTGAGCAATACAATACCTCTCCCATTTAGCCAGCTCCGTGTGTGTAAAACTCTCTCTATTGCAATTCCCCTGCCTTGATAAATGATAAATCAGCTCTATCTGGGCATCAGGCAAGAAGAACTCATTGAGTCCTTACAATATCCTTCTTTCTACCCTTATCTGCCTAATTACTCTGAATCTACTAACGTTTTCACTCAGTTATTTTTCCACTTTGAAGACAAAAGAAAGTTAGGGGGGAAAATGCCTTATGAAATTAGTCCCTCAGAATAGACCAGCTGGGCTCTCTTTAACCACCTTTATGCCTTAGTCAAAAATCTAAGCTCAGAGACAACAGTGAAAGGATTTCTTATCCCAAAGGAAAACTCTCAGAAATTTGCTGAAGCTATCCATGCTGAGTCTAGAGGTATAGAACATGCTTTGCCCTATTTATTCATGGGCACCACCCTGAACTCAGTAGTCTACTTTTTTTTTTAAAGCTGGGTTGGGAAGACACAGATCTAGCTGAATTTGTTGCCAAAATATGCTATCTGGCATAAAGATCATTTTGAGAGAGTTATTTTGAGACTCTTTCTAAGAGAAATTTGTATCTACAAAGGAGGCCTCCAATTTCTCTCTCTGCATCAGGAAAAAAAGGAGGAGTAAATAACCAGGCACTCTTAATCAACAGAGAAGGAGTTTAATCTGAGTAACAACCTTACTTTTGTTGAAGGTGCTTTTTCAGGCTGTCTGCCATTAAGATCTACATTTTCCACCCTGCCTCCTCTAGGACCTGAGGGTTATCACTTTGATATGCAAATGCCAGGGAGATTACTCACCAGAAGAATAAGAAGGAAAAGAGCTATTTGGAAATTGAACAAATACACAATCTTGGTTTTTTCTTCAGAAACAGTGAAAAGCTTTAGCCATCTTGTAGATAATTTTAACTTGTTCCATGTGCCAGAAACACAATTTGCATTCAGAAATTCTTTTATAAACTATTTTTGTATTATTGTACCTGGCACATGGCTACAATTTTCAAATCAAAACTGTGAAATCTGCTTCTGTCTGTATTTTATGTATGTCTACATATGCATGTATGTGTAATATTTTTCTACCTCTAGAGACTAGCCTAAAATTAACTTGTAAAGAGCTACATTTAATTGTCTTAAAGAAAAAGCACTTATACAAATTAAGTATTTTTTAAACTCTCAGAAACATAAGACCTAACCCAAATGTTCTTCAGGTTCATATTGGTAAAGAAAAAACTTGAGCCAAATTAAATTTAAAGGAGTTTAATTGACCAATGAATGATTCACGAATCAGGCAGCCCCCAGAATTACAGCAGATTCAGACAGTCTCCAGGGATGTTCTCGTGGTCAGAACAAATTTATAGACAAAAAAAGGGAAGTGACATACAGAAATTAGAGTGAGGTACAGAAACAGCTGGATTGGTTACAGGTTGGTATTTGCCTTATTTAAACACAGTTTGAACACTCAGCAGTGTCAGAGTGGTTGAAGTATGGCTGATAGAATTGACCAAGACTCAGCTATTGTTACAGGCATACACTCCTAAATTGGGTTTTCAATCTTGTCTACCTATTAAGTTACTAGGTTGCAGTTCATCCACAAGGACTCAAATATAGAAGTACAGAGTCCTTCTCAGGCCATCTTTAGTTCTCTTTAACAATATGATATGGGATTAATGTTGAGTAAATAAAAATTGCTTTAAGTTTGTTTGATTAACTAAAGCAGGCATGTCTTCGGAATTGTCAACATTAAATATAATATATACATACATTTTTTTCTTCCAAGGTTTACTAGGCAAATAAGTTTATGTTATTTAACTAGATGTTTAAGGTTATAAAACTATGAGTTTTATCTAAGAGCAAAAGTGAAAATGCAATAGCTAATACTTTATTAAGTACAGCAGTAAAGCAAATGTATATTAAGTATAGCAGTAAAGAAAAAAAAAAAGTATTTCACTTTTTTTTTTTTTTTTTTGAGATGGAGTCTCACTCTGTCTCCCAGGCTGGAATGCAGTGGCTAGATCTTGGTTCACTACAACCTCCGTTTCCTGGGTTCAAGTGATTCTCCTGCCTCAGCCTCCTGAGTAGCTAGGATTACAAGCACGTGCCACCACCCCTGGCTAATTTTTGTGTTTTTAGTAAGATGAGGTTTTACCATGTTGGTCAGGCTAGTCTCGAACTCCTGACTTCATGATCCGCCCACCTGGGCCTATCAAAGTGCTGGGATTACAGGCATGAGCCACTGAGCCTGGCCTTAACTTTTTATTGGTTCTTGCTTTTGTGATGTTTGCCTAACATACATATGCTATAAAAATAGTTAACAGGAAAATATTAATAGCTTGAGATGTTGACTAGCTTTGTCTAATGTTTCATGAAATGTTCATAAATAATTCAATTGTAGTTAAGAACAATTAATGTAAATAGAATAGAAATTATAAATGAAATTTTCAATAGTAATTATTTTTTCAATGAACTTTTCAATAGTAATTATATTTTATATTTTGCCTCCATTTCTTTTGTTAAGAAGTTGACATTATTTATAGTATGGCTGCTAGAATTGACCAAGACTCAGCTATTATTACAGGCACATACTCCTAAATTACAGTCACATACTCCTAAATAGTGTCAACTTCTTAACAAAAGAAACGGAGGCAAAATTAATATAAATGAGAGTTTATTTGGGCCAAATTTGAGAACTGCAATGTGGGAGACACACTTTCAAGTTGCTATGAATATAAACAATTAGCAGCAATTACAAGTGGGTTTTTAAAAAGAGCAGGGCAGTTCTTTAGTTGCATATAAACTATTGATTGGCTATACATAGTGTTTTTTTTTTTTGTTTGTTTTGTTTTGTTTTTTTGTAATCATAAATTACAGGAGCCTGAAGATAATGGGTAAAGGTCACATCCCCTGGGCATAGATTTGGAGTGGAGTGTGACAAAAATCTCATACTCATGTCTCTCTGGGCCTGATAAATTTTGTATACTCTACATAGTTTAGTCTGTTCTGAGCTACTTTTCTTTTCTTCCTTTTGGTTGAGTTTTTCTTCTTCTGAAAGTATTGATGATCGACATTTTAGATGTAAGTTTGTCCATATCACTGGGAAGACTTAACTTCAGTTAGTCTCATCCCACACTGGAGGACAAGAGGAGAGATCAAATGGCTTTAGAATGCAATGAAGTCTCAAGGCCACGATTGGCAGCACAAAAGGACAGGGCAATGGTATTTTAGGCCATCTGCTTACAAAGGAGCCATGGCATGTTGGATCATTTCTAAGCATCTAGCTATCATTATTTTAGTTTTTTTATTGTTGATTTTAGACATCTAGAAATGCAAAGTAAAATCAATTTTAGAAAAAAAGACCTGATGTAAATAAAGACAATTACTAACAAAATCCAGATCTAAAAAATATTTTTATTTCCGAAGGCAACCAAATAAATATTTTGTCTACTTCTTGTGCTAACCTAAAGAACAAGGTATAGAAGATTTCCAGTGATGAGTTGTTTACTCAGGCAAAACTGCCTTTTTAAAATAAAAATTATGAATCCATAAGTCAATGTATTTGAGCTTATCTCCACAAGTATTGGTTAACAGTACTGGATATGGTAACTTCCAAGGTGGTTGGAGGGAGTTTATTATTTGATGGCATTTCCAGTAAACACAATCTCCACATTGGAGGCCATGGTATTTAATGTCTTCATCTCCTGGAAGCACACTGTATTATTGGGACATACCTATCCAGATAGATGATGATAAATTTTGCATACCTCACATAGTTCAGACTACTCTGAGCTACTTTTCTTTCTCAGTAGCTTCTCTTTGTTAACTTATGCCTATAGAGTTTTGCTAAGTTAAATTAGATAATAGACATTCATTAAATATTTAGATCATTTCCAAATAACATAAAATGCTGAAACATTAATTGCTTAACATAAATTAATCTACTTTTGGCTTTTGTTACAAAGGAACTAAATATATTTACATCTGTTAAAAAACATTTTAAAATGTACTATGAGAAAGAATATTTTCTATAGAAATTATAAAATGGTATATTTACCAATTTACAGAACATCCCTATAGCAGTTCACAATTTCTTATTTTCTAATTTTCACTAGAAATTAAAGTTACTAAGAGTTAACAATTTTAACCAATATATACTAGTTAAAATGATTAAAAATAATAAGGGAGATAACTGTATGCAAAGAAAGGCATGTTTCTGGTAGGGAAAGCTGTAGGGTATAAAGATGTGCTTTTTTTTTAAGGAAAAGAAAGAATAATTTTGTCTAGTTTGGAGGTTAAAGGTTGTTTCAGAATGAATGAAGGACACAATCTAAATGGATACAATAAGTTAGGAAGAGAGATGACATACACACAAAATAAATGACTTGTATAGACAAGTTGGCTAGAATTGAATCTATTATAAGGTTTTTAAAAAGTCATGGCTGGGCACAGTGCCTCACGCCTGTAATCCCAGCACTTTGGGAGGCCGAGGTGGGCGGATCACAAGGTCAAAAGATTGAGACCATCATAGCCAACATGGTGAAACCCCACCTCTACTAAAAATACAAAAATTAGCCAGGCATGGTGGGATACTCCTGTAGTCCCAGCTACTTGGGAGGCTAAGGCAGGAGAATCGCTTGAACCCAGGAGGCAGAGGTTGCAGTGAGCCAAGATCGCGCCACTGCACTCCACTGTACCACAGTGAAACTCTGTCTCAAAAAAAGAAGTCTTAATATTGAAAGTAAACTGATGTAGAGCTAGAATTTGGTCTCTGTGAAAATAACAGTTTTCTGAGAGTATTGCTCCAGTTTTTAAAAGTGATTCTGAAAAGTTTTCCTTTCCTTTGTAACTAATTGGCCTACAAAATGAAGATTTTGTGTTTTCTCAAAATAATTCTTTGTGCTTGATGTTGCCTTTTTTCTGTCTTTAACTACTTAAGAAAATTGAATCTTTTCAATAAAAGAGCTAGAGTTTTGTTTGTTTTGTTTTACAATTATTAAACTTTATTGCTTTTGAAATCTTTCAGTGGTTACTTTTTACGGCTTCACAGGGACTTGTGACATATTTAATCAAGTGTTTAAAACATTTGATATTTTTGCCAAATTTCCAAAAACCAAATTCTAAACTAAACCTTTTTTTTTAACCTTAAGCTAACTAGGATTTTCCAGATGGATTCCTGGAATATCTCAAAAGACTTTGCTTTCTTTATAAAAAGAAAGGTCAGGCCCAGTGGCTCAGGCCTGTAATTCTAGCACTTTGGGAGGCCAAGGTAAGCAGATAACTTGAGCCTGGGAGTTTGAGACAAGCCTGAGCAACGTAGGGAGACCCTTCTCAAAAAAAAAAAAAAAAAAAAAAAAAAAAAAAAAATAGCCTGGCAGCCAGGCACAGTGGCTCATGCCTGTATTCCTAGCACTTTGGGAGGCCGAGGCAAGCAGATTGCCTAAGCTCAGGAATTCAAGACCAGCCTGGGCAACATGGTGAAACCCCGTCTCTACTAAAAATACAAAAACTTAGCCCAGCGTGGTGGTATGTGCCTGTAGTCCCAGCTACTCTGGAGGCTGAGGCAGGAGGATTGCTTGAATCCAGGAGGCAGAGGTTCAGTGAGCCAAGAGTGCACCACTGCACTCCAGCCTGGGTAACAGAGCGAGATTCCGTCAAAAAAAAAAAAAATTAGCCTGACATGGTGTCTCATGCCTGTAGTCCCAGCTACTTGGGAGGCTCAGGTGGGAGGATCACCTAGCCTAAGGAAATATGGGCTGCAGGGAGCCGTAATTATGCTACTGCATTTCAGCCTAGGCAAGAAAGTGAGACCGGGGAAAAGAAAAAAAAAGGAAGGAAGGAAGGAGAAAAGGAGAGATGTCACACTAATTAGGCTGATTTGATATGTTGAATTGCATGGGAAGCATTGTCAAATAAGGGTGATGTTTAACCTTCTTATGTTCTAATTTTATGGGTATATGTTATTCATTTAAGTTTTCCAGAAGTTCTATGAACCTCCATACTCTGATATGTTCTGCTATGTTATCAGTCATAATTTTAGTTATCTTAAAATGTTGTACTTCTCAGAAATAGCAAATTACATTGTCAATTGCATTGTAAGAACTCTCATCAGATCTTTAACCATGGCCATTTTTAAGTCTTTTGTCACCCACAAACAGTTGTTTCACTCTGATACTTTCCTGAAAGTTATTCCAAATGCTTTGTTTTCAGGAAGATTTATGGAAAAGACTGAAAAGTATGGGTTTCTGGTAACTTTAAGATCATAACATTGGACTGCATATGAATATCCAGGACTCTATTGGAAAAACTAAACTTTTAAAATTGCTAACCCGAGATCAAGTAGAAGAAAAATTAATTACATGATGATATGATTTGGCTGCGTTCTGATACAAATCTCAAGTTGATTTATATCTCTCAGATGTCCCACATGTTGTGGGAGGGACCCAGGTGGAGGCTGTTAAATCATGGGGGCTGGTCTTACCCTTGCTATTCTCGTGATAGTGAATAAGTCTCACGAGATCTGATGGGTTTATCAGGGGTTTCTGCTTTTGCTTCTTCCTCATTTCACCATCACATAAGAAGTGCTTTCACCTCCCGCCGTGATTCTGAAGCCTCCCCAGCCATGTGGAACTGTAAGTACAATTAAACCTCTTTTCTTCCCAGTCTCGGGTATGTCTTGATCAGTGGCGTGAAAACGGACTAATGCACATGGGATAAAATGTATTGATAATAATGACAGTTTCATGACTTTTTGTTTGAAACCTTGCTGTTTTTTTAATGTCTTGTTTTTCAGATTTAAGGTAACTTTTTTCTTGTTTTTCCTTAAGCTATCTATAGCTTACAGAAATTTAGCAGATTATACTTTTTCAACAGAAAAGAAGCATATGCTTTTTCTCTTACCTGATCCCTCCAGAATTCAGAAACTATTAGCAAGTATTATTATTTCCAAGGCAGTGTAGTTATCTGCATAACTGCAATTAAGAATATGTTCTTCTGGGCTGGGCGCAGTGTCTCATGCCCATAATCCCAGCACTTTGGAGGGCCAAGGAGGTCTAATCACTTGAGGCCAGGAGTTCAAGATCAGCATGACCAATATGGTGATGAAATCCCATCTCATTAAAAATATATATATATAAAAATTAGCCAGGCATGGTGGTGCATACCTGTAATCCCAGCTACTCAGGTGGCTGAGGCATAAGAGTTGCTTGAACCATGGAGGTGAAGGCTGCAGTGATCTGGGATTGCACCACTGCACTCCAGCCTGAGTGACAGTGAGACTCTGTCTCAAAAAAAAAAAAAAAAAAAAGAATATATTCTTCCTATAACAGGACACAATTAGAAACACTGGTTATATTACCAAGGCTTTGACTAGAATGTCATATTTTAAAATATGCATAAAATTGTATATGACCATACAATTTTTAGGAACGGTTTGACTTTAAGAAGCCAATAAAGCCCTTTGGAAAAAACCGGCCTGGTACCTTCCTCACAGGATTCCTGACCTTACAGATTGAGAGAAAGGTCAGTTTTGCGAAGGCTTAGAACCCTTAAGGAGATTTTAAGAACCAAATGAAAAGAGAATTCACCCAAATTTGTAGGTACTGCAGGTGAAGTCTGATGGCAATTCCTTGGCTTGCCTTCCTAGCTTGGAAAAACTTTTAAATTCTAATTTAAGACTCCTTAATAAAAGTCCCAGCGAAGTATACTTTGAAAAAGCTTTAAATCACTATTGATTCAAATGAATCACTATTTAATTACTTACATAAGGTAAGTAATCAAGCCAAGTGTAACAGGACTAGGCCTATTTTGTAGCCAAATCAGTTTTGCTGTGATTATTTTTGGAATGGGCATGACCGTAAAGAGAAAAATTATATACTAGTAGAAAACTATAGCTCACCCATTGTTAGATTCTAGCCTAGTTCATTGTCTTTGAGGTTTTGTTATCTACTTGTAAACTGAACTGGATCCTGAATTCTCATTTCCTCCAATATCTGCCTATGACTTCTACTCAGCTGACTGCAAATTTGAGGGTTCCCGTGACCTTTTCCTCACATTCAATAATTTACTAGGATGATTAATGGAACTCAGGAAAACACTTAATGATTGCCAGTTTAAAATGAAAAATACAATTTAGGAATAGCCAAGTGAAAGGGATTCATGGGGCAAGGTAGGGGGGCTCTTCTTCCGTGCCCTCTCCAGGTGTATCATCCTCCTAGAACCTCACTGTGTTCACCAACCCAGAAGCTCTCTGAACCCCAAAGTTTAGAGGTTTGTATGGAGGTTTTATTATATAGGTATGATTAGTTAAATCGCCAACCACTGGTGCTTGAACATTATCTTTACTCCCTTCCTCCAACCCCCATTAGTGAAAAGGGGTGTTAAAAGTTACAACCCTCTTATATTTGCTTTTAGATGACAACCCCCAAAGTGAACCTAGAGCCCTGCCATGAGTCATCTCATTAGCATAAAAAAGACAATCATCACTCAGGAGATTCTAAGGGTCTTAGATCTCAGTACCAGCAACTGCAGCAAAGACCAAATATTGTATGAAATCATGATGCCCTACAGTAATATTTGATTTTCAAACTCTACACATATAACAGTTACTTAAAATTTAAATTATATTTTAAAATGTAACAGTTATGCAGCTGAATTTTGGTACTTTTTCCCTTGGCTTTGTCTGGTATCTGAATCCACCATCATTTCCCTGCACAATATCTGCCATTGGAGATCCAAATGGGAAAACACATTTAAAGAAAAAATCCAAGAGGCATCTCACAGGTTGTGGTTCCCTTGCATCCACACTCGTCATGGGCATTATCTTCCCCAAAGTGAGTAATAGTGTATCACTGGCTAATTTCAATATTAGCACTAGCTGTCTGTGGCTATCATTTAGAAAAGTTTTCTCTACTTGAAACTAAAACTTATTGCAGACTACAAGTTCCTGAATGTTTTAAAACCTGACTAGAAGACAATCATTGTCAAAGGTAGGAGTGCAGCCAAGATGTCAGGTAATGCCCAAAACAAATTAAAATCTGGTGATTGCTGCCAAGATAGCCACAAAAGTATTTGAGGCACCTGCTGCTAAAAGACCATAAAGATGATTCTGGAGACCAGAGGCCTGTGGAAGTCAACAAAATAATGGTCAAAGTGGACAAGATAGAAAAAAAAAAAACAGGATTCGGAAAGAAGCCAATTGTCATTTACGAAAATTATCTGATAACACAAAGCTCAGTGCCCTCTTAGACTGACATTCATGTACATATTAAATATTATATAACTGATAAGGCTTGGTGGATTATATTTGCCAAAGGCTATTTGTATTTCAAAAAGGAATCAACTTTTGAGACAAAGGAATGCTTTAATTCATTCAACAAATATCTGCCAAGTACCTACTTTAGGAATATGATGGTGTGTAAAAATTTTTTTGCTGCTATTATGGAGTTTAGAGGATAGAGGTAAGGTCGGTATTAATCCAGCAACATTAAATTTTGTGTAATTGTAGACTGAGGTAGATAAGTGCTCAAGAAAAAAAAATGGTTCTGTAAAAGTTTATGTCGACGATCCTGATCAAGGAAGCATTCTGGAGGAAATAATCGTTAAACTGAAGGAAGAGTTGGATTGAATGGCCTAAATCTTAAAATGAGACAGGGTATTTACCAAAGGGTTGATATATTAGTTTACTAGGGCTACATAACAAAGTATCACAAGCTGGGTAGTTTAAATAACAGAAATGTATTGCCTGTAAGTTCTGGAGGCTAAATATCTGAGATCAATGTCCTGGTAAGGCTATTTCCTTCTGGGTTGATGAGGGAGATTCTTTCTCATGACTCTCTTCTAGATTCTAGTGATTTGCTGGAAATCTGGTGTTTCTTGACTTGTAGACCTCTGCCTTTGTTATAGACTGAATGTTGTCTGCCCCTAAAATTTATGTGTTAAAATCCTAACCCCCAATGTGATGGCATTAGGAGGTGGGACTTCAGGGAAATAATTAGGTAATGAGTGTGGAGCCCTCACCAATGGAATTAATACCCTTAGAAAAAGGACTCTAGAGAGCTCTCTCATCCTTTCTGCTAGGTGGGGACACAGTGACAAGGGGCCATCTGTAAAACAGAAAGCAGGCCCTCACCAGACACTAATTCTGTCAGTGCTTTTTTCTTGGACTTCACAGCCTCCAGAACCATGATAAATAAATTTCTGTTGTTTAAGCCACTAGCCTATGGTATTTTTGTTATTAGTCCAAACAGACTGAGGTAGCCTTGATCTCCATAGGGCATTTCTCTGTGTGTCTCTGTGTCTAAATTTCCTCTTTATAAGGACCCCAGTCATATTTGATTAGGAGTCCACGTTAATCCAGTATAGCCTTATCTTAATGAATTATGCCTGCACTGACTCTATTTACAAACTAAGTCACATTTTGAGGTACTGCAGTTAGGACTTCAACATATGCATTTTTCAGGGTGACACAATACAGCCCATACCAGTTGAGAAAGACAATGGGGAGCAAGGATGATCTGAAATTTACCTGCTGACTCAGTTAGGTTGATCATGAGAGAATAAAAAGCTTTCACTTGAAAACGCTTCAGGAAATTTGGTGTTCCCAAAGGAGAGCTGGATTGTGTTTATACCGAGAAAGGGGCAGAAATTATCTGAGAAAGAGGTTGAGGCTGTGGAGATTATATAGATTGATTACTGAGTAGAAGTACAAAGGAGCACAGTGAAAACTTTGGGAAGTGTAGAGGTTTGAGTCAAAAATAAGGAAGTATAGAGAGCATTATGGGGACAATGGGAAGTTAAAATAAATTGATCAGGATAAATTGCTTCTATTCAGATCTCTGATTGATGAAAATGGGAGTGAGCAGTGTGGTGGCTTTAGTCTCAAATACCTTCTTGAGAAAGGCCAAAGAATTTAGACTGCCCAGTCCAGAGCAATGTCAGTCCCAATAGGTATAGTCTCTGTTCTCCTGGTCAGAACTGGAATCAGTTGCTAGCTCCATCATTCACTAACTGTGTGTGTTTGGGCCAGTTACAGTGCCTCTCTAAGCCTGAGCTTTCTCATTTCTAATATGAGTACAATAATAACACTCAGTTGAGGAAGGCTGTGTAGTACATCTCAGTATCACTATTGAAGGGCTGGAGGATTCTCATGCCCTCAATAAACTGTGTGATCTCTCATATCCTCTGTTTTCTGATTTCAAAACTGTCATAGTAATGCTTTAGAGGGCTATAATAATAATTTATGGATATTTTATTTATAAAAAGCAGTTTGAGAAATAGAAAAGTAACACCTAGTTACTTTTTTCCTAGTTATTTTGGGCCAGGATTGTGCTCTGTGACTGTGTCTAAATGTACCGTAAGAGGATACCCATAAAAGGCAGCTCCACTCCATTCTCTCTCATTTCTCTTCCCTAGTGTGAGTTCACCCTGTGTGCTGATTTATCTTCCTTAATCCACTTGGTCCTATTAGGAGGCCATTTCAGTTAGTTGCCCCACTTCAGTTTACGGGGAGAGAAATCTTTCCCAGATTTTCCTAATGGCCAAAAAAGTCAAACCCTTATCCTCTTTGGGCTTATTAAAAAATTATTGTTCAATTAGGGCTCTACTTTTATTTCCCCAGAGATTCTGAATGTTTTAGATTGATCTTGCCAGGGCCTTCGTCTTTTGCACTAGTCTCTGGAAAATCTGTCTCTGGTCCTGTGCACTTTCCCCCTCTTGATTCTAGAAGAAAAAGGAATGAATTAGGTAATGTAGCAGCAGGTTGAATAGTGTCTCCCACAAAGATATGTC
Source organism: Ateles fusciceps (assembly GCA_036589455.1). Classification (NCBI taxonomy): domain Eukaryota; kingdom Metazoa; phylum Chordata; class Mammalia; order Primates; family Atelidae; genus Ateles; species Ateles fusciceps. The sequence continues at coordinate 7,919,302 of JAZHEH010001606.1, read as the reverse complement.
CAAGTTCTAACCCTCAGTACCTGAGAATAGTGACAGTAAAATGATTAGTGGCTGCCAGAGGTTCGGGAGAAGGAGGGACACATTAAATAGGTGAAGCACAGGGGATTTTTTAGAGCAGTGAAGTTATTCTGTATACCATAATTGTGTATATATGACACTATGCATTTTTTATAATACAATACAAAGAATGTACTTAAGGTATGCAAAATTTAAAAATCACTTAGGAGGGGGCAGAACCAAGGTGATAGATTAGAAGCAGCTTATGTGCAATGCTCCCTTAGAGAGGAAACAAAAGGACTAGTGAACATTGACCCTGCAGGCTCATCTTCTGAAAAACCATGTTGGGATCCATCAAGGCAGCAGGGGAACACCGAGAACAGAGATGAGCGAAATTGGGCACCAGCCTATCAGGGCTCAGAGTGGAGCCAAGAGAGCCTCTCCAACATGGGAAAGGTGACTGAGAGCCCCCAGGGGGGATTCACACTCTGCACAGGGACCCACACAAGACTTGGAATGGGAGAATCCCCCTGGACCCCCTGCACAGCTGCCACCACTATGCTTCTAGACTGAGGCAGCACACCCAGATGTTTTTCAGGGGCAACTCTCAAGTCCAAGGGGATCTCTACAAGCCTTGGTCCTCTGAGCAGACCAGCACTGGTGCCACAGCCCTCAAAGAGGACACAGTTGCAATGCCTGGGAGCAGTAAGATTGCTCCACCAGCTCTTGCTGGACAGGGCTTGATGCCAGCTTCTGGCCCAGCAGTCTCACTTCAGCCCGAACTTGTCTGGCCACTTCAACCACCCCTCATCACTGATATCCAGGCAGGCAACCCTTGATAGAGCTTCCAGCCCAGTGGTCCCACTTCTGTGTTAACTTAGTGCCTGGGCATAGCCTCCTGTTGTCCCAGGAAGCACCCAGACATCAGGACAGGAAAATGTACCCATCTCCACTACCGATAGCCAGGTGGGCAATGCCTGCTAGAGCTTCTGGCCCAGTGGTTCTACTTTAATGGGGACTCAGCTGGAGGCTCAGCCTCCTGTTGTCCCAAGAAACACATGGACACCACGGTATGTAGCCCCACCCATCCCCGCCACTGGTAGCCAGGTGGACTAGACCTGGCTGGCCCAGAATTCCTATATCTGGAAACTGAGCCAGTGTGCACAGCCTCCTGTTGCCCCAGGAAGCATCTGAAGCAGGTGTCCCCAAACACCCCTGATGCTGGCAGCCAGGTGAGCCATGCCTGTTAAAACTTCTGGCTCAGTGGTCCTACTTCTGCCAGAATTTTCTGAGGATCACAACCTCCTGTAGCCCTGGAAACACCCAGAGAGCAGGGTGAGCAACTCCACTCACCCCTGCCTCCCGTAGCCAGATGGGGCCCACCATCTAGAGCTTCCAACCCAGCAGTTCTGTTCCACCTGAGCTCTGCAAACAGGCAATAGCCCGTGTTTCCCCAAGAAGCACATGAATAGCATATTAGTGCTGACCTGGCAAGGACACAGTTTGTCTACCAACAGCAGCTCCTGCATGAGGGAACACTATGGACCAGAACACCCAACAAAAGAAACATAGGCACAGAGACAATAATTGGAAGGGGCTCCTCCAAGACCCAGGAGTGAGCTAGAATTGAACCCAGTCAACCCAGGACACCTTATATAATAATCAAACCCTCAAGGGCATCAAAGAAGAAAAAGGCAAAAAAGTCCACCCAAATTACAGCAATGTTAAAGATTGAAAGGACAACAGCCCATACAAATGAGAAAGACCCAGCACAAGAACTCTGGCAACTCACAAAGACAGAGTGCCTTCTTTACTCCAAACAACTGTACTAGTTTCGCAGCAAGGGTACTTAACTGGGCTGAAATGGCTAAAATGGCAGAAATAAAATTCAGAATACAGATAAGAATGAAGACCATTGAGATTCAGGCAATGTTGAAATTTAATCCAAGTAAGCTAAGAATCACAATAAAATGATACAGAAGTTGGTCGATGAAATAGCCATCATAAAAAAGAACGAAACTGATCTAATATAGCTAAAAAACACACTATTGGAATTGCATAATGTAACTACAAATATTAACAACAGATTAGACCAAGCTGAGGAAAGAACCTCAGAGCTCAAAGACTGGCTCTCTGAGATAACTCATTCTGGTAAAAGTTTAAAGACAAATAAATAAAACTTCCAAGAAATAGAGGATTATGTAAAGAGACCAATTATAGGGCTCACTGGCATCCATGAAAGAGATGGAGAGAAAGCAAGCAACTTGGAAAAAATATTTTAGGGTACCATACATTAAAATTTCCCCAACCTCATGAGACAGGCTAACGTTCAAGTCCAGGAAATGCAAAGAACCCCTGCTGATATTACACAAAAAGACCATCCCAAAGACCCATAATCATCAGATTCTCCAAGGTTGAAATGGAAAAAAAAAAAAAAAAAGGTAAAGGCAGCTAGAGGAAAGGGTCAAGTCACCTACAAAGGGAATCCCATCAGGCTAACAGCAGATCTTTAAGCAGAAACTCTACAAACCAGAAGAGATTGGGAGCTATATTCAGCATTTTTTTTTTTTTTTTAGACAGAGTTTCGCTCTTGTTGCCCAGGCTGGAGTGCAATGGTGTGATCTCGGCTCACTGCAACCTCCACCTCCCGGGTTCTAGTGATTCTCCTGCCTCAGCCTCCCGAGTAGCTGGGGTTACAGGCATGCGTCACCACACCCAGCTAATTTTTTTGTATTTTTAATAGACACAGGGTTTCTCCATGTTGGTCAGGCTGGTCTCAAACTCCCAACCTCAGGTGATCCACCCGTCTCGGACTCCCAAAGTGCTGGGATTACATGCATGAGACACCATGCCTGGCCCAGCAGTCTTAAAGAAAAAATTTATAATAAAGAATATTACATCCAGCCAAACTAAGCTTCATAAGTAAAGAAGAAATAAGATCATTTTCATAAAAGCAAATGCTGAGGGAATTCATTACCACTAGACTTGCCTTATGTAATGTCCTGAAAAAAAAACACTAAATATGGAAAGGAAAGACCATTACAAGCCACTACAGAAACACATTTAAGTACCTCGACCAATGACACTGAAAAGCACCCACACATAAAAGTCTACATAATAACCAGCTAAAAACATGATTACAGAATCAAATCCACACTAACCTTGAATGTAAATGGGCTAAATGTTCCAATTAAAAGGCACAGAGTAGCAAGCTGAATAAAGAAGCAAGGCCCAATGGTATGAGGTCTTCAGGAGAACCATTTCACATGCAGCAACATCTGTAGGCTCAAAATGAAAGGATGGAGAAAAGTCTATGAAACAGAAAAAATCAGAAGTTGCAATCTTAATTTCAGACAAGATGGACTTTAAACCAAAAAAAAATTTTTTTAATATAAAGAAGGTATTATATAATGCTAAAGGGTTCAATTCAACAAGAGGACATAACTATCCTAAACAGATACACATCTAACACAGGAGCACCCAGATTCACAAAACAAGCTCTTAGAGAGCTACAAAGAGACTTAGAATCCCACACAACAATAGTGAGAGCCTTCAACATCCTACTGACAGAATTAGACAAATCATCAAGGCAGAAAATTAATGAACATATTCAAGCCCTGAATGCAGCATTTGACAAAATGAACCTAATAGATACCTATAGAACTCTCCATCCAAAAATCAACAGAATATGCATTCTTCTCATTGCCATATGGCACGTATTTCAAAATCAAACACAAAATTGGACATGAAACAATACTCAGCAAATTAAAAAAAAAAAAATTGTACCAGGCCAGGTGTGGTGGCTCACTCCTATAAGCCCAGCACTTTGGGAGGCCAAGGTGTGTGGATCACCTGAGGTCAGGAGTTGGAGACCAGCCTGACCAACATGGTGAAACCCTGTCTCTCCTAAAAAAATGAAAAATAAAAAATAAAAATAATTATACCAACCACAATCTTGGACCACAGCCCAACAAAAATAGAAATAAGCACTAAGAAAATAACTCAAAACCATAAAATTAAATGAAAATTAAACAACCTGCTCCTGAATAACCTTTGGGTAAACAATGAAATTAAGGCAAAAATAAAGAAATTCTTTGAAATTAATGAGAAAAAGAAAGAACATATCAGAATCTCTGGGAAACAGCTGAGGCAGTGTTAAGAGAGTAGTTTATAGCACTAAATGCCCACATCGAAAATTTAGAGAAATCTCAAATTAACAACCTAACATCACAACCAGAAGCACTAGAAAAGGGAGAGCAAAGCAAACCACCAAAGCTACCAGAAGACAAGAAATAACCAAAATTACAGCTGGACTGAAGAAAACTGAGAAACTAAAAACCATAGAGAAGATCAACAAATCCAGGAGTTGGTTATTAGAAAATACTAATAAGATAGCTAGACTACTGGCTAGACTAATTAAAAAAAAAGAGAGAAGTTCCAAATAAGCACAATTAGAAATGACAAAGGGGACATTACCACTGAACCCACAGAAATATAGAAAGCTATCAAAGACTACTATAAACACTTTAAAGCACACAAACTAGAAAATTTAGAAGAAATGGATAAATTCCAAGACACATAAAACCGTCACAAGACTGAACCAGGAAGAAACTGAATCCCTAAACAGATAAATAATGAATTCCAAAGTTAAATCAGTAATAAAAAGCCTACTGTATTAGTGCATTCTCATGTGGGTATTAGGAAATACCTGAGATTGGGTAATTATAAAGAAAGAAGTGTAGCTGGTTCACAGTTCTGCAGGCTGTTCAGGAAGCATGACAGCTTCTGGGGAGACCTCAGGAAACTTTCAATCATTGCAGAAGGTGAAGGGGAAGCAAATATGTCTTACACGGCCAGAGCAGGAGGAAGAAAAAGAGCGGGTAGGTGCTACACTCTTTCAAACAACCAGATTTGTGAGAACTCGGGAACAGCACCAGTGGGATGGTGCTAAACAGTTAGAAACCACTGCCATGATCCAGTCACCTCCCACAAGGCCCCCACCTGCAACACTGGGGACTAAAATTGAACATGAGGTTTGGATGGGGACACAGGTCCAAATTATATCATCTACCAAACATAAAAGGCCCATGACTACACAGATTCACAGCTGAATTCTACCAGATGTAGACAGAATAGCTGGTGCCATTAATAATGAAATTATTCCAAAAAATTGAGGAAGAGGGACTCCTCCCTAACTCCTTCTATGAGGCCAGCATCATCCTGATAACAAAACCTGGCAGAAACAACACAGAGAAAACTTAAGGCCGTTATCCTTGATGAACATAGATTCAAAACTCCTCAGCAAAATACCAGCAACTGAATCCAGCAGCACAATATAAAGCTAATCCACCACGATCAAGTAGGATTTACCCCCTGGGAGGCAAGATAGATTTAATATATGCAAAACATATGTTTATGGGATTCATTACACAAACAGATTTAAAAATGAAAACCACATGATAATTCCAATACACGCAGAAAAGGCTTTTGATAAAAGAGGCCAGGCACAGTGGCTCACGCCTGTAATCCCAGCACTTTGGGAGGCCAAGGCAGGCAGATCACCTGAGGTCACGTGTTCAAGACCAGCCTGACCAAGGTAGAGAAACCCCGTCTCTACTAAAAATACAAAATTAGCCAGGAGTGGTGGCACATGCCTGTAATCCCAGCATTCCTTCATGTTAAAAACTCTCAATAAACTATGTATTGAAGAAATATACCTCAAAATAATAAGAGCCATATACGACAAAACCACAGCCAATTTCTTACTGAATAGGCAAAAGTTGTAAGCATTTCCCTTGAAAACTGGAACAAACCAGACACAGTGCCTCATGCCTGTAATCCCAGCACTTGGAGAAGCAAAGGCAGGCAGACCACTTGAGCCCAGGAGTTTGAGACCAGTCTGGTCAACATAGGGAGACCCTATCTTTACAAAAAAATAACAAAAATTAGTCAGGCATGGTGGCCCACCACTGTAGTCCCAGATACTTGGGAGGCTGAAGTTGGGATCACTGAGCCTGGGAGTTTGAGGCTGCAGTGAGCTATGATCACACTACTGCACTGAAGCCTGGGCGAAAAAAGAAAGAAAGAGAGAAAGAGAGAAAGGAAAGAAAGAAAAGAAAGGAAGAAAAAGAAAGAGGCTGGGTGCAGCGGTTCACGCCTGTAATCCCAGCACTTTGGGAGGCTAAGGTGGGCAGATCTCCTGAGGTTGGGAGTTCGAGACCAGCCTGACCAATGTAGAGAAACCCTATCTCTACTAAAAATACAAAATTAACCGGGCATGGTGGCACATGCCTGTAATCCCAGCTACTCAGGAGGCTGAGGCAGAATTGCTTGAACCCAGGAGGTGGAGGTTGCAGTGAGCCAAGATCACGCTATTGCACTCCAACTCCAGCCTGGGCAACAAAGTGAAACTCCGTCAAAAGAGAGAGAGAGAGAGAGAAGGAGGGAGGGAGTGAAAGAGAGAGAGAAGGAAAGGAAGGAAAGAAAGAAAGAAAAGAAAGAGAAAGAAAAGAAAGAGAGAGAAAAGGAAAGAAAAAGAAAGGAAAAAAAAAGAAAGAAAAGGAAAGAAAGAAGGAAAGCTGGTGCAAACAAAAATGCTGTCTCTCACCACTCCTGTTTGACTTAGTATTAGAAGTCTGGCTGGAACAAGTAGGCAAGAGAAAGAAATAAAAGGCATCCAAATAGGAAAGAGGGAGTCCAGGCTACCCCCTGTTTCAGATGACATGATTCTATACCTAAAATCCCCCATAGTTTCTACCCCAAGGCTCATTAATCTGATTTACATCTTCAACAAAATTTCAGCACACAAAATCAATGTACAAAGGTCAGTTGCATTCCTATACCCTGATAGCATCCAAGCTGATAGCCAAATCAGGAACACAATCCCACTCACAATTGTTACAAAAAGAACAAAATACCTAGAAATGCAGACAGCCAAGGATGTGGAAGATCTCTATGAGAGGAATTACATAACACTGCTCAAAGAAATCTGAGACGACACAAATAAATGGAAAAACATTTCATATTTATGGATAGGAAGAATCATTATCATTAATATGGCCATAGCACCTGAAGCAATTTACAGATTCAATGTTAAACAATGGTATTATTCACAGAACCTAAAAAAAAAAACTGTTTTAAAAATCTATATGAAACAAAAAAATACCCCTAATAGCCAAGGCAATCTTAAGCAGAAAGAACAAAGCCGGAGGCATCGTGTTACCCAACTTCAAACTATGCTACAGGGCTATAGTAACCAAAACAGCATGGTACTGGCACAAAAACAGGCACATGGACTCATGGAACAGAATAGAGAGCCCAGAAATAAGCCCACACACCCACAACCACCTGATGTTTGACAAAGCTGACAAAGACAAACAATGAGGAAATTACTCCCCCTTTCAATAAATGGTGCTGGGATAACTGACTAACCACATGCAGAAGACTGAAACTGAGCCCCTACTTTACATCACATACAAAATCAACTTAGGATGAATTAGAGACTTAAATGCAAAACCTAAAAGTATAAATATCCTGGAAGATAATCGAGGAAATAACTATTCTAGACATAGGACATGGCAAGGATTTTATTCCGAAGATGCCAAAAGCAATTGCAACAAAAAGAAAAACTGGCAAATGGTATCTAATTAAACTGATGAGCTTCTCCACCACAAAAGAAACTATCAGTAGGGCAAATAGACAACTTACAGAATGGGAGAAAATACTTGCAAACTATGCACCTGACTATGGTCTAATACCCAGCACATATGAGGAACTTAAACAAATTTACAAAAATAATTACCAAATAACACCATTAAAAAGTGGGCAAAGGCTGCATGATCAGTAGCTGCTACACTGGAAAGATAGCAGAGCAAGAGCAAAGAAAAATCCCTTTGGTTCTAGAAAATCTTCTGAAAAAGAGGAAGGCTTATAAAGCCCTCAAACCACTCAGGCAAAGCAGGCACCTTTGGCAAAGAAGGAGCAGAGGAAAGGAAGAGGGCCCAGGTTTAAGTGACTGGATCATTCCTACACGACTCCTGGCGGCAGACACGTGACAAGGTGCGTGTCAGAAAACTAAAAGTGAAGCCTCACGCCTTGGAATTGCCAGGTAAGCATTCCTTGGCCTTTGTCCTACGCATTGAAAGGATTGGTGGTGTGAGTTTACTGGTGCAGAGAACCATTGCAAGACTTTGCCTGAAGAAAATTTTTAGTGGTGTCTTTGTAAAATTCACCCCCCAGAGCCTAAAAATGCTGCGTATAGTGGAAACTTATGTGACCTGGGGGATTTCCAAATCTGAAGTCTGTCCGGGAACTCATTTTGAAACATGGACAAGCCAGGGTCAAGAATAAGACCATCCCTCTGACAGGCAACACATTAATTGAGGAACACCTGGGGAAGTCTGGTGTCATTTGCTTGGAAGACCTCATTCATGAAATTGCCTTCCTGGGGGAAGCATTTCCAGGAGATCGCATGGTTCTTGCACCCTTTCCACCTCTCAGTGGCCCGTCATGCTACCATAAATAGAGTGAGCTTCCTCAAGGAGATTGGCACACATGGCTTTTGGGGTGAACACATCAATCAGCTCATCCACCAGCTGAACTAGACGTAGGTGCCAAACTATAATACATTTTTATTAAAGAAGTGGAAGCATGTGTTTTTGGGTTTTGGAGAATTTGTATCAAGTATCTTCAGAGAAGATTATTTCCTGCCTTATTTTCAAAAACTGGAAAGGAAGGGTCAAAGAAAAGACAGTAGCTGGCCGGGCATGGTGGCTCACGCCTGTAATCCCAGTACTTTGGGAGGCTGAGGAGGGTGGATTACCTAAGGTTGGAAGTTTGAGACCATACCAGCCTGACCAACATGGCAAAATCCTGTCTTTACTAATAATACAAAAATTAGCTGGGTGTGGTGGCCCATACCTGTAATCTCAGCTACTCGGGAGGCTGAGGCAGGAGAATCACTTGAACCCGGGAGGTGGAGGTTGCAGTGAGCCAAGATTGAGCCTTTGCACTCCAGCCTGAGCAACAAGCGCGAAACTCCGTCTCAAACAAAAAAAAGAAAAGAAAAAACAGTAGCTTATGTTCATGGCAAGCAGCTTTCATCACAGTCCAGTTCCAAGGAAAAATTCCGGCGTTTCTACATTGGCTGCTGCCTCATCTGAAATCAGCACATTCCATGGAGGAAGGAGTCCTGCTTTGCTACATCTCCTATCCTAGGGTTTAACGTTGGTAATTGAGTAGCATTTTTACAAGGCTCCCTAAGACTCCTGCAGCAGTGGACAAGCCCAGAGACAATCGAATCTGGAGATTCCTGGGGCCTTATTGTGAAAAAGACTTGACATACGCATAGGAGGAAAGGTACAAAAATAAATGTTCACTTGTCTCTGAAAAAAAAAAGTGGGCAAAGAACATGAACAGACACTTCTCAAAATAAGATATACATACAGACAACAAGCATATGAAAAAAATGCTCAACATCACTAGTTATTAGAGAAATGCAAATCAAAATCACAATGAGATACCATCTATATTAGCCCATTCTCACACTGCTATACATAGCTACCTGAACTAGGTAATTTATAAAGAAAGAGATTTAAATGACTCACAGTACCACATGCCTCAGGAGGCCTCAGGAAACTCACAATTATGGGACAAGGCAAAGAAGAAGCAAGCCTCTTCTTCATAAGGTGGCAGGAAGTGGGGTGCAGGGAGTGCCACACTTTAAACCATCAGATCTTGTGAGAACTCACTCACTATCATGAGAATAGCATGGGGAAAATCCACCTCCATGATCCAGTCACCTCCCATGGTGTACCTCCTCTGACATGAGGAAATTACAATTTGACATGAGATTTGGATGGGGACCCAGATCACACCATCACCATCATAAACCAGTCACAATGGCTACTATTAGAACGTGAAAAATAACAGATGTTGTTAAGGTTGTGAAGAAAAGGGAACGCTTATACACTGCTGGTGGGAGTGTAAATTAGTTCATCCATTGTGGAAAGTAGTGTAGCAATTCCTCAAAGAACTTACAACAAAATTACTATTCAATCCAGTAATCCCATTATCAGGTATATACCCAAATGATTTATATATTTAAATATAAATCATTCTACCATAAAGTTACATGCACACATGTGTTCATGGTAGCACTATTCACAATAGCAAAGATGGGAATCAACCTAAATGCCCATCAAAGGTAGATTAGATAAAGAAAATGTGGTACATGTACACCATGAAATTCTATGCAGACATAAAAAGGAATAAGATCATGTCCTTTGCAGCAACATAAATGGATCTGGAGGTCATTATCTTAAGCAAGCTAACACAGGAACAGAAAACCAAATACCAAATGTTCTTACTTATAATTGGGAGCTAAACAATGAGAATGCATGGATAGTAGGAAGGGTACAACAGATACTGGGGGCTACTTGAGGTTGGAGTGGGGGAGGAGGTAGAGGATCAGAAAAAATACCTATTGGGTACTATGCATATTGTCCAGTGATGAAATTTTCTGTACATCAAATCCTTGTAACACACAGTGCGTCTATATAACAAATCTGCACATGTATCCTGGAACCTAAAATAGCTATTAAAATAAATAGATAAATGAATATTTAAAAAAAATCATTTAGGAGATCAGAACATTCCAGTATTGTATTAGTCTGTTCTTGCATTGTTATAAAGAAACACCTGTGACTGGGTAATTTATAGAGAAAATAAGTTTAATTGGCTCACAGTACACAGTTCTACACAGTAAAACTGGCTGTACAGAAAGCATGGCAGCTTCTGAGGAGGCCTCAGGAAGCTTTAAATCATGGTGGAAGGCAAAGGGGAAGGAGGTATGTCTCACGTGGCCAGACCAGGAGGAAGAGAGAGAAGGTGGAGGGGCTACACATTACACAACCAGATCCCGTGAGAACTCCATCACAAGAACAGCACTAGGGGGATGGTGCTAAACCATTAGAAACCACCCCCATGAAATCACCAGACCCACCAGACCCCACCTTCAACATTGGGGATTACAACTGAACATGAGATTTGTTTGGGGACAGATCCAAACTATATCAAGGATAGAGTATAGAATATGACAAAATAATCTAAGTATATTGCAAATGTGCAAAACAACCTCACTGCAGGTGGTGGTGAAAGAAGTGCTGACCTAAATAATTTCTGGAAATTAGTGGAGTCTGTAAGACTAAATGAAAAGCTGTTTATAAAAACCACACACTTATTTTTCACGGAGATATGGGTTAACAATTCTATGGGTTAATATTCCCATACACGGGTACTGGAATGGAGCAATTAAGTAAATTATGGTAAATTGTGAATAGTGGGAGGCTGATTTCTCTCTGCTGGAGTGAGAGTTTATGCCTAATGAAAAGGAGGAGGCTAAAATAATCTTTGTGGTAATGGATTACCATTGGATGTATTAATATTAAATCATATTCTGCTTAATGTAGATACACATGGCTACATACACATACACATAGCTACATATAGACACATATAGATATGTGTACATACATGATTAGTATACGCAAATATTTCCTTGCACTGACAACTGAGAAGGCCTAGAAGTGACAGTAGCCCAGTAGTAACAAGCACATCTGGCATGCAGTTCATGGTTTGTAATACCACTCTGCAATAAAGAGAAAAGGGGGCTTCTTAGGAAAATTGCTGTTTCTAGAACTAGGGCAGGAAATATACAAGATGAGCCTGTAATGTTTTGTAGTGCCAGAAAGTAAAGAAGTGCTAACAACAGAAACAAGCCCACAAAGATGGGGCTATGTCAGAGATGTACTGAAAGAGCCAATACCAAGAGCTCCTGATGCCAAACCTGGAACAATTTAGGGAACCAAATAAAGCAGTGTTGAATTGTAACACAAAGTATAAAATAAATAACCATGAGTCTACACTAATACAAGTAAATAAGTGAATAAATAAATAAATGGAGGCAAAAAAAACAATCTTCCATGCAGAAAAATTCCAAATGATTTATGTAGATACTCCAACCTCAAGGAGATAAAGCATAACTCCTCACTGTTTCAGTTCGGGCCACACCTAGTGACTTTCTTCCACAGAGTACTGTATGGAAAAGGGAGATAAAAAGAGTAACTTGTGGTGGAAAAGCCTGACAAGCACGAATTACCTTAGCAAGGTGATCAGGGTCAACATCAAGTGTAATAAATCATATCAACAGTATGTTCTCTTGATACAATATGATGAAAATTGCTCTTAACCTCTGTAGTCTTATTCCCAAAAAACCATTATCCCAGTCTAATAATGAGAAAAACATCTGACAAATCCCAAAAGATAGATATTTACAAAATACCTGATTCATTCTTCTCAAACTGTCAAGGTCACCAAAGCAAGAAACAGATGAAAAACTGTCACAACCAAGAGGGGCCTGAGAAAACGTGATGAAATATTATATGGTATTCTGGATGGGTCCTTGGTTCCCAAAAAGGAATTTATGCAAAAACTAACGAAATTTGATAAAAACATGGACTTTGGATTACAGTAATGTGTTAATATTGATTCATTAATTGTAATAAATCTACCTTGCTAATATAATATGTTCACAAAGGGGAACTGGATACAAGGTTAATGAGAACTCTCTAGACTTATATTCTAATATTTCTGTAAATCTAAAACTGTTGTAAAAATCAAGTTTACTTTTAAAATGTAGCTGTTTTGGTTCTGTTTTACTCCTTTTTTTTTTAAATTCAGAGCCTCCCTCGGTCACCCAGGCTGGAGTGCAGTGGTGTGATCTTGGCTCACTGCAACCTCCGCCTCCCAGCCTCCCTAGTAGCTGGGACTGCAATCCTCCCACCTCAGCCTCCCTAGTAGCTGGGACTACAGCATGTGTCTGCCTGGCTAATTTTTGTATTTTTTGTAGAGATGGGGTTTTGCCATGTTGCGCAGGCTAGTCCCAAACTTCTGAGCTCAAGCAATTGCCTCAGCCTCCCAAAGTGCTGACATTACAGGCATGAGCCATATTGCCCAGACATTTCCACTTACTTTTCTTTCCAATTGAGCCCAATTCTTAAAAACATCAAATGGCATCTTAGCTTGGGTGTCCTGGTTCGGCTCTGGAGGTTTGAATGTTTCTTCTTTGTTTTAATCATTCAGCTCAGATTAAAAACAACACCTAATTTCTCAATGTCAACCGCTCGCGTGCCCTCTGTTACATCCTACCTTCTTCCATTTACTACTCTAACTCCCTAGTATGGTATTGAGTTGGGGATGTGCACACACATACATGTGAACATGCAAATGCATGCACAGTGGTGTGCTGAAACTGTCTCAAACCAGCTAGTGAGACCCAATTTTTAAACTTTCAAGAATGTGGCAAGCCAGTTATTAAGCACATCCATTATTAAAAATTAAAGGATAAAGTTACCATTAAGTAAACCATATTAAAAACAAAGATTATGAATAATATCATTACTTCCTATGTATTTTACTATTATATATACTTTTGAGGATATTATTTTACTATTATCTATTCTTTTGAGTATTATCTACACTATTGTATTTCTTTAATGGAAATGCTACATAATGATGTGCTACTTCTTTATTCTATATTTGATGATGTCACATAGATATGACATCATGTCATTAATATGATATGAAATAGGCCATGGGTAGAGTATTTTGTACCATTGATATTGAAAAAACTTAAATCAGAGCTTCAGTTATTGTTTTGTTGTTTGTCTACTTTAAAAAGATGGATGTGCTTAATAACTGGCCTTAAGAAGATGGGGAAATGTTAACAAGGTTAATACTGTAGGTTAAACTTTAAAATGTCTGTAGCTGTTACATTGTGAATAGCACAAAATATTGAGGAATATTTTTTAAGTGTTTGAAACCAGTTTTAAACTCAGCAAAGAAGTTAACTGATATTGTTAATCAGAGTCAACTTCAGACATTCTATTCTATTGTTATACTCTCATCTTACTTGCCAATATAAATGAAAATGTCAATTGATATTCATTTCAGAATTACTCTACCACAGATTAACTAAAGATATAAGAGTTTGGCTAAATCAATGAGAACATTCTACAAGAATAAGTTCATTATACAGAATAGAGAATATTATATATTTTATTATTATTTATAAGTTGTGTATTACATATTCTTTATTTCAGTAAAATTTGTAATAAACTTGTGTTTTTTTTTTTTTTTTTTTTTGCAGTTTGTTGTTAAACAGTTACTAGCAAAGTACTGTGTATACACATTCCCTCACAAGAATGTGGGAATTATTTGCAACATGAATGAGAACATATGAGGTTATATGTAGTAGGTACAATCTTAAAGAGAGAAACTCCACAAGTATGGCTGATACTTCCACTAGACATCTCGTCAAGGGAATTATATTCACAGATAATTACCACCACAAGTTTTGTTGAAACTAGACCTTCCACAAGCTCCTACAAATCCATATTTTTATCAGAGTTTCTTCATCTAATTAGGTTTTAAAATTGGGATAAGAATAAGATACAGATAAATCAGTTAGATGTATTAATTAGGAATCTGTTACGAACTGAACTGTGTTCCTCCAAAATTTATATGTTGATGCTCTAACCTCCAGTGTGACTATATTTACAGATTCAGCCTTTAGAGAGGTAATTGAGGCTAAATGAGGTTGTAAGGGTGGGGCCCTAATCCAGTAGAACTGGAGTCTTTACAGGAAGAGGAAGACACACCAAGGGTGCATGTGCACAAAGAAAAGGCCAGTAAGGACACAGTGGGAAGTGGCCATCTGCAAGCCAAGGAGAGAGGCCTCAGGAGAAACCAAACTTGTCAGCATCATGATCTTGGACTTCCAGCCTCCAGACTATGAAAAAACAACTACTGTTTGAGCCACCCTGTCTGTGGCATACCATGTACCATGGTATTGTAGGGAAACCCTAGTAAACTAATACAGAATCTTTTAATTGTAAGTAATAGAAATCAACTCGAGGTAGGTTATAGCAGAAAGAGGACAGAAATGAAGGTAAAAGTGACAACTGGAAACTGGAGTGCTATAGGAAGCCCAAGAGGTTCTCTTTTTCTATATCTGTCTCCTATATCCTGCATATCTTTATTCCATAGCTGTACTGTCCAATATGGTAGTCACAAGGAACATGGGGCTATTTAAATTTAATAAAATTCAGTTCTTCAGTCACATTAAAGACATTGCAAATATTAAATAGCTACGTATGGCTGGTACTACTGTGTGTTGCCTCCAGGTTCAGACACTTTCTTGAACAAGAGAAAAAGAAAGTTTTTTTTGCCTTTCCTAGAAATTATGCATTTCAATCAACCCTACCCCTCACCATCCCCATTTATTGGAATAATGTTAATACTACTTTCAAACTGAAACTGTGAAATCACTTTCTTTCTACATCATTGTAGTAGTTCTTTTGGACAGCACTGGATTATAGGATTACCAGAGATCAAGGTAAACTTCCCTTGAAATTGAAGGTAAACTTCCATTTAACCATCAGGACACCTCAGCTGTATGGCTCCCTTTTAAGGCCTATATTTAGTTTTGAATGTGTAATTTTGTGCCATTTTTCTTAGGGACTGGTATCAGCAGTGACTGCTAGGGGAAAGGAGTAGTAGTGAGGAAAACATTAATTTTATTTCGTATTGTTTGAATGTAAATACATCCATGTATAAACTGAATAATATTTTTAAGGCATCAGAGTTTTGTATTGCCCCTCATTGTATCAAAACACCCAGTATAGTACCTAACAGGTAATGTTAGGAAGTCTAAGAGGATAGGACATATGGTTAATGCTAAATCCTGTGATAGTGAGAAGATGCTCTGGTTATGTCTAATTCTTTCTGCTTCGAGCCCAGCTTGGTCTGGGAATTGCTTGGGAAACTGGAAGCCTGAACCAGAGGAGTGTGTGTGTGTGTGTGTGTGTGTGTGTGTGTGTGTGTGTGTATGTACTGGTATGTAATAAATAACTCCTGTGTATCTGACACTATGGTAGTTTATATTTTTTATGTTTACTCTAAACTACACTGCAAAGGAGTCACCCTTGTACCCATTTTATAAATGAGGAAACTAAGACATAGAGAAGGGACTGACTCATTTATCCTGGTGTGTTCTTTTCTCTTTTCCTGTTAGTGCAATTTGACAGTTACACAATTCTTACCAAATAGAATGTGGCCAGTTCTAGAGAAACTTCCTTCCACCAGTGCTTATTTTATTATTTTATTTTTATTACATAATTCATACACTTGGATCAAAAACTGGTAGCAAATTGTATTTAGTACAAGGTAAATCTTCCTTCACACACTGCCCTCAGGCAACAGTCAACAACTTCTTGTGTGTCTTTACAGAAATATTTTATGTATACGCAACACATATACGAATATTTCTAAAATTTAATTTGGAGTATTTTACATACTCCAAATCTTTCTTTTTTTCACTCAACAATATATCTTGAAAATCATTACATATTTACTAGATCTACTTAACAGCTATATGTTATTAGTGGTAGGAAAGCCTCAAAATTTGTTCAAATTCCTTCTCTTTTATGATCATTGTTTCATATCTCTTCAGTGACCATTCTTATAAATGGGCCATTTTGCGCATGTTCCAAATTCATTCTGCAGAATAAATTTCTAGAGGTGGAGTTCCTGAGTCAAAGAGATATTCTCTTTAAATTTTTCATAGATATTACTAATTTTTATCCATAGATGTTATACAAATATACTTCCCTGAGCAATGTTTATCCATACCCTTTCCAAAACTAAGGGAACACTTTATTGTACAAGAGAAAAAGAAAGAAAAATCAATCTAATTTGCCTATAGGCACCTAAAACAATTTTTTTTTTGCCTTTTCCAGAAGTTATGCATTTCAGTCAACCCTACCCTCACCATCCCCCATTTACTGAAATAAAATTAATACTACTTTCCAAAGTGAAAGAAACTGTGAGATCACTTTCTTTCTTTTCTACTTTATACATGACTGGTCTATTTTATATACAACTGGCATGGAGATTATTCAATATGCTCATCTGTGTATTAGACAAATTTGCCCTCCAAGCAGATTGGTCTTTGCAATCCTGGGTAACTCTGACAGCGCTTTCCTGAAGTATCCGTATTTGGTTCTGTGGTAGTACCCAGTGGACAACCTCACTTTCCTATGAACTTCTTACTTGAGGTATTTTTCCTAACAAAGTGAAATACACTCCGTTTCTCTCCTTGCTTCTTTCATCAATCTCATTTCAATGGTCCTTGGAAAACACTTTATTTGATGATTATTTAACTTTGTAATACTTATTTCTTTGGTCTCCCCATCCATAAAGTCTTTGTTTTAGAGGCCAGATCTGTTTTACCTTACTACTCCTCTGTAAAGCTTGAAAGTATGGCAGTTAATAAAAACTTCTCACATGTTAAATTAGCTTTAAAAGAATATAGCAATTAAATAGTCTTGATGACTAGAGGTTGACAGGTAAAAGGATCCTAAAATTTACTTCCTGCTAACTTCAAATCTTATCTGTATCAACAATTTTCTCCCTTAAGTCATTAACAACAAAAATTATTTTACTAAATTATTTATAATTGGGAGAGTATTATTTCTCTTTCTCTCCACCTCCAATTATGGAAAAAACACTTATCCCAAGCTTTTTCTGGGTAAAGCTGTCATGTATATATATTTTTTGAGATGGAGTTTCACTCTTGTTGCATAGGCTGGAGTCCAATGGCGCAATCTTGGCTCACTGCAACCTTCGCCTCCTGAGTTCAAGTGATTCTCCTGCCTCAGCCTCTGGAGTAGCTGGGATTACAGGCACGTGCCACTATGTCCAGCTAATTTTTGTATTTTCAGTAGAGACAGGGTTTCACCATGTTAGTCAGGCTGGTGTCGAACTCCTGACCTCAGGTGATCAACCTGCCTCTGCCTTCCAAAGTGCTGGTGTTACAGGTGTGAGCCACCGTGCCTAGCCCAAGTTGTTTTTAAATCTTTTTGGCACTCTTTACTAAATCACAAAGGTTCATCTTATTTAGGGGAACAGGAGGGATTTAGTCTGTTAATAAATTTTTCTCCATGCCGTGGGGAAGACTCTTTCAGAAGGTAGCAGCTAGAACAGAACACTGAAAAGTTTATGAACAACACCAGTAATTCCTACTTTTGTTTTATCTTCCCTTTGATATAGACATTTAGTCCTTTACTCTTATTACCTAGCATAGTGCCTGGCACACAGTAGGTGGCCAATGATTATTTCTTGAATGAAGTAAGGAATGAGAAGATTACTTACAGAGTTAGATCTCTTTTAGATTCCCTCCAGATTTCATATATCTTTTTTGAGTATACAGGTGGTATTTGGTTACCTGAGTAAGTTCTTTAGCAGTGATTTGTAAGATTTTGGTGCACCCTTCACTTGAGCGGTATACACTGGACCATATTTGTAGTCTTTTATCTCTCACCCACTCCTTCTCTTGCCCCCCAAGTTCCCAAAGTTTATTGTAACATTCTTATGTCTTTGCATCCTCATAGCTTAGCTCCTACATATAAATGAGAAGATAGGATGTTTGATTTTCCCATTCCTGAGTTACTTCATTTAGAATAATAGTCTCCATTCTTATCCAGGTCACTGTAAATGCTGTTAGTTAATTCATTTTTATGGCTGCATAGTATTCCATTATATATATAATGAAATATATATATTATATATATATTATGGAATACTATGGAATATACATATATATTATAATAAATACATATAATTTATATATATTATTGAATACTATGGAATATTTATTATATATAATATATGGAATATATATTATATATAATATATATTCCATAGTATTCATATATATATATATGTGTGTGTGTGTGTGTGGGTGGGTGTTTGATATCACAGTTTCTTTATCCACTCATTAATGAGCTTTTGGGTTGGTTCCACGATTTTGCTATTGTGAATTGTGCTCCTATAAACATGTGTGTGCAAGTATCTTTTCCAAATAATGACTTATTTTCCTTTGGATAGATACCCAGTAGTGGGATTGCTGGATCAAATGGTAGTTCTACTTTTAGTTCTTTAAGGAATCTCACACTGTTTCCCATAGTGGCTGTACTAATTTACATTCCCACCAGCGGTGTAAAGGTGTTCCCTGTTCACCACATCCATGCCAACATCTACTGTTTTTTGATTATGGTCATTCTTGCAGGAGTAAGGTGGTATCACATTGTGGTTTTGATTTGCATTTCCCTGATTATTAGTGATGTTGAGCATTTTTTCATATGTTTGTTGATCGTTTGTATATCTTCTTTTGAGAACTAGTCATGTCCTTAGCCCACTTTTTAATGGGATTGTTTGGTTTTTTTCTTACTGATTTGTTTGAGTTCATTGTAGATTCTGGATATTAGTCCTTTGTCAGATGTATAGATTGTGAAGATTTTCTCCCACTGTGTGGGTTGCCTGTTTACTCTGTGACTGTTCCTTTTGCTTTGGAAAAGCTCTTTAGTTTAATTGGGTCCCAGCTATTTACCTTTGTTTTTATTGTATTTGCTTTTGGGTTTTTGGTCATAAAATCCTTGCCTAAGTCAATGCCTAGAAGGATTTTTCCAATGTTATCTTCTAGAATTTTTATAGTTTTAGGTTTTAAGCTCTTAATCCATCTTAAGTTGATTTTTGTATAAGATGAGAGATGAGGGTCCAGTTTCATTCTCCTACATGTGGCTAGTCAATTATCCCAGCAACATTTGTTTAAAAGGGTGTCATTTCCCCCATTTTATATTTTTGTTTGCTGTGTAGAAGATCAGTTGGCTGTAAGTGTTTGGGTTTATATCTGGGGTCTCTATCCTGTTCCATTTGTCTATGTATCTATTTTTATACCAGTACCATGCTGTTTTGGTGATTATGGCTTTATAGTATAGTTTGAAATCAGGTAATGTGATGCCTCCAGATTTGTTCTTTTGCTTAGTCTTACTTTGGCCATGTGTGCTCTTTTTTGGTTCCATATGAATTTTAGAATTGTTTTTTCTAATTATGTGAAGATGAGGGTGGTATTTTGATGAGGATTGTGTTGAATTTGTAGATTGCTGTTGGCAGTATGGTCATTTTCACAATATCGATCTACCCATCCACGAGCATTGGATGTGTTTTGTTTGTGTCGTCTATGATTTCTTTCAACAATGTTTTGTAGTTTTTCTTGTAGCGGTCTTTTGACTTCTTGGTAGATAGATTCCTAAGTATTTGAATTTTTTTTTTTTTTTGCAGCTATAGTAAAAGCAGTCAAGTTCTTAATTTGATTCCTGCTTGGTTGTTATTGGTGTATAGAGAGCTGCTGATTTGTGTAAATTAATCTTGTATCCCGAAAATTTGCTGAAAATTTTTTATCAAGTTCTAGGAGCTTTCTGGGGGAGTCCTTAGGGTTTTTAAGGTAGATGATCATATCTTCAGCAAACAGTAACAGTTTGACTTCCTCTTTACTGATTTGGATGCCCTTTATTTTTATCTCTTGTCTGATTACTCTGGCTAGGACTTTCAGTACTATGTTGAAGAGGAGTGGTGAGAATGGGCATCCTTGTCTTGTTCCAGTTCTCAGAGGGAATGCTTTCAACTTTTCCCCATTCAGTATTATGTTGGTTGTGAGTTTTCATAGATGGCTTTTATTACATTAAAATATATCCCTTGTATGCCAATTTTGCTGAAAGTTTTAATGACAACGGGATGCTGGATTTTTGTCAAATACTTTTTCTCCAGCTATTGAGATGATCATGTGATTTTTGCCTTTAATTCTGTTTATGTGGTGTGTCACATTTATTGACTTGTGTATGTTAAATCATCTCTACATTCCTGGTATGAAATCCACTTGATCATGTCATGGTGGATTATCTGTTTGATAAGTTGTTGGATTTGTTAGCTAGTATTTTGTTAAGGATTTTAGCATCAATGTTCAACAAGGACATCAGTCTGTAGTTTTTAAATGTGCTTTTCTGGCCAGGCACAGTAGCTAACGCCTGTAATCCTAGCACTTTGGGAGGCCGAAGAGGGCGGATCACTTGAGGTCAGGAGTTCGAGATCAGCCTGGCCAACACGGTGAAAAACCCTCTACTAAAAATATAAAAACTAGACAGGCGTTGTGGCGGGCACCTGTAATCGTAGCTACTCAGAAGGCTGAGGCAGGAGAATCACTTGAACCCGGGAGGCGGAGGTTGCAGTGAGCCTAGATCGCGCCACTGCACTCCAGCCTGGGCCACAGAGTAAGACTCCGTCTCTAAAAAGTTCTTTCTGCTATTTCCTAACTTGATTGCCTAAATAAGGCACGAGAGATCTGGAAGGAGGTGGAGGTGAAGTGAGGACCCTCCCGCCTGGCCTGCATCTGGAGTACGTGGGGGTGTGTGGCACCGCCGTGGGCCCTCGGGAGGATCCCAGCCAGTTTTGGTGCTGGAGACGCGCCCGAAGGAAGGGCTGCTCTACGGTCCGTTGGGCTCCGAGGTCGCCGCACCCGGGTGCTCCTGGGCCTCGTCACCCTCCTGGTGCGCGCCCCCAAGGGAAGCGTGTGTGTGTTCGGTCAGCAGGGCCTTTTATTACCCCTTCTGTTCCACAGCTCTGAGGTTTCTTTCTGAACTGTGGTAGGTGATAACGAAGAGCCCCAGCCTCCAAACTGCAGTCTCACACTCAACTGCAGCCTCAGGGTCTTGAACAGCCTTGCTTAGAAGCCGTCCTTTCCTGCTCCATCCCGTCTTCCCCTCTCGCTTCCTTTTTTTCGCTGGAAAGCCCCTCCGAGCCGAGTCTCTCCGCCTGCTTCGGAGGTTACTGCGGCCTCCTCCACCAGCAGTTCTGGGACCCGGGTCTAGTCCGTGTTTCTGGAGCAGGTCCCTCCCCCGGAGTTGTCAGGCTCAGTTATGTGTGTGCTTGGTGGGCGCGGAAACGCTCGGGTGGCGGCTTTAACAGGAGATCTCCATATAAAAGAGTCCCGGAGATACGAGATACGCTCTGCCTGGCCTGAGACCCAGTGCCTCAAAGCGGGCGCCTGTGCGCGCCCGAGGTGCCACACTACAGCGGAGCCTGACTGCTAGGGGAGCGGAGTACTGTGAACCGGCAACTGCCCGAGAAGCGAGAAGCGAGAAGCGGGGAGAGGGAGGGGGAAATGGCTGCGAACCGGCTCCCTCCCACCCCCAGCAGAAGTCGGAGAAGTGAGGGGAAGCGGGAAAAGGAAGAGAATAGGAGTGGGGTTGAGGAAAGGTAAGGAGGATAGTGAGCTTCCTACAGTTACGGGGTAAGGTGGAGAAAATTTTCAGGGAGACAGCTGAGTATTAGAGCTAGCGAGCTTCAGAGAAATGTTGATAGACATATGCCCAGAAAGTGAGGAGGCCGGGCATGGGCACTGAATACCAGGCACAGGAGATATATGGAGGCAGGAAATTGGCACATCAGAAGCATTTGACTATCCTGCTCTATAACAAAACAAATCGAACACAAAAAGAGATAATAGCGAAAGTGGCACAGTAGTGAGTTCGTAGAGCCCATTCCTATACAGAAACACAGAAAAATAAGCAAAAGCTGCCAGGATTGACTTCGTGGAAACTCTGGGAAACAGTAAAAAGATTACAGCAACCAAGTGAGTGCTGAACCTAGAAAAAGGTAACTGAAACTCAGTGATAGGGAAGAGGGGCAGGGAAGTGCTGGGTAGGTAAAGGCGGGTCCCTGGCAAAGGCCCTTCCCTGAGCCTGTGCCCACTGGACCTAGGTGAGGACAGACGCTTCTGCCTTAACGCCCAAATGTTGCGTTTCCCCAAGACCTCCCTGGCCTGCCACGTCTCCATCCTTTGCCTATGAAAACCCTGAGAACCTAGCAGGCAGACACACAAGAGGCTGTATGTCCAGAGGAACTCATCGGAGTAATAACTGTATGTGAAGCTGAGCACTTCAGCGGAAGAGAGCACGCCTGCGGAAGGAGGAAACCGACAGACCGCAGGAGGCTATGATAATATTATAAAATTGTTATAATAAAATGAAAATATAAAAATATATTTGTGTTATAAATATAAATAAAAATAATTTACATAATTATTTTACATAATAAATCACATAATCGTTTACATATTTATTTACATAAATTATTATATGAGAACACGGTGAATAATTTTAAGCCAAAAAAACAACTCGATGTTCATCACTGGATGAGTAGATAAGCAATTTGCAGTATAGTCATACAATGGAATATGATTCAGCCATAAAGTGAAATGAGGTACTGATGCATGCAGCAAGGATGAACCCCCAAAACGTGACACTCGGTGAACGAAGCCAGACATGGAAGGTCACATATTGTATGATCCCATTTATAAGAAATATTCAGAATAGGTAAATCCATGGAGACAAAGGAGATTTGTAGTTGCCAGGGGTTGGAGCCAAGAAAGATTTAATAAGTATGCTTAATGGGGCCTCCTATGTAGTTGATGAAAATGTTTTGGGCTAGATAAGAGTGATGGTTGCGTAACATTGTGAGTGTACTAAATGTCACTGAATTCTACTCTTTAAAGTTGTTAATTTTATGTTATGTTGCTTGTACCTCAACAAGAAAATAATAATAATAATACTAGAGGCGGAGTGCTCTAGCAAGGGATGAGGCAGGTGAGCAGCAGCGTCTCCCAACCCCAGTGAAGTCTGAGCCGCGTGCCTGCAATAACCCCAATATGGCAGAGAACCGCAGAGTTCCTTCGGTCATTGGTAACCTCACAGCCCCCTGAAACCTCTGCCTGGGGACCTCCGAAAGCCAAGGCGGGGACAGGGGAACCGAGCCGGACTCTGAGACTGTGGGCCAAGTTTAGCTGGACTCAGTTACCTGGCTGAGGCCTAGTGGGCAAAATATTCCAAACCTCGCGGGATTTGGAACCTGGAGCCAGATAATTACGGGAACTCTAGACGTGCGAGTCTATTCACAGGAGGTCCCCCTAGAGTTTCCATTCATCATTTTAACCGCATTTCATTGATCTTGAGACATGGCTTTTGATATTGTATCATCTCAAAATAAATAGATGTCTAGTTGCAGTGTTTTTCTAAGAGATACGTAACACAGTGAGTCTCAGAAACGCTGCTGTCTTAAATTCAAAGAAATTGTTGCAACAGATGCTCAATAAATGTAGACTGAATAAATGAGTGAATGAATGAAAATTATTTTATTTTTGTTTGAGCTTTGGTTCTGCCATTTGCTAGCAGTGTGAATCCAGAGAAGCCAGTAACCCCTCTGAGCTTCCCTAGTTCACAAAGTGCCTGTCGTAAAGTCAACAGCTTCCCGAGGCTGCAACCCTCGCAAGAAGTGCCACATGAATGTGCGCTTAGGTCCTGAGTGCTCACTCCCAAAAACTTCAACCCAGTGAAACGGCAGCAACGGTATTTTTTAAAAAAACAATTTTTAATAATATATAAAAGAAAATATAAATGGAAATTTGCGGTAGTGGGGGAAGGCTTATCTACTTTAAAAGGCAGGTTATTTTTAAAAGCTCTATTTTCTAAATTAAAACTACGAAAGCAGGGTGGGATGGGGTGGGAACAGTTGCCCTGTAAGAACTTCGGTGATTGATGATCTAAGTTTCTCGAAGTGTCTCAGAGCCTCAATGATTCTTTCAATCGGGGACGTCTGCAGAGGGCAGAAAGAAAACAGGCGTTAGAAACCAGAGGTCAAAGATGTGTGGCCCATCCCCACCCTCCTCTCTTGCCGTCCCCCACGGCATTGGAGTACTTATGTACGAGGTTCTCGCAATGGCCTCACGTGCATGTACCCGCCGCCACCGCACTCCCACACCTCCCTGGTCCAGCAGCGAGCCAGGTATTGCCTTGCTGCTCCAGGCGCACTGACTGCTCACGCGCTCCAGGTCCACCCGGCCGAGGGCAGAAAAAGCGTGATCGCACGGCCAGCGGGGTTGCAAGAAAACGAGCGTTATATAATGACTCTCAGTGCCTGCTCACAACGCCAGGAGCGAAGGAGTGAAAATGTGGCCTTGCCTTTCCCGCATCCCCGGGCATCTTTTGCATCTGGTACAGAGTGAGTCAGCCAGCGCGAGTTAACCAAAGGATCTGGCACTCCCCCGTCTGTA
Source organism: Ateles fusciceps (assembly GCA_036589455.1). NCBI lineage: Eukaryota > Metazoa > Chordata > Mammalia > Primates > Atelidae > Ateles > Ateles fusciceps. Next base: position 7,894,245 of record JAZHEH010001606.1, on the reverse strand, counting down.
GGAGAAACTAGAGTTCCAATCCCGTAGGTTGCCTACGCACGCCTTCTCCTACAAACCCACAAATGGCTTCCTATCATTTCTGAAACAAAATGGATGCTCATTTATTTGACCCTATATGATCTGGCTTCTGCCTTCCTCTCCAATCTCGTTGCATACGGGCTCCAGCTCGCCGTTCGGTTCTCCCAACCTTTTGTACTTATTTCTGAGGCAGCATTCGCACTCTGACAGTCTCTTCCTCCCACAGCTTTCATTAGATTCTCTGACCACTCTTTAGCTTCTCCTCCTATTCACGCTTCATATTTACCCATTGCATGGGATTTATAAACTTGCTCTCTGAAAATACACTGTTATCTTGCTTAACGTGTTTCCCAGGTCGGGGCACGATAGCTTGGGACTGTAATACCAACACTTTAGGAGGCGGAGGTGAGAGGATTGCTTGAGCACAGACAACATGGTGAGAACCTCGTCTCTATTATTTTTTAAGGGGGAAAAAAAAAAGCCAGGCATGGTGTCGCGCGCCTGTGGTCCCCGCTAGTCGGGAGGCTGAGGTGGGAGAACTCCTTGAGCCAGGAAAGTCAAGGCTGCAGTGAGCCGTGATCGCGCCACTGCACTCCAGGTTGGGCAATAGATCTACCCTGTCTCCAAATGTAAACATCATGAGGCAAGACTCCAGTTTTGTCTCATTCACCTTGGCGTGTCCATCGCCTAGAACATGGCTGATCATGAAGTAGAATCTAACCATAGAATTAATTGTGCTTGAAAAGGGGTGTTGGGGAGAAGAGAAGGAAGGGAGGAAGGAAGGTATGAAAGACTTGTGTGCTTGGATTAAATATCTTCGGTTTGGTTATTAAGAGTCGTTCAATTTATTTATTAGCTTGTAGTTTAATTCAATAGTTTTTACTCCTTCTCCCACTCGGCTCCTCCCAGCTTTACGCTCAGCCCTAGAACCGCGCTGTAATTGGCAGCTCTTTCGACACCCGAACCGGCTGCAAGCTGTAACCGGAGGCGAAGTCAGGGAATGGTGGGAAGAGGGGCCGAGTAAAGGAGAACTTTGCGTCTTTAACTTCGAAGGCGATTTTGCGTTCAGTATTTACAGCATCTCCCAGCAGAGGGCTTAGAGCTAACTCTCCACCTCGTCCACCCAGGCTCCCCCTATGGCCCAGGGAGCCCCAGTTCCCCATTCTGGGCCAAAATAAGATGGATTTCAAAATCTTCAAGGTCATGTTTTACCTTAAACATTCGTGCTAATTCCCATGTATTGTTTCATATATCTATTTGGTTTTTAAAAAAATTGTTCCCCCCTCCAGAAACAATTGAGTAATGTTGGCACTTCCAGCAGACAGCTGTGAGGGTTAGAAAACTGGGGCCATGGAATGGGGGCAGAGGGAGGATGCTTTGAGATCGCAAAAAGGAAAGGGCAAGGAAAACCACAATTCTATCTTCATCGTTCAGTGATATCTTGCACAAGTTTAAGAGGAAAGGAGAGGGTCTCTGTCTGCCATAGAGTGCTGCACCGCCAGCCATGGTCAGCGTTTTGGTCCTGATGCCCACGGAACCCCCCGGGCAGCTCTGGAAAACTCTACCGCATAAAGCGGAGGGTCAGATTAGTTGAGTTGTGTAGTAGAGCTGAGATTGAGCGATCTCCTGATGATGCCACACACAACTGGGTTTGGAAATCCTAGGGTTGGTCCAGCCACCTTGGTATGCAAATGAGGAAACAGACCCGGTAAGTGGATGCAACTGGCCCTAGTTTGGAGGAAGAAGGAGCCTCTTCCTCTAGCCTCTGGAGTTTTCAATGCTCCACAATCTAGGCCTTATACTAGGAGAGGGTAGGTGTTTGGGTGGTGGTATACTTTGGGAGGTATAATTTACAGAATGGGCTTTCACATGCGAAAGTCCCTGTCGGGATTATTTCCCATTTGCTGCCCTGGCCCGGCAGCGCGATCAGGAGACTCAGGCTGTCTCATGATTGGCGCGATTGGCGCGTGAGCTGAGGCGAGACCCGAGACTGGTCTCCCCTGGCTGAACTTTCTCTTCTGGAAAAGGAATGCTCCAAGCTTTGGAAGCTCTCCGGGTACAAATTCTTAGATCACAGTCCTCACCTGAGGGACCTTCCGCGGCATCTGTGCGGGCAGGGCTACTGCCTGTGGTGCCCCCCGCAGCCGCGCGCAGGTACCCTGCAACATCGCAGTGGCCCCCGCTCCTCAGCCAGGTCCACGGCAGACGGCCCCAGGCATCGCGCACGTCCAGCCTCGCCCCGGCCGGTGCAGCACCACCAGCGTGTCCAGGAAGCCCTCCCGGGCAGCGTCGTGCACCGGTCGGGTGAGAGTGGCGGGGTCCGCGCAGTTGGGCTCCGCGCCGTGGAGCAGCAGCAGCTCTGCCACGCGGGCACTGCCCATCATCATGACCTGCCAGAGAGAGCAGTGGTCAGAGCCGGGGTAGGGGACAGAAAGGACGCTGGTGTGAAGCCCTCTCACCGCCAAGCAGACACCCACACAAGCCACAGGTGTCTAATTACCCTACCTTTGCTTCCAATTTCCAATTTCCTTCTACAGTTCGCCTATCCATTCTTCAGTACACATTAAATTCCATTATATTCTCCGAACTTTTGCGGAGCTGTAGCCACAGGCAGAGAGCCCTGTGAGACAGGGACAACAGCAAAGGGGCAGGGACAAACTGACTTTTACTCCAGCCTAACTTCCTGTATTTCCCCTGAGATACAACTACTTAAATTTCTTCCTGAAATTATGTTAGGCCTGGAGATTTTTTGTTGTTGCTGTTCAATGCTGTATATCCAAGCGCAGAATGTGGTAATTGTTAAAAGAGAAAACTTAAAAAAAAACCACACACACACACATTTTCACAAAACTTTTAAGTTACCTTAGCTTCTGGGAATGTTGAACCTCAATTTCTTATATTAGTTTTAAAATTATATATTGGCATATTATAGTTGTATATATTTATGTGGTACAATATGATGTTACAATCTTTGAACACAATGGGGAATTATTAAATTAAGTTAATTAACCTATCCATCATCTCAAACATTTGACATTTTTGTCAAATGAGAGCATTTGGGATTCACTATTTAGCTATATTCATCATGCTGTGAAACACATCTAAAAAAAACCAGTCAAACTTATTCCTCCCATCTTAACTGAGGCTTTGTATTTTTGATTACCATCTCCCTATTCCTCCTGTTCTCCTAGCTCCAGTAACCACCATTCTACTCTCTACTTCTAAGAATTTAATTGTTTTATATTTCACAGATAAGTAAGAACATGTGATATTTGTCTTTCCATGTTTGGCCTATTTCATTTAGCATAATGCTCTCCAATTCAAAAACTTCAATTCCTTCAAGTGTAAAACAAGAAGGCTAGTCTAATTAGTCCTAAAATTCCTTTCTGTGGTAGGCTGAATAATGCCCCCCCCCAAATATCTATGCCTAATCCTCAAAGCTGTTAATATATTAACTTACATGGCAAAAGAGGCTTTGTAGATGTGATTTAATTAATGGTCTTGAGGGCGATTATCCAGAATTTTCAGGGTGGGCCCAACATAACCCCAAGTGTTTTTATTAGAGGGTCACAGTCAGAGAGAAGATATTAGAAGCAGAGGCAAGAGAGAAATACAGGGACCATGATCTAAGGAATCTGTTGGTCACCAGAAGCTGGAAGAGACAAGGAAACAGATTCTCCTTTCGAGTTTCCAAAAGGAATGGAACCCTGTGGATCCATTTTTGACTTCTGATCTCTAGAACTGTAAAATAATAATTTTGTGTTTGCTTTAGCTAATACATTTGTGATAATTTGTAACAGCAGCAATAGGAAACTTAAACACTTTCCAGGTTTATGATTTGAGAGTTCATTAAATAAGAGATGGTCACTTCTTTGGTTCCTAAATCATCTTGGAAACAAAGCCATTTCCAAAGAGGAATTTTAAAATACTGTCTGCAGTCATAGCAACCTTAAAATTTGAGTGTTACGTGGTAGATGGTGGTAGAAGGAGACAATTTATTTTGAGATAACTGTTATTTGTTATATTAGCTTGAGGATGGTGGTGTTATAAAGAGGAATTATTTATTTTTAGGTACATTTCATATTAAACACAAATTGCATAATTTGCCTAAATCAAAGAATTATACTAAATTATATTGTGGTTACTAAATCCTGTCCTGAGAAAATGAAACTGAGTTATTTTTCAAAAGAGACAAAGAAAGTACAAGCAAACCGAATTGCACCTACAAAAAGACAAATATTGCAGTAAATTTATCATTTTGTGTATTCAATGAAGTCCTTCGTTTTGGTCATAAAACTAGTCTTAATAGTTTTTCTTATATTTCATAGTATGAAAAACCTAAAAAGTAACCCATATGTAATTATTTAAATCATGATAGAAATCCAAAGCAAAAAAGAAAATGAATCAATTGAATAAAAAATGTGTAGGATGCTTAAACCCATTTGATAAGAAATTAATATGAATTTAGTACTTAAAAATGTTATACAAATAAGCTTCTATATTAAGCATCAATGTAGTTAGGATTCTAAGCCAACGCCATTTCCCCTTTTCTACATGTTCTTCTCCCTTCCCCATTAAAAATTGTCAAAACTATCCACTTTTCTTTTCCTTTTTTGATTTTAAACAAATAAGGTCTCTCTCTAAGATATTTTAGGGCTACAATGCCAAACTTCCAGGTCCAAGCTGCTGGTACAGTTTTAGAGATGCGAAGATACCCATGCATTAATTACTTTTAAATCATCTCCTAACCCCTCACAAAACCGGAGTGGGGAGAGGAGAAATGCTACTTTTCAAAAATGAGGAAATGAAAAATCTCTAAAACTCTATCACAAAAAATTATATCAAGTAAGTTAAAGATAGTAAAACAGCAAAAATGTCAGCAGATATTCCCAAAATGGTAACTGCATATTACTTCTGGCGTGATCACACGAATATGATTCATTACATACGTCGACCTGTATTTCCTAAGTTCCTACAGCAAACATATATTTGCCCTACTCACTTAAAAATAAACACAATATGTAGTTGCTTCGGAATAATTCTTTTCTTTTCTTTATCGGACTTTCACTCTTCCACCCAGGCTGAAGTGCAGTGGCATGATCTCGGTTTACTGCTACCTCCGCTCCTGCCTCAGACTCCCGAGTAGCTGGGATTACAGGCGTCCACCACTACGTCCGGCTGATTTTTGTATTTTTAGTAGAGACGGCAGACACGGCGTTTCACCATGTTGTCCAGGCTGGTCTCCAACTCCTAACCTTGTGATCTGCCCGCCTCGGCCCCCTAAAGTGCTGGGATTACAGGCGTGAGCCACCGCGCCCGGCCGCTTCTGAGTAATTTCTATGAAAAATTTATATTCGATATTTATTCCAATATATACGACAGATTTCCACTGATAATACCTCCCAGCAAGAAAGATAAGCTCCATCCAGGTATCTGTGAATTCAGGGCTAAGTAGTTCCAGTACATCCTACATTTCTTTAAGACTCGTGTTTTATCCCAAACCTTTGCAAATTTTGTATCTGATAAAGAGCATACCTCCATCTAATACAAATATTCCCCCCCCCCCTTCGGATCTTTACAGCATTCCAGAGATTTGCACGCGCGGGCCTCCTCAATCCTCCTTGGCTTCTCGGGGCCCCCAGAAGAGCAGGTCTGTGACTAAAGACCTCTTTCTGAAAACTCCCCAGGAAGCCTCCCTTTTCCAGAATAAAAGCGCTACCTGATTCCCCTGCAAACCTCTTCCTCCAGAGTCGCCTATCACCCACTGCTCCCGCTACAGGCCCTCTACCCACCTGGATCGGCCTCCGACCGTAACTATTCGGTGCGTTGGGCGGCGCCCCCGCCTCGAGCAGCGCCCGCACCTCCTCTACCCGACCCCGGGCCGCGGCCGTGGCCAGCCAGTCTGCGGAAGGTTCCATGCTGCTCCCGGCTGCTCGCTCCCCGCTCTCCCTCTCTCCGCGCCTGCAGAGCTCTCGCGGCCCGCACTACAGTCTCGAGACCAGCCCGCCCCCTCCTCTTTCTTCCACCCGGGAGGGCGGGCGGAAGAGCCCCCCCCCCCCACACCCGGGACTCTGTCCCTCGACTCCTCTGGCGGAACGGCTGTATCTTTCCAGGCAGGGGGGCGCCGTTCGCTAGTCCTCCGAGGAGGTGCTATTCACTCGTTGCGAAAGTGGCACGCCTGAAGCCGCCCCCAAGGTGGGTCTCCCCCGGGGGCACCAGCCGGAAGCGGCCCTCGCCCGCCAGAGCCCAGAGGCGGCGAGGAAAGGCTGGACTCCTCCCCACCTGCTCCTACACCGCCCTCCAGCAGCCCTGCTCCCGGCCTTGCTCCCCCGCCTCCCAGCAACCGCGCGTTTGCGTCTCGGAGTGAGAAGAAATTTCGCACCCCCCCACACCCCCCTCCCCCCACCCACGTTTCCTTCCTTCACGGTACAACCTTCCTAACTGCCGAACTGAATCAGGGTGTTTGGAGTCACAGGGAAAGTATGGCTTCTTCTTTTACTCATAAGAAAAAGCAAAACTATTCTTTTCTGTTTGTGAGAGCCCAGCGAGGATCAAAATCACCTGTGCGACTAGGAAGCGTCCCCTATCCTCTCAACCCTTGATTTTCGAGAGCACCGGGTTCACTAAGTCAGAAATCCTTTTTCAAAGGATTCCTTTTGGCTAGTCGGCTTGCTTTCTCCTTCCCCGCCCCTTCCCCTCCTATGTGCAAAACGGCTGTCTAGGACGTGGGTTTCTCAGACGTGTGCATTGCCTGGTATAAGGGCAGACTCTGAAAAGATGAGGTTTGTTTAATACGGACAGGGGAGAATTGTGCCTGTAGGCAGATAGGAAAATGGGGAGGGAGTACTGGAAGGACGGATCCCATTCTCAATAAGTCATAATTCCTAGACCAGAAGAAGTGCTCAGTGTTCTAGAGGCAGAGTTGCACAGTGATTCAAAGATCAGCTTTACACACTGTCCTGTCTCCTTCACACGCACATTTCCCCTTCCCACTGAAAATACCTTGCATTCTTTTTAGTTATAAAGGGGTAGGGGAATATGAGTGCCCCCTGCTTTACAGGAGTTGTTGTGAATTTAAATGAATTGATGTATTAATACACATGAACCTTTAGAACAGTGCCACACATCCTAAGCTAATACCTGTTATCTCTTGAATTGTCCATTTTGAGGAATGGCTTGCAATTCTGTTTTGAGGCATGGAAAGAAAATGGTTTGGAGCCGGGTGCGGTGACTCACGTCTGTAATCCCAGCACTCTGGGAAGCCGAGGCGGGTGGATCACCTGAGGTCAGGAGTTGGAGACCCGCTTGGCCAAAATGGTGACACCCTGTCTCTACTAAAAATACAAAAATTGGCGAGGCGTGGTGGCGCACGTAATTCCAGCTACTCAGGAGGCTGAGGCAGGAGAATCTCTTGAACCTGGGAGGCGAAGGTTGCAGTGAGCCACCGCACTCCAGCCTGGGTGACAGAATGAGACTCCGGCTCAGAAAAAAAAAAAAATGCTTTGGATAGAATTATCACTATTATATAAAAGGAAAGGCCGGGCGCGGTGGCTCACGCCTGTAATCCTAGTATTTTGGGGCGCCGAGGCAGGTGGATCACCTGAAGTCAGGCATTAGAGATCAGCCTGTCCAACATGGTGAAACCCCCTCTCTACTAAAAATACAAAAATTAGCCCGGCATGGTGGCGCTGGCCTGTAATCCCAGCTACTTGGCAGGCTGAGGTAGGAGAGTCTCTTGAACCCGGGAGGCAGAGGTTATAGTGAGTGGAGATCTTGCACTCTAGCCTGGGCAAAAAGAGTGAAACTCCGTCTCAGAAAAAGAAAAAAAGAGCAAGAAGACCTTATTCCCTGAAAAGATGATGGAGATGATGGGCACCCCCCACCACCCTCACTTATAATGAAAAGTTAGACAGCACTAAAGAGTGTAACAAGTGCAAAGAGGTAAAAGTTCTAATTTTTCCTGTGACTATTACTTTTTAAGGTTTTCAGTAACATACATTTTTAAAAATGGATTGCTCAGACTCTGATGATGCCTTAAGCACATGCTTAACCTTAATACTGGATAATCCAGCTATGTTTAAAAGTTATATTTCAATCCCTGGTTGACTTAAACTTTGTAGACCCAGCATATCTTGTACTTTTAGTTCCTGATTGATTTTTAAACAGGTAGTTTTAAAAATGAAGCCAATGAAAATAATTTGGGATGTCAAGTATGTTATTAAAATCTACAATGCGTTACTGTGCTATTTATATTTTCCTTGGGTACCTCCCAATTATCTGTATAGCCATAATATGGAAAATTCAAACTATTGATAAATACAATTCTTTTGGTTTAGCTTAAGGTATTTTATGATGGAGGAGGAAGAAAGATTGGTTTCAAGGATGGGAGGGAGGGAACACATTTAACACATTTCCATCATTAATATAATGATTCTTAATGGGGGGTGGAAGCGTGGAAAGAGTAGGCTCCTTCAAGAGTCTGTTGAAAGACCTGTCCAAAAGAGAAAGTAGGTAGTGATTTTTTTTAAAAAAGATGTGTTCACTTACACATGTATTTCTGAATAAAACTTTTAGGGAATTCAGATTTCTCTGAAACTCTACCATGGATTCCTACATCAAGAACTCTTATAGCTCTTGTGAAAAATATATATATATTTCATACATATATATATATATATATATCACACACATATATGTATGAAATATATATATATTTTTCACGAGAGCTATAAGAGTTCTTGATGTAGGAATCCATATATATGTGTGTGTATATATACATATATACATATATATGAACATATATATGTATGTATATACATATGTGTATATATACACACACACACATAGTTATGTATATGTATGTATGTATATTGAGCTATTGGTGAAGAAGATGGGTGATGCGGTGATACAAAAACAACATTTGGATGCATTATAGGCAGATGTAAAAGTTGACTGCTTTGGAAATAACAAGTTTTAGATATGTATACACTCTCATATCTTGCAGAAGAGCTCTGGAAGGATTATGGCATCCTTTGGTGGGGTCATTTTGCTCTGGAAATTGAGTCCATTATCTGTTATAAATCTTATGTAAAGTTTAATAATACTGTGAAAACTTTCCTAGTTTTTCTTTTAAAGAACCCACCACATTCCCAGTTTACTCATACATATCAGCTCAACCAGAGGTGCAAAACCCTATAAGAATGAAAATATAAAGTCCTGGATCCTGGCGCTGCTTGTGCCAGCCTCAGATTTCCTATGTGCAAAATGGGATTATAATATATTTCATAGGACCACAAAACATGATACTGTATGTTCAAAAGCTTTTAATTTAAAAATTTACTATATTTACTAGAATTTACTAAAGTTTGTTGGTTATTGTTATTATTCTCACACTTACTTTTCCTTTCTCGAGAATGCCATTCCTTTTGATTTGCACTGCCTTGGCAGTTTTAAAAATCTATACTATGAAATTTAAACCTGTCTTAATTCTGATCAGTTTTACAAAAAAAAAAAATACTACCACCTATTCATTCATTCAACAAGCTCAGAGGCTAAGGGCAGACATAGGGTAGGGGCAGAGGGAAGTAGGTCAAACAATATCTCTAGAGTCAGACTGCCAGGGTTCAAACCTGAACTGTTCCATTTACTGGTTCTCTATCTTTGAACAAAGTTACTCAACATGTCTGGGCCTCTGTTTTCCCATTTGCATGATTAGGATAATAACTGTACTTGCCTCAAACAGTTGTTTAGGGATTAAATGAGGCATGTAATGCTCTTAGATGAGCAAAATAAAGCAGAGAATGATACAAGAAAATGAAAATTGGACCAAACTCATTGTTATTTGTTTCTAGTAGGCAAAGCCTTCCTGGATGCTAAGAGCTGATCCCAGTCTTGAAGAATGATGTGAGTTTAAAGATGGAAAAGGAGGAGACAGATATTCTAGGCAGAGGTAAGAGGATGTGCAAAGGCATAGAAGTTTAGGAAAACTGAAAGTAATTCATTTGGACTTATTCCTGAAAAAGAGCCTGTGAAGAACTCCTCAGAGAGTCAAAAGAAAAGCCAGCAGAGTGGGATGGCAAGTAAGTGGGGACACTGTGTTGACTACTCTTTCACAGCTTGGTTGTGATAGTGCAAGGCCCTTACCATGAAGTGAGGCAGATGGAAGGTGGAAAAGACCTGAGCACACACATACCCTGAAGGGCAAGTGCCAAGTGAAGAAGAGAAAGTTAGAAGAGAATAAAGGAAAAGTTAAGTACATAGGCAAGATGGGATATTTTTGAGGACCCAAGGTCCGTCAAAAGTCATGAAGAAACAGAACTCAAAGCACAGCGGTGGTTATAGCTTTGGTCACAAGAGATACGTAGATTTGGGAGGGAGAAAAGGTCAGAATGGGGAGGCACTTCCTTCCATGAATGAGGAAGCTAGCTTGTTTGCAGAGTGAAAATAAGATGGTAGGGGAGGAAGTTTGAGAATGGTAAAAGTTTAGAATACGTCTTATGAGGAGAGAAGATGGGCTGAGTAAGACTCAGACAGAGAAGTCTTTTGTTTTGTTTTTTTTAAATCAGACTAGAGAACCCAGCTGAGGGTGGAGATCATGACACAGTAGAGATATTTGATTACTTTCAACATATTACCAGAAAGAGACAGAAAGATATTTGAGAAGTTAGTATTCTGGAGTTGGTTTCTGGTTCTGACAAGGCATTGTAGGATTGGCAAGGGATGATATTTCATGTGATAAGCAAGATGATTTTGTTAGGAAAATAAAAGGAGCTGGAGCAATAGCTCTACTCTTAGACCAAGTGACAGTTCTCATGTATCTAATGAACTATTGTTTTGACTGTGAAATCTTTAGAGATTATTTCTAGATTCAATGTCCATAATTTTTACAGTGGGCTTTCTCAGTGGGCTTTCTCTTGTTCTATTCTTAACACTTGAAGTGAGATACTGCACACATATTTCTTTACCAGTTTCAATATTAACATTATTATTAAAGATAATTGTAACTATAGCTTGGGGTTAAAAACAAAATATACATAGAGTATCTCTGGGAAGATACAAAGAAACTGTTACCTGTGAGGCAAGGAAATGAAGAACTGGGATTGGCATGCGACTTGCTTTTCACATTCTGTGATTTGTATTGTCTGAATTTGGCATTATGTGCATGGCCTTTCTAATTAATTAAATAAACATAATAAAACTAGTAGACAAATCAGAGTTACTTTTATTAGAATCATCATTCATAACTTTATTTGAAAAAGAGTAACTGAGTACCTAATATATGTCAGGCACTTGGCTTAAAGTTGTCAATATTAATTACAAAAGAAGGGTTCTTAGTCAAGAGCATGTATTGGTAACAGCCATCAATATATTTGCTTCTCTGGAGGAGGAAGGTGGTCTTGAACTGGGATGAGCTCTTGAGCGGAGCCTACAGTAATGACCTGAGCAGGGAAGACTGGAGTGATGCATTGTGATAAATGATACCTCACATTTGTGTTACCAGGAAAAAAAGATTTCAGAGTGTGGAAAAGATCCCATGATTAAAGAAAGTTCCTTAGGAAGTAGATTATGAGAGCAAGATATATGCTTTGTAATGGAGCTTCTAGGTACAACTGTGTTAAGCCTTCATAGATGAGTTCTAGAATAGGATGTTGGGTGCAATAGAGAATTATTTGAAGACAAAGGCAATGGAGGAATAATTGCATGCGTCCCCTTAATTTAGAAAAGCAATAATGTCAGGAAATTAGAGTCTCTGGCCTAGCTCCAGCACCTACTTTATTACCCTGAACAAGTGAGTTTTTTTTTTTCTAGCTTCAATGTCTTCATCCACAAAGTGGGCATAATCAGAAATGTGTAAAAATAGATTGTGGTTTGGCCTGAAGTGCCAAAGTGCCCCTGAAGCTGCCCTAGATAAAAATTCTGATAATCAAGGTCCACTGTGGGTGATAAGAGTATTTTAAATGGGAAAGAAGCACTTTCTTAGGTAAATAACTGCAAGATATTTAATTATTTATTTTCTACAAGGTAAAAAGGTAGCTTCAGCATGAAAGGGAGACCTTTGAGAAAGTAGAACAGACCTTCAAACAAGTTTGCTAAGAAAAGACAATGTGTCCCTGGGAGTAGATCTCTAGAAATTTCAAGACAGAGGATGTTTCTTTTCTCCTCTTTGCTATTCTCTATTTAATTAAATTCCATATAGCACAATTATTTAGTATTTGCTATAAGTAAGGTGCTCTTTTAGAAACTCAATGCTATCTCTGCTCATTCAGAATTATTGTAAAATTTCTCTTCCTGCTCAAACTGGATCTTAGCAATGAGTACAAAATGCAAAATTCTTTGATATGTTGTAGATTTAATGCATAATTATAGTTAAGTCACAATTTTCAACCTTAGTTTCTAAGATGTTAATTGGGTATAGAATCAGCAATACCTATTATCATCTTTCCAAGAATATTTTGAAGGTAACTTAAAAGTATATGACTTATTATATACCAGATGTCTTTTCTAAATTGTGTGTGAAACAAATATGATTTTAAATCTATGTAAGAAATTTACTATTAAAAATATCTCGAGTGGACTCTTGTGAAATGAGGAATCTTTGCAGTTCATGGAAACAATTAATCCCTAACTTAACTGTTTTGTATGTTGATAAATTACTTATGGTGAATTACTTACATCTATTTGTAGCTATTTGATCAGTAGAGAACACTAAAAGATTAGCACAGTATGTATGTATGTACATAATATATGCACATATTTGATATGTATGTATATTATATTCAGCATAGATATTGAGAATTGGCCTCATCCTGAGGAACAAAATAAGTAACAAACATAATTAGAGGAGATAGGCAGACAGAAATAGAGATAATAAGAAATTCATTCAAAGTTGCCAAGAAAATAATGGCTATAATTTTTTGAAACTCAACCATGTGACAAGCATTAAGCAGTTTTATATATGTCATTTCTAATTCCACAGCTCTCCCATGGGATAGAGAGTATTATTCTTTCTTCATCATGTAGACAAAAGAGGCTCAGAGTGCTTACATAATAATGAAAAGAAGATAAAGTTCAAACTTAAGGTTCCCAGTTCTGTTTGAGAGGTCCTCACTCTCCCTACTACAATATCTGTTTCCCTAATGATAATTTATCCAGTACATGGTGAACAACTCATCAATGCTTCCTTTTCTTTGAGGATTGTGCTTTAGAGCAAGTTGTAAAATCTGGGCCAAGATTACTGGCTCTCCATTTTCAGAAACTACTGTCCTTCTGTGATTATTCTTCAGTAGTGATAGAAATTTGGAACTCAAAGACATGCAAAGTCCCATGAAAGTCAACTAATTCAGTCCCCTCAGTTTTGAATGATTTGCTTTCCTGATTAAAGCTCACATATGTAAAAATAATTAAGGAATTAGCTGTACACCGAAAATGAAAAACTACCCTACACAAAACAATAATTATTAACATTTTGATATGCTTCCTCCTGTCTTTTTATTTGCTTAATCTTTACATTGTAAATATTATACAATTTTGAAATAAGCTTTTTATAACTTATCATTAGAGCATTTTCCAAACTTCTCCAAAAACACTTCATAAATGCTACTTTTAACAGCTGCAACACATTCCACTGGAAAAATAGTTATAATTTACTTAATGATATCCCTGTTGTCAGATAGTTAAGGTGTTTCTAATTGCTACTAAAAATAGAATTGTAGTTTTCAAAGGGTAGAAGGCTCTTGAATATATTGCCAAATTGCTTTTTTAAAAGCCACCATTTTGATTTATAGATAACAAAGTGGAGGAGTGGTACATTGCTATGGTTACCCAGTTAATAAATGTTTGCTGCAGACGTTGAACTCAGTTCCTGTCTCCATTTCTTTCTATGGCCACGACTACTTAATGTGGGTAGTGGGAAATGTCAACCATATTCTTAATCATAATTTTGGGAGTGACACAAATGCAAATGGGACAAGCCTAGTCTTTAAACTCAGATAGAACTGACCTCTCATTTACCAGCTCTGTGGGCTTGAATAAGTTATGTAAACTTTCTGAGCCTTTGTTCCCTCACCTCACAAAGTGGGGAAAATAAAATTTACCCCATAAGGTTACTGTGAAGAATAAAGAATGTTAGATATATGAAAGTCTGGGTGCACAGTAGGCTCTCAATAAATGGTGCTTTTTAATTTTTTGAGAATATATATGACATTTTTATCAAGTTATTCATTTAGGTCATCAAAATAAATGTCCCTTTGAGTAATTTTTCATTAATTACTGTACATTCTGGCAGGCATCTGTGATTTCAACAAGAAAACTTTCTTCTAAAAGGTATGATGCTATCTCTGAATTCTAACCCCCTGAAAAAAGAGCTTCTTTGTAACAAAGTTGCCTATGGTATGACAAAAGCATTAAAAAAAAAAAAAACTAAAAACAAATCTCATTAAATCATAAGAAGTGACACTGGAGAGTGTCACTGTGTTCAGTCTTTACATTCATTGCCACCAACCTCCACTCCTTGCAGTGTATTTCAAGTGGAAGGTACAATGGGAAAACTACAGTCAAAACTGAGAAATTGCAAAGTGTATTTTCTCTAAACTTCTATCCCTAACCTCCCTCCTTTTTCTTTCTCGATGGGACAGGTTTTCTCCTCTCAAACATGCTGTCCTTTTTAATTGCTAACACAAGCATATATAATACCTCATTTCTGTTTATGCTGCTGATGCATGTATATGCTATTAGAGTTCTGAGATAATGTTGAAAGTCACAGAGAAATAATATTGCATTCAGTTTTCACTCCTGAGGGTGGAGGTTGAGTATTCATGGTTTACCCATAGGTTTAACAATGATTTAGGATACTCTAATTTCAGGGGGACCATCTACACGGAAACTTCCCCTCATCAAATGGAGAAGGATGTCCCCATTTCCCATCTAAAAAGCTATACTTTAAAAGTAGCTTGCTTTCTTGGGACTCTATAGTCTTACTGTTATGTTTAATTTTCTTCATCCTTTCCTGAACTTTGGAGAGTTCTGAAGCCAGTTTCCCCTCTGATATTACCAAAGATTGCAAGAAAATTTTCTTGTGTTAGACCCGTCTTCCTCAAATCACATTCTTCACCTGATATATGATCAACTCCCCTCAAAGGAATCAACTTCTTGATGAAATGTAATCTACTTTGATTAAATAAGTAAATGCTTTCTATTCATGTTTTAGCACTTTTCACATACAGATTTAACACTTCCATTCATGTTTTCCTTTCAGTCTCTGGGTTGAGGGTAGTTTTCTCTGTCTTGTTGTTATGGTTAAGATGATAACTTCCGTAATTAATTTTTCAAAAATACAATAATACTCTGTGTTTACTCTGTACCAATTTAAAACTCCAGGTCAATTTAGCCTTAAGAAAGCATACTACTTAATGTATTTTGTCTGTTTCTTTGATACCCTACTTCTAAATAACTTCTTCAAATTTGAATAAATATAATTGAAGGTCACCCTCAAGGTAGGCATTTTGAATGTTTTTAGGATTACATTAATGTTTCTGTTCATCATTCCTTTCATTACACACACACACACACACACACACACACACACATTTTTTTATACGAAAGAATTTTTAGAAAATTATTTTGGCCAAAACTGTTGATTCAGATATTCAGACTATAACAACCATTCTGAAGGAATTAAAAATCCAGTTGTCTTCAGTGATTCCTTTGGAAATTATTATTCTGGGTTATTAGATAGACTAATAACTTTTCCAGTTTTCTAAAGCTACCTTGATTTCCTGCCTTAGAAAACAAAGGTTCACGAATACTGCTTAATATATCTTTAATGGTTATGAATACTAGAAGAGCTTAGAGGCATACCCTAAAGGCCACCATATAGAGCTTCTGTACAGATGTGAATTTAAAAGTATCCAAGTATGCAAATTTACACTGATTTTATCGAAGACCTTGGAATATACCAGGAATTTTAATACATAAATATATTTTTATTATAATATATACATTTTAAAAATGGAGTTTAGAAATTTCTAGCTACACTGAATAATTAAATTCTAAGGAAGTAGGTATTTACTGTAAAAAAAATAATATGCTTTCTTAAGGGAATAGTTTAGGCATTATAATAACTGATAAATTATGCTGTTTAAAAGTTTACAGTGAATCTTTACACATACCATTTTATCTACTTCTTATTACATGAATACCATAGTGTCTCAGGTTTACAGATGAGAAAATAAAAGCACTGAGAGAGTTTCTCATGCTTCATTCTGGTACCATGAAACCTCATAAGTAAAGGAAATAGAATCTGCTCACAGGTCATGTGAGTGCTAAAGAAAGTAATCTTTCAACTGCGTGCTTCAGTTGGTTCCTGTGCTAGTGAAGAGGTATCCCATTTATTGCTTTAAAATTAAGGTAGGAATAGGAATAAGTAATTTATATGTACATACACATGAGAATTTTTCATTGGTTTTATTTTGGTCAAAAAATAAATTTTTGAAAGATGTTAACCTCCTTTCAACTAATAAATATTTACTGTGACTTACATGGCTGATGCTTGAGTATAGTAGAGGCCCAAAGGGGTTAAGCGACTTACAAAATAACAATTAACTAAAAGAGATGGAACTGAAACCATATACATATTTATAGCATTCCATGAACAACCAAGTTCAACCATATACGAATTACCAGTCAATGATTTTTGGCAGGCCATGCAACCTATCTGAGCCTCAGTCTCCAGATCTACAAAATGAAACAAATGAAACATCTAAAACATAAGGATACTGTGATAATTAAATAAGATAATGCAAGATGAAGTGTCCTATTAAGCTCCTCCTAATTATTTTTGAAGAAAATGAGAACTTTACCATGTGATTTGGAAGAAAGTTTCAATAGCTTCTTTTAAAAATTAAATGTTAAATATAATATATTCAACTTCAACTATTTAGCATGTAAACTGCATGGAGTAAAATTCAAAGTATCTGATGTTGGACATTTAATAATTAGATTCGCAACTGGGGGAGTCATTGTACTCTAGATAGCTGCTGTTTCTTTAAATTGGTTAGAGAGTTATACAATTGCTGAGTCAGATGATCTGGCAGCCTGAAAGAAAATGAGAGCAAGAAAATGGTGGCACTCGAGAAAAGAAAGCAAAACAAGCTTTTTTTTAATACATCAGCAACGTCACTGGTGCAATATTAGACAAATTGTAGCTTAAAAGCAGAAAAATTATTATTTGAAAGATATGATATTTTTTCTTATAATTGTTACTTTTTAGCTTACATTTTTCATCTATATTTCCCCCTTCATCACTGTGCTTTTACAGAGACATAAAGACCCATCATTTTGTCCATAGATGCTTTATTCTGTTATGGCTAGATAAACATAACACTTGTGCTTTGATTTTTCTTTCTTACATAATTTTAGGTTGTCATATTTATTATGAGCCTGGTCTGGATCATAAAATGAAAGAAACCTCTTATTACAACACACACACACACACACACACAGAGTGTGTGTGTGAGAGAGAGAGAGATCCATTTATCCTGTGCAAACAGAAGTGTATATAGAGTTTTATAAAGATATATATAGGCTATGTGGAAATTTTGTCTGGTTCTGTAAGCTTTAAAATACAAATATATTTTGTTATATTTTTTTTCTCTCAAACTATGTTCTGATTGTAAAAATGTGGTATCAAAGGGACATTCATTTCCAATTCAGATGAAGGGTCACATAATAATAAAGGGTCTCCTTCATTTGGTGAAATAACTCATCCACTGATTACTCAGACTCTCTTTCCAGGGATCCAAAAAAACTGACTCTAAACTTAAAATCTTACCTAAAATCCTGGACCTCAATTCAAAGATAAATAAGCAGAAATAAGGTTAAAAAAATAAAATTGGTCATGTTGGTCAAATTGTGTCCCAATGGGCCACTTGTAATAGTATCTCCTTTGAGTGTTTATTCAAAATGCAGATTTCTGGGACCCACAGCAAATCTGAATCAAATTTTCTGAAAGTGAATCTCAGAAATATGTATTTATAAAGGCAGCCCAGGTAATGATGCTGTTGTTAACCTTTGTCATACTTTTAAAATTTCTAGTTATTCACATAATTCAATTAAGAAAATAAAAGCTTTTTATTTACATTACCTCAATTGTACAACTTTATTAGTTTCAATTTGCTTAAGAGATTACATGTCTTTGTTCACGTAATTGTGAACCTCTATAAAACCTGTATTTAAAAAAATCCTACTCCCTTCACAACTGTTTAAATAATTTATGATATTGAAGGTGAAAGAGAAAACTTGAGAAATAGCTGAAGAATTAAAAAGTCCTTTGTGATAACATGTTTATATTTTCATGAACAAAGCCAGTATGTCATAAAAAATAAAAATCAACATACTATTTTTTTTAAAGGAACTCTGATGCTTTGGGAGTTTCAGTCCTGTAGTTGATTGATTTAACTTTTGTTTTTCCTTTTAGTACTTCTTTTTGATAGTATAGTTCTGCCCAAATGCAACCATCATTCCAGGGCTCATGAATTAAATAAATGCACTGAGAGACACTGTCAAGCACTGAGATTTTCTTCAACCTCCCATTTTAAAAAACAAATGCTAATTGGACACTAAGATGGGAACAACAGTCTGGGGATTACTAGATGGAGGAGAGAGGGAAGGAGCAGGGCTGAAATACTACCTACTGGGTACTATGCTCACTAATTAGGTGACAGATTCAGTCATACTCTAAACCTGAGCATCACGCAATATACTTTTGTAATTAACCTGCACATGTACCCCCTCCTTCTAAAATAAAAACTGAAAAAACTAAGGGGCATTATATTTTTTAAAAATACCACTGTGTACAAGGCACTGTACTGTATCTGGAAGTACAAATATTAGTTAAACAGTCCAACACTCAGTGAGTTCAGAGACTCCAACTATTTTGGCATTCCTTCTGTATGGAAACTTTCCTTAGTCCACCAAGCCCTATCTTTCTGCACTTTGGAAATTCTTGCTCACTTTCTTCATAATGCTGTCCTTGACTAATTCTCCTCTGGCAATACTATTGGTTTTATACGTGATTTTAAGTCATTCCTGTAATTTCCTCTGTTTAGATGGCTTCGCACCTGAGATTCACATTCAACAAACAGAAAAAAAAAAACGCTATTGACATTTGGTAGTGTCCACAATTGCAAACACATGTGGGTTTGCTGAATACACATTAAAATTGCATGCATTAAGATATGGTGAATCTGTTGAGGTCCCAAGTTGGTGGGTACTTTCTAGGAAGGGTCGGACCCTTTAAAAGGACCTTTTATCATCTACCAGACAAATCTTTCATTTATTAATTCCCAAGGTTTTCTCTATCGGTTGGCTTACTGTCATGAAAATGGGTCTTATTTTAATAGCTACTGACTTTTTTATTCTAATCAATGATTTCATTTAAAAAGACAATTTTCAAACATGGGGAAAACTGCAATATAAGAAGAAAACAATGGAGAGACATCAACACTGGAAAAATACTACAGGCCACTCTTCCCACTATCCTGCACCCCCAGATACAGATAGAGAAACTGAGGGAAGGCGAGGCCCTTCAACACTCTTGGGTCTCCATCTGGCTTGGAAGGGAACGAAAGGGCTGCCGAGTCTCAGAAGCGCACTTTCCCCGTGGTTCCTCCGAGTAACTCCGACTCACTTCTCTCTACCCATCCTCTCCAAAACAAGGCCTAGCCAGTTCCAAACTGGAGAGCTTACCCAGAGTTGCCTCCTATCCTGTCCTTCCTGTCGTCCTCTCGGACTCTGCCTGCTCCCACCCTCACCCCCACCCTGACCAGTGAAACCCCAATAGTCTTCCACGTGGAACCCCAGGTCCACAGTTAAGATAACGGATCACATCGCTCCTGCGGAAAGTGCGCGCGATGGAGTGGTAATTTGACCAAGCGTCTAAATTCTTGATGGAGTGCTTGCTTCAGCTGCCAGTTAAGCCTCTGGGATCCGCTGCGTCTGTAGGCACTGATAGAGTGGGGGAACTTAGGGTCGAGGAGGAAGGAGGATGGTAGGGCTGAGGAGTGGAGGAGCAGCGTGCATCTCATCTCTTGTCCTCAGGCGCTCTTTGGGGTCCGGGTCCCTTGCACCCTCAGCGTGTCTCTGGAGGCGGCCAGCTCTGCCTGAAATTGATTGGAGGGGACTAGAGTGTGCAATTGGCCTAGAGTAGAGGGGCCGGAGAGAAGGGATCCCAAGAAAGGATCAAGGGCGCAAGTTCTGTGACCAGAGGCCTAACCGGGCAGCCTTGGAAACGGATATAGCTACGGACTTACGGGTTTAAAATGGAACTTCTTGGACAAAGCGTGCATTACGGTCTGAAGTCACAGCCCTCTCAGGCTTTCCCAGACCTCGGGTATGATACTTAACTAAGTTTCCTTGTCTTTCCTCCCTCCTTACCCACCTAAGGCTAGAGAAGCTCTTAGTTCACCCGCTATGTAGGATTGTTACAGTGCCAAAGGCTTTGGAAATAACACATGTTTTAGTGGTAATGGTCATAGCACTTTGGAAAACTCAAAAGTGAAACGAAGAAAATAAATATCACCAACCTTTCCCCCCAACCCCTCTCATCCTGAGGAAACCATTATAACTAATTTGGTGGTGGTGGAGGGGAACTGTTTACTGTTTTGAATCTTGCTTTAAAAAAACCTGACTTTATAATGCAATCATTTAACAGTCTATTACATATTCTTCAGAAACCTGATGACCCAGAATATAATTGTACCATGATTTACATTTTGTTGCTAGAATTTTATGCAGTTTTTTATTTCTTCCTACTACTTGTCCGTCTGTATTAATCTTTGTCAGAACCTTTCTTTGATTAGCATGAGGCCTGAATATAAAATAGCTGAATGAAAGTGTATGGGTTCATTTTTAAATTCTTAATATATAATACAATATTGTTGTTCTTGATGGTGAGGAGTTTAGGAGTTTAGTGCCATTAATCTCACTGGGCAACAAATAGAGATGATATTAGTAATTAGGTATGTGAGAATCAGAATTTAGATAACTTGCTTTAAAAAATTCATATTCAATGTAATAATTTTTTATTTAGAAAATGAAACTGTACCCATCACTTATATAACTTACACTGCAGAAATAAAGCACCACAAAATCTTTTTATCAGGTTGGGTTTTGTATCAGGCTGGGTTTTGCAGCAGGTGGAGGGTCTAAGGTAAGCTTGTCCAACTTGTGAGTCCAAGGGCCATGTGCAGCCCAGGATAGTTTTGAATGTCACCCAACACAAATTCATAAACTTTCTTAAAACATCATGAGATTTTTTTGAGTTTTTTTGAGTTTGTTTGTAGCTTAACAGCTATTGTTAGTGTATTTAATGTGTGTCCCCAGATAATTCTTCTTCCTTTGTGGCTCAGGGAGGGTAAAAGATTGGATGCCCCTGGACTACAGTGTTCTACTGTGAAATTTCAGTTTTAGTTTGGCCTAGGATGTTGTAATACAGAAGGCAAGTGGGATTTTCTCTGTTTCTCCAAGGACTTTGTAGAAAGTGTAAAAGCACTGGGCCCATGGTTGAACCTTGCCGTAAGACAGTATTTTTGAGATAATTTGTATCACTTTACTAACAGGAATTGTTCATATATTGGGAAAATGGTTTAGCTTAACTCTACCATGTAGTTGATAGTGATGAACTAACATGGAATAATAGATCTGTAAATATGGACAGAGATGGTAATAGGCTATGTTGTTGCTACCTTAGCATGGTAATGGACTTTCTAAAATTCAAGAGTACGCACAGAAGTTAAATGAATATTAAGTCTTGATTTCTGAAAGTGCCATGGTTCATTTAGAACACAATACAAACTGTGAATCATGCATGCATTGGGAATAATGGTTTATACTAACTGCGCAGCACTTACATTGAGAGGACTCTATGCTATTAAAGAAAAAATAATCTCGGCATTCTGAAATAGCTATAAACAAATGAATATTTTAACTTTCTAATAAAAATATGACTATTTTGTAAATGTGCCAAGGTAGATGTAACAAATCAACTGAGCGAATTTATCAGGTTTCTGTGGTTAAGAAACAGGTAATGTGGAATTATAGTATACATATTTCCAATCATAAAAAAATAAAAAGTCATGATAAACATATTTGCAGAAACTTAAAAAATATATTAAAATAACATATTATTATTTGCAATGATATTAAATAATTCATACAAGTAATTGTCAGCACGTGTGCCTCTCAAGGAATTGTATGAATCCTAACATAATTATTATCCATATAAACTCCCAAATCAATATAAACATAGGCATAAATATATTCATGTGAAATATATAATTACATATCATTATAATTAACACTGCTAGATTTTATATTATGTATGCCATTTTACATATGAAATTTGAAAATTGCATATATTTCAAGACAAGCATTCTATTCAAGCTGTGTGTTCTATCTTCAGATACTTCCTGAAGATTGGGCTTTTCACATACGTCCTGAAAATTGATTTATACCTAAATAACAAAAAATGATTTATTTCAATGAACCTATCATTTAAATATTTTTTGCATTTTACGCATATACATTAACATACTATAAAATATTTTCTCTAACTTTAACCTCAGTGTTATGTTTTATATGCCTAAACTAAAAAATATGTAATTACAGCATTTATATACATTGACATTTTCTACTTTGTTACTATAGATTTTCAGAAGCAACTTAATAATTTAAATAAAATAATTTTATATAGAATAATATTAACTCTAATAATACATATTTTTATATAGACAATAATATTAAGAACTATATTCAAACAGTTACGAATCACAGTGGCTAAACTTTTGCTGATACGGATAAACCACTGGTAAAAAAACAACCAGGGTCTTGCCAATATTTTAAAATGAATTAAAATTAAATCCAGCAACAGGCCGTGAAATCCTTTATAAGCTCCTTTGAATAACTTTTTTAAAAAATGAACTTTCATAATATGAAAAGTAAAAAATAAAATGTGCAGTTATCCTACAGATTATAAATTTTTGCTAATAGAAATTGAGACACTAAATTAAACACTGATAGTTTTAACAGGTTTATATTTCTACTTGAAAGAGACAACATTGCAGTAAAAAAATAATTACCCCCTCCGCTGGCCTTTGCTTTTGAAGCTATATATTCCTGGCGAAGCATGCCACAAGGACGGTCATAAAAGTGAAGCCTCATTACATTACTTTTAGACTTATTATACAAGTTTTAATTAGCATTGTGCATATTTTAACTGTATATTCTTTCAGTTTTCCTGGTTATAGGAAATTACACCGGCTGGGTCAAGATTTAGCAATGTGAGGACAAAAACTACCTCGGATTCTGTTTTTTAAGAAGTAGGCCTCATTTTTAAACTGTGTTAACTGTCGTCTGAGAGGACTAAAATATTATCAGTTGGGATTTGTGCAGTTCTGTCGTCTGCTAAACATACGAGCATTGTCCGGAGCAGTTTCAATCACGCAGGCCGCCGGACCTCTACCTCTAACTCACAAAGAAAGCCCATTTCCCTGTTGGCTGTAAAACTCCCCCCCCAAGAAGCAAGTGTTTGCTCCTCGCAGCTGTAACTGATCCTACGATCCTGGTTAGCATTTCAGGAAGTCACTGCGTGCATGCCCCTTCTCTCGCGGGTCCTCTACTCTCCTGGAAGGTGGGAGGGGGTGACCCTGCCCGGGAGGCTGGGGGAAAAAAGGCCCCCCTGCAGAAAACTTAGACGGTTAGCAATATTTCCCCTAGGGAGAAAGAAAGTGTGTGTGTGTGTGTGTGTATGTGTGTGTGTGTGTGTGTGTGGCTTAGTCACTCCCACCCAGAATATTTGGGAGTCACTGACTTCTGAGGTGGGTTTAGAAGCTCTGTTCGCCTCAGTTTCACACGATTGAGGGGCTGTATGAAGGGGGCTCCAGGTTTAATAGTATTGCGAGAACCACATGTCTAAGTCGTTGTAACCCGAATGGGGAAGCCTCCACTGCCGTTACCTCCTCCTCCTAGCCTATGCAAGGGACGATCTATCTGTTTTTGAAATCACACCAAAGAAAACAATTGGTGAATGCGCCCCGGACTTTTCGAGGGCCTTTCCTACCTGGTCTTCTAGGATGCGGCTGCTGCCCTAGACGCTGGCTCCTCAGTAGCATCAGCACGAGGGCCACAGCGGAGGGTGCCCCTGGCGCTGCCCACTCCCCCCGCGAGCCGCGGGATGTGAACCTCGAAAACTCTCACTCGCGGAGGGCCGCACGAGCGACGAATCCGGAGGGTCACCAAGAACCTGCGCACCATGTTCTCGCCGCCTCCACTGCCGAGCTCGGCAGCCGCTGCGCCGCCCTTTGGCACCAGAGGTGAGCAGCGCCGCTCCTGCCCCCCTAACTGCAGACTTGCGACCCACGCGCCGCCCCCTGCCCATCTCCGCCCCGCAGGCGCGCACCCGCCTTCCCTGAGCGCGCCCGCCCCCCACCTCCACCCCTCCCCACCCCCACTCCCACCCCGACCTCCAAGATCTCGGAACAGCTCTTTGCCCTGCGCACGCGGGAAGGGCTGCCGGAGGCGCCCGTAGGGAGGCGCGCGCGGGCTGCTCGGGGCCCGGGTTCCTCTCCCTCCCGCCTACCGCCACTTTCCCGCCCTATGTGCGCCCCCACCCCCACCACCATCTTCCCACCCTCAGCGCGGGCGTCCCGCGGGGGACGGCCCAGGGGCCGGACGCCTGGAACGCATCTCCAGGCAGCCCGCCCCCTCGCTACATCCGTCACCTGACACGGCCCTACCAGGAACCGCCGCGCTCCCGCGGGTTCTGGGGCTGCTCGCGTCCCCGCTCCCTCATTCCCCTTTTTATTCCTGCCTCCCCCTCGTCGAAAGTCTTCCATTCTTCGAACTACATTATTTAAAAGAGAAAAAAGGAAGAAAGGAAAGCGAGGTCATCTCGTTGCTCTGTCCGCCAATCAGGAGGCTGAATGTCAGTTTTGAACAAAAAGCCGCTCCGCTCCTCTTCTAGATTTGGAAAACTAGCGAAATTAAATGAAACCGCTGCACGCTTCTGACGCGACATCTGGACACGGCGTGGCGCTGCTGGAGCTGCGGGCCCGGCCCGGCTCCGGACTAGGTAGGTGGAGTCGCACCCCGCGGTCCCAGCTGGGTCCGGGCGCCCCTTCCCCTCCCAGCTGCCCGCGTCGCCCACGGCGCCGGGCTGGGACTAGAATCGAGTCCTTTGCATCTAGCCCGTTTTTGTTTTCGGTTTTAACCTTCACGACTCTGCAGAGCATCTGAGCGCTTCTTCCTCTTTCCTCTTATCCCCCCGCGCTCCCCTCCCCCCGCGGGCCGCTCCCCTCTTGTCGCCGCGTCCCGGCGTAGAATGGTTGTCTTGGCGACCGCTGGCTGCAGCCGCCTCCACGCTCTGCCGGGCGCCCGGACACCCGGCCACCCCTTGATCCGGCCGCCTGACACCTCGGCGGGCGTCCCAGCTCCTGTCTCCCCCTCCGTGTCCGGCCCCCACATTTTCTTATACATTACTGATCCTTTCTGGACTCTCTCCCTTCCTCCTTTCTAGCCGGGAGACAGGAAAAGCGGTCCTGTCTGGGAACAGTAAAAGCAGAGCAAGGAAAGGAAGGAACGGCAGAAAGGAGGGGTGAGTCGAGGATACTGGGGGGGCCCGAGAACGCGGAGGAGCCGGGTCCTGAGCGCGGTCTAGCGAGGCTCGGCTCTGAGCCAGGAGCTCGGACGCGGGCTCGCCGGCTCTCCGCGCGCGGGAAGTCGAGCCCAGGACGCCGCCTTCAGGCCGGCGCGCTGACCCGGTGCCCAGACCCGGAGCCTGCAGTCTGGACGGATCTGTCACGAGGCTCGCGGGCTGGGGCCGCGGCCTGAGTAGCTGGTTGTGTGCCAGAGGATGCGGGACTAGGTCCAGCTCCCGGAACCTGGAAATGTGGCCCGCTTCTCAGTGGCTTCCTGTTCTTGCGCTTGGGCCTAGTGGCCTAGTTGAAGAAGTGGAACCACAGCGTGAGCCGACAGGGCCTTACAGACAGACGTAAGGCTTGATCTTACGTCAACCCCCCCCCCCCCCAACTCCCCCCCCCAATCCCCGCACCTTACAGGGAGGAAAGTGAGGCCTGCAAGGGCCGAGCTACCCAACTAAGGCAATGCTGTAGCCTAGAGGAGCAGCAAACTTCTCCTTCCCCATCCCCCGCCCCATCACTTGACATTGCTGCCGAAGCTCTATCCAAACCCAAGACAAAACGGGGCCTTTTGAAGTGCGATTTAGCGATCACTCTTACTTAGCCACTCTGAATATCTATTTAGATGTTTACAAATAGACCTCACCAGTAGGTAGAGTTCACTCAGAACTGACCCAACACTGTGCTTTGTTCCCGGGCCACTTGCCACCTGTCTATCTAGCATGACTGCTCTTTCTCCCTCTTCACAAGGCTAGCTCTTTCTCCTTCAGGTCACTTCTGAAGTATCCCCCTCCTCAGAAATACTTCTTTTTCAGGCACCCTCATACCACCGTGATTTTTTCCTTTATAGCACTTAGGATGAAGAAATTATCTTAGTTATGTATTTGTTTACTTGTTTGTTGTGTAGAATGTCGGCTCCATGGGAACCAGATCCTTCTCTGTGTCTTGCTCTGCACCTATGACACGCCCCCAGCATTCCCCTCCCCCACCTCCCCAACCCGGCCTCCGCCTCTGTAGAAGGGCATTCGGTTTTATGTCCTACAGAGGAACGGCACTTTAGAAAGTGTTAGTTCATCCCGGAAGAAAAATGATGCCGGATGCCAGCATAGTGTCATTTAAAGGAGGAATGGGGTGGGGGCGGTGAAGAGTTTCTTGGGCCTAGGCAATATGACTAGTTGTTCCAATAAAGCATGATGGAGAGAGGAGAAAATGCACTTATTAAACATCTCTTGAAGTCGCTATTTCAGTCAGTTCTCCAGGGAAACAGAACCAATTGTGTATGTGCCCACACACGCATATGTGTATGTTTTATACACACAGTCATGGGTTTGCTTAACAACAGGGATACATGCTCAGACACGTATCTTTAGGTGATTTCATTGTTGTGCATACACCATATACAAACCTACGTGGTATAGTGTTTCATACACCTAGGCTATATGGTATGGTCTATTGCTCCTAGGCTACAAACCTGTACAGTATGTTACTGTAGTGAATACTGTAGGTAATTGTAATAAATAATTTTATATCTAAACATAAAAAAAGTAATATGTTGTGCTACAACTTTAGGACAGCTATGGCATCACTAGGGGATAGGAATTTTTCACCTTCATTATAATCCTATGGGACACCACCAATGTGTGGTCTGTGATTGACTAAAGCATCGTTATCCAGCACATGACTGTGTCTGTGTATATAGTTTTATATACACATAGATTATATGTCTACACACACATATGGGAGGAGAGAGAGAAAGACAGAGGAGATTTATTTTAAGGAATTGTCTCAGGAGATGGTGGGGGTTAACAAATTAGAGACCCAGGGAAGAGTGGATGTTGCAAGTCTTGAATCTAAAGGCAATCTGGAGGCAGAATTTCTTCTTCCTTGAGAGACCTCAGTCATTTCTCTTAAGCTCTTCAACTGCTTGAATGAGGACCACCCATATTATTCAGGATAGTCTTTTTAAAGTCTACTGACTTAAATGTTAATCACATCTAAAAAATACCTGCACAGCAATATTTAGACTGGTGTTTGACTAAAGAACTGGATACCACAGCCTAGCCAAGTTGACAGGCAAAATTAACCATCACATTATCCCATCATGCCTGAGGGGTTGGTTCTCTGACCCTCACTTTTCTGAGTATCAAATTTAAATTGAGGGATCTATTTTTATTTATTGGGCCTATATAGCTTAAAGTATAATCATTTTCTCTCCACAGGAACTTGCTGTAAGGATAATGGTAATTGCTTAGTTCAGAGGAATGCCATCTGAATAAGAGGATAATTATATTGTAAGCGTTCTGGTCAAAAAACTGTAAATATTAAAATTTGAACATATAAATTCTATCTCGGTTTTCCCAGCTGCTGCCGCCCAACACCTTTTCTCTTTCAGATGCAGTATGCAGGGGAATTCTAAGTTTAGTATTAATTTCAGCAAAATACAACGATGAAGATGACTCTCTGGCATAACAATGAGTATGTGGTATTCCAAAACTTTTGGAACTCGGAGTGTCTTTTGGCTATGTGCTCTTCAAAAAATTAGTAATGAAGAACTGGACATGTACTTTCACTTATATTACTTATTCTATCCTCACAGTGGCCTTTCAAAAATTGGGATTTTTGCCCCTGTTTTACAGGTGAAAAGAATGAGGCCTAGATAGGCTCAAATCCTGAACACTTCATGGCCAAGAAAAGCCAGGGGTGGAATCATCAGGTAGTCCTTTGGACTGCAAGCCTGGTGCACTTTCTTTTGTCCTTAAGGCCAGTGTCAGTAGGGATTGAGTTATTGGTGGGTCACTTATGCAGACAGAATCACTGAATATTGGAACTTTCTTGGGGTCTCTTCCATTGGTCTAAAAAACTGAGTTAATTATCTGAGTTTTTTTTAACAGGGGTAAACAATTTTCTATTTTAGATCAGCAAATCCATCCCATAGGCAGAGATAGGAGAGAAAAATCTTACTGAGTGTCCTTTGTCTTGTTCTCCTCCTACTCCAACTTAATGTCCTGTGACACTACCTTTATCCCTTAGGTAACTCTTGAGTATCCAAATTTCATGAGAAACTTTCCTAACAGTACACATACTGAAACTCAAAACCCCAAAGTCATAAGAAAAAAGACACCATAAGCAAGATTAAAAAACAATTATTTGATCATATATGTCAAAAGATTAATTTCTAGACTATATAAATACATAATCCAGTAAAACAACAATCCAATGAAAAGGGCAAAGAATATGATACTTTATAGTAGAATATGTGCAAATGGTCAAAAATAAATGAAAAGATAATCTTACTTGTTAATAAACGTAAACAGAAACAAGAGTATATAACCACAATTTTGACAAAAGGAAAAAGACTGACAACTTTAAGTTGTCAGGAAACAATCACTCTTACTATTACAGCTTGGTGTAATTGTTTTGAAAGGCAGCATTACAATGGTTATCAAAACTGTATGTATATATAGGTACCCTTTGACTCAGCTATTTTACTATTTTAAGTATGTAAAGATGCACAAATAATGTATGGAAACATATATACACATACATAGTATATGTTATATTTAGTTCATATATGTTTGTGTTTGTATATATACTTATATACACCCTTTAACTCAGCAATTCTATTCCTACAACACACATATGAAATATATATAATACATATGTTTATATACACATATGTACACACATGTGTAAGTATGGGACAATATATACATATATATGTACACATATATACACACATAGATATGTATTTTATGCATGGATACATATATATGGGTAGATTTTACACCCACAGACACATATAGAGATGTACCTTCAGCTAAAGCAATTTCACTCTTATATAAATTGCTACAGATAACTTGTATAAATATGCAGAAATGTTTCTTTATAGCAGGTGTATTAGCATAAAAAAAGTGCAAGAAAGAGAGAAATGATTGACATACTTGAGAGGAGACCAATGTTTTTTTTTTGTTTTTAGTTAGGCCTCATTCATAAAATACAAAACTGTGCAGCCATAAAAAATAATGAAGTACATCTATCTGTACTGACAATGGAAGTTGTCAAAGATCTATTGCTAATTAAAGAAAGCAAATGACAGAATAATATGATCCCATTCATGTTTTCCAAATATGCGTGCTGTGGGGAGAGATGTTTGCAATTATATGCACTTATGTTTCTGCAAGGATAATTAAATATTTTTAATAGGGGTTACCTTTGGGTAGTAAGAGTGAGGGTGGGAAAGTTTCAGATTTTTGCTTACTATTTTTTGCTTTCTGGACTGTTGGAAAGTTTACCATGAGCAAGAATTATTGAATAACAACCATAGGAATGTTGGGGCTCAAACTTAGAGATTCTAATTTTGTAGACCTGGAGCTGATCAGCCAGTCTAAATTTTAAAACATCCCCAATGGTAATTCTGACATAGAGCCAGGGTTGAGAACCAATTTTCTTAAATGGAAGGGATTTTAAACTTGTTGCCCTCAAATGACTGCAGAGGCAAACACCATTCTTGTGTGGACAAAAGACATACTTGGGAGCAAATGTGGAATAAAGTGTTATACTTCCCTAGAAAGGGGGATGACCTTAAATCTTTCTGTTTATGGTGGTATTTAAACATATTAGAAACTACTAATTTTGTAATAGGCTTATTGTGATAACTCTAAATATCAAAGGCAGTCCAGAAATTAGCAAGTAATAGAGGATGATCAAATGTTTTTCAGGTAATATTATAGGTGACACTTCAGCAGGAGATTCACAGAATGATGAAAGGGTACCTCTGTGCCCTAGGAAAAGTGATAGAGCTTAGAAACTCATAACTCAGATGGAATGAGGAGTCATGCCGTATACATCTTTCCAACAGTCACCCTCCAGAAGAAAACTCTGTGTTGACAATCATCTGCTGACTTGTCTGTGAGTTTGTAAACAGAATAAACTGTTTCTTGTTTTATGTTTATGTATTATTGATTATAAATATATTCTAAAATATATAACAAACAATAACACTATTTGCAGCTTAATTAAAGAAAAAATGCAATTATTTATACTAAGAGAAGAGAGAAACCTGAAGAACAATGGATAATCCTTACATATTTGGTTTGGGATTATATTGAGAGCCACCTAAATACCAAACACTCATTCTTGATCCTGACTCCTATTCTGTTATCCATAGCTCAGTACCTAGTAACTGGTACAGAAAAAAGTGTAATGGAATTATGAGGAAGACCCAGTTTTTAGCCAAGACTAAAAGTTTTTTTGCTAAGGAGATGGAAGAATTTGTGCACAGACAGAAGATAGATAGGAAATTGTTTAAAATAGAATGGAGATCCAGAGGTCACGTAAGACAAGATTCTCATAATAGAGAGCATTGACAATGAGAGGATAGATAGATTATGCATTTGGGGAGGAGGCAAATATAAGAAATAAGACATGGTTTACTTACTGTAATTGGTCTTAAAGTTTTGAGTGGAACTCTGTTGTAAAATATTTTCTGTACCAGTGCTGACTCCATTTATCTACTGCAAGTCTAATGCCAGGGGCTTCTGAGTGGGAAGTGGTTTAATAGGTGGTTGGGGTCCTTGGTAAACTTCTAGTGTAATGTAGATCGCTGTGAGGTCGTCAGTATGTCATCTTAATACATTGCTCTTAGTTCTATTTCCAGCAAAATCTTAGTTTTACATTTATTCACACCTCAAATTAGTAAGTCAGGCTTGGTGCTTTTTGATTCATACATTAATTTACATTACTGTTCTTAATGTACAGTATGTGCCAGTTACATATAATTAGCAGCACCAGTGTTAGTTCAAATTTTCTTTTATTATGTAATTAATAGGGTCTATATGTGAAAGTTACTGTGTTTCTGTAAAACGAAGTATTTTTTTTCCTTATGCAAGGAATGACATTAAAATCTTCTGAGTAAGAAATTTAAGAGGCAAGAAAGGAGTAATTTCATTTGGATAGATGAAATGGAGAAAAGTTTTATAGAAACTTTTCAGCTATGAAGGATAGTAGCAGAGATGTTACATGAGTTTGCACTCATATATCAAATTAGTTAAAGAACTAATGTGGGACTCTAGATCTTCTATCTTCCAGTTGAGTCCTGGTTTCCCTTTCCTTCATTCCCTATTTCTTTCCTGTCATTATAAATAGACTAGGAAGATATTGAAAGTATTGAGGTTCAACTGTTGCTCCTTCAAATAATTTCTAAAATTAAAACTTTGTTATTTTCATATATATGTGATTGTGTATCTAGTTATCTATTTGTAGCTTAGTAATTGGACACTGTGAATTACACCAACCTAAGCATTATTCTCCAAATTTTCATCAAATAACTAAACAGTTGCTGTTAATACTGAAAATCTAGTAAACGTGTCAGAATTTGGTTATGATTAGTTGCTGACATAAAACATGAGGGCAGACCTCACTGTACTTTAGAAGATACTGGCTTTCACATTTGCCCCAGAAGGCAGTTCACAAGAGTGCTTCTTCAGATAATGTTTCTAAGTTTTGCAGAGCATTAATTCTACTTGCTCAGCTTTTGATAGAGTGGCAGTGTATTGAACATTGTAAAAATTATGCCCTATGATTAAAAAATCCATCTCTGGTAAAGCATAAAAAAGAAAATAAGCATACGTTTCACCATTTAAAATAATTGAGGGAGTAATTATAGAGTCAGCAAAAAGAGAAAAAGAACCCTATTGACTATTACATATCAATGCACACACTGTGTTTTTAATATTTCCAAACAAGGGAGGGCAATGTAGAATCTCAATGTAAGTGTAAATTAAATCAGTTGTATATATTTGTTGAAGGGCAGTTACCTAGCTTCATAAGATAAATTATTTGGCCCTAGACACTATATTGTGCTTGCCATACTAGGTAAATAAAGTATCATGAAAGCATTCCTAAGTATACATTTTCCCAGAGTTGTTTGAGGTTTTATCAGTCTCAAGCTCTCCTCTTGAATCTGTTTCATTCCTTAGTTCTGAAATTACTAATTTTAACCATTTAAAGCACGGGAAATTTTACATAGATTTTGCTTTCATAGCAAAACACCCTTAAAAAATTCATCCACTTTTGTGAAAAAGAAAAGACAAAAATGAAGCCAAATGAATATTATTAAATTTCTAAATTTATTTAACTTTCCAGATCTTCTTGGAATAAATGTCAGGTAGTAGAATTTGTACAAACCTTGATAATGTCTTAGACTTAGATATAGAACTTAACAGGTATATTTAATTTTCTGTAGTTCCACAATGGAGCCAGAAACAGGACCCATAAAAATAGTAACTATGTGTTCTTGCATGTATCCTTCCAAGTGAAATCCTTAACAAATTTAACAGTATGTATTTCTTCAGGCTGTTGATGAAATAGCTTAACCTCTCTCCCAGGTGGCTTCAAAAATGGAATTAATTTTTACATGGCATTAATAAGTTACTATTTTAGTACAACCAGGTGGTAACTGATACCCAATAATGTTTTAGGTTTGCTTTATACTCCCCCCCCCTCAAAAAAAACTAACAAAACAAAAAACAGTGTAATATAGTACTATGTAATTCGCAATAACATTTTTTTTTAAAGTTTCCCTTAATATCAGGTTGTCATTAGGAAAGATTCCACAAGTTATGGAATCTTTCTAGAAATGAAGTAACATGTTTCATATCTAATTCGAGGGATAATTTTTCATGACCCAGTATCATGCAACTAGCAAATTTATTAAACATCTTGGAATTTAAGACATAGAGGTCAAATTAAGGGATTTTATAAATCAAATGGGAGATTTTAAATTATCAATTGACTTCTTTCATACAGAATGTTTTCTAGTAATTGTAAAATACTATAACTTTAAAAATATTATTCTTGTAGCCCATAATGTTGAGTGCTTAAGTGATAACTAGAATTATATTTTCTGTCCCTGTGCCTTAATTTGAAAATGGAGGTTCCATTATCTTTGTTCCAAAATTTTGGGTTTTTATAGGTGTTTTTTGGGGGGCTATTCTCCATATTGTTGACATTTTAAAATAGATTTGAAACAAGCTGTTTGTATTTACTAGAAGTTAGAGAAAGAAAAGCCTCCTTAGGAACTTATGAGGGAAATCATTGTGTATTTCTGTTTTTTTTTTCTTAAGTTATCTTCATGTGTATCATTAATGATTTTGGAGGACACGCTGGTGCAATGGGAAGAAAAGCAAGACAACCATAATAGGCTTTAGAACCAGATGCACTTACTTTTTGCATCCATGGAATGAATATCTTCTGACCTTTGGCAAGTTATTTGATATTTCTTTGCCTCATTGTCTTCATCTGGGAAACAATACCTATCTCTCAGGTTTAAGTATTAAATGAACAAATATATTTTAATGCATGCCTGGTACAGATTATATGTCAATAAACATATCCTTTCCCCAGTGACATATGCTCTAATTCTCAACTAACTTTCCCCAGAACTATGTTCATTTTGGGAACAGGAATTGGTAGAGCAGTGAAGAGTTGTGTGTTTAGCTCAAATGTACTCTTTCTTACAAGTCTCTACTCTCAAATGACTTTTTTCTGTTTCTTTTTGCCTCTTTTAAATGTGTAGTAGAATGAGCATTCAGAAGCATAATACATGTATAAATTTTATGTTTAATTTTCTATGGCATATGTAAGCAGTTTTTATAAATTGTTGGTATTGCTTATAAATAATTATTACAAATGTTGAGATAAGGGAACCCCTGTGAACCTTTAACATTTCTCAGGAGTTAGTGGTAAATCCATGAACATGTATTTTTAAACCAAATTACCCACCTCTTGGAGTTCAGTCTGTTAATTCTTTATTAAAGCAGTGAAGTATCAGTTTTTTCCAATGATATAATAAGCAACACTGGAAATTAAATCCCAAAACAGTACATCTTTAGTTTGTTCAGTAGATAGTAGGACATCCCGCAAGCCATCATATATTTTCAACAGTTTTTATACTCAATCTATTTTTTTCAGCAGTCTTTTGGGAAATATCCCAAGATAATTTACTACATAAGTGCATCTGTCTTCTAAAAGACATTTGGAATATTTCTTAGTCTGACCTCTGCACTCTGAGACACTCTATAAAGGAAACAATCAGAAAAATTTAACAAAGAAATAAATAGGTTAATAAGGAGAAAGCAATCTAGGCGTTTGCACAGAGCTTGCTACAGTGCCATGGTTACATTTAAGAGCTGTAGTTCTTCCTCACATTTTAACTGAGAGCCACTAGTTATAATGTTATTTAAAATCTCCCCATTAAATAAGACAGTTACTGAACAACTAAAAAATACAAAATATCACAAAAGCAAAAAGTAGCAATTCATGCGCGCGCACGCTTGTGTGTAAGAAACAAAACGTTACAGTTAACCGTTACGATTGCTCTCATTCCACTTCACCATCTCATCCTGCGCAGTTTGCCTCCGGAACGCCGCGGTATTATCTCCTCAGTGCAGTAAGAACAAAGGCCAACACCCTCTGCAAAGTTGTTCTACACCATCGTGGTCCAGGGATTTTAGGACAACGACGATTTTTTGGGGGGAGATCTGTCGTCGCTTGCTCGTCCTCTCTAACCCCTCTGCTATCTGGTGGAGCTGGGCGCGGGTCCTCAGGGCTTCCAGAGAGTGTGGTTTCGCTCTGGACTTGCCAAGCGGCCAAACTTACTGAAGCCCACCTCAGCCCTTGTCCACTTTGTCCTCAGTCTTCAGGTTTTCTTTTTCCCGCTAGGGCCTAACCTGTGGGTTCACCAGAACTCCTCAGCAGACAGTGGGGTGAACTCATGGACTGCCCCCACCCAAATGCCAACTACTGTCTCCCACTCGGCGCTGGAGTCATCCATTGGAAGATGAGTAGCCACCAGGGTTGGTCAAGGATTTCATATGCACTTTCCCTGAGAAAACCCTGAAAAGCAAACGACACCTGAACTTCACACACTCCTAAATATCACTGGAAATTCGCCTGTGTTTGGCTTCACGGTGAGTGTCGAGGGCCGGATCCAGACAAAAAAAAAAAGGTATGGAAGGTTATTCCCGGTCGGCTCCTCCTTCCTGCCAGTCTCAGACAGCTTGTAGGTTTACAGGCTTCCTGCCGCTCCCCTTTTGCAGCCTTCATCTAATTCGGTGGGTGGGGGTGGGGAATTGGGGAGGAAAATAAAGTCGTTGTGGGCGGCTGGGGGAACCCGGCATCAGTCCCCCGCGGCCGCGCGCAGGTACCCTGCAACATCGCAGTGGCCCCTCTCCTCAGCCAGGTCCAAGGGCAGACGGCCCCAGGCATCGCGCACGTCCAGCCGCGCCCCTGCCCGGTGCAGCATCACCAGCGTGTCCAGGAAGCCCTCCCGGGCAGCGTCGTGCACCGGTCGGGTGAGAGTGGCAGGGTCCGCACAGTTGGGCTCGGCACCGTGGAGCAGCAGCAGCTCTGCCACGCGGGCACTGCCCATCATCATGACCTGCCAGAGAGAGCAGAGTGGTCAGAGCCAGGGTAGAGTCAGGTGTGGGAAGTGCCGGTGGGGGTGAGGTGGGCGGAGCCATTTAAACAAACACCTATTTGTGAAGTATCCACCCAGTGCAGAAGTGTTCGGGTCTCTGGCGTCTGATGTTTCTTCATTTGCTGATGCAATCTGCTTTCTCACCCCCACCTTCAGGTTATACTCTACTCAGTACAAATTAAATGCCATTTTATTCTCTAAACGTGCAGAGACAAGAAAGTTGATGGTAAAGTAATGATCGTCATTGTGGAAAACAAATCTTGATTTCCCTCGGAACATGGGAATCTATGTTGTTAATTGATTTATAGGCACAGTTAAATTTATTTGGCTTTTAAAGTTTTAAATTATTTGCCTTGCTGACCCCTCCTCCATAATCTAGGTCTCAAAATATTTACTAGGAAGCCAACTACTGTTTGTTAGAAGTTAGGAGTAATGGTTTAGGGGGAGAAAATAAACCACTACGTTTTTTAAAAAGTTTAGTTCTCATAGCAAATCCTGCGTGGAAGGCTTTTATCTTGTGTCTGGGCTCATAAACAGATTGTAGTGTGATAATTTGAGCCAAAGTCGGAGATTAGAAAAGTAAATTAAATCATGCAAAATCTTATAAAATTGTGAGAACAAATGATTTTTCTTAAACAGTTCATTTTAAATTTAGAGTGTAATATATTTAATGTAATGTAAAACTAACAATATATTTATATACTATAGGTTTTTATAATAGCTAAGATTTTATAACGTTAAATAGTAAATATTTTGCTATGTAAAAAGAGCTTGGGCCAGGTGCTGTAGGCCTGTAATCCCAGCACTTTGGGAGGCGGAAGCGGGCAGATCACCTGAGATCAGGAGTTGGAGACCAGCCTGGCCAACATGGTGAAATCCTGTCTTTACTACAAAAAATAATAATAATAATTAGCTGGGAGTGGTGGGGCCTGCCTATAGCCCTCAAAACTTGGGAGGCTGAAGCAGGAGAATCACTTAAACCTTGGAAGCTGAGGTTGCAGTGAGCTGAGATTGTACCACTGCACTCCACTCCAGCTGCCCAACAGAGTGAGGCCCCGTCTCAAAAAAATAAGAAATAAAATAAAATAAAATAAATAAAAAGAGCTTGGATGTTAGCAGTCAATCAGGATGATGCATAACTTAGAAAAAGCATTTTGCAGGAGTAATTCTATAGCAGCCATTTGTGTACATGAACATTATGAAAACATTTGCTGACATATTTTAAGTTAATTATAAGACAGTTTTTGGTAACTAAATGTCCCATATAAAGTTATGGGTTTATGTACTTTAAAATGTACCATTTAATTGAAAGGCAGCATACTGCTCATGTTTTGTTTGCTTGTTCCATTAGTATTAGAAATGTTCATTTCCTCCCTTGAAAACCATGATAAGTTATTTTTACTAGCGATGTAAGGGTATTTTACATAGAAAACAGAGGGAAAAATAGCTGTTCTTAGTATTTCAGAAAATGGTGAATTATATATAACTTGTTTTTATAATTATTAATAGAATTTTAAGTTTTTAAGAACCACTTTACAATATTTTTGCTCCTTTAAAATATCCCTTATTTGTTATACCACTATTCTAAGAATTCAAAAGAAATTAACACGTCTTTAAAATCTACACTGTTAACAAGATCCCTTAGTATTAGCTTAGTTTTGGAGGGTGATAGTGAGGTGAATACTGAATATGACCAATAGCCAACGGTGAAGTACAAAAGTGTTGTCCTAAGATTGTAAAATAAATTAAAAATATCAATACTAATTAAAGCAGTATTCGTAAACATTGAATACGAGTACTTTAGCAATGAAGATAAAGATACATTATTTATGAAGATCCTTTGCCATTCAAAAAGGACCTAACAGTTGCTGCAGGAATATTTTTGTAATCTGGGCACTGAGTATGATAATTAAATGAAAAATCTATAGAACTATATGTATATATTTTTCTCTTATGCATCACTTATAAGATATTGCTAACATAAAAAGAACTAAGTACTGTGGTTGAGGAATCCAGTCTCATTTCCTTTGAATTCAGTTAACCTTTATGAGAAAACAATACAACAGATTTCATATAGTAGCTTAAAAGTTTACATTGAATTTTTTTCCATGTACTATGATTTTGTAGAATTCCTTAAATCCAATCCAGAATGTATAACTTAGTTTACTTATCTGTATCGTTGAAAGCAGGCAGACAAGATAGTCTTCCTCCCCAAATAAACTTTCCTTTTCTCCTTTTCTCCCCCAATTCAATCTATTCCTTGCATCTCTGATCATGAGATGGCAGAAAACCATTTTTTAAAGAAAAGCTGAAACAGTGGGTTTTTCAATCTCTCTGTTTAGGATTTTTGTTGAGTAAAAGCCTGTTTTACGCCTGGGCTGCACACCTCCGGCCAAGGGAGACTGCTGTGTAAGTCTACACCGGCGATCTCGGTTCCAGCCCCGACCCGCCGAGGCCGCGCCCCGCGTTCGCGCGCCCTCTGCCGGCGAGGCCCCGGGGCCCCAGCTACCTGGATTGCGCGCCTCCCAAAGCGGTTGACTCCGTTGGGATCCGCGCCGGCCTCCAGAAGCTGTCGCACCTTCTCCACTTGTCCCCGCGCCGCGGCGCTGGCCAGGCCGTCATCGCTGCCACCCCCACTGGGCATGCCCTTGTTCTCCTCGCGCATTCCGCAGCCCCCAGACGCGCAGCGGCCCGGATAATCCACCGTGGGCCGTAAACTTAACTACACTCCTCCCTTCTTTCCCACGCCGCTCCGGCGCACTGTCTTCTTCCTAGCAGAGCTGGGCTCAGCTTCATTCCCCCTCCGCCGTCCTTCTGCGGCATGGGGCCCCGTTGAATGGCAGAGCAGCGGGTATTAGCTCCGAGCTTTTCCTGGCGCCCAAGAATCAGCGGGCGCGACTGGATTGCTTCTGGGAAAAAGCGCCCCGCGCGGCCGCAGCCGAGCTCAGAGCGGCTCTGGCCGCAGGGTGCGGACGCGTCGCGGAGTCCTCACTGCCCCGCCTTGCTCTGGCAGAGTGGGGAGCCAGCCGGCAAAGAATTCAGTTTTCAGCTGGGCCAAGGGGCCTGCCTCGCCCCACCCCCTTAGGCTCCGCCCCCTGCCCGCCTGCTCGCGGGGAGGCCAGGCCCGGCCGACGCGTCACGGCGGCGGGGAAGCCCGCCCAAAGGTGCTGAGACGCATGCGCCAGAGACTGGGCCCGGGAGCCGCCGGGAACGCCGGCTGCAAGGCTCGCTGGATGTCCAGTAAAGCCAAGGCTAAGATTTTGGGAATGTTGACCCACTGCCCTCAGCTTCTAATTCCCAGTAGGCGGAGCAGAGGACTTGTGTTCCTTCAGCCTTAGGCCAGTTGTTTCACTGGGGAGACGTTGGTGGCTCCCTTGTGGACGAGAGAAAGGCACTGAAAATAACTCCGTCTTTCTTAAGATGTCTGAAAGCGACAGCTCTGCACCTGTCATACAAGTTAAATTCATCCCAGGCAGTACTCGAACTTCGTAAGTTTCATATCTTGTGTCAACCTTAGAAATTTTCTTTTAGACGTGTCTTCCTATTTGAATTAGTCAACCATAAAAATAGAGTAAAATCCTGAGAGTCCTGTTTTGCATGTTCCTTTAAATTCTTTCCATCTTTGCATTATGGATATAAGCCTCAAAAAAGAAAAAAAAAAAAAACTAGTTCGGGATTGAGAGTGGCAACCTGGCACACATAAGACAAAACAGTATTTATACTTTAAGAATCTGAGATCCCAGTTTCATCATATTTGTACAGTAAATCTTTGTTTGCACTCTTACCTGTTTAAACCCACTTTGTCAAGCATTTAATTTTTTATTTATCATGAGTAGTAAAGGAAATTTATACAGTAATAATGAAACGTAATAAGAGAAGGGTGTGGTGCTGGGCCTGTCATTAAACAGGCTGAACCTGTTATTAAGTTCTCTTCTGAATTAAATGCCAAGTGCTTTTTTTCCCCTTTCTAATCTTCCTAGGTGAGTTTGAATTAACATTTACTACTTTAACTATTTAAAAAATTTCAGCTGATGCTACATTGAATAGGAAGAAAACCACAAATTATGGGTTTGTTGCCTAAAAACTTTGGTGAGGAACTACACAAGTGAACCTCTCCTTAGAGTGAACAATTTTTATTTACAGAAACATTTTGATTCAGACTGCTGAGGAAGACAAAGTTTTAAAAGGAGGGCAATTGGTTGTATATTGCAAAATGAGAGTCTCCACCTGTTTCTTCTAGGATACCTCAGCTCTGACTTCTCATCCCCCAAATCCCTGTAGAATGAGAGAAAGCTTTCTTTTAAAGGCAGTGGTGCCCATGGAAGTGGTGGTTAGGGCTGAAAATCTGACAGAGCCTCAACATAGCTGAAATCTACCTGGCCAGGGAAGGGAACTGCTTAACATTAACAACAATTTCTTTGTCTTTCCCATCCAACCTCCATTTCCTAGTCTTCAGTTTCTTAATTCCTCTACCTTTCACTTTTATTCAAACTTCCACGTTTATCTACAAAAATGCCCTTTTATTTGCTGACGGCCACTCCATTTTTAGATTTGACTAGAGGAACCAAAGTCTACTTCTGGGTGAAACACATGGACAGATTGTTTTTGTCTAGGGAATCAGTCCCCATGCATAGTGTATTAGGGATAACAGATGTGTAGGTAGAATAGGAGAAAGAGGAGGAAAGATGGGCAGTGGGAAGCAGGAGCCTTTAAAATGAATGACATTGATTCTTTACCATTCACCCTCAGGGGCCAAGCCACTAGACTGGTGCGATGGATGTGGTGGCAAAGACACAGTCCAGAATATC
Source organism: Ateles fusciceps (assembly GCA_036589455.1). Lineage (NCBI taxonomy): Eukaryota > Metazoa > Chordata > Mammalia > Primates > Atelidae > Ateles > Ateles fusciceps. The sequence continues at coordinate 7,853,254 of JAZHEH010001606.1, read as the reverse complement.
TTCATCAGAAAAGCCTAGGTACTCCAAAATGTAGTACAGAGTCAAATGCAACAAGGAAGTTTGCCTTTTTGTTATTGGGATCTTGTCTCTCGTAGATACAGTTATTAAGTTTAGCTCAAAGTAAGTAATGCAGCATGTCCTATATTCTGGAAGTTCAAAGTTGAATAAGACATGAGTCCTCACTTTTAAGAAACTCTATAGTGGCACTAGAAACTAGTAAATAGTTTCAATTTAATGTATTTAAAGTTACTTTACTGAGATATATCTACAAGGTGCTTTGGAAGTAAGGAAGACTGGAACCTAATTTAGGGTGAGGGTGCAAGGAAAGTTTCTAAGAGGAGGTGCCAATCGAAGAGAGTTTTCAAAGGATGCATCAGAAATGAATGCTTCTAGAGGTTGGGTGCAGTGGCTCATGCATGTAATCCCAGCACTTTGTGAGGTCGAAGTGGGTGGATCTGGATCGCTTGAGCTCAGGAGTTTGAGACCAGCCTGAGCAACATGGCGAAACTCTGTCTCTACTACAAACACAAAAATTAGCCGGGCGTGGTAGTGCGCGCCTGTAATCCCAGCTACTCAGGAGGCTGAGGCAGGAGAATCGCTTGAACTCGGGAGGCGGAGGTTACAGTGAGCTGAGATCGTACCACTACACTCCAGCCTGGGTGACAGAGTGAAACTCGCTCTCAAAAAAGAAAAATGTTTCCTATGCTCTTGCTTTGACCATTGAGTTTCTCTGAAACTTATCAAAAAAGTTAGGACAAGGTAGTCTGAGCGAATTCCTGAGCCATTTTCTTAGGTGGTAAATGTGTCCGAAAAATGAAAACTGTTTTAGTAGTTGATAGGGAAATGGAAGATAATGTTTTTCTTTGACGGGAGCACAAAGAATGGTGATATAGAAAGAACCAGTGGGTAAGTATAATGACGAGACAGATGTGTGAGCTTCGCTAAGCAAGTCGACTGAAAAACAGCTTTGCGTAGGGAAAATGGTGCCGGGGGCCTTCGCGCTTACTAGCACCACGGACAGCGCTTTGCTTATACTCATGCCTGGGTGGTCCTAACCTGCTCCAGACAGAATTCTAAAGCTTCAAACTTGATCTTCCAAAGCCCCCTTTCTCCATCAAATAGAAAGGACATTACGGAAGCTCAATGGATTTTTTTGAAAAACCAATCTGTTCAACCTAGTTTCCAAATATAATTAGATTTTATCTAATATTCCCTGTATAAATAATATCATACAGTCTGTATTTAGAAGAAGAGAAATACCACTTATTGTGTACTTTGTCCCAAGTGCTTTACAACTGTTGTTTCCTTCCTTCCTTCCTTCCTTCCTTCCTTCCTTCCTTCCTTCCTTCCTTCCTTCCTGTCTTTCCTGTCTTTCCTTCTTTCTTTTTGACAGTCTTGCTCTGTTGCCCAGGCTGGAGTGCAGTACAGTGAGTGACATGATCTTGGCTCACTGCAAACTCTGCCCGCCGGGTTCAAGTTATTCTCCTGCCTCAGCCTCCTGAGTAGCTGGGATTACAGGCACAGCCACCACGCCCCGCAAATTTTTGTATTTTTAGTAGAGACGGGGTTTCACCATATAGGCCAGGCTTACCTGGTGATCTGCCACACCTGGTCTCCCAAAGTGTTGAGATTACAGGCATGAGCCACTGCACCTGGCCTGTTGTTTCATTTAACACTCATAAAACTCCTTGTGGAATGTGTCCATATTTCAATTTTGCAGACAAGCCAAAAGGATCAGAGAAGTTGAGGGACTTGTATACTAGCTAATAATTATTGGAGATGGGTATAACTTGTGCAACTTCAGAGTCTTTTTACTCTTTTTACTACATAGTGTTTTTAGCAGCTGTCATGGTAGGCTTAACTGGAAAAAAAGTAATAAACTGACTTATAATTATTTTTCAGTCTACACTGTGTTTTCCAGATGGCTCACCTCACAGCACACCCTTAATAGACTTCAAAGATGACATTTCACATGTAATACAATAGCACATTTGTCTTGGACAATAGAGTGAGATTATGAAACATTTTATCTCTCTTTGAAACCCAGCTGTCTCTAGGGTGAAACACAATCTGTTGTTAATGATTTAAACACATTTAACAGATGAAGTGGATGGGGACATAGTGGGCAACTGAAACTTGGAATTGTCAGAGCCATATCTTTTAATAAGGTGAATACTTTATAAGTGAGAAGAAAAAGTTAATGGTAAATTGGCATAGAATTTTGGAGGTCAGTGGAAGGAAATGGGAAGTATCTGTTCCAATGTTGCACGTAACTCAGATCACTAGTAATAATATTTCTATATTCTAGTTGGTGAAACTGTCAGTATATGCCCTCTCTAAAAATGTATGAATAGAACTAGTTGACTGGCTAAAAGAAACAGTGACCTAACCTTGCCCTCATTTGTGCGCTCTTTGGCATATTGTTAGGTCTAAGATAGTGTTTCTAAGTGAGATGAGAAGGAAATTTATAATCACTTTGGGGCCCTTTTCAAATTTTATATGACCCACCTTCCCACCAGGAGGTTTGATTTTCTCCATTTTATTTTATGAGTTGGGAATCATTGCTCCATGATCCACAGTATATCCACTTCTATATTCCCAGGTGTTTTTCAAGATTAATTAAATGGTAGACTTATTCTACCATTAATTAATAAGTCTACCATTAATTAAATGGTAGACTTATTCATTTTAGCATCTGTATTAGTTTGCCAGGGCTGCCATAACGAAATACCACAGACTGAGTGGCTTAAACAACAGATATTTATTTTCTCAGAGTTTTAACTTCTCCTGAGGCCCCTCTTCTTGACTTGCAGATGGTCATCCTGCTGCTGCCTCTTCACATAGTCATGCCGGGTGCACATATGCCCCTGTGTCTCTTTTGTGTGTCCTAATTTCCTCCTCTTTTGAGGACACCAGTCAGATTGGATTAGGGCCCACCCCAATGGCCTTATTTTAACATAGTCACTTCTTTAGTGGCCATATTTCCAAATATAGTCACATTGTGAGTATTGGGATTAGGACTTTAACATAAGAATTTTGAGGCAACAATTCAGCCCATAACAGCATCTTACTTTTCATTTCTTTTAAAACTGTTGTTAATAATTTATTCATTTGAATAAGGATTAAAATAAGGCTAACACATTGAAATTGGCTGAAATTGCTACCAGTCTGTTGTATCTCTCTCTGCCTCTTTTTTTCTTTAAGGCACAGGTTACACCTTGTCGGCCAGGCCAAAGTGCAGTACTGTGAGCAAGGGTCACTGCCACCTCGAACTCCTGGGCCGAAGGGTTCCTCCTGCCTCAGCCTCCAGAGGATCTGGGACTACAGGTGTTTGCCACCATGACTGGCTAATATTTTTACCTTTTGGTAGACATAAAGTCTTGCCATCTGGCCCAGGCTGGTCTTGAACTCCTGGGCTCAAGCAGTTCTCCCACCTCAGCCTCCCAAAGTGCTGTGATTACAGACATGAACCACTGCACCTGGCCTCTTGTTTCCTCTTAATATACAGGTTCCACTTTCTGCCTTCTTTTTTTTCTTTCAATTTATTTATTGCAGAAATTGGCTTTTTCTGTAGTTTTCCTAAAGTTTGAATTTTGCTGAATGCTTCTTTATGATGACACTTAACATTTTTCTTTGTCATTTGTATTTTTCATAATGTTTTATTTAAGCCTAGAGTCTGGATGTGATTCAGGTTTGATATTTTGGCAAAAGTAATAAGTGGTATTATGTACTTTCACCAAGAGACACGTAATATGGTTGTCTCTATCTATGATTCTAGCAGCTGTGGATAATTATTTCATAGATCTATTATTTTCTTGGGGGATGGCAAAATGGTGATATTCTAATTTTACTATCCTTTCCCTCATTTACTAGCTAGAATATTTTAAAAAATTATTTATTTATTCATTCATTCATTTATTATTTTTTGAGACAGAGTCTCACTCTGTCACCCAGTGACAGTGGAGTGCAGTGGCATGATCATAGTTCACTGCAATCTGCAACTCCCAGGCTCAAGTAATCCTCCCACCTCAGCTTCCCCAATAGTTAGGACTACAGGCACACACTACCTGGCTAATTTTTAAAATTTTTTTGTAGAGATGAGGATCTTGCTTTTTTGCATAGGCTGGTCTCAAACTCCTGGGCTCAAGTGATTCTTTGCTTCAGCCTCCCAAAGTGTTGGGATTATAGACATAAGCCACTGTGCCTGGCTTGGAATATTTCTATATAGAAAGTTCTCTTCATTATCTACTTGGTTGCTTTCAGGTATATATAAGAAAGACAGAATAAACACTAGATTTTGAAATGTATTTATAAATTTTCAGAATAATGAGTTGAGTCTCCAGCATCTTTCAAAGGTGACTAATAATTTAAAAATTATTATTATAAGCCTATAGATTTAAACATAATTGGTATGTTTAAACCCACTATAATTATTATTCCTGTTGATGATGAAATCCTATCTTTGGCCAATGGGAGACTGTGCAAACTGATTACTGAATCTTTTTGACATGGAACCATTCGTCTTTGACAAAATCTTTGATTTCTTGTATAACAATATATTCCAGTTTTATCTTATACACTTCCAGTCTTGTACATAATATTAACTATTTTTCAAAGAAGTACTGGTTTTATTTTTAGTGGGAAGTGGTATTTAAAATAAGGAAGTCTGCCTATATGGGTTATCCACTCCTTTTTTTAGGGCTCAGTCTACCTGTTTTACACAAACCCAACTGAATTCAGACTCTATGTGCTAGGCAAGTTTGAGATTTTTTTGGCTATACACACAAGGTTTACTGAACTTGGGCATATAATATTTTATTTCCTCATTTTATCAAGTTTTGTCCTATCATTGAAACTCATTCTTGAATAAAATTATTATATATAGTTCAGTTACCCCAGAGACCCCATTTTGAAAAATTATGTCAACATTGGCTAGTGTGCTTTGTCACATCAGTAATGTACAGTTCTCATTTACCAGAAATTTTTGCATGAACAACATATTGAAGGTATTAAGTTAATGAATTCTGCCAAGATATTGGCATATATTTGTTTATTAACTTATAAGCATTCAAAAACAAAGGAACCTTTTAAAGTTGAAGATAATTTAATAGGCCATTGCATGCAAAGAGGTATTGTGTTAGTAACCAGACTTAAGCTACTGCTGAAACGACTTTATGCTGGAGTTAGATAACTTGAATAACAGTCATGTATTGGACAATAATTATTTGTGAAATTAATTTGTGTATCCAGACTCTCCTCTGCTCTATTTTTAATGTATCTAGTGTTAATGTTAGAATCTAGTACCTTTCATAACTGTTGCCATTATAGATGGAATAACAGGAGGTGTAGTGAGGGATTGAGTTAGATGAAAACTTTTTCTAAAAGTAGAGATGGTTTCTGGGGGCTTAATTGCTTGAGGAATAAGCTAGCAAGGTAAAAAAAAGCTGAGCATTTAAATTTTCCTTAATTTTCTTTTGAAGATTGTTGTTTTGCATAAATTATATATTTAATTTACTTTGTTGGGAAATGTTTTCTCTCCAAACTATGTTTACTGATATTAGGGATAATCCATACATTTCTGATAAAGCATATTTTCTCTCCAAGCCTCTTGTAAAATACTCACTCTACCTGATGTAGTGATTAAAAAAATTAATTTTAGTAGTCTTCTTTGTTAAAATATGCAACACATACACACACCAACACACATGCACATATCTCATTAGAATTAATTGGCTTGAAGATTTCATTTATCTGGATCAACTGGCTTGAAGATTTGATTAATCTGACCAGTCCTACATTCAAGCGACCATCTTAATGAGTCATGAATTGGAACCTGGACTTTTTTCTTCCTTATTTGAAATTTTTCTTTCTTTTCTCAACTTTTATTTTAGGTTCAGTGTGTACATGTACAGCTTTGTTACATGGTAAATTGTGTGTCACAGGAGTTTGGTGTACAAATGATTTTGTCGACCAGGTAATGAGAATAGTACCTGATAGGTAGTTTTTCAACCCTCACCTGCCTTCCACCCTCCCCCATCAAGTAGGCCTCAGTGTCTAGTGTTCTAATCCTTGTGTTCATATGTACCCATGTTTAGTCCCTATTTATAAGTGAGTATATGCCGAATTTGGGTTTCTGTTCATGCATTAATTTGCTTAGGATAATGGCCTCCAGCTGCATTCATATTGCTGCAAAGTACATGATTTCATTTTTTAATGACTGCTAAGTATTCTGTGGTGTATATGTACCACATTTCCTTAATCCAGTCTATCATTGATGGACATCTATGTTGATTCCATGTCTTTGCTATTGTGAATAGTGCTGTGATGAACATTTAGGTGTATGTGTCTTTTTGACAGAACAATTTATTTTCCTTTGGGTATATAACCAATAATGAGATTGTAGGGTCGAATGGTAGTTCTGTTTTAAGTTCTTTGAGAAATCTTAAAACTGCTTTCCAGAGTGGCTAAACTAATTTACATTCCCACCAGTAGTGTATAAGCATTCCCTTTCTCCACAACCTCACCAACATCTGTTATTTTTTGACATTTTAATAATATCCATTCTGACTAGTGTGAGATGGTTTCTCGCTGTGGTTTTGATTTGTGTATCTCTAATGATCAGTGATGCTGAGCATTTTTTCATATGCTTGTTGGCCATGCGAAGTTGTTAACTGTTCTTCAGATCCAATTACATTGCACAGTCAAAATCAAATAATTAACTTTTATATGCTATATAAACTACATATTTAAAATTAAGTTTATTAGAACATTAGTATTTATTTATATCTCTATCTTCATTTACTCTTCAACCTTCTGTAATCTGGCTTTCATTCAAAATCTGGGTAACCAATTGCTAAGAGAACCAATAATTTTCTTGTTGTTAGGTCTAATCTCACACTTCATCTCAAGTAGTTTTTCTCCACAGCTTTGGATCCTGATGACTTTTTAAAAAATTGTTACTCTCACCTTCCTTGCCTTGACTGAAGCCATACTTATATGTTACTGATAACATATGCTATGGGCCGGGCGCAGTGGCTCTTGCCTATAATCCCAGCACTTTGGGAGGCCACGGCTGGTGGATCACCTGAGGTCAGCAGTTCAAACCAGCCTGGCCAACATGGTAAAACCCCGTCTCTACTAAGAATACAAAAATTAGCTGGGCTTGGTGACAGGCGCCTGTAATCCTAGCTACTTGGGAAGCTGAGGCAGGAGAATCACTTGAACCTGGGAGGTGGAGGTTGCAGTGAACTGAGATTGGGCCACTGCACTCCCGCCTGGGTGACAGAGTGAGACTCCATCAAAAAACAAATAAACAAAACCATAATCCATGTATGTGATGTAAAGAGCACCAACATGTATGTATCTTCCTATTTCAATCTACTTGTACTTCATGTACATTTTTAGCAATAATGTGAACATAAAATCTTGAATAATTAGCTATCTGTAATATACTCATCCATTCAAAATATTGAGGCCCCAATAAATATCAGACACTATGTTCTAGGTACAAGTCATAAACAATTCAGAGATTATTAATTTCAAAACATTGTAAGTGCCATGAAATAAAAATCCTGGATGCGATGTAAATGCATAGTGAGAGAGCTGATCTGGTCTGGTGGTTGAGGGAATCAAGAGATATTTGAGTTGGGGTCTGCAGGATTATGGAAGAATTAACTAATCAAAAGAGAGGCAGTTGTTCCAAGGAAGGGCATGCGAGTCAGAAGGAATTGCATGTGGCAAGCTCTGAGGTGGGACCAAGCATGGACACATTGAAGGAATTGTGACTAGAGCATAGGGATGGAGGAAAAGATTGTAGCTAGCTGAGAAATAAGCATGGAAAAATGATGTAGAGCTGCATAGGCCATGTTAAGGACTTTTGTCTTTATCTTAAGGAGAAGCCATTGATGGGTTTATGAAGACACATGATGTGATCAGATTTTCAGTTAAATTAAAAAAATACTTGGAATGCATTTTGGGGAATGGTTTTGGGGAGAGGCAAGAATAGATACTGTGGGCCAGTAGTTCAGAGGAGAGATTATGGTAGCTTGAACTAAAGTGCCTGAAGCAAGATGGAGAGAAGTAGACTTCTTTAAAACATATTTAAAGAATAACATCAACAGCACTTAGCAATGAACTGGAGATGGAAGATGAGGGAAGGGAGGGTGTTAGGCAAGTTTTTACAATGAAAGAGGTTGGCGATCATGGTCACCAAGATAAGGAATGCTGGAAGAAGATTTAGTTTAACGTGAAGATTATGAGTTCAGGTTCAGCAAAACTGAACTTGAGACAAAAACTATTCAGGTGGAGATATCCAATCAAAGTTAGAGAGAGGGGTCTAGAGCTCAGGGAGGAGTGTATATCTCTAATTTAGACGAATTTATACCAACAGATGTAGTAATGCAATTTTCTCTATACTGAAATGCAGATATTTGAGTATAGAAAATCAGCAGACATTTGAACATAGCAGAGAGATTATTTTTTTCAGAAAAGGAATAGTAGAGTATAAGCGATAATATTTAATCCTAGGAATTAATTCCACCACCCCCCCTTTTTTAAAATTGTACTTTAGGTTCTGGGGTACACGTGCAGATCATGCAGGATTGTTGCGTAGGTACATACATGGCAAGGTGGTTTGCTGCCTTCATCCTACCATCACCTATATCTGGTATTTCTCCTCTCATTATTCCTCCTCACCCTCCCCCACCCCCTGCTCTCCCTCCCCTAGCCCCCCCACCAACTGACTGCAGTGTGTGATGCTCCCCTCCCTGTGTCCACGTGTTCTAATTGTTCAACATTCACCTATGAGTGATAACATGCAGTGTTTGGTTTTCTGTTGTGTCAGTTTGCTGAGAATCTGGTTTCCAGGTTCATCCATGGCCCTATGAAGGACAGAACTCATCATTTTTTATGGCTGTATAGTATTCCATGGTGTATATGTGCCACATTTTCTTTATCCAGTCTATCGTTGATGGACATTTGGGGTTGGTTCTAGGTCTTTGCTATTGTAAACAGTGCTGCAATGAACATACGTGTGCACGTGCCTTTATAATAGAACAATTTATAATTCTTTGGGTATATACCCAGTAATGGGATTGCTGGGTCAAATGGAATTTCTATTTCTAGGTCCTTAGGAATCACCACACTGTCTTCCACAATGATTGCACTAATTTGCACTCCCACTAACAGTGTAAAAGTTCTTGTTTCTCCACATCCTCTCCAGCATCTGTTGTCTCCAGATTTTTTAATTATTGCCATTCTAACTGGCATGAGATGGTATCTCATAGTGGTTTTGATTTGCATTTTTCTAATGACCAGTGATGATACGCATTTTTCATATGTTTGTTGGCCTCATAGATGTCTTCTTTTGTAAAGTGTCTGTTCATATCCTTCACCCACTTTTGAATGGGTTTGTTTTTTCTTGTAAACTGTTTTATTTGTTTGTAGATTCTGGATATCAGCCCTTTGTCAGATGGGTAGATTGCAAAAATTTTTTCCCATTGTGTTGGTTGACGGTTCACTCTAATGATTGTTTCCTTTGCTGTACAGAAGCTCTGGAGTTTAATTAGATCCCATTTGTCTATTTTGGCTTTTGTTGCCATTGCTCTTGGTGTTTTAGCCATGAAGTCCTTGCCTATGCCTATGTCCTGAATGGCCAAACCCTTTTTTAAAAACTTTTATTTTAAGTTTAGGAGTACATGTGCAGGTTTGTTACATAGGTAAACTTCTGTCATGGGGGTTTGTTGTACAGATTGTTTCATCACCCAGGTATTAAGCCTGGTATCCATTAGTTATTTTTCCTGATTTTCTCCCTCCTCCTACCTTCCATCCTCTGATGGGCTCCAGTGTGTGTTGTTCCCCCTCTATGTGTCCATGTGGTCTCATCATTTATCTACCACTTATAAGTGAGAACATGTGGTATTTGGTTTTCTGTTCCTGCATTAGTTTGCTAAGGATAACAGCTTCTAGCTCCATCCATGTCCCTGCAAAAGGACGTAATCTTGTTCTTTTTTATGGCTGTATAGTATTCCATGGTGTATATGTGCCACATTTTCTTTATCCAGTCTATAATTGATGGGCATTTATGTTGATTCAATTTTTTTTGCAATTGTGAATAGTACTGCAATGAACATACACATGTAAGTGTTTTCATAATAGAATGATTTATATTCCTTTGGGTATATACCCAGTAATGGGATTGCTGGGTTGAATGGTATTTATGTCTTTTGGTCTCTGAGGAATCATCACACTGTCTTCCACAATGGTTGAACCAATTAACACCAACAGTGTGTAAGTGTTCCTTTTTCTCCACTACCTCACCAGCATCTGTTATTGTTTTCGACTTTTTAATGATAGCCATTCTGACTTGTATGAGATAGTATCTCATTGTGGTTTTGATTTGTATTTTTCTAATGATCAGTGATGTTGAGCTTCTCTTCATATGATTGTTGGCCACATGTATGTCTTCTTTTGAAAAGTGTCTGTTCATGTCCTTTGCCCATTTTTTAATGGGATTATTTTATTCTTCTAAATTTGTTTAAGTTCCTTGTAGATACTGGATATTAGACCTTTGTCAGATGCATAGTTTGAAAAAATTTCCTCCCGTTCTATAAGTTGTCTTTTTACTCTGTTGATAGTTTCCTTTGCTGTGCAGAAGCTCTTTAGTTTAATTAGATTCCACTTGCAATTTTTGCTTTTGATGCAATTGCTTTTGGTATCTTCATCATGAAATCTTTGCCTGTGCCTATGTTCTGAATGGCATTGCCTAGATTGTCTTCCAGGGTTTTAATAGTTTTGGATTTTACATTTAAGTCTTTACTGTATCTTGAGTTAATTTTTTATATGGTGTAAGGAAGGGGTCCAGATGCAATCTTGTGCATATGGCTCGCCAGTTATTCCAGCACCATTTGTTTAATAGGGAGTCTGTTCTCCATTGCTTGTTTTTGTATTTCTGGATTTTCTATTCTGTTCCATTGGTCTGTGTCTGTTTTTTATTTTTGTAAATTTATTTTTATTTATTTATTACCAATACCATGTTGTTTTGGTTGCTGTAGCCCTGTAGTATAGTTTGAAGTCAGGTAATGTGATGCCTCCAGCTTTGTTCTTTTTGCTTAGGATTGCCTTGGATATTAGGGCTCTTTTTTGGTTCCATATGAACTTTAAAATAGTTTTTTCTAGTTCTATGAAGAATTTCAATGGTAGTTTAATAGGTATAGCTTTGAATCTATAAATTGCTTTGGTCAGTATGGCCGTTTTCATGATACTGATTCTTCCTATACATGAGCATGGAATGTTTTTCCATTTGTTTATGTTATCTCTGATTTCCTTGAGCAGTAGTTTATAGTTCTCCTTATAGAGATTTTTCACTTCCCTGGTTAGCTGTATTCCTAGGTATTTTATTCCTTTTCTGGCAATTTTGAATGGGAATTTCTGCCTGATTTGGCTCTGGGCTTGACTGTTGTTAATGTATAGGAATTCCAGTAATTTTTGCAGATTCATTTTGTATCCTGAGACTTTGCTGAAGTTGTTTATCAGCAAGAAGCTTCTGGGCTGAGACAATGGGGTCTTCTAGATATAGGATCATGACATCTGCAAACAAAGATAGTTTGACTTCCTCTCTTCCTATTTGAACGCCCTTTATTTCTTTCTCTTGCCTGATTGCCCTGGCCAGAATATTCAATACTGTGTTGAATAGAAGTGGTGAGAGAAGGCATACTTGTCTTGTGCCAGTTTTCAAGAGGAATGCTTCCAGCTTTTGCCCATTCAATATGATGTTGGCCGTGGGCTTGTCATAGATGGCTCTTATTATTTTAGATATGTTCCTTCAATACCTAGTTTATTGAACTTTTTTTCTTTTAACACGAATGGATGTTGAACTTTATTGAAGTCCTTTTCTGCATCTATTGAACTTATCATGTGGTTTTTGTTTTAGTTCTGTTTATGTGATGAATCATATATATTGATTTGCATATGCTGAGTCAATTTTGCATTCCAGGGATAAAGTATACTTGATCATGTTGGATAAGCTTGTTGAGGTGTTGCTGGGTTAAGTTTGCCAGTATTGTGTTAAGGATTTTTGCATCAGTGTTCACCAAGGATATTGGCCTGAAGTATTCCTTTTTTGTTGTATCTCTGTCAGGTGTCAGTATAAGGATGATGCTGGGCTCATAGAATAAATTAGGGAGGAGTCCCTCCTCTTCATTTTTTTTTTGGAATAATTTCAGTAGGAATGGTGCCAGGTCTTCTTTATACATCTAGTAGAATTCAGCTATGAATACATATGGTACTGGGCTTTTTTTGGTTGGTAGGGTATTAATTACTGCCTCAGTTTCAGAGCTCCTTATTGGTCTGTTCAGGGATTCAGTTTCTTTCAGGTTCAGTCTTTGGAGGGTGTATGTTTCCAGGAATTTGTCAATTTCTTCTACATATTCTACTTTGTATGCATAGAGGTGTTCATAATATTTCCTGATGGTTATTTGTATATCTGTGTGGTCAGTGGTAATATTCCCCTCATCATTTCTGATTGTGTTTATTTGAATCTTCTCTCTTTTCTTCTTCATTCTTCTAGCTGGTGGTATATCTATTAATTTTTTCACAAAACCAGCTCCTGAATTTGTAGATCTTTTGAATGCTTTTGTGTCTCTGTCTCCTTCAGTTCAGCTCTGAATTTGGTTATTTCTTGTCTTTTGCTCACTTTGGGATTTGTTTGCTCTTGGTTCTCTAGTTTTTTAGTTGTGAAGCTAGGTTGCTAATTTGAGATCTTTCTAACTTTCTGATGTGGGCAGGCATTTAGTGCTATAAATTTCCCTTTTAACACTGCCTAAGCTTTATCCCTGAGATTCTGGTGTGTCACACCTTTTGTTCTCATTAGCTTCAAAAAACTTCTTGATTTCTGCCTTTATTTAATTATTTACTCAAGTCAGTCAGGAGTAGGTGATTCACTTTCCTTGGAATTATATGGTTTTGAGTGAATTTCTTAGTCTTGATCTCTAATTTGATTGCACTGTGGTCCGGGAGACTCTTTGTTATGATTTCAGTTCTTTCGCATTTGCTGAGGAGTGTTTTAATTCCAATTATGTGATCAATTTTAGAGTATGTGTCATGTGGTAAGAAGAAGAATGTATATTCTGTTGTTTTTTACTGGAGAGTTTTGTATATATCTATCAGGTCCATTTGATCCAGTGGTGAGTTCAGGTCCTGAATATATTTGTTAATTTTCTGTCTTGATGATCTGTCTAATATTGTCAGTGGGGTGTTAAAGTCTCCCACAATTATTGTGTGAGAGTATAAGTCTCTTTGAAGGTCTGTAAGAACATGATTATGTTTCTCAGTGTTCCTACGTTGGGTGCGTATATATTTAAGATTGTTAGATTTTCTTGTTGAGTTGAACCCTTTACCATTATATAATGCCCTTCTTTGTCTTTTTCAATTTTTGTTCATTTAAAGTTTGTTTTGTCAGAAACCAGGATTGGAACCCTGCTTTTTTCTGATTTCCATTTGCTTGGTATATTTTTCTCCATCCCCTTATTTTGAGCCTATCTCATTGCATATGAGATGAATCTCTTGAAGATAGCATACCAATGGGTCTTGGCTCTTTATCCAGCTTGCCACTCTGTGTCTTCTCATTGGTACATTTAGCCTATTTACATTTAAAATTAGTGTTGATACGTGTGGATTTGATCCTGTCATCACAATGCTAGCTGGTTGTTTTGGAGACTTGTTTATGTGTTACTGATTTGTGCACTTCAGTGTGTTTTTGTAGTGGCTGGTAATGGTCTTTCTTTTCCACATTTAGTGTTTCTTTCAGAAGCTCTTGTAAGGCAGGTCTGGTAGTAACTAATTCCTTCAGCATTTGCTTGTCTGCAAAGAATCTTATTTTTTCCTTCAGTTATGAAACTTAGTTTGGCCAGATACAAAATTCTGGGTTAGAATTTCTTTTCTTTAAGAACATTGAATATGGGCCTCCAGTCGCTTCTGGCTTGTAGGGTTTCAGCTGAGAGGTCTGCTGTTAGTCTGATGGGGTTCCCTTTGTGACCTGCCCTTTCTCTCTAGCTGCCTTTAACATTTTTCTTTCATTTTGACCTTAGAGAATCTGATGATTATGTGTCTTGGGGATGATCTTATTCTGGAGTATCTTACTGGGGTACTCTGCATTTCCTGAACTTGAATGTTGGCCTCTCTGGCTAGGATGGGGAAGTTCCCATCAATGATATCTTGAAATACATTTTCCAAGTAGTTCCATTATCTTCCATCTTTTTCAGGTACATGAATGAATTGTAGATGTGGTGTCTACATAATCCTATATTTCTCAGAGGTTTTATTTATTCATTTTTATACTTTTTTCTCTATTTTTGTCTGCTTGTCTTATTTTGGAAAGGTAGTCTTCAAGCTTGGAAATTCTTTCCTTCACTTGGTCTATTCTGTTATTAATACTTGTGATTACATTATGAAATTTTTGGGGAAAGGAGTGGTGGCTCATGCCTGTAATCCCAGCACTTTGGGAGGCTGAGGCAGGTGGATCATTTGAGGTCAGGAGTTTGAGACCAGCCTGGCTAATGTGGTGAAACCCTACCTCTACTAAAAATACAAAACAAAACAAACCAAACAAAACAAACCATATCTGGGCATGGTGGCACATGCCTATAATCCCAGCTACTTGGAAGGCTGAGGCAGGAGAATCGCTTGAACCCGGGAGATGAAGGTTGCAGTGAGCCAAGATCATGCCACTGCACTCCAGCCTGGGTGATTTGAGACTCCGTCTCAAAAACAAAAAAACCAAATTTTTATAGTGTGTTTTCAGTTCTATCAAGTCAGTTACATTCTTCTGTATTCTAGCTATTTTATCTGTAAACTTTGGCAATGTTTTATTATAATCTTTAGTTCGTTTGCATTTTGTTACAACATACTCCTGTACTTCTGTGAACTTAATTCCTATCCATATTCTGAATTCTGCTTCTATCATTTCAGCCATCTCAGCCTCGGCCTGGTACTGAACCCTTGTCAGAAGGTGATGTTGTCCTTTGGAGGAAAGAAGGTACTCTGGCTTTTTAAGTCTTTGGTGTTCTTGTGCTGATTCTGTCTCATGTTTGTGGGCTTATCTACCTTCAATCTTGGAGGTTGCTGACATTTGGATTTTTTTTCTTTTATTCTATTTGATGATCTTGAAGGTTTGATTGTGGTATAAAGTAGATTAGGCCAACTGGCTTTGTATCTGTAAGATTTTAGGGGGCCATCGTTCAGCTCTCAACTCCTGGACTATATGTTCTAACTTTGGATGACCTGTATTGGGCCCCAACTTTGTTCTCTGGTTCCTTGAGGTTTGGAGTCTACTTTGCTGGGGGGATCAAGGTATGGCAGCTGCAGCTGCATACTAGTGAATTCAGGGGTGCCTGCCTCCCTGTGGGCATTCACTATGCCAGTGGAGGCAAGGCATTTTGGGGGGAACAGGAGGCTTCTGCTATAGACTGTGTGCTTTTGCACTGGAGGTGGTGTTGGTTTGGGGGTGGTGTTGGTTTGGGTGTGGTGTTGGAGAGGTGGTGTTGGTTTGGGAAGTGGTGTTGGTTTGGGGTGTTGATTTGGGGGTGGTGTTGGTTTAGTTTGAGGCTCCTGCTATAGACTCTGTGTACTTTTGCACTGGAGATAGTGTTGGTTTGAGGCACTGGCCAGTGCAGGTCTGAGTGCCTTCTTGGTATCCCGCAAGCAGGAGGGATTGCTCAGGGTGTGGGAAGATCCTCTGCTCTCCATACAGCATTATTGCAAGGGTGAGGCACTGGCAGCAGCAAGGCCTGCTGGCTGTATGCCACTAAGGTTCTGTCGGCAATGGTGGTTGGCAGGGGTTGAGGGGCATACTTCACTCCTGTATGCTGGTAGGGCAAGTAAAGCAAAACCCACTTGTGCAGACATATGCCTGCAAAGTGATGTGGGAGTTGCCATGGGCTCAGGGGGAAGCTGAAGTATGGGGAGTGAACAGCCAGTCTTGTGCATGGCAGTAGGGGCTGTCTTGCTGGAGTTCTCCACTGATCAGACATGGCCCACTGGTGCAGAAGCTATTCTGTGGGCCCCCCACAGCACACAAGATGGCCCTGAAAGTAGTCATGGCCAGGCTGCGGCCCTGGAAGAGGCCAGCAGACCAAGAAGTACTCAGGTTGGACCAGCCCTGTCTGATGTGCAAGACCACTCTGCAGAGATCAGGTCTGAAAATTCCCCTAGGGCCAAAGTCTCTTATGGGAGCAAGTCAAACCTAGAGAGATGGCCATCCCTCTCCATGCTGTGCTATAGATGTTCCTGCACTAAACCCTCTGGGCTCCATCCACATCAGTTGGCTTACTGCTCTACCACTTTGCTTGTTTCCTGGGGGCTCCACCCCAGAGAGATGTGGGTCAGGAATCATTCAGTGCAATCAGCCCAGGATGGAGAGTCCGTGCTGTGGGCCCAAGCCAGGGACTCCCTGTCTGGTGACAAGCAGTTAGAGGGTAGGGTGGGATGTGTGGGAGATGGACTGGCCTCCTCTCCTTGGGTCAACTGCTGCTTATTGGAGGTGTGGATAAGGCACTTAGGGTCCTTGCTCCTTTGTTAGTCCGAGGATAGCAAGGACAGTTCCACTGCCAAGGTAGTGGCAGAGAGGCTTTCAGTTGTCTCTGGAGGCTCTGTCCAGGGAATTGCTGAGTTGCTATTGGCTTGATAGCTCTGATGGGGTGTGGCTAGAGGTCCAGGCCTGGAAGACCTGGACAAATTTTTGAGGAGATATGGGAGTGGGCACCCACATAACAGTCTTTCCACTTTTCCATAGACTTGCTGTAGTGTGCTGGGGGCCTGCTCCAGTCCCTGGTCCCTTTAGATTTTCCAGTACCTGGAGGTATCACCAGTGAAAGCTGTGAAACAGCAAAGATGGCAGCCTTCCCCTTTCTCTGGGAGCTCCATCCCTGGGAGATACAGGCCTGTTGCTAGCCCAAACACATCAGTAGGACGTGGCTGAAGACACTAGTTGGGAGACCTCACCCAATCGGGGGGAATGGGATCAGGAACTGCTTTCAAAGATATTCTGGCCCCATTGTCAAAGAGCAGTTGTGCCATGCTGGGGGTATGCTTTACCCCAGAATCACCTTAGACACCCCTGAAGCCCAAAGACTGGAATGGCTAAGTTGCTCAAATATCAAAGATGGTGGCCTGCTCCTCTCCCTGGGACCTTTGCTGAAACCTCTGTCAGTCAGAGAACACCAGTTGGTATAGCCAGAGACCTCCAGTTGGGAGGCTGTACCCAGTGATGAGGAACAGGATTGGGACCTGCTAAAAAAGCAGTCTGGTCACATTTTTATAGGGCAGCTGTTCTGTGCTGGGGTACCCCTTCCACTCATGGTCAGCTTAAGCTCTCCAAAGCCTGAAGGCTGGAATAGCCAAGTTGCCCAAACAGCAAAGATGGCAGCCTGCCACTCCCTCTTGGAGCTCTGTCCCAGGGAGTTTTCAAATCTCTGTCAGCTAGAGAACACTGGCAGGTGTGGCTGGAGGCCCCAGTTGGGGGGTCCTACCTGGTGAGGATAAATGGGATCAGGGACCTACTTAAAGAAGTAGTCTGGCCACATTTTGATAGAGCAGCTGTGCTGTGCTGGGGGATCCCTTTTGCCCTTGGTTAGTTTGGACTCTCCAAAGCCCAAATTCCATAATGGCTAAGTTGTCCAAACAGCAGAGATGGCAGCCTGCCCCTCCTTCTGGGAGCTTTGTACCAGGGAGGCACAGTGTTGCTACTGGTGGCTAGCTAGAACTCCAAGCCAGTGTGTCTTATCCTGTGAGGTGCTGCAGAAGTGACGCCTGTAGACCTTCTCTGCTGATCTCTCTGGATTTTCCTGGGGTATCTCTCTGATACTCTTTCCTGGGGTATGTATGGGGGTGTAACCTCCTGGGGTATGTGTGGGTGTGTGGGGTCTAACCTCCAACTTGGCCAGAGCCACAGCTACTTTTGCCTGGACACCCAGAAAACTGAAGTATCTAAAGCTCTTGGATTTCCGTGTAAGCCTGAGCGGCTGCTCTGCTGAGACTCCACGTAGCTGTGCATGTCAGACTGAAGGCCCTGATGGAGTGAGTTCAGAAGTGATCTCCTGACCTGATGGTTGCAAAGATCTGTGAGAGCAGTGTGGATTCCCAGGGCTGCACATTCACTCACCACTTCTCTGAGAAAGAGAGCTTCACTTTACTCCATGTCTCTCCCTGGTGGGCTGTCTTCCTGCCTTGGTTTTCTCTGTTCTCTGTGGGTTGAGTTGTTTCCTTGATTAGTTCCAATGCAAATACCTTAATGTTTCAGTTGAAGGTGCTGTATTTACTCACCCCTTTTGTTCCTCCCTGTGAGAGTCACACACATTAGCTGCTTCTAGTTGGCCATCTTGGCCACTCCCCACCCTAATCTTTTCTAGCACAAAAGAAATTAATAACATGTTGATCTACTTCTTCTCTCTCTTTAAATGTATTTAATAATTCTGAAATTTTTTTTACATTTCTTTACATTGTTAAGCTGTTTTATTTTTAAAAATTGTAAGTCTAACTCTTCCTGGATTACTTTTATATAAGGACCATATCTCAAGAAATAAATACAATTCACATTCAAATGCAGAAGAATCTATTGGAAAAAATTCAGAAGACAGGATAAAAACACTCAGAAACAATGTCAGGAGAAGGCCTTTATCACATAATATCACTGATAAGAGTCTCTTGAAAATTCTTCTTGCTCTGTTAATTGTTACCAAATATAGAAAGTGAACAAAACAGTACTAATATTAGAAAAAAAATCTAAAAATAATGACCTTTCTGAGGGAAGACTGCTTTGTTCATGGTTCCTCTTTTGGGATACAGTTCTATGTTGCTTTACTCAATTTATCAAATAGCCAGTCAGCAAATATTTATTGAGTGTCTGTTATATCACAGGCACCCTTTCAGGTCCTTAAAATACATGAGTGACAAAGAGTAAAAGATTCCTGTTCATGGCTCTAACATTCCAGCAGGGATAGCAATTTCTGTTTTAAAGTTAATCACACTACAGAAATGTGAAATAATATTGATGCTGTAAGGAGAGAAAAAATCAAATAAGTGAAATAAAAAAGAAATGTGAAGTAACACTTAAAATAAAAGAGGCTATATTTTATTGAATATGCTCCAGGTTTTATACTACATCATAAAACACACAAGATCTGGCTTTTAAGAAATCAATGTCCTCATCATATAAAAACATATAAAATAATTTTTGTTATATAAGTGAATCAATAATAAAACCATTATCTCAATAATCATAAACTAATTACAAAGTGATTGCTCATCTCAGAAAAACCTTGGCAGAGTTAAAATAAAACTTTCAAAATACAAAACTTAGTACCAAAATTAAGGCAGTGTTAGGTTTCTAATTTTGCTATTCACATGCTAAATGAATTCTCAAAATTCAGTAGCTAATACTAGCTAGGGTTCTAAATAAGACATAGTTAAAATGAAAGTTTAAAAAAGAATCATAAATTTCAGTATCACCATGATGACAATTTTAGGATTTTAATTTTGACGCCCTAGTCTCAAATTTGTATTTGATGTGGTTATACAGTTAGGCAGTACTGAAGTGGAAGTTTCAAAACAAATTAAAATCAAAAGTTAAGAAAAAAATATGAAGACAATTTTAGGGTGTTTAATTTGGCACAGTAGTTTCAAAATCGTACCTGAAATTTGACAGCAAAGTATCAGATTCATTTATATAACAATGTGACTGATCTTTATGTATGGTTTGTGAAACATTTATGCAGTGTCACTTCAGAAAACTGCCATGATCGACTTGAATTGATTAAGGTTATCCATTACTTTCCTTGGCATGATACAAATAAATTACCAAAATATAATAGTAACTGATAAATATAAGTGATAATACCGTCATATTGCTATGAAACTCCTACAGATTGATTATGGTATAATAAAATTTAGCATTTTCATATTTTTGAAAATGAACTTGTTTCTCTAACTAGCTTAATTTGGGACAGTTTGAACATCAAAAAGAATGACGATGCAATGTAAACCATACCCAAATTAAAAAAAAAAAATCCAAGGGGTGGTAGTGAAAGTCTTCTTTCTAGAAGAATAGCAGCTAATATACATAGAGTGAATCTTAGAATTAGAAAATCACCATATTTTGATTCCCCTCCCCAAGGGGTGACAAAACCATTGGTAGACAGTGGTTGGGAAACAGAATAGTCTCAAGATATCACTCCATAGATTTATTTATTAATTAAAGAGATAAAATGTGCTTTGAGAGAGAGAAATCTGTTACCATCTTTACTGAATAGGAGAGCCTGACCATGTCTGAAGTTTATCTAAATGAGATTCCTGATGAAATGTTTATTCTGAATCTAATCGCACAGAGACTTGTCTGACAATTCCAGATTTTTTGGATTTTCTGCAGGACTGTTTGCGAGCACATTTCAAAGGATTCCAAGAGAGAATATTGGTGTCCATGCTATGATGATTCCTCACCTCTTCCCATCTGTTCTTTGACCTGGCCTGCATGACTCTTTTTGTGGTAGTTAGGGTGTGGTATGTACTGCTGAGGCCCACACCTATTGCTGTATGTGTTGTTTGGGAAATTGTCATCTTTTAGGGCTGTGTGATAAAAGAAGAGCCATGGGGAAATGTCTCTTCCAAATTTAATCTTTACATTATTAGAAAATATTTTAATGACTTGTTTTCAGATATTTTCTTATAATTTTCCATTTTCATGTATTTATTCTGACACCTTATTTTATCTTATATTTGTAATCACTAAGGTGTTAATATTGTAATATTAATATTACATGATTTAAATTAGGAAAAATGTGTTTTCTATTACAAATGAATAGTGGATAATTTAAGTATAGAAAGTAATATTTTCTATATGGGGCCATTTCACTCTCTGTAGTCTCCTGAATTCGAATTCCCACTGTAGTGAGCTATAACTTTAGAAATCAGTTTTCTTAAAGTCAATTTTTAAGTCTATTTTTCTAGATCTAAAGACTTAAAGCTAAAAGTTCTTCTTGAAAAGAAGCACATTTCAGTTACGTTTATAACTTGAAATAAACGTCAAAACTCACATCATACTGAAAAACAGAAGGGAGATGTCTTTTCTTGAGGAGAGACTTCTCTGCAGTTAAACAGCTGATCACATGTTTGGGGTACACAGACAACACACTTCTTTTTTAGTGTAGAATTATTCTTTTTGCTTGTAGAATTATCACTGGTATGGAGGTTATACCGGGGAAGTAGTGGAAAATGTAGCCAATACCAGGGATCCTAGGAAGTGTCTAAACTTCATCTTTTCCTTTGCCCTTAGCAGGTGACTGTGGAAGAGGCTGGGCTAGGAAGAGATTGCTTCTCTTACGTATTTAGTTCATACTTCCTATCTGGGTATTTGGCAATAAATGACTCATTCTCTTTGTTTGTCCTAGTGTTGAAAAATTTTCCCATATGCCAGAGACAAAATGTTAAAATGACACAGTGTGAAATTGTAAAAAGTAGAAAAAGATGAGGTATGGACATAGTGAATGGAAGTTCAGCCCTTTAAAACTATTGGCAGAGTAGATTTTACATAGGCTTCAATTAAGGAGACTTGAATGTAAATTCTAGCTCTGCAGCTTACTAGGTAAGTGACTTTAGTCAAGTGATTTAATCTCTTTAAGATTTAGTTTCCTTCTTATAGGATATAATAATATAATTTTTCTTATGAGGTATTAGTTGAAATAGTATAAGTACATTGTAGCATGCAGTGATCCCCTAATAAATGTAGGTTATCATTACTACATTACTAGGAAAACAAAAATGCACCAGGGAACAAATGATATAACTGTCTTATTGATAACAGGGGATGGATTCTTGTGGACAAAAAATTTAGAATTGAATTTTCAAGGGGTCATCTCTTTCACCAGGTGTAATTAGGTTTGCTGTTATGGTAACAAATAATATGTCTGCTTATCTTCTTAAACCAGCATCATGGAACATTAATTAATAAACAGAATTTAGTGTATTTGTGGGGCATTTTATATTTTATGGAATCATTTGTATTATCACCTTCACAATGCTTGCCGCATTCTCAGACCACCTATTATGTTATTTTCTTAACATTTTTCTTAAAATTCACTTATCTTTTTAAAAACTTCATTGAAGTCTCACTTAAGCACATAATTTGTAAAATCATGGGTTTGTTGTGCAAGTTATGTTTTTCTAATGCACTCTGAAACAAATACTTTAAAAAGAGTTATACCTATAGTCCGTATACCACCCATAATCATCTCAAGTACTTCCAGTGAGATGTTATTGCACTTTGGAAAACACTAACATACATTATCCTCATTAGTTTTTATAATAGTTAAATGAGGTGAATAGAGAAGGCATAACTATCTCCATTTTAAAGATGAGAAAAGCAGGCTCATGGATAAAATATCATAGTAAATTGCCAGAACTGGTCCTGATACTCATGCTTTCTTTAGATCAACCCAATGCTCTTTTACTATAATTAACACCAACTTCTTTAAGGAATCTTAGAGCTAAAAGTAAAGCAAAATTTTATATATTTAGACCTGACTATTTTGTGGTAACTTGAATATAGGTCAATCTGAAAAAAAAAAAAAAAAAAAGAGGAAACAAAGAAACTGAGAGCAGATTACCAAGTTGTGGTAGGTTAGCCTAAGATAGCTGCTGGTTATCTTAGCCTTCTAGTATTCACAGCTTTGTGTCATCCCCCTCCACTTGAGTAGCGTGCTCCTACCAATAGAATACAGCAGTAGAGTAGATGTCACCTCTCTGATAAGTTTGCAGAAGATTGTGACCTCTGTCTTGCCAGAGTACTTCCTCTCTTGCTGGTTTTGATGAAACGGGCTGCCATAGGAGAGAGACTTACATGGCAGGGACCTGAGGGCAGCCTCTGGCCAACAGAAAGCAGTAAACAGATGCCCTTGGTTCAACATCCCTCAAGGAAATGAATCCTACCGACAGTCAGGTGTGTTAGCTGGGAAGCAAATGTTTCCCTAAGGGAGCCCTCAGATGAGGTCCCAGCCTTGGTAGACACCTTGACTGCAGCCTTGTGGGAGATTGTGAGGCAGAGCTATTCTCAGAATCCATAGGTGTTTTAAGCTATGAGTTTTTTTATGCGGGTGTGGGGGGAAGTGATTATTTGTTATTCAGCTATACATAAGTCTACAAGAGTCATTCCGGGAATGATTCAGTGGAGGTAGAGTCATGTGACTGTAGGTCCTAGGCACTGGGAGTTCTAATAGAATTGTGACATCTAACACTGGACACCTTTTCCTTCTCTCTTATTCTCCCATTTTTCTCCTTTCCCTTTTTCCTTTCCTCCTTCCTTTCATTCCTTCTACTTTTTTCTGTATTTTTAATTAATAGAGCAGTTGGAACCACAAAAGCAATGTCTGTATCTACAAAATGTCATTATTCATACTTTGTATCCACAATGCCCTACCTAGGGCTTCCTGCCTAAGAGGTGCATCTGTAGAAGGTGCTCAACAAAAGCATGGCTGTTGGTATTATTGAATCACTGATTCTCTTTTCCTCCACAGGTAATTTATAGCACTGACCTGTCATCAATACCACTTGCTGTCTTGGATGTGGAGATAATTTTTCCTGCTGGGATTCCCCTCTACAAAATTAAAAATATTGGGCACTAGGAAATAATATTCATGCTTTGAATTGTCTTTTCTATTCACACCAGGCGTCTCCAGCCCTTAGGCCACAGACTGTGGCCTTTGCGTAGTGAATAGAAAAGACAATTTAAAGAATGAATATTATTTCCTTGTGCCCAGTGTTTTTAATTTTGTACTGGTCTGTGGCCTGTTAGACACCAGGCTGCAGAGCAGAAGGTGAGCAGCAGGTGAGCAAGCATTACTGCTTGAGTTCCGCCTCCTGTCAGATCGGCAGTGGCATTAGATTCTCCTAGGAGCACAAACCCTGTTGTGAACTGCACACACAAGGGATCTGGGTTGTGTGCACCTTATGAGAATCTAACTAATGACTGATGATCTGAGGTGGAACAGTTTCAACCCAGCCCTCACCTCCTCACCATCCCCCGGCCAACCCCGCAGAAAAACTGACTTCTACAAAACCGGTTCCTGGTGCCAAAAAGGTTGGGGTCCATCGCTGCACTACACTACCTAAAAGATTTTCACTTTCACAGTGTTACTTGCTTCTGTTTTACATGCACAAGTAGCTAAAACTAGCCTTCTGGTAAATGGAGGGATGGAGCAGGTGGTGGGGGGAGGAGTACATACGGACAAATTTGAATCACAATTTCCTCACTGTATGCCAGCAAAATTTAATAATAGCACCTAAACATACACATGTATATGTAAATGAGTCATACTATAAAAACTTTTAACAAGTGCTGGCAAGTCAGATGGCAGACTTACCCCGAAACCTGCCACTCCAATAAAAACCTCATAATTAAAAACAAGGCTGTCCATAAAGTGTAACATATAATAACAATTATTTGCAACTGGTACGAGGCTAGATTAGAAAGTTAAAAGTTATCTTTCTCAGATAAAAATGCTTTTCCTATACAGTATGCAGATTATCATCCATACTTTGAGTAGTGAGATGCCGCTTGCTCCAACAATCAACACCTGCTGCCTTTGGTCCAAGAAGAGACTGAGGTGATACAGTTTCACCTGTTTTATAAGAACAACACTGGTGTTTGCCATCTATTGACAGAGTGCCTACTACGTGCCAGATGCCTTGTTGGCACTGAATGTGCTATCTCATTCCATTTTCTTAACACTCAATGAACAACCAACTACATTTATATTGCACTGAGGCTTAAAGTGGTTTACTGACTTGCCTAAGATGATACAAGTAGTAGGTGGCCAAAACAGGGTTTGAACCCAAGTATGCTTGATTCCCAAATCCATGCTTTTAAAAAAGACCAAAGGTGTAACTTTGATAAAAGACATGAAGTTAATGAATATATGAAAGCTGGTGAATAGCTACAGTGTGGTCTTAGACCAGATCCTGTTGAACATGTGTTAGGATAGATAAGTGAAGGTTCTTCTCTGTTGCTACCTGGTTCTCAATTGGTTATTACCTGATGTGCTTTCCACATTAAAATTCTATTATTTTGGCCTATAAATTCACCCACCCAGGCTTGGCTAAACAATGAAACCCTGAAATTTGGCATGTCGTTTTTTTTAGAGTGCCTCTATGGTAGGTGGTCAGAATGAAAATGGAATTAAAAGTTTTGTGAAGCTATAGCACTACTTTTTCATTATGTTCTTCCCTGACTTTCTGCCTTAGGTGTCTACTTTGGTGAGATATCCTGGGAGAGATTAAGGTGAAAAGAAGCTGAAGTTAGGATTGGGGAAGAGATGAAGCAGTCAATAAAATTCAAATTCTTATATCCTGAAATGCAACTATTCTTTCTCCAACTTGGTTTTTAAAGAGTGAAAGAAAGCTCTGTGCATGAACAGAATGTCTTAGGGTAGCTGTTAATAAAAAAATTGATGGTGGTTAACTCCCATTTCTTAGAATTTCATCATTCTTTGAAAGTATTTATCATACTCAATCTTTTAAAAAAAATCCTTAATAACATACTGCAGTGTAGAGGTTGGCCAACTTTTTCTATAGAGGTCCTGATAGTAGCTTGTGTTGCTTTTGCTGGCCATAGAGTTTCTTTAACAACTACTCACCTCTGCTGTTGTAGTAAAGACTCAGCCATAGACAACACATGAATGAATATCTATGTTCCAATAAGACTTTTTAAAATAAAATTAGGCAGCAAGACAGATTTGACATAAGGCTCATAATTAGCTGATCTGTGGTATAGTGAAAGGAGTTCAACTAGAGTTTGATCGTGGCTCTGCCATTCTAGTTGGGTATTTTGGAGAAAGCTATTTAATTTAGATTTGATGTAGTTTTCTTATATGTGAAATGGGGATAATAAAACATACTTCACAAGACTATTAGGAAGATTAAGCTATGTAGCTAAATAGAGCAAAATATTTGGCACCTATTAGATGCCTAATAAACGGTGACTATAATGATTATTATCATTACCGTATTATTTTAAACATTTCTCTTTGGTTTTTTAGGTTGTTTGTTGTCCAATGTATTTAGAGAAAGTAAGTGCTGTTGAAGGCAGCTGGAACTGTTTTGCTGGCTTATCATTGAAGTTCTAGTTATTGTTGGTGCTTATTTCATAATTATGAAACTAATTCTTTTGAAAAGAACTTGAAGCAGAGCAACAAGAACTAAGAGAGAACTAATACCATCCTCTCTCACTTCTTATTGCTCTACTTCAAGTTCTTTTGAAAAGAATTACATAGATATGGGTGCATGTGTTTGCTTCATTTCTTTATTTTCCTTGTTGGGTAATCGTGAATCTGTTGATTGGTGTCAAATATGGGTGTCACCTATCCCCATGACCATAAGCTTCTATTGACTTGAATTCAGACTATCCCTGGTGGCCCTGTAAGTGGGAAATTTTGGGTGTATCTAGCTTGGTCTGTGGTGCCAGGAGGGGGTGGATGCACCTGTTCTACTTGTGTAACGTTGGCGCCAATGTAGTGGTTGCTTCTCCGAGTGTTTGCCTGTGTCTGCTTTGTGAAAGGTCACTGGTTGATTTGAGCTACTAGGCTGTTTATGCCACATCCTGTGCATGCCATGCTGGCTTTCTTTCTGTATTGTTTCTAGAGATAAGTTTGGCCCATAGACGTCAGAGTCTGCGGCTTATAATAGATTTTTCTAGAAGGAGAAGAGGCCATGATCACATCTGAGGATCTTGAGTCATTGAAGACATGTACTGAATTAAAGATAATTTTTTGACTGAAGGAGAAAATTGCATCAATCACAGTGAAGGAGAAGCCACAATACAGGGCCTGGAGTGTTGTCTTAGCCACAGATGTAAGGGCTACAGTTAACAGACAACTTTCAGTTTCCACTATTGGAAGGGATGGTCAGTCTTTCCCTCTTCTCTTTCTTGAGCTCCATTTGTCATCCTTATTTTTCTCTCCTTTCTTATGAAGAATAAAGACAAATGGTAGCAGATTACCTTAGGCTGTTATGGGGCAGGGAATCCATTTAATAACAAAAACTAGGTCAAAAGTCTCACTTTTCTCTGTTTGAATTGAAATAATATTGTACGTGGGCTAATTACATTGAATGCTGTAAACATGAAGATAATGCTTGCAAAGTAGCTACAGAGAAAGAAAAAGCCTGAAACAACCAGTAGTGTTTAGGACCAATAGTATAAGTCTTCACACACTGCACATTTGGATAATACTGTAAGACACAATTTTTTGATAGGTTAAATAGCAAATCTAAGTCCTCCCAAATTATAAAAAAATTGTCATTATAATTCTAGAGATAAAACATAACAATGTGTAAGTTGCATCAAATAACAAAGTTAGTCTATAACCTAAATTATTTCCTCCTGTTTTTTTCACTTCTATGCAAATTTTTTTTACTTCCATGCTAGAGCTACCTCATTCTTTTAAAATTATGAGATATCCTATAATTTATTTATATTCCCCTATTAATATATTTTTAGCTTATTAGTTTACTTAAAAAGGTTTATATTTGCTTATGTAATGGCAGAGTTAGGAGTCACATGTCCATTTAACAGAGTTAGGAGTCACAGGTCCACCTAACAGAGGTAGGAGTCACATGTCCATTTAACAGAGTTAGGAGTCACATGTCCACCTAACAGAGTTAGGAGTCACATGTCCATTTAACAGAGTTAGGAGTCACATGTCCACTTAACAGAGTTAGGAGTCACATATCCATTTAACAGAGTTAGGAGTCCCATGTCCATTTAACAGATAGTGTATTCTTCTGAAACTCCTCTGCCTTCATGCAAACCTTTGAGAATGATCTCTTGAAACAAGGCAAAAATGCCTTTGAAGAGGTATTATAGATGTTCATATCTACTTTGTGTCTATTTCCATGACTTAGCTGCATTAGAGGCCCAGCTCTATAGTGTAACCCAAAATCCACCACAACTAATACCGTGGTTAGATTCTGGTCAAACAATTTGCTATTAATCCAGATGTAGGATAGGATTGAAAGGTGACTCTTCCACACCCTGATATCAGTGTACCAATTTGTGCATTCTTTCTCCCCTTCTTCCTTTACCACCCTCATATAATTATTTGTGTACTTGTCTGGCTTCCTCATTGCTCTGAGGGCAAGGATCATGTATGCCTTATTCATATTTGTATTATTCAAGGCTTCTACTATGGGTTCTACTATGGGGCCTGGCCTAAAGTGGTTGTTCAAGAAGTGTGTTAGAGAAATCATACATAAGCTAGAAATTCTCATTTGGATTCCTGTATCTGAACAACTTTCAGCTTCTTCAGTGGGATGAAGAAGAAAAATGAGGTTTAAAGTACATACTGTTCAGTATTAATGTAGAATTTAATAGCTTCCATGCAAGTGCAGAGTCCTCTGTTGTTTCCCAGTGTTAATCTCACTTCTATCTGTAGCCATGTCTCAATGCTGGGTGACTCTCTCTGGCATGTTTCGGCAAGACTCTACCTCGTTTGTGTAATGTACATTGGCTTCTAGTTTCCACAGGAATTGTTTATATGCATTTAATTTTAGCTCTTGGGCTATAACATGTCATTGTTCTTTTTACTTATCTCCTCTTACTTTTGGAAACAGGACAGGCATCTTCAATACTTGCTGTTCCTGTTTGGTATGCTCTTAGATTAATTTTAGCTTTGCTCTTCAGCTTTCATGATACCTCAGAACATTTTTCAGTCATATTTCCTGTATAAGAAAATAGAGACTATGTCACTTTGTACTTCCACAAAGGGAAGTACAGATTGAGGAGCATAATTTAATTCTTTCAGGGAACTCATATTTTGGTGTGAATGGAAATTAAAGCAAGGTATTTGGATTATTTATCTCATTTGATTGTTCTATATTCAATTTAGAGGATAATATATTAAGCTCTTATTCAGTTTTATTTATTACAGTCATAGTGAATCTGCAAAAAATATATCTGGGGCTTAGTTTTCATATTTAGGGGAAAATGAATACCCTAGAGAATAATAATAAACATTAGATAAAACAATGCTTTCCTAACAGTAGGCAATGAAAAACTGAAGATACTCAAAGCAGTCTTGCACAAGTGCTTTGAAAAGTCTCTTGCACAATTCTATTTCTTTATAGTACTTACACAATCATATTTCATAATGGATTTCTATAAACAATGTTCTTGACAAGGAGCTTAAAGATGCAAAACTAAAGGAAGCACTTTTGGCAGAAAAAACTTTTATATTTGCTTACTTCTACACTACAACAGACATAAAACTATGGACTTTTTCAGTGCAATTTTCATGTCAGTTCGACAGGAGACAGGAAATATGAAACACTGTAGGAGGTATGAGTTTGCCACCTAGAGGAGAGAGCTGAAATTCAACTGTTCTCCAATTTCTTTAGTATAATTCATTAATTAATTTACTCATTTAATTATTCAAAAATAATTATCTGCCAGGCTTAACTATTTTACCAGTGCATATTTGATAAACCTGTTCAAGATTTATGAGCTCAAAGAAACCACAAACTGTATCTTACTTTAATTGCTCAGCTGCCTCTTTAAAAAATCTTTTAAGAGAGTATAACACAAATATCTGAACAATTCTAAATATCCGTACTTAGGATGGACATTACTTTTAGCTCTTGCACTATAATAAAACTTTATTCTTTTGTACTAATTCTTTCTTTTTACTTTTTTAATGTTTAAGAAACAAGTTAGGTATGGACAAGATGTAATTTCTTCTGTCAAGAAACTCGTAGGATAATAGATTATTGATAGAGACCAACAATGCTGATACATTTTTAATGACAGAGATTATGTCTAGAAAAAAATCTGTCATTTGGTAAAGACAAACTATGCATATGTATTCCTTTGTTTCAATTACTTTAAAAAACAATTATTTATCTCCTTTTGTACTACAAGCAATATCTGGTGTAGTGTATGCATAGTAAGTATTCAAGAAATAGTAATTTCATTGTTGACTTGATTATTTTGGAGTGAAACTTAGTCTGGAAGAGATCCTAATGTTCATTTATGTGAGAACGGTTTGAATTAGGACGTGGAAATTTTTTCCTTGTCAATATTTATTTTTAATGGGTTTAGAATTTTAGAAAATGGGTTTAGGGATTTAGAAATTTATTTACTAAATAATTCTAGGGAACAGTACCTTAAAAATATTAAAATAACAAAAACTGAAAACCACATCTAATTTGTTAAGGCCAAGAATCATTAAAAAGGGATCCAAGGCTTTAGACTTTGTTGCTCAGTGGAACTAGAATCATGAATATCTCACTCAGAGGAAGCCATCTCATCTTAGTGGTTTAATCTCCTGTGAGTTTCCCATGTTCTCTCCCTGCAAGGACCATCTCAAATCCCTCAGTAGTCCTGTCTTTATGAAACTGGTATCATTTTTCTTTTAGCTTTTGTCCTTCACCTTCCTGTGGCAACAAGAGTCAATTCTCCATATATAAATACTCAGTCACAATTTTAGCTGTATCTTAATTGTGCAACATCTGTTTACTCTGTGTTTTAACATCTGTGTGGATAGCAGTGTTATAATATTTTGATTGTAAGCTTCTAGGAGGTAGAGGCCAGAATTATTTTCTCCATTTTTAGAATGAGAAAATACAGATCACCACAATCAAAGTAGAATGGCAGCTTATAGTAGGTATTTGGATGATTTATATAGTCTCTTAAAAAAACAGATTGTAGTAAGAAGTGGCTGAGCTATGGGACACTGCGTGGTTTTTCTGACCTCTTAGCTCCCAAATAAACTTTGCCAAATCTTCAGGCCTTCAACATTTTTTCACTCCATTTGTTATGGGCTGAATTGTGTTCCCCACAAATTCCAATATTGAAGTCCTAACTCCTAGTGCTTCAGAATGTGACCTTATTTGGAAACAGGATCATTGCAGATATAATTAGTTAAGATGAATCCTACTACCATAGGAGAAGCTCCTAACCATGGTGTCCTTATAAAAAGTAGAATTTTGGCCATGGAGACATGCACTGGGAGAATGCTGTCTGAAGACTGGAGTTACGCTGCTACAAATCACAAAATTAACAGAAGCTAGGGAAGAGACCTTGAATAAGTTCTTCTCTGTAGCCTTGAGGGAGAGGACAGGCCTGCCAACTCTAGTCTTAGACATCTAGCTTCCAGAGCTGTGAGACAGTTTCTCTTTTTAGGGTACTCAGTTTGTGGCACTTCGTACAGCAGTCCTAGAAGACTAGCCCACCACTCTGTTGATCAAGCAAGATTCTATGATCATATATCATCTTGTTTATTCCTTATCAGAATTCTTTGGTGTTATTAGTGCCATCTCTATACAAATTAGGAAATGGAGCCTCACAGAAATTAAATGACAAGTTCAAGGTGTCATGGCTATTTCATTATAGTGCCAGTGTTTGAACACAAGTCAGTTTGACTCCAAAGCATCATCACTGTACTCAATTCTAGTTCAATCCAGATGTTCACAAACAACCAGACTGTAGTGGAGATGTGGGTGGTAGGTTGAGAAGGAGATCATAACCAACATGAGACTATCAATGAAGCAGGTTGAGAGAAGTTTTATGAAGCCAAGTAACTGTGCAGGGTGCACTAGAGATGGTCAGATTGTTCATATATATGGATTTCCTGTCTTCTGAGGAATGAACTCCTTGATATTCCTGAGTTAGGCCAGTTTAGGCAAGAGTAAACAGAAGGTAAACAGAAGGCTGGAGACTATGCATGTGCATGAATGCCTCCTTTGCAGCTAGGTGTCTAACATCATGAACAGCCACACTCACATGAATACAGAGATACACAGTTTACACATTAATGCAACACAAAACTCTCATGCAGTCTGATTTAATCTTACTGACATTTCTGTCAGAGTCAGTATTAGCATCTCAATTATATTAATGAGGAAACTGAAATTTCAAGAGATTCCCCTGACTTTCCAGGCCACACAGTAAGCTTTGGTGCCAGAATGTTTCTCTAGGCTTTCTCATTTCAAGATAGTACTTTCTCAGTTCTTGATACTATTCTCACTGCCTGTAGAATCACATTTGGTTTCTCTGACTTTTCTTGGTCACTTCTGTGGTTTCATACCACTCCCTCTCTCTCACTAAACAACTGCCTGCAAAAGTAAAAAATCCCATGAAAACGGAAAACAAATGTACCAGAAAGGTTGATGGTATAAGAGATAAAACTAGGATAAAGAGAAGGTGTGTTGCAAAGTGGTGTCCTTTAATGCAACAGAGAAGTATATTGGGAGAAAACGAAGAGAGAAAAATAGACAATCTGAAGTGGGGAGAAGAGCAAATGCTACAGATATACCTGAACCTCTTCAGTAGGTGTGATCCTGAGGAGTTGGAGATAACAGCAATGAACAAAAATGAAATGCACTGTGGAAACTGTCTAGCTGTTGAGATCCTACTGTGAGTTATTTTTCAAAGTGAAAACTCCAATCAACTCTAGCTTATTTAGAGAGAGGACTTTGCCCCACTGTACCCAGAAAGTTTCTTGACAGTATTACACATGCATAGTAACCCTGAGATGATTTTTGTTTGCCAGGAAAACATATAAAAGGGAACATTAAACTTAGTCTAATTCTACTGCATAAACATGTGATAATGTGCATGATGACCTTCTATTGTAAATGGAAAGAGTTAAGCTCTCTTAATCCACTGCTGAAGGGTGAAAACACTTTCTTACGGCTTTGAACTTCAGTTGAAGTCTTTCTGAAAAAACACTACAGTCTGTATCTTCTTTACATTTGAAGATACTTTACATAAAAAACTAAAGCAGTCTGATGTATGTTTTCACCTACTTGAGAAAGAAGCTCACAGACTCCAAAGCAACTGTTATATGTTTTGAGAAAAAAAATTCAGAAATCACCAGAAGCAATAGGGAGTGGCTTTGATTCCTGTTCTTTTATTTATGAGTAGCTAAAGTTCATATTTCTCAATATACTATAATCTCAGTATAATTGGCCAGATTCCATGGTGGATAATTAGATCTAGCTTACCAGGGGCAGATTTGGATGGTGAGAGCAGTCACGCTGTTCTGGGAATATGTTAGCCAAGTTTAGTATGTTTTACATGAGTTGACAGACTCACCCCTCTTGCTGAAGGACTAGCCCAGCAGGTTCTACGGGTGAGATCACTGCTAGCTCATTCATTGCTGGGCCTGGTAGGCACAAGAGGCCAAGAAATTAATAAGGTGAATTTGGGCTTCAGAAGTTCTCTTTCCTATTTTCTTTCCCAAACTCTTTCTTCCAGCTGTCTAGGGGCTGAAACATTTATTCATACATTTATTAACTAACTCAACAAATACTTACTGACCATGCTTCAGGCACTGGGCACTAGAAATATAAGAAAGAACTAGACATTTTCTGCCTTCAGGGGTCTATGAACAAATAATTATAATACTCAGTGAAAAATATTACAATTCACAAAGCTCAGTAATCCAAATCCTTATTATTTCTGTCCTTAAAAAGCAGAAAGTGAAAAATGCTCTTTACAAGAGGATGGCATAGAAATGTATTTATGCATTGCAAGAGGTAAAATTAATAAATGCATGAAGACTGGTTCATCTGTCTGGTTGTGAGTTAGGAATAAATCCCACCCTCCTTGAAGTATCCAGACTCCACCTTGCCCCACAGCCACCACATGGCGCAATGGAAGCTCCAGTCCAGGGGGGTCTCCATGCATGCTGTCTTTGGGTGTCTTCAGAGTGTTGTTTCACAAGTACTCAGACCCAACAGTAAGATTTTAAAAATTGTCCATAATATTAACCTTGCCATTATTACATTAAAGAAAGCAAAACAGATATCACTGAATTTACTTCTTAAAAAACCTTGTTTCTGCAAAGTTTCTTAATTTCTGACTCTTGTCACACAATCATACAAGAATGGCTATACTTAAACCCTTCTAATCAATTATATCCATAATACATATGACTGAATGATAAGTTTTCATGACTGTGAAATATATACATGTTTGGAGAATCTATTTACAATAGATAATCCTGTTAATAGGCTGTCATTGTAACACTGTTTATGCAGGAATTGTAATTCCATCTGTTTTTATTTTTAGCATCTTTCCTCCTTATTCCCCAAATTGTAAAGTGCTATCAGGTGTGTATTTTATTTGGTTTTGATTCTTTAGGTTATCTGTAGTTATAATAGCCATATCCATTATTCATTTAGCAATAATTTATTGAGTGCTACCATGTGCTTAGATTTTTCCAATGTTGTGAAGGATGATTGGCTAAAATTTTTCCACTTTTATTAGTAATTTGGGAGTTTTTGCTTTCCAAGGATTTTAGTCACTGGTAAAGGCTGTCTCATACTCATAGGTTTTTCTCTACTAAGAAACATATGATGTTGAATAAGGTATGAATTATAACTTAAGGCTTTTTCACATTCTCTGCCATTATATGATTTTTTTTCTTATGAAGACTATGTGTCCTCAAGAAATTTATAATCTAGCAGGTGAAAGATTTGCTTCTTTCAAAATGTGACTCTAATTCCCCCGACTCCTTATGTTGTGAAAGCAGTTGTTTATGCTTTATTTCATTGTTTTCCAAACTGTAGTTATTTATGTACCATCCTCATGATTATGCTGTTCACATACTACCTGGACTGTTATGCTTCTGAAAATGTACCGTGATTTTAAATTTAATTACATTTGTTTAATAATAATAATAATATCTGTTAAATCACTAGGTTGATGTGCTAGTTATAAAATTTTAAATATACTTTAATATAAATATGTTACTACTAAATTATTTTTTTGTCTGTATGTATCCAAAATCTTGCCTTTAGTACTACACATATACTTTGGGAAGGTGTACCCATGATAGTCACCTTCAAGAGTGAGTAATGGCATTTATGCAGCCAACAAACATATGAAAAAAAGCTCATCATCACTGGTCATTAAAGAAATGCATATCAAAACCACATCGAGATACCATCTTATGCCAGTTACAATGGGGATCATTAAAAAATCAGGAGACAACAGATGCTGGAGAGGATGTGTAGAAATAGGAATGCTTTTATACTATTGGTGGGAGTGTAAATTAGTTCAACCATTGTGGAAGACAGTGTGGCGATTCCTCAAGGATCTAGAAATAGAAATACCATTTGACCCAGCAATCCCATTACTGGGTATATACCCAAAGGATTATAAATCATTCTGTTATAAAGACACATACATATGTATGTTTATTGCAGCATTGTTTACAATAGCAAAGACTTGCAACCAACCCAAATGCCCATCAATGATAGACTGGATAAAGAAAATGTGGTACATATACACCATGAATACTACACAGCCATAAAAACGGATGAGTTCATGTCCTTTGCAGGAACGTGGATAAAGCTGGAAACCATCATTCTCAGCAAACTGACATAAGAACAGAAAACCAAACACCACATGTTCTCACTCATAAGAGGGTGTTGAACAATGAGAACACATGGACACAGGGAGGGGAACATCACACACAATGGCCTGTTGGGGGATAAGGGGGTTAGGGGAGGAATAGCAAGGGGTGGGGGGGGATTGGGGAGGGATAACATTAGGAGATATACCTAATGTAGATTACGGGGGGGATGGATGCAGCAAACCACCATGGCACATGTATACCTATGTAACAAACCTGCATGTTCTGCACATATACCCTAGAACTTAAAGTATAATAATAAAAAGTAAATAATTAAAAAAATAAAAAAAGATTGAGTAATGGCAAAAGAAAATAAATGCAGCAATAATGATGGTGACCATAGCAATGGTAATAAGAGCTATTATTTATTGAGGACTTTACATATGTCATTTAACTTTATCTTATTTTATCTTCAAAACAACTTTCAGGCATGAATATCAGAGAAATATAAGGCAAAAGGGCAGGAAAGAAGGAACAGTGGAAGTGACACTGTTTTGCCTAGGGCAGCTATAACTAACACAATATGATGTTTTAGTATTTGTACTTTTTTTTTTTAAGTCAGCTGAGATTTCACACCTGTTTATTTTATAAAATTTGGATGTGATGGTGGCAAATTAACATAATAATCTTTAGCAATTATTATGGAACAAATTAGTTAAAAATTGTAAAATGCTTAGAAACAGAGTAGAATATCCTAGGTGTTTCCTATAACTAAATTATAAAATGATTGCTCTGATTATTTTTCATAGTAGTTCAATTAAAGTGTGACTTTGGGTCTGTTAGTATATATGAGTGTGAATGCTCTGGAGGTTTGATCCTTGGCTTTCCTGTATAAGTTCATATATATTTTTGTTATTATCCTGTAAATAACTGAATTATAGTATAGTGACTCTGTAAAAAACACTTTAGTTATAAACAGTCTTTGGTGTGAAGTTAACATTAAAAATTTTTATATTTCCAGAACCTGGTTTTTACCTGTGAAAATCAATGTATCCTTCTTTTAATCTTCTGCATTGGTTTTTTTATAGCTTGATGAAATATGACATACTTCTCCTTCCTCCCCCTCCTTCCTGTGCCTCTATCCCCACCATTTTTTTTTCTATTCCTCTTGGCATCTGGATTTCTTTTTCTGCCAAATGAGTCAGTTAGAGAGGAAATGTTTAACCCACATTTGTCATCTTGGCTGGGAAAAGAAGTTTGAAGGCAAAAGGTGCCTGAATATGTTTCATTAGGATGCTGACACAACCTTTTTGACTCTCTCCTGAGAATACTACTGTATATTCAAGTTACAAAGTGCTAAATGATCCACTTCCACCATGCATACATTTCGCATGATTAATACTTTATAGCTGTTTTCTTTGAGGACAAACATTTTCCTTTGGAAAAATATTATTTATTTGTGTGTATGTATGTGTTTATTTTCTTTTAATATGCGGTCTCCTTCAACAAAGGATTTGATTTTACATACATGAGTAATAGGATTAAGAGGCTAAAGGAAAAATAGGAGAAAGGGAAATATGAGTACAGTGATAAAGTAAAATGAATTGCTTGTATTCTAACAGAATAGCTACTATCTGTTGATTGTTTATTATATATTAGCCATTTAATCAAAATATCTAGTCTAATGAAATAGTCACTGTTTTGAGTTTGTTTAGATTTAGTAGATGTAGAAACTGAGACTTAGAGAGGTTAATTTACTCAACTCCACGTTGCTAATTAGTGGTGAAAGTGGAATTTGAATCCTCTGTTTTCTCACCCCAGCATATCATCACTATAACCCTTATAGTTTGCTTTTGGCACAAATATTCATTATTAATGGAGATGCAAAGTATTACCTCAGCAAATGTACTAATGGCTTAGCTTCACTAAATTACTCAATTTTTTTTCTAACCATCTATACATAGGAACCAAAATAGGCTGGGGAAGCAGTAGTTGTACTGGGGGCGGCTGTGGTGCTGATGAAGGAAGTGGTGGAATGCATAGGTGCCCATGCTTTTTGTCACAATGAAGATCAGAAAGTATATCACTTAAAGTTATCCTTGGGGGTCTGTATTCTTCGCCAAAAACTAAATAAATGTATAGACTTAGCAATATACTATAAAAGTGAAGATATAAGCAGTATAAAATCCTACCATAAAGCAAGTTGTTCAAGATTGTGGTCCAACCTCTTCAAAATGCTCATAAATCAGAAGGCAAATTTATTAAACAATATTTTATAGGTACATATAATAATACCATACAAATTGGACCTAAAATGAATTCACTCACTATATTAAATATTAAACATTAAATGGGCAGCAACTTTGTTTGCACTGGACTAAGACTATAAGAAGAAAATTTGGGGCAAGCTGAAGAGTCCAGGTCTCTTGAGAAATCTTTCAGCTTCTTTTCCTCCAAATGAATTTCTCTGTAGCAAATGGAAACCATCCAAATGATTCCCTAGCTACCTCAAAGTACTGTAATTTGTCTACTTTGCAAATTATGGGGGTATATCTAGTAATAATTCAAGAAAAATGCACCAACTCCCATTATGTCATAAGTACTGTGCTAGGAACTTTATGCATATCATTTTGTTTGATTTTAATAGAAACTTCATGAAATAAGTCATCACAATAAATCACCATTTTAGATATTGAGAAACCACAGACAGATTAGAGAAGTTAAATAATTTTCCCGTCAAAGACCACATCAATGATGAAGACAGAATTTGAACTTACGTACCTAACCAATGGACTACCTGCATGCCCTGTCAAGGAACTGCTAAGGCTGTCATAGAGACTAGACTGTGTATAAATAGTTGTTTCAAGAGAGAAAAAAGGCAGGAGGATCTAGGGAATAGGTTTAAATCAGGCATTGGCATCTGTACTAGAACTGAGAGGTGGAACTATTACTGTGTTCTATTTACTGAGTATAGGTATATCATATTCGATGTATTTCTCTGCTCCATACACTATTCAAGGTGATAAAAGCGTTTAGGAAGAGGGATTAGGAAATATCGGCTTTGTTTAGGTCATAGCCCAACCAAAGGATTAATTAACATTTGCCTCTTTTTTTTTCCTACATCCAGCCTCCCTTTTGATGAGAAGAATAAGCCTCATTCTGATTCAACAGCGAGATCAAAGAAAAGACTTCTGTTTGCTGGCCATCAGATACATGTTATCTGTGTTTAAAGAATTGAAAAACACACATCAAAGGAACATTCTCTTGGAAAGAGAGGTAATGAGATACAGTGAAAGAGAATAGAGATTCTTTAAATCACAGAGACCTAGGATCAAATCCTGTGATTAACACTTTTTAGTAATGTAGCCTACTTTATTTCTTTGAGCACTGGTTTATTTTTCTGAAAAATGACGGTGATCTAAATTACCTAAAATGCAACTCATGACAATAATAGACATGAAATAAATAGTCTTTCATCTCCCTTCTTTGCTCAAGCACTGCTCTGCTCTTCTCATCCCCTTTCCTTTCCTTTGTTTTTCCTCTTCATTTTGTCTGTACCCAATAGTTTTCCCCAAGCCCTATAACTATGTATATGTATATTGTTGCAGCAAAATGTATAAAGGAGACACTCATTATTTGCATCCATTTATATGCTGATATAAGTATTTCATCCTCAGAAGTTTCAGAGTGATGCTGGTGATTTGGTGAGAAAGAAGCAACTATTTCTGTGATTTAATTTCAGCATGAGCATTGAAGAGGCTACCCTTCACTCTTTTACTACTGTTGATAACTCCATGCTTCCAAGAACTAACGGGTTGAAGAACTTAGCACTTGTGATGGATTAGTCAAGCAAAAATTATGAAGTGAGTAATCTATAACATTATAGTATATTACAAATACTGAAATATATTAGAGTAATTATGATTCTTATAGCTCATTTATACTGTACACAATTCCTTCCATCATTTTATGAAGATGTTATACATATACATAATGAAACATAGCTAATTAGATACAAAGAACATAGAACTAAATGACTATTTTCTAAATATTTTCCCTCTAAGGAGGTTTTGCAATCCAGCTTTGCTGTGGTTAGACCCTGTGGATGAGAAAACATTCCTTTTTTTTTTTTTGACAGGGACTCATTCTGTTGCCCAGGCTGTAATGCGGTGGTACAATCATGGCTCACTGCAGCCTCAACCTCTTGGGCTATAGTCGTCCTTCTGCTTCAGCCTTCTGAGTAGCTGGGACTACTCGGTGTGCACCCCTATGCCCGGCTAATTTTTGTATTTTTTTGTAGAGATGGGTTTTCAGCATGTTGCCCAGGCTGATCTCAAACTCCTAGAATCAGGGGATCCACCCACCTCAGCCTCTCAAAGTGCTGGTATTACAGGCATGAGCCACTGTGTCCAGCCTGGATGAGAAAACATTGAGTTGGAAACCCAAAAGATGACATAAATAATTTGGTATATTTTAGAGCTGGATTTCAACAACTTTTCAACACTGTCACCCTGTAAATGTCTTTCTGTCCTAATCCCATTGCCCTTGCACTCAGCAGAAGTGTGTAGCTCTAAAGCGGATTCTGGTATGAAATATCTCAGCTGGGAAAGACTCTGAAAGGGAGAGCTCTGGCTAAAGTGCTTATACCAGACAAAGCTCCTCATCATATTAGCCTAACTCTCCCAATCCTGCATTTCTCAACAAAGCTTTTTCTTCTCTTTCACATAACTCCTGTGGAATAATTTCCACTGAATTGCATGGAAGAGGCTGTTCATGGGGCTTGTCTGGCAGTTAAGAGGTTTCTATTGGATTTTTTCATTTTGCAATCAGTTTCATACATTTACATGTATGCTTTTCTTGGACTCATAGTTTATTCTCAGGTCTTTTAGAGTTTTTTAGAGTTAAATATCTTTCTTCTTTTAAGGTCTTACTTTTTTTTTTTTTTTGAGTTTTATGGGAGATAACCAGTTTCCAATCCATATCAGGGGAAAAGTAGGACAAATGAATGAAATTTGTAACCACTTTGGATGATGGAATAAGACATTTGGGAGAACACAGGAGAGGTAGGGAGGTTAGGGGAGGGATGGCTCTGTGAAAATTTTGCGTTACTCTTGCCTGAGATCTACTCTTCTGTCATGTTGGTGGCTGTTCTGACAATAATAAATATTTAATGGCAAACTTAGTCTTCTAATTTGAAAATGGAAATCATAACAGTTGTCGTCTCATAGGGATAGTATGAGACGAATTAAATAATCCATGTAAGAGGTATAGTACTATGCTTGCCGTTTTGTAAGAGCTCAACAAACATTTGCTTTTTACCTATTAGTATCAATCTTAATTCTAAAATTTTATTTTTTAAATATTTTCCAATGGTGTTTCTAAATAATATCTAATGATTAGGTTAGTACACCATGTGGTTCTTCTATGGTTCAAGCATTATTGTTAGGTGTGCTGGAATCCTTTCCCAAGTCAGTACTACTTTCTAGAACAAAACTGGGGAGACCTATTTGAAATGTATCTAACTCCAAAGAAACCATCAGAGGTAACAGGTGTGGGATATGTTAAACAACTTTTTAGATATGAATCCTAATTGAATAAAAGTTGCCAAACAGCTCATTCCCAATATCTGAAGAAGAGTTTTAGTCTAAATGGAATGGCTGGAGAGTACAGGAAAAGTTCTTTCCTGCTCTGTCTAAACACAAGCCTCTGTGACATTTATCAAAGAAATGCAGCCCTTTAAAGCTGGATGTAAGTCCCAAAGGTGCTTTCCTCATGAAGTTTTTCTGTCCTCTGCTTTTAGAACCCTTTCTGCACACTGCTACCTCTGTGTTACCCTCCAGTACATCTGCTCTTACACAAGGGACCATACAGGGACTGGCCCACACACCAGCCAGGGCACATGGGCCAACTTTTAACAGCAAAGGAAAATGCTAAATCCTACAGTAGGGGCAGAAGAGAAAAATAACGTTCTTCAGAGAGCTATGATGGCTCTGAGTAAGATCAAGGACCCTGATGTAAGACACAGCTGAGTCTGAATCTCAATTTCAATGATAAATTTGTTTATACACTTAAGGCATCACGTATAGTATTGTTAAATAATAGATATTTTACAAGCTTGTAACTAAGAGAAATAAAAATAATGTCTGTAAAGTGTTTCATAGATTGGCCAGCATGTAGTAAACATTTAATAATTAGTAGCCATTATTATTTTTCCTTAAAATATTTTTTTCTGGCTTCTTAGCAATCCTAAAATTCAGTGTTGTGTAGACTCCATGGCTAGGACTTGCAGAAGAAAAAATTGTCTGAACAATTTAGACATTGCCTTTTTGTCCTCAAACCAAGGGATAAATTTTTATTTGAAAATATCCAGATTGTCCATATCACTTAACCAGTTAATTACCAAGTCTGTATTTCTCTTTTATGCAATTGGAAAACATTAAAAAGTTGAATGTATGTACTGTACGCATACATGCATACACATAGACTTAAGTACATTAATGTGTATATACCTTCTATAGCACTTAGCTCATCTGTTCTTTCCTATGATGTTTTCTATAATCCTGTGAGGTAGGTTTTATATTATCCTATTTTATAATTAAAGGAAAAGGGAACACAGAAAAGCAGCCTGATATGGCCAGAGGCCTTGCAAGTGTTAGGTAAAGAGTCAGGGGAGTCCTGACCTCTTTTCAGTTTTTCTTCCTCCGTACTGCTGTGATGACTGTGGAGGTGAAATACTTCTTTGACTACCAAAGAACACCCGGCTGAAAGGTAACCAAAGAAAGGAGTATTTGGGAGCAGCATGGCTGAAATCCAGTTAAAAGTTAAAATCCTGTTGGGCAATTTCTCATTAATTGACAGCAGGAATTGTTGTCACTGCCCTGTCTAGCTACTTTCAAACGGTAGGGATGTTACCAAGAGCTCCCAGTGAATGCTTCCTAGGGGAGCAGTGATTGCTTTGGCTAGCTTCTGCTGTAGCAGTTTTCCGGTGGTGAAAAGTCTGTAGTAAGACAATTGGAGGTGGTAATCATTTTCTAATAACCACCTCAGGCTTTTGGCACCTAATTATCTGGCACTGTCTAGGGAAGCTCCTTATGCTACCTTATGCTTATTGTCAAGTCAATCTGCTTATCTAATTTTGCTGGGAAATATGATATCACCCTTCAAATAGTTCACCTCAGTGGGATCCAGTATGTGCCCTGCAAAGTGCTCAAGGAAGAGTCTGATCGGCTCTGACAAGCAAACAGCAGAAAGAAATTCTGGGAAAACGGCCACTGTTTTTGCAGCTTTTTCACTGTGTTCCATGGTGTTTGAAATCAGAATGTTGAGTTAATGACACAAGGAAACACTTGGATGTTCATATTGTCTACTTGGTTTGCTGAAACCTCCCAAGGACTGGCTTCATCCTGTTTGAGAGTCCATTCAACTGTAATTTCCACTCCACTTCCTGTGCAGGCCTGCCTGTGGTTTGTGGGCTGTACATTTCATCTTGCTCCTTTAAGGGGCCCCCTGAACTGAAAATGAAAGAGACTTTTTGTTGCTTCTGCTACCTGCTTATCGTCCAATCCCAATCTCAGGTTTTCTTTTTCCCTTTTTTTAAACCCGAGTAGCACTTTTCCAACTTGTGTGTAGGTTTTTCTTTCAGTTCTCTGCTCTTCACAGTAATTAAACAAGAGTTAGTCTCCTTTTCCAAACCTTGTTTTTGTAATACCTTTATTCCTAAAGAGTTATGCTTATAAGATTAACATAAATATGTTAAACTTGGTATTGATTTGATGATTTCATAAACTCCAGACTCGTTGAAAGTTTGCAGGTTTTTGTAAAAGGACTTGCTTAAAATCTTTGCTAATCTACCTGAATTTTCTTCCAAAGGCAGTTGTATACAATATTTCTTAAAACTAATTCTCTACATTTGCAACTTGGCAGCATCCCACTGGGACTCTGGAGGGTTGACAAATCATGGAGAGTAGGTCTTCATATAGGGAAGTATGAAAGCTCTGTGTGGTAAAAACTACTTAAGAAGGCTCTAAATTTAATAAGAAGTTGGAGATTTTTGTGGAGACTCATAAAATGCATCCTTTATATCAGTGAAGTTTTTGCTTCTAGGTATATTATACTCATGTTGAACATTCCAGAGATTTTGTTTTCAGCCTGCATATACCATGTATATTTATTATCTGGATAGATAACTTAGACATATACATTTAAAG
This sequence comes from Ateles fusciceps, assembly GCA_036589455.1. Lineage (NCBI taxonomy): Eukaryota > Metazoa > Chordata > Mammalia > Primates > Atelidae > Ateles > Ateles fusciceps. Next base: position 7,809,657 of record JAZHEH010001606.1, on the reverse strand, counting down.
GAGTTTGCATCAGCTGCTGCTAGGAAGCTTTTCTTGTGTTAGTTAAGATCCTGTGAAACAGTCCTTGACATTTCACTAGCTGCACGGTTTGCAATAAAATCTACTTTAGCCTGAGGTTAAATGAAGACTGTGGTCCTCACAGCATGGCGGAGGATCCTGGTGGCCAGACAAAGGAAACTCCTCATTCTCATTTCTGACTTCCTCACAAACTTATTAAGACCTTAATTGAAAAACTTACTGCCTCTCTCACCAAAATATTGCAAGTTTTAATAAGTTTCCCCCAACCAAGAAATACAGTTACAATCCCTTTATTACTTTTTTCAGTGCCCTTGAAATTTTCAGGTTGTATGAGAGGCTTCAATGTCAGACTCGCCAAGTGTTTTATATACAGAGCCCTGCATGGTCCCTAGAGCATAGTAGGCACTCAGTGAAAGAAATGAATGAATGAATGAATTCAAAGTTAGAATCACATTTTAGTGACTTAACTGTATATTTTCAGAGTATTGTAGTGTTTAAAAAGGGTCAATGATAACATGTTTCTACTGGAGATGCATGACAAATATATTTAACACTTGTCAAGAAGGAGGAATTTAGCTTCTGTCATTCGATCTAGGTTTTCAGTTACAGAAGCATTGAGAATTCCCTGTGGCTGGATAAGGGCAAATCTTTAAGGCAAGTTGAAGACCCAGGCTGCCCATGTGGACATCAATACTCCCACAGAGCACTCGCCATCAAGAAAAGTGTGGGCTTGCTGTCTTTTCATCAAAACTCCTAGAATTTGGCTGACTGCCTGGTTTATCCCAGGACATTAGTCAGCCCACAAATCCCACATTTGTTTATTCAGTCCAGAGCAAGTGAATGCTGCCATTCTCTCATCTCCTTTGTTGGCAACACTTTGTTAACCTGAATTGAGTTCTGCAACACAAAATGAAGTGACTAATCTTTTGAGGGGTTCCCCCCTCCCAGGTTCTTGTATGAGCAATTAAATCTATATACCGCAAAGCCCCATTCTGTCGTTTTTTCTCATGCTGCCCCTTTATTCTGATGATTTCACATTGTAGTTCATGAAACTAATACCTTCTAGAGTGTGGTTGAACTGGCGCCACCATTAAGAAAAGGGGTTTCCAAACTTTTTAGTTTTGTGAGAAAATGTTAGAGGAAGAGTGAGGTTAGGTTGATTATTTATATTTATATAGTCTGTGAATTTGCAGTAATTATCACCTTATACTCTCAAAAGTATTCTAGGTCTGAGTATGTGAGTCTGAAAGTGCAGGAAGTAGGAATGTTAGCACAAAACAACTGGTTTGGAATATCACACAGTTAATACAGGATAGATCTGCAGTATGGACCTAAACAGAATATGTATTCTTTATCACTAAGTTATTTATCTATCTACAAGTGTCTAAAAAGACCTGGACTTTTTAGCAAAAGTTTGAGAATCTAGGTTTCTAAGTTTCTATTGACCATGAGTGAATAGTTTTAGAAGACAGTTGGGGGCAACATAGTACAAGACAGAAGAGGGGCTGAAGAAAATAATAAAGCTGAACATGTTTGCCATAGGCCCCAGCTGTTTTTCAGCATGTTTCACCTGGCAGCTTGGCAAATAATTCTCATTGATCATTAGGTCTGTGGAAATTCTATGTGGTTCATAAAGTTTTGGCCCTGACTATGTGTACCATTGATAACTTGTTGTTCTCTCTCCTTCTTCCCTTTCCTCCAGCTCGTAGCCAGAGCTACCTAACAGATGACTTCTTTCTATCACTCTCTTTCTTTCTAGTGTAAAAGAATGCAAGTATTTGTCACATAGGATTATAAAAATATCAAATGATAGGACTGAAAATCAAATCAACATCTTTCCTATGTGAAAACCTGTGTTCTTTCTGCTCTACTGCTTGACATTTAATTTTAATTTTAATTTAACTTTATTTGTTGTTGTTGCTGTTTTTTTCTTGAAGCAGAGGCTCACTCTGTCTCAGCTCACTGCAACCTCCGCCTCTCAGGTTCAAGTGATTCTCCTGCCTCAACATTCCAAGGAGCTGGGATTACCGGTGCCTGCCACCATGCCTGGCTAATTTTTGTAATTTCCATAGAGAGGGGGTTTCACCATGTTGGTCAGGCTGGTCTCGAACTCCTCACCTCAAGTGATCTGCCCGCCTCCGCCTCCCAAAGTGCTGGGATTACAGGTGTGAGCCACCTTGTGTGGCCTGCCTGACTTTTTAAAATGATTAAACTCACATTTATTATTTATCAGATGCCTCTACCACTTTATGTTTCTAAAATTTATTTACTTTTTATTAAGGTATAGTTAACAAATAAAAATTGTATGTATTTATTGTGTAAAGTGGAATGTTTTGATATATGTATACATTGTGAAATGGTTAAATCAAACTAAGGTATCTGTCACCTCATATACATGTCATAGTTTTGTAGTGAGAACATTAATGATCTACTCTCTTAGCAATTTTTAATATTCTGCTGTCTGACTTATAACCCAAGGCTTGGATTAGGACAGTCTTTGTAGCTTAGTTTTAGGTTCAGGGATCACAAAAGTTGTTCTATCCTTTGGGCTTTTGCAACTTGCTATTTTCATAATGAAGATCTGGGGGGAAAGATTAGTTTAAATGGTTTTTAAAATAGCTATTAGCTCAGGACATATTCAGCCAAGGCAGGATAAGTAGTTTTGCCAGCATTCTCCTGTAGGTTTTTCTTCCCCACAGTCTTTTTTAGAAAGATAACTTTTAAAAACCTTCGTTTTCTGTGATTAATCTCTTTCACTATTTTTCTATAGAGGACCAGGAATATGTGTCAATAATTCTTGGGCCTGGGTGCAGGTGATCCATGTGCTGGCAGACAGAAATCCAAAGTGACAAAAGAGGTTGTCCTTTGAAAATACTTTTCCTGGCTTATGTTCTATATTTTTGTATTTGATTCAGTGAAAATGTTTATTGAGGACTTACTACATACCAGACACTCTAATACATTATGAGGATTTGGGGGACCTATATTATAGTCCATTTGGGATACAGGAAGGATGAATAAAGAATACAAACAATTATAGTACAAAACAGAATAAAATTTGGCATGCAATGGGCTATCCAATAGTATGGAGGAAGAAAGTATATTTTATTAGTGGAGTTAGGAAATGTACTCCAAAGTTGATGATATCTTGATGGGTCTTGAAGGATAGATAGAATTTTGACAGATGAGGAGGTATTCCAATGCAGAAGAATAATAGCAAAAGCACAGAGGTGAGAAATTGGAGGGGAACTGTGACAATTACCACATAGAATAGAGGCAGGGAAATAAAGGATGGCTAGGTTTATATAGTGAGCAGTGAGCTGCATGGACACAGTTGACTGTTGTCTCCTTCTTGAACCCGTGCTTACTCTAGAGTCATCACCTCTCCTGGCTTTCTGCCAATCTTCCTGGCCACAGTTTCTCAGTCTTCTTTTCTGGCTGTCTTCCTTGGCCTGAATGCTACACGTTGATGATGTCAGCTTCAGTTTTTGTATGCTCTCTTCTCTTTAAGTTGCCATCATTTAAATATCTTTAAATGTAATCTACATCCAAGTGACCTCCAAACCAGTAACCTTGCCCATGACTCATGTCCTGAACTACAGATTGTATATCAAAATTTGCATGTTCTTCACATGTACCCCAAAACCTAAAATGTAATATAAAAAAAAACTGTCTACTCAACATCTTCACTTTTTATGTCTAAATCTCTATGTCTAATTTAGAATTCTTGATTCTTTGCTTTTCCTCTATGCTGGAAATCCTGTTCTTACCAGTCTTTCCCCATCTTAATTAATGAACTTGCCATCCACCTAGTGGCTTAGTCCTCAAAAATAGGGGTTAATCTAGACTTAGTCATTTTTCTTACCCTTGCCATATAATAACATATTATTTTGAGTTTCCCTCTACCAGACCCCAAATAGGTAACTGCTGTTTTTGTTATAAGATAGTAATATTTGCCTCTGAGTGTATGTGAATTACTTTGATAAAAATAAATATATTTAAAATATTAATTTCACAGAGATTGTCTCTTAATTTTTTTTCCAGAAGTTAACTCATAAGTTGTTGAGTAGAGCCATGTATTCTTCAGGTACATTAGAATTTTCTTCTATCTTTCAAAAGAGCCTTCACATTCTCTTGCCTTACAGACTCAGGTGCTATGGATTAGATACACAAGTACATGTTACTGTATATCTATTATACAGTGAACATAACAGTTATGATTGTGATCTTCCAAAGCTTATATTTTTAATAAAAATTAATTAAATATTCTGAGCCAATGAATAAAGATAGATGCTGCATTGCAGCACCTAGTCAAAAGGATATTTCTGCTGGCCACACTAGGGAAGACATAAAAATATAGTTGTAGAAAGTGATATAGTATTGGCCAGGTACAGTGGCTCACACCTGTAATCCCAGCACTTTGGGAGGCCAATGTGGGCAATTGCTTGAACTCAGGAATTTGAGACCAGCCTGGACAACATGGTATAAACTCCATCTGTACAAAAAACACACAAAAATTACCTGGGTGTTGTGATGGGCACCTGTAGTCTCAGCCACTTGGGAGGCAGAGGTAGAGGACTGTTTGAGCCTCGGAGGTGGAGGTTGCAGTGAGCTGAGATGGCGCCACTGCACTCCAGCCTGGGTGTTAGAGTGAGACCCTGTCTCAAAACAAAAGCAACAACAAAAACAAAACTAGTGACATAGTATTGAAAATAGATTGCCTGTCACTTGCTTCATGGCCAATTCATATGTAATTTTCAAAATAAGTTCATTTTAGAGGGTACTGACAAGTTTCTGTTTATTTATTTATTTTTCTTACATTCATTTCTTCTCAGTCTCTTCAGTGAACAGCTTCACTGATATCCAAAGTGTGAAGAGAGATACCAGGGAAAAACATGGACCTAACACAGGACAAATGGAATTATTAGAAACATTTTCCAGAAGAACACTACTCTGTGGCCATTTGAATCTTTGCTTCTTTCTAGGTTTGACAATGAGGCTATCATATAAGCCTAAATGTAAACAGAAAGAGGTTGAATCAGCCAGGATAAACCCAATTATGCTGTGGTAACAAACAACCTCAAAATCTCATTGGCTTAAAATACACAGAATTATTCTTACTCATTATAAATATCGATCAATGATCTGCAGGGGGATCTGCTCACTGAAGTCACTGAAGTGAACTTGGACTGATGGAACTGCCACTCTTTGGTCACTATGTGTATTAATCTGTTTCATGCTGCTGTTAAAGATCTGAAACTGGGAACAAACAGAGGTTTAATTAGACTTACAGTTCCACATGCCTGAGGAGGCCTCAGAATCATGATGGAAGGTAAAAGGCACTTCTTACATGGTGGGAGCAAGAGAAAAATGAGGAATAAGCAAAAGTGGAAACCCCCTGATAAACCCATCAGATCTCGTGAGACTTATTTCACTATCACGAGGATAGCATGGGAAAGACTGGGCCCCATGATTCAATTACCTTCCCCAGGTCCCTCCCCACAATATATGGGAATTCTGGGAGATACAGTTCAAGTTGAGATTTGGTGGGAACATAGCCAAACCATACCATTTTGCCCCTGGCCCCTCCAAATCTCATGTCCTCACATTTAATAACTAGCCATGCCTTCCCAATAGTCCCCCAAAGTATTAACTCATTTTAGCATTAATCCATGAGTTCACAGAACAGAGTTTCATCCAAGACAAGGCAAGTCCCTTCCGCCTATGAGCCTGTAAAATCAAAAGCAAGCTAGTTACTTTCTAGATACAGTGGGGAGTGCAGGTATTGGGTAAATACAGCCATTCCAAATGGGAGAAATTGGCCAAAACAAAGGGGTTATAGGGCCCATGCAAATCTGAAATCAGTGGAGCAGTCAAACTTTAATGCTCCAAAATGATCTCCTTTGACTCCAGGTCTCACATCCAGGTTACAGTGATGCAAGAGGTGGGTTCCCATGGTCTTGGGCAGCTCCACCCATGTAGTTTTACAGGACACAGCCTCCCTTCCTTCCAGCTGCTTTCACAGGCTTGTGTTGAGTGTCTGTGGCTTTTCCAGGTGAACAGTGCAAGCTGTTGGTGGATCTACCATTCTGGGGTCTGGAGGACAGTGGTCCTCTTCTTACAGCGCCACTAGGCAATGCCTAGGGACTGTTTGTTGGAGCTCCAACCCCACATTTCCCTTCTGTACTGCCTTAGCAGAGGTTCTCCATGAGGGCCCCACCACTGCAGCAAACTTTTGCCTGGGCATCCAGGAATTTTCATACATCTTCTGAAATCTAGGTGGAGGTTACCAAACCTCAGGTCTTGACTTCTGAGCACCCACAGTGTCAACACCATGAGGAAGCTGCCAAGGCTTGGGGCTTCCACCCTCTGAAGCCACAGCTGGAGCTGTGTGTTGGCTCCTTCAGCCACAGCTGGAGCGGCTGGGACACAGGGCACTAAATCCCTAGGCTGCGCACAGCACATGGACCCTGGGTCTGGTCCATGAGACCACTTTTTCCTTCTGGGCCTCCAAGACTGTGATGGGAGGAGCTGCTATTAAGGTCTCTGACATGGTCTGGAGACATTTTCCCCATGGTCTTGGGGATTAACATTAGGTTCCATGCTACTTTTGTAAATTTCTGCAGCTGGCTTGAATTTCTCCCCCAGAAAATGGGTTTTTCTCTTCTGTTGCATAGTCAGGTTGCAAATTTTCTGAACTATTTCCCTTTCAAAGCTGAATGCCTTTCACAGTACCCAAGTCACCTCTTAAATGCTTTGCTACTTAGAAATTTCTTCTGCCAGATACCCTAAATAGTCTCTCTCGACTTCAAAGTTCCATGAATCTCTAGGGCAGGGGCAAAATGCCACCAGTGTCTTTGCTAAAACATAACAAGAGTTACCTTTGCTCCAGTTCCCAACAAGTTCCTCATCTCCATCTGAGACCACCTCAGCCTGGATTTTATTGTCCATACCACTATTGGCATTTTGGGCAAAGCTATTCAACAAATCTCTAGAAAATTCCAAGTTTTCCCATATTTTCCAGTCTTCTTCTGAACCCTTCAAACTGTTCTAATCTCTGCCTGTTACCCAGTTCCAAAGTCGCTTCCACATTTTCATGTATCTTTTCAGCAATGCCCCACTCTACTGGTACTAATTTACACCTGCTGATAAAGACATACCAGAAACTGGGAACAAAAAGATGTTTAATTGGATTTATAGTTCCACATGGTGGGAGAGGCCTCAGAATCATGGTGGAAGGTGAAAGCCACTTTTTTTTTGAGACATAGTCTCACTCTATTGACAGGCTGGAGTATGGTGGTGCTATGTGGGCTCACTGCAACCTCTGCCTCCCGGGTTCAAGTGATTCTCCTGCCTCAGCCTCCTGAGTAGCTGGGACTATAGGCACGTGCCACCATGCCTGGGTAATTTTTGTATTTTTAGTAGAGATGGGATTTCACCATATTGGCCAAGATGGTCTCAATCTCTTGACCTTGTGATCCACCTACCTCGGCCTCCCAAAGTACTGGGATTACGGGTGTGAGCCACCATGCCCAGTTGGTGAAAGGCACATCTTAACGTGGCGGTGGCAATAGAAAAATGATGAGGAAGCAAAAGTAGAGACCCCTGATAAACCCATCAGATTTCATGAGACTTAATTCACTGTCACAAGAAAAGCACGGGGAAGACTGGCCCTCATGCTTCAGTTACCTCCCCTGGGTCCCTCCCACAACATGTGGAAATTCTGGGAGATACAATTAAAGTTGAGATTTGTTGGGGACACAGCCATATCATATTGCTATACCATAAGGTTTTTTTTTTTTTTTTCTTAAACAAACTTGAGAATCTTGTACTGGTAATTAATGTCCAGTCTAGAGGTGAAGCACATTTCTTTTTCTTGCAACTGATTGGCCAGAACCAGCTAGATGGCCCCACCAAGCCAACACTGGGGGAGAAGTGAAATATTTGGCAAACAGCACCTATGGCCGTCAGAGCTGGAAGCTCTCAGTCTGGAACTCCTTCCCCAGGCCTCCCATTTCTGGAACTCTGGGAACAACAATCCAGGAATCTGATGACATCTTTTCTTTTACTAGCCAAAAGGGAGAACAGTAAGCAAATAAACTCAATTTTCTCCCATTTATAATTTTAAATTTGAAAACCAGTTGTGTGTTTATAAGAAAGTGAGGATTGAGCATCATGAAGAAAAATATAAAGATCTTTAAAAAGCATATAATTGAGACTATTAGCTACAAACAGGGATCAAATATGTGTCTGAATGATATTTAAAGTGCATAATCACAATCAAGTCTGTTACATACAAAATTCATCCATTAATAGCAACTAAATATCATTAGATAGGCAGTAGTCCTGTGTTTAAAATAGGAATCTATTTGGAAACAAATTAATAATGAGTATTATTCTTAATATATTTGAAAATTAGATGTGTTTATCTGTCCCAACCCTTACAAATGTGTGATAATGGTTAAGGTATTTCTCCTCTATATGCCTAAGTTTTCTTCTTTATAAAAAGGGGGGGAAATAATAGTACCTGATTTTACTTTAGTTGTGAAGATTAAATTTGTACTTTTACATATATCTATATATGCATAGAGATATATGTATGTAAAATATTTAGGTTTGTGGGTGACATTAAGTACTAAAAAATACTGGCTATGATTATTATCCTCATATTATTATCAGATATGACACATTTATAATTTAAACAAAAGTCCTACAAAGAACTCATAAATTAAGAGAAGACAATCTCTTCACAAGAGAACAAATTTTGGAATAATTTTTTAGTCTCTAGACAAATGTTACTGATGTTATGAGTGAAATGGTTCTGTAAAGGGAAGATCAGGTGGAACTGGGCCAGTGTTTGCAGAGGATTGTGATATTTCTGTATCTCTGCTGACTCTTTATCAGTTCTAGAGCTATTTCAACTGAAGCCTCCATAACCTCTGGACTATAAAAATGTACCATGCTAATATTAGCATGATGAATTAATTTCTTTTTGTTTAGCTTACAAAAAGTTAGTAGTTTTCAAAAGGGTCTTCAGGTATACAATTGAAGATACTACATTCTTAAAAAGGAAATCTTTACAGCATACCAGTCCCTGGTGATAATACCTCATTTCTGGGCACAGCTTGATGTGGAGGTATGGTTTGTGTTCTATCTGAGGCAAATTTAGTTTGGTGTTGTGTTTCAGGCTAGCTCTGCTGAAAACAATGTTTTCTTTTCTTTTAGCACCACGGCTGTGGGCTGTGTCACTTGTGACTTGGCAGCCCTTACTGGGGCTAGATGAGGAAGACATTTCCTTACATGGTTCCAAGCATTCTTCCCTGGGATTCTGAGGTGGTCTCATCTGTGTTCTTGGATAGATCATTGGCTCTAAAATCTCCCCCTAAGTGATGTGACATTCTCTCATCTCATACATGAGTGTTGGAGGCTGAGTGGAGTTTGGGTTAGTTTCACCACCTTCCAGTTGGGAAACATTGTGTAGTTTTTTTAAAAACCTTTCTCAGCTTTAGTTTCCTTATTTGAACAGGGTTAAAAATTGGGCTGGAGAGAAGGTTTGGAGATAATATTAGTAGATATTGTTGATGAATTGGGTGAGACAGAGGGAGGGGGCAAGGATGACTACCTTGGTTTCTGTCTCAAGCAAGTGGGTGGTGATGCCTTTTACTGAGGAGATAAGAAAAGTGACGTGTGTAAGACACACAGACACACACACATATATACAGAGAGATTTATATACAAATTTTGGACATGTGATTTCAAGGCACTTTACTGGGTGTGTAATTGGAAATGTTCAGTTGAAGTTTTAATGGTGCTTAGGAGAGAGGTCTGAACGAATAATAGAGATTCCAAAGGCCTTTACATCAAGAGGATAACTGAAGCTATAGGAGCAGATGAGGCACACCACTAAAGATGAGGAGAGAAGAAAGCCTAAAGTGAGCTCTGAGAACTTTGCTATTTAGTGTCCTCATAGAAGGGATGGAGGATTCTTCACAAAAAGTTTGGTTTTGTGACATCACATTCCCCCTGATTTTACTCTTATGTCTTAGAACACCAATTTTTTTAATGAAGAAGAAAATTATGTTGTCTGCATAAAGTAAAGAAGGCAGGTGTTGGTGGGGTTCCTTAATAGAGATACATAGGTTTAAAATACCTAGAAGAGTAGGAGGTAGAATTGATCAAGTAAAACAACTGAAGAGACTAATTGAAGTCCTAAGATAAAGACCATATGTTTGTTGTGACAATAATCCAAATTACTGTAAAAATGTATTTAGGAGTATTTGGCTTTTTAGGTACCAAGATAGCATTGATCCTGTGTTAGGAGTTTGCCAGGTGTGTGCAATAGAGAGAGAGCGACATGAAGGGATTTGAGGTTGCTAATGAGTGACCAGTTCAGATGGCAACTACTTGTAGTCTGTTTTGGGAAAGGCTAGTGGCCTATGAAGAAATGAAGACCTAGGAGCTGGAGCACTCAAAGAATTTGGAGAGCAGACATGTGCAAGTGAGAGTTTTGCAAGCACTGAAGGACAGGTAGCTGGGGCAGAGAGTGTATTATCTGCAGTTATGATATTGGGTATGGAACTATTTTTGGTGATGGTAAAGCTCAGGATTTTTTAAAAATTTATTTATTGTTCCCATATGTCATGGAGGCTTTTTATTTTGCCACAAAACCACTGGTGATGTTGCCTGTGGCCACCTTGGAGATGACTCTGGCGGTACACAGGATGTATCCCTGGAAATGGTGGGGAGTATAAGTTGAGTAGAAGGAGATTTGTTATTGAGTATTTAAGGTCAAGGAACACATTGAGGGTGTTGGGTAGATTGCCCACTAAGACCCTGGGGTTTTCTAGCATGACTGAAGTTGGAGTTGAGGGGGAGAAGAGTTCTATTGTGTCTTGAAGAATGTGATCAGGAGGTATTTCTAATGACACAAACATAGAAGCATACATGCTGGTACAGTCAGATGGCACAAGTACCAAGGTGGAAATGTGGTGGTTCTAAAGTGGCATTAAGGAGCCAATAAATTGTCATTGCCACTCTTAGCTCTGTGGCAAATGAAATACACAGCACAGTGTGGGGGAGAAAATGTGGAGCTTATTGGGGATGGGGAGTCTTTCATATAAAGGTAGAAGATTTCAGAAGGAATAGTGGTGTGAAAGAGGAGAAGCCAAGGAGAAAGGAAAATAAAGGGTTAAGAATGAGGGGAGGTTAAATGACTTTCTTTCAGCATATGAGGATTATAGGAATGGAAACCTTAATTGGAATTAATTGACCACAAATATTCCAAAGATGGAGTGAGTCAGTTAGAGACAGAGATGTCTGAGTGTCTGAGGGTCTGAGGTGGGATGTGGCCCAGTCTTGTGTGGGTGGGCTCACTGTGTGGAGCCTGGGGTCTTGAGGATCTGAACTTGGGCTTCCTCCTGTGTGCACGGTGGAAGCATCTGGTCTATTCATCCTGGGGTGGTCTCGTGATGAGCTGAGTGGCCAAATGCACAATGGTTTTCATTTAACATCTCATTTCTAGCCTAACAACAAACCTAAAAGGTGGGCATGACAATAATGTTAATAAAACAAGTGCATTTCTTCCATCCTTGGAGTTATGAGGATTCAATGCAATTGTTTGTGGGAAAGTACTTTACCAACTCTATATTACTATAGATATGCTAGGTTTTATTGTTACCTGCACCTTTGATGTGTTTCTCTTTGCGCTCTTCACTGTATCTGTAACACATTCCCTAAGATAATTAGGGCTGCCCTTTAACAAAGCCAAGATTATTTATAGTGGAAAACTGGCACCTGGGCTGATTCTCTCTAGTGATTATGTAGTTTTGATGTGGACTGGCATCCTTCCCTGGAGTTTGAGTACCTCCCTCAGCAGCTTCTCCCGTCCAGAAGTTCCATCTCTGTTCTTTTCTATTTACAAAGCCCAGACTCCCATCTAGGCCACCCACCAGGTTCCTCTTTTCAGTCTTAAGGACATCTTTAGCTTCTGTCTCATTTGTGAAATGGGGTGGAATGTCATGCCCTAAGCAAAGATTGCCAGCCTGGTCTAGTTTTCCAGCTCGCACTTGATGATTGACAAGAAAGTAACCACTAGACTTTGAGAATTGCAGGTTACATTGTCTAGAGTCTTCCAGACTTTCACAGAGAGGCAGATATGATTCTAATCAAGATGTATTAATACCCCCTACTTCCTTTGAAATGTAACTGAGATGTATTTGAGATGTTACATTTTCTTAGAAGGGAAAAGGAAGCTTCTGTGCTTGAACAAACTTTTTGTTAAGGTAGCTCCCGAGCAAGTTCAGTAGCTTTGTTCTATCAGCACTTTTCTACTGACAGTGATTTTTTTCCTTTCAAGGCCTGCAACATGGAGACTGCTTTTCTGCAGAAACTACATCCCTTGGTGTAATGGGCTATGCCTATCTCAATTATTCAGTGTAATACCATACTCCTGGTCAGCTATTAAGAGGTGCACACATTATTTTTAGAAAATGTGAGTCAGTCTTGGGAGAAACAAATCTATGCTAAATGTTTTCTTTACTCACTTGGTTTACAACATACTGTGATATATTCTTTTCCTATTCAGCATCTGTCTGTACCTTTAGCTTTTTGTTCTGAGCATAAATTCGACCTTTTGGCTTCAGATAGAAACTCTGCCTCAGGAGCACTCCCTCGACACAGAAGTTCTTTGAATTATCGTTGATTTTGTTTAAGCCTTCATGTTCCCCGGGAAGGCTGATTAACCTTAGTGCCTTCTTTCTCTAATAGCTCATGTTGAATTACCTCCCTCTCTCTGATTCTGTCCATTTGAGTCACCTCCAAGTTCCTTTTACATGTCCAGAGTGAGGAAAGTCTGGGTGATGAAGAGCTAAAATCTACTAGGTAACCATTAGCTTTTCAAAAATTCTTTTTTTTTTTTTTTTTTTTGAGACAGGGTCTCACTCTGTTGCTCCGGCTGGAATGTATTCGCATGTTTATAGCTCACTGTGGCCTTGAACTCCCAGGCCCAAACCTAAGCAGCTGGAACTAAAGGTGTACCACCATGCATGGTTAGTTTTAAATTTTTTTTATAGATAGAGGGTCTCATTATGTTGCACTGGCTGATCTCAAATTCCTGGCCTCCAGAGATCCACCTGCCTCGGCCTTCCAAAGTGCTGGGATTACAGACATGAGCCACTGCACTCAGCCAAAAACTCTTCTTCAAATTACCTTTTCTGCCTTAGTAATGCTGCTTTCCTAGCTTCTGAGAATTTCTAAAACCCGATGGTAACCCTATGCTAAACTTAAAATATGAATGCTCTTTTTAAAACTGCACAGTCTCTAATATTCAGATGGAGACCATCATTTTTCTTATGAGAGAACAGATCAGAATGTTGTATATTTTATTCAGAAGACTGTACTTAATCACTGTTATCTTTAGTACTTAGTGCTGCCAAGGCTGTGTGGTCAGAATGAGGATAGGATGTCAAATAAATGAAGCTTCATAGAACAAGAGCAGGGTTGAGTCATGTGAGAAACTATTTCAGCTTCCTCACCTAATTTAGCACCACAGCGTGTTATTGTGATTACAGAGTGCTGATTTAAAGGAAAATAAAAACACACACGCACACAGGCATGCACACGCACATAACTACTTGTCTAGGAAGGATGTGGAGAGTTGAAATATGAAGGCAAAATAAAGCATCTCTTTCAAAGTATACAGCTTACAGTGGATAGCACAGTGCTGGCCACATAGCAGGGGTTTTATAAACGCTTGTTGATTAAAGTCTTTTTTTGAAAGCAATAATGTAGAAGCAAAGGGCCCAAAGTGTTTTAATAAATCTTAAGAAGTAGGCCTTTATGTTTCATTTCAACAAAACGCAAATTTGAAGGCAGACCATACATTAGGGTTCAGGTGAGGAAAGCAAAGCAATCAATGAAATTGGAACAGTGTTCCAAATCTGCCTTTCTCTTAATATTGTCTTTCTCACATTTCCTTCTCCCTATTTCAGGAATCCAAATATTCTATTTCATCAATCTTTTGTTTTCTGACTCAAGATAACAACAATAATTTATTAAGCATGAACTATGACTTGTAGGTCTGTGTACCCCCCCCCCCAAGCTTCATAGTTCAATGTCTGACACATAAGAGGGGCTTACTCTACACTTAAATCTTAGTTTTGTCCTCATTTTTTTCTCTTCCTCAGAGATCTCCCTTTCCCCCTATTTGTATAAGCATGAAGAAAGCTTTCTTTTCATTCTCTCCAAGCTTAATCAGACAACTCCACATTCCTATGTCTTTGTTCACAACTGTGAACAAGACAGAAAGTGTCTTGGACCTCATGGACTTTACAATCAATCTGGGAAGGCGAACATGGAACATATAACATACAGTGTGATAAATGTTAGGGAAGGCAAAACTCAGGATGCAAGGGAGATCATGGGAAATATCACTGGGGAATTGTGAACTGAAGGAAAAATAAGATGTGACTAGGAGAAATTGAAGGATCAGTGGGTCAGTGGGAGAAGAATGTCCTAGGCAGATGAAACACTATGTAACAACCCTGGGTTTGAGAAAGAGCTTAGTTTATGGAAGAAATCTAAAAGGTGTAGTTTCCATAGCAGAAGTGTAAGGGTGTTACTTGTAAGAGGCCTCTATTGAACTCTTTTTCAGTGGCATAGTATGTGGTCTTTAAGTGGCTTTGCAACAATGATAAGAACAGCATTGCATTACTAAATGAGCTCCTTTAGTAAACATGGATACATGCTCTCTGAATCTATTTGTTTGTTTATTTTTTCCCAAGTTATGAACAGTGAATCAAGCAAATGAAACATAATCCAGCTTGAATAGTATCTTCCACTAATGTCCTTGGTCTTAAGCAAGATTCACAGTAAGCTGATGGTCAACCTATTCAATGGGCTTTAACAAGTAGTAGCCACATCCAAGCCAGCAGTACAGGCAATCAGGTTCCCTAGACTACAGCAAATCATGGGAATTACCCCAGGGACCTATGCTTTGGGCACTCTTCCTTACTGGCAGCTATAGATGCCACGTGAAGCTCATTAATGCACTCTTATAACCAAGATAAAGGCAATGGTTAGTCCCTTGTCATTGCCTGTTAGCTTTCTTTTCCTTTTCTAGGCTTTTTCAGATGCCTCTTTTAACTATTACTTTTTCCTGTGTGAAAATAATGAGTGGGAAACAGATGGAGCATACAGAGTGATAATTTCATTCCTGGGCCTGTGTCTTGCAGCTCCCTAAGTGAAGTTTTGCGCCTGGCACTCCTCTGGCATAATAACCTCTGGAAAACCCATGGAGGACTAGCAGAAATATTAGGATTAGCTAAAAAAATCCCAAAGTACATAGAATTTTTTTTCTCAGATTAACCACCATAGCTGAGGAATATAGATTATTGACAAAATTGTGCAGTCAACAAACTCTATTAAAAGTGTTTCAGTAGTCCCATGAAAGAACTCCTAGGAAAATGACTCATTGAGAGATATATGATTGTATAAGTATTGATAAATACATTCTTTCTTTTTTGCTTTTCATTTGTTTATTTAATAGATATTATAGTTATACATATTTATGGGATACAATTTGATGTTTTGATGCATTTTTATGATGTATAATAATCCATTTAAGATATTTAGTGCATCCATCGCTTCATGCATTTATTATTCCTTTGTGATGAGAACATTCAAAAGCCTCTCTTCTAGGTATTTTGTAATATCAATACCTTACTGTTAATCATATGCAATAGAATGCTAGAATTTATTCTTCCTATTTAATTGTAACTTTGTACCTATTAACCAACCTCTCCCCATCTTCCTCTTACGTCTTCCTTCCCCAGTCTTTGGTAACCACTATTCTATTCTTTTTTTTTTTTTTTTTTTTGAGACCAAGTCTCACTCTGCTGCCCAGACTGGAGTGCAGTGCGCAATCTCGGCTCACTGCAACCTCCGCCTCTAGGGTTCATGCAGTTCTCTCTATTCTTTGGGAAAATGAATTATCTATTGCTCCGGTGCCTCTGATTTAATAGTGATAAATCTCACTCATTTTATGAAAACCAAATGAACACTATTCTAACAACAGTTAGGAAGCAAGATCAGCTCAATTTCATGAAAATATGACTATAAAACCATTCATTATTGCCAGGTGGTTGGAGTGGAGTTGAAAGAAAGATGCATTATTTTCAATTGTGTTTTAGGTGACAGAATAGGAGTCAGTAATTTTCCAGTTTGGAGTAATTAGAGTTAATTGATTGATTCAGTCAAATTTATTGAATGACTGCTGTTTCAGAGACTATATTTGGTCCTGTGAAAACAGTTAAATTAGGTATAGTTCTTTCCCTCCAAATGTCAGTGGTCCTTAGAGAAGACATGTAAACAAATGAATATAATATGATACATGGTCCAGTCATGGTAGGTAGGAAGGTCTAAGTACAATTGAGTGGTCAATATCACTTCAGGGAAGGTCAATAATCAGGGAAGATATCCCAGGGAAAGTGATGTTTGGGCAAATGAGTAAGCATTTTACAGACAGACAAGGAAGGATAGAAGGATAGGGCAACCTGGGCAGAGAAAGGAGTGTGTACAAAGGCCACATGATATATGACAACACTGTACATGAAGGAAACTACCATCAGGCAGAGCTAAAGTGTCAGCACATGGTGAAGTGCTAGTTACTGGACCCAGCCATGGCAGTAGTGTAACAAATGCCTGCCTCTGGTGCACAGAGAGATGCTAAGATTCCTCAAAAAGGTTTGTATATTTAATAAACTAAGATAGACATTACTAGAAGCTCATATAATTAATCAGTGCAAATGTAAGTGACCTAAGAGGCATTTTGTTCGGCATAGTTGTTGATTTTGCCTGACCCAAAGGATTTAAATTTGGGAGGATGTAGGCCTAGAGTAGCTGACAGTTTTCTTGTGACACATGGGCCCCGAAAGCAAGCTAGAGGGACACAGCAGTCAGATAAGGGAAGATTAGCTTCTGGTGATGTAATTCAAGCCACTGGATTAAGCCACATCTGAAACGTCTGTTTCTATACTCTTCAGTTATAAGAGAGAAGTCAGTTTGAATTATTTGCTTAAGTCAGTTTTTTAAAAACTCAATTACAACTTAGTAAATACATCTGGCCTCTTCATTGCACAACTTAGGATATGAATAGCTAGTATGACAAAGTGACTTGCCACCAAACGACTGGTTAAAAACTGAGACTAGGACCCAGGTCTATTGATTCAGAGGCCGGGCTTAGAAATATCTGGCATTTTTTTCTTTTCTTTCTTTCTTTTTTTCTTAACATGGGTCATGCATGAAGACTAAGAAATATCTAGCATTTTTAAGGCATCTACATGTGAGGGCCTAAATATACAAGTACCTAGAAATCTATTTTGCAGTAACCACATATTTGAGAGTGCAATTGAGTTTAAAGATGACATTTCTAAGTGACAGTGTTGTCAAAACAGCATTGAATCAATAATCTGGCATTCTATGTTCTTAGCTCACTTTTGTCACTATCTTTGTGACCTTGGGCATTTCTTTCTGGGACTCCATTAATTGGTTATGAGTATCTTTAAATCTTCTTCAACTTCTATGATTCTAAATAGAAGTACACTCAATTTTCAAATATCCATTGTGGATTTTACATACTGCTATGTATCCTAAGGAAATATTCCTTTTGAATTATTTTTATATTAATGAGTTCAACTTCACAAATATTTACTGAACACCAATTATGAGCTAGGTGATATAAAAGTGAATAATTATTTCTAGTCAGTATTATTGCTTACTTACTTTTGTATTACACAATGCAGTTTGATATTGTTTGTAGTTCCAAAGCATTAAACAATGCTTTTTAATCTAGGACATGTGGGATCTTCAAATAAGAGCAGAATTAGAAAGAGCATTAGACTGTCACTTTGCATCAGTCTGAGAGGCAATACTGTAATTGTTCAGCAGTCAGAGGGAGGGACCGAAGAAAGTCCTGAGCAGTGCAGGTAGATTAAGAACTAAATATGCCTACAAAAACACATTCATGCCTAAATATTGGTTTGGATCATAGGTCTTGAGAAGATCTGTACCATCACAGTGGGTGACTTGGACTTATTTTAGAGTACTTGCCTCTGAGGGTAATAAAAATTTGCTAGCAATTTTCTGTAAATGACTTTATTATAAGCACTTAATTGCTTGATAGTTTCTTTTAGATAATCTTTTTATAATGAAGCAATTAATTTGATTCACCAAAGTAAGTTTCTAGTTTATATAAAGAAAAAATTTGACCTATTTCTTAGCCTGTCTACATTTGAGTAGTTCCATTGCTGGAAAATGCACTGGAGCTCTTCAATCTCACTTGAAGAGTCCAGGGGAGGGGCAGAGACACTAGTTATGCAGTTTACTAGAGCCAGGTTCTATTTCATCTCTAATTTTTTGCCTTTGTGAACCTGCACACATAACTTAAGCTATCTAAACCTTAGTTAGTTTTGTTATCAATCAGTAATAGTGATATCTCCCGTCCAAGGGTTGCAAAACATGATGGTTATTTATAGCATAGCCAGAATAAATGTTATTAGGTAATATAGTCTCAGTCAGGCTTTCCTTGGACCATGTTTTAGTGACATATTAGATTCCAAAGAAGCAAAATGCCAGGAGCACAAGACAGCCTAACTTGTAAGTTGATGTACAGTGTGAAAATGAGCCACTGATTTAGAATTTCAGTTGACTAGAAGAATAGGTGGTAGAATATGACCTGGTTGACTACTATCTTAACTTTGTGTCTTTGGGGGAAATAGTTAAGCTTTCCAGACTTGTATTTCTTCATGGTTAAATCAGGAATAATATTCCTTTCTTGTTTCATAGCAATTGAAAGGAGATAAACATGAAAGCACTTATTAGAGTAGAAAGCATGTGTGTGAAAATTCATGCTATTATGGCACAGTTGACATTGAAAGTTAATATTACAGACCATTCCTTTTTTGTACAGTAAAAATTGTTTTGTATCCATATCGGCCCCTGTCACATATTAAAATATTATTTTCTCTTATTAATTTCTGTGAGACTGATACTGCCTTCATACTTTTACAAAGGGACCCAGGAAACCAGTATTTGTCTAATGTTTCAGGCTAAAGAGTAAAAAGGAATCGGTATGCTCTTGAAAATAGATGGCTATTGTCAATATTTTTTCTACCAAGAAAATAATTCCGTCTCTATAAAGAACTGTTACTGTTTAGAGCAATATTTTCACTATTCAGAAAGATTATCTTAGTATGTGTCCAACCATAACTGTTCTCTGCAAAATATTTCTAAAAGCACTATCCATCTAGGCTGGGAAGTATGCAAAATTAGCAAAAAATCCCCTAGCATTTTCACACCAGGCGATGTGTATTTAATATGCACCACCTCAAAGAGGAACATTACCACCCTAGCACTATGAGTGAGGTGAGACAGAGAGATTTCTAAGAATATATGGGTGTAATTTTCTGTTAACTGAGAGTGATTAACAGTTCGGGGGAAATCTGCCTCCAAAATAACCTGTTTTGCAGCACCCTGAATTTTATTTGGTAGGAAGAAACTGCCTGTTGTTGACCCATTTAGCTACTAGGAACTCTGTTTACTACCCTGACTGCCTAAATCCCTATGGATATATTAGGCAAAGTCTGTTTATTTGAGTTTAGATTTATTTTTAAAACCAGTGTTCCTTTGACTGTTTTATTTCTATTTGAGAGTTAGTTGAAATAAGATCATGTAAATAAAAATACAATGCAGTTTAGATCTAAAATCACTACATGGACCTAGAGAATTTTTTTTTTTTCTTTTTTTTGAGACAGGATCTTGCTGTGTCGCCCAAGCTGGAGAGCAGTGGCGTGATCACAGCTCACTGCAACCTCTGCCTCCTGGACTCAGGTGATCCTTCCACCTCAGCCTCCCGAGTAGCTGGGACTACAGGTGTGTGCCACCACCTTTTGTTTCCCTGTTGAAAATCTTTATCCAAGCCAACAATCATGGTACACTACTCATGTAGATGCCACTGCTAAGAGCTGATCGCTGAGAGTAGAGTGGGCTGGGGAATGAATTTCTCTGGACCATTTTTCTTTTCTTGCACTTTACTACGTTCCTGTTCTTCTCCACCCGCTACCTCTCCTCACAAGTGAGATGCCTATCTGTGGACTGTGGTTAAGTGAAAGCCTTTGTCCTGGAAAGTTCTATCTGGTTTCTCTTAAGCCAGACAGACCAGCTTGCCATGAAGGTTTTCATAGGCTCTGGTCCACACTTTAGACTTCCATGTGGTCTGCCACTGACACTCTAGGCCATTGCTTCTCCAAGTAATGAATGAGTATACCATTGGTGGTGGAAGAGAGAATTTTAGGTGGTACCTGGACAAATGTTTTTATTGTGATTGTTATGTATTTTGAATTGATATGAGAATAATGTTTTCCATTCATGGTAGTGATATAAAGTTTCTTCTTTAAATACATTTACTTAAAAACAAATGTGAGTTGATTTAAATAGAAATATTAATAAGAGTTCTGGAGAAACTCAGGCATGGCAAAAAACATGAAGGTGGCATATGAGTAGATGAGGTTTAGAAAGCACTGCAAAGCTCCCTGCCTATCCCCGGGCCAGTTAACTAGTTGAATTCTCTCAAGAGCCAGGATGTCTTGCCTGTTGGCCTTTACCTTAAGAATGTCAGGTAATGACAAGGAATCACACCTCAGGAGACTGTAGGAGACCTTTAACTTAGAGAGTGGTGATGAATATGAAAGAAAGAGTCATAGTATATGACCAAAGTAGAGAAGAAGACTTTGAGACTCAGTGGTTGGGATGTAGGAAGGTTTCCTGTAAAAAGAAATTCTTAACTGGGTTTCAAAGGATGAATTATCCTGTGGAGAAAAGAAGGAAAAAAATGACATATGCCAAATTTGTTTCTTAAAACCACAACCCCAAATTGGGAGCTTTGGGTCTTAATTTGGTGGAGATGGAAAGCACCAGGCTATATCTGTGACTTCATTCCTGACATGGGCTTTCAAGTGCATGTAACTTGACATTTACGATTTCCTCTGTAAAAGAAGAAAGGAACAGGGTAATGGTGCCTCTATGATCAGTTTCACTTATGGGTGCAACAGCAAAAGAGGTGGGGACGCCTAAGGGACTACCATTTACCTGAAATGAAGCAGGGATGAGAAGAAATTTCCATTTGTATTTAATGTATCCCAGAAATGAACCACTTTATTCTCTGGGACTATTAGAGCAGAGGAACTATATATTTCTAAGATTGGGGCTCTGCTCAAATCTTACAGTACGAAGAAGGGCAAGGACAGGGAGTAGTGATGATCTTGCTCTTCTTGGAAGAGTTTGTGTCTGTCCTTTTAAAGTCAGGCATGATTGATAGGAAAGTCAAGTACTGGCATCGTCAGATTGGAGAGGTTTTTTTTTTTTTTTTTAGATGGAGTCTTGTTCTTGTTACCCAGGCTGGAGTGCAATGGCGCGATTTTGGCTCACTGCAACCTCCGCCACCTGGGTTCAAGTGATTCTCCTGTCTCAGCCTCCCAAGTAGCTGGGATTACAGGCACCCACCACCAGACCTAGCTTAATTTTTGTATTTTTAGGCTGGGTGCAGTGGCTCATGCGTGTAATCCCAGCACTTTGGGAGGCTGAGATGGGCGGATCACCTGAGGTCATGAGTTCGAGACCAGCCTGCCCAACATGGCAAAACCTCATCTCTACTAAAAATAAAAAAATTTTTTTTTTTTTTTTTTTTTTTTTTGAGACGGAGTCTCACTCTGTCACCAGGCTGGAATGCAGTGGCGAAGTCTTGGTTCACTGCAACTTCCGACTCCCTGGTTCAAGCGATTCTCCTACCTCAGCCTCCTGAATAGCTGGGATTACAGGCATACACCACCACACCCAGCTGGGATTACAGGTGTGAGCCACTGTGCACAGCCTGAGTTTCTTTTTAACATAAAGAAATAAAAATAATCTCTCAAAATAGCAAAGAACAGGTTTGTCCAATGAAAATATATAACTAAATATTTTTAATAGCCACATTACAAAAGTAAAAAGAAACAGGTGAAATTAATTTAATTTAATTTTAAAAATAGATTTTATTGTATATATTTAAGGTATACAACAGGATGCTATGAGTAGGATGGTTATTACGGTGAATCGAATTGACATCTCCATCATGTCACATAGTTACCTGTTTCCCTTCCGACTCCCCACTCCTCATTGCAAGAGCAGCTATGATCTGCTCATTTAGCAAAAATCCTAAATACAATACACTATTATTATTTTTTTAATTTTTTTTTTTGAGACGAGGTCTCACTCTGTCACTCAGGCTGGAGCGCAGTGGTACGATCTAGGCTCACTGCAACCTCCACCTCCCAGGCTCAAGCAGTTGCTAGTTCTGTATTTGCTTGCTTTCAACTTATTTTTTCTTTCAGATTTTGGTAGCCACAGTCACTTGAGTCATATCAAACTTATTGGTAACTAAAACCCCCATTTCCCCTCTTCCTGTACTTATTTGACTAGTTTTGTTGCACTTTCTGAAATGTCTCACTTGTTTTTGACCAAAAAAATAAAAGTAACAAATGCCATTGATTGTATGTCTATACTATTTGAGGCAGTTAGGCCTTTACTTACTCCTTCCAACATTTTAAGCAGTGTTGCATTCAATTTGAACAAGAGGAACAAAAAGCCTTGAGAAATCTTAGGAAAGTGTATCTTAAGCTTTTGCAAACAACATATCTGCAGGAGATCTTGTTAAAATGCTAAATTCTGATTCAGCAGGTCCGGAGTAGGGTCCGAGATTTTACATTTCTAGTAAGTTTCTATGGATTATGTTTTGAGTAACAAATTCTTAAAGTATCTGAAAGTTTTTTAAAATAACAGATCTCCCTTCCACATCTTCTTCATTAGCAGTAAAATATACATTTTCTCACTGTAAACCAGCTCTGAGATGTTTTATAATCTTAGCTGAGGTTTAGGTATGCAGAGTTTTGAAACTCTTATTTGCTGAGAAGAAGCCATGTATTATCTTCTTTTGGGTTTCCCCATCGTCTGGTAAAATGAGGAGCATTACTAAACGGTACTTACTTTTACTGAGTTTGGATCCCCTAGAGAACTGAGAAAGGCCACCATTATGGAAGCCTTATCATAGCGATGGTGACAACTTACCCCAAGCTGTTGTCAATTTCTGGAAAATATTTTTCTAGTTGGCCTTATATTTTATTTCTATTTTCCTCAGTTCTAATTCAGTTTATCACAATTAAAAAGAAACCAATGAAAAACATAAATATCTAATTTCACTGGAGGCTGGAAAGGAGAGAAAGGCTGAAAAAGGGGCTGGCGCAGTGGCTTATACCTGTAATCCCAGCACTTTCAGAAGCCAAGGTGGGTGGATCACCTGAGGTCAGGAGTTCAAGACCAGCCTGGCCAACAGGATGAAACCTCATCTTTACTTAAAAAAAAAAAAAAGGAAATTAGTTGGGTATGGTGGCACGTGGCTGTAGTCCCAGCTACTCAAGAGGCTGAGGCAGAAGACTTGCTTGAACCCAGGAAGTGGAGGTTGCAGTAAGCCAAGATCACACTACTGCACTCCAGCATGGGTGACAGAGTGGACTCCCTCTCAAAAAAAAAAAAAAAAAAAAGAAAGAAAGAAAGGCTGAAAAAGGGTATCTTGCGTCCTGTCCTGGGTGAGGGAACAACTTGTGGAAAAGTGAATTGAGGCCTATTGGAAAGTTTGGGGATCCTCAATACTCTTTACACTCTCAGATACAGACCAAAAGTGAGGTAAAAAGTGAATGTTTTCTTTTTTTCAGAATAGGACTTTACTCCAGATTTTCTTACTCTTTTGATTCCTTTACCATCCTTGATCTACATTCCCCTTGGATGTCCGTGTCCCTCCTCCACTTGCATAGCTTGTTTTCTTCTTAATCTTCTTGTGTTCATCTAGCCTCTCATTGCATTTGTCACACTTCTTTGAAAACCTACTGTTTGTCAAAGTGTCTTCTAGTAATCCAGATACCTCTCCCCCCATGCCTTTGGTGTGGTTTCAAGTAGAGTCATACAGAGCAGCCATGCCCGATGAAAATAAATTTGACAGATTCTGCCTGTTCCTCAAAGGAGGGCAGACAGGAGGTGAGAAAAGCCAGGTATGTCCCACACCAGTTTCAGTGAAGCCTTTGGGGGTGTCTTATGCTGTTGACTAAATCTCAGATGGTACTGAGTGAATAATCGCCAAAGGCATGAGCTGTTAAGGAATCCCAGTTTGGCTGGCTCTATGCGGTCAGATGTAGTCAGCCCTGTTTGTATGTGAAAGGATTGGGTTTTCCCCAAGCTGTTTGGTAATGTTGCAAGAGCAGACTTTCCCCTCCCTGGCTCCCTGGAGTAAAATGGCTGCCAAAGTATTTTGGAACAGAAACTTAGAAATGTACCGACCACTAGAAGAGGGTAACAAGCGTCCTTTGATATTTTCCATGTTCACTATGATCAAGCTGGCATCTGTTTCCTTCTTAGCTAAAGATTCTGAGCTATCATTGGCTGATGTGAGCCTGTGATCTGGCTACTTCTGTTCAGAATACATTGTGGAGGGGCAGCAGGATTTAGATTGAGAGTCCTTAAGGAGAGCTTTACAGATGAAGTCTAGTGGAGCCCATCAGGGAGAAGAAAAGCAAACACGAGGCAAAATATTAAACAATTAAAACCAGGCTTTGCCTGTGTGGTCCTGTGTTTTACCACATCACTCTATGGAAATGGGCTATTGGGAGGAAGACTGATTTTCTGACAGTTTACACAGCCAAAAACCTGTTGAAGGCTTTTTGTAAGGTAGTGGAGAAAATGGCAAAACTTCAGGGAAATTACTTGATAGTGCCGATGACCACAGGCCACCAGACTGCTGGGTCATAGGATTACACATGACAAAGAAAATAGGAGGGTGGGCTGAGCCAGATTCAGAAACTATTCCAAATGTACCATGACTTTTTAGGAAGCTAGTTCTTTTTATTTAAAAGATTTTGTGGCTTTTTTTTCGCATGAGAATTAGCCTATGCTTGTTAAAAATATCACAAATGCCAGTTAGCAGAAAAATAAATGGTTTAATCTCCACTCCCACTACCTAGAGTCAACCCTTGTTCATACTACAGTACATTTTTTCTTTTAGTTTTTTTCTATGCTTTAAATAAAAACATAATTATGTCCATGTGGCAATATAATTTTGACTCCTTTTAAAACTGTAGCTTATATCATATATGTATTTCGTGTTGTTTTGAAGTTATCATGTACATTTTGTCATACAAGATTTTCATGGCTGTTTTTATGGAGTTGTGCTCAAAGTTACTTATTCATTCCCATGTTGCCAGATATTTTGTTCTTTGGTTTCTTTTTTTTTTTTTCGTTGTTACTAATGAGGCAATGTGTCTTGAGTATTTTGGATTAACTCTCTCGAATTGATTCTCAGGGAGGTTATTTACTTTGAAGCAATGAAAAGAGTCTAGTGGATTTATGAGTGAACTCTTATGTGATTTGGAAAGGTTGAGTTGTTTAGGCTAGGTATTACCAACCCAGAGTTGACACTTGAGTCACCTAAGTTTTTCTCTACTCCAGAGGCTTGGCCCTGCCTGGCCTGATCCCAGGAAAAGATATTTTGGGGATTACAGAAGTGGGAACTAGTGGTAACTCTGAGCGCAGCATGCAAGTTGATTCAACACAGCCCCTGGGACCGGCCCATGATCAGTGAGCTGAAACTCCCCTTTCAAGTGCTTTTATGATTAGACTCCTGCCTGGGAGGCTTGTCTACTAGTTATGTAATCTTGGACAAATGTCTTAATGCTTTTTCTCCTTACTCAGTTTCCCTATCTGGCACCCAATCTTATATAGCGTTGTTGTGAAAATTAGAGAAAAAGTAAAAGGAAGAACATGGCACCCAATCCATAATGGACACTCAGTGAAAGTTAGCTATCATCATCGCTATTTTTGCTGTTGTTGTTTTTGTGTCCTGCATGTGTATTTTCCCAGGAGTTTTTTTTACTCTCTCCCCTCTTTTCTTCCACATACCCCCAGCCCGTGGCTGGGGTCTTGCTTCAACCACCATATACCTTTCTGAAATCCAAAAGTTTTACCCCCTGATAAAGGCATTGACCTCTTGTTGGTCTCATCCTTCAGACCCACCTATACCTAGAAAATGACATCTCTTTAAACTGGTCCCCAGTTTACTTGTTTCCCTGAACATTTTAATTCACATAATCAATCATTTTCCTTACAGGCCAGCCTTACTGCAGAGTTGATTTTTATAGTTTTGGGCCTTTTGGTCTGGTTGTACTTTTCTCTTTCTGCCGGTCTGCTAGTTACAGCAGGTCTTGAAAGCAATGGTATGTTATGACATTGCCATCACCCTCATAATTGCTGTTTGTATAACAGTAGCAACATAACTGTGTTTTGATTTCTTGTGTCCAAGGCACCCAATGTGCTAGGGGCTCACTTTTCACATCAATTTCATCAGAAAATGTTATTTCCTTCTTTTATTGATCATGATATAGAGGCCCAGCAGCATCAAATAACTTGCCCAAGATCACACATGTGGAAAGCTACAGAGCCAGACTTGGAACTGAGTCCATTATATCTGAATTCCACTGCACTCCAAAATTTGTTGCATGAAGGAATAGATAAATGTATCATGGTTTTGATGTTCTGACTAATTCCTAGCCAGTACTGTACTGCTGTCAGAGCTTAAGCTTTAAGTATTGGCTGGGAATTAGTCAGAACTTTATTTTTAAGGAGGAGCATATAATTATGTAGACTTTATACCTGTGGCAAATTGCACACTATAGAAAACACGTAAAGGATTGTGTTTACTAACTTCATGTAGAGTCAGGATACCAGTGATCATTAGAGGTCCAGGCTTGAGAAAACCAGTTGGAATTAAGAAGGCCTAACCCTGGGATTTTCTTACTAAAAAGAAGACTGGTATCAGGAAGAGAACATGTAACATGAATTACATGATTAGATTTGTGTCATAATAACAAAAACAATAATGATATTAATAGTAATAGCTTCTTGTATGCCAGGCCCTGTATTAAGAACTATGCATATGTTATCTCATCTAAATCACATTTAATGGATTCCCGTTTTCTCATGAGAAAATTGCATTATACACAGATAAACTAACTTGCTCAAGATTATAGACCTGGTAATTAGCAAAGCAGGGATTTGAATTCAGATGTATTTTTCTCTGAAACCTTGAGTTTAGATAAATGGATCTGGAAGCACTGGGAAGGATGAATTAATGGGATGGAGTGAAGGGGATGCAGAGTGCCCACTTATGGAATGATTTCATTCAAGAGAGACAGGAGAGTTAGAGGTAAGAATGCTGCTGCTGGGATAGGGAGGAAGGTACAGATTTGAGATACGGCAAGAAGGTGTACTACAGCAGTGGCTCCCAAATCTCAATGAGTAGCCAATTTTCATGGAGGTCTTGTTTATTTCTGAGTGGCATACCTTGAACCTTCTGAATCAGAATCTCTGAAATACAGCTTGGTCTTTTTGTAAAGCACCCTAGGTAATGCTGAAGCTCTGCCAGGTTCAAGAGCCACACAGTTTGATTGGCCTTGATTTAGATGTTTGCAGTGGAGCAAAGAGAAAAGATTTTAGGATGGTATCCAGGTTTCTGAATTTTGTGACTCAGTGAAGTTTTCACAGGGTAAGTAAGATGCTGAGTTCAGTTTTGGACGTGTTGAGATGGACTGGTCCTGTGGATTTGGTTGGATATTAGAGTCTAAAGCTTAGAATAGAGGTCAAGGCTGTAGATCTAGATATGGAGGACACTGGTATTCGGGTGGTGGTTGCTCTATATTTTACATGGAATTTTCAAAACGTCAGCTTTCCCTCAATAATTAATCACTTTACATCTTTTTTCTGACCACTGATTGAATCATTTGCTTTTTAAATTTATGATACCATTTCTTAATAGTTCCATGAGAGTCATGCATCATTATAAGTACTTATTTGCACCATCTCATTGGATTCAAACCAACAATTGTTAAAGTAAAACTTATTGTTCCTGTGTTTTAGATGAAGACATTTAGTCAAGTTATATAACATACCCAAGATAATGTAGTCAAATAATTTAGCCAGGATTTGAGCCCAAGTCTCTTTTTGACTCTAGGCTTAGAACTTTCGGGCTGTTTCACAATAGGGCTGTTCCTAGGTCAGGCAGACAACTTCTATATTACCTTTGTAAAAGAAGCGATATAATCTACCACCATTAAATTTTGCAGGTTAATTTCATATTATGTTTAAATACAGAAAATTTATTTGGCTATGTAGTAAATTATATTTAATAAAAGAGTTTGTGTACTTCCCAGGGAACAGAAGGATTGGCCTGATCAAAGAACCTTTCAGCCTTTGTCTAACAGCTTGTGGGTAGTCTACATTTTTGTACTTTCAGAGAAAGTGGGTGGGAGGGGTGTGATATTGTTTTTTGTCTCTGGGAGTTCTGTTGCATGATTTGACCTCTCAGCTTGTTTTGTGGGGTATATCCAACTTTGGGTTGAAACGAAAATAGGTTCTTGGTAATCCCAGATTGAAAATATGTCTCAGCACTAACATTGTTTATCTTTAGGTTTAGGATAAATACAGACATTTGCCATGTCTTCTTGGTAGCACTGTAGGAATGAGTAGGGCTAGTGAAAAATAAACAGGGCATTCATTATGAAGACTGGCTGGTTAAAACTGATACACTAAAGAAATTGCGTTCTTTTCCACAAGCTGAGTCATACAGCTGAAATTGTGGAATCATCTGGTCTAGCAACTGTAATATGATACTTAATCTCTGTAAGTGACAGATATCTAAAATAACACTAACACCCAGATGACAACTCAAGCAACGCCAGCACAGCGTTTTGGTATGAGAACGGAATAAATGTTAGTAGAGTGAACATTTTTCCACAGAGAACTCAAATGTGGTAAACACTATTATAGCTTTGATAACCCCCAATAAACTGTGGTTACTAAAATGTTTGACAAAAGAACTTCTATCTATAAAGAAATTCTTTATACATTTCCATGTATAAAATAAGGAAATACTTGGGTCGACAAGGAGAAAAAAGTTTATCAATTAATTAAAAGTTAGGTAACTAGTTTGTCCACAGATTAATTTGTATGAGGTCAATGAAATCTCACCTAACTGGGAAAAAGCAATCTTACCCTCAAGGTATGCTTTTCCCAACCCCACCCCGCCAAGTGCATTCCTTATTCCTCAGGTGTGCCTGTTTATCCCAGGGACTTAGCCACACCTACATCTTGTTCTGGCCCCACACCAAGAAACATATAAAAGGTCCCTCCCTTTAGATCTCAGGGTATCTTGGAGTCACTATTGATTCTTGACCTCCCTCCTTTCTCTGACCATGTCTAGACAAGAGTCCTGGTCTCCTGTTCTAAATGTCTATTTGCTGCCTAGATTAGGTTTTGACTTGTTTTTCTATTTCTTTGATCTTGTAGCCCATTTCTTTGATTCAGTTTCACAGCCTCTTGATTTTGTCCTTCAGTATTTGGCTACCCAAACCCTCGGGAGCCAGGATAGTTCAATAGAAGAAAGTTGAGCCTTGGGGGCCAGAAGATTTAAACTTCTAGAATTTAAGTCTCCATTCTATTTACCAGCTTTACAAACTTTAACGAATCACTCTCCTACTCTGTCCCTAATTCTACTTATTTAAAACTGGAATAAAAATCTCCATGTGGTCGAGTTATTATTGCAATGAAAATCAGAAAAGATACAAAGAACTTGATGCCCCTAAGGTGCTTGATCAGTATTTGTTGAATGGCCCTTCTTGTCTTCTCATGTCTTAGTTCATATCCTACTCAGCCATTTATTTTATTCTATTCCTTCTGGATTAGGGAATAAAGCCAAGAATTATGCTTAAAAAGTAAGCACAATTAAAAGTATTTAAAACACAAGTAAGTTGAGAAAGGTGAGTTGGAGGTTTATGTCTAATCTCAGTCTTTTTGGAGAGAAATTTACCTGCCAGGGCCAGATTAAAACACGTACTTGTCGCAAGCCCAGGTGAGATGAAGATGCCCCTCCACTTATCTGACATGTAAGTTAAAAGTTAAAAAGTGAAAATGTCTGCTAGAGTTCAATAATATTCTTATTTTTTTCCCATGACTTCTCTGAATCTTTTAGAAAATATGAAATTCTTAAAAACAGTAACAGCAACCCATATTTTTATTGCCCTGGTTGGCCCTATCATATCCTTCTTCTGTTCACAGGGTCTGAGGCAGGTGGGGATAGGGGAGAAGGATTTTCAGCCAATTAATATTTTCTGAGTCCCAGAAATTATTTATTTATCTATCCATTTGTTTATTTATTTTGAGATCATATTTATCTGGAACCTTAAAAAAAGATTAGTTTCCAAACTATATCTACTGTATATATTTTATCAACATGGCCCAGATTTGTATTACTTATTTGTGATTCTGAAATAATATTTTTTTCCCGACATTAATTATCAGCCTCTCTGTGCCCCCCAGAATTGTTGCAACCTATGTTAATTCACACTATGGCAAGTCACGTGAATTACCTACCCAACAGCTATTTTTTTCATTCTCCTTGCCGAGAGAACCCCTTTATTGGTCAATTACTAGTCTCATGATCTTTATTAGCCCCTCCTTAGCCCTGTAGGTGAATCAGGATTAGGCTAAGGCAAGTCTGGTAATTCCCTTTTTTTCTTGGAAATGTTTGGTTTCGGTATGGGGAAGAGGTGCAGCCTTATTTATGAAATGGGAGGGCAAATATGGGAAACTTCAGGGCAAGTTTTCTTGCCTTTTTAAAAAGACCAAAATGTTGTGGTTTATCCTTTCTTGGCCCTGGTCACTGTTGGGTGAAGAGTTGGTGCTATGGAAGCTATCTTGAGACCATGAGGGGACAAGTCTGAGGGCACAACTACATGCTATTGGTGGCAGAGGACACTATAGCAAGAACCTGGATCCCTAATGATGTTGAACCATTGACTGAATCTACTCTGGAACCATCAGGAAATAATCCTTAGTTTTTAAAGATGCTTTTAGTTGTGTTTTCTATTACAAGTATCTGAAAGCATCCTAACTGATCAATGCTAAATGCATCTTTCAGTTTATGCTTATTTTTCTTATTTTTTAACATTTATTTTATTTTATTTTTATTTTTTATTATACTTTAAGTTCTGGGATACATGTGCAGAATGTGCAGGTTTGTTACATAGATATACACACGCCATGGTGGTTTGCTGCATCCATCACCCCATCATCTACATTAAGTATTTCTTCAAATGCTGTCCCTCTCCTAACCCCTACTCCCTGCTATTCCTCCCCTAGCCTCCCACCCCATGACAGGCCCCAGTGTGTGATGTTCCCCTCCCTGTGTCCATGTGTTCTCATTGTTCAATACCCACTTAGGAGTGAGAACAATTTTTCAGAAATGCCTAGTGGAAATTTCTATTGCTGATGATAATATTTGTCCTGAACAAATTGAATAGACTGTCAGTCTTTTGAAAATAAAAGCATGACTTGATTAGCAATTGTTTAGTCTGGTGTTTTCCAAATTTCTGCTATTTGCATACCCTTTGATTTTGTCATATCTTTGTATCATCTGTACTAATAGAAATACTTTTCCTTAAGTTGTCTCTCCTTTAAAAAATTAAATCCATTTATTTTGAAGATAAATCTTTTCACTAAACATAAATTGAAAACCAACATCATTTGCCTTAAATAGAAGATTGTCATCAAAAAATGCTGTGAGTGAAGTAATGTTATTAAATATTTGCCAGATACAGTTTCCTATAAAGACTCTGAGCTTGAGGCTTGCTGTCTCTTTTGAAAGGAGATGCCAGGGAGTGTTACAGAAGTGACAAAATAATCCTTCCACTGACTGAGACTATTTTCTTGCCACAATCTGAAGAACTAAAAGAAAGGAGAATATCTCTTAATATATGAATTTATCTAAATGTCATGCTGTAACTTCTAAAATCATCTGGTGTGCTCTGTTTCCCCTTGGAACTGACCTAGGAAAAGAGCCCTCTCGAGGGCCTGGCATCCCAAACAATACATATTGGGGTGAAGCTCCAGGCAACCCTTAGGAGAAGAGAGGGGCTTAAGGAGCAATCAGGCTTTGATTGCTGGGATTATGAAAGGTCATAAGAAGCAAATGTTGAAACGTTTTATTATACTTGATATTAAAGCAAGGACAAGTAATCATTTATTATTCTCTCCAGGTCAGTGATATTTACCTTTTTGAAATCATGTGCCCCATTGAGAATTTCTGGATAACCATAGTTCTTCTACTCAGGTAGAATGCACAGTTGCACACATACACAAATGTGCACTCATGTGCCACGTACACACACACAGACACACACAGAATTTTCACAGAAGGTAAGTAGGTTCACAGGCCCTAGGCTAAGAACCAGCTTTCTAGATACTTTATGCTATAAACTTTACATGTGTTCTCTGGTCACCGTGTGATTCAGTTAGTACACTTAACCACAGTTGGGAGTGAACTGAATCAGCAGTGTTAGTGCTGAGTGATTCAGTTCATTCCAAACAGTGGTTAAGTGCAAAACATGGTTTTTGAATATCTCTATCAATGAGTAAGAGTGGTATGTTAATTTAAATACACTAAAGTAGAGAATTACTATCCTTTCAACAGCTACTTTAAGTAGACATAAGTTACAGGGATATTGCCTTCTAGGAGGCTTCAAGAGATTAGGTCAGGCACTACTAAAGAAAATCACCCAACCCTATAAAGTCATCCTTGTGAACTTTGAAACACCACTGTATGTACCTAGTAAAAATTATCCCTGGGTAAGCAGACTCCCAGGCCTGGGTGGAGTTCACATGAGTCCCTTTGCTAAAATAAACAGAAGTGACTGGAAACTTTGGATTGCCTTTGTCTGAACTTGAGTGTCTGGATGGATCAGCATCAGCAGCATACCACACACCTGCTTGTCCAGCCAAAGAGAAACGCAAAGACTTGGCATTTGTTTTCTACATTGTCAACTGAGCAAAAATATCACGATTCTAATTTATGATGGTCCATTAGTTTTTCAAAACACCCCCGACATTTTTCAAGCCAAATAAATCTTCCTTTAAAAGACAGGATAAGCAACAAGATGAAGTAGATCACTTTAATCTCTAATTTCAAAAGGTAATAGTTAAAAATTCAGCTGTAGGACTAACACATTAAATATGTAATAAGACCCAGAATAGTCTTTGGAACAAATTTTAGTCAATACTTGATCAAACTAATGTCGAAGAGAAAATCTTGAATTGATGGTATTTATCTGATACAATTCTTTACATAACAAATGTTAGAAAATATTAGAAAAATTTTATAGGTTAGATGTTCATTATTTCCAAGTGAAGTTACTTGTTTTATATTAAAAACCACAAAAACTTACTAAATTTTTTTTTTTTTTTTTGGCATGGTCTCACTGTGTCACTAAGGCTGGAGTGCAGTGGCTCAATCATGGGTCACTGCAGCCTTGACATACCGAGATTCAAGTGATCTTCTCACCTCTGCCTCCCAAGTACCTGGGACTATAGGCACATGCCACCATGCCTGGCTAATTTCTTTATTTTATTTTATTTTCTGTATTTTGCAGAGACAAGTTTTCTCCATGTTGCTCAGGTTGGTCTCAAACTCCTGGGCTGAAGAAATCCTCCCACCTCAGCCTCCCAAAGTGCTGGAGCTACAGGTGTGAGTTACTCTGCCCTGTTTAAACTTCATACATTTTTTCCTTGAAATTTGGTATTAGATTGCGCCAATGATTAATTTTAAACATTTATAAATGACTAAATTCTAACATGTTACTTCCAACCATTGAAAGAAATGTTTGACTTAAAAGTATTTGATCAACGTAATGTTGAAGAGAAAAAGTCTCGTATTGATGATATTCACCTGATACAATTCTTTACATAACAAATGTTAGAAAAACTTCGTAAAAGCTTAGATGTTCAGTATCTGCAAGTGAAGTTATTTGTTTTATATTACAAAATACCCATCAGTTTCCTTTAGTTTTTAGTTTACTCTTGGCTTGGCTAGAGATATCTAAAAATTATCAAGTGTCTCAAATATCAAGTGTCTTTATTTAAGGTCAGTAAAGAAGAAGTTATCTGCCTCACTGGATTGTAAGCTTGAATTGTCTTTTGAAGGATTTCAGATTTAATTTCTTTCTCTTTTTTTTTTTTTTTTTTGAGACAGAATCTTACTTTGTTGCCCAGGCTGGAGTGCAGTGGTGTGATCTCGGCTCACTGCAGCCTCTACCTCCCAAGTAGGTGACACTACAGGAGCAGGCCACCACATCTGGCTAATTTTTGTGTGGTTTTTTTTTTTTGAGATGAATTTCGCTGTGTTGGCCAGTCTGATCTCCAACTCCTGACCTCAGGTGATCCATCTGCCTCAGTCTCCTAAAATGTGGGGATTACAGGTGGGAACTACCACGCCTGGCCTCAGATTTGATTTCTTAATAATATCATGAAACTACAGTAGTAGCCACAAATGAAATATGAAAATTTTATTTATTCAAATTTACTTTTCTAATGCAAACAAAAGATTGACTAAGTTTAGTTGATGGCAAACGTGTTCCAGGGATTTGGTCACAGAATCAGTTTGATGACAATTAAATTATAATGCTGATTTTCTTTGTGGCTTCTGAAAATGTAAACTCTCCTTCCTCAACTTCTTAATCTTTGAAGTGGTGCCCTCCATGAATAATTTTTTTTTAAACTAATATTGTAGATGCTCATTGGGTGAACTTTTTGAAGTGCATTAAAACATTTCTGACTGTGTGAGAAATGTAGTTTAAATGAAACGTGGTCAGCCCGTTGTAGATTACAGAAAACATCAACCTATTATCCTTTATATAATGATAGGTATATATTTGATGTGACTATGTAGAGTCTAGCAGGGAATAAAATCCAAGACCAGATTTTATGAGATAATAAAAATAGACTAAAAGTTATTTTAAGGCTCTCATGTGAATACACACACACACACACACACACACACACACACACATTTGTCAAGGGAGTGTCTATTTTGTTATTGATTTTATTCTCAATAATTAAACTACGTTATATTTGCACAAATACTTTGAGTTGGTGAGTGATGATAAATGTTTCCTAATAAATAATCCCCTTAAAACAAAAGTTAGTCTTAAATCTCACTGAAAATCCCATTTAGATTCTTAAAAATGATGTTGGTTTAAAGAAATAAATGCACTGATTTAATCCTAGGGCAGTGTTTTCAGCGTGGTCGCAGAGCTACCGACTCAAAATCACCAAGAGCTGGTTCAAACTCTAAATGTCTGGGTCTCTGGGCCATAGAACTTTTCTATTGGTCAGAATTTCTGAATGGTTCCCTGATATTTGACATCTTATTAAATGCCACAGATTATTTTATGTGCTGGAAGGTTAAAACTGTTGTCCCAGAGAGTTAGTCTCTGAGGATTCAAGTCATTTCCCTCCCTGAAGAAAGTTATCTGTGAACATCATTTCCATTTCTTATAGCTCTAGAGGGCAGACGGTAGTTTTTTTAGGTTAGAAGGGAGAATCAGGCTGAAAACAATTATCAGCATAATCCTTCTTAATCCTGTCCTCTTCCTTATCATCACCACTGCTATCGTTGCTGCCATTTACTGAGCATTTACCATATGCCAGGCACTGTGCTAATTGCCTTTCGAACATGATCTCATTTAATCTTCATAATGGGTTTTATGACTGCCAGATTACAAGAAAGGAAACAGGAGTTTCAGTTCATGCAGTTGGTACAGGACAGGACTGGGAAGGGAAACTTTATGGTTTTCAATAATGGCTTTAAAGTGGTTGTCGTGTCCTAAAAATAGAGGACTAACTGGGTGAGGAAAGAAGCAACATTTCTTATGCACTTTTAGTCAGCCAGATACTTTACATGTGTAGTTATATTTACTACAGCGAATAAACCATGAGGCATCCATTTCTATCTTTACACTACAGATATCAAAATTGAGGCTCAGCAAGTCCCACCTAAGTGACACTGATATTGGAAAAGCTGATAAAACTCTGTCTTTTCTCTCTTCCTTCTGTCTCCACCAAATTCCAGTTTTAGGCAGAGAGTCAGGCTACATGGGTTAAAAATCTCCATTCTGCCACATGCTGGTTTTGTGACTTATGGCAAATTACTCAACTGCTCTGTGCCTCAGTTTATTCGTTTGTAAACTATGGATAAAATAATGTGGAAGTCAGAGGGATTTTGTGAGGATTGAAATGACCGTGTCATTTATATAATATAAGTCACTTAAAACAGTGTGTCACAAATCTAGCACTCTGCACATGCTAATGATAATTATTTTACCTTGAGGGTCGAAATTAGATGCAAAATGTAAAATGACTAATTTTAGAGAAAACTGAAAAAGATCAGTTTCTAGTTTTTTCAGACATTTTAGTTGAACAGAGTGAGTTGCATACCGTATCATGTGGGACAGGATCCTGGTAACCAGGGTTGGAAGAAACCCTTGCAAATAGTGGAGAGTGCCCATGATCACACTAGGAAGAGACGCTTAAGGGGTCTCTTTAGACCTCTGCACTGGTAACCGAGCTGTTGTTTATGAAAAGGGGACTGAGCAGTCATTGCAAAGATTCTGATTCAAACTATTGTTTCTATTTCAAAAGCCAACAAAATCATGATTGTCACTGGAAAAATTTTGAAAACGAGTAAAAACACATCACTCTTCATTTGTACAATGATAGGAAGCTTGTGTTTGTCCCTAGAATGCTATGTACAGTTCTGACCCCTGTAAGCTTCTTACAAGATAGTTTGGATAAAGACAGGCTCTGAAGGGCAAATAAAACAAAAGATGAATGGGCTATTTTATGAGACTCAGACACAAAAGTTGAGAGAACAGACAGGAAATCACAAAGGCAATAGATTTTGTGAACCACAGAAATATTTGCCAACTCTCAGGGTTCATGCTAATGGCAGCCTGAGATGACTTTAGAATACAAAAAGAAAGAAACTGCTTTATATATTCAAGAGTAAACCATGATTCAAATTCAGAGGTGATAGAATATAGTTAACTTCAAGAAATAGACAAATTTCACAAAGACATTATTTGAATCTTCTTTATGATAGAATCTTCGGCTGAGAACTGTGTTGAGGAAGCAAAATGGGACTGTCCTTGCCCTCTAGAAGCTCAACATCTAGAGTGATACACAAATAAATTATAATGCAAAATGATGAATGCAATAAAAACCACATAAATGAGAAAGTACACAGGCAGAACCAGGAGGGAGTAGATGAAGAGGAACTTTTTGTGGGTCAGCATGATGGTAGGAGGTATTGGTATTACAAAAAGCTTCTCCCCATGGGTCAAATCTAAGCTGAGTATTGAGACACAATTGAAATTCACAAGATAGGAGATGGGGGGTAGGGAATTGTAATCAGAGGGAATAGCATATGAAAGGCAAGCAATACAGTACATCTGGGAAAACTACACAATTTTATTTTTATAGGACAAATCTTGGGAAATGTTGACAGATGAGACTGGAGAGTGAGGCACAACTTAGCATTTATTCATTTATTCAGCATACCTTTATCTATTACCTACATTGCACTAAGGACTGCATGAGCATTAAAGACAAAAAGATGAGTGAGATTGAATACCATTCATTCATTCAAGACTATGTACTTGGCATTGTTCTAGGTACCAGAGATACAATAATGAGAAACAGACATGCTCCCTCCCCTCATCGAGGTTACAGCTTAGTGCAGAGACAGACAGATGCCTAATGCACTATAATATGGAAAGTGCTACGGACACAGTGCTCAAATCCATGATCTACGTAGGTATGAGAGTGGCCTTTCTGCAACTTAAAGCTGATCTTGTTGTTCCCTGCTTGAAATCCTGCAGTGGCTCTCAGTAGTGCCTTGTGGTTAAAATCCAAGATCTATAGTATGACCTCTCAAAGTCCTTTGTTATTTTTCTCTGGTCACCTCTTTAATTTTCACCGTGATCCTGGCCCTGTCCCACTGGCATTTCATCCCCCAATCACACTGAACTGTGAAGAGTTATTAAAATGCTCTATGTTATTTTAAGACTTAGAGATTTAGTGCCTCAGCGTGTCTTGTTCCCCTGTGCCCTCCTCTACCTGGCCTTCTCCAGCTTGCTAATCAGTCCGTCAGACTCAGGCATCACCTTGCTGGATTCGGTGCCTTTGCTTGCTGGTTCCCTTAGATCCCCTGCCCTTATTTTTCTTTGCCTGCTGGATTTGCAGTGTTATGGCCTACACAGTGCAGAAAAGCAGCTCAGGCTTCCACTTCTCTGGCCTTACGTGATTAAAATGCATTCCTGTCTTCCATTCCTACCTAAGACCATCAGGGAGTTTCTTCTGTCCTCTTCACCAGCCCATTCTTAATCTTTCTGATAAATTTTCTGCTCTGTGTTCATGCAACAAATGGGGACAGGGTGATGGTAATTTACAGCATGAGATGGTTAACTTGCTGCCTGTGCTGATGGACCTACTGGATTTCCCCTAACTAGAGTGTTTCCCCTATCCAAGTGGAGAACTTCAGTAAAGGAAGTGGCAGTCAGGAATTTGGGAATGAGGAGCACAGTGATTAAACTAGGGCCGTTCATATGGGAGTTTAAGAACTCTGGTCAGTGACTCAGGTAAGTAAAAAAATCAGAAAAAGGGAGGGAGGATATGAGCAACTTGGGACATAATTAAAAC
Source organism: Ateles fusciceps (assembly GCA_036589455.1). Taxonomy (NCBI): domain Eukaryota; kingdom Metazoa; phylum Chordata; class Mammalia; order Primates; family Atelidae; genus Ateles; species Ateles fusciceps. The sequence continues at coordinate 7,770,927 of JAZHEH010001606.1, read as the reverse complement.
TGTCAGTGAAATGAAGATCTGTTATTCTAATATCTACATTTTGCCACACTTTTGAGCTTATAATTTTATCATTTGCTGTGATTAACAAAACTGGAAGAATAATAACTACTTACAAAGCCCAAGTCACCTTCTTATACCACTAGCTCTTGCTTTCCATTCAGACGTAGCTTTAAAAAGTGCAAATCCTATACTGTACCTAAGCCACAACCCTAAAATGGAACTTGTTTACAATTCTAAGAATAATATTGTCCTTTAAAGGTGAAGGCTCACTGGAAAACATGTCATTCATGTGATAAAAAGCAGGTAGCAGGTAGTGCTAAAGACTTACTAGTCTACATGTTTGTGCTTTCTGCTGCATTCCTCTAATCTCAAGGCAGTATACTGAGATAAGATCTTCACAGCCCTTTCAGCCCAGTTGCAATTTCTTTGACCCTGGCCTGATATAAAAGGCAAACCTAGTCTTTCACTGTTCTAGTCATGCAGTTTCTTTGTGGTTCCTTTTAGAAAGACTTGAGGCTGTGAGTCAAAGCTTTTACCTCTTGCTTATAGTTCAGAGTTGTGATGTGAAGCAATAAATAAAATCCTCTTTCCACATACTTGTCTTCTGGATTAGAATCATTCTGAGCAAATTTAGAGGCTGATAAAGTCCATTTAGATATTTAGTGAAAAAAAATAGCATTCAGAACAGAATGTAGACAAAGTACATAGAATATCTTTCTCTCTCTCTGTTTCTTTCTCTTTCTCTCTCTGTGAGTGTGTGTGTATATATATATATGTATATATGTGTATATATATGTATATATGTATATACATATATACACACATATATATAGTAAAAAGAGGTGAAAATAATATATCTTTATATGTGTTAGCATTTATTTTAAAAAGAGAACACAAGAAAGATCTAAAAGAAACTATTGCTTATAGGGGTTATGGGAAATGCCATGGGTGAGAACTGGGTGTTTGTTTTTTTTTAATCACCTTGCTTTCTGAAACACAGTATGTATTACCTTTACACAAATAAAATAAAAAATGAAAAACAAAGTCCACTTGTAACCATATGTCAGTGTCATGTTTGCTTTCAGGGTACATCAAATGCATTCTATAGCATAGGATATTCCAGTCACTCTAACAAAAGATGTACTGTTTGGAACACCAACTCAGTATCAGTTACTTCAGACACTTTCTCTCATGGAGTCCCTTCAGCAGCCCTTTATGGTTTATGTTCTTAGATGAGGAAAGCAAATCTTAGAAAACATTAACAGACCAAACTAAGATCAGAGTATTAGAAATGTCAGAGCTCAGAACTGGCATCTTCTGACTTCAGATCCCATGTACTTTCCCCCTACACTGTGCTGACCACACCTCCATTACTGCAGATGTGTTGATTACATCAAGGGGCCAAAGTACACATTCGTCCAATAAATGCTTACTGAATGCTTACCGTGTTCCGGGCACTGTGGCAATCTTTTGTAATGCAAGAAAAGTAAGAATAGTGAAGACAGTCAAGGAAACAAAGAAGCCTAATACTAGGCAAGAAGTGCTTTTGATGGAATTAAGCACAATGAGGGTGTTAGTACAGAAAGGACATTTAATTGAACTGAGAAAGTTCATGGCAGTTTTCCCAGAGATGAGTCTTGGAGAACAAATGGTATCTAGCCAGGAGGAAAGGGGGTCAAGTGTATTCCAGGGAGAGGGAACAACATGTACAAAAGCACAGTTTTGAAAGAAGACTCCATTTTTGAGGAATAGCCAATAGCTGGGCATGTGTAGAGCATAGGGTAGGAGAGAGAAAGGAGGCCAGAAATGGGAAGAGTCTTGTATGCCATACTCGGTTATTTGGACTTCATCTTGTAGCAACGGGAGTCTACAAAATTTTAAGTACAGGAGTAAAAAGATTCCATCTAAAACTTAGAAAAGTTACTTTGGCAAGATAACAGACTGTGAATTGAAGGAGAGCTGGGTTTGATACCAAGTTTGGGAGACTGTTCTAATTACATATTTTATTGTTTTTAGATGTACATATATGTACTTTTTTAGCATTTGATTTTTTTTCTCAAATTGGAATGAATCTTACAATCAATGGCATGTCATAATTTAATTGGCAGCATTATTTTGTCTCTTAAGGGCCCCCAAATAACAGTGTGTTATATAACTGATAGCATCTCAAATTAGATGAAATACAATGGTCCTGGCAAGAGATACTGAGGTCGTGGGGTGGTAAAGAGGAAAAAGATTTGAGCCACATTTAGATCCTGATATGGTATTAATTATAAGTAAAAAAAAAAGGAATGTGCAAAAACATATTCTATGCCACAAGTTGTGGAAAAAAGGTGTGCATGGATAGATGCACGTGTATGTATTCGTAAAGTTAGTGTGAATGCATAAGATGTCTCTAGAATGATACACAAGAAACTAATAGCACTGGTAGCCTTTAGTGTAGGACGTTAGGTGGCTGAGGGAGAACAGTGGTAGGAAAAGTTTTCATTGCATTCTGTTTTGTACATTTAATAGTCTGAACTGCGTATTATGCTCTTGAAATATGTAAAAGGATAAAAAGTAAGAGATATTTAGTAAGGATCATTGGCACATTTGTTGAAAGATTGAGTATGGGATAAAGGGGATAGTGTTTTGTAGGCTGTATTTTATTCTTTTAATTATTTCTCTGATTTCTTAAAGCAACTTTATTGAGGTACAACTTACATACTATAATTTCACCCATTTTAAGTGCATGAATTCAATGATTTTTAGATTTAATGAGTAGTGTAACCATTCCTACAATAGTGATAGCACATTTTTATCATCCTAATGAGATCCTTCATGCTTATTTAGTTAATGCCCATTCCCATCTCCAGCCCCAGGCAACCAAAATCCTCCATGTTTTTGTAATAGCTTTGCCTATTTGTGGATGTTTCATATATATTGAATGATTGAAAAGGTGGTGTTCTGTGTCCAGCTTCTTTCTCTGAGGACAATGCTTCTTAGGTTTATAAGTGTTGTTGCCAATATCAGTATGGTACTTTACTCCTTTTTATTTATGGCCGAAAAATACTCTATTGTGTGTATCTACCACCTTTTGTTTTTCCATTCATTAGTTTAAGAACATTTCAGCTGTTTTTGCTGTTTGACTCTTATGAGTAATGCTGTTTTAAACATTTATGTTTAAGTCTTTTTACAGAAGCCATTTTTAATTTTCTTGGGTAGACACCTAGGAGTAGAATGTTGTATGGAAAATTGATGTTTGACTTTTTAAGACACTGTTTTCCAAAGTGGCTGTAGTGGTTTACACTTCTACCAACAATGTATGAAGGTCCCACTTCTCCTCATCTTTGCTTACACTTATTATTGCCTGTCTTTTGACAGTCTTGAGCCTAGTGGGTGTGAAGTGGTACCTCACTGTGGGTTTGACTTTCATTCCCCTAATGACCAATTGATGTCGGGCATCTTTCAAGTGCGTATTAATCGTTCCTGTGTCTTCTGTGATGAAATATCTATTCAAATATTTTGTCCAATTTAAAATTGAGTTGTTTGGCTTCCTATTATTAACTTGTTAGGATTCTTTGTATTCTTAACTTTAATTGACTGAGGATAATGATCCACCAGTAAGGAGATACATTTATTTCTGTATTTCTGAAAATCTTTAAAATTCCTCTACCTTTCAGAGAGACCCTTCAACAGCCTGCACTTCTTCTTTTCAGAGTAGGTATTTCCATAACACAAGGATCATTATAAATATTAATTATAACTTTCCCTCCTCACTGCAGACTCAACCAAGAGTTATAAACCTGTGCATTACTTTCAATGCTCATAACAATCTTCTTAACCGCCTTCATAGGCAGACTGAAAAAGTCAATCTAGTTGAATTGTTTTACTTTATAACACTTTTATAAGATAGTCAGTCTGAAACTGAAAGATGGGTAGCTCTAGAAATGTGATAAATGGCCACAGAAGCAATAACTTAATAAATTAAATTATAGATGTTATGTCAATTTTAAGTAATGTCTCAGTTTTATATCTTGCTACCTGACCTAAATATCAATCCCTTTAGTAAAATATCTATTAACGGTTTGTGGTAAAACAAGAACAGGAAAATGGTTTTTGATTTTCAGCTCTCTCTGGTGAGTAATTTGTTTTCTTTTATTTTTACTTCTAAAATAATCACACATTTCATTGCAAAGCTGGTATCCCTAACCCTCTTCAACACACACACATACACATACACACACACACACACACACACACACACACACCCCTTCTAGATTCTACATGTACAAGAGTGCAAATCAAACTACCAGAGAAAAACTAAGGAGAAGGCCTAGAAGCAAGAAGCTGATACACTATCTCAGGCTCTAACAAAATATTTCTCTCTGACTATACCAAGGATGGGGAGAGCTTGCTTGTAAATGGCTTGGGCTAGCAGTCTGGGTTTTGAAGGAGGACAACAGGGCCCTGTTCTTGGTTCTCTCATGAATGGTCTATGGCATATACCTTCAACACTGTTGGAAGGGTCAGTTAGCTCCAGAGACTGCAACCAATGGCTTATGGTCATAATTCAGCTGTCAAACATATTTGGTTGTGACTATAGAGTGCTGTTTGCCTGTTTGGTTTTTAAACCAATACTTAAAATGCAGGAAATTTAAGATAAAATTTTGATAAAAATGGGAAGACTTGGCCATATTGGGCTCATGGTAACAGTGAGATGCATCTGAATGATAGGCATTCCTTTGAATCACACATTTGCTCTTGTTTTTACTATAGGCCACTCTCACTTTCTATTTTTTCCCTGCCTTTGAAACCATCAGTTTTAGTACTGAAAAATTATCTAGTATACCAAAACCAGAATTTCCCTGCTAGATGGCTTGCTCTTTACATTACCTGCATGATTTTGTGTAAGCGATTGTGTTAGTTTTCTATGGTTGCCAGAACTAATTATCGCAAACTTGATGGCTTTAAAAAAACAGCAGAAATGTATTTCTAGTTTTGAAGGCAGAAAGTCTAAAATCAAGATTCTGATTTTAGTCTCCCTAAGAGCCTGTGCTGGTAGGCCCATGCTCTCAGCAGAAGCTCTTAGGGAGAAATCTGTTCCTTGCCTATTCCACCTTCTGGTGGCTTCAGGTGTTTAGTGGCTTGTGGCTGTATCACTCCAATTTCTGCCTCTGTTTTCATATGGCTTTTTTCTCTGCTCCCTTAGTCTCTCCTTTGGGCTGCTTCTTATGAGATACGTGCCTAAAAGCCCAAAACAATGAACATTTTAATTATCTTAGAGCTAAGATTTTCTTTTCTGCTAAGTGAGGGGGATGGTGCAGAGAGCAGGAGAGATGTGAAACTAGATAGCATGCAAAAACAGGTATTCATAGACCTGGGCCTAGCAAGGGTGTGGCTGGCAACTCTGCCCTGCTTTATCAGCGTTAGAAAGCCAGTCCTCTCAGAAAGTGCCCAGTTAGCTAAATTCATAAGATGATAGACTATTAAGGTGGAATGGGCCTCAGATATGGTCCTGGCTGTCATCTGAGGCTTCAGAAATGTGGACAAATAACCAGGAATACAAACAAAAGACGATCTATCCAGAATCTAGAAATCTTACTAGTGACTGTTAACAGGTTACTTTCTGCATTCTGGTGTTTTCTTTCTAGAAAAGTGTGTGTGTGTGTGTATAGAGGGGAGGGGTGCCCAGAAAACCATACTTAGTTTCTCACATATCCGAACTATGACTGGGCAATTATATTGTTATCGTCACTGATAAATAACTGGAAGAGTTTAGTGTTACCCTGCTAAGATCTGGATTTTCTTTTCTGGAGCTTGGTTGCCAGGGCACTGAGAAGTCCAGCCAGGAGGCTGGTCAGAGGCTAACCCAAAAAGCTTTGCTTAAGTCTGGGCTATGGCTGGGGTTGCCAGAGAGAAGTGCCTGACATTCCTGCATGCTGACATCAAGCTTCGAAGTTGCTGCCCTCTGGTGAGTCAGCAGCAAAGGCCCACATCGTTCGAGATGGCTGCCCAATCAGAAGATGTGATGCCACACCTCAGAAATCTTTCTAAACCTCAGCATTCTGCAGATTTCAAACAATTCCTTCTGAGAAAGAATGTAGAATAATTAAATTTATAAGATTAAAGTTATAAAAAGCATGGAGCCTATAATAATAACAGCAATAAGATAAACTCCACATTTGCTTTTAAAACAATTTATGTGCGTAGATAGCCAACCCCCTGTATTTTACTCCTTTAAAAAAATAGTTTAGACTTTTTGAATGCTGAGGCAAGGGGACATACCAAAACACTAATGGGCACATTGGCGTTTTCTGGCTATTGAAATCAAAATATACAGGCATAACACTGAGGTACTGGAATAGCATTGAGTTCCAGTGACAGTTATTGCAACTCAGCCCACATATCTGTAGCTCGTTAGCTTTTCTCATCAGAATTTTATGTATAAATATAAATATATGTAAATTACTCTGTAAAATAAAAATAAAATGTAAAATCTTCTCATCTTTCTTATTAGTCAACATTGTGCTACTCTTTAATAATTTCTCTCAATTTCTCCATTAAGCAGATACTAGTAGGGAAGTATATATGGGGCAGAAGGCAGATTATTTGCTTAGTGCAACGCAAACCTGCTTATCAGCTAAGAGCAGAGTCCCTTCCATAGCACTGCCACCATATGGCATTGCCATATCGTGGAGGCCATAAAGAGGAATGACATAGTAAAGATTAATTGGATTTTACTTGGCAAGGTCAGGCACCTAAATGGCATGCTATAAAATGGCTAGAAGTGGAAAAGAAACCTGTAGCTAAAGGCCATGTCAAATTATGGAAGTGACTCTTCTTACATCTGGTTTGGATCGTCAGGAGCAAAACATTTCACTTGCCCAAGTGAGGATGCTCTCTACATAGCTTTGGGGATAAGGGAGTCTCAGAAATAATGTCTGTAGTACTGTTGCACCACTGGGAAAAGAGAAAAGTTGGGCCTGACATGAAGAAAAGCATGCAGCAAGCCACTAAGACTACTTCCCACAGGACCAGAGATTACTACCACGTTACCTTGCCTGTAGGCTGGGCATAAGAACTTAAAGGGAAGCCAGATTACACTCACCTACTCTTTCATTCATTCATTCACTTATTCATATATTCATCGATTCAACCATTTGTTTATTTTTTGTTCATTTATTTATTTAACAAAAAATGTGTTTGGCATATCCTAGGTGCCAGGCATTGAAGACCTGCTGTTATTGTTCCCAAATGATTGACAGTTTAGAGGAGAAAATGGAAGAATAAATAGACACTTGTGATGTAGTATAATAGTTCTCTAATAAGAGCAACACATATGGAATATCACTGAATATTAAATACCAGGGACATTGCTAGGACTTATAAATTAATCTCTACAATACATCTAAGATGGAGGTTTTACTATTACTCTCTTTAGGAGGAAATAGGGGTCTATAGAGGTTAAGGCCCACAGCCTGGAAGGAGTGAACAAAAAGTAATTAGCCTTAGTTAGTCATTTTGACTAGAAGCTTGGGTCCTTAACCACCTACTCGTCAATTTGAAGAAAGATGATTGAAACCGCAACAGCTACATTGATTCTTGAAAGCAAAGTAACTCTTTAAATGAGGGTATGTGTATACTGGCTGGGATATTGTGGGCTCATGATGACTTGTAGGCAGAGGCAGCTGTACATATGAAGACCACGGAAGGTATATCATCAGCGGAAATGAAATTGATTAGTATTGGAGGTTTCTGTGCATATTTTGGTTTTCTATTACTGCATAATAAATCACCCTAAAATTTAGGTGGTTAAATAAACACAATTATTTACTTAGCTCATGAATTTGCAAGTTGTGCAGAGTTTGGCTGGGATAGCTAACCTTTATTCCACCAGTGTCTGCTGGGACAGCATGAAGGAGGACCAGGCAGCTGAAGCTCTTCATGCATCTCTGTTTTTGCATGATGTTTTCACAAGGTCTCTCAAGCATGTCAGCTTCAGGTAGCAAAACTCCTGACATGGCAACTTAGTCCTTCAAAGGTGTATGTCTGAAAAGAGAGAACCAGGCAGAAGCTATATTGCGTTTTGTGACCAAGCCTTGGAATCACTAGTCTCTCTTGTGTTGGCCTCAATTAGTTGAGGTGGTTATAAGATCCTGCTCAGGCTCAGGAGGGAGCATAAATTTCACCTCTGAATGGAGAAGTGCCAGTGTCCTGAAAAAGCATGTGGGAACAGAAATACTGTTGTGGCAATTTTTTGAAAATCAAGTGTGATAAAGGCAGCATGATGTAGTCATAGAAAATAGATTTGGAGCATGATGCTCTTTGATTTCAGCCATGAGCTCTATTACTGACTGACTGGGTTACTTTGGTCAAGTTGACTCTTTTTTTTTTTTTGAAATGGAGTGTTGCTCTGTAGCCCAGGCTAGAGTACAGTGGCACAATCTTGGCTCACTGCAACCTCCACCTCCCAAGTTCAAGCGATTCTCATGCCTCAGCCTTCCAAGTAGCTGGGATTACAGCTGCCCGCCACCACGCCCAGCTAATTTTTGTATTTTTAGTAGAGATAAGGTTTCACCATGTTGGCCAGGCTGGTCTGGAACTCCTGACCTGTGATCTGCCAGTCTTGGCCTCCCAAAGTGCTGGGATTATAGCCATGAGCCACCATGTTCAGCCCAAGTTGTTTGACTCTTGATTCTCAGTTTTCTTATCTGTAAAATGAAGGCACTAGTACTAATCTGCAGAGCTGTTAAAGATTAAGTAATATATATAAATTCCTTGGCATAAGGGACTGACAAAAAGTAGGCACTTCATATACAAAAGCTGTGATTATTGATGAACTAGTAGTAAGGCACAGAACTGGGGAAGGAGAAGGGGCCAGTTTGTGGGAAGGCTTTTGTAGCTATTAATAGTAAGGTGGTAAAATAATAATAGTAATAATAACCAAAAGTTACTGAAAACTAAATACAGCACTAAACTCCTTTAAAGGTGTATCTCATTAAATCTTAGCAACAAACCTATGAAGCAGGACTAATGTTATCTCATTTTGTAAAATGAGGAAATGTAAGATCAAACAGGTTAAGAAACTTTTCCAAGTTGGTAAGTAGCAAAGACAGGATTCCAACTAAGGTAATGGTCTTATCAGGAACTGTACTAGGATAGTCTGCATTTCGTAGTAAAGGCTATCAGACGTCACTAAAACCTTTTAAACAGGGAAGTCCGATGTTCAAATTTGCTCTTTAAAAGGCAGTATGGAGTGCAGATCAGCTGCTGGCAGCAGGGACATCAGTTAGAAGATATTGCTCTAATTCAGTTGAGAAACACTGAGACATCTGAAATATCGAAGACATCAGTAGTGTGGGCGACGTGAAAGTGGTTCTAAGAAGCTAGTGGCAATCATCCTTCATTACCTACTGGGTGTGGAGAGAAAGAGAAGCAACAATGGTAGCCGTTAGTCAGCTCTGAGTGCAGGCACTGGCATGTGCATTATTACCCAGGGCTCTAAATGGAGAAACAAAACAACCCCAGGGTGTCTTCAAACCTAAAGCATATTTCCTAAGCCTTTGCGCTCTCAGTCTAGACTAAAAACAAACAAAGTAGCCTCCTCTGAAATGCTGGAAACCCTCCCCACTTGAAACTCTCAGATCTCTTACCTTGCAATTCTAGCTTTCAAATTCCAAGCTGAGCTTCCTTTCCCACACCCCAAGTCCTTGCACTGGGGATTACAATGATCATTTGTGTGTACTAGATGATTGTTCCTTCCACGTCAGGTGCCCTGGAACGAGTGACCTAAGCTGCTTTCTCCTGTCCTGACTTTCCCCACCCAGTACTGCAACCAGACATACAATTTTCTGGTCTTAGAGAGAATGACTGGCTGGTCATTATAGTCTTCCAAAAGGATAAGAGATTGGTCTCATGATGTGGTCTTCAGGCAGCCAAGGAAAATTTCCATATGAGGTACTTGTTGAGGGTATTATTTAGTTTCAGGTGAACTTCCTGTGGAGGGACAATATGTGCTTAGAAGGACAGAGAAGGGATATATTAGATAAGGCGTTCCATCTCAGATAAAGAACTTCAGTGAATTGCAGGGTCAAGGTCTAAGAAACAAACCAGCCATCAATGGGAAAGTTAACTAAAATGAAGAACCCAGCATACAACTCCAAATCCTGGTTTTTCTTGCTATGAGAATATTAGTCTTGTTTTCTTAAACCGAAATAATTTCTGAGATTAAAAAGAAGTTGCCTTGACTTTGTCTGATAGATGTATTTTTTTTGTTATATATTTGTTTGGGCCTTCTATCTCTCTTACTCTGTCTTCTTTATAATAGAATTAATCTCTGAAAAGTAACTTTACTGTATTCTGATGCTCCATTTTGAATAAGTCAGTGCTTCTCCCAGTGGGCTCTGGACATTGGTGTTTGATTGAACAGCTTTTGTCTATTAATTGTTTTAGGTAGACTGGGTGCTCCATTTAACTCAGTGTTTCTGACAATAAATCAGTTGAGAAAGGAGTATTACTCTAATGGTTTGAACACTTGCCAATGCACATTGCTTGGTCATTCAATAAATAGTTATTGATGAGATCGAGCACATTTGGGGAGGTATGGCCATAGACAATAAATGATTATTGACTCTGCCTTCAGCTGTGCCAGTATTTAAGTTACAGGGTAGTTAAGCTACACCAGTGCATACTCATACAGTTTGGTCACAGTCCTATTTGAGGATCTCAAACCTAGCTTCCCCTAACAAACAGGGAGGCTTAAACTTGGCTTTGCACACTGAATTATTCTTTTAGAAAAATACCTCGTGTAGAACTCAGCCTTTCCATTTACAAAGAAACTTATTTGTGCAGTTTTACAATTTAAAACTCTCCAAAATTGATTATATTTAATTGTACATTTCCAATGAAACTCACTAAATTGTGAGTGAGTAACTGATGAGGTCATACTTTCTTGTCTTGGACTACTACAAACACCACGGAGAAACTACAGGTTAGAGTATAAAAGTTAGGCAAGGGTTTAGTTTTTGTTCAACAGCTGTTCTGCTTGTTACAAAGGCTCTCAAACCACTGAACATTAGACTAAACCAAACAAACAAACAAACAAAAGAACAAAAAACCTTCTCCCCAAACTGAAAGAGGAAAACATAGTTTGATAACCTAAGCTACTCTTCCTTTATTTAACCTTGAATTTATGAGATTACTTTTTTCCCCAGAAGGAAAACTCTCTTGGGACACCTTTAGCAATTTAACATTTTCTAAGCATTAGAGCAAATAAGAGGCAATCATTCTTCAGTCACAAAGATAAGCCAAGGAATGAAAATGCTTTTGCAGGTCACGTCACCTGACAGAAACTTTGGACTGGTCCTTTCCTGGTTCAAGAGTTCAGCCATAAGGCCCACTTTCCCTATCAGCTGGCTCAAGCTGATAAGGTCCTGAAGCAAGCAAAGGTTCTTTATGAGCTTTTATTTAATTGTCCTTGCCACATAAGGGTTGAGGGGAGTTACTTCATGTTGGTCTGTTTTTTCTTTGGAATAAATCGCTGTCTCCCCTGATTGAATAGAGTGAATAGAGTAGATACAGTTTGGTTAAACACTTTTCATCTGTACTAGGCACAAATTCCTAGTGCCTAGTACAGAACTTTTAAACCTAATAGGTTTCCTGTGAGTACTTGTTGAAGGAATAATGACAAACTCTGCCTTAGATTGGTGACTGGCTAGGGAGAAACATGGTTCCAAGAACAGAGTAAGTAAGAGCAAGTGTTGTATTGTATGCCCGTCAAATGTGTGAGATGCTGGTGATGAAGGTAAGAGTGTGGTTGAGGCTGAGTTCTCTGAAATTACATATGAGATGTTATCTGCCATTCAGTATTAGCTGTGTCTGTCTTTTTCCAGGAATTTGGCCTTAAAAGAGATCATTCAAAATTATTACCCAAATAGTGATTTATCAGGCTTGTATTGTAGGGAAACTTTAGTGGATTGCAACTGCTGTGCTCCTTTGAAGAGAGCTGGTACAAGATTTTCCATACCTAATCCTACTTATTTTCCTTTCCACTCCTAATAACCTCCCATCTTTTCTTCTATTTGGTCTGGTAAACACCAATAGTCAGGACCCTTTCTGCAGCTTCCATCCTAACTTGTATTCTAGTCCTGACACTGCAATAAACTCATTGCTACCTAGAAGTCAGTTAACTTCCCTGAATGTTAGCTTCTTTAGCTGTAAATAAGTAATTGAAAGAGGTGATGGTTAAGGTAATTTACTAATTTTACAAATCTATGATTTTATGCATAGATGCTAGTTAGTATAGCTTTAAGTAGATACTTAATTCACTATTAGTCTCTCTACTAAGATATAGATACTAGTTGATCATTTTTTTCCCTTAAAGGCTGAACTGAATTCTCTGATACAGGCTACTAAACATCCCATATTTATCAGTATGAACACCCACTGGGTGCCTGTTATTTAACCAGGTAGAATTCTTAGCTGTGATTGAGAATCTAGGTATCTCTTCTGGTACTATCATTTAAACGAGTAAAGTTTCAAAACCATTAAGTTGACATTTCTAACAGGACTGTGAATTTAACATAGATTCCCAGAAGTCTTGGAATACAACAGTGCACACAGATGAAGATATAGTACTTTTTGGTATTTTCTTCTTGCAAGTGATACAAATATCTGCATGTCATAACATCATCATAACAGATTCCATCTTTTACTGAGAGCTTAGTATATGCCAGACACTGTCACTTAACATGTAGGATCTTGTTTTCTTAAAATGTTATAGTTATTTTGATTATTTTTTTGTGTTTTAAAATCATTGTGTGTAAGTGTAAACCATATGTCTAGAGTTTATAGAAGAATCAAAATGCAAAAACCCTATGCACATCTTTTGTTTTTTAAAAATACAATTTTATCTGTCCTTAGATGCCTCTGTATGTCATCCCCAATCTCATCCCCCTCCTACCCCTGAAAGTAATCACTATCCATATTTTGTGTCTAACATTACCTTGTTTTCTTTAACTTTGCCATCAATGTATGTATACCTAGATGATACATGGCATAGTTATTCTTGTTTTTATATTAGATGTAAATGCAATCCTATAGTATGAATTTTTTAGAATTTGATTAATTTATTAGCATTTTATTTTGAGATTCATTGATAATGGTATGTGTAGCTATAGTTTATTCATTGCTATTGCTGAATAATATTCCATTGGATGACTTTGCTACAATTTATTCTACCATTGGTAGATATTTTGGTTGTTTCCATTTTATTTTATTTTTTGCTGTTATGAATAAGGTGGCCTTGAACATTCTTTCACATACCTGGCATGTATATGTATGTAGCTCTTTGTTGGTTTGCCTTTCTGTCTTAAGATGCACTAGAAAACTGAGGCCCAGAGTCACCAAGCAACTTGTTTAATGTCAGAGTGAGTTGGTGGTGAGGCCGAAGTCTGAACTCAGCAGTCTGTTACCACAGTTTTTATCCTTAACCACAATACTCTATGGATTCTCATTCTAAAAAGGAAGGTCTGGAGAATTTAAAATAACTTCCTAAAGAGCAGAGATTCAACAAAGCTCAGTCTGACTAATGCCTTCCATTTAAAAAAAAAATCACCCAAAACACATATTATGATTATGATTCTATTTGTGATGTATTAAGCAATTATAAGAGAATGAGTTCATACTTGGCACTATTATCTCTTTCTTACAAGTGGTCAGATGTCAAAATGTGAAAACTATGAATTTCACATTATCCATATATATTTGATGTAACATTTTTCCTTTAGGAATATGAGTAGAAATAAAAAGACAGGTTTTTATGGTGGAATATATTTTTTCTGTCTCTTTTTTAGCCTACCAAATCTCTTTCCCAATATGTAACACTTATAAGTGCATTTAATTTCAGTGCCAATTTAAAAAATTCAAAAGTAGATAACAAGATAAGTGAGACAAGCACTATGTGTTTATAATGTGACACTTATAAATTATAGGCTGCTAATCAAAATAGCATTAACAATTTCAAAGCGTTTGTATGAACAAACCATTTTAGAAAGAGTGTTTGGGGTGGCAGTGAGCAAAAGCAACCCAATAACTATGGCAGTTAATGTTAAAGCTCTGATTTTGACATGAAAGTCATAAAAATGGAAGTCCCGCTGAATCACAAGTGTCCTGGAGAAACTTGGATGAGTTTCTTGTTAGAAGTTTTCCCACCACAGTAAGTATTTTTAGAGGAAAACAAAGTAAAATTTCTCTCTTATGTGAGTCATATCTCTGTTGGTTGTAAGCAGCTGAAACTCATCTTGAATTACCAAGGTAAGAGAAGAAACACATTGGTTCATGACATTCCAGAAAGGACTGAAGAATCAAACCATTTTGAAGGACAAGGATACAGGCAGACTCTAGAACAACCAAAACAAGGGGTTCAACCACTGTTACGGACCTCTCTCCAATTCTTGCTCCACCTTTTCTCCTTGGCTTGACTTTCTTCTCTTTCACTGTAGTTTGGCTTCTCCCACATGGCAAGAAACATTGCTGCCAGCACTTCCTGAGTTTTATATCGTACAACGTCCACCACTGGTGATAGATTAACTTATGGCTCTTCTAGTGAAAAGTTAAAATTACCTGGGGAAAGTCTGATTGTCTCAGATTGGAGATAATGCCCATCTCTGGACCAATAAACTATTGTGTGGGGCTGATGGGACTATATAAAAACATGGCTATTTTCTAGGAATCACTTGGCTTGACTGGAAGAAAAGCATTTTCAAAGGGAGTGCGATTTATAGAAGCTGGTAGAATGGACAGATAAAACAATAATTCTTCACTATATTGCTCAAATAATCCCGCTGACATTTTTAGTATATTATAAAGGGATTTCTTAAGTGTTTCCAAACCATTATAGCAAAAATTAATCTTATAGTACTTTCTTCTTGAACTATGTATAATTTACTTGAAATGATTTCCAAAAAGCAATCAGTGTGAGTAAATGAAAGTGCTGTCTTCTTAAAAAATGAGTAAAAGCCCACAGGTTCAGAACAAAAGAAAATAAGGTAAGGCCTAAAATAAATCATGCTAAGAAAGCTAAAATTCTAGACAAAATCACATCAGCAAAAACTAGAAAGTTGGTACTGTGCTTCAGTTGACTGCTTGCTGTTTGGTTAGGAGGAGGGGTGGTGTGATAAAAATAGTGACGAAGTGAGAAAACTGGTGTATTAGTTTTCTATTGCATTATAACAAGTCACCACAAACTTAGAGGCTTCAAATAATGCCCATTTATTATCTTACAGTTTCTGTGGTTCAGACATTTGGGCACTGTGTGGCTTGGCTGGGCTCTCTGCTTAGAATCTCACAGGTCAAAATCAAAGTATCGATGGGAGCTGCAGTTCTCCCAAGCTGTAGCTTGTGCCCCTTTTAAACTCTCAGGCTGCTGGCATAATTTATTTCCTTCTCAAGCTTTCTATATGATCCCCTCCATCTTCAGGCCAGCAATGGCTTGTCAAATCCTTCTCATTCTTTGAAACTCTCTGACTTCTCTTTCTGTCACAGCTCTGTAACTTCTTTTCTCTTCTGCCATCAGCAGAAGAGGCTTTTAAGAGTTTACAGGATTAGATTACATCCATCTGGATAATCTTTTACTTAAAGGTCAACTATGCTATATAACATTGCCAATCATAGGGGTCAATGATGTCTCATCACATTCGCACATTGCAGAGACTAGGGATCTTGGGGATCATTCCTAGAAATTCTGCCTGCTACAGCATGGTTTCTAGATTGAACTCTAGCATATATTTGGTAAGTCTCCTAAGCCTCAGTCTCATTATTCATGAAAGTGAGTTTCAATGCTCTTTGCCCTGCTTGCCTCACAGGATCTATGTTAAGTTCAAAATGTAATAGCATGTCAAACAACGTGCAACTCAGTTATACAAACATTACCATATCTCATTGGGAATACAAAGTTCTACACACTTAAAGACAGTAAAGACATATAAAAATATAAGTTATTGCTTTTATAATAAATGTGTTCCTGTTGGCTGAAAATTTCAATATCTGATACAAATAGTTAGCTTTCTATTTTACTTCTTTTAATTATGCAAGACCTTGTAATCACAAATGTAAAAATTGCATGCCACATGTTCTTAAGGCCAAATAAAATTTTATAGAGTTATCTTAAAAGAACTCTATAGAGTCCAAATAAAAATCCATCGAGTCCTTTTGAAAGGATCCAACCACATGTATCAACTGAACTATACATGTTACCAAAAACAGTGGAACCTTTTCAAATTCTCTAATTGGACTTTGGAACTTACGTGGCATCAGGTATGCAAATGAACAACTTCAGACCTTGATTCCTCCCACCTCTACTCCCACTGTCACAACCACTTCTGTCATGACCTAGTTATTCTCAGAAAGTTCCCTCTTATACCTGGTCAAACTTCTCTTACAATCACCTGTGACTCTCCCTCTTGATCTTGGATCAAATAATCCTAAATACATTAAATGTTCTGATTCTTCCTGTCCCTTAACTATATCTCTACTTGAATTAGTGTGTTAGTTCAGAGAGAAAGATGCTAAGATAAAATTAGATGTGTAAGAGATTCGTTGAAGAAATCCTTGTGGGAGAAAATGGAGCGGTAACTAGAGGAGGATGGGTAGACTGTCTGGCTACTATGTAGGACTCATCCCTATGAAGGAGAAAGGAAAGAAAGGCAAAGAAGAAAACCCTTAAGATTTCAATTTTAAGAAAGTTTTGGCAAAGCCAATTGGGAGTATTCAAGGCAAAGCTGCTCGTCAGAAGAGTCCTGCATCTTTCAGTAATAGACTTGCTTTAATACATCTGCTGTGTTTAGTAATTGGCTGGAAGCAGCCAGAGAAAGCATGGACTTAGAACAAACTTGGTGATGAATTTCAGAGGCAGCAGCTAAGACCATCAGCCTATTATTATCCTTGCAGTAGCTGTCATAATCAGTATTAGAGCAAACCATTTTTTGTGTGTGCGTTCACGAGATAATGGTCTTCTCTTTCCTGCCTTCAAGAGCCATGTCATTGAAAGAGCTAATCATTCAAATTTATGCTGCATTACTGCCTAAATACTTTCATGTATCATACTTTTCTTTTAAAATACTTTAACTAATAGCCCTGATGGTTTTCAGTTAACCAAATTCTCTCTTACCATCCTGGTTGCCCCTTCTGTCTTTTCCTTAGAAACATTATTGTAATAGCTGCAAGATGGTCTGGATCCTGAACCTCCAATCTTCAATGAGCACCAAATGGTGATTATAGATTCTAAACTGTAGAGATATATCAAAGGAAACTTCATTAGTATACACCAATGTTTGGAGTCCAGATGCTTTTGTGTCTGAGTCACAAGGGCTCCTCTTCCTTGGTGGCTTAAAGTTAGGCTGAAGATTTACATCATGTTGTGCATGACCTCTTTAGTTCAGTTCTACTTATTCTTTCAAGGAGGGAAGAGTGAAGAAGGTGCCCCTTAGTGAGCATATTTTGTACAAATGAAAACAGGGTACTAACACTTATGCCAGGATGCATGCATTATCCTTGAGAAAACTGGGCTATATGATCACTGTAGAGTCTCTCCTCTCAGGAATGAGGAAGACTTATACCTTCTACCTCACCAAGTACATGGAAATAAAAACAGCAGGGAAATGATTCAAAAGAGAAATATGAAAAAAGCAATGCAGAAAGATAGACACTTTAGCCTTTTTTTTTTCTCCTCAAAACTTCACACTCCTTTTCACTCTGCTTCACTTATGCTGCCCTAGTTCCAGAGTGTTTCCTCTCTTGAGTGAAGATGGGAACAAGTACATGGATCAGCAAGGGGTGGCTGAAACCTGTGCTCCCATTAAGATTCTTCTAGAATAATTTCTCTATGATTATCAGCTTGGATCACATGTACTTGGTGGTTTTCTAGGGTAAACAGGGCATATTGTGTTGGAGGACATATTTTACATGTAACAATTTGGGGAATTTTTTATATTAAATAAAACCAAGATATATAATGAATTAGGATGCAAAATTTATCTGAATTTTGTAAGAGAATCATGAGAACTCAAAGATACTTAGTCCTTGGGAACACCTTATACTCCTGTTCAGATCCCTTCAGCTAAGCGTGATTATTTAGTATTTTCAGCTATTAGTTATATCTTGTTGAAAAAGTGAAAAGAACTGCCCAATGAATTAGAATGTGTGCTCAACGTTCTCTTAGCTCTTTTGTCTCTTTCCAAAATTGGATCAAATGACATTGGACATAATCAACTTCTTACTGTTTTGACAACCATCTGAGGAGACTTTTATAATTGATAATCTGTACTAGTTTACCCATTGTGTGATGAGACACAAAGCAGTCTGGACTCCCCATGATATGTATATCTGTTTGATACACTCAAATGGATGTAAGTTTGAGTAGATATGGAGATGAGCCAGGGTTTATTTCTTCAACTGGTATTTACTGAATGCTCCTATGTGCCAGGAGCTGCTCTGGAAACTGTGGTACAGAAATTAACAGATAAAGCCTTTCCCTCACAATGCATAAAGACCGGACAGAGAATGAACATACATACAAACTAATAAATAAGAAAACAAATGAAAGTATTCAGATAGTCTATAACTACTGGAATGAAAATTGAGCAAGAAGGGAGATAGAGCCTACTTGGTGTGGGAGACAGGGCTAGCCTGTCTGAGGAAGTGACATTTGACCCGAGACCTACATGAGGAGAAGGAGACAGAAGAAAATGTGGGAAGTAGCAATGGCAAGTACAGAGAACTTGAGACAACTTGGCTGATTGGAGGGACAGAGACAAAGCCAATGTGGGACCACAGTGGATGAGAGGGAGGCTGCTTGGAGAAATAGGCAGTGCTGAGGCCATAAAAGGTCCTGTAGGTCATGGAAAAACATTTAGTTACTATTCTAATGACAGTGAGATGTTACTGGAGAGTATTAAACTGGGGGAATGTCATAACTATCCAGATGTAACCAAAGAGTAAAACTGTTCTTCCTGAATAACTTGGCTAAAAAGGATATTATAACTGCAGATGTACATGAAGATTAGGCAGAACATGGAAGAAAGGCCTCAACTAAACTTGACCTCACATAAATATGGGAGGAAGATCAAATGGGAGCTGGGAGTGTTAAAAGAATATGAGGGGAATGACTTCTAATAATGAACAAAATGGCTATATTTTATTATGAAGAAAATGTTACGCATCTTAAACATGCAGAAGAAATTTCTTTTCAAAAGACTTGAAAAAGTCTTGAGTGCACTAAAATAAACCTTTCTTGTTTTTTTTGAGATGGAATTTCGCTCCTGTTGCCCAGGCTGGAGTGCAATGGTGCAATCTCCGCTCACTGCAAACTCCGCCTTCTGGGTTGAAGCGATTCTTCTCCCTCAGCCTCCCAAATAGCTGGGATTACAGGCATGTGCCACCACGCCCAGTTAGTTTTGTATTTTTAGTAGAGACGGGTTTCTTCACATTGGTCAGGCTGGTCTTGAACTCCCGACCTCAGGTGATCCGCCCACCTTGGCCTCCCAAAGTGCTGGGATTACAGGTGTGATAAACCTTTTAAGATATAGAAAATTCATGTATTTAGAGTTTAAGTTTAATTTCCAAAGAGCTCAGACTTCTCTGTATATTATATGCTATGAAATTTTATTTATTTTTAATTTAACCTACTTGAGTGCAAAAACACAAAGAAGCTTAAGGAATATAAACAGCCATTTAAAATGACCATTTAAATAGATTCAAAATTAAAAATATCAGCACAGCGTTTCTTTCATATGACAACCCCTCCTCCCAGGGTAATTAAATGAAGTGGGGAATCTTAACCTGAAATTGAAAACCCTGAAATCATGTTTCCAAGGAAAGAAGGGAAATAGGAAAAACAAAAACAAAAAGCAGCAACTCATTTGGAAGCTCATGGGAGAGGCAGAGGGGGGATTCATACATCTCTGGACTGGTTTGCCTTAGCAAGTGAATCATTTAAATAGGAAAAAACAGGGGGCTGACTCAGCTTGAGCAAACTCTTGCTATCCCCTGCTGAGGTCCTCACTTGGTGTGGTCCCTGCCACTCTCCTCCGACCTTGCTGCCCTCCTCCTTTGTCACTGTGGAGAAACAGGAAGGAATGTTTATTAGCAAGACTGACTGGGGTCACACCCAAGGCAATTTCAGATTTTTACCTCTCCCAGCCCTGGAAAGAGGTTCAAGGATCAAGGACAAGCTCCTGGTTAGAGTTGAGAGGCAAGTCCAAACCTTTGAAAAACAAACTCACAACCAGCATTTGGCACAGGCCTCTGGAGTTTACCAGAATGTGTGTGCGTGTGTGTGATGTTCATTAGTTCCTCTTGCCGATCTAATGAGATTTTATGTCTTATAACAGTGAGGCAATTGGAGTCTCAACAGGGGGAAGGATCTTGCCTAACACTGCAGGATGGGTAGCACTTGGATCCTGACTTTCTGACTCCTTGGATTGTGCTGTCTTCAGATAATCACATGCCTTCTTGGCAGATGTTTCTAACAAAGGAGAGAGTTGCCCAGGGTGGGGCTTTGCTGGCTCCATTGTCATGAGCCATTCTCTCAACATTGCCTTTTAGTTGCACCACACAGTCACCTTCAATTAGCTGTGCAAATAGGCTCACTCTTATGCTACATACACTAAAAGTGAAAATGAGGAGAGAGAGAGAAGTGAGAGAGAGAGAGAGAAAGGAGGGGAAGGAGAAAGAGAGAGAGACAGAGAGAGAGAGAAAGGAGAGAGGGAAACTCATATTATGGCATGTTCTTCGCCCCACCCCACTCCACTCCCTCTCAACAGGAAGAAAGTACCCAAGGAAAATTATTGCTATGAAGGGCATAACCAGCTAAATGGGTGTCACTTAGTTTGAAAAATCTCAAAGATGTCAATAAGCTACTCAAGACGACAAGGAATCTGTTTTTCTGTCATTCCTTCTCAGTCCTTGGCTTTTGGAAGAGTAACTTTATGGAAGGAGAAGAACCTCTGTGGAGTTAAAAGGTTTATGAACTTCATCCTCTGCAACAAATCAGTGACAGTTGTTCCATAGGCTGATGGTTTTCCCTCTATCTTTCCTTTTTAACAGCTGTATGTCTCACAGTTTAGACTTGGAGTATAAGTAATAAGAAGAATAAAACATAGTCCCTTAAGTATATTCACCATAAGTTAGCTCAGAGCAATTCCAATGCAAGTATGATCTGTGATCCAACAGGTGAGAGACTCTGCTGCTGAAATTCACATGTGTGATCACAGTGGCCTTTTAGCATGCTCTAACCCTTTTGTCCATTTTCATCACATGAACTGCTGAATATAGGATTGTTTAAATGGATGGGGAGACATCATGAAAATGGTTAAAGAAAAAGTTCTTATTTAGGGCTGCGTACCTGCCTATCTGACCATTGTCCTTTGGCAATTAGGATCTTGCTTTCAGAAAGTGTGTGCATTGGAGTCAGGCTGCTGGAGTATGATCATTATGCTATCATTTTTTGTTTGGTTTTGCTCTGTGACATTAGGAAAGTTATGTAAAATTTTGTGCCTCAGTTTCTTCTTTCAATATGGGTATAATAACTGTGCCTGTCTTGTAGGATTATTGTGAGGCCCAAGTGCAATAATATATAGTACACTATGCCTGTGCCTGGCATCTGGTAAGTATTCATTAAGATTACATGAAGATAATACAGATATATCTTAACATGTAATTATGATTTTGTTTATTGAAGGCTAAGCATTCCAATTTAATGGAGTTAGGCAAACACAATAAATTCATTGCTCTTTCCTTTTTATGCTACTTTCTTTGAAGAGGGAGTCGAGTTCCATTTGACTGAAAGTTTTTAGCAATATATATTATGCTGACTTCACTCTCATGTGCCCTCGGAGCTATAATTCATCAAGTTAGGGGAGCAAAGAAGTGTGTTAGTGAAAGAGAAATGAGGAAGAACAAGGAAGAAAAAGAGTCATGACCTCATTCACTGCCAGTATTTATTATATGGAACAATGACCATCCTTCAGAAGTGTTTGTTCTCTATTGTACTGTAGATATGGAAGAATTATTGCTCAATTGCTGTCTCAGTCACTTACCTGATAGAATTTTGGAGATATGGCTATTTCAGGGCACATTTAACATAAAGTGATATTTTTGGATTAAAGTTTTCATGATGAGTACCAGTCTGGGTCAGAAATGATTGAAAGCTGTCGCCATCTATAGGCTAGTTGTTTGTAGTAAAATATTTTCTCTCTGCATATGTTCTTGGTATCATTTATCAAGCAGAGTTCTTCATGGGCTTGAGGTTTAGCAGTGAAGTTAAAACAATAACCAACACCCCAAACCCAGTGGCTCTCAAATCTCAGTGAGGTAGCATAGAACTTTAGCATGAACTTGAGCTTGGGCTTAGCTAGACTTTCATATAAATCCCTGTTTGAAATTAGTAACTGTGTGATGTTGGGCACTGATATCAAACCTTTATGAGAAAATTATTTCTGAAATATGGGAAATAAACCTTCCACTTAGGTTGTTGTGAAGATTCAATGAGGTAGAATCATATATACATTATAATGATCTATATTATAGATGTTTTATAAATATGATTGCCTTCATTTTATTCTTTCCTTGTTTCTTTCTTCCCAGTATCTCACAAATAGCAAGTTGAACATTGTGGGATGCATAAACTATTGAGGCCTTTGAAACTTTCTGCTACATGGAGGCTAGGGCCAGAGTCAAGATTTATACTTTGCAGCATACTGGTCAGCTATTTTTGCAAATCAGGTTAAATAATTTTTAAATGAGGCTGAGAATATGGGAGATACTAATGTGTGTTTCTTAATGAGCTGCTGCATATGCAAGTGCTTTATAAAGTGTCAAGGGCTCCAGGATTATATGGTATTACTGTCACTATTGTAAGCACTTCTACCTTTTCCTTCTCCTTTTACAGGTTAGGAAATTGAAACACAAAAAGATCAAAAGTGATTTGCCCAAGCATATAGATCAAAGCTGTGGCAGAACCAGGAGTGGAACCTATATCTCTCTACTCATGGTTTAAAACAAAAATAAAACCTTGTTTCAAAAATATTAAAAAGTCACAAGAAAGGTAAACATGTGGATAAACAAAATAAAAAAATAAAAATTACACGTTTCTTTCTGGTATGTGCAAAACAATGCACATGCAATGTATTGATTACAAAAAAAAGGAAAAATTAATCGAATGAACTTGGAGATAGATTTGAGATACTCTCCTATAGGACTGATAATGGCAAGGGTGATGAGTAGATGGGTACAGATTGTTCAAAAAGAAACCCAGGACACATTCTCTTTAAGGGTCCTGATGCTTTGCTCAAAGTTATTTTTATTCTTTAAAAATGAAAAAATAATAACTGTACAAAATTAATAGGGTATATAGTGGTGCTTTGCTACATATAATGTATAGTGATCAGATTAGGGTAATTAGCATATCCAGTCATCCTATAGTGGTATAGAACACCAGAAATTATTCTTTCTATCTAGCTATAGTTTTGTATTCTTTAACAAATCTCTCCCTATCTCTCCCTTCCCCTTACTTTTCTTAGCTTCTAGGATCATTTGTTCTACTTTTTCCTTCTATGAGATTAACTTTTTTAAAAAAGACATTTATTCAGTGTCACCATCAGATTATTACATCCAGCAATCAACAGCATGAGTGCAAAAAAAAAAAAATCTACATTAAAACCCTTCGTTGGAATGTTTTACACTTTCCACAGAACAGAAACTAAAATAACCTGTTATACAATTAGTCACAAATACAGTCCTCGAGTTTTTGGCCCATACACATGAGTATTTGTCTAAATCATGTCTTCTTTATAGCAGCTCGGCCCTGCCACCACTGTGCTTGGCTGAGTTCACAAATCTGTTGTAACCTATAGCTTCCCTGTCACTTCTCTGGCTCTCCTCTCCTGCTAAGCTTTGTTTCCTAATTAAAATCTTCTGCCACTGCCATAGCTACTGCTGCTACTGGAACTGTGATAGCCACCTTGGTTTCGTGGTCTGGCAAAGTATTGGCCGACACCACCATAGAGGCCAGAGCTTCTGCCTCCAAAGTTTCCTCCCTTCATGGGTCCAAAATTTGAAGACTGATTGTTGTAATTGCCAAAATCATTGTAGCTTCCACCACCTCCAAAATTGCTTCCATCATTACCAAATCCATTATAGCCATCCCACTGCCACTATATCCACCACCACCATGGCTGCCACCAAAGCCACCATGACCACTGAAGTTTCCTCCGTGACCAAAGTTGTCATTCCCACCAAAACTACCTCCACAACCACCACCAAAGTTTCCAGAGCCACTTCGACCTCTTTGGCTGGATGAAGCACTAGCCATCTCTTGCTTTGACAGGGCTTTCCTAACTTCACAGCTGTGGCCATTCACAGTATGGTATTTCTGAATGACAATCTTATCCACAGAGTCATGGTCATCAAAGGTTACAAAGGCCAAGCCCCTTTTCTTGCCACTGCCTTGGTAAGTCATGATTTCAATCACTTCAATTTTTCCATACTGTTTCAAAATAATCTCTTAGGTGATGTTCTTCAGTGTCTTCTTTAATGCCACCAACAATTTTTTTTTTTTCACAGTTAAGTGGGTACCTGGTCTTTGAGAATCTTCTCTTGAGACAGCTCTCTTTGGTTCCACAACTCTTCCATCCACTTTGTGTGGTCTTGCATTTGTGGCTACGTCCACCTCCTCCACGTGGCATATGTGACGAACCCAAAGCCCGTGGAGTGCTTGGTGTTTGGATGCCTCATTACCACATAGTCCGTGACATTCCCCATTGCTCAAAATGGCTCCTCAAGCTCTCATCGGTTGTTTCAAAGCTCAACCCTCCAATGAAGAGCTTCCTCAGCTGTTTGGGCTCCTTAGGAGACTCTGACTTAGACATGATCGCATGGAGAAGAGAGACTTTAAGGATGCTTCTACAGCGGTGTCCACGGGCAGAAAAGAACAAACTGAAGAACTATCTTGAGATTAACTTTTTTTTTAGCTTCTATTGGTGAGTGAAAACATGCTGTGTTTAATAGGAAATTTCTGTTACTGGCTTATTTCACTTAACACAATGTCCTCCAAGTGCATCCATCCAGGATTTTATTGCCTTTTATGGCTTAATCATATTTCATTGTGTATATATACCATATTTTCTTTGTCCATTCATTTGTTGTTGGATGCCTGGGTTGATTCCATATCTTGATTATTGTAACTAGTACTACAATAAACATGATCTGTAGATGTCTTTTTGATATAATGATTTTCTTTTCCTTTGGATAAATTGCTAGTAATGGGATTGCTGGATCATACCATAGTTCTATTCATAGTTTTTTGAGGAACCTCCATTCTGTCCTCCATAGTGGTTGTACTAGTTTACATTCCCACTGGCAGTGTCTAAGAGTTCCCTTTATCCACATCCCTGCCAGAATTTTTATATTTTTTGTCTTTTTGACAATGGCCATCCTAACTTGTGTGAGATGACACCTCATTGTGGCTTCAATTAGCATTTCCCTGATGATTAGTGATATTGAGCATTTTTTCATATATTTATTGGCCATTTGTATATATTCTTTTGAGAAATGTCTGTTTGGATCATTTGCCTACTCTTTAATCAGATTTTTTTTTTTTTTTTTTTTTTACTGTTGAGGTGTTTGAGTTTCTTATATATATGAGTAGTTTGCAAATATTTTCTTCCTTGCTGTAGTTTGTATTTTCACTCTGTAGATTACTTCTTTTGCTATACAAAAGGTTTTTGGATTGATATAATCTCACTTGTTTATTTTTGTTTGTGTTGCCTATGTTTTTAAGGTATTATTCAGAAAATTTTTGCCCAGACCAATTTCCTGAAGCATTTCTTATGTTTTCTTCTAATAAATCTGTTTTTTTCAAGTCTCACATTTAGGTTTTTGATCGTTTTTGCAATGATATTTATATAGGGTGAGAGATGGGAATCTAGTTTCATTCTTCCGTATGTAGATATCCAGTTTTCCCAGTATCATTCATTGGGGGAGATGGTCTTTTACCCACTTAGCGTTCTTGATACCTTTGTCAAAAATCAGGTGGTTGTAGATATGTGGATTAACTTCTGAGTTCTCTGTTCTGTTCTGTTGATCTATATCTGTCTGTTTTTATAATAGTACCATGCTATTTTGGTTACTACAGCTTTGTAGTATACTTTGGTGTCTGGTAGTGTGATAACTCTAGCTTTGTTCTTTTTTCCTAAGGATTGCTTTGGCTGTTCAGGGTCTTTTGTGGTTCCATATAAATTTTAGGAATTTTTTTCTATTTCTGTGAAGAATGTCATTACTATTTTGATAGGAATTGCATTGAATCTATAGGTTGCTTTGGGCATCAGATATCTTTTTATTTGTTTATGTCCTCTTCAGTTTTTTTCATCAGTGTTTTGTAGTTTTACTCCTAGAGGTATTTCACCTCCTTGGTTACATTTATTCCTTGGTATTTTATTGTTTTTATAGCTATTGTAAATGGGATTACCTTCTTAATTGCTTTTTCAGTTAGTTTGTTGTTCATGTATAGAAATACTACTGATTTTTGTATATTGATATTGGATTCTGCAACTTTACAGAATTTGTTATCTGCTCTGAGTTTTTTGGTAGGGTCATTAGATTTCTCTCTATATAAAATCATGTCATCTGCAAACAGGGACAATTTGGCTTCCTCCTTCCCAATTTGGATGTCTTTTATTTCTTTGTTTTGCCTAATTGCTTGGGCTAGGACTTCTAAAACTGTTGAATAAAAAAGAATGGTAAGAGTGGGCATTCCTGTCTTTTTTCAGTTCTTAGAGGAAATGCTAGTGTAGCTGAGGAGAGAAATGAAAACATAGTAAAAACTTCAGTAGAAGTTGTGGAGAGATGAGTTTTCACCAAAGGATGTGAGTGATGGAACTGGGGGAGGTCTTGAGAGGTAGGAGAGGCCAAAGAGCTGGCAGGTGCTGTTAGTAGGATGTTCAGGGATCCACAAGTAATGATGATTGAGAAGATGGATTTAGAAAAACCCTGAAGCTGTTTAGCTTGAAGAAGAAGAGAGTCAGAGAGAAATGAGTGCTTACTTTTAATGTTTTAAAGGCTGTTATGTGGCAAAGGGATTAGATTAATTTGTCTTCTTCTAGAGGACAGAAATAGGACAAATGGATGCAAATAGAGTGAGGAAGATTTAAAACAAATGGAGAAGAACCTTCTAAAATAAACTACAATTACAGTAAATAACAACAACCTAAAGGTCTATTTTTACAATTCTGTAATTCTTGATCACTATAGATAGATGTGTAAGCAGAGGCTGAATAACCATTTACTAAAAATGTAAATAGAAACAAAGCAAATTTTAGACAATAAATATATTAGTTCACATTTTGTAAAACTTATATCTGTATCATATGCATAGACAAATACACCAGACTGATGAACATTTGCCTTGTATAATCATTTTTTCAGTTTTTTATGAACATACATTACTCAAACAATTTAGAACAATCTGTATTTTTTTTAATTTTTAAAAGGTTAAGACGATTACATTTTCTGAGGTCACAACAAAAAGCCAAGATTTTAATCAATTTCTGTTTAATTTAAAGTCTGGTCTTTTTTAGGAAACTACAATCCCACATTTTAAGGGGATTAAGACAGGAATGGATAGACAAAATGTGGAGATAGTAGGTACAGAATATAAAGTTTCAAGAGATTAGAAGCTTCTAAAATAGTAAACAGCCAATTTGTTGAGTGCTACTGGAAAGTGACAAAGAGACCAGTTAAGTTAGTTGGAACTGAATTGAAACCAGACAGGGCTGTGGGACAAGTCAGGGTATGGTCATTCTGGTAAGCAGCAGATGCAGAATCAAGATGGAGTTATTTCCCCTTTCTCTCTCTTTAATTTTAAAGCCGTTAATTACAAACAGATATTATGCTTATTTCTGTTTTTTAAATTTCTTTTAGTAATTTCTCATCATTTAATCTCTATTTTTTTTTAAATCTAAGTTTTCTCTTGTTATTTTAGTTAAGTGAGCATTCATATTTATTTTGTGGAACTAGAGGTAGTCCTGGCTACTTGGGTACAGAGTGGAGTCTGGCCATGTTAGGGCCAGAAGTGGTCTCAGCTAAGTTAGGGTGTGATACCATTATTTACACAAGTGTAGCCTGCCTTCGAGATAGAGTAAGGTGTTTTATGATCACAGGCTTTATGAGTTATAGCTATAAAACAATCAATCTTTTAAAGCAAACACACCACAATGTCTACATCCAAATGAGATTTGTCCTTCAGGGCTGTGACCTTGGGAAACTTTTTGCACATACTAGCATAAAACATATTTAAACTCGTCAATGAAAACATCATTCAGACCTAGTTTCTCTCTCAGTTTCTGTCTCTCCTTCTCTCTCACATGTGCATGCGTGTATGCACACACATGCACACACACAAATATGCTCACATTATTGTTATTTTTTTGTGACAGAGTCTCTGCTCTGTTGCCAGGCTGGAGTGCGGTGGCATGATCTCGGCTCACCGCAACCTCCACCTCCTGGTTTCAAGCCTCAGCCTCCTATGTAGCTGGAACTACAGGTGCACGCCACCATAACCAGCTAGTTTTTTGTATTTCAGTAAAGACGGAGTTTCACCATGTTGGCTAGGATGGTCTCAATCTCCTGACCTGGTATTCCACCTGCCTTGGCCTCCCTAAGTGCTGCGATTACAGGCATGATGCTCACATTATTTTAAGATTCACCTCATTTTTAATCAAAACCACTTTATTTTGCTAGATAACCAATTTTATTTTTTAGATGATTTGGCTACAAATACCTTTGGCTATCAGGAAAATCAAATCTATCATTAAAAGACACTTTCACCACTGAAGAGGTAAAAAAAGAATGGGCTACTGACTCTGAAGTTCATACCCAAAGTAGAGCTGCAAAGATATTTGGAATACTGGTAGTATCCACTAAAGAATGACCTTCCAAGATGCTATTTTGAGGAAATGTTTAAATATGGAATTATTGAAATATTTATAAAATAAAAATTAACCAACTCTCCTTCATATTCCAACTTGCATATGACGCTTCTTAGGCTATCACTTCATTTCAAATTTATGGTCACTACCCTACTCTCATTCCTCATATTAACTATGTGATCAACAGTTCAAAATCAGCTACTCACAGAGATAAGCTGGATATATGGTAAAGCTGTGTGACAAAAGTATGCAGAAGCAGTCACATTTATACAGTATTGGAGGAAACGTAATTTGGACAAACATTTTAGAAGATAAGTTGAGAATGTCAAAAATCAAACTGCACTTTCTGTTTTATTTAGCAATTATGAGCCCTTTGATTTATAGATATGCTCACAAATATATACAAACATATATGCACAATTATGTTCATTGTGGTATTGTGCTAGGAAAATGCTAAAAACAAATTAAATATTCATCAATAGGGAAATTGTGCAATAAATTATAGTGTATCTAAAAAAAGAATAACGTAACAACTGAAAAAATAAAATAGTTGATATATGCAGATATTCCAAGATCCGCCAGACATACTGTTAAATGAAAAAACTAGATATAAAACTGTTTATAGTTCCCTTTCTTACTATAGCCAAAGAAAATTCAGAAGAAACTATTTACAGTTAATCCTTGAATAATGCAGCAGTTAGGGGCACCAACTTCCTGTATAGTCAAAAATCTGCATGTAACTTTTGACTCCCCAATACTTTTCTAATAGCCTACTGTTGACTAGAAGCCTTGCCAACAACATGAACAGTCGATTAACACTGGAAAAGGAGGGGTTGGTCTTTCCAAGGATTCACTTACAGGTGGCTTTTCTTTCACTTTTGCCACTGTCTCAGAGGTGGGAAAGGCAAAAGAAAAGTCACCTGTAAGTGAATCCTTGCATTTCAAATCTATGTTTTTCCAGGGCAATGATACATCTATGTGCATGTTCATGATAAATATATAAAAGGGTATGTAAGAAAATGCGATAGTGGTTTCCTTTAGAGAATAAAATGAGAGGTCTATTATAGGTGAGAAAATTTTTATTATATATTCTCTTGTAGGTTTTTTGTCATGTATATGTATTCTTTTCAAAATAATAAAAACAATAAAAAGATTAAAGTATACAAGGGGGAAGGCTTTGACTAAGATGTAGTTGAGAGCAAAGTTTGCAGTCTTTCAAAAGAGGTGAACAGAGCTTTTCCTTTTGCTCTTTGGGTTTGCTTGAATGGGGATGGAGTGAGTAAATTCTAAGGAGTATCAGGAAGAGTGATTAAATTAGAATGTGGGGAGGTGTCATAAGCTTATTTGTAGGTGAGGTATTAAGACTAGAAGAATGACATTCTGCATCAAATCTTTTATATTGTTTGATCTCTTTTACTTAAAAACAAAACAAGATACTTTTTTTTTGTTTGTTTGACATATGACCAATTAGTAGACAATTGTGGCTAAATGTTTTCTTTAAAGGCATAGTAAGTATGCCTAGATGCATTGCCACTTGGTAATTTTTAATGATGAATTAGTTACAATAAATTTCTTCCCTTTCTCACAGCTGGTGAATTAGAAAGATATTAAGTTTACAAGAGCTTTAATGAGGAAAAGATGGTCGTTGTTTAACAGAGAAGGATGGTTAGGGTAAGCATTTTTGTGTTTTTGGAGGAGAACTTTGCAGGCAATCCGTGTTTTCTACCTGTGTCCACTGAGGATCTTGGGGCAGGGGAAAAGGAGAGCAGGAATGAAAATGAGGAAGAGAGATAGGAGGAGCCCAAATACCAACTTTGACTTAACAAGGATGATTACTAGAAGGGAAAGATTGTGGATTCGTTGTATGAGATGTTGAACCGTGAAAACTCTAATTGTAGAACACACTTCAAACTGAATTGGGTTAGCTTCCAGTAGCAGAAGCCCTTTGTCTACTTCTCTAGTACTGAAGTGAATGCAAATTTCTCAATGTAAAGAAAGTAGAATGGTGAAATACGAGTGTGGGTTCCAGGGTCAGACATAACTGGGTGCCTAAAAAGGGTAAGGATGCTACAACTGGTTAGCCCTGTGCAAATTATTTAATCCTTCCATGTCTCATTCCTCTCATCTGGAAAATGCTGATCATACTAACTCATGACATGTGTGTATAGACTAGATATAATATTAGAAAATTTCTGACACATATGCATTGTATTGGATCAATATATATTTTGCAATAAATGATCAACTTTTTATTAATGAAGGTACTACTTATTTCATAATATGAGATTGTTTACTTCTAATTAACTAGTATTGTCATTATTATTGTTGGTGTTATACTGCTACTGCTGCTGCTATTACTCTTTATGAAGTACTTAATACACTCCAAGCCTTGCTCTAGGGGTTGTATATGAAGTATTTCTAAACCTAAAAACTATCTAAGATGGCTCAGTCTAGCCCGTTTTATAGATGAAGACTGAAGCCCAGAGAGTTGAAATAAGGAGTAAAGTTGAGATTTGACTTTGTCTTCAAAAACTGGAAGCATAAAGCAATGGACCAGGTTCCAAAGTGACAGGAAAGGGCATTAGTTTGGCCCATAGGCTGCAGAGCATTTGACCACAGAGCCCTAAATACTCCAGTGGTGAATTATGTTTGGGAGTGTGGCAGACCATATGGCTAGGGCATCGTTAGACATGAGCTGGAGAGAGGCAGATACATGGCTACTGGACTGAGTTGAGAAATGTCATGGAAAGGAGGAGGAAGAGCCTGGGAGTTAGAACAACTTCACTTATAGGGAGACTAGCTTATGAGGAGATAAGCTTCACTTCAATTATGGGGATATAACTTCACTTATGGGGGAGATAAGCTTCACTTATGGGGAGACAAGTAAGGGAGGAGGGATTTCTTGAGGATGTGGAATATGCCTGGTACTTTCATTGTTCTTATTCCTTATTCTTCTTTATTCTTTTCATTATTTTACCTAGGTTAGATGTCAAATACTTCCTGCCTTTAGTCAGGCTTCCTTTTCTTATTGTAAGACTAAACACTAAGATTTAATTTGTAGATATAATTATTAGAAAATTTTGTTGAAATTTCCAAACAGTGTTCCCTGTGTTTATCATCATGTTCCCTGCCCT
The DNA here is from genome assembly GCA_036589455.1 of Ateles fusciceps. Classification (NCBI taxonomy): domain Eukaryota; kingdom Metazoa; phylum Chordata; class Mammalia; order Primates; family Atelidae; genus Ateles; species Ateles fusciceps. The sequence goes on along the minus strand of JAZHEH010001606.1, from coordinate 7,738,832 downwards.
TATTACTTCACAGTTTGAACTGGAATTACTCCAATTAATCTTGGAGTTTCAAGAGAGAAATTGTGCTCAGTGTACATGAGAAGAGAAAGTTTAGCAAGCAGAGCACTTCCCTGTCTAGTTTCTAGCTCAGAAAAGCAAACATATTCTACTTTCATATGTATCACAATTGGAGCTGAGCTGACTTTAAAATCAGATAATTTTTCTCTTTATCCCTAATAAATAATGGTGCTTAGAGCAATGAGTGTTGCTGGTAACAGATTCCACCAATGGGTGTGGTGTAAAGTTGAGCATTTGTGGACTGTGCAGCTTCTGCTATTGTCTACAGCATTTCCTCCCTTGTCTCGGAGGCTCATACTTTCTCAGGCACGGACACTTTTAAGTCCAGATAAATGTCTGGGTTTTCTTACTCCAAGGATAAGGAGGTGGGGGTGATGGAGTGGTAGTGGTAGTTGTGGAGTTGTCTTCCTGGCAGGGATTTCACTGTCGGGGAAAGTCTGTCTTTAAAAAAGAAATGTAAACTGGGCAAGTAGTCTCATCAGTTAAATGATTTCCTTGTTGATATAAGGTGAGCAAAAGAAGAATAACTTTTGGGAAAAGAAACTGAGAATACAAAAGAAGAAGAAAAATAAGGGGCTGAACACTGAGGAAGACTTATGAGACAGATAAAATATAAAGGCAGATAATTTGTTTTTCAATTTGGCATGGGGACAGTAAAAAAATTTTTTTCTACTAAACCAATAAAGCCCATGTGTTTTTTCTTCTCTGGGAGCACTAATTATATTGAGCCTCTAAATAAAGAAAGTCAACTTCCACAAGTGTTCTAAATCCCACCTTGTAGTGTGAGTCCTGAAAATTGCAATAGCTAGAGTCAATACTAATACTATATGCATAAGAGGTGGTACCTCAAATAGGATTAAGGAGTGCTCTGTTATTGATATTGTTTCTCTGTAAATATTGTTTGGTATCACATTAGACAAAATTGCAGGTCATCTTTGAGAAAAACTTAGTCTAAACAATGGAAAAAAATATATAGCCGCATGTTTAATTTGCATATAACAAAGCCACAGAATGCTTTAGATACTTATAGCAGGCTGTCCTTTACTCCAACCCATTAGTATTATGATAAATGTAGTCTGGGGAAGTGCTCGATCTGGGCTGTTCAATTTGTGTTTTTGTTTCTATCATTTGGGTTTTGAGTCACCTGCTGGTGTGTGTCAGTGTCAGAGTGCTGGATCACATCCTGCATTGTCCAGGTTTTATTGGTCATTTTCTTAAGTTAAAGCTGATTTTCCACTTAAAAAGAATTCTGTCTCCTTCTGCAATTGTTCAAAGTCTAGCACCTCAAATGCAGACTCTAAACTGTATGTATACGTATTGTGCAGGCTATTTATCTTCTTAGCTTTGAATTCTCTAGATATGCTATATGCCTGAAGTGTGATTCCTCTGTTATTTAAGAGTGATTTGCAAATTGTCTTGGCCAATGTGCCTGCCCAAGTTGTTTGTAACTCAGGGTGTAATGGGAAATGGTTTAAAGACATTTGTAGCTTTTGATGGAAGAAAAAAATTAGTGTCCTCCTAAGAGTTATACAGTACTTGAAGTCTTTTAGGCTATTCCCCGAGTCCCATGTTGCCTCCATACAGACTATTTAGCCACGTTCAACACCATCCTCTTGCTATTTTGTTAAGATTTGACTGTTGTTGGTTTTTTTCAAAGTATAAATGTGTGATCACATACATACAGAGAGACAATGATGTGTAACTCATAAATGTGAAAAGTAAAATTTAGAATTTTAATTGAAGAAAAATCGGCATTATTTGTAAAAATCTGGTAAGGTATTTCTGAAAGTGGAAATTTATGCAGAAAATTGATTCGTAAGCACTTACTAAATGCCAGGAACATTTTACCCACATTTTCTTGTTTAATTTTTAAACAACTTTGAGAGATAGAGATGTCTTATCTTATAGATGAGGCAACTGGCGTTCTAAAATGTGAAATAACTTGCAAAGGCTATGGTTAAGTGCCTAATGGCACATGAAGTATCTGCCTTAGGTATTATAGCTCTGTGAGAAATGGAGATTCAAGGAAACACACTGGTTATTTTTCAATTATCCACATAAACGCTTTGGAACAGGGGCATGGATTATAAAAGATGTAAGATAATAAAAAGTATTTGTATTTGACTTTGGAGTGTATCTTACTTATGTTTATCTAGAGGTGTGTCTATTCTGGTTATTCTCTTTAAAGGAGACATTCTAACTTAACCAGATCCTGTTGGAGCTGTTTTCTTGTTCTACCAACCGTCAGCTACCTCTCTGTCTTTCATATTACTTACTGGCAGGGTTTCAAAAGGTTTTAGTCCTTACTTAATATAAATATACATGTACAATATTGACAAAGTTTCAGTTAAGCATATGAAATTCTAAGAGTTAAGCTGAGATTTTCCAAAATAATCCTGTTAACAGACTTGAAAGCACTCAGTTCTGTCTAATGAAGACATTAGAACACCATAACCTTTCTGGCTCATTTTCTTTGTCAACAAGGGTTCTTGCCCTATCAACAGCTCACCTCCAGCTTTAATTTTCCCATGATAGTAAGACTATTACCCTCCTCCCCCATCTGTCTTCTGGCCCCTTCTACCCAGGTTGGGAAGGTTTTTGACGCTAATATTGTTCTCAGAACAAATTTTGGGAAGTAAATATAAGGTTTTCCAGCCTGGTGCGGTGGCTCACTCCTGAAATCTCAGCACTTTGGGAAGTTGAGGTGGATAGATCACCTGAGATCAAGAGTTCGAGACCAGCCTGGCCAATATGGCAAAACCCCGTTTCTACTAAAAACACAAAAATTAGCTCGGCGTGGTGGTAGGTGCCTGTAATTCAGCTACTCAGGAGGCTGAGGCAAGAGAATCGCTTGAACTCGGGAGCTGGATGTTGCAGGGAGCCAAGATCACACCACTGCATTCTAGCCTGGATGACAGCAGCAAAACTCCATCTTAAAAAACAAAACAAAACAAAACAAAAAAGAGATAAGGTTTTCTTTAAGAGCACTAATCCAGTACACGGCACAGGTGCCTGTATTCATGCATGCCACACAGGAAGAGAAAATACTTGTCTTAACTTGTTCATAAATTCAGAATCCTGCCCCTTTACTTAACTTGTATAAACCTGGCGTACTGTTTTTTGAAAACTCACTCTATTAAAAAAGCTAAGCACAGTGATTTTCCCATCCTGATTACCTGGTACTGTTTTTTATTTCAGTGCTTCTATTTCTTTGCCGTATAAATGCATGTGATTTGCCAGATCATTTGTCCTGATTTTGGTTCAAATATTGTAGTCATCATACTTGCAGAATAATACAAAATAATATAAAATATATTGCCTTTGTACTAAACAGAAGTGCCTCTGTGTTGATGAAATAATGAACATAAAATAATTAGTGATATTTATTGTGTGTTCACTCTCTACTAGCACTGTATTGAGTGCTTTACCTGCATTGCCTCATTTTCTCCTCACAATGTCCCTATTAGGTAAATTCTGTTATAATTCCCGTTTTACAGATGGGGCCATTGAGCCTTGATGAGGTTAGTTAATCTGCTTCATGGTAGTAAAAGCAGAGCTTGGATTTGAGCACAGCATGAATGACTCCAGAACTTATACACACACACACACACACACACACACACACACACACGAAGAGTGAGAGGGACAGCGAGAGAGAGAGCGTGAGAGAGAGAGAGACAGAGAGAAACAACTGCTGAACATAGACCCAAGGCAAAATATCCTTGAGTGGAGGAACAGTGTGAGTGAAGCTGTAGTGCTGGCTAGGGTTAATCAGGATGGGTTCACTGGGCAAGACCAGGTTGTGTGAAGAGAAGAAGGGTGGTCAGTGGACTAGGTAGATAAAGGTAGTGGACTAGATAAATAAAGGTGGTAATTCAACATCCACTTTAGGCTTCAAATCACTTTAGGAGAAGTGGTGGTCTATTGCTTTGCCTTTTGGTAGCAACTTGGTTATCATACAATTTAATGGGATTCTATCCAATATACTGTTTTAAGGGCACTCATCTCTCCAGATTAGAACTGAGTTCTAACTTCCTTTTCCAATGGTATGATCTGAGAAGTTTCCTTCACGTTGCACTTTTCTTTCTAAAGCATTGACACTGATTGAGAGAAGTGAAACCCACCTATGCTTTTGATTTTGGAGACTAATATTAATTGTCATGTGTTACTAATAATAAATCCCAATTTTTAAAGTCTTATTGGAAAGCACCTTAGGTGTGTATATAAAGATATTAACCTTGAAAGTATGAAGGTGTCCTCTATAGTTAGTCCTATGATAATTTAAAATTTATCATGTACTTGACACATTTGATAAAGGCTTTGTCTACTATGGTTTTATTGGAACAGATAACTTATCTTTTCTTAATACATTTTACCTTGGTACCAGGAAACTTGAAACCAAGGTAAAATGTAATACTTAAAAAAAATGCCTAAATAGAAACTGTCATATATAATTGTATTTAGGGTTGATTCATATTTTGAAATATATTCTAGAATATAAAAAGTACCATATTTTAAAATTATCAAGCTCTCTAATAATACCTGTTTACCTTAAAATCTTGGTCGTTTTTTAAAAAATTCATTTGGAATTTATTTATTTATTTATTTTATTATACAACTTTTTTTTTTTTTTTACTTTAGGTTCTGGGGTACATGTACAGATCATGCAGGACTGTTGCATAGGTACACACATGGCAATGTGGTTTGCTGCCTCCATCCCCTCCGTCACCTACATCTGGCATTTCTCCCCATGTTATCCCTCCCCCACCTCCCTACCCCTGCTGTCCCCTCCCTTGGCATCCCCCCAACAGACCCAAGTGTGTGATGCTTCCCTCCCTGTGTCCATGTATTCTCATTGTTCAACACCTGCTTATGAGTGAGAACATGTGGTGTTTGATTCTCTGTTCTTGTGTCAGTCTGCTGAGATTGGTTTCCAGATTCATCCATGTGCCTACAAAGGACACAAATTCATCATTTTTTTTTTTGTGGCTGCATAGTATTCCATGGTGTATATGTGGCACATTTTCCTTGTCCAGTCTATTGTCAATGGGCATTTGGGTTGGTTTCAGGTCTTTGCTATTGTAAACAGTGCAGCTATGAACGTATGTGTGCATGTGTTTTTATAATAGGATGATTTATAATCCTTTGGCTATATACCCAGTAATGGGATTGCTGGGTCAAATGGAATTTCTATTTCTAGGTCCTTGAGGAATCACCACACTATCTTGCACAATGGTTGAACTAGTATACACTCCCACCAACAGTGTAAAAGTGTTCATATTTCTCCACATCCTCTCCAGCATCTGTTGTCTCCAGATTTTTTAATGATCACCATTCTAACTGGCATGAGATGGTATCTCAGTATGGTTTTGATTTGCATTTCGCTAATAATCAGTGATTATGAGCATTTTTTATGTGTTTGTTGGCCTCATCTATGTCTTATTTGAAAAGTGTTTGTTCATATCTTTCTCCCACATTTGAATGGATTTGTTTATTTTTTTCTTGTAAATCTGTTTTAGTTCTTTGTAGATTCTGGATATTAGCCCTTTGTCAGATGGGTAGATTGCAAAGAGTTTTTCCCATTCTGTTGGTTGCCAGTTCACTCTAATGATTGTTTCTTTTGCTGTACAGAAGCTCTGGTGTTTAATTAGATCCCATTTGACTATTTTTGGCTTCAGTTGCCAATACTTTTGGTGTTTTAGTCATGAAATCCTTGCCTACGCCTATGTCCTGAATGGTTTTGCCTAGGTTTTCTTCTAGGGTTTTTATGGTGTTAGGTCTTATGTTTAAGCCTTTAATCCATCTGGAGTTAATTATAGTGTAAGGTGTCAGGAAGGGGTCCAGTTCCTGCTTTCTGCACACTACTAGCCAGTTTTCCCAACACCATTTATTAAACAGGGAATCCTTTCCCCCATTGCTTGTTTTTGTGAGGTTTGTCCAAGATCAGATTGTTGTAGATGTGTGGAGTTGCCTCCAAGGCCTCTATTCTGTTCCATTCGTCTATATCTCTGTTTTGTTACCAGTACCATGTTGTTTTGATTACTGTAGCCTTGTAGTATAGTCTGAAATCAGGTAGTGTGATGCCTCCAGCTTTGTTCTTTTTGCTTAGGATTGTCTTGGCTATGCTGGCTCTCTTTTGGTTCTGTATGAAGTTTAAGGTGGTTTTTTCCCAGTTCTGTGAAGAAGGTCATTGGTATTTTGATTGGGGTAGCATTGAATCTATAAATTACTTTGGGCAGTAGACCATTTTCACGATATTGATTCTTTCCAGCCATAAGCATGGAATTTTTTCCCATCTGTTTGTGTCCTCTCTTATTTCCTTGAGCAGTGGTTTGTAGTTTCCTTGAAGAGGTCCTTCACATCCTTTGTTAGTTGTATTCCTAGCTATTTTATTCTCTTTGTAGCAATTGTGAATGGGATTTCATTCATGATTTGGCTCTCTATTTGTCTGTTATTGGTGTATAGAAATGCCTATGAATCCAGCACATTGATTTTGTATCCTGAGACTTTGCTGAAGTTGCTTATCAGTTTCAGGAGATTTTGGGCTGAGATGATAGGGTCTTCTAAATATATAATCATGTCATCTGCAAATAGGGACAATTTTACTTCCTCTTTTCCTAGTTGAATATCCTTTATTTCTTTTTCTTGCCTGATTGCTCTGGCTAGAACTTCCAATACTATGTTGAACAGGAGTGGTGAGATAGGGCATCCTTGTCTAGTTCCAGATTTCAAAGGAAATGCTTCCAGTTTTTGCCTATTCAGTATGATATTGGCTGTAGGTTTGTTGTAAATAGCTTTTATTGTTTTGAGATATGTTCCTTCAATACCTAGTTTATTGAGAGTTTTTAGCATAAAGGGCTTTTGAATTTTGTCGAAGGCTTTCTCTGCATCTATTGAGATAATCATGTGGTTTTTGTCTTTGATTCTGTTTATGTGGTCGATTACATTTATAGACTTGCGTATGTTGAACTAGCCTTGCATCCCTGGAATGAAGCCTACATGATTGTGATGGATAAGCTTTTTGATGTGCTGTTGCATTCTGTTTGCCAGTATTTTATTGAAGATTTTTGCATCTATGTTCATGATGGATATTGGCCTGAAGTTTTCTTTTTTTTTTGTGGAGTTTCTGCCGGGTTTTGGTATCAGGATGATGTTGGTCTCATATAATGATGTGGGAAGGATTCCCTCTTTTTGGAATGTTTGGAAAAGTTTTAGAAGGAGTGGTACCAGCTCCTCTTTGTACATCTGGTAGAATTCAGCTGTGAATCCGTCTGGACCTGGACTTTTTTTGGTTGCTAGGCTATTAATTGCTGTCTCAACTTCAGCCCTTGTTATTGGTCTATTCAAGCTTTCAACTTCTTCCTGGTTTAGGCTTGGGAGGGTGCAAGTGTCCAGGAATTTATCCATTTCATCCAGGTTTACTGGTTTATGTGTACAGTGTTGTTTGTAGTAATCTCTGAATGTAGTTTGTGTTTCTGTGGAATCAGTGGTGATATCCTCTTTATCATTTTTTATTGCATCTATTTGATTCTTCTCCCTTTTCTTTTTATTAATCTGACTAGCAGTCTGTCTATTTTGTTAAACTTTTCAGAAAACCAGCTCCTGGATTTACTGATCCTTTGAAGGTTGTTTTGTGGCTCTGTCTCCTTCAGTTCTGCTCTGTTCTTAGTTATTTCTTGTCTTCTGCTAGCCTTTGACTTTTTTTGATATTGCTCCTCTGGCTCTTTCAATTTTGACAATAGTGTTGATTTTGGATCTTTCCTCGCTTCTCATGTGGGCATTTATTGCTATAAATTTCCCTCTAGACACTGCTCTCAATGTGTCTCAGAGATTCTGGTATATTGTGTCTTCGTTCTCATTGGTTTCAAAGAACATCTTTATTTCTGCCATCATTTCATTGTTTATCCAGTTGACATTCAGGAGCCAGTTGTTCAGTTTCCATGAAGCTGTGCAGTTCTGAGTTAGTTTCTTTTTTTTTTTTTTTAATAATTTATTTATTTTACTTTAGGTTCATACTGTATCTGGCATTTCTCCCCATGTTATCCCATCCCACCCTCCCCCTCCTCCCCATCCTCCATTGTCACTCCCCTACCCCCACCAACTGTCCCACTCCCCTCCCTGAGTCCATGTGTTCTTGTTGTTCAACACCCACCTATGAGTGAGAACATACAGTGCTTGAGTTTCTGTTCTTGGGTCAGTTTGCTGAGAATGATGGTTTCCAGATTCATCCAAGTCCCTACAAAGGACATGAACTCATCGTTTTTTATGGCTGCGTATTATTCCATGGTGTATATGTACCACATTTTCTTTATCCAGTATATCATTGATGGGCATTTGGGTTGGTTCCAGGTCTTTGCTATTGTACACAGGGCTGCAGTGAACATACGTGTGCATGTGTCTTTATGGTAGAATGATTTATAGTTCTTTGGGTATATACCCAATAGTGGGATTGCTGGGTCAAATGGAATTTCTATTTCTAGATCCTTGAGAAATCGCCACACCATCTTCCACAATGGTTGAACTAGTTTACACTCTCACCAACTGTGTAAGAGTGTTCCTATTTCTCCACATCCCCTCCAGCATCTGTTGTCTCCCGATGTTTTAATGATCACCGTTCTAACTGGCGTGAGATGATATCTCAGTGTGGTTTTGATTTGCATTTCTGTAATGACCAGTGATGATGAGCATTTTTTCATATGTTTGTTGGCCTCATAGATGTCCTCTTTTGAAAAGTGTCTGCTCATATCCTTCGTCCACTTTTGAATGGGGTTGCTTGTTTTTGTCTTGTATATCTGTTTTATTTCTTTGTAGATTCTGGATATTAGCCCTTTGTCAGATAGGTAGATTGCAAAAATTGTTTTGCCAGTCTGTGCCTTTAGATTGGGGCGTTTAGGCCATTCACATTCAATGTTAATATTGTTATGTGTGAATTTGATCCTGCCATTTTGTTACTGGCTGGTTTTCTTTCTCATTAGTTGACTCATTTTCTTCATTACATTTTTGGTCTTTGCCAACTGGTTTGCTTTTGCAGTGACTGGCACTTGTTCCTTTCCATGCTTAGCATTTCTTTCAGGAGCTCTTGTAGGGCAGGTCTGGTGGTGACAAAATCTCTCAGCAATTGCCTGTCCATAAAGGATTTTATTTCTCCTTCACTTATGAAGCTTAGTTTGGCTGGATATGAGATTCTGGGTTGAAAGTTCTTTTCTTTAAGGATGTTGAATATTGGCCTCCACTCTCTTCTGGCTTGTAGGGTTTCTGCCGAGAGATCTGCTGTGAGTCTGATTGGCTTCCCTCTGTGGGTGACCTGACCTTTCTCTCTGGCTGCCCTTGGCATTTTTTCCTTCATTTAGACCCTGGTGAATCTGACAGTTATGTGCCTTGGGGTTGTTCTTCTTGAGGAATATCTTTGTGGAGTTCTCTGTATTTCTTGAATTTGAAATTTGGACTGCCTTGCTAGGCTTGGGTAGTTCTCCTGGATAATATCCTGGAGTGTGTTTTCCAACTTGGATTCATTCTCCCCCGTCATATTCAGGTACACCGATCAAGCATAGATTAGGTTTTTTCACATAATCTCATATTTCTTGGAGGCTTTGTTTGTTTCTTTTCACTCTTTTTTCTCTTGTATTGCCTTCTCTTTTTATTTCATTGAGTTGATCTTCAATCTCTGATATCCTTTCTTCTGCTTGATCGATTTGGCTATTAAAACTTGTGTTTGCTTCATGTGGTTCTTGTGCTGTGTTTTTCAACTCCATCAAGTCATTTATGTTCTTCTCTAAGCTGGTTATTCTAGTTAGCATTTCGTCTAACCTTTTTTCAAGGTTTTTAGTTTCTTTGCATTGAGTTAGAATGTGTTCCTTTAGCTCTGAAAAGTTTGTTATTATCCACCTTCTAAATCCTGTTTCCGTCAATTCTTCGCACTCTTTCTCTGTCAAGTTGTGATCCTGTGTTGTTGAGGAGTTGTGATCCCTTGAAGGAGAAGAGGTGTTCTGGTCTTTGATGGTTTCACCTTTTTTGCGCTGTTTTTTTCCCATCTTCGTGGATTTACCTGGCTGTGGTGTCAGAGAGCTGTTTGATTAGGTTGCTTGTCTGCCTGTGGGGGCGCTACTGGGTTTCTAGGGACTCCTTCAGGTTACTAGGGAAGCTTCCTGTGTCTTTTTTGTTTATGCTGGGAGATCAGGCCTGCCTCTTCCACTGACATGTAGGTGCTGCTGGGTTGTCAAGAACGTCAACCTGTTGCTACATGGGATTCCTGTGTTTTTTGTTAAAACAGGTAGCCCAGTCCCACCCCTCTAGTGGTGGGTTGTGCCCTTCCTCCACTGGGCTGGATCATTCAGGGTTCCTCTCAGACTGTGGCACTGGCTAAGCAAACCCACTAGAGTCAGAGCTTCAGCCCTCTGGGGTTTGTGGGGGAGGTTAGGGACCCGCCCAGCCACACCCAGCAGTCTCCCCCTTTCAGCTTTCTCTCTCTCTGGTCACGGGGTAGGGGCCGCCCAGCTGCTCCCACTTACAGCTCCCTCTCTCTCTCAGGCAGGGGGAGGGGGCAATAGCTCAGTCTGCAGACTCTTATTCAACTCTGCACTTGTAATTCCCAGTGCTTGACTGGCAAACATCCCCTGTTCTGTGTATTGCTGAGGCTTTGGGAGAAGCGCTGTATGAGGACCAGAGCACGAGAGGTGGAGCCTCCAACTCGCCGGTCAGATGCACTTTTTGGGTGAAGCAGCACCCCTCTCTGCCTTGGTCTGCCCTGAGTGGGCTTTGCTCACTCTTGGACCAGACCCATTGAAATGCACCTGGTACCTCAGTTGGAGCTAGGAGATCTCTGGGTTTCTGCGTCTCTTTCACTGGGTGTTGTGCGCTGGAGTTGTGTCTAATCTGCCATCTTGGATCCTCCCTGAGTTAGTTTCTTAATTCTGAGTTATAATTTGATTGCCCTGTGGTCTGAGAGACTGTTTGTTATGATTTCCATTCTTTTGCATTTGCTGAGGAGTGATTTACTTCTAATTATGTGGTCAGTTTTAGAGTAGGTGCAATGTAGTGCTGAGAAGAATGTATATTCTATATATTTGTGGTGGAGATTTCTGTAGATGTCTATTAGGTCCACTTGGTCCAGATCAGAGTTCAAGTCCTGGATATCCTTGTTGATTTTCTGTCTCATTGATCTGTCTAATACTGACAGTGGAGTGTTAAAGTCTCCCACTATTATTGTGTGGGAGTCTAAGTCTCTTTGTAGGTCATTAAGAACTTATTTTATGTACCTGGGTGCTTGTGTATTGGGTGCGGATATATTTAGCATAGTTAGGTCTTTTGATACATTGATCCTTTTACCATTATGTAATGCCCTTCTTTGTCTCTTGTGATCTTTGTTGGTTTAAAGTCAATTTTATCATCGACCAGGATTGCAACTACTGCTTTTTTTTTGCTCTCCATTTGCTTGATAAATCTTCCTCCATCCCTTTATTATGAGCCTATGTGTGTCCTTGCACATGAGATGGGTTTCCTGAATACAGCACACCAATGGGTCTTGACTTTTTATCCAATTTACCAGTCTGTGTCTTTTGATTGGGCTTTTTAGCCCCTTTACATTTAAGGTTAATATTGTTATATGTGAATTTAATCCTGCCATTTTGATGCTAGCTGGATGTTTTGCCTCTTAGTTGATGCATTTTTTTCATTGCGTCAATGGTCTTTACCATTTGGTACATTTTTGGAGTGGCTGATACTGGTTGTTCCTTTCCTTGTTTAGTGCTTCTTTCAGGAGCTCTAGTAAGGCAGGCCTGGTGGTGACAAAATCTCTCAGCAATTGCTTGTCCATAAAGGATTTTCCTTCTCCTTCGCTTATGAAGCTTAGTTTGGCTGGATATGAAATTCTAGGTTGAAAGTTCTTTTCTTTAAGGATGTTGAATATTGACCCCGCTCTCTCTGGCTTGTAGGGTTTCTGCCGAGAGATCTGCTATGAGTCTGATGGGCTTGCCTTTGTGGGTAACCTGACCTTTCTCTCTGGCTGCCTTTAACATTTTTTCCTTCATTTCAACCCTGGTGAATCTGACGATTATGTGCCTTGGGGTTGCTCTTCTTGAGGAATATCTTTGTGGTGTTCTCTGTATTTTCTGGACTTGAATGGTGGCCTGCTTTGCTAGGTTGGGGAAGTTCTCCTGCATAATATCCTGAAGAGTGTTTTCCAGCTTGGATTCATTCTCTCTGTCACATTCAGGTATACCTATCAAACGTAGATTAGGTCTTTTCATATAATCCCATATTTCTTGGAGGCTTTGTTCATTTCTTTTTACTCTTTCTTCTCTATTCTTGCCTTTTCATTTTATTTCATTGAGTTGATCTTCAATCCCTGATATCCTTTTCTTCTGCTTGGTCAATTCGGCTATTGAAACTTGTGTATGCTTCGTGAAGTTCTCATGCTGTGTTTTTCAGCTCCATCAAGTTGTTTATACTCTTCTCTAAGCTGTTGATTCTAGTTATTATCTCATCTAACCTTTTTTCTATGTTCTTAGTTTCTTTGCATTGGGTTAGCACATGTTCTTTTAGCTCTGAGAAGTTTGTTATTACCCACCTTCTGAAGCCTGTTTCTGTCAGTTCGTCAGATTCGTTCTCCATCCATCTTTGATCTCTAGCTGGTGAGGAGTTGTGATCCTTTGGAGGAGAGGCATTCTGGGTTTTGGTGTTTTCATCCTTTTTGCACTGGTTATTCCCATCTTAGTGGCTTTATCTACCTGTGGTCTTTGTAGTTGGTGACTTTCAGATGGGGTCTCTGAGTGGACATCTTTTTTGTTGATGATGAAGTTGTTTCTTTCTGTTTCTCACTTTTCCTTCTAACAGTCAGGCCCCTCTGCTGCATGACTGCTGGAGGTCCACTCCAGACCTTGCTTGCCTGGGGGATCACCCGCCGGGGCTGCAGAACAGTAGGGTTGCTGCCGGTTTCTTCTTCTGTTATCTTTGTCCCAGAATGGTACCTGCCAGATGTCAGCCTGAGCTCTCCTTTATGAGGTATCTCTTTGGGTATACGGGGTCGGTGAGCTGCTTGAGGAGACAGTCTGTCCCTTATAGGAGCTCAAGTGCTATGCTGGGAGGGAGCTTCATTGTTCCATGCAGAGCTACTGGGCAGGTACTTTTAAGTCTGTTGCAGTGGAACTCATAACCACCTCTTTCCCCAGATGCTCTGTCCTAGGAAGATCAGCTTTATTTATAAGTTCCTGTCATGCTACTGCCTTTTTTCATAGATGCCCTGCCCCACACAGAGTAGTCTATTCACAGTCTGCCAGCAGAGGCATTGCTGAGCTGCCACAGGCTCTGCCCAGCTGCTGTGTGAACTGCCTTGGTAGTGGTGGACTGCCTCAGTAGTGGTGGTCACCCTTCCCCCAACTGAGCTGGATTGTCCTGGGTCCAGCTGTGCTTGCTGCAAAACTCTCAATTTAGAGTGTTTCAGATTGCTTGCTTTGTGGGGGTGCTACCTACTGAGCCAGATTGCCTGGCTCCCTGTCTCTGCCCCCTCCCTTTCAGTTGAATGGGCAGCTCTGTCTCCCATGCGTTCCAGGCACCAGTTGAAATGGCTGCCCAGATTCGTGTGTGTGAGTTTCTGTGCACCAACTCAGCAGTGGCTGAAACCGCCATGCTGAAAACTTGTGGCGCTTTTCGGCCCAGGAATCTCCTGGTCTGTGGGCAGTGAAAATTTGTTTGGAAATGCAGTGGGCACTCACCCTCTGCATTGTTCTTGCTGGGAACTGCATTCTGGAGCTGTTCCTATTCAGCCATCTTGGATCCTCCTTCTAAAATCTTGTCTTTACCACAGAGGACAAGTTATATTTTTAATTGTTAAGCCTTCTGATCATATGAATCCTTTTCATGTTATTGAAATTATATAAAACATTTTACTTCAAAGGAAAAATGTTATGAATTTACAGTGCTTTTAGAATTTAAAAACCTGTTTCCTATTTTGTTGATTAAGACAGAGAAGCATTGCTTGTGAATAAATAACATGCTATGTTGAAAAGAAAATTAAGGATCTTGATGTTTCTCTGCCAGATAGGACAAAAACTAAGAACACCACAGGAATTTTTCAACATTTTTAACCTCTTGACAACGTGTGGGTCGTATAAAGGACAAATGAATGTTTGGATGGACTGAGAATGCCAATTTTAACAGACTGTCCAATCACTGCAGGCAAATATTTGTGTTCCTGGGGATTATCTGATTTTTATCAAAGCAAATTGATCTGGAATCATAGCATGTATTAAATCATTAGTACTTATTGTCTAGTTCTTTTTCCCATACAAGTGTCTATGCGCTAGAAGAGCACTAAGTCATCAGTTAGACATACCATGTAATGATCTTTATCATATCCAGACAAAATAAAAGCCTTTTAAGAAGCTACTTCACAAGACAACTGCATAGCTTTATTCACAGGAACTTCTTAAATAAATAATGATTATTAAAGCAATTGGGTCAGTCTCTTACACTAATTTAACAAGAGCAATTCCACGATGTCTAGCCTATTCTACATTCCATGTGACTAACTATGGTATCCAGAGCTTGGAAAATATCCAGACAACTCACAGTAGCTTTTCTTAAATGCATTATGAACACTTAAATTTAAGGAAAGTCATAGAACTAGATGAACAAGAAGAGAGCCTTTTAGACATACCCATTGTCAATGTTGTAAATGGCCTCAATTGTAGGTTGAACGTTGTTGAAAAGTACTCATGGCTGAAACAGTGCAGATTTAGCTCCTACCTGTATTGAAGTTGATAAATGCATAAATCTTAACTGTTGACATGGAGGTTTACTATATTCAATAAGACAGATATACTTGGAGTTTTGCACAAACCACCAATAAGAGTCTGTTGTGAATTGGAATGATTAGCTTTTAAAGATGTATTCCGGTTAACCACCCTTTTATTTTAGGTTGGTGTGCAAGTAATTGTGCTTTTGAGGGCAAAACTGCAATTACTTGTGCACCAACCTAATACTTACAGTCATGCCAAAATAGAAGTAGAAGCAGAAGGAAGATTTGGAGTGGGAAGATAGAGAAGAGATAGGGGAGGGCAAGAATTAAGTCAAACAAAGATTCCTGAAAGTCTGTGATTGATCAATTCTGTAGTTGTTAATTAAGTAGGAGCAGCAGGTATTATAATACTCAATATACAAGTGGTCAAGTTCAGGAAGAGCCAAGGAGGAGACCAGATGATACTCTAGGTCCATGTTTCTTGTAAGCAAAGTGTGGAATTCAGAACTTTGGACCTATATCAAGAACCCAAGGTAAGAGGCTTTAGAATAAAATCTAACCCAGGCCACGAATCTGGGTAACAGAACCTGGGGTCTTCTAGGGCACTAGCACTAACAGGTGACCAAGGCAAATACTTCTACATTTTCTGCTCTGAGTCCAAACTTGCAAAAATTTTTAGAAGGCCTGAGACCACAGGTTTATTTTTTCATTAATTCATGTTTATTAGGCACCTATTATGTGCCAGGCACTGTACTAGGAGCATGGACTGTTAGTGAACTCAGTGGACATATTATCTGTTTTTATAAAAGAGATGTATGATGGACCAGTAAAGAAAGAAATGAACAAATAGCTGTAGAAGGAAATAAAAAGGGTAATAAACCAGAGAATCTAGGGGAGGATGTTTTAGATAGACTGATCAGGGAAAGCCTCTCCAAAGAAGTGATGTTTGAGAATTGAGTTTGAGAATGAGCAGATATACAAGGAGCTGGAGGGAGGACACTCTAAAGTCTAGGCCAAGTAGAAAGGCCTGGAGGGGGAGAAAGGCCTTGACATGTTCAAGGCTCAGAAGGAAGTGGATTTAGACGATAGCAAGCAGAAAAGAGAGGGTGTGAGTTAAGGCATGCAGAAGTTGGTAAGAACCAGATCAAGCAATTGGAGGGGAAAAACCACTTAGCTAGAGTAAAGAATGGACCAAGTACTCTGTAGAACAGATACGAAATTATTTAGCGTTTATATAGCTGTAAACTGGAAAATAGATTACAGGGACTGAAAATTCTGCCTAAGTACTCCATGTATTGTGAAGCTTTTACTAATGAAATTTTCTTAAACAGAGACGGAAACATGAGGCAGACCATTAGTGCTAGATCATGGTGTTCATATTAGTTTCTGGGGGAGCCCAGGGTTAAAAAAAAGCTTCAGGGCAAAGCATTGTAGTTCAAGAGAGTGGTGGTAGCCCGGGGGTTTTTTTCCTTGGATGGCGAAACTGGTTGGCAAATGACAGTGGAGCAGGGTAGTGAGTCACCCAGTGTGGGCTGTTTGAAACAGAACATAAGTGAGTGAACCTGGGATGCACATAAAGAAAAAGCAAGATGGAAGAAACATAAAGCATTATCCTTCTTAGGATTTCCTTTCTTCCGCAGAGTCAGCTAAGTTATAGGTCCCCTGAGGAGGTCTTCCAAATGGTTAACAGTATATTGTGTTCTTCCTTTGAATGTTTAGTTTGAACATTTTTTTGATAATAACCAGACAATAGTAATGATATCCTTACCACTTCTATGGGTTGAAAGGTGTCCCTTACCAAACCAAAAGATCCATTGAAATCCTAATCCCCAGTAGCTCAGAATGTGGTCTTATTTGGAAATAGGGTCATTGCAGACAGCATTAGTTAAATGAAAATGAGATTATGCTGGATTAGCACAGGCCGTTAATCCAGCACGACTGGTATCTTTACAAGAAGAGGAAATTTGAACACAGTGGGAAGATGGCTATATAAAGACACAGAGATGGCTGCAGTGAGTCATGGTCATGCTACTACACTCCAGCCTGGACAGCAGAATAAGACCTTGTCTCAAAGGAAAAGAAAAAAGAAAAAAAAAGCCAGTCGTGGTGGCTCACGCCTGTAACCCTAGCACTTTGGGAGGCTAAGATAAGAGGATCACTTGAGCTTAGGAGTTTGAAACAAGCATGGGCAACATAGCAAGACCCTGTCTATCCCAAAAATACACAAAACTAGCCAGGTGTTGTGGCACATGCATGTAGTCTTAGCTACCGAGATGGCTGAGATAGGAGGATTGCTTAAGCCCAGTAAGTCAAGGTTTCAGTGACCAGTGATCCCACCACTGCATTCCAGCCTGGGCAACAGAGCAAGGCCCTATCAAAAAAAGAAAGAGAAAAGGAGAAAGAAAGAGAGAAAGCAAGAAAAAAGAAGAAAAAGAGAAAAATAAAGATACAGAGCCAAAGAAGGAGAATGTCATGTGAAGATGGAGGCAAAGATTGAAGCGATGCATCTTTTATCCTGGGAATGCTAGGGCGTGACGCCCATCATCACAAGCTGGGAGATGGCATGGAACAGACTCTTCCTTAGGGCCCTCCAAAGAAACCACCACTGCTGACACCTTGACCTCAGAATTTTAGCCTCCAGAACTTTTATATAATAAATTTCTATTTTCAGCCACTCAGTATGTGGTACTTATTAGGATAGCCCTAAAAAATGAAAACTACCCCTTCCCGTTGCTCTTGCCATGTTCTTTTCCACCATTTTCTCTCACACACTACAATTGATGAAAACCAAATTGCTTTTTCTACCACTTGTGCTCTTTTAGCCCAGGATAGCCTCCTTCTCCTTTTTTTTTTTTTGTCTCCAGGGACCTATTTTAAAATATGGAAAAATTTCTCAGCATAGTACCTGATAGTTTTTTGATCTTCACCCACTCCCACCCCTTCCCCATAATTTTTTGATTGATTATGAAATATTTCAAGCAAACATAGAAAATAATATGACATCTATTCTTCTAAAATCTGGATTCATCAGATGGCAACTTTTTGCCATATTTGCTTCAAATCTCTCCTTTTCACCCTAGAAAGAAAATATTACTGAGAGAGACAAGTCTCCTCTCATCATACTTTCTTTCATTTCGCTGTTCTCATCCCTAATTTTTATTTGTTTATTTTTAATTTTTTAGAGATAGGGTCTATCTTTGTTGTCCAGGCTTGAGTGCAGTGGCAGTCAGCTCACCATGGCCTTGAACTCCCTGGCTCAAGCGATCCTCATTTCTCAGCCTCCTGAGTAGCTGGGACTACAGGTACATGCCACCATGTGCCACTCCAATTCTTATTTATTTTTAAAGTGGCATCACTTCATTTGTAAAGCCTTCCCTTTATCATTCAGATTACTTAGCTCTATCACCTATTACCACTATATTTTATACTCAAATTATATTATAGCAACGATCATATTATATTTTAATTGTAGTCACTTTTTCTCTACAAGAAAAAAAAATGATTTGGTCATTTTCAATCATCTAGTGCCTATGCAATACCTAACTCTTGGTTAAACTGATTTTTAATTTAGTAGTGTCTACATCAAACCATTTAACCTTCAAAAGAACCCTAATAGGACTAGAATTGTTATTCTTTATTCCAGAAATGGCAACTTTATGAATTTTATGTGTTTAATGTGCTTGGTTACTGCTTGTCATTGCTGGTGAAGTATACCTCCTTGCCCTTCTTATGTTGGATTTGGCCATGTGGTTTGCTTAGGCCAGTGGAATGTGGGTGGAAGTGACAATGTGTCAGTTCCAAACTGAGACTGTAAGAAGTTCACATATTTCTGCTTTCTTCTTTGTGCTTCTGTCATTCACCATGAAAACATGTCCTGAGTAGCTGTTGGTCCCAGAACCAAGAGACATATGGAGCCAGCCTGAACCCAACTTGAAGGCTGAATGCCAACAAGCATAGCAGAATCACGGCTAACTTGAAGTAAATGCTTGCTGATGTCAGGTACCAAGATTTGGGGTGGTTGTTACCCAGTGTTAGCATAGTTGAAACCTCACTAATACACCTAGATGGTTAACAAAGCCAGAACTAGAACATATATGATCTAATTAGGAATCCAGAGTCTTTCTACTAAATTATTCTGTTATTCAGTTGTACATTCAAGAAATATTTATCACATATTTACTGTAGAAAACAGCACAATATTAAGCAAACAGACTGTGGTCTCTACCCTCAAGAATATATTTCTAGTAAGGGAAAGAGATAATACATAAATTTAAACTATAGAAAATGTCAAACTCTTATAGCACAAATGTCTTTTGAGAGAGAATAATGGGTGAGGTGAAGGAAAGAGGTGACTACCTTTAAGGTGGCAGGGGTAGCACTCTGTGTGATAGCAAAGCAAAGAAGATGCTTCAAGAAAAAGAAGTACCTCTTTCCCTCCCTGGAATGGCCCCAGATAATGGTTTCAGTTTTCCATATTCCTTTATTTATGTAGTGTCAGCCCAACTGTGTACTTTTGCTCCAGGCCAGCTAGTTGTCCTTGGTTTGCATCCCATGTATTCAGAAAACTATTGGATTGTTTTGTAAGTTCTTAGAGAAAGACTGAAAAAGGCCCATTTTCCCTTTTCCAAAGGGAACAATTGTATACTCTCACCAGAGATAATTACCTTAAGTCCTAGGTTGTGAATGAAATTTGATTTCTCTCAGGTGAAAGGTATTTTGTATATGGAAGGCTAAGGAAAAAACGCAATATTTTCTTTCTTTGTTTTTTTTTTTTTTTTTTTTTTTTTTTTTTAAGTAATCCAGTAGGGAACTATGGTGAGCATTGAGCTGATAAAGGCCTTTGTTTTCCATGTTTTGATTGGCCCACTGAGAAGTCTCAAGCAGTTCGCACACCCATCTGTGTCCATCCTGGTGGGACAGAAAGTGCTGACACAGGATTGCAGATCAGCCTCTGTAGCTTGCCAGGGTAAACTTGTGTAATGCACTGTATGCCACTCCTAACAACAGTGGTTCTTTTGTCACTTAAACAGAGGTTATTAAGAACATGAGTCATTAAAAAGAGCTTCAGAAAAGCAGGCAACATTTTCCAATACTGTGGCTTTAGGAGATCTTTGGAAAGCATCAGAAGCTCCGGAAGAAGTGAAGCATTTCATTAACTTATGAATTTCGTAATTTCATTAACTAACAATAGATACAGAATCAAAATCTGAATTGATGAGAAAAAAGTAATGTTTCAAAATGTAATTTTTGAATATTAAAAGAAGCCCATTTTTATAGAGAACTGGATGAAGATTAACTTAAACATTTTCTTGAATGTGCATAAATATTACATATAAGAATACTTTCAAATCTAAATTGGCCTGGGGAACTCCAGCTTGCTGATGAAAACCCAAGTCAAAGAAACTACCTTTGGGACTTCTTTTTCTTGTTTTTGAAACATTAAACAGTTGCAAGTGTAGGACTAATGGGGGAAAAGTCTTTATTCTATTAT
This sequence comes from Ateles fusciceps, assembly GCA_036589455.1. Classification (NCBI taxonomy): domain Eukaryota; kingdom Metazoa; phylum Chordata; class Mammalia; order Primates; family Atelidae; genus Ateles; species Ateles fusciceps. Next base: position 7,718,550 of record JAZHEH010001606.1, on the reverse strand, counting down.
CCATTTTAATGCTGTTTCTGCTGGCATTTTTCTCTACAAATACTTTTTCTGTGGTTGAGATCATATAGTATATGTAATCTTGTTTCATTCATTTTCTTTTACTTTTGTTATCCTTATTTGGTGGTTGGAAAACTATGGTTTATAGGGCAAATCTGGACAACTGCTACACGTGGAACACAGCCACATGCATTCATTTACATATTGTGTATGACTGCTGTCTCTGTACCACAAGAGAATTGAGTGGTGGCTACAGAGCTTATATGACCCACAAAGCCTAAAATATTCACTCTCTGGCCCTTCGCAGAAACAGTTTTCCCACTTGTGAGATAGACTATTAGAGTCACATGGGAACAATAGAATCTTATAAACATATACTAAAAGTTTATACAGTCATCGATACTTTCACCAGCATTGTCTGATGAAACTATTTTATTTCCTACAACCATATATATGGTTATACCCATATAACCATATATTTTTAATAGCCAGTGATACACATGTATAATTTTATATATATACAATTTTGGATTTTAATAGACATAGAATGTTAGTGTATGTCTTTTTAGCTTTAATATTTCTTTAGCAGTTAGACAAAATGATTTTCCATTTTTTTGTTATTTAATTTTCTCTATCTTCAATTGCCTTCTTATGCCATTTGCCCCTTTCTAGAGATACTAAAAAAAATTTGTAAAGGTGCTATATAGATTCAAAATACCAATTCTTATTGTTTTTACTTTGACTGTAGCTTTTCAGGTTTTTAATCCTTTAATTTGAGAGATTTTTTTGAAACTTGAAAGTTGTTTAATCAGTGTAAAATTTCTTCTGTGATTTCTTTCCAAGCTTCTAAGTTTAGAAATCTCTTCAATATATTATCCTGAGAAAGTATCTTATTTTTAATTTTTAAAAAATTTATAAGGATTGATATTTTATCAAAGGCCTCTTGAGTGTCTGTTTATTTTTAGAAATATACTTTGTTCTTTGGAAATTTTGGACTTACAGAAAAATTGAGAAGCTAGTACAGAGGGTTCTCATAAACTCCACAACCAGCTTTCCTTGTCATTAACATCTCTCGTTAGTATTGTGTCATTAGTATCTTTCATTAGTATTGTATGTTTGTTAAAATCAATTAAAGTTAATGCCTTGTCATTACCTAAAGTCCATATTTTATTAGAATTTTTAAAGTTTTTACCTAATATCCTTTTTGTTCTGGTATCTTGTGCTAGATACCACCATTCAACCATTCATTTAGTTGTTATGTCGCCTTAGGTTTTTCTTGGCTTATTATATTTTCTCATAGTTTTCTTGTTTTTGATGACCTTGACAATTTTAAGGAGTATTGACTGGGCATTTGTAAAATTCCCCTCTATTAGAATTGGTCTAGTATTTTTCTCATGGTTATCCTGAGATTACGGATATTTGGAAGGAAGACCACAGAGGTGAAGTGCCATTTTCATCATATTATGTTAAGGGTGCATACTATTAACATGACTCATCATTGTTGATGTTGATCTTGACCACGTGGCTGGAGTAGTGTTTGTCAGGTTTCTCCATGGAAAAGCTACTCTTTTCCATACTGTACTCTTTGGAAGGAAGTCACTATGAGCATTTCACATGTTAGGAATAGGAAGTTATATTTCCTCATCTTGAGGGTAAAGTTGTTGCATAAACTTTTTGGGATTCTTCTGCATGGGAGATTTTTTCTGCCTATTTATTTATTCAATCATTTATATTAGTATGTGCTTATAGATATTAATTTTATACTTTGGGTTAGAATCTAGTACTTTATTATTTTGTTGCTTACATAGTTCCAGATTTGGCCATTGGGAGCTCTTTCAGTTGGCTCCTGTATTCCTTCGACATACCTTGGTCAGTGTAGGATTTGTGTGTGTGTGTGTGTGTGTGTGTGTCTGTGTGTGTCTGTGTGTGTCTATGTGTGTGTGTACCAGCACATATTTTGCATTTCTGGCACTACAACATTCTCCAGGCTCATCTTGCTTATTTCCTGTGCCAGTCCAAGGGTCAGTCATTTCTACAATGTGCTCTGATTCCTTTAGTCAGTTTCCTTTTATTAGGAACCAAGATCTGGGCACTAGTTTTGTTTACTGGCACAAGAGTGTAGTTACTTCTGAGCCCTCTCAGCTTACAGAGCAAGGAACTAAACTAAGTTATGTGTTTGTATGCTAAGCTGTGTATACACACACAGAAATATATATATATATATATATATAACACACACACACACACACATATATTTCTATACATAGCCATCTGTTTCAATATTGAGCTAAACGAGTGTTCACACTGATGTCTCCAACTCTAATCCAATATCACATGTATAATTTTAGCCTTATCCTCTTGTTTATCTGTACACTCTCACTCCAACAGTGATAATCCTGGCTCCTACCATCTGTCAATTCCAGTATACATGTATCACAGTATCAGAAATTTTAACCTGTACTCTATTAGTTTAACTAAGAAATAACTTTATTAACTAGAATACAATGCTTATGTAGAGTTCCTTTTACTTTTTATCTTAGAGACTCCACTAATTTCCAAAGTTATTTAGGTTCATCTCCTGATTTTTAACTGTTATTTTACTGCATTTTAATCCAGATTTATTTATTGTTCCTGGTTTTCAGTCCTGAAACTATAATGGTAATAAAGAAAACAGGTGGCATATGTGAGAGGCTTTCAAATTCTTTGAGGTCACAAAATGTATATGTATGTACACATATTTAAAGTAAAGCCTTGAACAAGCAGAAAAGCTGATATGATATTGCAGATAACAAATGGCATAAAACTTTTATGTAGAATTAGTACCATCAAAATATGTAAAGAAGTAAGGTTTGATAAAAGTTGTGAGAGAAATAATAAAATATTTCTCTCCCTTTATATTTACTCCTAGTCTGTTCTCAATAAAATAAGTTCAATTCTGTATAGTTAACTTTCTGCGACGTCTATTGCTTGTACTTGGGAACAAATACTATATTATAATATAAATATATGTGTGGAATTTGGTTTCAAAAGTCAGGTAATGCAAATATAAAAAAAAAGCCAGATGATATCACAAACATTTTATAAGTCACCTTATGAAGTGCTCTGCGGAACTCCAGCCAACAAACAGGTTGCTTATCAGTGAAGCATCTCATATTTTCAGGTAGTCCTCACACTAAGAAAGCTAATGAAAAAGAGTTTGAGCTCACATAATTCTGGGAAAGTACATTTCAAATCAACTTCCCAAATTTCCTCCTTCAGTTTCTTCTCTTTTACTTGTTATTTTCCCTCTTACCTCAGTTTACTTTCTGGTTTTCTTGACTGGGTACCTTTTTGACTGCTTAGAAGTAAAATGTTATCTTCTTTATCAGGTTTGCAAATTATTTATTGAATTTAGCAATTAAAATTGTTGCTGTGTTTGAATTAGAAAATACTAGGTACTTGAATTTACAAAATATAATTACTGAAAAAGCATTTCAAACAAATCAACAAGCAAAAAATGTCAATTAGTTTGTTGTATAGACACAATAGTAACTTTTAATACTGGCATATTATTTTTGATTCACAAAACACGTATAGAACCTGGCATATATTAGACATTGAAGGCACTTATTAATTATTTATTTAATCAATGAATGCATCAAAGGATGAGTAATATCTACCTCAACACAATCCTGTAGCATATGTAATATTCTTCCTCCTCCCTACCTTTGACAATGAGGAATTTGAGCTCAGAAAGATTAAGTGAATTATTGAAGTTGTATTATTAATTAAACTACTGAAGCCAGAGCACGAATCTATAACCTAACCTAATTATCAGAAGGGCAACTACCACCTCCACCTATGTTACTAGTGGTAGTAATAACACTGTAGCACAGTGGCACACAGTAGTTGCTCATTGAATATTATTTAGTAAAAGAAATGAAAAGAGTGATGCTAGATATTTGGAGGAATAAGAATTCTAAAAAGGTAAAGTATATACGTATTCATTTGATAAGTGTTCAAATAATAGTTAAAGAGATGCATGGGATAGTGCAAAGCTCCATCAGAATTGAGAAGCTGAAATTAAAAGATTTATTAGACTTGTTTCCATCTTAAATCACTGTCATATAAAGTGACAGACATTGGTACTTTTAGTATTTCAGTGGTATTTGATTTTTTCTCCTGCAGAGTTCTATTCATACAGTATTTTTAAATTTTATTTTGTGTCATTAAAAATACTTTTTAAAAGTAAGAACACCAAATTTTTCAGAGCATAAGAGACAAGGTTGCTTTTTGCATGCATGTGTGCAATTCTAATCTTTACATTTCCTGTATCTTTATTTTTTCCCCTGACTTTAGAGCCTAAGGTTGACTAACTGCTCATTTTGAAAGATAAAAATCCACAAAATAATAATTTAGAAAGTGAAAATGAAAAATTACACTAATTTCTCTTCTACCATTGTTTTTCATTTATAACCACAGTGAACGTGAGTTCATTTATTTTTTTAAAATGTATCTACTGTGACTGGCCTTATGATCCACCCATTAGCCTAAGTTTGAAACCACATTGATTCAGTTAACAAACTCTATACCATCTACTAATTGATAGGTAATGGCTAGCTTTTTAATACTTTGTTAGAGCAATAACTTTGAGCACATTTTCAAAGTGAAGCTTTTCTCAGCTTTTCCCTGTTGATTCAATATCTGAAATAACTTGTGAATTACTTCCTTCCTTGTTTCCACTGACACTGCCAATCAGTTGTAGGTGAAGCTTCTAAACTGGTGTCCTGTATTTTACTATCCCATTTTCTGCCTGAATTTATCTTCACCACTGTCTCAAGTGTAATCTTTCTGAAATACAAACCTAATTATGTTAGTCCTATATTTAACAGTCTTGGAATGTTTTACCAAATTAAATCCAAACTCCTTGAGAACTTCATACAAGGTTGTATCAGAGCCTCTCGATACATCTTCACAGCTTCATCTCTGATTCCCCTGGATCTAATGGACATTCTGGATCTGACTCATATAACAACAATAGAATAATCTCAAGTGAATACCATGCACTTTTCACTTTTTTCCACTGAGCTCCTTCAATGCCACATCTGGGAATGGGGTTCTACTTGTTAGTTTTACATATAGAGTTCCAAAATGTATGGAAGTTTAACTTTTGAGAGCAGTCTTCAACCAATGAGGGATGAAAACATAGGAATACATGCTTTCTCAAATTATTCTTCTAACAAACAGCTCTGAGGTACATTCTGTATGCCTATGCCGCTTAGATGCCAGGGTTAAGTTCCAGTGTCCCAAAGCTATATAATAAAAATCCACCTTGGTGTAAACTTTCCCCCGCTTCCCTTATTCTCTTTGGTCCCCTTTTGTACTCCATAGGATTATCTCCTTTACTGGGGCTTTGCTTTCTTGTAGAACCCAAGCTATGACATGTAGTACTAGACTTTCACCAGGAGTAATTTAGGATGAGGAGACACTGAAAACTGAAGCTTTGGACATTTGAGCTAACTAAAGTGCTGGCAATTTCTGGCATTCATGGGCTCAGTGGTAGTGGTGAATGGCAATTGCAGCAACCATTGCCTGACAAAAGCAAGGTGGTCAAGTGCTTAGGTTGTTTGGAGCTGAAGGTCTGAGTCACCCCATTAGGCTAAAAACTTAAAAAAGTAGAAGTGCTGATGGAGAGGGTGAGGAATATCTAATATGCGTTGTGGAGGAAGGAGTTGATAAGTATAAAACATAACTGCAGGACCAGTTGCATCAGTCAAGGCTGTAACTTATTCTATTAATATTCGTGTGTTAAGTCACATGTAGAGATTGTGGCTGACTACCACCTTGAAGACTTAGAAGTTGCAGGAACTTATTCTGGGGCGTAGGTGTATGTGTGTGGTACAAAGGATTAGACTGTATGGGTTGTTTTTTACTTTCTGACTCATATCCTCTTGACTTCATCTCTGATTACATTGTAGATGCAGTGGGTAGTTTGGCTTACGTCAGACTGGTATCTTTCCACAAGCACTGGATGTTTTGCACTTTTGCCCTTGGGTTATTTTCAATGCCACAATTGCCACTGGGAAGCCCTCTGTTCAAGCAGGCATGCTCAGTCTAGAAGCAAACAGGAGTTTACATCCCCATAGCAAACCTCAACTAATGGGGGATATAAGTTGATGGATATAAATAGTCAAACCTTAAGTACATAATTCCAAAAGATATTCTACACACTCCTTAGAAGATTCCAGGCAGGGTTGAGTGCCAGTTTTCTACAATGGTGATATTAATAATGCATCTATATATTTGCCTTTTCACATTCCCTCACTCTTCTGACTCTCACTCCTGCTTCTGGTTTATAAGATTTTGCAGCAGGCTCTACTTTTGGGAAGACTCAAGCTAAAGCAAAAGTCCTTAAATTCCAATATGCCTGTATCCTCCATTTCCAACCAATTTTGTGCTGTTTCTTTTGGCTGTGTCCCTGATGTTTGCCAAGAAAATAAATGGAGAAATAGAAGAGTGGGACTATGAACAAATAATTTAATAGAATTTCCAGAAGGACTTAAGCTGTCAAATTGAAAGGATCCACTAAGTAGCCCAGAAAATAGTTTCAAAGTTGATTGTTTTGAAGTTTTCTTTCTCCCTAGTTGATTTTAATCTGTACATCTGGTGTACAGCTGTCCTCATGAGATGCATCTTTATTATTATTCTCTTGGGCCAAAACTTGTATTTCTTATCCCTGTATGTTTTCTTTCTTGGAACATCCCCTAAATAGTCTTAGAAAGGATGCATGGGAGGTAAGTTTTTTTTGAGGCATCAAACATCTAATGAAGTCTCTATTTTTTTTTCTTTTGACATGATTGAGTGATTATGGCATTATGGGTTAGAAACTATTTATTTAAAATATGTGAAGGCAAAGTCTTATTTTCTGTGTTGTTATTAAAAAGTTCTAATGTAATTCTTTTTATAGTTCTCAATACAGTGTATGTGATTTTTTTCCTCTCTGGAAGCATGTGGAGTCTTCTTTAGTCCCCTGTGTTCTGAAATTTCAACAGAAATACCCTTATTAAGGTCTGCTGCTTGGTCTCTATTCTCCATGTTAAAACTTTCCACACATGTTTGGTAATCCTTGAAGTGTTTAAATTTTCAGTTATCTTTTAAATGAGAAGAAAAAACTTTACAAAGGTAGTTTTTATGCTTACTCATGTATTTCCTATTTCTGTTGTTCTTCATTCTTCCCTGTAATTCTTAGTTCCCATTTAATGTATCTTCTTCACCTGAATAACTTCTTTCAGTGCAGATTTTCTGCTTACAAATTCTCTCAGTTTCCATTTATCTCATAAAGTCTGTATTACCTTTATGTTCAAAGGATCTTTTTGCTGGATATAGGATTCTGTTTGATAGTATTTTGTTGTTGTTGTTGTTGTTAATTTACTTCAATACTTATATACATTCTAGTTTCTTCTGTCTCCACTGTTTCTGATGAGAAGTGATTATTTGTATTAGTGTTCCTCTGTGTGTAGTATATTCTTTTCCCTCCAGCTGCTTTGAAGATTTTCCCCTTATCTTTGTTTTTTTTTTTTTTTTTTTTTCAGTTTGATTGTGATGCACTTAGTTTTCTTTATGCTTATTCTGCTTCAGGTTCACTGAGATTCTTGAATATGTAGTTGATGTTTTAAATAAATTTGTAAAAATTAGACTATTATTTCTTCAAATATTTTCTTCTTCTCTTCATGTAGGACTTCAGTGATATACATGTCGACTCCTTGATATTGTTCTATTGTCACAAAGGCTTTGTTAATTTATTTCAATAGTTTTTTCTTTTTGCAGATTGAACATAAAATTCATTGCACTCTCCACCTCCTTTTTCCCCCATGAAATCTCCGGTCTGTTGTTAAGCTCATTCAAGATTTCTCTACTTCAGATATTATATGGTAGTTCTAGAATTTCCATTTTTCTGCTGATATCCCATATCTATTCACTGATTATGACCATAATTTCTATACATTTTTGAGCATATTTATAATAACTGCCTGAAGGTCCTTTTCTACTAATTATACATCTGGGTCATTTCAGAGTTTGTTTTTCTTGACACTTTGTCTCTTGAGTATAAGTCACATTTTACTTTTCTTCCAGTTTCTAGTAATTTTTAAGTTACATACAAAGCATTAAAGATGATTTGTTGTAGAGATTTTGAAGTCTGTTACCTTTCTCTGAAGAATGTTCATTTTTTTTTTTTTTTTTTTTTTTTGTAGCAGCAGGGCATCAGTTGAAATCTCTGCTCAGTTTACTAGTCTTTTAACTATTGCTATCTGCTGGGCTTTTTGGAGTCTTTACCATGCATGCATAGTTCAGTAGTTAGCCAAGGATTTGAAGGGAGCTTATATGCAGATTTTGTGGCTTTCTCCTCTGTGAGTCTCTCCTTTCAACAGTTTTTCTGTTTAAATTCAGTCATTCTGGAATCCCTGAGCTCACTCCCTGACTCTACAACTCAGAAAGACAGTGACTTTCTTTATGAATTTCAGCTACCCTGAATCACCTGGGCTGCAAGATGTCCTCCAGAGAAAATCTACATTAAAACAAATCTCATTCAGTGCAGTTACCTTCTTTCAAGGGTTGAATCACCTTCTTTTTGAATTTCTTTTGCTTGTTCTTTTGTACCTTAAATAATTACTTTTAATACTGGTCCAGAGTTTATAATTGTTATCTATGAGGGGGTTAGTCTAACACTAGATATTTTGCCATTTCTAGTACAAGACTACTCCACTTTTATATAGTTGTGACATCAGTCATGCATTTCTTTAAAAAGTTTCAGTGGCTCTTCATTGTCTGTCAAGTAGAAAATATTCCGTAGTCTGCACGTACTCTGTTTTTTCATGGTTTCTTATAACAATGAAATCATGTTTCATTGTTTCCCTTTGCAATGCAATATTGTTTCATTGAAATATTGAAATTTTGAGCACTCCTTCAAATATTGTTTCATCATGTTATCTTGCTCATACCATTTTTCCATCCAGAATACATATTTTCCTCTAATTTGAATGTCCAAATCCTGCCTATTCTTTAAAATCTAGCTTCAATGTCAACTCCTCCATGAAAGCTATCCTTATCTCTCCAGTTTGAAGTGACCTCGGTTTTCACTAAATTACCTGTTTATATTTCATTGTTCTACTCATGTTTTATAAGGACAATAAGAGATTTGCGCCCTTATAAAAGAGACCCTGCAGAGCTTCTTTGCCCTTCTACTATGTGAGGACACAGCAAAAAGACAGCCAACTATGAACCTGAAAACAAGTCCTCATCAAACCTTGAGCATTCTGGTACACTGATCTTGGACTTTCCAATCTCCAAAACTGTAAGAAATAAAGTTCTGTTGTTTATAAGCCACCCAGTCTATGGTACTTTGTTATAGCCGCCTGAATAGACTAAGACACAATCTGGAAGTATATTGTCTTCTTCTTGATTCTCATGTTACCACGTTTTCTCAAACCACTGTCAACTGCCTCTGGACTTCTGAAATATTCTTGTAACTTATCTCCCTGCTTCCATTCTTGTACCCTTAAACCTTAGGTTTCCACAGTAGCCTAAGAGATCTTTAGGATATATAAACAAAATGACATAATTGCCTGCATCTAGGGGGGGATCCCAAGATGGCTGAATAAGAGGCAGCTCTGGAAAGGAGATCCCAGCGAGAGAGGTGCTGGGATCTGCTTTCCGGAGCTGATTCCAAACAAAGTACCAGGTTCATTTTATGGGTCTGGTTGGACAATGGGTATAAACTAAATAGGGCAAGTTGTGGCAAGATGGGGCACTGCCCCACCCAGGAGGTGCATGCAACCGACCAGAGGACTGGGGTATCTCCCTCTCTGGGACTTCACTTTGGATACAGCCCTCCACCCAAGCCCTCTGCAACCCACAGAACGGGAGATCTTCGCCGGGCTGAAAAGCCTTAGCAAGCTGCCTAAACAGGGCAGAACATCAACTTAGGCTGGTGCTGGGCTGTCAGCATAGATCTAGGCAGAAACACTGGCTTACACAGAGAAAGCCAAAAACCCGGCAGGATGGAGGTACCTGCTCCCCCAGTAAGAAGGGGAACTGAACGCAGGGAAACAGCCCAGATGGCAAGACGGGTTCTCCCCACCCCACCCCCGCACAAAGCCCAGCAGCCTAAAAAACTCTCAATCCAGAATTACGCACCCAGAACATTAGTTAGAGCGACCAGGAATGATAGAGCTTGGCGCAGGAAGCGAAGCCACCATTGCAGAAGCTGGCCTAATTTTTCTGAGTAAATAAAAGACACAGCAGCTCCACTGACTCTGTCACAGCCCAGCAACGCCTCTGCAGGCAGACAAAGGAAAGGCTGCCTCCCCAAGCAGCTTCCTGAGATTAAAACGACATAAATCCAAGAGGTGGGAAGAAACCAGTGCAAAAAGATTGAAACCATCAAAAACCAGAATGTCTCTTCCCCCACCACGAGATCACAACTCCTAACCAGCAAGGGAACAAAGCAGGACAGAGAACGAATTAGACGATTGACAGACGGGGGTTTCAGAAGGTGGGTACTAACAAACTTCTCTGAGTTAAAGGAACATGTTCTATTCCAGTGCAAATAAACTAAAAACCTTGAAAAAAGGTTGGATGAAATGCTAACTAGAATAACCAGCTTAGAGAAGAACATAAAGGACTTGATGGAGCTGAAAAACATAGCACAAGAACTTCATGAAACATATACAAGTTTCAATAGCCAAATCAATCAAGCAGAAGAAAGGATATCAGAGATTGGAGATCAATTCAATGAAATAAAATGAGAAGGCAAGAAAAAAGAACAAAGAGTGAAAATAAGTGAACAAAGCCTTCAAGAAATATAGGATTACGTGAAAAGACCTAATCTACGCCTGATCGGTGCACTGGAAAATGATAGGGAGAATGAATCCAAGCTGGAAAACACTCTTCAGGATATTATCCAAGAGAACTTTCCCAACCTAACAAGGCAGGCCAACATTCAAATATGGGAAATACAGAGAATACCACAATGACACTCTTCTAGAAAAGCAACCCCAAGGCACATAATCGTCAGGTTCACCAGGGTTGAAACTAAGGAAAAAATATTAAGGGAAGCCAGAGAGAAAGGCCGGGTCACCCACAAAGGGAAGCACATCAGACTCACAGCAGATCTCTCAGCAGAAACCCTACAAGCCAGAAGAGAGTGGGGGCCAATATTCAACATCCTTAAAGAAAAAAACTTTCAACCCAGAATTTCATATCCAACCAAACTAAGCTTCATAAGTGATGGAGAAATGAAATCCTTTATGGACAAGCAATTGCTGAGAGATTTTGTCATTACAACCTGACCTACAAGAGCTCCTGAAGGAAGCACTAAGCACAGAAAGGAAAAACCAGTACCAGCCACTGCAAAAAAGAACCAAATGGTAAAGACCAACAATGCAATAAAGAAATTATGCCAACCAAAGGGCAAAACAGCCAACCAGTAATAAAATGGCAGGATCAAATTCACACAACAGTATTAACATTAAATGTAAATGGGCTAAATGTCCCAATCAAAAGACACAGACTGGCAAATTGGATAAAAAGTCAAGACCCATTGGTGTGCTGTATTCAGGAAACCATCTCACATGCAAAGACACACATAGACTCAAAATAAAGGGATGGAAGAAGATTTACCAAGCAAATGGAGAGGAAAAAAAAAGCAGTGGTGGCAATCCTAGTCTCTGATTAAATGGACTTTAAACCAACAAAAATCAAAAGAGACAAAGAAGAGCATTATGTAATGGTAAAAAGGATTAATACAACAAGAAGAGCTAACTATTCTAAATATATATGCACCCAGTACGGGAGCACCCAGATACATAAAGCAAGTCCTTAATAACCTACAAAGAGACTTAGACTCTCGCACAATAATAGTGGGAGACTTTAACACTCCACTGTCAATATTAGACAGATCAACGAGACAGAAAATCAACAAGGAAATCCAGGACGTGAATGCAGATCTGGACCAAGTGAACTTAATGGACATTTACAGAACTCTTAACCCCAAATCCACAGAATATACATTCTTCTCAGCACCATATTGCACTTACTCTAAAATTGACCACATAATTGGAAGTAAATCACTCCTCAGCAAATGCAAAAGAATGGAAATCGTAACAGTCTCTCAGACCACAGTGCAATCAAATTAGAACTCAGGATTAGGAAACTAACTCAAAACCACACAACGTCATGGAAACTGAACAACTGGCCCCTGAATGACAACTGGATAAACAATGAAATGAAGGCAGAAATAAAGATGTTCTTCAAAACCAATGAGAATGAAGACACAATGTACCAGAATCTCTGGGACACATTTAAAGCAGTGTCAAGTGGAAAATTCATAGCAATAAATGCCCACATGAGGAGCAGGTAGAGGAACAAGATAAAAAAAAACTCAAAAGCTAGCAGAAGACAAGAAATAACTAAGATCAGAGCAGAACTGAAGGGGATAGAGACACAAAAACCCTTTAAAAAATCAACAAATCCTGGAGCTGGTATTTTGAAATGATCAACAAAATAGATAGACTGCTAGCCAGACGAACAAAAAGAAAGAGAGAAGAATCAAATAGATACAGTAAAAAACTATAAAGGGGACATCATCACTGATTCCACAGAAATACCAACTACCATCAGATATTACTACAAACAACTCTATGCACACAAACCAGTAAATCTGGAATAAATGGATAAAATCCTGGACGCTTGCACTCTCCCAAGACTAAACCAGGAAGAAGTTGAATCCCTGAATAGACCAATTACCAGGGCTGAAGTTGAGGCAGCAATTAATAGCCTACCAATTAAAAAAAGCCCAGATCCACACAGGTTTACAGCTGAATTCTGCCAGACATACAAAGAGGAGCTGGTACCATTCCTTCTGAAACTATGCCAAACAATACAAAAGGAGGGAATTCTCCACAACTCATTTTATGAGACCAACATCATCCTAACACAAAACCAGGAAGAGATGCAACTGAAAAAGAAAACTTCAGGCCAATATCCATGATGAACATTGATGCAAAAATCTTCAATAAAATACTGGTAAACAGAATGTAACAGCAAATCAAAAAGCTTACTCATCATGATCAAGTAGGCTTCATCCCAGTGATGCAAGGCTGGTTCAACATACACAAGTCTGTAAATGTAATCCATCACATAAACAGAACCAAAGACAAAAACCACATGATTATCTCAATAGATGCAGAGAAGGCCTTTGACAAAATTCAATAGCCCTTTATGCTAAACACCTGCAATAAACTAGGTATCGATGGTTTGTATCACTAAAGAATAAAAGTTGTTTACAACAAACCCACAGCCAATATCATACTGAATGGGCAAAACTAGAAGCATTCCCTTTGAAATCAAGCACAAGACAAGGATGCCCTCTCTCACTACTCCTATTCAATATAGTATTGGAAGTTCTAGCCAGAACAATCAGGCAAGAAAAAGAAATAAAGCGTATTCAGTTAGGAAAAGAGGAAACCAAATTGTCTGTATTTGCAGATGACATGATTGTATATTTAGAAGACCCTATCGTCTCATCCCCCAAATCTCCTGAAACTGATAAGCAACTTGAGCAAAGTCTCAGGATACAAAATCAATGTACAGAAATCACAAGCGTTCCTATACACCAGTAACAGACAAACAGAGAGCCAACTCAAAAGTAAACTCCCATTCACAATTGCTACAAAGAGAGTAAAATACCTAGGAATACACCTAACAAAGGATGTGAAGGACCTCTTCAAAGAGAACGACAAGCCACTGCTCAATGAAATAAGAGAGGACACAAACAGATGGAAAAACATTCCATGCTCATGGTTAGGAAGAATCAACATCATGAAAATGGCCGTATTGCCCAAAGTAATGTATAGATTCAATGCTATCCCCATCAAGCTACCAATGACCTTCTTCACAGAACTGGAAAAAACCACTTCAAACTTCATATGGAACCAAAAGAGCGCCCACATAGCCAAAACAATCCTGAGCAATAAGGACAAAGCCAGAGGCATCATGCTGCCTGACTTCAAACTATACTACAAGGACACAGTATTCAAAACAGCATAGTAGTGGTACCAAAACAGAGACATGACCAATGGAACAGAACAGAGGCCTCAGAAGCAACACCACACATCTACAATCATCTGATCTTTGACAAACCCAGCAAAAACAAGCAATGGGGGAAAGGACTCCATGTTTAATAAATGGTGTTGGGAAAACTGGCAGTAATGTGCAGAAAGCAGACACTGGACCCCTTCCTGACACCTTACAGTAAAATTAACTCCAGATAGATTAAAGATCTAAACATAAGACCTAACACCACAAAAACTCTAGAAGAAAACCTAGGCAAAACCATTCAGGACATAGGCATAGGCAAGGACTTCATGACTAAAACACCAAAGGCATTGGCAACAAAAGCCAAATGGACAAATGGGATCTAATTAAACTCCAGAGCTTCTGTACAGCAAAGGAAACAATCATTAGAGTGAACCGGCAACCAACACAATGGGAAAAAATTTTTGCAATCTACCCATCTGACAAAGGGCTGATATCCAGAATCTGCAAAGAACTAAAACAGATTTACAAGAAAAAAACAAACAAACCCATTCAAAAGTGGGCAAAGGATATGAACAGACACTTTGCAAAAGAAGACATCAATGAGGTCAACAAACATATAAAAAATGCTCATCATCACTGGTCATTAGAAAAATGCAAATCAAAACCACATTGAGATACCATCTCATGCCAGTTAGAATGGCGATCATTAAAAAATCTGGAGACAACAAATGCCACAGAGGATGTGGAGAAATAGGAACAATTTTACACTGTTGGCGGGAGTGCAAATTAGTGCAAGCATTGTGGAAGACAGTGTGGTGATTCCTCAAGGACCTAGAAATAGAAATTCCATTTGACCCAGCAATCCCGTTACTGGGTATATACCCAAAGAATTATAAATTGTTCTATTATAAAGACATATGCACTTGTATGTTCATTGAGGCCCTGTTTACAATAGTAAAGACTTGGAACCAACCCAGATGTCCATAAGGGTAAACTGGATAAAGAAAATGTGGCACATATACACCATGGAATACTATGCAGCCATAAAAAACGATGAGTTCATGTCCTTCATAGGGGCATGGATGAATCTGGAAACCATCATTCTCAGCAAACTGACACACGAAGAGAAAACCAAACACCGCATGTTCTCACTCATAGGCAGGTGTTGAACAATTAGAACACGTGGACACAGGGAGGGGGAGCATCACATACTGCGGTCAGTTGGTGGCACCTAGGGGAAGGACAGTGGGGGGGTGGGGGAGGGTGAGGAGGTATAACGAGGGGGAGAAATACCAGATAGGGGAGCTGGGGGGGATGAAGGCAGCAAACCACCTTGCCATGTATGTACCTATGCAACAATCCTGCATGATTTGCACATGTACCCCAGAATCTAAGGTACAATAATAAAAAAAAATGCCTGCATCTAATCATTCAATAGCTTCCATTGCACTAAAGTAGAACCGTTTCTTTAGAGTCCTTGCCATGATTAATAAGATCTCCTCTCCTGCAAGGTATGGGTACTGCCTACTACTCTGACCTCATTTATTACACTCTTCCCTGCCTTAACATATTCCAAAAGTATTTGTCCTTTCCCCCAATTCTCACACACTGCAAAAACCCCTCCAAACACCTACTACTTTACAATTGCCCTATCTTCTGCCTATAATGCCCTTCTCATCTTTATAGATGGCTCCTTCTTTTAAGTTCTTAGCAAAAATATCTCCTTAGAGGGACCTTCACCTCCTCAGTCATATCCTTGTTTTTAATTTCTCAGGACCTTCATGATTATCTGAAATTATTTCATTATATTTCTTTCTTTCTTTGTTTAATGTTTCTCTCTGCCATAGAATGATCTATATATTTTTTAAAGTAGGGATGTACTGTGTATTCTTCATCCTGTTGACCTCTAGGAGCTACATCAGCTAAATTCCCCTGCTCTCTGCCTTCCAGTTGAGTTCAGTTAAGTAGAGATCAGAGCATGAGAAAGAAGGCCACTGTGTGTTTCTACCGAGGGCCATAGTTCCTTTCAGGCAGCCCTCTTCTGCAGTTTTTGGGTTCCATAACTATTTCCTCTCCTTGATGATTTGGGGTAATTCAGTTTGGCTACTTAGTTTCTCTTTCTGTGCTCCTCACTGTTGCTAGCCTCAGGGTGCTTTAGTTTCCCTTAATGCAGTTCACATCTTTTCAAAACAGACTCTTCATTAAACTCTCTTTAATGACTTGTTTCAAGTATGACATATCATTTTTTCTGGGACCTTGAATTTTATTCTACAGAGTATTGCCAGTGCTTATCACAAAACCTGTTACACTGTAATGTTCAACATATATTTGTTGAATGAATAGATGAATTACTTGGCTCTTTTGCTCTTCAATCAGAATCTGTTAAGCTATACACTCCTTCAGTATTTTAAACCCAAAATTCAATTTTTAGAAACTAAACTTCTTGAGAGCATAGTCTCTCTCTCTCTCTCTCTCTCTCTCTCCCTCTCTCTCTCTCTCTCTTCTTATTGTACTTTAAGTTCTCGGGTACACATGCAGATCTTGCAGGATTATTGCATAGGTACATACATGACATGGTGGTTTGCTGTCTCCATCCCCCCATGACCTACATCAGGCATTTCTCCCAATGTTTGCCCTCCCAACTGCCCCATGCCCACTGTCCTTCCCCTAGGCCTCAACCCCCCCCAACAGACCCCAGTGTGTGATGTTCCCCTCCCTGTGCCCATTTATTCTCATTGTTCAACACCCACCTGTGAGTGAGCACATGTGGTGTTTGATTTTCTCTTACTGTTTCAGTTTGCTGAGAATGATGGTTTCCAGATTCATACATGTCCCTACAAAGGACATGAATTCATCCTTTTTTATGGCTGCATAGTATTTCATGGTGTATATGTGCCACATTTTCTTTGTGCAATCTGTCATTGATGGGCATTTGGGTTAGTTCCAAGTCTTTGCTATTGTAAACAGTACATCAGTGAACATATGTGTGCATGTGTCTTTATAATAGAACGATTTGTAGTCCTTTGCATATATATGCAGTAATAGGATTGCTGGGTCAAATGGAATTTCTATTTCTACATCCTTGAGAAATCACCACACTGTCTTCCACAATGGTTGAACTAATTTACACTCCCACCAAGAGTGTAAAAGTGTTCCTATTGCTTCACATCCTCTCCAGCATCTGTTGTCTCCAGATTTTTTAATGATTGACATTCTAACTGGCGTGAGATGGTATCTCAATGTGGTTTTCATTTTCATTTCTCTAATGACCAGTGATGATGAGCATTTTTTCTTATGTTTTTTGGCCTCATAAATGTTCTCTTTTGAAAAGTGTCTGTTCATATCTTTCACCCACTTTTGAATGGGTTTGTTTTTTCTTATAAATCTGTTTTAGTTCTTTGTAGATTCTGGATATTAGCCCTTTGTCATATGGCTAGATTGCAAAAAGCTTTTCCCATTCTGTTTGTTGCCAGTTCACTCTAATGATTGTTTCTTTTGCTGTGCAGAAACTCTTAAGTTTAATTAGATCCCATTTGTCTATCATGGCTTTCGTTGCCATTGCTTTTGGTGTTTTAGTCATGAAGTCCTCGCCTATGCCTATGTCCTGAATGGTTTTGCCTAGGTTTTCTTCTAGGGTTTTTATGGTGTTAGGAGTTATGTTTAGATCTTTAATCCATCAGAAGTTAATTTTAGTGTAAGGTGTCAGGAAGGGGTTCAGTTTCTGCTTTCTGCACATGGCTAGCCAGTTTTCCCAACACCATTTATTAAACAGGGGAATCCTTTCCACATTGCTTGTTTTTGTCAGGTTTGTCAAAGATCAGATGGTTGTGGATGTGTGGTGTTACTTCTGAGGCCTCTGTTCTGTTCCAGTGGTCTATATCTCTGTTTTGGTACCAGTACCATCCTGTTTTGATTACTGTAACCTTGTAGTATAGTTTGAAGTCAGGTAGCATGATACCTCCAGCTTTGTTCTTTTTGCTTAGGATTGTCTTGGCTAAGTGAGCTCTCTTTTGGTTCCACATGAAGTTTAAAGTGTTTTTTTTTTTTTTGCAGGTCTGTGAAGAAGGTTAATGGTAGCTTGATGGGGATAATGTTGAATCTATAAATTACTCTGGGCAGCATGGCCATTTTCACAATGTTGATTCTTCCCAACCATGAGCATGGAATGTTTTCCCATCTGTTTGTGTCCTCTCTTATTTCATTGAGCAGTGGTTTGCAGTTTCCTTGAAGAGGTCCTTCACATCCTTTGTTAGCTGTATTCCTAGGTATTTTATTCTCTTTGTAGCAATTGTGAATGGGAGTTTACTTTTGATTTGGCTCTCTGTTTGTCTGTTATTGGTGTATAGAAAAGCTTGTGATTTCTGTACACTGATTTTGTATCCTGAGACTTTGCTCAAGTTTCTTATCAGCTTAAGAAGATTTTGGGCTGAGACGATGGGCTCTTCTAAATATACAATCATGTTGTCTGCAAGTAGAGACAGTTTGATCCTCTTTTCTTAATTGAATATCCTTTTTTTCTTTTTTCTTGCCTGATTGCTCTGGCTAGAACTTCCAATACTATATTGAATAGGAATGGTGAGAGAGGGCATTCTTGTCTAGTGCCAGTTTTCAAAGGGAATGCTTCCAGTTTTTGCCCTTTCAGTATGATATTGGCTGGCTGTGGGTTTGTTGTAAGTAGCCTTTATTATTTTTACATAAGTTCCATTGATACCTAGCTTATTGAGAATTTTTAGCATAAAGGACTGTTGAATTTTGTCGAAGGCCTTCTCTGCCTCTATTGAGATAATCATGTGGTTTTTGTATTTGGTTCTGTTTACCTGATGGATTACATTTATAGAGTTGCATATGTTCAACAAGCCTTGCATCCCTGGGATGAAGCCCACTTGATTATGATGGATAAGCTTTTTCATGTGCTTTTGGATTCTGTTTGCTAGTATTTGGTTGAAGATTTTTGTGTCAATGTTCATCATGGATATTGTTTTTTTTTTAGTTGTGTCTCTGCCATGTTTTGGTATCAGGATGATGTTGGTCTCATTAAATGAGTTAGGGAGATTTCCCTCTTTTTGTATTGTTTGGAATGGTTTTAAAAGGAATGATACCAGCTCCTCTTTTTATGTCTGATGGAATTCAGCTGTCAACCTGTCTGGACCTGGCTTTTTTTGGTTGGTAGGCTATTAATTGCTGCCTCAACTTCAGACCTTGTTATTGGTCTATTCAGGGATTCACCTTCTTCCTGGTTTAGTCTTGGGAGGGTGTAAGTATCCAGGAATTTATCCATTTCTCCTAGATTAACTGGTTTGTATGCATAGAATTGTTGGTAGTAATCTCTGAGGGTAGTTTGTATTTTTGTGGAATGGGTGGTAATGTCCCCTTTATCATTTTTTATTGCATCTATTTAATTCTTCTCTGTTCTTTTTTATTAATCTGGCTAGTGGTCTGTGTATTTTGTTGATCTTTTCAAAGAACCAGCTTCTGGATTTATTGATTTTTTGAAGGGATTTTTGTGTCTCTATCTTCTTTGGTTCTGCTCTGATCTTAGTTATTTATTGCCTTCTGCTAGCTTTTGAATTTTTTTTTGATCTTGCTCCTCTAGCTCTTTCAATTCCAACAATAGGGTGTAGATTTTAGATCTTTCCTTTCTTCTCATGTGGGCACCTATTGCTATAAATTTCCCTCTAGACACTGCTTTCAATATGTCCCAGAGATTCTGGTATGTTGTGTCTTTGTTCTCATTGGTTTTGAAGAACATCTTTATTTCTGCCTTCATTTCATTGTTTATCCAGTCATCATTCAGGAGCAAGATGTTCAGTTTTCACGTAGTTGAGTGGTTTTGTTTGAGTCTCTTAATCCTGGGTTCTAATTTGATTGCACTGTGGTATGAGAGACTGTTTGTTATGATTACTGTTCTTTTGCATTTGCTGAGGAGTAATTTGCTTCCAATTATGTGGTCAATTTTAGAGTAAGTGCAATGTGGTGCTGAGAAGAATGTATATTCTGTGGATTTGGGGTGGAGGGTTTTGTAGATGTCTGTTAGGTCTGCTTGTTGCAGATCTGCATTCAAGTCCTGGATATCCTTTTTGATTTTCTGTCTTGATCTGTCTAATATTGGCAGTGGAGTGTTAAAGTCTGCCATTTTTATTGTGTGGTAGTCTATGTCTCTGTAGGTTATTAAGAACTTGTTTTATGTATCTGGGTGCTCCTGTATTTGGTGCATACATATTTAGGATAGTTAGCTCTTCTTGTTGCATTGATCCTTTTACCATTATGTAATGTCCTTATCTCTTTTGATCTTTGTTGGGTTAAAGTCCATTTTATCAGAGACTGAGATTGTAACCGCTGGCTTTTTTTTGCTCTCCATTTGCTTGGTAAATCTTCTTCCATCCCTTTATTTTGAGTCTATGTGTGTCTTTGCATGTGAGATGGGTCTCCTGAATACAGCACACCGATGGGTCTTGACTTCTTATCCAGTTCACCTGTCTATGTCTTTTGATTGGGGCATTTAGGCCATTTACATTTAAAGTTTATATTGTTATGTGTGAATTTGATTCTGCCATTTTGTTACGGGCTGGTTGTTTTGCCTGTTAGTTGATGCCGTTTTTTCATTGCATCATTGGTCTTTACTATTTGGCATGTTTTTGCAGTGGCTGGTACTGGTTGTTCCTTTCCATGTTTAGTGTTTCCTTCAGAAACTCTTGTAAGGCAAGTCTGGTGGTGATGAAATCTCTTAGAATTTTATTTCTTCTTCAGTTATAAAGCTTAGTTTGGCTGGATATGAAATTCTGGGTTGAAAGATCTTTTCTTTAAAGATGTTGAGTATTGGTCCCCACTCTCTTCTGGCTTGTAGGGTTTCTGCTGAGAGATCTGCTGTGAGCCTGATGGGCTTCCCTTTGTGGGTGACACTACCTTTCTCTCTGGCTGCCCTTAGCATTTTTTCCTTCATTTCAAGCCTGGTGAATGTGAGGATTATGTGCCTCGGGGTTGCTCTTCTTGAGGAATATCTTTGTGGTGTTCTCTGTATTTCCTGGATTTAAATGTTGGCCTGCCTTGCTAGGTTGGGGGAAATTCTCTTGGATAATATCCTGAAGAGTGTTTTCCAGCTTGGATTCATTCTCCCTGTCACATTCAGGTACACCGATCAAGCGTAGATTATGTCTTTTCACATAATCCTATATTTCTTGGAGGCTTTGTTCATTTTTTACTCTTCTTTCTCTTATCTTGCCTTCTCATTTTATTTTATTGAGTTGATCTTTAGTCTTTGATATCCTTTCTTCTGCTTGATCGATTTGGCTACTGATAATTGTGTGTGCTCTGCGAAGTTCTCATGCTGCGTTTTTCAGCCCCATCAAGTTGTTTATGTTCTTCTCTAAGTTGGTTTTTCTAGTTCATGTTTCAGCTAATCTTTTTTCAAGGTTTTTAGTTTGTTTGCATTGGGTTAGAACATGTTCCTTTAGCTCAGAGAAGTTTGTTATTACCTACCTTCTGAATCCTGCTTCTGTCAACTTGTCATACTCATTTTCCATCCTGTTTTGTTCTCTTGCTGGTGAGGAGTTGTGATCCCTTGGAGAAGGAGAAGTGTTCTGGTCTTTGATGATTTCATCCTTTTTGTGCTGGTTTCTTCCCATCTTTGTAGATTTATCTACCTTTGATTTTGAAGTTGGTGATTTCGAATGGGGTCTCTGAGTGGACATCTTTTCTGTTGATGTTGATGCTATTTCTTTTTGTTTTTTAGTTTTCCTTCTAACAGTGATGTCTGTCTGCTGTAGGACTGCTGGAGGTCCACTCTAGACCTTGCCTGCCTGGGAATTACCCGTGCAGATTGCAGATTAGCAAGTATTGCTGCCTGATCTTTCCTCTGGTAGTGTCATCCTGGAGGGGACCCACCAGGTGACAGCCAGAGCTCTCCTGTATGAGGCGTCTTTTTGGTTATACAGGGGTCAGGGAGCTGCTTGAGGAGGCAGTCTGTCCCTTGTCTGCCTGCAGAGGCACTGCTGAGCTGTCATAGACCAGTCCAGCTGCTGTGTAAGCTTCCTTTAGCTTTTGTTTACACAGGTAGTTTAGACCCACCTCAGCAATGGCAGATGCCCTTCCCCCACACCGAGCTTGATCATCCTGGGTTGAGCTCAAACTGATGTGCTGGCTGCAAAACTCTCAAGTGAGAGGGCTTCAGTTTGCTGGTCTTTGGGGGCTGGGACCCACTCAGCTGTATCACCTGTCTCCCTGCTTTCAGCTCCCCCTATTTCTGGGGAGGAGGTAACTCTGTCCCACAGGCGCTCTTGGTGCTAGTCAAAACATTTGCCCAGATTTGTACTAATAACCTGCATCATCTGCGAGAGCTTCTAGTCAGATCTGTGTTGGTAACTTGTAGTGCTTTTCAGCTCTGCGGGGGATCTCCTGGTTTGTGGGTTGCAGAGGGCATAGGAGAGGCACAGTTTATGAACCAGAGTCCCAGTGAGGGGGGGGAACGTTCCCCATCCTCTGATCAGTTGCACTTCACTTCCTGGGTGAGGCAGCACCCCGCCCTGCCATGGTTTGCCCTCCTTGGGCTACACCCACTGTCCAGCCAGTCCCCTTGAACCTGGTACCTCGGTTGGAAATGTGGAGATCACTCACCTTCTGTATCTCTCTCACTGGGAGCTGCGTTCCAGAGCTGTTCCTATTCGGCCCTCTTAGTGGAATCTGGTATCTACATCCCTTTTAAATTTAGGCCTAAGAATTAGTGAAAATCCCTTGGATTATATGTTCAGTTTTTGAGAGGACAATGTTTTATTGTTAATATTTGCTATTTCCTGAAATCTGAGTTCTAGGATGCACCATGAATATCTCCTTTTATAGGTGAAGAAACTGAGGGTGAGAACTAAAGAGTGATTTATCTAAAGACATCATAGTACTAGAACCAATTTTTACTTTTATGTTTTTACTCTCTTGATGATATTAAATGGTTTCATCAATTACTAAGTAAGTTCCTAAGATTTACCCCAAAGTCGCTTTATTAGCTTTTTCTCCAGTTGTACTGATTTGCCATTTTATTCTAGTAACAAAGCTCTGTTATTCAGAAAATATTTGGGAGGCAGCTGCCATTGAGCCCACACTTGGACAAAACATTTTCCCACAGAGGTTCAGTTAAACTGAGGTTTGCACTGACCATTCTGTCCTTAGGTGCTCTGGCCTCCCAGTAGATGGCAGATGCTGTGGTAATTTATCACAACCTCCTACCCCTCTGATCACCTACCAGCTGACTCTTTACTCCTGGCTTCTGCAGCATCTGTCCTCCCCAAGATCCAGCTCTCTCAGCCCACCATCTAAGGTTGTACTGTTTAGGTACTTGCTGAAATAATCAATACAGGATCGTTTTTAAATTCTGATTAATTGCTTGAGTGTCTTGTTAAGACCTGATTGTGGGCAAGGACCATTTTTTAAATGCTTTAAATTTTTAGAACCTAACAGAGTACTTGCTAGTCATCATTTAAATGTATTGAATGATAGAGAAAATTATTGTAACCATGAACTTTATACCAGCATTTTCAAATTATAATGATAAAGTAGCCAATTTTAAGCACGTCCTGGGTTATGAAACTTAACAATTTTAAAACTTAGAATAAATTCAATAAAATGACATAGTATGGTTACAGTGTCTGTCTATAAAGGCAGAACAAGAACAAAGAAAATTGAAAATAGATTGTTTTAGTGTAATACAATTTCTTGATAATTTTCATTTCCTTTGCTCCTTAAAGAATTATTTGTAAAGGGTATTTGAAATGAATACAAGATTGGAGAAAAACAACTTGGAAGAAAATCATAGGCAAATAACAATAATGATTGAAGAGTTATGAATAAGGAGAGTTAGAAATCAAGTGGTTCCAGGCTTGCAGAATCTGAAAAGACCCTCGTGTGAGGAGGTTGATCTATGAAGGATGTTGATAGTCTCCAATAAAGACTAGACAGGAGGCAATAGGCTTAAGCTGCAGTTTGAGGGATTTAGATAAGAGAAAAAAAGAAAAATTTTCAGACAGTGAGGTTCATAGATACTGGAATGTGTAACTGAGGAAGCTTGTGGAATTTCCTTCTCTAGAAGTCTTAAAAATAGGGCAGTGTCTCATCTGTCTGAAGGATGGACTCTATTTGACCTCTCAAAATTTCTACTGAACCCAGAAGTTGTACCACACCTTAGATAAGAAAGAGAACTTGAATGATCCTGGGTAGCTTGAGTAATAAAAATAGGTGAACAAGTCATATTTATTTTGATGTGTATATGTCATATATGTAAATTATGTTCTGCTGTAATTCTTTTTTTTTCTTTTGGTTGAATGTTTTCATTTTTAAGGCCTAGAGATTAGAGTTTAAGCAAAAATATTATAGGAAGGAAAGGAAGAGCTCTTTGATCTTACTGTAGAAGACATTTTTAGAGGGATGAAAGGAGAAAAGGATATTTTTGACATATTTGATTTTGATTTCACTTCCTATTCCAAATTAAAAAAAAAAACAAAAACACTGCCCTTTCTCTTGTCTTTAGTATTTTAAGGGTAAATTTCAAAAAATTTAGTATAAGTGCTTTTCACAATGTTTTTGGCAGAACCAGTATCCCAAACTGGAAGAGGTTCTCTGTATTTAATTTCCTCTCAGGAAGTTTACCGTCAGAAGTCCAAATGTGAGGTCAAGTTTTGGGTTGCCGGAAATGGTAATGTTCTTTACTGTCTGAACACCCAGACAATACTTAATGAAACATTCTACTTTGTGGACATTGGTAGAAGTTAAAATTCTCTGTTTCCTCCTTTTTATGATTTGTGATTGTTGTACTCAGCCTTCTAAAACTCAGAAACAAATCTATGTGTAAGTCAGACCATCTACATTCTCAGGATTAAGTTATAACTACAGATTTTCAGTTACAGGTAATATTCATCTTTTTTCCTTCCTAAAAATAAAAATGTGCTGCAGGCCAAAGGAGAGGTAAGCTTTAGAACTCATTATCTATTTCAAGAAAAACAATTCCAGGGCATTCCAAACCTTACTTCTTTCTAACTCTGTTTTAGTTGACCTGAGGACATTTACAAGTTAAAGCAGTGAATCATTATATCTCATATTCATAAAGCTTTACATATTTGTCCAAATGTTTACTCATTTAACATCTAATTTTATCTTAATAAGAACCTTGTGAATGTCATTATCTTGTAGATGAAAAAATGATATCTTCATCTTCATAAGAACATGTAATTTGATCAAGATCACAAAACTAGAAAATGTAATTTGAACACTTCTGATTTCAAAGCCAGGGTCTTTTCCATTGCACCATGCTGTACTGTTTCTGAGAATTTGTGATTTCCTGGTGCTGTATTTATTTTTACCATTGATGAGGTTTTTGCCTGTGATTTATCCTGAATCAAAATAGATACTGTGATACTAAAGTAATTATCACCGAATAGAAAGTTGTGCTAGCATTCTTAGGAAGTACAGCACAAAAAAATTTCAAAATATTTTGCTATTTTACATAATTAGTCATGTAAGTTTCTGATAGGACACTCTATGAAATTACAACCCATTCTAATTTATGCTAGCTATTTACTATTAAGCTGTATGTTTTTTTTTTTTTTTTTTTTTTTTTTTTTTTTTTTTTTTTTTTTTTTACAAAACCTCCTTTAATTATTGCGTCAGTCTCTGGCAGAATATTGAAAACAACTCCCATCATCCCTGGCACTCTGTCCTGGGTGTCTTTGGGATACGGTGGCTTTATTTCCTTCCCTAATAGTTCGGAAGTTTGTTTAATACTGACTCAGAGGAAGCATTTTAGCTGACTCCTCACATGGTCCTGTTTACAGCTCCAGAGTGTACATAATAGATAAGCTACTGACTTCCACAAGACCCCCCACGCTTCCTGGGTGTGTGGGTGTGTGTGATTGTGCTTGTCAATTAAGGTTGTGCAATCTCCCTGGTAGCTGCATCGGGTTGCAAAGTCATTTTACTTCTCTCCCTAAAATATTCCTCTAGCAAGCCTGACTTCATAAACCAAAATCATTGTAGTCCATGGTAGATGTACTGGTAACTAATAATAAACACTGAAAGTCCTATGGGTTTATAACAAGATAAAACCTGATATTGAGACAGGGTGTAGAGAAATTTCCCTAAGGAAATATTGTGAAATAAAGCTTCAAATGGCTATAGATGAATGCTTTTCTATCTGTAGGATTTCTTTTCTTGATTGTAATTATAATTTTGTTTCCTGGTTTACAACCAGGAAATAATCATATAGTTATGATCATAATCAATCATAATCATAATTATGATTCTTATGTTGTCCAGTCTGTAGCAAGAACTTTGTTAGGCCAACATCTTACTTGATTGTAGTAGTAACCTTAAAAGACAAATATGGATATAGTATTTTTTCAGAAGAAAGACCAGATAATTCCAATAACATGCCCTGCATTGCACTGATGGTAAATGAGTAATGAATAGGGCCCTATGACTCCAAAGATCAACTAGGTTCTTTCCACATATCTCTCTTTGGTTCCCTTTTTTGATATGACTTTATGAAATTTAATTGTATTTACATAAGGTATAGTAGAGTTCATTAGAAAAACTATTTCTGAATCTTAGGGTTCAGACTAAAGGTGTTTGGAGGCTAATGACGATGGGCTAAGAATAGCTTCATCAAACACTTGAATGTATCAGGGAAGGCAGATTTAAGGCAGAAATGTCACATGGACCCCAGATTATTCTTGCCTGGAGAAAAAGAATATATACATAATTATGTGTGTAATCCATACTGGACATAGTACTAAGGTGATTAAATTCATCATGAATGAGTGTTGAATGTTAAAAATCCAAATGCAAGTATCTTTCAACCAACTCTTTGCACCATAACTAAGTAGACTTTATCATCTCAAAATAGGGCTTACTAAATACAGTCACCCTTTGTTACTCTTAGTTTTAAAAACCATCATAATTCTTCCCCTTTGTTTTCTCTCCTGAGCTGCTGCTGCTGCTGCTGTTGCTGCTAAAATGTAAGGCATATCATGTATCACTTTAGCAGAAGATAGCTTTGTTTTCGCAAAATGCATGGAATGGAGTTTGTGGGTATATTGATTGCAGGCACAGAAAGACCTAAATGAATAGGTAAGAATGACCACAAGGCACCAGACGTGGGTGTATTTATCCATTTGCCCCATTACTAAAAGGTTTTAGTTCCAAAAAATATCCAGAAGAATTTAGTTTTGGGGAAGTAGAGAGGCAGAGGGAGTGGAATTAAATTTTTTGAATTTTTGAACAATTAATTTGAGGTTCCAATTGATATATTTTAATGTCTTTTGCATTGGAATAATGATTTCTTAAGGAGGAGTTGAAGAAAGATTTTCTTTAGAAATTAGAAATTGACTCTGAAATTCATTCATTATGTAAACAGGAAGATATTTTATTGGAAAGAGAATTGAAAATTGAAGTTTAATTAGTTATTAAAACAGCAATTAAGGCATGTTGTGGGCTTAGACTAATGTGTTTGTCTTGGTGGCATGTGCTCTGCTTCATTTGAACATTAAATTATGCCCAAGTAGTTATATCTGGTATTCTGCTCCTTAAATAGGTCAGGTAGTTTCATTGATAGAGGGTAAGTGAAGTTCCTTTTCACTCTTTTCAGAGATAGCATAGGAGAGTGGTGAGAATTTTTAGTTTTGGAGTTAGACTGCTTGGATTAAAATGCAAGCTCCACCTCCATTAAGCTTTGTAACCTTGGGCAAGTTAATCTTTCTGTGTCTCAATTTCTTTATCTGAAAAATGCAGATAATACTGTTACTTATTTCATGGGGTTATTATGATAATTAAGATGAAAAATTATGTAAGAATCTAGTGTATAATAAGAGATCAAAATAGAAAATTTAAAACATCTAAATTTTATGTATAGTAGTATTTGCCTTTTTTGGTGTACAGTTCTGAGATTTGATATATGCATAGTTTGTGTTAACCACCAAAACACCAACACAATAGTATACAGAAAAATTTCAATACTCTCCAGAATTCTCTTTGCCTCTTTATGGTTAGCCATATAACCTCCCTCCTATTCCACCAAGTCCTCGCTACAACTGATGTGTTATCTGTTCCTGTGGTTTTGCCTCTTGAGACTGCCATGGAAATGCAATCATACCACATATAATCTTTTGAGACCTAGTATAATGTCTTTGAGGTCCAACCTGATTCTCCTAGGATCTTATCTGAAGAGCTGACTTGATGGAAAAGAAATTAGAGGAGTTGGTTTATTTTTTATTTTAGATCAAGGAGAAGAAAAAAAACTCAGGTTAATATCATCCAAAAGAAGAGTCTGGATTTGTATGAGAAATTTTTTTTCAGTATTTCAAACTATCAAATAGGATGTATCTTCAATAGGAAATTATTTTCTTGTCTTTAAGAGCATTGAAATATAAGCTAAAGAGCCACTTGGAATGCAAAATACAGAAAAATAGAAGAGCCAAATATAAATTAAATGAGATAAAAGTGTTGATAATGGTGGTGTGTGGTGTGTGTGTGCTGCGGGTGGAGTGAGGGCAAAGTGTTGGAAGATCGCAGATAATCCCAAATAACCCATAAACATACCAGAGTAGTTTATTGTCATCTGGGGGGAAAGTTAGCTACTATTGAAGATCTTGGAGGAGACTTAGATCCTAATCACTTCCCAATGAACTACATGAGTAGGGAGGTTAAGAAGCAGCTATTATGAAAGGGGGAAGAGAGATCATGTCTTGACCAGGACTGGGAGAGTGATGGCATGGGAGAGGGCAAGAATGAAGTAAGGGAAGGAGGTGAGGGGTTCGCTGGGTAAACAAAGCTGCAACTGGAGAGGAGTTGTATGTCAAAACAAAAGCACTGCATATTTGATCCTTAGTAAAGAATTGTTATGATTTTTATTGCATAGCTTCCTAATTTGTATATGTACATATATATTTATTTGTGTGTGTACATATATATTTATTTGTGTGTGTACATATATATGCAATAAAAATCATATCACCTCCCTTCCGTTCCACCAAATCCTTGCTACAACTGATGTGTTTTCTGTTCCTATAGTTTTGCCTCTTGAGACTGCCGTAGTAATAGAATACCATAAGTAATCTTTTGAGACCCAGTACAATGAATTTGAGGTACAACCTAATTTTCCTAGGATCTCATGAAAGAGCCTAGGAATTTCTTAGGACTTTCCTAGGATCAGTTAGCTTGTTCCTGAAAAATTTAGAGTTTACTGTATCAGCTATTTTCTAAGCATGTACTGGGGTAATGTATATGCTATTTGATTTTTTTTCTTATTTAAAAAAAAATTTCAGTAGTTTTGGGGGTACTGGTGGGTTTTGGTTACATGGACAGGAATTCTTCAGTGGTAAATTCTGAGATTTTAGTGTACACTGTATCCAATATGTAATCTTTTATCCCTTATTCCTTTCCCAGCCTCATCTCCTACCTGCCAAATTCCCAAAGTCCATTGCATCTCTCTGTATGTGTTTGCATCCTCATAGCTTAGCTCGTGCTTAAAAGTGAAAACATATAGTATTTGATTTTTCATTTCTGAGTTATTTTACTGAGAATAATGACCTCCAGTTTCATCCACGTTGCCGCTAAACACCTTATTTTGTTCCTTTTTATGGCTGAGTAGTGTTCCATGGTGTATATATATCACATTTTCTTTATCCAGTAGTTGGTAAGTGGGCACCTAGGTTGGTTACATATCTTTGCAATTGCAAATTGTTATTTACAAGTGTTACAATTGTGAATAACAATTTGATTGCAATTATAATAATTATTATTATTTGATTTCATCCTTGAGAGAGAATTCTTTGGGGGAAATTTTTTCCATTTCATAGATGAGGAAACTGAGGTTCTGAGAGGTGAAATGAGGTATCCAGAGACATGCAGATCATAAATGCAGGCGGAAGCAGAATTTGTTCTCAGAAACGTCTGTTCATCTCTGAGCCTAGGCTCTTTCCTTTGCTAGGCTTTTGTTTTTTCTCTGCTTTTACATGGTGGTGAGAATGTAAAATTTTGAGTCTTCTTTCTATTTTTAAATCTATGATCCAATTTTAAAATGATGGAAAACAGCATCTCAAATTTTAAAGTGTATTCTATAATGATACTTTCTCCTTGTGTCTTTCACTGTTACTAACTGAACTTAGCAAGGAATTTAGGGAAAAAAGTCAAGCTATGGAAAAAGAGGCTTTGGAATTAGAGGTCTTAAGTCAAAATTTTAGTTCTGCTAATTATATCTGCTTGGCCTGTCTCAGCCTTGCATTCTTTGGTAAATTTGAAATGATAATATTTGCTAATATTATGAGTTATTAAGTGGCTTAAATGAGAAAAATTATAGGCAAATGTGTAGCTATGCTTATCACATGGTACATATTTAATGGAGTTTGAGAAATTAGAAGAAAATATGATTAAGAAGCATGTTTCAAGACAAGTATAAGACAACAGGATATGGCTTTATTTATTTATTTATTTAGACTGTAGTTAATTTGAGGTTCTGGTATGTGCTCAGTGGTTTTAGAGGAGGATGCACAGGATTTTTTAAGCATAAAGGTAACAAAAGAAACATTTGTCTGTAGACAGATCTATAGATATGATCACATAAAACATTTACTTCTGAATATTTATAATAAAAACAAATGTGGCTTTAGAGGAGGATGCACATGACAGTATTTTGCATACTTTCAATTCAGTCTCATGCCTATAAGTATGAACCTAGTTAGATCAACAGGGAATATGCTGGATAAATTAAATTTAAGTATGAGATGTATAATGATTTGTTTTTGTCCATGATAGTTTTCACCAAAACAATATGCACTTTATTCTATTTCTATCTTAATTCCTCTCAATATAAGACTAATGCATTTCTCTGAGATTTTCTTACAGAAAGTTAAAAAAAAACAAGTTAGATTCAAGTATTATTTGTATTTTCTTTATTTAGCACTTGTTGTATTTTTCTTAAACCACTTCTTTCTGATCTGAGGCAAATGCAGATGTGAGCAGTCAGGGAATTAATGATTTGTTAGAATTCAACTGTAACATAATTTGTGGACTGTGGCTGTATTACTCATTTTTTTTTTTTTTTTTTTTGCTATGCACTTGAAATTCAGTCCCACTCATTAAAAATACTTACTGAAATTTTGTTTCTAGCAACTCACATGCTGGGACTTGTTGACAAGAGGGATAAAGCTCAGTACACCAAGTGAAGACATAGAAATTTGGGCAACTATCAAGGAGTCAGCACCTAGTCAGGCAGGAAAGAAGAGAAGCCAGTCTGGGTAAAAATGAGCATTGATGATTATGAAAGCAGGATGTTCACCTGTAGGTAGCTACAAAATTGATAAAGCAGGAGGAGGGGAGGGCGGATACTCGAAATTATTACTGGAAGCCTGGCTGCTTCCTTAGGGCAAAGCCATTTCATTCATACTAGCAGCCCTAGTGTGTAATCATTCCACTGTAAAAAATTTTATTTATTATACTTTAATTTCTGGGGTACATGTGCAGATTGTGCAGGTTTGTTACATATGTATACACTTGCCATGGCAGTGATTTGCTGCATCCATCACCCCGTCATCTACATTAGGTATTTCTCCTAATGCTATCCCTCCCCAATCCTCCCACCCTCTGCTATTCCTTCCACTTTTTAAAAGGCACAGATCACAGCTTATGATACCATACATCAGGAATCTACAGATTTATTGGAATTAACAGAGAAGAGAGTTTATGCAAAGTTCACTTGTCGAATGTACTTTTAAGGATGACTGTAAGCATGATATTTGCCCTATTTGTTTATGATTATATTGAGAATTTTTATCTCTTCTGCTCACAGTTCCTCATTATACAAGTGACTCCAAGATGGTCATTGATAAAAGGCACAGAGTAAAAATGTTAGATTTTACTCTATTCCTTGCTTCAGTCAAATTAATCACCTAGAATTGAAGTTAGTTGCAAAAGCATTTAATACAGAGCTCTCAAAAGCTAAACAAGATCTTTCTTGTGTTTTTAAAGCCCCTTTGATATATTTGACAGGTTATATAATACCCGTTTTTCTAAAAGTTGGCACCTTTACTCCAGAAATTACTGAAAAAGACATGGCGAACATTTTCAGTGTCTTCCCAGTGAATTTGAATTTATCGTTAATTTTTCCCACAGTATCAGACATAATCAACATTTCTGTTTTCAAAAAATAAAAAATACATTGTTTTTTGCATTACAAGGATTCCTCAGCTACCTCTCACCTACATTTGCACCTTATAGGAAACTCATGATATAGATATTATCTTCATTTTGCGGTGGGAAAGACAGAATCAGAGAAGTTAAGTACTTTTTCTAAGAACAGATAGTAAAGAAATAAAACCAGCTTTTAAATCTTTATATACTTACTCCAGAATCTCTCTTCTCTCTCCTAGAGCATACAGCTTTTGTATAGATGCTGACAAAATATGGGGTGATATAGGTGCGTGGAAATGAATTTATTGTCTTTGCAATCATAGTCTCTTGCCCTTTCCTTCTGTCTCTCTCTCTCTTTTTTTTCCAGTTCGTTTAACAACTCTATTCACCAGTTACAAAATCATAGTAATGTGGTGCAGGCACAACATGCAATAGTAAAAGGAAGTCATGTTATCAGGAAGGTAAGAAATATACCAGAGTATATATAGAGATCCATTAGGTCAGGTGATATCTTAAATCAGTAAGAAAAAGAAAAAATAATTGGCTATTTAGAAAATAAAGTTAAGATTCCAACTGACACCATAAGCCATATAACAAAATGAATTCCAGTTGGATAAAAAATGTGAAAGTAAAAAAGTAAGTCATTAAAAATGCCCTATAAAAACACGACTACTTAGCTTATCTCAGGAGATAGCAGGAGTTTTTAAGCATAAAGGTAACAAAGGAAAAATCTGTCTATAGGTTAATCTATAGATATGATCACATAAAACATTTACTTCTGAATTTTTGTAACATAATAAAATAAAAATCAAGCTCAAATTGGAAAGTATTTGGCATCAGATAAAAGTTGTTATTTTTAATATATAAAAATCCCTTACAAATCAAAGACAAAAAATATAATACTGACAGTACAATTAAACCATGGCTAAAAATTATAACAGATAATTTAATGCAGAAGACATACAAATGACTGTTTTTTATTAAAATATTTAAACCCATTTTGTAAAGAAAACATTAATTACAATAAGCTATACTTTATAAAAATGGAACGGATGTTTCAAGATACATATATATCATTTTGGTCATGGTGTAGTGAAATGGACACATACATTTTGCTGAAACTATAATTTGGTGCAAACTTTCTGGAACGTACTTTAAAAATAGTTTGTAAGAACCTCAAGAGACTGGGAGCTGTGGCTCATGACTATAATTCTAGCACTTTGGGGGGGCAAAGGCGGATGGATTGCTTGAACCCAGGAATTTGAGACCAGCCTGAGCAACATAGTGAAACCTTGTCTCTACAAAACATACAAAAATTAGCCGAATGTATTGGTATGTGCCTGTACTCCCAACTATTTGGAAGGCTGAGGTCAGAGTATCTATTGAGCCTGGTGGCAGGCCGAGGCTGCAGAGAGCTGTGATGGCACCACTGTATTTCAGCCTGGGCAAAAGAGTGAGAATCTGTCTCAAAAAAAAAAAAAAAATCCGCCCCAAAACCACACAAAACCCCAACACAACAACAAAAAACCTCAAAGAATTTCATGTCTTTGACCTCATAATTCTCCTATAAATATACTCTATGATTTTAGTTGAAATTTTAAACAAACAACTGTGTATATATATAATATGCAAAGATTTTTATTTCGATGTTTTGAAAAACCTTTTTATTATTGACATTTTTCATCAACATAAAAGTAGAAAGAATATTATAATAAATCTCTACATACTACCCAGTTTTGAAAATTGTTAATATTTTTCCAGTCTTATTTTATCTATGTTTTTCCTCTCTCTACAGGATTACCTTAAAGCAAATCCAAAGCTTCTTATTATTTTGTTTGTAAGCACTCTGTATAATAAAAGCTTTAAAAAGTAAATGCTATTACTAAGTTTAAGAACATTAAACAAGTTTAGGCTCAAATTTCTCAATTGTCTCAAGAATGTCTTTTTTACAATTGTTTTGTTCACATTAGAATCCAAACAAAGTCTACATATTGCATGTGGTATTTGTATGGCCTCTTAAGTTTCATTAAATGTATAACAGTTTCCCCCTCCCCCACTTTCTCCTGTTACTTATTTGATAAACTAGGTATTTTGTCCTGTAGAATGTCCCACATTCTAGATCTAGCTGATAGCTACTTCATGGTATCACTCATTTTTTTCCCCTGTATCACTCTTATTTTCCATAAACTAGTATTTAAAGTAGAAGGATTGATTAGAGTCAGGCTCATTTTTATTTTTATTTTTTCGCAAGAATTCTGTATATCTGTGATTTTGTACTTCCTGTTGTACTACATGAGAAAGCATGTATCTTCTGGTTATCCCACTTTTAGTGATGTTAATATTTATTA
The DNA here is from genome assembly GCA_036589455.1 of Ateles fusciceps. NCBI lineage: Eukaryota > Metazoa > Chordata > Mammalia > Primates > Atelidae > Ateles > Ateles fusciceps. Next base: position 7,683,970 of record JAZHEH010001606.1, on the reverse strand, counting down.
GTAGGTTCTGGTGAGTACTCCATTATTGAGGTCCCCATTGAAATTTTACGTAATTGTTATAATACTCATTAGTGACCATTGCCTAGATCTATAATTTCATTAAGATTTATAAAATTTTTTTTCTAATTCTGTCAATCATTTCACATTAGTTAGATGTAATTTTCTGTAAATAAAAACTTTCTGTCTCTAACAATTTGATTACCCTAAAAAGGTTCATGCTGAAAAAGCATGTATACACTTGTTTTTTCCCCTTATTTATCAATTTTCAGAATAATGAGTTGATGACCTTGCAAACTCCATCTTGTTGGTTTATAATAGAGAAAACTGGTCAATAAGAGAAATGTCCAAAAATAGAAGATATATTGTGGTATGTCCATGCTGGAGAACCATATTATAAATATTGTGCAGTCTTTAAATTTCCAAGAATATTTAATAACAGAAAAATATTCAGAATAAAGTAGAAATAAAAAATCCCAGAATTTGTATATAGAATGATTCAAAATTATCTAAAATAAATGCTTTGTAGAATACTGTCTTAGCCTCAGACACTAACGTGATTACCATAGGTTTGTGTGTTTTAGGGTCTTCCAACCTGAATCTTTGTTTTCTATAGACTTTTTATAAAATACATGACTTTTATCATTAAAAGAAAATGTAAATTTGTTTAAAAGAAAGGTGTCTGGATGAATTGTCATACGTGGAGAGATTCATGTATGCTGATCTTTGCTCCAGCTTAATTTTTAATTTTTATTGTAGCTTTGGATCTTCTCTCTTACATCTAAACCAGTCTTCATGGTGCTAACCAAACAACTGGATGGATTGAAAACATGCTAAATTCTGTAGATTCTGAGACATCTTTTTCATTAAACAGAACCCTCTCTGTTGACTTCCATAATAAGAATAGGATGTTATTGAGTCATACTCAATTTGACCAGTTCAGAAAACAGATAACTGAATTACCTTTGTGTCTTTGTGTGTGTGTGTGTGTGTGTGTGTGTGTGTGTGTGGTTGTGTGTGTGTGTATTTTACCAACTGATCCATTGGTCCGTATCAGACGAAGAGATGGACCACAGTCTCAAGATTTGGTCTTCTTGCTACGGCCAGTTTGCTTGTTGCTGAATGAATGAATGAATGAATGAATAAAAGGAACTTTGCTTGTTGCTTAGTTTTATGATGAATGAAGGGAACAAACTGGTTTTCACTTTTACAAATTCTCAGTGATCCACAAGAAAGTACTTGTATCCTCTAGGGACCTCCCAGTGGCCTAGTTTCTATCTCTGTAAAATAAGGATCAGATGGTATGACTCATAGGATTGTTTCCAGCACAATGTATTTAAAATCTCTGCCACAATATTTAGCAATTAAAAAGTTTGCAACAAATGCTCGTTTTCTCTCTTTCCAAAAATAAAAGAAGGCAGTCTTTTCCATTGTTACTATATTCTAATATTAGAGAGCCAATTCTGGCATTAGGCTGTCTAGATTCAAGTCCAGATCCACTCTTGGATTTGGACAAGTGATATTAGTAAACTCTCTATACTTCAGCTTTTAAATCTGAAAATTGGGATGCAAATAGTGCCTACTTATAGACTGCTATGCATATTAAATAACTTAGTGAATGTATAGTGTTAAAACTTTTTCCTGGCATAAAATAGGAACTATAAGAGTATAAACTATTATCTTTATTATCTGCCTAGTGGAATGAAATGTCCAAGCTCAAGGTTTAAGGCACTCCCCCCTTGGTTGATGTAAGAGATATACTGACCACTTCTTGTTTTTCACTTCTCTTTTTTCTGGCTCCTATGTAAATCTTCTTCTTTCTGTTGATGCATTTAATGCTTATAGCCAAATCATTTAGATTTTGATAAATTAGATCAATGTTTTCTCCTGCATTGTTAAGTGATTAGGATTATGTGACGTTTATCCCCTTTTCTTATTGTTGTAGTAGTGGTCATGTGTGCACGTAAGTGTCTGTGGGTGCACGCATGAGGGAGTTGAGGTCATGAAATACGGTGTTACGGCCTTCCTGGTAAACGTAGGTGCAGTTGCAACTTTCCAAACATTTATTTTCTGACTAGTCTTTTATTTTTTATTTTTTGGATAATTTCTACAGATTTTTGCTTCTGTTTTGTGAAATTTTACTAGTATATTGCTCAAAAGGTAAACATGGCACTGTTCCTGGCAATGGGTGGGAATCAGATGACCTAAACTCTTTCAAATATGTTTATGATAGAAGGATTATTAGATGGGTTTAGGAGAGGCTGCTGAATGACTCAGAAATAAGGACAATCCACATGGATTCAAGGAATATAATGCCTAGTTAGCACATGAGGAGCATGAAGATCCTAATGGAAGCATTACTTTCCAAATATAGGGAGTGTATCAGAAAACATTTCCCACTCATAGCGAAATAAATAAATAGATGGAAAGTGAATATAATGTACCTCTACGGCAGTAAACTAAAAGATAATTTTCAAAATGTGCTGCTGATGAGACCAAGATGGTCCTCCTGATTAGTCACAGGCACCAAGATGTTTCTCAAGTTCTCCCAAAGTGATTAGGGTGTGTGCCTTAGATAAACAGGGCGGTCATAGTTTAACACTCATATGGTAAAGTGATGTTGAAACTGATCAGGTTATAGAAATGGAGTTTGGAAAAGTGAATACCAACAAATAAAGCCTTTTCATCAGGCAGCCAGAAGTTCTCAGAATTAAAGGTAACCTGATTCTGAGGGCAGACTCCAGTTTGACTGAATAGAAATATCTAGGAAAAGCACAATTCATTCAGATACTGTACAGAAACAATTGATAAAGAACATACATGTCTGCTCTTTTAATTCTGTGTTCACAAGGGCACAGACTGAGGTGCCCTTTGTTCTACTGATTGTTCATACCCAGCAGGAGAAAATCATTTGTACAAATGCCTGTTGACAGTGATCCTGTTAGATGAACTTTTTCTCTGGGGCAGATCACACAGGGCCTCGTAGGCAACACTAAGGATTTGGGGGGTTGGGAAGCCATTTGTGATTTTAAATGAGGAAGTGAGAGAAAAATATGGTACTATTTATAGATGTATAAAATGTAAATTGTAAACATCATCTGCTTTAACTATTTAACATTTTAAAAACAGAGTCACTTGTTTTTCATTCTTTAAAACTTTGGAAACATCCTAAAATAGTGTGTGAATGTACATGAACTGGCTCATGTGATTGAAGCCTGGAAATTCAGATAACAGTTGATATTATAGTATTGAGCCTGAATTCCACAGGGCAAGAGGCTGGAGATTCAGCCAGGGTTTCTGTGTTGCAGTTTTAAGGTGAATTTCTTCCTGTTCAGGAAACCTAAATTTTTGATGTTATAGCCTCCAACTGATTGGATGAGGCCCACACACATTATGGAAGGCAACCTGCTTTACTCAGAGTCTACTAATTAAACGTTAACTGTATCTAAAAAAGAGCTTCACAGCAACACCTACTCTGGTGTTTGACAAAGCACTTGGCACCATCAACTAGCCAAATTGACACAGAAAATTAACCATTCCAGATAATAAAGAATTTATGATATCACCCTTGGTTTAGAGATGACTTTGTTAGCCCAGGAAGGACAATTGACTATTTTTGTTTTAGGTCTGCAATCAGTAAGAGAGAGAGGACTATGCTCCTTATCAGCTTCAGGCTTGGAAGGAGAGGCATAAGGTAGCTAGAGCACTTTATAGCCCCTTGGAAATCTAAGGTGATAAGCATGATTATTTGAACACAACCCTTTTCCTCCTGCTATCACACAATCTTTTCATTGTGTGATAACTCAGTGATAAGGGCTAATGTCCCTTAACTTCATTATTGACATTAAAGAAACTTACTAACTGATGTTTTTATTAATTTGCTACTTAAAAAATGAATGGCTTCATTGCTAGTGAACAATCTTTTCTTCTTAGAAGGCAATATTTACAAAACCCCTGTGACCATGTTTAAAGAAGATGAAAAAGAATATTGGAATGGATTTTGGAAGGTTGTTAACAATTTTGTTTGAGGACAGAAAAGGGAGAGTTTCTTCTTACTTTTTAGTTTTAGAAGTCTTTCCCTGTACATTGTGGATTCATGGTGATAAATATACCAAACAAAAGAGAAACCTAACATATAAACAGCCCCAAAGCTTACTAAATATCACCTAAGGTTGATGAGAAAAAAAATCTAGTTTCTTAGAAAACAAAAATGGTATTTATTTACTTATTTATTACTTTTTTTTCTTTTAAAGAGATGAAATCTCATTCTGTTGTCCAGGCTGGAGTATAGTGGCATGGTAGTAGCATGGTCATAGCTCACTGGAGCCTCAAACACCTCAAATGATCCTCCCACCTCAGCCTCCTGAGTTGCTGGGACTATAGTTGTTTGCCACCACGTCCTGCTAATTTTTTAATCTTTTGTAAAGACGGAGTCTCATTATGTTGCCTAAGCTGGTCTTGAACTTCTGGGCCCAAGCGATCCTCCCACCTCAACCTTCCAAGTAGCTGGGACTGCAAGTGTTTGCCACCATGACCAGCTAAATTTTAAAATTTGTTTGGAGATGGGGTCTTGTTACATTGCCCCAGCTGGCTCATTATTTAATTATAAGACATGTAAAGGTCACTTTGTGGTACATTAATTGAAACAAAAACAATCATAATAATTTCTAATAATTTCCATACATTTTAATATAAACTCTGGCTCAAATTCATTCAGATCAAGTTTCAACAAATAAATAGCATCAAGAGCAAATGATCTGTTATCAATTGATAGTGACCAGTGCTAATAAACATGTGTAAAAGTCTGACATGAGCCATTTGGTTTCAAGGCTTATGTTTCAGGTTACATTCCAAGGTTTTAGCCTGTGTCTCCACCCCTCTGAAATATATCCTTAGCCACTAAGGGGACCTAGCAAGAGGTTATGGGTAAACGAATATGTGCAAATGCTCCTGTGAGAAAACAATTCAGACTTATAGGTACTTGAGATGTAGTGGTGAGTAAATTATATCACTGGTATGTCATGGATGAATATGAAGAGGTAGCATCATCCTTCCTATCATTAAAAAAGTGACATTTTGACTTTCTTTTGAAATCAGCTAGCAGGTAATGCATTTATGTTGTGTATATCAAAGTATACAATAAAGGTTGCTACTATTGTTTATTAGATATTTAAGATCTTTTTTCTCTCCCGTCTATATTACTTACAAATTATAGAGACTGAAAACTGAACCTCTAACTAATTCTATTCATTTTCTGATCTGGAACATTACTCATCTATATGCAGGATTTGTGTAAATGAATGTTCTTTGTTTATGGGACCTAACTTAGGTAATGGTTCAATTTTGACACTCTTGTATGGTAAAATGGAAACTTTCTGTTGGTCTAAGATTTGCTGAGGGCCTTCCATAGGGCAGGCACTGATGTAGAAATATTTAGGTCAGGTGTGGTGGCTCACGCCTTTAATCCCAGCACTTTGGGAGGCTGAGGCAGGCAGATCACTGAGGTCAGAAGTTCGAGACTAGCCTGGCCAACATGGTGAAACCCTTTCTCTACTAAAAATATAAAAAATTTGCTGGATGTGGTGGCATGTGCCTGTCATCCCAGCTACTGGAGAGGCTGAGGCAGGAGAATCATTTGAACTCGGGAGGCAGATGTGGTGGTGAGCCAAGATTGTGCCACTGCCCTCCAGCCAGGGATACAAAGTAAGACTTCATCTCAAAAAAAAAAAAAAAAAAAAAAAGAAATATTTAAAGCAGGCCTCCACCTTCAGGATTTCACAATCTCACGAGGGACCCAGGTAAAGGAACACTTGTAATATATTTTAATCAATGGTATAAAAGGGTTTGCATAGAATTATGCTTCTTCCTCTAGCTTTTCTCACACAACCCACAAATGCTTTGTCAAAGGCCCTATTATTTTTGCCTGCTCAGCGTTCCTTACACATTCTCTAACAGGACCCTAATTTTCCTTGGTGAATCATGTCTTTCCAATTATGAGTTGTCATTTGAAGTGTACCAGGCTGCTATTCAAGGTGGACTATATTCTTTTAACCAAGGGACTGATATTTGACCCAAGAGAGGCTAACCTACATCTCTTCCACCAACTTGAGTCCTAGTGGTTGACTTAAGAAATGAGAGTGGTTGGAGGCTTCATTCCCATGGCCATGTCCTAAAGAGATTATCCAACCTGCCTTAACAACCAATACTTCCTGGTCCTGCATGAAGCCTAGTTGTTAAAGTTTACTTTGATTTTGTGAACAAGCTACTTCATCCCATATCTTTCCATAAATTCCTTTAAAATTTTAGTTTACATTATTTTAAAACAAAGAATCCTTGATATGATCAGAGATTCAATAGCAAAGCTCTCTGTGATCCTCCTTTTTCTGCCTATACCTTCATCCTGTCCTCATGAAAATTGTATTCTTTTTCTGCCGTTGTCTACATTTTGCCTCTAGAGTATAGTAATTGCCATTTGAGGGAGATTCTTGGTTCAACTGAGGCAGATCTGGATTTACTCTTATTATATTAATCTCATAGGGCAGGAATTAGAATGATCATTTTGAGAGTTGATTGCACATAGTCTATCTCATTTAAGTATTACAAGTCTATGGACAATTATCTCAATTTTATGGTTAAGGAAACAGTTCAGACAGTTTAAGGAAATGGTTCAAGTTTATCTACCAAGAATATGTCATAGGTTTAATTTGAACACACATCTATCTGTCCTCAAAACTTAGACTTTTCTTAGGGATTCCCTGCCATCCTCCCATAAGACATCACAACTTTGATATTTTGAACACATTATTTTACTTACCTCTGTGAATCTTGGTTTCATCATCCATAAAATGGGAATATGAATGCTATGACATATAGTTGATGATTAAATTAGAAAAAATACAGAAAGCCCTTAACCTCTGTAGGTGGTCAAAAATGGGGGATGCTTCCTACTTCATGTATTGCCAAATTTGATTTATAAGACTGGTGAATCTCTTGAATTATGGTGAATTCAAAATCTTGGTTGAACTAGTCATTTGCAATTATAGCATACTTTAGCAATCTTCACCAGAGCATCTAGCAGCTGAAAGACATTAAATTCCATTTTGGTCTCCTTGTTCCCTCTATCCCTATAGCTTCCCAACTACTGGAAAAAATGCTAACAAACAAACATTTGTAGTAGAACATCAGTGACAAATGCCATTCATAAATTCAAACTCTTAGTAAGTGGAAGTTGGTTTTTGCATATTTGCCCCTAAGATTACATATTTGCTTATTTGTGTTTCATATGTCATTTATCAGCTTAAAAATGTAATTCATTTTTTATAGTATTTTAGAATATATGTTTTCAGACATTCTTATATATATGTATGGTATATATGTCTCTGTGTGTGTGTGTGTGTAGTCCTGTAAGTTTACAGGGAATTTTCAGTTTAGCAGTGAAAATAATAGCAGTTCTACCTCACAGTGTTGTTGTGAGCATTAAGTAAATAACATATGATAATAGTGCTTAGCGCAGAGTAAGTGCTCAATAATGGTTAGCTATGATTGTTAGGACAATTATATTTCCAGCATTTTGAACATAATTGATGCCTAGCAACTTTTTGTTGAATTGAGTAGTTAGCAGTCACAAGAAAAGATTTCATGAGATAGGTTAGTGGTTGAAAAGAAAATATTTTAAATTGTACAATGTTTAAATGCAAAGTGTGGAACACAAGTGGCATTCAGTTTAAAGGTTTTGTTTCTTTTAAATCTAGAAAACTTTTCTGGTGTGAGATTTGATTATGACAAAGTTAAAAATTATTGATTCAAAAGAAGTTTTCGGTTTTAGCTTCAGGTTTGAGTTTTACTCATTTTCCTTACTGCCAGGAAGTAATGCCTATACTGAAAGTTTGAGAGGGAAGTCATTCTTTTGAAATGCACCACATTCTAAAGGTTGTTCATTATCCTCACAACTGTAAGTGAAACCCACATCCTTTTCTTCTGGCCAAGGTGTTGGTAAAAACACCCCAGAAAATACATTTTATAAGCATGTATTTTATACACCTTGGTAGAAGGGACATTGTTGTGAGAATCACATGTTTAGAGTGGGTGGATGAGGCACAAGAAACACAGCCTTAGTAGCATCAGATACATGTGGAGCTCTATCTATTTGTGGTTAAGGAGTCTGTGGAGGGGTGAGAGTAGGAAGGCTAGAAAAGCTGGAGAAAGAGAGATGTGGGAAATTCAGTGGAACCAAGGTTAAAGCAGAAGGGTGTAACTGAAAGCATGATAAATCAAGGTCTATTGGAGGAAATCTAAGGTATACACATCAGAGAAAGAACTTCTAAACAACACCTGTGGTGATACTGGCAAGGATGGAGGCTGGGTCAAAGAGTCAAGAGTTCAGAGCTGAGTAAGGAACATGAGGATGTGACAGCACACACCTGATGGCCTCAAATCTCTTCGTGTGTGCAGATCATGCATGGCAAATCCACTACTAAAGCAGACAAATCAGCTTAATCCTCTGAGGCAGGAAAGATTACTTCCTGAGGCAAATCTTGCTATATGTAAGCAGAAGACTCATATCAGTTTTGAAGGCATGAGAAATTTTCATAAACAAGCAGCTTCATCTTCTATAATAAGATATTTCTGTACTGCCTCCCACTCCAATATATAGCAGAATAAGAGACCAAAATTCAAATTAAACAAGAGAAGTATCATTGTATTCCATCATAATTGTCTTCTCCATTGCTGTCCCCAACTATAATAAGGAACATGTTATAGGTTGTATAGCAATAGAAGCAGTTTTTTAGATAGCAAACTTTTGTAGATGGATGTTGACACATACTATACAAATAATTTTTTATTCCCATTTATCACTGATGGAAGCATTGACTTATTTCACAAAAGCAAGAACAAAGTGCTTCTTTTAAAAATGTGATAAAAAACATTAAAATTTGTCGAGATTCAAAAAATCTTGATTTTCACCATGGCTGTTAACCTGTTCCTAGAATTCATGTAGTGACATCTGTTGTTAATAAAAGAGGAGGAGAATGTGTGAGGGGTCCAGAGAAATGGAGATAACTCAAAAGCCAATGATATTTTTATATTTTAACAAGATGAGTACTGAGAAAAATTTTCCTCCCTTTGAAGGTATCATTGCATCTGAATTCTTTAGGAAAATGTCTTTGTATCTACAAAATATATTTATTAGTAAATACTAAAATTATTCCTTTGATATTTTAAAAACTTTATTGTGAAAATCTAATATATACCAAAAGTAGAGAAAAAAATATAATAAATTCTCATGTACCTTCTCAATCAGCCACTAGAATTATCAACATTTTGACAATCTTGTTTCATTTAGTTACCCAGTTTTTTTTGAAGTATTTAGGAAAATTCTAAACACTGCATAATTTCACCCATAAGTACTTCACTGTGCATTTCTAACTGAAAGAATGTATTTTATATATAAACTGTTATCACCACCACTTACAAAATTAACAATATTTTAATCTAATCTAATATTTAATCCATATTTAAATTTACTGGATTGTCTCACATATTTTTAACAGTGTATCCCATTTATTATAATTAAGTAAAGTCAATGTGAGTGATTGAAAATCATAAAAGACACCTGAAGAAACATTTATACTAATTGTAATGTGATGAAAATAATAATGAGGATAATGGTAGACTTGTGATTATTGTAGCAAACATAATTACTGTCCCTGGTATTAAGCCGTAAAAATTTTTGTTCTTAAATTACATTCTTTAGAAAGTCAATTAAAAAATTTTTGCTTTTCAGTTTTTAGTAAAACTTTGATTTTCTAAAAAAAAAAAATCATAAGAATCTTAGAAAATAAATTATAACTTCATCACCCAGTGATAAGCACTCAACATCCTGGAATATTTCCCACAGTCTTCTTTGTGGATATGTGTATATGATATATGCAAGTGTATATAATGTGAATAAAATTAAGATTTCTGAAGAGGTCAAAATGGCAGATTAGAAGCAGCTGTGGTCCATGGCGCTCACAGAGAGGAACTAAAGGCATGAAAAAAATATGGCACCTTCAACTGAAATATCCAGGTACTTGCACTGGGACTGACTAGAGAAACAACTCGACCCACAGAGAATGAATAAAATCAGGGCAGGGTGGCAGCCCACTTAGGAGTGACATGGAGCCAAGGGAACCCCCACCCCCAGCCAAGGGAAGCAGTGAGTGTATGTGTGATCTCAGGAAATCATTCTTCTCCCATGGATATTTGCAACCTATGGATCAGGAGATCCCCTCCTGAGCCCATGCCACCAGGGCCTTGAGTCCAACACACAGAGCTGTGTGGAGTCTCAGCAGAGCAGCTGCTCAGGCACACAGAGACAGACCCAGGAGCTTTACATTCTCTGGCCCCAGGATCCCCCAACAAAGGTGTCTGCAGCTCAGGCAAGGCAGGATGTCTGTACATAACCCTAGGAAGGGGGCTGAATCCAGGGAGTCAAATGGCATCAGTGTACAGGCCCCACTTGCATGGCACCTCATGAAATAAGACCCACTGGCTTGGAATTCCAGCCAGCCACTAGCAACAGGGTAGAGCCTGCCTGAGACGAGAGGGAGTCCCTGGGAGGAAAGGCAGGCCACCATCTCTGCTGTTTGATCAGCTCAGCCATTCTAGCTTGCACGCTTCTGAGAATCCAAACTGTTCAGTCAAGGAAGAGTCCCTCCAGCGCAGCACAGCTCCTTTGCCAGAATGTGGCCAGACTGGTATTTTAAGCAGGACCCAGATACATTCCTCCTCACTGGGCGGGAACTTCCCCCTGAGGCCTCCAGCCACCCCTGCCCACACATATTCTACAGACAGAGCTCTGATCTCCCGATGGGACACAGTGCCCAGTGGGAGGGGGAGGGGACGCCACCTTGGTTGTTTGAACAATTCAGCCTGCAGGATTCAGAGTCCAAGCCAACAGAGGCAAGGGCAGTTCCCCAGCACAACAGCCATTTTCTCAAGGCCAGACTGCTTCTTTAAGTGGGACCCTGATTTGCTTTTCCTCCAGTGAAGATCCTATCAGTCAGAACTTTTGGCCACACCTGTCCGTGTTGTACAGCCAGCAGAGTTTTAATTTCTCCCTGGGATGGAGTGCCCAGGCTGCAGGGCAGGTTGCTACCTTAGTTGTTTGGCTGTTTCAGACAGTCCAGCCTGTGTACCTTGGAGAGCCCAAACCGACTGGGGGCTGAAGAGATCCCCAACACCATACAGTTGCTCTATCCAAAAGCAGCCAGACCACTTCTTTAAGCAGATCCCTGATCTCATTCCTCCTAACTGGGTAAGACCTCCCAACTGGGGTCACCAGACACCTCCTACAGGTATGATTGGGCTGGCAACAGGTCAGTAACCCCTGGGATAGAACTTCCAGAGGAAAGGGACAGGTTGACATCTTTGCTGTTTTGCAGCGTTCCCTGGTGATACCTCCAGGTACTGGAAAAATCAAGGCAATTAGAGTGAGGAGTGGACCCTAAGCAAACTGTAGCAGCCCTACAGAAAAGTGGCCAGACTGTCAAAGAGAAACAAACAAACTACCCCCACCACCATCACCACCAACAAGAACAACAACAAACGACAAAAAACCCATTCTAAGGTCAGCAACCTAAAAGATTGAGGGTAGATAAGCCCATAAAAATGAGAAAGAATGAACACAAAAATGCTAAAAACTCAAAAAGCCAGAGTGCTCCCTTTCTCCAAATAACTGTAACACCTCTCCAGCAAGTACTCAGAATTGGGCTGAGGCTGAGATGTCTGGAATGACAGAAGTAGGCTTCAGAATGTGAATAAAAATGAATTTCACTGAGCTAAAGTAGCATGTTGTAACTCAGTGCAAAGAAGTTAAGAGTCATAATAAAACAATGCAAGAGGTAACAAACAAAGTAACCAGTATAGAGAGGAATATAATTTATCTAATAAAGTTGAAAAACAAACTACGAGAACGTCAAAATGCAATCACAAGTATTAATAGCAGAATAGACCAGATGGAGGGAAGAATCTCAGCACTTGAAGATCACCTTTCTTAAATAAGACAGGAAGACAAGAACAGAGAAAAAATAATAAAAAGGAATGAGCAAACACCACAAGAAATATAGAATTATGTAAAGTGACCAAATCTACAACTCATCAGGGTACCTGAAAGAGTCAGAGAGAATGGAGCCTATTTGGAAGACAAACTTCAGAATATCATCCAGGAAAACTTACTCAACCTAGCAAGACAGGCCAACATTGAAATTCAGAAAACTCAGAGAACCCCAATAAGATACTCCATGAGAAGATTATCTACAAGACACATAATCATCAGATTCTCCAAAGTCTAAATGAAAGAAAAAAATGTTAAGGGCCAGAAGAGAGAAAGGCCAGGTCACTTACAAAGAGAACCTATCAGACTAACAGTGAACATCTCAGTGTAAATCCTACAAACCAGAAGAGATTGAAGGCCAGTATTAAACATTCTTACAGAAAAGAAATTCCAACCCAGAGTTTTATATCTGGCCAAATTAAGCTTCATAAGCAAAAATGAAGTAAGATCCTTGTCAGATAAGCAAATGCTGAGGAAATTAGTTGCCACCAGATCTGCCTTACAAGAGTTCCTGAAGGAAGCATTAAATATGAAAAGGAAAAACCATTACCGGCAACTATAAGAACACACTGAAGTATACAGACCAGTGACACTATGAAGAAAACACATAAACAACTCTGAAAATTAATGAGCAGACATCATTATAACAGGATCAAATCCACACATAACAATACTAACCTTCAATATACATGGGCAAAATGCCACAATTAAAAGACACTGAATGGCATGGCAAGATAGATAAAGAACCAAGACCCATTGGAATGCTGTCTTCAAAAGACCTATCTAATGAGCATAGACACACATAGGCTCAAAGTAAAGAAATGAAGGAGAATTTACCAAGCAAATGGAAAACAGAAAAAAGCAGAGATTGCGATCCTACTTTCCAACAAAACATATTTTAAACCAACAAAGATAAAAACACAAAGAAGGACATTACATAATGGTAAACGGTTCAATTCAACAAAAATATCTAACTATTCTAAATGTATATGCAGCCAACACTGGAGCACCAAGATTCATAAAACAAGTTTGTGGAGACATTCAAAGAGACAGAGACTCCCCACATAGTAGGAGACTTTAACATCTCATTGACAATATTAGACAGATCATTGAGATAGAAAATTAACAAAACTATTTAGAACATAAACTCTGCTCAAGATCAAGTGGACCTTATAGATAACTACAGAATTCTTCAACCAAAAATGACAGAATGTACATTTTTTTCTCATTAGCACACAGCATTTAATCTAAAACTGATCACATATTTGGAAGTAAAACACTCCTAGCAAACACAAAAGAACTGAAATAATACCAAACAATCTTTCAGACCACAGCACAATCAAATTAGAACTTAGATTAAGAAGTTCACTCAAAAACAAACAACTACATGGACAAACTGTTCCTGAATGACTTTTGGGTAAATAATTAAGCCAGAAATCAAAAAGTTATTTGAAAGTAATGAGAACAAAGATACAATGTACCAGAATTTCTGGGACACAGCTAAGGCGGTGTAAGAGGGAAATTTATAGCTCTAAATGTCCACATCAAAAAGCTAGAAAGATCTCAAATGAAGAACCTAACATCACAACTAAAAGAACTGGAGAACCAAGAGCAAACAAACACAAAAGCTAGGAGAAGACAGGAAATACCCATGATCAGAGCTAAACTGAAGGAGACAGAGACATGAAAAACCTTTCATGAAATCACAAATCCTGGAGCTAGCTTTTTTGACAAAATTAATAAAATAGACTGCTAGCTAGACTAACAAAGAAGAAAAGATAGAAGATTCAAATAAACACGATTGGAAACAATAAGGAAGATATCACCACTGACCCCACCAAAATACAAGCAACCATCAGAGAACACTGTAAACACCTCTATTCACACAAACTAGAAACTCTAGAAGAAATATATCAATTCCTGAACACATATACCCTCCCAAGACTAAATCAGGAAGCAATTGAATCCCTGAATAGACCAATAATGAGTTCTAAAATTGAGGCAGTAATAAATAGCTTACCAACCAAAAAAAGCCCAGGACCAGACAGATTTACAGCTGAATTCCACCAGAGGTACAAAGAATACCTGGTACCATTTCTACTGAAACTATTCTAGAAAATTAAAAGGGGGGGACTTCCTCCCTAACTCATTCTATGAGACCAGCATCATCCTGATACCAGAACCTGGCAGAGATAGAACAACAAGAAAAAACTTAAGGCCAATATCCTTGCTAAAACTTGATACAAAAATCCGAAACAAAATACTGGCAAACTAAATCCAGCAGAGCATCAAAAAGCTTATCCACCACAATCAAGTTGGCTTCATCCCTGGGATGCAAGCCTGGTCTCAAAATACACAAAGCAATATATGTGATTCCTCACATAAACAAAAGTAAAGACAAAACCACAGGATTATCTCAATAGATGCAGAAAAGGGCTTCAATAAAATTCAACATTTTTTTATGTTAAAAACTGTGTAAAAACTAGGTGTTGAAGAAACATGCCTCAAAATAATAAAAGGCAAATATGGAAAACCCACAGCCAATATATCATGCTGAATGGGCAACAGCTGGATGCATTACCCTGAAAATTAGCAGAAGGCAAGGTTGCCCTCTCTCACCACTCCTGTTCAACATAGTATTGGAAGTTCTGGCCAGGACAATTAGGCAAGAGAAATAAATAAAGATATTCGAATAGGAAGAGAGGAAGTCAAACTATCTGTGCTTTCAGATGACATGATTCTATGTCTAGAAAACCCCATAGTCTCAGCCAAAAAGTTTCTTAAGCTGATAAGCAACTTCAGCAGTCTCAGGATACAAACCAAAAATTGTGCAAAAATTATTAGCATTCCTATACATAAACAACAGTCAAGCTGAGAGCCAAATCATGAATGAACTCCCCATTCACAATTGCCACAAAAAGAGTAAAATACATAGAAATGCAGCTAACAAGGAAAGTGAAGGACCTTTTCAAGAACTACAAACCACTGCTCAAAGAAATCAGAGATGACACAAACAAATGAAAAAACATTCCATGCTCATGAATAAGAAGAATCAATATTGTGAGCATGGCCATACTGCCCAAAGCAATTTATAGATTCAATGCTATTCCCATTAAAATGCCATTGACATTCTTCACAGAGTTAGAAAAAACCTTTTAAAAATTCATATGGAACCAAAAAGGAGCCCAAATAGCCAAGGCAATCCTAAGCAATCAATCAATCAATCAATAAAGCAAGAGGCCCAATGCCACCTTATTTTAAACTATAATACAGCGCTACAGTAACCAAAACAATTTGGTACTGGTCCAAGAACAGATGCATAGACCAAGGAATATAATAGAGAACGCAGAAATACGACTGCACACCTACAACCATCTGTTCTTTGAGAAAGCTGACAAAAACAATGGGGAAAGGATTTCCTATTCAATAAATGGTGCTGGGATAACTGGCTAGCCATAAACAGAAAATTAAAACTAGACCTCTTCCTTATATGATGTACAAAAATCAACTCAAGATGGATGGAATACTTAAATGTAAAATCCAAACCTATCAAAACCCTAGAAGAAAACCTAGACAACACCAAACACGACATAGTAATGAGCAAAGATTTCATGACAAAAATGCCAAAAGCAATTGCAACAAAAGCAAAAATTGACAAATGAGATCTAATTAAACTAAAGAGCTTCTGCACAGCAAATAAACCATCAACTGAGTAAACAGACAACCTACAGAAGGGAGGATATTTTTGCAATCTATCAAACTGACAAAGGTCTAATATTCAGCATCTATAAGGAACTTAAACAAATTTACAAGGAAAAAACAAACAACCCCATTAAAAAGTGGTCAAAGGACATGAACAGACACTTTTCAAAAGAAGACACACATGTGGCCAACAACATAGGAAAAAAAGTTCAAATCACTGATCATTAGAGAAATGCAAATCAAAACCACAGTGAGAAACCATCTCACACCAGTCAGAATGGCTATTACTAAAAAGTCAAAAAGCAGCAGATGCTGGTGAGGTTCTGGAGAAAAAAAAATGCTTCTACACTGTTGGTGGGAGTGTAAATTAGTTCAACCATTGTGGAAGACAGTGTGGCAATTCCTCAAAGACCTAGAGGCAGAAATGCCAAATACCATTTGACCCAATAATCCCATTACTGGGTATATATGCAAAGGAATATAAATCATCCTATTATAAAGATACATGCACACATATATTCATTGCAGCTCTATTCACAATAGCAAAGACATGGAATTAATCTAAATGCCCATCAGTGATAGACTCAATAAAGGAAATGTGGTACACATATACATATATACCATGGAATGCTATGCCACCATAAAAAGAAATGAGATTATGTCCTTTTTAGGGACATGGATGGAGCTGGAGGCCATTATCCTTAGAGAACTAACACAGGAACAGAAAACCAAATACCATGTTTTCTCACTTACAAATGGGAGCTGAATGATGAGAATACATAGACACATCAAGATGAACAACACAGAGGTGGGAGGAGGGTGAGCATCAGGATGAATAGCTAATGGAGGCTGGGCTTAATACCTGGGTGATGGGATGATCTGTGCAGCAAACCACCATGGCACACATTTACCTATGTAACAAACATGCATAACTTCCCCATGTATCCTGGAACTTAAAATAGAAATTTGAAGTAAAAACAGAAATCACTGCACCTATCAATCCATCACCTAAGTACTAAGCCCAGCATGCATTAGCTATTTTTCCTTATGCTCTCTCTCCCTGTGGCCCCCCTCCCCAACCCCAGTTGTGTTGTCCCCTCCCTGTGCTTATGTGTTCACATTGTTCTGCTCCCACTGATAAGTGAGAACATGCAGTGTTTGATTTTTCTTCCTGTATTAGTTTGCTGAGGATAATGGCTTCCAGCTCCTTCCATGTTCTGTAAAGGACATGATCTCATTTCTTTTTATGGCTGCATAGTATTCCATGGTGTATATGTACCACCCTTTCTTTATCCAGTCTATGATTGATGGGCATTTGGTTTGATTCCATGTTTCTGCTATTGTGAATAGTGCTGCAATGAACGTACACATGCATGTATCTTTATAACAGAATGATTTATATTCTAAAAGAGGATTTCTTTGTAACCCACTCATTTCAACTTACATTTTACTTTATGCATTTTCCAAGTCATTGGACAGTGATTAATGTATTCACAAATCTTTGTGTTAATCTATGATTATTCAACAGCATAATTACCCAAAATGGGACTCCTGTTAGAGTATACATACTTTTAAGATTTTAGTATATATTGCCTGATTATACCCCAGAAATTGTCTTCTAGTTGCATTTCCAGAAAATAACTACCTATTTTAATTCAACTGCATTGGTATAAAATATAAACATGTTACTTTTTGATTAATTGATGTATGAAATATTACATGTTTTTCCATTCTTTAAATTTTTTGAGAATTAACTCTTTTCTGATGTTTTTAAAAAATTCTTTTAAAAATGTTTGTATCTGGCCCAGGTGCACTTGCTCACAGCTGTAATCTCAGCACTTTAGGAGACCTAGGTGGGCAGATCACTTGAAGTCAGGAATTTGAGACCAGCCTGGCCAATATGGTGAAATCCTGTCTCTAATAAATATACAAAAATTAGCCTCGTGTGGTAGAATGACCCTGTAATCCCCACTACTTGGGAGGCTGTGGCAGGAGAATCACTTGAACCCAGGAAGTGGAGGTTGCAATGAGCTGAGATTGCACCATGTCACTCCAGCCTGGGAGACAGAGCAAGACTCTGTCTCAAAATAAACAAAGTTTATATTTGTAATCATAATTCTTTGCCTATTTACTCATAATGTTTGCCCAGCTTTCTATTTCAGGGCTCATATTCTGGATTTGTAAAGCCTTTGTCTATAGTTAAGATATAAATACCGTATCTTCTCTCAATAAGTGTTTTTCCAGTTTTTTTCTTTTAATTTTATTTTTTCCTGAAGAATTTTTGCAGTGGTTTTTATTGTTATTACTTTCAAAAATTATACTTAGAAAGTCCTTCTCACTTTAAGATAATAAATATGTACTTAAATTTGCTTCATGTTGATATATGATTAAAAAATACTTAAGTTTTTATTCCTTCTGGATTAATTTCAGGAAGATCATATGGGGGAGGCACTGATAACATTTTCCAATTATTTCATTTCCATATTATATAATACATAATCTTTTCTTTCCCTACTGATTTTTTTATATTATATATATTTTATTGCACTTTAGGTTCTGGGGTGCATGTGAAGAACATGCAGGATTGTGGCATAGGTACATACATAGCAATGTGGTTTGCTGCTTACATCCCCATCACCTATATCTGGGACTTCTCCCCCATGTTATCCCTTCCCAGCTCCCTACCCTCCACTGTCCCTCCCCTAGTCCCCTCCAATAGACCTCAGTGAATGATGCTCCCCTCCTTGTGTCCATGTGTTCTCATTGTTACTGGTTATTTTGCTGACTTGTTTATATGGTTGCTTTATAGTGTCACTGGTCTGTGTACTTCAGTGTCTTTTTTTTGTGGTTAGTAATGGTCTTTTCTTTCCATATTTCTGCTTTCTTCAGAACCTCTTATAAGGCAGGTCTGGTAACTAATTCCCTGAGCATTTGCTTGTCTGAAAAGGATCTTATATCTCCTTTGCTTATGAAGCTTAGTTTGGCTGGATATAAACTTCTGGGTTAAAACTTCTTTCCTTAAGAATGTTGAATATTGGCCCCCAGTCTCTTCTGGCTTTTAGGGTTTCAGCTGAGAAGTCTGCTGATAGGCTGATGGGCTTCCCTTTGTAGGTGCCATGGCTCTTCTCACTAGCTGCCTTTAACATATTTTCTTTCATTTTGACTTTGAAGAATCTAATGATTGTGTGTCTTGAAGATGATCTTCTCACAAAGTATCTCAATGGGGTTTTCTACATTTCCTGAATTTGGATGTTGGCCTCTCTAGCAAGACTGGAGAAATTCTTATGTATAATGTCCTAAAATATTCTTTCCATGTTGGCTCCTGATATGGTTTGGTTGTGTCCCCACCCAAATCTCACCTTAACTTGTAATAATCCCCATGTGTCAAGGGTGGGGCCAGGTGGAAGTAATTGCATTGGGGGGGGGAAGGTTCCCCCTCTACTCTTCTCATGGTAGTGAATAAGTCTCATGAGATCTGATAGTTTTATAAAAGGGAGTTCCCCTGCACACTCTCTGTTGCCTGCCACCATTTACAACATGACTTTGCTTCTCCTTTGCCTTTTGCCATGACTGTGAGGCCTCCCCAGCCATGCGGAACTGTGAATCCATTAAACCTCTTTTTCTTTATAAATTACCGAGTCTCAGGTACATCTTATACAGCATGAGAACTAATATAGTAAGTTGGTATGGTAGAGTGGGGTGCTGCTGTAAAAATACCCAAAAATGTGAAAATGATTTTGGAACTGGGAAACAGGCAGAGGTTGGGTCAGTTTGGAGGGCTCAGAGGAGGACAGGAAGATATGGGAAAGTTTGGATCTTCCTAGAGACTTGTTGAATGGCTCTGACCAAAATGCTGACATTGATATGGACAATAAAGTCCAGGCTGAGGTGGTCTTAGATAGAGATGAGGAACTTGTTGGAAACTGGAAGAAAGGTGACTCTTGCTATGTTTTAGCAAAGAGACTGGTGGCATTTTGCCCCTGCTTTAGAGATTTGTGGAGCTTTGGACTTGAGAGAGATGATTTAGGGTATCAGGTGGAAGAGTTTTCTAAGCAGCAAAGCATTCAAAAAGTGACTTCAGTGCTGTTAAATGCATTCAGTTTTATGTATTCACAAATATGTGGTTTGGAATTGAAACATGGTTAAAAGGGAAGCAGAGCATAAAAATTCTGAAAATGTGCAGCTCGATGATGCAATAGAAAAGAAAAACCCATTTTCTGAAGAGAAATTCAAGCTGGCTTAAGAAATTTGCATTAGTAATGAGAAACCAAATGTTAATCACCAAGACAATGGGGAAAATGTCTCCAGGCATGCCAGAAATCTTCCAGAAGCCCCTCTCATCACAGGCCTGGAGGCCTAGGAGGGAAAAATGGTTTTGTGGGTTGGGCCCAGGGCCTTGCTGCATTGTGCACTCTCAGGACTTGGTGACCTGCGTCCCAGCCAAGGCTAAAATGTGCCAACATAGAGCTCAGGCTATTGCTTCAGAGGATGCACGTCCCCAGCATTGGTGGCCTCTATGTGTTGTTGGGCCTGTGGGTACACAGAAGTCAAGAACTGAGATTTGCAAACCTCCAGTTAGATTTCAGAGGATGTATGGGCCTGGAACATACAGCTTCTAGAGGAAGTATGGAAACATCTGGATGAACAGGCAGAAGTTTGCTGCAGGGGTTAGACCCTTGTGGAAAACCTCTGCTAGGACAGGGTGGAAGGGAAATGTGGAGTTGGAACCCTTACCTACAGATTCCCCACTGGGACACTGCCTAGTGGAGCTGTGAGAAGAGGGCCACTGTACTCCAGACCCAGGAATGGTAGATCCACCAACACCTTATACCATGTACCTGGAAAAGTCACACACACTCAATGCCAGCCTGTGAAAGCAGCTGGGAGGAGGGCTGTACCCTGTAAAGCCACGGGGGGTGGAGCTGCCCAAAAGGCCATGGGAGCTCATCTCTTGAATCAGCATGACCTAGATATGAAATGTGGAGTCAGAGGGGATCATGTCAGAACTTTAAATTTTGGCTGCCCTGCTGGATTTTGGACTTTCATGAGGCCTGTTGTCCCTTCTTTTTGGCCAATTTCTTCCATTTGGAATGGCTGTATTTACCCAATGCTTGTACCCCCATTGTATCTAGGAAGTAACTAACTTGCTTTTGATTTTACAGGATCATAGGTGGAAAGGACTTGTCTTGTCAGATGAGAATTTGGACTGTGGACTTTTGAGTTAATGCTGAAATGATTTAAGACTTTGAGGAATTGTTGGAAAGGCATGATTGGTTTTGAAATGTGAGAACATGAGATTTGGGAGGGGCTAGGTATGGAATAATATGGTTTGGCTATTTCCTCACCCAAATCTCACCTTGAATTTTAATAATCCCCATGTGTCAGGGGGAGGGACCTGGTGGGGATAATTGAATTATGTGAGTGGTTCTCCCATACTGTTCTTATAATAGTGAATAAGTCTCCTGAGATCTGATGATTTTATAAAGGGGAGTTTCCCTTGCCTGCCACCACGTAAGACTTCCTTTTGCTTTTCTTTTGCCTTCCACCATGATTGTGAAGCTTCCCAGTCATGCTGAACTGTGAGTCAATTAAATTTCTTTCCTTTATAAATTACCTAGTCTCAGGCAGATCTTTATTTGCTGCATGAGAACAGATTATATAGGTCTCTTCTCCCCATCTCTTTCAGGGACACCCTGGAATCATAGATTTCTTCTTTTTACATAATCCCATGTTCCTCAGAAATTTTGTTCATTTATTTTCATTCTTTTTTCTCTATTCCTTCATTACTGTCTTATTTCAGAAAGACAGTCTTCAAGCTCTGAGATTCTTTCATCTACTTGGTCTAGTCTGCTGCTAATACTTGTGATTGCATTGTAAAATTTCTTGCAGTGTATTTTTTAGCTCTACTAGGTTGATTAAGTTCTTGTTTATGCTGACCATTTTGTCTGTAAGTTCCTGCATTGTTTTTCATGATTTTTTAGCTTCCTCGCATTAGATTTAAACTTATTCCTATAGCTCAATTGTTGATATCCATATTCTGATTCTATTTCTCTCATTTCAGCCATCTCAGTCCAGTTTAGAACCTTGCTGGAGAGGTTTTGTTTTTGAAGGAAAAAAGGCAGTCTGGCTTTTTGTGTTATTAGGGTTCTTGTGCTGATTGTTTCTCATCTTCTGGGCTTATCTTTCTTCAGTCTTTGAGGTTGCTTACCTTTGGATGAGTGTTTTTTTATTTTATCTTATTTAATGACCTTGAGCATTTGATTGTGGTATAAGGTGGCATTAGCTAACTGGCTTCATTTGTGGAAGATTTTAGAGGTTCAGTGCTCAGCTCTCAACTCCTGGGCTGAGTTCTCTGGCTTTGGAGGACTTGTATTGGGCCCCACTTTGTGCTCTGGCTCCTTGAGGTTAGGAATCTGCTATCCTGGGGGCACTGAAGTGCTATTGGACCACTGTTTACTACACTCTGATGGGAGTTGCCAGCCAAAAGTTTTGTGGTGTGACAGTGGGATTCTTTTTGTTTGCATGTCAACAGCATTGGTAGCAGCAGCTGCAGCAGAGTGCTAGTGAGTGCTGGGGTGCCTGCCTCCCCATGGGCATTCAATACAGTGGTGGAGGGAATGCAGATAGAGGCGGGTACACTGCCTGTGACTGTGCAGTCACACTCAAGGTGGTGTTGGCTTGGGAGCAGGATGTTGGCAGGCACTGGTCTGGGTGCCTTCTCTGTGCCCCACAAGCAGGAGTGGTTCCTCAGGGCAGGGGTGGATCCATTGTTCTCTGTATAGTGTTTGCATAAGGGCAGGGTGCTGGCAGGGGGAGGTCTGGTTTGCTTTATGCCCATCAACACTCCATCTGCAATGGCAATCAGCAGGGGGCAGAGGGGGCTGACTGCACTCCTGTATTTTGGTGGGGCAACAAAAGCAAAACCTGTCACATGTACCCACATGGTAGAAAGCAATGTGAGGATTTGCCTTGTGCACAGGAGAAGCTGCAGTGTTGGAAGGGAATGTGTGGACTGGTGCGTGGTGATAGGCACTGTCCACTGGAGCTCTCCATGTCAGGCATGGTCCACCAGTGCAAAATCTATGGTGTGGGCTCTCAGGGCACCAGAGGCTGACCTGTAAGCATGTGTGGCCAGGCTGGGGCCCAGGAGAGTCTAGCAGACCAAGGGGGACTCAGATTGGACTGGTCCCATCTGATGGACAAGACCACCCTACAGAGTTCAGGACTGATAGTTCTATGGCTACAGTCTCCTATGGGTGCAAGTCAAGCCTAGGGGATGGCCAGGCTTCCCTGGGGCTCCTTTGCCTCTGCTTTGGAGTTGAATGCCCCAATCCACTCAGCAAAGAGATGTGGTGGTGAATCCTTTCCAAAACTCTCTTTCTTCTCCCTTCCTGACTTCTTTGCAGTGTTGATAGAGAATATTCAAAGAGCATTTTAGTTTCATTACTTGCTTAAATAACACCTTTGCCTCATACAGGAAGTCCACAGTATCTGGTTTTTAGTTCCCATTAAATAAAAGCAAGGGGCTGAATAGATGAGTGGTTTTCAAATTGTGATTAAGTCCTTAGGAATAAAGAGGTGCTTCAAGGAGCACCACTGTAAACAAACAAAACAAAACAAAAAACAGAACAGCCCCCTCTTCCCACCAGCCTTGTAAAACCTCTGAAGCAGGCAATCCTCCAATGCTAGTCAAACTACATCAAGTATAAGTTTAACTAATTAGAGGGTTTTTTTCCCAACCTTGGGCCTTGGCCACTCCTTTCTTCACTGACCTTATCAGTAGGAAGCAGGTGAGTCACTTGCTAGTCAGTGGGAGTTTGCAGTGCTACTGCCTGATTCCCAGGAAGAAATCCATCGTTCTACCCCATTACAAGAAAGCATGTTAGGACCATGTACTTTCTTTGCTTTACAATTAAACCACTCTTCAAAATCTACTAATTTACTAAGTCTGCTATGTATTGTTGGCAAAGAACCTGTAAATTTTGTGCCAAAAAGTTAAATCAAGTGAAATAGAATGGAAAACAGGAAGTGACCTGAGATGGAAAATTGTTTACAACTGGAAACCTTTTATGGTCAACTTTCTTGGATTTAAAAAAAAATTCACTTAGTTATTCTCAAAAAGGTCAGAATAAGCATTAATGATAAACCTTAGAATTATCCTAAAATCTTCGATCTTCCTTAGTAACTTTTACCTAATTAGAAAAAGCCAATTGAAGGAAAAGAGATATGTTTTCCTCATCAAGACTTCTCAGTTTACAAGTTAAAATCATTTCCTAAATAATTTCTTCAATGACGTAGATATAATAGTCTGTCTCTAAGCATATTGACGTTTTTGTTATATTGTAAAACCCAATAAGCTCAAATCAACAGCTTATTCCTGTTTGAATTCTAAATTCTTTAGAGATTTTAGCAAGTCATTTGCCAGAGTATTCCAGTAATTTAATTTGATTTAAAAGTGTAAAAGTTTAAGGGTCCTATATATCATGCCAAATAATTTAGAGAAGACTTAACAATCTTTAAAGATCAATAGTAATATTATTTTATAAATCTTTTTAAAAATTATTTTTAAATTTTTTTTTTGCACTTTGGGTTCTGGGGTACATGTGCAGAACATGCAGGATTGTTGCATAGGTACATACATGGCAATGTGGTTTGCTGCCTCCATCCCCCCATCACCTATATCTGGCATTTCTCCCCCATGTTATCCCCTCCCCAACTCCCTAACCCTGGCTCCCTCCCCTAGTCCCCCCCAACAGACCCCAGCGTGTGATGGTCCCCTCCCCTGTGTCCATGTGTTCTCCTTGTTCAACACTGGCCTATGAGTGAGAACATGAGGTGTTTGATTTTCTGTTATTGTGTCAGTTTTCTGAGAATGATGGTTTCCAGATTCATCCATGTCCCTACAAAGGACACGGACTCATCGTTTTTCATGGCTGCATAATATTCCATGGTGTATATACGCCACATTTGCCTTGTCCAGTCTATCATTTATGGGCATTTGGGTTGGTTCCGGGTCTTTGCTATTGTAAACAGTGCCACAATGAACATACGTGTGCATGTGTCTTTATAATAGAATGATTTATAATCCTTTTGATATATACCAAGTAATGGGATTACTGGGTCAAATGGAATTTCTATTTCTATGTCCTTAAGGAATCGCCACACTGTCTTCCACAATGGTTTAACTAATTTGCAATCCTACCAACAGTGTAAAAGTGTTCTATTTCTCCACATCCTCTCCAACGTCTGTTGTCTCCAGATTTTTTAATGGTTGCCATTCTAACTGGTGTGAGATGGTATCTCAATGTGGTTTTGATTTGCATTTCTCTAATGACCAGTGATGATGAGCATTTTTTCATTTGTTTATTGGACTCATATATGTCTTCTTTTGAAAAGTGTCTGTTCACATCCTTTTCACACTTTCGAATGGGTTTGTTTGCTTTTTTCTTGTAAATCTGTTTTAGTTTGTTGTAGATTATGGATATTAGTCCTTTGTCAGATGGGTAGATTGCAAAGAGTTTTTCCCATTCCGTTGGTTGCCAATTCACTCTAATGGTTATTTCTTTTGCTGTGCAGAAGCTCTGCTGTTTAATTAGATCCCTTTTGTCTATTTTGGCTTTTGTTGCCAATGCTTTTGGTGTTTTAGTCATGAAGTCCTTGCCTATGTCTATGTCCTGAATGGTTTTGCCTAGGTTTTCTTCTAGAGTTTTTATGGTGTTAGGTTTTATGTTTATGTCTTTAATCCATCTGGAGTTAATTTTAGTGTAAGGTGTCAGGAAGGGGTCCAGTTTCTGCTTTCTGCACATGGCTAGCCAGTTTTCCCAACACCATTTATTAAACAGGGAATCCTTTCCTCATTGCTTGTTTTTGTGAGGTTTGTCAAAGATCAGATCGTTGTAGATGTGTGGTGTTGCCTCTAAGGCCTCTGTTCTGTTCCATTGGTCTATATCTCTGTTTTGGTACCAGTACCATGCTGTTTTGATTACTGTTGCCTTGTAATATAGTTTGAAGTAAGGTAGCATGATGCCTCCATCTTCGTTCTTTTTGCTTAGAATTGACTTCGCTATGCAGGCTCCCTTTTGGTTCCATATGAAGTTTAAGGTGTTTTTTTTTCCAGTTCTGTGAAGAGGAACGTACGTAGCTTAATGTGGATAGTGTTGAATCTATAAATTACTTTGGGCAGTATGGTCATTTTCACAATATTGATTCTTCCTAACCATGAGCTTGGAATGTTTTTCCATCTGTTTGTGTCCTCTCTTATTTTCTTTAGCAGTGGTTTGTAGTTCTCCTTGAAGAGGAAGAACTTTACCTCCTTTGTTAGTTGTATTCCTAGGTATTTTATTCTCTTTGTAGCAATTGTGATTGGCAGTTTGTTCTTGATTTGGCTCTCTTTAAGTCTGTTATTGGTGTATAGGAAAGCTTGTGATTTTTGCACATTGATTTTGTATCCTGAGACTTTGCTGAAGTTGCTTATCAGTTTCGGGATATTTTGGGCTGAAACGATGGGGTCTTCTAAATATACAATCATGTCATCCTCAAATAGAGACAATTTGACATCCTCCTTTCCTAATTGAGTACACTTTATTTCTTTTTCTTGCCTGATTGCTCTGGCTAGAACTTTCAATACTATATTAAATAGGAGTGATGAGAGAGGACATACTTGTCTAGTGCCAGATTTCAAAGGGAATGCTTCCAGTTTTTGCCCGTTCGGTATGATATTGGCTGTGGGTTTGTCATAAATAGCTTTTATTGTTTTGAGATACGTTCCATGGACATCTAGTTTATTGAGAGTTTTTAGCATAAACTGCTGTTGAATTTTGTTGAAGGCCTTCTCTGCATCTATTGAGATAATCATGTGGTTTTTGTCTTTGGTTCTGTTTATGTGGTGAATTACATTTATAGACTTGTGTATATTGAACCATCCTTGCATCCCTGGGATGAAGCCTACTTGATTGTGATGGATAAGCTTTTTGATGTGCTGTTGCAATCGGTCTGCCAGTATTTTATTGAAGATTTTTACATCTATGTTCCTCATGGATATTGGCCTGAAGTTTTCTTTTCTTCTTGAGTCTCTTCCGGGTTTTGGTATCAGGATGATGTTGGTCTCATAAAATGATTTGGGGAAGGATTCCCTCTTTATGGATTGTTTGGCATACCACTTCTCTCTGTATGTCTGGTAGAATTCAGCTGTGAACCCATCTGGGCCTGGTTTGTTTTTTTTTTTTGGTTAGTAGGCTATTAATTGCTGCCTCAACATTACCCCTTGTTATTGGTCTGTTCAAGGTTTTGACTTCTTCCTGGTTTAGGCTTGGGAGGGTACAAGTGTCCAGGAACTTATCCATTTCTCCCAGGTTTACTGGTTTATGTGCATAGAGTTGTTTGTAGTAATCTCTGATGGTAGTTTGTATTTCTGTGGAATCTGTGGTGATATCTCCTTTATCGTTTTTTATTGCATCTACTTGATCCTTCTCTCTTTTCTTTTTTATTAATCTGGCTAGTGTTCTGTCTATTTTGTTGATCTTTTCAAAAAACAGGTCATGGATTCATTGATTTTTTTTGAAAGTTGTTTTGTGTCTCTATCTCCTTCAGTTCTGCTCTGATCTTAGTTATTTCTTGTCTTCTGCTAGCTTTTGAGTTTTTTTGATCTTGGTCCTCTAGCTCTTTTAATTTTGATAATAGGGTGTCGATTTTAGATATTTCCTTGTTTCTCATGTGGGCATTTATTGCTGTAAATTTTCCTCTAGACACTGCTTTAAATGTCCCAGAGAGTCTGATACGTTGTGTCTTCTTTCTCATTGGTTTTGAAGAACATCTTTATTTCTGCCTTGATTTCATTGTTATCCAGTCAACATTCAAGAGACACTTGTTCAGTTTCCATTAAGTTGTGTGGGTCTGAGATAGTTTCTTAATCCTGGGTTCTAATTTGATTGCACTGTGGTCTGAGAGACAATTTGTTATGATTTCTATTCTTTTGCCTTTGCTGAGGAGTGATTTACTTCCCATCGTGTGGTCATTTTTAATGTAGGTGTGATGTGGTGCTGAGAAGAATGTATATTCTGTGGATTTGGGGTGGAGAGTTCTGTATATATCTATTAGGTTTGCTTGGTCTGGATCTGAGTTCAAGTCCTGGATATCCTTGTTAATTTTCTGTCTTGTTGATCTGTCTAATATTGACAGTAGAGTGTTAAAGTCTCCCACTATTATTGTGTGGGAGTCTAAGTCTCTTTGTAGGTCGTTAAGAACTTGCTTTATGTACCTGGGTGCTTCTGTATTGGGTGTGTATATATTTAAGATCATTAGCTCTTCTTATTTCATTGATCTTTTTACCAATATGTAATGCCCTTCTTGGTCTCTTTTGATCTTTATTGGTTTAAAGTCTATTTTATCAGAGACTAGGATTGCAACTTCTGCTTTTTTTTGCTCTCCATTTACTTGATAAATCTTCCTCCATCCCTGTATTTTGAATTATTTTATGTGTGTCCCTGCACGTGAGATGCATTTCCTGGATACAGCACACCAATGGGCTTTGAGTTTTATCCAATTTACCAGTCTGTGTCTTTTGATTGGGGCATTTAGCTCATTTACATTTAAGGTTAATATTGTTATGTGTGAATTTGATCCTGCCATTTTGATGCTAGCTGTTTGTTTTACCCATTAGTTGACACAGTTTCTTCATTGTGTTGATGCTCTTTACCATTTGGTATATTTTTGGGGTGGCCGGTACTTGTTGTTCCTTTCTGTGTTTAGTGCTTCTTTCAGGAGCTCTTGTAAGGCAGGCCTGGTGGTAACGAAATCTCTCAGCAATTGATTGTCCATAAAGGATTTTCCTTCTCCTTCGCTTATGAAGCTTAGTTTGGCTGGATATGAAATTCCAGGTTGAAAGTTCTTTTCTTTAAGGATGTTGAATATTGACTCCACTCTCTTCTGGCTTGTAGGGTTTCTGCTGAGAGATCCCCTGTGAGTCTGATGAGCTTCCTTTTGTGGGTAACCTGACCTTTCTCTCTGGCTGCCCTTAGCATTTTTCCCTTCATTTCAACCCTGGTGAATCTGATGATTATGTGCCTTGGGGTTGCTCTTCTTGAGGAATATCTTTGTGGTGTTCTCTGTATTTCCTGGACTTGAATATTGGCCTGCCTTGCTAGGTTGTGGAAGTTCTCCTGGATAATATCCTGAAGAGTGTTTTCCAGCTTGGATTCATTCTCTCCGTCACATTCAGGTATACCTATCACATGTAGATTAAGTCTTTTCATATAATTCTGTATTTTTTGGAGGCTTTGTTCATTTCTTTTTGCTCTTTTTCTCTAGTCTTGCCTTCTCATTTTATTTCATTGAGTTGATCTTCCATCTCTGATATCCTTTCTTCTGCTTGGTCAATTCAGCTGTTGAAACTTGTATATGCTTTGCGAAGTTCTCGTGTTGTGTTTTTCAGCTCCATCAATTCATTTATATTCTTCTCTAAGGTGTTTATTCTCATTAGCATTTCCTCAAACCTTTTTTCAAGGTTCTTAGTTTCTTTGCATTGGGTTAGCACATGTTCTTTTAGTTCAGAGAAGTCTGTTATTATCCACTTTCTGTAGCCTGTTTCTGTCAATTCATCAGACTCATTCTCCATCCAACTTTGTTCCCTTGCTGGTGAGGAGTTGTGATCCTTTGGAGGAGGAGAGGCGTTCTGTTTTTGGGTGTTTTCATCCTTTTTGCATTGGTTTCTTCCCATCTTTGTGGATTTATCTACCTGTGGTCTTTGTAGTTGGTGACTTTCAGATGAGGTCTTTGAGTGGACATCCTTTTTGTTGATGATGAAGTTATTTCTTTCTGTTTTTTATTTTTCCTTCTAACAGTCAGGCCCCTCTGCTGTAGGACTGCTGGAGGTACACTCCAGACCTTGTTTGCCTGGGAATCACCTGCAGTGGCTGCAGAACAGTACAGGTTGCTGCCAGTTTCTTCTTCTGTTGTCTTTGTCCCAGAAGGATCCCAGCAGATATCAGTCTGAGCTTTCCTTTATGAGGTGTCTCTTTGGATATCCAGGGTTTGGGGAGCTGCTTGAGGAGACAGTCTTTCCCTTATAGGAGCTCAAGTGCTGACCTGTGAGCTCCATTGTTCTTTTCAGAGCTTCTGGGCAGGTATGGTTAAGTCTGCTGCAGTGAAACTCGTAACCGCCTTTTTTTCCAAGGTGCTCTGTCCTGGGAAGGTGGGGCTTTATATAAGTTCCTGATGTGCTGCTGCCTTTTTATGAGATGCCTTGCCCAGCAAGGAGGTAGCTTAGTCACAATCTGCCAGCAGAGGTGTTGCTGAGCTGCCGTGGGCTCTGCCCAGCTGCTGTATGGACTTCTTGTGGTTTTGCTTTTAGAGGTATAGTTAGAACTGCCTTGGTAATGGCGGTCTGCCTCAGTAATGGCATACTGCCTCTGTAATGGAGGATTTCCTTGGTAATAGTGGATTGCCTCAGTAATGGCAGACTGCCTCGGTAATGGTGGACTGCCTCAGTAGTGGTGGACTCCCTCGGTAATGGCGGACACCCTTCTCCCCCACAGAGCTGGACCATCCTGGGTCCAGCTGTGCTTGCAGTGAAACTCTCAATCCAGAGCATTTCAGATTGCTTGTCTTTGTGTGTGTGGGACCCACCGAACCAGATCACCTGGCTCCCTGTTTCAGCCCCATTTTTATCAGTTGAATGGGCAACTCTGTCTCCCAGGCATTCCAGGCACCAGTTGAAATGGCCACCCAGATTTGTGTGAATTTTTGTGTGGAGACCTGCTGCGCCAGCTAAACAGCCATGCTGGAAACTCGTGGTGCTTTTCCGCCTGGGAATCTCCTGGTCTGTGGGCAGTAAAAACTTGTTTGGAAATGCAGTGATCACTCACCCTCTGCATTCTTGCTGGGAACTGCACTCCAGAGCTGTTCCTATTTAGCCATCTTGGATCTATATCATAATATTAAGTTTTAAAAACTAATAAAAAAGTTTTAGTTTGAGCAGTTGAGTGAATACTGGCAGCAAGATAATGAGATCCCTTGTTCTCTTTAGTGGGGACTGATATTAGGGGCTAAAATCTGGACACCAAGTGTGTTCAATGCTACTATGGTATTTTTCCTCTAGGTCTTTTATGGGCTGACATAAGAAATATATGCAGGTATATAAACATATAAACACCTACATGTATATTTACTACATGTATTTTTATATACACATAAATTAGTTACATATACGTGTACATATATACATGTATGTAAATGTATATGTGTGTGTGTGTACATATGGACCTACTTAGAAATCTTGAGCCCTTGCTGATACCACCAATTCTGATCCATCCCCAGTGCTTGCTTTCTCTGTTTCATGTTCATTTGCACCCTTTTCCACAGTAAGAAAACCCTGGCTCCCAACAATTCGATACATTTACTAATTTGTTTACTCTTATAACAGATCTAAAATAATTTCAGAATATTTGCCCATATCTCTGAAAAATAAACCTATTAAAACACTTCAGGATTTGTCTGGTGTTCTCCACCCCATACATGCAGCTTGCACAAAACTAGGGGTTTATAGTCAAATACTGTGATCATAAGCTACCCAGGATTGTGCTTTCATTGCCACATCATCCCTGTAATATGCTACATTTTTCTTTTGAAATAACATTGGGTTCATTTTTGCAGTTTGCTTTCATTTTCCTTCCTTTTTATTCCTTTTCAAATTATGTTTATTCTTTGAGTATGTAGAATGTTAAGATAACTTCATGTCAAAACTGTAAAAATAGGAATTCTCAAGGAAGAGTTACACTTTCCATATACCCTTCATACCCTTCCCCTGAAAATTTCGTGGTTTGCAGTTTTCCTCTTTCTTTTTGCAAAGATATGCATGATTTCTTACTCCCTAATCTTTTTTTACACAGAAGGTGGCATACTATATATATTCTTCCGCACTGTGCTTTTGGTCATTTAATAATATGTCTAGGAAATTGCTGCACATTGGTTCATAGGTATCTTCTTGTTTTTTTTTTTTTTGTTTGTTTTCAGCTTCATGGAACTTAGAGAGCAACAGTGAGCTGGAGATTCAGACGGAGAGAGACAGAGACAGAAACAGAGACAGAGACAAGGCCACTGTTGTATGATTTAGGGGAAGAAGATAGATAAAAAACGTATTTTGGAAGTTTTCTTTGAGGTGTGAGGTGTAATTCACTATACATCCTTATCCCCTAAGAAAAATTTCAGAAAAGGCCACTTTTCTGTTCTGTTGAATATGTCACTTTGATGACGCAGGTTTAAAAGTGAATCAACAAGGCTGAATTTGAGTTACAGGGGGAGCATCAGTGCTATCATATGGTGAATAATGTAAAAATTCTGTTTCAAGTATAGCTAAAGTTAGAGGGTCCTTCCAGGGCTGGCTGTACTGCAAGAAGAGAGACAGTGGATTTACAAATCCCTGTCCTCTGGAAATTGGGATTTTGAGGCTAGTCCTAGACAGGGAGATTTCCTACATGGGGTCATAGAGACTGCAAAATAAGCTGAGTGAGTGAGCAGAGCTACAGAATCCACATGAGATAAACATTTCATTGACAGTCTGGGATCCAGAGGGTTAGATGTAGATGTCAGACCTGGGTTATTGTACCTAAATCTGAGAACTAGAGATGAAAGGAGGCTCACACATTTCAAGAATAAACAGGGAGGGACTCAGGATGATCTTCCCGCTAGAACAGGCACTGCTGTTCACAGCTTCTTTTGAAGTTCTGGTTGGGTGTGGTGGGTCAGCTGAGTTTAATAGATCTGAGACACAAACACGTAGAAATCCAAGGCCTGGGATAGAATGGCATAGAAAAGGTCCAGAGAGGGAGTTAAAGTAAGTAAAATATAAACATGAAGGGAAAATATTTCAATTTCACTTCTATATTTTGGAAAGGTATCTAGGATGAGATGTAATGATGGATACTTATTAAACAAACCCTAGAATACTCAAACTCAGGTTCTTGAGTAGATATGTCTGAATATTGAGTTATATTTTAAATGTTATGGTAGTAAATGTAAGTAATTTACTTCCTTACTAGGCTGAAAATATGCCTCGCTGCCAGTATAAATTCTTAGGTGGGTAATATAGAATTAACTGAAAGAAAGTAGAAATATTCAAGTAATTGTTTTAATTTTTGGTAAGACAGGATGTAAGAGCTTATAGTGTGATCAATTGCAAAACACTTTTCCCACTTCTTCTTCTCTGTTTACTCCTTTCCTCTTTCATTATTGAATTTGTAACAAATATCTATAATACAACCTGAAAGCCAAGAGAAAAATATACTTAGTTAAATTTGTTAAATGGGGTGTATTTGTGAGTTTTCTTAGAATTAAATAATAAAAGGGAAAATAAATTTGATTTAAATTTTTAAATAGTCATAACATTTTTTCTGAGTTAAAAAAATTTAAATAAACAAATAATTGTATCTACTTATGGGATACAATGCAGTGTTTTGATATATAAATTAATCCCTGAGTTTTTTCTGTAGTATTATTTTTGGCTGTCAAATGAAGACTACCGATGCCTTCAATAGTGATTTTTAAATGGATATAATAAAATACACAAAATTACAAAAGAAGCCAATTAAATTGAAATATAGCTATCATCAAAAAATTTTTAAAAATTGTGATATGGTAATGTATCTATTCTCTAAGTTTAACAGAATAAATAACAGGAAAATAACTTTAGATCTATTATAATGAGTAATGTGATACTGGTGAATATAAACAATATTATTTTGTGAAAATTGTTATATGATATAAAAATACTGAAATTTACATTGGTGAAAAAGTCAAGTTATTGTTATCTCTAATATAGTTTGTTTTTTATGCTCATAATTAAATGAAATGATGGATTCCAGTTCGTAAAAATAAATATTTAAATTTTTCCTAGTTCACAGATTCTCTGAATTCTAGGGATTATGGACCCATTTAGGAACCTCTGCTCTAAGGAATTATTATATTTTATGGTCACTTAATATGTAAATATGGAACAATGATACAAGTATACAAAAATAAATATGTCCTTCTGTGTTGGGTGCCCACCACCTCAGTGATTTCCAGTTTCAGTGATTACATTTTTCATTTTTAGGAATTTTATTTAAAAAAAATCTGTCTGATAATTTGTATGCCTAATTTCTTGTCATATGCTTTTATACCTATATATTTTGTTAAAATATTTATGACATTTATTAATTTGAGTATTTATTTAAATGTATTATTTCTACTGACTTTCATCCATTGTGGCTTATTTCATTGCATGTTTTATTAATTTTGTGTTATACATTACATAAATTTATTACATTTGACCATCTGCTTTGCATGGTCAAATGTAATAAGATAATTCCCACTTTACCTGTGGGAATTCTTTGAGGCCTGGGTTTAAATGATTTTTCTCTAGAAAGGATTTATATTTACTCATTTCAGCTCCTGGGGGACATTACCAACCCAGGAATCCTTTAAACCAAATTTTCAGCTTTATTTTTGTTTTTAAGACCCACGTAGGTATTGACCAGAAGGTCCTAAATCTGTGTGTGAGTGCAAGATTATATTAGTAATTTTCTAGATAGATTTCTTGTTTTTTGACTCAGATCTAAGGATGAATCAAGAAAGTATCTTTATGTCTCCTTAAAGGTATGGCCTTTTGGAAATCCCAGATTTAGGTGTCTTTTCCCACCTTATTGACTCGCTAGGTCTATAGCAGGTGAATAGATGCTCACCAGGCAAATGCAGGGCCAAGTACTTGCTTAACTCTCTAGTCACATCTGTTTCTCATTGTTTTTGGCCTCTGAGAATTTCCCTGACTTTCCTGCCTACTCAGGCTTGCATTAGTTTATAAAAAAAAAAAATTTACTTTTTTTTTGTTTTTTTTTGGTGATATTCTCTACTGGGAGGAATTCTTTGGATAGCTAGAACGTCATTTGTAAGATTTGGTTCTGATTGACATTCTATCTTGTTTAATTTTGTTTAATCTTTACAATAATTCTGCGAGGTATTTCTTATGTCCCCTTTAGTTATAAACGTGGAAAAGAGAGTCAGCACAAGCAGCTAAACTGCTCAACACTATATAGCAAATTGGTGGCAATGGTGAAATTTAAAACCATGTCTGCCAGGCCACTAGCACAAGAACTCGTGTTCTTTCCCTTTGCTCCCCTGGTTTTTGTTCTGTGCCTTAACACAGCATTATATCATGTATATTATACTAGAATGTTAGGTCTGTTCTAGCAGAGAGTTTTGTCTGTTTTGTTCTCTCGCATACAACCAGCAACTAGAGCAGAGCTGGCTCATAACAGAAGGTCAATAAGTATTCAATGGATCAACAAATAAGTGAATTTTTACGCTACCACATAATCTTTATAATGATAATCCTTGAGGCTGTGTAACAAACCATTTGAGTTGATTAATTAAGAATCCCTTTTTCAGTAGCATTGTGTTTTTAACTTAGTCTAAGAAAAAACTTATATGTGTAAAGATTTTGTTGTAAGAGCTATCTTATAAGGACAAACAATACTCAGGAACTGGTCAATTATTTTTCTTTCTTGCTGTGTCTCTGTCCCACATTGCCTAAATCCTTTCCAGTGTTGTTTTTGCTTTTTTTTTTTTTAATCAAATCAAATCACATCATGAAGTTCCTGCATTTCAACCTGTCACATTGGTCTGATAGGTTCCCCGCTCCTGGTTTTGGGAGCTTCAGAGGTGGCTCCCTTTCATCTTCTGTACTATTCTTTGTAGAGATTAGTCACAACAGCAACGTGATCTTAGGCATTTCTTCTGCTGTGCAGCTGACCGTGAAGCAAAGTAAAAGGGCAAACTATTTATAAGTCAAGCGGTTGCAGGTGCAGAGGATAGATAAGTATTTAGCCTTGTCCAGGTTGGGAGACAATTCTTACTGAATTTCCTTGTTTGGGCTATTTGTAGCATAGGCTCACATTTACAGGCAGGTCTCAAGCTTTTTAAAAAGCATGTACCAGAGGCTGAGCTGAATCCCACCTAAACTGCCCTGAGAAATCTGTCAATCAGTGTCGATATTATCAGTTGATATTTTTCCGATCAACAACTGTTTATTAAGTATTGTGCCTACTACAAACTAACACTATGCAAGAAAGAGGTAAAATTCACAGGAGATAGCAAAGAAATTAGTAATCTATAGAATACTTGCTATGACTGATATACATGCAGCTATGGGAGCATCCGCTGGAGAACTGCTCCCTTTGGTGTGGGCAGGGACGGCTCCACAGAGAGAAGTTAGGAAAGTATATGTTCCTGTGAAGCTGTGGCCTTTTGGAAATCCAAGCTTTAGGGGTCTTTTACCTTCTTTCACCTTCTCCAGTTATTCACAAATAGCCTTTCCAGGTTCTTTATTCCTCAACATTTTTCTCTTTTTTCATCTTTTTCCTCACAGCTTGGATTTATATCTATTAATTATTAATAGATATGATGATTGATTGTTTACAATTAAGATGTCATTTATTTCTCCAGGAAGAGAGAGGAAGAGCTCTGGTTCTAACTCTTCCTCACCCCTGAAAATTACTTGTATTAAGTAAGTCTTTTAATATGCATGCACCTGGCAAACACTTTTCCCAGACCGTCCCTGAAATGCTCTTGTTTCTATTTCCTATATTCAAGGACCAACAATTCTTTGATGCTCACTTACCTTTGTTTATTTGCTTTTTTAAATTTATATACTTACTTACTTGTACTCTTGCTAACCATGGTCTCTCTTACCTCTCAAATTGTAGAAGTATTGAAAATAGCATTCTCACTAAATTAGCTGTTTGATCCCACTACAGATGTAGTATTTTTATGTTGAACACTTGAATACTTTTTTCTTTTAACGGTGTGTGTGAAAATTTTCCCCAGTTAACTCTTTGGAGTTCAAGGGTTAGATGTTATTTATTGTGCTTCATGGGTTTGTTTTTAGATTTAAGATGTTAATGTACACAAAAATAATACTAAAATGCTTAGGCTTATAAATAAATATTGATTCCCCAGAGCTTGTGTCTTTTTGTCCTTTCCTTTTATATTTTCCTTTATTGTATATTCATTCATTCTTTATTTCTGTAACAAAAAAGTCCCAAAATACCTTTGTTCTTAGCACTTTGCAGGCACAGAGTGTACACAAACTAGTAAGTTGTGGACTGTGCCATGGAAGATGGGAGGGCATGCTGTTTGAATACATCAATAAATAAGAAATACTTTCATGTTATTTTGGTTCAATATGTATTTCATGATAGGTTTTACTCTTTCTTTGATGTCTGTGAAGCTTCTATTACTTTGTGAGAATTTTGTTACTGAGTAAAATTTTCTGCCTAGAGGCCTTAAGCTGCTGTGACAGACACATTGAAATTTTTATAATGCATGAGTATAGAATCAGTGTTGAGGCTCAGTGCAGTGCATTTGAGAACATTCTGTAAGGAAACAACTTCCTATCACTCTGACCCTAGGCAGCAGATTTACAGATGCACTTAGGAAATCTAGTGATCCTTACTGTCTGTTATCTCTAAGTGTGACTAAATTGCATTGAATAAATATTTACTGAGAGTCTACCAAGAAAAGCCTCCCAGATTCTGCATTAGATTTGTACAGAGGTGGCTGTAATATGCTTGGAAAGCCATCAGAGGAGACAGAAGCAAACTCATGGTGGTAAGAGGATGCAGGAGCCTGTGGTGGCTGTGGTCTTAGGAATATTTCAGGATATCAAGGAAGTAAGCTAATGAACAATTTCTGAAAAGGCTTTGAATACTTGGCAGGCAATGGCAAGTTACATATAACCAACCTAATTATCCCTTTGCTTCTCAACCAGTAATGAGTCAGTGTCTGTCTGGTGAGGTTCTGACACACTCAAAGTGATCTGCCAGCAGATATATGAACCCCTGAAAAATAGTCTTCATCTTATCTTTGGTTGTTATATGATTAGGAGGGAGTAGTCTGAATTGTGGTGCTCCCTGAAGTCTTCAAGCAGCGTTCCGTTCAGCAAGTACTCTCCTGGAAGGTGGGAGGGGGTCCTGAGGGGCCATGATCTGTTCAAGCCCCATCCAACCCCCAAATCACAAAACATTCGCATTTGTGTCTTCTGGTGTTTCATGTTACATATAAAGTAAAAAGACCATTGGATACTTTCCTGTTCACTTTGGAGATCCTATCTACTGAGGGTAGGAAATATGGGTTCTAGGGTTGATTGACCATTTAGTTTCAATTTGGAATTGCAACTAACTTGCAGGATTGTAAGACAATGCAAAGACAAAGTGTAGTCTATTCTTGGAAGAGAAATCACGGGTTGGAGAGACCCTTTTTATCTATGCCACTTTTAAACCTTTTTTTGGAAGTACTGGCAGTTATAGCCACATAACTTTATTAGGCCATCGATGGCTGGATCTAGATCTGTGACTTTCAAATTAGATACTAATAGAGTTGGAGTAGTGGTGTCGATTGTAAATTGGTTCCTAAAATATTATTTATGTCCCAGCTATTCCTTTAACAAATATGTCTTAAGGACTTACTATGTGAGGGGATTTGTGTTAATTCTTATCAAGAGATATAAAAATGTATAGTCTTGCAAGCCTCTTTATCACCTGTCAAGGGTGGTAAGTTTAAAATTATTTTTTTCTTTGGGATTTGAAGGTTTTCTCCTGTTTCTTTTCTTCACCATATCTTAAGATGAGAGTCTCTATGTCCTGTGAATATGTAATGAGCAAAGAAAAAAAGTAGTTTTCTGACTTATAACTGTTTCAGAATAGTTTTGAAGGTATTAGTTAAAATAGCATAATATTATGTCTTCAATATGAATATGATATCTTAAATTTTATGAAACATGTCACATGCTTGTTCCATGTCGTATTTATAATAAGGCAGCCATGGTTAAATGGCCTCTTTTGTAGATGGTGACTCAGTCACTTCATTACGGCTGGTCAAGTGACAGACCCTGAACTGGAAAGAGGAGCCTGGTGCCCTTTCCATTGCTTTACATTTCCTCTGTAAATGGCAAGAGCAGCTGAATGTTGATATTCTTTTCAAACTCCAAAGTAACTTTTCAGCAATTGGGGTTGTCGTTTGAAATGTTTTTGAATTGCTTATCTTATATCTTTCCTTTATAGGAAAAGAAAAATACAACACATAGCCACAGTTGAAGAGGATGTGTACCTTCATCTGAGAAGACCTGCAAATATTCTGGTCACCATTAAAGTATATCAAATAAATTTTTGTGTTGTGTATTTTTGCAGTTAGGGCTGCTTTTATAGATATAGTTTTAAAAGTCTGGCATTGTTGACATATATTTTACATTAACCTTTGTTTCTGGAAGAACCAGAAATTCCCAATTTTAGTGTAATTATATTTTTTGATTAATTGTTGTGTGCCAGTTGCATGTATTACATTTTTAAGTTGTCCTAATAACCTGGTGAGAGAACTACTATTCTTATTTGACTTTTGTAGGTGAGAAAATTGAGAGACAGAAAAGTTAAGTGACTTGCCCAAGTTTATACAGCTAGCAAGTAGGAAAATTGAGATTTGAACTTGGGCTGACTTGTTCCAGAGCCTGTGTTTTTAACCACAGCGTTATAATGCCCTGTCTTGGCACTGTACTGATGAGGTGTGTGATTTTTCTTAGGTCACTTAATGGTTTTGGTTTTCAGATTCATTTATGAAAAGGAGAATGCATGGGATAATTTATTTACTGAGCAGTATTCCTTGTATGCATACATGCCTTTATTTAATCCTCATAAGAATCCTAAACATAGATAGAATTATTATCATCCTCATGTTACATATGGGGAAATTAGAACTTAGAGAGTTCAAGTAAGTGCTAAAGGTGACATAACTGGTGTAAAAACTGGGAATCACACCCAAGATTTCAATCACTATGCTTTATTGCCTTTCCTTTTAGGGGCTTATGCTGTCTTCAAATTCTATACATTGAATCTTGGCTTTTTATTTTAGAATCATAATGGCAATATGTTTGTTTCATAAAACCTTTCATTTAGTATTCTTCAAAGAAGTGACCTAGTCTACTTGTGGCTGCAAATACGGGAGCCATTGGCATAGATAACAGCAATATTTACAATAAAACATTGTGCTATTAATATTATATTATGATTTTTTTGAGGAGTCACTTGTGTAGCAAACAGGATGTAACCGGACATGTCAGGCAAGCTGTTGCTAACCCCGAGACTACAAGGGCTTAACTTCTCATTATTACTCAGAGTTAGTCCCCAAATATCTGTGTACGTTCAGTTTCTTCAGTTTGGCAGGAAGTTTTAAAGAACTAAACAGCATGCCCTTCCGCCCGTGGCATATTCATAAGCTATTTTGGAATGAGTCATCGGAATTCTGTGGTTTGTATCCTGAAGGGAGAGAGGAGACACTGTATGTTTAGCCTTTTTTTTTTTGAAACAGCTAGTTGAAAAAAAATTCTTTGATAAAAGTTCAACATTAGGTAAGAAATATCTGGGGCAGGATCTTTCCATTGTGATAAATATTCCGCTCATGTTCACATCTCCGGGAATATTATACAAATTTAATTTTTCAACCTGTGCATACTCATGGCTTGACCTAATGCACACAGAAGCTCTGGTCTGGTGTTTAGCTGTGGCAATTCTGGGGAATAAACAACTGGCTAAATGAGTCTTCTTCTGTCCTTGGAGTCTCTTCTCCCTAATGTCAAAGCTGCATAGAGTTGTGGACATTTGTGAAAATACAAAAACCAAGCCAAACCTTTGAGGCCTGTTGGGTAATATAACTAACACTGTAATTGTGGGTTATCATTAAATATTTGTAATGGTAAAAAATAAGTAGGTGAAAATTGACAGTTTTCCTCTTTGTAACAAGAGAGCCTAAGGGGGATTCCAGTAATTAACACATAGTTTCCTATCTCATCAGGAAAAGGAGCTTATTGTTAATGGAGGAAGGAAGAAATACAAGTTTATTTGGTACTTGGTATATGCCAGATGCTGTACTAGAGCTCGAAAAAGAAATTTCATAGAGACCATTTAGATCTGGCGAACATTCTACTTTCAGAAGCTGAAGTGAGTCTGTGGTCTGCAGCATCAGCAGTCCATAAGACAGAGATATAGGAAAGGAAATGGTGATATTTAACTCTCATGTTCAATTACAGTTATCCATATGATATGACTGACTGATTTGTGACTTTCAACAGACATATTCATAGAGGACAATTTCAAATTGATCTTCAACACGGGAGAGTTAAGTGATGCCTTTTTAAAAAACAAAGAGTGATTACTGTTTGGTCCTTCAAATGATGTTAGGTCATGAATTAGGCATTAAATGGCATAAAACATGTAAATGAGAAAACACTCTCTTTTTAATTCCCTCTCAATTTTCTGAGCATGTCAGGCAGGAAGTTTCAGTGTGGTGTTAGTGAAATTTCAACTTTTCTCAGGGCAGGCAATATCTCCCTTCATAACACTACTTTTTAGAATTACGTTTTATCACATTTTATTTCTGGCAAGTGAAACTGGTTTCCATTTATATGGAGTAGACATTAAAATGTATTCATGTGAAATATTAATTGATTTTAAAAATTCACTAAATAATACATGTAGTGAGCTGAATGGGCAATGGGACAGTACCCTGAAGAAGTTATCCACTGTATAAAACTTCATAATTTTAGTGATTAAGAGGCAGATGGTTTCATAAATGAAAACAGAAAATATAGTTTGTTTAAGATCTACGTGCTTGTCCAGAGCAGTTGTGTTCAAAGTGTGGTCCATAGACCAATGATAGTCTGTGAACTTTTTGTCTGTCTGGAAAAAAACAAATATAGAACTTGTGAGTAACCATTTAGAATTCTGTATAACTTTTATAGCTTATGGCTTATTGCTTTGATATTCAATTGCATGAAATACTTTTTCTAGTAGTTATTTTTGATATTTTACAAAAATGTCATTCTGTGATAAGTTAGGGGAAAACCTAATCATTTGAGAAGCATTGATTTAATACCTGTTTAGAACAAGAACAAAACTAAGGAAAATGGTAGTCTAAGCGCTTATGAAAAAAGAACATGCATTGGTAAAAAGTATGTGATCATCACAGGATCTAAAAAATAGGAGTAAAGAGACTAAGATGGCATATTTGTAAGGGTTGAGACTGTCACAGTTATGATTGTATCCCAAAGATACAGTGTAAGTCTTGGCATTATAATTAGCACTTGATAAATATCTTTGGAGTGAATGAAGAAGTAAATGAACCAATGAGTGAGCTATGGTGCTTGGCAAGAGGTCTAATGCAATCACCAGAGAAAATGCTCTGTTATATTGCAGTAATAGTTCATGCTTTTCCACTTTATAACACTCTCTAATTCCCATTTTTTCTGGATATATAAATGTCAAGCTAACTTCCAAGTATGTATTAGTTAGCTTGTCAATGTATCTTGATTCCAGAAAGGTGGTGCTCTCAATTTAAAATAAATACTTTTAAATTTTGGGTTATATACTACAACAGGAAGCATAGACTAGATTGTGTTTCAGTAAGAAAAACCTCAATATCTCAATGGCTTAATCCAACAATCCCGTCTTTCTGACATACATGTCCAACAAAGGTTGACATAGGGCATTTCTTATTACAGTCGTCCCAACCTATGTTTCTATGATGACCATAACAAAAGATGTAGCAAATAACACACTGCCTCTTAGAGCTTCTGCCTGGAAGTAACACATGTTACTTCTATTCACCTTTTTTAGTGGGGCAGGGGTGCTTAAGCAATGAGTTCACATCTAATATCAGAGAGGTAGGGAAAAGCAGTCCTACTATGTACCAGGAAAGTGGAAATCCAGAAAAATTTCGTGAAGAACCCTAATAGCCTGCATATACACCCATGTGAATTAGATTAACAATAATTATTCTACCTCGGATTGATCTTCTATGATTGTACCAACAGCATTGAGTTTATGCACTGCCAGATAACTGGACTGGATCTTCAATGTAGTGACCCATGAACATACTGCTGTTTATACACTTCTGCCTCAGCTGTCAGCTTGCTTACTTTAGCAGCAGCTCTGTTTTCCATTCTTTCTAATATCAATAGTGACATCTGCTACAGAATACCAACTTCTCTGGTTTGAATTCTCTCTCTACCAACTAAACATTACAACTGAATATTTCCTCCCATGAAAAGGAAGGTGATTGGCCTTAGATCTTGGCCTGGGAGATTTCTTCTAATGAATTTTTTAAATGGCTAAAATGTAAACTTTCTGTAAATATTCTTGTATGAGATCATTAGAATGAGTCAGGTTCCAGGAGGCTGATCAATCCTGAGAAAACTGAACCTATGAAATTTCTAGACTTGCAAACTTGAGGAAGAGGTCTGAGGTCCTAGCGATCTATAGTATTCATGCTATGAGAGTCCAACATTTTCTGTCTGTCTGTCTCTGTCTCTCTCTCTCTCTAGCCCACTTATCATACAAATATATTCCAACACAGGACATACCAACATGTCCAAAATGGACTAGAAAGGATACTTCTGAGGTACATAAACATTTTTGCTTTGTAATGCAATATAAACTATCTCCACCCCTTGCTAATATTTTTACATAAAGTACTTATAAATTTTCCAGGAAAAAAAAGGATTTACCTTATAGACATCACCTTTTAATGATACCATCAGCATTATGTAGACTTCTAAAATTAGTGGAATCTAAATCCAGATGGGTGAAATCTGATGGCACACTAGAGAAACCCATGATTTTCAAAATTATAAATAAATATCAAAATATCAGTATCTGCCTCTGCCTACAAACAGAAGACAGAAGGGGGCAGAGATCTGAGACTTCAAAATATGATTAGTATTAACAGTCAAATCAGATTACTGAATTTCTTTAAAGCCACTTTGAAGAGGCTTTTCTCTAAGCTGTCCACCTTGAACACATTAACAGAATGATTTCCAGATCTTTACCAGATTCTGTCAGTGGACACAGACTAATTACCCAGCTGAATTATGGGGGGAATGGGGGTGGACTTTTTATTACTCCTAAGTCAGCTGTCGCACATCTAGACATGTAGCTAATCGTTTTTTAGCCTCTAATTTTGGAAGCTGGCTTTAGATGATAAACCTTATAAAAAGCTAACAAGGAGATGCCTTTGATAAGGCAGTAAATCATTAAAGAGAGAAATAAGCAGTTGATTAATGACAACTGAAATACTTTAGTCTCTGAAAGCTAAACTCCCATATCTGTTTTGCAAGTGATATTCCTATTGTTCCTTAAAAAAAATTAAACTTTGATTACATGATGCAATGAGAGCACATTTCCCCCAGTTTCAGAAATTGTAGTTGAGTGACTGAACTTAAATACCAAGATCGCTTCCAATTCCCAGAGCCTACTTATTAAGTTTCTTGAAACAGAGTCTGTGTCTTTAGAGCAATTGGCCTGTCATTGGTACAGCAGGTGCTCTGTTTGTATATTCTGGTGTGTAGTGCATCAATCCTGTGTTAAAAATTTAAGATTATATAGGCAAAATATTACTTAAAATCATAAAATATTGTCCTTTAAAAAAATCTAACACATCCTTTGTGTTCTTTTTTCAGGACCTTTGCATTTGTCATTCCTTCTAGCTAGAACGCCCTTCTCTGAGATATCCTGTGGATTATTCCTTTATGTCTTTCAAGTCTTCGTTAAAATCTTGCCTGCTTAGAAAGACTACAGCTGGCTACATTTTCTGTAGTATCACCTGACTCATTCTCTAGCCATGTTGTAATTTTCTTCATAAAATTGAACTGTACTAACACATTAATTTATCTACTTATCTTTCTCCTTTATTAGAAATGTAAACTCCAAGAGATGGAGTGATGATAATGTGGGAAGTACTTCACATTGTTTATAACTGTTTCTATAGTGCCTAGACTAATGTTAACATCTTACCCATTGAGCACTTAAACTTAATACTTTTAATAGAAGAATGAAAGGAGAATAGAGCAAGGTG
The DNA here is from genome assembly GCA_036589455.1 of Ateles fusciceps. Lineage (NCBI taxonomy): Eukaryota > Metazoa > Chordata > Mammalia > Primates > Atelidae > Ateles > Ateles fusciceps. The sequence continues at coordinate 7,639,251 of JAZHEH010001606.1, read as the reverse complement.
AAGAAATAGAAGGCTCCACCGATCATCCCCCAACCTACCTTCACAAGGACACCAATTTAACACATATCTACACACAACAAAGGACCTTCATAAGAATCAAAAATCAGGTAAGCACTCATAGTACTTGGTTTTAAATTCACGTCACTGAAAGAGGCACTGAAGAAGTAGAAAAAACAGTCTTGAATTCCCTATGCCATCTCTCCCCCCGATCCCTTGGCAGTGGCAATGTGGTGCAGAGAGCCTTTCTGCACCCTGCGGAGAGGAAGAACCAGCAATTGTGAGGCATTTGACTCAGTGCTGCCCTTGTTATAGCAGAAAGCAGAGCTGGACCAAACTCAGCTGGCACCCTTCCACAGAGGGAGCATTTAAACCAGCCTGAGCCAGAGGAGAATTGCGATCCCAGTGGTTGGGACTTGAGTTCCTATAAGCCTCACCACTGTGAGCTAAAGTGCTTTGGGGCTTTAAATAAATTTGAAAGGCAGTCAAAGCCATAAGGACTGCAACACCAAGGTGAGTCATAGGCTGAATTGGACCAAGAGACAGTGGACTGTGGGTGCATGTGACCTATTGAGATACCAGCTGGGGCAGCTAAAGGAGTGCTGGCATCACCTAGCCTTGAACCCCAGGCTGCAAAAATCCTGGCTTCAAAAGAGACCCCTTTCTTCTGTTTGAGGAGAGGAGATGAATAGTGGGGGAAGACTTTGTGTTGCATCTTTTATACCAGCTCAGCCACAGCAAGATAGAGCATCAGTCAGAGTTGTGAGACCCTCATTTTAGGCCCTAGCTCCTGGACATTTCTAGACACACCCGGGGCAAGAAGGGAATCCATTGCCTTGAAGGGAAGCACCCAGTCCTGGCAGGATTCATCACTTGCTACCTGAAGGGACTTGGGCTGTGAATAACCAACAGAAGTATCCAGGTACTACATCACAGGCCTTAGGTGAGTTGCTAAGACTTGCTGGACTTAAGAGAGACTTGGCACATTTCCAGGTGTGGTAGCTATAGGGTGAGACTCCTGCTTGAGAAGAGTGAATGGAAAAGTAAAGGAAACTTTGTCTTTCACTTTAAGTACCAGCTCAGCCATAGTGGGGCAGAGCATCAAGTGGGCTCCTAGGGTTCCCAGTTCCAGGACTTGGCTTTTGGATGGCATTTCCGGTACTTCCCAGAGCCAGAGGGGAACTCACTCCCCTGAACGGTGAGTCCCAGTCAGGCAATATTCACCACAAGCTGACTGAAGAGCCTTTAAGCCTTCAGTTAAGGGAACATCAGAGGTAGTCTGGTAACAATCCCCCAAGGGCCTGAGATAGTGATATCCACTGGGTGAGGCTCCTTTGCCTTTGGAAGGGGGAGGGAAGAGTGAGAAGGACTGTGTCTTGCGGTTTGAGTGTCGACTCAGCCAAAAGCAAAACGGAACCCTCATACACTGTTGGTGGGAATGTAAATTAATACAAGCACTATGGAGAACTGTTTGGAGATTTGTCAGAAAAACTAAAAATAGAGGAAGCATATAAGCCAGCCTTCCCACTACTGGGTATATACCCCAAAAAAAGGAAATTAGTTGTTGCAGTTCTGTTTACAACAGCCACGATTTGGAAGCAAACTGCATGTCCTTCAACAGATGAATGGTAAAGAAAATGTTGTACTTATGCACAATGAAATACTATTCAGCCATAAAAAGAACAAGATTCAGTCATTTGCAACCACATGGATGTAACTGGATGTCATTATGTTAAGTGAAATAAGTCAGGTACAGAAAGACAAACGTCACGTTTTCACTTACTTGTGAGAAATAAAAATCAAAATGATTGAACCCATGGAGATAGAGAGTAAGGGAGTAGATAGATCATTACCGGAGGCTGGGAAAGGTAGTGTTGGGTTGAGGGGGAAGTGGGGATGGTTAATTGGTACAAAGAAATACTTAGAATAAATTAATAAGACCTAGTATTGGATAGCACAACAGGGTGACTATGGTCAATAATAATTTAATGCTGCATTTAAAAATAACTAAATGAGCATAGTTGAATTGTTTATAACACAAAGCAAAAATGCTTGAGGGGGATGAATATTCATCTTGCATGATGTGATTATTATGTATTGTAGGCCTGTATGAAAACATCTCATGTGTCCCATAGATATATATACCTACAGTGAACCCATAAAAATAAAAAATAAAATAAAAATGAATGAAAGAATGAGTAAATGAATGAATAAGTTGATTAATCCATAAGACGGGAAAATTTCTCTGGCTCCCAGGAGCATATTGTTTTTTTTTCTCTAAACTTAGTTAATATGTAGTAGAATCAGATCTTAACATAACTTCTTGTGATCTATCTTGTGATAATAATCATATAATATAGGCTTATTCTCTTACAAAGATAATTATTTAGTTCTTTTTTTCTCAGTATGCTGTATCCAAATTTGAACTAAAGTGGATTAAACAGGTTTTATTTGGGGAAAAATCAGGTTCTTAAAATAATGAGGTAAATTCTGATAGCAAATGCTACTTCTCTTCAGTTTGTAGTGAGAAAATGTTAGCCTCTTAAATAACAAAGGACGTTTAGACATAGCTAATTGGTGAGAGCTAAAAATTCTCAAAGTAAAGTTCTAAAATTTATATATTATTTTGCATGTAAGTAGCCTTTAGGAACTCATGACAAAATGATATATTTTAAAAATAATGTGGAAATTTGAAAATGAAATCTCTTTTCCAATTATAAAAGAGCTTTTCTTTCTCCCCCTAAGACTCTACAGTTTTAATTTAGCACTATATTAATCAAACAATAACCAAATGGGGTTTATTTTAAAAATCCAAGGATGTTTAAATCAAGAAATCCATTATTATATGTCATCCCCAAAGAACTTTTCTAACATACTGAGAGCTGAGAATCTCAAAAGACTGCACTCCTCTTGCTTCTTAGAAAATTTCTTTTCTATACAAAAACAAACTCATAAACAGTCTTTCTGAATTCCAACAACATGTTCACAGAGGCACTTGGGCAGGAGAGCATGGTAGACAATTTTGGAAGATCTGTCTCAGCTTGGAAGGTCTTTTTTCACATCTCACAGTGAAAAAACAAATCTATGGAATATAATTTGAAAAAAAATGCTAGTCAATTCGGTGCATAGGATTTTAATAATCCTCAATTAGAATAAATACTTATTATCCTGCTCTGGTATTTTATTTCCTCTCTGGACCATTCACATAAGCAATTCAGAAATATTTGTGCCAATGTTTACTTGGGAATATATGAAAATGGTAGAAATTATAATGAATAAGTGCACCAGGGTAATATCGTTTTGTGAATAAATACAATTTATATTTGTGTTCAGCTGAGAATTTTCTAGTAACATACATAATTTTGTTATAATTTAACTAGGTTCACATAGCAAGCCACTACTGTAAATGGCTGTGATTATTACTCTCATGTCAAGTTCTTTAGTACGTCTCCACCTTATCGCCAGGTGTGTGCAGGGAGAGATCACGACATGTGAAAGCAGGAATCATGTGGGTCTGGAAGACACATTATATAGACATGGGACAGTGGCAAATTGGTGGAATTGAAAGATGTGTCCTTTTCCTTAAATAGTCATCAGATCCTGAGAAAGACAGTTATTGTCTCTGGTCCCCCATTTGTTTTAGGTATGGAGTGGAGATGACTGGACATAACATTTCCATGACATTTAACTTGCTGTGATATATGATACACTTTCTGAGACAATAGCATTCATATGTGTGTAGATTATGCTGGTGAAAACTGATTACTTCCTACTTTCATAAATAATGTTTTTATTTTTTCTAATTACAAACATAATTCATGTAAATAGTTACTTCAACTTTTTATGGTAGTTAAAAATTTGCGTAAAATATTTTTAACTTTAGTGGTTTAAATCCATTCATATATTTATTTGGCAATTATCCATGAAATCCCTGCTAAGTGCTAGAGTGTATATTTATTAAAGAAATAGACATGGCCCTTGCTCCTGTAAGTGCTGTAGTCCAGTCCTAGGTATATTCTAACTTTCATTAGGACTTTTTGTTTGATCCTTTAATTATTTAATAAAGTATGTTTATGATTTTTCCCAAATCTATTTTCTTGTAATAATGATTATTACTGATTTCAAATATAATGGCACTAAGGACATACAACATGCTGAATGATACTGAAATTTACTGAGAGATTTTTTTTATGGGCTGATGTGTGACCAATTTTTATAAAGGTTTCATTTATGCCTGAAAAGAATGTATATTCCCTTATCATTAGAAACTTAGGGTTTAATTTGTGCCCATTAGATAAGTTATTAATTAAGCTGTTCAAATATTCTTTATCCCTAATTTTTGTTTGCTTTATCTACTTATCATGTAGAAAGTATGTTAAAATTCTGCTTAAAAATGGTGGATTTTACCAATTTTTCCTGGCAGCTTTGTTAATTTTTTTCTTTATCTATTATGAGGCTATGTTGATATATATCTACAAATTTAGAATTTGTATATGATCCTGGTGAATTGAACTAGCCAAGTTCTAGACAACTGCATCATTGGCTGACAGCATGACAACCTCATAGGAGAGCCTGCATTACAACAACTCAGGTAAGCTGCTTCTAGATTCCTCACACTCTGAAACCATGAGAAACAACTTACGCTCATTTTAAACAACAAAATTTTGGGGTAATTTGTTACATGGCAATAGATAACTAACACAATCTCATTTTCTCTATTTTATCTTTCTGGAACTCTAATTGTTCAATTATTAGACTTTTTTCATTCTATCCCCTTTGTCTTTAAACATATCACTACCAAAGCTTTTCTACTCTGTGAACTAGTAAGAATAATTTATTCAGATCTTGCTTTTAGTTTACCAATTCTTTATTTGTGTCATTATAATCTGGTATTTAGATTATGTATTTATTGTTATCTATTAATAACTGAAATTCCATTTATTTTTTCTCACATCCTTTGCTCATTTTTGACAAATTCTGATTCCTCATATTTGACTGATCATAATTTTTTTTTTTTACTACTAAAAAGATGATGATAATGATACCCTAAGTTCCAGAAAGGATTTGTGTTTCTTGATAACAAGATCCTAGGGTGTTATCAACCTAGAAAGACATTCAGTTTACTACATTGTCTTCAGGGTTCCAGGACTTTTCAGACATAGAAATGAAACCTCCCACCCCACAACCTTCTTGATCAGAAGCTTAGAATTTCAAAATTCTTAAGGGAGAATTATTCTTCCCTGAGTAAAAGCTTAATACAGACAAGTTACAAATTACATTTGCTCACACTCTGGTCAGGGTTAGGTGCATGCTGATAGCGGAGATGTGAAGGCTGAATTATTTCCACAGGCTCTGTATCTCCGTATCTATAAGAAGAACATGCCAACCCTTTTCATGCAGGGAAGAAAGGAAAGGCAGTTCTCGCAGTAGGTCTCTGCAGATACGACTGAAGAAATCTTCACTGGGTTCCTTCTTTTATCAGGTAGGTGGGGAATAGCTCTGACTCTTATCAAGAATGGCCAGGTACTCTGTGACTGAATTGCTTGGGCTTAAGAAACTCATCAATCTTTTTTAAAAATATGTGCATAGTGGCCAATCACTTTTATATTTCATTTCAAATATAGCATTGACACCTAAATTCAGAAATTACTATGATTATCAATGGCAAAACCTGTAATTGTGTATCAACTTAATATTAATATTAAATATTAATATTAGGTTATAATATAAATATTAGGTAATATATACATATTAGTTTATTTTAGGGTCTATAGGGTTCAAAAACTTCAGAAAACATTCTGTTGGCTGATGGAAAATATCTCTTTACAAGTGTCTTTTGATTCTTAGGCTTTATAAAGGAGACCCAGTGACACTAAGAATCTAGTGAAGTAAACTAGCACTTCTTAAATTATTTGTGGTGATGAATCAATTTTTATTATCAATTCTCTTCTTCCATTTTGCTTAAATTTATTACTTTATTTTTTTCTCTTTTCTCTTGGCTTATAGATATTGACAATGATTGTTTCTCTTTTTGTCTATCCATGATATAAATATTAAGAACTTTAAGTATGGCATTTACAGCATCCCAGAGTGAGATTGGCACTTTCATGATTTTGTTCTTTAGACAGTCTATTGCATCCTGAGAATCTTCCTTAACAATGGTATATTTAAGAGAATTCACTCTGCTGAATGCAGTAAGAAACAGAACTCAGAAAGAGGGACACCTAGAGGAAGAAACAGAAGAATATACAATTTTAGTTGTTGATAATGTGATATTATGCCCAAATTATTCAAATAAAAAATTTTTAGAATTAGTTCAATCAAATGAATAAAAAATAAACATTCCCAAGTTGATTTCATTCTTCTATAGCAACAGTTAGAAAATAAAAGGGCGGGGCCGGGCGCGGTGGCTCACGCCTGTAATCCCAGCACTTTGGGAGGCTGAGGCGGGCGGATCACGAGGTCAAGAGATCGAGACCGTCCTGGTCAACATGGTGAAACCCCGTCTCTACTAAAAATACAAAAAAATTAGCTGGGCGTGGTGGCGCGCGCCTGTAGTCCCAGCTACTCGGGAGGCTGAGGCAGGAGAATGCTTGAACCCGGGCAGCGGAGGTTGCAGTGAGCCAAGGTCGCGCCACTGCACTCCAGCCTGGCGCCTGGTGACTGAGTGAGACTCTGTCTCAAAAAAAAAAAAAAAAAAAAAAAAAAAAAAGAAAATAAAAGGGCGGGAAAGAACCAAGATGGGTGATTAGAAGCAGCTGTAATCTGCAGCTCTCACAAAAAGGCAAGTAAATTCTGTACTTTTGACTGAGGTATCCAGATTCTCACATGAGAGCCTTGGGTATGAAGCACAGAGTTGTGTGGAATCTCAGCAGAGTGGCTGCTGACTCACTTGGGCACACAGGGAAACCCAGGAGTTTGGTATACTGTAGCCCTAGGAATTCTGGCCAGGAATCCTGCGCATTCCCCTAGGAAGGGGGCTGAATCCAGTAAGCATTGTTCTGCAGACCCCATTCCCATGTCACCTCACAAGTTAAGAACCACTGGCTTGGAATTCCAGCTGGCCAGCAACAGTAGGCTGGTGAGAGCCTGAGACAATGGAGTGCTGGGATTACAGGCGTGAGCCATCATGCCTGGCCAATTTTTGTATTTTTAGTAGAGATGGGGTTTCACCATGTTGACCAGGCTGCTCTCAAACTCCTGACTTCGTGGTCTTCCTGCCTTGGACTCCCAAAGTGCTGGGATTACAGGTGTGAGCTACTGCACCCGGCCCCAGTCTGCTTCTGTAAGAGGGATCCGATCCATCTCTCCTCACTGCCAAATTTCAGCAACTTCAGCCAGGGTTATATGAACTGATCTCTCCCTGGGATGAAATCCCTGGTGGAAGGGGCAGCTAGCTGTCTCTGTGGTTCAGCCAACTTGCTTTTTCCAGGCTGCTGGCTCTGGAGAGGCCAGATGGTCAGAGCAGCGTACCTGCTCTGCCAAGGGGCAAAGGGACTGTTTCTTTAAGTGGGTTCCTGATCCCATTCCGCTTGTCTGGGTGAGACCTCTCAACAGAGGTCTCCAAACACCTCCTACAGGAACCTTCAGACTAACAGTGGACCTCTTGGTGGAAACCCTGCAAACCAGAAGAGATTCAACATTCTTAAAGAAAAGAATTTCAAACCCAGAATTTCTTATCTGGCCAAACTTAGCAAAGGAGAAATAAGATTATTTTCAGACAAGCAAATCCTGAGGGAATCTATCACCACCAGCCCTGCCTTGCAAGAGCTCCTGAAGGAAGCACAAAATACGGAAAGTAAAGACCATTACCAACCACTACAAAAACACACTGAAGTACAAAGACCAGTGACACTATGAAGCAACCACATAAACAAGTCTGCAAAATAACGAGCAAGCATCATGATAACAGAATCAAAGAAGTAACACATAACAATAATATTAACTTTAAATGTAAATGGCCTAAATGCCCAATTAAAGGACACAGAATGGCAAGCTGGATAAAGAGTCAAGACTCATCACTATGCTGTCTTTAAGAGGCTTATCTCATGTGCAGAGACACACATAGGCTCAAAAGAAAGTGATGGGGGAAAATTTACCAAGCAAATAGAAATCAGAAAAAAGCAGGGGTCACAATTGTAGTTTCTGACAAGACAGATTTTAAACCAACAAAGATCGAAAAGACAAAGAAGGACATACCTAATGGTAAAGGGTTCAATTCAACAAGGTGAGCTAACTATTCTAAACATATATACACTCAATATAGGAGCACCCAGATTCATAAAACAAGTTCATAGAGATATTCAAAGAGACTTAGACTCCCACAAACAATAGTGGAAGACTTTAACACCCCACTAACAATACTAGACAGATTACTGAGACAGAAAATTAACAAAGATATTTAAGACTTAAACTCAGCTTTGGATCACTGGATCTGATAAATATCTATAGAACTTTCCACCCAAGAGCAACATAATATACATTCTTCTCATTACCACATGGCATTTACTCTAAAATTGATCACATCAGAAGTAAAACTCTTCTCAGCAAGTGCAGAAGAACTGAAACCATACCAGTCTCCCAGACCACAGCATAATCAAATTAGAACTCAAGATTAAGAAATTCACTCAAAACCATACAATTGTATGAAAATTGAACAATCTGTTCCTGAATGACTTTTGGGTGAAAAATTAATCCAGAAATCAAGAAGTTTTTTGAAAGTAATGAGAACAAAAACACAATGTACCAAAATATCTGGGGCACAGCTAAGGTAGTATAAGAGGGAAATTTATAGCACTAAATGCCCACATTACAAAGTTAGAAAGATCTCAAGTTGACACTGCAACATTACAACTAAAAGAACAGAGAACCAAGAGCAAACAAATGCCAAAGCTAGCAGAAGACAAGAAATAACGAAGATCAGAGTGGAACTGAAGGAGACAGAGACACAAAAACCCTTCAGAAAATCAATGGATTCAGAAGCTGGCTTTTTGAAAAAATTAATAAAGGAGATAGACCACTAGCTAGGCTAATCAAGAAGAAAAGAGAAAACATTAAAATAAACACAATCAGAAATGATAAGGGGGATATTACCACTGACACCACAGAAATACAACCAAACATCAGAGAACTTTGAACAATTCTATCCACATAAACTAGAAAATCTAGAAGAAATGGATAAATTTCTGGACAAATACACCTTCCAAAGACTGAACAAGGAAGAAATTGAATCCCTGAATAAACCAATAACAAATTCTGAAATTGAGGCAGCTATATATAGCCTACCAATGAAAAAAGCCCAGGACCAGATGATTCAAAGCTAAATTCTACCACATGTAAAAAGAAGAGATAATCATTTTACTGAAACTATTCCAAACAATTGAAAAGGAGGGGCTCCTTCCTAACTCATTTAATGAGGCCAGCATCATCCTGGTACCAAAACTTGGCAGAGATACAGCAAAAAATGAAAACTTCAAGCCAATATCCCTGATGAACATTAATGCAAAAATCCTCAAGAAAATACTGTTAACCAACTGAATACAACAGCACATGAAAAAGTTTATCCCCTATGATCAAGTTGGCTTCAACTCTGGGATGCAAGATTGGTTAAACATATACAAATCAATAAATGTGATTTATCACATAAACAGAATGAAAGACAATAACCACATGACTATCTCAATACACTCAACAAAGGCTTTTGACAAAATTCGACACTATTTCATATTAAAAACTCTCGATAAACCAGGTATTGAAGGAACATACCTCAAAATGATAAGAGCCATCTATGACAAACCCACAGCCAATATCATACTGAATTGGCAAAAGCTGGAAGCATTCTCTTTGAAAAATGGCACACGACAAGGTTGTCCTCTCTCACCACTCCTATTCAACATAGTATTATAAGTTTTGGCCAGGGCAGTCAGGCAAGAGAAAGAAATAAAGTGTATTCAAATAGGAAGAAAGGAAGTCAAATTATCTTTGTTTGCCGATGACATGATCCTATATCTAGAAAACCCAATAGTCTTAGCCCAAAAGCTTCTTAAGCTGATAAGCAACTTCAGTGGTCTCAGAATACAAAATCAATGTGCAAAATTTGCTACCATTCCTTGTACACTCAAAATAGACAAGGAGAGAGCCACATTTTGATTGAACTTTCACTCACAATTGCTACAAAGAGAATAAAATACCTGATAATAGAGCTAACAATGGAAATGAAGGACCCCTTCAAGGAGAACTACAAACCACTGCTCCAAGAAATCAGAGAGGACACAAACAAATGGAAAAAACATTCTATGTGCATGGATAGGGAGAATCAATATCATGAAAGTAGACATACTGCCCAAAGTAATTTATAGATTCAATGCTATTCCCATTAAACTATCATTGACATTCTTCACAGAATTAGATGAAACTATTTTAAAATTCGAATATTCAACAAATATTCTTTAAGCATTAAGCATGATTCTAGGAAGTGGAGATGAAACAGTGAACAAAACAAAGTCCCACCCTGGAAAAACGTATGTTCTATTCGGCAAGGAAGACAACAAACTTGAATTTTATTGAGTAATTCTCAGTACTTATAAGGGAAACCTGGAGACACCTATCAAGACCCTAATGTGGTAAACTAGTGCTTCATAAACTGTTGGTCATGAAGGCCAAATTGTTTTACTTTCCAATCTATGGCATACAGATATTTTTGGAAATACAAAATCTTTTGCTTGGATGATGTGGCAATATCAAAGATTTCTACACACACTCAATTTTTGTTCTTATCTCATTGCTGACTGCTAATAAACAACTTGTGATTTGTAGGTCCTTGGACTACACTTTAAGTAGCACTGAAATAAATCTCAGGGACTATCTCGGGAATGGGATATAGTGCTGCAGACAAGTTACCTTTCAAAGGGAGTTGGCTCTGGGAGTCAATTTTCCTTCATTCTATTGGCATTTCATTGTTGCTCTCCTCCATTCATACAAGAGCATTCCAATTATTAAAAGTTTCAGCCTTTCTATGCTTAGAAATTGGTCTCGGTGGCAGCAGAGTAAGGGGCATGAGGAGTGCCAAGTCAGTCTTGAGGAAGAAATAGGAGTTCAGACTTCAGACTGAACCATTCTTGGTCAAACCTTGAAGCTCTGCCCACTAGCTCTGTGCTAATGGATGCTTTGGGAAGACTTCATTCCATGGGAAATGGAGTTTACTGGAACAGAATAGGGATAATCTTCTCAAAAAGAGATGAAAACAGGGATGATCACAGAGTGTGTTTCTTTTCTCTATGTACTGAGACATACTGGGAATTTCAGTTTCTGAAGATCCAAGAAATAATTAAAGGTCTCATTTCCCTTCTTAATTTCAAGTTCAGTTTTTCCTAATTCTCAGGTCTCTCAGGCTCCCAAGCATGCACAGGGCCTTGTACAAGTTATGTCAGAAGAAACTGCTATTTATTTCAAGGAAAGTTCAAACTTCTGTAAGCATTAGCTTTTCTGATAGTAAAGAATTATATACACAGCTGTTTGGAGTTTTAGAACTAATGCTTATAGAACCTCTAGCACAGGTTCAGTAAATTCTAAGCGCTCACTTAATGTGAATTTTTATCTTGGAAACTAAAGTTGGACAGGTAGTTCCTTGTTTGTATGTACGGTTTACTTCTATGTCCAGGGTTCCATGTATACTTTCAGAAAATGCTTCCTTGATTGTTTTTCTCTTTTTTGTTTTTATGCAAAAAAGAAGAGGTATGCTGGTATGTGATTATTTCTATGGGTTTAGTTAACACGCTTTGAATTAGATGCTGTGGACCCCACATTTCTCTCTCTCTCTCTCTCTCCCTTTTTTTTTTTTGGTGTGACTTGTATGCAGAGACTTTAGTAAGAAAGATCATTTTAGCCTTGAGGGAGATAAAGAACACAACACATCCCCAAAGGGCAACGGGGAGTCAGTGGAGTGAGGGGAGGGCATAGTTTGACGAGCTAACTTCTGCAAGGAGACAAGGTGTCCCCTAACAATAGCCTCACTGCTTTGTGGTCCCAAATAACGACAACTTCGACTCATTTCAGTCCTTCTTCCAAGGCAGAAGCAAGTCTCAGTCCATGCCAATTTATCCTTTGATTTGAAAATAGTCTCTGGCTGTCAGACACAGCTATGTCTGAAATTAAGATTAAGGCCTATGAGTTTTCCCGTGAACAAATGGAAACAAATGCTGAAAATTCCCCTACCTACCTTGAAAGCATACCCTGGAGTGAGAGATTGTTTTCTCAATTAAAAGTTATCTTTTCAGGTGTTTTGTATAAGTCTAAAGACTCAGTCAGTGGGCATGAGTCATCTGACTGTGGTAAGATTAGAAATTCCTAACACATGATATAGGACGCCAGCGCTCCAGGAGGCAGAGAAAATGAAGGAAAACAGCTTTCTATAGATCTTACCCCCAACCCGTCTCTCTGTAACCTAATTTTTCTTTTCAAGTTTCGAACAAGTACAGATAGAATTGCCTGTTTTCTAATGCTTTTCTTTTCTCATTCCTCCTGTTCTTTCTTTATTCTTCTTTTCCTCCCTTTTTGTTTCCTTTTCCTGACTGTTGAAAACCATGGCAAGTGCTTATTATTTCAGTTGAGTATATAAAAAATCATAATCAGGATTGACTTTTTGTGTATAAAAATGGTGAACTAAGGATATTGTTAAAAGAGTGAAGAAAATGAAGAGACCCAAGAAGTGGAGATGGGAAAAGGACTGGAAACGAAAAGAGATGAAAGGAAGGTAAGGGGCGAGGAGGAAACGGGCCTCTGAGCTTGCAGAGACCAATGGGGACTACAGAAGTCTGAGTTTATTTAAAAGACTAACTGGGGACATACTTTGCTAAATGGTGCTTTTTCATTAGCTAATGTCATAACTAAAAAACCAAAGGCATTGCTGCTGCTATTTCAGGAAATCACAAGCCAACTATTCCATGTTTTTTGTTTGTTTTGTTTTGTTTTCAGCTGTTTTGAGTTAAAGATCGGCCAGAGCACAGATTTTGTACATTTGAAATTGATAAGTAGCTGGTTCCAGGTGTTCCTCACTCAAAGTGCTCTTCGGGTGACTGGTTAGTGTTGGTGAGGATAATGTTTCCATTGGTCATTCAAAGTCTCCTTGGCCTGCTTTCCTGAAGGAGAGTAATACAAATCCGAATTAAAATGAAAATGAGAAGTTACTAAATGCCGTTTCCTTTACAGAACTCTAATTCATTTACAGAGATCGGATGTTCATGTTTAACCACCAAATCCCTCTATCTCGCTTAGAGGTCAGGAGTCAAATAATCTAGACACATAAGTCAATGTAGTTTCTAAAAAGTGCTGAAGTACGTTCCTGCCTTGATTTTTTTTTTTTACTTTGAGGACATCTAGTGGTTGTTTATTGGCTGTGTTTTTCAAAGGCACACTTAAAGAAACTTTCAGGACAGCAGCAACGGGAGAACTTATTTTTCTGAACACCTTCACACAGTGATTTGTCTTAAGCCTGAAGACAAAACTGCTATGGCCCTGTGTGATAAACAAGGTCTTTCCAGACTCTGCAGCTAAATCCTCACTCCCTACTTTCACTGTTATCAGACAAAATTCCCTTGGCCTAATTGTTTTATGAGTGGTTTTTAATGAGCTCATCGTTTATTGACACAAACAGATTTCCTTTTAAAGACTGCAGAATGGCCACAAACATGTCAATTCATCAATTAATTAACAGATATTGATAGTCTGCTTTGGGTGGACATTTTGAGGGTAATACTAAGATAAGACAAAGAAAGGTCTACATGAAAAGGGAATTTTTGACCTCTTTATTCTGTTTGGGCTTGAATTTTATTAGGTAGCATTTTCATCAGTGGAAAGAGGGCAGGTCTTTTTCAAATCCTGATAGTGAAAGACTTTTTTCCATTTCTGTCCTTAGAGAAGAGGGCCTAATAATCTCTCTCAGTTTCCCTTTCCTCATCTGTAAATGGAGGTGATTAAATTTAGTTCATAAAGTGGTTGTGATGATGACATGAAACCTAAAGACAACTCATATGGTGTCTAGTATCTGGAATATATTAAATAAGTTTTAAAACCTCCTGTCTACTCCCCCTCACTTCACCCCCTGCCTTCGACATGGTCCTTGCTATGGTGGTTTTCTGGGCAAAAGTGCTCACTGCCTCACCCAGAGCCCTGCAAATGCCACTCTGACCCATCCTCAGCTGAGCCTTTGGAGCTAACCACATCTCACAGTTTTGTAATTCTGATATACTGATGTGCCCTGGATCTTTAATGCAAACCTGTTCTATATGATCAAGGCAAATCACACAAAATAAAGTTTGTACTGGCAGTGTTTCTAATAGTTATGATAAGCAGCATCAAAACTGACTTTTTTTTTTAAGCAGTAAATTCCCCAATAATCATGGGTTCAGGAAGTGACATGGTCAGCTTGTTGACAAAGGACCTGTTGATATCTGTATTTTGCATTTGATGTAAATTTAGACAAGGTGATTTCTAAGATCTTACTGCATGTAACATAAAGTTCAAACATTTTAATTCAGCCTCAAGGAGCCATATAACCTAGTCTCTACTCACTTCTCTGGCCTTATCTTGGGTCACTCTTGCCTTGGTCATTATATTCCTACCTATTCATTTAAAAAACTCTTTTTGAACTCACTGAGCTCTTCTCTACATTTTGACGTTAGATACAAGTCTTTTTTTTTGAACTCCTTGTTTTATTTCAGCTGGCTAACTCTTTCCTCCTCTTTTTTGGGGATCAGCATAAATATTGCTTTATCAGAGACATTATTTCTGACCCTAATCTAAATTTGGTCTCTTCCTTTATTCTCTCTCCTTATACTTCTCCTTCCTATTATGATTTCTAAGCATGTGTTTGTGGTTCTATTTTTTCATTTATTGTCTGTGTCCTCACTAGAAATGTATACTCAATGAGAGTAGGGACATATCTGCTTTGTTTATTTATCATGTTTAGCAAGGTGCCCTGGTTTATGCAAGGCATTCAGTATCAAATGGCTGAAACTCAACCCTTCTAATAAGAAGTCAATGGCCCTGTGACTCATTTCTACACTTTGACATACTCCACATTTCCCTTGACAAAACTTTTGTTTTGCTTAGCAGTCCTAAGGGGAATCCCCTTAGCTTCAGCTTATTTTTGGCTACTGACGGTTTCAATTCAGTAAATCTTGGCTTATAAGAAAGATTTCTTAAAATAATCCTTATTTTTCTACCATTTAATAAATTATTTTTCTTCTTAACTAGGCAATTTGGTGTAGGTTTTTAACATACCTTTTGTGTAAACTTATAATAGTTTAAATCCCATTGGTACAAATTCCCATCACAACAGATATCTTTGTGCAATGAAAAGATTTTTCAAGCCCTCAGATGGTGGGCTGAGAACTAATAAAAAGTCAAACTTTGTTCTCTAGATTCTTGTCAGTTAATAATGCACAGTTCCATAGACCTTACTCTTGACGTGTGACTAAGCCTGGCCTACCAGTGAACGATTAACGAAGGTATTAAGGAGTGCCAAAATGTGGTATTTATAAGCACCAGAGCATTTATCAAGCTTAATGAGGATTTGAATTTCTCCTTCTTTTACCATATTAGGCTGGCACATCTTGGCAATTGTAAAACTCTCAGGTAATTGAAATTTCCAGAAGTACATATTGATAGTTATTATAGCATGGTTTTAAAATTGGGTTTATGTTTTTTATCTGATTAATACTGCTTTTTCAAAATTAGAACTGCTGTTCATCTAGCTTGATTCTTTTCATTTAACTTGTGAATTGTTTGGTTAGCCCAACAGTATCAAAAGAGGTGTATGTATATCACTAGTGTTTTTAGCTCATAATTTCTCGAAAACTAGAATTTCAGATTTGTGCATATTATAATTAAAATATGAAAAACTTTGTTTTGGTTTGGCTTCCCAGAAAGCGGAGCCTGGAACAAAGACTTCTGTGCAAGTTATTTAGTTGGGAAGTGATTTCACAAGTGAACAGAGGAGGCAGGGAGAAAACTCCAATATGAGAGTGTGTTATTGAGGTTGCTACTGTGGTTATTGGGAGACTAGACTCCCTCCGAACCTCTTGAGAACCTTAACAGTTCACTTTATCCAACTCTCTGATTCCTTCACATTCCCACCTTCTTTGAATTCTTAAATCACACTGTATATGGTTCTGTCTTCTTTAAGCCCCTAAAGCCTAGCAGCTTTAGGACACTTCTGTTCTGCCCAGCACAGTGTCAGTGAGGTTTCTGAGGCAGAAAGTGAGAAGACTCCCAGGGCTTTTGGTGAGATGCTCTCAGCATGCGGTTGAGCTGAGTCTGTGTGGAGCTGTCCACTACAGCTCAGCTGAAATCAGAGGTATCTCAAGAGTTGTGCTGCAGGGCACCAGAGGTGGCTTTCTAACTATCCATACTCCTGTTGATAGATTAAACGTATATATAATGAATCTCATAAATCATCATGCAGAATAATAATAGTAATTTTTATTATTGATTTTTTTTTTAAATTCACTAGAAAGAATAGGTGGGTATATCCACTTGGGAGTCTTTTAGTCTGCCTAAAATGTGGTTGCAATTTGCAGACCCATGCCTTTCCTAAGATGGAAGCAAACTGAAATTTCCTTCCTGTTGCTGTCCTCATCCTCTTAGTTTGTTCTTACATGATCTTACCCATTCTCAAATATCACATTTCAAGAAAACCTTTCCCAAATCCTTCCAGTCAGAAGTAATTTCTCTTCTTCTGAACTCTTTTAGTTCGTTGTAATGCCTTGTTAATAGTCTTTACCAAAAGCTACCTTTCATATATTTGGCTGTTTCATTCAGCTTCCATTTTTGGACCTCTTCTGCTTTCTGGATTGTCTTTCTTCATTAAAAAACAGTCTAGTTAATTCCTAACTGCTTTACTCTGCAAACCTTGAATTCTCTCACTCATCCTTTAATGTTTAGCTTAGGCAACCCCCCCAAGTGACCTCTCTCCCACATCCTCATCTTCATTGTACACCCATATTACTTTGTGTATTACTCTGTTGTAACATTTACTATGCTGAGCTGTCAATTTATTTCTCCCCACCAGACCATGCTTCTTAAGTGAATGTAGCCCACATTTTATTAGTACTCAGTATCATTGCCTTAACATAATACATGTTCAATAAAATTAATAAAAGTTTTATTTCCCCAAGTAGACATCAAGGTCCTTAAGATGAGAGATTGTGTTTTACTCATTCATATATTTTGCTGTCTGCTATAATGTCTTGCATAGTACATGCTTTCAAAACATTTGTGTAACACTAAGGGAAAACCCCTACACTCTCCTTTTGTCTTTGTAAGAAAATGGGACTATGAAAACATCTCTAACTCAAGTTGTTGGGCATCTGCAGATTGCATTTCTATTTAAGAAAGTCTAGGTAGAGAAGTATCAGTGACTCCATTTGCCAGGTGTCTTCAGAGAGTGTTTCTATTGTAAATTTTCAATCAAAATAGTGACTCAGGCTGTTTCAACAGAAGTGAGAAATGAGAAAACGTAGGTGGTGCACTAGATGAGTCTAATTAGATCAAAAATGAGAAACTAGTTTTGAAAGCCCATTAGTCATTGCCTGTCTAGTCATTGCCTTCTATTGTGCATAGTGGTATCCCACAAAACAAATATATCTTGATGTGTGTTTGGTTGATGTAAGAAAGTGACCTCACAAATTGCAAAGGAGATTTTGAGCAGATTACATTATAATAACTTTTGTAAATCTTGTTATGTTTTTATATAATCCTCAATATTTATTTCCATTTTTATTTTTTATTTTTATAGCCCAGCTTTGGTGGGATCCAAATACTCTTACAACATAAACATACATGTCTATTGGAAAGAGTAATATCCAGAGATTCTTAGGGTCAAACAATAAATTCTTAGTGTAAAAATAATCATTCTCTTGAGTTTCTACCCATTCTATTTTTTTCAAAATCTGAGGCTTTACTCTAACTTTGTCTGCTTTCTTTAGTCCTTATAGAAAAACAATTATGGATGTCTACGGGTAGTGAAGCTAAGGCTGCAGAAATAAGGTAAGGTGTTCTCAAGAGAAATTTGGACTTTATGAGAAATATTGAGAAATTTGGCTTTATGAGAAATTTTGCCCAGAAACAATTTGAATTAAAAATCTTTTAAAAGTCAAATATTTCTGGGAGAATTAGGTATTAAGGTAGGGTATGGTAGGGTGTGTGTATGTGTGTTCATGTACACTTGAGTTTGGCTGAATTAGAACTCATCTTTATTTTAATGTCAATTTGCTCAAACACAAACACACATACATACACGTACACATATAGTTTTTATTACCTAGCTGAATTTAGCCAGTTTGAAGAACAGCTATTTAGGCAGGAGATCCTGGTGGTGAATGGGAAGGATAATGAGTAAGGCAAGCCTGATCGGGTGGCCCATCATTCTGAGGGCCTTTGAGGATTGAAGTTTCATGGAAAGCAGAAAGTGTAATAGTTAAAAAGTATTAGAGATATGCTGCTCAACATACCAGCTGTGTGACTTTGGGTAAGTTGTTTACTCTCCTTGGGCCTCAGTTTCAGTTTTGTCATTTGTAAGAAGTAAATAATAATAGGGCTATCCATAGGGTTGTTGTGTTAATTAAAGAAGATTGATACATATAAAATGCTTAGGACATAAGCACTCAATATATATTAGTTTCTGTCCTCCTCTTCTTTCTCTTCTTCCTTTTTCTCTTCTTTTTCTCCTCTTCCTTCAGTTCTTTGTTTCCTGGTGGAAAGAATACAGGACTGTACTAGAAGATGCAAGAAACATCAGATGCAGATACAAGAGATAGTTCCTCTGGAGCTGTGGTCTTTTGTCATACTTAGTGTCTGCCCTGTCAGTCATCCTCTGTCCAGGCAAAGAGGAGGCTGAGAGAACCATAGAGTTCTCCACCTTGAGACTCTTGGCTTCAAGTAACCACTGAGTCCTTGGTCACTTTAAGGTGTATAGAGAAGTTCTGGCAGAAATTCTTTTCATGCTAGGGCTGAAAAATGAAAGAGATCGTTTCTGAGGCAGCTGGTTCTCTAGACTTTCCCCACCATGATCTTAGATAAAGAAAAGAAACGTCTGGTCGTGAGCATCAATGAACTGGCTCCATTATAGAACATGTATGTGGAAAGAGAAGGGTGTCAGTTCCCATTAGTTGACAAAGTGAGAATTTGTGCATCACTGGTGACTGCCTCCCATTTCAGTCCATAGCATTTAAAGTCCAGTGAAAATAGATGCAACCAGCAATGTTGAGCACTCACAATGTGCCAGGCACTGTTCTAAGTGCATTTTGTGTACTAATTTTGTTTATCTTTACAACTCCCCAATGTGAGAGATACTGTTATTATCCCAGTTTAACAAATGTGAAAACCAAATCACAGAGAAGTGAAATAGCAGAGCCAGGCCTAGGTCCATCTGACTTCAGAACCTACCTCTGAACAATTGCCCATCTCTCACTCCCCCTGCCATATTCACCTCTTGGAAGGCTCTCTCATTCCATGCTTAACAGCTATCACAAGATTGTTTATTCTGCAAACCATGCTTTTTCTCTTTAATCTTCACTTGGACGCTCATTATTATTAAAAATCATTTCAGTTAATAAGCACCTAATATATTCCATTTGGTTTGATTCCTTCTCTTCTGCACAATAATGTTACGTTTTATTTCCTATCCTTAGTCCATTGTACATTGCCTGGTACAAAGGATGTGCTCAATAAGGTCTGTGGAATGAAATAAAAATATTTGTTGGGTTGAATATACAATTTATTCATTTTTGATTCTTTTTTTTCAGAATATGAGTGTGTAGACATGTCCTACTATAGAAGGTTGTCATGAACTTTGAAGTTTACAATAAATTTAAATGCTTTCACAGCTTCTAGTTCGGCAGAAGAGGTTAATAATTCTACAGGTGGTAGCTTGCTTTTCTAAGTAAAGAAGAAACCAGCAGTACAGTTTTGCTGATTTCTGCCCTGTAATGGTGTTTTTTAATTGTTTGACACTAGGTGGAGCCAAGAAACCTTGCAGGGAAACTCAAAAGAAGCATGAAATAGTGTTACCAACCCTCCCATTATACTCAAAATAATTTGAAGTTTTTTTTTTAAGTCTGCAAACTGGTGCATTATTCGCATCGGTTATTTAATTACATTCGTTTTCCAGTGAATCATTTGCTCTACTGGTTATCTTATTATTTTTGAAGTGAAAAGGTCTTATACTTTATTTCTTTCAGTTTCCCAATACTTGGAGACAATTTTAAATATTTAAGTAAAATCTCTATTTGGTAGTTGAGACTCAAAACCGCAAATCTTTCTTCACCTTTCCACCCTCAACCCCCTTCTTTTAAGTGCAATGTGGTTGCAGACACCAAAAGTCTGGCATTCTGTGACTAAAGATCCTGGACTAGCAGTAGGGAAGTTTCCTTTTTCATCTCTTCCTTTTTCTTTTTCATTTGAAAAATAACTTTTGTACATTAAAGCAGTGAATATGAGAAACTGCAATTGGTTCAACATAACCAAATGTAGACTTACCAAGGTCACATGAAAGTCAAAAGCAGAGTCATAACCATAATAGTTTTGACTTAGCTTTTGACTTTCCTTGTAGTCTTGGTAAGTCACCTGTCTTCTTTGAGTCTCATTTTATTCATCTGTTAAATGGAAGGAACAGGCATCAAATTGAAAAATCAATTTCCATTTGAATTTTTCATAGTTTTGACCCCTGAATTATTCTGATCTGTGTCATTGACTGGTTCTCCATGTTTTTGTCCAGCATGTGTTTTGAATTCTATAGATGTTGGCTAATTATGGACTTTTACTAGATGTTCATTAATTATGGACTGCTGGAGACCTGAAATGTGTCCTCTACATAGGCTTGAGTTCATTGTTAATTTTCTGGCATAATTTCTTACAGGATGCCAAGTTACTGTTAATTGTATTTAGTTCAATTAAAGGAATACGATAATAGAAATTCATGTTTTATTATAGTGTTATGTTAGGTTTTTCCCTTTATAATTAGCACAGTGAGACAGTTCTATTTCTGTAAACTATGTGATGATCTCTTCCCAGAGGGGTATTTTACTCCAGTACTTTTAATCTTTCAGCATAAGACTATTACATGGTTAAGCTGAATGAAACCTTAACTGGGAATGTTGAACTAAATCTTAAATTTCATTTTATCTTTCACCCTTGGTGGGATATTGTAATAAATCAGTTTTAATAGCTTTTCCAAATATCAGTGTTCGTAGCAATTAGTGGATGGTTTTGTAGCATTTTCATATGGTACTATATTTAGTTGGTAAAAACCAGATGATGAATTTCCAATGGCTAAACTGTAGGTATATTAAAATAAGAATATTACCATCTGCTAGACCAATAATTCCCCCAATAAATTCAGTAGCATAAAAATCCTTTAAAAAACTCCCTTAAAATTATTTGATGGATTAAATAACTTAGGTAACATTGCCTATTATATATGAGGGTTCACAATGAATGGTATAGTAAAGGCTATGAGAAGGCCTGCAGTTTTGATTCTTTTTTAACTTTCACCTACCATTCTCAAATTTTTATGACTTTTTCTCCATGATATGGTACAGAGCTTGATATCCATGAGCCATATCTGATACATATTTTCTTTTATTCTTAAAATTTTCTTCAAGGCAATCATTTATATTAAATTCCTATATTAGCAAGTATCAATATTTTACCTATGGAACAAAAAAGAGCATTCAGAATTTAAAAACTCTTTGATTTTATTTGATTAGTGGTAAATAAAGGTTAAATTATAGTTGGAAATTGTACGTTGAAATTGCATTTTCTTACATTTTGAAGAAAATTTTCCCCTCCCATAGTTCTTTACTAGCAGTAGACGAGGTAGATATGTTTTTCACTCTAAACATGATTGAGGAAGGTGCACAATTTTAACCAAAACCGTGATATAATTTTCCCCATATTTCTCATCTGCCTGATGCTAAAAGTGTTCTCTTTGTATCAATTGAAACTTATTACTTATTACTAGCTAAGGTCTCTTGAATTCGAATCCTGACTTTCTGCTATGTGCCTTTTTGCAATCTTACTAACCAATCTGTGCCTCATTTTCCTCATCTGTAAAATGAATGTATTAGTAGCTATGGTAAGAGGTTATTGTGAGGACCAAGTAAGTGAATACACACAAGGCACTTGGAGCACTGATTGGAAAGCCTTTCATTGTGTCAGTTATAATGATTAATGCTTATGGTGCTTTGTCTAGGTAGTAATGGAGCTGTGATGCATTAACCTTTCCCCAACACCCTCATCAATAGAATGTAAAATTTTTCAAGAAATAGATAAATCTTGAGCTCTGTGTTGCCACGGCAAGAATTTCCAGATCATATTGTGTATTTGATCAAAATTCTGTTTTGCCTTCCATCTATATTTTTAGTCAATTAATTATTCATTTGTTTATCTCATATTAATAGAGTGCCTGTTGTTTTATAGGCACTGAGCTAATTTGGTAGCAGTGATATTGGAGAAGTAAGATATGGCTCCTCTCCTTGTGGACCTCAGAGTTATAGAAGGACAAGCAAAAAGCATACTGGGTACTGCGAGAGAATTCATGAAAGCAGACAGAGTTATCTACCTCCAAATAGGGAATTATGGAATATGCATGGAGAAAAATAACATCAAGGTTGAAATCTTTTTTTTTTAAATGCCTTCATTTCTTCATATTAACTTACTTATTTTCAACTTTTATTTTAGATTTAGGGAATACAAGTGCAGGTTTGTTACCAGGGTATGTTGTGTAATATTTGGAGTACAAATTGATCCCATTGCCCATGTATTGAGCAACATTTACCCCTCTCCCTCCATTTCCCTTCTAGTAGTGTCCAGTGTCTATTGTTGCCATCTTTATATCTATGAGTATCCAATGTTTAGCTCCCACTTATAAGTGAGAATATGTGGTATTTGAGTTTTTGTTACTGTGTTAATTTGCTTAGGATAATGGCCCCAGCTGTATTCGTGTTGCTGCAAAAAACATGATTTAATTCTTTTTTATGGTTGCATAGCATACCGTGATGTGTATGTGCCACATTTGCTTTATCCAGTCCACACTGATGGATGTGTTCTAGGTTGATTCCATGTCTTTTTTTTTTTATTGTGAATAGTGCTATGATGAACATGCAAGTGCATGGGTCTTTTTGGCAGAATAACTGGTTTTCTTTTGAGTATGTACCCAGCAATAGGATTGCTGCACTGAATGGTAATTCTGATTTAAGTTCTTTGGAAAATCTCCAAACTGCTTTCCATTGTGGCTGAACTAATTTACATTGCCACCAACAGTGTATAAGCATTTTATTTTCTCCAGTGTCTTGTTTTTTGACTTTTTTAACTTTCTAATACTAGCCATTCTGACTGATGTGAGATGGTTTCTCATTGTGGTTCTGATTTTCATTTCTCTGATGATTACTGATGTGAAGCATTTTTTTCATGCTTGTTTGGCCACTTGTATGTCTTTTTTTGAGAAATGTCTGTTCATATCCTTTGCCCATTTTTAATGGGGTTATTTGCTTTTTGCTTGTTGAATTGCTTGGATTGGTTATAGATTGTGGCTATCAGATCTTTTTTTGGATGCACAGCAAATGTTTTCTACCATTCTGTAGGTTGTCTGCTTACTCTGTTGATAGTTTCTTTTGCTGCACAGAGATCTTTCATTTAGCTAGGTCCCAATTGTCAATTTTTATTTTTTTTTCCATTTGTTTTTGAGGATCTAGTCATAAATTTCTTTCCAAAGTGGATGTCTAGAATGGTGTTTCCTAGGTTTTCTTCTAGGATTCTTATAGCTTGATATCTTACATTTGAATCTTTAATCCGTCTTGGGTTAATTTTTCCATGTGCAGAAGGTAGGGATCCAGTTTCATTCTTCTTCATAAGGCTCACCAGTTATCTCAGCATCAGGTATTGACAGACTGCTTTCTTTATTGCTTATTTTTGTCAACTTTGTCAATGATCAGGTGGCTGTAGGTGTGTGGCTTTATTTCTGGGTTTTCTATTCTGTTGCATTGGTCTACATGTTTGTTCTTTTCGCTTAGGATTGCTTTGACTATTCAGGCTCTTTTTTTGGTTCCATACAAATTCTGACATTTTTTTCCCAATTCTATGAAAAATGATGTTGGTAGTTTAATAGAAAGAGCATTAAATTTGTAGATTGCTTTTGGGCAATATGGCCATTTTCATGATACTGGTTCTTCCAATCCATGAGGATAGAATGTTTTTCCATTTATTTGTGTCATCTGTGATTTCTTTTAGCAGTGTTTTGTGGTTCTCCTTAGTTAAATGTATTCCTACGTATTTTATCATTTTTGTGGCTATTGTAAATGATTTGGCTCTCAGCTTGAAGATTATTGGTGTATAGAATGCTACTTATTTTTGTACATTGAGTTTGTTTCCTGAAACCTTAACACAGCTTATCAGTTTTAACAACCTTTTGGCAGAGCAAGGTTTTCTGAGAATAGAATCATATCATCAACAAAGAGAGATAGTTTGACTTTTTCTTTTCCTATTTGAATGCCTTTTATTTTTTTCTCTTGGCCTGAGTGCTCTAGCTAGCATTTTCAGTACTATGTTGAATAGGAATGGTGAGAGTGAGCATTCTTGTCTTGTTGCAGTTCTCAAGGGGAATGCTTCCAGCTTTTGCTCATTCAGTATGATGTTGGCTGTGTGTTTGTCTTAGATGGCTGCTGTTATTTTGAGGTATGTTCCTTCAGTGCCTAGCTTCTTGAGAGTTATTATAATGAATGTGTATTAAATTTTATGAAAACTTTTTTTCAAGTTCATTGAGATGATATTTTTGTGTGTGTGTTAACTTCCGTTAATTTGGTGAATCTCATTTATTGATTTCCATATGTTGAACCAACCTTGCATTTTAGGCATTAAGCCTACTTGATCATGGTGGATTAATTCTCTGATATATTGTTGAATTTGGTTTGCTATGATATTGTTGAGAATTCTTGTGTCTATGTTCCTCAGTTGTATTGGCCTGTAGTTTTCTTTTTTATTTGTGTCCTTGCCAGATTTTGATATCAGGGTGATGCTGGTTTCATAGCATGACTTAAGGAGAAGTCCTTTCTCCTTGACTTTTTGGGATGGTTCTAGTAGAATTTGGTACTAGCTCTTCTTTGTAAATCTGGTAGAATTTGACTATAAAGTCATCGGCTTTGGGGCTTTCTGTGGTTGGTAGGTTTTATTACTAATTCAATTTCAAAACTTGATATTAATCTGTTCAGTATTTCAATTGGTTCCTGATTAAATCTTGGAAGATTGTGCATTTCCAGTTTATCCATTTCCTGTAAATTTTCTAGTGTGTTCCTTATAATCTCGGTATTAGTCCATTCTTGCATTGCTATAAAGAAATAGCTAAAACTGTGTAATTTTTTTAAAAGTGGTTTAATTGGCTCATCGTTCCACAGGCTGTACAGGAAGCATGATACTGACGTCTGCTTGGTTTCCAGGGAAACCTCAGGAAAGCTTTACTCATAGTAGGAAGGTGAAGGAGGATCCAGCACTTCATATAGCCAGAGCAGGAGAAAGAGAAAGAGGGGAAGGTGCCGCAAACTTTTAAATAACCAGATCTCATATAAACTCACTCACTTTCATGAGAACAGGACCAGGAGATGATGCTAAATCTTTCACGGGAACTCCACCCCCATGATCCAATCACCTCTCACCAGGCTCCACCTTCAACATTGGGGATCATAATTGAACATAAGATTTGGATGGGGAAACAGACCCAAACTATATCATTCTGCCCATGGCCCCCACAAAATCTCATGTTCTTCTCACATTGCAAAATACAATCATGCCTTTCTAACAGTCCTCCAAAGTCTTAACTAATTCTAGCATTAACCCAGAAGTCCAAAGTTCCATGTCTAATCTGAGACAAGGCAAGTCCCTTCTACCTATGAGCCTGTAAAATAATAATAATAAAACAAAGTTAATTTCTCCAAGAAACAATGGGGGTACAGGCATTGGCTAAATAATCCTGTTCCAAAAGGTAATAATTGACCAAAAGAAAGGGTCCCCAGGCACCATGCAAGTATAAAACCCAGCAGGCCAGTCATTAAATTTTAAAGCTTCAAAATAATCTCCTTTGTCTCCATGTCTCACATCAAGGACATACTGGTACAAGGGGTAGGCTCTCAGAGCCTACTCAGCTCCGCCCCTGTGGCTTTGCAGGGTTTAGTTCTCACAGCTGCTGTGGTGGTCTGGTGTTGAGTGCCTGCAGCTCTTCCAGACTGGGGGTACAAGCTGCCAGTGGATCTACCATTTATGAGTCTGGAGGACAATAGCATTCTTCTCACAGCTCCACTAGGCAGTGCCCCAGTAGAGATTCTCTGTGAGAGTTTTAACCTCTATTTCTTCTCCTCACTACTCTCCACTGGAGAAGCTCTCCATGAGGGATCCAACCTTGCAGCAGGCTTCTGCCTGGACATCCAGGCTTTTTCGTACATCCTCTAAAATCTAGGCAGTGGATTCCAAGCCTCAATTCTTGGACTCTGTGTACCTGCAGGTTTAACACCAAATGGAATCCACCAAGACTTATATCTTGCACCCTCTGACGCAGCAGTCTTGCTTTCTCTATAATGTTAATATTATTACTTTCCTTATTCTTTCATTTTTCCCTTTTCCCTTTATTTTGGGGGAGATATGACTGTAGAGAATGCTGGGTGGGGTCTTTTGGCTTTGCTTTCATAGCCTTATGCATTTCCTTTGGGTGATTTTGTATTGGACTATGGAGTTCGACCTACAAGCTACTGATGGCATTTATAGGTAAGAGCTGGCTGTGGCCAACATATCTGGGTATATACTTGATTCTTATTTACTGGCAGAAACTCCCTATTGCCTAAGACAATCGATTAATTCATGGCATGTGTAGTGATCTGAGCTCCCTGCCCAGCCCCAGAGCAGCAAAGTCCATAAATGGTGAGGGTATGACTGAGCAGGTCCACCTATTGGTCCCCTGATGGCAGGCAAAGCACCAGCACCAATGGAGAATCCTGTGGGCAGCCACCAAATGCTCACAGTTGTGCCTAGGGATGTAGCTGGAACACTGCTTCAGCTCCAGGTTTTCTGCACAAAACTGAAGGATGGCCTAAGCTTCTAATCCAGAAGAGTAGGCACTCTATGTGCCTGGAGCTCTGTATAGGCATAGAGCGGAGAAGGTCCTCTGCATCAAGATGTCTAAACAGGAGGATTGGGTGACAGACTGATTAACCAGGCAAGCATGTGCTTTGAATTCCTGAGATCTGTTTGGGCATGAAACAGAGAGGGACTTGCTGCACCATGATCTATGTCTAAGGAGGGTGGAGTGGCTCAGGCTGCTGAACCAGATGAGCAGGTGTTCCAAATGCCTGACATTCTGCCTGGGTATGAAGCAGAAAGATTCTCTTATACCAGGATCTCTGCACAGGAAGGGTGGGGCAGGCCAGGTTGCTGATCCAGATGAATGGTGCCCTGAATGCCTGGATATCTGCTTGTGTGTGGAGTGTAGAGGCTCCCTTTGTACCAAGATCTCTGCATAGGAGGAGTAGAATGACTCTGGCTGCTGGACCAAAAACAGGTGCTCCTAATGTCTAGATATCTGCCTGAGCATGTAGTAGAGAGGTGTGCCAGGATATCTTCACAGGAAACGTGGGACTGCTTAACCTGCTAATCCAGGTGAGCTGGTTCTCTGAACACCTGGAGATCTGTGTGGGTGGAGACTAAGAAAGCCATGTTGTACCAAGATGTATGTGCAAGAAGGGTGAGGCAGTTCAGGATGCTGAACCAAGTAAAAGAGTGCTTCAGATGCCTGGAGAGAGAGACCTGCCTGGGCATGGAGAATAGAAAACTCCACTTCACAATCTATGTCCAAGAAAGGTCAGGTGGCTCAGTTTGCTGAACAAGGCAAACAGGTGCTCTGAATGCTTAAAGATCTACTTGGGTGTGGGCAAGACAGAGCCTCCCTGCACCATCATCTATGTCCAGGAAGGGTGGGGCAGCTCAAGCTGCTGGTCCAGGCAAGTGGATGCTCCAAATGCCTGGATTTCAGCCTGGGAGTGGAACAGAGAGGGCCCCAATGAACTACAATCTTGGAAGAGCAGGGTAGGGGATCCAGCAATGGACACACCAATCAGTTCTAGGTTGTCAAGCTGGCCCTGGCAGCAAATCTTGCCACGCAGGGGAAATTACGACTGTAGCAGCTCTCCTCCTGTCCCAGGCTTGTGATAGGGTAAAACACAATTTTTGCCCTACTGCTGAGGCATTTTCCAGAGTTCTGGGTAGGGAGGTTTTTACCACACTGAGAGCAGGTGCTCCAGTCTGTGGCCTGAGACTAAAATGCCTGTGTAGCCACACCACTGTGTTGACAAAGAATGGCTGACTTTGTATGCATCCAGATTAAAAAATGGCATCCTGCTTTCAATTCTGGGTGTGGACTGAGACCCTAGACTAAAAATGTATACAAGTTATCATGGTGTCTTTCCTTTATAGCATCTCTAAGCCTCTCAGCCTCTTCCCAGTTAGTTCCAGGGTGTGGGAGACACAAAATGCTTTCCCTCATCCTAGGTTGCTCATATCCCCAGTGGAAACAAGAGTTCCAGAGGGAAACTATCTTCCTCTCTCACATGCTGGAGCTTAACTTACTTTTTTCAACTGAACACCACAGAGGCTGTATGCTGGTGTTCTGCTCGCTGGGATCTGATGTGTCCTTCACAATTCCAGTGGATTCCTATTTTACTTCATGAGTTAAATTTCACAGAATTGATCTTTATGTACTATCTTGCTATTTCCAAGTGGCTGAGGTATGCTGAAAGTCTCTACTATCATCTTTAAAATAGTTGAGATCATAAAGGTTAATCAGAGTTGCCCATTTGGTAAAGAGACAAGAGAACAACTTACGCTCAAATAATTGAGAGAAATTCTACATATCCTAAAAATAGAATGTAAGGTTGAAGATAATGTGCGTGTGATAAGAAAGAAGCCAGATACACAATTTTTCACATTAATTAGGCCTTTAGTGAATTATAAGTAGAGTGACAATCTGACAACTGTTATGTACTCATGGGCAGGCAGGAGATTCTCATCAGAATACTTTTAAGGCAGAAGGATGCAACATTTTGTAGACAACATTTTTTTTTCCAATTTTTTTGTAGTAAAGTACACATAACATAAAATTTACCATCTCAATTATTTTAAATCTACAGTTTAGTGGTATTAAATACATTCACAGTGTTATGAAACAATTACTACCATCCATGTGATAGGTCATCTTGTAAAACTGAAACTCTGTACCCATTCAAAATTACTCCCCCCTCCTACCTCATTCTGCTCAACTTGTTCACACAGGAGACTTAAGCCCTAGGAGAACTGTTGGTCCTGAACTCTGCAGGGGGACATGGCCCATCAGATAAGTTGGTCTGACCTGAGCACCCCTTGGTCTTCTGGCCTCTCCCAGGAACCCAGTCAGACCATGCCTGGCTGCAAGGCAGCCTCGGATGCCCTGGGGGCCTGCATCATAGCTTCTGCACTGGTGGACTGTGCCTGACCAGTGGAGAGCTTCAGCAGGGTGTCCCCCATGGCCATGCATCAGCCCACACACATCTTCCCCACACTGCAGCTTCTCCTGGGCCCATGGCAACTCCCCCACATCACTTTGCTGGCACATGTCTGCATGGGTGACTTTTGCTTTCCTTGTTCTGTCAATGTGTGACTGTTTGTGATCCTGCCCTGCCACTGCTACAATGGGGGTAAAGCCCATCCCCCTCACCCCTGCCAACAGCCTTTGGAAGCAGAGTCTCGGCAGGCACAGATTCAGTCAGCCCTACCCTGCCAGTGCCTCACCCTTGCCCTCACACTGCTGGGGAAGTGAAAGGCGGTGCAGAGAACAGGATCCTCCTCCACTCTTGTTTGTGGCACACAGAGAAGGCACAGATACCTGTGCCCACTGGTGGGTGTCCCATCCCTGAGCCAACACCACTATCAGAACAAATGCACACACAGTCACCAGCAGGTGCCTTTGCCACCAACCCAGCTGCATTGCTTCTGCCACTGTGGTGAATGCCTGCAGAGAGGCAGACACCCACTAGCCTCCTGCCACAGCTGATTAGTAGGCACCCCACTGTGCTGCTGCTACCACTGCTGCTGGCACATGTGAACAAGAATGAATATTGCTGTCACTGCATAATGAAACACTTTGGCCAACACCACCCTTTGGAGTATAATGACCAGCAGTGTGGGAGCACCTTGGCTCCCCCAGTGCATTGAATTCCTAACCTTGAGTATCCGGAGAACAAAATCAGGGCCCAATACAAGTCCTGCAGAATTAGAATATGCCCTTCAGAAACTGGGATTTGAGCACTAGCCCCACTCAAAATCTTCCAGAAACAAAGCTAGTCAGTTGAATCTACCTTATACCACAATCAAACCCCTTAGGGTCATCAAATGTAATAAAAGAAAAAAAAATCCAAGGCTCAGCTACCTCAAAGATGGAAGGAACGTAAGACCACAAAGAGAAGAAGAAACCAACATAAGAACCCTGAAAAGTCAGAAAGCCAGAGTGCCTTCTTTCCTCCAGACAACTGCATCACCTCTCCAGCAAGGGTTCTGACCAGCTGAGATGGCTGAAATGACAAATATCATTCAGAATATGGATGTAAATGAAGATCATTGAGCTCTAAGAGTACACTGAAACTCAGTCAAAGGAAGCTAAAAATAATGATAAAACAATGCAGAATCTGATAGACAAAATAGCCAATATACAAAAGAATGTAACCGACCTGATGGAACTGAAAAACCTATAGGAATTTCATAATGCAATAACAAGCATTAGAAGCAGAGTAGACCAAGAGAAGGGAAGAATGTCAGAGCTTGAAGACTGTCTTTCTGAAATAAGACAGTCCAATAAGGTTTGGGGAAAAGAATGAAAAGGAACAAACAGAACTTCCAAGAAATATGGGATTACTAAAAGAGGCCAAATCTATGACCCATTGGTGTCTCTGAAAGAGATGGTAAGAAGGAAACCAACTTGGAAATGTATTTCAGGATATTATCCATGGGAACTTCCCCCAACCTAGCTAGAGAGGCTAGCATTAAAATTCAGGAAAATTAGAGAATTCCACTAATATACTCCACAAGGAGATCCTCCCCAAGACATATAATCACCATATTCTGCAGTGTTGAAATGAAGGAAAAAATGTAAAAGGCAGCTAGAGAGAAGGTCAGAGTCATGTAGAAAGGGAGGTCCATCAGAGTAACAGTGGACCTCTCAGTAGAAACCCTACAAGCCAGAAGAGATTGAGGGCCAATATTCAACATTCTTAAACAAAGGAAATTCCAGCCCAGAATTTCATATCAGGCCAAACTAAGCTTTATGAGCAAAGGAGAAATAAGATCCTTTTCAGACAAGCAAATGCTGAGAGAATTTGTTACCATCAGACCTGCTTTACAAGAGTTCCTGAAGGAAGCACAAAATATAGAAAGGAAACATGTGGAAGTGAAAGTAAGTACGGAGAACATTGGATCCTGTGTCAAAAACACACTGAAGTACACAGACCAGTAACACTATAAAGCAGCTACATAAACAAGTCTGCAAAATAACCAGCTAACATCATTATGACAAGATCAAATCCATACATATCAATACTAACCTTGAATGTAAATGGGCTAAATGCACCAATTAAAGGACACAGAAGCAAGTTAATAAGGAACCAAGACCCTTTGGTATGCTGCTTTCTCTTTGGTTCCTTTTTATGATATCTGTTTCTTGGTTAAAATCTCATTCCGATTATGAATTATTTATAGAACTGTTTTTTTTTAATATTCCCTTGTATCTTACTGAGTTTTCTTAAGATCATTATTTTGAACTCCTTTCCAGACATTTCATAAATAGCCTTTTCTGTTACTGAAGACTTACTATCTTCCTTTGGGCATGTCACATTTTCTAATTTTTTATGTTTCTTGTCTTCCTACATTGATATTTGCACATCTACTCAAACAGTTTATCCATTATTTTTGAAGTATTTTTCACAGGAAAAGACTTTTTGTGTAGATGGGTCCCAAGATTTTGGGTAAGAATGGTGTGTTGGCTTTGATTCTCGGTGGACTCGGTAGTGTGGGCTTTCTATAGATTCTTCAGCTGTAATCTTTATCTGCACTGATTGTGATTGTCTCACTGGTCTAGGCTTGGGGAATTTGTAATGACAATGGTACAGTTTGCTATGCAGGTCTGCCTGTTTCTCTGAAGGACAGGATGCCTGGTGGGTTCAGGTAATGTGCTCGTTTCTTCAGGTCTAAGTTCTAGATAGCTGGCTTACTGGTGCTGCAGGTACCATAATGGCAGGGCCTCAGATACAGAGGTGGTCAGAGGTTACTGGCTGCAAGACAGGACACTCTCTAGTTGTTGGTCCTGCTTCAAAATAGCAACATGCCCAGGTTATTTTTTAAAACAAACACCCTAGTCCTAAATTTAGTCATTTGCGACAAACATGCTTACTTTATTTTAATTGTATGTAAGATAATTCATAATAAACCCCAAGTGTCTCCTGACTGTGGTGTACAATCATACTATGGGGAACATAGTCAAAATCAAAGTAAGAATTTTCTTTAGTTCTTTTCCTGGAACATTATTGTAGAACTTCCTCTTTTTACTCTAAAATGTTCTTGCTTTTATTATCAATCTTAACCTTTTCCCGATAATTGTGCCATAGCACCACATTCTGTTTAAGTGGTGAGTCTTTGTAATGTTATAAAATGGGACATACGTTTTCTGAATATGTCCTGCAAAGCATCTGCTAATAACTGCAAACTCCTGGAGAATGACGAAAATGACTCTTGCTCAATTCTTAGCATGCTATGACCCCACTCTCTAGGTGTTTTTTTCTTCGTTTGTTCTGCATTATTTTTTTAATCAGGGAATGGTGGTAGAAACGTTGCGTATTTTATTTTGGGTTTTAGAGAGAAGAGGGATTTTCCAATTCAATGTAAATTGTAAAGGATCACTTCGTCGTAACAGTGCTGGTTTATTTCCATTAAACAACATTTTGGCTGCCGTAACTATGAATGATATTTTAATCCCCAAATGCATTTATTCTTTCAACAAATTTGTAATGAGTACTTTTTATGTGCTAGGCATTGTTCTGGTGCTTAGGATATATCTGTGAATAAAAATGTCAGTAACATCTATTTTCGTATAGCTTATTTTCTAGTTAGGAGAGAAAAACAATTCACCATAGTTAGGAGAGAAAACAATTCACCATAAATCAAAAAGTTCTACCTGATAGATCTGGATTAGTAGGTATATAGTGGTATATTCTAATATTAGAAAATAACAATATATTGGGGTTAAAATACATTTGGGGTTTAAAAATGATATAAAGCTTGCCCAATTAAGTTACTTTTTTAATCCTCAGAAACTGCCTGGGGATGAGCTTCCATATATAAATTCTCCAAATTGTCTTGATATATTTTGTTTTATTTAAATCAGTATGCAAACAAACACTTGCTGATTTGGTTATTTCACTGAAGTATTTTTAAAGTCTCCTTTAATCTGGTATAGTGCCTTTATCTCATTCCCTTTTCCCATAGTTTGGTTGAAATGTCAGTTTTCCTATAGATTATTTCACTGTTGCAAATACTATTATTGCCCTATCATATTCCTGTGGCATTCACTGTTTCCATGAATAACTTAATGGCTTCCAAAAAAATTGGAACTGTCACTCTGCCTTTGGGCTTCCTTGCCTTTCCTCACCATCAGCCATGCCAACATTCATGCCTTAGTTAACACTTCCCTCTGTCTTCACCCATCCTCAACAGCCTCCATCCAATGCCTGATAGCAGTAAATAAATAATCTAGATCTCTCTTTCATTTGGGATAACTCTGAGATATGTTCTACTCTGTATTTCAGAGTTTCTTAGTGGGACTTAACCCAAGTGACTTGCAGCAGTACATCTGCTCAATAGCACTTCTCTATTGGCTTCCTTGTTTTTCCTTGCTTGTATTGCTTCCTCATTTCTCTGCCAGTGGTATCCCACAAATAACCTATAACCTTTTCTCCAGGTTTTATTTTAGTGGAATCCAACCTAAGATATCCTTGATCTAAATTCGGTGAAATAAATAATTCTCATAATATCACGTATTATATTAGTTTACCTCTATAGACTGAAAACTAGAATAAAGGTTTTTTTAGATTCAGTATTTTTTTTAGGGGGGAAGGGTCAATAATTTTTTGTAGTTAGTGCTAAGTTTCTCATAGTGCTTTACACCAAGAATCAAACAATGCTGGTTATCTCACTTGTAGTATATTAGTAAATTAAGATGGCGAGAGTGTGTGATTTCTTACTAGCCTTACGCCTAAAGGTTTTAAGGTTTATTAATGAGCATTGTCAGCATCAGTTATTTCATTAAGGATTGTAAACTGATTATTTTCTTAATTCTATTATTTCTTGAGCATACATTACTTGAAATTCTGTATTGAATGTTTTCTCTCGTTTACTGGTAACATTTTGTTATCTTATAATACATTTTACACCAAAAGGTAGGATAAATGCTGGGGTTTTTTGCCTTTAATTATCCACTTATGTGAGTAAAAGTTTATACCCTAACAACTCAAAATCTCCAATAAATTTTGTTTTATTTCTTTTTCCTTCTTCACTGTCTTCCATTCCTATTCCTCTTTCTTTCTCTTCTCTCTTTTATCTGCATTCTAATCCTGCTTTATCCCCTTCTACTTTTCTACTCCTTTTCCTTCTTTACATTATTATGAACTATGTCTTTTACATAATCAACATTTTGAAATCATTTTTGGCTGTTAATATTGGCCCATCTTTGGTCAGTGGGGGGCCCCCATAACTCCTCTGTTCCTTTGGCATGATCTCGTTCTACTTTGATAGCATCTGCAATAGATTGTATTTTTATGTTCCCCAAAATTCATAGGTTGAAACCTCATCCCCAGTGTGATAATATTTGAAGGTAAGGTCCTTGAGTGGCAATTAGGTCATGAGGCTGGAACATTAATGAATGGGATAGTGTGCTTTTCAAGAGATCCCAGAGGGATGTCTTGCCTCTTCCACAATGTGATGAGACAGAGCCATGACATCATCTACAAACCAGGAAGACAGCCTTCAGCAGGCACCGAATCTTCTGGTGCCTTAATCTGGGACCTCCCAGTCTCCAGAACTGTGAGAAATACCTTTCTGTGTTTTATAATCCATCACTTTATGGTATTTTGTTTTAGAAGCCTGAATAGACTAAGACAATATCTTTGCTTACTGGCACATAGAGATGTTTCAGACTCTTTGTGAACATTTCTTTACTAAGCTTAGAATCAGATGTTTTGAAAGAAGATTCCCTTTATTAGAACTTATTTAGAAATTATAATCTTAGAAATAGGACTGGGTATTGCTATCATTTTTCCATTGCTTCTAGCATTTTTTTAAAAATAAATAAGGCAAGGAAACAATGTTTCCATAAAGAGGGAAAGTCATTATTGTACAGTGATATTTTCTGATTCAAATTTAAGAGATTTTTCATAAAATATTTGATTTTATAAATATAATTTATGTTAGATTCTATCAACTTTTACAAAATTACTCATTTTCATTATTTTACAAAAAAAAAAGTTATTAATAAAAGACTGCTGAATAGAGTTAAAGGTTTTTTTTCCTTGTCCTTTTTGTCCATAGAATATATCTCACTGAAAAATGCATAGGCAAAATACTGATGTTAGTTAGAATAATTATTTTCTCTATGTGTTACGCTGCCATCTTGATATATAGTTACATTTATTTGTTTTACTATTTTTCTTTACTTTTGGGGGATTTAAACTTTTTGTCTTGATTATTAAAAACAATTATATGAGTGCAACACAAAAAGTATATTACAAAATATAGAGAATTTTTGTTCTCATCCTAATTTCTTCTACCCTTCTTCTATGGATAGAAAATAGTTAATCCTTTGTATTTGTTTTGCTTTATTCTCTCAGGGTTTTCAATAAAGCTATTCTATATCTATCAATCAACCAATCAATCAATCATCTATCATCATGTGTCTCTATCTTTAACCTGTATTCCTCTTCTTTCTTTACAAAAGGTAGATTATGTACATTGCTCTGTGCCTTGCTGTTTTCACATTTTACAGCTGCATAGTATCCTATCATGTGGATGTTCCACTTATTTGACATTTGGTTTATTTTCTATCTTTTGCTATTTAAAAAGTGTTGGATATGGAGAAGAATGTTCTAGGCAAAGGAATCACCATATGCAAAGACAAAGAGGTGAGGCCAAGTGTAATATAATAGGAAAATAAAATATGCTTAGTTTGCAAGGTATGTTTAGGAACAGTGAGAGATGAATTTGAAAGGGTAGGCAAGAGTCTTTTATAATGTTATAGGGTTAAGATTTTGTTCTAAAATTAATAGGAGCCACTGAGGGATTTTAAACACAGGAGCATTTGTCATCACAACATGTTTTTTGGAAGAATCCCTTTGTCAATATGGTGAAAAATAGGTTGGACATTGGTGAGGGTAGAAGTAGGGAGAGCAGTCAGGAAGATGTCACTATAGTTAAAGATAGTAGGAGAGGGGGAAAGAGAAGTTATATGTTTCAGAAGATAGACTTGACAGGACTGAATGACTGATAAAATGTGGAGGCAAGGAAGAAGAGGAGTCCAGAATCCTTTCCCACTAGTACGAATGGTTAGATAGTTGGTATCTTTCCTAAGATTGGGAATGTGGGAAAAGTAGAAAGTCTGATTCAAAAAATACCCTTGCTTGGCTTTGTACATATTGAGGGTTGAGGTGATTATGGAACACACAGGGTGAAAATGTATATAATCAATAGCTGTCATTATGTGTAGAAATTTGGAGGAAGTTTGGAGACAAAGATAAAGATTTGGTCTTTTTTGTCATCAAAAAACTTTTCTACAGGAAAGTCCTATACCAATGTTAGTTATTGCTGCCATCACCACAGCAGTTGTTATTTTGAAGACAAACATTACATTGTAGAGTTATTCTTCCTTATATTTAATTTGAAAATATTTTCTTTTAAAACTCATAGGCTTGGGGTATAACAATAATTTTCAGGCTCTATGAAGCTTCATATATTAGAAAAGAAGGAAATGGCTTCAAAAAGGAAAGAAATGTTTTTCCTAATCCAAAATGACTTCATTTTAACTTTCATTCACAAATGCTTTGACAAGGTTAAACTGAAGCGATGAAAACAGCTTTATTAATTGGAATCTTTCATTACTGTCATGCTTTCTTTGCTAGGGGAGCCAGGAGCTTAAATTTTTAAAAATTCATTAAAATTCCAGTGTGCATCAGTCAGAGAAATCATTTTAAAAACATTCTAATCTTAAATATGGGGTGAAAAAAACCCCATCATATTCATATTTTTTGTGCCAAGAAATAAAAGCCCAATTGAGCAATGGCATGAGTTAGAGTCTGGCTTGTACAGAGTGTCTGAAGAACTACTCACTGATTCAATTCAATGCATAATTTTTCATCACCACTCGAAATTACAGAGCCGAGCCAAGCCAAAGTTAAAAAAAAATACTTACATAAGAGAAAAGCAGCCTTTGCTGATTGTTTGCCAATTTGTCCTTTACAGGATAAAGGCATATTAAAAATGCAATTTTTACAGGATTTTTAACAGGTCTGAAATTCTCACTTCTTATTTAGCCTAAGGCAATAATTCTTACCTTTTTTTTTTGGTGTGTGTCTTAGAGCATTTTGAGAGCCTGATGACAGAAGTGGATTCTCTTCCCAGAAAAATACTCATATTTACAATATTTTTCACACTATTTTGGGGAATTCTTGACAAACCAGTTTTCCTGAAGTCCAGAGATTTCTGATAATAAACTGCTGGTTGAGATGTTTAATCCTCTGAGACAGTCATTTGGAGGACAATTCAAATTTTAATATTGAGCTTGAGCCTTGACATTGACACAAAACTATATTACACCTTTGTTTGAAAATGATCTGAATCTCAAGGGATGGTATGAGGTGTACATTAGCTTTTCCACTGGAATATATCCACTCTGTATATGCACTTACTTGTCCTGGTCACTCAGAGAAAGAAAACAATCTTTTTATTAAAAATTTGTTTGAAAAAACCTAATTAATGAAAAAAATCAGACTAGGAAGTAGGACATTGGCACTAGAATGATGTTTAAGAAACATGGGCAACCCCTATCTCTCACTATATACAAAAACTAATTCAAAATGCATTAAAGATTTAATTGTAGGACCTCAAACTATAAAAATTCTAGAAGAAAACCTAGGAAATGCTCTTCTGGATATTAGCCTAGGCAAAGAATTTATGACTAAGTCCCCCAAAGCAGACACAACTAAAACAAAAATTGACAATTGAAGCCTAATTAAACTAAAAAGCTTCTGTACAACAAATGAAACTATCAACAGAGTAAACATACAACCTGTGGAATGGGAGAAACTATCTGAAATCTGTGCATCTGACAAAGGACTATTATCCTTTAGAAAATCAACAAGATAAAACAAGCAACCTCATTAAAAAGTAGGCAAAGGACATGAACAAATGCTTTTCAAAAGACACGCAAGCCACCAGTAAACATGAAAAAATGCTCATTGTCATTAATCATCAGAGACATGGAAATCAAAACCAAAATGATATACCACCTCACACCAATCACAATGGCTATTTTAAATAAAGTCAAAAAATAACAAATGATGGCAAGGTTGCAAGTAAATGGGAATGCTTACACACTCTTGGTTAGAATGTAAATTAGTTCAGCCACTATGGAAAGCAGTTTGGAAATTTCTTCAAGAACTAAAAATAGAACTACCATTTGACTCAGCAATCCCATTACTGGGTATATACCCAAAGAAAAAGGAATTCTATCAAAAGACACTTTCTCTCTCATCTTTATTATAGCACTATTTAAATTTGCAAAGGCAGGGAATCAACGTAAGTACCCATCAACAGTGGACTGGATAAAGAATATGTGGTACATAGATACTATGGAATTGTTGCAGCCATAAAAGAACAAAATTATGTCTTTTACTGCAACATGGATGCGGCTGGAGGCCATAATCCTAAATGATTTAATGCAGAGTCAGAAAACTAAATATCACATGTTCTCACTTATAAGTAGGAGTTAAACATTGGGTACATGGACATAAAGATGGGACCGGTAGACACTAGGAACTTCAGAAGGGGGAAGTGGGGTAGTGGAAGTGTTGAAAAACTATCTACTAAGTATTATGTTCACCACTTGGTAAAAGTTTCAATTAAAGCCCAAACCTCAGCATTACATAATTTATCCATGTAATAAACCTATATGTGTCCCTCCTGAATTTAAAAATTTAAGTATTTTTTAAAAATTTAAAGGAAGCATAAGGCCATGGAATATATTTGGCCATTATCCAGAGAGTCTTTCTGGCTCTGGGATGGATGGATAATCAACATCTTAGCCCTACACCTGAAGATCAACAGGTGGAAAGGGTTAGGGAAGGAAACACTGTGTTTGGTCTCTGTCATATATTTTCTACTTCTAAATGCATGTCATATTAGTTCATTTTCACATCGCTATAAATAGAAATACCCAAGACTAGGCAATTCACAAAGGAAAATGGTTTAATTGACTCACAGTTTTGCATGGCTGGGGAGCCCTCAGGAAGCTTACAACCATGGCAGAAGGGGGAAGCAGGCATGTCAAAAAACTAAATATTATGTTCACCACTTGGGTAAAAGGTTCATTTTTTTTCCAGTCCTGCTGCCTATCTCTTCTATGGATTCTAAACCAGGATTAGTCTGAATTGTGCCTGAGAATCAGTTTGCTCTCATGAGAAAAGTAGTTCTTTTGTTTTTTAAATAAAGTTCATATAAATTGCTGCTTCTGTTTTATGTCACTATTCAGAACAATTCATGTATGAAAGGACATTTCACATTAGCCTTGCAAAGAATAACCCAATTTTACATAAACTAGTTACATAAAGGGTTATAGTTATAATAAAAACTCATTGCCAGGAATGCCATAGTGAATACCTCTACTTTGCACATGCTGTCATTTCTATGTTCCTAGTGCCTAGCATAGCAGACAGCAGGACCCTGAAATGTTGGTTTTATTGAATTATTTCACAACGTCACAACATAGGACTTGTGGTAGTAGAGTTTGAATAAAGAAACAATTTCCTAACGTTGCCAAACTTTACAGAACTCTTGACCTTCATAAAGGAGAAAAGTCCTAAACTGAAAGAGTTTTAAAACTATAAAACTCTAAAACATACTTAACTCTAGTATCACGCATAAAACAGGATTAGGAAATAGTAAAGGAAAGCTCACCAAGCACATAAATCTGCTATGCACTCAACTGGATTTCTCATTAAACATGAAAACTGAATTCCTCTTTTCTCATTTTTTTCTATCTTTGCTTCTAAATGCTGACTGATTACTTTTAGATAAAGTATGTTTTCATAGCTATATGTTAACACACACACACACACACACACACACACACACACACACACACCCTGCAATACTGACAGCAGAAAATTCATGCTTCCATGGTTTTAATAGCTCAACCAATACCTTCCTTTCAATTTTATGTGAGATAGTGCTGCACCCTTCTTCTATATCATTAAGCGCTAATTGCCCAATTACAGTGCTTTGGGACACTGCTAAAATTGTGCCTGAGGCTTTTAAGCAAATTCAGCTTTAAAGCAAATGATCCTAGTAGTCAAAATTATTTACTAAACACAGCACAGTTTCTTCTAGATAGATTATTTAAGGCCTGTTACGCTTGCTAGATTCTTATAGTACAAAATACTTGGGTACTTAGTGAAACTGTTGCCTCTTTTCATAAAGCCGCCTTTTTATGCACCAAAATGTAAAAGGGGTATTATGTATTTGGGTAGAGAGGACTCATGCAAATACTCTTTACCTGAAAAACAGTTTTCTTTTTCTTAGTCTATTTTGAAGAAGGAATAAAAAGTTGTTCTGCATCAAAGCATTATTTGTAAATATTGAGTTAAAAGGTTTATTTTTTAAAATACTCTCTTTTTGTTCGAATATATATAGCCACGTAAACTATAAGGAATTTGAGTGTATTCTAACTCATTCCATTATTTGGGCATACCCTTTTTAAAATTTCTGTTTGGGAAATTTTATCAAACCTTTGCATTACTGACAACAAATAATAACCATTGTGGACTGTGTTAGGCGTTTCTCCATTTTCTCACATACTTCTCATTAGTCTTCTCAACAGCTCTCATCTATTCTGAACTTCGTTTTACAGAAGAGGAAATTGAAACTTTGGATGGGTAAATAACCTACCTAGGATCACACTGCTGATAAGTGGCAGAAGAATATTAAGTATAGCTTAAAAAACTGGAAACCATGGTACAAATTATAATATTTCCAGAAGACAGAAATGAAAAAGAAAGTACCAAATACTAAAATACAGATCTTAACAATACACTGAAAAAAAAAACCTGAATATAACATGTTAAAAAATTTGGAACATGTTTTTAATAAAATACTTTGTAAACCCTGTAGGGAATTCTTTTAAAAATTAGTCCCTAATTTATCCTTTATAATAATCTGGGTTTTCAGATATCAGGTTGGCTTAAGGGTCCATCTTCACTATTTGGAACTACGTCCATATAACACATGAAAAGTGGGCCATCCTTTACTATATATAATTCATACATTTCACCACTCTCTGTCTTTACAGTCAATGAAGACTGTGGTTGTCTTTATTGTATCAATAACTTATAATGATATCTACGTCACACCAAGTGTTCGGTCATTCTTGTATTGCTATGAAGAAATTTATAAGAAAAAAGGTTTAATTGACTCATGGTTCTATAGGCTATACATGAAGCATAGCAGCATCTGCTTCTGTTAGGTCTCAGGAATCTTCCAATTATGGTGGAAGGCAAAAGGGGAACAGAGCACATAATATGGCAGAAGCAGGAGCAAGAAAGGGAGAGAGTGGCGAAGGGAGGTCCCACACACTTTTAAATGACAGACCTTGTGAGAACTCAATATCGCAAAGACAGCACCCAGCCAAGAAGGATTCATCCCCATTATTCAAACACCTCCCACCAGGCCCCACCTCCAGCACTGGGAGTTACAATTCAACATGGGATTTGGAAGTAGGGGCATGATGTCCAAACTGTATTAATCTATAATGTCCTTTTATGCCTTCCTCTGATCTTTTAGAATCTGTAGCCAAACTGTACACATAATTATGCAGTTCAAATGTAACATAGAAATATTATTGACTTTTATCATTAACAGTTTTTCCTTTGGAGAAATTTTTCTAAAGCCTATAATTTTTTTTTATAGTATAGAGAAAATCCAAAAGGAGGGAAATTTACTCAAAAGAATCAGCCAAGTAACCAAAGAAACAACAAAACAAATTCTTAGAAAGAAAACTAAACAAAAACAAAAAAACAAACAACAAAAAACTTTACATCATCAGTGTGGTTTCAGACTTGCTTTACACAGAGTAGAGCAGGCAAACAAAAAATATTTGTTAAACCAAATTAAATGGGCTATTTCTTGTGTCAAGCACATTGCTTTGCAGTAATCTTTGACACTTTTGCAAGTTGGAATCGCTTGCAAAATCACTTTTACAAGTTGGATTCTCTGGAAAGGAGACTCAAATGGCAAGCAATGCACAGGAGGTTTACTAGGAAGTCTTCCAGGGCTGGGCAGAGGGAGAAGCTGATTAGCAATGCAGTGTCACCCAAGATTTCAGCCAACACCATGAGGGGCTTTGAGGCTGAGTTGGCCCTTCCAGTTTGTGTCCTGTTATGAAGAGAGGCTTCAGGTCTCTGTAATCTGTCATTGATTAGTCACTGAATATTGGCTGCTTCCTTTCCTCCCTGGGAAGGTGGCCTGACCATGGAGAAGGCAGCTTTCTTCATGGATGGAAAATTCTGTAGAGGGCTGACCACAGAGATAGCACTAACTCCAGCAGCTGATGAAATAAGTCTTGATATCCTGATGTGGTATCCGAGAGAAGTAG
Organism: Ateles fusciceps; assembly: GCA_036589455.1. Classification (NCBI taxonomy): domain Eukaryota; kingdom Metazoa; phylum Chordata; class Mammalia; order Primates; family Atelidae; genus Ateles; species Ateles fusciceps. The sequence goes on along the minus strand of JAZHEH010001606.1, from coordinate 7,596,233 downwards.
CACTGTATTCATATTCACTACCAACACTGGCTGGTGAGGGAAATGAAACAAAAATAACAACAAGGAATCTTTTCACTATGCTGTTCCATTCCGATACTCCATCTTTCAAACTTGAATTCTGTTAAATGACAGACATGTGTGCGTGTGTGTGTGTGTGTGTGTGTGTGTGTTTTCTTTTGTTATTCTCAACTCACAGGTAGACTTGTGAGCTCTGACTTGGCTAATCATTTTAACAATTTCCTATTCATTATCTTACATAGCAGGGAGCCTTTTTGGACCATCAAGCCCACAAATTTACAATTGCACATTAATCAGTGGAATATAATTGCTAATTGCTGCCTCTAGGCTTGGGACACACTATAAATGCCAGGATATACACAGTTAGCCCCAAAGTTTGCTTAGGAGTCTTTGCCCATTCAACAAGAAAATGAGCATTACAGTAACTGAGAAAATGAACACCTTGGGTCTCTTGCTAGCAATGGTTAGAAACTCTTATCATTGAATTGCCCCGCTTTGTTTCTTATTTTCTCCCACAAGTATTGCTTGGAAAGAAGCTGTTTGGTACACACAGAATTTTAGCTTGTTTGGGTTGAGGAAGGTGAACTGCAAGGTGAAGAAGTGTTAAGTCCTAATGCCTTGCAGACTTAGCACTCAGACTTTTTTATTAAAGTTTTTTTCACTAGGTGGAGCAGAGAGGTGGAGAGGGAAGAACTTTACCTGGGAGTTCTGGAAATCACCTAAAAGTATATATATAATTTTGGCTATATATACATCCATACATTTTTCTTTCTTTATTTTTCTGGAGGAGATCGTCCATAGCTACCATTAGATACTCAAAGTGATCTATAAACCAAACGTTTAGAAATGACTATATTAAAAATAAAACAACTTGTTTATTTTCTGATTTTAAGCTATCATCTCTCTATGCCTAAACATGTATTTGGATAATTCACAAGCACCTTATTCCACTTTTTAACAAGTAATACATAACAGGTGAACCTTATCACTATTTTCTCTATTTCTGTAAGTCATATCACATTCATTTAAATTGTTCAGTTTAGAAATGGAGGCATTAGTCCCTTCTCTTCTTCTTTATTTTCCACATCTGAGATCCATGTGATGACATGGCTGGAAGACAAAGTATCTTTCATTGTATAAATCTTACTTACCTTGGTGGCCTTTTGGAATATCACTGCTCAGAATGTTTTATGAAGGCCTAGTCAATGATAAAATGGTTTTCAGACGGGGTAATTATAAAGGGAGAGTAGTAGAAAATGTTTCTTTTATCAGGATAGAAGGAAAGAGCCAGTGAGATCTGGTTTACGAGAAAATGCTCAATTTTTTTTTAGGTGAATGGATTAGATGGCCTTTCACAGACCAGTTTCAATTTTGCTGTGTTAGCTGTAGCATGGTGATTAGGAAGGGGGAGGTATATGTTTTGGAAGCAACCACAGGTGGGCTGGGTTTGAGAGGCCAATAATCTTTGACGTAATTACGTGAACTCTGCTCAGTAGCAATGCTTCATATTTAGTCAGACAAAAGGGCCCATTCAAATTCACAAGTTTTGGAAAACACAAATGCCAAATGAGCAAAGAAAAGGTATAACATGAAAGCACAGACTTTGTCCCTAGTAAAGTTAGATAGAATTTCCCAGTGTCTTATGAAATTTGTTACACATTTCTGAGCAGGAAATTGTTCTGCTAAGTCCTCTTTTTCTATTTCCCATGTATCCTTACAATAGATTTATTCTTTTTTTTTTTTTTTTTTTTTTTTGAGATGGAGTTTTGCTCTTGTTGCCCAGGCTGGAGTGCAATGGCACAATCTTGGCTCACTACAACCTCTGCCTCCCAGTTTCAAGCGATTCTCCTGCCTCAACCTCCTGAGTAGCTGGGATTACAAGGCATGCACCACCATGCCCGGCTAATTTTGTATTTTTAGTAGAGATGGGGTTTTGCCATGTTGGACAGGCTGGTTTCGAACTCCTGACCTCAAGTGATCCACCCGCCTCGGCCTCCCGAAGTGCTGGGATTACAGGCATTAGCCACCACGCCCAGCTAATAGATTTATTCTTGTAGGCAATTTGTGTATCTCCTCTTTAGAACTCACAAGAGTCTGGCCTGCTGGATTAGTAAAACTTCCCTACCTAAAAGGAAACATTTCCCTGCCAATGATCTTATAGGCATTCACTGATGCCTGGAATAGCAACAATATACAAAGCCTTTTATTCAACAAGGAAGGAATGGAGAATAAGGAAGGGAAAGAAGAAAGTCAACTAATGTTTGCTGTGCATCTATCATGGCTCTGGCACTATGCTAAGCCCCATATTTAGATTACCTATTTGTGCACTTGATTCTACTTTCCAAGGTAGTTATACTTATCCCAGAAGAAAAAGAAAACAAAAAACTAATGCCCAATGAGTTTACGCATCTTGCCCAAAGTCAGTCACTTTTTTCCTTAGGGGCTATTGTTATCACTATGACAGTGGTACTGTGACCCAGGATGATTCACTTAAATGTTTGGTACTAAGGGAAGCCCTTTACCTCTATTCTTTTGTTTAGATTTGGACCAGGAGGGAAGAGAGTAGATCTAGCTATGAAGGAGAGAGAAAGTTTGATGTGGGACTGGTTATTTAACAATTTCTTTCAGCTCCAAGTCAACTCTCTTATGCTCTACTGTTTGATACTGCTGTGGGGCCCCGCAAAAGAGATTTTCCAGACTCCTTTGTCTAGGTGGTTCTTTTATAGAGCCTGCCAATAGGGGTACCATAGAGAGACGGGAAAGTGGGTGCAGGGGAGAAGGGACATTATCCTTTTGCCTGTTCTTATACTGTAGGACCAGAAATAGTGTTGCCCCTAGCAGCAATTGTTGGCTGCAACATCTGATTACTTTCAGTACTTTGAGAACCAATGTCTTCATACTCCCCTCATAGGAGCCACCTGTAGGCAATAGTGTGCTCCCTCCTCAGAAGCCTGAAAACCAACTGCATGGGGCTCCTGGTCCAAGCTCATAGATTGTTATAGCCCTGCCTCTTCCCTTTCTTCTAGCCTTAGAGTGGCAGCAGCTTCCTCCCTGGGCTATTCTTTCAGTCATACAATGCCCTTTGCACCCAGTTCCTTGTATGAAACCCTCTGTTTTTGAAATGTTATGATGGTTTTTGTTTTCTTGACCAGAAATTAATGGTGTGTGTTTGTATGATTAACATGGGGAATAGATAGACAGTTGGGAGTATCAAAGGCTTGAGAAAAATAAAAGTCTTTAATCTGGTCCAGGAAACTGCTGGCTGCATCAGTGGATTATTAGAAGAGGAGTTGTCTTGACAGAGACCCTTGGAAGAAAATGTCTGAATTTCACGTCATCCACAATAAGAGCATTTCTTTTTTTTTTTTTTAAGAAAGAAAAGAAAAAAGAGAAAGAGAGAAAGAAGGAAGAAGAAGAGAATGAAAGAAAGAGAAGAGCATTTCTTAATGCATGAAGGCATGAGATCTAGAAAGAGGCTCTGGATATTATGTCCCTTTAAAGTAAATGCAAAAGGTCACACACAGTATCTTAGTCCATTTATGTAAGTATAACAAAATACCTTAGACTGGGTAATTTATAAAACAGAGAGACTTATTTTATCCCAGTTCTGGAGCCTGGGAAGTCCAAGATCAAGACTCCAGCATCATGTCTGGTGAGGGCTACTCTCTGCTTCTAGGAGGGCACCTTGATACTGCATCCTCTGGAGGGGGGAAACACTGCATTATCACATGGCAGATGGGATGGAAGGGCAAAATGGGGTGTGAATTTCCTCCATCAAGCCCTTTTATTAGGGCATCTACTCTCATTCATGAGGGCAGAGCCCTCATGACTCAATCACCCCCTAAAGGTCACACCTCTTACTAATGTTGGATTGGTAATTAAGTTTCAACATGAATTTTAGAGGAGTCAAAAACATTTAAATCACAGCACAAAAAAAGCAGCTTTCCGTATTATAGCATCTTTTTACTATGTCAGGTGCTAAAGAGAATTACTTGCAATTTAATCCCTTTCACTAGAGACACAAGAGCAATCTTCCCTTGCGTGTCCAATGTCTTTTTCAACTTCCTAGAGTTTGGGATGAGATGGTGTGCAAGTTTGATCCTCCCCCTACCACAGACTGCCTGTGTTTCCTTTCTACTCAAATGTCAGTGAATGCTTTCAACTGTTTTCTAAGAGAAAAATTACCTATTTATCAAAATGAGTTAACTGTAGCTTGCTGACAAACAGTATTCCATTTTCAGGAGCAGCTGTCAGACTTTTAAAACATTAAAATCCCCTCAAAAACATTTCAGGAAATACAGCCAAAACCTTATAAGTGACTTTCTAAAATCTGTTCTGCTCAGATGTATTCAAGATAATTAATTGGCATAGTACTTTTCATGTTCTGAGTATGTTTTTTTTAAGTTAATAATTGTGTTTCAGATGTTTTCATAGATACATTACCTTAAATTTAACAAATTGACAGCACATGCAGTGATAAAAATAAAAATGACCATGGTACAATGGAGACCTACAATCTGTCCAAAGATGATGAAACCTTTTTCCATGCTGGCACAGGGGAAGTCACAATTATTTACACCGCATCTATGTTTAGCATTCTCCTTCACCCTCGTCTCCAAACATGCTCTCCCATAGAGCTCTTCTGGGGTTCACTAGATAGAATGGCCAAAAGGCTCATGTGTTAGAGTCAAAAGGCCCCTAAGTCCTAAACAATTTGAAATAGTAAAAGTCTAGAATTCTATCTAAATCTCAGTTTTCTGAAATGTACTACATATAACCTTGTCCCATGGTTTCTCAACAGAAACAAGATTTTCAAAGCAAAACAAATTGGGATAGTTAGGCCTAGTATTCTCTTTCCTAGAGATTTAGCTTGCAAAACACAAGTTAAAGTCTCTGAGAATTCCTGCAGTAAAAAAACTGGTTAAAGTTTGTGGAAGATAGTAACTTCCAAATTTGTATGGTCATAAAGCCTCTCTAATCCTTTATATTTTGTATGATCAACACCCCAAACTAATACTCGTTGGGACACATTTTTGGTAATACTGTAAATGAATAAAAGGAAGAAGGTAAAGATATTTAAAGGTCCTTCAGCAAAAGAGGAAAGCCTAGAGAAGGTGAGATTCTAATAAATATTTACTTTCTGAAAAAGATACAGTATTTTATATCAGCTAGGTGTCTCTGTTGAAAAATGATAGAAAAATAGTTTCAAAGTGGTTTAAAGCAAAAATGAGAATTTCACATTTCACATTGAAAAATTCAGGGTAGACTTCATTTCAGACACTGCTAAATTCTGAAATAAATGAATATTTTACTTCCAGTCCTACCATTATTCTCAGAATCCTTGTATAGTCTCTGGAAACCCATCTTATCCATATGTGGCAGTATGATAGCTGTAGAGTCTTCAATCGTTTATATTTTCAGGATCTAGTGTAGTGGGAAAAAAGTCCCTCTCTTTGCTGGAGTTGGTGGTAGAGACACATTCAAATTGAGTACATTTCCCTGGTCTATTTTTATATTGTGTTAACAGGAAAAAAAATCCAAAATATTTTCAGAAGTTATATGTGCTTACTTGAACATCAGGAAAAGGGGGATAAGCTTGATGGACTGGATTCCCACACTTTATTTGAACAAATTGGAAAGAGATCCTGATTAGAAGCCATCGTTGCTTTGATCCAGAGAAAAGCAATCTGTTTCTCTGGATAACCCACCAATGGAGAATTGTGTTAATCCGAGTTATCTAGAGAAACAGAACTAATAGCATATATACATACATATGAGAAGATATATTATGGGAATTGGCCAATATGATGATGAAGGCTGAGAAATCCTACAATATGCCAACTGCTGGAGAACCAGAAAAGGCTGTAGAATAATTCAGTGTGAGCCCAAAATTCCAAGAACAAGGCATTCCTATATCAGATGGCAGGAGAAGATAGATGTCCCAACTGAAGGAGAAAATAATTTGCTGTTCCTTCATCTTTTTTTTCTCTCTGGATCCTTAGGGGATTGGATAATGCTCACCCACATCGGAGAGAGGATCTTCTTAACTTAGTCTATTGATTGAAATGCTGATCTCTTTTAGAAATACTAATCTCTTTAGAAATACTATCTCTTTAGAAATACTCTTAGAGACAAACCTGGAAATAACGTTTTACCAGTTGTCTGGGCATCCCTTTAACCCATTCAAATTGACACATAAAATTAATTATCACAAGTAGAAAGGAAAGCAGAAGCTCTTAGAGGAAAAACTATATGACCATCAAATGCCTTAATATGGCCTTAGTGATTTGCATTAACAGGAGCCCCCAGAGCCACAAAAAGAAAAGGATGAAGATAGCGAAGGAAGAAGGGAAGCCCATGGTTGACATTTACTGAAGGTCCTTCCTTTGGCTTCTGTGATTTCTCCTCTTTGCAGCATCTATTTCCTGACAATTCTCTATCACTTGGTGAGGTGTTCCAGTTCTTCACCTTGCCAGTCTTCCTTTCTCGTCCTTATCTCCAAGAATATCTATCTTTCTCTGCAAAGGAGCACATAGCTCCTGACCTGTGGCTTGGGTTTGGAGTCTCCTTTTTTCTGGTGTATGGTGAGAAATGGAATGGAAATTATTGTTTACTGTAAATTGAAAAGATATTTTCCTGGCAATGCAAGATGGCAGTCTGAGAAATTTCCCTTCTCCCCACCTATGTGAATACTTTATATTGTATTGAAGTTCAATCTGTGTGTGTGTGTGTGTGTGTGTGTGTGTGTGTGTGTGTGTGTGTGTATCTTGATTTTATGCGTTGTTTTGTTTCCCAAAGTGCCTCATAGACTGGCTTCTCCCATCCTCCTATCCTCCTCTCTCACCACTCCCTTACTTACACTTTCTGCTCCATCAATGCAAACCTGCAGTTCCCCATGCATTCTCTTACTATGTAACACTGTCTTTGGTTGCGGTTCCCTAAATATAGCCTGTGACAATAATTTATTGAGGGAGTGCTCTTAGGAGAAACCTGGAAAGGACTGAGAGAAGCAGGAAAGAAAAGAGAAAGACATCAGGCAAACATGTGGGTTCAACTGACCCTGTGGGGAGCTCTGGAACATGAAGCACATCATAAAGTTTTTCTGTCTTAAGTAATCAGACTAGCCTTTTATTTCTCCATATCATTCAGTCATTGGCTGTGGATTATTTTTGAAAAAGGCATAGCCTCCCAGGCATTCTTAGGTAAGGCACCTCTCATAAGCTGAGAACAAGTCTCAGGAGCAGAGTGCAGTTGTTAACAATCAATACTCAGAGCAACTGGAAGATCTACTACAACTATCCTAAGTGGTTGATAACATAATTCACTCCCTGAAAATTCCTCAGCCCTTCCTCATGCTTTATTGCTTAAAAACTGACCTATACGGTGGTTTTCAAACCTTAGTGTGCATCAGAATCACAATTGCCTTGAGAGTTTGTTAAAACTCAAATTGCTTACTCTTGCCCTCAGAGCTTCTGATTCAGTAGTCGTAAGACTGGGCCTAAAAGTTTATACTTCTTTCTTTCCTTTGGTGTAATTTTTATTTCTTAAAAATTTTCATTAATTTTTAAACATTATTTTAAAACACTTTTGTAGGTACACTGTTGGTGTATATATTTATGGGATGCATAAAATGTTTTGATACAGGCATGCAATGTGAAATAATCACATCATGAATAATGGGGTATCCATTCCTTCAAGCATTTATTTTTTGGTTTACAAACAATGCAGTTATACTCTAAGTAATTTTAAAATGCACAACTAAGTTATCGACTATAGTCACTCTATTGTGTTATTAAACAGGAGATCTTATTCATTATTTCTACTTTTGTTGTACCAATTAACTATCTCCACCTCCCACCCAACCCTCCATTACCTTTCCAGCCTCTGGTAACTATCTTTCTATACTCTATGTCCATGAGTTCAATTGATTTGATTTTTAGATCTCACAATAAGTGAGAACAGGCAATGTTTGTCTTTCTGTGCCTTGCTTATTTCACTTAACATAATTATCTTCAATATTGTTCCTTCAATGTTGTTGCAAATGACTAGATCTCATTCTTTTTTGGTGGCTAAATAGGAGTCCATTGTGCATATGTACCACATTTTCTTTATGCATTCATCTGTTGATGGACACTTAGGTTGCTTCCAAATCTTAGTTATTTTAACAGTGCTGCAACAAATATAGCAGTGCAGATAACTATTTGATATAATGATTTCCTTTCTTTTGGGTATATACCCAGCAGTGGGATTCCTGGATCATATGGCAGCTCAGTTTTTAGTTTCCTGAGCAGCCTCCCAACTGTTCTCCAGAGTGGTTGAACTAATTTACATTCCCACCAATAGTGTACAAGGGTTTCCTTTTGTCCACATCCTCACCAGCATTTGTTATTGCCTGTCTTTTGAATATAAGCCATTTTAACTGGAGTGAGATGATATTTCATTATAGTTTTAATTTGCATTTCTCTGATGATCAATGATATTGAGCACCTTTTCATATACCTGATTACCGTTTGTATGTCTTCTTTTGAGAAATGTCTATTCAAATATTTTGCTCATTCCTTAATCAGATTCTTAGTTTTTTTTCCCTATATAGTTGATTTAGCTCCTTATATATTCTGGCTATTAATCCCTTGTCAGAGGGGTAGTTTGCAAATATTTTTTCCCATTCTGTGCGTTATCTTTTCATTTACTTTATTGTGTTTTTTGCTGTGCAAAAGCTTTTTAACTTGATGTGATCCCATTTGTCCATGTGTGTTTTGGTTGCTTGAGTTTGTGGCGTATTGCTGAAGAAATCTTTGTCCAGACCAGTGTCCTGAAGATTTTCTGCAACGTTTTCTTGTATTACTATTATAATGTCTTAGATTTAAGTCTTTAATCCATGTTTAGATTTTTCTATATGGTAAAAGATAGAGGCCTTGTTTTATTCTTTTGCATATGGATGGATATGCAAAACTGGATGGATATCCAGTTTACCAATAACATATATTGAAGAGACTGTCTTTTCCCCCATTGTAAGTTATTGCCACCTTTGTCGAAAATGAGTTACCTGCAGGTGTGTGAATTTGTTTCTGGGTTCCCTATTCTGCTCCATTGGTCTATGTGTCTGTTTTTATGCCAGTACCATGCTGTTTTAGTTACTATATTTCTATAGTATGATTTGAAGTTAGGCAGTATGATTCCTCCAGTTTTGTTCTTTTTGCTCATGACAGCATGGCTATTCTGGGTCTTTTTTGTCTCCATACAAATTTTAGGATGGTTTTTTCTATTTCTACAAAGAATGTCTGGTAATTGGATAGGGATTGCATTGAATCTGTATGTTACTTTGGATGGTATGGACATTTTAATGATATTAATTCTTTAAATCCATGAACCTGCAATATTTTTCCATTTTTGGTGTCCTCTTCAACTTATTTAATCAGTGTCTTATAGTTTTATTATAGATATCTTTTACTTCTTTAGCTAATTACTAGCTATTTAATTTTATGTGTGGCTATTGTAAATGGGATTTCTTTTTAATTCTTTTTTCAGATTGTTCACTGTTGACATATAAAAATGCTACAATTTCTGTGTGTTAATTTTATATCTTGCAACTTTACTGAATTTATTTCTCACTTCTAATAGTTTTCTTGTGGAGTCTTTAGGTTGTTCCAACTATGAGATCATATCATCAGCAGACAAGGATAATGCCCTTTGTATCTATCTCTTTCCTGATTGTTCTTGCTAGGACTTCCAGTACTATGTTGAATAACAGTATTGAAAGTGGGTATCCTTTTTGTGTTCCAGATTTTAGAAGAAAGGCTTTTATATTTTCCCTTCAGTACTAGCTGTGGGTCTGTCACATGTGGCTTTTATTAAGTTGAGGTACGTTTCTTCTATCCCCAGTTTTTTGAGGGTTTTTATCATAAAGAAATGTTGAATTTTATTTGTTTGTTCTGTATGAATTGAAATAATCATATAATTATATTCTTCATTCTGTTGTTATGATGCATCATGTTGATTGATTTACATGTATTGAACCATCCTTGGATCCCAGGGATAAATCCCACTTGGTCATGATAAATGATCTTTCTAATGTATTGTTGAATTTTGTTTGCCAGTATTTTGTTGAGAATTTTTGCATCAATATTTATCAGAAATGTTGGCCTGTATTTTTTTTAAATGTATCTTTGTCTGGTTTTTGTTTCAGAGTAATACTGGCCTGGTAGAGTGAGTTTTTAAGTACCCTTCCTCCTCTATTTTTCAGAATAATTCAAGTAGGATTGGCATTAGTTCATCTTTAAATGTTTGGTAAAATTCAGCAGTGAAGACTTCAGGTCCTGGGCTTTTCTTTACTAGAAGACTTTTGCTGATGTCTTCAATCTTGTTACTTGTTATTGATCTATTCAGGTTTTCGATTTCTTCCTGGTTCAGTCTTGGTAGGCTGTGTGTGTCAAATAATTTGTCTTCTTCTAAATTGCCCAATTTATTGGCATTTATTTGTTCATAGTAGCCACTAATGAACCTTTGAATTTCTGCAGTAAGAGTTGTAATGTCTCCTTTTTCATTTCTGATTTTATTTATTTGGATCTTCTCTCTTTTTCTCTTAGTCTGGCTAAGGGTTGGTAAATTTTGTTTAACTTTTTAAAAAACAATTTGTTTTGTTTCATTAATCTTTCATTTCATTTCCTTCACTTCAAATTTATTTGTTCTTATTATTCTAGTTCCCTAATACGTGTGGTTAGATTATTTGAAGTTTTTGCCCTTTTATTTTTTGATGTAGGCACTTACAGCTATAAACTTCCCTCTTAGTACTACTTTTGCTGTATCCCACAGGTTTTGATATGTTGTGTTTCCATTATTATTTATTTCAATAAATTTTGTAATTGCCTTCCTAATTTTTTTATTGACCTACTGGTTGTTCAGGAGCATATTGTTTAATTTCCATGTGTTTGTATAGTTTCCAAAATTCCTCTTGTTATTAATTTCTAGTTTTATTCCATTGTGGTCAGAGAAAATGTTTGATATTATTTAAATTTTTTGAATGTTTTAAGACTTGTTTTGTTACCTAACATATGGTTAATCCTTGAGAATGATCCAAGTGCTGAGGAAAAAATGTGTATTTTGCAGCTATTGGATGAAAAATTCTGTAAATATGTATTGGATTCATTTGGTCTACAGTGCAGATTAAGTGTGATGCTTGTTGATCTCTCTCTGGAAGATCTGTCCGATGTTGAAAGTGAGATGTTGGTATCTCTAGCTATTATTGTATTGAGGCCCATCTCTTTCATTAGCTCTAATAGTATTGGCTTTAGTTCCAGTGTTGAGTGCATTTATATTTAAAGTTGTTATATTCTCTTGCTGAATTGACCCCTTTATCATTATATAGCTACCTTCTTTGCCTCGTCTTATAGTTTTTGTCTTGAAATAGATTTTGTGTGATGTTAAGTACAGCAATTCCTACTCTTTTTTTTTGTTTCCATTGGCATTGAATATCTTTTTCCATCTCTTTATTTTCAGTTTATGTGTGCCTTTATAGGTGAATATGTTTCTTGTAGGTAACAGATAGATGGGTCTTGCTGTTTCATTCATTCAGCCAGTATGTCTGAATGTCTTTTTACTGGACACTTTAGTCCATTACATTTAGTATTATTATTGATAAGTAGGACTTACTCCCACCTTTTTATTATTTGTTTTCTGGTTATTTTGTGGTCCTCTCTTCCTTTTTTTCTTTCCCCCCCTGTCTTCTTTTTAGTGAAGGTGATTTTCTCTTTAAATACAATATGGTTCTTGCTTTTTTGTGTGTCTCTATTGTATTTTGGTTTGTGGTTACTATGAGGTTTGCAAATATTGTCTTATAATTTATTTTTAACTGATAACAACTAACTATTTGTATAAACAAACAAGCAAAATGAAAAGTGATAAAATCCTACACCTTAACTTCATCCTTCTACTTTTTAATTTTTCTCATTTCTATTTAAATCTTATTGTACTATGTCTCAAAAAGTTGTTGTAGTTATTAATTTTAATTGGTTTATTGTTTAGTTTTTCTACTTAGAATAAGAGATGTTTACACACCACAGTTACAGTAATAATATTCTGTATCTTTCTGTGTACTTACTATTACCAGTGAGTTTTGTACCTCAATGAGGAATAATTTATCCCTCATTAATTTTTGTTTCTTTTTGGTTTAAGTATTTCCTTTAATATTTTTTGTAGAATGGGTCTCGTATTGATGAAATCCCCCAACTTTTGTCTGGGAAAGTCTTGTTTCTCCTTTATGTTTGAGACATATTTTCATTGAATTCTAGGTTAAAAGGCTTTTTTTTTTCTTCAGCACTTTAAATATGTTATGTCACTCTCTCCTGCCCTGTAACATTTCTTCTGAAGAGTCTACTGCTAGACATATTGAGGCCCTAGTTTATGTTATTTGTTTCTTTTCTCTTGCTGCTTTTAGAATCATTTCTTTATTCTTAACTTTTGGGGTTTGGATTATTAAATATCCTGAGATAGTCTTCTTTGGGTTAAATCTGCTTGGTGTTCTATAACCTTTTTGTACCTGGATATGGATATCTTTCTCTAGATTTTGGAAGTCCTGAATTTTTATTCCTTCATATAAACTTCCTACTCTAGTTCCTTTCTCTACCTCCTCTTTAAGGTCAATAACTCTTAGATTTGCCCTTTTGAGGCTATTCTCTAGATCCTGTAGGCTTGCTTCATTGTTTTTTATTCTTTCTTCTTTTGTCTCCTCTGACTGTGTATTTATAAATAGTCTGTTTTCAGGCTAATTCTTTCTTTTGCTTGATGAATTTTGCTATTAAAGGATGCTGATGCATCCTTCAGTGTGCCAACTGCATTTTCAGCTCCAGAATTTCTTCTTGATTTCTTTTAATTATTTCAGTCTCTTTGTTAACTTTATCTAATCGAAATCTAAACTTCCTCTGTGTGTTGTCTTGAATTTCTTTGAGTTTCCTCAATGCTGCTGTTTTAAATTCTCTTTCTGAAAGGTCACTTGTCTCTGTTTCTCTAGGACTGATCTCTGGTGCCTAATTTAGTTCATTCGGTGAGGTCATGTTTTGCTGGATGGTGTTGATGCTAGTAGATGTTGTTGGGTGTCTGGGCACTGAAGAGTTAGGTACTTATTGTTGTCTTCACTGTCTGAGCTTATATGTAGCCATCCTTCTTGGGAAGGCTTTCCAGATATTTGAAAGGACTTGGGTGTTGTGATCTAAGCCGTATATGCATTAGGGGGCACCTCAAGCCCAGTAACACTGTAGTTCTTGCATACTCATAGATGTACCACCTTGATGATCTTGAACAAGATCCAGGAGAATTCTCTAGATTACCAAGCAGAGATTCTTGTTATCGTCCCTTGCTTTCTCCTAAACATACTGAAACACACAGTCTGTTTTAAGACACCCGGAGCAGAGATGGAGTGACACAAGCACCTCTGTAACCACCATCATTATGATTGCACTGGGTCAGACCTGAAGCCACCACAGCACTGGGTCACACCCAAGTCCTGCTGTAACCACTCCCTGGCTCCTGCCTATCTCTGCTGAAGGCCCTGGGGCTCTAAAATCCAGCAGTGGCAAAGCCAGCTAGGTCTGTGTCCTTCCCTTCAGGTCAGTGAGTTCCCCTAGACCCTGGGTGGGTCCTGAAGTATCATCTGTTAGTCAGGGACTAGAGTCAAAAACCTTAGAAGTCTACCTGGTATTCCCTGTATTGCAGCTGAATTGGTACTCAAACTATAAGATGCTGTTCTTCCCACTGTCCACTTGCCTTTCCAAAGGCATAAAGGCCTCACCTCATAGCCATCATCACCTCTGGCCATGCAGGATACTACTAGACTACCACCAATGTTACCTTAATGCCCAAGGTCTCTTAAGTCAGCTTGTGAATGCTGTCTGACCTAGGACTCACCCTTCAGGGAGGTGGGCCTTTTTCTGGCCCAGGGAAGGTCCAGAAATATCATCAAAGAATGAAGTCCTGAAATTGGGTACACTAAGAGTCCCCTTGGTGCTCTACCCCGTTTGTGGCCATGTTAGTACCTAAGGTGCAAGACAAAGTCCCCTTTACTTTTCCCTCTGGTTTTCTCAAGCATAAGGAAAGGAATTTTTCCCTATAGCCACCACAGCTGGTAATGTGCTGAGTCTCATCTGAAACCAGCAAGTCTCAGAGGCTTACCAAGACCTTTGATGCTATACCTGGGTATTGCTGCTTGTTATTCAGGTCTCAAGGGCTCTTCAGTTAGCAGGTGATGAATGCTTCCATAACTGGGTCATTTCCTTCAAGACAGTCACTTCTCTTCTGGCCCAAGGTATATCTAGAAGTATTGTCCGGGAGCTAGGGTCTGGAACAGAGATCCCATGACTTTGACCAGTGTCCTATCCTGCTGTGGCTGAGTTGGTAACCCAGATGCAAGGCAAAGTTTTTCCTTTTGTTTCCTCTCCTCTCCTTAAGTAGAAGAAAAGGGCCTCTTTTGGACCCATAGGCTGTTCAATCTGGGAATTGGGGAGAGGTGATGCCAGCACTCTCTTGGCTGTCCCAGCTGGTGTCTCAGTATGTCATATGTCCCCTCAGTTCATTGTCTCTGGGCCTGGTTCAGCCCTAGGACCCACCTACAAGTTGCTGTCCTTATGGCCTAGACTACCTTTCAAGTTTACTTAGAGACAAAAGGCTTTTGCCCCTCAGTGGGGAAGTTTGTGGGCACTCAAGTTTGGGCTGCTGGGATCAGCAATTCTCCGCTGGCAAGGGGTGGTTTAAAGGCTCCATCTATGTGTGGGTGTCTGCTGAGTTTGATTTGCTTTTCCTTTCTGTTCTAATAAGAGAGGACTGAGTTCAGTGCCTCACAGTTTCTAAATTCTCCCTCCTCCAATGCCCAGACATGCTCTTTGCACCATGCTGTGCTGTCTGTGGTGGGAGAGGGGGTGGCATCCCACAATTCAGGACTGGTTTTACTGTCTCTTCCTTGCCTCTTTCTGAGATGTGAAGTTAAAACCAGGTACTGTGAGTGCTCACCTGATTTTTGGTTCTTATGAAGGTATTTTCCTGTGTAGATAGTTGTTAACTTGATATCCTTGCTTGGGGGGGGCCACTGGTGTAGCTTTCTACTCTTTCATCTTGTTCCACCTCCTAATTTATATTTCTAACAAGTTCTTAGGTCATGTTGATGCTGATGGTCTGAAGATCACACTTTTTGAGACTCGGCGATATAACAAATTTCACCCATCCCTCATGACTCAACTGATCCATCATCTTCTTCAGAAAAGCTTTCTATCCAATCATATTCCCCCTCATTTTCTCCCATCTTGGGCGAGTGCCTTTTTTGTTTCACTTAACACCTCATGCACTTATCATATTACATTTGAGAGCCTTTGTTCCAGGTGTTAGGAAGGTGGTAGGTAGAGGTATATGAGTATCCATCAGTAGAGTGAAAAAAAAAATACATGCTTAGACTCCCAAGGAAAAGCTTGGAACACATTTCCCATAAAAATAAATTCTGTCTTGTTATTTTGTAAATACTTGAAGACAGCACCCTGTCTTATTCGTCTTAGTACTCCTGACTCTTAGAACTGCACCTGGTGCATTGTAGGAGTCAGATAAATGTTTGTTGACTTAAACAATATCAATCTTGTTTCGGATTGGTTTTATGGGAAAGTATGTTTAACTCACATGAGTCGAATATTTACATAAGTTAAAATATGTTTAACTTATAGGAAAATATGACAACATACAAATAAACTTTGTGGGAGTATAAGTTATTTTTTTATTGAGGGTTGCTTTCTCTAGCATACTATCTTTGTCTCTTAATGTATGTAGGAAGGCATTAAACTGACTTTTCATACAGACACGCAAATGAGTCGTTTCAAAAATAAGCACCGTTTCTGGTCCAACACTTACTTAATTTATGAACCTAAAATTTGCTTTTGGAAAAAAACATCTCATAACATGATGATGACTTGAAGTTTAAGAAAACTGGCACAGAGTTAGGAAAAATGTAAACTTTGTGGCAACACTGCAAAGAACAAAATTTAAGCAGCATTTGTTGTCAGTAGCTGTTAAATGTAAGCATTCACCATAGCAGACAGTCTTCCTTTAGAATACACAGTCAGTGACAGAAGATAACAAATAGATGTTGTTGCCAGTGAGAGTATGAGTGTTCTCTCCACAAGAAACATGAAAATTGGGGAAAAAATTAGCAAAAGGCCACTGTGGAAAATTGGCTAAGGAGTATATAATGTAATTACTATTCAGGTATGTATTCCTCAAAGCCATTGACATAGCTCTCTTATTAGCTAATATTTAAAATTTTGTTTTAAGGAAATGGTACATCTGTAAAGTATCAGAGGCAAGAGGGTCTGGAGTGCTTGCCATTAAATGTCTTTGCTAATTGGACACGCCAGCCACTGTTACATTAGTCTGCAGTCTTACCTGACAGGCTATACAAATCGAGTTAACTGAACATCTGAAATTAATGTGTTTACTTTTAGAAACACGAAAGTCTGATTCAATTAGCCTGGGAAGTCATGGAGCCAACAGAATTTAATGTTGGAGGTTTACTTTTTTCTTTCTTTTTTAAAAAAATGTGTACCCCACTGTTTACAGAACCCAGATTAATGAGGAGATGTATTTTCTTTTCCTTAGAGGCTGAAAAGTTAAAAAATTGGATGAAAATTATGAAGATAGTCTGACATGATATATTGAGAACTCTGAATGATGCCTAGGGATGTAGAAGAGAAGAAAAACACTTGAGTAAGTAAACAAAGTTTATGAGACTTGTTTATGCCAGGAAAGCAAGATGAATATTTCTGACTAAAAGTTAATTAACTATTTTGCCTCAGCGAGCCAATTTGTCGTCTTAAACTTTGATTCATTAACTACAAGCTGAGACGATTGCTTATTCCTTAGTGTACTTGTAGATTGAGTTTGTGTTAAATGGTGCTGTGAGATATTGTCTTTTCTTCCCAACTGAAACTAACCGAAAAGGATATTATAAAGAAAGTAAGACGTTTTAAGTGGCAGTAAGTAGATGGGTATTCTTTAGAGCAAAGCCTAAGAACTATATGGCTTAATTGCAAAGCTAATCAACCCTTATTAAATAAAACAAGGGTAAATCCAGTATTTTTGAGTCTGTACATTTAATGGGGCATGAAAGTTGACGAGTTGGCAATTCTGAAGTTTTAAGACTTGTGAACTTATGCGTGGTTCCCCTTCAGGGTTTTTCACTTGGTGACTGTAACCTTGTCAAGATATTGGCTTTATCATTGTATGTTTTGTGAAAGCCCATTTGTTGGATAAGGAACTTCTATGAGCTCACAAATGGGCAAATGAAAGCAAAGAATTTAGGGGGAAGAGTATCAACTAGACTCCTAGTATATTGATTTTTAAGATTTTAATCATAGCTAAAGAAGGTATGTGAAAAGTCAGAATATATGCATCTTTTAAAAAAAAGTCACACTTGTACATGACTAAATCTATATCATAGGACATACTTGTAAACATTCATGTAACTTAGGTAAGTTGTGTCTATAAACTTTGATATGAATAGAAAAGAGGAAACACTATTCTTCATAAGGAGTGATTGCTTTTTTCCATAGCACACAACATGAAACCTTCTGTCTTGCACCTGCTCTCTGATTCTACAGTGACAGACAAAAAGCCCTGTCTCTCTGTGAGAATTCTTCTCATTAGTGCAGATACTAGAGCCCCTTCAATATTGGCTAGACTATGAGTTTCATGAGAGTAAGATGTGTGTTGATAGCTGTACCTAGTACCTAGAACAATGTTTATTGAATGAATAAAGCAACGCCTGAACAAATGATGAATGTACCAGGACATTTTGAAATATACTGAGAAGGTTTAGTTTTGTTTAGTGAAATGAATAATGAATTAAACCTGAGTTTTCTGCAAGAGTCTGGACTAAGCAGGAAGTTTATGGTCAATGAATTACAATCTTTGTTCTTCTACTTATTATGTAACTTTGGGTAATCTGTTTAGTAAAAGGTGAAAGATTTATACAATCTGAAGAGAAACCAGATTATTGGTAATCTATTTAATCTCTCTAATCTCAATTTTCTTATTCACAAATTAGGGTTAATAATGATAATACCTTTCTCATAGGCTTACTGTGAGGAATAAAAAAGATAATGTTTGTAAAGTGCTTAGCAGAGTGCCTGCTACTTGGCTGTAAGAAGTTGTGAAGCTGCCATCTGCCATGAGGTGATTAATCCTAACATGAAATTTGTCTCAAAAGAGAGTCAGAAAATACCAGCATCTATAGTTGAGGCTTTAGAAAGGCAGAAAAATTTAACTAGTAGAAATTTGTAAAACAACTTTTCCATTTTCAAAAATTTCAGCCTGTGATATATACTGGTAATGAGTTACATTCATGCCTGCTGTCTTTTCTAAAAAAGAAACACAAAAGTTGTACAAGTTGGATATGTCTCATAATATATGCAGGCATGTATGACATTAGAAAAAATAGCAAGAACATCAATGAAAATGAACACAGCCATTATATAGATTAAATGTCCAAAAGTTATAAAATTATCAGAAGTATAATCACAATGGTGAAATAGAGTTTTATTTAAGAGATCCCGAGATGTTTTAGGATAGCATGTATATGTGTGGTGGGGTGTGGGGGAGGCACTGAGACTTTGGAGGATGGGTAGCTAAAGACTTTTTGTTGAGCATACTGAAAAAAATGGAGCTTGGACCCTGATTAATATAATATGATAGGAATACTCTTTGCCAGTTACAAATCAACTTCCCATGTTACCACAGTGAATGAGAATGCAATCTTATATGGAATTTGCTTTTAATCCTTGTAACATGACAGCAGACTTGCTATCTTTGGTCTGTAAGGTGTACCTATATGTTCTTCTCTATGGAGGGAGAAAGGGGAGGTTGTCCTTTATTTCTTCCAGCTGGGTTATCCCCATGGGTGGATTCCCTAGCCACTACATCATCCACATGAAAGGGTCATGATAGACTGCTATTGCTTAGGGTAGTTGTGGAGGTTGTTTAGTGGAATTTACTCCTCTCAGCCAATAGAAAATATGCATGTGTGCATGCACACACACACACACACACACACACACACATTGCTGAAAAAGTTTCAATCAACAATTTTCAAAAAATGGTGGTAAGAAACACATAACTTAAAATTGACCATTTTCACCATTTTAAGTGTGCAATTCAGTGGTGTTAAGTATCTTCACATTGTTTTGCAACAGATCTCCAGAACTTTTTATCTTATAAAACCGCACCTCTGAACCCAATGAGCAACTCCCTATTTTTCCCTCCCCCTCCAGTTCCTGGAAACTACTATTCTACTTTTAGTTTCCATGAACTGGATTCCTTTAAATACCTCATATAAATGGAATCATACAGTATCTAGCTTCTGGGACTGGCCTATTTCATTTAGCCTAATGTCCTCAAGGTTCACCTATGTCATAGTATGTAATAGGATTTCCTTCTTTTTTAAGGCCAATAATATTCGATTGTATGTATATACCATATTTTCTTTATCCATTTATTTGTTGACGGACATTGGTTTGCATCTATTGGCTACTGTAGAAAATGCTGCAAAGAATGTATGTGTGTACATATCTTTGAAACCATGTCTAAGCAACTCTTTATTCAATATTCCTGGTGAATAAATTCAAACCAGAATGGAATGGGGAATATCATGAAAAATGTCATCAATGTTTGTTTTAATCTAGTGAATTCCTTTCTATTAACTACCAAAGAGTGTGGGGCCTTACTGCCCAAACATCTGTGTGATCCCTAAATGAATGTTTATAATGCAGAAATGTCTTCTCTTTGTTTCTCATACCATCTACACCCATTTTCCTGTATCTCAGCTCATATTAATTATTTTGGTACTTCTAAAGTTCCTACTTTATCTCCGCCTTTTCCTGGGGTTTGATCTTTTCTTTTGTATCAGGCAAGTTCATGGCATTCTCTTATATTTTTGTGATTTTCAATATCCCATGAGTGTTCTAATACTCTACATGTATCACTCCTCTACATGTTTATACTCTTTTGAGTCATAGGTGTGGAGATAAGAAGGAAAAAAGTAGTTGGAGTCGGGGAGTAATCTTTACTCTGGTTACAGTGGGCTCTTTTGTCTTCAGGTGCCTAAATAGAGAAGTAATGAGTGAATGAATGACTAAATGACATCTCGTCTTGTTGAGTTTCTGTTAATCTGACTTGTAAATTGGATGGCTAATATTAGAAAAGTATGGGAAAATGTTGTTTATCAAAAGAGACCTGTAATTCAAGAGTTGGTACCCATATCCTTGTCTTGATTTTATACAAGACAAAAAGGTTGAAGCAGCAATGTCTGTTTGTCTATGTAGAGTCAGGATTAGGAGTTTCTTCTGCACCAGGAAGGATGTGGCAGGGCCAGTGACTAAGGCAATGGAAGTCAGCCTGGCAAGGAAGCTCAGCTAGGTACTATATAAGTCATCACTATTAAGGGTCACAGTGTATGACAAAAGGCAACAGAGAAAGAACAAAGAATAAGAGGCCAGGACAAATAGATGTGTACCAAGAGAGGTGAAAAATTAGGCAAGATGTTTGGATATCAGGAATGGGACACAAACAGCAAAAACTGAGACATGTGTAGAGTTCAAGTATTAATAACATTGATAGTACTATTGAGAATTACATTTATTCATTTGTTAATTTATACCACATACTGTTAAGTACTTTTCATACATTATGTCATTCAATCCTTACTATAACCCTATGAGGTAAGTTCTACACTTACCTTAATTTTACAAACAAGGAAACAAAGTCTCAGAGAGGTCAGATAACCTATAACCTTTTCAGATTCAATAATGGCTTCTAGTGTAGGAATACATCAGTTGGACTAGGGAATCAGGGATAAGTAAAATGTCACTTAGCCCTCTATAATGAGCCTTGCAATGCATTTCCTGGTGTGTAACAGGTATCATTTATCATTTGATCAAGATTCAGTCAATGACTTTGTTTGCATAAATGAGATTTCAACCTAATTTCCTGAAAATCTGGTGGTTCCTTTTACATAATTGAAAAGGAGTATAGGAGTGAAAATCCTAAGTTTCAAATTTTTGAGACTCTGTTTTCAAACATGTTCCCAAATGTAGTACCATGCTTATCAAAATTATCTTAAATTGTTGTTTTAAAATATTTTCACTTTAGAGAGTGATACTAGTTTTAACTGTTGTACTTTTAAGAATTAAAAACATCTACCTTCTAAGCCAGGTTTTTAAAAAAGTTTTACTATATCATATCTGGCATATAAGTTTTGAAAAATGAGACATTAGGACAGTGATCCAAGACTTTAAAAGTTAAAAAAGAATCTCACCCTGGAGGGAGGAACTGCAAGACTGAGAATGTGGAAGGGAAACGGTTTCGTGGGTTGGAAAGAATGTTGAATTTGGTACCAGAAGATGCAGGTTGATTTTTGTTTCCTGCTAACTCCAAACCTGAAACTGAAAATGGTAATACCACATTTTCAGAGTTATTGTGTAATTTAAATGAAATAATGTTATACAAAATATACTTTATAAAATGTAAATTTAGTAAAACAAATGGCAGGCATTTATTGTTGCAATTGAATTACTAATGTTGAAGCTATGTAAATAAACCTTCAATAGAACTTTTATTTTTAATACATAATAATGTTTCTATCAATTTGAAGAATCAGAGAAGTAGGTGGTGCAAATAAGCGTAGCTTAAAATAGGAATTGTTAGTTGGTGAAGATGGGCCAAGAAAGACATCATGCCTTCTCTTGGAGACAAAGACTTAATTACAAATTCCCACCTGGACTTCCCATTGTGGGAACTTCAAGTTTCATGAATAACTTCCAAGACCCACAAGAGGGAGCTCATGCACTTCTTACGCACTACTGGTTAGCTTTTTAATATCTTATTCAAAACAGGCAGAGGTTTGGGAGGTGAGGTGTGATTAAGGGAAATGAACTCCTTCAAGAAAAATCACTGGGGAATACAAAGTTAACTCTTTTAGTGTGTTTGAAAGTGTCTGAGAAAATTTTGGCTAGAATCCCTATTAACCAGATCCCTTAAAGGAAAAGGAACCGCTGCAATCAATCATTTCCAGATTAATCTTTGTGGTTTAACATCCATTCGATATATTCTCTTCCTAGAAAAGAGCATTGAGAGATAATTATCCAGTAATGTCATCCAACTCTACTTAGCCCAGGCTGCTTTGTGAGATAGTTAGAAATATCACAGTTTAGGCAGTTGTGATTACAGTCGAATTCAGTTAATCATCCAGAGATCAAGAACGGACAAGAGGTATATGCCCACAAATTTAAAAACATGCATATTATCTGATGTAATTTTGTCGATTGTCAGAGACTAAGAAACCTCTGTGTGTGTGTGTGTGTGTGTGTGTGTGTGTGTGTGTGTGTGTGTGTGTGTGAGTGACTGAACAGGTATATGGTGGGGGAGTTGGGATGGGTAGCATGCAGCATGACACAATGGCAGAGGAGAGGTCCTCAGTTTTGATGTTATTCATTTTATGATGTGGCATACTTCTAAGGTCTATGATCATGATCCAAAAGGAGATGTCTAAAAAGTAGTAATGCATCTGCATGTAAAGCAACACAGTCAATGGAAGAGACAAATTTTGGCTACCAGTATTTTATTGTACATATTATATTACCGTTGAAAAGTAGGTAAAATTATAAATCCAGTCAATGTATTGTGTAAGTGTTAATTATTTCATGGAATGCTTATTTTCCAGAAAAGCTTTTTGTAAGTTGAGTTGTTACATAAAATAGAATTTTCTCATTAAATTTTATAATAAAATTGAAAATGCATTTCAATGTATACATTTTTGGCTCAATTCATATTAAATCACTAAGGCAACACATCTTTTAGAAGCAAATAATAAAGGAAAATAAGGGTTGTTTTTGACCAACCATTAACAAGGACATATTTTGCTATTAGTAAATCACTAATGAAACAAACCACAAAATGCCAATTCATAGGGTTGAAGTTTTAGTTAAATAAAATGCAATGAGTTCAAGTTTGTTACCAGGAGAGGACAATCGGCTAACTCCCAAAAGGTCTGCACAAGGGAGTATTCACTATTGCCTATGAAATCAGAACCTGGGTTGGTCAACCCTTTCAAAATGTATTAATCTTTCAGGGAATGATAAATATATGAATTAAAATACAATGAGAAATATACCTTGAATTTTGAAACCAGTATGACCATTGAATTATTTTGTAATAGGAAAAGCTCCCAGGTATGTTTAATAAAATTGTTTTATATCTATACAGTCAGAATAAAAGGACTGATTTGGTTAGCTTAAAGGGTTTTTGCCCCCAGTCCCACCCCCAGCTAAGTGATTTGAGAGACTGTTTTCTACTGCAGGGATATATTTTCACATGGGATAGGAATATTTAATTCCTGGGGGCCAACATCCTCTTCTTTGGATGCTGTTTAGTTGGCCTTGGGTTATGGTAGACAGTAGACACAGCTCTTGCTCTCAACTGATTTCCAGTATAGTGTGAGCAGACAGTAAACAGTTAGTGAGCTAAATGTAATGGTGAGAGTAGATCACATAAGAAAAGGGCGTTTCATGCAACTTGTGTAGTGGGGGACGGGTCAAGGAATACCTTCAAAAGAAACAATGTGAACCAATTTCATTTTTATCTGGAAAATTGTACAGGATCAATAGATATCTGTCTTCAAGGATGTTTCAAACCCAGTTGGCAGTAAGTTCCATATTCCATCTGATTGAGGGTGTGAACAATTATTTAACTACTTGGGCAAGATCAGATTATTTGGAATTCATGAGATCTTTCTCTTAATATTATTCAGTAATTCACCTCAACAGCATTTGTTGAACATGGCCTCCTGACAGTTGGATGTGGTTCATATTTTGGCTTGAACTGGCTTTTGTTGATGTAGTGATGGTAATCAGCTTACTATACAGTCACTATTTTGTGGATTACTTTAATATGGATAGGTATTATTAGTTTGGTTAATGGTTTACCAAGGGAACCTGTTAATCAGGAGGCAAAAGAATATGTGATTAAAAATGTAAGCGAATTACAAAAACACTTTTCTTTAAGTGCCCTATCAAACATATGTAATAAGATTTGAATTAACAATATATTTGTCTGCAAATATGCTCCCCCACAAGCTCCACCAAGGACATTATCACCATCCATTCATTTGCCCAGGCCAAAATCCTAGGAGATATTTATTATTCTTCTTCGTCCTACATAATTTATATCTAACCGCTCAGCAAATCCTGTCGGCTATAACTCCAAAATATGTCTCAAATCCTTCCACATCTTCTGATCTCTATTGCTAAAACTTTGGTCCGAGCCACCATCAGTTTCCACCGAGACTTCTGCAACCAGTTGGTATCTTTTCTTCCAGTGTCCCCTCGCCCCACATCCCCTGTCCTGATGCACTTACATACCATAGGTAGAAGGATCCTACATAATTTCACTCCATTCTGTTCAGAATAAAATCCAATCTTTACCTTGGCCTGTAAGACCTCATCTAGATGTGGGCCCTGCTAAATCTCAGACCTCCCTTCCCACCACTCACAGCAGCCACCCTAATCTGTAGGGTGTACTAGAGTGCTCTGTAGATTTACATCAAGTCTAATTGGATCTATAATGTTTTTGAAGTTTGTAATTTCCATGCTGATCTTGTTACTTTTACTGGGACTTATTTCTTCATGTATATTTGAATTACTTTCTAATGCCCTTTAATTTCAGTCTGAAAAAACTCCAAATGTCCCTTAGGACATTTAATTTCAGGCTGAAATTAAAGTCTAAATTTAATGTCTGACTTCAGGCACAATTTTGAATGATTGTTTTCTTGAGCATGGACTTTTCTTTCTTATTTCTTTGCATTTCTCATAATTTGTTGAAAGTTCAACATTATAAATAATCTAATGTAAGAATTCTGAAAGTCAGGTTTCACCTCTCCCAAGGTTTTTTGTTATTGTTGTTATTGTTTGTTGTAGTGTAATTGCCTAGCAGGTTTTTCTTGCTCACTGCAGAGACAAAAATCAGTCCAATGAGGCTATGGCGTTGCAGTAGAGAGTTTAATTGACATATTGTGGGCCCATATGGGAGAACTGGAGTTATAACTCAAATTAGTCTCTCTGAAGGATTGGAGTTTAAAGTTTTTATGGACAATTCGATGGGCAGGGGACTAAGGAATGGGTGCTGCTTAGTGTTTAAGGAACAAAATTATGGAATTGTGTAAAACAGAATGGTTTCTACTGATTGGTTGAGGGGCGTTTAACTATAGGGGTATGGAAAATGTTCCTCCTGTGCTGGTTCAACCTTTAGGTGGCCATACAGGATCAGTAGAGCATTAAGTCGTGAGTCTGGGTAGGGTCATTCTGAAAGATATGTCAAAAAAACCAATCTTAGGTTTTTCCAATGGTGATACTATCTATAGGAACAATTCAGAAAGTCACAAATCTTGTGCTTGCTGGTCACATGACCTCTGAGCAGTGAGACATTATAGAAACTGTACCTATTTTATCAGAATTCAAGCCACTCTTATAATCCAAACATTGTAGGCTTTTGCTAGTTTTACAAAGGTAGTTTAGTTTTGGGAAAGCCTATTATCATCTTTGCTTTAAGGTAAAACTGTAAACTAAATTCCTCCCAAGGTTAGCTTGGTCTATGCCGAGGAATGACAAAGAACGGCTTGGAGGTCAGAAGCAAGATGGAATCAATTATGTCCAATTTCCCTTACTGTCATAATTCTGCAAAGGCAATTTCAGTAGTAGCAGTTCTTCTGCATGTGTCTGACTTCTCTAAATTGCTTCTTTAAAGTCTGTATTCTTTGTCATGTGTGAACCTGAAGTCTCTGCTTCGTTAGGTTAGTTATGAGTTAATAATTGGAAATAAATTTTTTTGAGTTCCTGAAACCAGTAAGTCTCTCAGTCTTTGCCAAGTGGCTCTATGCGCAGTTTAGGACATGAATTTAACACCCAGTTAAACTGTTGATATCTTGTCTAATCCACATTTGCTGCTTGCATACAACCTCTTGAACAGCCTCTGCATGTCTTTCCTGACTGAGCATAGGCAAAACTGTCACAGCTCTGGACATGCATGTGGACTTCTAGATCGCCAGGTACATGTCAGCCCTTTCAAAATCCCTATGGAGATTTTATTCCCCAGCTTTTTCCTTTTTAAGCTTTTTGGCTAATCTCTTATTTGTCTCAACTGTTATCAACTGCCTTTGGCAGCTGCAAAGTTAATCAGCTGCCTGAAATTGTGTTCAGTAACACCTTCTCACCTGGGGGAAAAAGAGCCTTTTGTACTGGAGGAAGTCCAAACCAGGTCCAGATAGGTCAAATAATGAAAGTTCTATGTTAATGCGGTTTTGAAAGGTTCATCTGTGTTCTATCTTTACAGTACCAAAAAAATACAGGTTGTCATTTTTTAATGCTACTGTGGAAATCAAGAGCAGGGGGATAGGATTGGGTTAAATTAAAATACCACAGATGTCACTGGTAAGCTGTTTTTCTTGAGTACATATTTCTCAAATTGCCACAAGACTTTAATGCCCAGAGTTCTGAAAAGGTGTATTTTGACACTTTTTGGTCAAACTTATTGTTTTTATGAGGAGATAATTTTTGGGGGTTCTTATTCTATTTTCACTTGACTGTTATGACGTGGCTGTTGTTGATTTCTTTATGACAATTTTAAAGCCTACTAGTTTACCAAATTCTTTTACAGTTTGAGTTACTATTGTTATTGATTCTCTAAAGGCTTTCATAATCATACCCTCTGCAAACAGAGACAGTTTTACTTCCTCTTTACGATTTTGTATGCCTTTAATTGACTTCTTTTGTTTAATTGCCTTGGTTAACACATCCCTTTCAATGTTGCATAGTAGTGGAGAGAGTGGTCAACTGTATCTTGCTTTTTGTTTTAATGGAAATGCTTCTAGGATTTTGCCTTAGTAAGATGCTGGCTTTTCATATAATTTGTCATGTGAATGAAGTATCCTTTTATTCTTATTTTGTTGAATATTTTATTAGACACTGGTGTTGAAATTTTTTAAAGGCTTTTTTAAAGCATCTCTACAGATGATTAAATTACTTTCTCCCTTAGATCTTTAAGATACTGTATTATATTAATGGTGTATCATTATTAATGATATTCAATGTTGAGCCAGTTTGCATTTCTGGATTATATTTCATTTTCTTAAAGTAGTATTGTGTTTTGTTTGCTAATATTTTAATTTGAATTTTACATCAATATCCATTCATTATATTGATCTACAATTTTATTTTTTATAGTATTTTATCAATATTTTACTTGATTTTCTGTATTTTAAATGTTTTAAAACAATTTATGTAGTATTGAGATTATGTAATTTTTGAAAGTTTGTAGAATTTTACTTTTGAGTCATCTGGGTTTGTTACTGAATGGTGGGGTAGTTCTTGGCAAACTTACTGTTTCTTCCTGAGAAAATATCCAATTTATGCCTTGTTTTTCTAAAGTGGTCAATTTTAGTAAATTCTAGCTCTTTGAGAACTTATCTGTTTGCCCTATATGTTCAAATTTAATTATGTCAAGGTTACAAAGTGACTTCTTATAAAAATGTTATGTTTAAATGATTTTTAATTACAATTTCTCATTTTAATATTTATGATTTCTTATTTTGGTTCACCTAATTATTTTTTCTAAAAATAATTATTTGAAGTCTAATTTTCTGTTCTTTGCCTTATTAATTTCTGATTTTATCTATGTGCTTCCTATCTCATGTCTTCATCTGGTTTATTTTCTTGTTTTTATTCTACCTCTGTGAGATGCAAATTTACCTCATTTACTATTATCTTTCATTTTTATTGGCCAAAGTAACAAAGGCTGTAGATTTTCTTCTAATCGTTACTTTAAATGTGTCTGGCGGATCCTCATTTGCAGTGTCTTAACTATGATATTCTGGAAAAAAAAAGTCTGTTATTTTGGTATAAAATTCTGTTTGCTCAGAGGATATTTTTTAAATAAAAATAATTTCTAGATGATAAGATGGTTTCACTTTTATTTTTTGAAAGAATTTTTCATGTTTGGGGATCTGTGAATGTTACTTTAATATTTCTATTTTATGCATCTTACTAATATCTTCTTTGTGACTTAATATATAATCTACTGTAAATGTTCCATAAGTGTTTAAAACAACAGTGTATTTTCTTTTATAAACATATAAACTTTTTTAAGAATTCATGATTATGTTGTTTATATTATTGATATCCAACCCTTCCTCTTGATATCTTTGTTAATGAGTGTGAGATATTACATTGTCCTATTATTAATGTGTTTGTATTTATGTCTTTTTTCATGCTTTGTAAATTTTTGCTCTTTAAAGATTGGTATATTATTTAATGTTGTATAGACATTTCATCAATATTTGCATAGATATTCAATGTTATTACATTATATTTTGAATTGTGACTTTTAGTACTAAAAGTACTTTTTGCACTAAAAGTACTTTTTGCATTTAATCATTTTAATTTTGGCTTAAATTCTACTTTGTTGTTAGTATTATTATCCCTGATTTCTTATTGTTTTCATTGATTTGCTATATTATTGCCAATCTTTTAGCTTTCCAACATTATTTTGCTTTAGATATGTCTCTGGAATTTGTATACCAGTCAGCTTCTGGTCATTGAGGTTTATCTTCCAGCAGATTCCTATAAAATGTCTTATGGGTACAAATTTTTTAAAACTCTTGCAACTGAAAATCTTTTTTCTGTGGCTTGACACTTGAAGGATATAACATATTTTATTCATACTTTTATACCTTGAGTTTGTTGAAAATACCTTTCCATTATTACCTTGCTTTGTATGTTGCTTTTGGGAAATATGATGACAGTCTAATTCATGGTCTCTTTTGTAAGTATTTGATCATTCTTTTAAAATGGGGGTCGTAAGATATTTTATTTATATTTAAATTTATAGTTTTACTAGAATATGTCTTAGAATTTATGATTGTAGGCCAGTATTCCTTTGTCATCAATGAGTCCTTGCAATATGTAGAATCAGGTATTTAAAAGATATATTAATAAACTTCTTAAGAACAGTTGTAGGTATCTAGAAGAATTGAGTAAGAAGGGTAGAGAGTTCCTATATATTTTCTCTTACCCCTCTTTTCCCCTCTTCTCACAGCTTTCTATTATTAATATATTGTTTTAGTGTGATATATTTGTCACAGTTGATAAACCCATGATGACATATTATTATTAACTAAAGTTCATAGTTTACAATAGAATTAACTTTTTGTGTTCTGGTTATCAATGGGTTTTGACAAATGTGTATTATGTAACCACCACTACAGTAACACACAGAATAGTTTAATTGCCCTCAAAATGCTCTGAGCTCCACTGGCTCATCCCTCCAACTTCCAAACCGTAGCAACTACAAATCTACTTACTGTGTGTATAGTTTTGTCAGAGTCAGGTATTTTATTTTTAATTATTAGAAATTGTTCTTTCATTATAGTTAAAACATTAGTTTTGTTACATTGTTTATTTTTCTTCATCAGAAACTTCAGCTGTGTATATATTATTTCTTCTTTGCCTGCCTTTCATTTTCTCTTATTAAAAATAAGTAATATTTGCTTCTTTATTTTTTATTCTCTTCGCCATTTTTCTCCTATTCTTCAATGTGCCCTATGATGTTTTCATTTAAATCTGTCCTTCCTTGGACACAGGATAATTTACACATTTTTCTAATGTAATTTTTTCTTTTTATTTTCTGAGCAAAATCAACTCTTGTTTTTATTGCTTTCTCTTTTTTTTTTTTTTTTTGTCAGTTTCTGCTCTTAGTTTTTGAATTTCTGATTTCTCTCCTATCCCCCAGTTCTTATTTGAATATATTTAATTCAGTTTGAAGTGTTTTATTACACGTCTCTTCTTCAGCATTTTGGGGAAAAGAATAAGAAACATTTATCAACTAACATTTTAATTCTCATTTTCCGTTTTATTTATTGTAGTAGTTTTATAGATAAGGACTTTTTTGTGTGCTTCTAAATTAAGATAACAAAGCTAAGAGTGTGAGTAGCATACATGATTTCTATTTCAAGATATCACTCTCTACCTGTAGGAAAGTTGATTTATTTTATTTTATTTTATTTTTAATTGGACATTTTTGAGAAAGTAGAAGTAGGAAAGAGGACATTTGATATTTATTCTACTCACAGGTCATTTGAAATCTGATATTTCTTGTCTTTTAATTGTGCTGAGGGAGTAAGTTTTATACAGCTTTATGATATTCTTATTGTTTCTTCTTTCTTTTTTGGGAATAAATGGAGAATATTGCTTTTACATGGCCACCATTGTCTTAACTGCCCAGAATTCTCATTGTATTTTAACTGATACTTTCTGCCTTGGGTTAGATTATCTGTGACATATCTTTTGAAAGGCAAGGCCCACTTCCCTTAATAAAATAAAACTTTTTCCCTGAGTGTTGTTATGAGAGGGGAAAGGCTTCACGTAGAAAGATCAGGTGGGCCACCATACCCCATTTGTGACCTTCAGAGATGATATGATTTGTCTCTGAGTCCCCACCCCAAATCTCACATCAAATTGTAATTCTCAGTGTTGCAGGAGGGTCCTGGTTGGAGGTGAGTGGATTACGGGCACGCTTTCTGTCATTTTAGCACCATCCTCCTAATGTTGCTTGTTTAAAAGTGTGTAGCACCTACCTCCTCTCCCTTCCTTCTTCTTTACCAATATAGGACACACTGGCTTCCCCCTCTCCTTTTGTCATGACTGTAAGTTTCCTGAGGCGTCCCCAGCCATGCTTCCAGTGCAGCCTACAGAACTGTGAGCCAATTAAACTTCTTTTTATTTTTTATATAAATTACCCAGTCTCAGGTTGTTATTTATAACAGTATGAGAATTGACTAATACAGAAAATTGGTAGTAGAGAGGCAAGCCATCACTGTAAAGATACCTGAAAATGTGGAAGCAGCTTTAGAGCTGGGTAATGGGCAGATGTTGAAAGATTTTGAAGGGCTCAGAAGAAGAAAGGAAGGTGAGGAAAAGTTTGAAACTTCCTAGAGACTTGTTGAATGGTTTTGACCAAAATGCTGATAGTGATATGAACAGTAAAGTCCAGGCTGAGGTCTCAGATGGACATGAGGAACTTACTAGGAACTGGAGTAAAGGTCACTCTTGCTATGCTTTAGCCAAGAAACTAGTGGCATTGTGCTCTAGGAATCTGGTGAACTTGGAACTTAAGAGAGATGACTTAGAGTATCTGGCAGAAGTAATTTCTAAGAAGCAAACCATTCAAGATGTGGCCTGGCTGCTTCTGAGAGCATAATCTCATATGTGAACAAAAGAGATTATCTGAAAGTGGTACTTATCTTTAAAAGGGAAGCCAAGCATAAAAGTTTGGAAATTTTGCAGCTCTATCATGTGATAGAAAACAAAAACCCATTTTCTGGGAAGTAATTCAAGCTGGCTATAGAAATTTGCATAAGTAAAGAGGAGCAGAATGTTAATAGCCAAGACAATAGGGAAAATGCCTCCAAGGCATTTCAGAGACCTTCACAGCAGCCCCTTCTGTCACAGGGCTTGAGGCCTAAGAGGGAAAACGGTTTCTTGGGCCAGACCCAGGGCCTTGTTGCTCTATGCAGCCTCAGGACATGGTACCCTACGTCACAGCATCTCCAGCTCCAGCTGTGGCTAAAAGGGGCCATGGTACATCTTGGGCTGTGACTTCAGAGGGTTCAAGCCCCAAGCCTTGGCAGCTTCCATGTGGTGTTTGATCTGTGGGTATACACAGGACAAGAGTTGAGGCTTCGGAGCCTCTACCTAGATTTCAGATGATGTATGCAAATGCCTGGATGTCTAGGCCGAAGTCTGCTGAAGGGGGAAGAGCCCTCATGGAGGACTTCTCCTAGGTTAGTAAAGAGAGAAAATATGGGATTGGAGCCCCCACACAGAGTCCCCACTGGGGCACTGCCTAGTGGAGCTGTGAGAAGAGGGTCACTGTCCTTCAGACCCTGTGTACCTGGAAAAGTTGCAGTCACTCAATGCCAACTCATGAAAGCAGTCATTGGGGCTGTATCCTGCAAAGCCACAGGGACAGAGCAGCCCAAGGTCTGGGGGAGACCACCCCTTGCTTCACTGTGGCCTGTTTGTGAGATACAGATTCAAATAAGATTATTTTAGAGCTTTAAGATTTACTGACTGCCCTTCTGTGTTTCAGACTTCCATGGGGCCTGCAACCCTTTGTTTTGGCTGATTTCTCCCATCTGGAAAAGGAGCATTTACCCAATGTCTGTACTCCATTATATTTTGGAAGTACTGACTTGATTTGATTTTACAGGCTCACAGGTGGAAGGGACTTGACTTGCCTCAGATGAAACTTTGGACTTGAACTTTTGAGTTAATGCTGGAATGAGTTAAATCTCAGGGAAGTATTGAGAAGGGATTATTGTATTTTGCAATGTGAGAAGAACATGAGATTTGGGAGGAGCCAGGGGCAGAATGATGCTGGCTGTTTGTCCCCACCCAGATCTCATCTTGAACTGTAATTACCAGTGTTGGAGGAGGCTCCTGGTAGGAAGCGATTGGATCACTGGGGTGTTTCTTTTGTTTTAGCACCATCCCCCTAGTGCTGCTTGTTTAACAGTGTGTAGCACCTCCCTACTTTTTCCTCTTTTTCTGCTCCAGCCATTTAGGACATGCATGGTTTCCCTTCACCTTCTGCCATAACTATAAGTTTCCTGAGGCCTCCTCAGCCATTCTTTCTGTACAGCCTACAGAACGTGAAGAAATTAAACCTCTTTTCTTTATAAATTACCCAGTCTCAGGTAGTTCTTCATAGCAATTTGAAATGGACTATTATAACAGATTAATCTTTAGTTGGGAATGTTTTGCTATTACAGTTATCCCACTTTGCGGGTCTCAAAGGGAAGAGTCTCTAGTTCCTTTTAGCAAGATTGCTGAATATCTCATCAGACCCTTGATTTAGTATGCAGGTCCTTAAAATTAGGGCTATATGTGAGCTTTAGGTAGTAATAAAATTTTCTGAAATAATATGCAAACAATTTTTTCTACCAAATGCAGTGTATGAATATTATTTGACTTGTGGGTTAAATAAAATAATTATAAAAAATCTTCTCACTGCAATTATGGAAATCTGAATATGGGATTATATTAGATATGTATGAGATGATATTTAAGAATTTCACTTGTTAATTTTATGGCAGTGCTCTTAGATATTGGAATATGGTGGAAAATGCCCTTAACTATTAAGTGGTGCATACTGAAGTATTTAGTAAAAAAAATGCCATGAGGTTTCTAATCTATTTTAGAATACTTGAACAAATATGGCAAAATGTTAATCACTGATAAATAGAAGTAATGAATGAATCATTAGCATCAGGTTTCTTGCTACTGTTCTTTCTACTTTCATGATTGTCTGAACATAATAAAAGTTTTAAAATTGTGTATTGTGTGATACTTTAGGCGGTAGGAGAAGATGCATAGCTTTCTAAAATACGTTTTTTAGCTTCTCAAGAAAAGGTGCATGAGCAAAGCAAGGGCTAGAACCACTGACTTTCCATAACACAAGTACAAGACTGGTATATTTCAGTGCGGCTGCACCAGTCTTTACATCAGGTGACATGATTTATAAGGTAGCTTGCAGCTTGCATCTACCCCTGATAAATCCTTCCTACTCAGTTTTAGATCTCTTCTGTTTGCTGCTTACTCCATTAACAAGGCCTGCTGCTACTTTCCTTCAGAACTAGTTCAAAGAAACCACTGAAAAACAGGAATTGTTCCTATGTCTACTAAGATCTGTCTCTGATTTCTGACTGAAGTGGTACAACTTTCCTCCCCTGATAACTGACTTCAAGATGTTCATCTCATATTCAAACAAAAGTACATTTGTGCCAAAAGTCTTTTATCCCACAGGTACCAATGGGATAATGGACATTGAAATAACTCAATAACATGTAATATAATAAACACTTGGCATCTGAAGGATACATTTTTTCAAGTCTTGTATTTCCTGTTAGCAGTATAACCAATGGTCTTGGTTTCACTGCACGAGGGGCTTCCCAAGATGCGGAATTTTCATTGTTAAAAATGAGAATGCTGGGACCCTACTTAGTAGGCAGTAAAATCTATGGAGTAAGTTCCATATTTGATTTTTCATTCCTAGCACCCTGAATTATGCTAGAAAAAGATTAGGTTTTTAATAAATGTATACTCAATGTAAACATAAATAATTTATTATTATGGTATAGAAATGGTATAAAATAAGAGCCAGAATTCACCCACAGACTTTTTGAAAAGGTTTCATAAATTGCAGATATTGCCTACCAATGGATATTGCTGCTAAGTGATCTGAGCTATTGTCCTCTGTGGCTATGCCCTGCCTTTCCCTATTGCTGTCTCTAAGCCTAATATATGTTCATAAAGGTTTAGGAAGAAGATTTTCTCAAAGAAGAGGTTGCTCAGTTTCAACCTTAGTTTTAATAAGAGCTTTTAACTTATTTTTTATTTAATTACATCAAGTAAATGAACACTTGCATTAAATACATTATGGAACAAGAACAATTTTTACATTTCCAATATATATTTGAGGTCACCTCAATGCATTTGACTGCTTAGTAAATACATTGTGCATTACTTCTTACTAGAGAAAAAAAAGTTAGACAAAATAGGAATCACAGAAATCCTGGATTTATTGCTGAATGATAATCTATTTACAATAGGCCTCAGATCACATTCACACTCTTTATAATCCACTTTGTTCACACAGAAGTTACTACCCAGCATCCTCATATTTGTTATCAGTATAAACAGTGGTACTGGTATGTGCCCAAGAGTGATTAAAATGAGCTTTTGGTTTTGATCCTTTCTGGGTGGCCTTATTTCCTTCTTGAATAATGATATATGCATACTTTGTAATGAGTGTGTGCTTTGCATAATGATAAGAGTAAATGAGGTACATTTCAGAATTTTGAGTTGAAACAAGAAATCTGTTTTGGATTTTGTTTTGAAATTCCCATTTGAATCCAAATAATTCAGATTTATGAACTAGTTTCTAGGAATTAGTTCTTAAATCTTATTTGAACTATAATGGTACCATATAGTACCATTATAGTTCAAGTGTGTAACATTTTACCTAGATCACAGTGCTTTCTTTCCCTTCAAGTAAGTGGATGGACATCTGTCAACACCCTGAATGCCTAAGCTGCTGATTTATGAATTATAAATCATAAATTTAAGAATCAGATTATAGGCTAAACTGTGTTCACCCCCCAAAATTCATATATTTAAGGCCTAATACCCAGTACCTCAAACTATGACTGTATTTGAGATATTAGTTTTAAAGTGGTGAGGCAGTTAGGAGGGTGGGCACTAATCCAATCTGATTAATTTAATTTAATTTAATTTTCCTTTTTCTTCTCCATCTCCTCCTCCTCCTCCTTCTCCTTCTTCCTCTACCCCCCCCCCCCCGCTCCTGCTCCTTCTTCCTCTTCTTCTTCTTTTTCTCCTCCTCCTCCTTTCTTCCTTCTTCCTTCCTCCTCCTTTTACAGCCTATGTGTAAATATATTATCCTAAGAAGTGGAGTTTTGTTATTTTCTAGTTTTTTTTTTTTTTTTTCCCACAAACAAAATGAAAAAGTTGGTGAGAAAAGTTGATGGCTGAGACTAAGGGAGTGCTTCTGTTTTGGTGTGGGTTCATCTTTTCCCTGGATGCTAATAATTCTTTGTTTTTTCAATGAGATCTGATGCCTCCTTGCTTACTTGTTTTATAAT
This sequence comes from Ateles fusciceps, assembly GCA_036589455.1. Taxonomy (NCBI): domain Eukaryota; kingdom Metazoa; phylum Chordata; class Mammalia; order Primates; family Atelidae; genus Ateles; species Ateles fusciceps. The sequence continues at coordinate 7,560,433 of JAZHEH010001606.1, read as the reverse complement.
ATTCCTTGTAGATTAGTCTTAGACTCTGCCTATGTTATTGGTTGAGGCTCAACTCTTTGTTACTCGTTTTTGATGTGTGTTTCTTCCATTAAGATCTGTATAGTTACTAACATTATGCTTTTTCACAAAGAATGACATTCTTTCTCATAAGTTTCTTTTTTTTAAATGTTGGCTATCTCACTGAAGTTGTTGGAAAGTCTATATATTTTATTCTATTTAGCAAGCACAATACCTTACTGGTGTAGGAATCAACCTGATAATTGGTTTATCTTCAATTGAGGTAAATCCTATGAAAAATCATTAAAAATTCTCAGCTCAGAGTGTTTGTTTTTGGCCATTTCATCCCCAATATTGTCTAGCTGTCAGAAATCATTTGTAAACTTTAAAGTGCGATACAGATATTAATATATAATATTGTTAATCTTATCGAACTTGAAAGACACATTCCTTTTTCTCTTTCTGCTTAAAATACTTTGATCCTTCTGCAAAACTATGAGAAAAAAAAAACATAGTGATGAATCCTAGACCAACAAGAGGACATAAATTTGTTTTGTCTATTTCTATTATATCTAGATTTCTACAGATGAATACCATAAGATAATTCCAACTTCCAAAGTTGCATGATTTCCTTGCAGCTGCAAATTCTATGCATTTTGAGGACACAGAGAAGCCTGAGCTATGATGTATCTAATCTTGTTCTTGCTTTTTAACTTATCCTTGGTGAAACATTTTAAATTTATACAAGTATAGGCTTCAAGAGCTCTGGACATTAAAGTCTAACTTGGTTTCAATATGTACATTTTTTTATCCTTATACTAGTAAAATTCACACTCAGGGTCTGCTTAATTAGCTTCATTTTTAAAAGCCTAACATAGGATCATCAAAGTAACAAGTCTCAACTGTACAACTTGGCATCTCATTAACACTTGCTTTAAAACATACGGTGCTTGCATGATCTGAGTTAATGTGGATGCCAGTAAGGTGGTGGAGGTGTGTATAGAGAGTCAAATTTTTATGCCATTTGACATGTTACTTTAAAGAAAATAGTAGTTACATTTACTGAGCACAGGATAGAGTCAGGAATGTAATAGAATCTCTAGATATAGTTTAGATAAATTACTATGTAAATTATCTACAAAAAGTTGAAACATGGTTGACATCAGTATGATAGAGCACAATCTAATTTGATGAAGGATTGTCATGTTTTGACACATTTTTTACCTTAGTAACTGTGATCTAATCAATTGCATTACCTGCAGACTACATGTAGTATTTATAGTTATAACTATTTTTCTATAGTTTCTACACAAAACTCTAGTTCTGTCTTCATGCCTTAGTTAGGGTATTTTGACAAATCGCCATCTTCAGATTTAAACAAGTTTATTGAACAGACTATATGTTTACTTAACTTGTGATATGCTTTGTTTTATGGAATAAGAAAAGAAGAAGAATGGGAAATCATTATATTGCTGTTTAAAAGTTAGGCCTGTATTAGTTAAGATTATGCTAATAAAAAATCAAAATGTTTAAGTGTTTTTATTTCACTATACATAAATACTTTTTCAATTAGTCTGGATGATAGATACTTCACCGTACTCTACAGCCTGAGGCGAATAGATGGTAGAATTACAGAATTTGGAGTTCAGAGGGACACAGAGGTCCCTTAATTTGACATGTTAACTTTACACAGGTAAAAAATTAGCCTCAGAACTGTGTCTTATATTTTGTAAAACATCAGTTTCTTTCTTTATGAAAGAGCTTCAGACAGGCCAACAAGTCTATGATGAGTAGATAGAAAGAACTGATTTGTTATGGCATTGCATTTAACATTCTGAACAAATGAAAATAGAGGCATGGTAAGAGGTAAGATATAGAGTGTATTAAGGTCCCAATGTCACAAGACATGCAGTAAAATTACTATAGGTAGTGATTTCTAAGTCCCAGAGAAAGAATTGCTATTTTCTAAATAACTGTAATTGGTTTTCAAAAATGAGACCTAGGATCTCAAGGTGTATATTCTGCACAACAGTATATTCCACCATGGATAAACATTAACTATACTCTCCTATCATGCTTTCTCATTCCTTTGTTTCATTGCTTTACCCGTTTAAAGCTCTCTAACTTCTCATAAACCTTTGAATGCTATATGACTTTTGGCATTCTTTTTAGACCAAGCACTGTTTCCATAAGAATACATGATAACATTTCAGGGTAACTCTTTAAACTACAGCAATGTTTAATGTAATCAGAATGTTGTGTTTTTTAATACAGAAATTATTCTTATGGAAAAGTTATGATTTGGGAAGTTAGAAAAATAGGCAGATGCCACATGATATCGTGATTCTTTAAGATTTATTTATGTAGTGTTAGGCAATATAGAAGCAAGGAAGGAGATCTCAGGATATACAAAAGTTCTAGTAGATTTTCAGCACTCAGATAAATGATACAGATGTAAAAAACACAAGAGTAATAACTTGAATTTTTTTTCCTTTAATTCATATAAATTTGCAGATTTTTAAAATTAATGTTATAAACAGCACATTTTGTTGTGAGAAAGTTGGGGAAATACAGAATATAATTGAATATATTTCTGTAACTATAAATATAAAGCATAAAATATGACAATGATTTGTCTTGAATATGATGACAATGATTTGTTTTGAATATGATGAAAACATGACAATGATTTATCTGGAATATGATGAAAACTTTGATGTGTAATTATTTTATTTTATCTTTTCCACCATCCCAATTTTTTTTATGTTATCTGGGATTTAGGTCCAGATTAGTGATATTTCTTTTAAGTGATTCACTTTTAGATATAATTTTGATATTTATTTTGAAGTTTAAGAACTTTATTAATACATTTGAAGTATAAGATTCATCATATTTATAATTGCAAAGAATATTTGGATTATGTTATCACCATTAATTATTTAATACTGAAATTTTTATAGTTGAATTCTTCATTTGGGTTCACCATTTAGCTAGAATATGTCTGAGCAATTTCGCAGCAACAGCATATAGCTGACACTCTCTCTGAGTTCTTGCTAGTCTAAGAGAACTTTTAGCTACTTTTGAACATGTGAGATAAATTGATTGCACATACAATTCCTGTTTCAGAATCATTTCCTCCACAAATCTTCGATGCCTGATATTTTGTGCCATAGAAGAAAAGTCTTATTCCAAGCCAATTCATTTTCTATATTTTTTTAGATAATAATTTTCTTTGATTTGCTTCAATTGTAAGCCTTTTTTAAAGTGACTTTTTAAAAAATTATGCTTCAAGTTCTGGCATACATATGCAGAACGTGCAGGTTTGTTACATAGGTATACACATACCATGCTGGTTTGCTGCACCCATCAACCTGTCGTCTACATTAGGTATTTCTCCTAATGCTATCCCTTACCTATCCACCTCCCCACTGCCAACAGGCCCCAGTGTGTGATGTTCTCCTCTTTCTGTGTCCAAGTGTTCTCATTGTGCAAATCCCCCTTATGAGTGTTGCAGTGTTTAGTTTTCTGTTTCTATGTTAGTTTGCTGAGAATGATGGTTTCCAGCTTCATCCATGTCCCTTTATGCAAAGGACATAAACTCATCCTTTTTTATGACTGCATAATATTCCATGGTGTATATATGTCGTATTTTCTTTATTCAGTCTATCATTGATGGGCATTTGGGTTGGTTCCAAGTGTTTGCTATTGTGAACAGTGCTACAATAAATGTCTTCTTTTGAGAAGTGTCCATATCTTTCACCCACTTTTTGATGGGTTTGTTTGTTTTTTTCTTGTAAATTTGTTGAAGTCCCTTGTAGATCCTTTGTCAGATGGATAGATTGCAGAAATTTTCTCTCATTCTTTAGGTTGCCTGTTCACTCTGATTATAGTTTCTTTTGCTGTGCAGAAACTCTTTAGTTTAATTAGATCCCATTTGTCAATTTTGGCTTTTGTTGCCGTTGCTTTTGGTGCTTTAGTCATGAAGTCTTTGCCCGTGCCTATGTCCTGAATGGTACTACTTTGTTTTCTTCTAGGGTTTTTATAGTTTTAGGTCTTATGTTTAAGTCTTTAATCCATCTTGAGTTAATTTTGTTTAAAGTGTAAGGAAGTGATCCAGTTTCAGCTTTCTGCATATGGCTAGCCAGTTTTCCCAACACCATTTATTAAATAGCGAATCCTTTCCCCATTGCTTGTTTTTGTCAGGTTTGTCAAAGATCAGATGGTTGTAGATGTGTGGATTATTTCTGAGGCCTCTGTTCTGGTCCATTGGTCTATATATGTGTTTTGGTACCAGTACCATGCTCTTTTGGTTACCTTAGAGTTGCAGTATAGTTTGAAGTCAGGTAGCATGATGCCTCCAGCATTGTTCTATTCCATTAGGATTGTCTTAGCTACATGGGCTCTTTTTTGGTTTCATATGAAATTTAAAGTAGTTTTTTCTAATTCTGTGAAGAAAGTAGCCTACAATAAGCCTTTTAAAATGCAATACTTTATAAAAAAAAAAAGATTTAAAACATTGTTCCCATTCACTGTATATCAAAAAATTGATATACACTTGCTTCCATATTACCAAATGTTACATGAATAAATCTTAAAGAATTCAGAATATCATGTGGCATCTATTTTTCTTCCTCCCCCAAATCATAACCTATCAATAAGAATAATTTCTGTATTAAAAATACAACATTCTTCTTACTAGTACTCGGTACTTAGTAAACTCTTTTATCTGAAGAGTCATGTCTTGCTTTATTCCAGTAAATATTGTTTTATTTTTTAATAATTGAGTATGCTGTTTTATTTTCTGCACGCATAGTTGTCTCCCAGATCTCTTCTCTTTCATCGTGGTTATTTACCTATTAATTTTGAGTTCTGGGAAAATTTCAAAAGTTTGTCTTTTAATTGTATTATCCATGTTCTTATATGTGTTGTATGTGTTATATACTGTCTCCATGTATTTATTAATTTTACAATTTTTAACTTCCATGCCATCTCTCTAATCTCATCTATTTTCATGATAGCCTACTTTGATATCAGAAAGTACAGTATTTTCTTGATTATTGAGAACATGAATTCAAATTTTTTTTTGCATTTGCCTCCTGCTTCTTGCTATTCATTGATTTTATTAAAACCATTTCTTCTCCTGGTCATTGACCCTGAAGGAAGCTCTACCCTACTGGCCTTGGCCTGACATTTTCTAAGGCTTCTCAGTCTTGGTTTCAGTTACAGTTTCCTCTACTTATTGATTTCTATATAGAATTCTGTCTCATTCAGGGTACATTTTACCAGGCAGAAAACAATTATATTTCAGACAAATGGATACAACTCTAGTTTTCACAGCTGATAAAAATTATTGCTTATTTTTATATTCTGTGGCCCCCATGTTTAAGTAGGGAGGTCTAATAAATGTCTTTGTGTTTTTCCAGCATATTATCTAGAAGTAGCCAGTATTTTCTATAGACCAATTACTCTTTACCTTTTACATTTGAGTAAAATAAACAGTTATCTGGCCTCTGACTGTCTGCCCGTTTCTCATATGCTGTAATCTTTATACTTTATAGTCCAGCCATAAAGAAACACCAACTGCTTCCCCTTAATCCAACACTCTATCATATCTCTGCCTTAAATGTACCTGGAACACTCCTGAAACTACATCTGTAAATTTTCAGATCAATGACTTTTCATCTTTTCCTAGATAGATCTACTCTTCACTAAAATAATTATCCTGTTGTTTAGTCATTGTTTGTACACTTGGAACATGAAAGGCACTTGAATGAGTGGATGGATGGGTGGATGAATGATTGAACGGAACAAGCCTGTCATAAGCACTTTGGACAAGGAAGTCAATAGATTATGTTTAACTACTGATTATAGAATGGTGTACTGTGGTCATTAGGTCGCATGGGAAAGCATCTTAGAAGCAAAGCCAACAATTGATTGCAAACCTAATGGTTATTGTTCTACTCTTTAATGAATTGATGCTGGAGATGTAAAGATTTAGTAGTTTACCAGCTAACACCTCTTTTACATCTGTCAGAGGCCTAATATCTTCAAGTCAGTATTTGATACTAGCAAGAAATATGGGACTAAAATATATTATGGACCTGTGTTGAAATTCCACATCCAATATTTATTGGTAACATGTGGGCAATATTTGAGCCTCTCTGATAATTAATTGTTTCACTGTGTTTTTAAATCTTCAAGTAGGCATAAAAATGATAGCTATATGGTACAGCTTTGAAGATTCCCTTCTCCTATGTAAAAATATAAGGAAAGTATATTCTTTTATTCATATTAATTCTTTGAGAAATTTATATTTGAACATAGACTGGTGTTATTATTTTTACAAAATTTGACTCTCAGTCAAATCTTAAAGTTGACATGTTCTTTTATAATAAATGGAAGGGATAACCTATACATTCCCTTAGCTATGATGTGTGTACATTATTCAAAGTTTACTGATCACTAAATATTTATTGGTGAAGTTTCAAATGGCCTGCCCACTTGGTGCATCATTTCATACTAATAATGAAAATAACAGCTCTCCTGTTTTATAATTTTACAGTTTTCAAAGCTCTTTCACACACAGTTAATCCTTTGATGCCAGCTGGTAATGAAATGTTTTCTAATTGTTATGCATCATTGGGCAGGGTGAGCCTGAAGGCCAAAAGCAGTTAACAGGTATTAAGTATAGCCATTTGCTTTCCTCTGAACTTTCATTGACATTCCTACAGATTACAATTCTTTAATCTGTTAAAGATTTGATTCCTTCAGTTTCTCCTATATTGATTTGTCTTTTAAATGTACCATATAGTGTCCAATTTTTAAATTTTTGTGGCTCAATGTATGGTGTTTCTTACTGTAAGTAATACAATGCAGATTGCTTAGATTTTTTTGTTTTCTCTGGAGCATATAATAATTTGTGATGGTAACAGAATAAATAAATTTACAAAATGGTTACTGGACCTGAAAACAGTTAAGAGAGACTATTTTTATACAGCCCAGTCTTATGGATACAGTATAGTTGGCCAACATGATATTGATTTGGAAATTATAAAATAAATCAATCACTGTGAATTACAAATTGAAATCCACATAGCTATGCAGGACTTTGTGGAGGCATTGAGTTCAGAGGCCTCAACCTTTCCCGTCTTATGGACCCCAGTCATACTGTCAAGAAAATTGGGTCTTATCATCATGGGGATGAAAAGTTGTTTTTGTCAAACAAGCTGAGTCGTATTTAAAGTTGAACTTTAATTATATGTATAATTTATGGTAAATAAAGTGGCATAAGATTGAGAAGCATTAATATTTTGGGCAGATTTTAGTGCTATGATTTATGCCATTTATGCCAAAAAGACAAAAATGTTATCCCACTTGAAGACTAGAAGAAGAGTGCTCAGCATACATTTCATGTTACATAAGTACAAAACAAAAAAGAGAATCAACACAAAATGTTATATATTATTTTTTCAGATCAACATAAAATAGGAGGGAACACATTCTTTACAAGTGCCATGAACACCCTACATCTTAACTAAGCTACTTCAGTGTCTAATTGGTAGTATGTATACATTGTACTTCGATGTTGTTATTTCCTCACCTCTTGTGGTACCTTGCATATTGGCCTAAACCTTAACCTTTCCCTTCCCACGTTCCTTGTATTTGACTGTGGCTCTTGCTGTGAAAGAGGCAGGGCACATTTCTCTGGTCCTTGAGTTTTGGTTTGACCAGGTGACTTGCTTTGGCCAGTAGAACAACTAAGGCATAACTGTATCAGCTCAGAGCCCATGCCATAAGTGAACTTGCTCCAACCATGCCCAACTCTGATCAGCTGATTTCCAGTGGGTCCACAAATGTATGAGCAAGCCAGTCTAACTAAATACACTATCTATCTATCTATCTATCATCTATCTGTTATCTATCTATTATCTATCTCTATCTACCTATCTACATATCTATTTCTTTATATATCTATCTAACTCCCAAACTTTGTTGTGGGTTAAAGCTTAAAATCTTTATAAATATGGGTTCCTTACAGGAAACTAAGAGGTTATTTATCCAGTACTCTCCTGTGGACTGTGAAAAGAAAGAAGGCAAAAATGTAGTACAGTAATCTAAAAGAATATAAATATACATCTTCTCTTATAAAGATAACTTCCAATGTCAAAGCAATGGGGGCTAGAGGCAAAATTTTTATTTAATATTTCAGATACTTTTGATATTGCTTCATGGTGTAGAAAGAACCTGTATACATCCCTTAAATCTCAAAATTAATTAAACTAATATTTATTGAGCATGCATTATGGGCCAGAATATATGCAAGGAAGTGGATAACTAGTGATCAACCAGACACATGATTCCTGACATCCCAGTTTGGTGGAGAACACTAATATTAATCTGTAAATGCACTAATAAATACATAATGACTAATTGTGGTAAGTGACATAAGGAAAAATACAAAATGACATGGGACTTTGTAGGATGGGGCACTCTTATCATAGAGTAGAGTCAGAAAGGGCTTTAAAATAACCTTTCAGCAAAATTTAAAAGGTAAGTAGGATTTAATCAGAATAGAAAAGTGGGCTTTGGAGAAGTCCACTGCAACCTAAGGAGTAATCCGTGCACAGGTTCAGAAGAAGGAAGACACATTTTGTGTTCTTAGCACTTAAAAAAAAAAGCCAGGGTGATTAGACAGTGTCAACTGAGAAACAGAGACCTGCAACACGGCTGGACCTACAGGCAGGGAACGTATCATCTAGGACTTTGTAGACCATGTAAATATGTGAGACTTTATCTTAAGTTCAATGGGAAGCTGTTAAAAGATTTCAAGCAGATGGAATTATGTTCCAATTAGCATTGTAAAAGATCACTCTGGATGTAGTGGGTAAAGAACCAGAGAGAGAGAAAAAATGGACATAGGAAGACTAACTGCAAGGTGGTTGCAATTGTTCAGGTGAGTGATGAAGGTGACTTAGACCAGGATGGTAAAGGAACTTTGGAAATAAACTGCAGAATTTCATGGTAAATTGGAGATTGGAAGTGCTTAAATAAACCACTGCTGTACAACAAACGACTGTAAAATTTCAATGGCATATAACCATAAACATTTATTTAGTTATCACATCTGTGAGTTGGCTGTTTATGCTGGGCTCAGCTAGCAGCTGTGCCACATGCCTTTCTTATTTGCAATTGTTACACAGTTTTACCTATCACATGGTAGGTTTCTGTTACTGTTGTGCTATTGTTGTTCGTAGTGCTATTCTTTGTCTTTTCACTGACTGTATTGTAGCTTCTTAAAAATATACTCAAACCTGTCCTTGTGATGCAGGCGCCGCCCTCTGCCGGAGCCGGCATTCGGTGGTCGTCTCTGGCGGGGGGCTGGGCTGGAAAGCCCTGTGTTTCAGTTGAGCATATGAGCGTCAAGTCCTGCTTTCTCACTAACCCCATTGCTAGGCCCCACCATTCATCCTGTCTGAGGGTCCTGGGTTTGGTGTGACTGGTTGGCGGCTGGCGGGTGGGGTTTCCAAGTGGGTGAGGGCGCTCTCGGCAGCTGGGGATGGCCGTGTCCGCACAGCCTAACCTTAGAACACATTTGTAACTCGATACAGTGTTTTCAATTTGTAGAGAATAGTTGAGTGTTCTATTAAAGTTGTGAAACCTGGGAAAGCATATATATATAAACCAGTATTTATCAACCACCCACCCGATTTTTTTTTTTTTTTTAAGACAGGTTCTCTGTTGTATAGGCTGGAGGGCAGTGGCATGATGGCACCATCACAGCCCACTGAAGCCTCAAACTCCTGGGTTCAAGAGATCTTCATACCTCACCTTCTGAGTAGCTAAGAATGCAAACACTTGCTGCCACATCCAGCTAATTAAAAATTTTTGTTTCGGTAGAAATGGGGTCTCACTACGTTGCCCAGGTTGGTCTCACACTTCACTGTTTATACACTTTTTTTTTTTTTTTTTTTTTTTTTGAGACGAAATCTTGGTCTGTCACCCAGGCTGGTCTTGGCTCACTGCAACCTCCACCTCCCAGGTTCAAACGATTGATTCTTCTGCCTCAGCCTCCCCAGTGGCTGGGACTACAGGCGTGTGCCACCATAACCAGCTAATTTCTGTCTTTTTCGTAGAGATGAGGTTTCACCATATTGGCCAGGATGGTCTCAAACTCCTGACCTTGTGATCCACCTGCCTTGGCCTCCCAAAGTGCTGGGATTACAGGCATGAGCCACTGCTCCTGGCCAATTTTTTTTTTTTAATATAGATAAGCATTGACTAAACAAATGGTAAGTCCTTAAAATATGTTTTATCTACCAAGTTTTATAAAGTAGAATAATTGTCCAGAATTTGGAATGGACAATTGAATTCTCATTGATGATTGATTGATTGATTGATTGATGCATTAATGTATTTACCCAGCCCTTTGTTAAGCAATCATTGTCTATCAGTTACTGTACTAGGTCCTGGGGATGCAGAAAATTCTGAAACCTTATCACCATTCCCAGGGAACTCAGAGTCATGTAAGGGAAAGAGATCTACAAAGGAAAATAATTATGTGCACTTCAGAGTCTAAATTATTATTAAGTACGATTTCTCAACTACTACAAAAGTCACATTTAAAATATGCTGTTGCAAAATAACTATTAAAAGTTTAGACCAATAAGTCTTAATGATGTAGTCTAAATGCATTGACGTTTGTTTACGTCTTCTCACAGGTCAGTTAGCCTCACTCCAAACTCTTGATCAATATCCTAAATTTAAATTCAGAATCTCCCCCACATGTGCCTCCTACACACAAACCTGTACCTTTACTTTGGTCCCCATATATTGCTTTTGGCCTATTTATCACCAAAGACCAATACTCAGTAAATAATGTGGAAATTAGTTTTATTCTTAACAAGGAGCTCAAAAATCAAAATACAAGAGAAGAGAAATAATCTGACAAATTCTAAGTTCCCAGATGTCTCCTAATTCCAGGTATTATATGAGTATTACGAAGATCCTTAAAGCTAATACACACATACAAAAGAGGATTTTATGAATTCTAATTAGAATTAAGAAAGAAAAATCTTTCCTATATAGATTTTATAATAAAAAAGAATGATATCCTTTATTTCCACATATTTTATAACATTAAGTACTGATACCGAAATCATACAAATACCTATTTTCAACTATTTTGTTCTAAAGATTTACAACAAAATAAAGTAAGAGAGTACCCCCTCTTTAATTTTTTTAATAAAACCCATAATATTATTCCATCTGGAAAATTACTTTATGACACCAATGAATAAATTGGGTCTACAGCATTAGCTGGCTTGTATATTAGATTATGTTAGAAAATCTTGCCAAGTGTGAGCTTGATGGTTTTCCAGGCCAAAACAGAGGGAAGGTTTACAGTAGTTATTTTTGTTATTCATACTTCAAATTCATTTGGTGACAAATATCCAAGTTACCAAAGCTAAATGAGAATTTCTATTCATGGGATAAGTGCTAAAATGATTTAAGATGTAGTAAAAAGCTGGGGTAAAATTTAAAAAGATGGCTAAGTTTTTGACCAATGTTTTTTCCATGTTTTATTTAAATATTTTGCTTTCCTGGTTTTGAAAGCCTCCCCCACCAAAAAAACAAAGAAAAGTGATTCCATGTAATTGAATTACTGTTGAAAGCAAATATTATGTTTTAAAGAAAATTATTGATCACCAAAGCTTTATCTATGTTATAATTTCTTTTTAAGAAATTTCTATGAGGAATGGGGGAAATAAATTTTATCTGCTAGGTGAAGCTTATAAAGTTAGAGAACTTTTATTAGCTGACATTCAAAGGCTTACTTTAGGCCTTTGTATGCCTGTAAGACAAAGCTGATGTAACTTAGCTGGTCACTGCACAGAGAGAGCTGCTAACTTAAAATTTGCTGTATACCTTATAAGAGTTATTTTCCTTATCAAATAATAGCTTCCTACACATCCTTTCACTAAGCTAACTGATGATGTTTGTAATGTTCAACACAATGGATATTAAGTCCTCAGCAGACATTAAAATCTTTGATCAGTTTCTTCTTGAACTCTTCTGTTCTTTTGGATCCTATACTGTAAATTCTTTCTGATTTTTCTCCAATCATCAGGCCACATGTTCTCTGCCTCCTTTCAAGCTCATCTTCTTCTATCTGTCCATTAAAGTTGACGTACCTCGAGGTTCTCCTCTTCCTCATTTCCTAAGTGACCTTCTCTACATCTGCAGTTATCTTCGTGCAGTTGATATGTATTTATAGATCACCAGGCCTGACTTTTCCTTTCAGTTCCAGGCCTGAACTTTCTCAGCATCCTTGTCATCACTTCATGGATACCTCAAAGGCATCTGAAAATAAGCATGTTCACGACCAGAATCATAAACCCTCCCCAAGATTTTGTCATCTTTCAATATCGGTGGATGTCACCACTATTCAACTTCTTCTGACCCATGTAGACCCAGCGGTCAGTCTTACATTGCCCACTTCTTCACCTCTATATTCAACTCATCACTGTGTCCTGTTGATTTAACCTCTTAGTTATCTCACAAATCCAGCCATTTCTCTACCACCAAAAATTTAGTCCAAAATAATCTATAATCCTCTTCTTGAAATGGTGTAAACAGGTGTTTTTATTCATCATTACCTATGCATTTACAGACACTCTCTTTCACATGTACACGCACACTTGTATACATTTGAAAAGTATAAATGAGATACTGTCACACACATTATGAAATGGATTATTGTTTTGTTAATAGTTTGTCTTGATGATTCCTTAGTGATTGTCAGCTTATATAGATATACATCATTATATACTAAGTGCATTGCATTCCACAGAACTAACCTGCCATGATTTATTTATCTATTCTCTGATCAACAGACATTATTGATTAAAATCATGATCGATGATTATAATGTCTGCTGAGAATTTAAAATACTGTTTATTGTGTGAAACATTACAAACACTATTGATTACCTTAGTAAGAGGATGGGTAGAAAGCTATTATTTGATAAGGGAAATACCTGTTATAAATGTATACAGCAACAGAAATTAGATTGACTTGATTTATTTACTCTTAAGAGAATACAGCAATAAATCTTTTTATATATGAATCTTTGGGCAAATGTATATTTCTATAGGCAAAATATATAGAAGTAAAATGTGTAAACCACATTTAGGCTTGTGGTTTACAAAAATGTTAAATTTTGATAGATAGTGACAAAAATGCCCTCTGAAAATGGTGTGACCTCAAACTCACACCAGCGGATTATAAAAGTGCCTTTTTCTCCATGCTGTCCTTAAAATGAATATTTTCAAACTTTACATTTTTATGTAATCTTATGAGTAAAGATACGTAACAATTTTGTTTTAGTTTCAATTTCCCTGATTACTATTAAGGTTTGGTGTAATTTATATTTTATTATAAAGTTTTCTCTATTTATTTGCATCTTTTATCAACTTTTACTACCTTTTTTCTTATTAACATGGGGACTATTTGCATTCAGTGATAATTACTACTTTGTCTCTTAAAGATTTTGCAAATATCTCTCCAAATTACTCTTTATCATCATCATTATTATTGTTGTTATTAATAATCTTTGTCAAAAAGAAGTTTTAAGATTTTTATGTAGTCAATCTGTAATTATTTTTAGTCTGTGTTTGGTATATATTTCTTAGGAAACTCTTTCCCAGTCCTCAAGATTAAAAGTCACTATTCCATTCCATGAAAACAAAAATTGTAGTTTGTTATTTAATCATTCTGTAATGTATCTTGTGTAAGGTATTCAGTAGGGTTATAATTTAATCCTAAAATGTGGGATGAGCTGGACTTATTTAATAGACCAATCTTTCTCTGCTGATTTAAATTTCCTTTTTTTCATGTATTAATACACAAACACACACACACATGCACACACTGACGTGCCTTTTTTTTTTCCAATTCTTCAAGTTGTTCCAGTGATCTATCTGTCTATTCCTGTGCTAATACTTTGTTTGCATTTTCATGTCTTTATGACATGTTTTGATATCTGTTATGGCTAGTCACCCCAATTGTCCTTCCCAAATAACTTTGTCTGGTTGCGTAAAAATCCTAATATGAATTGGTTTGGGATCGTATTTAATTTATAATTCTTTTATGAAGAATATTTGTCTCTTGAATGTTGAGCATAGTGATGCTTGGTTGTGCAATCATCATTATGTTTGAGATTCCCTGTTCATCTGTCTATGGATGACATTACTGTTTAGGTCACTACCAGTTTATGGGGAAGGTGTGGAACATGAAGCTGAGTTTGCCGCTAGTTATCTGCCAAGAATGGGGACTTCTTGTAGACACAGCTACCTGGAGCAGTGTTCTGACTATTTTGCCTCAGTGCTCATAATCCTGGATTTCACCTGGGTATAAATGCCACTGACTTCTGCAGTTCTCCAAAGATTCTCCTGATCCTTTCCCCAGAACAAATGTGATGTCCTGCATCTACTGACTCTGGCTTTGAAGGTTTTTCAACTATTACTATCTTTGCAACGATTTTCATTTTCACCTCTGTGTATTTTGAACTATGCTTTCTTATGGTTTTGATTTTCTGAGACGTAACTCCACCACTGTTTTCTCACTCAGGAATTCCTCACATTTTTTTTTTTTGTTTCCCAATAATGTCTTCAATTAAAATAAATTTTACCAAAAATATATGATATTTTTGGTAATTGTCAGTAGAATGGTGGGTAATATTTTCAGAGAGTCACTTAAAATAGTTTCTAGAATAAAGAAATTAGTAAGACCCCTCCCTGTTAGTTTCAGTAGCTGTATTTTTAAAGCAAGGATGATGACATGCTCTTTAACAGGGCCGTTTGGAGTTTAATTAAATAAGACAGATATTTATCTTATCATAAAAATACTGATGCATAAAATGCACTCTGTAAATATTAAATAACATCCTTTCCCCTTCATCTTAACAAAAACCCAACCTCATTTAAAAAAATTCCAATCCAAGGATTGGGGAAAATATTACTGGTATAGAGTAGATCATATTTTGAAAGCATCTGCAGTACCTGATTTTTCTCAGGTAAAATCTACTACCAGAAACACTGCAGGCAGAATGATAGGAAACTGAAATTTAGTAAGTATTCCAGATTGGTTTAACCCCTTGGCTATAATCTAATATAGCAGGAAAACCTCAAGAGAAAAATTATTTTAGGGTATTCCCAAGAAACAATAGTGATACTGTTTGTGCTGTCAAGCTTCTCTGTTGTGTAGCTGCTGCAGTTGCAATTCATTACCTCAATGACATCTCAGTGAAGGTAGATCCCAGAGCAGCAGTTAAGGGATCATCATAATAAAGGCCGTGAAACAACAGAGTCACCTCAATGTGATAATAGCATAGTAGCAGCTTTTAAAGCACTGGTGGTTGATTATTCTAATTTAGTTTTTAAAAGTGATCATCTGTCCTATTTTTAATCATAATCAAGGTTTTACATGAGCTTTTCAAAATAAAAATTTTACAACTACATGTAATTTTGATTTTTCAGTTTCTTGAACTCAGACTTGAATGCACATAAAAAGTGAAGGCTTATAGCAGGCATTAATATTGACATTACCAGTGAGAAATAGAGAAATTGAGTGATGGTCCCTGAATAAGAGCATAGTAAGTCAGGGTAAAGCATGGATCTATGATGGATTTTTCTGGCTTTTAGACTAGCATTTTTTTCTCTGGTCTATAATGCTGCTTTTCTTTCCCTTTTTGATGTACAAGAAGGTCATTTGCTGTGATGCTAAATATTGCACATTCGCTCCTAGCAGAGTTGGCACCCAAATCAAAACATAAATAAATAAAGTAAAAAAAAAAAGAAGGGCTGTATGTGTCTGGAAGCGTCTTCAGTGCATCTGAAATTTCAAGGATGATTTGGAGGTACCAATGACTCATGAAACAGGAATGCTAGCCAAGCCTGATGTAATATTTTATATGAAGGGCTTTTCATTTACAAAGGTCTCAGTATTTAGCAAACAGCTATCCTAAGGCATTCATTTCATCCTTCACAGACTAATGATGTGCAAATAGGCTTGGATGGACCTGAGAAGTCATTTAACATACAGCAAGTGTTTATAGCAACTGAGCTAAGTGGATAAAAAAGACCCTATTCTTTTGAAACTGCAGGGTAAGGCTTTAAGCCAGCAGCCACAGTGATCCAGCTAAGCTAACTCTGTCCAGGACTCAGCTACGGGGAACATGACCACAGGCCAACTATATTTGCTAACCACACATTAAAGTTATGAAATGTTTATTTTTGGCTTTTTCGTCTAGGGAAAGTTAAAGATCATATTTGTAACCAAATAAGCTTATGAGCCCTCCATACTTCAGGCCTTCTCTGTAACCCTAGTCTGTGCAAATAAACTCAGTTTTATCCTTTTTATAAGGGAGAAGAGATTATCATTCTTTATTGGTGAGCTACCATAAGTATTGAATTATATTCAGTTGGTAACATCAGAGTTGTTTTGAGCCGTATGCTTTTGTGAGTCTAATGTTGCGAGGACCATCTGTCTGCCTCTTGGAGACCATGGTCTTACTTGATTCTGTTGATACAGTTCTTTCTTCTTGAAAACCAGCATGTTCTTTCTTGAGAAACTGCTGATATCAGGTGTTTAAATTGTATTAGGGAACTCACCCTGTTGCAACCCACCCATGTGCCTATAATGTGGAGCACAGGTAAGCTATACAGATGTAGAACTTTGTTTCATGTAGTCCATTTGGTCCTCAAAAGAAATTTTTTCATTTTGAATTAATATTTTTCTTTCTAAAAATATTCAACATATTGGCTTTTTGTGTTCTTAGTTTTGTTCTGGACTCTACTCCTAAAGTCAATTTAAGTTGGAATATACATATGATAGAATCTCACTGTCTTAAGCTTACAGAAAAGGGAGAGAAGGGGAATGTCACTGAGAAGAATGGATTATTTTAAGTGAAATGCAATTTTACTGCATTGAAGTACATTTGGCAATGAGAATCAGGCTAACAATCTTTTTGTTGAATGAAC
Source organism: Ateles fusciceps (assembly GCA_036589455.1). Classification (NCBI taxonomy): domain Eukaryota; kingdom Metazoa; phylum Chordata; class Mammalia; order Primates; family Atelidae; genus Ateles; species Ateles fusciceps. The sequence continues at coordinate 7,543,397 of JAZHEH010001606.1, read as the reverse complement.
AAGAATGCACTGTAATTTCCTTACAACCTGGCAGCCCCACAAAAGTTATGGTGGAAAACAAAATGTCCAGAGTTTCCTAACAGCTAAGACAGCAAGGGAAAACTCTTAGAATATGTATTGCTCGCTGTTAGGTAAGAGGAAACACACGATTTTCTGAGTAGGGACATTTTTACTGACAGTGTACTACAGGTAAAGTTATTGCTGTTTATATATTTGCTAGTTCACATTAGTTAATTAATTCTCTTATTTTATTGAACATCCAGTCTATGGTCAGGCATTGTTTAGATATTGGGGTTTATAGACTAATAAGACATAGTACCTATCCTCAAAAAGCTAACAGTCTATACAAATAAAATGATGCATAATGATTTTATAAAAGGGCAACTTAATTCAAATGGTATTTTTCTTTTTCTTTATAAACCTGGAGAGATGATATTCAATCTGAATTTACGAACTTTATTCCTTGGGTATTTGAGACAGTAGTTTGAGGACCACACATTCAGCCCAGAGCATAGAGAATTGAAAGCAACAATAGTTTCAATGTTCATTACACTGTTTTTCTCATATGTCAAATGTGCAAAACAAGTATTTGGTAAAATTTGAGTCACACGCTAGTTATGATGTATTTCTGAGATGGGTGCCTACGTCTTGAATATTATGTGTTGGTGATTGAAGACTTTAGCTACTACACATTTAGAAAGTAGACTTTTGATTTTCTTGTGAAACTTTTAAGAGTTCCTGTGGAGGTTTTTGGGTTTTTCTGCCAAGACATTGGAACGGTCACCATCTGTTCTTCCTGGAACTCATGAGGATCAATAGAAAGGACAGTGTTTTTCCCCAGTAAGATCTCCAAGTGTACTTGAGTCCTTGGACATGTACTTGGTTGACTTCCCCTGAAATTTAAGCCATATGGCAGAGAAAAAGTGATTTGGGATAACTCAGTGACATAATTATTAAGATCAGGAGGTCATACCTTATTTACGCTGCATTTTTATCACATAATATATTGCCTGGTATACAGAACTCAATAAATGTTTGTGGATTGCAGAATAAAATTAAAAATAGAAGTTAGCACAGTATAAGACTTACCACATTAAATGTTCAAGTCATTCAGTTATTTTATCATTAGAGTACAAATACTCACAAACCTTGCTCATAAGAAATTTACAGGCCGGGTGTGGTGGTTTACACCTGTAATCCCAGTACGTTGGGAGACCAAGGCAGATGGATTACTTGAGGTCAGATGTTCGAGACCAGCCTGGTCAGCATGGCAAAATCCCATCTCTACTAGAAACACAAAAGTAAGCTGGGTGTGGTGGGACATGCCTATAATTCCAGCTACTTGGGATCAGGAGGTTGAGACACGAGAATTGCTAGAACCCAGGAAGCAGAAGTTGAAGTGAGCTGAGATAGCACCACTGCACTTCAGCCTGGGTGACACTAGAGTATGACTCTATCTCAAAAAAGAAAAAAAGAAAAAAGAAATTTACAGTGCTTTTTGTAAGGTGGACATTAAACACTGCAGAGGGGAATGTACTAAGCAGTGGAGAAGCACAAAATAGAGTAATTAATGTTGTCTCAACAGATTGGGAAAGGCTTTGTACTCTGAAGTAAGATGGCATTTGAATTGTGTCTTTAAGAACAAGAAGAAATTAATCAGGCAGAGAAAGATGCTATTTCAGGAATCTATTGCTGTATATCAAAACCTCCAAAACTTAGTAACTTACCACAACATTATTTATTTTGCTCCTAAATCTTCAATATGACAGGCACAGCTTGTTTTTACTCAGTGTGGCTTCAGCTGGAGTGGCTGGCTTGGTAAGTTGTTGGCCAGTTGTTGGTTGGCAGATGAATTAGGGCTGCCATCTGGGGTTCTTTCTGTGAAACTACCTGGGCTTTCTCACAGCATGGCAGAGGGTTTCAAGAGTATATATTCAAGGAGACAGGAAGCAGAAGCTGTGAGTCTCTTAAGGCTAACACCTAGAAAGAGCATGACTTCTGTATGTTTGCCGCAAATCAAGGAAATGGTAAAAAGACACCCAGAACTTTGGTGGCCATCCTTAATCTACCAGATCTACAGAGAAAATACAATTATTGGTTTCTCAGTATGCACAATTTGGTCAGAGTATGTAGAGAAACCAATTGTGACAAGCAGCAGAACACAAAAGATGAAAATGGGGAGCGTGTGGAGATGATTTTGGGAGCGGCACATATAGGCAAGTTATAAAGAGCTTTTAATACTATATCCTGAGTTTTGCAATTTATTACCTCCAGATAGTTGACCTGATTATTTCTGTCTTTAGAAAGATCAATAGGGTGGCAATGTGAAGGATCAACTCTAGGTAGGTTGCATTAGAAATAGCATGAATGGGAAAGAGCTCTTGTAACAGTTTATGAGAAAGATGACGAAATTGGGCAGAAATTAGAGAAAGGGGCTAGAAAAAAAGATTCCAGTGAAGTTTTAGATATAGATTTAGAAGGACCTGGTTGTGCAAATGAATGTGTAGTTAAGAGATAAGAAAGAACCAGGTGTCCTTGAGGTTTTCAGCTTAAAAAGTAGGAGAAAGTACAGAACACAGAAAAAGAATCATGTTTGGGAAAAGACTAAAAAAGATGATTGGTTTAATTTAGGACACACTTTATTTGAGATACATAGAGAATTATTAGGCTACATATTTTAATAAGCAAGTGGTTTTATGAATCATATATTCAAAAGAAAGTTCAAGTACGAAACACTTAAATTTGTAGTCATCAGATTCTAAGTAGTAGTCAAAACTAGAGGAATAAACAAAGTCAACAAAAGAGACTATTTTTTGAGAAGAAAAGAAACTGGAGATAGAGCCTAGGGAACAAAAGATTTCAGTATAATGATAACAAGACTGAAAGAAATGGAAAAGGCACAGTCTAAAGTAGGAAGATTAGAGGTAGGTTACATTCGAAATAGCATGAATGGGAAGGAACTCTTGTAACAGTTTATGAAAAAGATGATGAAATTGGGCAGAAATTAGAGAAAGGGGCTAGAAAAAAGGTGGATTCCAGTGAAGTTTTGATCCCACTAATCGCAATGAGCAAATAACATATCTGCATCACAAAGAAGGTTGGGCTAACAATATATTGTTTCCCAAAATACTTTTTATGATCCATATGTTTATTCAAACATGCACAAATGAGGCATACAACTTGTAGGCGTACAACTTGTCTCGGCTTTCCCAACATTGTATACTTGCAGCAGTTTTACAAGAAGAGGTATTCCACTGTTGAAAATGCAGGGACTTTAAAAAAGTTATTATTGTTCTAAAGCTGTAACAACTTTCAGAAAAGCTAGAAAATAGTCTGACGTTTCTTCATATAGGATCTGTGCATTTAAAAACTTTTAGAATAGCATCTTCCTTAAAGAGTTTCTTTAATTTTTAGCAATCAGTGTCACTGATATTTGGCTATGAAGTCACAATTCATCCTTAGACCCAACCAGGTAAGTAAATTGCTCTCAATCAAAAATTCAGAAAAAATATCATTACTTAATTAAAAAGTTTTCTCTAAACGATTCCATAATTCTTGGAGCATATATTATTGGATATTTAAATATTGACTTTGAATATTAATAATGAAGGCATCTTAAAATTCCCTTTAGTGTGTTCTTTGCATATCTCTTGTGGAATGCAAAGAGATGATTCCCATTTGTTCCCTGTGGGCTGTAGAATCATAGAAATAAGGATATCTGTTGTAAGCTGGCAAGTAAAACTGAATGTAAACCGCTTTTCACAGTACCTCTTAATCCTATACCACTGGGAGCTATCCTTACCAAAGATAAAGCTTACTTTGGAGTCAGAATCTATGTCTGGCTACGGGGAATGACTGGAAGTGTCTGGGTATCAGGTCTGATTGTCAAAGGATGATGTTACATAGACTAATTTCCCTGACCCAACTTTAGGAAGTTATATGACAACTAGAAGGCTTACCAGGAACATTGCTATGGGCACATTTTTTTTTTGTTGTTTGTTTTTGAGACAGAGTCTTCGTTTGTCACTCAGGCTGTCGCCCAGACTGGAGTGCAGTTGTGAGGTCTTGGCTCACTGCAACCTCTGCCTCCCAGGTTCAAGCGATTCTCCTGCCTCAGCCTCCCAAGTAGCTGGGACTATAAGTGCCTGCCACCATGCCCGCCAGGCTAATATTTGTAGTTTTAGTAGAGACAGGGTTTCACTATGTTGGCCAGGCTCATCTCTTATTCCTGATCTTGTGATCCACCTGCCTTGACCTCTCAGTGCTGGGATTACAGGTGTGAGCCACTATACCCGGCTGTGAGCACTTCTTAAAGGGTAAGAAAGAAGGAGATAAATGAAACTGCTGGCTTGGAAGACAAAAATAGTTAAAGGAGGTGAGGAATATCACCACTATGAAGGCTGAGGCTGCTATTGTCTTGAGCCAGCACTGGAGTAGTGGAGAGGATGTAAGACTTTACAGTTCCATTCCAGAAAGTCCATTATCAATTCTTAAGGACTTGCTGAGCTTTAAGGTTTTATGTTCTACTAGGCACTTGTTAATGTATTACTTCTTTTTACCTTCATAATTATTCTGTGATGGTACAAATTGTCTTTCTCGTTTTACCTATAAGAAAAATAAAACTCTGAGGTGAATTAAATTGCTCAGGGCCACCAAGTTGAGAGGAGATATAAACTAAATCTGATTCCAAAGTTTATGTTCTTTTCACTATGTAACAATGTCTTTCTAAAGTTTTCCATTTTATATGCCTAATTCAAAGGGATAACATTTATCAAAATTTAATTTACATACCATAATATTCACCTATTGTAAATATGCAGTTCAACTAGTTATTTATTTATTTATTTATTTATTTGAGACAGAGTCTCACTCCGTCATCAGGCGCCAGGCTGGAGTGCAGTGGTGCGACCTCGGCTCACTGCAACCTCCGCCTCCCAGGTTCAAGCAATTCTCCTGCCTCAGCCTCCCGAGTAGCTGGGACTACAGGCACACGCCACCACGCCCAGCTAATTTTTTTGTATTTTTAGTAGAGACGGGGTTTCACCATGTTGACCAGGATAGTATCGATCTCTTGACCTCGTGATCCGCCCGCCTCAGCCTCCCAAAGTGCCGAGATTACAGGCGTGAGCCACTGCGCCTGGCCTCAGCAAGTTTTTAGAAGTGCATTTACAGAGTTGGGGAACTATCACCATAATCTACTTGGGCATTTAGTGCAAGGAAACATTTAGGGTTATTTGTGATTTGCACATGGTAAAGTGCTTAATGACTAATTTTGATTAAGTAAATGAGAGATAGGGTAGGAGACAGAAACTTCAAGTGGGGCCAGCTTCAGGTATTTTGAGATGAATCAGATTTCTCTGAGAGAGAGTAACCTCTCACCTTGCCTATGAGCATAGACAAGAAGGTTACACTAATATGTATTAATGTAAAGTTACAATCCTCTGCTCTATTTCACCTAAACATTCATTGTACCTTGAATCATATGTTTAATCATTCTTTGGAAATGTATAAAGTTGAAATTATTTCTTACATATTGCTTCTGCATTTCCTTGAATTATTTTTCTGACAGCCTGAAGAGCTATATAAGACAGTAAATATTGAAGAACATGAATTTAGCAGCTAACCAGAAACTCAAGAACAGTAATGTCCCCATTCCACCAGATCATTAAATACCTATTTAAACACACACAGTTACTTTCTCTGTGCCATGCTTTTCTTTCTCATCTATAAAATAATGCTGTAGTACTTACCACATGGAGACCCTGTGTTTCATGCAGGGTTTCTTTTGTGTGTTGTTCTGGGCATTTTCTCATGGTAAGCAGTGGACAATAGTGGATGGGACTTGATATTAGTTATGTGACCTTAGGACAGGTAATCAGTTTTCTAAACCTCTGTTTTACATAAATAAAATAAGGTCCTTCTTTAATTTCTGAGGGAACTATCACCATAATCTACTTGGGGCATTTGGTGCAAGAAAATATTTAGGGTTATTTGTGCTTTGTACATGGTAAAGTGCTTCATGATGAATTTTGATTAAGTAAATGAGAGATAGGGTAGAAGACAGAAACTTCAAGTGGGGCCAGTTTCAGATATTTTGAGATGAATCAGATTCATCTGAGAGAGGCTTAAGATGATAATATAGATGAATCTCATTCCTCGATACTTGGCAGATGGTACATTCTTGATAAATACTCCTGAATAAATGATTGGATGAATGAATAGCTGAGTGAGGGATATTTCTGGTTCAATGAGTTACTGTAAATATCTCCCTGCACATGCCAGTGAAGTGATTCTGCTGCAGGGAGAAGACTTGATAGTTGAGGGGGAGGAAACAAAATAGTGTAGGTAGAATTAGTTGGGTTGGAGAAAGAGGTTGGTAAGTGAAAAAGACAGGAGTAGAGAGACCTAGTTTTAGATTCTGGTTCTCTATGAAATGTGAGAACTCATGTAGTTTACTTAACCTCACAACTTTAAAGCCTTAGGTTTTTGTTTTGTTTGGTTTTCATTGTGAAGATGACACTCGTCGTGTATGGTGAAGATGAAATGAGTTAGCAAATAGAAAGTACATGCCACAGAATTAAGCATGTTGTAATACTCAGTAAACATGAGTTAATTTTCTCTCTTTTGGTCCCTCCCTTTGTTGTGTACTAAAACTTTTGCAGACATTTTGACTTTAAAATAAAAGAGAGGTATTTGCAACTTTCTGATATGCAGAGATCATAAGCGTTTGGAATTGGAAGGAACTGTTAACGTTGTGGGTGAGCATGGGAGAGCGGTAGGGTTGTATTGTAAAGTCCCAAATACACTGTGACATTGGGCCAATGACAACCTTTCACAGCATTAGCTTTCTCTTCCTAAAATACAGAATATAAGAAAGCCATTTATTGTGAGGATTAAACAAAATGCAACTTTGAAAATTATATCACAAAAGGCTTGGAACTTAGTTAAGCCTTCAATAAATATTAATTGCGACTGCTCTTTCCCAAGTTGGATTTTCATATTCAGATAGAATTCCCAAAGTTAGAAATTGTTGTTTTGAAAATAAAAGGTCATTGAAACAAATAATCTGATTGGAAATAACCACCAATTAAAATCAGTGGAGCATGAGATTACGGATCCTAAACTCTTTAAATTTGGGTAGGGAAATATAACTTATAAGTTGAGGCCAACTCATTTTATTTTTTACGTTGTACTGGAGACACATGCAAGCAGCCAACATGTATGTTTTAATTTAAATTTTCCTCCATTCTTCACAGTTACCATTATTCAGTATTCTTTCATTTTGTTTTATTGTTCATTTATTGAGTAGGGTGATTTAGTACCTGAATCAATGGGATTGCCCAATGCCATGGTATATTTACCTTATATAATTTTAAGTGGCAGAGTTTAGAGACAGCATTTTCTCTGAAGTCATTTTATTTGACACTGACTTTATATTAAGAGTATGAGAGTAACTTAGTGATGGCAAGTCCGAAACAGTGATGATCACAAATTCATAGTTTATGTGAAAGGATTTTGTTTTAGTAAAGGGGAAAAAGGGTAGCTCTCTGCAAAATGTTAGGAGATATACTCTTTCCCCAGAATATTTCCTGGTTTTCTACCAGCAAATCAGCCCTCTGAAGTCCAAGTTGTCAAGAAGCCTGTGTCTCTTGTAAAGTGGGAAGAAACCACTCCACAATTCTGCTATTCTCTAAACTTAATGAAATGCTAGCAGGCTGCCCTGCTGTTCCTGTATCTTATATTTCCAGGCCTTGCCACCTGTGCAACAAAAGCAAGCAATCTATTTAGAAGAGTGTTTTTCATTCTCTTAACTCTGAAGGTCTTTATTCTCAGCATGAGATTATTGCAACAACTTAACAAGCCGTGTTTTCTCCCCCCTATTTTCCTTTCTTTTCTTTTTGCACCTATGTCCTTTTAAGTCCATTCAGGCCTTAGGGAAACATTTAGTACTTAAGCTTTGGTTTTTCAAGCTCAATCGGGTAGAAAATCTAACACAGAATGTGTGCACAAACGATAGCTCTGCACAATAGGGACGAACAAATAGCACAAAAAGAAAGGAAGAATATGAGTGTTCAGGGAGCAGGGTTGCACTTGAATTCAATTTTCCAACAGCAGACCTGATGCTTTCTCTCAAGATTCCCAGGTTTCAAATTGGTCATATATTGAGGGCCGGTTACCTGGACAATGGGGGGGAAATGGCAGTCGGTAATTATGATCTTGGTTTCTAGGTTGTTAGGAGACTAATATTAATCCCGAAATTGTATGAGGAATGTGTTCATCTGGCCATAATTGTATAGTCTTCTTGAAAGCATTTAGCAGCAATGCTAATTTAACACATCTCCCCAGGGAAGTATTTCTGAGCTAGTGGAGTTGCCAATTTATTGGTTAACTCAGGACACTTTCTTCAGAGCAGAAATAGCAACAGGAAACTCACAAAAAGATACAGGTATGTATTATCATTTTCTATTAGGTGAACAATTCATTGTAAAGACTAGCAAAGTATGTATTGCTCTTTGAAAAACATAGTGCCTGTGTTGGTTGGCAAGCAAATGATTGTGAATAGTACTCGGTTATATGTAATTAAAAGCATAGTGAGATACTAACACCAGGTGATAATAAAGCTGTTTTCAGAAAACAGATTCAATTAGAATAAACAGATCAAAATGTTATCTTTCACAGTGCAGTATCTGTGGGAAAGATTATTTATCCGACTCTATCAGTCTCCCTCCAAGTTAAAGCATGGATTATAGGTGCCTTGGTTATTTTTTTGTTTTGTTTTGTTTGCTGTTAAAAGACAGTTATGAACCCCAAGAAATTCTCAAAGTGTTACAATTTTAGAGACAAGATAAAAAACCCATAAGCATTTGCTTAAGCTTGCTTCGTGAAATGATTTTTATTGTTCACAATGAAGACTATTTCATTCTTCCTTTTGTTCTTCTTCAGTTCTTTGCTTTTCTCATCATGTTTGTGGACAAAGTCATATATACAATTATTACATATCAGTAATAACCTAGTATTTATGACCAAGTAAGTGATAACAACAGGCACTGTGTAACTACATATACAACACAACCTCAAAAAATCAAGTTTCTGAATTTTTGGGAAAAACCTTAGTAAGTTTTGTTTTTGAGACAGTGTATTTTTGAGATTTATGGAGAGTAATATGAAAGTAGGTAGTAATTTCATTGATTAGGACCAACTCTTGTACATATGATTGGTTAAGAGGATAATAGTCTCACAAATTTTATAGCTGTTGTGTGTAAGATAAGCATACAAATATTCTCAAAAATAATTTGCTTTATCTATTCACGTGATTGTGATATTCCTTTTATTATTATCAGTTATTTATTATTAAGATGTCAATTATCATCATCAGTTATAAAGACTATGATGTTATACATCATCAGTTACATAGACTGATGATGATAATTGACATCTTAATAATAAACAAATAGAAGGAATAGTGGGGATAGAATATTAATATAGCCACCAAAACAGATGATCCAAAATAATTGAAAACATTAAGAAATGCCTTTAGATCCCAATAAGTTGTTTTAAATATCAAAATATATATGTTAGATTAAAGTTGCCTACATAATTTTACATGTAGAGACCTGAAAGTTTGTGTAGCAAGTTTATCTGAAGAGTTAGGTAAGGTTTCAAACCCGTTGTTTCTTTTAGGGAGTAGGTGTGCATAAATACTTGGGAAAGTAGAATTTGACCCCATCTTTTAGATATGGTTCATTCATGATATAGCTGGATTCCACTCTGGGTGTTGGCGTTCCTTGAAAACTGCATAAGGAACGAATATAATCACATGTGTTTTGTCATTAAATAACTCAACATGCTGTTTATGATCAATACTCCAAATCCAAATGATAAGAATCAGTTAGATATTTATCAAGATGAAGATAACAGCTTGAGCTGACATCTGAAATAAAATTTAAAAAACGTAACAATTTGGTGTAATTATGACTCACACTCCTCAGCTTACTTGAAGTGTACTTTATATGTCAGTGTATGTTGTTATCACTTACTTGGTCATAAATGCTAGAAATCTAAGAATTATGTTGGCTACTTCCCATTCCCAAGCCACATTTGTAGTTTGTCATCTAGTTCTTCCAGTTAATTCAAAACACATCTTTACTCTTCCTACTCACACTCAGTTCAGTGTCTCATCTCAGTGCAATGGCCTTTTAACTAGCCTCCAGTCTCCATTCTATTAATCTCAATCCTATAGTCAACCCTGCTTCTTAGTCCCTAATACAGAAATGATTTCCTTGATTATAAATCTTGATGTCTTCCCATTGTGTATAGAATCAGGTACAAACTTCTCAATGAGTCACCAAGATCCTGAATCAGGACCAAGCCTGCCTTCCAGGATAATGAACCACCATCCCCCTCCACAAACCCTACACTTACAGTTGCATTTCTCTGAACACATTTTGTACTTTCTTATCTTTGAGCCTTATATTTGCCTTTTATTCTTTCTGGATTGACTTTTCTCTCCTTTACGCAGAGAGTTCAGATTCATCCTTTAAAGTGTTCCAAAATATTACTTCCGTATAAATTAATCTTCCTTGATTCCCTCAGACAGAAAAGCAATCAACTGGTCTCCTGGGTTAAATTTATATACCTATACTATAAGATTTAATATTATTTTTTAATGTTTGCTACATCGTAAGAATGAACTCCTGAGAGAAAAAACTGGTTTTATTAATTTTTATGTTTCCATTACCTAGCTTAGAGACTAGCACATATTGAATGCTCAGTAATCATTTGTTAAATGGATGGATAAATAAAAAAGCAACTAGAATCATTCTGCACTAAGTAAAATTCTAAGATAAGGCTGGGCTCGGTGGCTCACACCTGTAATCTCAGCACTTTGGGAGGCCGAGGCGGGAGGATCACCTGAGGTCAGGAGTTCGAGACCAGCCTGGCTAACATGGCAAAACCCCATCTCTACTAAAAATACAAAAATTAGACAGGTGTGCTGGTGGTTAGCCTGTAATCCCTGCTACTCTGGAGTCTGAGGCAGGAGAATTGCTTGAACCCGAGAGGCAGATGATTACAGTGAGCCGAGATTGCGCCATTGCACTCCAGCCTAGGTGACAGAGCGAGAATTCGTACAATACAATACAATACAATACAAGTATATATAAAAAAACTCTAAAGTCAGCAGCTAATGCTACACCCGTGGTCATCCACATAGCAGTTTCATGCTATCTTCTAACCACCTCTGGTGCTACCCAAGCTTCTCTTTCTTAGTGGAGAACTCATGAGTCCAGGACTTTGATTTTTCTTCTCTCTAAAACTTAATGACAGTGAAATGTAGTTAAAAGCATGGGGATTGGACTAACTGCAATCAAATCCTGCCCCCATTTTTTACAAGCTGTGTGACACTGACCAATTTATTTAACATTTTTGTGCCTTAGTTTACTCATCTGTAATATGTTTCATTACATAACCAGTATCATACAATTGTGGTAAAAATTAAATGAGTCAATGTATATGAAGCAGCCAGAATTGTGCCTGGCATGTCCTTAATACATTATAACAATTTTTAACTATTTTATTCATTCTGGGTCTCAGTTACCCAGGGCTTCGCTGTTCAGTGACTAGTTGGTTTTACAAATGCACCCCTATTGCGATCTTCATGACTGAGGAGAATATGGTGTTTTCTGTTTCTTCATGATGTTTGCATTTGAATTGTTTTAATGAGACATGCCAAAGATGCAATTAATTTGTGGGAATTTTGAGCACTATAAAGAGTTTTAGGTAAGCTTACTGAATGCATCTTTTCCCATAAAATCACAATCTCCAACTTTAATCATTTCCTGAAGATTCTCTCTTTGCTCTGGGATGAAGGTAGGTACTGAGGGCTAAAAGAAAGAATAAAAAAAGAAGGATAAGATCGTACTAAGCATAGTACAAACAATCTTTTAATCTAACAAACATAATGAAAGATTATGGAAGGTTGGCCTTTCAGTATTGTAGAAACTCAGAAAGGGCACATAGTTTGGGACAGTAATTAAAAGCTTTTTGGAGGAAGTGTGTTAAAAGAGAAATATTACTAATAGGTAGAATTCAGGCTGGTGGAAAAGAGACACAGCGAAAAGAAAAGGCACAGTATAGATTGTAGACAATTGCCTATTAAATCCGTGAACACTGCTGCTAATAGAATCTCTGAGGGCAGATTGCAGTTCCTACGTCTCATTCAGAAGTCTTAAGATGAAGTACCATTGCTTATCTACCTATTGCCTTCACATATCAAATGGTAGTCACTGCAGTGAGACTACAGGGGTGGTAAACTTCGTGCAAAGAATAACATACAGAACATGTATTCATGTTTTATTGTTGGTGGATAGAGTAGTTAGGAGAAGAGGGACGAAGTTTCTGTAATTTCTCTTCAGAGGCACCTTCCAACTCTGAAATGAGTCTCTGATAATGAAGGTTCACAGTACTATGCTATGATTTCTCTGGACTAGATTGCATTTTTGCATACTAGTTCAAAAGGGTCTTCATGTGTTCTTTGTTAGGACTTTTACTTTCCTTATCTCCTAAAGATAATCTATGAGTGGAAAATTACTCTGGAAATTAGCATTTACTGAGCAACTAAGCTGAGTGGGCTTTTGTATATCTGTAGCTCCTGGAAGCCCTTCAATCATCAGGAAATGCCCTACATCTCCATCAGTATTACTTGAAAAGCTTAATTTTCCAGATATATTAATGAACGAAAGAAGCATCTAGGTCTTCCATGATTTGGGCCTCATATATAATTCTGTTTATGGTAGACAATTTATCTTATCAATGTAAGGAATGTTTTTGATGATGTAGTGGCAAAATCACATTGCATCATATTTTTTATTTCAAATGACGTTCTGATTGCCTTCAAACATTCGTATAGTTTTGGAATTAGCATAAACTGATAGCTTTATATTAGGCATCTGAAAAATCTACTGTAGCATGAGTATTACCAGTGAGATAAAGCGGGACAAGGCATGTGGCCCACTATCAAAAAGAAGCATGTCACAATCTTTAACTTATAGAATATAAAGATAATGTTTCTCAGTTATCCATACTTAAATGTAAGTTTGAGCTGTTTTTATGATTACATATACATGACAGAAAACTATTTGGGGGGCACAGGTTTGCAAGTCTGACAGCCCTATGTTTGAGTCCTATTTCTACTCATACTGAGCTGTAGTCTCCCCAGTTTCTTCATCTGAAAAGTAAGATGAAATAAGACAATGTGTAGAAAGTGCTTAGTAAGTAGTATTAGCCAGTGGAGGTGAGGTGGGGCCAATATATAGTGGCCTCTGTCTATATTTTTATAATTTATTTTGTGATTTAAGAACAATCATTTATGAAATAATATACTTTTTCAAAAAACTATTTTATTCATTTGATCTTTAGGGCCTGAACTCAATGAACAGAGTGGAAATGCAATTGGCAAAATTCTATAATAAAACCCTATTGAGGATCCTACCTGGGTGTTTCCATCTGGGGCTTCCTCACCATACCGACAGGAGAGAGATGCCTTCATTGTTTCATGCTCTCCCTTTACTCCTGTGTTATCATATGTCCAAAAGGTTGAGGCAATGGCTTTCTACTTACTAGAATTCAGCAACTTTGGAATTTAATTTCTTTATGCCACTATTAGCAAAAATCAAGGTAATAATAATATCTGCACCACCTACTGTGGCATGAACCTAAGGGTAAGGTGGGATCATATTAGTGATAGCAAACAGTTGGAATGCTTCCTCTATGCCAGTCACTGTTCTGAGTGTTCTACATGTATTAACCTATCTATTCTCCAAAACTCCTGTTAAGGTGGACACTACATCTCAATGGGGCAATTGCAACATCTTTTTTTTTTTTCTAATTTGTCCTACATGTTCCAACAATAATTCCTCATGTTTGGCCATTTATAGCTTAATGATAGAGGTGTAATATGGATTGAAGTAGTTTGGATCCACAAAACAATGACGTCTCACAGATTTTGACAACCCTTTAAAAACAGTGAATAACAGAGATAAATAACAGAGAACTGGTACGGTCATGCACACTTAGGCTTTCTACCTGAAAGGAAGAGAAGTCTAGGTGAATTGGGGGATTTCACATGGAATCCAATATAGGAAAGAACCAAAGGCTGACTTTCTTTTGTAATAGGAGTTTGAAGAGATCTATGAAATGCAGTCAGCCATCGAATAAGATGCAAGGAATGTGGAATAAAAATCCACATTTAATATGAAGCAGAATTGGAAACATATACTCATTTATTCATTCATTAATTCTTTCACTGTTAAGCATTTTGTTAATAATTGGTAATGAAGAGATGAATAAGACAGTTCATTGCCTAAAGTTGCACTCTGTTTACTGGTGAAGACAAGTACTGGTTGTCAACTTGAAGTCTATGGCATGAACTTGAGTGAATCACTCAGTTGCTTAGATTCTCTATTCCCTTGCTTATAAATAAGGACAAAATCTCCTACATTACACGGTTTCTGTGATTATTTAGAGAAAGCCTTCATAAAATAGTTGAAAGAAATTGTCACTGAATAAAGTGTTTGTTATTATGAAGGTGGTGTGTGGAGGAAGTTGAAATTTACAAAACTAATTTATACACTCAAGTAAGGATAACAGGAAACAATAAAGGATATTTAACAGGGATAGGTAATATTGGGTTTTCATATTAGAAAGTTCACCTTGGTAGCAGGATGGACACTGGGCTTCAAAGGAATGAAATGAAAGATAGTACATGTATTAGGAATTATTAACTAGAGGAAGAAGGCCTGTAAGGTGAAGAGGGGCTCTGGACGTGGAACCGAGACAAGAGAAATTTTTAACATAGGATAGATTTTTTTTACTTTAAACATATCTTAAACAGGGCTATTTGATGGGATTTAAAAACAGAATCTTTGGAAAAATCAAGCACACAGCCAAGCATTTTTAGTGAACAAATCCTATTTAGAACATTTCTCTTAGGTTTGAGGCAGCCAAAATGTAGGTATTCTAGATGTTAATTTTCTGCCTTTGAACTGTCTTCATTCCGCCTTCTGAGAGTAAGTAGAGGTCACTTTATTTTGGGCCATTGGACATCCTTCAACAACTTCTTTCTAGCACATACCTCACCTTGTTGCACTTTTTTTTTCCATGTATGTATCCCCCAATAAATGGAGAGTTCAGTGAATGAAGAGTATCTTTTTTTGAATCTCAAATATTTAGATGATGCATTGAATTCAGTAAATGTTTGTTTCATAAATAAACAAATGAGAGCATAGGAGTTAATCATGAGATCCCTGAAGTAAGACTCAGGTTTTGAATCCGGATTCCACCACCAATTACTAGCAGAATAACAAACCTCTAGGCCAATTTCTTCATCTGTGAAATGGAAATTACAATATTATAGAGTTTCAGTAATGTTAAATGACACAAATATATGCTAAGTCCTTAACCTTCTCCCTGAGACACAATCAGCATTTATTTAGCTAAATGAGAGCTGCCACTATTTATCATAAAGACACTGGACTCTTAATTCCTGAGGAACCATTTTCCCTCCTCCCTCTACTCTCTGCTGCCCAATATAATTCTGCTTTAGAAAATTGCACTGATAGAATTAATGATTATAATAACTAAACTTGATGAACAATAGGGCAGATTGATTTTTATTTTCTTTTATTTTTATGGCTTACTCTGTCATTCTCTGTCACCATGCAATCAAAGCCTTAGGAGATATACATTTTAGTTCTACATATTTAGGGTTAAGATGGTGAATAGGAAGCAGAACTAACTTGTAGCTCCCAATCAGATGGACAGAGCAACATGTGGGGACTCACATCATGAACTTTTGCTTTAAGAACTACTGCAGGAACATACCAGGAAAGCTGAAAGAATCCACAGACCCTTTGAAGGAACTGGATCGCTGCTGCAGGCTCCCGGAGATGCCAAAAAAAAAAAAAAAAAATGTGAGTCTGCTTGCTTTCTCAGCAGGAGGATCATGGTCTGAGGAAAGTTCTCAGCCCTGGTCACCAGCTGCCTGGAAATACACTTGCTGCTGTTGGGGGGATCACAGGGGGGAATGAGATGAACCTTTAGGACTGCCAGCTGTGTGGGATCAGAGTGAAGCCTGTAACTGCTGGCTTTCCCCCAGTTCCCTAGGAGTCTGTATAACTCAGCAGAGGCAGTGATAATCCCCCCTGGCAACATAACTCCATTGACCGGGGAACCATGCCCAAATTCCCAACAGCAGCCTCAGCAAGCCCCACCGAAGGAGAGTCTGAGCACACACACACCTGTCCCTGCCCCTACCTCATGATCTTCTCTGTCCACCCTGGTAGCCAAAGACAAAGGTCATAATCTCTCAGAAGCTCTATGGCCCTACCCATCACCTGAGAAAACTGAATAACCAGGCATCCCTAGGACAAGTTTGCATCCTTCCTATAGGACCACAGTTGATGCGCTCTTGAAAGCACCACCTCCTGGCTGGAGGTTAACCAACAAGAAACCAGTGCACTAAACAAAAATACAACCAAAGACCCTCACAGGGTCCACTTCACTTGCCTGCTACCTCCCCTGGAATAGGTGCTGTTATCCAGGCTAAAAGACCTGAAGATGGAACACATCACAGGACTCTTTGCAGACACTCCCTGGTACCAGTCTGGAGCCCAATAGCTCCACTAGGTGGCTAGACCCAGAAGAGCAAAAACAATCACTGCTGTTAGGCTCTCAGGAAGCCCCATTCCTAGAGGAAGTGGGAGAATACCACATCAAGGGAGCATCCCATGGGACAAAATAATCTGAACAGAAGCCCTTGAATCCCAGATCTTCCCCTCTGACATAGTCTACTCAGATGAGAAGGAACCAGAAAACAATTCTGGCAATATGACAATACAAGGTTTCTTTACACCCCCAAAGGATCACAGCAGCTCACCAGCAATGTATGGAAACCAAGATGAATCTCTGAATTGCCAGAAAAAGAATTTAAAAGGTTGATTATTAAGCTAATTAAGAAGGTACCAGGGAAAGGTGAAGTCCAAATTAAAGAAATCAAAAACATGCTATAGGATATTAAATGAATATTTTTCAGTTAAACAGATGGCATGAATAAAAAGCAATCACAACTTCTGGAAATCAAGGACGCACTTAGAGAAATGTAAAATGCACTGGAAAATCTCAGCAATAGAGTTGAACAAGCAAGAGAAAGAACGTCAGAGCTCAAACACAAGACTTTTGAATTAACCAAATCCATCAAAGACAAACAATAAAGACTTTTAAAAAATGAGCAAAGCCTCCAAGAAGTTTAGGAGTATGTTAAATGTCCAACTCTAAGAATAATTAGTTTTCCATAGGAAGAAGAGAAATCTAAAAGTTTGGAAAACATGTTTCAGAGAATAATTGAGAAAAACTTCCCTGGCCTTGCTGCAGTTCTAAACATGACAATACAGGAAGCTTAAAGAACACCCTGGAAATTCACTGCAAAAAGATCATCTTCTAAGCACATAGTCATCATGTTATCTAAAGTCAAGAGAAAGGAAAGAATCTTATGAGCTGTGAGGCAAAAACATCAGGTAACCTATAGAAGAAAACCTATCAGATTAACAGCAGATTTCTCAGCAGAAACCCTATAACCTAGAATGAATTGGAGTCCTATTTATAGCCTCCTTAAATAAAACAATTATCAGCCAAGAATTTTCTATTCAGCAAAAATAAACTTCATAAATGAAGGAAAGGTAGTCTTTTCCAGAAAAACAAATGCTGACAAAATTTGCCACTACCAATCCAACACTACAAGAACTGCTAAAAGAACTCTGAATCTTGAAAGAAATCCTGGAAACACACCAAAATAGAACCTCCTTAAAGCATAAATATCACAGGACCTATACAACAATAACACAATAAAAACAAACAAACTTACAAGATATTCGGGCAACAAATAATATGATAAATACAATTGTACCTTACATCTCAATACTAATGTTGAATGTAAATGGCCCAAATCCTCTACTTAAAAGAGATAAAATGGCAGAATGGATAAGAATTCACCAACTAAGTATTTGCTGTCTTCAAGAGACTTGCCTAACACATAAGAACTCATATAAACTGAAAGTAAAGGGGTGGAAAAAGATATTCCATGCAAATGGACACCAAAAGTGAACAAGAGTAGTTATTCTTATCAGACAAAACAAACTTTAATGCAACAGCAGTTAAAGAGAAAGGGGGGACATTATATAATGATAAAAGGACTAGTTCAACAGGAAAATATCACAATTCTAAATATATATGCCCCCAACACTGGAGCTTCCAGATTTATAAAACAATTACTACTAGACCTAAGAAATGAGATAGATGGCAACACAATAATAGGTACTTTAATACTCCACTGACAGCACTAGACAGATCATTAAGACAGAAAGTCAACAAGCAAACAATGGACTTAAACTATACACTACAACAAATGAACTTATCAGATATTTACAGAACATTCTACCTAACAACTGCAGAATATACCTTTTGTTCATCAGCACATGGAACATTCTCCAGCATAGACCATATGCCATAAAATAAGTTTCCATAAATTTTAAAAAATTGAAATTGCATCAAGTACTATCTCAGACTACAGTGGAATAAAATTAAAAATCAACTCCAAAAGAAATCCTCAAAACCATGTACATGAAAAATAAATAAACTGCTCCTGAATGATCATTGGGTCAACAATGAAATTAAGATGGAAATTTAAAAAAATTATTTGAAGTGAATGATAATGGTGACACAACCTATTAAAGCTTCTGGAATACAGCAAAAGTGGTGCTAAGAGGAAAGTTCATAGAATTAAATACCTACAGCAAAAAATCTGAAAGATCACGAATAGACAATCCAAGGTCACACCTCATGGAAATGGAGAAACAGAACAATCCAATCCCAAACCTAGAAGAAGTAAAGAAATAAGATCAGAGCACAATTAAATGAAATTGAAACAAATAAACAAAAAATACAAAAGATAAATGAAACAAAAAGCTGCTTCTTTGAAATGATAAATAAAATTGATAGACAATTCGTGAGCTTAAGAAAATAATAGAGAAGATCCAAATAAACTCAATTATAAACAAAACGGGAGATAGATATTACAACTGATACAACAGAAATACAAAAGATTATTCAAGGCTATTATAAGTACCGTCATGTACATCAACTAGAAAACTTAGAGGAAATGGTAAATTCCTGGAAATATATAACTCTCCCAGATTAAACCAGGAAGATATTGAATCTCTGAACAGACCAATAACAAGCAGCAAGATTGAAATGGTAATTTAAAAACTGCCAACAACACAGAAAGTCCAGGACAAGATAGATTCATAGCTGAATTTTATTAGACATTCAAAGAATTGGTACCGATTCTATTGACACTGTTCCACGGGATAGAGAAAGAGGGGAATCCTCCTTAAATCATACTATGAAATCAGTATTACCTAATATCCAAACCAAGGAAGGACATAACAGAAAAAGAAAACTGCAGACCAATATCCCTGATGAACATAGATGCAAAAATCCTCAACAAAATACTAGTGAACTGAATCCAACAGCATATCAAAAAGATAATCCACCATGACCAAGTGGGTTTCACAGGAGGGATGCAGGGATCATTTAACATACATAAGTCAACACATGTGATATGCCACATAAACAGAATTAAAAACAGAAAATACATGATCATCTCAGTAGATACAGAAAAAGCATTTGACAAAATCCTGCATCCCTTTATGATAAACCCCTCAGCAAAATGAGAATAGAACGGAAATATCTTAAGGTAACAGAAGCCATCAATAACAAATCCACAGCCAACATTACACTAAATAGGGAAAAGTTGGAAGCAGCCCTAGAACTGGAACAAAACAAGGGTGCCTGCTTTCACCACTTCTACTCAGTATAGTACTGGAAGTCCTGGTCAGAGCATTCAGACAAGAGAAAGAAATAAAGGGCATCCAAATTGGTAACAGGAAACCAAACTGTCACTATTTGTTAATGATATGTCTGTATACCTAGAAAACCCTAAAGATGCATCCAAAAAGCCATAGAACTAGTAAACAAATTCAGCAAAGTTTCAGGATACAAAATTAATGTACACAAATCAGTAGCTATGCTATACACCAACAGCAACCAGGCTGAGAATCAAATTAAGAACTCAACCCATTTCACAATAACTGCAAACAAAAAACAAACAAACAAACAAAAACTTAGGAACGTAACTAACCAAGGATGTGAAAGACCTCTACAAGAAAAACTACAAAACACTGCAGAAGAAAATCATAGAAGACACGAACAAATGGAAACATATCCTATGCTCATGGATGTGTAGAATCAATATCATGAAAATGACCACACTTCCAAAGCAATCTACAAATTCAATTTCTCATCAAATTCTCATCAAAATACCATTATCATTCGTCACAGAACTAAAAAAAAATCCTAAAATTCATGTGGAACCAAAAAAGAGCCCACATAACCAAGCCAAAACTAAGCAAAAAGAAAAATCTGGAGGCAACACTACCCAACTTCAAAGTATACTACAAGACCATAGTAGCCAAAACAACATGATACTAGTATAAAAATAGGCACATAGACCAATGGAATAGAATAAACAATGAAGAAATAAAGCCAAATACCTACATTCAATTGATCTTCGGCAAAGCAAACAAAAACAAAAAGTAGGGAAAGGACACCCTATTTAACAAATGGTACTGGATAATTTGCAAGTCACATGTGAAAGAATGAAACTGGATCCCCATCTCTCAGCTTATACAAAAATCACTCAAAATGGATCAAAGACTTAAATCTAAAACCTGAAACCATAAAAATTTTAGAAGATAACATCAGAAAAACCTTTCTAGACGTTGACTTAGGCAAAGATTTTATAACCAAGAACCCAAAAGCAAATGCAACAAAAACAAAGATAGATGGACTTAATTAAACTAAAAGCATCTGCTCAGCAAAAGAAGTAATCAGCAGCATTAACTGAGAACCAACAGAGTGGGAGAAAATCTTCAAAATCTACATATCTGACAAAGGACTAATATCCAGAATCTACAAAGAACTCAAACAAATCGGCAAGAAAAAGCAAACAATCCCATCAAAAAGTGGACTAAGAACATGAATAGACAATTCTCAAAAGAAGTTATACAAATGACTAACAAGCATATGGAAAAATGCCCAATATCACCAATTATCAAATCAAAACCATGATATGGTACCACCTTACTCCTACAGTAATGGCCATAATAAAAAAATTAATAGATTTTGTTATGGATATGGTGAAAAGGGAATACATTTATACTATTGATGGTAATGGAAACTAGTAAAACCGCTATGAAAAAACAGTGTGGAGATTCCTTAAATAACTAAAAGTAGATCTACCATTTGATCCTGCAACCTTACTCCTGAGTACATACCCAGAGAAAAAGAAGTCATTGTGCAAAAAAGATATTTGCACATGTATAATTATAGCAGTAAAATTTGCCATTGCAAAAATACAGAACCAGCCTAAGTGCCCATCAATCAATGAGTGGGTAAAGAAAATGTGGTATATACCATGGAATACTACTCAGCCATAAAATGGAATGAAATAATGGCATTCACAGCAACCTGGATGGAATTGGAGACTACCATTCTAAGTGAAGTAACTCATGAATGGAAAACCAAACATTGTATGTTCTCACTCATAAGTGAGGGCTGAGCTATGAGGATGCGAAGGCATAATATGAATGATACACTGGACTTTGGGAACTTAAGGGAAAAGGGTGGGAGGGATTGAGGGTATAAAAGACTACACATTAGGTACAGTGTACACTGCTCAGGTGATGGGTGCACCAAAATCTCAGAAAAAAAAAGTAATGTTGACACTTAACCAGGAACCAAGACAAACAAACAAAAGATCTATATCTATCTATCTATATATATATAAAATACACATACATATACATATTATCTATACTGTATATCATATATCTATGTATATTTCCTTGCCATAGGGAAATATTAAAGAAGATCAGCTCATTGGGTATCCAGAAATAGAAACAGCTTGATCTTAGTGAGGTAGTAAGGGAAGAGCTGTCTTTAAAGGATTAGACCAATATAAGCAGGAGTCACTGGGACAATTGGGAAGTTGTTTTCACAGCTTTGTTTACTTACCAACTGAGCAAACATGAAAGATAAAACCCAATATGTGTCAAGGGCTCCCCTTTACACTCTCTCTAGCATATTTCACATTTTCAAATTACTCTTTTGAGAAGCACACTTTGTGCTTTTTATTAAACACATGATCGGGCTGGATTTCTCTGTATTAGGAGACTTAATTTGCCAGTGAACTATAGCTTCAGGTTGGCCATCTGGAAAAATAAACTCCTCAACAGCCATGTAATTTGTCTTTTGTCTGGTTTTAGGCAGTGGATTTTTGGGGGATTAGTATTCAGCAAACAGCAAGCAAGTGCTTTCCTGCCTCCTTGAAGCCCTCTCCCTTCTTAGGGTATCTTGCTAAGTTACAAGTTAACAAATGGTTCTTACTCCTATAATGCCTTTGTCAACACTTTGTATATATGAACCTAATTTTCAATAAAACAAAACAGCTTTCCTTTTCTACTCAGCTAGGCAATGCCATATGGACCAAAGCCTGAGGTCAGAGAAAGCATATTGCCTAGAAGGCAGGCGGATGCACCAGCTGCGCCTTTGCACCAGAAGGTGAGGGGGTGGAAGGAGGAGACCTTCTCGCTCAGCTCATAATACTTTCCTCCCCCACCTCCCCAGTCCACCAAGTTACTAGCCTGGTTGTTTGAGAAATGTCACAGGAGACAATTCCCATGTTTTCCTAAATCTAATTATAAGTTTTCCCCAAAGCCTAAATACCAGGTCGCCTTTGTTAGATCTCAGCATGTAAGAAGTACAGCTTGAGAAGCCAACATCAAAACCCTGTGTGCTCAGATAAACACCACAGTTCCTGATCATTTGCATTTGTTACAGGTCCATGTATGGCTGTGGAATCATTCTGCCCTTTCTTTGATAAGAGAGCAACTAGAGGGCCATTCTAGTTGTGGTTAAAACATGTGCAAAGGGGTCAAAGAGACCTGGGTTCATGGTCTGGTTCTACTACTTATTAGCTAAGTTGTCTTGGCTGAATTACCTTACTGTAAGCCTCAGTCTTTTACATTTGTATAATGAAGATAATATAGCTAATAATCATGTATTCATTTCTGAAGGATCATGATAATTACATGAGATTATATGGGCATGTAAAAGTGCTAACGTAAGTCAGTTAGCATTGGCAAAAGTATTCAATTAATTTTTAAAATAAAATTAAGTAGACCAAATTTACATTTGTTAGGTTTATAGCACATACTACCATACACGGTGTTAGGTTTTTAATCTGATAATTATACCTACTTCTTAAAGTTGTATTCTGTGCCAGGAACTAGGCTAAGGACTTCATAGCTATTAATTCTATGATGTAAGAATTACTGAAACTCAGAGGTTAACTAGTATTCCCAAATTCACTTGTGGAGCCAAGATTAAACCTGGATGTTTAGACTTTTTCTTTTACCAAATTGGCAAACTCCTGGCTACAGGAAAAAATATAAAACTGCACTCAATTGCATTCGTGTTTCAATAGTGACAGTAATTTCACACTATTTTTTACAGTCTTCATAGACCAAGAGCCACAGGTACTTTAGCCAATGCCCTTCCTTATTTTCACTTAATATGTGTGCTGAGCATCTTTATCCAAGTCTAGTGCCAAAGAAACCAGTATCTTTCAGCTATTCCACCAAAGAGGTTTGCTATCAAAGTCTAAAGCCGTCATATTCTACAATTCCGTATTCATTTTCTAAGACTGTTGTAACAAAGAACCACAAACTGGTGACTCAAATGCAGAAATGTGTTGCCTTAGAGTTCTAGAGGCTAGAAGTGTGAAATCAAGGTGTTGGTGGGGTTGGCTCTTTCTGAGGGCTTCAAGGGAAGGATCTGTTCCACACCAATGTCTTTGGTTGTAGATGTCCATCTTCTCAGGGTGTTTCTTCACATTGTTTTCCATTTTGCGTATCCCTGTGTCCAGATTTTCTGTTTTTATAAGAACACTAGTCATATTAGATATAGAACACACTCTAATTATCATACTTTAACCTGATTATCTCTGTAAAAATGCTGTCTTCCAAATAAAGTTACATTCTAAGCTACTAGAGGTTCGCACTTCATATAAATTGTAGGGGACACAATTCAATTTATAACAGACTCTTTAGTAGGAATATGCCTTGTTTGTAGGTAAGTTTAATGTATGAATTGAATTAGAATGAAGAATGCAGTCAGTCTCAATCTTTAACCTAAAGGCCATTTATTTATTGTTTTCACTGTCTTAGTCTGTCATCTTCCATCCTACCAAACCCACCAAATTTTAGTTCTTTCTATGCAAATTATCTTTACTTGGTTCTTCCCATTTCCTCTTCTAACTCCTTAAGAGAAGGCCGTTGTTATGCTGTAGTGGACAATGTTGCTTGCTTACCCTAAAACTGTTCTTCCCAAAAGGATCTTCCTTGTTTTGACAATTTGCCTCAAAAATGCCAGATGAATGCTTCCCTTTATTTCACAGTCTTTGCTTTTTTAATATCTAGAAATGAGATTTCTCCACATTAGAACTATTGACATTTTGGGCCAGATAATTCTTTGTTGTGGAGAGATGCCCTGTGCATTTTAGTATGTTTTACCAGCATCCTTAGCCTCTATGCACCTCAATGCCAGTAGCACTTTTTTAGTTGTGAAAAAAGTATCTCCAGACATAAGTGTTCCTGAGTGGGGGGGGATGGCAAAATCACTGCTGTCTGAAGGTCAATAAGCTATAGAGCTAGAGTATGGGCACCTGACATGATCTAGGAGACTGGAAGGGATATTAACGGAGAAGTTTCTGGAAAAAGCATACATGTTTATTGAAAAGAACCTCATGAGAGGTAAGGTCTCTTTTGATTTTTTCTAGAAGAGGTTGTGTTGGCCCAGAACTACCACAGCCATTTTGACACCCTGAGGAGAGAGACAGCCATCATACTGAGGATGGCAGACTGGGAAAATAGAAACATTTGTGTCCTTGATGACATTGTCAAGCAACTGAAGTAACCCAGTAACTGTCCTATGTCTAGACTTCTTATTATTATGGGAAATGATAGATGCTCTTATTGTTTAAGCCAAACTTAATTTTAATATTCTACTAATTGCAGCCAAAAGAGCATTCTAAATGACATCTATCCTAAGAGGGTGGATGCAACAGCTTGCTTTTTAAATTTGTCTACATGTTTAAGTTAAAACTACATTTTTATCCATTTCTGCACAAAGATTTAGCAAGATGTACTATTTGTACTTATTTTCCAGAATTTAGAATTGGTGATGGATTTCTGCTTACCTATCCAAAATGTCTTATTTTACCCTTTGAACAAGAGCAAACATGGTCTTGATGGTGAGCTTCAGGAGGATTACAGTCCGCCTGATGCCCTTAGCAAAGTTTAACTGTCATAAATAGAAGTGAAACTCTGGACCTTAGCATTATTGTATGGTATATTAATCATAGGATGTACTCCAATTGTAGACAAATCAAACTTCTAAAATATGGCTTTAACTAATTATCTTCATTTTGTAACATCTCTGCAGCATTCAACACTGTTGATCATTTCCTTCCTCAGAATCTCATTCCCGAATTTCATGATCTTGTATTATTTTGGTTGTTTTCTTACATATCTGATCATTCTTTTCTGCCTCCTTTGTTGTCTTTTCTTCATCCTTTGGAATAAAGGAATTTAGGAGAAAGATAATGTGTTTTGGAGTCAGTCATATATATTATTATTTAATAATCTATAAAATAACCTATATTATTATATTAAAGTGTATATAATGGTGCCAATTTTGCTCCAGTCTGTAAAATGGGGAAACATTTTATCAGCCTACATGTGTTTTGTGTGGAAAGAATGGGTTAATCTATAGTAGATTGTTGGCACTCAAGAATTATTTTCCTTTCTAACATTTTCATAACTTTGGATAGTCCCCAAGTCAATGTTTGCAGCCTACATTTTCAATAAATATTGCTCAATAAAAATTAATAGCATCTTAAAGCTTCAAATTCATGTTAGTATGGGTCTTAAAGATGTCCTGTCACTCTCTCTTTGATGCCTTCTCAATGCCCTGCAAGACATCTCTATTAGATTGTCCAATCATCACATGTTAAAATAAACATTGCTAAACAAACTCACGATTTTACTTACTCAGAAACTTTGTTTTCTAATTCCGTAATTTAAAAAATTGGAATTACTCACATAGCCACATAAACTTGTGAAAGATAAGTACATATCGCACCTAAGTAATGTCACTCTCATGAACCTGAGTCCATATTTCACCACTTATTGTGGCTGAGTCAGCTAAGCTCTCTGAGCCCATTTGTACATATATAAGTGTAGTTATGAGGCAGAGAAATAATATATATCAAGTGAATGACACACTTACTGGGGCCTTAATAAATGCCAAATAGCACTGCTTTGTTGTTAACAATAAGGTTAACAGTTTTGTATAGAATAGTTGCATTTATCATCTAAAAGCTGGTATAATTAAGTTACATTTAAAAAATATCAAGGCAGGGAGGTAAATAGAGAAAGAATAAGAAACATTAATATTAAATATATGTACAAGAATATGTGCTAGTTATTCATTATGTACTTATCGTATCTGAGGAACAATCTAAACCTTCAAGTGCAATATATTGAAGCCTGTGTGGGCTGTACTAAATTGGAAGAACACACCAAGCTATGACACTTAGTAGTTACGCAACCTCAGGTATATCACTTAGTCTTTGTAAGTCTTAGCACATTCTTCATAAAAATTGGATAATATCACTGACCTCACTTTGTATGGTCATGATGAATACACTAAAAGGACAAAGCTTTTTGCATGAGCAACAGAGACTCACTTTTAGCTAAATGATATTCTGTCTGGGATTCAGAGATTTCCCAAAACTATGTTGTGACAGAAAGCCCAAACACTTGCTATTGCCCATATCATCAGTAAGATGTCATCATAGCATATCTCAGGGCCATCCATGTTAGCCCAGACAGGAGAATCCTACAATACCAATGGAATAGTAGAAAACACTCATTACAATTTGTTTAACACTAGATCTAGGGGTTTGGGGTAGTATATGTACATTCAAGATAATTCGCAGATTTTCTGGGAAAATCTTAAGTCCCCTAAAAGCTGATTCTTCTTCCTAACAAAGTGAGCTCAGTTCAGCTGGAGTAAAACCCCACATGCCCCCCCTACTAACGTCACTCACTGACGTTAGTGCTAATTTGGGTGTTACGACTCACTGGCATTAGTGCTAATTTAGCCTGATATTTCCTGCTGTAGCACTTGTCTAGAATTTTGATGTCATTTGATACTTCCCAGTATAATAAGCTTCACTTAAATGGGTGAACTCTTGTCCTGTGAATTTTGTGTCAACTTTTCTACATTTAGTCCAGAAATTAGAAAGATTGGAGAACTACTTGTCCAGTCTGAAGTTGGATGTTCCCTAGGAAGTGAGGCCACCATCTGGAGCCAAGAGTTTCCACCTAACTACTGATTCTCCATAAACAACATCTACTGACATGTACAGGGCTTCAAGAAATTTTTAAATCAAGAAGGTAGTATGGTCTACTCCCAAACAGTGCTAGGAAGAATCTTAGGAGACCACATCTTTTGTTTGAACAAGCAAGAGAATGACATGGTGTTTTTGCTGCTGCAGCCCACATTGCATTTGGAGTGAACCTTTAGAGGATTTGCCAGGAGGAAAACTTCACCCCCGAGGTGCAAAAAAAGAGTTTCTGGAGGGAGTGAGATTTGTTTGAACCTGTATACTGATTGATTTCTCAAATGGCATTGAAGGTGGAGGCGTTGGTGGACAGCAGGGAGTGGGCTAATAAAAAAGACTGCCTTTCTTGTGCATGTGAAAGCCTGTCACTTAGGGGCATGTGCCTAATTATTTCTGTTTCACGCATGGGTGCCCTGTTTGCTAAAGGTGTTGTGAAAAGTTGCCAAGAGATAAATTCAACTGTTTATGAGAATCATTATGAGGTTCAGTGTTTATTTCCCTGGCACCCTCCAAGATCTATAACTTGGAGATGAACAGCTGTTTTCTGGTGCTTGTAAATAGGACTATTTAAATGTCTTAAACACATTGTTTAAAAAATGTACACAAAACAGGATGCCTTTCTAGCATTGGGGAAACTATAAGAAGAAGGAAAGGAAACTTTATCATTTGACTACTGCTAACATTTATTGTGTGACTGGGATAGTGTTACATTCCCTCAGTGCTAGTTATAAAGATTATAATTAAGTAGGCGGTCTCTGTAGACCAACTCAGAAGTGCTTTTCCTTTTCAGGTTTCAGCTAGTGCCTTCCTTAAATGGGAGTTGGAAAAGCAAAATAAGAAGACATTTGAAGCCACACAATGTCTGGTCTGTTTTGGCTAACTGCATTGTAATATAACTGACATTATAGCAGGTAGCAGGATAGTTCATGTCAGAAAGAGTACAATTCCATGTTTTATTTATAACAAGGAACAGAATGTGCATTGCTGTAATTCTGGGCAACCACTTCCTCATTGACTAGAGAAAGTGATGACTTGGTCAATTGTTGACCTGAAAGTATCAAAATGGCTATTGTGCAGCACCAGTTTATCAAAGTAATATTTTAAAACCTGAGCCTTTTAACTCAAAAGGGCAAGCTCAGAAGTTCTTCTTTTCCTTTACCTAAGATCCTAGCTGTCTGTCTCATGGCTTCTAAAATGACATCCAGCTTGGTTCTCCAACATGTGTGCAAATGGAATTCAAAGCTTAGTAATCATCAGGGTAGGGGTAGGGAAATTATGGCTTACCTACTCAGCATGCATCTATGTTTAGCTGAGAAGCCATTGATCTCCCATTTTCTTTGGAGAGGAGTATTTCTGTGCCTCTTTGATCAGTTGTGAAGATAAGGAAAGAAAAGAAAAAAGACTGGTTGAGTGTGGTGGCTCACGCCTGTAATCTCAGCACTTTGGAAAGTCAAGCTGGGCAAATCACTTGACATCAGGAGTTTCAGATCAAACTGGGCAAAGTGGTGAAACTTATTCTATATGGAAAAAAATACAAAAAAAATTACTTATTTTCATATGCCCTCAACTCTTACAACATTCATATATACCATAAAAATTAGCTGGGCATGGTGGTATGTGCCCATGGTCCCAGCTACGCGGGAGGCTGAAGAGGGAAGATCACATGAGCCTGGGAGGTTGAGGTTGCAGTGAGCCATGATCATGACAATGTACTCCAGCCTGGGTGACAGAGAAAGACCATGTTTCAGAAAAATAAAGAAAGAAAGCAGAAGTCAGGATTGCCACATTTTTTAGTATAAGGAAAAGGACTGTTAGATCTTCCCTGTGGATTTGGGACTAAAAGTTTACAGGCTCAATTACCTTGCTAAAAAACTTGCTTAAACTCCTGAGGTTTGCCACAGTGCCCCTCCTTTAAGAGATGGAGAGTTTCAGCTTTGACTCATTTCGCTGGGATATAACCAACTCTATATGGCTGTCACTCTTGAAGATTCTCGATACATCCTGAGGGCATCAGATTACCTTGTGTCCAGAACTGTTTTACAGGACCTAAAGGAAAATTTTCTTGATGAAAGTAACAATTTTTCAGGCCTCTGCATGCAGACCCATTTCAAGCCAATGTCCAAGACTACAAAATGCCAAATGTCCGACTGACGATGCGTTGTGCTAAGACCTAACTAACTCTTTGATTCAAAAGGATGAGTTTAAAAGAAAGAAACCAAGGGAAACTGCCATTTCCTCAAATCTAATTGAAGGTTGAGAGGGATCAAGGAAAATTTCAATAGCTTGGAAGTTAGCCCCCAGGAAAACAAATGAAAAGGGCCTGGAAGAAGAAAGGAAGCCTTGCTGATTAGCTTCCCCTGTGGAGAACTTCTCTGCCACTTGGCTTCCTTTGATGAGATTACAGACTTCTGAAACTCGTTCCCACCAGGAAGGTAGACATGTTGAAAGAACATCCTTCTAAGTAGGCAGGGAACACATTCTTTGTCCTTGGGAAGGTATACTATTTTGCTCTCTGAAATGAGTTGATCATGGTTTCAGCCCTGAGACCAGAGCTATGCTGCAGGAGTTTCTGAACCAATCTAGTCTAAGAATGAAGTTTAGGTTTATCTTGGGGAAGTTGTAATAATTTCAGATAGTCAAAATTATTGTATTTTTATCTTCATAAAATTCTTCAACATGATACAGAGACTAATGATTTTCTTACATTGTTTGTTCTTGAGATTGTTCCAGTTGTATTTCTCCATGGTTCCCCCCTTCCCATTTGCCCACCCCTAATTGCGTGAAAGATCCAAGCTAACTTTGTGTTGATTTGGATACCATAACCCAACTATTACCGCCACCTCTTCTTTTCATATGCCCTTAACTCTAATAACATTCTTATATACCAATTCATACTTTTATGATTGAAGATACTTAGAGTTGAACAAGACTTCAGTAGTCAGCTTCCCAGCCTCAGGAGAAAGCTCCATTCCTGACTGACAATCATTTAAATCTTATTTAAAACCCTCAGTGTCAGGGGACATTCTTGGGTGACCTTAAAACTGTTTTGGTACATTCTGTCTTTTTATTCGCCATCCTCTACTTATGCCCTGTCCTCATTTCTCCACTTACCCTAACCTTAAACATCATTCACAGCCCAGTTTAAATTCTGTCATTTCCTTAGACTAAAGTCAGTCATGTAAGCACATAAATTCAGTAGAGTTATACAGTCTTAATCAATTAAAACCAGACATAAATGTAGAGATCTTCTCGTATAGTCTCCTCATTTTATAGATGTAGGAACTGAAGATAAAGGAGGTCTCTGATAAGAAAGCAGGACATATCCTACATTTTGATATCCTTTCTAATGCAGTCTTGAACAGTATATTTGTTTAATACTGCAAATATATCTGATTATCACAATTGCAAGCTCTGGAAGGCAAGGACTGTTATTTTTGTGTCTGTATTTTGCACGGTGGTTTATATATACAAAGTTGTTCTAAGTGCTGCCCATTAGAACTTTCTATGGGGGAGTAAATTTTTTACATTCTGCGCTGTCCTGGGTGTTAATCACTAGCCAAATACAGGTGTTGAGCATTCGAAATGTGGTTAGTACAACAAAGGAGTTGGATTGTTTAAGTTGTTTCATTTTATTTACCTTACCTTAACTACCTTTAAATTATTTAAATTTAAATAGCCATATATTGCTAGCAATTACTGTATTGAATAGTGCAGCTTTCATTCATTTCTTCATTCACATCAACTTGATAAAAGTTTGAGTACATTTGTTGATTTTTAAAATATTTTTTGACTTAATAGAGGTCTACAGATGAAAGGGGCAAAATCTCATCACCTTAATTAACAATAAGAGCACTGGTTCAAGGTCACATGGCTAATTAGGGACAAAACTGGCACCAGGGCCCAAGCCTGGCTATAGTTAAGTTGTATTTTTGTTTGTCATAATGCCTCAGGGAAAGTGGGAGGACGAATCAGGTAGTAAGCGGAAAGGAAAACCAAACAAAAACTATATATGCATACTTTTATGTACATACACACACACACATTCTCATTTCTACAATTCTCATTCATCCTCTTTCTCTGCATATATAAGAGAGTTGTAGAAATTATACAGAAGAAAGAAGAAAAGAAACATGGAATCATCCTAAATGCCCATCAGTGGTAGACTGGATAAAGAAAATGTGGTACCTATACAACATGGAATAATATGCACCATAAAAAAGATGAGATCATGTCCTTTGCAGCTGGGGGGACATTATCATAAACAAACTAACCCAGAAACGGAAAACCAAATACTGCATGTTTTCTCTTACAAGTGGGAGCTAAACTACGAGAATGTATGGACACAAAGAAGGATGCAACAGGCACGAGGGCCTACTTGAGGATGGAGGGTGAGAGGAGGGTGAGAATTAGGAAAAATACCTGTCAGGTATTATGCTTATTACCTGGGTTGTTAAATAATCAGTACACCAAACCCCTGTGATATGCAGTTTACCTAAATAAACCCCCTGCACAAGTACTTCTGAAACTAAAATAAGATAAACCTGCACGTGTATCCCTAAAACTAAAATAAAAGTTAAAAATAACTTTAAAAAGAGAAAGAAATCTATGCAAAAATGGAGAAATTTATCAATACCAGAGAATGAAGACGAAGAAAGGAAAAAAAATCTTCTGCATTCATCCATGAGCCTGTGTGTAAATAAAGAATTCTCTTTTAGAGGCAAAACAATTTACTGTAATAAATCAGGGACTATTGCATAGGTGTAGTAGGGATTACACAATGAAGAGAGCTTTGTAGTTACTGAACCATGACAAAGTCTTCATACTAATGAATTACATTCCTCAAAAACCTTTGTCAAATCAGTCAAAGAACTCTCTCCGAATGAGCATGGAATGTTAACATCTGGTTCACCAAATAGAGATAACAGTTTCATCCGACCCAAAGCCTTAGTTAGTCAGGCCTTTATCCCTCCCCGTTGTCTGCTGATCCCACTTTATCCTTCCTTTTGCTTTGCAGCTGCTCAGTGAAGGAGAGAGTTCGCTGAAGAGTATTGAATTCGGTGACGTGTGAGAGACCCGGGAAGTAGAGTGCCAGTGGAAGTGAATGGTTTGGAAGACTAAAAAAGGCTCCAGATGCTCCTTTTCCATAAAGAGTCCTGATAAGCTTCAACAACCTCCCAAGAGAAATAATTCCTGTATAGACTATTGCATATCATTAAATAAGAGAAGCAACTAGTTTTCAAAAGCTCAGTGGTGTTCAAAACAGGTTGCTGCTTTGTTTGTTTCATGGTATTTTGTGTTTCGTAGAAGGAAAAACTAAAATCTGTAATATCATTATTGATAATACACATTTTGTCTCTTTGTATATTTTTCCATTTTGTCTGGTAAGTAAAATGACACTGGAATTTTCTCAAAGTGCATGGGTAATTATTTTCTTACTAATTTAATGGATTTTTCAGTTAAATCATAGGCACAGCAAGCTTTTCTTTTCCATCTTAAATGCTACTTTATCTGTTAACATGGCACCATTTTCAAAGTCACAGGCACAGGTTAGGATTTATTTGTTTAGGATTGTAAGGTGAGGGATCAATTATCAGTCCCTTCCAAATCTCAGGATCTCTCTCTTCCTTCTACTCACCTTCTTCTTCTGGGTTCCCCTATTTCGTATGAATACTACCAGCCTTGCTGACAACTGCATTCGATGTGTGTGTGTGTTATTCTGGCTGAGTGCTACCACTAGATGATTACTTCATCAAGCTGGTTGTCTTTCCACAGTATCTTCTCCTATGCCTCTCTCCTTTCTCTTTCACTGCTACCTTCAACCACACTGTTGTTAAGTTTTCTATTTTCCTGTTACCGGCACAAGTCTTAATTCTGAAGATCAGGACTAATTATATTATTCTATAGCTCACAAACTTTCCGTGGTGTGAAGTAACTGCAAGGAAGGAAAGGAGAAAAAGAAGGAGAGGAAGAGAAGGTGAAGAAAGAAGAAGAGTAGGAGGAAAAGAAAGAAGAAGAGTAGGAGGAGAAGGAAGAGCTGGAGTGGAAGAGAATAGAAGGCTAAGAAACTTTATACAAGAATTGAGCATAAAGTACTGGTGGCAATTCAAATCAATGCATAAAGTATATTTCATGCAATAGTTGTGAATATAATGCTGAAAAATATTTAAGTTGAATTCTTATGTTTCAATAAATATCAAAATAACCTTCAGATTAATTAGAATGTTAAATGTAAAAAAGTTCTTTAAAATACTTGAGAAATGTCTGAAATTATGACATAATATTAAAACTTAAAAGGTCTAAGTAAACATAATAAAGCAAAATAATAAAGGATAATGTAAAAGATTAAACATAATGTAAACTTTAAAAATCAAATCACAAAATGTGTGATCAAAATTTTAAAACAAAGAGCCATCTATATTTCCAAGATAAATGGTGTACAAAGTGGGAATGTCTTTAAAATATAAAAATCTCTTACAAATCAGCAGAGAAAGGAAGAGTCCAGTAGAAAAACTGACACACATTATGGAAAGGGAATTCATAAAGAATGACCCATAACATGAAAGTCACAGATCTACTGCATTTTTTTCCTCTATGTGTTCTTCACTGTTTCTGCTGATGAAATCCATCCTCCTTTCAAGATTACATTTTTTCTAGTTTATATTTTGTTTTGTCTTTAATATTTTAATTCACTCAGCATTTGTTTAAATGTGTGCTTCCATATTAGAGTCGATTCAATGGTAGACTTTTCATCTTTCCTAGATTGTAAACTCCTAAGGGCAGGAAAAATGTGCTACTTACTTTCTTTGACTCTGCAGTGTGTAGCAAGTGCATGGGACACAATTCTCAGGTTAAAAGAGGTACAGAGATAATCAGAGAAGTTTTGAGAGAGGAGTTATCTTTTGAGGTTAGCCTGGTAAG
Organism: Ateles fusciceps; assembly: GCA_036589455.1. Lineage (NCBI taxonomy): Eukaryota > Metazoa > Chordata > Mammalia > Primates > Atelidae > Ateles > Ateles fusciceps. Next base: position 7,508,839 of record JAZHEH010001606.1, on the reverse strand, counting down.
TCTAAAGTATTTTCAAGGTTCTGTTTTTCTTTTTTTCCTTTTGTGTGTCTCTTTTGGCTTGAATGTGGCTTAGAGGCAAAGAAACATGACATAGGAGAAGAGTTCTGAAGACAAATGAAAATTTACATTCTGATCCTATCAATCTCTTATGTCACTCTGAGTCTGTATTCTTCATCGATGAAATAGATATCACTGCTTACAAGGTTGTTGGTAAGAAAAAAATCCATGCTTGTAAAGCGATTAGAATATTGGTTCCATTTCCTCATTACTACTTAATTCTTCTGCTCTTCTTGAGACGAAGAATTCTGCTCTTCTTCATTTTTTACCCTTGGCCTCTTTTTAGTGAAGCAGAAATGTGGCAATATGTGTGAAAATATCTTACAACTGGGATACTTTTTAATATCATAAAGTACTATTAATTTAAATTTTGGATATTTAGATATAAATTGCATTCTGTGCTTTCCTTAATAATAAATTGAATGGAAATAATGTTTGGGTATAATGATTCACCATGGGTCCATAGAGGTAAGGAAATGGAGAAAAGCTAAATGTGAAAGGCAGGTAATTTTAAAAAATTGGAATGCATTTGAATTGTGTAATAGAAGTGGCATGAACTTTGGGGTCAGATAAATATGAGTTTGAGTCTCAACTTTGCCACCTACTCTGTGCAACCTTGGACAAATTACTCATCCTCATCAAGACTCAGTTTCTTCACCTGTCAAGCTGGGATTCATAACATTCTCAAGGCAGGGGTGTTATAAGATCAATGAGATAAATAAATAAAAGCATATGGTACATAGCTGACGTTAGAAAAATACTTCCTTTTTGATTCTTTTCTTTTATCTTAGAATAGACTGATTCATAATAATATCTTTGGATATTTAGGTGTTTGACATGAATATGATTTCTTAAGTGCCCAACCAACTACCAGTGAGTGACTTAGGCCCCAGAGAGAACAGATAGTTCTTTAAAATGCATTCAACTTGATCTTCATGTTTACAAAAGGATTTTTGGATTCGTGCATGTCTTTTGGCACATGGTTTAAATCTCCAGGTGTATTCAGTTAATCATCTCAGTTTGTCTTGCAGGCACACAGCCACTGTTTTGCTCTTGTGAAGACTGAAAACATTGTGCACTAATTTCTTTGTTTTAGGGCGGGTTATTATTAGTTGTTATCACTGCCTGCTTTGTAAATTTTGTGAACTGTAAAATGAAGTACTATATATTCCTGGGATGTTTTTTCCCACTGAGAGTATTTAAGTTAAATGTTTTTTTAATAGTCTGAGAGGGCAGATGCTGGCAATAAAACAATTTGAAATTTTAAAAATAAGTAGCACATTTATAGCAATTATAGATGAATGTTATTAGTGATTAAATATAGTAGTACAAAATAATATATATAGGGTAAAAAAAATACCATTATAACCCAGCAATTTTTTTAGTTCTTTTTGTTTTTAATAAAAAATGCTGTATTTTAGGAGAAACAAGGCATTCTTAACTACATTTTCGTCAGTCTGTTTAGTGCACAGTGAGGTGCTTGCGTTGCTACTTTGTCACTACAATTGTTAGTTAAGGAATCTGATTCCAGTCTCTTTACATTCTCTTTAGATGTGGCCTGGAATGAAAAGAGGCAATGCCCCTCTTCTTCAATAATAAAACACTCTCCAGATATTATTTTCCCTTCTTTCCTAGGCTGTGGAGATATGGGTTTGCTGTTTCCTTTACCTATATGTTCTGGTCATAACTTTATCTGTCCAGGAAGAGTTTAGTGATTAGCTGACCTTTCTTAACCTCAGGTGTTTTTTTTTTTTCCCTGTTAAGGAAAAAATATAATGTTTGTGAGTATACAATGTCCATTTATGTGCTTTATAGAAATTTCATTTAATTACTTAAATGGTATGGGTTTGATTTTCCTCATTTCAGAGTTTAGAAAAAAGGAGGCTCAGAAAGTTTGACAAATTTTTTTACATTCTTATTGTATTAGTAAGTGAGTTGAAATTATAACCTGGGTCTGCCTAGCTATAAACACAAATTCTTTCCAATCTGGCAGGGTATTGGAGTTTTACATTGATTTGCTAGAGTTCTTACATGGCTATTTTTACTGATTAAAAGATTATGTAAGGACAATGATTCATTCTTCTTTTATATCCTGGAATCGGGACTAGAGGTGGAAGATCAGGCTTTTAATGGGAGAGATGAAGAACTTGGGTAACAAGCTTTTCAAATGTCTGTCATATAACCAGGTGAAATTGAATATCTGGGGCTTAATTGCCAGAAAGAGTGACTAGGAGTGGAGATAGAAGTTTGGGAACATGTAAAAATAGTTGCACAGCACTTGCAATTTTGGCCTTTTTTTGGCTTTTCTCCCCTTCTCAGAGTGGTGGGTGGGGTTGTGAAACTAAGAGAGGACTAATTTGACATGTGGGAGATTCTGCTCTAAAGAATACAGATGTAGCTATGACAGCGAAGATGCCATGCCATTAGTGGGTAGAAGTCAGCTCATGTTCCTCAAGATTATCTAAACCAGAAATTATCAAGCTTTGGTGTGTGTCCGAATCACCTGGAGAGTTAATAGAGAATAGAGACCAGATGGGTAAAATCTGGACCTCTGTGTGTGTGTGTGTGTGTGTGTGTGTGTGTGTGTCTTTACCAAGATCTAGAAAAGATTCTGATAGACCCCAAAATTTGAGAAACACTAGGCTAAACCATATTTTGAAACTTTTATCTCATAGCTAAGTAATGACTATAGTAATAATTATATGTCCTTTTATATAATTTAGGAAAATCTGCTGCTAACTCAAAACTCGAATTAAATTTTTTTAATGTTTTTTACAATTACTTGAGGCTGACGAATACATTCACACAATAAAATATTTCTAAAATGATTGTATCTGGATTCTTCTAGTGAGGTGAGGATGAGCACATCCAGGACATCTAGGAAATTCTCCTCAAAGTTGGCTTTTCCTGTGGGAAACAGGGTGAGGAAAAGGAAATGAGTCCCAATCCTCCCTGGAGGGGAATACTTACACATATTTTGGAATCAGAGGGTCAGATGCCAATTTCATCTGTGGGCAGGAAGTACACACCTGTTAGCTACATGTTTTTTTGAAATAGGCTGTACTTGGCCAGATTACAAAAAACACTGTTGTTATGCCATCAAAAAGAGAAGCTGACTTACATGTGAATAACACTTATTAAAGGGGATTTTAGGAAGCTGGACACTTGAGAAAAGCAAGCAACTGTGAAAAGAATATCTCTGCTTATCTTTGTACAAGCCAACAATTACCCACCCCCCCCTCAAATTGGGCTAGGATTAGATAAGGCAATCAGTTGTAATAGAGTTGATATCTGGGAAGGGGAAGTTTGAGTCATTCAGAGATAAACCTCTTATTATGGTTTCTTTTCCTTGATCATCTTTATCCTTCCACCCCACCCCTACCTTTATGCGTAGTGGTCACTGGTGGGGTGAGGAAGGAATGACTTTGGAAGTGCTCCTTAACCAAGCTTTTGTGTGCATTGTCTGAGGCTCACAGCTTTCTTATCAGCAGGCTTTCCTGCCCTGTCATTAGGCCTAGTGGCAAAGAGGCTCATTCTCAGGAACTGACCCATGCTGCGAGCAGGTCACCTCAGATGGAGGCTTGCTGCTTTATTCAGAGGCTTCTGAGATTCCCAGATGTTGTAGCAAGATGCAAATATAGAGAAAGGCTTTCACTGCTCCTCTGTTCAAAATGGGATTCCATCTGATGACTGAATGCACGGTTTCAGAGGGGCATGGTGGAGTCTTACCTTGTACAATTGGAATTGCAAAAAGAGTCTCTTTGTGAGAGCAATAGTTAATTCTCTCTGACTGTTACTACAGTTTAGAGAGAATAAGTATTTTTCCCCTCTCCTTTATATTTCCCCTTCACTTATGCTTAAAAACAGGTAATTGGAGCAGGGCTTCGAAGTGTAATCTTGCCCAAAGGCTAAGCTTGCCACCTAATGACACACGGTTGTTCTCTTCCTTATTGAGGCAGTCTTGCACTCATTATCTCTAAATTAGTTCCCCCTTTCTCCTTTGGTTTATTATTCATCCACCTCCTCCTTTTTCATTTGGATTTTTCCAAGTGAACCATGACAAAGTGTGTCTTTGTGAGGTGTGTGTCTGTGCAACAGTGCATCTGTGTGAGTGAGTGTGCTCCCTACCCGTGCCCCTCGTTTACATTAAGTGTTTATTTAAGCCAAGGCACTGGAAAATTGACAAAAATCTTTGGCATTGATTGCCTCATAATGATCCCACATCAGTCCAAGGAGGAATCTAGCTGAAAAGTAGAAGGAGCTGTGAGATTCAGTTGCAGGCTTTCCCTTGTCAAGGCCAGATACAAGCAGCTCAAACTAGAGAAAGAGGGGAAACTAGTTTTTGAATGAAAACTGGGAGAGTGTTTGTGTGAAAGTACAATTAAGACTCTAGCATCCTGTTCCATCCAAAGTTTTATGTGCCATTCATGTGATATTGTATCCAACTGGACTTATAAAATGAGGTAAAAAGAAAATACTGAAGTAGCTTCCTTTGTTCAGACCTGGGTTAGAATCCCTACTTTTCTCCTGGTAGCCTACTATTGCTTAATCCTTCTGAGTCTTGGTTTCTCCATATTAAGTAAAAATAATATCAACCTTACAGGTGTGTGGTGAGGATGAAAGGAAATATTTAAAGTACTTAATGCAGTGCCCCTTACAATTTAGATAAATTATATTTTAAAATGGCCACAGTTCTTGATTCCCTTGTAATAAATGAAGTCAAAGCTTGGAAGGTTTTGACTTAATAGCTTGAAAATATGAGTTCACATCTTTTTTCCCTCTGGGACCATTTCTTTCCTTAGCTTGAAAGGGTACCTGGCATTTTCACTGCATACCTAGCCCGCTGCTGGATGGAGTTTATACTTTTACACGCTCTGCAAAGGCATATTGTTATTCCCGTTGTAGATGAGAAAATGGAGGCTCAGAGAGGTTGAGTAAGTTGCTCAAAGTTTCAAAGGAAGTGGTGACGCAGATATACAAATAAAGGTTTGTCAAGTCTCAAAAGTGTATAATACAATTAAGAATTATGGTACACGTTATTTACCTATGTCTGCTTTGAGATAGTTATTTCCTCAGATACTGTGTAATAAAATCTTCTGATTCAGAAGGTTAGTAGACTTATTAGTACAAGAGAAGAGTTAGCAACTTTGCCTCACTGCTTAATTCCTAGAGTATATATGTGATACGTATATTAAATATATCAAACTTATTCTTGATATTATTGGATAGACTCAAGTACTTCCTGTTTACCAAGATGATTTTCTCTAGATGCCTCTATCACACTACAATGTTTTTTAAAACTTGTGCAAACTCAGCAATGGCTGATAGTTATTTCTATGGTGTAGATGAGATTTACCTCTCGTATACCCCATTCTTTTCTCTCTTCTTTATTCTATCTTAGTATTCCAAAGGTAATCGTTTCCTCTTGCCTTCACCATATTACAGTTCAAATTTCCTTTCTCTTCATTCACCCATGGGTGCCTCAGTGTTCTTCTGACTCTGTAGGACTGATAGCCCTGTGTTGCTGGTTATGCTCTGTTACTTTTTGGCATTATCCTCGTCCTTATCCTTCAAAAGCACTTCTTCCTCTACGTTTTATCTTTCTTCCATGAGACCAGAGTTAGCAGAGAGGGAATGCGATAGAGTATCTGGGCATAGGGTTAGACATACAGGTTCCATTTCTAGCAGGGTGGCCTTGGTAAGTAATTTAACATGAGACCAGAGTTAGCGGAGAGGGAATGCAATAGAGTATCTGGGCATAGGGTTAGACATACAGGTTCCATTTCTAGCTGGGTGGCCTTGGTAAGTAATTTAACATCTCCATGCCTCATTTTTCTCACCAATAAAAACAATCTACTTGTAACTTTCAATGATTCTTTCTTTGCCATAGCTCAAAAGGCCATTTTTGTGCCATGACCCCCATCAGATGTACAATCTCTTATTCAAGGAGAGAGTTGGTAGCAATTATAATATGTATATATAGCATTTTCTATTCATAAGATTAGTGGACAGACATCATTATCACTTGCTCCTTCGAAGACAGTGACTTGGGCCAGGTAACCTGGCTAGTCAGTAGCAGAGCCAGGGGCTGAATATGATCCTCTCCATTTCTCTATTCTGAATCTTACATTCTTTGCTCTATACCTCAGCAGAGTAAGGTAAACTGGCTGAGGCATGAGAAGAGAAAGAAAGGCTTTTTGGATGTGTCTCTATGTGAACTGTGCTGGGGGAGTGAATTGGTAGTTTGGGACTGAGTGTAGAAAATTTAATGATAGAAATGATGGTATGAATTTTTCAAAAAGAGAAAAAACTTCCTAATTAATTATTGTTTCAGGCCTTACAGTTTCCCTTAAACATCTGTAGGACAACATCAGAGAAAGACAGCGTGCTGGGAGTGAAACCAAAAACTTAATTTCAGCTTGAAATTTCTAAATTTTTCAGTTAAAGAACCTAACATTAAAAAATGCAGTGCAAGCAACCACAGCAGCTTAGGGAATTTTCTATGTTTTCTGGAAGGTATTTTCCCAAAAATAAAAACCATTCCTTATTTAAAAATCCATTCTAGGGTTTGTTCAAAGATAAACTTATACAGTCCCTTGAGTTACAGGGCTAGGGACTTACTATTATTTTTCATGTTAATATTAATAACTTCTTCTCAGATTGATCCTGTCCTGCCCGTGTGAGATAAATCAAGTTTAAATCTGTCTATTGTATGCTCAGGCTTCTTTTGATCATAAAAGAGTTCATTCTCCATTAAAAGAACAGTTACATATTCTAGATTCTTTGTGAAAGAGTCAAATATATTTCTCTTTGTTCAAGAGTGATTTGTTAGTTGTGAGTGTGAAAGGGGAACAGGGAAGTGTTGGGTGGTTTCACGACATGTCACGGAAGTCTAGTGTAATGCACTTGGCTGAGCCATTTCTCATTTAAGGCTTAAACCAATATTTATTTTTGAAAGGAAATTCAACCCCTATGTATGTGCCTCAGTGGCCTTGTTGGCTCTTATTGCTAGGATTCAGGAAATTACTTTTGCTAACATTACAAAAGACCTAAAGATCAAGTGAATTTTAATCTTGGCAAATGTAGCTTCCATTCTGAAAGGTGGAACATAGGTTCCAGGTAATAACAAAAGAAAGATAAACATTATCGGTAAGTGTCTTCCAAGATAAGAAGCCCAGAGAAGACTGTGCACATTCTAAGAATTACTGATTGTTTCATTTTGTCCCAAAGGCAATGTAATTTGTTCTTTAATGCAGATTAACACCTGCATAGTTGACAGTACAAATTGTTCAAGCAAGTGCAGCTATACATGCTAAAATCTTAGTCTGAAAAGTAATAATATGTTAACATCTTTGATTTTGACTATTTGTGCCTTTCAAAGTAAAAATTATGAATGCCTGCTGTTTATCTTTAGGAGGTTTACTCTTTTGGTATATATTTTTCATACAACATTGGAAAGTTGGCCAGTTGTGGTGAGTCACGCCTGTAATCCCAGCACTTTGGGAGGCCAAGATAGATAGATTGCTTGAGGACAGGAATTCGAGACCAGCCTAGCCAACATGGTGAAACCTCGTCTCTACTAAAAATACAAAAAAATTTGCCAGGCATGGTGACAGGAGTCTGTAATCCCAGCTATTTGGGAGGCTGAGGCAGGAGAATTGTTTGAACCTGGGGAGGTGGAGGTTGCAGTGAGTGGAGATTGCACCACTGTACTCCAGCCTGGGCGATGGAGTGAGACTCTGCCTCAAAAAAAAAAAAAAAAAAAGAAAAAAGAAAAAGAAAAGTTTTGGGGAACAAAAGGCTGTATTTTTATATCATCTTGAAAAACAAAAAAAAAACTACCTTATACTGTCTTCTAAATTGATTAATTCAAGAAAAATATGGCTTCACAAAGCATGTGCACTACTTTTTCTAATTTAGTATAAATATTTGATGCTTGGAACTATTCTGTATTTCTTTCTTTAGCTAATTCAGCCAAAGATTTATTTGTGGAAAAACTGTCTTCATATTGACTGTACTTGGCCTAAATACGGTGGTAGAAATATTGAAAACCGAGCTATTCAGACCCAGAGCTGGACTGACAACTTGGTGCCGAGAGACAGACACACAGTGTGGTGATTTTCTGGAGGTAACTTATGGCACTTAGTTAAAGCAGGAGTCCTGGACTAGATGAAGTTAGGATGCAATTTGTTTAGTATCATGAGAACTTGAGCATAGAGTGAGTAGGTCTGCTTTCTGGTTGGAGCTTAGGCATGGTCTGAAAGCCCACTTGCCCTTGTAAGAAGTCTGCAAGATAGTTTCCTCCTTCCAGGTCCTAGAAGCATCCAAGCAGAAATCACATTGCAATAAGTCTTTGACCACAGATACTCCTCTAAGCAGTGGTTCTCAAAGTGTGGTTTCCCAGCCAGCACCATCGGCTTTACCTAGAAGGTTGCTAAAAATGTACATTTTCAGGTTTCATCCAAGAAATAATCATAAAATCTGGGAGTGGGGATCAACAGTCCATGTTTTACCAAGCCACCCAAGTAATTCCAGTGTGTGCTGGAGTTTGACAATCATTAGTCTAAAGCAGTTGACATTTTCAGAACTTTGATGTAAAACTCTACAATAGTATACTATTGTTGCTTGAATTTACGCATATTTCTGTGAATTTAGGCACATGTTCTATGTGGGCAGTTCGCTATTAACTGCATGTTTTAAAGGGATCATGGCTTATTTTGTCCCTGGGAGTCTCAATCTCTAACTCCCTAGTCAGTATGGTCAGCTCAGCCTTCAAACAGTGGTTATCATCTGTGGTTAGGCTGCCTGGACCTTGCCTAAAAACACTCCACAGAAGAGTTAAGCTAGATTCAGGTGGCCCAGTATGGAAAGGGTGCCTGACAATGTCTTTCTAGGAAGTTCTGAAGCAATAGGTCATGTATTTGTGCCACTGCTCCAGTGGTAACTTTTTGGACCCTAATGGAAATTCTGACTTTCTTTGGGCCTGATAAGAAAGGACCCAGATTTCTAGAAGCTGAAAGCTCTTGGGATAAAGCTCCAACCCTTCTCCACTACCAGAGTATACAGTAATCTTCCTGAAATATTTTTTTAAAAACTTTAAATTTCCCTTTTAGCAAAATTTCACTGAAATTTTATTTCTTTCTGCTTAACAGAAAGTGGCTTTAAACCTTCTGTTTTTGTACATATTCTGTGGTTCTGTATATTTATACAAAAGCCACTCATCTAAAAATACACAAAACTATTATTGCTCCTATTCTGGCATCAGAAAGTCACTCTATCCTAACCCTTGATGGACACATATTCTTCAGAGGTCACTCCAGGCAAAGGAAGTTTTTATGGCTAGTTGGGCCTTAGTTAAAATCCATATATGGTCATGTGGCTGGGGAGCTGAGGCTGTGTCACCTGTGAGCCCCAGGGATCCCATTGTTACTTCTGGCTTAGGCTTATCTTCTGTTCCCTGAGCTTCATATTGGCCTCCATTTCAGCTTGTAAGAGGAGAGGGATCTTTCAAAAATGTAAGAGCATCAGCAACCAAGTGATACTGGTGTGAGGTAACCATATGACAGAGATAAACTTCCTGCTGGGAAAGAAGCCAAATCCTGTCAGTGGCCAGCTTTGGTAGAATATACTCAGTAGGCATATTTAATTGAAGATGAATATGCTCGGAGAGAGAGCCAGATACACAAAGTCATCCAGTACTTAATGAGCAATTTTCTACCATAACATATGCTCGAAGAATTTAATGTCAGGCATTTATACATTACTTGAGTTATTTAATTTAATCCTTGCATTAACCTAATGAGGTAGGGAATCTTATGATCCCTTAGTCTGCCAGATGAGTAAACCAAAGCTTACAGAGGTTAGGCAACTCATTGTGAAAGAATAAGTGGAATGAGAACTGCATTCTAATCTTGCACCATGTATTAGTCTGTTTTCATGCTACGTAAAGATGTACTGGAGACTTGGTAAATTACAAAGAAAAACAGGTTTAATGGATTCATAGTTCTATGTGGCTGGGGAGGCTTCACAATCATGGTGGAAGGGGAAAGACACATCTTACATGGTGGCAGGTAAGAGGGAATGAGAGCCGAGTGAAAGGGGAAACCCCTTATAAAACCGTCAGATCTCATGAGATTTATTCACTACCATGAGAACAATAGGAAAGAAATTTGTCCCATAGTTCAATTATCTCCCACTGGGTTGTTCCCACAACACTGGGAATTATGGGAGCTACAATTCTAGATGAGATTTGGGTGGGGACATGGTTAAACCATACCAGACCATTCTTTTAAAAAACTTGTGCTATTAACCACGGTATCAGCAGTTCCCAATCTATCAGGCCACATATTCCTAACTTCTTTAAAACAAATATTTGAGACTCCCTTTACTATCTGGAAATAAAATATATCAATAATGTCATCTATCTACACACACAACTTTAAAAGTTGTACAATGGAATACTGTTCAGCAATAAAAAGGAGCAAACTACTGAAACTCAAAGCAATATGGATACATCTGAAAAACACTGTGTTAAGTAAATTCAAACACAAGTGTGCATTCTTTGTGATTCCATTTGTATGATATTTACAGCAGGCAAAATGAATCGATAGGATTAGAAATCAGGCACCGGTTGCCTTTAAGAGTAGGGAAGGGAAAGGACTGACAATAAAGAGGCATGAGGTAAGAATGACATAAATATTCTATATCTTGATGGCGTTTTGACTGTATGATGCACGTATTTGTCAAAGTTCATCAGGATGTACACTAAATATTTGCATTTTACTCTTTGTAATTATAATTCATAAAATAAAAATCAATATAAAACTAATTTATAGGAGAAATAAAAGGATTTTAAGATAATATATATTAATGTTTAGGCTGATGTATACTTGAAGACATAATAAAGTAGATACTTGCATCTACTATTAATAAATTTGGTTTTTCAATTTGTAATTTAATATTGTCAAAATGTTCTTCTTTTTATATCGTTTTAAAGAAATTATTCACACGTTCATACATAGGGACTCATTTAGAATGAGTCAGCCTCAAATGCAGACAGGTACAATGTATCATATTGGGTTCACCAATATCATGACTACTGTTGTTGATAAATTGATGAACTACTCTTGGAAAAGTTCACTAAATTTTTTCTACTTTTTTTTTCTCAATTTACACAGTAGTTTTAATTCTGGAAAATTTAATGAATAAACTATGCAAAACATATTTTGTATTTATAAATAAAACAGTTGAATTTAGATGTCAGATAATTATACATTGAGGGTTTATCTGCAAGAATTTCTAGATATTAAAAAACTATATGAATGCAGAACATGTCTTCATTATGGAAAAATTTCCTCTCGTGGCAATATGTCTTATATTCCCAGCCTTTGTTCATCAAATGTATGTAGCACTCTGCCCAGTCATTGTGACCACTCCAAACTGCACACATATAGCAAACTCCTCAGGGGGGAGCAGTACTAGCTGAGCTATGCTTCAGATAGTGCTACAAATTTAAAGCTCCCTCTCAAGTGCCACCCCTTGTGCTAAGCCTTCTTTAACCTTTCCCAGGCTCATTAACGTGTCCTTTTCTGTCCTCTTAGAATCTCAAGGATATTTTTATCTTAGAAATTATCATGTTATGTTTTATTTTTAGGAATTGTTATTCTACTTGCCTATGTCTCTCACTAAATTATAAGGTCCTTCAGGCTGGAAATATTTTTAAAACCCAACACAGTTCAGGCATGCATTTGTTGAAAGCATGCATGAATGAATTTAAATAATATTGAATGCAAACATCAAATCTACCAAGTCCACATGACCCACAAAAAGAACTGAATTTATTTTTGTTTTATTTTATTATTTGTTACACACATACTATTATGTAGTATAGTTGGACTTTTTTAGGATTAGAACAAACCAAGATTGAGAAACAAATAATTAATGAGAACTCTTTTGAAACATGGTACTGGCATTAAAAAGGTAAATAAGTAGGAATATTTTATATAAAGACCTTCTTCTCATTTCCTTTTACTGAAAATTAAGATGTGATAAGTGCTATATCAATTTTTAACCCCAAGGCATCTCAGTATTATGCAACAAACAAACAAAAAATAGAAAGAGGCAAGATTACATAAGGAGACCTATATTTATTTGAGAAAGCAGAATGTGATTCTTAAGATACTGCTTGGTGTCACCAATGGGAAAGTCTCCACAGGCCATTATGCCCAGAAGGGAAGCTTCATTACCTCTGCACCTAAAGCCTTATCTAGGTTCTTACTTCTTGTTGTCTATAAACAATCTCAACCTGGCCAGCATTCTGGTTGCTAGGCATATGGATATGTCACCATCCTAATCATTAAGTGGACTCTAAAATTGTGATTAGATGAACTTCCCGATTTCCAGTCCGTCTTGCTGTTGAGAAGATTGAATGACTTTTCAGACCTCTCAGCTCTTCAGAAACAAATAGGTACAGTGTAGGTATTTGTCAAATCTCAGGCAAGCTACCAGGACTTTGCTCTGCAAATATGAGAGTTAGGATCTGTGTGTTTACTTTTCTCATAAACCAGTAAGGGCTAATAGAATTAAGGTTCACAGAAAGATCCACATTTTGAGATATGTTTTACTATAAATGTAAACAAAAATAAAACACTAGAGAAAGGTCACAGTTATAGGTATATAAAGTCCCTTTTGAAGGTTTTTTTTTCTTTTATATGAAAGCTTGAAATTCAGATCTGGTTTGGGGAAGCCAAAAGCAAAGGCCAGATCTCTTACAATGTGCCCCATCACTCTTTAGGGTGGTAGGAAATTATTCCTCAGTATAATTTTGCTGAAGTTTTGGCTGGGGTATTCTGGGGGACAAGTTTAGTGGACCTTTGGGATACCAGGTACTTGGACTCAAGGATAGGATATTCTAATTTTGTCATTGTATTTGGGGCATTTTACTGACAAAGAATCTTTAGAAGTCTCTTGAGATAGCAGTTTTAGGGCCTACTGAGAACACGTCAATGTGTACTTTAATACGTAATGAAAAAGCCTCTGTTTTCAAAATACCTTTGTTCATTTATTTCATTTCTCTGGGCATTTTATCTCCACTTACTAACATTTGTAAAGATTGTTAGAAGGTATATTGTATAGAATCTGGAAAGCATATTGATTATTTCTGGAAAAGTATATAGCAACTCCTAAACAAGGGGGAAGCATTCTTATGATATATTTGTTCCATAAATCATTATTACTAATAACATTTTTAGGAGAAATAAAATGATCCTACAGAGTTATGTAAGTCCAGGGGTTGTAAATGTACAATTCCTTGTGCAGTTTTCTCACACACATGCATTGATCAAGAGTCGGTCAAACAGCTGAGGGAGACCCTTAGCGGATCTCGGGGGTCTCTCTCTGTTCCTCTTTCTCCTCTATAGCATTCAGCCCTGAGAACTCTAGTCATGATATTCTTTCCAGATTTTCAACTTTTTCTCCACTCAAAGAGTCAGCCTCCATTTCCCATCCTTGCTCTAGGGCCTGGAAACCCCCACAATAGAAAGCTGGGGCAGTCATAGGTCTTCTTTCCATCTCCCAGTCATCACTGTCTTTTGTTACTGAGTGTCCAATGTCTGCAAAACTGTCATTTCAGATTTTTAGAAATTTAATTTTTGAGGGAGTCTCACTCTGTCACCCCAGGCTGGAGTGCGATGACGCGATCTTGGATGACTGCAACCTCCACCTCATGGGTTCAAGTGATTCTTCTGCCTCAGCCTCCAAGTAGCTGGGATTACAGGCACCTGCCACCATGCCTGGCTAATTTTTGTATTTGTAGTAGAGACAGGGTTTCACCATGTTGGCCAGGCTGGTCTTGAACACCTGACCTCAAGTGATCCACCTGCCTCGGTGTCCTAAAGTGTTAGGATTACAGGTGTGAGCCACTGCACCAGACTTCTTTTGTTTTTTTATTGTTTCAGGTGGCAGTATATCTGGTTTCTATTACTTCATCTTGGCCTTGGAAGTGTCCTCCATTTGTGGATTTAAAAATTATAAGGAATACTTTGTGAATATGTAATGCATATATAGTATGCTATTACCTGTTGAGGTCTTAGCATTTCTATTGAGTGTATTAGTTTTATAGTTCTCCAATAATAAATTACCACAATTTTAAGCAGCTTAAACAACATGAATTTACCATCTTACAGCATTGTAGGTGAGAAGTCCAGCCCAGGTTTCACAAGCCTAAAATCAAGGTCTTGGCAAAGCTGCATTACTTTTTGTAGGCTCTAGAAGAAGCCTCCTTGCTTATTTGTGCTGGCGGAATTCAATTCCTTATACTTGTAGAACTGAGGTCCTTTTTTCTTGCTGTCTGTAGACTGAGGGCTTTCCCCAGCTTCTTTACCACATTCCTTGTCCACTGTTTTCTTTTCATCTACTTTGAAAGCCAGCAATAGTGGATTGAGTTCCTCTCACATTGTAGTACCCAGAAACCACTCTTCTACCTTCTTTTTGTATCTGTTTTTTAAGGGCTCATATAACTGTCCAGATAATCTGAATAATTTCCCTATCCCAAGGTTCTTAACCTTAGTCACACCTGCAAAGTGTCTTTCAGATAAGGTAACATTCATAGGTTCCAGGGATTAGAACCTGGACATCTTTGGTTGTGATGTTGGTAGTGGGGAGATTATTCTGCCTACCCCTACTGGGCTACTACAATGATCTCTTAGCTAATATCCATCCCATTTTTCTCTGCCTGAATTGTTGTTTTGTCTGTTTGCCTTTTTCTCCTTTTCATACATTTTTCACATTACTGCCTAAGCTATCTAGCCACAGCTTGCCGTGAATCCTATGCTCTCATGCCACTGAACTATTTGCAGTTTTATAGTCATACAATGCTATTTTATGTTTCGGTTACTTTGTTCTCTTTCTACTTTATACAAATTTTTCCTAAATGTTTCTGATAATAAGAATCACATGCGATCCATATTGAACATAACTGGCCTCTACTAAGAGACAGAGAGGAATCTGAAGAGTTGCATGAACAAACAAATAAATCTAATTATCAGGCAAGTTTTACACACACTGAGAAAGCCCCTTCCTCTTCTATTCTTCTTCCTTGCCAGTTGTTAAACTCATCTTCCAGGACTTATTTTAGGTGTTGCCTTTAGAATGAAGCCTTTTTGCATCTCGTTGTCCCTGCCAATCAAGGACAATGTCAGTTCTGAATTTTGGTCCTCCACTGTATTGCACAATTTCTCTTCATTGTGGTACTTATCAAATGTAATTGCACCTATTAATTTACAAATACAGGCTTCCCTACTTAAGTGAACATTTGTTAAGTATAAATATGAACATTTTTTACTAGAAATGTCTTTCAGGAACTTGCATTAGAATCACCTGGATTCACTAAAGGAAAAAAGAGCAGAGAACAAATATTTAGAACCCACTTCACACCTAGCTAATCAGATGTGCTCAGGAGTAGAACCTAGAAATTTATAATTTAATGAGTTGTATCTATTTTTTCTCCATATCTCTAGCACCTAAGTAATGTAGATAAACAGAATCTCATTACATGAATCTGCAGTACAGTGATGGTAGTGTGCTGACTGATCAAGATGAAAGCACTATGAAAAAATTACCACAAGAATCTCCCAAGTCCCTGGAAAGAAAAAGAATCTCCAATTTGTAAATGTGGAGATTTACTTTGTAGGATAGATTCCAAGGATCTTGCTAAAGAAACATTAACAAACAAGCACAATGACTCCATTCTGAGAAAACAACTTCATTATTGTGTATTACTGTGTGGGAAGGGAAGTATGGCCCTGTGTATCTTCTATGGATCCACAAGAGCTAGATCATAACATGTCTTAGACTACTTTAACTAAACTAAGTTATAGAACAAAGATGCCACATTTATATTGTCTGGATAGGCCATCGTTTCTCGAGAGATACAGACTAGAATGCCTGCCGAGTAATAACCTCACTTAAGATAGCAAACACCTAACACGAGTCACCACCAAATGAAGCTGAATATTGATAAAAATAGAGTACCTAAGCCTTAAGGAAAACAACATTTAAAGATGGAACATTTGAAAACTAAATGTGCCAGTTGATGATATCAATTAACCAAGTTTCTTAAAAGCAAGGATGTTCTTATTTAAAAGAAACTACTAAGTTTGTAAATATCATTTGGGGAGTAATCATACAGTATTTTAAGAACCTAAGGTGCCCAAAACAGAATTCTGTTGTTCTTTAAGAAATGTTAACTATATAATAGGCACTATCTAATAACATCATCATTGCACTCAGGAAGCTCACAGTCCAGTAGAGAAGATAAATTTGTATAAACCCAGCTAAAATATAAGCCAGATTATAATAATTCCATAAATAGATATATTGTTATTATTTGAGGCATACATTTAAAAATGGAATACTTTCAATATAGGAAGTTGATAAAACTAGTCAGTTAAATAAATAAAACAGAAGCCAGTTACAGTGGCTCATGCTTGTAATCCCAGCCCTTCTAGAGGCTGCAGCAGGATAATCACTTGAGGCCAGGAATTCAAGACCACCTAGGCAACATAGTGAGACCCCATCTCTACCAAAAATAAAAAAAAAAAATTCTAGCTAGGTGTGGTGGCACATACTTATAGTCCTAGTTACTCAGGAGACTGAGGCAGGTGGATCTTCTGAGCCCAGGAATCTGAGGCTTCAGTGAGCCATGATCTTGCCACTACCCTACAGCCTTGGCAACACAGAGGCTGTTTTTCTTTTTTGTAAAAGAAAAAAAGAGAGAAATACCAATACCAGAAATGAAAGAGAGGAAATCATTACATATCTGTCATACACAAAAAGATGACAAAGGAATATTATAAACAACTTAATGATCATAAATTCACTATGTAGACAAAATGGACAAATTCCTTGAATGACACAGACTGTAAGAGCTGATTCAAGATGAGACAGAGAACCCGTCTTATATATGTGAACCTGTCTCATATATATATATACAGTCTTATATATATGAAATTAAATTTCTCTGTGGATTCCCTATTGAATTCAGTGACTTAAGGAGATACTAATATCTATTCTTTGTATATTCTTCCATAAAATAGAAGAATAGAGAGCTCTTCCCAATTCATAACAAACCAAAGATATTACAACCAACATTTCCCATTAATATAGTCATGAAAATCCTTAACAAAACATTGTCACATTAAATCAATCAATTATTTAATCATAAGTTATGGTTAAGTGGGGGTTGCCACAGGAATGAAAGGTTGGTTCAACATTTTAAAATCAATTAATGAAATTAATTTTATCAACAGACCAGAAAGCAAGAACTATATAGTCATCTTCCCATAGATAAAGGGAAAGCATTGACAAAAATCAGGGTGTATTTATTAAAAAACAAAAAATAAAAAAAACCCTCAGCAATGGGAACTTCCTGACCTCAATGAAGTATGTCTCCAAAAAACCTGTAACATTATACTTGACAATGATTGAAAAATTCTTCCCCCTAAGATTGAAAAGAAGGCATAGATATCTGTTATCATCACTTATATTCAATACTGGAGAGCAAGGTAAAGTAATAAGGCCTACACAAATAAATTAAAGGAACAATATTTAAAAGTAAAAAATAAAATTATCACTATTGAAGATTATATAATTTCCTACATAGAACATCTCAAAGTATTTACAAATACATTACTACCACTGAGTAAAATTAGCAAGGTATCATGCTACAAATTCAATGTAAAAAATCAATTTTAATTCATATAATGGTAAGAAAACTTGCAAATAAAAATTTTTAAATATTATTTTTAAAAGTTGTGGAAATTTCAGCTATTTAGGGATAAATACAACTAAGTATATGCAAAATTTGTATACTGGAAACCATAAAACTAAGATATACATTAGATAATTTAGATTAACTTACAAATTCTAAAAATCAAAAATTTAAAGATAGATGTTCATTCTTCCTGAATTGATATTTGGATTCAACGAAAAAATGCAATCAAATTCTGGCAGGCTTTTACAAATATACATAAAAATCAACAAGCATATTCCAAAATGTATAAGAAAAACAATCTAAATAGCAAAATAATTTTGTAAAAGAAGACAAAATTTAGAAAAATCTCACAACTTGATTTTGAGATTTACTATAAAGCTATGCTTATTAATAAAGTATGGTATGGTGTACAGATATACATATAAATCAATGGAGTAGAGAGTTCATGAACAGATTCATATGCAAGCATCAGTTGACTTTCAGCAAAGAAGCAAAGGTAATTCAGGTGGAAAGGATTATATTTTCCAAAATAGTAGTGCAGGAACCATCAGGCATCCATATGAGAAATAATGACTTTTCCCTTGCACCATACAAAAAATAACTTGATATGAGCTTTAGGTCTAAATTTACAAGCTAAAATTCTGAACATTTTGAAGAAAACATAAGATAAAAATATTTATGAGCCTGAATTAGGCAAAGATTTCATAGATGGGTCATAAAAAGATAAAACCATAGAAAACTTATATATTAAACATAATTAAAATTAAAACCCTCTGTTCTCCTAAAGAAACTATTAAGAAAATTTAAAGGCAAGTCAGAGAATGGTAGGAAACCTTGTAAAATTTTTATTTGATAAGGACTTGTGTCTAGAACAAAGGACTTTTTCAAGTCAATAGGATGACCCTTTTAAAAATATGCAAAAATTTTAATGATAATCCATCCAAGAAATATAAATGACAAGCACATGAAAAGATGCTCAACATTATAGATTATAGAAATGTATATTAAAATCATATGAGATATCACCAAACACCTGTTAGGATAGGTAAAATTTAAGACTGATAATACCAATTGCTGGTGAAGACACAAAACAAATGCAACTCGCATATGTTGCTAGCAGAAATGTCAATGGTACAGACCTTTTATTAAACAGTTAACAATTTCTTTTAAAGATAAACATACACATATGACAATAAGGCAAAAATCCACTCCTAGGTTGTCACCCTAGAGAAATAAAAACAGATGTCTGCACAAAGATCTGTGTAGAATGTTTATAGAAGCTTTATTCTTTATAGCCCTAAATTAGAAATAACTTAAATATCCATTATCTGATGAGCAAAAAAAACAAATTAAAAATATCAGTGTAATGGAATATTCCTCAGCATTAAAAAGGAATGAACCACTCCTATAAGCAGTAATGCGAGAGAATTGTAAAAGAACTGTTAGGTATAGAAACCAGACAGGACCCTGGGGACAAGACAGTTGAGTAGACACAACCAGAAAGCACTGCCCCTACCAAGAGAAACCAAGGTTTCAAGTAAACCAACATATTGGTTTACTTCCACTAAAATGATCCAAGACAAAATAGCTATTTTGAGGTAGACAAAACTGAATTTCTAGAGCTGAAAAGTTCACTATAAGAATTTCATAATACAATCAGAAGTATTGACAGAAGAATAGACCAAGCTGAGGAAAGAAACTCAGAGCTTGAATACCCATCCTTTAAATCGATTTAGATAAAAATGAAGAAAAAAAATTTTTTAAATGAACAAAACTCAGGAAATATGTAAAGAGGCCAAATCTTCAATTCTTTGGCATTCTTGAGAAAGAAAGAGAGAATAAGCAATTTGGAAAATATATTTGAGGACATACACCGTGAAAATATTCCTAATATCACTAGAGAAGTTGACATGCAAATTCAAGAAATACAGAGAACCCTGACTATATACTATACAAGACAATCATCCCAAGGCACGTAGTCATCAGATTCACTAAGGACAACACAAAAGCAAACATCTTAAAGGCAACTGGAAAGAAAGGGGAAGACATGTACAGAGGGAACCCCATTAGGCTACCAGCAGATATCTCAGATACCTTAAAAACCAGAAGAGATTGGGTGCCTATTTTCAGCATCCTTAAAGCAAAGAAATTTCAGTGAAGAATTTAATATTCTGCCAAAGTAAGCTTCATAAGTGAAGGAGAAATAAAATCCTTCTCAGACAAGCAAATGCTGAGGGAATTCATTGTAACTAAACCAGTCTTATAAAAAGTCTTTAAGGGAGCCCTAAACATGGAATCAAAAGAACAACTCCTACTACCACAAAAAACACACTTAAGCACATAGGCTACAGGCACTATAAAGCAACTAAATAATCAAGTCTACATAACAACCAACTAGCAATATGATGACAGGATTAAAGTCTCACATATGAATACTAGCCTCGACTGTAAATGAACTAAATGCCCCATTTAAAAGACACAGAGTGGCAACAAGGATAAAAAGACAAGACCCAACCATGTGCTGTCTTCAAGAGTGCCATTTCACATATAACACCACCTATAGGCTAAAAGTAAAGGTATGGAGAAAGATTTGCCATGCAAACAGAGGACAAAAAAGATCAAGAGGTGCTACCCTTATATCTGATTAAAAAAACAGACTATAAACAGGCCTGATGCTGTGGCTTCCGCCTGTAATCCCAGCGCTTTGGGAGGCTGAGGCAGGTGGATCACTTAAGGTGAGGCGTTTGAGAACAGCCTGGCCAACATGGTGAAACCCTGTCTCTACTAAAAGTACAAAAATTAGTCGGACATGGTGGTGGGGACCTGTAATCCCAGCTATTGGGGAGGCTGAGGCAGGAGAAATCGCTTGAACCCGGGAGGCGGAGTTGCAGTGAACCAACATCAAACCATTGCACTCCAGCCTGGCTGATAAGAGTGAAACTTCATCTAAAAACAAACAAACAAACAAACAATAAAGCAATAAAAATAAAGGACAGGGGTAGGGGAGAGACAGTGGGGGAGGTGGGGGAGGGAGGGGAGGGTGGGGGAGAGATAACAAGGGGAGAAATGCCAGATATAGTATGCACCTAAAGTAAAATAAATAAAAAAATAAAAAGGACAAAGAAGGACATTACATAATGATAAAGGGTACAATCCATCAAGAAGATGTAATAATCCTAAATAGACACCCATCATTTTAGCACCTAGATTAATAAAACAAGTTCTTCTTGGTCTACAAAAGGATTTAGACAACCACATGGTAATAGTGGGAGACTTCCACACCCCCCTAACAGTGTGAGACAGATCATTGAGGCAGAAAATTAAGAAAGAAACTCTGGACTTAAACTTTATACTTGACCAGTTGGACCTAATAGACATCCACAGAACACTCCACCCAATAGCTATAGAATGTACACTCTTCTCATCTGCATGTGGAACATATTCTAATATGACGACATGCTCAGTCATAAAGCAAGTATCAATAAATTTAAAAAATAGTCGAAATCATATCAAGTATAGTTTCAGACCACAGTGCAATAAAAATATAAATTAATACATGGAAGTTCTCTCAAAACTACACAAATATCTGAAAATTAAACAACTTGCTCATGAATAACTCCTTGGTGAACATCAAAATTGAGCCAGAAATTTTTAAAAATCTTTGACATTAATGAATATAGAGATACAAGGTGCCAAAATATCTGGGATGCAACTAAAACTGTGAAGAGGAAAGTTTATCACACTATTACCTTCATCAAGAAGTTGGAGTGTAGCAACTTAACATTACACCTACAGGAAGTAGAAGAAAAAGAACAAACCAATCCGAAAGCTAGCAGAGGAAAATAAACATCTAAAATTAGAGAAGAACTGAATAAAATTGAGATGCAAAAGTTCATACAAAAGATCAATGAAACCAAGAATTTGTTGTTTTAAAAAATTAACAGTGTTGATAAACCACTAGCTAGATTGTCAAGGAAAAAAACCAGAGAAGATCCAAATAAGTACAATCAGAAATGACAAAGATGATATTACAACTGATCCCACAGAAATACAAAAGATTATCAGAGCATACTATAAACAATGCTATCCACACAAATTAGAAATTCTAGAGGAAATGGTTACATTCTTGGAAACACACACTCTCCCAAGATTGAATCAAGAAGAGACTGAAACCCTGAGTAGGTTAATATTGAGCTCTGAAGTTGAATTAGTAATAAAAAGCATACCAACTAGAGAAAGCTCTGGACCATATAGATTCACAACCAAATTCTACCAGGCATGCAGAGAAGAACTGTACCAATCCTACTGAAATTATTCCAAAAAATAAAGGAGGAGGGTCTCCTGCCTAACTCATTCTATGAAGTCAGTATCACTCAGATACCAAATCTGTCAAAGACACAAGAAGATAAAACTTTAGGCCAATATCCCTGATAAATATAGGTTCAAAAATCCTTAACAAAATACTACCAAACTGAATCCAGCAGCACATCAAAAAGTTCATTTGCCGTAATTAAGTAGGCTTTATTCCTGGGATGCAAAGCTAGTTCAACATAGGCAAATCGATATATGTGATTCACCACAGAAACAGAATTAAAGGCAAAACCGTGTAATCATCTCAATAGATACAGAAAAAGCTTTTGATAAAATTTAACATACTTTCAAGATAAAAACCTTCGGCAGGCTAGGAATGAAAGGAACATATCTCGAAAAATAAGGGCTGTCTATGACATGTCCACAGCCAACATCACACTGAATGGGCAAAAGCTGGAACCATTCCCCTTGAGAATCAGAACAAGACAAAGATGCCTACTCTCACCACTCCTATTCAGCTTAGTATTGGAAGTCCTAGCCAGATCAATCAGGCAAAAGAAAGAAATAAATGGCCTCCAAATAGAAAAACGATGAGTCAACTGCCCCTGTTCACTGACGATACATATATTCTATACCTAGAAAACCCTAAATACTGACAAAAGGTTCCTAGAACTGATCATTAACTTTAGTAAAGTTTCAGGACACAAAATCAATGTACAAATATCAGTAGCATTCACATACACCAATACAGTTCAGGCTGAGAGTCAAATCCAAAACACAGCTCATTTACAATAGCCACAAAGAGTAATACAATTAACAAAAAAGGTGAAAGATCTCTGCAAAGAGAACCACAAAACACTGTTGAAAGAAATAAGAAAGGACACAAATAAATGGAAAAACATTCCATGCTCATGGATTGGAAAAGTCAATATGATTGAAATGGCCACACTGCCCAAAGCAATTTACATATTCAGTGCTATTCCTATCAAATTACCAATGTCATTTTTCACAGAATTAGAAAAACGCTATTCTAAAATTTAAATGGAATCAAACAAGAGGTCACATAGCACTAGTGCAATTCTAAGCAAAAAGAAAAAAGCCAGGGTTATCACACTATTCAATTTCAGATAATACTGTAAGGCTACAGTAACCAAAACATCATGATATTGGTACAAAAACAGACAAATAAACCAATGGAACAGAATAGAAAACTCAGAAATAAACCGGGCAGGAGAATCGCTTGAACCGGGAGGCAGAGGTTGTAGTGAGCCAAGATGACACCTTTGTACTCCAGCCTGTGCAACAAGAGTGAAACTCTGTCTCAAAAAGAAAAAAAGGTGTCACCACTTTTTCTTCTCACCTGTTCTAATACAATCATAAGTGTTCACTTCAACATCCCAAGTGATTTTCTGATGCATAGTCAGGGGACTTCATGACTCATATAGTGTTGTACTCTCATATAGTCACTTACTAGATTTATACGGATTTGGGAGTTAGGTTGCCAACATAAGACCAACAGCTGAAGGAGGTACCAAACTGTGAGAAGCACAAAAATTGCCACACCTCATAGATTTCATGTCCAAAAGCCCTGTTCAGGGACATGGTACCACAAAGGTAACCACAGGAGGCAGTCTTCATTTCAGTTGGAAGAAGTACTGAATGTCAAGCAGTGTCTTGGTTCTTTCTCCAACACCCTCATGTCCTGGAGCAAGGGAGATGCCACTTCTGAGGGTTTTTACTTTCTGGGCTTCAGAGAGAAATTTATTATATTCTTTCTCCAGGACATCTAGAGTTAGGAGAGCTAGCTCTGCCACACTGCCGATGGATGTAATTCCATTTATATTTATTAGTTCACACATCTGTAGAATGCAATAAATGAGCAACCAATTGTGTTGTGATGAGCCTGAATTTGTTAAGAGAATGTGTCTATATACTATGTTAAATTTTCCACTTTGTAAATATCCCCCAAATTGGTACAGAATACATCTGATCTATATTCTGGCTCTCTGAAGAAACTAGTAAGTCTCAAGCAAGTCTTCATCATCTCTGTCTCAAATATAATCATTTCAATTCAACGATTCCTTACTGAGCCCTTATGATGTTGCAGACTATGGCAAGCAAAGGGCTAGGGTTCAAAAAATAAAAGACTGCATCTATATCCTCAAGAAGCTCACAGTTATTAATATTTCTTAAAGGAAATAATCAGACAATTTGATGTAGTCTATATGGTTATGATTATATATGGGACAAAATTTTGTTTTGCCTCTATTCCTTTGTTTTGCCTCTATTCCTTTGTTTTCTCTTGTACTTATGGATAAGAGAACAGAGACCACAAACATTTTTTCCATCCCATCTTTGATCCCCTTCCTTAACTTTCCTAGATTGTGTTTCTATTTTTCAATAAAATAGTAACACCTTTTGGAATATATTCCATGTGTCAGCATTCTATAGAAGATAACCTTATTCATGTCTTCACATTTCCACCGAGGGAAGGTAATTTATATCTATTTCCCATAGCTGGAAGTACTGAAATGAACTCTTTCAAAGAATCTATCCACTTATTAGAAACATGAGTAACTGTTCTTGTTAAACTGGTGAGAGTTTGATGTATTCTAGGGAAATTCTAGATTCTCTTGGTCAATATATTCTAGGGGGCAGAGTTAGTCCATTGAAAGGCAATATAGAGTAGAGACTCCATTTTTTGTCTCTTATTTTGTTAGCTCTATTTGCACTAGATGAGGAAGACATTTCTACTTCAAACAACTACATGCTAAGTCTTCTGGATCTTGGCCCTCTGTGTTGGAAGAGCACTACTCTCCGTAATCTCTTCCATAAACTAGAAAAGCATGTTAGCTCATACTTGCCCTACAGACTAATTCTCTTCAATTCAAGAAGTGATGATGCATTCACCAAATTTAGCTTTTTCAGAGGGCCTTGTGTTTTGAGGATAATTGTCCCACAATTATTAAAATAAACACTTGTCTTTGATTCCTTGTTACTTTTGTTTTTATTTGATTTATTCAACAAACGTTTATTGAGCATCTATTATATGTGAAGTGCTAATATATACAGTGAATGAGAAAGGTTTTCTGAAACATTAAAAAATTTAAAAACCCAATAATATATGAGGTAGTAAAAATATAATAGGGTCATGTGATGGAGATTGGCTACAGAGCTCTTTAAATTATATATTTAAGGAAGACCTTTCTAAGAGGTGATGTTTAAGCTGCATCTTAAATGATGCAGTTTAATGTGAGGGAGCAACTAAATATGAAGGAAGCACATAAAGGAAGATCTGAAGAGTGACACTGGTGGAGAAAACAGCCTCTATAGAAGCCCAAGAGCTTAACATAGCAGAAGGGAGACTAGTGAGTGGTTAGCAGAGGGAAAAGATAAGAGATAAAGGGATAAAAGGCATCCCCTAAAGTAATTTGTAGTAGCACTGCTGACTCCCCTTTTTGTTTGCCTCCTGTACTTAGTTTCTATTAATGCTTTCCACAACTAATTTCTTTCTCCTGAGCCTCAATTTTTTCATATAATATAGAACTCCCTAATATAACTAATTTTTATAGGATGTAACCTTTGCACATAAAGTCAGAATGAGTCATATTTCTTTTCTGAAAGATTTTTAACTACAGTGTAATAATTGGTATTTTTTGAATTCTGTATTTGTTTTCATCTGTATCACTGAGTTAAAAATTGTTATTCTTGATATTTGAACCCAAAATATTCTTTATTTTCACAAAGAAGCTTTTAAAACAGTTACACATCTTAAAAGATGGATGGGTTATTTTATAAAACTCATGCTCTTCCTTGTACTTCTTATTAAACATAGTAGGATGAGCTTTCTTTCTTTTGTCTGTCTTTAGGTTTCTCTGGGTTTTATTTTAGTTCTTTCAATAGGCATTCTTCTCAGCAGTCACTCCATTATACAACTGCAGCAAGTGACCCTTAGCACACTTAGAACAGTTACAGAATAAATGGTTCTTTATGCAATTATTTCCCAAAAGAAAACTAATCTTTGAATATAGGAGTGGGATTCCTCAGTTAAATGTATGTTTGACATTGCCAGGTACCTAAACAGACAGTTGTTTCACCACTGAAAAATGGTCTGAATGAAATGCCTAAGCATTCACAGTGGTCTGAAGAGAAAGTAAGAGGCATCTGTCAGGATCCTCCAAGCAGTTCGACTTCCTATTCAGAACATCTGAATTCCTGAGTAAAAGATAAGAAAAAACCTTGCCACTCTGAAGCCAGTCACTCATCAGTAATAAAGCAAATGTTTAAACAAGATACACTTAGCCATGTCTGTCAGGCTGTCATTTAGTGAAGAGGTGGAGGTGCAGTGGGAAGGCAGAACAGATGAGGGAGAGGAAGTAAAGAGTCCTGTTAGATCTTAGTGCATGAGCAATTGATGTGCAGAAATACAGGCTAAGGCTTGATAATAACAATGTGGCAGCCTAAGACATTGCTGCAGTGTGAGACAGTGGCTATTAACTTACTGATTTTGAAAGTTGTCTAGAGCCAAGACTAGGACAGTGCTAGTTAAGCAGACAGAGAGGACACATTTTATACTATCTTCTGTATTCATTACTTTGGTGGGCACTAAGCACATTGGTCTGGTTGTGTAAGTTTTTGTGGGTCATATCCAGAGAATAATTTTTCTAAGAAGCTATCTGTGTTTGTTTGTTTGTTTGGCTTTGTTGTAGTGAAAATTATGTGTTTGGTGTTTGGTGCCAGGCAAACAGCTCAGTATTTCTGAAGTCTGATTTTCACATTTGTAAAATGGTGACAGTAATACATATCTTGTTATAAAAATTGGAAATTAAGTATGTAAAATGCACAATATAGCATTCATTAGTGTTGCTGATGTGTCTTCTTGGTAGTTGGGATTGTTACCAATAATATATTTTGGAGTTAGTGTAGGAGCACGAGACTCCAAGGAGAATGGTTCATGGAAATGTAATAAGAATATCTGAGATCCTGGGAACTGTACTAAGCCTATGTATTTGGGATAAGAGACTGTTATATAGCACCAGTGACCACTGAAGTGTCTACTAATGTTATGTTTGCATTTGGTAATGTCTAAACAATGTTGGGGCTGCCTTTCAGTCCATTTTACCAGGGAATGCTTGGGGAGGAGAGTTAATGTGCAGACTCCTGTTTGTACACACATGAATGTTTTATAAGTTGATGAATGTGCATGGAGAGGGGGGCTGCATCTGCCCATATGCAGGCATCTGTTCTATGCAAAGCACTTACTTGCTCATGAGGAATTTCAAATAAAAACCAAAGTAATAGAATAATTTTCAGGTATATTATGATATTTAAAATCTGCTGTCAATGTAGCCATAGAGGATCCATAGGAGGGCTTCAGAGGGTCCTTGAAACTCACTGAAACCATATGTAAAATTTTATATGCATATTTTTCTAGTGCCTAATTTTATAGTTTCTGTTTCCAAAAAATGTTTCTGATTACAAAAAGTTAAAAATCCCCATTTTGTGTTATAGAATTCAATAAGATAAAAACTGACCCATCTTAATAAGATTTGGATGTCTGATGTTTGGTAGACAGGTATGTTCCTCCTATTGGATCTATTTTTATTCTTTGATTCACCGTAACCAGCAAATCAGTAGCAGTAAACAGGCTGTAAAATATCAACCTGATATATTCCCTATAGTTTCCATCTAGTACTTTTTTTTTCAGAATTCCTTCCTGTCTGGCTCCTTTTTGATTTCAAAATTTTTAACATTGAATTATAACCAGTTTTCAGGTACTGGAAGAAAATGATTGGAGCTGAGTCATATAAGAACAAATGGAATAAAAAGTAAGAAGCTAGATGGTTGAAAAGGCCTCTGGAGACTTTTGTGGGGATTTATGAAATAAATTTGTTGCATTAGGCATACAAATAGTTTGGAGTCTGATGAAATAAAGGCTGACTCACAACAATTCCTGCAAGGCAAAGTGTATGTCAGTTTATAACTCATGAACAAGCAAACAAGTTAATTCTTACATTGATTTTGGCAAAGAATATCTCCTTAAGAATTTAGTCACTAAGTGTAGAAATTTGCATTTTTTAGCCTTAAGAGAAATTAATAGAAGATATGTATTAAATTATCTTGTTTAATCTTCACAAATATGTAATGAAGAAAATACCTTTTCCCCTATTTTGAAGTTAAAGAAGTTGATAACTGAATAGATTAGGCAACTTGAGAGAAGTTCCATCATAAATAATGGAGCCAGGAATGAAAGGTTGTCTCATTATAATATTGACAAAGAAAGGACTGTAAAACCTAAGACAATATCAGTAGCTAAGGGACATGGTAGAGTTACTTTGACAATTAGTATCAATCATGCCATTACTAAATATTACACAAGTCAATAGATAAAGTATTACTGCTGCACAGTAGTGGCAAAAGTAATAAAACTGGCAAGAGATAAGATATTAAAAGCAAAGAGTCATTCAAGACTCTGTACCTATAAGTTTAGAGCCTTTCTCACCTCCCGCAATGGATACTATATTTATTATTTTTAATTTCTTTCCAACATTTCAGTATGGTATTGTTTAATTTTAAGCTGCATTAATGTTATTTTTGTAAAGTACATCTTAACAATTGCACTGGTAGCTTCACTAAATTTGTCAGGTCATTCTAATTGTTCATTTTGCCTGGGGAGATGTACTCTGAAGTATGTGCGAGCAACTGGTATCACAAAATAAGAGTCGCATACATAATGAAATACAAAGATAATGAAGTATCACCTTGTTCCATTACAGAAAAAATGAAAAATTACTAACTTTCATGATTGGTACAAGGAAAGTAGGCATTTTTCTTAAACAAACTCTGGTGGTTTTTTTGGTTTTGGTTTTTGTTTTTTGAGACAGGGTCTCACTCTGTCACCCAGGCTGGAGTGCTGGAGTATGATCTTAGCTCACTGCAGCCTCATTAACAGGACTTAAGCAATCTTCCTTCCTAAACCTCCCAAGCAGCTGGGACTACAGGTGCATGGCCCCACACCAGGTTAATTTTTGTATTTTTTATAGAGACAAGATTTTGCTCTATTGGTCAGGCTGGTCTCACACTCCTGGGCTCAGGTAATCCACCTACCTCAGGCTCCCAAAGTGCTAGAATTACAGGCATGGGCCATGATGCCCAGCCCCTAGTGTAGTTTTAATGAAATACTAGTGTATTTTTTATGGAACCAAACTGGTTTCAGAAGACTGTCTTAAAATATTATTAAATATGAAGAAAATAATATATCTGCAGACTATAATCAATAAAGCTTAGTGTCTTTATATTTAAAGTGGGTTTTTTTTTGTAGACAACTTATAGTTGAGTCCTGTTTGCTGATCCACTTTGACTATCTCTGTTTTAATTGCCTATTAGATCATTCACATTTAAAGTAATTATTGATATCATTATATTAACATCTATGATATGTACTACTATTTTCTATTCATTATCTTGGTTCATGGGTCATATTTTAGTCTTTCAATCTTTTTCTGCCTTTTGTGATTTATATGAACATTTTATATAATTCCATTTCCTTTTCTTAGCATCTTAATGCTACTTTTTTTCTACTTATTTCAGTGATCTTCTTAGAGTTTGCATATATTATTACAACTAATCTAAGTCCGTTTCATGTAATACTATGCCACTTCATTGGTAGTGCAAGGACCTTATGATAACAAAATATTTCTAACTACTTCCTGTCCTTTGCATCATTGCTGTTACTTGTTTCACTTATACGTAAGCTATAACCATCAAATACATGGCTGCTGTTATTACTTTGAACAAACTATTATCTGTTCTTATAAATAAGAATACGGGGGAAAAACTTTTATCTTCACTTATCCCTTCTTTAATGCTCTTTCTTAATACAGATCTGAGTTTCTGATGTATATAATTTTCTTTGTCTCTGAAAAACTTCCTTTAACATTTCATTCAAGTCAAGTTTACTGGCAATACATTTTCCTAATTTTCGTTTGTCTAAGTTTTATTTTTCCTTTATTTTTGAAGGTTAATATATAAGGTACAGAATTCTAGGTTGTTCTCTCTCTCTCTCTCTCTCTCTCTCTCTCTCTCTCTCTCAACATTTTAAATATTTAATTCTGTTCTCTTTTTGCTTGCATGGTTTCTGAGAAGTGGAATGTAATTTTTGTCTTTGCTCCTCAATAGGTAAGATACAGTATTATTCCACTTCGACTTATTCTAAGATTTTTCTTGATCTTTAGTTTTCTGAAGTTTTAAAATGATATGCCTAGGTAGAGCTTTTGTTGTTGTTGTTGCTTTAGTTTTTCTTGTTTGTATTTTTTGGGGGTTTGGGTGTTTTGGAGGATATTGTAGGAGGGTTAGGCATTTATCCTGCTTGGTGTTCTTTGACTTTCCTCAATCTGTGGCTTGGTGTTTGACATTAATTTGAAGAAATTCTAAGTCATTATTGCTTCATATATTTATTTTCTTCCTTTTGTCTTTTCCTTCTGGCATTCTCATTCCTCTTACCTTACACACTTTATCTTTGTCTCACAGTTCTTGGATATTCTGGATTTCCTGTCCTTTGTTTTTTTCTTAATAGTGTTTTGTTTTGTCTTTTTTCTCTTTTTTAGTTTTTGAAGTTTCTATTGTTGCATCCTCAAGCTCAGAGATTATTTTCTAGCCATAGTTCAATATGCTAATGCCTGTATCAAAGGCATTCGTTTCTGCTATACTGTTTTTAATCTCTAGCATTTCTTCTGTATTCTTCCTTAGATTTTTCATCTTTCTGCTTACATTACTCATGTATACTTGCCTAGTTTCTATTTCTTTCATTAGAGCCCTTAGCATATTAACCAGAGTTGTTTTAAATTTCCAATCTCATAACCCCCAACATTCCAGCCATTTCTACATTTGGTTCTCATGTTTGCTCTGTTTCTTCAAACTGTGTTTTTGCCTTGTAGGCAAGTCAGACATGATGTACCGGGTAGGAGGAATTTTGATAAACAGACCCTTCATCATGTGATAGTAAGAAGTGAGGGGGGAATGTTCCATTGTTTTTGTTGTTGTTGTTTGTTTTGAGACCAAGTTTTACTCTTGTGCCCAGGCTGGAGTGCAATGGTGCAATCTCAGCTCACTGCAACTTCCACCAACCGAGTTCAACCGATTTCTGCCTCAGCCTCCCAAGTAGCTAGGATTGCGAGCATGCGTCACCATGCCTGGCTAATTTTATATTTTTAGTAGAAATGGAGTTTCACCATGTTGGTCAGGCTGGTCTCACATGCCTGATATCAAGTGATCCACCTGCTTCAGCCTCCCAAAATGCTGGTATTACAGATGTGAGCCACTGTGCCTGGCCCCATTGTTTTTTTTTTTTTTTTTTTTTTTTTGAATTAGGTCTCAGTCTTTTGGTGAGCATATGTCTCTGAGCTCTGAATTGTTCCAGTACTTCTCAGTCCTTTCTCTGTTTCTCCCTTAGGTAGAATATGATGAGTAGAGGAAGCTGGAGTTTTGCATGTTTCTCTTCCCCATGTTGGTTAGGCTTTGATAAAACTCCAGAACGTTAGGCTCTGCTAAAGCAGTTTCTCTTGAGAGTAGGCTTTGTTAATAAGAACAGGATTCTCTGTCATATTTCAAAATGGTTATCTCCCCCTTGCCCCCGCCAAAAGTGAAGAGGATTTTTCTCCATATTCCGTGTGAGAACTTGGTAGAGTTCTTGGAGGTGAAACACAAAAAATGTGGTTGCCTTTTAGAGTTTTTAATTTTCAGACTTGTTCACATTGAGCCTCCAGCAATTCATCAACTAGAATTTAGTTTTTTCTGTCCTGGTACTGGCTCCTATAGAGGTTTCTGCTTCTGGGTTTCTTATCCAATATGTGTGATTCTCAGTGTCTGCCTGCCTGTTTCTTCAATTTTGGAGGCAGCAGTGTGCCCTGTGATTTCACTTCCCTAACGGATATAAGAAAGTGCTGATTTTTCAGTTGTTTGATTTTTTATTTATTAGAATGGAATTATGACTTCCAAGAGTTTTACATGTCAGAGTGGAAGCTGGTATCTCTGAAAGTATTTATTTATTCACACTTAATGCTTTTCTCTGATGCTGATGTTTCTAGTTTTAATAGACTTTTAGCATCTGATATGGTTTGGATATTTGTCCCCTCCAAATTTCATGGTGAAATGTAATCCCCAGTGTAGGAGGTGGGGCATGGTGGGGGTTTTTGGATCATGGGGGCATATCCTTCATGAATGGCTTAGTGCTATCTCTGTGGTAATGAGTGAGTACCTGCAAAGTTTGGCTATTTAAAGGTGTGTGGTGCTCTCCCACCTCCACCCCTGCTCTTGCTCTTGCTTTCACCATGTGACATACTGTCTCCCCTTCCACCATAATTGTAAGCTTTGTAAGGTCTCACCAGAAGTGGAGGCCAGGCCAACACCAAGCTTCCTGTACAACCCACAGAATCATGAGCCAATTAAGCTTCTTTTCTTCATAAATTACCCAGCCTCAGGTATTTCTTTGTAACAATGCAAGGATGGATTAATACAGCATCTTAAGAAACACAGCAAAGAATTCCCTGTGTTTTGACAGTTTTGCAGAAGGAACAGCATAACTAGCATTGCTGATATAATTAAGCCAACTTATGTGTTCTGAATGCCCAAATGTGTCAGACACTTCTCTAGGTATTTTGGCATATATTATCTCATTTAATTCTCATGTACACTCCCCATTTTTACATGCAAAGGAAAGAGATTGAATGAAGTTAAGAGTCTTGCTAAGTTTATCCTGTTGATGGATTACAGGGGTTTGAACTTGGTTTTTCTGACTCATGTTATTTCCAATTGATAATTAATCACACTTCCCAGCTGAGTATTCTTTCTTCTCCATTTGCTGAAATAGTCACAGTTGTCATTGACATTCCAGAGGAAAAGAAATTATCCTGGGAAGCTTAAGTGTACTGAAAAAAAAAAGGGGGGAGAGAGGGATTCTTTGTTACAATGTTTTTACATTTTGTTATGATTATTAGATGAGGAATTACAGGTTTTTTTTGTAAACAAGTGGTAAAAATTATTTCCTTAAAGTTATGTGAATGGCCAGAGCACCTTGAGAGACAGTTATCAATATTATTCTATATTTATTGACCCCCAATTTATCTAGCTACTCTGCTTCTGTTTATTATCTTCAATCATTAAAGGATAAAATACTGCATTTTTGGTTTTTTTGTTGATATTGTTCTCTGTTTTATAAATCTACTGAGGATTGTTAGGTATTATATTGTAGACTGAAGTAGTTTTACTTTGAGGAAGTAAGTATCCAAAGTAGACAAGAAAATGTGATCTTTGGGTTCAGGAATCATAAACCTCTTTTCAATTAAAATAAAATAATATAAATTATATCAATAGATGTAGGAATATTTTTGATAGATATATCTGTGTTATAAAAGAGATATATAAATGTTGGTTGATATTTGGGCAGTCAGATCTCATTTGAACTTGTCCAGACCAAAATATAAGACATTTTGAAACTAATGGATTGTAAAATTAAGAGTTTAACTTGAAACCACTCTAAGTAAATCTACAAAATGGTAGTAGTTGAAAGAAACTGCTGTTCTTACTTTTAATTTGATGTTAATATTCTTCCTATAGAATTATATAAGGATAAATTTCATTGTTCTAAAGCCAAAGATTCAGGTAGGCATCTTAATTCTGCCATCAGAACATTCATCATGGTTTGTTGAAGTTTTCATGAGCTCTAAAGAGCCTTGTTCAGGAAATTTTTTAAACGGAAATCCTTTTGATATTTGGGATCAAATGGTAAAAAGCCAAGATACTTGAAGTAGTAACACCTTTCTAGTTCTAGAATTTCTCCTAGGCTCTGAACTGGAAAGGAGTGTGCCTTTCTAGTATATTTGATACTATATTTGCTAATACACAAGACAACTCAAGTGGCCCTCCTTCCATCGCAACCTCAAACTAATACGCAGTTCCGGTAGAAAGAACCTGAGCTTTGACACGAGACATATCTCTATGTATACATCAACTTTCTGCACCTGTTTTGCCACTTTAAATGGGTGGGTATGAGAGCAATCTCATAATGGTATGGGGATTGAATGAGATGCTGTTACTAAGTAACATCTAGTGCAGTTTTTGGCATAGAGTAGATATTTGATAAATATTTGTTGCTTAAACAAATACATGAGAAATGTATATAAGAAGGAATTCAGCTATCTTGCTCTCTGCTTTTAGCAGAGAGAAGATGTAAACAGAATGTAGAGTTAGGTAGTAATGTAAAAATAAAACAAAACAGTAGTTTGAGAGAGACAATAACAGACATATTGACTACTAAAAAAAAAAAATAGTGCCTGGAAACACTCATTGTCAAATTCATAGGATAGGTTGCTTACTATTTCAGTCTAGAGTAAAATAATTCTTTGAGAAAATAACTAGTCAGACGTGGCAGAGATTTTGTCTATATCCCCAGGTCTTAGCCCAATTTTCAACACATTCATACTCCACAAACCTTTAACTGAACTCGGAAGTTAAAGAAAACTTACTGCCATAAAAATAACTATTACATGTGTTTGTTATTTTTGAAAAAAATTACAAATTATTTTGTCTTATAATTATGAATTAAATTCTAAGAATGTGTCTCTTCTCCATAGAATAATGTTACAAGCTATCCCATTTCACATATTTTGATGTGATTCACAAAAATCTTCAGACTGTGGAAACTATGAGAATGCACTGCTCAGTTCTCCCTTCAAGAGGTAACCTGCTGCAAGGAAGCCTCCACCACAGCAGTCACACTGACTGCACACTCTCTTGAGGTTTCTCAACTTGCCTAGATTCAGGCTGTTTCTACATGACTCAAAATTCCTGTAAGAGGCAGCCTTTGCTATGTGGATCCCTACTGGCCTGAGACTTTCTCAGAGCTACACTATGGTTTGAGGCTCTTCCTACCTAATGCTCCTTCCGTCTCTCTGTTTGCTGGTGTTCAGACGTGCATCATGGTCTGAGGCTCTTATACCTACTGTTGTTCCCACTCTCCTTTATCTTTCACAGGTGTTCCTCCAAAGAATAATGTCTTGCTCTTCTAATTCTGTCTCAGTGTCTGCTTACCAGCGAACCTCAATTGACCAGATAGACTGCTAAACAAATAATTATTACATAGTAATT
The DNA here is from genome assembly GCA_036589455.1 of Ateles fusciceps. Lineage (NCBI taxonomy): Eukaryota > Metazoa > Chordata > Mammalia > Primates > Atelidae > Ateles > Ateles fusciceps. The sequence continues at coordinate 7,473,558 of JAZHEH010001606.1, read as the reverse complement.
AACATTATATTACTAATTTTTTCATGTATCTGGCAATTCCTTTTTATTTCAACAGTCTCTGTAATTAACAAACTAGGCATTTTTTTCTAGATATACACTTGAAGCACTCTATAGTCAAGTGAGTTGTGTTTTTTCAGTTTCCTAAAGTGATTCTAGATGTCCCCGAGAACTGTCCCACTTGATCTTTTCCATGCATTTCTCATTCGTTTCACTAATGCATGCTTATTGATTATCAATTAGGCCATCAACATACCAAGGACACAGTCATGTTTCCTGTTCTTAGAGGAAGAGGTAGACATTAAATAATCATAACAAGAAAAATCAACTATGACACAAGCTTATAAGTGAAAAAGCAAAAGAGGAGAAGTGAGTGAATAAGACTGAGAAGTAGAGAAGCCAAAGACAAAAAAAAAAAAAAAACAAGAAGTTATGGTATCATGGAATTCAAAAGAAGAGAATTCTAGGTACTCTGATCTCAACTGTGCCGAGCAAGGTGAAGACTGAAAAGAGTCTTTTGACCTGGCAGTATGAGAATCAATAGTGATCTTACCAAATGAGTATTAATGTGGGATTAGAGACTAGTTTGATGTATGTGTGATTTGATTTAATATGAGATGAAGAAGTGGAGATAGAATATGCAGAAAATTTTCTGGGATTTGGCTGTGAAGGAGAGAGGTAAGAAGAAATGGCATATTAGCAGAGTTGAAGTAGAAATTTGCAAGGTATAAGAACAGCATGTTGGTGGCCTATGACAAGGAATTGGCCAACAACAAGAAACTAAGAAGACAGCAAAGAATGAGGATACTTATTTTTTTATCATAATTTATTCTCTTATTTTTCAAATTTCAAATGTCCATAGCACTGTTGAGAACCTGACATTCTCAGATACTGCTGACATAAAGACACATCTCTCCATCTGCCAGCATGTGAAGCCTGATAGAATTCATTTAGCTGAAGAGGAGAGCAGGCATTTAAGCAGGGCAGAAACTGACCTTAGATAAAGCAAAATTAGATTTATTTTAAAAACTATACAAGCTCAAATAATTTGGAAGCAATTCATGTCTAAAAGTTCATACCACTCAACTGATTTCTTAAAATTCTAGAGATACAGAAAACATTAAGAGGAATCCAACCCCCCAGAAGCTCGGAATTTGAAAGACTGTAGAATGATATCACTCCATATTTTAAATGTTGGTAGCCATTATTGATTATAATGTAAATTTTGCCTTATAATTGAAGGTTTTTTGCTTTTGGATTCATTATTGAGGCATGAAAACTTGAATGATCTCTAAGGATTTCAACATTTGCAGTGTGGTGATGACCAAGCAGGAAAAATCTATTTGTTTTGCCCCTTTAGTTGTTAGACATTTCTCAGTTCAATGAGAATTTTGAAGATATCAGAAGACTGTAAGTTAAAGAATACAAATTACTGTTATTGAACCAAAACAGCTAGGTGTTACATTTTTCAGGCTTATTTTCTCACTGTTTCAGATTATTGTTTTTTGTTAAAACACAAATATAGATATTATGAATTGTACTCTATCAACATAGAAAACCAATCAATACTCAGGACACTCTGAACTCTAACACTCTATGATGCTGTGTTGAATTCCATCTATAGTACTTTTAGAGCCATGGACTCAGCTTTGCACATGTGCTTTATGAATTAGGAGGTTTTGTATTGATAGAATTATAGAAATTTAGACCAGGAAAAGACTTTAGGAATTTTATACTTTACGGCTCTCAATCTTAATGTGGGCTTCAAATGCTATGTTAAATTTTGTTCGTATGTGCATTTGTTCAGATTCTCATAGCTTTAATCAGATTCTTAAAGTGACTAAATTTAAAAAAAAAATCTAAAATTATATTTTACAGAAGAGTAAACTAATGCCTTGAGAATCAAGGCCTTTCCCCAAATCACACAAAGCTGTAGTAGGGTGATTTACATTATCATGGCATGCATGTTACTCTGAAGTCCATACAATCAAACCAAACATATTAATATTTTCTTTACTGCTCAAGTCATGTATCAGGTTAAATTTGTTATATGCTGTACTGGACTATTAGGAACTTTGGCAAAGCTTTAATTTTTTAATGAGATAAACTGAAAACATTAGAGGAGACAGACATCTTTGCATTTGATGCAAAGAATAAACAGAAACTATTAAAATGAAGTTTACCAAAGTAGATGCTGAGAAGAAAGATACATTCGAATCTTGCATTGCACTGACCCCTTGATAACATGATCAATTCAAACCTGAGAAGAAATGTCGTCCACTATTTTTCTGTTTCTCTATCTCAAAAGTGAAGTGAATAGACATCTCGATAGAGCTCAGCTGCCATTTTCATGGACTTAATGAGTTTCTTAATGCACTCCATTATGTCTCAGTATTAGAGAAACATATGGCACATTTAACTTTTAGGCACGGATTTATTTGACCTTTTTTTGTGTATTTTTCACCTGTGATTTTACAGTTTAAGAAATTATATATATATATATATAATATAAAATATGGTATTTTAATATATATGATATATATGCCAGTTGTGCTATTTTCATGAATATATGAATGAAATGGCTTTGTCTTACAAACTACAAAGAACCTTATGTTCTAAAAGGAAAAGCTAAAATAAATAACATAAAATACACCCTAATCTTAAAGCATCTGTAAATGTTTAAGACTTTTTGGAAAAGTAGTAAGAATATAGAAAAAGTTACAAGAAGGTTTAGGGTCAGCAATTTTATTCATTAGGATATCATGAAATAATTGCATGAGTGGCCTAAGGAATTAAACATAGGCATAAGTATAATTTAAAGATATTGAACCAATAAAGAATTTTTTTAAGAGTAGAAATGCAATCAATTAGGGTTTCAGAAAACAATTGGGAAAAGAAGAATCAACAATTAGGCTTATTTACTTATTTATTTATTGGTAATAATTTTTCTGATCCTCATTTGATAACAGAATTCAAGTTACATGTCTTCACATAAATCTTACTACACCATTATAAATGACTAATTATGTTAAAGCTCAACATGAGAATTACATCATTCCCTGGGGCCACCTGAAAAAGTCCAATGTTAACTACATTATGGCACTGGGTTTTGATGTGCAGCTATTATTTTCCAAGCTTTGACTTTGAAGACATTGATCAAAAACTACCACCTTCTACCATGCACAATAACCCTGTCAGAGGCTTGACAACACCTCATAACAACCACCTTATGCTCACAAAGAAATGAATTTCAAAACCAAAAGATGTGAATGGCAAGGAGCCAGGAAGGAACTGATTTACCGAATTTACTCTTATTTAGAAACCTTGTCGTGAATGAAAGCCATTTTGTACTCACATGGATTTTTAATTGGGACACTTCTAATACTAATAAAAACTCCAGAAGACAGACTCTGGCAGGCCAAAAGAAAAAAACAAAAGATAGAAATGTATATCTTTGAAGGTCAGTTTCATCATAGTTTACAACAAAAATGAGCAAAATATTTTTTTAGTTCCTATAGCAATTCCTTCTGAAGAAATAGGGATTGAAGATATTTAAAGAACTGATTTGTGTATCTTGTTTGTGTTCAATCAGTGGAATGTAGTAGGACTTAACATATTAAAATATATCTTTTGTTTTAAGCTAACCAATTTGGTTTCCAAAATAGGCATTTATGAATTTCTTTTTTGCAATTATTTATTTTATAAAAGCCTTTAAGTATCTTTCTAATGCCCAATGGCAGGCTCTCACAATGATTACCTTGAGAGGGAAAAACTACCATTGAATCCTATGTCAGGTTTTAAAAGGAGTGAAAGGTATCTAATCTGAATTTGGTTACTCTTCAGAGTAAAAGGAAAACATGTTTCAAATTTCCAGTGGTAAAAGTATCAACAAGAAGTTTTCACTTCTGTTTTACTTCTATTTAAGTGAAGTGTGGGGAAGAAAGAGAAAAGTGGAGTAAGACCATCATTAAAGTTTACTGAGACATGTTAAATATGGAGTTTTGAAGTTTTAAAAAAGATTTTAAAAGAAATCTTAGGGTTTGCTAATGAGTCAGCCAATAAATACCTTTTCTGTATAACATGAACAACTCTACCTAACAGATTTCTTTGTGAGTGAGTCTATATTACAGAGGTAGTTGCCCTGATTTCTGGGGAGAATTAGAAGTTTAATAAGGAGTTTTAATATTAGACTACTTTGAGAATTTGACTCTTCGAAAATCTGTTTTCTTATTTGTAAAATTAGGATAATATAATTGGCTTCAATAAGGTGACTGTGAAGATTAAGTGACATAATGTATCTAAAGCCCCAACCACAGTGCTTAAAACATAATAAGCAGCTCTTAAAAGATAGTTATAATAATTAGAAAGAGATGTCTGTCATACACAGAAGATTTTTTAGGATGGTAACATTTTATGAGAGAAGTTTTTTGGTTATATATTATTTTTTCTTTCCAATTAATTCACCTAGGATGTAATATTTAATTAAACTTTTTACTAACATGCTTCAATCTTTAATATGTGCTTATTTATTCTGCTGTAAATTTTAACAGCAAAATAAAGAGCTTTCGCATACTTCCTGAATAAAACTGTATTGCTGTATGTTTAAGGACTGAATTATGAAGAAATGTTTTCACATACATTAATTTATGAAGGTGAGTTCTACTCAGTGTAAAATAAGTCATAGTGATTATCACATTCCCTAAGCATGGATTTACTTTAAATATCCTATGAGTTAAAAAAAAAAGAGTTTCATAAGTTCTGAGCCCTATTTACATGGTAGACTTAGCCCCATTAGGGCAAAGAAGCTAAATAAAGAGCATAGCTTTTGAACATGTAGATATACAATTAACCACAATAGCACCAGGGTTTCTAGTTATACTCTTTAAGTCAACAACACTCCTTTATAAAGAACTGTTTAAATCAGCAAGTTCACAATAGTCTGTATAATTTACTTAAAGAAGGATCAGGTAGGGTATGTTACAATGATTGGAGCTTTCGCTATGCTTTGCTTCAATTCTCCCCCAATCATACTTAACCAGAAGTTTGCACAATGGTGATTATCTTTCTATGAACTGAGGTGTTGCAGAATTATTTTCCGTATGGAATTTTGGATTATCACTGTTATTTTAGAAGAAGGCATAATTGATTTCCTAGTAAGAAAAACACTGCCACTTAAGAGGAAAAGAAAAAATACAAGGGATGATGATGAAATGAACTGTATATTAGAATTCAAATTCATACAGCCTTGTTAGGAAAACTTCACTAAGATGTCTTTCCACTTTTGTCTACAATGAGCTGTATATTTATGTGTGGTTCTATTTCTAAACTCTCTCTTCTACCACAATAGTTGATTTTTCTATCCATACACCAATATTTCATTGTTTTGATTACTATAACTTTGTAATAATTATTAGAAAAAATGTAATGTTAACCTTGAAATTTTATTCTTTTTCAGAGGTGTTTTGGCTATTGTAGGTCTTTGCATTTCCATATGAATTTTATAATGAGTTTGACAGTTTACATTTAAAAAATCTATTGACATTTTGATTGATATTGCATCAATTTATAGATCAATTTAGGTAGGATTATTATTTTAAAAATGTTGAGTCTTCTGACCCATGAACCTGGTATATGTCTCCATCTGTTTAGATCTTTAATTTCTGCCAGTAAAGTTTTTAGTTTTCAATGTTTCACACCTTTTATCAGATGTATCCCTAAGCATTTTACATTTTGAATGCTACTGCGAAAAGGTCTGTTTACTAAATTCAGTTCTTGATTGTCAGGTTTTATTTCACTTCATAGAAATAAAATTAAATTTTATATTGATCTTATATCTTTCGGTCTTGCAAAAATCACTTCTTAGTTCTAGAAGCTTTTTTTCTATTTTCATAGGATTTTATAAATAGATGGTTGTTGTGTCAACTGCAAATGAAAAGTGTTATACCATTCTTTCCAATCTGAATGTCTAACTAATTTCTCTTGCCTGATTATATTAGACAGAATTTCCAGTATATTGTTGAATTTAAGTGGTGATAGTGGACATCCTTGTATTGTTTCTGATCTTAGGAAGAAAGCTTTTAGTCATTCACTATTAAATGTGCTGCTTGTTCTATTTTTAAAATATATAGGTTATGCAGGTTGAGGAAGTTCTTTCTTAGTTTGCTGAGAGTTTTTTTTTTTTTTTTAATCAGAAATAGATGAGGGATATTTGTAGTTTTTTTTTTTTTTAATGTGATGTTAGTCTTATTTTGTTATCAGGGTAATGTTAGTGTGTAGAAAGAACTCATAAATATTCCATAATTTAAGAAATTTTCTATAGGAGGTTGTGTATAATTGGTACTATTTCTCCCTTAAACATCTGGTAAAATTCATTAGTGCGGACATCTGATTCTTGAATTTTCTTTGTCAGAATGTTTTAAGCTATGTCAATTTATTGGATAAATAAAGGGCTTCAGGTTATTTATTTCTCCTTGAGCAACTGTGTTTTTTAAATAAATTGGTCTGTTTTACATAAGTCATTTAATTTAATAGCATAAAGTTGTCTATAATATTTCTCTTTTATTTTCTGTATAATCTGTAGTGCTTTCACGTTTCATTCCTTATATTTCTTGATTAGTTTAGAGATCAATTTTATTGATCTACTCAAAGAACCAACTTTTGGCTGCATTTTATTTTTAATTATTTTTCTGTGTTCTGTTGCATGGCTTTCTCTTCATTTGTAAATTACTTTCCTTTTTCTACTTATTTTGGTTTAATTAATGCTTCACTTCTAGTTTCCCAAGTTGAAAACTGAGGTCATTGATTTGAGATTTCTTATTACTAATATAGGTGTTTAGTGATATAAATGTCTCCTTAAAGTAAGGCTTTAACTGCATCCCACAAGTTTTCATATGTTGTATTTTCATTTTTACTCAGTTTAAATACATTTTCCTTTATATTTCTCCTTTAATATGGGTTATTTTAAAATGTGTTATTAATTCCTACACATTTTAGGGCTTTTATTGATTTTTTTCTTTTATTGATTTCTGATTCAATTACATTGTGGTCAAAAAGCACACCTTGTACAACTTGAATTTTTTTATTCAGCTTTGCTTTTACGGTCCAGAATATGATTGATTGGTAAATGTTTCATATGCACTTCAAAAAGACAAGCATTCTGCAGTTGTTACGTTGAATGCTGTATATATTTCATTGGGTCTATCTGTTGACAGTGTAGTTCAAATTGTCTATATCTTTACTGGTTTTCTGCCTATACAACCAATTATTGAAAGAAGATGTTGAAATCTGACTATAATTGTGGATATATTTATTTCTTTTTACAGTTGTTTTTGCTTCTTGAATTTTCAGGCACTGTTATTAGGTGCATACATATTTAGAATTATAGTATCTTATTTTCATGAAGTAAATATTATTCCTAGTAATAGTATTTGCTCTGAATCTATTTTGTCTTATAGTAATATAGAGCTACTTCAGTGTTAGGATAAAACAAATTTTTTTTTCATTTAATTTCAGATTTTCCATTGCTAATATATTAGAAACACAATGATCTTGTATTAGACATGCCTGCATTAAAGTAATAAATTATTAAAGTTTAAATAATCTTAGAAATTATTTAACCCAACTGTCTCATTTTGCAACTGAGTAACCAAGACCAGAAAGATAGAGTTACTTTTCAACACCACAAATCTGGTCATTAGAAGTGCCCTTACCTTCTGTCAGATACACTGCTTATTTGAACCCATCTCTCTTAATTTCCTGGCCAATAATCTTTTCTCCTCAAAGCACTGTCACCACTTAGGCAAATCACCCAAAGTCCAAGATGGGATACTTATTATGAAAATAGTTACATTTTTAATTCCAATCTAATTTTGATTCACCAACAATTTTGGATACCTTTCTCCTATATTTGCTAGAATGTATAAAAAGTCTGTGGTTTTAGAGTTCATTTAAGTTGCGGAAGTTCTTCCAAAATATAATAAAATTCTCATTTAGCATTTGAAATATCATTCCTAAATGTTAATATTTATTTTAAAACATTTTTATTAATAAAAGTAATATATGTTGAGAACCTAGGTGTTAGGAGCAATATTTATTTTAAAACATTTTTATTAATAAAAGTAATATATGTTGAGAACCTAGGTGTTAGGAGCAGTGAAATATATATCTCATTATATGCATTATGATTTAGGTGTGTTATCTCATTTAATCCTCAAGTAATCATATGATTATTCTCATTTTACAAATGAGAAAATTGAGGATCAGAGTTAGATAAAGTAACTTACTAAAAGAAGATCTAGAATTTGAGAGCAACGGTTTTTGACTGCAAAACCACTAAGGCAATGTTTTCCAGACCTCAGTTTATTTTGCCATGTACAGATTATCTGCATCAGTCTTCATTTAAATTGACAAATATTTAACTTAAATACACTTACTTAAAACTATTTTTATTTCCTTGGATGAAAACTAATATCGCTTTCCATATTTAAAAGATAACTTTAAACATCAAATAAAAACAGAAAAATATTGCTAAATTCTAGGTAAACGTTTTACTTTCTGCTCTTTGTTATTAAAAAACACAAAAAGTTTTTTAAAAATTTAAAAGACATACTTGCATTAAGCTGAACATTCCTGTTATGTAACCAGAAGTTTCTAAAAAGAATAGAAAAGATAATTGCTTTCTCACTAAGTAGTTCATTGTATTTTAATGATCCATGTAGAACTAATAACTCATCTCTCATAGGATGGATGTGAGTCCACAGGACATCACTTAAGCAGGAATATCTTGAGCAAAGATAAAGAGTTGTGAGAAAGTTTGGGTATCATAGAAACTCCAGAGGTTAGGAATTCCTTGAGTGCTAATTCTGAACATTGTATGTAATCATCACCTTCAGAGTTTAAGACACAGACCAAAAGAATCAGAATACATTATGTAGACTGGAGTGCCTAACGCTTTTAAAAGTTCCCTAGGTAGTTCCAGTTCTTAGGAAGGGTGGAAAACCTCTCCAATAGGATGCTTGCATGAGAGGATGGTAGTGGTGGTGATGGTGTTGAGTAGGCTGGCAGGAGAAAGGCCAGATAGATCAGCAATGTCTGCTCTGAATGTGAACAGGTGGAATGGTAAAAATATCATTATTACTTGCTATCTCAGGACTAGAAAATGAATAACCTGTCCAAGGCAGTTGGATACCATCTTGAAGAGCTGGCAGAGTGCTGACGCTACCTTCCATTAATAATAAACATTCATGAATTTTCTACCTCAGATGCTCTTTTAACACCTTATGATCTTTTCTTATAATTAAAGGCATTAAATTCATATGTGAAGAATGCATTTGTGACAGCATATTTAAATGATCTAAATGACTTTTCCCAATACTTTACAATTAACATAAGTATTTTTGAAACAGCTTTAACACAATTACTGACTATAAATAGGCGCAGAGATTTATAACTTTTTTTAAAGCAGCAGCATTTTAAAATATAATGCACACAATCCATATTTGCATGCGTCAATAAATAGAATGCATGAAAGGAATCTGAATGTGAATCAATTCCCTTCATTATTTATCCATTGTTTTGATGCTGTCCTAAGACCCTGTTAGAATAAGGCATCTTTCTGGTGGTTAACAAATTTGTAGTCTATCAAGCTGTGCTCGCACTAACATTGGCAAAACTGCTGCAGTCATGAAGACTTCATTTGGGAACCTGAAAGAAGTCAAAATCCAAAGTTTCAAACTTTCTTAGGAGAAGCGTGGAAGAGGTAAAAGGAGAAATTCAAACTCTGCTTAATTTTAAAAGGGCAGTAAGAGCGGACGCTGCAAAGACCAGTTGACAAAAGTAGACGTCGAGAACTCCTGGGGGACGCAAGAAAGAGAAACGGGCGTTTTGCGGGGAGGAGACATTCGCAGCCCTTCGGACAGTTTCTTCGCCGCCTCTCCTCCCAGAAGGTTCCCACTCCCCGCCCCCGGCCCTCCCCCGCTTCCGCGCTTGGCCCGGAGCCCGGGGTGGGCGGGGTAGCCTCTCCAGCCTCGCCTTCTTGGCTGGAGGCACAGGGGCATTAACTTAGCGCCCCGGGACTGTGCCAGGCTCACGGGACAGCTGCACCTCTCAGCGTCTCCAGCTCCGGGACGCGGTCGTCACGACTCCGAGCGGAAAGAGTGTAAAACTTTCGTCCGTGCGCGGGTGGGGCTCAGCAGGACCCCGGCGCGTCCTGTCCGGCTCCCCCAGCCTCCCGGCAGGGTTAGCAGCAGTGTTAGCTGCTTGCGACTGCCGGCCAGAAACTTCTCGGAAATGGAGCGGTCACAGTGTGGCAGCAGAGACCGCGGCGGTAGCGGCAGACCCCACCTGGCCTCGGGGCTGGTGGTGGCTGCGCCTCCGCTCCCTTCCCCGGCGTTGCCGGTACCGTCGGCGATGCAGGTTCCCCCAGCGTTCCTGCGGCCGCCCAGCCTCTTTCTGCGAGCTGCGGCCGCCGCCGCTGCCGCCGCCGCCACCTCGGGAAGCCGAGGCTGCCCGCCCGCTCCGGGGCTGGAGAGGGGGATGGGCGCGGTGGGCTGCGGCTACCCGCGGACGCCCAAGTGCGCCCGCTGTCGCAACCACGGCGTGGTGTCGGCGCTCAAGGGCCACAAGCGCTTCTGCCGCTGGCGCGACTGCGCGTGTGCCAAGTGCACCCTGATCGCCGAGCGCCAGCGCGTCATGGCCGCCCAGGTGGCGCTGCGCAGGCAGCAGGCGCAGGAGGAGAGCGAAACCCGGGGGCTGCAGAGGCTCATGTGCTCGGGGCTCTCCGGGCCCCCTGGGGGTCGGGCATCCGGGGGCGGCGGCAGAGCCGAGAATCCCCAGGCCACTGGCGGCCCTGCGGCGGGGGCTGCGCTGGGACTGTGTGCCTTGAGACAGGCCAGTGGTTCCGCGACCCCCGCTTTCGAGCTTTCCCAGCAAGATTATCCTGAGGAAAAACGAGGTGAGTTTACTCTTTCATTTACTCTTTGCTCAAGGAAATGGTTGCTCTGGAAAGAAACTTTGAAACAAGTAGCCGTGCCCTTAGGCGGGCAGGAAGAGTTGTTAAAAAGAAGCACTTTAAGTTCTGGGGAACTGCTCTGCAATATGGATATTAATAAGAGTGTGAGAGACCCATCGCCTTCACTTTGGAGGCGTTTACTTTCGTTCCCTTTGGTGATAAGATAATGAAAAAGTGAGGCATGGGTGATAACAAACGAGCAATTTACCCTAGGGGTAGAGTTATTTGCGCGAAAGTTGATTTGACTTTCACTGTGAGCAGAACTTCAAGCAGGCATTGAGCGAAAAGCTTAGTGAGAGGTGCTGTGGTTGAGTCTCCTCTGTACTCTTTCGAGACAGGGTCTCACTCTGTTGTTGCCCAGGCTGGAGTACAGTGGCGCGATCACGGCTCACTGCAGCCTCAACCTCCCCGGGCTCAGGTGAGCCTCCCTGCTCTGGACTGTTTTCAGCTGCACAACCAGAGCTGATTTTGCGTGGGAAACTCTGATAGTTGGGGATGCAGTTGTTTGCTACGTGTTGGGGCAAACATTTGTTGCAAGCCTGATGTGGGTAAGAGACTGAAATCTACCACACCGTCGTCTTTCTTTCTTCCTTCACTCTAAATTGTTTTTGTAAATTGTCATTTGTAAAACCATAAGTAAGAATTTTAGAGTTTAATGTTACAGGGTTTTTGTCTAAGGAGTTTTCATTTTTTTCCCCCTCTCTTATTTATTGACTGCAAGTCAGTTGCCTTCATTTCCTGTGTGAGGAGATATGTTTTTGTGAACTTCATAGCCCTCCACAGGGCCTACTAAGCAGTGGAAATGTCATTGTGATTTTTTTTGTGTGTAAGTCCAAAACTTACACAAAACTTATGAAGTTGTATTATATGAAATCATATGATAGCTACACAGTAAACTATTAATTAGAAACCTTCCTTGAATTGTGAAAATTGCAGATCTCAAAAGATCAGAGATTTTGAAAAATATTGGTCTGTGAATTGAAATGAGGCATTCAATTCAGATGAATTTTGTGTTGGCAAATGCCACCTTTTTGCACATATTCTAATTTATTTCAGTAAGCAAAACAGATTTTATACAATTCTCATGAAAGATCAAGGGTGCTGAAAAGCGAAGTTATTAAGTGAAACAGCTATGAAAGAGAGGTAAAAGTTAGAATTCCTGAAACTACACCAATGTGAAATGTCTGACAGCTCCCTGTAAGACATTGATTTATGTGATTTCTAGTTGGTACCAAAGTGTTCTGTTTTATAGAGCTAATTATTTTATTTTGTTATTTGCCTCAGATGATGCCCCCTCCCCCATAAAAATCACACTAATGTTTGAAAGGCTACTTCAATAGCTTTTTAAATTGACTGCCTCGTCTTACACAATGGCCATGAACTGTGGTAAAATAGTCTATTTAATTTACTCATTCATTAGACAAAGACTAACAGTGATTTAGAAGTGAATGAGCTTTTCCTACACAAAAGAACCTTATATTCCAAAGAAGGCAGACTATATGTATCCAAAAACTACAATACAAGGCTTAATATACAATGATAAATGCAATAAAAGTAAAGCAAGCTGTAGGATTTGAGAGGACAGAGAGATAATTTAAATGGTATCGTAATATTTTAAAGACACCATATTTTCTAAACAATCTTATGCAAATTGGTGTTTCATTACATATATTGTGCTATGAGTAAAATAAGACATTTAATGATTTCATGCATAAATTGCTATAGATATGAAATGTGGATATTTGACATGTTTGGGGGGCATCCTCATTGAATCATATTTATAAGTAAAGTGGAATGGAGGACCAATGCTAATCTGTTCACACTTGGCAGATTTCATTAGAAAAGTATCATTGTATTATTTAAAGTCGAAAATACTATAGAGTGTTGGTAATTTTGCAGTAGCGACATTCTTTCGTCCTATGCTTACGGGAATAGCATATAGGAAGAGCGTTTTGAACTTCAAAATGCTAAATCGTACACACTTTAATTTTAAAATAACTTGTAGATATTTCTTTAGAATTTAGAACTCACTGCTTCTTAAGAAAACTGGAGAAAACATGAGAGTATTGCAAATCATATTTACAAATCACTGCTTTAGGCAATATTTGTTTTACGTTCATAAACTTTGTAGAAAAAAGAAAGTTGGACAGAATTGCCTACACACTGCACTTTACAGTTTACTCTTACATGTATATCTCTAGGGTTATGGAAAAATGTAAACCAAAGCAAAAGTTACATAGTGAATATGGCTATTGTTGTTTTTCTGGTGTTAGCCTGGCAAAGGGTATTAAAATATTCTTGTTTGATTAATATGCTCAACATGTTGAGATAGAAAACCAGAACTTTGTGTAAAAGTATTTTTAGAAAATTTCCCGTAACATTGGGGGAGGGTTGTGATTTAAAAGCAAATGCCTAATAGGTTGTTTTTAAAAGACAATTTGAACATTAATATAGATTGCAATAGACTTTAAAATAGGCTTTGATTTTAAGGTTTGTTATTGATATTTCTTAAGGATTGAAAAAGAAAGTACATGTTTCATAGAGGATTATGAAAAATACCATCTGTACCATCTCTCATAAAATGAAATATGCATTTGGGATTGATATAGCTGTCATACTTGTTGGTTTAAATTTGAAATGAAATGAACAATTTTGTTTTTTTTTGACATTATTCAAGTAAATTAATTATAACCTGAAATATAAGATTAAAAAATTGCTGAAATTTAGCATTAGTGATTAAATAGAATATTCATTTTCAGACTGAGATTATTCCCTTGTCATTTTATTTAGTACTTTTTCCATAGTGTCATTTTGAAAAAATATCACTTAGATAACAACAAAACAGGTGACATTTAGGAAGATCCCACACAACCAGGATAGGAAGGTCAGTGTGCCATACTGGTGTTGTAAGAACACTTTGGGGTAACAATACACTCTCATCTTCGGATTCCTAAATATAACTGCATTTTAATATTGCAAATCTTTGTGATTCTGAAATGATAGAATAGTATATATTTTACTATTCTAGCACCTGTATTTCTGAATAATCTTTTAAATTTGAGTTACTCATTAAAATGTCTTGGAGTATATAAATACTACTAATTATTATGAGTGAATGAATTATATTATGCAGCATTATTTTTGAGTGAGTAGTACTATGTTCTGGGAAGTTTTCCCTATATTTGATTGTTTTTTTTTTTTTTTTTCCCCCTCTTCTCCAGAACAAAAAGAGAGTAAATGTGATTCATGCCAGAATGGACAAGAAGAACCAATCTCCAAATCCCATCAACTTTCCCTGGGATCATCTCCTAGGTCTAATGGTGTCATTGGGAAACAAAGTATCAGGTCATCTATTTCAGAATACTCCAACAAGCATAATAGTATCCTGTCTCCTCATCCTGGAGAGCAATCAGGAGGTGAAGAGAGTCCCAGGTCCTTATCATCCTCTGATCTGGAATCAGGAAACGAAAGTGAATGGGTCAAAGACTTGACTGCGACCAGGGCCAGCCTTCCTACAGTGTCCTCAAGACCAAGAGATCCTCTTGATATCCTTACCAAAATTTTCCCACATTACAAACGCAGCCGTCTAGAAGACATTCTACAGTTCTGCAAAGGGGGATGTGGTCCAAGCCATTGAACAGGTTTTAAATGGCAAAGAACACAAGCCAGATAACAGGAATCTAGCAAGCTCAGGAGAACTGGAAAACACAGCCTTTCAGAGAGCTTCAAGTTTTAATCTTGCAGGAATTGGTTTTGGAACTCTAGGTAATAAATCAGCTTTCTCTCCGCTTGAGACTACTTCTGCATCTTACGGAGGTGACTCAAATCTCTACAGCTTAAATCCTAGAGTAGGTATCAGTCCATTAAGGCTGGCATACTCTTCTGCAGGAAGAGGGTTATCTAGTTTTATGTCACCCTACCTAACACCTGGGTTGGTACCCACCCTGCCTTTCGGCCAGCTTTGGATTATGCCTTTTCAGGGATGATTAGAGATTCTTCCTACTTTTCCAGTAAAGACTCAATAACTTGTGGTAGACTGTATTTCAGACCAAATCAGGACAGTCTGTAATGTATATGCCCATTCTCCCTTTCTGGAGTGTTTCTAAAAGTATGCAATACATGCACGTGGACACACATACACACATATCCATTAATATACTTCAGTAAGTATATGAGTAGATTATGAGGTTTTAAAATGCTATTTTTTTTCACAAGCAATATAATAGGACTTAGATCTGAAGACCCTTCATTAGAATTTATCAAGTGAAAGAAGTAAATTTGAACATTATATGTGCCTTGAATAAAGCTATTTCAGGAAATATTTACTTCAATGAAATTTCTCTCTAAATTATCATTTGTAAAAATGTTTTATTTTAAAAACTATACTTGTTTTTATTTTATTGAAAAGTGGAATTTTTAGTGATAAAATACATTTGTAAGTGTAAAGAAATCCAACATAATATAAACCAAAAGGAAGAATTGAACAATTAAGGCAATTCTAATTACTACTTCAAAACATTTTATTCTGTCCCTTGTTCACAGGAAAGAAAAAAGTTATTCAAAGTATTTTAAAAATATTTTATTTGCAGATAGGTGATTCGTAATAAATAAACCATTGGAGCATTTTGAATTTATATTTTCTGAGTGTTTTATTTTTCAATCTTAGCTTCCATTTGTGAAAACAAGTGCCGTTAAAAACCGTTTCTCTTTAAAGTTAACACTGTGGATTGTAGACTACAAAGTAAATCTTAGGAAATGAGACTGTGCCATCTCCTGGCCACTATCACCAATTGCAACTGAGCTCTGTAGAGTACATGAATTAGAAACATTGTTTCCAAAGAATAAACTGACCATTTTTTCAAATAGTCACTTTGGATTATGCTACATTAAAATTTTCATACTGTAAAGTGTACATCTGTGGATGAGAGTTTCAAACTTTTAAGTGTGCTTATGCTTGTATCTGGGGAAATGTCCTTTTCTTACAAGTTTGGGACAAGAATATATGGCAGCCATTCTGAAAGGTAAGAATAATTTTATTCAGAAAACTAAAATAGCTGCTCAAATAAATATTTATTAACTGGAGATAGTTGATGTTTAATGCACTGAGGAGAGACATAAGATTTCCAAAGGGGAGAAACTGCCAGGAAGTTTCAGAGGTATTCTTGCAATTTTAAACATACTTTTTGTCCTCCATCTGGCACATTTGAAAACTATTTATTTCTGTCAGTGGAAAGTCCCTGAGGAAACTGCTTACAAAACAATTTCTAAAACACTTTCTTTGTATGTCATCATTATTTTTGAAGGACAGTAGCTTCATTGTTATTAAAAATAAATGGAAACCCAGTGGTGGTAAAAGATAGTTGATGAATTTGAGATTGTTTAAACAATTTGAGCAGCATGACTCCCTAAAGATTTTTAAATTATATGTATATATGTGTGTGTGTGTACGTATGTATATGCATATATATGTCTATGTACCTATACATGAAAGCCCTATAGGTTATATTATTATGGAGGGTTTTTCATGAAGCCAGTAAGAATGTATTTCCAAGGAATATTTTGCGAGAAAATGTGATATTAAATTACTTCAGAAAATCTGATGCTGATTTAGGATGTAAATGTGTTTAACAGGTTATGTATTAATTTTAATGGTGTGAATTTAAGAAAGCAGATCTTGTAAAATGTTGATGTTCTCAATATTCATTTATTAGAAAAAAGTTTTAGATTCTAAGCCTAAATCATAGTACAATGTCTAGCAAGTAGTTGAAATTCAATTAATATATACTGAGTAAGAAACTCTTACATATAATAGATCTCTTTGAGACCCTGATAAAACTGAAGAACTCTACAAAATGGCATACAGACACACAGTTTTGCATACAATTTCACTGGGTTCTTCAATCTCCTAAATGGTATTCAGGTTAGATTCCTTTGTGATTCTTCAGTTGTTTCTATTGCATTAATCCACTTACTGAATGCTATTTTTCTGAAAAGTGCTAAATCCTATAGAGGATACTGATTGTAAAATATTTTGCTCTAAAGGGAGTTACATTATCCAGTAGAGATATGGTTTAAAACAATAATCCTATAGTTACTGCATTATTTATGTGATCTTATGATGTGCTTGTATCTGAGAAACTGAATTGCTTTTGAACTTGGAAGAACATCCATTTTGGGCAGTATTCATATTTATAATATAATTTTATAATCATAAAACTTTATATAATGCGTACACATTCCATACCCTTTATAATAATATAAGGACTTAAAATAGGTTATTTGCCTAACAACTTAATAGTATATGAGGATACTGATGCTCTGCAGTAGAGTTTTTTTCTCCCTAAAGTTAGTAGTATGAGTCATCTGGAGTAGAATTATTGTACTCACTTCAGCAACTTCAGACTCCAAGGTCTGAGGAAGGATTCATGTCTGTTTTGTCCATTCACAGCTTTGTACAATGCCTGATATATCATAGGTGCTCAAATACTAGGTTTCCGCTGTCTGAAGTAAATAAAAGATAGGAAGTATTAGCTTAAGAATTTATTCATTCAATACTTATTTAATAAGCACCTATTTCATACCATGCACTGTGTTAGACACAAGATATAAAGAAGTGATTAAGATAAGACTTTGCCTCAAGTTGTTCACAGTCTGTATTGTCATGTGTACAAAAACAACCAATCAATCAATGTCGGTATTATTTGACGATGTTGGTACATCAATGAGTTCTTTGTAATCTTGATATTCATGTCCATGGATGCTGCTTGACGCCCGAGACTCCTAAGCCACTAATTCGTGGTGAGAAGAAGAGGGGGTAAATGCTTTAAGAGCTAGCATATGACAAAAATGAATTGGGTTTATCCTGTATCATTTAGAGGACCTAGGAGGCAAACATTTCATAGAGTATTCAGAGGAACTCAAGGAATGACTTTTTCACAGTTAACAGCTGTCCAAGAGTGTAATGGCTGCCTAGTATGATAATGCATCTTGTACTTGTTGAAAAATGCATGTAGAAAATACCAGAGACCTAATTGATGGGATTTTTCATTACTGGTTTAATATCAGGACTGAATCATTTTGTAGCTCATCAGAAATATGGAAAGCATTTTTTAAATAAATAGGTAATGAAATTTCAATTCTAAGGCCATGAAAATGAAAACACTCTACCATTATTTGTCAATAAAACACACTGCAGTTTTGCTCATCAGAATTTTGCCTATGTGATAGCCTCCTGAGAGTAGGCAGAAAAGAAAGGCATAGAACACAGTACATGACTTACAAAGGATTAAAACTGGCAGAGGTAGTGTAAGGTACATAGGCATGAGTGGGGCTTAAAGAGGACATGGAAGAGCACCGAACACAAACAGTACATTTTCTATAAGGTAAATACCAATATGTCTTCCTAGAAGAAGCATTTATTTTGGAGTTGAGGAAACCTAGAATGGACTTATCTATAAGATTTGGACAGGTTACTTATACTCTCTGGATGTTTATTCTCAGTAAAACAAGGATAATAATATTTAACTTGCAAGATTCACGAAGATAAAAGCTTAAATAAATGACAGAGTACAGTAATACTTAGATACTGGATACTAAATAAATAACTCTCACTGTTATTACTTTGTATTAAGATATAATCTTTGCCCCCTGGTGGCAGTCTCTCAACAAAGAGTACTGTAATTGCATTTAATCCACTTAGTGGATATGGAGCCCAAAGGGCAGCCATTACCAGAGCAGCGTACAGGCTTTGTTCCAGACTTCCTGTTTGGTTGTTCATTTCATAGGCGAGCCATGCTTTTGTAACGTATTAATATATACGTTATTTGGATTACTTTCAGGGCTATCTGAAGAAAATAAACAGCCAAAATCATAGTTTGTGTTTATGCTACGTTTATTAGGGTTATCAGGAAAACAGAGTTCTTGTAATATGTGGAAAGAAAGGAGTTATAGAAATTTAAACTAACATAAACAAAGGAGGAGCTTGAAAATGAAAGTCTGGGAGAGGGAAATTGGCAGATTAGAGAAAGATTCACTCATCTGCTTGAAGCACTGGTGTGGGTGGACAAGTGGGAACTGAAAAATTTGTGAAGTCCAGCATGTCCAGTGACTCGAATGGTTCCCAGCCAGGGGTTCTGAAGGGGACTGTGGGAAACCAGTGCTTCTGTGTAGGTTCTAGCTCTGTTGGTCTGTGAGTGAGCACCTGCTGGTGAACCTGTGCTACCGTGGGTCAGTGAGGTCAGCAGGCAGGAAGACAAGCTGGATGTGGAGTCAGGAAAAGTGAGGACAGCCTGGAAATCACTGGGTATCCAAGCTTAATGTTTTGTGTTTCACTTCTACCTTAAAAATCTCACCATAATTCCTTTTTTGGGCCAATCTCACTTTGAACAATACAGGACAGGGAATTCTGAGAAATGTAATTTGCAGTCAACCAAACTGACAGTGTAGTCTAGTACAGTGTACTCCTTGTCAACACGGCTTTCATAGTCACATATGTTGACCATATTTACTTCCAAATAAGGGCAAAAACAAAGTCATTCTTTTACCTGAAGTTGATACAACTATCCCGTACAACAAAAACACACTAGCCCACTCCCCAAAAGAGGACACACAGAGTGACTTACCTATCTGTGGGTTATGGTAATTTCTCTTGTACTCAAACACTCATTTGAATATCCTGTAGCTTTAATCCTGAGATATAGGTAACCACTATTAATACATATTTTGTTAGAATAAGGAATTGGGGAAATGGAAAACATACACACACACAAATACACTTACTTTGAAACAATAAATACACAAATATTTTTGCCTGCCAGAGCCCTCATGTTCAGTCATGGGATCATAAGAGGTCATAAGATCACAGATGGTATTTATAACTTCCTTCTTCTATGCAATTCATATTTTCTCTGCTCCCTGAAAGCGTCTCAGTTAATTGTGATTCCTTACTTGGTAGAGTGACCCAAATCCTGGTTCCTGATGCAGCTATATCATTATAGTCCTGCCTCTATTAGGTTGTAGCTTTTAATGAACTTTTACCACAAAATATTGAAAGACTAGTGGATGTTCTAGAGGATGTTCTGAACACTGGGAATTCTACCCCTGCCTCTTTCCTGTTGTTTCAGTGTCTGAGTTGCCCCAAATAGCCAATGGTAGTCACGGATTCCAGTACAATGTTGTATTCTCTCATGAATTTTTTCTTTGGGAAGTAAGATCTCTGAATCTGAAAGGTCAAAATTTGTAGAGAATGGGAACAAAAATATTACCAGTGGATCCTTAGGATTAATGTGAAAGGAGTCATTCTCATATCTACCCTGTGATTCCCAGACTCATGAATCCTGAGCACAGGAGAAATATCGCTACATATTTATAGCTGATTCAAAGCATATTTTACCTCTAGGAAGACATTATTGCAGCCCCATAAAGTGCTTTCACCAGCTGGTGCCATAACTGAGTCTTCCAAAGACCATTCCATAATTTTATTAGACCAGCTGTTTCAGGATGAAGGGAACATGAGGATACCAGTAAATTCCATGAGCATGAGCCCCACATGGCACTTCATTTGCTATAAAATGAGTTTCTGTGTCAGAAGTAATGTCATATGGCATACTATAAAGGTGAATAAGGCATGGTATAAGCCCACAGCTGGTAGTTTTAGCAAGAACATTAGGAGTGGGAAAGGCAAAACCGTATCTAGCCTAAGTGTTTTTTCCCAGAGAGAACAAAGAGGTACTCCTCAATGATGGTAGTGATCCAATGTAATCAACCTGCCACCAGGTGGCTGGCTGGTTCCTCCAGGGAATGGTGCCATTTCAGACACTCAGTGTAGATCTTTGCTCTTGGCAGTTTGGGTAGTCAGCAGTGGCTCTATCCAAATTGGCCTTAATGAATGGAAGTCCATGTTGCTGAGCCCATGCATAAGCTCCATCTCTGCTTCCATGATCATTCTCTTCATGAGCCAACTGGGCAATTTTCAGAATAAAAGAATGGATAATCTTGTGCATAAGATTTTTAAGATACTCCTCTTGGGAAGTTGCTCTTTGGTGAGCATTTATGTAGGACAAAAATATCTTCATATTTTGTGCCCATTTGGAGAAGTCTTTCTGCATGCTTTTTCTCTAGACCTTGTTACTGATTTTCCAATCTTGTTTCTTTTAACTTGTTTACCATCCAGCCAAACTGTTAATCAGTGCTCATGACTCATTCTAGATATGGACCTCTATCCGTATCTCCTGCCAGGTAACATGAACAATCAGTTGTATAGCTTGAAAGTTTTTCCCAGTGAAACATTTTCTTCACTAGTCTACTTCAAAGTCACACCTGTAGTGCCTCAGCTGTCTACCTGAGATAGTGCCAGAATAGTGAGCAGAACCATCTGTGGACAAGGATAAAATTGTTCTTCCTCATTCTGCCATATTAGACAACTCCACATAAGAGAGAGGAGGCTGTGTGGCAGGAATAGAAGTCCTGGGAATTTAAGCCACTTTCCATGCAACTGATTTGTGACTTCAAAATCTTTGGAGAAAAATTCATCTATTGTTTCCACTTTATGGAGTACTGTTACATAAGACTTGGTGAGTCAGATAACACCTTGTTAATATGAATATTTATGGTCACCTGATTATTTGATGGCCAATACTAAGTGTCAGGACTCTGATGGGAACCCATAACAAGGAGGAA
Source organism: Ateles fusciceps (assembly GCA_036589455.1). NCBI lineage: Eukaryota > Metazoa > Chordata > Mammalia > Primates > Atelidae > Ateles > Ateles fusciceps. The sequence continues at coordinate 7,451,876 of JAZHEH010001606.1, read as the reverse complement.
GCTGTTCCTCAAAAGAAGAATAATTTCCTGTTGGGAAAACAAAACTTTTCTCCAACTCTAAGAGGGGTATACTGTGAATGACCTATAAAGATCTGCCACAGGTTTCCCTTAAGATCTCTAACTGCCATAGACACTGCTGGATTATATGGCCCAAGTGGCAAGGAAAGTTGAGTGGCAATCTGGTTTTGTTGCAGAACCACATTGTAGTCTGGGCCTGACTCAAAACTGATAGCTTATTGGATTATTTGGTAAGTGGTTTGAAGATGCCCACACCAGGTATCTGTTGCAACCAAAATACAGAGCTCCACCTCTTATAGGTAGCAGATGTCAGATACAGAAACATGTGTTTCATCTGATAAGAGATGTTTCAATACCAAGCCAATACCACAGATACTACATGTTTATGAATGTTTATAGGAATTACTCTTCCAGCTTCTGGCATACATATGTCTGGACCAGATATCTAGAATATTTTCTACCTTCTGCTTACTGGGTTCAATCAGAATGATATCTGTGTAGTAGACTTGCTTGATGTCTCACAGAGAGGAGAAGCAAACAATTCCTGGTGGACTACATTGTAGCAGAGGGCGGGAGAGTTGATATAGTCTAAGGAATGCTATGAAAGGGTGTTACTGCTTCTGGTGGTTCTTACAAGTATAGAGAAAAAGTGTGACCTCAGTAGCCTAAAGCTACAAAAAAAGAGGCTGTGTTGATTTGTTCCAATAAAGCAACTGTATCTAGAAATACAGCTGCAGTTAAAATTATTACCTAATTAAGTTTATATCATTCCACAAGATCCAACTGCCTTCTCCATGGGCCAAATAGGTGGTTTGAATGGGAATGTGTTAGGACCCCTTCCATCCCTGATTGTGGCACAAACTTTGGTAGTCCCTGTAGGAATGTGCTATTGCTTTTGTTTCACTCTTTGGGAGGGAGAGAAGTTCTCAAGACTCTATCTGATATTTCCAATTGTAATAGTCCTCAATCTGTAGGTCAGAGACCCATTCTGCCAGTTTTGAATATTTGTCTTCCAAAGATTCCAGAAATGAGGAAATAAACGTAGGATAGTTTTGGGAACCCATCAGACTCACTGTGAGATGGACTTGAACCAAAATGTCATTAATGATTAGACCTTACTCTTCGCGTTAAGACCTATCCAGCCTGGTGGACCACAGTGGCAGTTTAGGCTTCTAGAGATTAGTTGTTGTTCGGTGAACTCTGAAAAGTAGGGTTATTTATCTTTTCTTAATGTAGAGTCTCTTGGTAAATTGGTTTAGGTTCTTTTGGAGAAAGCTAGGTTAAATATCTGCAGTGTAAAGTACTGAAAGTGTAGCAGAGTGTCTATTTAAGCGTACCCATCTTCACTTTCTGCAGGAGACTCTGGGTCTATAAAGAGTTTCACCTCTAGAAGTATGTTGAGGGGTCATTACTTTTATTGTGATAATTAGAGACAGTCTTAGCTTCATCAGACCTATAGCCTTTCCACCTATACAAACCAAGTATGACTTTATTAACCTGCACACCTATTTCATTTGTAAAAACACAATTATTGATTAGTCAATGCAAAATGTCTCTGCAGGTCAGATTATTCTGGTAATTGCTTTAGCACAATTTTTAAAAAATAGAATTCGTGGCCTGGCACGGTGGCTCATGTCTGTAATCCCAGCACTTTGGGAGGCTCAGGCAGGTGGATCACGAGGTCAGGAGTTCAAGACCAGACTGACCAAAATGGTGAAACCCGTCTCTACTAAAAAATACAAAACTTAGCTGGGCGTGGTGGCTCGTGCCTGTAATCATAGCTACTTGGGAGGCTGAGGTAGGAGAATTGCTTGAACTGGGACCCAGGAGGCGGAGGTTGCGGTGAGCCGAGATTGCGCCCCTGCATTCCATCCTGGGCTACAGAGCAAGACTCCATCTCAAAAAAAAAAAAAAAAAATAGAATTTGTGTCCATCTTGTATCTGTCATATAAGCGCCACCTCTTGGATTTCACTACTCTTGGATTACATCATCCCTTGTGAATTCAGGGAGTCTCTTTTTCTGGCCACAAGTCTCATAGATATCCTTAGCATACAGAGAAAAGCCACAACAGAGGACTTTGATAATGATGGTGCCTTCCTTGCCAAGGGGGTATCATCTTTGAGGTTTGCCTGGGGAAGACAATTAACAGGTGAATAAGCAGTTAATATATAATAAATCCACTCCAACTTTTAATATCCAAAACCCATTGCACATGATCTGGCCAGAGTGGCATAATAGAGGGGGGCACTATGGAGGTGTCTAATGGAAAGAGGTTTTCTCTATGTAGCTGCTACTTCTGTGAGTCCTCAGCCAAGCACCTGCTGGTGGGAGTGGGGCTACTCCTGGTCAGCAAGATCAGCAATTAGGAATATAAGCTCATTATCTAGTGGAAGAGAGAGAGGACAAGTTAAGACCTGCTGGGTACCTCTGAGTCTGTCATTGTGTTTTACTGTAATACTTTCTCACTGTAATGACTTCTGCTTTCTTTCTGCCTAGTAAATCTTGTAGAGTTCCTCTTTGGGCCAACTCAAACTTTGAAACATAAAGGGAAGGAATTCTGGGAAACTTAGCTTCTAGTCTTAACCAAGTTGACAGAACAAAATCTAGCAGATAAAATGTTACAAATTTCATAGGTTTTCAATCTTATAGCTTTATGAAGCAGTATTTTTTCTTACTCTGAATCAAAGCTTGGGCACATATTAAATGTAAAGAATCAATAATAGTAAATGCCTAATGTCTTTAGGCTGACCTACTGTTGGTTTCACTGTCTTTAAAAAATTATTGTAGGATAATTTTAAAATTACTTGTCATTGTAAGAAATAGTACAGAAACATTCCATATACCTTTTACCCACTTTTCTCCATTCTTAACATCTTGCAAAATTTTAGTTCAATGTCACTACTAGGAAAGTGACATAACCCACGGATTATGCATGAATTTCATTCAAGACAACATATAAAGTTGAGGAGATTTTTGGTATAGGAAAACATCATTTTAAAAGATCATTCTAGCTGTGTTGCTGTGGAGAACAAATGGGCAAAGAAGGGAGCAAAAAGGTACATTTGGAGGTTATTGTATAAACCAGATAAGGGATGACAGTGGCTTAGAAGATGATTGTTATTAAAAAAAAAAAAAGAGTTGGAGGTGTGGTAGGTAGTAATAAGATTGTAGATAGATTTTGAATGTAGAAATTGTAACATTTGCTTAGGGATTCAGGTGTAAAAGAAAGAAAGGCACCAAAGATGCTTCTACAGTTTTGCTCTAAACAACTGGGCTGAATGGTGTTCTTATTTACTGAGATGAAAAAGACTATAAATTTGTTCATTTATATGCCAGTCAGGCAGTCTGAACGTTTTCAAAGTATGATTATTATACAGGCCAGACATCTTTCTGGTCACAACAGGATTGTATTAAAACGTTTTTAATTGAAGAAAAACCGTAACAACTTTTTTCCTCTAATCTCCTCCTTTCATATGCTAAGAAAGTAAAATTAAAGTACTCTTAGTAATTTATGAGTAGAGAGTAAAATTTCAATGGAGTATTGTGAAAAATACTTAGAGGTGAGTGATAGTTACAAATTACTACACAGTGTGATGCAGCTTAAAGATCGAGAAAAGAAAATTTGTAGCTTTAAATATATTACTTTTCAAAAGTTTAAAAATAAATAATTTAACTCAAGAAGCTAGCTAAGAATAGGTAATGAATCTGAGAAAGGAGAAGCAAATTATACAGGGAGAAGTAGAAATTAATAAAGTAGAAATTAAATAACAAAGGTGCAGATCAAAAAAGCAAAAACTTGTTCTATGAAAAGATTAATACATATAGAGTCAACAAGAAAGAAGGAGAGAAGACCTAAATACATAATATTATAACTGATACAGGAGATAGAACACCAGATTCAGTAAAGAAGAAATAAGTCATAACAATAGTATGAATATTAATTTTTTTGAACATTTAAGTCAATTAAAAACACTTTTAGAAATTATTTAAAAATTGGCGAAGTTGAGAAGCCACCATTAAATAAATGGAATATGTAGTGTAAAAAGTGCAGGCCTCTACTCCCATGGGAATATGAAGTCCATGGTGTTTCTGGCAAGGTTTATTAAATAGGCAAGGAACAGATAATCTCTATCTTATGCAAAATCTTTTAGAATATAAAACGAGAGAGAATGCATATTAAACTTCACGTCTGAGATATATCTTGATACCAACACATGACAAGTGCTGAAAAGGAAAATTTATTTATGCAGAAATCTTAAATGAAGGAAATTATGAAATCAAAGTCACTTGTGTATCTAAAAATAATGTACATTAACCATATAGTCCAGAAATACAGATATCTTATTGGTATAATTTTTTACATTAACAAATTAAGAAAAATGTTATTTACAGATATAGAAAACATTTAATAAATTGCGTTGCTAATTTATAAGAAAACTTTTAGATTACTAGGGATAAAAACTATGAATAGATTCAGCTATAAGAAACAAAAGTTTTAACTAATTCTTACCAAACTCTGACTTTAAAGTTGTTGAATGATTGCCATATGCCTATCTTTTGTGTGTGTGTGTGTGTGTGTGTGTGTGTGTGTGCACGTGCACGTGTGTGTGTGTGTGTGGTTTCCCCTCATGCTACAGAGGACAGACCGAGGAACAGAGGGTCAAGGAATCTAAGCTCATCTTGCAAGTCAAGTAGAGGAGCTGGGAGTTGAACTTCACATTTGGACAGCCCCTATCCCAAGTTTATACTCTATATGACCTGTCTCACACTAAAGTAGGTAAAGCAGGTAAATTTATAATCACATCATTTCGTGACTCAGGAGATATTTAGTCAGTGGCTCAAGGATATCAGAAGTTGGCATGTTGTGATTCTTTTGTTCTCTCTTGGTCACAATATGTCTGTCATAGTTTCAGCCATCACACCTGTGTTCTTGATAACAGGAAGGAAGATTCAGCAGGGAGAAAGGTATGGCACCAGTCATGTACTGATAAATATTTAACAACATCCTCAGGTTACCAGTTGGTGGCAAACATCTCTGATTATAGCAATTGCCTATTTTCATGGTGTAAATACTTGAATCATGACTAGTTTCAAGCTATCAAACTGATGTCATTGAATGAGATTTGGGAAGAAATGCACACCATAGGTTGTTTTGGCAAGCATGGGTTGTCTCTAGAGCATGGCTTGATGGTGCCTATATCAGGGGGGAAAAAAAAAACTATTCCAAAAGTCTCCAGCAGAACTTTGCTTATGTCTCAATGACAAGAGTAGTGTCACATCACCTACTACAGCTCTAAGAAATTATATGTTTATTTGAGCACACTGCCACCTCAAATAAAGTGGTGAGAAAATGCCTATTTATTAAAGTACAAAGCTTCTGCTATTAAAAGGAACATTCTTAATTTAATACAGCAAACGTCATACTTAATGGCAACTCTTTAGAGAGATCTTAAAGTGCAAGAAGAGTCACTCTTACTGCTTCTATTGAGCGTTGTACCAGAAGTGTTAGCCAATGCAGTATAATAAAAAAATGAATAATCGTTAAAAATAACTCAATATTTTCAGTTGCTATGGTAAAAAATAGAAGAGAAACTAGGAGAATTGTAACTAAGGAAATAATTCAACAAGATGGTTGGTTATAAGCCCAACAGACAGACAAAATCAATAGCTTTTCTATATATATACATATATATATAGATAGATATATATATAAACAATAGCTAGTTAAAAATATAATAGAATAAAAAATTAACATTCATAGCAGCAACAAAAACTATGATTCCTAGGATCAAAATTGACTAAGTATATATGAAAACTTGAAGAAATTATGAAATGTTTCTAGAGAACATAAAATAAAACCATAATAAATGCTATGGAAGAAAATAAGTACTTATGGAGAATGCTCAAAAGAAGTACAATGCTCCATTAGTAAAGTTGTCTATTATTCCTAAAGTAATTTGGGAGACATTTTGCTAGATACAAAAGCTCAAGAACCAGAATACTTGGGTTCGAATTCCAGCTCCACCACTTACTTGCCAAATAACCTTAGGTAAATTATTTAACTTCTCTATACTGTTAGACTCATCTTTTAAATCAGTTAAATGAGGATAATGCTAATAATTTTATACTTACTTCATTGATCATTTAGGTGACTAAAAGAATTAATACATGTAAGAGATTTAGAGTAGTACCTGGCCCATTTATGTATACATGTATTATTAATCTATAAATCCAATGCAATTTCAATAAAAATTTCAGAAACTTTTGTTGAGTATGACACTCCAAAATGAAAATAAAATAAAAAGCCAAAAAAAAAAAAAAAAAAACCAAACCAAAAAACCCCACCAAAAACCAAATGCAAAACAGTCTGGAAAAGAAAAAAATTTACTATCAGACATCAGATTTCCCTATTAGATATCCAGTTAGATTTTTTTTTTAATCAGATGACACATGGCAAGTATTCAGTAATTGCAGTCATAGACTAATTATAAAGTTATACTAATGGTGTGTTAATAGACAATCAGGTATAGATAATCAAGTTAGTGGAATGTCATAGAAACCTACCCAAATATGTATGGAACTATAGGATAAGATTCATTTATTTATAAAGTGAGAAATGTGTTGACACCTTCAGTATTCCAGGCATCATTCTGTGCAGTGGGGGATACAACAGTGAGAAGACTGTCAGGATCCATGCCCTTGTTAAATTGATATTTTAGTTAGTGTGAACAAATAATAAACAGACAAGTAAATATAAACTATATCAGGTAGTGCTAAGTGTTATGAAGAAAAATAAAGCAAGATAAAAGAAGAGAGAATGCTGGTGGGTGGGAAAGTAAGAGCAATGAATATTTCAGTTTGGATGGTCAGAAAAAGCTTTTTCAGAGAAGATGGCTGATATGGTTTGGTTCCATGTCTCCACCCGAATCTCATCTTGAATTGTAATTCCCACGTGTCAGGGGAGGGAACTGGTGGCGAGTGACTGGATCATGAGGGCTGTTTCCCCCATGCTGTTGTCATGCTAGAGAGGGAGTTCTCACCAGATCTGATGGTTTTAAAAGTGGCAGTTTTTCCTCTCGCTCTCCTGCTGCCATGTAAGATGTGCCTTACTTCCCTTTCACCTTCCAGCACAATTGTACGTTTCCGGAGGCCTGCCAGCTATGCAGAACTGTGAGTCAATTAAACCTCTTTTGTTTATAAATCACCCAATCTTAGGTAACAGCTTTATAGCAGTGTGAGAACAGACCAGTACAATGGCATTTGAACACAGCAGAGTGAAGGGCAAGGCAGGTATGGGGCCAAGGAGAACCACAAGCACAGGATGAAAACAGAAACAAGCCTAGTTTTACTTGCAGTATGAATGAACAGCATGGTTAAAACAGAATGTGATAAAGAGGTTGGAGAAAGATTAGTATGGTGTTGGTGGCCACAGTGATAAACTGAAATAATTACATGAGTGTGATGTCTCAGAAGCCACTGGATAGTCTGAGCAGGGAAGTCAAGACTGTGTTTACATTTTACAGTAATTTGTCTGGTTACTCTGTAGAGAAATAACTGCTCTGTAGTGCAAGAGAGGAAGCAGGGAGAACAGTTATGCTATTCAATAGTCTAGCTGAGGACTGATGGTGGCTCTGACCCGGATTGGAGCTGTGGAGGTGATAAAAAGTGGTCGGATTAATGCTTTAATTATTGATGAACTGCCTGTGGGATATGATGGAAATAGAAGTGCCAAGAACAATGCCTGCATTTTTTTCCCCCTAAACCATTGTGTGCGCCTGCAATCCCAGGATTTTGGGAGACCAAAGTTGGCAGATCACTTGAGGCCAGGCGTTGAGACCAGCCTGGGTAACCTGGTGAGACCCCGTCTCTACTGAAAATACAAAATTTAGCTGGGCATGGTGGCATGCACCTGTAGTCCCAGCAACCTGGGGAGCTGAGGCGGGAAAATCAGTTAAACCTGGGGGGTGGTTGGAGTGAGCTCTGATCATACCATTGCACTTCAGCCTGGGTGCTAGAGTTAAAACCCTGTCAAAAACAAAACCAACCAACCAACCAAATAAACAAACAAAACAAAAAAATGCAAGTGATGTTGCTGTTTGCTGACTTTTTCTTTTTTTACATTTTAAGATACCTGTTAGATATCCAAAATTGAGGTATCACGTAGCTGTTACATATGTGAAGCTGAAAGTCAGAGGACAAGTAGGAAAAGGAGAGACAAATTTGGAAATTATTAAACTTAAAGCAATGCGTTTGTATAAGATTTCTTAAGGAGAAAGTATAGACAGAGTCAGGAGAATGATGTTCTCTTTAAAAGCTTCCAGCATTTAAAGGAGAAGAACAAGAGGGGGCCAGCCAAGAATATTGAAAAGAAATGGTTATTAAAATAGGAAAAACACAGTATTAGAAGCCAAATTTTTTTAAAAAAAGGTGTTTCAGGGAATAGTGGATAAAGAATTGTGCCTATTGTCTAATGAAGGCTTAATAAGATGATAAATGAGATGGATCATTGAATCTGACAATCTTACTGTCAAGTACCCCTAACAAGAGAAGATGTGGTAGCGTAATGGCAGCTGAAACCTGATTGGAGCAGACTGAAGGAGAGAATGGGAGTTGAAGTCTAAGCAAAAAGTTTAGTCAATGTGTTTAAAAAAATTTTTTAAGGGTCATAGGAAACTAGGATGGCAGCTGAGGGATACACGGAATCTAAAAAGTTTTGTTTGTTTTTCTTCTAAGGACAATAGCATGGTATGTCTGTGTGTTTATAGAAATAATCCAGTAGCGACAAGTAATGATGCAGAGAAGTAATAATGGCAGGTGTACAGTCTTCTAGTGCTAACAGGAAATGGGAATCTGGGGACAAGTAGAGGAGAGGGTTTTAGAGAAGAGCAGAGACAACCATTATAATAAGAGGGAAAGAAGAATATAGGCACAGAAGCAGAAGGTTGGTAGGTTTACGATGAAAAATGAATCATTGCTCCTCTAAGTGCTTCTATTTTCTCAGTAAAATAGGAGGTGAAAGCACCAATTAAGAATGAGAAAGATGAGAAACAAGGTATGTAATAGTTATCTTGGAGATGAAGTGAGTGAACTGATGATGGAAATTGCCTGGTGCTGCTGAAAGTTTGTTGAGATGTGTTGATATACATTTCAAGTGGTTTTCTTCAGTTACGTTCTATTTCTTCTATAGAGTCATGTCCTCAGCTTCTCCCTTCCCCCAATTTTCTTGAATTCCTCACTGATTAATCCCAACTGGACGCTGGAGGTGACAAGACATTTTGATTTGTCTGTACAGGCCAACCTTTCGGGACAGAGTCGGATGGGAAGAAGAGTTGATCTGGAAAGATAAAGGAACATATGGTACATCATCATGCTATTCGCAAAAGTAAATCCCAGATAGAATAAAGGCCTGTATGTTAAAAACAGAACTTTCCAATTATTAGAAGACAATGTGACTATCTTTATATCTAAAGGAGTTGAAATATAAATATATGTTTTTACCAAAACAGAACTATAGTAAAATTAAAAATTTTAACAATAAAATACAAAATAACTAAAGACATTATGAACTACATATATAATGTACAAAAGATAGCTATCCAGGATATGTAAACACTATTAATCAATAAAATTAGCCAAATAACCAACAGTTATAATGAACTAGTTGGATCTTTATTTATCAATATTGGTAAATCTGAAGGCACAATGCTGATTAGAAAAGAAAATCTCATGAAATAATTGTGTATATTATAATTCTCTTCATGAAAATTAGGCTAAAACACAGAACTAGGAATATATTTTTTATGGGTAGATATATAATAAAAGTACAAACATATGGATTGGCTATAATACATTAGTTACCTCTGGAAATGGAAGGAAATGGGACTGGAGAGTGTAATAGGTGCATGAACATAATCTTTAAGGTTTTATTTATTTAAAATTTTTAAGGGCTGGGCGCAGTGTCTCACGCCTGTAATCTCAGCACTTTGGAAGGCTGAGGTGGGCAGATCATGGGGTCAGGAGATCGAGACCATCCTGGCCAACAAGGTAAAACCCCATCTCTACTAAAAATACAAAAATTAACGAGTGTGGTGGAGTGCACCTATAATCCCAACTACTTGGAAGGCTAAGGCAGGAGAATTGCTTGAACTGGGAGGTGGAGATTGTGGTGAGCCAAGATCACGCCACTGCACTCCAGCCTGGCGACACAGCAAGACACTGTCAAAAGAAAAAAAAAAAGAAAAAGAAAAAAAGAAAAGAAAAGATAAAGAAACTCTGAGCTTTAAAACTTTTTCAAAATAACAGAGTTAATCACTTAATTCATTTAATACAAAAAACTGTCTCAGTCTCACACATATAGGAGAATGATTAGGGTCATCATTAGATTGCACTAATTTTAATTTGGAAGACCAAGTTTTGCAGTGTCATGGCTGGAGTTAAAGAATTACTTCAGTACTTATTCCACACCCATTCTTTGTTGAGTAATGGCTTCACACAAGCAAGAAATATTCTTCTCAATTTTTGCCTCCCATAGCAAAAGATAGCCTTTAGTATTAAAAATATTCTCAGGAATTTAGGAACTTAGTAGCCAGAGGGGGTCTTAATTCATGCATTAATGTTAATTGATTTTTAAATCTAATTGCAGCATGCATGAAACAATATTCTGGGCTATTGAGAAATACAGAAATGACCTTTGAGGACCAAAGTATGTGGCAAGAAATTAACGTTTAGTAAACATGTCCTGTGGGCCAGGCTCTAAACAAATTTGACTTCATAGTCAAAATGGAGTTCCTTTCTCCAGTTTTCTGATTTTCTAAACTGCAAGATGTATTGGGTGACATCAAAGCCAAAAGCAAGGATGTAAGATTGAACGCTTGATTTTGCTACTTTTTGTTTGATCTCAGTTAATGAAGTTAATTTTTTCAATGCCCCAGTCTCCTCATCTGACAATTAGAATAATCATAATAACACCTAGCCCTGAGGATTGTTAGCTGGAAAGGAGGTAGATTAAATAATCAGTAGTAATACATCTATGTCAATTTCTTCAACAATGAGCAGCATTAATGTTCTATAAATGAAATCTGTGTTTTAAAAAATATTTACAATTTAGATGATAAAACAACTCATTTGTTATTGAAAAATGGCGCTACATCACACAACTTTGTGCTTCAGGTTTTCGGATAGAGGTGGCTGCAGACCTTAGGTAATGTCAGCTGTGTTTTCATCCTGGGTGTGTGCTCATAGTTGTACTGTGCCACTTAACGCCTTGCTCAGAATGGGTCAGTTCTATGAGGTGTGATTTTTAAAATTTCCACTTGAGGGCGATGTCTACTTCTGTGCGAATTGAAATACCGCAAATGTCCAATTACCTAAGGAACGTTTTTAGGCTAGGCAGCTGGATTTAACTTGTTTCAAACTTCCAATTTACTCCAGGGAAACCTTCTTTTGACCTTCTTTATTGATTGGTTCTCCAGGTGGATGCCATCCTTACTTGTGCTGAACACTTTATATTAGACATTTCATTAAATTTTATTAATCCACTCAAATATCTCAAGGAATACTTATCCCAATTTTATAAATGAGTAAACAGTCTGAGAAAGGTTAAGTAATTCTCCCAAGCTGTCCTAACCAGTGTGTGATATGAAACTTAGAATTAAGCCTAGATTACTCTAACTAAAAAAATCAGTTTACATCTAGTTTACATTTTTCCATCTTTTAAATGTATGTATATTATATATTTGAATACACTATATACATACACATTTATGTATGTGAATGTATGTATGTACATGTATATTCAAATATATATTCATCTGTGTATGTCTATATATGTGTGTATACATATTTGGGGTGTATATAACATATATAAATGTAATTTTATAATTTGGTGGACAAATAAAATACATTTAAATGTTATGTATGAATATATTTATACATAATATATAAATGGGCCTTAATTGGGGGGAAGAACAGAAGGTATCTTATGTATAATATATAAATATTTTATAAAAATACTTGCCCACTAAATTGTAAAATTACATTGAGATTTTATTTTAAAACATGTTCAAATTAAATATCTTGGTGAAGAAAACACAGATACCACTGTTTGCCTGCAGAGGAAATTCTGTTTTCTTGCTGTATAATGCAATAAATGTGCTAAAGCAGAGCCAGCATGCCCAACTGTTGTATCACATTGGCAAGCTGTAATAAAACACCAAATTACTGTCTAGAAACAAAATACATTTTTGTTGTTACCAAGAGTTGCTTTAACTAAAAGGAAGGCACCCTAGCCCTTTGAGTACTTAAGTTCCCCCACCTCCCTGTTTCTTGCAAAACTGAATTAGGTAAAAAGACTACAATAGTATTTGTATTTATAGGAAATCAATTCCCAGAGCACATTAAGCCACTAATTTACATAAAATCACTATTTCCCAACATAAGTAAAAGCAAAAGTGATAGTATACATTATTATTTCATTTACATGCAAATATATAAAAATTACCCCTCCAGGTAACCCAGTTGGTATTTGCCACACCAACCCTTTTTCTAATCGTGTCTAGATTGGATGCACTTTTCTCAAAATTTTCAAACTCAAGAGATCGTATTAACTGAAAGGTGACTGAGAAGAGCATTGAAATAATTACCTTTTGAGCTTTGAATAAGTGATTATGGCCTTCATCATACTCAATAGGAAGCCATTATTTGATACCTGTTACGTCTCAGACATTGTGCTGAGCAGGTAGAAAGCCCTTTCTGAAAACAGTGCTTGGTGAGGGGGAGGAGACAGAAGCTATTCTTACCTGAAAGGGAGAGCTGTGGGAGTGAGAGAGGTGGATACCACTGAAAAGCTCAGCCTTAACCTAGATGTATACACTTTGTAAATGTTGCCAGCACGACGCTTTGTTATATCCAATGAGGTAAATGTGCTCCAGGTATTTCTAGGAGAGGAAATGGCAGCAGATGGTGAAAAAGGTGCATTTCTTTTCACTTTGGTAGTTTAGCAAGAAGCCGGCTCAGCAGGTCTGAGCTAATTCAATACAACAGGCTGACCAGAGACTGAGGCTCCCTGCCCCACCCCAGCTATTTCTAACAGAGCCATTTCCCTCACCAGGAAGCCACTACAGCTTTTTGGTAGCCTAGCTTTTCCCTGCCCTCCTGCTTTGTTTCTTTCCCTCTATGTAGAAGGTATGGAGGAAGAATTCTTTCCTGTTGCTCTTCTATGTTATATGCAACGTAGCTATGCCCAGCCTCAACACAGCCTCTTCTGTGGGACAGATGAGACTTGAAGAGATTGTGTGTACTCTGCTACTTACTTGTTTCTAATTAAAAAAATACATTGTATCTGAGTGACACTAATGGTGTATGTGATCATACCCCCTTTACATGACGTGTCTGTTTATAAAATGTTATGTGTGAGTTAGACTACCAAATCAGTTATAATTACAGTCACAGCAAGAACAATCTGTTCTTCAAAATCTGGCATGTCACCTGTGCTCAGAACCAAAGACCCATCTAATTCACACCTGTGGATATGTCTGCATAAATATTCCAATGGATTCACTACTCTGTGCTGGCGATGAAGGGACATATTTAAAAGCCCAGATCATGAAACAAACTTTGATTTAGGCACATCAAAGTGGATTTTTTTGAGCATATATCAGTGGAAGTGTTAATGTTAGATAACAATATGTTATAAATTTTACCGCTAACCTTTAACATTCCAAGAGCAGGAATTGCCTGAGGCTTCCTACTGTCATTGCCTCTAGTTCTAGTTGAACAAGCTTTCATTTGGTCCTCCAGAGGCACTACTGATAAAATCACTTTGAGAAATGTCAGGATTGGATAAAACGTTGTCGCACACATTAGGCAGGACAGGCAAACCTGGTGGGCTGATGTCAAAAACATAAAACCACATCATGGACTTGTTTGAAACACTTTGCCCTGTCTTGTCTACAAATATAGAGCCATGTAAGATTCATCTTCCTGGCTGAGACCTCACACTTCAAAGGACATGTGGGATTGATAACATTGATAACTACTGGGCTTTTGGATGGAGTTGTTGCTTCCAAAATCTGGAAACCAAAAGGGAAAATTACAACCTTTTCTTTCCATGAAAAGAGTTGTACTGTTCTATGAAAAGTGCAATCAGAGTGTCAGACAAAAGATAAATATATAAGAAAGTGCTTGGAATGTAAAGCCTCTATAGTAATGACAATCATTTTAGCACAATGAATTCTGTAACTAACCGATTTATTTTTCACCTATTAACATGAACTTGTTAAAAAATCCAAAAAAAATCCAGACAATAAAAGATGTGCTTCTTCTTTTTAGTCCTTTATATTAGTTGCTTTTGTATACTTATTTTTTCCCTGCAAATATAAGCAAATAAATGTGTATTTCATTCTTATCCCCTACTAATATATTTCTAGTTTTTCATATATCACCTGGATTATTTTGTAGTTTAAAATTGTTGCTATATTATGAGGTGTCTTGATTTTAATGAATGTAATATAATCATTGTGATTTGTACCACTGAAAATTATTTTCAAAGTGACCTTTTTGAATTTTTTTTTTTTTTAACTTTGGCCTGAATTATTTCACCTCTGCTGATTTATTTGACAGTAATATCACAGTTCCTTTACCTTTCTTTTTTTGTGTGCGTATTTGTATGGTATGTCTTTCACTATTGTTTTCTATTTTTTAGAGGCAGAGTTTTGCTCTGTCACCCATGCCGGAGTACAGCAGTACAGTTATGGCTCACTGCAGCCTTGAACTCCTGAGCTAAAGGGCTCCTCCTGCCTTAGCCTCCTTAGTAGCTAGGACTACAGGGAAGCACCACCACCCCCAACTAATTCTTTTTTTTTAAGAGATGGGATTTTGTTATATTGCCTAGGCTGGTCTCAAACCACTAGCCTCAAACGATCCTCCTACCTTGGCCTCCCAAATTGCTGGGATTACAGGTATGAGTCAGTGCATCCCATGTACTTTCTGTATTTACTTGTTTTAGTTGTATCTATATATACAATATAGAATTGGTTCCTATTTGTTCAATCTGAAAATTGTTTTCTATTCTTAGGTGAATTAAGATATTTTATGTTTGTTAAAATGGAAGATATATTTGGCCTCACTGCAGCCAATTTTAGTCATATTCCTTTTGATTTAACAATGACTATTAAATGAATTAGCTACTGTATGGTTTTGAGGCATAGTGGAGAATTATTGACCTCTGTGGTTGTGAGCAAAAAATATGGTCAGTTGGCTTTTAAACCCTTCTGCCTGGATGTAGTAGACATCATTTTCACTCACATTCATTGACACAAGTAAATTAAAGCCATTTTTTAAAAAAAATTAAAGCAGGAGGAAAAGAAAGTGTGATCCTGTCTTTGACCTGGTAGCATGTGACAGGAATATTGTTCATAGGTGTATGATTACCAAATAAAGCTGTCTGACATTTTGATTTGTGATATTCAAGCTCACTATATGGGTAATTCAGGGTCTTGATTTGAGGATTTAGTTATGCTAGACACTCGGTCCAAATACTTTTTGATATTTCACTCTGTCAATGAATGACTTGGATTACATTTATGCAACTCTGAACAATATATATTTTGGATAGGGAGAAATTTTGAATATTTAAAATACTTGGCTAATGGAGAAAATGGCAGTTATGACAATGATCATGATGATCATGAATATAACAGGGAAGATAATGACAGGAAAAAGAGTGCTTGAGAATTATAATTATCATATGGCAAATGGCAGAACTTAAAGACTAACAATGTTTATTCTGTGGCATTAGGAGTTATCTTTCTGGAGTAACAGCTTGGAGCCTCACTGGCCAGAATGCTTTCACTTTTAGTTTATGGAACAATCTGTTTCTTTGGGCTCACATTATTGCAGTATATAATTTATCCTTCCAATTCACATTTTTCTATTTATTATTGCAAATATTTTTGTTGGAGTTTACTTGTTAATATTATTTTAAACACTAGTCATTAAAGGTGTGCATCTGCAGCTTTAAAAGTGCTTGCAATAGCACTTTCATGGTGTCTTAGCTATAGTCACTGTTCAAATTACATTTTTTGAATGACTTTCATAAAAATGATTTTTATTACTGAAGAAAATCGTACTGTAGATTTCCTCTCACCTTCAGCATAACATATAAGTCACAAAATGAACTAAAATTTTAGAGAAAACAAATGGTTGCTCCTTATATTCATTACTTGAAATTAGTCATAGCAAAATGCTAATTTTGATCAGACTTATGTAATGATACAGACCAATATTTTTCTCTGGTGAAGCTTAAAAAAACAGAAAATGTCAATTACTATTATTTATTGAGTATTTAATATGTACCAGTAATTGTATCCTACCAATAACTAAGTGCAGTGGGAATTATTATGTTCATACCCATTTTCTGATGACAAAACTTGTCTTATTATTCAGCTAGTAGAATAATGGAATTATGATTGACACATAGGAAGTCTAACTCCAGAATCTATAGTGTGAGAGATGACCTTGCCACCATGCTTGACAGACTCCCTACCACTGCATTCAAATTGTATTTGATTCCAAGATAAACATTATCAACACATAAAAAGAAAAAATAAGGACCTTAGGTGCTCACTTTGGAGTTTTAGATTTATAAAGGTAATTTTCCATATTTTTTTTCTTATTTTGCATGCAACAATACTTTATTACTACCCTAATTATGTACCAAATACTAAGCTCCTGGTAACTAACCTGATTTGTTTCAAAGAACTCCGTGCTGTGTCTTTTAATTATCCAATTTGCCAGTCTGTGTCTTTTGATTGGGGCATTTAGCCCATTTACATTTAAGGTTAATATTGTTATGTGTGAATCTGATCCTACCATTTCGATGCTAGCTGGTTGTTTTGCCCATTAGTTGACGCAGTTTCTTCCTTGTGTTGATGATCTTTACCATCTGGTACGTTTTTGGAGTGTCTGGTACTGGTTGTTCCTTTCCATGTTTAGTGCTTCTTTCAGAAACTCTTGTAAGGCAGGCCTGGTGGTGATGAAATCTCTCAGCAATTGGTTGTCCGTAAAGGATTTTATTTCTCCTTCGCTTATGAAGCTTAGTTTGGCTGGATGTGAAATTCTAGTTTGAAAGTTATTTTCTTTAAGGATGTTGAATAATGGCTCCCACTCTCTTCTGGCTTGTAGGGTTTCTGCCAAGAGATCTGCTGTGAGTCTGATGGGCTTCCATTTGTGGGTAACTTGACCTTTCTCTCTGGCTGCCCTTAGCATTTTTTTCCTTCATTTCAATCATGGTGAATCCGATGATTATGTGCTTCGGGGTTGCTCTCTCTGAGGAATATCTTTGTGGTGTTCACTGTATTTCCTGAATCCAAATGCCCATCAATGATAGACTGGACAAGAAAAATGTGGCACATATATACCATGGAATACTATGCAGCCATAAAAAATGATGAGTTTTTGTCCTTTGTAGGGACATGGATGAATCTAGAAATCATCATTCTCAGCAAAGTGACACAAGAACAGAAAATCCAACACTGCATGTTCTCACTCGTAGGTGGGTGTTGAACAATGAGAACATATGGACACAGGGGAGGGGAGCATCACACACTGGGGTCTGTTACAGGGGGCTAGAGGAGGGACAGTGTGGGGGTGGGGGGAGTTGGGGAGGGATAACATGGGGAGAAACACTAGATGTAGGTGACAGGGGGGATGGAGGCAGCAAACCACATTGCCATGTATGTACCTATGCAACAATCTGGCATGATCTGCACATGTACCTCAGGACCTAATGTACAATAAAAAAAAAAAGAACTCCATGTTTCTATTCATGGAAACTCTGTGTTTAGCACTATAACTTGTTAAATCAATATATTTTATTGTTTATAAACTTGTATATTTGGAAAGAGCATACCCATTTTATTGGAGATATAAACATTTAGGAACTGTAATTAGCTATACTAAAAGGCTGTCAATGATGAGTCAACTTATCTTTATTATCCTCTTCATGTCAGAAATGAGTTAATTTTTATACACAGTATAAGGTAGGGGTCCAACTTCACTGTTTTGCTTGTGGCTGTTTATTTGAGCACAATTTGCTGAAAAAACGATTCTTCCTTCTTTGAATGGTTTTGGCACCTTTGTCAAATATCAGTTTCTCATAGGCGTTTGAGTGTATTACTGGACCCTCACTTGTCTTCCATTGATCTATATGTGTCTCTTTATGGCAGTAACACACTGTCTGATTACTGTGATGTTATTTTTGAAATTTGGAAGTGTGAATCTTCCTTCATTTTTCTTCTTCATTTTTTAAGGATTGTTTAGGCTCTTCTGGTCCTCTTGCAATTCCATAAAAATTTTAGAACAGCTTTTCAATTAAAACATCAGCTGGTATTTTTATAGGAATTTCACTGAGTATAGATTAGTTTGAGATATATTAACATTTTACCATTGTTAAGTCTCTGGTCTGTAAATATGGGATACTGTCCCATTTATTTAGATCTTCCTTAAATTCTCTCAACAATTTCTGTCAACAATTTTTTTTCTTTAACAATGAAAAACTTAAATTTTATAGAGTTTTCAGGGCATAAGTTTTTCATTTATTTGGTTAAATTTATTCCTATTATGTTTTATATTATTCTAAATGGAACTGTTTTCTTTTATTTTTGCAGTATTAATTACAAATTGGTAGGAATACAATTAATTTTTGCATATTGGTCTTGTATCCTGAAAACTTGCTGATAAGAAATTTTATTATAATAGAGTTTTAGTGGATTCTTTAGGATTTTTTTCTGTAAAAAATGTTACTGTTTGTAAACAGAAATTCTCGTAAGTTTTTCTTTTTCCAATTTGGATGTGTTTTATTTCTTCTTCTTGATTAATTGTCCTGGTGCGATGTCAAAAGAAGTGTTGAAGGTGGTCACTTTGTCTTGTACCTGATCTTAGGAAGAAAAATTCAGTCTTTCATCAATAAGTATGATGTTAACCGTGGATTTTTTGTAAATGTTCATTGTCCGGTTAAGGAGATTCCCTTCTATTCCTAGTGTGTGAAGTATTTTTATCATGAAAGGATATTTAATTTTGTCAAATGCTTTTTCTGTATTTATTGAGATGCTTATTTTATTTTATTTATTTTATAAGATAATTTACATTAATTGATTTTCAGATGTAAAACAACCTTGAATCTTGAAATAAATCACACTTGGTGATAGTGTATAATTCTTTTAATATGCTGCTGGACTTCATATATTAGTATTTTGTTAATAACTTTTGCATTTATATTCACAAGAAAATTTGGTCTGTAGTTTTCCTTTCTTGTAATATCTTTGATTTTGGCATCAGGGCAATACTGACCTTAATAAAGGAGTTGGGAGGTTGTCCCTTCTGGTATCTGGAACAGTTTGTGAAGAACTGTTTCTTTGAATGTTTGGTAGAAATCACTAGGGAAGCCATATTTTCCTAGGATACTTTGTGGCATTTTAAAAAATTACAAATTCAGTATCTTCACCTTGGTCTATTCAGATAGTCTATTCACAAAGCAGTTTCAGTAGTTTATGTCTTTCTCAGACTGTTTATTTCTTCCAAGTTATCCAATTTGTTAGTGTACAATTGTTCAATGTATTCATTTATAATTCTTTTTATTTATGTAAGGTTGGTAGTAATATCCAGTCTTTTATTTCTGATTATAACAATTTGTCTTATCTTTTTCTTTTGGTCAAACTACGAAGGCTGCCAATTTTGTTGATTATTTGGAGAAATTTAATTTTCCATTCTGTATTTCGTTAATTTCCACTATAATCTTTAACTTTCCTTCTCCTTACTTTAGGTTTACTTTGCTCTTTTTCATTCAGCAGAAGTTTAGTTTATTAATTTGAGATATTTCTTGTATCTATTTTTTTTTTTGAGATGGGGTCTCTTACTCTGTTGCCCAGGCTGGATTAATATAGATATTTACAGCTACAAATTTTTCTCTAAGCATTGCTTTAGCTGCATCCCATGTTTTGACATATTGTGTCTTTAGTTTTATTCATCTCAAAATGTCTTCTAGTTTCCTTTTTGATATTTTTCTTTTGACCCATTGATTTAATAGAGGGTGTTGTTTAATTTCCATATATTTTTAGTTTCTTTGATTTCTCTTTATTATTAATTTTTGTTTTGGTATTACAGTCAGAGAATATACTTAATATTATTTCTATGCTTTAAAATTTATTGATGTTTGTTTTATGGTCTAATATATGGTTTATCCTAAAAAATATTTCATTTATTTGCACTTGAGAAGAATGTCTATTTTGTTGTTGGGTAGAATGTTCTATAGATGTTTATTAGGTCTGGTTGTTTTATACTGTTGCTCAAATCTTCTATTTCTTTATTGATCTTCTCTTTAGTTGTTTTGTTTATTAGTGAAAGCAGGATATCAAAGTCTGCACAATTATTTTGAATTTTCTAATTCTTCCTTCATTTGGTCAGTTTTTGCCTTACATATTTTGATGCTCTGTTATTATTTTTTATTATTAGTTGTTATGTGCATATACATTGATAGTAGTTTATATCTTGCTAGTTTAAAAATTTTATTGTAAGAAGTCTTCTTTATCTCTGATAACTTTATTTTTTGTATTAAGATCTATTTTGTCTGATATTAGTATAGCTACTCCAGTTTTCCTGTGGTTGCTGCTGTCATGATGTATCTTTTCCATTCTCTTACTTTTTTTTTTTTTTTAAGACAGGATATCATTCTGTCATCCAGGCTGGAGTGCAGTAGCACAATCACAGCTCACTGTAGTTTTGACCTCTCCAGCTCAAGTAATCCTTCCACCTCAGCCTCCCAAGTAGTTGAGACTACAGGCATGCACCACCATGCTCAGTTAATTTTTGTGTGTATTGTAGAGATGGAATTTCACCATGTTGCCCAGGCTTGTCTTGAACTCCTGAGCTCAAGCAGTCTGCCCACCTTGGCCTCCCAAAATGCTGGTATTACAGGTATAAGCCACTGTACCTGCTCATCCTCTTACTTTCAATCTATTTGTGTTTTTGAATCTAACATGCTTCTCCGGTAAATGACATATAGCTAATCATCTTTTTATTCTAGTCTGACAATTTCTTTTAATTGGGTTAGTTCCCATTTAATGTGATTCTCCATAAGATTTATGTTTGTTATTTTGTTTTTTGTTTTCTATATACCTCATGTCTTTTTGTTTCATTTTAGCTTCATTAATGATTTTCTCACTTTTTGAGTTATTGATGTTTCGTAGTTTCTCCAATGTTTACCATATTCATTTTAATTTATCAGAATCAGCTTCAGATTATGCTGGCTTAATATCCATAATACATGGAAATGTTACTTCTATATAACTCTATTTCCATTTTCCCTTTTTTGGTATTATTATTGTGCATGTTATGTCTTTTAATGTTACATGCCAACAATAATTATATTAATTATTACTTTACTGTCTATCATTATTTCTTAGCCCATTATAGCTTTACTTGTGACCAACTTCTTCAGTACTGTTATTGGCAAATATAGTACTCACATACTACATTTCCATGTGCTATAAGGCCAACAATATATTTTACATGTATTATTTTATGCAATTGTGTTTTAAAAATCTTTTAAGGAAAGAAATAGAAAAATATGTCATTATGGTATCTTTTATAATTATTACTCCTACCAGTGCTCTTTGTTTCTGTGAATTGAGTTGCTATCTAAAGTGACTTGCTTTCAGCCTGAAGAATCCCCTTTAATTTTATTGTAAAGCAGGTGTGCTAGCAACAAATTCTGTTTTTTTCTCTTCTCTCATTTTTTTTTTTTTTTTTGGTTTGTTTTGAGGGTCTCTCTTCATTTTGAGGGAATAAAACCTTTTGTGTCTATGGGGGAACATTTTGGAAATCCTAGCATGGGAAAAGGCCAACACAGGTACTTCAACCATATCAGAAGGCTGTGTTCAAAGTATCAGTTAGCTGTTCAACCACATTCCAATACTGCTTGCCAGTTCAATAGAAACTAGGAAACAATCACCAGAAGAAGACAATAGGTGACTCATGGTCACAAGCCCCGCCGCGCACAGGACTAGGGGGCAATCACTTGGCAACTCAAAGGAGAGATTAGGTGACTCGTGGTCACAAGCCCTCTCCCCACACAGGACTGGGGGCAAACGCTCAGCAACACAGAATTACTTGGGGATGTAAGCCCAGGCAGCCCTAACCAATAACGGCAACCCTCTTGGGTCTCCTTCCACCCTTCCATGCTGTGTAAGCTTTTACTTTCCCTCACTCAATAAACTGCATTGCTGCTCACTCTCTTGGTCCCTGAACGCTTGTTTGAAACTGGAACACTCATCATGGGGGTAAGACTCTCTGCTCAATTCTTCAAGAAAAGAAGCCAAGTACCTGAGCCCAGAGCTTGAGCTGCAGATCTGGTTACAATTTCACCTTCATTTAGGAATGATAATTTTGCTAGGTATAGAACTCTTGGTTTCCAAGTTTCTTTTCATTGACAACTTTGAATATATTATCTTCTTGCCTCTGGCCTCCCCCTGTTTTTGCTGAGATTTCAGTCATGAAGCTCATTGGCATTAGTTATATATTATTTTTCTTTTGCTTCTTTCAACATTTTCTCTTTGGCTCTGACTTTCAGCATTTTTATTATGCTGGATCTGTTTGTGGGTATCTGCATTTTATCCTACTTAGAGTATGTTGAGCTTTTTGGATGTGTAGGTTATAGTTTTTAATAAATTTGGGAATTTTCAGTCATTGTATTTTTTTAAATTCTTATTTCTTTTTCTCCTCTTCTTCTGGTATTTCCATTATAAGTATTCGGTATGCTTAATGTTCTGCATAACTCTGTATTTATTTTTCTTCGTTATTTTATCTCTCTGTTTAGGCTTACATAATCTCTATCAATCTGTCTTCAAGTTTGGTAATTCTTTGTTTTCTTCAAATCTATTATTCAGTACCTCTGATGCATTTTTTTTTTTTTTTAATTTCAGTTAGTGCACTATTTATTTATTTATTTATTTAGACAAGGTCTCACTCTGCTGCCCAGGCTGGTGATCTCAGTGGTGAGATCTCAGCTCACTGCAACCTCTGCTTTCTGGATCAAGGGATCCTCCCACCTCAGACTCCTGAGTAGCTGGGACTACAGGTTTTGCCATGTTGCACAGGCTGGTCTCTAACTCCTGGGCTCAAGTGATCTGCAGGCCTCAACCTCCCAAAGTGGTATAATTCCAAGCATGGATCACTACACCTGGCCTACTGTACTTTTTAACTTCACATTTCTGTTTGTCTTTTTAAAAACTTCCTATTCTTTGTTGATATTCATTAATCAGTGCAGCAATGCCATCATATGTCTTTTCATTTCTTTTATCATGGTTTCCTGTAGAGTTCTGTGAACAGATTTATAATGGTTACTTCGAAATTATTTTCTCTTAAATCTGTCATCTTCCCACGCTCACACGCAGTATCTTTTGCTTTCTGTTCACCCTATCCCCCACCAATATATGGATCTTTGCTGTTTCTTTGCATGTCTCATAATACTTTTTTGGAAATGATATTTTAGATAATATATTGCAGCAATTCTGGGTATTCTTCCCCTCCTTACTGCTCTTGTTATTTGCTTGTTGATTTGTTTAGTAAGTGGTTGGATTATTTTACTAAAATGTGTTCTCCCTGACTTCCAGTGTTAAACCTCTGATGTTGGTCTTCAGGGAGGCACAGGGATAACAATAGTACTGATAGAATTCTCTTCCACTGTTTTCCAGACTACACATCTAGATATTAAACTCCACTAATTGCCAGTTGATTTTTTGTTTTCAGCAATACTTTGGGACATACATTCCTTATGAACCATTAAAATTAAATTTTTAACTCCTTCAGTGGATAGGATAGTTTTTGTAGTCACTGTTCAGATATTTGATGTTGCTGAAAAATGCATGCTTTGAATGAAGAGACCTTCCAGACAGGCTTCGTGTGAGCAACATGGCTGTTTATTTACTGGGGTGCAGGTGGGCTAAGGCCGAAAGGGCATTAGCAAAGGGCAGTGGGATAGGAGTTCGTCTTAAAGGTTTGGGTAGTTTTTTGGGGGGGCAGGGGTGTTGTAGAGTAAGTTCAGTTACAGTGGTGGGGGGTAGGGGCAAGGAGTATACATGACCACAAGTTTAGTTACAATGGCAGGGTTGGGTGAGAGGTATTTACATTATCATAAGAACAGTTACGATGGCAGGCTTAGGTGAGGGGCTTGTGGGAAGCTCCACTGGGCCATCAGGGACAATGGTGAATGCAGGCAGTGGGTGGAGACTCCAGCCGAGGCAAGCAGGACTTCAGACTTTCAGGCTCCAGGCTTGCATATGGAGACCTGACATACCTGTCTTTTTATTTATAGAAAGAATTAGAGAAGAGGGGGTGATAACAGGTTTTAGGGGGTGGGGGCAAAGTTTCTCAAGGCTTTTTCCAGCAGTATTGGGGGATGGAGTGGAAACCTAAACACAGGAAAGAATTTAGACTGCTGGGAGATTTTGGGGAAAGGGGTAATATTGTGGGGTTGTTAGAAGGAGCATTTGTTGTACTGACTGGTTATTGCTTTTATAGGATTTTGTAGGAATTGAGAGATTAATTCTAAAAACACAGGGTTTAAATAAGAGAAGGAGAAAGATAGAGAAGGTTAACTGTGGAGGGAGAGCTTTGGTTTTTATGGTGTATGACGAAGCGTGTGGTATATATAAGCAACCACTTACTTTTATTAACAAGATTGGGTTTGAGCAGAGAACAGGAGCCAGATTAAGAGTGAAGTATTAGCTGTAATTGCCTGGAGTAAACATACAAACCTGCAACTTAAACAAAAGCAGGGCATGTGAAAGTAAATGAGGATGGTGAATTTGAGCACAGTCAGACAGAAAATAATAGAAACAGACTTTGTGAAGTGTGGTTTAAGTAGCAGAAGCAACTGCATAAAAGTGGAGAAGGTGATGGGCTGAAACTAAAGTGTGTGAGGTGTAAAGAGAAAACTTTGGAGGTTGTGAGAGCTAGAGGGTAAATGGGGCATAGCCTGTGATTTTGAGGGATTTTAAGAGTACCAGGGCGGCAGCTGCTGCTGTGCGTTGTCATGAGGGCCAGCCCTGGACTGTCAGGTTAAGTTGGTTGGACAAAAAGGCTACAGGCCATGGGCCTGGCTCCTATGTGAGAATTGTGACCACACAGCCCTGGATTTTAGCAGTATATAATGAAAAAGTGTTGAGACAGGTTGGGGAGAGCTAGGGAGGGAACAGTTTTTAGAGCTGTTTTTTAAGGAGCGAAAGGAGGAGTGAGGAAAGGATTTAGGATTAATAGGGTTGGATAAGTTTTCTTTAGTGAATTTATACAATGGCTTAGTTAGAATAGCAAAACCTGGTGCCCAGAGGTGAAAGTAGCAACCACACCCAGGAAGGAGAGAAGCTGTTGTTTGTTGGATGGGGTTGGGGTTTGGGAAATTAACTGGATATGGTTGGCAAGGAGAGTGCTTGTATGCTGGCGCAAGATTATAACAGATGGGGAAGAAATTTGGGCTTTGGAAGGGGATACACGAAACCCTTTGAGTATAGATGCTGAAGAAGCAGGAGGGTGAATTAAAAGGCCATGTTGCAATAGACGGGTGATAACAAGCTTTACTTTTTAAGCCTGTGTGGGCTGGGCAGGGTAAGGGTGGTTAGGTTTTAAGGGGATGATGAGGAGTGAGTGACTTGTAGCAACGGATGGGAAGGCGGTGTTGGTGTTTTACACCCTAGGGTTAAGGTTGGGGAACATAAGGGGAGCTACTGAGGGAGGTACGGGTTTGGGGAGGAGGGGCGGCAATGAGGTATGGCTGTAGCCCAGGAATAGTTAAGGAGGCAGACAATTTTGCTAGGATATCTTGGCCTAACGGGGAACTGGACAGGTGGGGATGATTAGGAAAGAATGTGAAAAGGAGTGCTGGCCCAATTGACAACAGGCTTGGGGAGTTTAGAGAAGCGTGGAGGTCTTGCCGTCAATTCCCACAAAGGTTATGGAGACCAAGGAGACAGGTGCTTGAAAAGAAGGCAGCGTGGAGTGGGCGGGTCCGTGTAGATTAAGAAGGGGATGGACTTACTCTCCGCCGTAAGAGTTACCCGAAGTTTGGCGTCTGTGATGGTCCAGGGGGTAGCGTTCGTCTTTAGCTGCCAAGCCGAGGATTGGAGCTCTGGGAGCAGCAACGTGAGTCGGACAGTTAATTTTCGGTGGGGGCCCCACACAGACAGGGTAGGGCTTAGGAGAAATCCCAGGCTGCGGGCATTTCTTGGCCCAGTGGTCAGGTTTCCGACACTTGAAGCAAGGTCCAGGAGGGGTGGCTGGATGCGCTGCAGTCTGGGTGCTTTGAAGTCTTTGTGAGCCAATGGTGTGGCTGGGTTTTGTTTTACGGAAGAGGCAAGCCCTTGTAGTTCTGAGATGCGCTGCCGCATGGTTGCCTCCTCCCTGTTGTTAAATACCTTGAAGGCAAGGTTGACTAATTCCTGTTGTGGGGTTTGAGGGCCTGCATCTAACTTTTGGAGCTTTTTTCTAATATCAGGGGGCAGACTGTGTAATAAAGTGCATATTTAGGATGAGACTTCCTTCTGGCCCTTCTGGGTCTGAAGCACCTAAGGGTAGAGCAAGTGATTATGCTATCTTTGCACCGTCAGGGTACCTCGGCCATTAAACATGTGTCACTGGACAGGCAGTGCCTCTAATACTAGTAATGCTAGAGGTGATATTTTTGGTAAACAGGCTGGGGTAAAGTTTGCCGAGGTTCCTTTTACTTTTTTTAATCTTTCCTGGAAGCATACCTGTGTTGGGTTAACAGTTTAGATAATAAATTAATTAAGGTGCAGAATATGATGATTGGGCCGTGAATTGGGCGGGGTTTTCATCCTTGCCCTGGGTGGTTTCTTTAAGCTCGTCATAATTGACAGATTTGTAAGCTGCCTGTTTAAGTCCTTCAACTAAGCAAGAGATCGTGTAGTAACGCCTGGCAAGATCAGGTGAGCCCACCTGGTATTGCCATTGGGGTTCCTCCTTAGGTACTGCCCTGACGCCCTCTTGAAGGGCTGGCTCGTGGCATCTGTGGACATCAGCATAAGATTGAGCCAGAGAAAAAACTATCTCATTCATCTGGTGAAAGAGTGGAAGTTAGAATGACATTTAGATCATTCCAGGTGAAATTACAGAATCGAGTTAGATATTGGAACTCTTGGATATGTTTAGTAAAGTCTGATGAAAAGGATCCTAAGCTCTGATTTATTTGGGACAGATCAGTTAAAGAAAAAGGGACATGAACCCTGATACGTCTTTGGCTCCAGCCACCTCTCGAAGGGGAAACTGTTGAGCTGGGGAGGGGGAGCTAGTTTTTAGACTGAATTGTGCCCCAGAGTGGGTGTGGGAAGGAGAAGTGACAAGGCATGGAGGGGGAGGGGGGAGGGCAGGAACAGCCTGAGGGAGAGTCTGAGGAGGAAGGGGAAGGTCAGAAGGGTCTATGGAAAGGGCAGACTGCACTGGTGGCAGGGGCAGGGGGCATGGCTGGGAGAGAAAAGAAGGAAAATTTGAGAGGGATCACAATAGGAACAGAGGCTGGGAATGGATCCAAGTGTAAAAAATGCCTGGACATAGGATATTTCAGACCATTTGCCCATGTTGCAACAAAAATTGTCTAAATCTGTAAAATAGAAAGATTGAAAGTGCCATTTTTTGGTCATTGGAGCTGTTGTTTAATTTGTATTGTGGCCATGCAGTGTTACAGAAGCTAGATGAGGTGTTTGGGTTAGGTCAGGAGACAGTTGAAGAGGCTTGAGGATTTTTAGAACACAGGTCACTGGAAAGGAGGGGGGATACAGGACGGACGATTGTCCATGGTTCTGGAAAGGCAGCAGAGACAAGGAAAATGGGCATGCAACCCAGCCACTCAAAAGGCATCCCTAGTTGAGCCTGGGTTGAACCTCATCTTGGTGGGTGGTCAAAGGGAGTGTCTTCTACATTGACCTGCCACCAGTATCGGCTTACATAGAAAATGTAAGCATACTGCATTTGTCCTTAAGTTTATTTATGCTCAAATGTCTGTATGTCAAAGTATTAACAATAATTATTTTTAACACTTACCGTACTTATTGCTTAGAGGAATTACCTTACTCCTTAATCATACTCCAGAAGTATTTTGAGTTTGGACTTGGAGGAGCAAGTTTCTGTCCCAGGGAAGACTTTGGAAGTCTCTGAAATATGAGAGAAGAAAACTAAAGTTGTTCAGTAGTATTTCCATCACTAAGCCTTTAAAAATGTCAGTCAA
Organism: Ateles fusciceps; assembly: GCA_036589455.1. Lineage (NCBI taxonomy): Eukaryota > Metazoa > Chordata > Mammalia > Primates > Atelidae > Ateles > Ateles fusciceps. Next base: position 7,423,569 of record JAZHEH010001606.1, on the reverse strand, counting down.
AATCCAGTTATTATTTCTGAAGCTGAAAAGACACAGTGCAGCAAATTCCCCCATAGTACATATTCTAAACTTTGCCATTCAGGTGGAACTGTTTGAACACCCATATTTTGTGCTTCACTTCCTTCTTTTCCCTGAGTTTTTTCCCTTTTATTTCTATTGGTAGCTTTTAAACTGATCCTCCCCGCTTTGAATAATTCACCATGTAAATAAAAGTAACATCAAAGAATCCCAGACTTGATGCACTCCATTCCAGCATGGGCTCCCACAGGTTGATCTGAAGGAGCCTGAAGAATTAATCACCCAGGATAGAAGCCTCAAGCTTTTCATATGTTTAATGTTCAAGTCACTTTCACAAAAAATGCTCTCCTTCCCTTTTGTTTTTGTGTTTAGTTTTCTAAACACTGTCATTCTGTTTCCACTTCAGCTCCAGATCCCCAGGATGTCTTGGCACCAAACACATGTAAAACAGATAAACACCTTCTTGCACACTCTAACAAGTGCAGCAATTAGTCTCTGAGCACAGCTTGCTCTCCACCACGGCAGCTCATTTGGTGCTGTTTGTTATCATAGGAAAACGACTTTGAATCAGCAACATTTGTTTGATTCCCCAGTTTTCACCCCTGTTGGCATGGTGGCTCCTGTATATCCTTTTCATATCATAAGTTCTGCACCTCTAGAAATGAGCTGCACCCAGCACACAGCACTTGACTCCTCTATGTCACCTTGTCACACTCTCTTGAAACTCAGCTTTGGATGATCTCCCCTCCATATGGGCTGTAATAACTGCTTGCCACAGTGTGAATTGTAGATAATTTCAGTCTGGACATTTTTTTCTTTGCTTTTGTTACATAATAGTAGAAACTTAAAATAACATTAATAATCCTTTTTATATATTTATTAAACAGCCCATATTCAAAGGTGCAAAATGTTACTGGTTATGTACTCAAGGTGGTATATGTAGTAGGTTAGAAGACACTTTTATTATATTTTCTTGGTGTTACAGAGAGGCTAAAGGTTTTCTCTGAGTTGTTGCAGAAATTGTAAAGTTGGATGTAAAGTCCTTATATGGTGTCTATTTTATGTATTTCCTTACCTTCCCCAGTTACTTTATTTCAGAAGTACTGGATTTTTGAAGAGAGTATGGGGGCTAAAATATGTTGAAATTTGTCTTCTGTCCTGAAGCATGGTATAGGAAGTTATGAACAAGAGTGCCTGTTTTCAACAGTGATATATAATAAACCATATTTTCTTGTGTAAATTAGTATTATTTTTATTGGTGGCAAATTTGTGTGGGTCTGCAGCAACCTCACTTCTTGCCTCCTCAGAAGAAATAATTTGACTAAGGAGGGCATAAGGCAGAAGGACAAATCCAGGCAGGTTTTAGAGCAGAAGTGATAGTTTATTAAAAAGCTTCACAGCAGGAATGAAAGGAAGTAAAGTGCACTTGGAGGAGGGCCAAGCGGAGGCTTGAGAGATCAGGTGCACAGTTAGACCTCTTGACTTGGGGTTTTATACTTGGGCATACCTCTGGGGTCTTGCATTATTTCTCCCCTGATTCTTCCCTTAGGGTAGGTTGTCTGCACTTGCAGTAGCCTGCCAGCACTTGGGAAAGGAGTAGGTGCAGTGTGTTTACTGGAGTTTTACGCATGTTCACTTGTGGCATTCTTCCCCAGTATTCCTGGAGAAGGTCATATGACAGTTCAACTCTGCCATTTTGCCTCTTAATGCACATGCTTGAGCCCACTTGCCCAACTCCTGAGATCTCATTTGGATACTGCTGATCACCAGTTTCAGGTTTTTTCTATCTATTGGGAGCCTGCCTTTTCCTGGTGCCAGCTGCCACCAATTATTATTTTAGCAAGGCAGATCAACAACTGCCTAACCATCACTGTGGGAGGGGGCCTCTCCTTCCCTGCTCATGCCTGACTAGTTACTTACTGTAATATTATTTGGAAGCTGAATCAAGTGTTTCAAGCTACAATAAAAGTTGCCATTGAGCTTTGTTTCAGGGCACCAAGTTCTGTCGTTTCTCAACATTGTAAGTCAAATTTCCTAGATCCTTTCTTTAGTAATACAATGTACAAATAAATAAACCTAAATTGTCACTCAGTTCTAGTCCCAGCTCTGTGGCTAAGTTTGTGACTTTGGCTAAGCTGACTAACATCTCTGGGATTGAGTACATGATTGGTTAAACAAAATGGTTAAACTAAGTGGGTTTCTAATCCATTTTACAGTTCTGAAATTTTACAATTTTTATTCCTGCTGAATAATTCTTGCACTTGACGTATTTGATTGTAAGTGATATCACAAGGAATTCTGCTTGATTATTCTAGTAAATTATAAACAAAGTTAGCTCTTCATACATTTAAGAAATATTTACTGCAACTCTACTATATGTTAGGCATCATGCTAAGAGCTAGGTAAAGTGAGTGCACTAAATGAGATACATATTCTTCTGCCTTCAGATAAGTTATGTTCTAGTGTACGTGACAAGTACTCAGAAAAATAATTATACATTGTGATAAGTGTTAAAAAAAAATAACAAGGTGAGACCGAGAAAAGTGGGGGATGCATGGAGGTATGTTAGATACGGTATTAGGGGCTTTGCAGATTTTGGTTTCTTTGGATATCGTGGTCACTAGAAAAACCACACTGACTATTTCTGCTAATACTGTTGCATTCTTTTGAGAGGAGAGAATAGTGATATGGGAGGAATATGAGGTTTGATTTCAGAAAAGGTTAGTGAAAACACGTTTTTGCTTTGTGCTTACCACACAAGATGTCTTGGACAAATTTGTTATTTTTGCTAGACTTGTTTCCTTCTCTGTTATAATGCTTATTATTGAGGTGCCTGCTCACCAAGCTGCTAAGAGGTACAACAGCTATTATCAAAATGCCTAGCCAAGTATTGAATGCTGATAGGACTGCATTTGATAACAGCATTTAGCAGATCCCTATTGGGTCTGCATGTAGCAAAAGCTAGAGTTCCTTGACATGACTTAACCAGTTTAGCCTATGATAATATTAGAATGTCTGCATCTATAAATATATAAGCCAGACTTAGGCTTTCAGAGATGCTGATGAAGAGCTACAGCCATTTTTGCTTTGAAAAGAACAGACTGATTTTTGTGGTAACTATTATGAAGTCAAATCTATAAACTTGTGAGAATATGCAATGGTGCTAGTTAGCTATATAGTCTTGGTTTCGTCCTAGTGGGTTCAGCATTCTCTAAACACACACTAGTGTTTCAGCTGCTGTGCTGTTAAGCAATGTTACTAGTTTTAGGATGTTAGACAAATAGCCTATCAAACTCTATGCACAAAGGATTGCATGACAAATATCTGACTTCAAAGATGATACAAAACTAGAAAGTAGGGGCCCAATACTTAAAGACAGATGAGTACATCTTATAGTTTGGAAGTATTCTTTATCTAGTTGTCTTAAGCAACGTTCATTATGGCAATCAGTCTACACACTGGTACTCAACTGTACCTTTAGTGATAATTTCTTCTATTCATCCTTCTTTATTCCCAGTACAATCATTCTAAGTTAATGTTCTTTTGGTGTTAAGAGGTCAAAGAGGTATTCTACCCAGGCTCTGAAATATGCAAAAATATGGTTTACATTTTCTAAAGCATGCTTGAGAGATTTTTAACATCTATTGATTTTTTTAAGGTCTCTGCTACACACAGACACTAAATCCTAGCCTCATATATTACTGTAGAATATCTTTAAAAGACTGATGAAATGACAAAGGATTGAATCAGCTGTGTACCAGGAATTATGCTAATTTTTACATTACTTCTTAATTTTAAACATTTTCTTGTATCTTGTATCTGAAACTAATTGGGAATTACTTTCCCAATATTTGATTACTTGTATTTATTATTTTTAATTGATACAATAATTGTACATATTTATGTGGTACTGAGTAATATTTTGATGCATGTATACAAGGTATAATGATCAAATCATGGTAAGTAGAATATCCATCCCTCAAACATTTATTGTTTCTTTGTATAGAAACTCAAAATATCCTGTTACAGCTATTTGAAAATATGCAATAAATTATTGTTAACTATAGTTACCCTACAGTGCTGTAGAACAATTGTAGAACAGTGTAATTTATTTCTCCTCTCTGGCTATAGTTCTGTTGGATTACTTTTTCTGACAAAATGCTTTCCTTCCTAGAGAAAAACTTGGAAAGTACTGGGGTGAGGAAGGGATTGAAGAGACACAAAAGGAAATTGTTTTTGTAGATAAAATATCCACTGAGATTCTACCAACCTAAATTTAGACATAGAACATTAAAGATTTCTCAGGCGAAAACAGATGACACATATATCTGATTTGTACCAGTTTTTAGTATGACCATCCCAGTCAGTTGTCTTTTTTTTTTTTTTTTTTTTTTTGTCAAATAAAAGCAGAAATAAATGTTGGTACCATTTATTGAGCACCAACTATCTTCCAGCTACCTAGCTGTGACTTTTTCAGAGGGATATATAATTTTCCTTATTCAAGTGAGAAAATAAAATTTGTTTATATAGCAGAGACACTAGGAATAATCAAGCTTGCACAACATAATACAGAAACACAATTAATAAATTAAGATACTTAATTCAAGTTGTATAAAATTACGTTAAATCTTTGCAGATTCAGGAATGGGGAGAGCAGATGTTAGAAGAGGAAAAATATCTTGATAAAACTCTATTTTTAACACCCTTGGGGCATTTCCTTGGCTTGTGTAAAACTGTACTTTTGTGGTTCTTATTTCTTTCTGACTGTAAATTGCTTACCTTAGATTTTGGCTGCTCTTATTTCTAATACTTCTACCAACTCTGTATATCCTCCCAATTATACTGCAAAGTGACCCAACCTATCTTATGTCTTTACTTATCATTACACGCCTGGTATTTTGAAGTTGCTTTCCCCTGTTCTTGGTCGTCACTTGTGCTAGTGTTCTTTGCTTTCAAACTGTGTTCAGAATAAGTCAGCAGATACTGTGGCAGCTTCTCAAACACAGTAAGTCCTAAGCTAAGTATGTCATTCCTACATGTTCCTAGTCTCCCAGTAAAAGTGTTCTTTTTCTCAGTTTCTCTACTTTTGTCTCTGATTCATAAAGTTTTATCTTATTTGTCAGTCTGGAACATTCAAAGTCATTTTGGCTTTTTTTCTTCACGTTCTTTATCAAATCTGTTCCTAGGTTCTACTGTATTTTTCCTATCAATTACAACTTTAATTTACACATTTCTTTCTTCTTCTCAATCCGTAACTTAGAGCTTCGAAATCTATTTCCAAATTATTTTTCAGTGAGCACTCTTTTCTTTCCTTGTTCTGTTTCTTATACTTAACATATCCTTCTTTTTTCTCTAAGTGATGATGCGTATATTCATCTTCCCAACTCACTTAATTCTATATTCTTTTCTGATGATTTTCATCCATCTAAATCTCTGCTTTCTGTAACTAAATCCTGAATGTTTGATGTGAGACTGTATAGTTAATACCTTATTAAGTCCTTATTTCAATGTTGTATTCTCAGATAAACTGTAATTTCCATGAAGTGAGGACTGTTACTCTTTCATAACCCTTTGATACAAAGAGAAGCATTGGGATGTGGTAGCTGCTATCAAACATTTATGAGTTGACCAAAGGACTTTCTCAAGACTGTGAAGAAAAAGTAAGAACTTTAACCACACCTCATCATTAGTCCTCTCTTTGATTCAATGTGGTGTATAGTTAAAAACATAAATTTTGGAATGAGGTAGATCTCAGAATTTGTATCTTGACCCTACTGCTTGGCCAGAGGAGTTAAATGTTTTAAGCCTAAATTTTTTATTTGTGAAATGAGGATAATTGTATCAACCTCCTTCTGTTGTTGCAAGGACTAAATGAGGTAATAATACAAAATTGCCAACCAACATTTGCACATCACTAATACTATAACTGAATAATTAAATGGGTGTTTAATTTAATGCCTACAGTATTCTTTTGCAGAACACTGAGGCATGGGGCTATTCTTTTTATTTTACAAAGAAACTGAAGTTTAGAGACTAAGTGACTTGCTCAAGATCATAAAGTTCACAAGTAGTGGGCTAAGATTTGAATCTATCATTGAGTTCAAAATGTATGTTCCCAATCAATTTAAATGTAATAAATGTTAGCATTGAACATAATTTACAGCTCACATTGAGTTTCACTATATGATAACAATTGTATTACCATGAAGAATGTGTTTGCTTGACATTTGAGCTCTTGCTAATGAATGAATGAAGGAATGAACACATTCTAGTTTGTCTTTCTATTATTATCACAGACATTTAGAAAGTATACTACTGCTTAGCAAGATTTTTCTTTTCTAGTATTATCTTCTTCAGTAAATGAGGTAATTAGGAAATTCCTCATCATCAGTCCTATAGTCAAACAGTAAATCAAACATACCCTTATCTAACAAGGTTATAGCATTAAGACTATCCCATACGTTCATTTGGTTTCTCGAATAGTCAATACTTATACTGTAGTATCTAAGTCTTAGTTGTAGAATTAGCTAATGTTGTAACTACCACGAGCATAGTAATTTTACCACTCCAAATTTTATTCTCCCTATTCCAAAAAAATTGTTTTATTGAGTTATTATTTCTATTGTTTCTCCCAAAGATTTTCAATTAGGTCTAAATAAGGTAATCACATATATTCTTATTTTTGAAAAAGAGAACCCCTATGGGAACATTAATTTAGTTTTCAAGTATTTTAATACAGTTGTTTCTTGTCTGTCTTCACCAACATTTTATTTCTTTAGTTCTTCTAACTGAAAGTTGTTTTCTTTTTTTCCCCCCCCTGAAAACAACCTGCAGCATTCCTAGAGGAGGCCTGGCACTTTTAATAATGGTTTTACTTTCCATTCCACCCTTTTCTTTTCATAAGTAAATAAAAGAACAGTTTCTGATGAAGAGAATGAGAGAAAAGAATGCAAGAGTTGGGCAGGATTGCCATATTTACACTGATTGCTGTTTGAGTGTATTGCTCCAAACTGTTTCAATAACAAAATTATTAATAATTCATTGGAAACTTTCTCTTCATGAGTAATTAGTCAAGCAGCACTGAAGAAGGTTTTAAGGGAAAGATGTTCATAGACCAAGAAGACAAGAGTGTAAATACAATTGTGATCATTTTATTTTGGAAAGTGACAACACACACTACTTCTTTCTACCTCTCAGAGGCCAACAGTGGCAACGCCGATGATTTAGCTTGGCTGTGCTCATCTATTTACACTTTGACATTCAATAAAAGTGTGCAGTTACTATGGCAACTGGAAGTCTATAGGGTCTGTTTCAAAACCTCTTCTTGGCAGTATATATGCATAAATCCTCTACATACTGATAAGAGGCTCTAGTCCTGTGTTTTATTAATTTGTATTTTCCTTGCATCTCAGTTGTTGTTTTACTTTATAAACTAGGAAGTAAAAAAATCAGCTGAAGAAACGGTTTCTCTTGAGAGGCTAACCTATGTGCTTTAGAAAAGTTTGGCTTACTATTGTGTAAATGAAGCACACAACGTCTTCTCCCAGAAATCTTACATAAACATTAATACTAATTTCTTTTCCAAAATAGGGCAAAGCATTGGATCTTTTGAAGTTCAGGTTCCTAAGCAGTTGAAGAATTATTTCTTTCACATCAAATGTAGAAAACCAAATTCTAGTTTCCAAAGAAGAATAGGTAGCAATAAAATGTGTTTTTCTCTTAACATTTACACACACAAAAAAACGTTACAGTGATAGTTCTGTGAAATGATAAACTCTTCTGGTAAAAGTAGACTGCATCATTGTTGCCCCTGAAAAAAAAAAAGACAGTCGAGAAACAGCTTCACTGACACTTAGGATCAGTATAGCATTAATGAATTAAACTCTCTTAATAGACCTCTGTATATTTTACAATTCTTATAATAATATTCAATACTTAAACAAATACTTGAACCATGTTGAGGAAGTGTGTGGTTGGTGTGGGTCAGTGTGGTCTCTTTGAAAATACAAGTCTTTAGCATGAGACAGACCTGGGTTTGAAAACTGGATCTGCTTCTTGCTGAGTACATCAACTTGGCCTTTCAGAGTATCTATTACCTCATCTGAAAAATACAAGTAGGAATATATATTTTTATTGGGTAGCTTTTCTGCATAGACAAATACTTTAAGTTGTAAAATATACATAACATAAAATATACCATTTTTTTCATTTGTAAGTGTGCAGTCTAGTGGAATTAAGTTCCTTCACATTTTGGACAACTGTAATTACCATCCATCTATAGACCTTTTTTTCCCTCTTAGAAAATGAAATCTCTACCCATTAAACAAAAACTTACCATTTCTTTCTTTCCCCAGCCACTGACAGCCACCATTCTACTTTTTGTGTCTTTGAATTTAAGTACTCTAAATACCTCATGTAAGTGTGGTCATTATAATATTTGTTCTTTTGTGATGACCAGCTTATCTCGCTTAGCATAATGTCTTCAATGTTTCCAAGTTACCTTCCTTCTATCTCTTGTTTATCCATTTTCCATTGTGAGACAACTGAGTTGCTTCTACCCTTGGCTATTGTGAATAATGATGCTATAAACATGGGTATAGAAATAGCTCTTTGAGTCCCTGATTCAGTGCTTTTGGGTATACATACAGAAGTGGAATTACTTCTGGATTTTTAATTTTTTGAGAAAGCCCCATACTGTTTTTCATAGTGATTATATTATTTTACATTCCTCTCAGCTATACTTGAGAGTTCCAATTTGCCCATATCTTTACCAGTAACACTTGTTATTGTTGCTTAAAAAAATTTCGTAATAGCCATTGTAAAGGATGTGTCGTGATGTCTCGTAGGTTTGACTTGAATTCCTCTGATGATTAGCAGTATTGAGCATCTTTTCACATGCTTATTGGCCATTTATACATCTTCTGTGGAGAATGCCTATTCCTGTCTGTCATGGGATAAATTGTGTCCCCTCAAAAATCACATATTAAGGCCCCAATAGCTCAAAATGTAACAATATTTGGAGATAAGGTCTTGAAAGTTGTAATTCCATTAAAATGAGATAATTAGGGTGGCCCCTGATCTGATATGACTGCTGTCTTATAAGAAGAGGGAATTTGAACCCAGATGTGTACACACAGTAAAGACCATGTGAAGACAAAGGGGGAGTATGGCAATCTATAAGTCAAGGAGAGAGGTCTTGGAAGAAATCTAGCTTGCCAATACCTTGCCGTCAGACTTTTAGCTCAATAACAGTGAGAAATTTTTGTTGCTTAAGCTGCCCAGTCTGTAGTACTTTGTTAATGACAGCTCTGTCAAATTAATACGTCTTCATTTATTTTTAAATGAAGTTTTTGTTGTTGTTGAGTTGTAGAAGATTTGTGTATATTCTACATATTAACCTCTTTTATTAGCTTTATAATTTGCAAATATTTTCTCTCGTGTATACATCAAATTTTTAGAAAATATATAAAATACCTGGCTCATAGATAATACATAAAAAATGATAGCTGTTGTCAATAAATGCACTTTATTACATTTTAAAAGTCTCCCTTATTTTTCTCTGTGTTTGACTTTTTAAAAAATGATACATCAAAGCAAAAATAATATTTTAGTATAATGGAATCTGTTGATATCAACGGAAAATATGTAATTGTCTACTTGCAGATGATTTAGTCCAAAGAGTGGGTCAAACACAATATCTGCAAACTTTAGCTTCAAAGATCATGCCAAGCCAAAAAGAAGAAACATTTTAGATTTTCAGACCAGATATATAGGCAAAGCTGACAAGGCAGCGTACTGCCTATGTGAGTCAATATAGTGCAGAAAAAAATGTTAATATGGCTCAAATTCTCTGAATTGATGATGTGAACATTTCAATAGATAAAGTCTAAGGTAGACAACTTTAATATGTTGATTGCGGGGGAAAATGCCAAAGTATATATGTAGCATTGAAAAATATACCACTTTTTTTTCTACAGAGAATTGCAAGTACAAAAGCTTGTAAATGAGACTAAAATTTAGTAGTTTGTATGAGCATTTTTTGGGGGGTGGGGAATGTGATTAACTGGTCATAGAAATTGAAGGTAAATGTTTTGCAAACAAAACCAAAAATACGGCAAAACAAAATGAAACATAAAACTCAAAGAAGACAAGTAAGCAAAACTTCCATATATTCATATTTCAAACTGCAAGTTTTACCCTAGGTGAGTAAAGAGGCCATATTTATTTGGGACTTGGTAGTAAGATTTCACTTTAAAATGTGTTTCCTTATATGTATTTATTTGTAAATGGCAGCAATTATTTAACATTTTTTTTGTCATATAATAAGTGGATCGATTTTAGTTTTGTCATTTGAAATTAGAAATTTAATAGGACAAATTTTGAAAAAAATAGTAAGAAATTATAGATAAGAGTAAAATAAAAAAAACCCAGAACTTTCACTTGGCACAATTCACCTATGATTTACTAAAAATTGATATCAATAACCTATTTCTTTGAAACAAATCATCTCAAATCTAGCATCTTGAAACAATAGCAATCATATGTTTTCCCAAAAATCTCCAATTGAGTATGTCTTTGTGAAGAAGATGGCTTGTGCTGTATGAAGCATCAACTGAAATGGCTTGATTGGGGAGCTAAAGGGTTTTCTTTCAAAATGGCTCATTCACATGGCTTGGAAGTTGGTGCAGACTGCTGGTTGGGGAACTCAGTCAAGGTTGGGGACTAGGTACCCTGTGTCTTCTGTATGTGTGCCTCTCTGCAGACTCATTCCTTTACCATATAGTGGCTAGATTTTAATAGTGAGCATTGTAAGAGAACAAGGTGGAAGAGCATGGCGTTTCTTAGCCGTTTACTAATCCAAAACATACAGCTTGATTTCCACCACATGGTGTTGACTGAGATAATCACAATAGCTTACCTGGGTTGAAACAGAGAATTATAAACTCCTCCTTTTCATGGAGAGTAGAAATCTTCAAGAAAAGTATATGGAACAGGTGAGGCTGCAACCATCTTCAGAAAATACAATTTGCTATGCTCCACACAATTTAGATTCCTTCCATATGGCAAACGCATTTATTGATCTCCCAAGAACTCTAAATTTCTTATCCCATTATGGCATGAACTTCAGTCTCAGAGTCCTAAATATTCATACTTAAACCAGAGGTAGCATAATTTCTTGGGGACTGATATGATTTGGGTTTGTGTTCCTGCCTAAATCTCATGTTGAGTTGTAATCCTCATTGTTGGGGGCCTGATAAGAGGTGATTGGATCATGGCATGGATTTCCCCCTTGCTGCTCTTATGATAGTGAGTTCTCATGAGCTCTGGTTGTTTAAAGATGTGTAGCACCACCCGCTTTGCTCTCTTCCTCCTGCTCCAGTTGTGTCAGACATGCCTGCTTCCCCTTCTGCCATGATTGAAAGTTTCCTGAAGTCTCCCCAGCCATGCTTCCTGTACATCCTATGGAATTGTGAGCCAATTAAACACATTTTCCTTATAAATTACCCAATTTCAGGTATTTCTTTATAGCAGTGTGAAAACGGAGTAATACAGGGACATTCTCTTGAGTATATTTCTTCTTGATCTGAAGATCTTTGAACTAAGTCATACAGTATATTCTCCTTTTTAAAACTTATGACAACTGCTATAGACATTTTTGCTCAAAGAGAGGAAAATGGAAGGCTAACAACAGGTCCATAGCAGCTCTGTTTAAGCTGGATCCATATTACCAGAGTCTCTATGTATTAGTTTGTTCTCATGGTGCTATAAGGACAGACTCAAGACTGGGTAATTTATAAACGAAAGAGGTTTAATTAATTCATAGTTCTACAGGGTTGGGGAGGCCTCAGGAAACTTACAATCATGGTGGAAGGGGAAGCAAACACGTCCTTCTTCACAAGGTGGCAGGAGAGAGAAGAATGAGAGCCAAGCAAAAGGGGAAGCCCCTTATAAAACCATCAGATCTCATGATGCTTATTCATTACCATAAGAACAGTATGGGGGAAACTGCCCAAATGATTTAATTACCTTCCATCTGTTCCCTTTCATCACATGTGGGGATTATGGGAACTACAATTGAAGATGAGATTTGGGTGGGGACACAGCCAAACCATATCACTCCGATTAGAGCTTACTCATTCTTTGGAGATTTTTCTCTGTGACTCTGTTCTGTCTTCTGGGTACTTGGTTCCACCATTTGTATTATCCTTTTTTTCTTTTAGAAAACTGAGTTTCAACTTAAGAGTGTTCTAAGCCTGTTTCCCACCTATGTTAATGTTTAACATCCAAAAGCCAATTTTCATTTTGAACTTTGTATCATGTTGTCCAGATTGATGGTGCTTCTGCCAGGTCAATTCTTTTAAAAAACCTTGTGAGTTTTCAATAACTCTAAGTTTCATTCTATCAGACAAAAACTACTCCCACCCATCTTTTTGAGGTAAACCTTTCCCTCCCTTAGGCTTTCTGTAAAGGGGCTGTGGGATAATGCTGTTAAGATTCTTAGAGTCTCTACTGTTAATGAATACAAGCTAGTAATGGTGTCCTTAAGATGTATAAAGTGGCTTTTGTTTATCTGAATGCTACTATGTGACAGTAGCTTAACAAGGTATATTACAGTCCCTTCTGATACTCAATCTTTGGTTTGAAGTCCTTTCTTAATTTGAGAATAATTTGCTGATAGGAGAACCTGTGGATAAGAAAGTTTCATTTTCTAACCCAACATGTCCTGACTCCTTTAAATTTTCATACTTAACAGTTTATTCTTTAGTTTATCTCCTTCCTCTGGACTTTTATCATAGGCAGCAGAAAGAATTCAGGTAGTATTTTCAGTATTCTGCAATAACTAGATTAATTCAGTTCAACAGATGTCTATTTTTCCTACTTCCCACATTGCTGTGGACGTTGTGAAGTTTTCTATAAAGAGTTCCTTTCCTGTTATTTCCCTTGATATTTTTTCCACTTCCTTTTAGGCCCTTACAAATAACATCCCTGAAGTTGAAGCCTTTTAAGTTTTCACCAGTCTTCTTAAGGCCCCTCCAGCTGGTTCCAAAACCATTGGCACAAATTTGAAGTTTTATTATGGCAGCATCTCATCTCTGATATTGAAATATTAATACATATCTTTTGCTAAGTAGCAAACCAGCATAAAACTTGGTGGCTTTAAAATATTACAGTAATTAATTTTGTTCATTAATTTAAAATTTGGGCAAGTCTCTATATAGAAAGCTCTTTTCTCTGTTACATATAGTGTCAGCTGGTATCGCTCATTTGGGGTTGGAGAATTCATGGTGACTCATTCGTAAAGCTGGCAAGTTGATGCTGGCTTAATCCAACAAATAACATCACCATAGCCCAATGGATTTTTCATATACATATATCATAGTACTGGTAATAATAGAAAACAGCGATAGAGAGCTTACCTTTTGATAGAGGCCATGCACAACTCATCTCATTGAATCTTAAGATCTGTAAAGTAGGAGATAGTCTGCTCACTTTATATATTCAAAAATTGCACGTTAGAGAGGTAAATAATTTTTCCCCTAATCATGTAACTACTTAAGGTAGAGTTGGGATTTGAAAGGAAATAGCTTGACTCCAGAGAATGTCCTCTTAACTACTGTGCTAAACTGCTTTCTATTTGTATGTACCAAAGTCTTGAACCAATGCCAAGTGCAAATCAGACTGTACTTGCTTTATTACCATTTTATTTCTTGCCAAAAAAAGATAATTGATTTACATTTCTCTCTTAGACGTGAAATGATCTCAATTGACAGTGAATTTTAACTCATCTCTACTTCATAAAAAATAAAATGTATGAAATAAACAAGACAATTTGGAATGCTAAGAGGTGAGTGACCGGAGAGAAGGGTAAATTTGGGAGCACAGAAGACAATATCTTTCACATCTTCCTTTACATTCACTACAAGCTAAAAAGTACTTCTTAACTACTTGCTGTATGTCTATAATCACCCTCCTGGATGCTGTGAGGGATATAAAGAACCAAAGTTTAAAATGTGAGCAAAGATGATGTTTATACCAAAAATAATTACTTTAAAATTTAAGGCAGTATAAAGCAGATGACTCATGCTGGATTAGAATTTTCACGTTGTCACTTACTAGTTATGTGATTCTGCACACATTTCTTAATTTCTCTAAGCTTCCGTTTTCTCATGTGTAAAACAGCATGTGGGATATTAATAACACCTAGCTTTTATGACTGAGGTAAGGATAAAATAGAATTATGCACACAAATCCTTTAACTTGAGGCCTGTTATATGGAAAGTGTGGAAGAAATTTTAAGCATTATTATTATTTTACTATATTCAAATACTTCAATGCATACTTTTCAAGAGGTCAGAAGTAAAAACGATCAATTAACATTGGCTTGAATATGATGGAAAGTTTTATAGAAGAGGTGGTCCTTGAAAAAATGTTGATGGCTGGCATTGGAAGGATGTATTTTATAGCCATAGAATTGCATGTTCTCATTTATTTGTGAGATCTAAAAATCAAAATAATTGACCTCATGGAGATAGAGAGCAGAGAATGGTTACCAGAGGCTGGGAATGGTAATAAGAAGGTAGAGGGGGAGGTGGGGATGATTAATGAATTAAAAAATAATAATAGAAAGAATGATTAATATTTACTATTTGATAGCACAACAGGGTGACTGTAGTTAATAAAAATTTAATTGTAAATTCTTAAGTAACTAAATGAATATAATTGGATTGTTTTTAATGCAAAGGATAAATACTGGAGGGGATGGATACCCAATTTTACTTGATGTGATTATTATGCATTCCATGCCTGTATCAAAACATCTCATGTACTCCATAAAGATACACACACATCTATTATGTACACACAAAATTAAAACAATTTTAAAAACCCATAAAAATAGGAGTTAACATGAAGTGGAGTGATGGCATTGGATTCTTAGCAGTGCTATTCTGAATGATTCTTCTACGTCATTCTTGTCTTTGTGAGAGAAGAGCCTGGGCTGTCTTTCAGCAATGTTGTGGGTCTGTATTTTTATTTATACAAGGGATAAATTAATCTAATTGTTGGAGTTATTTAGTTGGGCTACTTAATGCTTTAGATTATTGTGGGTCAGAATTTAATGAGATATTATATGTTTTATTGCATGCTATATTTCTTTCAGCCTATTTGTACAGTTCTTTAGAGCTGTTTGATTTACATATCCCTTTCTAAGTCATATATGACAAATGGATTTCAGTAAGATATTTCAACATGTGATAAATTGGTTGTATAAGAAATATGATTGATTTTCTTTCTATCTGAGAGGGAATTGAGTCTACTAATTGTTGAATCCATTGCTAACATGAGTTCGCCTCTTTAGTTTGTTCTTGTCTCTGTCAACTTTCAGGTTGCATATTCAATGATAGAAGGTCTATTGTACACTAAGTATCATATTCAATGATAGAAGGTCTATTGTACACTAAGTATCATATTCAATGATAGAAGGTCTATTGTACACTAAGTATGTTTACCAGATTGTATAATATGTAATAAGTCCATTATCCACAAACTTATGGAAATTGGTAGAGCAGCTAGTGAACAGTGTCTCTCTCTGGTGTGTACAAAGACTTAGAATCTAGAAAACAATAGTTTAAAGAAAATTACAGCTTGAGATAGATTTGATAAAGAAACGAATTATACATAGAGATTATTTTTTTAAAGTGTATTTGGCATTAATTTTTGAGCTTTGATTCATAATAAATTTATTTTAATACAGGTTTACAGTGATATTGTTAAAAACATAAGATGAGAGTAAAAGGAAATCTACTGCACCCATTATAAAGAATAATCTTGAAATATAACAGTGATAATTTTATATCATTATAATAGTGATAGTGAGGTGACAATGAAATAAAAATTATGTGATTTTTATCACATCATGATGATGCTCTAATCTGAAGTTGAAGTACTAGATTTATTAAAAAATTATGGATAGTCATATACATAAAATAGATGATGTACATAGTCATATATATCATAGATAATGTATATAGATGAATGTAACATTTTTTAACTTTAAAATTTTGTGAGTTAGTCTGTGGACATTTATCAGTTTATTTAGAATGTAAAGTGAAATAGTAGTCAGAAATACTGGGTAAGTCATGAGTAGGAGTAATATCTCTCAAATTCAAGGATTACAAATAAAACAATTTTAAGTATGGTAAATTGATTATTTTAGTCTAAGAGGAAGAAAAATTAATTCTACTTCTTTGTTTTCATTTTGCTATTGTATTGCCTTTCCTACTGCTGGTAATCTTTTGAAAAAAAAAATAAGCTAATTATTTAGGAATAATTTTCAGGAATATTTGCTACTTCTGATAATTTTTTGAAAAAATAGTCTATTTATTTTGATTATTGTATGTGGAGATTCTTAGAGGTAAAACATTCAATTATTTTGGTTAAAGTTACATTTGTTGTATCACTGACATCTTTTGAAATTTGGTGTCATAAATTCGTCTTCTCAAGATAGAAAGTAGTAGATCATGTATTGTATCATTAGAAATTCTTTCTGTGAACACATGCGTGTGTGTGCTCTAGCTAAGGTCAGTCCTGCAGAATGCTACTCAGTTCTACATTCTCTTTGTTATAGATACTCCAAATAGAGAGAAAAGCCATAGTCTTGGTTTCAATCCGCTTTTCTCTCCAAGACATTAAAATCCCTGAGAACTATCTAATTTTAAAGAAATAGGTGATTCAGTAGTCAGTAGCACTAAAGATATCTGTCCCCAAATCGACTTGTCTGAAACTATACAAAAAAGTAAACTCCATCTGGAGTTCAATCACACTTTCCCATATGGTTAATCACCAGCTGCTTATGAAAGGGAGTGTTGTCAAGGCTGGTAGGCCTGAAATTAGCTGTGCAGCTGCATTTTGGCTTATAGGCAAACCCTGTAACAAGATGAGAATGTATGAAGGCAAAGATAGATATGACTCCTGTATTCCTTTTTATTCCAATGCTGAAAGTGCTGTATTAATTTTAATTTATATTAAAAAGTATCTACACTTGTAAGAAGCAGTCTGTATCACTTTTGCAACTCCAAATTAAAGCCAAGTATAAACATGTGCCTATATTTGAGTAATATTAATACAAATCCCAGAACTTTATAACTGTCATATGAAAGTTTCCAAATTTTATTTTTGTGACTCATTTTACTCTACTATTTCTAACTACTCTATTTAACATATTTTTTCTGATCAGAATAATAGATCTTGTTTTTGTAAATTTTGTTTTATTTATAATTTACAGGCAATGTCCTGAACATTTTGAAAGCTAACTTGGAGAGGAGGAGAGTTGGTAGGATTAAGCTGCTGTAAAATGCTTTTGAATGCCTGTAGGGGATGGGAGGCAGGTAGATGATGAGAGATTACTTAATGGGTACAATGTACATTATCTGAGTGATGGATACCCCAAAGCCCTGACTTTGCCAGTATGCACATTATGTATATGACAAAATTACACTTGTATCCCATAAATTAATAAAAATAAATAAATGTTATTATCAGCAATGATTTTTTTAGTTGATGTCTAGTTACTTGAAGATATTTAAACTTTATAGACCTTTCAAATGACAATTGCTGAAATTATCAATATCTCTCTTTTGAAGTTTTAACATTTCTTTTTGAGTGTCATCAGTAGTATTAGCCATAAATAGAGATAGGAGGCAAACCATTATTCCATTTTACCCAAGCAGAAAATTGAATTTAGTATCTGGTGTGTGTTACATACAGACTATTTGGTTAGGGATATTGGACCTCGTTTCTGTCCAGTGAAGCATGTGGGAATTAATGCCTTCACACATTTGCCACTGAATTTCTTATATTACAGTACTGTTCCAGATATTTTTGGGGATCTTTCTCATCTCAAAACACTGGACCAGGTCTTTTGGGGAAATCTTTATCCAAAGTGGCATGGGAACAGAGATCATTTATGTCCAGTGGGGCCAATAATCAATGCCTATGTTTGCTGATTGTAACAGGGAGACTTTCCCACCTTTAATGGTAAGCAATTCCTGTAAAGGAACTGAATGAAGAAATGTGATGGCTTTTGAAATAAGATTTTTCCTATAGAAATGTAATTTAATGCAAAAAAGTACACAAATCTTTGAGTGTACAGCTTGATGGTTTAAACCCTGATGATTTTAAACACCTGTGGCCCATTACTAATTGATATGAGTAATGTGCACATGAGACTGAAGAAGAAAAGTTACAACAAAAATTGCTATAATGGAATAACATATTTTTAAAGAGAATTATGTAAGGATACATTTTGACACAGTTTATGTAAACATGAACATGTTATAAAAATGCCATCACATGCTTGTCACATTTATGCATATTGCTGTTAGATTAAAGCATTTCACCAAAGGATCATTCCTTTTAATAGTCAATCTTCAACCATCATTTCATGTAGACCTATCTCATGGAGAAGTAAAGGGTTTTTGAGTAGTTCTAATATTTCCATATGAAGGATATGACATACTAGCCACTAACTGATTTGATATACTTTAACATTTTTCTGGTGTGCCACAGTAATTTCGGTTGTGTAGTCACCTTTATTTATTTAATGGAATTGTTTAAATAGGATTTAAAAAATGCACTTCTAAATAATATCTCCTTAAGTAAATGTGATGATAAACTATCTGTGAGTGGCCTGTATGTCCATGGTATTACAATGGCCCAGCCTGCTTGATATGAACAGATAATAATACTATAGTTGATATTTAATAATGCTTACTATATGGTGTGCACATGTACTAACTTATTTAATCCTTGAAACTACCTTACATGGTAGATACCATTGTCATCTTCCCCATTCCACAGATGAGGAGACAGAGGTTGAGTGACTTGCCTGATATCACTTGGTTGGTAAGCAGTGGAGCTGAGATTTGAATCTGGGCACTCTGGATCCCCAGCCTGTGCTTAATTTTTATACTGTAGAAGGCAACGGATGGGTTGAAAATGACTCTGTCAGAGACTATTTTAGTTTGTGAAAATCTCATAAATTTATAGAACAAAGGTCATTTACTACTGAGCACGGGATACTTCAGACATATGTGTAGACAGAACAGATGCACCAAAGAAAGGCTTAGCAAGATCAGGCATGAGACACAGATCCTTTACAGCACTCTTGTGTCATCCTTTCCTTTGATTTTTCCAGATGCTGCTATTACCCTGATGATGAATGATTTTGTTACATATCCTTGTGAAGATTAACTAGGATTTCCCAGTAAACAAATGTGTTCATGACATAGTTAGCTTTAAACATCCAGCAGACCCAGATGCCACAAAGTTAATTGATAAGCATGCCAGGTCTAGTAAGTCTTTTAACTTCTTCTCCTCCTTTCTCTCTTTGTGACAATCACACAGAGGCCTGAAGTCAAGGTTAACATGCTGGGAAAAGAGGATTGCAGAAAGAGAAGAAAGTAACTTACTGTTTCCCCTTCTCCAGTGCCTGATAACAGCCTTGGCTGTGGGAGGGAAAACAATTCTATTCTAAATTAAGTTCAGTGTATTGATCAGAATGTGGAAAGGATGTTTTAATTTTTGAATTGAGACTGTGGTTCAGATCTAAAGTAATTATAGAGCTTTGAAAGTCATGGGGTTTAGAGATGTTTAAGGTCAGGAAAAAAATACATCTCACAACTGAACAGATGTTAAAGGGACACAGAAGTCAAAAATAAAGTTTACTTTTATTATATCTCATCCACCATGCTTGATTAACTTGTGTAGAAAGAAATCACCAGGAAAAGAAATAACATCTTCAATTACATAATTAACTAGCTAAAATATAGAGACATCAGAAAGAAAAGGAAGCCCAGCAGGCTTGGAAATGCTGGGCTGCATGCAACCAGTTAAAGTTTGTGGCTCCTTTTATAAATCTTCTACTTCTGATTGGTATCTAAGATGGGAGTGGGATCATGTACATGTAACCATTAAACAAACTGTAAAGTTAATAAGGATGTAAATTATGATTTTTTTGGTATTTTGTATGTTGGATTATACCAATGATTATTATGTTTTTCCATATATATTTGTTTTCTGATGTAGATTTTCTTCCCTGAAGGGACTGAGTTTTTACACTTACAATTGCTGGCTTGTATTTAAGATGAAACTTTTTAAAAAATAGCATTTTTGGAAAGCTTGATGAGGTTTTCAGATGTGTATCTTTAATAGTTTATTCACACCACCAATGGGGAGCCACAAATCATTTTTAATCTTGTTAGAAAACTCCTTAAAATAGCATCCATTTATTTTTTAGAACTGGAGTTTTATATATCCAATGAAAGAAATGTTGATCCATTTAAAACAGAGATCAGATCACAGGAGGCTGGAAAGTTTATTAAGCTTTTGAACTGCCATATATTTTAAAATTCAATATATAATTTTAATTTAATCTAAGCTCCTTTTTGAAACAAAGTAGAATAAATAAATACATTAACTATATAGAAAAAGATAGCATTATTATACATTTTAAATATATGGAATTATATATTGTTTATGGGTTATATTTAAAGAATATACCGACAGACTAAAAAATATATACCAAGTATTTTATAGTGATTGGGTAGGGTTAGGGGGTAGGTTGTCAATTGGGAGAGACATTGTATTTTTGGAGATTTTCTTAAAAATAATTTTGTTCATAATTTTTATGTGTTTTATTAATAAAATCTTAATAAAATTCATTCTACATGGTGGAATCATGAATATTTATTGTACTATTTAAATTGATCTATATTGTTAAGCCTCTCAAAAGAGAGTTAAGACAATATGAAAGATAGGGTATAAGCTGTGCTTTCCACTCTGGAAGAATTTATAATGTAAAAGTAAACAAGTCTGCCTGATGTGAGACAGCTGGGAGGTAAATAAGGACCAGCAAAATTGTTTTACTAGACAATATGCATCATGACATATGAACTGTGTTCTTATCATTGAGACCCCAGCATCTTAAACAGTGGTAGAACACAAGAGCATGTATGGCAATAGTAGAGTATTATGAGTAGCATGTATGTAGTGTAAGGTTTAATAGCATGTTTTGGTATGATGTGACATCAGAGATACAAAAAGAAATACAGGCTTAGTTAATTTTCATGTGGCTTTTCAATTGCCATTGCAAGAATATAATCTGTTGTCATCAGGTTTGAGAAATACATAATGAACTGCAGTTCCACATCATAGAGACCTAGGAATCTGTGAAAGATGAAAAGGACAGTTATATAAGGTTAGATAAATAAGAGAACTGTAAGATATACCTAACTCATGTGAAACCTTTGCATATTCTTCCTGCTGGAACCAAAGACTTCTGCTTGACCATTCACGCTAGAAGGAAGTGTGTTCTATTGAAAAGTGTTCTATAACCACAACTTGTATTGGAAACACCTATGGTGATTTTTTTAACAATGAAGATTCTGACCACATTTCAAACCAACCAAATCAGATGTTCTGAAGTTTGGACAATGTATTTTCATTTCTTATTAAGAATTGTTGGGTTATGGAACAGTAATTTGATAGTAGATTCTGGCATGAAGCATTAGAATGACAGAGTCTCAGTCCTCATTATAAAGCTATATTTCAAGAAGTATGAAAGAAATCCTATAGAATTAAATAAAATCTGAATGATTCAAGAAAATGAGCAGACAAGGCACAGACTGGGAGAAAATTTTGCAAAAGACACATCTGATAAAGCACTGTTATCTGAAATATACAAAGGATTCTGAAAGCTTAACAATAAGAAATCAAAACCCAATTAAAAAATGGACCAAAGATCTGAACAGACTCCTCACCAAAGAAGATATACAGATGGCAAATAAGCATATAAAAAGATGCTTCACATTATCCATCATTAGGGAATTGTGAAATAAAACTGAGACACCAGGACACATGTATTAGAATGGCCAAAATATAAAACTCACAACAGTAAATGCTGATGAGGATGTGGAGCAAAAAGGACTCTCATTCATCTCTGGAGGGAATGCAAAATTATAAGCTATTAATACTTTGGAAGACAGTTTAGCAGTTTCTTAGAAAACTAATCATTCTCTTATCACATGATCTAGCAATTTCAATCCTTGGTATTTACTCAAAGAAGTTGAAAACTTATGCCTACACAAAAAACCTGCACATAGGTGTTTATTGCAACCTTATTTATAATTGCTAAAACTTGGAAGTAATCAAGATATTCTTCAGTAGATAAATGGATAAACTCTGGTATATCCAGACAATGAATTATTCAGTGCTTAAAAGAAGTAAGTCATCAAGCCATGAGAAGACATGGAGGAACCTTAGATGCATATTCCTAAATGAAAGAAGACTATCTAGAAAAACTGTATACTATATGATTCCAAATACAAGACATCATGGAAAAGGCAAAACTATGGAGACAGTAGAAAGATGACTAGTTGCTGGTGGGGGAGAGGGTAGAGAGGAGGATAGAGACAGCACAGAGGATTTTTAGGACAGTGAAACTATTATTTAGGATATTATAATGATAGGTACATGTCATTACATACTTATCCAAGTCCATAGAATGTACAACACCAAGAGCAATTCTAATGTGAACTGTGGACTGTGACAATAATGAGGTATTAATGTAGGTTCATTGATTGTCAAATAAACCTATCACTGTCATGTGTGATCTTGCTAGTGGTGGACTTTGTGTGTGGAGGGGGTGGTGTATGTAAATTCCTTGTACTTTTTGGTCAGTTTTTCTGTGAACCTAAAACTTCTTTAAAAAATAAAGTCTCTGATAAAAACTGTAATCATTGATTGGTTCCTTCACTTATTTATTCATTCAAAATGTTAATTGTGTATTGTATGTTTAGCATTCTGTTGTCCTTTAGGCAAATAGAGATAAGACAGTTAAATTGAGAGACAAATCAATAGATCATAACACAGTGTGATAAACAGTGCAACTGAAACAGAAACAAAATATTTTATGGTCAGTGAAAATAAAGCTGCTAACTCAGTTTTGGTCAGTTGGAAAAGAAATTAGGTATTGAAGTATGACTATAAGTTTTCCAATTAAAGTCTTTCAGGCAAAGCCAATAGGGGCATGTGAAGAACTAGGGCAACCATGAAATACGATTGATCATCTCTCCTTAATGTCATTCACAGAACCACTATCATTCTAATTATGGTGTTATAAGGTTATTTATTTTTGATGATCGGGCTCTATATGTGTAGTTTGAAAATGATACTAATGATTATGTTAACAAAAACCCTTATCTAGCTCAGGTGTAGAGAAACAGTTTATTTTAAGAAGTCTATTAACATTGTCAATTTTTCTCTTAACGAATCTGAAATAAGTGTGTGTGTAGTTAATTCTGATTAGTTTACATAATTTAGATTTAATTAGGCTAGCATGTATTATAATAGAACCTATGCATTTGTTTAATACATTAACATTTTAGTCAATAGATTGGTTTTTTAACAGGGTGTTTGCTTATCTGAGGGTCTCTTTATATCAGTGATTAGTCCAATCTAACATTCTAATGGAGATGTGTGTTTGTTTTCCAGCTAATGTGATAAACACTAACAGTTCAGCATCAACACCTTAATTACACACACTGAAGGCTAATATTAGACAAATTGTATTCTGTTGACTACTTTTGGTTCAGTTGACTTCAGCAATTGAAACAAGCTCTTTAAAGACAAATAAATGGTGCACCTGCAAAATGCATGAACACTATTATTGCCATATAGAGACTTTTCAAAAAATCATTCAGTGTGGAAAGGGCTCTAGATTTGAGTACAGTTAACATTTACTGTGGTATGCTTGGCTGTGTCAAGTACTTGCTATAATTTTTATTTTTTACTATGTATTAATAGGAAGCTGATATTTTTATATTACGCAGTTTTATCTTTCGTTTTGGGAAGCTGGATATACATAGTAATTTTTACTGAGTGAGTTTATCACTTTCAAAGCCTTCTCTTCCTACATCTTCCTAAGCAATAGCTAAATCTATGTAATATCATAAAAACTATTGATCAGCGGGGAAGACTATTTTCCACATGAAATACTTAGTACACAGTACATATATGTTTTAAAATAAATTATAAACTAAATGATGAAACAAGACCTGCTATAAAAAATCTAAGAATTTAGGATTAGTTTCCAGGTAATAACAGAGAAAAAATAACTTAATGAGGGCCCAAGAGATATCTATACTTTTTTTCCATCCAATTTTTACAGAGATACCATCTTTTGTGGCAAAATTATAAAGCATCTTAGGCTTTCTTAAGGATCCCCTATCAAAACAGTAGTACACTGAAGAAGCTAATCATCTTTCTGTAAAAGAAGCTTGAATATCATTGATGAATATCACCAAATATCTTGAAAGAAATATGTTAACCCATTCATAAAAGCAAATGTTGAGTACTCACTATGTACCTGGCACCGTGGTATGGAGGTAAAGGTCATGCCTCACAATAATGTAAGCCAATCATGACAATAATAGCAACAACAGCTCACTGTGCACTTTGTATATGCCGGGCTTCCTTATAAACATTTTGCATTTGTTGTCATTTCAGCCTCACAGTAATCTGAATCTATACAAACTATTATTAATTTCACTTCGTGGATGACAAACACAAGGCATAGGGAGAAGAGAACACTTGCCCAAGATCACAAAACTAGTATGAGGCACCACTGAGAACTAGACCATGATCTATGTGCCCCTACAACTCATGTGGTGTACTAGCCTGCTATCCAGATTTCTCCCAGTTTTGGGGGTTAATTGCTTTGATGGAGAAGCTCCCAGAGTAATGAAACTATCCAGCAGAAAGATAACTATCTTTTTAGGGGGTCTGGAGGAGGACAGAGTCTCTCTCTGTTGCCGAGGCTGGAATGCAGTGGCAAGCATAGCTCACTGAGCCTTGTATTCCTGGGCTCAAGTGATTATCCTGCCTTAGCAGGCCTAGCACCTGGAACTAAACGACTAAAGGACTACAGGTGTATACCACCATACTTGGATAATTTTAAATGTTTTTTGTATAGACAGGGTCATTCTGTGTTACTCAGGCTGGTCTCAAACTGCTAGCCTGAAGCAATCATCCTACCTTGACCCTCCTACATAGTTGGGATTACAGGCGTGGGCCACTGTGCCTTGCCAGAAAACATCTAATTTGAAACAGAAGAAATAGCATGGAAATATAAAATAAATTACAACCTAAAAGAAACGAAGTAGTTCAGTGAGGCTTAAGTAGAGTTCTGAGTGCTGGGAAAAGAAGAGAAGTTGAAGCTGTATTATGATTATGGAAAACTAAGAGAAATATGAAAGTAACATGGTTAGATTGCCTTTTAGGTAAAATAGGGAATAAACTGTGAACGGGTGGGACTAGTAGCACAGTCCAAGCAAAAAGGGCAAAAGGCCTGAGCAATGGCTGTAAAAATTAAAAAAAAAAAAACATTCAGGTATATTTCTATGGTAAAAGTGACAAACTTTGATGACATATTTAGTTTGGGGTGAAAGGAGAGAGAAGCATAGTCTAGTTTCCAGGTTTCTGGCTTGGAAGACTGAGTGGAATGTGATGCTCTATGCTTAATGAACTTAGAAACAAGGTTAGATGTGTTCTGGGGGAGAGGGAACAGAAGGTGTTTAAAGTTGAGATTCATTGCTTTGAGTTGGCCAGTTACGTGGCTCCAGAACAAAAGATTACCCTGGCCATTAATAGCATATCAGTTTAAGCTAGAAATTCATATGACATTAACAGAGAATATCATAGTACACCAAACACTGAGACCCAAGAGTAAAACCCCAAATAATATTAAAATTAGTGAGGGACAGGAAAATGAGGACCACAGTGTGGAGTGGCCAGAAAAGGAGGAAAATGAGGAGAAAGGGATATCAAAACCATTTTGCTTGTTGCAGCACAATGACACATAGAGAAGAGGTTGCAATTCAAGAGCCTTAAATACTAGTTTTATAAACTTAATTCTATGTCTAATTTCTCTAAAACTACTTGCCAAACTTTCTTGTACCTATTCATAAAAACACCTTTGATTTCATTTTCTGTGAGATTACTCCGAAGTCAAACTCTGTATTCATAGGAAGGTGAACTTATGCATTCACAGGAGGAAATACTATAAACTCTTAAGTGGAAAATACGGTAGCATACAGAATTCTCTCAGCATTTTGCATAAGATACCCAGAAGTGTTTTTAATTGATATGCAATTATATTTACATATTTCTAACCTCTTTACCAGTTCAGTGACATATTCTACCACCATGTTAAGTACAAACTGAAGCAAGAGATGGTTAGGAAATATCTCACATATCAAGGGAGAAGAAAACAATAAAAAGCAAAGTTGGGCATAATTTTTTTTTGGAATCCACAACACCTGCTACATTTCCTGAAGCCTAAAATGGCCTCTGTTGTTTTGACTACTGCTCGAACCATCTGCTGAGTACAGAGAGGTGGTCGGCAGCGCTGAAAACCTTTACAAATGCTTCAAGTCAGGTTTGTTGGCACGGTAAGGAAGTCAGTGATGTACTGACGCCAAATTCTGTTCCTGTTTCTTTCCCTTTGCTGCCATGAAAAAAATTAGCCAAGGCTTTAAGAGCTGCCATTGACATAAACATGATTTAATAGCTCTTTAGCATTTCCAGGACGACAGCATTAGCAAGAGCCTTGGAGATGTTTAAGACACAAGAATCTTGAAAATCGTTCTCTGGCAAGTTATTTTAAAAGCAGATGTTGTAAGGGTGCTTCAGTACAGCTGCCTATTAGGTGACAGTACTTCAAACTCGTAGAACGTGAGGGAAATGTACTTGTTGTTTTCTTTCTATGATGGCTACTGTCACCTGCGTCTCTTAAGTGTGTGAATAGATTTTCCTGGTCGATGCCTGCTCTTTCTTCTGTTTTCCATGCTACTCCTCAAGCATGGTGATGAAAGAGCTGTTTAAAGTAGGAGAGCTGTCAATATGAATTGACAGATTCAATAATTTATGCAATTACTTATCTACATAATCATCTCTTTGATTATAGAAGGAGCTTCTTAAGAATTAGAACCAGGACTTATTTGGGTTTAAATTCTGATTGTACTTTTTACTAGTTTGTAATCTTGGGCAAGAAACTCAGCTGCTCTGAGTTTTGGCGTCCTCATATGTAACTCACTAGGTTGTGTCATGCCTAATGAAGTTAGCTACCTTTTTCAAAGTTTCCTAATTGGGTGCCTGGCACAAGTGCCCAATAACTGTCTTCAAATAAAATGTTGAATAACTGTTTAAAAGCTTATCTTTGAATTTCAACTGTACATAATTATCTTTTCACTTTATCTTGAACTTTGTTACAGGCAAGCAATTCCAATTCATTTATAGTTATTCTAGAAGTGTTTGTTCTAGTGTTCATGTGAAAATTTGCATTACACACTTGTCTTTGGATTGTATAAATGGTCTTCCATTATGTACGAAGCAAGTCCATGGTTAAAATCTGAAGGGATATTCTAGCTTGTTGGTTATTTTGTCAGAAAATTCAGAGTAGTTTTACCTTGCCATTTCCTTGAAGAATTGGAGAGTTTGGGTATAATCCCTGTTTTCAGACTCTACCTATATCCCCTTCCCTCTGTCTTATCAAAATGTACTTTTTAAGCTACTGCTCACATCTAGCTCTTTCTTGGGCAACTGACTTAGAGATGAATTCACATGCTAGTAGAATGGCTAAAAATGGCTTAAATCAGTGCTTTTTAATCTGTGTTCTGAGAGTTGTGAGGGATTCTTTGGGGAAGCCTGATGGACAGATGCAGGGATCTGGAGCTTCAAACCAGTGAGATTCTGGTACTCCACCTCTAGCTCTAATTTCAACTGAAAAATTCTACTTAAAAAAAAAGCACTTTTCTTTTGTTTGTTTCTTTGAGATGGAGTCTCTCTCTGTCTCCCAGGCTGGAGTGCAGTGGCGCCATCTCAGCTCACTGCAACCTCCACCTCCTGGGTTCAAGCAATTCTCTGCCTCATCCTCCTGAGTAGCTGGGATTACAGGTGCCCATCACCAAGTCTGGCTAATTTTTTGTATTTTTAGTAGAGATGGGTTTCACCATCTTGGCCACTCTGGTCTTGAACTCTGGAACTCGTGATCCACCTGCCTCTCAAAGTGCTGGGATTACAGGCGTGAGCCATCATGCCCGACCAAAAAAAATGTGCTTATATATGTGTACATACACATATATATCTACACATGTATTTTATTCATATATTACACATATTTTTAAACTTAAAGAATAGATTTTGCTGTTTTAAAAAGGTGAAGATTACTTACTGGCATATCATCTTTTAGTGCCATTACAGTTTTTTGTTTTTTGTTTTTTTTGAGACAGAGTCTTACTCTGTCACTGAGGCTGGAGTGTGATCTCGGCTCACTGCAACCACCACTTCCTGGTTTCAAGCGATTTTTGTGCCTCAGCCTCCCAAGTAGCTGGGATTACAGTCATGGGCCACCACTCCCTCTAATTTTTGTATTTTTAGTAGAGATGGGGTTTCACTATGTTGACCAGGCTGGTCTCAAACTCGTGGCTTCAAATGATCAACCCAGCCTGGCCTCCCAAAGTACTGGGATTACAGGCGTGAGCCACCACGCTCAGTCCAGTACCATTACAGTTTCATCACAAGACTAAATAACATAACTGAAAAGAATTTTCTAATCTTAGAATCCTGGCTAGTGATAGGAAGTGGCAGTCACTAGGGATCACCGCATGGTCACTAAGCAAATGAAGCAGAGTTATGTAATATCTTTCTGTGATAGAGTTGTTAGATTGGAAACAAATCATTTGACATGGAGTATTTGTACTTCTATAATTCATTTAGTGAAGTGTATCATGCATTTTCATGGTTAAAAAGAATATGTGTAAATTTAGAGTCCTTAGAATTAAGGGAATTATACATGACAGAACATTAAAGGACCTGATTTATAGATATGCATCCATCTGGGGAGAAATTTCTGTTGACAACCTCAGGGCTGTGCCCATAGTCTCATTCTATTCACTCATTTTAGAATTAGTGGGTTGGATAAAACTATAATGATTGAAATCTTATCAGATTTGCAGATGACAAAGCTGAGAGGGACGCAGAATGTGTTGGATGGCAGAATTAAGATTTCAAAAGATCTTGACAGGTCAGAACATTTTAAGCTGATAAAACATAATGAAATTTAACAGGGATAAATGTGAGGTCCTTTACTTTGGTCAAAAAACAGAAATACAACTGTAGAGGATGAGGAAGTTACAGCTTCTGAGAAGAATGCGTGAAAATGCTTAGAGGTATTAGATGACAGTCATATCTTTAGAAATCAACAATGTGATGTGGATGTGCCCAAACTGATGTGTGTTTCATGGATGAATCTATTAAATAAACAGAATCTAGAATGATGATGGGCCCAGGCTCACCTTTTTAAAGACTGCTTAGATTTAATAGTGAGAATGTACTGAGAGGTTACTAGACAAATTAAAACACATCCAAAAAAGGCTGGATGTAAAGACACTTCAGACTCGTTCGTGTGAAGAGAGTTCAGACTCTGAACTTCAGGGAATAAGTTCTGTATGACCTTCAGACAAGAATAGGGTATACCAAGGGCATCATATACAAGTATTTAAATTGTTGACATTTGAGAAAATCTAGTATAACCCTGGAAGATGTAAGATTAATTGGTCAAAGTTAAAGATAGAAAGATGTCATCTCAATATAAGAAATAACTTTTTAACAATCAGAACTGTCCAAAGAGGGTACCATCTCCAAAACATAATTTGTTCTTCTTAGAATGTGAGATTAGACTGAGCTACTCTTGATAGAGATGTTGTAAATACAACATTTTAAAAGATAGCTTAATGGGATAACTTGTGATATCTCCTATAGCCTGAGATTTTATGATGATTAATAGGAGAATTAAAGACACAATAACAGGAGTGTAGGATGTTTCAAGGCAGACTGGTTCTCCATTTACCTTTCAATTTGGAAGTAACTTTATAGTCATCTCTTTCACATATTAGTTAACAACACACTCAGATATTTAAAGTTAAAATGTTATCAAAATTACCTTATCTTTTTACTTTACACATTTTAACTTTTGATTCTTCAATAAAAAATGTGACTGAATAATTTTCTCAGACTCGAGACAAAGCCAAGTGCTCTAGAAGGCACATAATAATAAAATTTCAACAAATTTTTCCATTTAAAAATGTAAGCAATTAAGTCAAATAAATAAAAACAAACCACAATAACACAGACTTCTATAAAAGTTTCACTTTGTGAACTGAGAATAAAAGGTATTGAAGTGCATTTTAATTTGTCTTCATTTATTTCCAAATAAAAGATACTTTGATCTCTTTCTAGTTTTTCTTCGAATCTGTCAACTACCAACGTTTCTACGAACCTTGGTAGTTGTATTGGCCTTTAATTAGGTAGCCCAGCAAAATACAGCCTCCTAACGAATGCAGGTAGTGATTGGTTGATAAGCCAATCAGGGATCTTACTTGAAAACAGAAGAAAAGGAATTCTCAAACTTGAGCATGCGTCATAGTCACTTGGAAAGCTTATTTAAACACAGATTCAGTAAATCTAGAATGGAACCCTATGGTTTAAATTCCTTACAAGTTTTCAGGTGATGCTGATGCTGCTGGGTTCTGGACCACACTTTGAGGATCATGTATTACAAGATATCAGAGAGCTCGCAAATTTTCTGGGAGTTCAGGTGGAACAGATTTGAGACCAATGCTATATAAGCTTGAACCATTGCCCCCTCTGTTGACACCATCAAGTAGTATGCTTCAACAACTCTATTTTTCTGCCACTACTAATGATACCAGCAACAATGCCAACTCTGCATTAGGAATTCAACTTGTATCCAGTGATGCCTCCAAAATCCAGGTGACTCCAATGCTACCCTTATCACGCTCATGTGTGAATGAAAGATCTTCCATGGATGACCTAATTGGTCGAGCCTAGATCATGTAATTATGTGGATGTGAGGGAGGGTGAGCATTGTAGTTCATTCTCCTACTTTGAGGAAACAGGACTTCTATTTGCAGAAACATGTGCCTTAATATTAGAAAATTCCACTAAATTAACCTGATTAGTACATTTTAAAGCTTTAATTTATTGATTCTCAGATTTTTAATTTTATGAGACAGCTAAACTCAGAACAAATCTTTTCTAAAAACTGCCATGGGTGATGCTGTGAGAAGAAAGACAGTAAAACTATTTAAGTTCTTCTAATGTGACCCAGGTGGAGATTCCATGAAAGCATTTCTAAGTAGTTAGAAACACTTTTGCATACCAGGCATTGTACGGAGTACTGAGATAGGAGGAAGAATATGACACAGCTCTTGAGTTAAGGAAACTAAGGATCTTGAATTAAGACATGCATCTTGCAGTTTAATAAAGGAAATAGTCAAACAAATAGAATATTTTAGCATACTTATTTTTATTTACAAAAAGATTCTAAGGAGTATATTGTTTACGTAAGTTCATTTGTTCAAAATGACTTGTATATGTATCTAATTTACATTTGCTCAGAATGACTTGTATATACATATATACATTTGCATACATATTTACATTTTATCTCTCAATTGTGAAAAATATGTTAATTAGATTAAACTTAACTCTTTTCTGTCTTCTTAGAAACTGTAAATATGGATGTTTCTATTTCAAATTTTACTTTTTATTACAGGTAACAAAACAAAACAATGCTTCAAATACAATGAACATACCACAAACCATCAATTTATTCAAAGGCGACATCTAAACTAAGAGCATTATCACTCATGCCTTAGAGATGATAGTTCAACTTGACATTCTTTTCCTTCGTTATATCCCTTTGCTCACATTATTTAATCTTTGTAACCTGAGCATTTGTTGAGTAGAGGAGCATCTTGATAATATGCAAAGTGTAATGACTAGGGTAAGACAGGTAGTAACAGAGCAGAGAGAAGGATGCTGTCATTTAGCATGGAGAGTGAGGGATGCTTTCTTGGAGCATGGCACACTGACCCCACTTTTCAATGACAGCTCTTAATTAGCCAAGAGAAATATGGGGACAGGAAATTCATCGGCAGAGGCCTAGAGGTATGGAACGGTGTGTTACATGTGGAGAAACTATTAGCATATAAGAAACTTGTGTTATGAAGGTCAGGAGAGGTGGGAAGGTTAAACTGAAGAAGTGAGTTGAGGCCATATCACAGAGGGCATCTTTTGCCAGAGAGTGTCATCTTGAACCCTCTGTGTGACTGTGGGTGCAGCAAAGACAGCTAGTTGTCCAGTATCCTAATCTTCTGCTGACAGAGTAGTGATCCATCCTTCCTTCCTTCCTTCCTTCCTTCCTTCCTTCCTTCCTTCCTTCCATACTATTTACAAACACAAAGTGTACAGACAGAATGAACAAGCCACTAACATTCTCTATTCTGATTAATGAGCTGTCTGAAGCTGCCTCTACGTATTCACTAATAAAGCTAATTTTTTGATACTACATCATGAACGTCTCCAAGGCAGTACTGTACTGCGCTACAATTTTTTAGTTATTTAGTATTTAAGGCTCTAAGAATTAAATAAAGAAGGAATATAAATCCACTGTTTCTCATTGTATGCATTATCCAATGCCCCTTTAAAGCATTGTTTTTCATGCTGCAGAATATGGGTTTCTGTAAGTAATGAGTTAGCCATTCAATACGTTAAAAGCTGATGCTTTTAAAAATCTGCCCCTTCAGCATTTTCTGAATCTGTAGAAGCTTTTTGCAGTAGTTGGATTTATTTAAACATATTATCCTCTGATTAATCATTTATGTTGCTGGGTTTAAAGTAGATTGTTTCTGTTTTCGCTGTTCAATTTTAAAACACCTAGTTTATAAATGGAGAGACCAAGTGAGCTTGAAATGGCTTTGTTTCTTCATGCTGTGTAAGGAAGTTCTGTGATGCCATGCTTTTGCCACAGAGGGGCATTACTGGACTTCTCTTTTGTGTCAGCCTTCTTGACAGCAAGGAAACAAACCTCTAGAAATTCATTTTTCATCAACTTTAAAAGGAAAAACAAGATATTAATACAGAAAATCTCCTCAGAGCTAGTGGCCATTTACAAGCTATGTGTAATTTTTAAACTAGAGGAATATTTTCTTGAGTAGATGATCTCAGGCAGCATAATCTTTTACAGCTGTTTGAGACAGAATCAATTATTTCTTTTCTAGCCATATCAAATTTCCTTATGTAAAATACTTCACTATTTCAAGAAAAGCAATGACCCTTATTTCAGTAGAATGCGGGGCCAAATAAGACTGGTAGAAACAGTGCATCTCATTGGCCGCAACGGCCCCCAGAAAGAGAATGCGATTTTCATTAGAGCATAGTCAAGTTCAAATATGTTTGGAAAATAGGGTCTCCGTTCCCATAATGCTACTCTTTCTCCATCTCCGCCACCTCCCAAAGTGGTTGGCACATTCACAAGATGCTCTTGTTGTCCCCTATACATACACATCAGGTTTCAGAAAAGTGAAGGAAACCAGGCAGGGACAGGAAAAACACATCCCTGATAAGGTCCCAGGTTTGCACAACACTCCTAATAAAACTGGCATGAACCTGACTCTTTATATCAAATCTCAGGTAATGGAAATGATTATCTAGTTCAATTTGAGTCTGAATCTAAATATGATCCTAATTAAGATCATGATCATAAGATTCACACATGTACAATACTTTCAAGCAAAGTATAATTAAAATAATGCTAAAGAGACATTCTTCTGATATTTCCCTTTAGAAAAAAAATACACAGCTGTGAGGAGTTGTTCATTGGAAGCTTCTGTAAAAGGAACAGCAGTGCAAAGGTCGCTGCATAGTAGCTAAGCCACAAGCTCAAATTAAAATGGGCAAGTGTCTTATTTCCCTTCAATTCAGTTTGGGTTAATCATGCTTTAGCATTTTCATTTCCCCTCCTTCCAGCCTCAGAGTGAATGAGCAGTTGATTATATATTCAGTATCGATTTGGGGGAGCTAATTTCATTTTATGACCTCAACTTAAGTGTTATACTTTAAACATGTGAAAATATTTTCATGACAATTGCCATTCAAAATTTGTGAAATTACAATTTCTCTTTTCTTCACTGTGTTTCTTCACCTTATGTCTGCAAACTTTCTATCAGTACTTCCCTCTTCAGCTTTTTGCCAATCATTTCCCTCCAAACATTTCTTTCCACTTGTGCTATTCACCTCTGTGACTCATCTCCTCTTAAATGAAGCTGCAAGAAACTTGTTCCTGGGCTATGCCAAAACCCCTAACATTTGTTAAAGCCACAGAGAGGTTTATAGCTCCCTGCTACCATATAGGAGTGACAATTAGTTTAATCCTAAATTGATGTGGGAAAGCCTGGGGCATATATGGACACTGCTGGATTTCTAGTTTGATATTATGATGAACTTGGAAAACTCTCTGATGATTGAATGAGCTCCCAATATGCAGGCTGGGGGATCAGATCTCTGGCCTGCTCTGGGTATTAAGAGGTGACCAAAGGTTTTATAAGGTGTTCATCTCAAAAATGGAAAAAAAAAAATAGAACTCTGTCCTACACTGTGACTCCATCTCAGGAATTCTTGGACTTTTCATTGTCTGATTCTGGACACATCACTCAGCTTTGAGCCTTTATCTTACTTCTCTATGTCCGATTCTTCCAGATACCTATTGCAACTGTATTCACCAACTGCTCCCAGATACAGGTTTACACAGACTCTGGTTTCCAAGCCCATATAGATAGACATGTGTATCTTTACCACACCTCAACCACCTTGGGATTAGTTCATGTGCTCAGACGCAGAATCTGGAAGCCAGTCTGCATAGTTGGGATTCTGTGTTACTCTTACCATTTTCTTTTGCTGCCCACAAACATTGGATTTTGCCTCCTAACTTTCAGTACTCCTATCTTCCCCCACGTATTCCAGTAGTGTCTTGGACTTATGATACAGGATGAGGCTGATACCTAGATTTTCCTTCCTATCTAGTACCCTACCTCCTCCCCTAACTCACCTTCATCAAAGACAGGAACCCTGCACCAAAAACTGAGTGATTGCAACTGGGACCATGCTGCCCATTTTCCCCTTGGGGCCTCCCTTATCTCTGTCCCTCCCTCCCTCCTGCCTTCCCTTCCCTTCTTCCCTTCCCTTCTTCCCTTCCCCTTCTTCCCTTCCCCTTCCTTCCCTTCCCTACCCTTCCCTTCCCTTCCCTTCCCTTCCCTCCCTCCCCCTCCCCCTTCCCTACTTTTTTCCCTCCTTCCCTCCTTCCCTCCTTCCCCTCCTCCCCTTCTCCCCTTCTCTTCCCTTCCCCTCCCCCTCCCTTCCTTCCTTCTTTCCTTCCTTCCTTCCTTCCTTTCTTCTTCCTTTCATTCTTCATAGAACCTATAGTATATCTAGTATAAAGAAGCTAATAATCACTACAATTTACAAAATAGCTACCAAATATTAGAAACTTCTTACAAACTGTCTTGTTTAATTATCCCTCCAATCCTGAGGGGTATTAAAATGCTATTATACAGTTGAGGTTATTAGAGAAGGTCTTGCATTTCATAAGTCACCAAGTAGTAACTGAAACTTGGTTCTCTTTTATTCTAAAGTCCATATACTTTTCACTTTGCCTCACTGCCCTGGCACTAGGGGAGAAGAAGCCAACAAGATCATAGTGGCGGTGTCAGGCAACTGAACATTTTGCCATATGTAATACAACTTGAAAAATATTCTAATGAAAAAGTAAGTCCAAACCACACAAAATGCTTTATGTGCTTTGGCAGATGAGGAGAAGAGTGTTCTTGTTGGGCCAGGAAGTGAGGGAGACGTAGAGGGTGCTGTCGTGATGTTAAGTTTAGAGGAATTATATTTAAGGTTGTCCTTACACAATAAGATAAATTCACAAAGCAGAAACTGGAGCCAACATTTAGAGCCATTTATACATTTGTCTGTTTTTCTGTATCCTATTGTTATTCTCCTTTTTAAAGACCTTGTGAATCCCACTCTAGATACAAAGTTTCTTTCCCTTTTTATTTATGGCCTTTTGTTTTTTCCTCTTTATTCTATGTTACTGAATTAACCTAAGGTCTCAAACCTGAAATTATGAAGCTACTTAAATTATAACACCAAGTTATCAGAGAAATAGAGTAGGGCAATTATTTTGCATTCTAATTTTTACTTCCTTTTGTTTTGTGAAAATGGTCTATAGCACTCACAAAAAAAGTAAAGTCTTCTAATTAGTTATATTGTAAGACAGGCGAGGAAGGGTAAGATTAAGATGGCATGTGACATGAAATAATTAGATATGAAATTTTCAAAGTACTAAAACTATTTTAGTTACAAATTTATCTGTGATAAACTAGTAAACGATGGAATGACATGAATCATGAAATATATTAAAATTTTGGAGTGGCTAAAAATTATATGATTGAAGTAAATGGTGTTTGAGACAAGATGGAGTAGAATAACATGAATTATTAGGGTTATTGTTAAAATAAAGAATCATAGGACTAATAAAATATAAACTGAAACAACATGCTTGTTATAGAAGAGTCTCCAATTATATTTCTAAGAGTCAACGTATGAAGTATATATAGCAGCCTGTTTAATTTTCTCTTGTATTATTTCTCACAGTGTATTCCATGAATTACTGTCTTCTGGATATTAATAATGTCTTATTACAGATAGGGTCCATGGTGGAATTCATCGGGTTAAATAAACTAACAAAATTATTTAACTTGCTATGAGAATTTTTAGACCTTTGAAATGGCTAATGACGTGTATGACTATCCAAGAGTGTGCAATACATTTAACCCAAACTTATCTGTACCCAGATATTGTGTGTGTGTGTGTGTGTGTGTGTGTGTGAGAGAGAGAGAGAGAGAGAGAGAGAGAATGAAACATTGTATGTGGCTTGTATTTTTTTGGCATCTCAGCTTAGGAAATGGCAGTATTTTAAACAACACAAAATAAAGTTGAAAAGGACTGTTTGAAGAATTATAATTGTTCAAAATCAGAGGATACTGAAAGGGAGATTCATAAAACATATTGTTTAATTTAAC
This sequence comes from Ateles fusciceps, assembly GCA_036589455.1. Taxonomy (NCBI): domain Eukaryota; kingdom Metazoa; phylum Chordata; class Mammalia; order Primates; family Atelidae; genus Ateles; species Ateles fusciceps. The sequence continues at coordinate 7,386,490 of JAZHEH010001606.1, read as the reverse complement.
ATCAAACTCCTTATTTGAAACACAATTAGAAAATCTTTTCTTCAGTGAAGTTTGTCATGATTATACAAGCCTATACCAATATCTCAAACATCTGAATTCTTGTAGTTCAAATTGCCAATTTTGGCACTTAGCATATTATACATTATATTTTTAGTTTTCTTTAAAGGTATGTATTTCATCTTGCCAATTGGACTATGAGAGCTTATAGAACAGATGCCTTATTATGAGTTGATAGTGGTAATTTACATTGATTTTTCAGGTGAATCACATTTTCCAGTATTTTGTTCCATAAAATCATGTGTCAGACAGCTCATTCCATCTGAGGTCCTAGAAAAAGGGTCCTTTCATTTACTCATTTTGGAGCTTGAATTTCTAGTACAGTGCCTTATACAAACTGAGACTTTGATAATTATCTGTTAATTGTAACTTAAACATAGTGATAGGTATTTCCTGGCTTCATGAGAGAAAACAGAAGGAATAAAATAGATTTCAGCCCTTGGAATTATATCATATTAAACTATAACTATAAGGAATGTAAAAACATAAGATGGAAAATTATATGTGTAAATGTAAAGACTAAATGTGTGTGTGTGTGTGTGTGTGTGTGTGTCTGTACAGCAATGATCACTGTTGCTTAATTTTTTGGAGGAGGGAGTATAAATTGTATTAAAAATTTTCTACAAGGCTACAGTAACCAAAACAGCATGGTACTGGAACCAAAACAGATATATAAACCAATGGAACAGAACAGAGACCTCAGAAATAACATCACACATCTACAACTGTCTGATCTTTGACAAACCTGGCAAAAACAAGCAGTGAGGAAAGTATTCCATATTTAATAAATGGTGCTGGGAAAACTGGCTACCTATATGCAGAAAACTGAAACTAGATCCCTTCCTTACACCTTATACAAAAATTAACTCAAGATGGATTAAAGACTTAAATGTAAAACCCAAACCACAAAAACCCTGGAAGAAAACCTAGGTAATAACATTCAGGACATAGGCATGGGCAAAAACTTTATGACTAAAACACCAAAGCAATTGCAACAAAAGCCAAACTTGACAAATAGGATTTAATTAAACTAAACAGCTTATGCTCAGCAAAGGAAACTAGAATCAGAGTGAACAGGCAACCTACAAGAGGGAAAAAAATGTTTGCAATCTACCCATCTGACAAAGGTCTAATATTCAGAATCTACAAGAGACTTAAACAAATTTATAAGAAGAAAAAACCATCAAAAAGTGGGCAAAGGTTATGAACCGACACTTCTCAAAAGAATTTATATGACCAACAAACATATGAAAAAAAGCTGAAACATCACTGATCATTAGAGAAATGGAAATAAAACCACAATGAGATACCATTTCACACCATCCACAATGGCAATTATTAAAAAGTTGGGAAAGAATAGATGCTGGCAAGGCTGTGGAGAAATCAAAACACTTTTACACTGTTGATGGGCATGTAAATTACTTCAGTCGTTGTGGAAGACACTGTGGCGATTCCTCGAGGATCTAGAACTAGAAATACCATTTGATCTAGCAATCCCATTAGGATTATATATCCAAAGGAATATAAATCATTTTAGTATAAAGACACATGCACACTTATGTTTATTGCAGCACTAGTTACAACAGCAAAGACATGGAACCAACACAAATGCCCATTAATGATAGACTGGATAGAGCAAATGTGATACATATACACCATGGAATACTATGCAGCTATAAAAAAGAATGAGTTCATGTCCTTTGCTGGAACATGGATTAAGCTGGAAGCCTTCATCCTCATCAAACTAAAACAGGAACGGAAAACCAAGCACCACATGTTCTCACTCATAAGTGGAAGTTGAACAATGAGAACACAAAGACACAGGGAGGGGAACAACATACATCCAGGCCTCTTAGGGGGTGGGGGCCAAAGGGAGGTAGAGCATTAGGACAAATACCTAATGCATGTGAGGCTAAAAAGCTAGGTGATGAGTTGATGGGTGCAGCAAACCACCATGGCATATGTATACCTGTATAACAAACCTGTGTATTTGGCACATCTATCCTGGAACTTAAAGTAAAATTAAAAAATAAAAAATATATAAAAACGAAAACAAGACAGACATGGAATTCTTGACTCCATGAAACATACAATGTAGCAGAGAAGACTAATTTAAATAAATAATTAAAATTTATGTAATGAAACATTCCATCTGAACATATATCTGGGCTATCAGGAGTAGCTACTCTTAGGAAATGATTATTAGATGGAGATCTAAAGGATGAATGGGATTTGGTTAACTCAAGACTCAGTGCACTCAGTTTGGGGTATGTTGGGTAGAAAGTGCCTTCAAGACATACAGGGAGGTAAGTTGAGTAGGCAGTGGAACATATACGGCTACATTTTGTTTATAAGTGGAGCACAGGCTGGAGTTATACTCTCAGAAAATAGACTGTAATTTAAGGAATGAGATTACAAAGGAACTTACAAAGAGAGAGAGAAAGAGAGAGAGAGAAAGACTATAGAGGGACCAACATGATAGCCTGGAATTAAGCCCCAAGAGTTTGAATAAGAAATGAGATTATATTTTTAGGAATAAGTAGGTTTTAGAATAGCCAGCATGGATTTATTTATAGAAATAGAGTTTTAATTTCTATGTTATTATTTTAAAACATTTTATGGGAGAAATGTCTTAAAATCTCCTTTTAGCTATTTAATTTATATTCTTTAGCTACCTAGGATTTGAGATGTGTGGTTACCTTTCCACAAATATGGTACATATCAGTCTCATACAGATCATGACTTGAACAGAGGCACGGTGAATTCCTTCACGGTCATCTAACTTGTGGTTTCAGCTCAATTGCAACTGTGGCAAATAACTTGTGTAACTGCCCATTTCTCATCCATCTTGGAGTATTTTGAATATTTTTGCTAAACAATTGTAAACCCTAAAGTTTAGCTGAATTTTTGCTGTGTTATTATCGTTTCTTGTACTTTTTTCGGTTGCTAATTATAATGGCAGTGTTCAGTGTTAACTTACCTTTAATTTCTGTATTGTAGTAACCTTCTTCAGAAGAACTCACAGCACTGCACCCACTTTGCTTCAATTATCTGGTTCTATACTTGTGCTTATAACTAATCCTCTCATTGTATTCTCCAGCTTTTAGATGCTTGTTATTCTCTTCCCAACTGCAATTTCCTTATGAATCCCTTTGCCTTGAAATTTTCCAAGACTGCTTAACAGGAGTGCCGTATTTAGCTTCTAAATGTGTCTAATTCTCCTATACAAGACTGTTCTCTTTTCACTTGGCGTCAAGGGATTGACTGAAAATAACTATCCTTTTGTTATAAAGAAAGAAGAGCAAAACCAAAGAAATTCACTAAAATGGAGCCTTCACAATCAGTTTAAAAAGAAAAGTCATAAAATGTCTGAACACCAGTAGCTTCCAAGGATGACAGTTTTGAGACCCTCTATTTGCTTTTTGGGAGTTCCATTTTGAAAAATTGATTTGATTTATGATGTCACATTGTGTGAGAAGGGAGAGAGGTTAAGTACTAGTCTCCAAATTTAGATTGGAGTCATAGAGACTAAAGCTATTATAAGGCTTATTTTTAGTATACCCTATTATATAGCTTTTTTTTTCAATACTTTGTATCAACAACGTGGCATTTATCATATATTTTGCTTCTTACTCAACTATCTTGTTCTCCTTATTAGATTTGAAATATCCTTTTTCTTATGGCAACCTGTGTTCATTTGTCTGTCTAGTGACATGATAGTTCTTTTAAAAAGTAATCTATTGAATGAATAAATATTAATTATGGAACAGGAAACCTCAGATTTTGCTTTCAAAATCAGAACCAATTGTGGTAATTATAAAAAAGAGAACTAGAGAAAGAAGCAATATAGATTGTTTTTCTAAGCATGCCTTTTAAGTAGGTGAAAAATGACCTTTTACTTAACCACCCCACCTCTACCAACAAAGGGACTCCTGAAATTGCAGTATGAATAATTGATTAGAAATATTTCCTTCCTGGTATTATAAGAGAATGCTGCCGATGATAATGAACATCATAGTTGCTAGTATTTATGAGCACTTACTATGGCTTAATGCCTGGGCGGTAGTAGAAACTCAATAGATATTTGTTGAAAGAATAAATACAAGGTGGTTTATTAAGTGATTTGTAGACATAATCTCATTTAAGTATCATAATAACTTTGCAAAAACAGTTACAATTTTTGCTCCCATTTCTCACAATGGGAAAATAAAGCTCAGAGAGATTAAGTATATTGCCCAGGGTCACACTGCTGGTATGTGACGGAAAGATCTCCATAAACTATGTGGAGTGACTCTTTCCACAGAATCATAGAATCTGGAAAAACCTTGCATAAAAAGAGATTATTACTTATCAAATGCCTTTTTAGTCACAAATACAGAAGAATTGAAGTAAGTCTTTTGCTCCATGTTACTCCAATTCTATCCTTGCCTTTTAAAAGGAAAGCAAATCAGGTGACTTCTTGTTCAGTTTTATTTGGAACAAAATCAAACAACTAGGGAGAAAACTAGAGAAGAAACTAAAGCTATGGAATAAAATCAGACTGAGAGCACGCTGGGAAGTGTAATATATCTCTCTCTTCCACTTTACAATGAAAACAGTAAAGAATCTGTCAGCTAAATCATGAAAACTATTTCCATCATGACTAACTTGCAGAATCTATCCAATTCTTTTATTTGATTAGATCATAAGCTGTATGCTATGACCCAAGGCAGCTAGAGAGTTTATTACAGTTTTGTGTTGTTCTTGTTTATACAAATATATTAGTTCCTCCAAAGAAGCACTTAACTTGTTATTCTGGCCTAATCATTTTAGACGATTATTTTCCAAAAGAATTTGGGGTATTATAAAGGTGATTTCCTGCTGTTTTGTTTGTTTCAATTTTTTTTTGCATCACTTAATATTGCTTACATTTTCAAAATTACCTGTTTTTTTATGTAAAGGTGATCTCAATATCTTATATATATCTAATTGAACATTTGCCATTGCATTATTAGACATAAAATATTCTTCCAATTGATTGATGAAAATGAATGCATAATCAAAATAATTTGATGAAAAATAATAACCGGACAAACTAGCAAAAACAGAGATAAACATTGGAGCCACAGATATGCTAAATTATGTTAATATTAATGCTGCATATTTATACTATACATTTTTAATTTACAATTTATTGCTAGTAATTAGTTATGTCTATCACTTTGCATTGCAGAAGTTTGAAAGTAGGAGAAAGTCTTGGAGGTCATTTATTCCAACTTAAATATTTTATAGATAAATAAATCATAAAAGGCAAATGCTAAATATCACATAGATAAAAACTAGCATAACAAGATTTGAAGCTGGGTCTTTAGATAACTGTTCAACATTCCCCAAAACGTTAATTTTTAAATATTTCACGCATGTATTATCAGTAATTTGATTAAGAAAATAGAGGCGTGACTCCTAAATTTCTCTGTGTTGTTCTCCTGTGGAAAGAGGTAAGGGAAAGCATCATCAAGTGGACAGGCAGGAAACTGTAAGTATAGAGTTGCCCATCTAGTATGGCCATGAAGAGATATTTATGGAGTTGCTACTGTGTGCTACACTTATACCATGTCCCCAAATGTCAATATAAAGCAAGCACCACATAATCACAAAAACGGCCATGGGGTTCCATTCAGTCTGTATTATTCTTGGCTCTCCAAAAAGACAACAAATAGGTCTTTGAAAAGCTATTCCAAACAAGTAACACAGGTGGCTACAGGAAAAGCCACAGGATGTTATCCTGCACTCACCAAGACTGACATGAAGTCAGGGAAATCAGAAACTTGGAGAACAGGCGCAGTGGCTCACGCCTGTAATCCCGGCACTTTGGGAGGCTGAGGCGGGCAGATCACCTGAGGTCAGGAGTTCGAGACCAGCCTGACCAACATGGTGAAACCCCGTCTCTACTAAAAATACAGGTGGGCACCTATAGTCCCAGCTAGTTGGGAGACTGAGTCAGAATTGCTTGAACCCAGAAGCTGGAGGTGGAAGTGAGCTGAGATTGTGCCACTGAACTCCAGTCCAGCCCAGACGACAGAGTGACACTGTCTTAAAAAAACAAAACAAAACAAAAACTCTATGGTGCTTTGCATAAGTAAGAAAAGGAGAAGTCAAATTAATTACCTCTGAAAAAGAACTTTCAGAAGAATACAAATTCATTGTTATTTGGAAAAAAAACAAAAAAGTAAATTAAACCTGGAGTAGGTTATCATAGATAGAAGATGAATTTAGGATTTAGGTGGGCCAGAGAATTTTCAAAGTTACTAAGTAAGTTGTACTGTGGTTTGGCTGCTTCTCTACTGATTTCTTTGGTTGTGGATGTCCATAAATGATATTTTCATTATCAGTATCCCTTATTAGTGCTTAGCTAAATAGGTCCTGAGAGGTTCACATTTTGGCTCTAGCTTTTGGGACATGCATAGTCATACATCAGTTAAAGATTGGAATCCCTTCTGAGAAATGCATCATTAGGTGATGTCATCGTTGTGCAAATATCATAGAGTGTAGCTACACAAACAGAGATGATATAGCTTACTACATACCTTGCTATATGGTATAGTCTATTGCTCTTAGGCTATAAATCTGTACCATATGTTATTGTACTGAATACTGTAGGCAATTACAACAGATTTATAAGTATTTTGTAAAAAATAAAAAAATGGTGCACCTCTATAGGGTAGTTACTATGAATAGAGTGTACAGGATTCAAAGTTTCTCTGGATCAATTAGTGAATGAGTAGTGAGTGAATGGGAAGGCTCAGGACAGTAGTAAACTACTGTAGACTTTATAAAAACTGTGCACTTAGGCTGCACTAAATTGCTCTAAAAATATTTATTCAATAATAAAGTTTAGCTTACTGTAACTTTTTTACTTTATAAACTTTTTAAGTTTTTGACTTTATGATAACACTTAGCTTAAAATAAAACACATTTTACAGATGTACAAAAGTATTTTTCTTTATATCCTTATTTTGTAAGCTTTTTCTATTTTAAAATTTTTTCATTTTTTTCAAATTGTTTTGCTGAAAACTAAGACACACACACACACACACACACACACACACACACACACACACACACTAGCCTAGGCCTACACAGGGTCAGGATCATCAATATTACTGTCTTCTACCTCTACATCTTGTTGCATTGGAAGGACTTCAGGGACAGTAACACACATGGAGCTGTCACCTCCCATGACAACAATGTCTCCTTCTAGAATACCTTCTGAAGGACCTGGCCTGACGCTGTTTTACAGTTAACTTTGTTTATAATAAGTAGAAAGAGTAAACTCTAAAATAAGAATAAGATTTGTAGTTTAATACATAAACCAGCAACATAGTCATTTACTATCATTATCAAGTATTATATACTGTAGATAATTATATGTGTATTGTATCTATATATGTGCAGTTTATCATGGAATACAGTGTCATTGTATAGTGCATGACTGTATATTCATTCAAGAAATATATATTGAGCACTATTTAGGTCTTTTGAACTCTGCTAAATGGAGTGGGTACAAAACTATATAAAACAGAATCCCTGCCTTTAAAGAAATTATAGTCTAATGGGGAGACTCTCACGTGAATCAACAAAGATGGTGGTAGAAAATAAGTATTATGGTAGAGTATGATCTAGTATAGACAAGATTTCCTGGCAAAAGTGATTCTGAAAGTGAGTTTTGAAGTACAAGCAGGAGTTAGCTAAGCAGAAGAGGAGAAAAGGCATTGCTGGCAGAGTAAACAGAGCAGGTAAGGACAAAAAATATAAAGAGCTTTTGTAGAATTCTAAGCAGTACTGTATAGCTGTGCATATCATTAATTTATTTAACAAGTATTTATGGAATGCTTATCATGTGCCATGTAAATATTAGGCTCTTAGATACGACCGTGTTTGAGATAGATACATTTCCTCTCAATATTCTAGTGTATGTAAAGAGACATGTGGTGAACAAATATGTTAGATGGTAACAGGATGACAAAAATAAGGTGGAGAAAGGGGAACAGAAGAAGGTATTGGAGAAGTGGGTTTAACTGCTGTCATGTGAAGTGGTCAGGAAGGCCTCCTCAATAAAGTAACATTATCTAAGAGCAGACACCTAAAAGGAGTAAGAAAAATAGCAGATATTTAGAGAAAGAGCCCCTCAGGCCCAGGGAAGAACAAATGCAATGGCTTAGAGACAAAACTGTGCTTGGTGCATTTGAAAAACACCAAGGAAGCCAGGAAGTCTAGAGTTGAAAAAATGAGGAGATGATAAAGAGGAGCTGACTGAGTAAGAAAAGAACGGTAGAAAATGAGGTGACAGGGAGACCAGCTGGGCCAGGCCACATAGAGCCACACACTCAATTGTTTGGATTCTGGCTTTTATTCTGAGTGGTATGTAAGTCCATCAAAAAGTTTTAAGCAAAACAGCATCATGATACAAATTATGATCATTCTGGCAGCTACGTTGAGAATAGCCCATAGGGACAGAATGGATACAGAGGGTCCAGGAAGTAAGCTTCTCGATGATCCAAGGGAGGGATGATGGTGTGTGTTGAAAGAGGGGGTAAGCCTTGGTGGTATTGAGAAGTGGTTGGATTCTGTGTATATTTTGAAGATACAGCCAACAGGATTTCCTAATAGAGTGGGTATGGAGAAAGAGAAGGAAATAAAAGTCAAGAGTGATCCCAGTATTTTGGCTTGAACAATTGGAGAAATGATGAAGCTGTTTACTAGAATGGGAAAGACAATATGAGGAACAGATGTGAGCAGGAGGAGACAGTACAAAGGAATCAAGTAATTTGTTGGGAGATTCTGTTTCTGAGATGACTATTAGGAATCCAAATGGAAATTGAATTACTACTGAATATTTGAGTCTGAAATTTAGGGAAGACAGGAGATTTGAATTTATAACTCATCAGCCTATAGATGGCATTTATGTCTATAGGACACATTTGTATGAAAGGCTGTATGATATTGCAAGTTCTGGAGGTCGGTTTGTCTGCACATTACCTGTGCAACCTGGGACAATGAACTTATCTGTGTTTCATTTTTCTCATTTACACAAAAAAGAATGACAATAATCATAAGGTTACTGGGAAGTTTAATTAAGTTGTCACTTATAAAGCACTTACAAAGCAGTCTGACACAAAATAAGTGCTCAAAAATACTAAATGTATTTATAATGTAGGAGTTATGAGAGATGTATAATGGTACAATAGTTTTAAATTATTAAAATCATTTGTATATAATTCTTCTTAAATAATAGGACCTTGTGTCTTTCCCATGCAATGTATTAAGAGCATGATGCCTAAAACAATCATTGTTGGGCTTAAAAGCGGTTTAAAACTGCTTTTCTTATGTTTCTTGTGATGCCGTAGCCTCGTAAACTAAGCTTTGGTAAGAGAGAAAAACGAATTTTACATTCCAAAAGCTTTGCTTTATAAATTAAAATAAAATTTCAGAAGGCCTGAAAATAGAATTATACTATAAGCCATCTTCGAAGAAAAAATAGGATTAAACGGATTAAGTAGAAATAACTGCCTTGCTTTAGCAGATCTACAGTGCCAGAAGAGGTAAGATGAAGACCTACTCAACAGGGAAGGTGGTGGAGTGCTTTGGGAGCGGTCATCTGGCCGGGCCCATGCTAAGATCAAGGCTGATGATTTATACCAGCTGGAGAAACTCTTGTGGATACTGGAGGGACAGAAATTAACTTCCAAATACTAGGTAAAATGGAGCAACAAAGGAGACAGTTCCATGATCAAAAACACTTATCTCTCTTCCGTGGTGGTAGATCTCTCCCTTCGTTCAGGCACTATATCAAGAGTATGAATTATAAATTATCTTAATCCTTCCATGGAAGAGACTGATTTAAACTGAATTACTCTAATTTATGAAGTTTTAAGATTTGTTTTTTAATTAGTAGGAAGGGAAATGCCAAAGAAGAATAATGCTTTTATTGAAAATAAGAAAATTAGACAAGGCAAGAAGGATAAAGGACTTGTCTACAAAGATAATAATTTTAGACTATTTTTGGAGCCATTAAACATAAGCTATTTGAGGAAGATACTTCAGATTGCAGTCTGGGGAAATACTGGAGAAAAAAGTTGATGTTACAGACAAAGAGGCAACCACAAGTTACACCTGTATCAGTTTTTTGAAACTCCTATGATGATACGATCCCTGATATTTGGCCGGTATATGTTTATATATAAATAAATAATTTTCCAGTCTTACTTGAAGTTAGTTGGGCTGTGAGTGATGTTAGCAGAAGTAGCATTCTTGATTTATATTCTTAAAGGGAGGACCTACTGCTTTTCCTCCTTTTTGCTTCCTGAAAAATAGATGATTGCTGGAGCTCTGACAACCATGTTGGGCTATAAGACGACCTTGGGGGAGGGAAGCCATAGGATAAAACCTAGGTGCCTTACATTTTGGAGTGCTCTAACATGCCTTGATGACTACCTCTAAACTTTTTGAATGTAAGAGAGTGATTTCAATATTGTTTTACTCAGTCTTAACTTGAGTGTTTTTTTGCTCTTCCTTAAAGAGCATCTTAGGTAATAAAAGTACTTACTGAACAACATTTAGCAAACACAAAAAAGCATATACAATATAAAGTATGCATATTTCTACTGTAAAGAAGTATTTATTGTTAATATTTCCAAGTTTTCTAGAGACTGAATTTTAGGGTTTTTTTCCCCTAAATTTTTGTATATAAAATATTTTTAACCATTGACATGAATGATTTGTTTCAACAGTGGTGGGCTTGTCATTATGCTTCACCAAGTATTTCTAGCTCTCTGCCTCCTGAGCTCATTGTAGGGTTGTACTTATTCACATTCTGTGATCAAGTGGGCTATTGTCCAGTTCTGGCTGATGAACTGTGAGCCAAAGGACTTGTGCTGCTTGTCGTCTAAATGTTAAATTGCCAGTTTTTGAGTCATTTTCAGAGCTTCTTTGCTCTCTGCCACAGAGATCTAGAAGGTAGTCTCAGGTAGTGACAGCTTTGGGAGTCTAGATCACAAAGTGATCAGAGTCTCCGGTTCAACTATGACAGATGTGTAGTGTGGTTAAGAAATAAACATTTATACCTCTAAGCCTCTTGAGATTTGGGGCTTTGTTTGTTACTCAGCATAGACTAGCATATCCTGACTGATAGAACAATTAGGATATAGGATAGTCTATAATATGTGTGAAGTGTTAGGATAAATTCTAAGATCCTCATCAGCATTTCACACATCTCTCCTCATTGCTTGATGAACTCTGGTCCATTGGTTCCTCACTTGCTCCATGTTCTTCCCTAATCATTGCTCTCAAGTATACTATTGACTTGTTCAGTAACATATTCTCCTCCTCTCCCCACCAAGCGATCTTTGATATTTCCGTTAAAATGTCATTTGCTTACCAAACCTTTCTCTGACCCCTAGGCCTTTGATAGTCTCTTTAGATACTAATACTTCTTCTACTTAGTAATTACCACTATGCTAATTAAATTCTTAATTATGTAATTAAGAATTTAAATCTTTATCGTACACTAAACTGTAAAGTTTGTAAGGATTAGGACAACACATTTTTGCCTACTGCTATATACATAGTTTCTATGGCAGATAAAAATGTTACAGCATAAAACAAGATTTTTTTTAAATCCTAAGCAATTATTTACAGAGCATTTCTCCTTTTAAAAAAGACTCTATCTCTTCTTTTTCTTTCTTTCAAATTTCTAAATTATAATATCCCTTTTATTTGAAGTAAAATTGCCTTTTAGGAAAAAATGAACTTATTCAGTCTGGAAAAAAAATAACCATGATATACTGGGGAAAGAGGATATTACAATTTATATGAAGAAAAATGATGATAAACTGGTGCTAGTCCTGTGATATTATTTTTATGGGTAGATACTGAAAATCAGATCTTGTTGCTTTTGGAAACCAAGGATGGTTTGCTTTTAAAGAGGAACCAATAAAGATTTAGAGTAAATGAAAACCTGAATCACAAAAATAGTACTGAAATCTCAGATGAAAAAATAGTTTATTCTTTTAGATGTTCTATAGATGCAATCTCCAAATCTTGTGATAAGCATTTCATTTTTAGAAGCCATAATCTGAATTTTAAAATATAATCAATATTACAAAATAGAGAATTTATCCTAGCTTTATAAATCTCTGTTGGATAATGGGGGGTTTTCAATGCTTACAAAGTTCTGAAAAATCTATTTCCAATTTCAAGACAAATGACAGTATTGTAACAACTGGCATGCCTACCTAATGACTTCTGTTTTAATTTCACTGGACAAATTGGTTAAATATACGCCTGTCTCCAAGGGTAGCATAGAGCTGAATATTTTTAGTTGCACACTTTGCTTTATAGAACACAATTGAGTTTGTTGCTAAGTAAGGAATGGGAGAATGGTTATTGGGCATGCAATTATATATGTTTTCTACAACATATTTTAATAATTAGCAATAATAAACATTATATGTTATAAATGACTTACTGTTTATAAAACCATTCAATCTGTGCAACACCCTAATGAAGAAGATACCATTGTTATTAACTCTTTTTTTATTGATGAGGAAGCACGATGGACAGAATGATTGAGTAATTTGCCTTAGATCACACAACTAGTATGTGCTGCAGTCTTGATGGTGTTTGAACCTAGCAATCTGACTCCTAACAGTGCTCTTAGCCACTCTACTAACAAAGTTTAAAAGTGTGTAATTATGTCTTAAAGCACAAGCATGTATATTTGCATACTTTGGTGGTAAAGGTTAAGCTTAGTGTCAAGTTTTGAAGATATTGGGAAAAGCCATTATGTGTTTTTATTTATAATAGTTCTTAACTCTTTAAACCCTTCAAATTATTTTAAAGAACTTATTTTAAGTAAAAAAAATTAATAAAATACAAGTGCACATGGTATAAAATTGAAACTATCATAGGTCATATACACAGAACAAAATGGATACAATGAAAAGTAGGTCTTTCTCTTACTCTAAACCCCCAGTCTCTGTTTTCCCTTAAAGAGAGGTAATCACTCACAGGTCAAACACTGTTATTGTCCCCTAATATCCAAACTTTCTTTTTTCCTTTCAGTCACTGACCATGTAATTTTTATCTAGTTTACATGAAGCTTGTCTCAGCAGTACCCTTTCCAACCTTCCTTGTAGCTAGGAGTAGACATCTGTGAAATCCCAGCCAATAAAATATTAGTGATGTGATATGTGCAAGTTCTAACTCATATCCCTAAAAGGAACATGACTTACACCTGTTTTCTCTTTCTGTGGGCTGTAAGTGGTGAAGTGGCTACCTAAATTATTCAGATAATGGCAGAGCAAAGGGAATTTTTCATGGAGTAGAGAAGAAATCATGTGTCTCCTCTCCACATCTTAACCCTGAACCATTATTCAGGAGAGAAACTAATTTATCTTGTTTGAATTAATGCATGGATTAACTTGAGGTAACAAAGAGTAGCAAAAATAAAACAATATTTCTTTTGTCTTCAGTTTTCTAAAATTATTTCTCAGTTCATTTGAAAAAAAACCCAGATAATATGTAAATTATGTTTTGGTTTCATAAAAATCTTTGTATTTCCTAAGCTTTAAATTTCCACGAAGAAATCCTGTTAATCAATTTTCTCATATGTCAATACTCTGTCAAGGGATAAGGTTTATTTTTACTTGTTCTTCTCTCAAAAATCAAATGTGAAGAAGTACAAATTAATATTTCTTTTCTGGCTGAAAGTCTGACTTTGTTTTTAGAGTGGATATTATAATATGGACTTGAAGTAAGGATTGGACAGTGATTTTTAAATATCTTTGTACACGGAATAATCAAAGGCTCTGATTTTATCTAACCAAATTACAAATTGGCTTTGTGTGGCGTGTGTTTATGACTTCATAGATACTTGAATATGATATTAAGTGAGTGAAACAGTTTAAATGCATCTCAAACTAAGAACTAGTTTCTTCTAATTGCATCAGTTTTATCAATATGGCTATGAAGATTATATTTCAGTTTAAAAACAGCAAATTGAGTTGGGTGGATCCATATTTGCAACTAAGCTCACTTCCAAGCCAGTTGGTCCTGATTTCTATTTTCCACCTGTCTATACTCAGAGATTGCAAGCATTCACTCTTAATGGCCTCTGGTATCCTGCACCAACTACATAGGGAAGCAAGGAAGAAATAAAAAACAGGGATCAAAATATGTTCAATGTATTTTTATACACCATTTTCTTTTCTTTTCATCTCTATTTTTGTACAGTCTTTGTTATATGAGTTGGTGACTATTTTCATAGTGGTTGCAATTGTTTTTTGTATACGGCCAAACATCTAGAAAAGAAAAAAGTGATTCAAGTTTGGTGCAGGTGTATGAAGGCTAATTATTAGAGAAACTATAGGGGACACAAGGACTTAAAGGCACATAGCTTTTTTATTTTCCTGCAAAGGGTAAAAATCTTTTTGTTTCACCTTAAGAATAGTGTTTCTTCTGTTTGTAATTTACTAAAATTTATTGGCAAGGTTGATACAAGAAGTAGGTTTTAAACTCTTCATTTGTCTATGGGTTCATATTAGGGAGTAAAATGTGTATGTTTGATGGGCAAAACAGCAAATATTTCATTGGTTCAGAACATACTGCACAGAGCTAGGTTATTTTTACATCCACTGATACTATTGGTAGTTCTATATATGAAGCTGAAGAAGGGAAGCCAATCATATTGAACTTTTTGAAGGAGATGTCAGTCTCAAATTTTGAAAAGTGATTGTAAACATGTATTTAAAAAATGAAATATTGAAAGAGATTTCCATTGTCTTTCTCCATATAGTTTGGCTCAAAGTATGAATATTTCTGAGTAAGCTTTTAGTTGTTTTATGACTTTTCTCTCTCCTGTTGCCATAGAGGGGCTGGGAACTTATAAATTTAGCCTCCATCTGGTTTCCACTAAAGTCAGAAGGCTAGCATCTTTACTCAGAGGTTTAACTGCACAGTGTAAGAAAAAGTTGACCTACTGCCTTCGTCATCTCTATCTGCATTCCTATGCCTCCATCCCCCATGGCCACTGTCATGTCTTCCAGCATCTCTTAGAGCTTTTAGGTAAGTTCAGGAGAGCCATATGTCTGTGAACCACAAGTTAGCAACAGTGCGTATTAGTGAGTGATCATTTTGAAAACCACCAAATGACCTGTGGTTTTGGTGTTTTTAAACAATTCTCTCTATGGTCTTTAGTAGTTATCTCTTAGCAATATTGATATGCATCTACCTCTCTCTCTTTTGTTTTTCTTTCTATTCTTGCATACTGTTATGCTCTTCTCTTGTTTTGTAATTTTATCTGTCCTATATTTGTAACTATAGTGCCTCCATTTATCAGTGTTTCTCAGTGGGGTTTCTGTTGGCACTTCAGGTAAAACAATGCTTTATAGTGCAGAATGTTCCTTGTTTTTTGGCATTTAACAACCCTGGTTTCCAACCACTAAAATGCTGTAGCACTCCTTAGGCATTGTGAAAAGCAAAAACATTTCTTTGTAGTGCCAATACCTCCTGAGAAGGCAGTATCAGCCTTTGTTAGGAGCCACAGATAGACTGAAGCTCCACAAGAACACTTGCGGGGGGGATATGTTTATTAATCAAGGATTACTGTTTACTTTGTGACTAGCACTGTGTCAAAAGAAAACATATCAAAGTCAGGACATGCATTGAAGACAATTAATAAACAACTCGAGGTTCCAACATTATCCACACTGTAATTAATGAATATATAATTTTTTATTGTCTGTAAGTGTAGTCTATTGGGCAAAGGGAAAGGAATTCAATCCCATCTTATGACCTCCTGGCAAACCAACAATGTCATTATCTTTTTATGCAACCAAAACTCTTCTTGGGTATTTCAGGGAAAGGACTGTTTTTCAAATCTGCTCCATTCTCTAACAGTGTTGGGACAAAAAGTGAAAGGGAGTCTTATTGTGTTATCATGGCAGCAGAGAAAATGGAGCTTTCCAATCATACTGTTTTTTAGATACATTTTGCAGATGTGGTCTGCTCTTGGGAGTGGTGCCTACTGCACTGCAACTGGTTGTTTCTAGCTATCTGGATAAAGCTGCCGTCTCCCTTGCGGAGTCTAGAGCTGTTGTGTCATTGGTCTTTGAGCTTGAAATCCTCAGCAGAGATAGCCTCTTTGTTTTAGATCCAGGGACTTTTCATAAAGCTTCCTGTTCTTTCCCCTCATTTGCAAAGACTTCTTGGTTTTCTTACACATAGGCCATGCAAAGCTACAAGGACAGCTTTAGCTTTACCTGTGTATGTATCTTGAGACACTACCTCCTCAGCCATGAAGCCCCCGGTGTTGAATTGAAAATGTCAGTGTGCAAACTTCTAAAGCCTTGGTTTCTCCTTGCTACTCTGCCACTACCTAGATGTGCTTGGCCACTCCTCTACTTATCTAGCGGTTTCTAAAATTACTCATTTTCTACACCTGGTCCCAAAATTCCTGGGATTACAAGGGGTGGGAATTTCCTTCTTTCCTCTTCCTCTCTGGACACCTCATATAAACTGTGAAATGTACCAAAATCCATTTCAGTGGTACTAAATTTTCAAGCCCATTTTTTACTGCAAAATCTTATGTTGAGTAAGAAAAGCTAAATATTAATTATTCTATTTTTATCCCTCTTAATGATTTTAATAAGCCATTTGTAGACATATGGCTATATCTGGCTTTCAGGGTAGAAATTTGTATAGAGGGAAATACATATATATGCAAGTGTATATAGGAAAATGTATATAGAAAAGAATACACTGTTTTATTAGCACCATATAACAGCCATGTCTATGCTTAATTATATGTACACAGTGAACAGGATCAGGTGACATTTGCTGGCGTTATCTGGGATGCTTTGGAGCATGTGAAATTGGATTAAATGTGACACATAGATATGGTATGAATATAAATAGAAAGGAGAGAGAAGAGGTAGCACAGTGTATGTATATTGAGGATTTCTGATAATATAGTTTTAAGTAATCATTTATTTAAAGATACATGAAGACACAAAACTAACCATTACAGGGCCTCATCTTATCATCTGTCCAAAATGTTGTAGATAATCTTTACAAACATTTAAAAAATAAGAAAACCAATGTTAAACTGAGACTTTCTCTTTCTGGTAGTGATTTATTTTACTATTGTTTAAAAAACTTATTTTCCAGTTATTCAGTGATCGATTTTATTATCTGCTAGTGTTTAATAGAGGAAATGTGGTAGCAGGTGCCAAAAGGTTTGGTTTTGTTTTTATTAAAGGAGGAACAAGCTGAAATTGGAAAAAAAATATTTTCAAGTAACATATTTTTCCCCTTGCAAATTGGAAAAAAAGATAATTTTTATTCAGTGTTAAAAGCAGAAAGCCTCTCTGGAGCTTGGGAAATACTAGTTTCCGGAGAATAGATTGAAACTACCACACACTGTAAAGTCTATTCTCAACAATTGTGTATTTTAAATCTGATAACATAGTTTATTTTTTCTTTTTCTTTCCACTTAATTTGGTTGGAGTCTTGTAGAACATTTATCCTTTGATTTAGATGTAAATTGTGATACAAGAAATACATTTTTCCTAAAAATTATATATAGATATGTTTTTATTTATCTGTTTATATGCTAAAATATTGTACTCTAAAAGTAATATATATTAAAAGTATTATAGATTCAGAATTATTTCCATATTCAATATTTTAACTCATTAACTCATTAACATTTAAGTGGATCATGTTAATTGGTTTGTGTGGTAGGCAGAATAATGTCTTCCAAAATATATCCATGTCCTACTCCCTAGAACCTGTGTATATGTTGTGTTGTGTGGGAAGGAAAGGTTTAAGTTCACTAGTTAACTGACCTTAAAATGAGGAGTTTATCGTGAATTATGTAAGTGGTTTCAGTGTTACCACAAAGGCTCCTAAAAGTGAAAGAAGGAGACAGAAGAGTCAGAAGCAGAGTGCTGCTATGTGACAAAGACTTGACCAGTAATTGCTTTCTCTGAAATGGAAGACAGGCACAAGCCAAGCAAGATGTGCAGCCTGTAGAGCTTAAGAAAGACAAGAAAACAGATTCTTCCCCAATGTCTACTAAAAGGAATGCGGTTCTGCCAACACCTTGATTTTATCCCAGGGAGATCTATGTGGGATTGATGGATCTATCCCACATAGATCTCACTGGGGAGAACTGTAAAATGATAAATTTGTATAGTATGAAGCCAAGAAATGTTTCATCTGTGTTACAGCAGCAATGGCAACTAATAGGTTATTAAAGTGAAAACATTTGACTTGGGTAGGTATCTCATATGGAGTTTCAGTTCTACTTTTTAGTTAAGTAACTTTAAGCAACTTATTAAACTTATTAAACCTCTAAAATAAAAAGAATAATTGTTAACTTTCAGGATATAAAAGTAAATAAAATAATATACACGTAAAAAATCTGAATGATATGTTAAACATTATGTGCTAAAAAAAGTTCTATAAACGCTTGAAACCAAAATTATTAAGAATAAAACAAAGTTCCAGTTTTTAAGGAGTTTATATTCAAATTTAGAAGGAAGACATTTGAATGAACAAATTTAAGTATAAGATGGTAGATATTATTATTATAGAGATAATAGCAAATTATTGGAGAGTGTTAAAAGATGGACCAAAAATATTTGGAGAGCTTATATTTAAGATAAATTTTGAAAGATGAATAAATTTTCCATGGTGTATGTTAATATAAATATACTTGGAATTTTATAATTCACTATTGAGGAGGGTTTTTATTTTGACAGATTTTTTTAATAAAGTTAAGGAAATATTCATTTATTCCCATACTTAGAATCTTTTTAAAATTAGGAATAGTTTTGAATTTTATCAAATACATTTTTGGTCTCTGTCGAAATAAAGATGTTTCACCTCCTAGCATTGCACTTCTGGGGTAAGTCAGTGGAATTTACAAGTTATACCTTGCCAAATTCTACTTGCTAAATATTTTTATTTTAAAACTACATGATTGAGGTATATTTTACATTTGGTAAAATGTATATTTTTTGTAATTTTGATTAATTAGTGAGGAAAGAACCAGTTTTTGGTGTCATAAATTTTTTATTGGTTTTCCATTTTTTATTTCACTGGTCTCAGTTCTGATCTTTACTATTTCCTCACTTCTACTTATTAATGCTTACTTAGCTCTTCATTTTCTCACTTCTTACCATGGACACTTACATACTTTATTTAAGATCTTTTTTTCTTCTAATGCAAACATTTAAAGTCATAAGTAAGCCAGATGTGGTCCCAGCTATTCAGGAGGGTGAGGTGGAAGGATGTCTTCAGTTCAGGAGTTAGAGGGGTGCAGTCATCCATGATCATGCCACTCCACTCCAGCCTGGGAAACAGAGAAAGATCCTATCTCAATCAATCAATCAATCAATATCTTCTTCTAAGTACTGCTTCAGCTGCATCTCACCGATTTTGATATCTTGCATTTTATCATTCAGTTGAAAATGTTTCTAAATTTCACTTATGACTTTTTTCTTAACCCTGTGTTTATTGTCAAGTGTGTTGTTTAATTTAGATACATTGGGAATTTCTCAAGTAATTTTTTGATAATTTATTTAAAAAATGACTACTACTTTGGTGTACAGTTCTATGAGTTTTTCCAAATGCTAGGAGCCATGCAGCTACTACCATCAAACTATAGAACAGTTCTATTCTCCTTCTAAATTTTCTATTTGTATGTGCTTTGTAGTCATTATCTCCCTGCACTCTTTTTCTCTGTCTATGTAGATTTGGCTTTTTAAGACTTCAAAATGAAGTATGAGTTTGTTCTCTGTTAGTTTTGTCTCTTTGTTTTCTCTCAAGACTGTTGTTACCACGATGAACAAACACCTTTTCGGCAGCTGCAGTTTCAGAATCAGCTTAATAATTTGGTATTAATATTCTTAATATTCTGGTGTTATTAATTTTATCTTTGTTTTGCACCTTTGCTTAAGGGCTAAGCTCCAAGTTAATTATTTTGCAGTATTTTAGCCAACATTTCAAATTATAGTGAGAGTCTTTTGAGGTATCTGCTCTGATATATTTCTAGAGGCAGAAATCCAGGTCAAAATCATGTCTCCAAACTTAGGTAAATGTATATTAATTGACAGAAAATATGCCAAACTTTTTAAAAATTTACATAACAGTTGTCATGTAAATAAGCTTTGTCCAAAAAAATTCTTACTCAACATTGGTTTTGAGATCAATTCATTGTGTGTGTATGTGTAGTTTCTGTTTATTTTAAAAAATAATTTGGGCCGGGCAGGGTGGCTCACGCCTGTAATTCCAGCACTTCGGGAGACTGAGGTGGGCAGATCATGAGGTGAAGAGATCGAGACCATCCTGGTCAACATGATGAAACCTGGTCTTTACTAAAATACAAAAATTAGCTGGGCATCGTGGCACACACCTGTATCCCAACTACTTGGGAAGGCTGAGGCAGGATAATTGCTTGAACCTGGGAGGCGGAGGTTGCAGTGAGCAGAGATTGCGCCACTGCACTCCAGCCTGGCGACAGAGCAAGACTCTTGTCGCAAGATAATAATAATAATAATTTAAAATATTCAATCATACATATAAGTATTATTTTCTTTCTTTCTCTGTAGGGCAAAACTCTCTCGAACTGTGTTTATTTCTCTGCTCTTACACCAACACAAGCATCATCACAGAAGGAGAATTCTGTGGCCAAATATATGGGGATTTTTCCTCACACACTAAGCAGCAGACACCAGTTGGGTGCCCGCCAATACAATTCAGATACTTTACCTAGAGATAGTGTCAGATCCCACAGGTTTCAGGCCCTGTCGCCATGACAGACCCATTACCCCAGACACCAGTTGCAAGTCTGGGCCCCTGAAACTTCTGATTGACTGACTTCAGTTTGTGATTCCCATGGCCTTCTTTTTGAGTTTGATTAATCTGCTGGAGCATCTCACAAAACTCAGGGAAAAACTTATTTTTGCCAGTTTATTAGAAAGGATAGCTCAAAGACTTCAGATAAAGAGATGCAGAATTTAAGTTACGGGAGAAGATGCAGGCAGCTTTCATGTTCTTCCTGGGTATGCTATCCTCCAGAAACCTGGAGGAATCACCCCCATCAGCTTTGCAGAATCGCTGAACTCTGTCCTTTGGGTCTTTATGGAGACTTACTGTTTGCCTGAAACATGAACAATTGTGTCAAAATGTAATTGGATGAAAAGGGTATGATCTAAACCCAGCAAGTCCTGTCTGTTCAGATCCTTCTTAGTCTCTCTGTGCAACATTCCTTCCTCCACGGGGTCCTTCCTCCAGCAGGACCCTCTCTGGAATGAGGGTCTTATGACCCACAACCAGATTAAAGTCCTGCCTTGGGCAGGTAAAAGGAGGACAGGAAAGGATCAGAGAGAGATTTTGTTTCCTGAGATCTGCTTCTCAGTCCCAAATTACGCCAACATCGTAACAAAACACTCTAACAATGGTTATGAAAGTATGAGCTAGGTACTGTGAATGAAAACATATATATATATATATATATATATATATATATATACACACACACACATATATGTATATGTAATCATAATGTCATACTTTATTGAGGAAGATTTAGACTATTTCCTTTTAAAATATCACAATTTTTAATAAATGTATTTATTTAAGTATATAGGGAAAATAGTAGGGGAAATACTATATTAAATGATATATGCCTTTTGATTGTTCCAGATTGTCCTCCTGAGTCACTGAACCAAACTGAGTTATCACTGGCAGTTTATGCGAGTAACTGATTTGTCACACCCTTAGGAACTTTGATAATGTCAGTGGGGCAGATTCTATTTTTCAAAGATGGCTACAACATTTCTCTGATTCCATATGCTTTTCTAACGATATACTTTTATAGTCGTCGATTAAGAGCTGTGCTTGGCTGGGCATGGTGGCCCATGTCTGTAATCCCAGAACCTTGAGAGGCTGAGGCAGGCAGTTACTTGAGGTCAGGAGTTCAAGACCAGCCTGGCCAACATGGTGAAATCTCATCTCTACTAAAAATACAAAAATCAGCCAGTGTGGAGGCAGGCACCTGTAATCCTGGCTACTTGGGAGGCTGAGGCAGGAGAATCGTTTGAATCTAGGAGGCAGAGGTTGCAGTGAACTGAGATCGGCTACTGCATTCTAGCCTGAGTGACAAGAGTGAAACTCTCTCAAAAAACAAACAAAAAACCAAAAGAGCTGTGCTTTATGTTTTCCACAGTTGAATTGGGGTAGGCTTATGATTATTAAAAAAGTATGGCAGCGACAAGTGTGAATTGAAAGAGAAGGCAGCTAGGGCGTAAAATTTAAGAAGACATTGACTATCAGAGTTGTACACACACAGGGTCAACAGGTGAAGGGTTGTACTTGCACAACCCTGAGAGAGTGCTCCAAATATTCTGCCCTAGATGCTCGCTTGCCTCACCCTTGTTCCAGCCTAGCCCTTAGCCAATCCCATGGCTTTAGAGTTGAAACTGCCTGTTGAGTTGTTCCAAATTTGGGCAAGAATGGTGGGACTTTGTATTTCTGTATCAACTAGCTATAAGTTTTAGATTATATGAATGGATTTTTTTCTATGTATCTATTGTATTTTTCCCTTCATCTTCTCTTAGAGACTAGGACTCACGGCTGTGTTTCCCAGGCTGGTCTTGAACTCTGCAGCTCATGTGATCCCCCCTGCCTCAGCCTCCCTAGTTGCTGAGATTACAGGTGCATGCTGCCGTACCTGGCTTTGTGTTTTTCTTTTATAATGAGACAGTGTAGCAGATTATAGTGACAGCTTTTCAGATGTTGAGCTACCTTTTATTATTTGAAATAAGTGTTATTTAGTATAAAAATATTTATGTATGATTGAATATTATTTTGGATATTTTGTGTCTGTATATATAAGTGACAATGAGTTATTCTTTTCCTTTTTTGATTATTCTCTGGTTTTTCTTTCAAGGTATTTGCACTTAGCTTTCTTTTTTAATTAAAGAAATTTTGCACAAAACAAAGATTTTTCATTTGTTGAGGGTTTGTAAAATTATCTGTAAAGCTGTATTTATTTTTTTTAGGTCATTCTTTGGGAATAGACTTTACTTGTACCTTCTTAAAGGAATTGTTATTAGTTTAGTCAGGCTTTCTATCCTATAAATAGGATGACTTTAGGAATTTATATTTGTCTTGAAAAATTTCTAGGTAAGATTTTAAACATGTTTACTTAAAATTACTTGTAGCATTACTTTGTAATTTATTTTTATATCTCTACTATATTTGTTGTAAGATACCCTTATTAGTCCCAATGGTCCTGGAATAGTTTTTCTATAAAACTGAATTTGAGGTATTAAGTTGCTAACATTTTATTTGAAAGATTCAAAAAAAGTAGAGAGGGTAAAAGGGAAGCAAGGAAAAGGAGATGTGATATATAGCCCAGGCTATCACCATATAGATAGCATTTTTCTTTGATGATGTCTCAACTCTCAGTGCTTCTCCAGAAAATTCACAAAAAAACTCTACCTTGGAGGAATCCATAGGAAAGAATGAAGGGAGAGCTACCAACACCACACTTCTGAGTTGTATAAGCCTGCTTCTCGATAATCTCACAGAAATCCAGGTGCCCATCTGTTAGTGTGGTATTTTTCCCAAGTCTGAAAGGGAAAGATGGCCCAACATAGGTGGGCATCAAATGATGAAGAAGAAAGCAGTCCTGCTACAGAATTTTTTTGTCCCAATACATTAATATTGTTAGTTTTTTGTTTCTTTTGCATACTTGATGCAAACTGCATGAGATTTGTCTTATTAACCATTTCCAAGAATAACATTATGGACTGAATGTGTCTCTCTAAAATTCATATGTTGAGATCTAATCTCTAGTGCAATGATATTAGGAGGTGGGGACTTCAAGACGTAATTAGGAGGTGAGGTCATAAAGGTGTAGTCATCATGAATGAAATTTATACCCATAAAAGAGTCACATGAGAGTGCTTTTATTCTCTGCACTACTCTCCACCATGTGATGATACAATGAGACACTGGCAGTCTGCAGCTCAGAAGAAGGCCCTCACCAGAACCCAATCATGCTGTAAACCTAATTTTGAATTTTCAGTCTTCACAACTGTGAGAAACACATTTTTGCTGTTTATAAGCTACCCAATTTGTGGTATTTTATTATAGCAGCCAAAGCCAAATAAGATGGGTTTCATTAAAACTTTGGCAATTTCTATCATTTCTTTGATTTTATTATATTTTATTTTTCTTCTTCTTAATTAACTCTATGATTCTTTCCCTGGTTCTGAGTTGAATATATAATTGATGTATTTAAAAAGTCATGTTGCTATTGAAGAAATTTATTTAAGAGTATAAATGTTCTTACAGGTACCTCAAGATATTGTGGGTTTGGTTTCAAACTATCACAATGAAGTAAATATCACAATAAAGCAAGTCACACACATTTTTGGTTTGCCGGTACATATAAAAGTAGTCTATTAAATGTGAAAAAATAATGTGACTATCTTAATTAGAAAATGTTTTATTGCCAAAAATGCTAACAATCATCTGAGGCTTCAGCCTGTTACAAACTTTTGCTGGTGGAGGGTTGCCTCCATGTTCATCACTGCTGACTGTTGAGGGTGATGCTTGCTGAAGGTTGGGCTGGCTGTGGTAATTTCTTAAAAGAACAATGAAATTTGCCCTATTGATTGACTTTTCCTTTCATGAAAGATTTCTCTGCAGTATGTGATGCTATTGGATAGCATGTTACCCAGAGTAGAACTTCTTTCAGAAGGAAAGAAAATCCACTCAGATGCTTAAGCTACCTTATCAACTGGGTTTATGTAATGTTCAAAATCCATTGTTGTAATTTTAACAACGTTCAAAACATTTTTACCAGCAGTAAATCCCATCTCAAGAAAGCACTTTTTTTGCTTATTCATAAGAAGCAACTCCTCATCTGTTCATCATGAGATTGCAGCAATTCAGTCATATCCTCAGGCTCCACTTGTAGTTCTCTGACTGCTTTTTACAACATCTGTAGTTACTTTCTCCACTGAAATCTTGAACTCCTCAAAGACATCTATGAGGGTTGAAATGAGCTTCTTCAAATCTTCTGTTAAAGTTGGTATTTTTACCCACTCCCATGAATCATGAATGTTCTTAATGGCATCAAAATGGTGAATCCTTTCTGGAAGGTTTTTAATTTCCGGTGCCCAGATCCATCATGGGAATCACAACCTATGACAGCTATAGCCTTACAAAATATATTTCTTAATAATATTTAAAAATATAAATTACTTCTTGATCCATGGGCTTCTGAATTGATGCTGTTTTGATAAGCATAGCAACATTTATCTCCTTCTTCATCTCCATCAGAGATCCTAGATGACCTTTACTGTTAATAAGCAATAATATTTTGATGGAAATCTTTTTTTTTCCCCAAGGAGTAGGTCTCAACAATAAAGAGAACTGAGTAAAATATTCAGTAAACTATGCGATAAGTGGACATGTTGTCATCTAGGCTTCATTGTTCCATTTGTAGAGCACAGGAAGAATAAATACAGCATAATGCTTAAGGGCTCTATGGTTTTCAGAATGATAAATTAACAGTGGCTTCAACTTAAAGTCACCAGTTGCATTAGCCCCTAACAAGAAATTCAGCCTGTTTTTTGAAGCTTTCAAGCCAGACATTGACTTCTCCTCTCGTGCTAGCATCACCTTCCAATCGAAAGCTGTTGTTTTGTGTAGCCACCTTTATCGATTGTCTTAGCTAGATGTAGATAACTTGTTACAGCTTCTACATCAGCACTTGTTGCTTCACCTTGCACGTTTCTTTCATGGAGATGGCTTCTTACGTCTCGTGAAGCAACCTCTGTTAGCTTCAAACTTTTATTCTGTACCTTCTTTACTTCTTTAATTTAGCCTTCACAGAATTGAAGAGAGTTAGGGCCTTACTCCGGATTAGATTTGTGTTTAAGGAAATGTTGTAGTTGGCTTGATCTTCTATTGAGACCCATCAACTTTACATATCGACAGTAAGCCTGTTTCACTTTCTTTTTTTTTTTTTCTTTGTTTTTTTTTTTTACTGCATTTTAGGTTTTGGGGTACATGTGAAGAACATGCAAGATTGTTGCATAGGTACACATAGGGCAGTGTGATTTGCTGCCTTCCTCCCCCATCGCCTGTTTCACTTTCTTATCATCCATGCATTCACTAGAGTACTACTTCCGGTCTCTGTCAACTTTTCTTTAATACTCACAACTTGGCTAACTGGCACAAGAGGTCGATCTTTTGCTTCTCTCAGCTTTTGAGATGTCTTCCACACTAAGGCATGATTGTCTACCTTTTAATTTAAAGTTAGAGATGTGTGACCCTTCCTTTCATTTGAACCCTGAAGGTCTTTGTTGGGCTATTAACTGGCCTAATTTTAAAATTATTGTGTCTTAGGGGAACAGGGAGGCCTGAGGGGAGAGAAAGAAATAGGGGGAACAGCCAGTGTGTAGAGCTGTCAGAACACATAAAATATTTATCAGTTAAGTTCACTGTTTTATGTAGGTGCATTTGTGAAGTCTCAATACAATTGCAATAGTAACATCAAAGATCAAAGATCATTGGTCACAGATCATTATAACAAACATAATAATAATGAAATAGTTTGAAATATTGGGAGAATAACAAACATGTGATACAGAGACACAAATTGAGCACATGCTGTTAGACAAATGGCACCAAAAGAATTGCTCAAGGCAGGGTTGCCACAAACCTTCATTTCGTAAAAAAAAAAAAAAAGCGATATTTGCAAACCACAATACAATGAAGTGCAATAAAATTGTATGCCTATACCTTGTTTTTGTTTTGATAGTTATTTTTATTATCATTAGTTATAAATGTTTTTAGCTTTCTATTTTTAGCAATTCATGATCATGATTCAATGTTTTAGTCATGGATTATTTTGACATGCATCATTTTATTTTCAAACTTTTATTACTCACATTTATACTATTTATTTCAAATTTAGTGGTATTGAGAAAATCTGGTTTCAGATTACAATGCAATTAAATAAGAAATTAATTTTAAATAAATTCAGTCTGAAAGAACTCATAATTGTTCAATTATCTCATATCTTATTTGTGTATTCTTTTCGCTATCCTGATTTTTGCCTATTTTTGCTTTTTACTTTTTTCTTGCATTCAATTAGGTACATAAATTTTTCAATGTAATTATTTTATTTTGTTCATTTGGAACTGGATTTTTTTCTTATTGTCTTAGTAGTTTTCCTTAAACATTTAACATATTTACATACAAATATTTCTTAAAATGTTTAAAGGCATTCAAGCATCTAAAACCTAACTTTTAAGCAACTAAGTTTTGTACTTTCAAATAACTATTTGAAGAAACTTATTTTCATAATATTTCTGAAACAAATTTCTTCTTCCAGCTACTACTCATTTTTATAATATTTCTTGTTTCCCCTTCCAGCTACTAATCATTTTTCTGCCTTCATTTGCAGTACTTTATAAAGTGTTAACTATTTCCATTCTCTTTCAAATTTACACTTATCAGGCTTTTATTTCAACCATTGTAAAGCCAATACTTCTCAAAGTTAGCAATGCCCTTCTAATTGCTAAATTTATTAGTCTTTCATTCGTATTCATTAATCAAATGCATTTGGTCAGTGATACAGGTTGAATGTTTGTCTCTTCCACATCTCTTGTTGAAATGTGATTCCCATTGTTGGACATGGGGCCTAATGCGCAGGTGTTTGGGTTATGAGGTTGGACTTGGCATGAATAGCTTGGTGCTGTCCCTAGGGTAATAAGTGAGTTCTCACTCTGTTAGTTCATGTGAGAGCTGTTTTTTTAAAGGAGCTTGGCACCTCTCCCTTGCTCTCTCTTGTACCTGCTCTCATCATGTGATACACATCCTCCACCTTCGCTTTCTGCCATGATTGCAAGCTTCTTGAGGCCCCTACCAGAAGCAGATGCTTGCATTATGCTTTCTGTACACCTTGTAGAACTTTGAGCAAATTAAACTTCTTTATAAAATGAGTTACTCAGCCTCGGTTATTTCTTCATAGCAACAGAAGGATGGACTAATACGATCAGTTACTTTCCCCTGGTACTCATTTTTTACTTGGCTTCTATCACATTCTCTTAACTTTCTTTCTTGCTCGCTTGTGTCAAAGAAAACTTGAAGCAGGCCAGTTATAAAAGGAAGATCACTGCAATAGGGATCAAGGCTTTTGCAATAAGGGAGAGAGATTGAACTGAATCAATCTCTGATTGAGCTGAAACAAAAGGCAGGAGGATTTTCAAGAGCTGGGTATGCTATTGGAGAAGTAGTGGAGGATGAACTTTAATGGAGAGGTTGGTCAAAATGATTAGATCATTTGTGTTTGTTACTTAGCACTTATCAAAATTAGGCACTTGCTCTCCCAGAGAGACTAAGAGATAGGGGTGCTATCTTCCTTAATGATTACATTTCAAACAGATGGCTCTAAGGTCCTTGAGAAAGACATTCTTGGTTGTAAAAACTGGAAAGAGTACAGGAAAAAGCATTTGACAAAATTCAACACCCTTTCATGATATAATACTAACAAAACTGGGAATAGAAGTAAATTATCTTAACCTAACAAAGGTTGTATATGAAAAGCCCAGAGTAAACATCATATTCAATGATGAAAAACTGAAAGCTTTCCATTCAAGATAAAGGACAGTACAAAGTAGCTGTTACCACCTCTATTCAAAATAAAACAGGTTGGATATCTCTTTCTGAAATACTTGGTGCCAGAAGTGTTCCGGATTTGGGATTTTGTAATATTTTTGAATCTGCATAATGAGATATTGTGGGGATGGAACTCAAGTCCTAAACAAAAACATTATTTCTGTTTTATAGATACCTTATACACATATATAAAGATAATATATATTTGTAATAATTTTGTTTATGAAGCGAAGTTTGTGTACATGAGATTAGGTGTGGAATTTTCCATTTGTGGCATCATGTTGGTGCTCAAAATGTTTTATGTTTTGTAACATTCCAGATTTTGAATTTTTGGACTAGGAATAATCAACCTGTACTAGAAGACTTGGCCAGATAAACTATGCAAGAAAATAAACAAAAAGGATCCAAATCAGAAAGGAGCAGAAAGGATCCTATTAGGATGGCCATTATAAACAAAACAAAACAGACAGAAAATAAGAAGTACTGATACGGATGTGAAGAAATAGGAACTCTTCTTGCAGTGTTGGTGGGAATGTAAAATGATGCAGCCGCTATGGAAAACACTATGGATATTCTCAAAAAAATAAAAGTAAAACATCATATGTGATTCAGTAATCTCACTTCTGAGTATTTAATACAAAAGAATTGAAAAGAGGATTTAGAAGATATTTGCACTCCCATATTTATTACAGCATTATTTACATTAGCCAAGAGGTGAAAACAATCTAAATGTTTATTGATGACTGGATGAAGAAAATGTGGCATGTGTATATACATATATTTATTATCTATATAAAACTACATAATATATATAACTATGTAATATATATGTATGTGTGTACATATAATGTAATGAAATGTTATTCTACCTTAAAAAAGAGGGAAATGCTGCCATATGCTACAACATTGATGAACTATGAGGACCTTATTCTAAGTGAAATAAGCCAGTCACAGAAGGACAAATACTGCAGGATTCCGTTTATATGAGGTGTCTAGTTAATCAGACTCATAGTAGCAGAAAGTAGAATTGTGGTTGCCAGAATCTGGGGATAGGAATAAACGGGGCTATTCAATGGGATTTTCAGTCATTTCAGTATTTTCATTGAAAAAGTTCTAGAGACCTGCTGTACAACAACATACATCCAGTTAAAAATGCTGACCTGTACAGTTAAAATTGTGTTAAGAATGAATCTCAGGTTATGTGTTGTTTTTTTTTACCCTTACAATCTGTCTCTCTCTGTATCTCTCTCTCCTCTTTTTATATATATATATATATATATAACATATACATAATATAAATAATATACAGTATACAGGATATATTATATATAATATATAACATACAGAAATTATATATTAAATGTTTATTATTTAATTAAAATATTAAATATATATTTAATTAAATATATATTACATTACCACTTTTACTATCCTAGTTTGAGCTTCCATTATGTGTCACTTGGATAACGTTTTCAGCTTTCTAACTGGCCTTATTTCCATCTTTGCCCCTAAAGTCTATTCTCAACACCACAATTAGTGAGTCTTTTAATATTTACATCAGGTCATATCCCAAGTCTACTCAAATTCTGCATGAAGTAGCTTCCCACTGTACACGGAATAAAATAGAAAGTTTTTACCAAGTCCAGTGAGACCCAGCATAAGTTGGTTTCTAAGTACCACTTGAATTCATCTTTCTTTTCCTCATCAGGCTCATTTTGTTCTAGCTTTCCGGCCTCTTCGAGAGTCATTGAATGCTTCAAGCATTCTCAACTTAGGAGCTTGGGACTGACTTGCTCCCTTTCTCTGGTGTGCTCATTCTTGTATTTTCCATAAAGACGGCATCCATACCTCCTTAAGTCTTTGATCAAATCACCCCTTTTCAGTGAGACCTACCTTGAAAACTCTTTTGCATCCAATCTCCCCAAACTAACTACTCCCGTTGTATATTCTGATCCTCTTAACTCCGTATGTTTTTATTTTTCCATGACACTTATTATCTTTATCATACTGTATGAAAGAAACAACAGGAATTATAAAAAGACAGACTTGAAATATATTTTGAAAGTAAAAATGGAATATTTAAAATTTAAATTATTCATATTGAGATATTTGTTTATTCCAAAATTAACCCATTATTATTCCATTTTTTTTCATTCCCTTATTATATGCCTACACACTACTAGAACATAAGCTTCACAGGGCTGGCTCTTATTTATTTTTTCACTGATGTATCCCTCAATCAAGACTGACACATGAATATATTTTGAGTGAATGAAGGTTAGATAAAAGCTTTTTAAATTGTCATCAGAAGTAAAACCTGTATCTCTGGGGCTCCTTCCTCTTCTTTTTTCTAACTTGTATTTTAGATTCAGGTGTATATTTGTAGCTTTGCTACATGGGTAGATTGCATGTCATAAGTGTATGTTGTACAGATTATTTTGCCAACTGGGTAATAAGCATAGTACCTGATAGGTAGTTTTTCAATTCTCATCATCTCCCATCTTCCACCCTCAAGTAGGCCCCAAAGTCTATTATTCCCTTCTTTGTGTTCATGTTTACTCAATGTTTAACTCCCATTTGTAAGAGAAACATGCAGTACTTGGTTTTTCCATTCCTGCATTAGTTACCTCAGGATAGTAGCCTCCAGCTGCAAAGGACATGATTTCATTCATTTTTATGGCTGCTTAGAATTCCATGATGTATATGTATCACATTTTCATTATCTACTCTACCATTGATGGGCATTTAGGTTGATTCCTTGTCTTTGCTACTTTGAATAGTGCTGCAATGAACATATGCATGCGTGTGTCTGTATGATAAAATGATTTATATTTCTTTGGGTATATACCCAGTAATGTGATTACTGGGTCAAATGGCATTTTTGTTTTAAGTTCTTGGAGATATTTCCAAATTGCTTTTCACAGTGGCTAACTTACTTTACATTTTCACCAGTGGTTATAAGTGTTCTCTTTTTCTCTGCAACCTCAAAAGCATGTTATTTTTTGAGTTTCTAATAACAGCCATTATGACTGGGGTGAGATGGTATCTCATGATTTTGATGTGTAGATTTGCCTTTCTCTAATGATTAATGATACTGAGCATTTTTAATATGCTTGTTGGTTGTGTGTATGTCTTCTTTTAAGAAGTGTCTGTGCATTCTTTTGCCCATCTTTAAATAAGTTTTTTTTGTAAATTTGTTTAAGTTCCTTATAGAAGCTGGATATTGGATCTTTCTTTGATGCATAGTTTTGCAAATATTTTCTCCCATTTTGTGGGTGGTCTGTTTACTCTGTCGATATTTTCTTTTGCTGTGCAAAAACTCCTCAGTTTAATTAGGTACAAAATTTCAATTTTTATTGTTGTGGAAATTGCTTTTGGGGTCTTTGTCATGTCCCAGGTTTTCTTGCAGGGTTTTTATAGTTTTAGGTTTTACATTTGAATTTTTAATCCATCTTCGAGCTGATTTTTGTTTGTGGTAAAAGGATGGGACCAAATTCAATCCTTTGCATATGGCTAGCCAGTTATCCCTGCATCATTTATTAAACAGAGAATCCTTTTCCCATTGTTTCTACTTTATCAAGGAGCAGAGGGTTTCAGGTGTGCAACATTGTTGCTGCACTCTCTGTTCTGTATTATTGGTCTATGTGTCTGTTTTTATACCAATACAACATTGTTTTGGTTACTGTACCCTTGTATAGTTTGAAGCTGAATAGTATGATGCCTCCAGCTTTGTGCATTTTGCTTAGGATTGGTTTGGTTGTTTCATAAATTTTTTGATTCCATATGAATTTTGGAGTAGTTTTTTTTTCTAATTCTGTGAAAAATGTTGTTGGTAGTTTGATAGGAATAGCACTGACTCTGTAAATTGCCTTGGACAGCATGGCCATCTTAAGAATATTGATTCTTCTTATCCAAGGGAATGGAATGCTTTTCCATTTGTTTGTGTCATCTCTGATTTCTTTTAGCAGTGTTTTATAATTCTCATTGTAGAGCTCTTTCACCTGTCTGGTTAGCTGTCTTCTTAAGTATTCAGTTCTTTTGGTGGCTATTGTGAATGGGAGTGTGTTCTTAATTTGGCTGTAATCTAGGATGTTACTGGTGTATAGAAATGGTACTGATTTTTGTACATTGATTTTTGTATCCAGAAATGTTGCCAAAGATGTTTATCATATCTAGGAGCCTTTGGACAGAGATTGTAGTTTTTCTAGGTATAGAATCATATTGCTTGCTGATATGGTTTGGCTGTGTCCCCACCCAAATCTTATCTTGAATTCTTGCATGTTGTGGGAGGGACCTAATGGGAGATAATTGAATCATGGGGGCACGCCTTTCCTGTGCTTTTCTCATAATAATGAATAAGTCTCACAAGATCTGCTGGTTTTTAAGGGGGACATTCCCTACACAATCTCTCCCGCTTCTCTGTCACCATGTGAGATACACCATTCACTTTCTGCCATAATTGCGAGGCCTTCCCAGCCACATGGAACTGTAAGTCCATAAGCCTCTTTATTTTGTAAACTGCCCCGTCTCAGGTGTATCTTTATTAGCAGCATGAAAACAGGCTAACACAGTAAATTGGTACTGAGAGGGGGTCAGTGCCAAAAAGATAACCTAAAATGTGAATGTGACTTTGGAACTGGTTAACAGGCAGAGATTGGAACAGTTTGGATGGCTTAGAAGAAGACAGAAAAATGTGGGAAAGTGTGGAACTCCCTAGAGACTTGTTGAATAATTTTGACCAAAATGCTGATGATGATATGGACAATGAAATTCAGGCTGAGATGATCTCGAATGGAGATGAGGAGCTTGTTGGAAACTGGAGCAAAGGTGACTCGTTATGTTTTAGCAAAGAGACTGGAGGCATTTTTCTCATGCCCTAGAGATTTGTGGAACTTTGAACTTGAGAGAGGTAATTTACAGTATCCAGCAGAAGAACTTCTAAGCAGCAAACCATTCATTCAAGAGGTGACTTGGATGTTATTAAAGGCATTCAGTTTTATAAGGGAAATGGAGCATAAAAATTCAGAAAATTTACAGCCTGACAAAGCAATAGAAAAAAAATTTCCATTTTCTGAGGAGAATTCAAGTCAGCTGTGGAAAGTTGCATAAGTAATAATGAGCTGAATGTTAATCTGCAAGACAATGGGGAAAATGTCTCCAGGGCATGTCAGAGATCTTCACAGCAGCTCTTCCCATCACAGGCCTGCAGGCCTAGGAGGAAAAAATGATTTTGTAGGCTGACTGCCGGGTCCCTGTGCTATGTTCAGCTCTGAATCAAGTGGGTCTGATAGATATTTACAGAACTCTCAACACCAAAACAACAGAATATATAATTTTCTTGGTGCCATATGGCACTTAATCTAAAATTGATCACATAATTGGAAGCAAATAACTCCTCAGCAAATTCAAAAGAACTGAAATCATACAAACAGTCTTTCAGACCATAACACAATCAAATTAGAACACGAGATTAAGAACTCACTCAAAACCACATGGAAATTGGAGCAATCTGCTCCTCAGTGACTCCTGGGTATATAATGAAATTGAGGCAGAAATCAATGAGTTGTTTGAAACCAATGAGAACAAAGAGACAATGCTCCAGAATCTCTGGGATGCAGTTAAAACAGTGTTAAGAGGGAAATTTATAGCACTAAATGCCCCCATCAAAAAGCTAGAAAGATCTCAAATTGACACCTTAATATAACAACTAAAAGAACTAGAGAACCAAGAGCAAATAAACTACAAAACTAGCAGAAGACAAGAAATAACCAAGCTCAGAGTGGAACTGAAGGGGATAGAGACACACACACACAAAAACCCTTCACAAATTAATGAAACAGAACACTATATAGACTAATAGAGAAGAAAAGAAGAAGAATCAAACAGACACAATAAAAAATGATAAAGGGGGATGTCACCACTGATGCCGCAGAAATACAACCATCAGAAAATACTGTAAACAGCTATATACAAATAAACTAGAAAATCTAATAGAAATAGATAAATTCCTGGACACATACACCCTTCCCAAGATGGAATCAGAAAGAATTAGAATCCTTGAATAGACCAATAACAAGTTTGAAAATTAAGGCTGTAATAAATAGCCTACCAACCAAAAAAAAAAAAAAAATCCCAAGACCAGATAGATTTACAGCTGAATTCTCCCAGATGTACAAAGAGCAGCAGAGACGCTTACACACTTTCTTCTGAAACTATTTCAAATGATTGAAGAGGAGGGATTCCTCCTTAACTCATTCTATGAGCCTAGCATTATCCTGATACCAAAACCCTGGTAGAGATACAAGAATAAAAAAAGGAAACTTCAGGCCAATATCCCTGATGCATGTGGATGCAAAATTCTCAATAAAATACTGGCAAACCAAATCTAGCAGCACATAACAAAAACTTATCCATAATGAAAAAGTTGGTTTCATGCCCTGATTGCAAGGGTGGCTCAACATATGCAAGTCAATAAATGTAATTCATCACATAAGCAGATCTACAGACAAAAACCACAAAATTATCTCAAAAGATGCCAAAAAGGCCTTAGATAAAATTCAACATTTCTTTGTGTTAAAAACTCTCAATAAACTAGGTATTGAAGGACCATACCTCAAAATAATAAGAGCCATTTCTGACAAACCCACAGCCAGTGTCATACTGAATGGGAAAAACCTAAAAGCATTCCCCTTAAAAACTGGCACAAGACAAGGATGCTGTCTCTCACGACTCCTATTCAATGTAGTATTGGAATTTCTGGCCAGGACAACCAGGCAAGAGAAGGAACTAAAGCACATTCAAATAGAAAGAGAGGAAGTCAAATTGTTTGCAGATAGCATAATCCTATATCTAGAAAACCCCATCTTCTCAGCCTATAAGCTTCTTAAGCTGATAAGCAACTTCAGCAAAGTCTCAGGATACAAAATTAATGTGCAAAGGTCAAAAGCATTTACATACAGCAACAATAGTCAAATAGAGATCCAAATCAAGAATGAACTCTTACTTACAATGCTACAAAGAGAATGATATACCTAGGAATACAGTTAACAAGGGAAGTGAAGGACCTTTTCAGGAAGAACTACAAATCACTGCTCAAGGAAATCAGAGATGACAGAGGCAGATGGAAAAAAAATTCTATGCTCATGGATAGGAATAATAAATATTGTGAAAATGGCCATATTGCTTAAAGTAGTTGATAGGTTCAATCCTATTTCCATTAAACTACCATTGACATTCTTCACAGAATTAGAAGAAACTATTTAAAAGTTTATATGGAACCAAAAAAGGCCTTGTATAGCCAAGACAATCCTAAGCAGAAAGAACAAAGCTGGAGGCATCAAACTATACTACAAGGCTACAGTAAACAAAACAGCACGTTATGGGTACAAAAAACAGACACATCAACCTGAGTAGAGGACTCAGAAATACAATCA
The DNA here is from genome assembly GCA_036589455.1 of Ateles fusciceps. Classification (NCBI taxonomy): domain Eukaryota; kingdom Metazoa; phylum Chordata; class Mammalia; order Primates; family Atelidae; genus Ateles; species Ateles fusciceps. The sequence continues at coordinate 7,350,251 of JAZHEH010001606.1, read as the reverse complement.
CACATCTATAACTATCTGATCTTTGACAGACCTGACAAAAACAAGCAATGAGGAAAGGATTCCGTATTTAATAAATGGTGCTGGGATAACTGACTAGCCATATACAGAAGGTTGAAAACAGGATCCCTTCCTTACACCTTATGTAAAAATTAACTCAAGATAGATTAATGACTTAAATGTAAAACCCCAAACTATAAAAACCCTAGAGGAAAAATCTAGGCAATATCATTTAGGACAAAGGCATAGACAAAGGTTTCACAATGAAATCACCAAAAGCAATTGCAACCAAAGAAAAAATTGACAAATGGGGTCTAATTAAACTTATAAGCTTCTGTACAGCAAAAAGAAAAAAGAAAAAAAAGCTATAATCAGCAAACAGGAGTTTACAGAGTGGAAGAAAATCTTTGCCACTTATTCAACTGACAGAGGTCTAATATCCTGAAATTACAAGGAACTTAAGTCCATGTACAAGTAAAAAACCAAACCACCCCATAAAAAGTGGGCAAACGATATGATCAGACACTTCTCAGAAGAAGACATTCATGCAGCCAAAAAACATACGAGAAAAGGCTGAGCCTGGGTGCAGTGGCTCACACCTGTAATCCCAGGAATTTGGGATACTGAGCTGCGCAGAACACAGGTCAGGAGTTGGAGACCAGCCTAGCCAATATAATGAAACCGCATCTTTGTGGAAAATACATAAACTAGCCAGGTGTGGTAGCACGTGCCTGTAGCCCCAGTTACTTGGGAGGCTGAGGCAGGAGAATCACTTGAACCCAGGCGATGGAGGTTGCAGTGAGCTGAGATTGCCCCATTGTACTGCAGCCTGGTGACAGAGTGAGATTCCATCTTAAAAAAAAAAAAAAACAAGAAAGAAAGAAAAAAAATCTGAAACATCACTGATCATTAGAGAAATGAAAATCAAAACAAGAATGAGATACTATCCATGCCAGTCTGAATGGCAATTAAAAAGTCAAGACACAACAGATTTTGGTGAGGTTGCACAGAAATAGGAATGCTTTTACACCATTAGTGGGAATATAAATCAGCTCAACCATCGTGAAATACAGTGTGGCAATCCCTCAAAGATCTGGCATTTGATCCAGCAATCCCATTACTGGGTATATACTCAAATGCATATAAATCATTGTGTTACAAAGATACACACATGGGCATGTTCATTGCAGCACTATTCCCAATAGCAAAGACATGGAATTAGCACAAATGCCCATAAATGATAAACTGGGTAAAGAAAATGTAGCACTTTTTCATCACGGAATACTATGCAGCCATAAAAAGGAATTAGATCATATCATTTGAAGAGACATGGATGGTGTTGGAAGTCATTATCCTCAGAAAATTAACACAGAAACAGAAACCAAACACCACATGCTCTCACTTATAAGTGGGAATTGATTGATGAGAACATATGGGCACAAGGAAGGAAACAACATACACTAGGGCCTGTTGGGTGATGGTGTTGGGGAAGGGAGAGCATTAGGAAAAATAGCTAATGCATGCTGGGCTTAATGCCTAGGTGATGGGTTGATAGGTACAGCAAACCACCATGGTGCACATTTACCTATTTAACAAACCTCCATATCCTGCACATGTACCCTGGAACTTAAAATAAAAATTAATTAGATTGTTAATTAGAAATCATTTTAACTTTCTGATGTGGGCATTTAACACTTTCAACTTTCCTCTTAAAATTGTTTTAACTGTGTCCCAGAGATTCTGGTATATTCTATGTTTCTTTTCATGAATTTCAAAGAACTTTTTCATTTCTGCCTTAATTTTATTATTTACCCAAAAGTCATTCAGGAACAGGTTGTTGAATTTCCATGTAATTTCATGGTTTTGACGGATCTTCTTTGTATTGATTTCTATTTTGATTGACCTGTAGTCGCAGAGTGTTGTTGATTTCAGGATTTTGAATTAGTTGAGAATTGCTTTATGGTAGAGCATGGGGTCAATTTTAGAGCATATGCCATGTGCAGATGAGAAGAGTGCATATTTTGTTGTTCAGTGGAGTGTTCTGCAGATTTCTGTTAGGTCTATTTGGATAAGTGTCAAGTTTAGGTCCCATGTGTCTTTGTTAGTTTTCTGCCTAGACAGTCTGTCTAACACTGTCAGCAGGGTGTTAAAGTCTCCCAGTATTATTGTATGTTTATCTAAATCTCTTCGTAGGTCTCTCAGAACTAGTTTTATGAATCTGGGTGCCCTTCTTTGGTTTTGGGTTTTTCTTTTTTGGACCATTGTTGGTTTCAAGTTTTTTTTTTTCTTGAAATAAGAATAGCAACTCCTGTTCTTATTTGTTTTTTGTTTGCTTGATATATTTTATTTTTCCATCCCTTTAACTTGGAGTCCTTGCATGTGAGATGGTCATCTTGAAGACAGCGTACAGTTGGGTCTTGCTGCTTCATGCAGCTTGCCATTCTGTGTTTTTTAAATGGGGAATTTAGCCCATTTATGTTCAAGGTTAATACTGATACGTGCAGTTTTGATCTGTCATTATGTTGCTAACTAGCTGTTATGTAGACTTGATTATGTACTTGCTTTATAGTGTCAATAGTTTACATAGTTAAGTGTGTTTTTGTAGTGGTCATTAATAGTCTTGAGAACCTCTTATAAGGCAGATATGGTGGTAATAAATTTCCTTAGCATTTGCTCGTATGGACAGAATTTTACTCCTTCTTTGATTATGATGCTTAGTTTGGCTGGATATAAAATTATTGGTTGAAATTTCTTTTCTTTAAAGATGCTGAATATAAGTCCCCAATCTATTCTGGCTTGTAGGATTCCTGCTGAAAGTTCTGCTGCTGGCTTTATTGGATTCCGTTTGTGTGTGACCTGCCCCTTCCCTTTAGTTGCTTTTAATATATATTTTTTCATGTTGACCTTGGAGAATCTGATGATTATGTGTCTTGTGGATGTCCATCTTGTATAGTATCTTACAGAGGTTCTGTACATTTCCTAAATTTGAATGCTATTTTTTTCCTTTCTTTTTTTTATTATACTTTAGGTTCTGGGGTACATGTGCGGATCATGCAGGATTGTTGCATAGGTATATACATGGTGAGGTGGTTTGCTGCATCCATCCCCTGTCACCTATATCTGGCATTTACACTCAGTGTTATCCCTCTCCAACCTCCCCACTCCCTGCTGTCCGCCCCCCAGCTGCCCCCCAACAGCCCCCAGTGTGTGATCCTGCCCTCCCTGTGTCCATGTATTCTCATCGTTCAACACCTGCCTATGAGTGAGAACATGCGGTGTTTGATTTTCCGTTCTTGTGTCAGTTTGCTGAGAATGATAGTTTCCAGATTCATCCGTGCCCCCACAAAGAACATGAACACATTTTCTTTTATGGCTGCATAGTATTCCATGGTGTATATGTGCCACATTTTCCTTGTCCAGTCTATCATCGATGGGCATTTGGGTTGGTTCCAGGTCTTTGCTATTGTAAACAGTGCCACTATGAACATACGTGGGCATGTGTCTTTATAATAGAATGATTTATAATCCTTTGGGTATATACCCAGTATCGGGATTGCTGGGTCAAATGGAATTTCTATTTCTAGATCCTTGAGGAATCTCCATAGTCTCTTCCACAATGGTTAGACTAATTTATACTCCAACCAACAGGGTAAAAGTGTTTCTATTTCTCCACATCCTCTTCAGCATCTGTCTCCAGATTTTTTAGTGATTGCCATTCTAACTGGCATGAGAGGGTATCTCAATGTGGTTTTGATTTGCATTTCTCTAATGACCAGTGATGATGAGCATTTTTTCTATGTTTGTTGGCCTCATATATGTCTTCTTTTGAATTTGAATGTTGACTTATCTAGCAAGGTTGGGGAAATTTTCATGGACAGTATCCTTAAATATGTCTTCCAGCTGGCTTGCTTTCTCTTCCTCTATTTCAGAGACGTCAATAAGTTGTAGATTTGTTCTGCTTACATATCCTATATTTCTCAGAGGTTTTGTTCAATCTTTTTTATTCTTTTTTTCTTTTTTGTCTGACTGAGTTGATTCAAAGAACCAATCTTCAAGCTCCAAGATCTCTCCTCAGCTTGGTCTGTCCTGCTGTTAATACTTGTAATTGTATGAAAAAGTTCTAGTAGTGAGTTTTTCAGCTCTATCAGATCAGTTTGGTTCTTTCTTAAAATGGTTATTTTGTTTTTTCAGCTCTTCTATTATTTTACTGAATTCCTTAGATTCCTTGAATTGGGTTTTCGAATTTCTCCTGAATTCCAATAATTTTTGTTGCCATCCATGTTCTGAGTTATTTGTCTGTCATTGCAGCCATTTCTGTCTAAGAGCCATTGCTGGGGAGCTAGTGCAGTCATTTGAAGGTAAGAAAACACTCTTGCTTTTTGAGTTGCCTGCGTTCTTGCACTGGTTCTTCTCATCTGTGTCAGCTGATGTTCTCTTAATTGTAGAAGTTGCTGTTCTTTGTATGGAGCTTTTTGCTTATACATTATTTGATGTCCTTGAGGGTTTGACTGTGGTAGAAGTTTGGGTTCAGTTGACTTGCTTTATTTCTAGATGATTTCAGGGGTTCAAAACTCAGCTCAGCACTCGCTGAGTGGCATACTCTAACCAGGCCCACAGCTTTGTTCTCTGGCCGCTCACAGTTGAACATCTGGTGTGCTGAAGAAGCTGAGATGTTCCCAGATCCTGGAAACAATACTTTGATGGGGGAGGGGGCTGTGCCAGCAACAACACTCTAATAGGGGATGCCAACAAATTCACTTTGTCAGTGTAGTGGCAGTGTTGTCTGTGCTCATGTATGCATGCCAGTGGTGGCAGGGTCTGTACATGTGCATAGCCCAAGAGTTCCATGTGCACACATGTGCTGGTGGCAGCAGTATGGTGAGTTCCGCACGTAGGCATGAGCAAAACAATGGGGGGAGTCTGCGGGTGAGTGTGTGCACTCACAAAGTGGTGGGGAAAAGGCTGAGGGAAGGTGCACGCTGGCGAGGGACCATCTGCAGCTCTCTGATGGTTAGTAAGAGTCCGCCAGCAAAGGAATTATGGTGTTGGCTGTTGCGTGGTGACTTGGTTGTGTATCTGAAGCTGTGGCCAGGCAGGAATCTTGGGAGACATCAGCAGATAGAGGGGATGCCCAGATCAGACTCGTACCAACTCACAGGCAAGATAGCTCTGTCTGTCCAGGCACAACTGCCAACAAAAGCCAAAGCCACCTAGAGGAGTGTCGTGAGCCTTAGAGGTTGGGCATCCCTGGCTATACCCCACTGCAGCTGTTCTCCTGCTAAACTCTCTGGGTTTCACACAGGCTGGAGTCTTGTCCCTTCCAGCTCTCCAAGCAGCTCTCCCTGATAGCTCAAACGTCCATGGTTGTCATGGGGCCGTTGGCAGCTAGAATTCTTGAGGTCTGTGGTGGAGAGGTTTGAGGTCTCAATGCTTATTTAATTTGCTCCTTCCCTAGAAGGCACTTAGGGCCAGGAAGGAGTCCCTGGTGCTCTGCAACCCCATGAGGGGTTCCCAACTCTCTCCTCCTTCAGCCCAGCATCTGTTTTCTCTTTCCATCCACTCTCAATGCAGTCCTTCCAAAGATCTGCTTGGAATGTGCCAGTCTTCTTGATGGTCTGGTCTTTTGGTGAGATCAGCTCTTCCTGGCCATCCTGGCTCTTCTCCAGATAAAGGCTTTGATGGGTGAAAAATGTGTTTGTTTCCCCTAAATCTAAAGAGCAGTGCTGAATAGGCAAGAAAGCACACCTGGTTTAGAGTGCAATAAAACTAGGAGGATAGGGTTCATGTAGGAAACAAATGACAAGTGAATCTGCAAAAGATGAACTAGGCTTCCTATGCTGAGTCTTATATGTTATGATTCAGAATACCAGCTCGGGTTTCAATTCGTGCAGTTTGAATGGTTTTTCTGCCACTTTTTGGCTATGTAATTTGACAAGATATTACACTGTATTTCTTTTATATATATATGTGTATATATATATATTTTATTGCATTTTAGGTTTTGGGGTACATGTGAAGAACATGTAAGATTGTTGCATAGGTACACACATGGCACCGTGGTTTGCTGCTTTCCTCCCCATCACCTATATCTGGCTTTCTCTCCCCATGCTATCTCTCCCCAACTCCCCCACCCCCCGCTGTCCCTCCCCTTTTCCCCCCCCCCCCAACAGGCCCCAGTGTGTGATGTACACTGTATTTCTTGTTTGAAACATTAAACAAGTTAATATATCTAGTGTGACTTAAACTCTGCCAATTAAGTTGTATGTTTTAGCCATTATTATTATCTAAGTCACCAAATACGTAAAAGCTGTAATTTCTTTTGAAGTTGGGAGAAAAATAATCAAAACACTGATTTACAAACATTTATTTGTCAGAGTTTTGCAGGATGGATAGAAGCCAGGACAATGTGGAAGCAGAGATGTCAATTTGAAAGGGTTTGTAGTGGTTGAAGTAAGAGCTAATGTGGATAAAGTTTGAGCGTCGGTGGGACTGGTACCAGGCAGCAGATGTTGCTACAGGGCTAGGCAGAACTTGAATCTGGAGGGTGACAACAAAAATGCAGGCAAAGATGATGGAGGTTTCGTGCCTGGGTTAGAGAGGGAATGTGTTTTTAACAGAAAGAGATTAATCAGAGAGATGGTCTCTCTGGAATGATGCTGGGTTCATTTTGGAACAAGCTCATGCCTGAATTTGAATCAGTACATTTTATTTTAAAATGTTCCATTTCTCTCTTCATATGTATATAATTTCTTGCATTTTTTTCCTTTTACTAACTCCATCTGATTCTAAGCTTACTCTTTTGTTTCTACCTGCCTCTAATTAATTCTTTTCATACTAGAGTGAGGTACTTCTAAAATGTTGATCAGATCATGCCACTCTATTGTCTATCCCTCTTTCCCTGCTGCTTCTTTAACTTGAAATAAAATCTAAACTTTTTAATATGGCCTCTAACTACATGGTCTAGCCCAATGCCTCTCTGCCAGGTATACTGCCACTAACCTTAGAATCTGCGACTGACACATACTGTGCTCAAACAGTTCCATCCATATTGCTTCTAGGAAAAGGAAGGACTTTTTCTCAACTTTCAGGTCACAGAGCAAATTTAACTTCCTCTGAGAGACCTTTTCTGACTACGCTATGTCAAGTAGACTCTGAACTCCAGCTTTTACCATTATTTCCTGGGTAGCCAAGAGGAAATGGGAGAAAGAATAAAAATGTAAGGATTGCTATTTTCCCAGAGAAATGTCATTTATTCCGTAGTTACAAAATGAAGCGAAAATAAGGACACAGATCTAAGGACAGAGGAAGAAGATTTGGTGGTGGGAAGATCTCCTTTAGCCACCTCAGGGCAGTGGGGATTGTCCCATTGTCCCAACACAAATCCAAAAAGAGACTTCTTATATTTTTGGGAAAAGTGTTCGGAGACAACATTCTAGATTTGAACTGCCTGAAAACCCTAGATTCAACCTTTTTTCTTCACCTTGTTCCTAGAATATAGAGTAGGTACAGATAAAACTGTCCTATTAAAAGTCAGTAGACAACAAGGTTTTGGTATATAGAGGTAATACTAATTTAAAAAATGAAAAAGAAGTTAGGAGGGTAAATGTTTATAAAAAATTCCATATTTCACTTAAGAAACAAAAGTACTTTATGTAAACAATTTTCCTTAATAAATTAAGACAGAGATTCACTTTATTTCATTTTTATTTTTGTTGCTATTGATTTTTAAAATTTACATACAGGAAACTACATTTTTGGTAAACAGTTCTGAGTTTAACACATGTATTGATTCATTTACCCATCAGTATAATTAGTCTGTAACAGAGTTCCATCAGATTCTTTGTAGTCAAACCCTTAACCCTTGGAACCTGTGGATCTGCTTTTCATCCTATAGTTTTGCCTCATCTATAACATTATATAATTGGAATCATAAATTATATAATCTTTTGAGACTGTCTTCATGACTCGGCATAATGCCTTTAAGATTTGTCCGTAGTGTTGCATTTGTTAATAGTTCATTCTTTTTTATTGCTGAATATGTTTCCATTATATAGATGTACCTTAGTTTGTTTATTCACTCACCTTTTGAAGAACATTTAGGTTGTTTTTAGTTTTTGATATTAATAATTAGGAGTTTAGCTGCCAAGAACATTTATGCACAAGTTTTTGTGTGACTGTAAGTTTTGTTTTGTTTTTTTTCTGTTAGAAATTTGATTCCTGTGTCATTGGGTAAGTGATTTTATAAGAAAAAGAAAAACTTGATAAGAAAAAGACAAACTCTTTTGTGGCAGAGTTATTTTGCATTCTTATTAGCAAGTTATAAGATTTCCTGTTCCTCCATATCTTCTCCAGTATTTGGTATTGTCAGTTCTTTTATAATGGATAGTGATATAATGGTTAGAGCATATATTCATGTGCTTATTTGTTAACCATGCGATTTCTTAGATGAAGTAATTGTTCAAATCTTTCTCCTCATTTTTAAAGTGTTTTTTTTTTTTCAATTGATCATTGGGAGTTCATTATATACTCTAGAGATAAGTCATTTTCATTCTCTTGTCAGTGTCTTTTGCAATGCAAAAATTATGGAGTTGATTTGATCAGTTTACATTTGATCAGAAAACATTTAGTCTCCTGTTTTCTGCTCTATGTTTTGTAGTTTCACATTTTAAAATTAACTCTATGATCCATTTTGAATTAATCTTTGTATAAGATGTGAGGTTTAGATGGAAGATTGTTGTGGCTTTTTTTTTTTTTCTTGGTACAAGAATGCTTATTTTCCCCAATGTTTGTTGAAAATACAATCAGTATTCCATTTAATTGCTTTTGGCCATTTGTCAGAAATCAATTTGACTTCTTTGTTGGGGCCTGTTAATAGACTCTTTATTCTATTTATTGTATTAGGTTGGCGCAAAAGTAATCGTGGTTTTTGCCATTATTTTCAATGACAAAAACCACAGTTACTTTTGTATGAACCTACTATCTTTCAACCCAAGAGAATGATATGCCCTTTTATCTATTAAGGTGTTCTTAGATTTGAGTTATCATAAAGATTTGGCATAGCAATCATGACATATTTTATATTTATGCATACATATTTTAGCTTTTAAAATTTAGTTTTGGTGAATTGTAAAATTTCAGTTGTTCATTTCTTATAATAACATGTTTTTGTGTTGATCTTGTGTGTTGTGACTCTGCTAAACTGATTTATTAAGTTTAGGAAATTTTCTTTTAAATTATTTGCAATTTTCTGGGTAGATGATTATAAGATCTGAGAATATATATGTTTATTCTATCAATTTGTAAAAATAATTTAAAATTTATTGTTATTACTCTTATTATTTTGCTTTACTGAACTAGCTAGGATTTTTATGGTATTGAATAAAAATGGTATAAATGAACATCGGTCTTTTTGTCCCATTCTCATGTGAAAACATTCATGTTCATGAGCAATATTGGTCTGTAGTGTTCTTTTCTTTCATTTTTTTAAAAAAATTATTTTCTTTGATTGGTTTTTATATCAGAGTATGTCTCATAACATGAGTCTCACAGTATGGTCTCATAAAATGAGTTGGGAAATCTTCCTTTCTTGTCTATTTCCTGGAAGCAAGTATACATAATTAGTGTATTTCTTCTTTAAAACTGTTAAAAAAAATGTCCTAGTAAAAATATCTGGGTTTGGAGTATTTTTTCCCCTTGGATGCATTTAACTAGGAAATTAACATCTTTGACAAATGTAAGACTATTCATATTATTGATTTCCTCTTTGATGAGCCTTGGTAGTTTGTAGCTTTCAAAGACTTGGTTCATTTCATCTAAGATGTTAAAGTTATATAAGATTGATTACAATAACATGTTGTTTAATTTTCCACGTCTGTGGGCTTTGTAGTGCTAATATCTCTTTTGTTTCTGATATTGGTAATTTGAACCTTCTCTCTTTTTTCCTTTATATGACTAAAGGATTGCTGTTATTGATATTTCCCTCCCAAAATCTTTTGATTTCATTGATTTTTTTCTATTACTTCTCCATTTTAAATTTCATCAGGTTCTGATCTTTATCATTTCTTTCCTTCTACATGATTTTTTACTCTTTTTAAAATATTTTTTAAAATTGTTTCCTACATAATTTAATCAGTATCTTCCTTCTTTTTTAATATGAACATTTACTCCTCTAAGTTTTTCTGTGAGCACTGATTTAAGTTGCATCCCTAATATTTTGTTTTATTTTCATTTTTATTCAGTTAAAATATTTTCTAGTTTTCCTTGTAGTGTGCTCTTTAACTTATGAGTAATTTAGAAGTATGTGAATTTTCGAGAATTTTGGTATTCCCAGTTTTATTACTGATATCTAGTTTAATTTTTTTGTGCTCAAGAAATATATTTTTGTGAAATTTTAATTTTTAAAAATATATTGAGATGTTATGACCCAGGATATTTTGTCTGTTTAGTGAATCAATCTTTTCCTTCCTTCCTTCCTTCCTTCCTTCCTTCCTTCCTTCCTTCCTTCCTTCCTCCTTCCTTCCTTCCTTCCTTCCTTCCTTCCTTCCTCTCTGTTGTCTTCTTCTCTTCTCTTCTCTTTCTTTTCTTTTCTTTCTCTCTCTCCCTCCCTCCCTTCCTTGTTCTTTCTTCTCTGTCACCTAGGCTGGAGTACAGTGGTGCGATCTCAGCTCACTGCAGGCTCCTCCTCCCAGGTTCATGCAATTCTCCTGCCTCACTCTCACAGGTGGCTGGGACTACAGGCATGTGCCACTACACATGGCTAATTTTTACATTTTTAGGAGAGACAGGGTTTCACCATGTTGGCCAGGGTGGTCTCAAACTGTTGACCTCAGGTGATTAACCTGCCTCAGCCTCCCAAAGTGCTGAGATTACAGGCATGAGCCACCACGCCTGTCTGAGTGAATGTTTCTTGTGCTTTTGAAAATAATTTGTATTCTGCTATTACTGCTAGAGTATTGCTTAAATGTTCATTAGATAGAGTTGGTCACTGATGTTTTTCGATTCTTCTATATTCTTTTTATTTGTTGTATCGATTTTTGAGAGAAAAATGATGATACCTCTAATTATAGAATTTTCCATTTATCCTTTGAATTGTTTTAGTTATTGCTTCATGTATTTTGGAGCTCTGTTTTTAGGTATATAGATATATTAGGGATTTTTTTTTCTCATCCTTATTTTTCATCATTTTTATTCTAATGTTCCTGGTGTGAATTTCTTTGAGTTTATCTTATTTGATGTTTATTGAGTTTATTGAATCTATGCGTTTATGACTTTAGCCAAATTTGAGAAGTTTTAAGACATTATTTTTAAAATTTCTTTGTACTCTGTTCATGAATGTTAGACCTATTAATATTTTTCCACAAGTTCAGAAATCTGTTTTTTTTCCCCTTTTTTTCTGTTCATAGTGGTTAAATTTTATTGATCTATCTTCAATTTCACTGACTTTTGGTGTCATCTCCAGTCTTCTGTTGAGCTAACTGAGTGATATTTACTTTTGATTATCTAATATTTCAATTCTAAATGATTTTGGTTCTGTACTATATTATTTTATTTCTGTGATGGGACTTCCTACCTTTCTGTTCATTTCCACAGTAATTATCCTTTGTACTGGAACATGTTTATAATAGCTGCTTTTCAATTATTGACTATACTACTGATATCTGTGTCATCTCAGTGTTGGTATGTGCTGATTTTCTTTTCCTTTGAGAGACATTGACATTTTTTGATTTTTTTTGTATGTTGAATAATTTTCTACTGTATTCAATACCTTTTGAATTTTGTCATGTGACTCTAGGTCTTATTAAAAATACGGAGAATACATATATGTTTTTTGTTTTTACTTTAGGATGTAGTTGACCTGGTTAGGTTCAGGTTGGACATTTTTACCCTTCTTCTGTAAACTGTGGGTACAATGTTATTTTAGTTTTCCAAAATCTTTTCAGTGGTATTTGGATCTATTCTATATATGTAGTATTTGGTGGCTAGTCCTGGATCTTGGAAGTGCTTTATCTTATAGTTAAGTTTCCAAAAACCTTTGGTGTACTACTCAGGGTCAGATCCATCCTTTTGCAGCTCAAGGCTGAGCCCAGAAGCTGACATGTAAATTTAAAAGGTCAATTTCTTGAGGTTCTACTCTGCCCCAGATCACTAAAATATTCTGATTATCAGGTACTCCTTTTCCCGGACTTCTGACTGAAGAGTCAGGGCCTTAGTTTACCTACTTTGTCACATACCTCTTGAGGCTGTGTCTTTATCTGGGGCTATGAGGAGAAAAGCTAGGGGAAAAAAAAACAGTGGGGATTTGCTCTTGGGACTACAATTAAACTGGTCTAAGAGAATAATTTCCATCGTTTGTAGTTTTTGTCTCTACCCAGAAACCACTAGTGTTACTACCAGCACTAACTAGGGGCAGGGAGAGAAAGAAAAAAAACCCACAAAAATCTTGGTTTCTTCCCCTTTTTTGACTCAATTATTCTTTCTTGTTCTTGGACAATAAGTGTGGGCTTCTCTTGGAACTTTTGTTTTCACCTGGTCGTTATTTCCAGCTTTTGTATCACCTTTGATTTCAGGTTAGAAGACAATGGAGGAAAACAAAACAAATCCCTCTTTTCTAGTTTAGTGGTCCTTTGAATTCTTGTTTTCTTTCCTAATATATCAGGTACTATTCAGAATCTTAACGTAAGTGCTCTATGAATGGCATCCTGGGTTTTAATTGCATTTAAAGTCGGTGAAATGGTGAAGAGTACTTACTATAATTAAGAACACATTAATTATAGAAAGTAATAAAAACCATTATCAGGAGATATTAGTCTTTTTATAAATATGTTGAATCTGGCATTTTTAGGTAACTAAGGTTAAAAGGATTGATGAAAAGATTAAAGAACATTGAAGAACTTGAGTGTCATTGTACAGTAGGTATAGCTTGTATGCTAGTTTGAACTCTTGTTTTTGGTGGGAAGGAGCACCGTAGGGAAAATTGGAGTTTTTATGTGGGCAAGTGGGGGCAAGAACTTATGAAATCAGGTTTTCTTTTATTGAAGTAATTCCATCTTTATTCATTATCTGGGGAAATCTATGTAAAAGTTGATCAAAGAAAGGACATTTCTAATGTAATTTTGGAGACTGTCTTATTCTGTTATTAATAAATTATAGAGAGATGATAAAAGTAGACTTAGAATTTAGAAATGAATACAGAATTTTGGTTGCTGAATAAATGATTTATAATGCTGGAGAATGTCGTATGAGAAGGTAGAGTAAGAAATAGCAAATTGTTTTAATTCAAATTAGTAAAAGTCTTAAAGATATTTGGTTTATTATGTACCAAGAGAGTTGATATATATGTTAAAAAATATAGCACACAGTAAATAATCTACAGCTTTGTTAGTTTGGCCTTTATTTTTTAATCTAAGGCACAAGAGAGTATTCACAATCATGCTGAAAGGCTGAGACCAAGCACAACAAAGAGATTTTTTTCTCTTAATATTACCAAAATTAGAATGTAATCTATCAGTTATTAATTGTAAACAAAGTAAATTCTGTTTTGAATTATAATAATGTTTCTGTTCTTGGTAGTTTAATATTATTCCTAGGAGTTTATTTCTTACTTTTTTAGACTTTCAAATTTGGAATTTCTTTTTCTGTGAGTTTTATTGAACTTTTATTCCTGTCTGCTGAACTGATTGAATGCTGCATGGTTTTAAACAGTCTTCCTCTTTCCAAATAGTTATCTCTTCACCTATTTCTTGTGTTTTTTCAGTCCTGATTCTTACTGGAATCAAGCTTTTACTGCTTTCTCTTTTTTCCTTTGTCATTTTTGATAAACTGTCTTCTGTCTCTTTGGGATAAAATAAATTTGGGGATCATACCAACTTTCACAAATTTACCTCTGAATAAATAATGTGTTAACTCTTTAAGATTCTCAGATTTGTCAAATACTTAATGTAAAATAATCTAGCAACTGAATGGAATTCCTCACTTTCATTGAATATGTTATTACCCATTAGTTATGGGGTCTGATCATGTTTTTCTTACATCTATGCATTATATTCATACATCAGTAAAAACCAAGTTAGAAATTTGAATCATCATGAGATAGAGAGGTAGAATGGCATAATAATAAAAACAAAACAGGAATAAATTGACTTGGATGTCCAAATGCTTGCTTCCATCAGAATCAATAACCATTTATTAGAATTAATTTCTTTCTAATTGTTTGTGCTAACATATTAGTTTGGCATTGTCTTGCTCTTCCACAGACAGATTAGAAATGACCAACCATCACAATTTCAATAAACTTCAATTTCAGTGTTCTCTACACAGATGAATTGAAAACTGATCTAGAATGAGTCACCTCTCAGTTGTAGACAGATGTGGATATTTTTAGTGTGACTGATATTTCATTTAATGCAAAAATAATGCTAACATTGAATATACACACATATACAATGCTGCCTTTTCTTTTTCAGGTTGCCAACTTAACTGTAGAATTTTAGAGCCTTGAAGTAAATATTTAAAGTTGAACTATGACTCAACACAACTAGTTGTAAGTACAGATACACTGATTTTCCCCAAACCAAAAAGTACATAGAGCTTAGGAGCCCTTACTAAGACTAGGCTACCTTGGTTTTAATTCCAACTCTGCCAACAATTACTCTAATGTGTGACTTCAGTCAAGTAAATTGCTTAATTTTCCATGGCCTTATTTTTTAACATATTCAAAATGAGTTTGCATTAGATAATTTCTAAGGTTCTTTACAGCTCCAATATTCTATGATTCTGTAAAACATGCTATTAAATGAGAAAATGTTATGAATTTTTTTTTTATTGAGAAAAGTGTATACTTCAGTTTTCATTTTATACTTCAGTTTAAGCATTTACACTGTAAAGTTATTTTACACTCAGGAAAATATGTCTATTGGCCAACAGCTGGGACACAGTGATCCTGGAGCTAAACACAATGAAGGCATGGCAACAGCACTATTTTTTAAAATGAATTTGATGTGGATACAGTTTTGAAAACAATTTCAATATTCCAGGTGAAAGTAATACAAAGTCTGTAGGGAAGTAGCTATTGGCACAAGTGGAAAGGAATGGATGTGAAAAATTGTGAAGACACATTGAGTTTCTTAGTTTTCTAAGTCCCAAATATGTATAATTTCAATAAATTTGGTATTTAAGAAGAAACACATTCCTGATTTTGCATCAATAATACATCTTATGACATATTGAACAAAATCAGCATGCCATTTAAACTGTAGCAGTTTACTCTGAAGTCAAAGATAAGTGTTTCACAGTTTGACAGAATACATATACTCTGGAAGCAAAACATAACAGCATTTTAAGAGCATATGTCCCATTAATTTATGTATCACTTTTAAATACTTCCTTTTTATTTAATGTTTTTAACAACTATCTAGTATATATTTTACACAAATAAGGAAACTAAGATTAAGATAACTTAAGTAGCTTTGCAAAGTTGGTAAGTAGTAGAGCTATGACTCAAACCGGTAAGAATCTCATTCTATATCATATGTTCTTCCAATTCTCCATGCTCTCAACCATTCTGAGGAACATCCATTGATATTTCTAAAATTAATGCCAATGAATATGAAACATGAAAATATATCCTGCCCCATATTTCCAAACGGACAGTTTCTACCAGTATTTTGAAGCATCTTAAACTATGAATGCCTATACGAAAGAATTTAACCAGCTCTGAATATCTAAAGGCTGTGGAGGATCCAGGGAACACTTAAGATATATAGGAAGAGGTAATAAAAACTAAATATGAACAGATACAGGATATAAGCATTTTCAGTGAAGTAGTAGTCATTCATATGATGTAATTGCCTGTTTTGTTTATGTCATTAAAGACAGCACATATGTCTAGATTATTCAACTTGTTTTTCAGTTTAATACTATGGCAGGCAGAATAATGGCTGCACAAAGATAACCACATTCTAATGCCCAGAACCTGTGAATATTACCCTATAGGTGGAAAGGTACTTTGTAGATGTAAACAAGGTTTAATACCTTGAGTTAAGGATATTGTCCTGGAATAGCTGGGTGGGCCCAATCTAATCATGTGAACCCTCAAAAGCAGAGAATATATCCTAGCTCTGGTTAGAGGGGAGATGTGACTATCTCTGATATGTCAGAGAAATACAATGTGAGAGGAGAATTCAACCCACTATTTCTAGCTTTAAAGAGAGAAAAGGGGCCATGAACCAAGGAAGGTCTATAATATTTAAAATCTAGAAAAAGCAAGAAAATTGATTGTCCTCTAGAGTATCTAGGAAAAAAAAAAAAAATGGAGCCTTGCCAATACTTTGATCTTAATCCAGTGAGACCTGTATCTGACTTTGGATATCTAGAATAGTAAGATAATGAATTGTGTTGGTTAAAGCTGCTAAACTTTTGGTAATTTGTTATAGCAGCAATTGAATACTAATATGTATTCCTCATGTATTTAGGCTCCTAATGTTAGTTTCAGCAAATATTTTTATCAAATAAATAGGTGGCACGGTGTGTTGGAAATAGTTTTTGCCTCCCCCAATTTACTAAACCTAGGACTTAGAAAACTGACATGGTTTGAAAGCTGAACTTGGGAACAGTAATATAATATTCTCACCATCTAATTTTACTGAGGACGATTTATCTTCATCTCCATAATAAATGATCATTTGCAATGCAGCATGATGGCTGATTCTAATTCTTCCTTTTCTACTTCCCATGGGTGTTTATCTTTGGTTACACTCCAACCACAGAGTTCTCTTACCAGCACCCTCTGCATCTCAACAGATTTTTTCCCCCTTGCAATGAAAGTATGATCATCGACCCTTCTTTTGAGCTAATCATGAGAAACAGACTGAACCAGAGACAGAAGGAGTAATCCAGGCTGTTTATCCCTATATTTTCTAACATAAATTCCACTGTATTTATTCTGATGTATAATACGTATTGGCTCAAAGAAAAGCATTCTCTAACATATAAGGATTATCAATCATTTTAATGCAACTTATAATTTGGAAAGCATGAACAAATTTTAAGGGGGAAAATTGATGGAGTAAAGCAGATTGAGAGGAAGACAATGCACGTTCATCAGAATGATTTGCAATCAGAAGTATTAGTCTATCAAGTCAAAACCGTTGAGTAAGTGTTAGAGCAAACATACGATGGGAGTAAGATAACCATGACAGTAATTTATTATAAAAATTAGAACATTTTAAGAGTTAAAGTGAGCACTGTTAATAATAATTTTGCTAGTATAGAAGGCAATTAGTTATACAGTTACATTAGTAATGTAAAGTTCCCACTTTATAAATAAGTATTATATAGCAATTTATTTATTTACAAAAATGGGACATCTGTGTCAAACTGCAATAGTTTAAATCTTTTTTGACAAAAACAACCAAACAAAAAATACTTGCCACATCCCTCCAAACTGATTTAAGTGTATCACTATTGAGGATAGGACTGAGGCTTCCAAAGATTGGTTCAGGAATCAGGAAGCTTGAGTTCTTCCTCCCCTGCTTTGTTATGTTTGGCTTCAGAGGTCCACATTAAAATTTCCTCCTATATAAAAGGAGGTATTTGCTCATATTTAAGCTCTCTTTGAGTACTGATATGTTTCTGTAGAAATCAATATCAGCAGATCTCTTATAATTCTTATACTTATTGCCTGAACTCTTGTTTTCTATAAGGGTAGTTCCCCTCCCTTGAGATATCTGGACATTTATTGGGATGATATTCATTGTTCTAATAATTTGAGGTGGCATTACTGGAGTGGGTGACATTGACTACTGTTTAGGAGGGCCAGATGCCTTTAATGCTTGAGTAGTAAATAATAAATTGTGTTCCTTTTCCTTACAACTCTGAATGTTTCATAGGACATCAATGTACAAGAAATAACCTGTTTATAATTTTTGAACTAAGAAACAAACTCCATTTTAATTTATAAATGCAAAATAACTTCACACAGTTTAAACATAAGTGAATTTTCCAGGAATGCTACTACTGCAAAAATTGTATTGAAAAAAACATTTCATTTCATTTTTTCTGGGGCTATTCATCATTTTCCAAATGCACATCACTCTCCACAACGCTGCTTATGATATGACAACACACCTGGGTCAGCCTGCACCTGTAGCCATTAATTTACAGTGATTCTGGACATATGTGTAGGTATTCTAATCTCGTGTAGTTTTGTGCAAACATTGATATTGAAAAACAACATTTTAAAATATATTACTTCGTTATATTTATATTGCTCTTTAAAGTTATGTGTGTAGGTAGGTTGCATTATCCATAAATTTCATTTTAATGGAGTAAGAGAGACTTAATATATCTTATACAAAAGGCCATTGAGTTAGATAAGATAGAGAACCACAGCCTTGGGGTACAGAAAAAGCTTGTAGCATTTCAATAGTGAGAGCAACTTTTGGATTCAGCCTACCATAGTGGATAAAGCATTGGACTAAGGCTTGAAGGCTTGAGTTTTAATTTCACTTCTGCCATGAGTCAGATTACTTCTGCAAATTGTAGTTTCCTCATATGTCAGGTTAAAAAGCCTGCCAAGTTACAGCAGTGGCAATATAATTTTTCTGTGTTTCTCTGTTCTCTTAAATCAAAATAAGTGGCTAGACAATACTGGAATAGGACAATAGGAAATGGATCATGAATTAGCATATGGAGAAATCCTCAAATAATTAGAACTGTGCTAAAATGGAACTGGTGTACATTTAAGGTATTGAAGCTGTGTCTGGTTATTTGCTGTGGCTGGAGGATTGGGAGGGGACTGAGTTCTATGAAAGGTACTCAACTTGAGGTCATCAATGGAGTCTAAATCAGGAACAAGGCAGTATATAGATGTTGCCATAGTTTTATATTGTCTCTGGTATCCATTCCAGATTAAAAACAAAGGAGATGATCTCATATTTTCTCCTGTTAAAAAATTATTATCTACCACTGTATGGAGAGTTAGCTATAATCTTAGAAATCTTGTTTTATAGACAGACTAGAAATAAATAACTCACAAAGTAGTATTTAACTCATATATCTCATGTAATTGTCAGGCCTAGTGTTTATCTCCAGGTATTCTCTAATTATCTCAAAGTGTCCTGATATTTAAATTTATTTTAAAATTATTTGCCAGATAACTCTTTAAGAAGAAAATCTATATATGGAAACTCATTAGGTATAGGATATTTTTCTAGTCTGAATTAAAAATCAGAACTCACTGATATGATCAAGAATTCAAAAGAGATGCTATTGCTTATGGAGTTTCATTCTTCAACCTTGCTCTTCAATTTTACCACTTTTTCTCCAAGATGGTCATTCTGGTCATTGTAGCTACTCCTGATCAGCTTAGCTCCCAATGCTGCCCACTCTGTATAGTTCCATGACACTGAGTCTCCAGGGCCATTGACTACTCTTTATTAATCATGTCCTAGTCATTCATATATATATATATATATATATATATATGTGTATATATATATATATATATATGTATATATATATATATATGTATGTATATGTATATATATGTATGTGTGTGTGTGTATATATATATATGCATGTATGACACTAAAAATGTAGATTACTTTCAGATCACAGAAGATTTTTAATTCTATCAAACAGTGTCTGTATTATTAATTGCTGTATCCTAGAGCAGGGCTTAAAATGTTTGCAATGAGTGGCAATGAATACGTAAGCAAGGGAGGGTCATTGAAGGTATTTTTAAAAGAACTACAGCTACTCAAGGATTTCTAGTGTGTGGGTGACAGCAAGGTTACATTAAGCATATTACTTGAATCATATTAGTTATTAGCCTGTTTGTGTGATAATAGCAGTTCAGTCCCCATTTCAGAGTGTTGTGTTCTTTCAAGTGATTTGGGGAATCCCTAGGACATGATACACATTTTGCCAAGTGAGTGTGAGCCACTGCTCACCCCTGAGCTGCTTCTCCTTCAACCTCTAATCCCTGTTTCTCAGTTTGGCTCATTGCACCTGATAGTTCCCTCACACAGAGAAAGTGACTGGGGCTAGAAGGAGGAGGAATTCTTCAGTCTCCCCTGGCAATTTAGTTTCTTTGGGTGTCTATCCCTTCTGTCAGACATTGCTGTGATATTGTAGTCCAGTTATGGATGTGACTGCATTATTCATCCAGGAGGCTCCTCATCCTTCCTGTAAGTCATGGTGTGAATGTGGCTTGAACAGTGCTGCTTAACATCACTCAGCAGATACATCCACATCTCAGATCGACCCTGAGCCAGGACCACCCTTGCACCCTTCCCCTGGTCCTACCATATGACCTGCCATGGTGAAGCATGGGAACAATGAGCTAAGGGTTAAAACAATTGAATTTTAGACTAGACTTTATGGCTAATTGTGTAACCTTAAATAAATATTATCTATGTGAACATAGTCTCTTCATCTGTGAACTATCAGAGGTCTGGGGTAGATTATCTGTAAGTGTCCTTCTATACCTAAGAAAGCATCATATCAGGAATAAACTCATTGACAAGCAGGAAATTTGTACCTCTTTCTCATTATCCTCACCCCAAAATAGTAGCTTGTTTTGTATATTTTAGGATCTTTCATAGTAGGGTGGCCAAAGCTCTCAACGGTGAGTCCGAGGCTTCAGTTTTAGTTCTAGTCCTTCTCACACTGAGTTTTCTAACTTCAAATAAGTCACTCAATCGCTTAATTTATTTACATATGAGAGAATGCTCTTGAAGATGCTTTACAATTGTATTATTTATATGCCAAGATAAGTAGATATCTCTTGGATATTTTTTCTTTTGTTTAGCCTCTTACTGAAGAATATCTCCAAAGGAGATTTGCTCAGGTATCAAATCTCCACTATTTATTGTCAGCATAAAATCTTATGCTGGGTGGGAGAAGAAAAAAATTTCAATTCTGAATGTGAGTTATGCTTGCTTAACAAGGCCTTACTTATCTTTTTTTTTTTTTTTTTTTGGGTTGTTTCCCTCATGTCTCTCTACGATGCACTCAGGGGTTTACATTAAGCTTATAATGCCCGGCATGATTGATTGTATTTCCAGTGGCTGAACACTTTGCTGGGAGCTGTGGTTATGTCTTGGAAAATCACACTAATCCAATTTGAAGACACTGATGTGCATTCTCAAGTAAGAGTGTGGCTGTGTGGCTCTTGGGGATTTCATCTAGGTCAGGCTTTATAAATTAAGTGATGGATTTTTTTCCTTAAGTCAGTAAATAAAATTCATCAGTGGCCTTACATTGCCTTCACACTTCTGCAGTTTAGCCAACCTATGAGTCAAGTAGCATTTTATCCACGTTAAAGCTAATGTTTTGTGGTAGTTGGCAATCTATTTATTAAAGGCAGAAGACGGAAATGCAGGGTAATTTGAGAACAACTTCTGAGATCACTGAAAAGCAAGAGAAAATTGATCATAAAATGCATTTCTCAGAAATCGTTGAAGATCATATGTTTACTATCTTTCTTTATAAGAAGCAACACAGAGTTTTTTGAAGGTCTCAGATCAAAGGCAGTTTCAAAATAGCAAAACAATACTACCATTTTTATTTTA
Source organism: Ateles fusciceps (assembly GCA_036589455.1). NCBI lineage: Eukaryota > Metazoa > Chordata > Mammalia > Primates > Atelidae > Ateles > Ateles fusciceps. Next base: position 7,328,682 of record JAZHEH010001606.1, on the reverse strand, counting down.
CTTCACTTATTTATCTACTTATTAAAAATGTTTTCCTAACGCTTAATATGAGCTAGGCACAGGCACTACACAGCATAGGAGAAAGCACACAGAAGCAGACACACCTTTAAAATCTCAGGGTCATTTTTGTTTTCTTTTTAAGGCAATAAGGGTTGGAGAAAACAAAGCAACAGGTATTACGATCAATCTGTAAGACGGGTAACAATATTAGGGTAAGAAGTTGTTATCTTTATGTATGTTTCCTACACAGTATTACTGGGAAGATTGTAAGAACTATGAAAATTAAAATGCATGGTGCCTGGTTTATAACACATGCTTATATATGTTAGTCTCTTTTCACTAGTGGGAGGTGACACTAAAAATGTAGATTCCTTTCAGATCACAGAGGATTTTTAATGCTATCAAATAGTGTCTGTATTATTAATTGCTGTGTGCTAGAACAGGGCTTAATTTGTTTGTGATGAGTGACAGTGAATACGTGAGCAAGGGTATTTTTAACAGTCTGCCGAAGGTGCTGTAGAAAGAAATTTTGCATTAGAAGTGTTACTGGTCTAGGTGATCTTTATGGAAAGAAACGATTGCAAAGCTAGAGAATTTGGACAGACACCACCAAGATGTGAAGTGTGATTTATCAAGGAATAGGAAAGCAAAAACTCAGCAGGACACCCAACCTCTCATTATCCTATGGAGAGATGTGTTTGACTGAAGCACAAATAGATACCAAGTGGAAAGTGCCAGGGAAGGCGGACCCTGTTACATCCTGAGTCATGCTCCTATGAAGAGTCTGGGGGAGGACCGAAGAGCATTTGGCCTACACTGTAATAAAAGGAGCTTTCTGCTCAGAAAAAAAAAGCCAGCTTTGAGTTTTGAGAACTCACTTAACAGTTGCCTAGGTTAGATTCTACAGAGCTAGAGTGCTTCTAGAGAACCTAAGGGAGAGGGAAAACTGTAGGGGTGATCCAGCAAATAGAGGGATTGTCTCCTCAAGGTCATAATTTCTTCTTTGAAATTGTTACAGATTCCTTAGTAAGTTTGTAATGAGTGTGTAAAAAACATTAACTACTGTGAGAAGCTACTATTTATAGGAAATTTCTTGATGTAGTCTGAGTTTTAACAAAAGAAATAGGAAGAAGTTCTTAGGAAGTCTCTTTGTGAGGAAAGGAGAAGGCAAAGTGGGTGTTAAAAGAAATCTAAGAAAAGATGACTATACTAAAGGGTCATATTTTTTAAAAAAGTTTATGTCCATCGTTAAGATAGAAATTCAGAACAGACAGATGTTGGATGGATGAATAGACATTAAAGACGGATTCACTTAGGTCTGAGTGCTTACAAATGTGAGGGATATATAGATAGCAGTAATCTGGAGGACAGAGGAAGAGGATTATATATAAGCTTTCTGATTCTGCCTCTTAGGTTGACCTTCTTAAATTAGACTATTTTCTCATTAGCTGCTGCACTAATTTGGGAGAAAACATATAAAACATGGGTTGGATACTAGTGGATTCACTCTGCAGGTTGAATTGGTCTTAAATTTTGGGAGCTACTCTGCCAGTGAAAACCCAAGGATATTAGTCATATTTCTACATTTTGACATAATAGATTCAGGATAATCTTGGACATAATTTGTTTTTCTTGGCTAGCTAAAGCTAAGCAAAACCCAAATTTCTACTGTCAGACGCATTTTCTCTTAATTATAAGTGCTTTTATGGAAAGTTAATTTGTGTGGGTTTAATTTATTTACATATATTTACATTTGACTCATTAAAATGTTCTTTCCAAGAGTTGTTTGCAACTGTTTGAGCATTTTAAGTCTTGTTGAAAAATGAAAATATGTCTTTGCCAATTGAGAATAAATTTAGAAGCCCCAAAGTTTGGGTTGTAGCTTACTACCTTCTACTATGGAAAAATCTTTATGCTGAATAGTACACAGCCGCCAAATAAAAATAGCATTCCAAAGTAAGCAATAAATCCCTTCTCTCATAGCTGCACCCACATGAAACCTTCAGGAAATTGATACATTCAAGGTGTAAACACCACCACCACACAACAACTTGCAAAAAATAATGCAAAATGGGCATTGCATTTCATTTATATTTGTGAAAGTTCAGTTGCTCAACAAGCGTTGATTAAATACCTGCTTTGTACAAGACATAGTAGTTGCTCTAAAGCAACCAGCATTTTATAAATCATTATCTTTGCTCTCAACTTATCAACTGAAAACCTGTTAGACTCTGATACAAATCTATCCCCCTAACAGGCCTGTGTTATTTTTATAATTCCTCTCATGAGCTAATAGTAGTTGTCAATTGTTCCACCACTACTTATCACTAGGCACACAACTAAATGGTATTAAATACATCTATATTATATGACGTTATATGTATCATTTTATTCAAAGTTAAACGGTCACTATTTATGATAGATTTTGTTATACCTATTTAACAGACCTAAGAAGGAGACTTCGAAAAATTCATTGACTTTACCAAGGTCTGTTTCACTTGAAGGCTTAACTTCTCATTATTATCTTCTTTCTTTTTCTTTTTTAAAAATTTTATTATTATTATTATTATTGAGACAGAGTCTCACTCTGTCGCCCAGGCTGGAGTGCAGTGGCGTGATCTTGGCTCACTGCAACCTCCACCTCTGGGTTCAAGCAATTCTCCTGTCTCAGCCTCCTGAGTAGCTAGTGTTTGAATGAATTAGTGTCTCTTTAGGAGTGAGGCCTAGATGTTAGAGAATTATAAACAACAGTTTTTAATATCTAATCTAGAAAACCTGTTTTCTTATAAGAAGAAAAAAATGATAGGACAGATCCAGTGAAGAATACAAAAAGAATTCCTCAGTTACAGAACAGAGGCTACAGGTTCATGAAATCAGGCATTTAGAGGAAAAGATAAAGTTTAATTTCTTTGTTTGGAATATCTTGACAGACATTCTTATGTTACTGGGTGATTTTAGCCTATATCCAAAAAGATTTTAGCTGACTGAATTAAATTAATCCTTTTGATTCTGGCCACTTGATAATGGTTAAGTAAGAAATCCAAATAATTAAAAAAGCTCTTTTTTTTTTTTTAACCTAAACTGGCAGATAAACCACCTCATTGGCTCAATGAAAAGTGAGTATTATGATCTGGGAAAAACAAAATCAATCCTGATAAATTCATTATCTACATTTTTGACTGAAACTAGATTGAGCAGAAAAACTGATTGTTTTCACCCACACTCTTGACTTTTGAATCAAGGATGATTTAGGCTTTAGGAGTTAGATCTCCAAACACAGAATTTGAAATGGGCCCTAGGGAATGAGAAGAAGCTGTCACTTTCCACTAGCATAAAAGAAATAGTGTTAGGCGACATCGTTCTTAAGAGACTCAAATAGTTTTAGCTGCCCAGAGGGTTTCTGTTCTTTGTAGTTTCATCTATTTATTTCTCAGTGATGATATTTATTGAAATAAATTCATGATCCTAAGTGAAAAGAATATCTGCAGTCTGTGGTTATGTTGATCTTTCTTTGTTTTCACTAGAGTTTTTCATTATGTTTTAAATCTTAATATGTAATTTTATAGAAGAAAAACAGATTACATGTCACTCTAAGCCTATGACTATTCTAAATGGAATTACTCTAACATTGTTGAGTTACTGGAAAGAAAGTGTTTTTAATAATAAAACAATCAGATAGCTGTCTGGTTAACATTTATCAGTGGTGCTGAGTCATTTTATCACTTGATCATTTTATTTTGTTTTTTAAAGGAATGGTCAATTAAAAAGGACAAATTTTAGTAAAAGTAAAAATAAAGGTATCTCTTAAAAAATTAAGCCTTTAATTAACTTTGACTTAGCAATCTTATCTATAAGCAGTAAGAAAATATAAATAAAACATAATTTTTTCATTATAGAAGAACAAATTGCTTACTGCAACAAATACAGATATGGAAATGTTCCTTCACATAACAGTCAGAATAGGCATATTCATGTTGTGGTAACAAACAGCCTTCAATTTTAGTGGCTTCAATAACATGGATTAACTTTTTGTTCACCTTGGCTTTCTACTATGGGTAAGTGGGAAACTCTGTAATTGTAACCACTCAGGGATCTAGACTGGTGAATTTTCAAGTAGGTAGAGTAATGACCTACTTGAAAATTGCTGGTCCCCAGGCCAGAAAGAAAAAAGATAGTCTTGCACTGGTAATTAAATTTTTGCCCTATAGTGATATGCATTGTTTCCATTCACAAGTCATTTGTGAAAACTCAACATCCTTCTCTCCCTCCCCCATACATTACTAAAGAAACTAGAGGAGAAATCATGCAAATGATCTTGAAGAGACAGAAGTTTGTAGATGTTGAAAAATGTGGACATTGAACTGATGACTAACACAAACCTAATGTACAATTTACCTAATATACAACTGAGAAATGATAATAAGTAATTGAGAAAGGGAAAGATTGCGAGGCACATAGAGATTTTACTTTTCTACTGAATAAACACCCAACTGATTAAAAATTTTAAGATCTCTTATCCTGGGGGATGAAGGAGGCTGCTTACTTTGGTCCTCAATCAATCCCAAGTTCAATATTCTTTATAGATCTCGGCTCCATGTTCTTGTGGTTTCCTTTTTCTCTGTTTTTTTCCTTGACCATATTCACAAAAGCAGTTAAGAATAAACTTTTGTTGGTTACTGAGCAGTGTTCTCAGCCTGATTCCTGCCAGCAGAAGTGTACAAGCCCATAAAGAATAACATTCTGTTATTTGCAACAACATGAATGGAACCAGAGGTCATTATGGTAAGCGAAAAAAGCCAGGCACAGAAAGTCATTTCAGATTTTAAGCAGTTGCAGTCTCTTGTAGTCCAAACTGATGGTCCTTTTTACCAGAATAACATATTCAGAAATGTATTTAGCTGTTTCTTTACTTGATTCCAGTCAGAAATATGTACCAGTAGTCAAATCCACGGTCCTCTTTGTGGTATGTCTTTACTTATCTTCTCAACTTTATTGCAGGTGTCTTGATCCCATGAGACTTTGGCGGGAGCAACACATTTCCAGGGCCCATTTTGTAGAACTTCTAGGATTTCCCCAATACTAGCTTACTTTATTCAACCTGTTATTCACTCAGAGAGTTTAAAAGTTTTTAATCATTTTTACTTTACTTTACTTTATTTTATGTTATTTTATTTTATTGTAAGAAGTAGTCTCACTCTGTCACCCAGGCTGGAGTACAGTGGTACGATCTCGGCTCACTGCAACCTCCACCTCCCATGTTCAAGTGATTTTCCTGCCTCAGCCTCCCAAGCAGCTGGAATTACAGGCACCCGCCACCATGCCCAGGTAATTTTTGTGTTTTAAAGTAGAAACGGAGATTCGTCATGTTGGCCAGGCTGGTCTCAAACTCTTGACCTCAGGTGATCTGCCCTCCTCAGCCTCCCAAAGTGCTGACTTTTTAAAAAATGACTGTGATGATGAGGCTCTTGGTTTAATCCTTGACACAGTGAGATTTGATTGGCTTTTGTCATTCAACACATTTCATACATTTTTATTTGCTCTTTAAAAGATTTCTTTTACAGTTGTTCTTTTTTACTTTTCTTTTACAGTTGTTCTTTTCAGAGCTGCAAATCCTCAAGTTTTGGAACTTTCTTTTTCCTTTTCTTTCCTGTTTGCAAACTGGTCAATTTTTAAAAAATTGTTCTTATAATACTTTGCCCAATGCTGCCAATGGCAGTCACCACATACTAATATTCCATTTTTCCTATAAAGCTAAAAGTTCACTGGGTTTATTTTCTGCTTTTCAAGTCACCACAGGTGATACTTTTTCCAAATGCTGTACTTTTGTATGGTATAAACTACCATGTACTGTTCTTCAATACCACCCTTTCCGTTTCACATACCAACCAGTAAAAACCAATGCCGTACATTTTAGGTTTTGTTAGAGTGGTGCTGTATTTCTAGGGAACATTATTTTATCATTAAGGAAGACAAGGTTGTTCTGCTGCAAGAATTAAATTCCAAATTTTAATGCTTTAAACAACAAAGAATTCTCTCACTCATATTACATACTCATCATGAGTCATATGGGGATCTCGGGGGTGTTTTCTCATTAGGTGAAGGAGTCCATCTCAAACATTGTTTATCTCTGTGTTAACTGAGGGGTATAAAAGGGAACTCTGGAGGGCTACTAGCATTTAAATGCTCAGTCCAGGAGGAGCTTTCACTCATTGGCCAGAATAAGAAAACATCTGATCAGAAAGGAAAATTTTACCATCTACTCTGATAAATGGAGAATAGAAATATTTGGGGAGCTTCTGGATGACATTCACACCCTCTGCTCTCATATATCCAATCTCTCAGCAAGTCTTTTTGGATTTTGATTTTTAAAATATCAAGAATTTTACTTTTTAAATCACAGCTACCACTATCATTCTGGTTCTATTTTATTTTAATAAACTTCTGACCTTCCCTTCAAAGCATTGTTCTATAATTTCGCTGGCTAAGGAAAATCTCTTTAATTTAACCGGATAAACTTTGAGTGCTTCTTGGATTCAAGGCATTACTCTATTCACTAGAAGAAAGACTGATGTTAGAGAAATGAGAAGAAGTCAAGGAACAAAACTGAAGAAAACAAAGGCCCTAATCTCTAAGACTTTACAATAATATGTAGAAAGTGTAAGGTTTGGAAGAAGAAACTTATAAAATCTAAAGGAACATTTGGAGTCACTTATTAGGTATGTAATTCATGGTTGTGAAGGAATTCAGAGTTTAAAGAGATTTTTTTTTTTTTTTTTTTTGCGGATCTTATTAAATAGCTGGAGAACATAAGGTTTAAAAGATTAAGCTATCATAAATTAGATGGGTTCTGTGTATTTTTTGCTGACACAGAGGTTGCATGCTAGTCGGCAAGGGGGAGAATGTAAGGTCAGTGAAAGACCTGCACTGGAGGAAAGAACACAGATTATAATTTTGGTATAAGATGCACTGCAAGGGGTAGGGACAGAGGACAAGCTTGAATCAGACTAGAAGCAACATACAGGGAAGTTAAATGTGGTAGAAAGGCATGCCATCAGAAGATGCATTTATCTACTGTATCCTTACAGGCAGGTGAGTGTTATTATTACATCATAGTTAATCAGTCCACAAGAGCATGGACTTAAAGAACTAGGGGCATGGGTACTATTTGTGGTCTGCTGGTGACCTAGAGTCAGGACAGGGTAGGAGCTAAACAGATTTAGAAGTTGAGCTAAGTTCAGTTGGTTTCCACTGTTAGCAAGACCTTTAAACCAAGTAATCTTAGTCACAGTAGAAACCAAGCTTAGCATGAAAAGATCCGCAGTCCCCTCTGCCTGCTGTTTTAAGGATACATAAGCAGTAGCTACCTATGTCATAACTGAGTTAAAGGACACGTAGGTCTGAGTCTGTAAGTTGAAGCAAGAACTGGAAGAATTTAAGAGGGCAGTGATTAACACAGTGCTTTGTCCCAGATTATATAAAATGTGGATGAGATCAAAGGAAATCTCTTGATTTTGTGACTATAATTTAGCTTGGGCAAATTCTACTGCACCAATCTCTTCAAAGATGTTTAAAGAGAGAACAAAAGCAAAGAAGGCAAAATAGAAATTCTTAATTTGCTTAACTTTTTCATGTTTTCAAGTCACCCTAAATATGAGGAAATGGAGTCCCTGTGGGTTCCAGTGTTTGCCCAGGCAGGTCACATCACACAGAACATAAGCCTGACTCCCCTGCCTGCCAAGATAGCACATTCACCTACTGTGCTGCCTATCCCAATTTTAATTAAATGCACATATGTTCTTGTTTTGCTTTTGTTCTTGCTGTCTAAACTCATCATTCCCATGTTTTGACCCTACTTATTACTCCAAAATGTCCTCAGAATGGCATAACTCTAAAATATTCTGTTATGGGCTTTGAACTAAAAAATATGTGTGTTTGAATTCACACCCACTTAGGCAAAATATTCACAATTTCTGATGCATTTTTCTCAAATAGAGATAATGCTACTGATATGTCATAAGAGTACCACAGAGGGGAAGGAGATTTACTCTTTAGGGGGGACGGTATCAGGATAATACTCTGCTTTCTTTTCCACATTTTACTCCGTTAATGGAGAAACAAGAGTGGGTAACTTTTGTCTCTCTTTTGATTGGACAAAGAACATTTAATTTGCAAAATTAGCTGCTTCTGCTTTTTCTTTCTTCATTTGATTTGACATGCTATTTACATGCAGATTTTCATCTGTTTACAAGGCAAGTCAAAAGAAAGTCCAGTGTGTATCCCTGTAGTAAAGAGATGGGGTGGAGAACAAGGGGAAACTTCAGCTGATACATTACTGTGACCTGGTGGGTCACATGTGTCCAGAAAAAGAAGAAAAAGGCCATATTGTTCTTGGGCCCAGACTGGATGCTAAGATCTTACCCTGCCCTCCTCTGCAAATTTGATCTTTTGATGATATTTGCTTTTTATGCCTTAAAAGATACAGAATATAAGAGACACAGGGCTGTCGAATACTAAAACACACTAACCCCCAGGGTTTGCTTTTAAGAAAAGACAAACTTTATGCAAAATATGTAACACAAAACTTGCTACAAAGTTAGTGTTCAATATATACTGTTTTATTATACATATATGTTTGATGTACATAAATTATTTGTATATATGTGTATAACATATATATAGGTTGTGTGTAACTTCTCCACCAATGTTAATGCTATTTGCTTTTTTAAGAAATTGCAAGGAGAAGGCAGAAATAGCATATTAAACCTTGGTTAGTTTATTATCTGTGATGCAAATTTCTGTTCAGACATTATTTCTAAAACTTTTACCTTTTCTTCTGTAAGTTAAGTAGGGCTGGTCATGGCTGCCTCAGAGTTAGTGTGAGTTAAAACTAGTTGGTAATCCAGAGCAATATTGATTCAGGTATTCTATAAATGATACCTTGTTATGATTCTTAAATCCAGAATTGTATTAAGAATTTGCATTGCAAATTAAAGAAAGTAACTCAAGCTAGCTACCAAAAAAAAAAAAAATAGAAAATTTTTAGAAGCCTCTTGAATATATCATTAAATTGAAGAAAACATTGGAAAACCAAGCCTCAGGAAGGTAGTTACCCTGGGAACAACTGAAGAAATAAATTTTTATTTTAAGTTCTGCCATAGTGTAACCCACTCTTCCCAACCAGTCAGCCTAGAAGGTCAAATTCTCTTTTTTGAATCTTATTATCGTAACTTGGATTATGCATCATGCATGAGTCAGCTGGACCCTGTAGCTTATAAGTTAGGCAGATACTTCAAAAGTTGTTTTCCATATGTCTTCAAAAAGAAAGGAATTATTTGAAAATACTATAAGAAGATAATTAAGGAGAATATTAATGGATTTCTTATGTTGCTCAACTTGCCATGTATGAAGATCACAGTGTCAGATTCTTCTTAATGCTTAGGTTGAAGAAAAACCTTATTTATTCCGATGAAATGTATTGCTTTTCAAGCAGAAAACATGATGACATATCAGATCTTATCTCTCTTTGCCTTTGTTTCTCCAAAGCTCATACTGAAATCTTATTCTCTCATTTTCTTCTATCCCTCTTCAATCAGAATTTTTGAAAATTCCATACCACTTTTGTTTCTTAATTCTTTTTTATTTCTAATAATAAATGATTTCACTATATTTCCCTCCTTGTTTAAGATGTCTCAAATGTGTTTTGGAGTGGATATCCTTTAAATAAATAAAGATCATTCAAATAACAAAATTTTGAGAAACTAAGATTACACTTCAGATTTATAGATATGCTAAGTTAACCAGTTATATTCATTTATCATTATTTCTTTATAACCAATACAAAGACAGCTAAACTTGAACATCAATCCTACCTTCATAGCACACTGGTAATAAAGAACTCATGTTCTTATAGGCCCGAATAGCAGTATATTTCCTCTATTCGCTAGTCTTCACTCTAATCCCTTATATTCTTTTTAAGATAATTGATCTAGCTATTGAATCTCAAGTGTTATTCTCTGGTATTGGGGATTGATTTAGTATTTGGTCAAGAGAGTGGACTATGCAGTTTGTCTGACTTAAATTCAACTCCTGGCTAGTAGCTATGTCACTATGGGAAAGTTATCTAAATTTCAGTTTATGTATCTGGAAATAGGGGATGCTAATACCCACTCAATCAGGTTGTCATACAGATTAAAATAAAATATCTTATAAAAGCTCATAGCAGGGCATAAAGCAGGAGTTAAGTAATTGGCAGTCATCATTATTACTACTGTGGTGGTGATTTAACTACCTTTTCTCTAGGTTATTGAATTTCCAGTTATTTTGGTGATTTCTAAGGCTTTAATGGTCTTGCTATCAATCCTTATTGGTTCATTTAACTCTTTATGTTTTGTTGTACTGCTTTTTACTGTTTTCTTTTTGATTGCTTAGACTCCCATGCTGTATGTTCTCATAATTTTCATTATAACTTACATATACTTAGCACATGTGTTTCGAATATGTATCACACATGTTTTTCTCAGACAAATGTAAGCTCCACAAGGAAAGAGACCACATCAGTTGTTTCCTCTGTATCATCACCCATGTATAGCATAGTGCCTGCAGCACAGTAGGGATTCAACACATTTTTATTGATGTCAATCATATTTGTCTGTCATTTTTTTTTATCAGCACTTTGCACATTGCTTGCCTTGCCTTACCTTGGATGACCTTTACAGATTTTGCTTCTTTAAGCCTAATGTTTTCCTACTCTTTTTTTTTCTCTTGTTCTTTTTTTTTTTTTTTTTTGAGACAGATTTTGGCTCTTGTTGCCCAGGCTGGAGTGCAATGGCGCAATCTCAGCTCACCACAACCTCCACCTCCCAGGTTCAAGCGATTCTCCTGCCTCAGACTTCCGAGTAGCTGGGATTACAGGTATGCACCACCATGCCTGGTTAACTTTGTATTTTTAGTAGAGACGGGGTTTCTCCATGTTGGTCAGGCTGGTCTCGAACTCCCAACCTCAGGTGATCCCCGCCTCAGCCTCCCAAAGTACTTGCATTACAGGCATGAGTCCCCGTGCTCGGCCTGTTTTCCTACTTTGTGTGCTGTAATTGCATTCCTGTGTTCTGAAATTCTTGGTCATTATTATAAATTCTTGCAGAAGCGCTCCCACAGGAAACGCTGTCATTTGGGTGGAAAAATACTAAAGTTCTACAGTGCTATTAGGATGGAAGTCATCCCCCCCAAAACAAGCCAACAAACAAAACCATTTATCTTGGATGCCCCACTATTCTGTCACTTTTAACATTTTTCCAAGCAGCAGCCCCAAAGAAAGAACATTCAACACTATAGGCTGAGTCAGAACTGCTGTCTCAGAACTTTCATTTATAACCCTTTGCTGTCCACCGTATGACTTTACAGTGGCACATTATCATCTTAACTGCCTTTTAATGGTAATGATGATGTCCTGGAAATTGAGAAAAAAGACGTTGTCTGTTAATTCCTAGGAGATTATAGGCCCAATAACTACTGTTATTAGTTCCAGGATGATTGCCAATAATGCAGCATCACTTAGGTTCCATTATTTGCAATCTTAAGGGCTTTAAGAATCATCTAAATTCCCTAAACCATTATCTTTAACTTAGACCAGGACTAAGATGTGTACCCTGTGAACTAGGGTTCACAATGATGATCAGCACAATTAGATATCTAAATTGGGAAATTATTGTCTTTTTAGTAAAATGCCCTTTTAGAAAATAAGTTAGAAAGGGTTTCTAAGGGTTAATAAGTGGTAGGAAAATAAATGCTACTCCGCTAGGTCGTAAGCCATTTCTACATGAGCAAGACTGAAGGAGCTTCAGCATGCTGTCTAACTCATGACCTTACATTAAACTCAGAAGCCACATGGTCACTCTTATATACAATAGAGAAATTTCTGTCCACTCTAGGGATTGTATCAAGATTAGTTCACACAAAGCATCAGTGTGAACACAAGTGATGCTCATGATGTCAACCAGCATCTTCTGGTTATTCTAATGGGAGACTTTTAATTCTCTTTCGGCTGAGGACAACTACCCATATATGTATGAAATGAAGCCATTAACTATTCGGAGGGGGAACATCTGAAAATTAAAAATTCAGATTTCCTATAATAGCTTCTAGGATATTTTGTTGTATAAAACTGGTACTGTGATATACTGGAAAAAATATGGTTTGGAAATTAGATACATCTGTTTAGACATTTTCTAGATGTAAGACCTTGGGCACATCAACCTCTCTAAGTATAATATTTATCTTGCCATATTGTTAGGGGTAAATAAGGTCCTTTATGCAAAGATTTGGAGCTTGGAAATGCAGAACAAGAAATAAGAGAAAAAAGGAAAAGGTGTGTGCAGGTGACGGCTTAGAAGCAGGTTTTGCAGAGACTTTGGGAGTTCTGATGTGTAGGAGCAATAGTAGTGTAAAAAAATTAATCAGTGACAAAAAGGACATTTGAAAGAAGCATCACTATGGGTTGTAAGCTCCCTTCATTGTACTTTGAAAAATGCAACTAAAGATCTTAAATTGTTTGGAATTTCTTTTATTTCTAAACTGTGTTTCTTGAGTGAGATGTTGCCTTTGAGGCTGGATTGTTGAGAACAATATAAATTCTTACATCTTCATAACTGCTTCTCTCTCCCCTGCCCCATATATTGGTTGATTTCAACAGATTCCACAGGAAACAGCCATGTTAGACAGACACGTGTTTGATTTCATAACATCTCAGTATAAAGTGCTTAATCTCACTTTCTCACTTAACGCTTAAAGATGTTACTTAATCTACTGATTTTTATTGTCTATTCTATAAATTATGAATAATAATACCTCATTCAGTTGTTATAGTGATTAGGTAAACTAATACATAAAAACATACAGCATGGAAACAAATTTTATATCATTCAAAAATACTGGTGGTGTTAAATTCAATCGAGAAAGAAGGCACCAGAGGAATAGACTTTTCAACTCTTCCTTGCTGGTGTTGGGGCGGGGTGGGGGGTTGGTTTGCTATTCCAGAGAATAATTTGAAAGGGACTCTCTTTTCCCACCTTGTGTTTCTATTCTATTATTTGTCTCTTTTGCTTAATAAAAGTTATTATTTTTATTGTACTTTAGATTCTGGGGTTCATGTGCAGATAATGCAAGACTGTTGCATAGGTACATTCATAGCAAGTGGTTTGTTGCCACCATCCCCTCATCACCTATGCCTGACATTTCTCCACACTTTATCCCTCCCCGTCCCTCCCACTATCCCTCCTGTAGCCCCCACAACAGACCCCACTGTGTGATGCTCCCCTCTTTGTGTACAAGTGTTCTCATTGTTCAACACCTGCCTATGAGTGAGAACATGTGGTGTTTATTTTCTATTCTTGTGTCAGATTGCTGAGAATGATGGTTTCCAGGTTCATCCATGTCCCTACAACTTATTATTTTTTTGAGTATTTATTCTTAGTCCCTCCCCTTCTTAGGGACATGAGGCATAAAGAATGTACTAAAAATGAAAGTAAGGGTCAGGTGCGGTGGCTCATGCCTATAATCCCGACACTTTGGGAAGCTGAGACAGGTGGATGACCTGAGGTAAGGAGTTCGAGACCAGCCTGGAACATTTTGAAACCCCATCTCTACTTAAAATATATATAAAAAGAAATAGCTGGGTTTGGGGGGGGGGGGTGGGGTGGCGACTGTAATCCCATCTTCTCGGGAAGCTGAGGCAGGAGAATCACTTGAATCCAGGAGGCGGAGGCTTCAGTGAGCTGAGATCACACCGTTGTACTCCAGTCTGGGCGACAAGAGTGAGACTCCATCTCAAAAAAGAAAAAAAGTAACAACACAGTCACACTTTGATAATTTTTTTTGGATCCAGAACAATATATTCTCCCTTTGTCAACCTCCATCTATTTTATATGTATTCACAGTTATGTGGTATGTGCTACAAAATCAGAGCTGTTTTCTTCATTGGTTCTGTTTATAAGAGCATAGCCTATTTAAAGTATGTGAACATAAAGACATTTATTAAAAATGACTAGTAATTGTAAGATAGTTGCCATATGAATATAATATAAAACATGTCTGAGGGTTGCTAAAGATAAATATTTTCCAAGGGAAGAAATTGAGTTGTAAGATCTGCTAACCCCAGTACTCTACTCTGAACAGAGAATTGTAAAGCCAGCTCTGCAAACTACACATTATCTATCATTGGGCCTATCCTCAGGCAGAGCGCTTATTTTACCTGAGCCTGTTTTTCCTTATCTATTAACTAAATGATAACATAATCTACTATAGATGTCACTAATAGAAAAGACAAACTCATGATTGCCATGTTTGGGGAAAGCAGAGGAAACAAATAGAGATGAACCAAGACACTTAATCTGAAACCAGCACTAAAAAAGTAACAAACTAAGAATAACATAAGCAGGGGTCCAGAGGTGATTGAGATGCATTTATGGTGTTGGGATCATGTGGTACAGTCTTGGGAAAAATTCCGATGGACAAGGTTTTGACAGCAGTTTGGACTATCTGAAGCCTTGACTTGGTTAAATTTATGAGCGCCTCTTGACCACCAATATGAGTCTGATTTTCAATCCAGAGTCTAATAAATTAATTTTTGTACTAACTTTACAAGTTCTGTGAGTCTGAAAAAGAAAAACTAGCCCAGGCGTGGTGGCTCACACCTGTAAACCCAGCACTTTGGGAGGCTGAGGTGTGTTGATCATGAGGTCAGGAGTTTGACACCAGCCTGACCAACATGAGCGAAACCCCATCTCTACTAAAAAACAAAAATTAGCTGGGCATGGTGGCACATGCCTGTAATCCAAGCTACTCAGGAGGCTGAGGCAGGAGAATCGCTTGCACCCAAGAAGTGGAGGTTGCAGTGAGCAGAGATTGCACCACTGTACTCAAGCCTGGGCAACAGAGTGAGACTCTGTCTCAAAAATAAAAAGATAAGCGAATTGATATTTCTAATCAGCAAGGTAGTTTGATGACAACAAACAGTGAATCTGAATGAATAGTATCAGCAACAGTTAAATGATTACCAAAAATAAAAGTTCGGGAGGTCAAAGGGTTGTTGCTTTAGTTGTTTCTTGACTCTGAAGGAAAAATTTAACTAGAGATAGCCTCCAAGAGTGAGTGACTATCAATGTGGCTGTACCAATTTAAATGTAAATCTCATTCAAAAACACCCTTACAGAAACATACAGAATAGTCCCAGCCAAGGTGACACGTAAATTAACCATTGGTTCGAAGGTATGTGAAATAATCTCATATATCTATATTATATATGCAATATGTAATATAATCTATAATATACAATATATCACATTACAATGCATCAATCTCACTTTTACCTCTATCTGTTCGTATCTATCTACTTACATATTATCAATCAACCAATCTCATAAGATGTAACAACTAATTGGGTGCCAATCATAATATTAAGACACAGTCTTGAAGACCATACACCGGAATGCTGAAATCTTGAAAGATCAAAATCTCTAAAGTCTAAAATCCCCAATATTTAAAATCCTAAAATAACCATTTCCAGAGCCAGGATTTGAACCCAGGTGCTCCTGAGACCATGTACCTAACTACTAGCCAGCTCGCCTCATACCTTTATCCTCCTCCACCGCCTTCTCCCTGTCTGCCCACCCCTTGCCCTGATCTTTCCTTTTCATTGGCAGAGAAAGACCCTGTTGCCTCACTAAAATCATCTCCCAAATCAACAAAGCTAAATTTCTTCCAATGGGGATGAAACCACCTTAATGACCTTTCTTCATTCTTTGCAAACTCTCACTGATACTGATTATTTACTTCTTGGCTGGCCCTGCTATTCCATGCTTTGATCAGATACACCTATCTCTTAATGTTCTGTTTTCTTGTCTTTGAATTCCTGAACAGAATATTTACAAATAAAAAGTCCAACAAGAAAAAAACAAAACAAACAAACAAAAAAACATTTCCAGAGATTAAAATTCCAAGTGCTGAAATCATGAAAGCCAAACACTGGAGAACAGATTAGTGCATTTTTGGTTGGATGAAGATAGTTGCATCCTATCAGTTGTATCATGCCAGTCAGAACTATTACCTTGCTACTGTCTTATATTTGGAAATTAAATATGTTTTAAGGAGATTCATAGTGGTGCCAAGTTGACAAAGGGTGAACTTGTGGCCTTAATTTTAGACGTCAGTTTGACTGGATTGAGGAATACATAGAAACCTGGTAAAGCATTATTTTAGATATATCTGTGAGAGTGTTTCTGGAGATTAGTATGTAAGTCTGAGTTGTCTAGGTGGGGAAGATCTGCCCTCAATGTTGGCAGGCACCATCCGGTCAGCCAGGTGCCTGGAGAAAATAAATACAGAAGATGAGCTGGTCTCTCTGAGAAATGAGAGAGACTTGTCTTCTGCTGCCTTGGATGTCAGAACTCTAGGCTCACCAGTCTTTGGACTCCAGAACTTAACACAAGTGGCCCTCTGGTTCCTTAGGCATTGAGTCTTAGACTGAGACTTAACCTTTCACGTCACTGGCTCTTAGGTCTTTGGGCTTGGACTGAGCCGCGCAACCAGCTGCATCCCTTGGGGATCCAGCTTTCAGGTGGCCTGTTATGGAACTTCTTAGCTTCCCAAATCACATAAACCAATTCCCCTAATAAATCACCTCATTTATCATTATACATATCTTATTGTTTCCATTTCTCTGAAGGACCCTGGCTTACACAGATTTGATGTTGAGGAAGCCGAATATCATTTCTTCTTCTGTATTCCCTACAATAGGGAATCTATTCCTACAGTGGAAACTGTTTCCTCAATAAAAAGGTTGTGATGCATGGACACAGGGAGGGGAGTATCACACACTGGGGTGTCTGGGGAGAAAAGGGGAGGGATAGTGGGGGGGTGGGGAGTTGGGGAGGGGATAGCATGGGGAGAAATGCCAGATATAGGTGATGGGGAGGAAGGCAGCAAATCACACTGCCATGTGTGTACCTATGCAACAATCTTCCATGTTCTTCACATGTACCCCCAAACCTAAAATGCAATAAAAAATTAAAAAAAAGGTTGTGATGTTAAGTTTATGAGGCTACTTAGGTAAATTTTAAAAGCTAACTATTGGTGCTGCAAAAGCAGGAAATTGCTTAATTGAAATCCCTGAGCAACAACCAGACTTTCAACTGGACACCATATACTTGCAAAATTTGGAGACCACAACCACTCTTCAATTACAAATGCAGTGAGTGTTTCAAAGATCTTAGAAGTGAAAATGTAGGTGAAAAATAAAAGAAAGAAAACCTTCCCTCGCCAAACTGTTCAATTATGCACAACTTCTGCCTGTGCACATACCATACCAATTTGCTATGCTATATATTTCATCTTCATATTAGTTCCAAACCTGGAGGTATGGATTATGTAAAGACTTTTAGAGTTCTAACTTGTTTTATGGATTTTTTTTTTTTTGCAAACTTGGCTGCACAAAAGTGCATTTTCATGATATTGACTTTGTGTGTAAGCATTGTATGTGTACATAAAGATGTTGAATCTTCCTCGGTAAATTAAGAGATGTCCTTGTAGTACATCTTCACTTGTGAAAGATAAAACTTCTTGAGATCTTAGCTCTTTGGGTGACTGCATATGAGGTGGTGACCCATTGTGGTTTTTGATTGATTCCATCAGAAAAATTGGATTATATTTCACAGTATTTCAGATGACCAAAAATATAAAGCTAAGTGTACACAGTTACCAACCATAGTGATATGCATTTACACATACTACTTTTTGGCCTGTTTCTCTATGAGTATAGTTTGTCTCCTCACAACTGCTATAATCACGTGACTTGTTTGTATACCTGAGTGCTTATGCTTACAAAAAATATTACCACCTATTTTATTGTTTAAAGTGGCCTATGACATATTCTGTCACATTTTTATCTGTTTCCTACATAATTTTTTTTAGAAATATAATTAAATTTATTTCTTTACATATATGATCCATTTTATTTTATTTTTTCTTATTGTTTAATCGGTACACAAAACTACATATTTATGGGGTGTATGTGATAGTTGGATATACATTACATATATCCATGTAAATTGTTCCCTTCTAACTGTATGTTTTACCCATTAACCAACCTCTCTTCATTTCACATGCCCACTTTTCCTAGCTTTTGGTAACCATCATTTTATACCCTACCTGCAAGAGATCAACTTTTTAATCTTCCACATAAGAGTGAGAACACGTGATATTTGACTTTCTGTGTCAGGCTTCATGTAGGTGTCTTTTAAATAATGTTTTAAAATTAATTTTTCCAGAATCATATTTTGGGGACTTTTATCTTTCAAGATTGTGTTTTGGGGAATTTTAGACTTTAGGAATTTTGATCTTTTGAAATTTCAACATTTGATATTATGGCATTCAAGACTGTCTTTTAGGATTATTACCCAAACCCATATACAAACACATCTCATATATACATATGTAATCAAATATTAAATGTATATTTGTGTATAAAATAATATATAGTGTGTTTTTATATTTATTTCTTTGACTAGTACTTGGTGAAATACATAACCAAGTATTATGGTTCTCATTAGATTCTGTTTTGTGTTGTTTTGTGAGGAGGCAATCCTCTAATTCTTTTTGAATACCTCCATGCTCCACATTGAAATGATTTCTCCCCCTTTATATCAAGGTTTAAATTTAGACATTATATCATAATGGGCTGTGAACTTAAATCTGTTTTCAAAACGTGGCTTTAACCAGTGCTGTCCTGAAGCTTGTTTGCCCTGGGTTGGATAAAGAGGGTGTTTGCATCTTTTCCTGTGTTCAGAGACGTCATACTTGTTGGCTTGAAACTGGCCTTCATGGGATTACTTATAACATAGAAATGGACAAATTCTACAAAGGAGGGTTTTGTTTCTGGTTTTGGTTGTTGGTGCTGTTGTTTTGTATTTTTGCCTTCAAGGGAGCCAGATGTTAAGTATTGGCTAGCATACCACTGGCCTTAATGTTTATAAATGATGTAATATTGGGCATGTAACCATTCTATTACTTGTTTTTTTTGCATTGGAAATTATGATGAAAATCATAATTCTTTCTTCTTCCTTCTCCTTCTTCTTTTTCTAGTGAGAGAACATATATCAAATATATTGCAGTGACTTTTATTAAAAATGCTTAATACTTTCTTCAATTAATTGCAGAGAATTCTCAGTTTATGTATTTAGTTATTAAAAGTTAACACTAAGACTTCATCATTCTATGTTCCTTTCATTTCTGTTGTCTACCTCTGAATTTCCTGCCTCCTAGACTCGTGCAATGCTGGAACTTAAAGATATTCTGTTTTTATCAGTAGAATCTTTCTACATTATCAAAATACAAACATTAAGAATCATATGTTAATTTACATGTATTTATTACTATCATTTGATTTCCCATTTAAGTTTTACCTTTTCTTAATAATATTCTTTATAATAAAAAGGCACATGTTTAGTTTTTATGACATTTTAGTTCCTTTAAATCTGGAGTACTTTCTCAGACTTTCCTTAATTTTTATGACCCTGTTGATTTTGAAGATTACAGGCCATCTGTATTATAAAATATGCCATAATTTTGATTTATGATGTATCCTCATAAACTAGATTTAAATTCTGTATTTTTGACAAGAATATCAAATAAGTAATGCCATTTCTTCTCATGCCATCAAGTGGAGCATATTTTTTTATGTATCTCATTACTGGTAATATTCATTTTGATTACCAGATTAAGGTGGCATATGACAGATTTTTCCACTATAAATTTACTTGTGTGCCCTTTGTAATTATTATTTTTTAATCTTTCATTTAAAGTTTGGGGTACATGTGCAGGTATGTTACAATATATAGGTAAACTCTTGTCATGGGTGTTTGTTGTACAGATGATTTTGTCATCCAGGTATTGAGCCTTATACTCAGTAGTTAATTTCCCTTAACCTCTCCCCTCATCCTACCCTCCACCCTAAGGTAGGTTCCAATGTCTGTTTTCCCCTCTATGTGTCCAGGTACTCTCATCATTGAGCTCCCACTTATAAGTGAGAAGATGTGGTACTTGCTTTTCTGTTCCTGCATTAGTTTGCTCAGGATAATGGCTTCCAACTTCATCCATGTTCCTGTAAAAGACATGACCTCATTCTTTTTTATGGCTGCATAGTATTCCATGGTATATATGTACCACATCTTCTTAATCCAATCTACCACTGAGGGGTATTTAGGTTAATCCCATGTCTTTCCTTTTGTAAATAGTGCTGCAATGAACATATGTGTGCATGTGTTTTTATGATAGAATGATTTATATTCCCTTGGATATATGCCCAGTAATGAGATTGCTGGGTCACTGGTAGTTCTGTTTCTAGCTCTTTGAGGAACTGCCACACTTTTTTCCACAATGGTTGAATTAATTCACACTCCCATCGACAGTGTGTAAGTGTTCCTTTTTCTCCACAACCTCACCAGCATCTGTTATTTTTTGACATTTTAGTAATAACCATTCTGACTGGTGTGAGATGGGATCTTACTGTGGTTTTGATGTGCATTTTTCTAGGGATCAATGATGTTGAGGGTTTTTTTAAATATATATGCTTGTTGGCTACATGTATGTTTTGTTTTGAAAATTGTCTGTTTTGTCCTTTGCCTACTTTTTAATTTTTTTTTCTTGTAAATTTGTTTAAGTTCCTTAGAGATGCTGGATATTAGACCTTTGTTGGATACATACTTTTCTTTCTCTCCCATTCTTTAGGTTGTCTATTTACTCTGTTGATAGTTTATTTTGCTGTACAGAATCTCTTTAGTTTAGTTAGACCCTATTTATCAATTTTTGCTTTTGTTGCAATTGATTTTGGCATCTTTGTCCTGAAATCTTTGCCAGGTCCTATGTCTAGAATGGTATTGCCTAAGTTGTCTTCAAGGGTTTTTGATAGTTTTGGGTTTTACATTTGAGTCTTTAATCTATATGAGTTTATTTTTGTATAGGTGTAAGGAAAAGGTTCAGTTTCAGTTTTTGGCATGTGGCTAGCCAGTTATCCCGTGTTTATGGAATACGGAGTCCTTTCCTCATAGCTTGTTCTTGTCTCTACTTGGTAGTTATTAAGTATTTTGTGTAGAACTACTTCAAAGCTTTGTAAAATTGTGGTCCTCATCATAATTTTAATATATCCATTTACATTTTTATATCACTTTTGTCTCATAGGATACAAGTTTATTCAATGGTTTATAATCTGTAACTATTAATGTTTATATGCAAATTATTCCAGATTTTTTCTGTAGGAGTCTCTTCGGTCTTAGTTGTGTGTCCTTTTGCCCTGTGCTCATCATACCTTCAAGTATTTCCTTGCAATCTAATATTTGTCTGCTCCCACTGTGAATTAGCTGTTTTTCAAGGAGTGCATGCTTTCTTATTGTGGAGAATAGCTTTTAGCAATCAAGATCAGGGAAGCAGGTATGCTTATGGTTTTGAAGGTGATTAATCATCCTTGCTGACTGACCCTCTCAGTAGATAGGCCTGGGAAATATTTCATCTTTACATGTAGATATTTACATATCTAACTATAAACATATTTATTTTTCTCTATGTATATTTATATAGTTCTATCTCTGCATGTTTTAAACCATGAGTCGACTCCAATATCTGCAATTTAAATCCAATTCAGTGGGGGTTAATTCTCATTTACTCCCTTCTCTGATAGTGAGAAACTTGATTCCCATTATCCTTAATATAGTTATTTACTTGATCCAGTTTTCATTTTGGTTACACATGCAAGTAATTATTGGAAGTGCCATTGCCACTGCGTCATCCACGTCACCTTGCACCTAAATGCCCCCTCACCTTGCTTGAGCTCTGGCACTCTGCGCCAAACCCCTACATTTCCCTTCCACTTGAATGAACACTCTCCTCACCTCATTCATGATCCGAACATCAGGCTCCTTGCACTATTGCTCTTTGAGTGGGAATTCTCACCACTTGCTTGGGCTCTGACAGCCCATCTTAGGATGCCCTTCTGTATGGATACCCACTCACGTTTGTCTTCAGGGCTCTGTGCCACTTTCCTACACAGATGTCATGGCTATCCCTCTTGGGTTCCAGCATCCCATGCCAGGATATTGGGACCTCCCTAGTATGTGTATGCCTACCCTGCTTGGCTCTACTGAATGACCTTTGGATTGCAATGGAGGGGGAGAGAGAGAGAGAAGGAAAGGGAAGGGGAAAGAAGAAGAGGGAAAGATATACAAATTCTTGAGAAAATCTGTATCACAGTTAGAATTCAAAAATTGGTGACATTCCTTGATTTCTGATTATTTAGTATGTTTTTTTTTTTGTCTTGGTGAGCTAGTTGAGGGAACTGGAGCCATGGGTAAACTAAATCTGGCAGCCAAAATTAAGGCCTGTCAACTAAATGCTTACTGCTATAGGTGGCACTGTAACCCCATGCTAACAGATGTCAAAATTAAGAATTTATTGGATAAAATCTTTTCTGAAAACAATTTTCTTGGTCACTATAATTGGTAAAATGTCAACCAGTCAATAGTCTGGAAACAAAGTTAGATATACAGATTAATCTGTGTACAGATAGAGTGAGGCAAGGTTCTAGCTCTCTTGGAGCTGGGTTTTGGGGGCCCTGGCTAACAAGAAATCTGTGGTGCTTTTTTAGCTACAGCCTATGGTAGAAACTAGGTCAAACTTTCAGCTCAGCTCAAATTTCCCTGATAGTTCTAGGAAGGACAACATTAGTACTAAATGATTAGACTTCCTGACCACAGCTAATCCAGCAGGAGTTTACCTTTTGGCTTGCAAGTACCTAATTAGGTTCTTTCCCCCAGGAATTTGGATCTGAGGCACAGTTATTCTGGTCATTCTTTTATAACACTTAAGCAAGCTGGGGTCGACATAGCCAGTGGTAGCTCATAGGAAAGTAGATCAGAAAAAGCTGGTATGAAGAGAAAAGAGAATAAAGCAGAAACATTTAGAGAAAAGCAGGAAAAAGAAAAAATGATCGTTTAGCTCCAGAGAGTTGCTACTTTAGTTCCAGCTAATTTTTAATTCCTAGTTTTCTCTCCTTTTCTGTGGTTTATTGAGATTTTTCTGAAAATTTCCAATAACTCCTTCTCTCTGCCATTTAACTTAGTTGGTGTAACTATTTCTCTTCCATGCAACCAGATAATTTCCAACTAAGAAAATCTTCTCAGGCATGGGTAAGACCTGAGCCATGCTTGGAAGAAGGCTACATTCGTGATGGGCAAATACCACTATTATTATTAGCAGTTCCATTCTCTTTCTTTTTTTGTATGGAGAATTATTTCAAGAGAAGTTTGAGAAAGACAGAAGCCTGCTGGTGCCGGAAGGAGTGATCCCCCCTCCTTCTCCTCCTGTGTTTGAAGCTCTAATATTTTAGCTGTTCCTCTAAAGATAAATGTCCTAGTAATGAAGCATGCCTTTCAGATTTTATTATTTTTAGGTATATTTGTAAATATTCTTCAGTTTCTCTTCCATTTCCCTTGTTTCAATTAAAAAGCTTTAATGAAAAAGACTTATTAAAATTCTTATGAAACAGTGATTTAACAAATTAATAGTTTATAGAATTCTTTTAGGCTGCACTTGAATTTGCATATAATAAATGCTTATTAACAGTAAAAATGTATGAGAATAAAAGCAAGGGTAAAATAGTATATTTTCAGCTCCCTATGTCTTTTCTGTGTCTTATATGCAGGACTGCCATAACAATTTAAGCTTGATCTCCATTATTGAGTGCTTTCTCAATTCCACAAACATGCTTGCTCTGAAACAAATGACAGTGTAATTCCTTGTCAGATGTAGCATTTTACTGGTTTCAAAGATATTTTGTAATTATGTATATTTCAGTAATATTGGGAGTATGATCTTTGTTTAGTCATATACATTATTTTAGCTACTTAGGTAATTATGGGAAAGTACCCGTGAGTGAAATAAGACAAGAGTAATGTGAACAACAGCACAAAAATCTATTATGCTATGGTGCGTAAGGTATTTCATTTTTATTTTAGTAAGTCATAGCTTTGGCAACTTGGTGAATTTGTTGTTGATGAAAAGACTAAGCCAGGTTTTAAAAACAATTTCCAGATAACACTTAATGGGAAGGATGTGCTATGGAGGTGCTGATATTTAGGTGTTTAGGGATTTAGACAAAAATGCTACAGATCACGCCATTGAGTTGCAGAGCAAGGGTAGTCCAGTAGAAATCCTGCACTTTCCTCTATCTTTTCTTGTAAGATGGGTTAAATAAGGAATTGATCTCATTTTCGAAGAGGAAGAGTTGGGACAGGACAATACTGTGGAGCAATAATGCTTTTCCCTTCTACTTTCTCCCAGTCTTGAGGCAAAAAGATCTGGGTTTATCTTTTATTACCATTTGGAATTACATCCAAGATGAGATGCCTGTATGCTATTCCTTGACTCGAGTTTTCTGACTGAGAGGTGTTGCAGATCCATTTCAAATTTGTAACATCACAGAGGAAAAATGCTAGAGAGATGATGTAGGGGCATAGCATATGGGCAGAGAAGAAAACTTTCTCTCTCTCCCCCTTTTTCTCCCTCATTCCTTGTAATTTCTCTGTGACAAGATAAAGGATCCCACCAATCCTTATATATCTCCAAATGGGGCTTTGGATAGTAGATGGGGCTTCGTAGTCTTATCAGTCCACTTTAGTGAAGAGCAAATAGACATTTTCATCGGAAGACTACAGACACAGGGCTATGAGTTGGAGTGGGAAGCTACCAGATGAAAGTGGCACTGTATATTTCATTAGGAGAATGCAGACAAGGGGTCCCAGATGAAAGTGGCACTGTATCTTCTCACATTGATGCCTGAAGTCTTTGTGCACCATGAGACTGTGTCTGATGTATTTAGACTTGTTGGTTTCTTACCTGCCCATACTGATTCGGTAGATAAGACTATGAGTTGGACTAGCATCACAAACTAACAGAGAAGCAAATAGAGTACAGTCTCCCTACCAACAGTGTGCATCTGTTCTTCATAAATTACTCAGTGTGTGTTATTCTGTTACAGTTGCACAATGTAGAATAAGACATACACACAAACAAGTTATGAAATACAAAGAATTTTAAATCTATTGCTTTGATTTTTATTTATTTTCTTATCTCCCATGCCACAGAGTATTTCTTTCTAGGTGTCTCACAGGAGACCATCAGTGCCTTGAACCATCCTTAGCAGAAATCTTGGTATATTATTTGCTTGGTAAATTGTTGTGGCTCTTTTGATAAAAGGAGAACTTTTTAGGATTATTTCTGATGTGTTTTATTTTCTTCTCTGCATAACTCAAAAGGAACACATGTACAGTGGTTGAAAGAATATACCAATTATAGTGTGTTTAGAGCATCTGCAGAGTTGGTCCTAGAGGCTTGTGCGAGGGGAAACCACAGCTGTGAAGCTTTGCTCCTGCTCCTAGCACAGATGCCAAAGCAGATGGAAGGGCAGGGATCATCTGCAGAAAGACTTCAGATCTCCAACATGAGTAAAGAGTGAAAAGCATAGCGGCATTGCTGAAATGGCTAGATTGATAGGCTGTACTGTCCCAGGAGCAGCAGAGGCAACAAACTCTCCCCACTCTGTGCCTCAAACAGAAACACGATGAATGGTGTATGTGTAGTCATCTTCAATCCTTTTACAGCTTGTGCTTCTTTATTCCGACAGGCCCTCATTTGGTGCTTTGCCTGGAAATTGTTCTGATGCTGTTTATGTTTCAAATGCTTAGAAAAACAGTTCTATTAAGATTGTATGCCAAAATACAGGCTATTCTGAATAACAGGAAGGATGGAGTAAATTTGGGTCTGCTAATCTGCAAAACAAAATATTAAATATGCTCTCTCTGGAGAACAGTAACAAACACTTTGCATGTTGCTATGCTAAATTTACTGCAGGACTGTAAGTGTTAAAACGCCAGCCATGTAAATGGGCCATGGGGTGGTAAAAGGTTGACAGGATGATTATGCTTGCAGGGCCACTGTTATGTATGTCCTTTGGACAGTAGTTTGGAAGAGCTTCAGAGACACTAATTAATTCTGCCCCACAGTGAGGGTTGGTAACCAGTAGCCCAGTGGGATGCCGAGCTAGAGAGCTCTGTCTGAGGTCAGAGGACCAGGAAAACACTTCAGGGTCTGTCTAAGTTGATCCTCAAGAGAAAAGCTCTTTAATCTTATTTAAGGTTACAGAGTCTTTGGCCTCATGCAAAACATTTCATCTTGTGCAATTTTCAGCTGTTCTTATCATCTGAATAAAGTAATAGGATAAATCAAGCAACTCAAAAAGACGAGTAGAATTTCATTCTTTTAAAATGCTAATTATAGCCGAAGAATACCAATTCTCAGCCTCTTCTAATCACCAAATCTCTTTCTTGAATACAATTTAGATTTTTCTATTGAATTTCTTATAGCTCCAATCATAGAACTCATTAGATTTTTTTCCCTGAAATCCCTAAACGGATAGCCTAGATTCTTGGGAGAATTCGTGGAAAACCCTAATTCTCTGTGCAGAATTCAGATGTTTTTTGACTCATGATGGAATTTCATCCCAATAAACCCATTGTAAATTAAAAATATTTTAGGTTGAAAATGCATTTAATGTACCTAATGCACTGAACATCATAGCTTAGCCAACTTTAAATATGTTTGGAACACTCACATTAGCCTGCAGTTGGGCAAAATCATCTAACAAAAAGCCTATTTCATAATGAAATAGTGAATCTCTTAAATAATTTATTGGCTACTATACTGAAAATGAAAAACAAAATTTTGTATGGGTACTTGAAGTAAGGATTCTACTGACTGTGTATTGTTTTCCCACTATCATAAAGTCAAAAAATTGTGAATCGAACTGTCATTAGTTGTGGACTGTCTGTAGTGCCTTCCACAAGCTAAATTGGACACACAGAACTTTAGAATAGAGGGTAGCATTGCTTTGCAGTAGATGAGTCTTTGATTAAGAATTTTATCTTGCATTTTATTTATTGTTTCAGGTATAATTTAATCAACAGTTATTTGTACTTTTTTTTATAACACTTAATGAAGAGAGTTAATATTTATTATTTACTTTGTCCAGGTAATGTACTAAGTACTATATATAAATTATCTGACTTATTTCTCCCTTGACTATTAGCAATATGTATGAGTTTTATACATGTTAAAATTTATGTAATAAATACTTGTAATTAAGTTATAGTATTCTAGTATGCTGTGCAGTGTTCCGGCATAAAGTTAGGTTGGATATAGTTGGGTTGCGATTATAGTAATACTCTGTTACTTGATACAATGGTAGGGTTTTATGACAATAGAACTGTTGTGACTCAAGCATTTCATTTTACCTATCATATCTTGGAGGCAGTGAGATAATTGGGGTGAGGGGGAGGGGGAAAGGAAAGGAGAAAAGAAGAGAATAGGGAGGGAGACAGAACTGAGTACTAATTTAATTTAAAAAATTCAGAGTAATGAATAATGCGTATGTGGTGGAACATAATAATTTATAGGTAATGATTAACAAAACAATAGGACAAAGGATTGTAATCATTGAAATGTACTAAAAATTAACCTTTACAAATAAATTTCCATTATGTACTTTTATATGATTTATATACCTTGTCTTCAATAATTTGAAGAATGCTTAAACTCTTTATTTGAAATGTGAGTAAACTGATCTAAGCTATGATTTTATCCATATTTTCTATAACATAGATACATGTTTTAAACTGGATGTAGTCTGATGGATGAAATTTTGATGTAATAGCATTGTACTGATTTAGTCTCTCCATGAATTTGGACTAACCATTTAATCATATGAAGGCAGATTTTTTTCCTGTAAAAGAGGGAAGGTGGTTAGAATAATATTTCTTTTGACTATTTTTATAGTGACAAGTTTAGAATAATAATAAAAAAACAATAATCTCTCTCAAATAATATATCAGCAGGGACTCTTCAGATCTTTCTGAAGATATTTTTACTTTTGGAGGGTTTAAGAAAATTTATTTAGTATATTTTATTGTGTCAGTATTATCTTAACCAAAAATTTTAAAGGCTAGAAAAGTGCTTGTGATACATTAAACAAATAAAATCATAATAGAAATGTAATAAACAGAATGTCCCCAGAAGTTCACCTTTTCTTTCCTTTTACATAAGCCTTTATCTTCTGTGGGGATCTATCTAGACCCAATGGAGAAGCATGTGATCTAGATTAAGCCACTTATGTGTCCCTCAAGGCTTTTTATAAACATTCTGTATCACAAGTAACCTTTCTTCTATATGGTATTGTGCATACATATAAAAGCCAGAAATGATGTAATCATGTTTGCAGCATAAGGGAAGTCAACAAGGCAATAAAGCTGGCACACAGAAGAATGAAATCAAGAAAATCACAGAGCCAGAACCCCAATCAAGCATGATTGGAGCTTATCCTTCTAGGCCCTTAAGATTACATGAAATAAGCTTGCTTTTATATAAGATTGATCTGAAAGTGAAAAGAGACGGAAATGTAGCATTTCTAAGAGCAGTCTTTTCAGTCTGTAGCCTGAAATCCACTTTGACCAAGAGAGGCTGTTAATTTAGAGCTTGCAGATTTGAAAAAGCCAAATTCCCTAACACAAGTTAACATTAGTACTAGCAGTTTCAGAGAGATGGAAGATAAAGTAGAAGGTAAGATTGGGGTCCTCATAAATCCTCTTTGAAGTAATTTATCTTAAATCTTCTTTACTTGTGAAAGGGAACAATCACTCTCTTTGTAGAGATTAAGCTGCAATTCAATTCAATAGTGAGAAAAAATATGCTATCCTATGATTTAAAATTGTTTTAAGGTGGATTTTTGCTCTGACCATGCTGAAATAAAGAGTAACTTCTCTAGCCATTCTGACATAAATGGCTATGTAAAACTGTACATTCTGGCTGCAGTGGCTCATGCCAGTAATCCCTCCCTTTGGGAGGCTGAGACAGGGCGGATCATCTGAGATCGGAAGTTTAAGACCAGCCTGGACAACATGGTGAAACCCTGTCTCCACTAAAAATACAAAAAATTAGCCAGGTGGTGCACACGTGTAATCCCAGCTACTTGGGAGGCTGAGGCATGAGAATCGTCTGAGCCCAGTAGGTGGAGGTTACAGTGAGCCAAGATCGCACTATTGCACTTCAGCCTGGGCGACAGAGCAAGACTCTGTCTCAAAACAAACAAACAAAAAATGAAACACACGGACAAATCATATGAAGCTATAGTTTTAGAAATTTTACCACAGGTAGTGGAGAACTATGATTCCTAAGAAAACAGTAACCTTTATGATTTCTTAGGATTTTACCCTGGATGCACTTTCTGGACCACAGTGTAAGAAAGTAGAGCCCAAGTACACCGTAATGGTTTTATTAAACTGAAAAGTTAAAGATCTAAGTTTGAGGCTTCTGGAGAAGCTTAATTTGGTGTGGGCAGAGCTAGAGAGGTGAGAAATGCACAGAGGAAAAGCTCCAAAACTTATAGCAGTAACATTAATTCTTTGGATGAACCCCAAGATTACATACACAGAAAAAAAGTTTTTATAAAGTATAGCAGAGAACCACTAGTAAATGAGTTCAACAGCAATTACAGACATGCCAAAGTAGTTGAAAATGTAGGCGGTCAGACCAGGTAGCATGGCAAAAGCTGGGTATTTGGTTGAGATTCCCATAAAAGCCATGCATTATGAATAGGACTACTCCAATGCAAGAGTGTCAGTCATATTAAACTTTCTTATTAAAATTAGAAAATAACGTGATCTGCTGGTAAATTAACTGCTCTCAAAAACAAAACAATACTTTGGAAAGAAGATGACAAAAGTCTGCATTCTCATCCATGTATTACTTAAAATGTCCCAATACAATATAAATTACTAGACCTGTGTAAAATGTGACCAAAGATTATGTAATCTAAGAAAAAGAAATAAAATATGAGAATTATTAATATTAGTAGAAATAAATTTCAAAACACTTTAAAAAATATTTGTAAAATTTTAAAGGAAAAACTGCATAATAAGTGAATATGTGGGTAATCTAAGATTAAAACTGTTAAAAAATAAGTTTCTGAAATTGAAAAGAATATCCAAATTGGAATATTCACAGACGAGTTTAATAGCAAGTTTGACACCACAGAAAATAAGAACAATGAACATGAAGAAAGAGGAACAGAAACTGATACTTAGACATCAAAAAATTGATGAAAGTAAACCAAGCCTCAATGATATGGAAAGAAAGTACACAACAACAACAACAAACTAAAATATGCATGTAAAAGTCTAAGAAACATAGGCAAGATTGGGAGAAAAAAAATTAGTGAAATAGTGACTGGAGAAATTTTGAATTTTATGGTAACTATTAATTAAGCCAAGCAAAGAAACTCAAGGAATATCAAGCAGGCTAAAGATACAGAAATCCACTCCAGACATAGCATAGTCAAAATTGTTAAAAATAAAATATAAATAGAAAACCTGAAAAGGATTGCCAGATAAAAAACACACATTGCATACAGGGGAACACTGATAAAGAATTACGTTGTTTTTCATGAAGTCAATGCAAGCTGTTAAGCAGTGGGAAGGCCGTCTTTAAAATGCCAAAATAAAACCCAAATTTGTAAACTTAGAACATGTCTTCAAAAATAAAGACAAATTAATGACTTTTTCAAATTTATAAAAGTTGTAAGAACTTTTCACTAATAGAGCTACACTACAACAAATATCAAAGAAATTTTTGAGGGGAATTCATTGAAGAAAAATGATACTTAAAAATGAACATAAATCCATACAAAGGAATGAAAAGTGTCAGAATGATAACTGTGTGGATAAATATTTTTATTGTTTTCAAATTTTTAATACATAGTTAGTTCTCTAAAATAAAAACAAAATACTATGGAATTTATAACATATCTAGAAGTGGATGGCAATATTACAAAAGTGGGAATGTAACAAAAATATTATTTTTGTGTTTCTTCTATCTGTAATTCATTAAGTTTCTTGGATCTGTTATCTAATTTTTATTAAATTTGTCATATTTTGTTCATTATTTCTTTGAATACTTTCTTCTGTCCTTTCTATTTACTCTAATTTGTGCCTCCAATTGCTTTTCTATTAGACTGCTTAATACTTCCCCACATGTAATTGATGCTCAGCTCATTTTTCTTTTGCTATTTTTATTTATCCTCTCTGTGTTTAATTTTGGATCATTTCTTTGTCTACTTCTTCGAATTTACTATTTTTTTTCTTTTTATGTCTCTGAGCTCCCATAAATCAAAACCAGTGTAGTTTCTTAGCAGTTATATTTTCATCTCTAGAATGTCTACTATAGATCCTTCAGTCTTTCATTCTCTTTCTCCTCATGTTCACATTTTGCTCTGCTTTTTGAATATATTAAGTTTATTTATAATAGCTGTATTCATTATTTTGTGTGTTAATTTTGCCATTTATAACATTTCTGGGACTGTTTAAATCGTGTGATCTCTCTTCCTCCTGGTTTTGTCATTGTTTCTACTTCTTCAAATGCGTAGTTATTTCATGGCATACTAGACATTATGAAATTTACATTATTGGGTGATGGATTTGGGGATCTTTCTTCAAATGCCATTGAGTTTGTTTTGGATTATAGTTTATTAACTGGAGTCAGGTAATAAGCCTCTATCTTAAAATTGTTTAAACAAACCAATAAGACCCTTTATTCTAAGGCTAATTTGGGCTCACTTTTAATGCCATTACACTGTGAGAAGTTTACTCAATGTCTCCCTTATTAGGAGGTCTGTCCACTTTGACTAGTGTGATCCTGTATTTTCAGGCCTGTGTGAAGTCCATGGATAATTTTGCCTATTTTTTATTGGTTCTTTTTCTAGTGCCATGTAGTTTTCTAATATGTTGGCTCAGTTCAGTGTTCATCAGTGACTTACAGGTTCTCCTCTGCCTTAATTTGCTCTTCTTTCTCTCTTTACTTCTACATCTCTTTCATATTCTTTCCCATAAATTCCATCCAACCTTGTTTCCTCAAATTTTTCTTTGTTTTCACAAGTCAGCCAAACTCTTAAGATCTATATTTATTTTGAAACCTCTCCTGTGATGTTTCATTGAATACCCTTCTTGGAAATAAGCCAGGGCGATGCTAATGCTCATGTTACCTGCTTTCAGGTTCATTGCTGTGTGCTGCTTGTTTGGCCATATCTGAAAACAATTGTGTCACATATTTTGTCATTTTCTAGTTGCAGTGAAAACGGGAGGGAAAAATCTGATCAATTCCTCCACCAAATTAAAAAAAATAAATGGTGAGAAAAATTAATGCTTTTTTTTCTAATATTAAAAGCAGGACAAGGATGTCTTCTGCTTTCACCAATTTCATTCAGTATTTTACTGGATATTGTAGTCAGAATAATAAACTAAAAAGTAATAAAAGGTATATTTAAAACTTTTTATTAAAAATTACATGGTTTTCCATATAGAAAATTCTAAGGATCCTCCAAAAGCAACTAAAAACAATAAATGCATTTAGTAGGTCTGTATACTATAAATTGCACATATAAAAACTAACTGTATTTCTGTGTACTGGCCACAACAATTGAAAATTAAATTTAAATAGACAATACCATTTAGAATACCATCAAGAATATGAAATATTTAGGGATAAAATTGACAAAATATGTATAAATCTCTATACTATAAACTACTTTGATGAAATTTAAAAAGATCTAAATGTGAGATATACATGTTCATAGTTCAGAAGACTCAACATTGTTATTCTCATACATCTTTGTATACTAATCTATACATTCAGCATAATACCAATGAAAATGCTAGCATTTTTGTGGATATTAAGATTCTAAAATGTATATAAAAATAAAGTAACTTAAACAAAATAATTTTGAAAAATAACTAATATGAAGAATTTACACTACTTGACTTTCAGATTTTGTCTAAAGCCTCACCAATCATGACTGTTTTATTTGCATAAAGAGTGGTATTGACCAACATAGCAAGCTAGAAATTTATTGTGGTTAATGTGGTTGTTTCTTTCACAAAAGTGTCAATGCAATTCAGTGGAGGAAAGGATAATGTTTTCAACAAATGTTTCTAGAACAATTGGATATTCATTTTAGAAAGAAAAGAAAAAAAGGAAACAAACAAAAAACCTTAAACCTAGTCCCTTACTTTAAACCATGTGAAAATATTTACTAAAGATAGATCATACAACCAAACATAAGGAATAAAACTATAAAACTTATTTTCAAAATAGAACAATGGAAAAACATTTCACTGAAGTTAGATTCAGCAAAAATTATTTGATTAGGATATAACATGCCATAAAATATAATGCATTAATATTTATTAACATAACATATTAATAAATAAAACTTTCCAAGATTTAAAACTTTGAGTTTAAATAGCCTTCTTAAGCACACAAGAAAACTAGCTACAGGGAGAAAATATTTGTAAACATTTATCTGATACTGAAATTATCAGATACTGATACTGAAATTATCTGATACTGATAATGAAATGTATGAACATTCATTACACCAAAAACAGTAAGAAAAATAGCAACAACATAATAATGTTTATAAAAGGAGGGAAATAGTTGAAGACACTTTACCAAATAAAACATACAAAAAAACAGACATGTAAAAATATGCTCAATAACTTGTGTATTAGGAAAATATGAATTAAAATCCCAAAGAGATTTTTCTGGAGTAAAAGACTGAAGGCTGGCATTACCTAGTGTTGTTAAGGATATACAGCAACTGCCATTAGAAATGTAAAATTTGACTTCCTCTCTTCCCATTTGAATATCCTCTATTTCTTTCTCTTGCCTGCTTGCCCTGGCCAGAACTTCCAGTACTCTGTGGAATAGGAGTGGTAAGAGAGGGCATTCTTGTCTTGTACCAGTTTTCAAAAGGAATGTTTCCAGCTTTTGATCATTCAGTATGATATTGGCTATGGGTTTGTCATAAATAGCTCTTATTATTTTGAGATATTCACCTTGTTGCTGTTTGTAGATGACATGATTCCATATTTAGAAAACTCCATCATTTCTCCCCCAAATCTCCTTAAGTTGATAAGCAATTTCAGCAAAGTCTCAGGATAAAAAATCAATATGCAAAAATTAGAAGCGTTCCTATAATGAATAATAGACAAGGTGAGTGCCAAATAATGAATGAACTCCTATTCACAATTGCTACAAAGAGAATAAAAAACCTAGGAAGACAACTTACAGGGGATGTAAAGGACCTCTTCAAGGAGAACAACAAACCACTGCTCAAGGGAAATAGGAGAGGACTCAAACAAATGGAAAAACATTCCATGCTCATGGATAGGAAGAAAATGGCTGTACTTCCCAAAGTAATTTATGGAATCAATGCTGTTCCCATCAAGCTACTATTGACTTTTTTCACAGAATTAGAAAAAAATTTTTAAATTTCATATGGAACCAAAAAAGAGCCCATATATCCAAGACAATCCTAAGCAAAAAGAACAAAGCTGGAGGCATCATACTACCTGACTTCAAACTATACTACAAGGCTAAAGTAACCAAAACAGCATGGTACTCGTACCAAAACAGATATGTAGACCAACGGAACATAACAGAAACCTCAGAGATAACACCACACATCTACAACCATCTGAACTTTGACAAACCTGACAAAAACAAGCAATGGGGAAAGGATTCCCTATTTAATAGATGGTACTGGGAAAACTGGCTAGCCATATGCAGAAAACTGAAACCGGATCCCTTCCTTACACCTTATACAAAAATTAAGATGGATTAGAGACTTAAATGTAAAACCCAAAACCATAAAAACCCTAGAAGAAAACCTAGACAATACCATTCAGTACATAGGCATGGGTAAAGACTTCATGACTAAAACACCAAAAGCAATTGCACCAAAAGCCAAAATCGACAGATGGGATCTAATTAAACTAAAGAGCTTCTGCACAGCAAAAGAAACTATCTTCAGAGTGAACAGGCAACCTACACAATGGGAGAAAAATTTTGCAATGTAGCCATTGCAAAACCCCAGTGTAGGTTAATATCCAGAACCTACAAGGAACTTAAAAAAATTTGCAAGAACAAAGCAAACAAACCCATCAAAAAGTGGACAAAGGATGTGAACAGACACTTCTCAAAAGAATTTATACAGCCCAAAAAGATACGAAAAAAGCTGATCATCACTTGTGATTAGAGAAATGCAAATCAAAATGACAATGAGATACCATCTCATGCCAGTCAGAAATGGTGATTATTAAAAAGTCAGGAACAGTAGACACTGGCTAGGCTTTGGAGAAATACGAACACTTTTACACTGTTTGTAGGTGTGTAAATTAATTCAACCATTGTGAAAGACAGTATGGTGATTCCTCAAGGTTATAGAACCAGAAATACCATCTGACCCTGTAATCCCATTACTGGGTGTATACTCAAAAGAATATGTATCATTCTTCTATAAAGACCCATGTACACATATGTTTATTGCAGCAGCATTTTCAATAGCAAAGACTTGGAACCAAACCAAATGCCCATGAATTTGACTGGATAAAGAAAATGTGGCACATATACACCATGGAATACTATGCAGCCATAAAAAAGAATGAGATCATGTCCTTTGGGGGGGACATGCATGAAGCTGGAAGCCATCATTCTCAGGAAACTAACCTAGGAACAGAAAGCCAAACACTGCATGTTCTCACTTATAAATGTGAGTTGAACAATATGGACACATGGAGGGGACAGCACACACCAGGGCCTATTGGATGGTGGGGGAGAGTAAGGGAGGGATAGCATTAGGACAAATATCTAATGTATGCAGGGCTTAAAGCCTAGATGATGGATTGATAGGTGTAGCAAACTGCCATGGCGCATGTATACCTATGTAACAAAACTGCACATTCTGCACATGTATCCCAGAACTTAATTTAAAAAATAGTTAATTCATCTGCCACTTTGGAAAATAGGTTGTCTTTTTTGTGTGTGATTTTAAATGTATATTTATCATACAGTCTATCAGTTATACTCCTAGGTCTTTACCCAAGAGAAATAAAAATACATCCACACAGTATGGTACTTAAAAATGAAAATTAAATAAGAATACTATGTATAATAGTATCAATAATCAAACAGCTTTATTTAGAATAATACAAATTTGAAACAATTCAAATGCCTGTTAACTGTTGAGTGGGCAAACAAATTATGATATATCTGTACACTAGGACACCACTCAGCAACAAAAGGGACAATTTCCTGATAAATTCAGCAACATAAATGAATCTCTAAAGTATTATGTTAAAGAAGGCAGGCACAATATATTACACACTATGTGATATAATTTTTTTGAAGTTCTGGAAATGATGAAACAATAATAATAGAAAACAGATTAATTCTTGTAAAAGACCACTTTGGAGGAGGCTTAGCTTCAAAGGGGCATGAAAGAACGTTTTTGTGGGTGATGAAAGTGTTGTATATTGGCACTATCCAAAAGAACTTTCTGTGATGATGGTATTGCTTTACAAATTTTCGCTGTCCAAATTCAATAGCCACTAGCCACCTGTAGTTATTGAACATTTAAAATGTGACTCATGTGATTAATAATCTGTTTTACATTTTAAATTTAATTAATAAATTTATACATACAATACTGATTAATTTGGGTTATATGCATCACTTATGTTTGTCAAATTAAATTGCACAGTTAAAATTGATTAATTTTATTCTATGCTAATTATACCTCAACAAAGCCAATATGAAAACATATTGAATACTTGCCAATCCTAGTTTTCTAGTTAGTGGCTGCTTACAATCTAAAAGTAAATTATCCTCCAACCACTCTGTCTTCAAGTTCAGTGATTTTCAGCTAGTGAGAAATCTAATCACTAGCAGAGAAGCAAATACTCTTTAGAATACATGGTTTTATAATCACCAAGAATTTGGTCTTTTGTATGCTATTTTTAGAACTCAGTTGTTACATGTTATCCAGCATCATTTATTTTACCAAAAAAATCTGATTATTTCTTACTATTTGTTTCTGTTATTAGAGAGTGTATTTAATAAGTTGACCCCTGTGACCATTTGCCTGCTTCCATTTCAGGTATACTTCTGTCCCCACGTGGGGAGACTTACCAGACAGTAGAGATATTCTTTGGTAATAAATAAACATAAATGGCTTATAATAATATAAATTTATTTCTTGTTTACCCTAAATACCTATTTCATTTCAACTGGAAGTACTCTTTCATGTCTCCTGATATGGAGACCCTGGCTAATAGAGATTCCACTACTTGGAACATTGCCAAATGTTGTGGCAGTAAGAAAAATAATATATGGTGAACCACACACTTGTTAATACCACCGTATTTGTGAAGAGCACTACATTTACCAAAGCATTCAAATAGTGTAAGCAAACTCATCTCTAAATTTGGTTAACCAAATCCCCATCCCTATCAGGAGATAAGAGAAATAATTGGAATGCTGAAGGCTAGATGCTCCATTCTTCTCTTGGTTTACCACATTTTCCTATATTATTGTAAATAGAGGGGACTTTTGCTTAATGTTTTGTCAATCCACCTACAACTTTAAAAGTCAATATTTGATAGCCAGGCACAGTGGTTCATGCCTGTAATCCCAGCACTTTGGGAGACTGAGGCGGGCATACAACTTGAGGTCAAGAGTTCAAGATCATCCTTACCAGCATGGTGAAACCTTGTTTCTACTAAAAATATAAAAATTAGCCTGGCATGGTGGCACATGCCTGTAGTCCCAGCTACTCAGGAGGCTGAGGCAAGAGAATTGCTTGAACCTAAAAGGCGGAGGTTGCAGTGAGCCAAGATTGCGCCACTGCACTCCAGCCTGGGTGACAAAGCGAGATTCCATTTCAAAACAAAAACAAAATAAAAAATATCAGTATTTGATGATGTAATAAAGTACTTGAGCAAATTTGCTATCAAGTGATATTTTATGTTGCTGCCAAATGTATTCAGGCAAGTTTATATAAAGAAAAATTGTATGTCATCATGTTATATCAAATTGTCATATTGTTATGTTTCTAGATTTAAAACTTGAAAAAACATTACTTCTGTTATTGTTATTATTCTTTGTATGTCAATGTCCTGTTGCTGAAATAAGTATCCTTCTACTATTTGGAGTTGAAAATATCTATCTTGCTATAATAAGCTAATAAAGGAAATGTTTTATTTTTGTAAAATCCTTTATTGGTAAAATAAAAATGTGGCAACTCTAAGTGCGCAATCTTTGTTTAATTTTGAAATCTTGTGAAAAAAATTCCTTTTGAAATTTGAATCACTTAAACCCACACATTTTTTAAAACCACAGCCATTTTTCCTATAAAATGGTCACCTAGTATATCATCTCTTGCTGGACAAGTCTTAGTCTAATGCTACAGGACTTATGCATAGTAACCTATAACTTGTGTATCTCATGAGTATCCTTATATATTAACTTATTATATTTTACAAGTCCTTATGAGACTTCATGGACAGACTGTGATGTACCCTGGAAAATATATGAGAGACTTTAGTTCTTAAAACTTTTGGGTCATAAAATTCAGACTTCATAGAATTCTTGCAAATTTAAATTGTTAGTTGCTTTATTATTATTTTTTTAATTATACTTTAAGTTCTGGGGTACATGTGCAGATCGTGCAGGTTTGTTACATAGGTATACGCACGCCATGGTGGTGGTTTGTCGCATCCATTACCCCGTCATCTACATTAGATATTTCTCCTAATGCTATCCCTCACCTATTCCTCCACCCCCTGCTATTCCTCCCCCTAACCCCCCCACCCCACAGGCCCCAGTATATGATGTTCCCCTCCCCTGTTTTATTTTGTTTTTAGTGTGCAATGTAACAATTTACTCCTAGCTATGTTATGTTTTTTAAAACTTAAAAAAATGTGAACATGAGTGATCATAACATTTATCATCCAATATAGATACTTTTGTGAGTTAATCGGGTACTATTTTGAATTATTGCACATAATTGTGTAAATGAATATGGTCCTGAGTAAACTATACCCTATTGTCATGTTAGTTATAAATATCATTATAGAATTACATGAGTACATATATTCTAAGATGACTGTATATACACATACATAAATATACATAGTGTGCAGACTATATATATATATGCACAGACTTAGTGGATTCTGTGTGTGTGTGTGTGTGTGTGTGTGTGTGTGTATGCGTATATAGTCATGTTAGAAATGTGGGCTTTTTGTTTCTCTCATGGTGAAATAGTGTGACTAGTGGAATCTATTGCGAACGTTTAAGTGAGACCATTTTTTTTCTGATAATTCTTCTCCTCACACAGTCCTTCAACATGGTACTCTTAATCTCTTTCTAAATATATGGACTGGACTGGAGTAGCCAGGGATTTGGGAGCAGCTGAATATTTTTCTTCATGGAGTTATTATTTTTCTGATATAATCATTTGATTGGAGCTTGAGTGCTAAGAGTAATTTGGCATTCTATTTTGCGTGTCTTAAAAATAGGAGAAATACTCTTTGTACTGATTTAAGTCTCCTTCCCACTACCCCTCACCTATATCCGAGAGAGAGAGAGAGAGAGTAAGAGAGAAAGAGGAAAGGAAGGAAGAAAGAGAGGGAGGGAGGGAGGGAGGGAAGAAGGGAGTAAGGGAGGGAAAGAGAAAAGGAAAAAAAAAAGAAAAGAGGAAACGGTCCTGGGAATCTTATAGAATTCAAAGACAAGCAAACCATCAGGAATCCTGGAGGCTTTGCTGTTTTTACCCTCTGTCTCTATTTCTCACTGCATATTATCTTATTAAATTTTCTTCTTCTAATTTTTTTTTGGGTACACAACTATACCTATTTGTCAACTTTCTCTCCCATTTTGAGTCCAGCCAAGAGCCAAGACTGCTATATTTTTTTCCTCAATTGCAATTCCAAATTTCTAAGAAAGAATAGCTTGGACTCAATTTGGGTCCAATTTGCTCTGCCAACTCAAAAAAATAGTAAGCACAATCTCAAAGACATAACTCTCAGAAGAGGGGGTCATTGTGAGCTTGGTGGGCAGCACCAAAGGAATGTTCGATGATACCCCAAACTTAGAAACACAAAGCTAGATTATCATAACTTAAATACAAACTTTCAATGTACAGGCTGGACGCAGTGGCTCATGCCTGTATTCTAAGCACTTTGGGAGGCCATGGCAGTTGGATCATTTGAGGCCAAGAGTTTGAGACCAACCTGGCCAACATGGTGAAACCACGTTTCTACTAAAAATACAAAAACTAGCTGAGCATGGTGGTGCATGTCTGTAATCCTGGCTACTCAAGAGGCTGAGGCAGGAGAATCTCTTGAACCCAGGAGGCCGAGGTTGCAGTGAAACAAGATTGTGCCAAGGCACTCCAGCCTGCGCAACAGAGCAAAACTGTCTAAAAAAAAAAAAAAAAAAATAGGTGTAGCAAGGAGATGGCTATGCTATAAATAATATTCTTTTTTTTTCTCTTTTAACATTCAATACATGCTGCTGTAATTTTTTTCTACCATAAACGTATTTAAAAACCAAACAATAAAATATAATCACATATATTGGATTCATCAACCAAAGGATCACCAAAATCAAATATCTCACTGAAGTATACTTTGGGACTAAGAATAGCAATCACTGTGCGTAAGAATGAAATCTTAAGACCTCAGAGAATTGCATTGCTGTAGCCAAAAATGAATAGACCAAAGTAAATCCACTAGACAGAAGAATGTGAATGAATAAAAAGACCTGAGAAATGTGTCACTCCCAAAATCAGTCAACTACATTTTTTAAAGTTTAAATCCTGATGCCCAACTGACAGAGATTCTATGATCACATTTGATACAAATACCATTTATGTTTCCTGGTTACTAAAAAACAATATTCCTTAGGTAATATGGCTAATATATGTTTCAGTGATGGCAGGTTCTCAAATAAATTAACACAGATTTCTTGTTTCAAAATGGAACACTAAGAACATCCTGGGTACTGTGAATGTTTTTATATTTATGTGAATCCAGTTTGTAAGTGACTCATGGGAACCAAGCCCTTATGCCTAAGAAATATGAGTTAGACACCATTGTGAGCACATAGATTGTCTAGTGAGCATTTATATTGCATTGTCCAATGAAAAAAGCAGAGTTAAGAAACTTGGTCAGTAAGCCTATACATTTGGTATTCATAGGTAAAAATAGAAAAAAAAAAAAAAAGCCTACGAGTTGCTACAGAGCCCTTTGTGTGAGCAAGTACTGAATTTCTCCCACTCTATGAGGAACTAATATATTTCAGAATTTGCTATAGAAAACTCCCTTTAGGATGAAACAAGAATGTATGTTAACTAAAAAACAAAGAATCCAAAAACCCAGTAAAAATAAAAGTTAAAGGGCAAAAGGGAAAAGACAAGTTCTCAGAAATTACTTATAAAAAGTGGGGGTCATAGGCCAACAAGCTCCTCCAGGTCATTGGGTACATTATCACAGTTTTCAGTATAATTTACTTTACATAATGTCATTAACCTTACAAAATCATCTGATATTCATCATCATATAAAGCTCTATGATGTACTGTTTAAGACAAAATAGATGATACAATTTTTTTTGGTAGAAGACATGGCATATATACAGTATTTAGAAAACTTAAACCAATAAGATGAATTCTAGAAACATTGAAGTTATTCATGATTATGATGGGAGTTAGAGTGAGAGAAAGTGTGAGGGCCAGATTTAATCTATGTCCTTAATAAATATGAAGAACTAATAAAGAAGTTAACAGATGATGGCATTGAAGAACAATAATCAATACTGATTTCATAAGGCCCCCAAAAGGAGGGTAGATTAATTAGAATTTGGTTCAGGGTGAGAGTCAGAAACCTGAATTGTAAGATTCTGATTGTTGTTATTACAAAAATAAACAATATTGAGTTTATTTTATTGTCAAGTAAAATTTTTGAGGCAAACATTTTAGGAAAGGTAGGGCAACCCATTCTGTCAGTCTTCATAGATTTTATTGCTCTTCTTTAGGTAGCCACCACTTGCAAGTCACTCCATGGCCCAAGATACTGGTCCAGCTTTACTTTCTACCTATTAGAAAGAGAAAACAGAAGACACACACAATACTCCTCCCACTAAGATAACTTTCTATAAATCATACACATACTTTTATTTACATTCTGTAAGTCAAATGTTAAAGTTATATTCATTCTGCCTTACAAGGAGCCAGAAAAATTTGTTCATCATATAAAGCTCTATGATTACTGTTTAACACACACACAAAAAATGTGAATTCATTCACATTGAAATTGAGCCTCTATTCCAAAGAGTCATGTGTGAAACTAAAACATCCACGTATATTTTTCTGGTGAAGGAAAAACAAACAGGGAGAGATAATTGGCATGTCTATCACAGATAGGAGTTCTTACAAGACGAGAAAAATAATAGCTTAAAAGGATAAAGAAACCTATGAGTATGAAGAACAACTTTTTCTGGCTCCTTGTAAGGCAGAATGAATATAACTTTATCATTTGGAATTATCCTTTCCTTCATCTCTGTTGGATTTTACTTTGCTTATTTTGTCTTAAAGTTTGTTTGTATCTATAATTTGCTGTCTTCATTAGTGTTTTGCTTGCCTCTATGTCTCTACCTATCCATAACTTTCATTGAAAATGAGCTTATAGGCAGATAGCACAACCTTAGAGGTAGTTTTCAGGAAAACAGTATTAGAGTAGCAGGTAAGAAGCCATGTCTTGAAAATAAACAGTTATATATTCAAATTTTGGTTCTGCCCCTTGTCAGCTATGTTACTTGGACATATTACTCAACCTCTGTAAAGTTTAGTTTCCTTATCTGTGATAATGCATATAAAGTTTCTAATATAGTACCTGGAAGATAATATCTAAAATAAATATTAGCTATTTTTGGTATTCATACCAAATCACACATAGCAAGTGCCTTTTAAATATTTATTTGGTTGAATAGAAAGCTTCACTGTTGTTTTCAGATCTAACAGAGCCTGTAAAGGGAGAACTCTGCTCCCATTTGACTAGAAATGGTATTAAAAAATTAACTTCACAGCTCAGGAACTCAGACTCACTATCAACTCATTTCACATCATCTTCGCTATTAAGCCGCTGACGTCCAAGTGCTTGATTATTACTAGATTCTCTTTTCCAGTTAGGTTATTTCACACTGGGATGAAGCAGAAGGCAGGAGGGTAATGCA
This sequence comes from Ateles fusciceps, assembly GCA_036589455.1. Classification (NCBI taxonomy): domain Eukaryota; kingdom Metazoa; phylum Chordata; class Mammalia; order Primates; family Atelidae; genus Ateles; species Ateles fusciceps. Next base: position 7,285,411 of record JAZHEH010001606.1, on the reverse strand, counting down.
TAATTTGAAGAAATTTAAGATGAGAAAGGGAACACCATGTTCACATTATGGACCAGTGATCAGACAGTCATTTACATGCTTGTCCCAATGCACACAGTCATCTAATCCAGTAGATCTCCACCCCATGTTATACAGGAAACATAATCAGTGTGCATCCAATTCACAGGGGTAACTACATTAATCAGAAGTTGAGTTGAGGCGGAACATGGCAGAGTTTTAGTTTATTTTTTTCTACTTCCTTTAGAAATGTTTGCATTTTACACAGCAATCCCGAGCAAATGAAAATGGCACAAGTTTCCCACTTATGGCAGGATGGATGGGTCAGATCACAAATAGTTTGAGCTCTACCTCAGTTTCCTTTTCTTGTTTACAGTTTCTGCATAAGGACTTTTTGGTGCTGATTACTTAGTTGTTTGACTGAGACAGAAAACCAGACACATCTCAGAGGATTTACAAGAGAATCTGGAGGTCTGAAATGCAAAAACAGAAGTACATACTCTAAGCAGGAAAACAGCAACAGAAAACTTCCCAAATGAGAAGCTATAGATCAGACAAACTGAGATAAGGATGCTAGGTCCTATAAATGTTAAGTGTAAACAAATTATAATCTCAGCTTCAGGGTAACTGGTATTCCAACAAAGGACTTGGAGTGCTTGTTCAAAAAGTATAGGTTGAATTAATTAATTAAATTTATGGAATCTACATTATATACTATTTGAAACCATCTCTCTCTTTTTTAATATAAAAATAAACTATTATGTGTTTTTAGTTTTAAATACAATGTTATTGAGAATTTATTATTAGACTGAGAAAATTATAATTCACTTAGTCTCAATAATTGTTCCTCATTCATTCCTCATTTGTGAAACGGGGCAATATTACATCTTAAAGTTGTTGAGAAGATTAAATGGAATGATTTATGTAACACACATTCCAATATAACTGGCAACCTATAGGTCTACAGAAAATGTTTGGTTATTAGTTTATCTAGGATTTAGCCATGAAATTATTGCATGTGTATAATTGTATGGGTAAACCTTATATAAATTAAGTTAAAATATAGGGAAACATTTTTTTAAGATGTAAAGAAATGGTTTCTCTAAAGTCAACATGTTATAAACAGTCATGTAGTTTCTAATGATTAGTAATCAAAAAGCATACACTCCAAATATTTCTAATCAGACTATCATATTAGGGTGATTATGTAGCCTGAAAATCTGCCATGTAAATTAAAACACTTACCTTCCTAATAGCCAGTCTTGTTGGATCACATGATATGTTGAACAGTATACATGATTTTAGTTTTAGCAATTTTAGACTTTTAAAACAGAGTTAAAAGTGATACCTAATATTACTGTAATCACAGTTTCAAACAGAAGTAGAGTTTAACATGAGAAAAGAGACTATTTGTGAGAGAGACTCCTAAAATTCTCTACAGCCTAGGAAACCCAAATTAAATTTTTGTCTATTTTGACATAACAATGACTACCCATTTAACTGAGTATAGTGCAGGATCTGAAATATAATTTTTTAAGTAGCCTCTTTATAAAGAAACAGAAAATATAGCACCATTTGGTAAAAATAGAATGAAGTTTGTAGTGAAGCAGGGGACCCAGGGCTCTGTATCAGGCATGGAATTGTCTCCTTTTTTCCTTAATAAAATCATTTTATGGATCTTATGTATTTTGTATTATAGAGAAAGCACTTTTCCTTAGAACCCACAAAAAAGCATATAAACACAGATAAAGAGGCTCTGGCAAGATACTCTGAACTCTTTGGAAAGCACCTATGGAATGCATTCTTAATATCTGATACAGTAAAACTTTAAAATATCACAAGAGTTTCAAAACGTTCCCAACAAAATTGAAAGTCATATATTGCTATGTCATGAAAAAGGGGACTTGAATAACAGAGAATAATTTTCTAGGCCATGCAAATGCCCACCTTCTTACTTCCTCCTCATTAAAATATCTATACCAAACCTATGATAAGGCATAGGCTTCAGATTCAGAAAGGTCTGCATTCAAGTTTGGCCCATTTAGCTCCAAGTCTTGGGTAAATTACTCATTCTCAGAGAGCTGTGGTTTCTTTTTTGATCCTCATTTGTCAAAACAGGCAATTTTAATTATATCTCATGGTGGTCAAGATGGTTAAATGAGATGATTTATATAATGTCCATTGGACAGTACATAGTATATAGTAGATGCACAGCAAATATGTGGTTATTAGTTCATTTAGGATTTATCCATGCAATTATTAAACCAGTGCATTGGAAGTGAAATTCTTCACAGACACATCAAATCTCTGAAAATCTAATAGAAGTGAATAAATTAAAAACACAGTGTGTCTACTATATCCATAAAATAAATATTAAATATTCTGATACTCAATTATTTCATTACTTTTACTTTTTATTTATATATAAACCCACAAATTTGCTTTTATATGTACATATAAATAATGTATATTATTCATATATGTAAATATACGTTAAATATAATACTTTATGTATATAAATGAATATAAATTCACTTTAAAATATACTTAATGGTAATTTAAACTTGGATGCTACTAATTTTTTCAGTAATCAGAACTTCGGGTTTTCACATTTCAGCCATCAGCTTTTACTGCCTTATTCTCTGATAATGCATTTTAACCATTTTGTTTTAGGAAAATAGTTTTACCACTACTAACTTGTGGCAGCTACTACCTCAAAACCATCTTTATAATAATCAGAAATTAGAATTGCAGTTAAGTCATTTAAATTTCTTTGTCAAACTTCTCCTTTTTCAGGCTTTCCAAAAGATGCTAATAAATGGTAAGTATCTTCAGGTATTAGCAAAAAATTCTAATTATAAAATTTGGGAACATATTTATTACCATTCTTGGTATTAAGTTCTTTTCCCAGTTAAAATAATAAAAGCTGTAGATAACCCCTTCCCCATTTTGCAGGCTGTCATCTTTACAGAAAAACTATTGATTGTTTTACAGTGAACATAAAAACATAACTAATACGTAGTGAATTATTACAAGCTCACCACTGAATAAAGCACTTTAAATCTATTAATATTATCTCCTTTAACTCCAAATTAATGACTCTCACCCTTAGAAAATGATACTAAGAGAAGTAAAGAAGTTGGCCCAACATCACAAACCTGTGCTGTTGTGGGCTGGCATTTGAAACCAGGTGTTTTCATTACAGTCTCTGCTTTTAAATACTTTTTTAAAAGCAAGAAATCTACATGGACTTCAATTAAAATTGCCTAAGAATATCTTCTTTGACCACATGCTTTTAACATTAATTTTTTTTCAGGATTATTTTATCAACTGGATTTCTCACACCCATTCACTCTTACTTCTCACACTCAGTTTCAGTTTATTCACCATCTCAAATATGCATAGTTTCTCCTCCTAGGGTAGAAGCCACAGTGTTCCTCAGTTACAACAAGGAGTGCCTTATGTGAGAAATGATATAAACAATGGTTGATACTTGTTATGGAGAATAGTCAAATAACTCAGAAGCATGTGAAATCTGAAGTTTAATATTTTGAAAGAGTTGTTACGTAGAAAACAGGTGGCAGAACTAGAACCTATGGAGGAAAATTAAGGGATAAAGATTTTGGTTCAATACAGGGAAAAAATCTTTTTAAAAACAATGTAATTAGTGTTGTCTAAATCATAATTGAATAAGTCTTGGGAAGCAATGAGCTCTCTTGTGGATAAACTCATATTCTAGAAGGCAGTAAGGCAAAGATATTACAGAAAATGATCCAGCAACAGATGGGGCTAGAAAAAATATAAGCATATAGTTATATAGTTTGTGTCAGTTTCCTCATGATTGTCAAGGGTTGGTGGAGGGTTAGAGAAGAGGAAGTCCCAGGATGCTATGGACTAAATAACTGCATACCATGACCCACAAATTCATGTGTTGGAGTTGAATCGTTAAAGCGATGGTATTTATAAGTGGAGTCTTTGGGAGGTAATGAGGGCAGAATCCTAGGAATGAGATTCTTGCCCTTATAAAGAGATATGAGAGGGCTGGCGTCCTGTCTGCTTTCCTCCATGTGTGTTAAACTGGGCAGCTAAAACAGACACATCCTACGTTGGGTAGCTTAAGTGACCCCATAGTTCTGGAGGCTGGGAAGTCAAAGACGAAGGTGTCAGTAGATTTAGTGTCTGGTGAAGGGTGGCAAATGCCTGCCTTTCCCTTATATTCCCACATGGAGGAAAGCCAAAAGGAAGCAAGCCCTCTCATATCTCTTTTTTATGAGAGCACTAATCCCAAATGAGAGAATGAAAAAATAAAAAGAACAAAATAGGGAACATGAAGCCAAACTTTAGTGACTTGACAATAGACATTTTTCTTTTTCTGCTCGTATATAGACAAAAGCTGGGAATATTTTTGTCATACTCTGCCACACTTGAACAAATTTCAAAGGAAGCATCATAATTGGGCCTGTGATGAGACCAAACCTTTACTTGACTTACAAAACTTTGAGTATTTTTTTCTTAGAATGCCTGATTTCCTCAAGAAAAAGGAAATAAGTTTACGAATAAGATATCTAAAATACATGTTATTTAAGGCTTTATTGGCAAATAGTTGGCTGCTAATTGTTTCTTCTGAAAACACTTCATGATTAAAGGCTACAACATTTATATCTCAAGAAATGTCTCAGGTTTTTTCTCATCACCAAACTTAAATCTTACTGTTAAGCAAAATTATTTTAAATTTGAAAACATAAATTGTATTTGCCTATTGGTTTGTTTTTTAAAGATAAGTCATTAAACTTAAAGCCAAAAATAAATTGTATATTTACATGTAGTAGTTACCATACACCAATGTGCTAAAAAGTTTATAGATTTACCTACCACAATAACAAATTTCTAATCAAAAATTGAAACCATTGGGAATAAGCATTTTGTTACTATAACCTAGCATTGTACAGTATAGATTGAGTATCTCATATGCAAAATGCTTGGGACCAGAAGTGTTTCAGATTTCAGATTTTAAGATTTGGGAATATTTATTTCCATATGCATAATGAGACATCTTAGGGATGGGACACAAGTCTAAACACAATATTCATTTATGTTTAATATACATTGTATACACAAAACTGAAGATGATTTTATACAATGTTTTACAAAACTTTGTGCCTGAAAAAGTTCTATCTGTGTTTTGACTGAGACCTGTCACATGAAATCAAGTGTGGAATTTTCCACTTGTAGCGTCATGTCAGCAATCAAAAGTTTAGATTTGGGAGCATTTCAAATTTTGAATTTTTGGATTAGAGATGTTCAAACTGTATTTCCTACAAACTGTCATTATGAAAAATCAGAAGACTGATTATTGTCTAAATTTTACTTTCTAGAATTTCTAATGTCATTCAGTATTTTCAATGTTTTTCCTGGTAGTTTCATATTGGACTGCTTGCTTCAAATTCACACATAGACCTAATAAATAAAAACTAGTGGAAGGAACTATCATATTAAAGGCTTAATTTCTACAAAGCATAAGTTAGTAGAGAAAAAGAAGTGCAAAGAGAGGCACCAGGTGGTTCATAGGGCCTTCAGGTAAAACAAATGAGATTTTATTAGGCTTACAGATACAATTTTTGCCTGTGTGTCAAGGGATAACAGGAGTGTTTATTTGAGTTGCTTATGAAACAGGCATGTTTAGCTCAGCAATATTACTCATCACTCAGCTTTTTAATCTGCCAAGAGATGGGTACCATTTGCACTTATGAACTGTGTGTAATTATGGTGATTCAGGTTTCAGCTTATAATGAATCTTCCATCACAGTCTGCTCTCTGGTCTTTTATTTTCTGTTCTTTAAGTAAAGAGAGACACAAGAGAATTCTACTTTGACCCTGGCTCAAGAGTGGAATGTAGATTCTATAAAACTATGTGGTATGTACATTTATAAAACTTTTAATTTGCATTTTGTCTAGGTTTTATGTTTCTAGTGATAAGAGAATAAAGTGTGCATGCAATCCAAGATAAATGAAGGAAGTTCACTTCTTTTTAATTATCTATACTGACAGATAAAGCAAAATAGAAAAAAATTCTGTATTTAATCTTGAGAAGGTGAGACACACTAGAGAAATGGAAAATAGATTGTGTGCATCTGATCATGCTGCACATTCCCTTTAGGTTGCAATCTCTGCTGTTATTACCCACAGCAACTGAGACTACAGTCCTAACTCTGTATTTACTTCCAGTTACCCCACAATTGGTACAGAGTATTGGATTGAGCCTTGTATCTCAAGGAGTTCTACTAGCTAATTTTTGTAGCTGAAATAACTAAGCTTCTGAGAGGATAAGAAACCTATGAAAACCAGAAGTAGAGCTCCTGACCCAGCCTGTGATCCAGGTATTGTAATACTTCATCTGGTCTCAATCAGTAATCTAGCCCCATTTTCTATTTTCCAGTCTGATCTCTCCCTTTCCTAAGGCTGCTTTAATTTCTGATAACATTGTAAAGGTTATAGGACTTATTGGGCATTTTGCCTCCTGGGGTCACTTATTATTAAAAAAAAAAAAACTCTATTGAAATAAATGAATGTCTACTATCGGATTTTCCAACGCCATGATAGACCAGCTAGTGAAACATTTTTTGTACAGGAATTTGGCAGGTGGAGGGGGGAGGGGAGGAGGCACAGAGAGGAATTCTTGTCCTCAGTCCTGATATTTCTTTCCAGGTGAATGTGGTCTTCCATGTGCTATGCACCTTGCCTCTCTCTGCTCTTGCATTCACCACCTACCAGAGAAGATGGAGTGATTCACTGTCATTAATAAATGTGGAAAAAATTAATTAGACATGCTCAGAATATTTCCACTCTTTTTTGTCTTAGAACACAGCTTCCCTCAGAGAGCAATATTTTACCTTTACAAATTGGTATACATGTTTTGAGTCAGCATTCCTATAACAGGGGTACGCCTGTATAATTCCTGCATTATTATCATGCCAATGCGTTCTCATACTACACTTTGTCCTCCCAAATTAATGGTAAAATTGATGCTTTTACCTCTATCTTCTCATATGTGTCAGTTTGATAGGTGAATAATAATACCTCATTGTGGCTTCTAGTTCATTTTTGTGACTCAGAAATATAGGTATTAGTCCGAGTTTTGTTACCTATTTATTTCCTTATATGAATTGCTTTCTCATGACCTTTTCTAATTTTTCTCTTCAGTACTTGACAAAGCACTTTGAAAGTGGGTTTGGTGATAATAAGAAAGTATTTCAAGTAGACAAGGTGCAAATAATAGTTTCGGTTGATGTTAGCACACACATACAGGAATGTCTTCTTTTACAGTAAAATATTAAGTGTGTGTGAGTAGAAAATAGAGAGGAAATAATAATTTTAAGAGAGTTACATGAAAATTCTTTTAGATTTTTAAGAAAAAAGATTACTTGAACAAATGGACATTTTAAGAAAGCTATCGCTACTTAGTAATGTATAAGTCAAATGGATAGAAATTTTCCACTATGTGATATGAGGTGTCTAGAATGTTGGGAAAGTGTTAATTCAATAGTGCTGTAGAGAAAAAGTTTTCAACATTGATCCCATATGCTCATCCATCTCCCCTCTACCTAGTGGAACTACTTTTTAAAATATGTCATGTTATTGAAATTTAATACATAACCAATGTAACTGAGCAATGGTGTTCTGAAGTATGAGGTAATGGATCCCTATCCTCTACCAACACCCTTTACTTATCCCCTTTATGACTTCCTCACATAGCTAATAATGCAACAACAAGAGCTTTAGGGGTGCAGCAAACTCAGAAATATCCCCATTGCAATAGAAGGATATATTTGCTTTTAAGGTAGCTTCTAAATAGTCTGTTATATAATCATTTTGTCCCAAAGCAGTGACTTTCATACACATCCTGCCCATGGGTCTGACCATAACTCATATTTTACTAAATCAGGTTCTTTTTGGAATACCCAATTCTTTTTTTTTTAATTGTACTTTAGGTTCTGGGGTACATGTGCAGATCATGCAAGATTGTGGCACAGGTACATACATGGCAAGTTTGTTGCCTTCATCCCCCCCATCACCATCCAGCATCTCTCCCCTCTACTACTCCCTCGCCCCAAAACCCCCATTGTCCCTCACCTAGCCCCCCACCAACTAACCACGTATGTGATGCTCCCCTCCCTGTGTCCACGTGTTCTAATTGTTCAACACCCACCTATGAATGATAACATGCGGTGTTTGGTTTTCTGTCTGAGACAGTTTGCTGAGAATGATGGTTTCCACACTCATCCATGTCTCTATCAAGGACATGAACTCGTCATTTTTTATGGCTGTGTAGTATTCCATGGTATATATGTGCCACATTTTCTTATCCAGTCTACCTCGATGGGCATTTGGGTTGGTTCCAGGTCTTTGCTATTGTAAACAGTGCCACAATGAACATACATGTACATGTGTCTTATAATAGAACAATTTATAATTCTTTGGGTATATACCTAGTAATGGGATTGCTGGGTCAAATGGTATTTCTATTTCTAGGTCCTTAAGGAATCACCACACTGTCTTCCACAATAGTTGCACTAATTTGCACTGACACCAATGGCGTAAAAGTGTTCTTAGCTGGATACTGCTAGTGGCATACATTTCATTATAGTTTGAGAGTTGCCAATATAGATACTCCACTCATAGATACCAAGAAGGTTGTTAGGAAGAAAGATCTAATCTTTAGAAAAATATTACTGAAATTTCATAAAATATATATTCAAACTTGAGAAGGAAACTATCTGACTGTTAATGTTTTTCAGCTACCACTGAGTCTAACTCACATATTTTTTTCTTTTGGTTTTAATTATTATACAACTCTCTGCACCCCCCCCCCCCCCCCATCACACCTGGCTCTTAAAGCCTAAGAAAAAGGCTTTAAGAAGCTAAAATTTTAATAGAATTTGAAACATTCGCATGAACTTCGGAACTTAAAAATGGGGAAAACAGTCATAGACTCTTATGGCTCATCTCAGAAATTTTTACATTTCATAATGAAAATTTCTATATATGAAGATTCAAACTATTTGGAGACTTATATTTTAAAGGATAATTCTACTTTTTAGTCACTGTAACTTATTTTTATCCAAGAGAAGAAGAAATGTTTAACTGAAAAGATTTACTGACAGTGTTGTGATAGTCAAAATGTCTCTAGTTGGCATAAAGCATAGAAAAAGAACTTTGTTGCAAAACACTTGAGCTCTGTTTGCAGAAATAAATGGCTAGCAGATATTTTTGTTCCCTCTGTTACACTAATAGATAGAAGCATGCTGGTAAGTCACTGTAGCTGTGTGGGGTTAATGCCAGAATAAAATACCAGAGCTGTACTCTTTCTTAGGAAATAGCAGATCCTTAGCAGATGTTACCACAACGTATTTTACAGGCTAACTAAATTGCCTGTAGAACATGTACTGTAGGCCCTATTTTGTGATTTTGGGGTCACCACAATAATTTCTTTTAGAAATTTTCTAATTTCAGTAAAGCCTACCATGGAAAGTCTATTTCCCCCCTCCCCACCTTATATATGTTCTTCTGCCTCTTTTCCTTCTTTTCTGGTATTTGTTTCTCTTCTATTCCTTTGGAGAAAGCACAGGCTTTAGAGTTAGTCAGTCAGAATTTAACTCAAATTTTCTCTTGGTCAAAATAACTATGGAAAAAATATTTCCTTTCTAAAACCTCTGTTTTTTCATATGGAAAATGGAAACTATACACTCAGGATTAGAATTAACTGAGAGTGTTTGTAGACATATAGATTGCAGAAGTATCTGAGTATCTGCCACACACATTTTCTCATTTTCTTAACTTTTTTTTTCTTCTCCAATCAGCTCAGTTCTCTGTAGTAGATGAGGTTGCTATCAACAGAGAAGAGCTAGGAATTTCCAGCTTAGCAATTTAATACTTTTAAGAAGTATACAATTATGTTGTACAAATGCAGAAACCTAAGCAGCTTATAGGAGCAAGAATTATAGTAAGATTGGCCCACGATGCTTTTTGCAATTCCCTACATTTGTGCTTTTATCAGTAAAAGTGCTACCCTGAACTTCCAAATCAACAGCTAAGCTCTGGCCCTGTTACTACACCCCAGAACTATGATACAGATACATGATTACAGACCCTGAACAGCAATGCCCATCTGCACAGGCATTTTGAAATGGGATATGGTTTCATTTTAGACTATATTTTAAGGCATAAGAGTGTGCCTCCAGAATTCAAAGTTGTAGAGAAAATACTCTCTGTTTGTAATACAGAAGAGTGAAGTTAGAGGAATCTCCAAGTTTCCTTCATGGATTAAAAAGTTGAGGATTCTTTTAACTAAATGAATTCTGGGTCCTTTCAAATAGTAGTACTCTTACAACTTAAATAGCACATGTGTAAGTTACCATTTCATACTGATCAGCCCCAGTGGGGCGTGGAGGTAGGGAAACACTCGAAGAAAGACTTTCCTAGATGTGTTCCTAAATCCATCATTTATGTTGAATTGGTAATTATCAAATTTATGAATAAACAAAAATCATACTGAGCTTTTCTAAATGCAGATTTCTGAGTCTCACATTTAGAGAGTCTGATTCAGTAGCTCTGGAGCATAGGCTAAGACTCTGAATTTTTACAACGCATTTTAGGAATCCTGATATAAGTAGTCCTTGAACTTTACTGAAAAACTTTGCCCTACACCCTGCCTTATAAATAAGTTATACAAATGCTTCTTGGGGTTGTTAAGCAATGGAGTCTAGTGAGATTGTTGCAAATTTCTTGTGCCGAGAGAAAGAAATCCAATTAAGAAATGTAAATTCTTCTTCATGCTGAGAGAATATGAGGCAATAAAAATATGAATTTCTTTATGTTGCATAGAAGCTTCTGGGAGCCCATAAAGGGTGAGCAATCCTTACCAAGCAACTGGACTGTCATCATCCTCTCTGGCTTTTATGGAAGAAGATGAGGTACTTTCTGCACTTTTCTGAAAACAGTCTCTTTAAGAGTTTTTGTACAGGCTGCGAGGCTTTTTCTTTTAATGCTTGAAATTCATAATTAACTATTGAGAATGGGGAGAAATGTGAAACTATGGACTAAGTACAATCCTTTTTCAGGATGATTATCTAATTTGTAATTGCACCCTGCAATATAGTTGTTTAGAAAGACTGGTGTTTGGGAGTAAGGAAAGCGTTTTCGGTAACTTTGAAGGAGACTTGTTAGTGCTTTAAAAAAGAGTGAACAATTCTAATTACTATTTATGCTCCAACATGGCTATGTTACCCTGAAGCAGGTCATAGTATGGGGCTGGAGCTCATGGGCTACTGTTGAAAATGTCAGAAAAGTAAAACAGATGAAAAGCAAGTGGGAGTTTGGTGTGAGAGACTCTATTGCCTTGATAGGCCCATGGAAGCAGAATTGAGTGAAGGGAGCTGTTTTTTATCATTGAGAGATTCCTTTCATTTAGTTTTCTGAGAGAGTTCTATGTGAGCCTGGTTGAATCCTATCTACCACTTCAGATACTGTCTTCCTTCCCATTTTTCTGTTACATGTAGTTAACTTGTTCCGATAATCTTTTCACGTATATTCCTGGTTATGTTTCCTTCCTTACACCATAACTTTTGTAAATTCACTCTGCCTTGGTGATTCTAAATTCACATCAGACATATCCTATATGAGCAAACATATGTTGTTCAAGACATATTCCTAAGCAGCATCTTCTGTACCACTTTTCGGTTCTTTATTATGCTCCTGTATCTTGATTTAAATGATGCTATTTTGGGAAAACTAATGTGCTCTGGGATCGACAGCAATTCCCTTTGTAAAAATGCATTTCTGGAAGTCCAGCATAACTTGAACCAGCAAATCTATGCGACTTCTTTCTGTGTGGAGTGAATTCTAGGCTACTATATTCAAGCATTGCTTTATTAGCCACAGAAGAAACTGCCAAAAGTAGAGATTCCCAGAACAATTGCAAATGAATCATTGAATTTAGAACATTTTGAAATGATTTTCAATCATTGAATAGACTTAGTAAGTACAAAGACAACTCAATTCTGGTGCATGTCCTCACCATTTAAAGATATTCATAGGTTTAAAATTTAATGTTTTCTTTTCATTTGGAGTGAATTTATTGTTGGCAGAAATGCATGAGAGTCCGGACTGGAGAATTAAGTCTTCTGTTCCCTACATAATGGATCTAGCAGAAATGGTTAGCTATTTAGGATTCACGAGTGCTGCTCTGCCAGTCTACATTAGGCATGATTAGGGAGGACCAACTGAAGCCAGGATGCTCTGAACTCTGTAAAGTATATGAAACCACCTCGTGTCAGGGCCTTGTTTAAGGAATGAAAGCTAAGAATTTGGCTAAGCACACAACAATGTAAGGATTGAATATCTCAGCAATTTATCTCAGTCATAATATCTCATGTCTTTTATCCCTTAGATTAGGGCCCATTATCTAGCTTATTGACTTCAGCTTCCTCTTCTATGTAGGCTCTAGGTCTCTGACGTAATACTGATTTCTATAAGCAACCATACACATGTTCTGACTGCCGTGTTGTCTCCTAGCGAAGTCATCTTACACTGTAAAATTAAGAGAATCCCCACCATATCTGAGGTCCAAAGTAGGGGTATACTACTTTGACCTCAGCAAGGTCATATCACTAATTAGCAGAAGAGCAGAGATTTAAATTCAGATTTTAGCAAAAATAAGTAAGGTAAAGTTTAGACAAATGTTGGAATATGTGACATATAACAGGTCAACTTGGTTTGTGATTTGTGTTAGGTATAGCATTCTGTATTAGTTTCTGCCAAAAAGGAAGGAAGGGAACATTCATGGAACACACAGATTTTGAGTCAGGCAAGCTTGGGCTCAAATTCTGTCTTACTACTTAACAGCTGAGTGATTTGGGGGAAACTACGAAACCTCTCAAGGACTCACTGCCATCATTTATAAAATGGGAGTAATATTAAACTTCACAGGAATTTGCAAGACCATTTATAAAGAGGTTGGAAGAGTGCCTGACTAATAGTAGACTTAGTGAGGATTCATCTGTAAAGCCTCCGCTCTCCCTGTCATACCATAGATCCTTCCTATTGGCAACATTGCTGTATTTGTAACTGTGTATTTCCCTGTCACTCTAATAATAGTCATAAGACAATTTCCACAATAAGACATCAAATTTCCAAGACTGTATGATAAGCCTGACCAATACAGTTGGAAAAAGAAGAAAATGCGATTATATATTTGTAAAATAAGATTTTAAATGAGATCATTGAACGTTTACTTGTTTATCTTTCAGAGATACTTGGCGATTCTTTTTCTTCTCAAGTAATGGATTGTTACATATTTAATTGCTATTTTGAGAAAGGTATTCCTCCAAATGGGCATTAGGGAAACGGGACAGATTTTAATTAAACCATTTAGCACATACTGAATAACCCCACCAGGAGGCATGATAAAGGTATGCTTAATTGGCTCAGAAAGATTGTAGTAATGTGAGAACTTCAAACACAAAGTTAACCGTGGAGATAATTCTACATCTATGTCCTAATCAAGAGCAAGGGAAACTACTAAAAATTTAAATAGGCAAGGCAGGAAAATCAGAGAATAGGCCAGACTTTCATCTAATTTGTCTCCCAAAAAATTTCTTCAGGTGTGCACATATATTCTATTTTGGGAATAAGACTACATAAGGAAGGGACTGCTTTATTTCTAAGGCTGTGTGACAGCATGTTTCCCATAGTACTTTGTACAGTGTGTCTGGTAGTGTTTCTCATTCTATCATTCCTTTCATTCTTCCCTCTATTCAACCTAAAACTTAACACTTTTCTAAATGTCAGTGTCCGCACAGGCACATAAGAACAGGTTGGAGAGCAGGATTGGCTATCCCATGTTCCTATTTCTCTCCACCAGGCAGTGTAACAGGTCAGAAGACCAGGCAGACGGATCAGAGAATGGGACAGCATTAGGACCAATTGCAGGACAGTTAAACAGCTAGACAGATAGATGGTAAAACAGTTATCTGAAGTCAACTAAGTTCTGAGGTCTGAAAACCAGAAGACCACAAGAGATCAAGTAAAAGAACAATAGAATTGAGAGAGGTAGGTAAAAATCAGCTCTGTTCCATTTTGCCAGAATATAGAGAATGGCCATTGTATGCCAGGACTTGTGATAGATTATGAAAATTTAGAATACAAAGGTAAAATAATTTCACACTTGTTTTTCTAAGAGGTATTACTTACTACAAGAAGAATCATGTACATGAGCAGACTGTATCAAAAACAGAATGGTAAGTCATAGGACAGAGCTTTGTATGAGGTGTTAGGGAGGCACACAGCATGGCCACCTATTCCACATTCCTTGATTCCAACTTCCATGATTGTCGTTATGTTTGGGATACTAGGAATCCTGATGATACCATTCTTTTATCTTACTTGAGCTTTCCTAGCACGGGTGTTTTCAGTATGAGTCTTTTTCTTTTATAGCAAAACTTCTGACATCTGAATGTCATTTCTACTTGTTTTTCATATATTTTAGCTTTGATATTATAGCTTCCTTCTTTTTATGTTTTTCTCCTACTTTCTTGGGTGTTTTAATCTTCTAATTCACGTATTTATTCTTAAGTGTGTCATCTTCTTTGATCAGTTCTTATGTTCATCATTTCCACCAGTTTACTTCTCAGATTTCTTGTTCTTACTTATGTTACTAATATATTTCCTTATCTTCTAAAATATTACGTTTATTTTAAATTATTGATTCATCCATTCCAATATTCAGAGAGTTTATTGAGTTTGTCTTTCTTTAATAGTCCTTGCAATCTTTATACATCTAGTTATCTTCCCTGGGTGCTCATTTCACTTTGATGGTATACTTACACTCTCTGATAATGTGTACTATGGAATGCCTAAGGCCTTTCCCTCCTCTCTCTCTTTGTCCAGGTGAATTTAGAAAAAGAAAAAGGGCCTAATTTCAGGGAAGAGAGCCCAGGACTATTATTTCTCTTTGCAATCCTCCACCAGGCAATTCCTGGCATTGAGACAAGGTGATTCGTCTAGATTGTCACCCACAATCTTAGAATTTAGAGAAAGGGAATGGAGAAGAGATTGATTAAGTGGGTTTGGTCTCTTTACCTGAACAGGAATTTTTAACTGTGCTGTTACTGTCTAGATACCAATACAGTGGCCTACCCTGGACCAACAATTTAAGTGAACTTGGAAGCAAACTCTTAGACAGTCAGACTCTACATAAGAAAATGCACTGACTGATACCTTCATTGCAGCCTTATGAGGCCCTAAGCACAGGATCCAGCAAAGCCATGCCAGGACCCTTGACCCTACAGAAATAATAAGCTAATAAATGTGCATGTGTGTGTGTGTTTTAAGTCTCTGAGTTTGTGGTAATTTGTTACACAGCAATAGAAAACTGGCACAGCATTCCTTAGAGATGGAATGACATGTAAATGAAAGAGATGTGAAAAAGCATAGCCATCTTTTGAATTTTTTTAGCAGCTTCATATAGCTACACCATAGAGGACATGGTGGAGGAGTAAGAGGCCAGGATAATTGAGAACGCACTATTTGCTCATCAGTGTGCCAGCTGTTTTTCAGGTATCTTTCTATCTTCTCTAAAATCTTGTGAGTTTAGTGTCACTGTTGTGTTTTTAAAAATTGGAAACTTGACACAGGCAAACATGCATGTGTTGAGAAATTGATTTCCATCAACAGAAAGAGCAGCCAAGTGAGATTTGGGGTCGCTGGCTACAGTTTCTTCCATTTACCCTAGTGTGCCATTAGAAAAGCATCAATTTTTGTGCACCTTGATGTGAAAAAGTTTTGGAACCATGTAGGCTAAGCAATTTAATTAATCTAGACAATTTATCATTTTGCAAGTGGGTGAGATGTCTTTCAAACCTAGACATATTATTCCAAACTTTGTGTTTTTTTGCACTGTATTGCACCGCATAGAAGATGAGTTTGAGCTGGGAAGAGGCCAGGTAATTTAGGAACTTAAGCTATTTACATGGCATAAAATAATCTTTAAACTATTACTATAAGCTAGGTATTAGGTTCAGTGCTTTAAATCTATTACGTCGTTTAATTCTCACAACAAAGCTGAGAGGTAAGAAACCAAATATACTCATTTTCAGGGCAAGGTAACAAAGTCAGAGGGAAATTAAATAAGTTGCAGATGGTATCAGGGTTATTAAATGATGGGAAATTTAACTTAATTTTATTAAATAATGGACAATTTAAATTAAATTTATGTCTGTCTAACTCTAAAGACAGTAAATTTAACTTTAAAATAAAATGACCTGAAATGGCCAAGGTCTGAATGCAATGTGGAAATCTAATTCACTGATTGTTTTTCCATAGTGTATCATCATGTTGCATATGAAATGTTTATACATTAAATTTAGAAAATAACAGCTCTTTTTATAAGTCAAAATGAAATGAAAGGAGGTTTTATGCTGGGCGTCTATTATTTTTTGTGTACTTAGATGTTTTTAAGAAGTACTGAAGACACCAGGATGAGTTTCAAGATGGAGAATGGCAGGCAACTTACGGAAGAAAAATGCTTGTATGTTCTTGTATATTCATAAAGATTGAAAATTTCTTGATCAGGATGGAAGTGGGGAGATCTAAGGCACTATGGACAATATAACAAACCAAGTTAAAAGGAAAATTTAGACTGACAAAATATCTTTTGTTTGTTCTCTAAACACCATGACAAACCATCTGATAACAATTCAGGCTCAATGACTCTACCAGTTATGGCTCCTGTACTTAGAGCTAATTTTTATTCTTTTGGACTTTAGTATACCCATAAGTAAAATGGGAATATGATAGTACCCAACTCTTAGGGTTTTGTGATGATTAAATGATACATAATTGTATGTAAATTTTAGAGTTTTAAAATGGATATGTTTTACTGTGGAAACTTAAAAGGTTCTTTATTTAATTTTAAGAAATATATAGCTGTTGTGTAGGCTTACTAAATGGTTTAGGTATTTATTTCTCCCATGAGTTTGTGGGATTGTGCATCTGGGGTACAATAATTTTTAAATGTTTAGTTCTTTGAACAATTGTGCCGCATACATATGGACCTCTCTGCCTCCCTCTCTCCCAAATGCAATCTGTGGTAGGATGTGTGATTTGTTGCTAATAGTGAACATCAACTTGGTGACAAAATAAATTTCTCTTACAATGAATTTCTCTCTTAACAGGGATTTAATTTTGTTAAAAGTAGTAACAACTAAATAAAGAATGTTTTCTTCATCCAGTACGATCTACTGACTTTCTTAAATAACTGGTGATGCTCTAGATATGTCCATGGTGGCAGATATTCAGATCCCAGTGTGACTGGTTCTAAGCTTTGAGAAAACAAGTATGTCCATTAAAGGATAATGATTTTATGAGGAAATATAAATAATCTCAACTAACTAGACTACATTGATTTTCATAGTTCCTTTGTAATACATGAAAACAAATCTGGTATTTATTTTAAAGATCATAGATGCTAAGAGCGGCCAAACAGTTTAAAGAATAAAATGATAAATTTAACTTTAAATAAAAGTTTAAAAAGTTTATTTTTAAGTAAAACTTAAAAAAAATCAAACATAATAAGGCAAAATTTCTTTTTCTTTTGCGTGGAATACCAATATTTAAAGATTGCAGAATCAATAGCACATTCCTGCTTGAATGAGAGGCAGTGAGATCAGGAAAACATGACTTATAAACAAAAGAAACTGGGCATAATTCTTCTCATAAGTATTATATTAATAAATACAGTGGTAAAATGGAAACTAGAATGAATATGTAAAAAGACTAAAGGAACTGTAGTGCTAAATTATTAATAGAAAATACCTTATGTTCAACTCATTAGTAGTATTTAGATCTCTGACCTAGTTAGAAAGAGATAGTTTTTCTGTCTTAGTGTTTAGAATGGCTGAACAGTCCAGGACTGGCAAGTATAACTAGGAGTAGATTTCTACAGTCAATCATTTAAGTTGCATGTAGTACCTATTATCGAAAAGCAAATGAAGATTTCATTTCATAGTATATGCTGGTTAGGAATCCTTATTTAAGTGTGATTTTCCCACCACTAAGTTCATATGCCTTCACCCTCTGTAGTTCTCAAATTCAAGCCATGCTAATGCTAACAAAGTGGCTGTCTTGGCAGATCAATAAGAGAGGGAGCCGGGGAGATTTACCTACTTTGGAAAGGTAATTTAAAACTAAATCCACCTTTAGAAGTGAGTGTCCCATTTGTGTTTGTAGGTTTCACTAGAGGGAAGCCCTGCATATTAGAAGCATTTCCTTTTGTTTGCCCATAGCAGGGAAGACTAAGGCTAAAACCCAAAAGGATATGACTTAGACAAGAATGAGCATATGGCTCTCCAAGTTTTAATCACTAGGAAAGAAAATATAATTGCAGCTTGTAGACAAACAGCTCTGTTTTAGCAAAAGCCAGATGAGTATACACTTGGTTGTAAAATAATTGGTAAAAAATGTCAGCCGTTTAAAGGAGCATATCAGTTTTGCATGCTCAAAACAACAACAACTCACCTAGGGAGAGGTGAGTCTAACAGAAAATATTCAAGCAGCAGAAAAATATGATTCAATAATCTCTATGAACTAAATTATCTGGAGTATTTTATAAGTATTTGTGATAGAGTTAAGAGGCAAGAGTTCAGGTATCACATTTAAAAATGGTTTGGCACAGTCATTGCCAATGATACTAAAAGTTCTAGAGGTATAAGGAAACAATTTCTTGCACAATCTTGGAGGATCATATAATTCATATTATATTGGAATTTTCATGGTAAAATTGACAATCCCGTAGTGATTTTTCCAACTTTCAGTATAAAATTGCAAGTTTCTTTTTTGAAACAGGAGCAAAATGCAACCTGTTTTTACAAAAGCTAAAATGTTTGCAATTTTCATAATGTTATCTTACTTCCTGACTATATACGTTCCTTTGGAATCTTTGACCAAAATCCATTATTTACTTGTGAAAAGTTAAAGGCTCCATGATAAAATATGCAGTACTCCTAAATGTGCTGATCAAATAAACTTAAGAAAGCTTGATATGCTTTCATTTAACAACAATAACAACAAAAACCTATTTAAACAAATGGGGACCATTTATCAGCAAATATGTTTAAAAAAAAATCTACTTTGGACTAGGCAGGCATTGTTCTTTGTGTGAAGCTGTAAACTTGAACTTTGTTATATATTTACTATCATGATATTTTTCATTCCCTCCCTCCCTCCCTGCCTTTGTTCCTTCCTTTCTTCCTTCCTTTCCTCCTTCCCTCCCTTCCTCTCTCCCTCCCTTCCTTCCTTCCCTCCCTCCCTCCTTCCCTCCTCTCTTTCTTTCCTTCCTTCAATTTTTTCTTTCTTCCTCCTTGTTTCCACATATATTTCAAGTTTCTTTCATATGCTATGCACTAGCTGAATGAAACATAGACTTGGCTATTTCAAAGCTTACAGACAGTGGAAATTGATATGTAAACACCAAAGTATGATACCAAAAATATGAAAATTTGATTCACAAGCTAAAATATTAACTACAGACTAAAATGCAAAAGGCTTAAACAAACGAACAAACAAAAAATACCACCTGTTTAGGTTGAAAGATGGTAAAGTGATTAAGCCAATCTTACCCACATGGAATACTCATGCATTAGGCAGGAGAAGGTGTGGATACAGATGCTACACTAGAGATTATGTATAAAAAATTCTCAAAGGTGTTGCATTAATTTCCTATTATTGCCAAAACAAATGACCATAAATTTATTATCTTGAAATAGCATGCATTTATTATTTCACAATCTGTAGTTCAGAAATTTGGCATGGGTCTCCCTGAGCTAAAATCAAGGCACTGTCGGCTATGTTCTCTTCTGGACATACTGATTTCCTTTCTGGTGCATCTATACCCAGTAGTGGGCACTGCTAGAACATATGGTAGTTCTATTTTTTATTTTTTGATGAATCTCTATATTGTTTTCACTATGGCTGTACTAATTTGCATAGCCACTAACAGTGTGCAAAGTTTCCCTTTTGTTCACATCCTTCCAATACTTGTTACCTTTTGTCTTTTATTAATAGCCATTCCAATAGATGTGAGTTGATAACTCATTGTGGTTTTAATTTGCCATTCCCAGATGCTTAGTGATGTTGAACAACATATAAATGTTGGCCATTTGTATGTCTCTCTTTGAAAAATGTCTATTCAGAATAGACATTTCAGAAAAATGTCACCCATTTTTAAATCAGCTTATTTTTTTCTATGAGTTGTTTAAATTTCTCATATATTTTGTAAATTAATACATTATCAGATCTATAGTTTGAAAATGTTTTCTCCTACTCTGTAGATTGCCTCCTCACAGTTGATTTTTCTTTTCTTGGCTGTACAAAAGCATTTGTTCGTTGTAATCTCATTTATCTATTTTTTTCTTTTGTTGTTTGTGCTTTTGGAGTTATATCTAGAAGTATTGCCCAGATCAGTGTCATGGAGCTTTTGTCCTATGTTTTCTTCAAATAATCATATAGTTTTGGGTCTTACATTTAAGTCTTTAACCCATTTTGAATTCATTTTTTGTATATGTTGTAAGACAAAGGTCCAGCTTCATTCTTCGTGTGGATATCTGGTTTTCCCAACACCCTTTGTGGAACAAACTATTCTGTTCCCATTGTGTATCTTGGCATCCTTGTCAAAGATCAATTGAGTATATATGTGTGGGTTTATTTCTGGGCTTTGCATTCTGTTCCAGTGCTCTATGTGTCTGTTTTTATGACAGTACCCTGCTTTTAGGCTATGATAGTTTTCTAGTATATTTTGAAGTCAGGCAATGTGATGCTCCCAGCTTTATTTTTTTCTAGATTAATTTGACTATTAGAGATCTTTTTGTGTTTCATACAAATTTTTGAATTGTTTTTTCTAATTCTGTGGAGAATGTCATTTGTATTTTGATAGGGATTGCATTGTGTCTGTAGATTGCTTTGAGTAATATGGATATTTTAACAATATTAATTATTCCAGTCCATGAACATAGAATATTTTTCATTTATTTGTGTCTTTTTCAATTTATTTCATCAGTGTTTTATAATAGTCAGAATATAGGTCTTTCCCCTCTTTGGTTAAATTTATTCCTGGGTTTCTTTTTCGTAGCTATTGTATATGGTATTATTCTCTTGATTGCTTTTTCTGATAGTTTTGTGTTAGTATATACAAATACAATGCATTTTTTGTATGTTAATTTTGTATTTTGAGTTTTTACTAAAGTTGTTTATTAGTTCTAACGGGATTTTAGTGAAGTCTTCTGGGTTTTCTATGTGTACTCTATATAATTCTATATATATTTCCTGTCATTCACAAACAGGGACAGTTTAAGGTTGCCCCTTCCAAGTGGGATGCCTTTTATTTCTTTCTCTAATTGCCCAATTTGGCTACTAATAAAACTCTGCCTGGTACTTTCTATTACTCTTCTTTAGTATTCATCAGGTCTCAGTCCAAGTATTACCTCATTAGAAAAAGAGTTTCTATCTAATTCAATTTAAAAAATTTCATCTAATTGAATTCTCATATAATTCAAAATAACCTCCCCATTCCATCTCTATCCATTCATTCTTTAAAATTTTTCCTTACATCTCTTATCATTCTTCTGTTCGCTTTTCTGTTCTCTTGTATATTCTCATCCCATCTTCCTCTACAGTGTAAACTTCATGAGAACAAGGCTTTCATTGCATGCCTTGTCCATTATTGTCCTCCAAATACCTAGTCCATGGTTGACACTCAATAAACATTTGTATAACTAAAGCATAGCACGTATTTAGGGGAAGTTAAGTCAGTCATTGGATAGATGCTGTGCCACTGGCAGTATTTCAGTGTAATATCTGAAGGCAAGATTTCATCTACAAGGTTATATTATTCTCTAAATTATGAACAAAGAGATCCTTTGATGATGATTTTATTCATAAACGTATGTCTTCTCCAGCAATACTGGGACAGAGATTTGCATATAATAGGCACTCCATTAAAATTGCTTGCATTGTTTCAAACTAGGGTAAATACAGGATAGTTTTAATAATACCTCTCAACCACACAGTAATCCCAATAGAACCAACCTTCACAGATAGAGGAAGATGATCCTAGTTGTCTAGTGATTACAAAATTATATTAACCTTAGGTAAAGTCCAATGTTGTATATAAATTAGGGTAGAAGTTATTGCAGGAGAACGAACAATAGTTTTAGTGTCAGAAAATGTGAGTTAAATTCCCAGCTTAACTTATTACTAGACCTATGATTTGAACAAGTTTTGTGGGTTTTCTCTCTCTCTCTCTCTTTTTTTTTTTTTTTATGTTTCTGAACTTTTGTTTGCTGATTAGAGTAGAGCAGAATATTTAGGTGATACTAGTGAAAAGAGGAAATGTGAGGGGCGTGCACACAATCACATTTGAGGAACTGTGGATATTCTTAGACCAAAACAAATAGATTTGTGAGATTTTGAATCTTTCCACTTATCTTTGTAAGGATTATATGCCAAATACTAGTTATTGTAGACATACTCCTTTTCCATTAGTGGCATTGGAGAACCAGAAGCATGGGAAACAAAGAGAAGCTTAGCAACGTTAAGTCATCTGAATACTAACCTAATGTTTCTTTGCCACCTTCCCTCCTACCAAAAAAAAAAAAGTTATAATGTGATTATCACAATAGAGTGGGGCTGAACTGAGCCTTTTGTCACAGTATTAAGTTGGCTTCTCTGTTAGAAAAAGATTTCTAGTCTAAGGACCCAAATCATATAAAAGAAGTATGCTGTTATGGTGGAGGCATATTCATATTGGTTCTGCATTCGCAGTGAACACTTGTACCCAACTCCTAAGACTTACTAGAGGTCAAATGTACTTAAATTGAGCATATTTAGACAGAAAGATATTCTGAAATGTCTCAACTCTTTCCTCTATATTGTTGAAAATGATCTTTTACAATGAAAAGCCTCTTTAACTTATAAAATATATCATTATACTTTGCTTTGAGTAATGTGCAAGTTAATGTCCCTCCCATCCCAATCATAACAATCCCTCAGTCATCTGTAAAAGATGCTTTAATGATTATTTTATTCACTTAATGTCTTTTTTCATCTGGAGTTAGACAAGTAGAGTTGTAGTGACTTGCCTATGCACTATCATTTGTTGTAAAGATTTTGGGGAGTTAAAAGAAATTTAGAAACAGAAAGTTGAAAGTGAAATGACTGTGTTAACATAGTACTAACCAATAAATTAAGAGTGCAATGCAATAAAATAAAATTTCAAAATCAAAAGGGCTTATTTTATGAAAACTTTAAGCTGTTCTAAATTTTCACTGTATATAAAATCATAAAATTAACAAGGAACAATGTGCTAATGGTTTTTAAATATTCATTTTAGGCTTATAGTTTTCAGTTTATACATTTTTGGAGAGCTTTAATACATAAATACCATAATAATTCATTTAAAATGATATTTTTTTGTTTCTTAAATGATTTGGACACCCAAGTCTCTTTTTATAAAAGAATTTCTTAGTACAATAATTAGGCAATAGTTCAATTCATTCCAAATGTCTGGTAAAGTTTCTCCTATTATCTTAATAAAAGCTTTCAAGTGAATCAAAATTTTATGTTTCAAAGGGTTATAATTTTACTGATCTTATAAAAAGAAGCTAAGTTAAAGACAGCAAACCTACTGGGAAAATTGAATTCTGACCTCATTCTCTTTTGTGCCTAAGTGTGCTAGAGAAAGTGAAAATGATGAGGTTAGTGTTACTTGTGGGCAGATGATGGATTGATCTTGGTCTTTTCCATTTTGCTTATCTTTTCCTCCTGGATTCTGACATTATTAAATATTCTGGTACCATTTTATCCACCTCCAGCTCAGTAATCAAACTCTAAGTTTCGTAAGTTTTAGAGGTTATTATTGTTTCAGTATCTCCAATAGTATATATAATATTAGATACTCGACACTTAAATATGTATATATGCACATGTGTGTATACATATATTTACATATGTGCACATTTGTGTATATGTATTGTATAATAATAAAAAATTTTCTGGCCTTTCTCCCAGATTCCTGGGATAGAACTTCTAAACTCTAGACATTTCTTAGGGAATAGGAGTATTTTCATTGTTCACGAGAGTCTGTTTATGCTTGTAAGGTAACTTATGGTGGACTTTTAGATAGCTTATGTTAACAAGGTGGCTCAGGATGGAGGCAGTCTATGCCAGAAAAGCCAACCATGTGATTAGAAGGTTGGTGCTTTGAAACAGATGATACCAGTCCAACTTCTGGGCAAGGGAGATGGGTTGGAGATTGAGTTAAATCATATGGCCAATGATTCAATCAGTCACATTGCATAGCATAGCAAAAATTCCAATAAAAACTCTGGACACTGGGTCTCAGATGAGCTTCTTTGTTGGGGACACATCAATATGCTGGGGAGGGTGACACGCCCGAATCCATGAAGCGAGGACCTTGAAGACCCTCCTAGACCTTTCCTGCTGGCATCTAAATTGAAAGCAGTCTTGCTGGGGACTATGCCCTCGATCTGTGGGATCTACACTAACTCTGGGAAGTTACTGACATAACCGAATTGCAGTATTAGAGAAGGTGTTTGTGTGAAAATAATTGAATATTTCTATCTTAGAGTCTCTAATTAATAGTCGCAACAAAGACTCAATCCCTATGGTTTGGAATAGAGATTTACACCTTTACTATAACTTGCTTTTGTTGCCTTGCCGAATCTCAGAACAAAACCAATACACAGTTGGTACTATTAATCCCCTCAGAAAACTGTTACTCTGGGGTTTGAGAAAGTCTTTTAAGAGGTTTTACTACTCTATATCTGATGCAAGTAGAAGATGAAGTCTTCATGCACAGGTTAAAAACTATGAACAGATTTTTTGGGAAGATGAAAAGGGCTTAACCATGATCTATATTTGTCCTTCGTATATCCTCTTCCATTTCATGGCTTAAGTTTATTAATTTCCCTTACCTTTTCTGCATATAATTTCCTTTTCCAAAGAATAGACATTACATGCTCATTTTCAATAACATGTAAACAATGAATGGGGCTTTAATTGTTCTCCTCCCCTCTGAGCAGAGTTCTTTCTCATTCCCTTATCAGTATGTCAAGAGGCCCCACTTTCTTTTTGACTCTACAAAATTGGTTCTTATGACATAGTTGGATGAAACAGGTCTGCCTCCTGTGAACTCTGTCTCCTTTGTTCTCCTTATAAAAGTAGGAAAACAGTTTATTATGCCAGACACTCTTAAATGCTTTATATGTATTAGCTCTTTTTAATCTTCAACAAACCAGGACGTAGGTACTAATCCTCATTTTATAGATGATTTTGTGAGACACCATGGGTGTCTCACAAAATTTACTCAGGACCCCTTAACAAGTAGGTGACAGAACAAAGATTGCATTCAAGGTTATTTGATTCTTGAGCCTGTATTCATAAATTATTGAGCTATGCTGCCTCACATAAAATGTTTCTCAGTGCTTGGAGCACTGTTCTCTTGTTCTGTCCTAGGAAGAGTTATTTGTGAAACATGTGAAAACATTTCTCCTATTTCCACAGTCTTATTTCTCATGCGTTTCCCATATGTTCCTCTTTCTATCATATTGAATTCTTCATTATTTCCTAAATGACAAGTACTTTTGGCAACTTCCCACTTGCTTTTTTCTCTGCTCAAAGAGCCCTTCTCTATTTCTTCTTGCCACTTCTACTCATTATTCAACTCAGCTTCAAGCTTTCTATGATGCCCAGTATGGGGAAGTAACCATTTCTCTGTCCCCCTCAGTATCCACATGCTATTATTTGGGTACTTATCATAATCTGTGGTGACTCTTCCTTGACTTCTGTTTTCCTCAGAAGACAAAACGTGCTTGACAGAGGTCTTTTATCTTACATTTCTCTATCATTAGTCCTAGCACAAGTTTGAGAACCTAATAACCATTCATTAAAAATTTGTCAACCAGAGAACAAATTAATAAAACCAAAAATAACATTGCAATATTTCTGAAACCAAGGTTTATAAACAAAGATTTTTAATTATTTTTAATATCCTAAGCAAGTCTAGGTATTGCAAAAATAAAACCATACTAGTGTGAATTTACTTAATTCTACCTGAAAGTTTATCTTTTTCTTTTTTTATTGTACTTTAGATTCTGGGATACATGTGCAGATCATGCAGGATTGTTGCATAGGTACACACATGGAAACGTGATTTGCTACCTTCATCTCCCCCCATCACCTACATCTGATGTTTCTCCCCATCTTATCCCTCCCTGACTTCCCCACCCAACTGCATTCCCTCCCTTGGCACCCCCCTCCAACAGGCCCCAGTGTGTGATGCTCCCCTCCCTGTGTCCGTGTGTTCTAATTGTTCAACACCCACCTATGAGTGAGAACATGTGGTGTTTGATTTTCTGTTCTTATGTCAGTTTGCTGAGAATGATGGTTTCCAGATTCATCCATGTCCCTACAAAGGACACAAACTCATAATTTTTTATGGCTGCATAGTATTCCATGGTGTAAATGTGTCACATTTCCTTGCCCACTCTATCATTGATGGGCATTTGGGTTGGTTCCAGGTCTTTGGTATTATAAACAGTACCGCTATGAATATAGATGTGCATGTGTTTTTATAATAGAATGATTTATAATCCTTTGGGTATATACCCAGTAGTGGGATTGCTACGTCAAATGGAATTTCTATTTCTAGGTCCTCAAGGAATCCCCACACTGTCTTCCACAATGGTTGATCTAGTTTACACTCCCACCAACAGTGTAAAAGTGTTCCTTTTTCTCCACATCCTCTCCAGCATCCGTTGTCTCCAGATTTTTTAATGATCACCATTCTAACTGGTGTGAGGTGGTATCTCAATGTGGTTTTGATTTGCATTTCTCTAATAACCAGTGATGATGAGCATTTTTTCATATGTTTGTTGGCCACATGTATGTCTTCTTTTGAAAAGTGTCTGTTCATATCCTTCACCCACTTTTGGATGGGTTTGTTTGTTTGTTTCTTGTAAATCTGTTTTAGTTCTTTGTAGGTTCTGGATATTAGCCCTTTGTCAGATGGGTAGATGGCAAAATTTTTTCCCATTCTGTTGGTTGCCGGTTCACTCTAATGATTGTTTCTTCTGCTGTACAGAAGCTCTGGAGTTTAATTAGGTCCCATTTGTCTATTTTGGCTTTTGTTGCCAACACTTTTGGTGTTTTAGTCAGGAAGTTGTTGCCTATGCCTATGTCCTGAATGGTTTCACCTAGGTTTTCTTTTAGGGTTTTTAAGGTGTTAGGTCTTATGTTTAAGTCTTTAATCCATCTGGAGTTAATTATAGTGTAAGGTGTGAGGAAGGGGTCCAGTTTCTGCTTTCTGCACACTGCTAGCCAGTTTTCCCAACACCATTTATTAAACAGGGAATCATTTCCCTAATGCTCTTTTTTGTCAGATTTGTCAAAGATCAGATGGTTGTAGATGTGTGCAATTGCCTCCAGGGTCTCTGTTCTGTTCCATTGGTCTATATCTCTGTTTTGGTACCACTACAATGCTGTTTTGATTACTGTAGCTTTGTAGCATAGTTTGAAATCAGGTAGCGTGATGCCTCAGGCTTTGCTCTTTGTGCTTAGGATTCTCTTGGCTATGCGGGCTCTCTTTCGGTTCCATATGAAGTTTAAGGTGGTTTTTTCCAGTTTTGTGAAGAAGGTCATTGGTAGCTTGATGGGGATTGAATTGTATCTATAAATTGCTTTGGGCAGTATGGCCATTTTCATGATCTTGATTCTTCCTAACCATGAGCATGGAATGTTTCTCCATCTGTTTGTGTCCTCTCTAATTTCCTTGAACAGTGGTTTGTAGTTCTTCTTGAAGTGGAATTTGTATTCCCGGATATTTTATTCTCTTTGTAGCAATTGTGAATGGGAGTTTGCTCATGATTTGGCTAGTCTGTTATTGGTGTATAGAAATGCTTGTGATTTCTGCACATTGATTTTGTATCCTGAGTCTTTGCTGAAGTTGCTTAGCAGTTTCAGGAGATTTTGGGTTGAGATGATAGGGTCTTCTAAATATACAATCATGTCATCTGCAAATAGAGACAATTTGACTTCCTCTTTTCCTAATTGAATATCATTTATTTATTTTTTCTTGCCTAATTGCTCTGGCTAGAACTTTCAGTGCTATATTGAATAGGAGTGTTGAGAGAGGGCATTCTTGTCTAGTGCTGGATTTCAAAGGGAATGCTTCCAGTGTTTGCCCATTCAATATGATATTGGCTGTAGGTTTGTCATAAATAGCTTTTATTGTTTTGAAATATGTTCCTTCGATACCTAGTTTATTGAGAGTTTTTAGCATAAAGAGCTGTTGAATTTTGTCAAAGGCCTTCTCTGTTGAGATAATCAGGTGGTTTTTGTTTTGGTTCTGTTTATGTGGTGGATTACTTGTATAGACTTGTGAATGTTGAACCAGCCTTGCATCCCTGGGATGAAGCCTACTTGATCATGGTGGATAAGCTTTTTGATGTGCTGTTGCAATTGGTTTGCCAGTATTTTATTGAAGATTTTTGCATCTATGTTCATCATGGATATTGGCCTGAAGTTTTCTTTCTTTGTTGAGTCTCTGCTGGATTTTGGTATCGGGATGATGTTTGTCTCATAAAATGATTTGAGAAGGATTCCCCTCTTTTTGTATTGTTTGGAATAGTTTCAGAAGGAATGGTACCAGCTCCTCTTTGTATGTCTGGTAGAATTTGGCTGAGAACCCGTCTAGACCTGGACTTTTTTGGGTTGGTAGGCTATTAATTGCTGCCTCAACTTCAGCCCTTGTTACTTGTCTATTCAAGGTTTCAACTTCTTCCTGATTTAGGCATGGGAGGGTGCAAGTGTCCAGTAATTGATCCATTTCTTCCAGGTTTACTGGTTTATGTGCATAGCGTTGTTTGTAGTAATCTCTGATTGTAGTCTGCAGTTTTGTGGAATCAGTGGTGATGGCCCCTTTATTGTTTTTTATTGCATCTATTTGATTATTCTCACTCGTCTTTTAAATTAATTTGGCTCGTGGTCTATTTTGATGATCTTTTCAAAAACACAGCTCCTGGATTTATTGATTTTTTGAAGGGTTTTTTTGTGTCTCTATCTCCTTCAGTTCTGCTCTGTTCTTAGTTATTTCTTGTCTTCTGCTAGTTTTTGAGTTTTTTTTTTTTATTTTTATCTTGCTCCTCTAGCTCTTTTAATTTTGACAATAGGGTGTTGATTTTAGATCTTTCCTCACTTCTCGTGTGGGTATTTATTGCTATAAATTTCCTTCTAGACACTGCCTTAAATGTCTCCCAGAGATTCAGGTACATTGTATCTTCATTCTCATTAGTTTCAAAGAACATTTTTATTTCTGCCTTCATTTCATTGTTTATCCAGTTGACATTCAGGAGCCAGTTGTTCAGTTTCCATGAACCTGTGTGGTTGTGAGTTTGTTTCTTAATTCTGAGTTCTAATTTGATTGCCCTGTGGTCTGAGAGACTGTTACGATTTCTGTTCTTTTGCATTTGCTGAGGAGTGATTTACTTCCAATTATGTGGTCAATTTTAGAGTAGGTGCAATGCGGTGCTGAGAAGAATGTATATTCTGTGGATTTGGTGTGGACATTTCTGTAGATGTCTATTAGGTCTGCTTGGTCCAGATCTGAGTTCAAGTCCTGGATATCCTTGCTAATTTTCTGTCTTGTTGATTTGTGTAACATTGACAGTGGAGTGTTAAAGTCTCCCACTATTATTGTGTGGCAGTCTAAGTCTCTTTGTTGGTTGTTAAGAACTTACTTTATGTACCTGGGTGTTCCTGTATTGGGTGTGTATAAATTTAGGATCGTTAGTTCTTCTTGATCTATTGATCCTTTTACCATTACATAGTGCCCTTCTTTGTCTCTTTTGATTTTCATTGGCTTAAAGTCCATTTTATCAGAGACTAGGATTGCAAATCCTGCTTTTTTTTTTTTTTTTTTTTTTGCTCTCCATTTGCTTGACAAATCTTCATCCCTTTATTTTGAGCCTGTGTGTGTCCTTGCATGTGAGATGGGTTTCCTGAATACAGCACACTGATGGGTCTTGACTTTTTATCCAATTCGCCAGTCTGTGTCTTTTGATCGGGGCATTTAGCCCATTTACATTTAAGGTTAATATTGTTATATGTGAATTTGATCCTGCAATTTTGATGCTAGCTGGATGTTTTTCCTGTTAGTTGATGCATTTTTTTTTCATTGTGTCAATGGTCTTTACCATTTGGTATGTTTTTGGAGTGGTTGGTACCGGTTGTTCCTTTTCCTTGTTTAGTGCTTCTTTCAGGAGCTCTTTTAAGGCAGGTCTGGTGGTGACAAAATTGCTCAGCAATTGCTTGCCCATAAAGGATTTTCTTTCTCCTTCACTTATGAAGCTTAGCTTGGCTGGACATGAAATTCTAGGTTGAACGTTCTTTTCTTTAAGGATGTTGATTATTGGCACCCACTCTCTTCTGATGTGTAGGGTTTCTGTGGAGAAATATGCTGTGAGTCTGATTGGCTTCCCTCTGTGGGTGACCTGACCTTTCTCTCTGGCTGCCCTTAGCATTTTTTCCTTCATTTCAACCTTGGTGAATCTGATGATTATGTATCTTCATCATAATGAAGGGGTTGCTCTTCTGAGGAATATCTTTGTGATATTCTCTGTATTTCCTGGACTTGAATGCTGGCCTGCCTTGCTAGGTTGGGGAAGTTCTCCTGGATAATATCCTGAAGAGTGTTCTCCAGCTTGGATTCTTTTCTCTCCGTCTCATTCAGGTACACCTATCAAATGTAGATTAGGTCTTTTCACATAATCCCATATTTCTTGGAGGCTTTGTTCATGTTTCTTCACTCTTTTTTCTCTATTCTTGCATTCTCATTTTATTTCATTGAGTTGATCTTCAGTCTCTGATATCCTTTCTTCTGCTTGGTTGATACAGCTATTGAAACTTGTGTAGGCTTTGCGAAGTTCTTGTGCTGTGTTTTTCAGCTCCATCAAGTCGTTTACATTCTTCTTTAAGCTGTTTATTCTAGTTAGCATCTCAACTAATCTTTTTTCTAGGTTCTTAGTTTCTTTACATTGGGTTAGCACATGTTCTTTTAGCTCTGAGAAGTTTGTTATTACCCATCTTCTGAAGCCTGTTTCTGTCAGTTCATCAGATTCATTCTCCATCCATCTTTGATCCCTAGCTGGTGAGGAGTTGTGATCCTTTGGAGGAGAGGCATTCTGGTTTTTGGTGTTTTCATCCTTTTTGCACTGGTTTCTTCCCATCTTAGTGGTTTTATCTACCTGTGGTCTTTGTAGTTAGTGACTTTTGGATGGGGTCTCTGAGTGGACATCTTTTTGTTGATGATGAAGTTATTTCTTTCTCTTTCTTAATTTTCCTTCTAACAGTCAGGCCCCTCTGCTACATGACTGCTGGAGGTCCACTCCAGACCCTGCTTGCCTGGGGATCACCCACAGGGGCTGCAGAACAGTAAGGGTTGCTGCTGGTTTCTTCTTCTGTTAGCTTTGTCCCATAAGGGTACCCACCAGATGTCAGCCTGAGCTCTCCTTTATTAGGTGTTTCTTTGCGTATACAGGGGTTGGGGAGTTGCTTGAGGAGACAGTCTGTCCTTTATAGGAGCTCAAGTGCTGTGCTGGGATCTCCATTGTTCCATGCAGGGTTTCTGGGCAGGTACTTTCAAGTCTGCTGCAGTGGAACTCATAACTGCCACTTTTCCAGGTGTTCTGTCCTAGGATGGTCAGCTTTATTTATAAGTTCCTGTCATGCTGCTGCCTTTTTTCATAGATGCCCTGCCCTGCACGGAGTAGTCTAGTCACAATCTGCCAGCAGAGGCCTTGCTGAACTGCCACAGGCTCTGCCCAGCTGCTGTGTGAACTGTCTGGGCTGTCTTAGTAGTGGTCATCGCCTTCCCCCGACTGAGCTGTACTGTCCAGTGTCCAGCTGCGCTTGCTGCAAAACTCTCAATCCAGAGCGTTTCAGATTGCTTGTTTTGTGGGAGTGGTACCTACCGAGCCAGATCACCTGGCTGCCTGTCTCTGCCCCCTCCCTCTCAGTTGAATGGGTGGCTCTGTCTCCAGGAGTTCCAGGCACCAGTTGAAACCGCCGCCCAGATTTTGTGAGTTTCTTTGCACCAACCCGGCACCAGCAGAAACTGCAGTGCTGAAAACTCGTGGTGTTTTTCAGCCTGGGAATCTCCTGGTCTATGGATAGTGAAAATTTGTTTGGAAATCAGTGGGCGCTCACCCTCTGTGTTATTCTTGCTGGGAACTGCACTCCAGAGCTGTTTCTATTCAGCCATCTTGGATCCTCCCCCTCCTGAAAGTTTATCTTAAATCCAGACATTGGCTTGAGGTTACAGTGGAAGAAAAAATATGTCAATAATCTTACCTCCTTACCTACACGTTCATGTTTTTAATACTTCAAACATACACACAAACACATACATATTGCCATATGTGTACTGTGTGTGTGCTTCTGTGTGTATATATTGCTCCATTCCCCAGTGTGGAAAGTTACAAAGTATACTATCATTTAAAATCACTTCCTTAACATCATGATAAAATTAAAAGAAACTGTCACTTAATTTTGTACTCCATCACTTACCAGCTATAATTCAAGAGTTTTGAGAGTTTTTTTTTTATAATGACTTAATCTTTGGTTTTGAAATTCAGAAAAAAGTCAAAAGGAATGGATGTATTTGTGATTGTAAAAGAACAATTTTATTTATGAAAATACTCACATTTATCTTTGACTGTCTATTGTGAGCTGTCTTAGGATGTAGTGCTCTGTTTTGCAGATTAAAAGCCTTTGCTGTATGATATGAGTCAACTATTCTAATAATGAAAGCAATCCCATTCCAACCTTAAATCTGTGTAACTGCATAGCAGTGACCAAGAAACCAACTTAATGGGTTCTGTGTATAGAAGCATGTCAGCCCCTATTTTATGGTGGATCCTGTCACTTTTCTCAGGAGAGATGTCTGGATCAGTGTGCTAAGTACTCTACTCTTTCTAAAAATTCAAAAAGAATGCCTAAAACCAGTAGTTCACAGTTTATGTAGCTCATAATACGACTGACATCTGTAAGCTGTAGAAACAGACACACTGACATGGCCCAATAGTACCTGCTGTCTCTGTGAAGAGAGGTCCAAGTTTTTCTCTAAGACACAGAGCACATAGCTAGTGATGAGTATTCCTCTAGATACCTCTGACTTATCACAGTTGATATTCTTTTATTATGCCTTCTTCATTGAGGTACAATTCAGATTTCATGTAAATACATACCAACAGAGATCTTACTTTGCTTCAAATTTCAGTTTGGTTATAGACCAGTGGTTATATCATGTTATGACTTCACTAATTTTATAAGTTGCTAATATCTTTCTATGTTTATATAGTATTTATATAATGGATAGATGTTATTGGCCAATAGAAAGCAACAAATGGCATAATTGCTTGAGGACTTAGTTGACAATGAACCCTGTGGTAAGAGCTTTACATGTGATTGTTCATAAATTATTATTTCAATTAACTCGTTAGAAATTTTAAATTATACATTATTTTAGTGTCTTGAACATTTAAAAATACCCCCTTTTCATGTTTCATATTCATTTCTGTAACATTTTTAAACAATAATATATTTTATTAAACAAATAGCCACTTTGAAACAAAAACACTTTCTAATTTTGATTTTCTATGTTTATATGGAAAAAGAGTAAACCTTGTTTTCTATAATTTCTTCATTTGTAGTTATCGATGAATGGTAATTATTACTTTAGTTTTATACTTGAACTGGTATCATCACATTGGATAGCCGACTTTCTAAGTCAACCATCCAAAAAGCCAACTTAATGTTAGCTACAAAACTATCTGATTGAAGCCCATAGAGTTTTAAAAACCATTAACTTTTATGTGCAGAGTGAAAACTTTGCTCCACTGGCACATAATTTCATTTTTATGGTCAGGAGATAACAATAACATGAAAACATTACTACCAATAGAAATATGCCTCATGAAGAGTAGAAAGTAAAAGAATATGAAAGATTAGTTATTTTGAGATAAGTAGCTTTGTATATGTGATAGAAAGCAAGAACAAAAGTGAATCTACCCTAGGTGATTGGATGACTGTGGCATTTGAGGATAATACATAAAATGTACTCTTTATTAAAAAAAGTAAAACGGTCAAAGCATTCAAAGTTTTTCTCAATAATGCACTTGAAAATTCTCTGTTCTGTCATCCATTGATATGAAATGGTGAAAAGAGGACTTTAAAAAAGAATAGCTTATTTCCTGAACAATAGATAGAACAACGTTATGTGAACCAACATTGACAATAGTGTCTAAATTAATAGTTAGCAAAGTGTTTCCTGTTCTTCATTGATCTTTGCAATTATCTACACCAGATCATTTACTCTTATTACAGCTTCTTTCCATGTCATTAGGGATATTTTACTTCTCAAGTTGTCTCCAGAAAATTAACTTTGTACAGCAAAGCTTTTTAGAATTATTAATTTTTTCCACTGGGTCCAGATTTTTATGCATGAAAATGATATACTGCTAAAAAGTATTATTAGTCTCAACATTATCTTATATTGTGTTTTAAAAGTCCCACTATTAGATAAATTTTTATTTCTTTGGTACTGTTACACAGAGTAGGAAGAATCCTTTTGAGGGATTTATTAGCAGTGATATAAATATCTGATCCAAATTTATGGGTGCTAAGGGTTTTACAGATATTTTCAATAACGTATTGTGTATAGTACTTTCCTTTCCACTAATCCCTTAAGGTATATTATCTTATTTGATCTCCTGAGCAACTGTGAATGTCAAATTGTTATTTATACATGAGAAAATGGAGGTTTGAAGAAATTAAGTGACTTGCTCAAGTTCACCCAATTTATAAGTAGTTCAATTCTAAAGCATTTATCAGGCATATGCTATATAACAGATAGTTTTCTAACCCATTAGGATATTGCAAATAATTTTTTCAGTACCTACACTTGCAGGATTAATCTCAAATGTGAAAATAGGCAGGTAGAATCTCAGTTATGTACAATGTAAAATATATTCAAACAATAAAAGTAGTATAGGGCCATAACTAATTGTACTTTTTACAAGGATTAGGGACTACTTTATACAGTGGTTGGTGCCTGAATCACATTTTCTTTGGTAAATATGAATTATTCAGATAAAGGAAGGGAGATAGTGTTCTGAAGTAGATTTTGTAACCTGCAAACTAACACACTCTTTACTATATAACGTCACCTCTATACCATGCTATATTTACCTTCTGTTGGTAGTGTAAAATTATTACCATAAAATTTAATGGATTTAACAACACAAATTAATTATCTTATATTTCTTTAGTTTAGAAATTTGAAATGAGTCTTACTGGGCTAAAATCAACATGTCATCTATGCTGTCTTCCTTTCTGGAGGCACTAGGAAAAACTCAGTGTCCTTATTCTTTTTTATCTTCCAAAGAGGACCCACATTCCTTGGTTCATGGCTCCCTTCTTCCATTTTCAAAGCCAGAAACAGTGAATTGAGATTTAATGTCCTATCCCTCTGACCGTGCTTTAGTTGCCATCACATCTCTTTCTCTGAATACAGGCAAGAAATGTTCTCAGCTTCTAAGAAGTCATGTCATTATACTGGGCTGACCTGGATTGTTTAGGAAAATATTCCCATTTCAACATCATTAACCTTAATTACAACTACAAAATCCCATTTGTCTAATAAGGTAATATATTTACAGATTCCAGGGATTGGATAGTGGATATATTTGGGGGGTGGTAATTATTCTGCCTAATAATATGCCATTTGTAATCTTAAATTATTTCTTGTCTCACAGGGATTTAAGCAGACGTTCTTACCTGTAAGAACTAGATTATTATACTGATGATGTTATGTATTTTGCCTATGACACTTCAAAAAGAGGGATGAGGAAAGATCACATTTTTATACCATTTTCTATGATCTTAGAGATGTCATTTTTAAAATACGCAAATTTGGAAAAATTTAAAAAGATGAAGAAGAAGTTTGACCATTCTATAAGGGCTCGTTGAGTCAGGTACTAAATATCTGTGTTTGCCATGTTACTATTTCCCAATAACTGAAAAACCTTTATCTTTAGCTTAGAAATTTCCCTCATCAATCCAAATATCTGTTGATCTACAGGACTCTGAAACACAACACAATTCATGTTGGCCTGTTATCTGTACTCTTTTTCTACTTCTACTCTTTCTGTTCTGCTCCTGGCAACAGACAAGGGCGAAGCATCCCATCAGGTGCAAGAACCATAATCCTAGAGGTCATCTGGTCTTTAATTTCAAACAAAATCCACCATATGCTGGTAATTTTGCCAACTAAACATTTATTAAATCAGTCTCTATTTCTCTATACCCATTCGTATATCCATAATCCATATTTTGGTTATGCAACAAATCACTAATTAGACTCCTTGTCTCAAGCTTCTCTCCTACTTCTCTCTATTTAAGCATCCAGACTACGGCCCGATGATTCATTCTAAAATAAATACTCACTATATTAACTGTGCTACTTCAAAACCCTGTAATGGCTGACTGTTCTCTCTGATAAATTCCCAACTTCCAAAATACCCTTAATAATGTTAATTTCCCTTAGTGCCCTGTACTCTTTTTCGCTGTTACCTCTTTGTTCATGTTATCCTTTATTACTCCCTTATCCTTTTTCTTCTCTTGCTCCAAACATATTTCTTGCTCTTTATTACAAAATTTAAATTATTACCCCTCTAGGGAACTCTTCCCTCTTCCCCACAGCTAGGCTCTGCTTTACTTCCTTTGGGAAGAAAATACATTGGATTAAAAGTGAGAAAGAAAAGAACATTTATTGAGACATTATATACTGAAATTTTTGCCCTGTATGCTTTAAATATAATATACGCTAGGTCTTTTGAAAAGTTTTGTGAAGTGATTGTTAGAGAAGTTACAAATAGAAAAACTGTATGGTGTATGAAAATGCAGAGATGGAATAATCTGGGAAAAGCTCACTGGCTATAGAGATACATAGGTTGACCTTGACTGTTATGTCTTCATAGTCAGGGCTTGCCTTTCATTCATGCAGGCTTATAAAGTTTCATCGGGTTTCCCAGTTTGATAAGATTCGGAGATGCCATCTCACACTAATAAAGTTCTCATGAAAATCATATAGAAATATTTTAATTTACTGAGATATTTTTCTCATTACTCAAACTGCAATGCAAAGTCACATCAGCAAAGGTTTGTTTGGTACACACTAGAAAAGAGAGAGTTAGTTGTAAGACTTAAATGCTCAATGCTTTAAGCAATCATGTCCATTTTTACACTTATTTGTCCAGGGAATTAAATCTTCGGGTCAGCCTGACAAAGTGCCTCTTAACTTGAGCATTGCATGAATGGTCATTGCTGACGATTGCCTGGGTATCTTGTTTTTCCGTGTCTTTGGACTGAACAACCTAGAACAAAAGAAGTGGTCTCATTCTTTAGATGTTATTGGTAATTGTCATAGTGTCTCTCTGAGTACTGAAATAACTTCAATGTTGTTCAGTTCTGATTCATATTTTTCAGATTTTAATTTGAAGAAAGCAGGTTTGTTTGCTTTGTTAGTAACTTCCATGGAGCACTGCATTATTCCATTTTATCCTATAACTCATTAAGTTTCAACCATAGGTGTTAATAATTCTGTTTTACAGTTGAAGAATTTATGCTTGAGTTTAAGCTGGCATTCAAAGAGACTTCCCCTAACTCCAGAGCCCTTGCTCTTTCAAGCTTCACTTGCCAGTCTTAGCTCTGTTTCTAAGTGAATGTTTGCCGTTGGCAGATCACTAACTGCCTTCTGTCCCACTTTGCTTATCATAGGGGTGAGATGTTGCTCTAAATTATTTCTAAAATCTCTTCCAGCTTGATTTTTATATAAAAAGTTAATATTATGTCCCTGTTTTCCTAAGTGTACCAAGTAATCTCTTTCACAATGCAAAGCAGAAAAATATGCTGTGAACTAAATTCCCGTTCCAGCTGCTCAGATACTGGCATAAGGTTGACTGAAGTCATATTTTTCAGTATTGTGAGGTTTAATCTTTTTTTCTTGTTTATGGTTAATTTAATGAAAGTTTGGTTGGTCCCATTTCTTATAAAGGAAAGAGATTGGGGTTTGGATAGCTCCTTGAACTGCTTTTTAATTATCTCAGATTTCACATTTTTGAAGAAGAAATGGCTGTAACTTATTCAAGAAGAAGAAAATTCTGTGATGCACATTATAACTATAGTAGATCAAAGGCCTCATTTTTTTTTTTTGCATTGTGCAGGTGTAGAATTTCTGTGACAGAGGAGGATCCACCATACGCAGTAAAAAAGGGAAAACAACATTACATTGGTTTCACACATTTGCTTTGCAACATCTGTTTAGGTGGAAGGCATTTTTCCTGTCGATTTATTGAGGAGTTTGGTCATGACAAGCCATGTCTGTCTGTTTCCCTGGTTATTTTGAAAGCTTTGTGTCCAAAGGGATTGAAGCAGCCTAGCTAAATTGCAGTGATGCCAGTAAATAGTGACTTTGTATCAGGGGCAGAGTGAGCATCTGCTTTTCTTAGAATTCTGGAGCCAAGTTATGATATCTGGGGACAGGGGGTAGAATTGGACTGACAGCTTAGTTTCTCCGCTGCCCTAAATTTACTAAAGTTAGCTGTGAAAATAGCCCGACTTAATCAACATAGGCCACTTTCTTATATCATTGTTTCCTGTGACATTGGCTGTTCATCAACACCTGATTCCTGAGTCAGTCAGTGCTTCCTCCCCCACAGTTCACACACATATAGTTGATGGATTACCATCTTCAAATAGAGATCTCTTAAATAAAAATTTAACCTCACTTTAAAGTCCTGTATTGACAAAAAGACCATATGGCTGTTTTGCTAAAAATTCTGGATATCTTCAGCATCCAGCCAATAAATTTTTTCCCTTAGGGAGAATGAAAGGGAGGGAAGCAGGAAGGATTTTTGTTACTGGTTAATGAAAAGCTGAAGTACTGTTTCACAGCAGGAACCGCTATAGACTATAAACAGACAAAAAAAAAGACCCCAGAATTTCACAATCACTGCGCTCCTAGCATCCAACCATTATTTGGCAAATAACTTTGAGATCAGCGGTAGGAGAACCAATCATTGTAAAGGAACCCAAACCATCATTTCTATATTATAAATGATTCATAATGGCTAAAATCTATTTTTTTAGAAAAGCATAGCTGTGTACATCTTGAGAGGAAAGACCAGTAGAGAGAAATTCTGAGTGACAGTGCTTTTTTTTCCATGTTTTAAGACTAAGGAAATGGGATTAGAAAGAAATAGTGTGCCAATTTTAATTATTGTCATACAGTAGCAAACTTCAGCAAAATTATTATTTTAAAGATGTGTTTTGGACGTGTTCTTCTCTGTATCCTATATTTAAACATACTTGGAAGCACTATTTATCCTTACTAGATCTTCAGAGGGCAGCCTGGAAATCACCTGATTCTTTGTGGAAATAGAATCTGACCTAATTGCTTCCCAATCAAGGAGTAACCATTATCTTGAACTCAGTTGGAAAGCTGCTTACTTTATTTTCTTAAATCAGTGGGAACACTGGACTCAGATGCCTTTATTTTATTGCATATCTAGTTTTCCAGATGTTTTACTAATGAAGAGGCAAATCTGTTGAATAGATTCAGTAAGGTTTACATGCTTACCAGAGTGATACTTAACGAGTCAGTTACTAGGTATAATGTCTCATACCCTGGGTCTTCGAAATATATTATCACTCATATTCTAAGTCAGGAATTAATTGTTTAGCTTAATTGCTTCCAAATATACAGCATTCTATTTGTGTAATATAAATAGCAAGCACAGTGGGCAAAACAAAAAGAGAGAGTAATTGAGAAGCCCTTATCTTTAGGACAAATTCTATCAATGGAGGTGTACGATATGTTAAAGAGAGATGAAAGTTTTGCTTAGCCTAGTCAATTGTATCAAACAAAATTTTTTCTGCCACAGTGCTAGATCTCTTTAGAAGGAATTGTTTATTTTTTCACGAAACCTTATCAAAATTAATTGTGTATCAGTGAAATAAATATAATTGCTACCTGTGAAAGTTAACCAATTTATGCCTGAGGTTGCAATTTTTAAAAATTTTTGCAATCAGACCTTGGCGATAACCTTGAGCAGCAGCGTATAAATAACTCCCACATGCTCAGTGTTCCAATAATGGAACAGTAGGCATAAATTGCTAATCCTGCTGGCTTTATTCCAAAAGCTGCATCAGTAAAAAGCATTTTGGGGAGGAGTCACAAGTAAGTAAGTTGAACAAAATAGTAGAAACATAATACTAGATGTAGAGAAGGAAAGAAAATATGAGTGGGGGAAGGGTTTTAGAAATGTCTATACCTCTCCACAGTCACAAAACATTCATCCCTACTTTAAATAAAAATTAATTATTCCTGTAATTTACGTATTTCTACTACTCAGCTTTGCCACTGAGAAGCTAGTATTTTGTAAAGAGTTTCCTTATTAATTTTGGGCTTTTGA
The DNA here is from genome assembly GCA_036589455.1 of Ateles fusciceps. Lineage (NCBI taxonomy): Eukaryota > Metazoa > Chordata > Mammalia > Primates > Atelidae > Ateles > Ateles fusciceps. The sequence continues at coordinate 7,244,759 of JAZHEH010001606.1, read as the reverse complement.
TATAATCATCTCATATTTGCTGAGTACATTTACTCTTAAATGACAGTTTTGTCATTGTTGTTGACCTGAAGCAGGGTGTATTTTTAACGGGAGTTGTGAAGAAAAATGGAAGAGAGGCAAAAAACTTATTCCCTAGTTACCATTTTTAGAAAGTAATTTTAAGTAGTTGGAAAGCAATTCTATCAGTTCCTTCATTCACTGAAGAGAAGATCTCCGTAGCAAGGAAGTTGTGAGAGGGAGGGATTAAAATTAGCCAACTATTTTAAAAAACAATACTTGTGTGTCATTTTGCTCAGTAATCTCCTTTTAGTCATGTGGATTTTTAGTTCGTCAAGTCTAATTCTCTTGTATCCTTTGTTGCAGACTACCTGTGTGAGTCATATGTCAGTACAATTACTGGAGGTCAATTGCAGCCCTGAAGTCACAGAACAATGGCAAAAAGACATAAGGAGGGCAAGATACATTTGGTAAGTGCCTTACGTAAACCACAGAAAATGATAGAGGCAAAATATTTTTGTTTCCTAAGGCTGGGAGTTACTGCATATTTCATGTCACAGAACAGATAACATAGGAGGACAGGAAGAAATTTGCTAGTTTCCACAGTGCCCCTTGAAAATAATTCATTGAATTGGGCTCCTTTGGAAACATTCACATATTCTGCATGTTTTTACTAGACACATTTAGCATCTTAATGGGATAATAAAAGCTATCATTTGGGAAATATACACATTGCTCCTATCAGAGTGCACAGCGGTGTTGGTAGGTACTGAGGGAGGAGAAGATAGATGTGCCCTGATGAAGTCTCTGTCTTGTCTCCATGCACATTTAAGTCTTTTGCACATTTGAGCAGGGACTGGAAGAGGAGCGTGGGGGAAATGGGGCTGGATGTGGCTGGCATCTTTTAAGATTTATGAACTGCTAAATTTAGAAATGTCACTTTGTTATTGCCAGTGAACTGCTAGCGTCTTTGTATGAGTCACTAAGAAAAAATAGCAATCACCTCCTTTGCAAGAGCTAGTATGAGTAACACAAAATGGGTTCAATTAATCATTTTAACCACTGAATTCACTCTGGATAAACAAAGTGTGTATCAGATGATATGCCCTAGAAAGGTAGTCATCCTTACAAAATGCTACTCTCTGCAGCTATGCTCTTCTCATTATCGCATTGCAAATAGTTCTCTGAAAGAAAAAACTGTTCAAGCAAAATATTAAACAGCATTCATTTGTCATTTTCCTTCAGGGAGTAGGCAGCAACCTGCTGTGGCTGAAAATATGTGGTCATTACGAAGCTGGTATTGATTTGTTTGTTTATCTTTAGCAGGGGAGAGAGGTTTCAATGATGTTACTATTTGATTGGTAATTTCAGGCACTTCTGCTTTCTAAAGGCGTATCCTCTGTCCAGAATTGATATTAATAGATGAATGTGTAAACATGGTGTATGTATGTGTGTTTCTTTTTAATGTTCATATAATTTTTAGTGCTATAAGCTCTTATCACCTGAGGAGTGATGGTGAGTTTTATTTTCTTGTTAGTGTATAGTGTTTTATATCACACTGAGTCAGGTTGCTTGCTCTTTCGGAGACCTGAAGCATTTACTATAAATGGAGTGAGTTAGGATGTCTAAGATGCCTGTTCACTGATGACAGTATGGCTTTGGTAAGTAGATCAGAGAGAGACTTCAGTGTCTGCATGTGGTTTGCTATCTCTTTCATCTGGTCACAGGAAGGAGCAGGATTTTTTATTTTTAATGCAGAGAAACCTAGGTTCTGTTTTTACTCTTTTCCTTATCCTCCACCTTTTCTTTTTTCCCATATTTTTCTTGTTCTTCTTCTCTGCACTGGTTAATACTGGATTCAGGGGACTAAAAAGTGACCTGAGAAGGTAACCGGCTACACATATCTACTCAAATCTCCCAGACAGATAAGAACCTAGATCACTTAAAGGTAACTTCAGATACCATCCTTATAGAAACCCATGGCATCATTTAACAACTTTTTCCAAATCCTTTATTCTGCTATTTAAACCTGTTTCCTTTTATAACGTGCTTGGAGAGCACAAGAAATTTGTCACCATTTTCTGAAACATTCCTTTCTCAAAGACTGCAAAATCACTCTTTCAGCCTATGTAATTGGAAGCAGAATTAAAGCTTCATTAACTTTATGTCTAAACTTTTAATCAATTTATGGCACTCTTCAGAGACTCCGTTGCAGTTTTTCAGATCCTCTTTAAGTCAGAGAAAGTTGAACTGTACATGTGTCTGCAAAAGATATTTGCCCAGGGGAAGTCTGTGGTAAAGTTCAAAAATTTTTAAAAAGTCCTATTCATGTTCTTCAAACTCTTAGGGTCACATTTGTCAAGCAGAATATTTTAGTAAAGGTGAGGATTTGCTAGTACAAGACTCTGGTAAGGGAGATACTTGACTGCCGGGAAATAATACAACGTGTAGAATAGAGAAAAAACATGGCTGTCCTTGGATGCTACCATGTTTGTTTCATACTTAGAAGAGGAGAAAAAAAAACAAACTTTGATGAAGAGCAGGAAGTTGAGCATCAGCGAGAGAAATCTGTTTCATTGAGGTTGTTACGCCTGGAGAAAGTACTTAACCTGGATATGTGCTGATAATATTGATTAGTGATTCTTTCCATTTAAAGAATCCTTTTGGAGAGTTAGGTGAGGACAGGAAAGTGCAGGGATGTTTAAGGAGAAGAGTTGGAGTTGGATCAAAATCTTACTTATTTAATAAACTATAAAGTTGTTCTTCCAGGCAGAAAGGAGACAATTGTGGGTTTTATTACTGTCTGAATGAAGGGGCTTTAATTGCTCAGATATACTGCTATGCTTCTTTGCCTCATTAAGTGTATTAACAGTCTGATCTTGCCTTGGGAAAAAAACAAGAAAAAAAGTAAATGGGGTAAAACCATGAGTTAAATAATTAGCTTATAGCAGTATACATCCAAAACAATGGATTCTGACCTGATCTCTTTCTCACTCTCTCTGTGTGTGTGTGTGTGTGTGTGCATGTGTATGTGATCTTAATTTTTAAAAAATGTTTGCTTTTTATTCCTTCACAAAAACATTGCTTACCGTCAGACACAGAAAATTAGAGTAACCGATATGTAACAAAGATAGACGCCACCATTTATTCAGTTCGTACTACATGACAGGTACTTAATATATTTAAAGTATAGTATACCTCATATGCTTTATGTAATTACCTAATGTAATTATTTTATCATGTAAATTTATTGCTATGAATGAATGACTGTATGTCATGCTGTAGGGTAAAGATATGAACCCCATAATGTAGGCATTTCTGTCGTTATTTATAGATGAGGAAAGTGAAGTCCATAGAAGAGACTTGCTAGGGTCTCACAGTTTGTCAGTGGCAAAACTTAGTTTTGAACTCAAGTCTCTCTAACACTCAAGTTGATGATTTTCCCAATGCATTCCTGTTACTCTGCTGGACTTGTCAGATTTATCTGATATCTCAAAAGGTTCATGTAAGAGAACCACAGTTTTTCATCCATAACACTACCTCCAAGAGAGATAAGAACACTAAATTGCAGTGACATAATTAAACATTTTTGGATTTTTTGTCTATCAGAGAAGCCTAGAGAAGGTCATTTTTCTTAAAAAAGGCAAGAGTTGAGGCTTCTGGAATTTCATTGACCAGTCCATTATAAATGTAATGTCATCTTGGCCTATAAGGAGTTATCACAGTCATTAAATATTGTTGCAGTTATTAGTTGTAAAATAAAATGCAAAGTCCCAGCTACTTAATGTATGATTACTACAATTCACTTTATTAGGCTCTTATACTGTGTTTGTGGGTTTCTTTCTCTGTCTTTCTTTTGCTTTATTCTCCCTCTGTGTCTTTCCTTGGGCATTTTATGTGAGCCACAAAATTACAGGTCTGTTTCTTATTGTACTTTATGGTTCAGTAAATTAGGCCAGGGTGATAACCTGAGGGAATATTAATAATCCTTGTTTTAACAAGCCTAAATTTATACCATTGTCAGAAGTTAATTGCTCAGTTATACCCTGGTGCTCAGGATTACTGAGTACTAAAGGATAGTGGTGGGAAGAAAGGTCTTCTAGTTTTGTAAAATCTACTTCCCCAAGATTTGTGTTTCTGGCAACAAGGAGATAATTACCCTGAAATACTTGACTATTCATTGAACAAAAAATAGAAGATGTTTTATATAGGCACTAGGTAATACTTCGAAGGAACTAAAATCCTATGGAGTATGTACAGAAAACATTTGTTAATTTATAAAGTGTCTGAGTCTGGATATCTGGTAACCTGGAAAACACTACTATTTTATTATAAAACCATACACTAGGGGTTCTTTGTCAGAACAGCTCTACCCAGATGACAGGATTTGACTCCAGAAATACTCTTTCTGGCCAGTCATGGTGACTCATGCCTGTGTTCCCAGCATTTTTGGAAGCCAAGCGGGGTGGATTGCTTGAGGCCAGGAGTTCGAGACCAGCCTATTCAATATGGTCAAACCCCATCACTACTAAAAAGACCAAAATTAGCCAGGTGTGGTGGCACATACCTGTAATCCCAGCTACTAGGGAGGCTGAGTTAGGAGAATCCCTTGAACCTGGGAGGCGGAGGTTGCAGTGAGCAGAGAGCGCACCACTGCACTCCAGCCTGGGAAACTGAGCAAACACCTCACAAGAAAAGAAAGTTCTTTGCTTTGAGAGATGGGAAAGGCAGCAAACACTTTCATTTTGATCCTCTCCATGTTTTTTGGAGACTGAAATGCATCTACCTGATACTGGACTCACTTGCCTGAGACCAAGAGTATGTGTTAGGGTCAGAAAGCGTAACAGCTACAAAAATAGATAATGAGAGAGATTATTATTAGATAGTATAGCCCTCTGGAATCTCTAGGATAGTCACACACTCATTTGTCCCATTTAAAAATGTAATTAGGCATTTTCCAATTGGTTTGTCACTATTTTCTTATTCAATCATTATGTCATATGTAAGAAGAGACCAAGGCTTTAATGACTTTATTTACTTTTCTCATCTGAAATAAGTAAACCTATCTTTCAGGGAATTATGCAAACTTTTTGAAGTAGCATATATGGAAGTCCTAGCATGTCATTTTTAAGGATATGCCATCTACATGGAATATGTGCTAATATGATTCCTTGTACCCTGAACCCCTAAACTATTAATATATCTATGACTTTTCTCCCTAAGCTTTAATAGAACTTCAGAATCTTCAAGTGAGAGCTCTAGACAGTAACTGCCAAATGATCAGAGCTTTAAAACCTATTGACCTAAATTACAGTGGGTTCAGCATAAAAGATTGTGTTTCTTCTCTTTCCTTCTCCTTTTTTTTCCTTATTCCTATTGTGCTGTGTATTTTCTGCCACGTTATGCACATATATTTAAATATTATTCAATTAAAAATGTACTGCTCCCTTATTATGCCTTGGAATGTGTGATAAATAGTATAGGGATCACCACAGCTCAAAGAGAATTGCTAGGCAACAAGTGGTCAGAAGTTGCAGTCAGACTACTTTGACCCATACCCTAACTTTTACTATTTGCTGGCCATGTGGGAAAATTACCTGAAACATCTAAACATTAATTTAGAATGTACATAACAGGTCAGTATGACTTAAGTCTTAAGTCTGCATGGTAAAACTTAAGACTTAAGTCTGCATAGTACATATGATAAGTACTTTGTGGGTTTAGTGGCGGGGACTATCATTTCACAGAAATGACAGCTAAATGAAAAGACCTCAAAAGGCTAAATAGTGGTGAAGATGTGGAGCTACTAGAATTCTGGCATAAATTTAAATATGAAAAATTATTTTGTAAAAAGTGTTCAATAAAAATGTTCAATATCTAATACAAACTTTCTATGTCTTATGAGCTAGTGACTTTACTCTTGGATATATACCCAGGAAAGATGAGTGTATTTTACAATAGTAGACATGCTCAGGAATGTTCATAACAGCTTTCTTCATAATAGCTAAAAACTAGGAAAAAAATCAAAATGATGGGTTAGGAAAATATGTGAAATATTCATAAAAAATATTATAAAGTAAAGAAAATGAACAAAGTACTGATAAATTCAACAATATGGTTGACTCTCACAAGCATAATGTTTAATAAAAGAAGCCGGGTTAAAAAAAGCACATACCATAAGGTATGTTTAGATACAGTATTTTAAACATGCAAAATTCCCTGATGACGTGTCAGAACAGTAATTTTCTTTGGGGAGGTAAGTAGCAACTTGGAAAGTGCGTGAGAAGGGCTTCTGAGGTGCTGGTTATGTTTTTAAAATTGCCTTTACTTTGTGAAAATTAATTGAATACAGTTTTATGTATTCTTTATATGTCTTATTTCAATAAACACTTTAAAAAGAAATAAAATGATAAAATTATTGATTGCTTCGGATGTATCTAGCAATACAATTTTGAAAATTAGTCTAGGTTATTGGTTTTCAAAGGCTGAAACAAAGTCCAGAATCTGTACCTTGAACTACCTGGCTTTGGCTACACCTAAATTAGTAACATATTTATTAAGTGCTTGGGGTTTATAAATGTAAGGTTTTTACTTTTTAAAAACTTTATTGAATAGTCTTTTAAAATATTATTTTAATGGTGAAAACTGTATGTGGAATGATATTTGATCTTCTAGCATCATTAAAACTTCTTAAGCCTTGCCCTTTTTGAGGTGGAGTACATTAAAAAGTTCTTTTAAAAATAACACAAAATATAGCTATCTAAATTGACTTTTGACCCATTCTGAGCATATTTTAAATTTAGCAAAAAATATGTAAAACCAATTCTTACTTTAAGGAGAATATTGGTTATGAAGAGGATTCTTCTAAAAGGTTGAATAATTTGTCAGTGATGTTTGCCTTCTTATATATCTTGTAACAAATTCAAGAAATACATTGGGATTCTAACCTAAACCCTTACTCTCTAAATTAATCAGATATATTTTCATTAGCTGGAATTCTTACACAAATCATTGCTTTGTTTGGCAGGTGCACAAATTGAGTACTCCAGGAACCAAACTCTAAAACAGAATTTAGCTTATAGGATGTTTATTAAATAGAGCTCTTGTAATCAATACCTGTGAAAGGAAGAGAGAAGTGTGATCATCAGTAGAAAAATGTCAAGTTGTGATGTAGACTAAACAACAGCCATATTTGTTACCACGAGAACTTCTGGAGCTAGAATAACTCTCAGAGTTGTTCTAAATTGGACTGATGATCTGATATTTATAGTTTCTCATTTATTAATTTTGTATACAGTCTACCAAGGGAAGAGGCATTTCCTTGGATAAGGAAGCTTTTTGTAGCTGAGATAATCCCTGAAAGGGATGGCAGCTAAAGACTGATTGTTGTCCAAACTCCCATCTTCTGAGAGAACAATTTCTTCATTGAAGGGATATTTGACCAACATGTGGTCAAATGTGGTGGTCCCCCCACAGTCTATCTCTTGCCTGCTTAGATTGTTTTCTTCATAACAATTCTGGAAACTTCCTAGAGATTATTTTAGATACCTATTCATGGAGAAAATTTAAAAGCAGGTTTGTGGGAAGCAATAGGTACTATCACCGCAGCTGGTCTGGGTGTAGGGAGACAACAGATGCTCATCATTTCTTTCACTATCCAGTCTATATTCCACTCACTCTCTACTACCATCTCTGCTGGAGTCTGAGGGCCTAAGTCCCTAGTCACCATGCCTTTCTCAGGCTAAAATTGTTGCTCTTGTCCATGTATTTTTACAACTAGGCAAAGAAATACTAGAGGTGCCCAAGTAGACCACTTGGGTGTTACACAAATTCTTTCCATCTTCACTGTGTAGCAGCAGCCGCCCCACCTCTTCCTAAGCATCATGGTCTATTCCCCCTGCCAAGGTGATTCCTGCTATCGTCTGCTGATCTAAAGTTCCCAGTTGGCAGTCACAGCTTACAATTCAGTGTGACCTTTTCTGTGTCCTCTGGCAGAAGTGCCCTGCCTTTGGGAACCAAGATCTCTAAACTTACAAAGCCTAGAATGGAAGGTACAGGAAAAATAAATCTGCAGGTGAGTAACTTGAAGTCATTTAAGTGAGCCTACTTGTACTTTCTGTACAAGTAGGTTCTTAGACCCATGTATTCTTCCTACTGTGAGGGCGAGGCACAGTTACACATGTTACTAATCCAATGAGCATACCACCGCATGGAGGATTGTGTTGCATCCTCATAAAACATTGGTTCCAACCGGGACTTCTATTCTACCAGTTTCTGAGTGGTGCTGTATGCTAATTGATTAATTCATCCCATGGTCAGAGGTTTGCCTCAGTACCTCCTTTGCTATAAACTAGGTTTCCTGGTTAGTTATTTTGTTATGTGGAAGCCAGTACCTAGAATTCCCTAAATCTTCTGACAATGGTACTGGTTGATGCCCTGCAACAGAAAAGACAAATACATAGCTGAAATACATGTCCATTTCTACCAGAATAAGTACTTGTCCTTCTAGTGGTTTGTCACTAAGTGTTCAGCTGCTCTTCTTGAGGGTTGCTGCTCTATTGACAACTCAGCATTATCCTTTATTGACGACAGATATTTGTGTGTGCAGTGGCAAAATCAACTAATACAAATAGCAAGATAAATTAACTTTGGTAAGGTAATTAGATTCCAAGAGATTGAACCCAGGTGTAACTTCTATCCTTACCTCCTTCGCCATTTCATGTAATTATAATGCCAGCACTGGAGAAGCTGATGACAGATTAATATCAACTGAGCACGTTTTTGTCTTCTTGATTGTTCAGTGCTTCTTCCATGATGGGTGCTCTCTAGTGAGTATTAGTATGCAACAAAAAACTGTGTCATACTTCATGCTCTCTTCCATGTACTCATTCTACATGCCTCTACTATAGAACTTCTTGTGTAGTATCTTCTCCTTCCTTTCTTCCTTCAGGCTCCTAATCACTTAGCCAAGCCTTTTGCTATTGTCCTTGAATTCACACATGTTCTGAACTCGAGTTAATTTTATTTTTCTTTTACACAAAACATATGACCACATTCTGCTCTCTACCCCCACCACAACCCAATAATCTGTACATTAGAAGGATATTCTCTCACTGTTCTTTCAATGCCCTTTCTGAGTGGGATTATAATACTGTCTAATAATACTATATAATAAATACTAGCTAATACTATCTATTATCTGCTATCCAATTTCAGATTTTACCCGTAGGCTGAACTGACCCTTTATGAATGAATCATGTGCTTTGTCTTCCACCTTTTGCTGAGTATAAGGATCCTCTTTGGCTGTGGGTGTGAGCTAGGGGAGAGGTGCTGGTGGGTGACGTGAGTGGTTTGGTAATTTGCTTATACAGCTTGCATGGACCCTCTGATCCTGCTTGAGCTTAGTTCTAGATGTACCACTTAGAACTCTCAATGAATTGCTGCAAGATTCTTCTGACTTTAGAGCTTAGTGAGTTTGACAGAACCCAGCTCATGACAGACAGGTGTGGCTCAATTATCACTTGGTACTCCGTGATCAGCTACTCCATCTATAGCAGGCCCAGTAGTATGCCAAGAGTTTTTGTTTAAAAGGCATATGATTCTGATGGAATGATCTTTTCCAGACCCCCAGCAATCTGTGTTGTGATTTTCTCACTGGTACTTGCCAGAATCTCTAAATGGCTTATCTCATCACTGATACCACTAATGTCATAAAGTCTCTAGAGTTTTTATGCCATGGTACTTACAGTGCACCACCCATCACACCTCTATCTGGGTTATGTTATGACTTAACTCTAATTATAGATATTTTGACCAGGAAGGGTAGTGGGAGCATGTATTGTCTTGAGTAATGTCTGAATCATCTTCAAGCAAGAGGGGGAATACTAGCTTTTCACAGAGATGTTTCTTCCACTTCTATAAATTCACAAGATCAAGGGGAATCTGGAGACTCTAAACATGCATGGATGTCAACCCTAATGTCTCTAGCTTATTTAGTCCTTTGCTAAACATGACTCTGACCTTGACAAGACTGGCCTTCTTTGGTTGGAAGTTTTTGGCCTGATGTTCAACTTCCTCTGCTCTCACTCGGCAGAAGATGAGAGCTTTTTTAATGTGTTGCCAAGGAGGCTATCTCTGACTTTCACATTTAGCTTTCTGTTAGATTAATAGTTCTTAGCTTTTTAATATATTATTCAGAAATTCAGCAGAGTTTCATAGCCATCCAAATATACTGGTTTTTAATGATTATTTTCCCCATATTTCTCAAAATCTTGATGCATTGAACCAGCTAGTACGTTTTCTTATACCACTATATTATTCCTACTTAACAACAGTGAAGATTTTAACAATTAAACAGGCACCTTGTGCCAGTATCTGTATATGCACCACACACCACCACTGATGTGGTCCTGCTGCTAGCCAGAAAGCAAGTTATCCAGCTCTAGAACCCAATCCTGGTATCTGATTTCTTGGTCTATTCCTGGTAGCAACTCTTGTAGGTTTGGTTCCCTGGGAAGCAGTCTTTCAGATAGGATTTGGTATTTAGGATTTTTACCAAGGAGTCTCCTTGGGATCAAAACTTGTGAAAGATCAGGTAAGTAGATAGGATTGGACAGAGGGAGAAGTTAATCTCTGATACAATCCCAATGAAAAACTAGGGAAACCCCATGGGACACTCTAAAGCTAGAACATTGCCTCAGAATTGTCTAAGTTGTACTGAGATGACCCGATTTCCATTGATCATTGACCAGCCATTACTTGTGGGCCGCCCTAGGAAGAAGTGTAAACTTAAATAATGTGGCTGTCTGCAGATGAGGCAATTCTGGAAGAGGCAGATGCAGAAAGCTGTTTACCAAGCACTCTTATGGGCAGGGGAACAAGTTTTCATTGAAGGGGTTGCTGGCAGGGCATCATAGAGTCTGCCATCATAGAGAAATAAAAAACATTCAGTCTAACTGTGAAGGTGGGGATATAAAAAAGAGTAAGCATTGCATTCATTTGTTTACTTTCATAAAAGGATTCATACTCTACTATAAGGCAAAGATATACAAAAACATTAAAACCCTGATTTAACAAGGGGCAATGTGATAGAGTGAGGACTAGGAAGTAAATTACTTGAGCATGAAATTTAGCTCTGACTCTTAACAAAATAGAGAAGTACAAAGGTTTACATGGTTTTTATTAGGCAATAAAAGGAATCCTGGGTTTTTCTTTTCCCTAGTCAAGTAACTCTTTCCTGACTGTGAATTCTGAGAAGACCTTATTACGAGAGTCATTATAAAATGAACTGAACAATATTCCAGATTGTAACTTCAAAACAGTTTTGTAACCATGGCAAAGCTGTTCTAACTATGATTCTTATTTTGCCCTGGCGCCTGAAGTGTAGACATTGTGCTAATGGAAAGAAGATATACATGCTTTAAAAACAGAAAGGACATAATCATATCCCGGTTGACATATCGTAAGGTCATTTAAAGAGTCTATAGTAATTGTTTAAGAAGTAATTTGCATAATGTGAGTTAGGACACATTTCTTCACCAAGATTAATCAAAAACATTTCCTAGCCGGGTGCGGTGGCTCACGCCTGTAATCCCAGCTCTTTGGGAGGCTGAAGCAGGTGGATCATAAGGTCAGGTGTTCAAGATCAGCCTGACCAACACAGTGAAACCCCGTCTCTATTTAAAAAAAAAAAAAACACACACACACACATATTTCCTTTGGCAACTACTTTTTGAGTCTTACATTTAACCATCATAAGAGGTATTCACATGTGTCTTTGTGAGTATATGTGAAAAAGGTATACCTCAGCACAGGGTTGTTTTTTTAATCTCTTTAAATTTAACTTAATTCAATTTATTGTTGACCAAGTGCAATTCTATGCTAAAAATGTGTGATTAGATAGGAAAGATGTCCTGTCTAAAAGATGTCCAAACAGACTACTTTTTTCAAGAAGTTATAGTCTTGTAAGGAAAGTAAGAAAGACAAATATAAATGTGAATACTTTCACAATACAAGAGAAGTATTTATGATAGTCAAACAAAAAAGAAATGATAGTAACTGGGGATATTATTAAATATTTTAGGAAGGGGGATACATCCAAAATAGGTCTTAAAAGTTTCCTAGTATATATCAAGCCCTCAATAAATATTACCAGTATTACTGGTGAGTTTGTCCTTAACTGATACCTATCTGAATACTAATGGGAAAATTAATAGCATTGGCTGAACACTGCGCTTTTGAAAACTTAATCACATTTTTTCCTTAAGGCAACATCAAATTGATGAATCTTGTCTTTATAGAAGGAAGGAAGGAAGGAGAGGGAGGGAGAGAGGTAGGGAAAGAAAACAAATAAATATCTCTGAAAGATATGAAAGCAATTTTCCTATGTCACACAAGTCAGTAGACTTAAGACCAGGGATCTGATGTAAGGTTGTCTGTCTACAGAGCCCAATCTCTTTTACTATAGTCTTCTATTACTTCTAGAAGTTATCAATTATGAAAAATTATTCTAAATTATTTACTGTGAAAAGAGCAATTGTTTCAAAATACACAACATTGTTCTTGGAGGAGAGTTGCAGGAGGAAGCTAGGTGACTTGCAGCAGTATAGATACACTGAGCTGTTGCAGAAAGAGGAAGGAGAGAAAGACAAAGTATGCAAGTGAACAGAAACTAGAAGTTAACTTATTTCACTTTACAATATAACCCTTTTTTTTTGTTGTTACTTTTTAAGAAAGTTACGATGAGTTCGTGTCCTTTATAGGGACATGGATGAACCTGGAAACCATCATTCTCAGCAAACTGACACAAGAACAGAAAATCAAACACCGCATGTTCTCACTCATAGGCGGGTGTTGAACAATGCGAACACATGGACACAGGGAGGGGAGCATCACACACTGGGGTCTGTCGGGGGGAAAAAGGGGAGGGACAGTGGGGGGGTGGGGAGTTGGGGGAGGGATAGCATGGGGGAGAAATGCCAGATATAGGTGATGGGGGAGGAAGGCAGCAAATCACACTGCCATGTGTGTACCTATGCAACAATCTTGCATGTTCTTCACATGTACCCCCAAACCTAAAATGCAATAAAAATATAAAAAAATAAATAAAGGCCAAAAAGAAAAAAAAAAGAAAGTTACATAACTAGACTTTTTTCTCCCCCAATTCAATATAGTGGCTTTGTTTCAATGACAAAAGAAGTCATCACATTTTGATGATAGCCCAACCACTATGCATTTAAACAGACCAATAACCCAGGAGAATTTAAAAGTTCAAGGGATTAGGAATAAAGCTTCTTTCCTTTTGCTGCCTTTCAGTCAGTCTATTTTACTGATGGCTTCAAAATATTATTTTCTTTCACATATTTAGAGATTGAAAAGAGTTATATTATGATTTCAATGATTTACTCAGACCACAAATAATCATATTAAGAAAAGGGCCTGGAAGAAAAAGTTATATATCCATCTACAATCACTGATTCAGGGCAGTTCTGTCACTTGCAATTGAATAATGATTGCTTCATCTCTATATGCTTTAAATTACTTAGGATTTCAAATTACTAATATGTAAATTTCTTTTTATTTACTGAGATGGAATGAATGCTGAAAATTTATCTTCTGCAACATTCTAGACCATTCAAGATTAGATATTGATTTTTGAACATTGTAGCACTTAAATTTTTAGAGCTATGGAATTTTAAAGAGTTTTTGCAAAATAAAAACAATACAACCCTGAGAAGTAGGTCATAAAACAATAATAAACAATACCCCTACAAGATGCTGCAGTTGTGGGATGAACCGGTAGTGGGGGAAACAATGGGGAAGGGACCAAGAAGATAGAGAGACAAAGGTAGCAGTCAGTACATCAAAGATAAAATTAAACATCTGACTGAAAATTTGTATCCTGTGACATATTTATTTACACATGCTCAACTTAAACTTATTTCTGAAGATTTACGCATTTATATGAAACTCATGAGAGATGATATTTTAAGCCCACTGGAGTTTGGAATCAACCAACTGAGTAATTGTATGGAACCCTTTAACAATTGTATAATGTTCAATATAACAAATATAATCCTGGCTATGAAAGTCTTCTTTCTTTGTCTTCTAAAATGAAAGTCTTTCTATGTTTTCTAAAATGGAAGTACATTGTAAAGGAAATTCCATTCTAGCAAATGAGATTCTATCCTGATCTACTGATTTATAAATTATCACAGTGACAATTATAGACTCAATAAGGACTCAAAAGTCTTTCCTAGAACCTTAATAGGTTTAAATTATGTCATCCCTCTAGAAAAAGGGAGATTTGAGATTTGGGAGTTAGCTTAAAATACAATAGATTATCTGGAAATTCATAACTATTAAATTCCCAATGAATTCCAGGTTTGTATTCTTTTTTCTTTACCCAAATTCAATGTTTGCTAATAAATAGTATGAGATTTTTACTTCCGTACAGAAGCACTTAGGCAGTCTGGCCCTGTACATTAGCTACTTCCTTCTCAATTCTGTATTTACTTTGCTTATTAAAGCATTTAAATACCAGACATGGCCATCAACTACTAATTCCTTTTCTTAGTATTGAGTTTACAAAGTGAAACCAATATGAAGTGAAGAAATGGCTTGGCATTTAATTACTACAAACTGCTATCAACTACTAAACATTACTACAAATTACCTGCCAAATGGACAAATGCTGTTTTTGATAATAAGAATTTCAATGAGTAATTTTACTTTATTGATTAGACTGCCCTTTGGGTACAATTGTCTGCTCTTCAGGCAGTCTCAGCAGAAAGCTAAATGGCCAAATGAATTCAGAGATTTGAATTCCTGCCTCCTATTTGAAGGAATGTAAATGAGAAAAGGGGGTCCATCCTGTGGAGGTAGTAGATTTTTGGTTATTTTCCCTAAGAAAGTTTTGGTATTTCTTTTCTTAATATTCCATGCCTTTAACAAATCCGTTATTTAATAAAGGCAACGTAGCATGGTAGAAAGAATTGGAAGTTTAAGAATCATGGCCTTAGTCGCAATTCTTTCACTATAATATATTGTACTTAAGAAAGTGTAAGCCACTTTTCTCCTCTGTACTCGTTTCTCCATTTGCACAGAGAAGAGTGTATTATTAACTTTTTTTTATTACGACTAAAATTAACTCTATTCAAAATAATTCAAGAATAAAAAATAATTTATTTGCTCAGAAAACTGAAGTTCAGGAATGGCCAAAACAAACCAAATTCACCAGAATACTCTCTCTGTATCTTTTTCTTTCTCTTATTTTGTGTGTGTGTGTGTGTGTGTGTGTGTGTGTGTGTGTCGCGCATATGTGTAAGTGCATTTTCTATTTCTGGTTGCATTTTCTTAGTCTATGTTAACTCAATTCTCAGCAAAGAATTTACCATATGGTAACCTTTAGAAAACACAGGTTTTCTTACCACCAAAAAATCCAGCTTAAAAGTTTCCCCCAAATCCTTGAGTCTTAGTTTCTGTAGCTAGAGAGATGGAGTGTACTAATGAGTCAACACAGAATTACATAGCAATTCTGTAATAGTGGGCTGAGAGTAGGAAACTTGTTAAGTCCCTTGGGGAAAACAGAAGTCCTACTATGAGATAAATGTAGAGTGAATGCTGGGTACACAAAATAATAGATGTATTGTAACAGGGGTGATAAAGACTTCCGTTCTTCCCTTCACTCATTTGTTCTCTTAAATAATTGTAATACAATATTGGTCAAGACTGAAATGGTCTTTGCCTTCATGCAACTTACAATAAATGGAAGAGAAATATAAAATCAAAATCTATAAAGCTATGTCATTATATGTAAAACTCTTTGCAGATCTCTTATTCTATGATGCTTAGCTTGACACTCTTTTCAGCATCTACTAAACTCATTTCTCACTTGCCTATAACATTATTTCTAATTTCTCGCAGATCACTGGCCTCATGCTAATTTGTACTACTGTTTTTAGACTTCGGAGGGAGTCAGTTGCCTGTAGCCATCTTTTATCATACATGATCAAGGAATACTCACAGAGACTGATTTCCATACCCAAAGCATTTAGCGTGGCACCATTTGGCACAAAATGGAAGCAAAAAATTGTTATTGTCTTGGTAACTACACAACTAAATTCTTTCTTTCTCAGAAATTGACATTTCTATATTAGCTATTTCCTGAAATTACTGAGTTGGTTGATATTTTTTGGAACAGGCAAATAACACATTTTGCTTATCTTGTTTTTCAAAGAACTTGGGAGTCTTTTCTTAATATTAGAGTTTCACCCAGTATCTCCGATACATTGATAATTATTTTTGTCGTTTTGTAATGTTTATAATTTTGAAACTTTTCCTAATGGCAAACCTGTGTGTTTGGTGGGTAATTTGCTCCTAACCTTTCCTATCCAGTATGACTGGATTATTGTCTTTCTTTTTTTAATCAATATAAATCACCATAAAGAATATGTGAATTTCTAAAGGTAGACTAAAAAATATTTTTTATAAAATAGCATATTCTTCTTGGTCAAAGTAAGATTATAGGGACAAATAATAATCTTGATTAGTTACACAATAGAATTTGGGTACTGATATTTCCAACTTTTGATGAGACAGTGGGAGTTTAGTGAGGGATGAAACACCATGACAACTTGGCTGATACAGAACAATCTTCTAGTTGATACTTGGCATATAAGAATTGGCACATCTATTTGGAACTGAGAGTTAATAGAAAATTTTTAAAATGCTTGAACTTATGGAAATTCTTCAAAAAGGGATGTTTAAGCTAAGACCGGCATGGATTTTTCCTGCATTAAGAGACTTCATAGTTGGCACACAGACAAATTTTTGAGTAATTCCAATAAGCACATCACATCTTCTGGTCAAACAAATTTCAAAAGGCATCCCTCCTGTGGTTAGATACCACCCCTGCAAGAATATCAGTCCTACTTACTGCCTTGAACTGAGGCAATAAAATCTTGGCTTGTAGATTTTAGGTCTTGGTTTCAAAATTTAATTTTAGCAGAGACATCTTAGGCTAGCTACTTATTTCCACAAACTTCACTTTTTCTAATCTGTAAAATGTGATAACTATACTTAGTTTATAAATTGTGTACATTAAAGAGTAATGTAGGTCACTTGTCTATCACATAGTCTGCCATCATCCAGACCAAGCAATCAATGAACAAATACTAGCTCTGATTTTATAATTTTGTTTGTAATAATAATAATAGTACTAGTATTACTGCTTTATTTTAATCTCTCAGATCGTATATCAAATGATTGCTCATATTTTCTTTTAGCCTTACTTTCACCCAGTTGTCAGTTTTATGACTGGGTATTTTAATAATTCTTACTGAGAAGATAGGAGTAATGAAGTAAGCCTAAAGCTATAATTGGTTAAAAAAAGAAAAAAAAATCCAGCAGGCACTCATATTAGTTAGAACTAAGAATATTTTGTCACTTCTGTGTAATATCTATAGAATGGTTTTTAGCTTAATCCACTATGATCACAGAGCAAACTTGTCTAAGGTTGTTTTACATAAACAATTCTGTAAATTATTTATGTACAAGGGAAGAACACCATGGCCTTATTGTGAGTGTGAGGGCTGCTCCTGGCTGAGAGGTTGCTTTCTTCTTTCTCACTGCGCAGTATACCACATTGTTGCAAGCTATTGTACAACAAAATCATGTCCAAGGGGGTGACCAAGGTAGTGAAGGATTGAAAAACAATATTTTATAAAGAATACTTTAAATAATTTGAATTAGGATTGAGGATTTTAGCCACAGAGAAGTGAATCATGGAGTTTGACTAATTGATAACTATTTCCAAATATGTGAACCTTGGTCGCATATACGAGGTAGGCGGCCCCCTCTCCAAGTTTTCAAAAATAGGAAAGCTCTCATTTATTTTTAAACTGTTAGACATATGAAGCAGAAAAATGAATAGTTCTTTTTCATGAGGAGATATGCTGTCACTGGATGTATTCATATAAAGTCTGGATAAATTGCTGGAGCTATTGTGGTGGGACAGCAATTCATTAAATTGCATTGGGTTACACTATATATGTTAAATTCTCTGGCTATTGAAACAAATAAGATGAAATACAAAGATAAACTAAGGCTCAAACTCAGACTTTTGTTTTATTCCACTAAAACAGAAAATTGTCCACTTCTATGTCCAATATCTTCCATTCTCCATCTGACTTTCTCTGAGTAGACACAGCTGAGCTATAATCAGGGATTTGTAATTCTTGTGGAATGACAAATACACTGACATTCTCCCTGCCAATGACAATACTGCAAATTTATGCTTGTCCAACTTTCATTCATTTACCGAAGGGCAAGCTGGAAACAGTCCAAGGAATTAAAACTGTCATAACCATTTGGGTGAGCTGTCAATAAGCTTTCCAGGAACTCTGAGGTTGACTTAATTGAGAAGAGTAGTTTTTTTGCCTGCCCTGCTCTTTGGATATCCGGGAATGGGTGACCTTGTGAATCATTTCTTGATCAGTCATTTATAAGATTTTTCAGAATGGCAGCAAATGGAAATGGAGACCTTAAGGGAAAAATTTGAAAGTCATCTTTTAAATTCTAAATAACTTTGGGATTTAAATATCTCTCTTCATTACATTGTAAGTCTTAAAATTAACATTAGTTTGAATATTTGGAGGATGCTGATGAGCTACTGTTGTCAGAATGCCTATCCCTGGTGTTGAACAGGGAGTTGACAATGGGGAACTGGGAGCAACTGCGCTGGGCTGGTAAATGAAGGATTTAACGAATCTGACCTTTTTTATATTACGCTATTTGATTTGACCACCAGAGCAATTGCCATTTTCACTTAACTGCTTTCATTTCTATCTTACCCATATTTGCGTTTCTTATATTGCTGATCACAGAGTCACTGAGATAAGAATGGATTTTAGAGAGGGCATCGGAATTTATTATTAAATGACATTTCATAAAGATTCTTTGAGGTATTTTTAACATCATTCACACTTCTGAGAGGGGATTGAGAGTGACCCGCTCTGTGCACAGGTGACACTCATAAGGCCCTCCCTCTGAAAGAAGTTTCCCTGCAATTGAAGCCACTCTCCTCATTGTACCTTGCACAGTGATCATTAAATAGTAATAATACAACACATTTAATAAGTGCTAGTTAAATACGTTTTGGGATTATCTGCATAAAGCGTATCTTAACCTCTTGTTTTTACTTACAGTTCTATTTGTGAGTTGTAAGACTATCTAAATAGCTATATGTAATTTTCCTTAGACTTCCCCAAGTTTTGCTTTTTCCTAACTAAAATTTAACAATAATGCGTTAGTAAAATTACTCTGACTACTTTTCTATTAATAAGGTCTAACTGTCCCCATCCTATCTCGAGAAGTAAAATGCATGCTGGTCTATAAAGCAGTAAACTGGGCGTCATTGCTGAGAAATATCAAGAAACGTAAAATCAAACTGTTAATTCTCAATCAGACATAAAATAAAATGACAGTAAATGTTAAATTCCCCAAATTAAGGTCACCAGGATTATCCAAACAGGTAGCTGTGGAATAATAATTAAGCCTAAGGACTTGGTGCTAGACCACCAGGGTTCCTATAGAGTGTGACTTCAGACTTCTTGTGCTTCCATTTCTGCAGGTAAAAATAGAGACAATTTTATCAACTTCACAGAGTCTCTGTGGATATTAAATGACACAATAGTTTAAGGTATTTAGAACAACACCTGGCACATGGTGGGTGTTCAGTATGTGTTAGATAGTGATGTTACATAAGAAAAGGTTTAAAATTTCAAAAAAAAAAAGTCCAAACATTTAGTCCTATAATAAAAATGACTCCTCTTTAGAACAGCTGTAAAGATGTGGTACATGTACAATAACAGCAACAGGACGGAGTTGGTAATTCAAGTCTCTCTGAAGAATCCTAGAGACATCATACATACTGCTCAAAACTAACATATCTATTATAGACATTGTCACTTCCATAATTGGATCCCTCATGTCCATTTTCTGCAGGAGAAAAAAAAATACTATAGAGTCATGCTAACCAGAAAACACTACTCAGCATGAAAAATATGAAGAGAAAAACAGACAGACCCATTGTCAATGGAAGTCAGTGCACTGTGACTTTGACATGAGAAAGCATAAACAGTAATCAAAACAGCAATAAGTAGAGAAAAGTTATTCTGAGCTCTAAGAAGAACTGAAGTCTGACCAACAGAAGGACATATCAATTAGAAGTCAAATGAATCTGCTTTAGGACAAAACTTAAAGGGATAAAATTCAAGCTTCTAAGGAAATTAGACCTTTTTGAAGCTGTTTTTCTCCTTCAGACTAACAACAGGAAGCAAGATTTAGAAGGACATCTTACTTGTTAATCCTCTCACCGAGTCGATTAAATTGAACCTTGATAAGGAAAAGAAGCGAAAAGTTCAATATTAACATCAAACAACTGTAGAGAACAGCAGAGAAGCCAATAGAAAAAGAAGAGTTGTGGTATTTTAGAAGAAAGAAGAGGGAAGTGGAAGAAAGAGGTAGAAGAGAAGGGGAGAATGTAAGAATAAAAGAAATGAAACAGGAGATTTGGGGGAAAATAATTCTCTTTTAGTAGCAGGGAAAATGAGACCAATGATGCAGAGGAAAATGACAGAAATAATGTGAAAAAAACCTTAAATCTAAATGTTCCACCTGTGCAATTGTACCCAATTGATCTGTCAGATTTTAAAAGCTAAGGAAATTGTGTTGTGAGGGATTCACTAGGAGGTATGCATCTGAGTCAGTGGTGATTCACAACCACAGTGGGATATCAGTGAATTGAGCTGGTTGGAGGTCCCATCTCTTGGATTAGACATAAAGAATGATGGTTATTAAAAGTCCCATAGCAGTTTGATTAACATATAGGAGTTAAGTTTGTACATTGGGCAGATTCCAACAAAGAAATTATGTCTGTGTCCACAGAGGGAGTATGCCTGTGTGTGCACATACGTTTTGTGTGTGTGTGTGTGTGTGTGTGTGTGTGTGTGTGTGTTTTAAAGTTTTTGTTGTAGCCATGGAAAATTATCCTCCTCTTCCTATTTTCTTGACTGGTAAGGCTATATTTCTTCTCTTTGATGTTTTAGTATTGATAAATGCAGAAGTCGACTATAATTAAAGTTGCACTTACCAATATTCAAAAATTCTTTGTAGTATTTAGGCTTTAGTCTGTTTGGAAAGCCACTAAAACTTGAATTACTGTTTCCCTCTTCAGGGTATTTTAAGAAATCAGACAGGTTTGCTTTTTCATTATATAAAAATAATTGTAATAAAATTTGATCCTAGAATGTTTATTTAAAATGCTAGAGGATGTAAATCATGCGTTCACATTCTAAAATAAGTGAGCTTTAGTAGATAATATTATATAGATTTTCTTAATTTGGTTTCCAAATGTTTGTCAAAAGCAGGCACACATTCACATTCACAATTCAAAATACAGTGCAGTATGTCAGATCTTCAAACTTAGGAGATAGGATCATTTAGGTACAAATTCTGCCCTTTAGATGTTCAAAGTATCAAGATATTTATAGGAATAAATGCTGAATGTCTATTTTTGGTAAGATGCTATATGGAATGGACAGAGAAATTTACTCTGAAAAAGTACTAAAAATGTTTTACATAATATAATGTTTTCTAATGTGTAGCAGAATTCAAATGAATCCCTCAAAGAACACAAGTGACAAGAGATAATACATAGTGCTAAGACAATGTTGGCGTCAAGCTTACCTCTAGAGATATCTACCATCTGTAAGGGACTTAGAGGCTGGATTTTAACAGCCCTTGTACTGATCACAGGAACAAAAAGTGGGGTCTGGAGCCTGAGCAGACTCAATTGAGAACTAACAATGGAAAATTAACAATAGTTAAAATAGTACTTACCAATACTTTGAGAGCAGCTAATGTGATTTTTGAGGAAAATTTATAGCTCTAAAATGCTTATTGAAATTTTTTAAAAAGCTTAAAGCTGATGTGCTAGTAATTGACTTAAGAAATTAAAAAAAAAAAAAACTAAGGAAAAAGGCAAAGAAATTGTAAGAAATGAACCAATAACGAACAGAAATTACTGGGAGCAATATAATAGGGTGTCATCAAAGGCAGAAGTTGGTTCTTTGCTAAAACTAATAAAAATGCTAAACCTTAGGCAAAACTAAGCAAGGAGAAAAGAAAGAGAAAGCAAGAACAAATAAATGATATTAAGAATTAAAAAGGAGATAAAACTCTATATGCAGCAAATGTTGAAATATATGAGGTTAATAGAGCTGACTTTATGTCCATAAATTGTCCCATCTCACCTGAAAAATATAAAATACCCATTGACTCAGTTATTATAGCTGTGCTATATATACATTATCAGTTAAATGCCTTATTACATATTAGATTTATTTAATCTTTATTTCATTTAGTTCTAAAATAAATATATACATAATACTGACCACCAGGTCTTATGTTGGCATCTTTTTATTTTTCTGTTGTCTGAAGTTCATTCTACCTGGATTACTCAGGAAGAGTTTATAGAAATAGTATTTCTTGAGTTTTGACTGTTAAAAACACTGTGTTTTTTCACTTGAATGTCACATACTGCTAGCTATAAAATGCTGAGTTCCCATTTTCTTTCCTTGAGTATCTTAAATATCTCAATTTTCTTCTAATACAAAGTATTGCTATTAAATCTGGTAATAATCTATTTTTTCTTATAGTTTGTTTTTTGTTTATATGCCTAAATGAGTTTTATTTAAAGTCAATGAAGTTTACTAGACTGTCTCTATATTGGTTGTTGTGGTTCAGTATTTTCAGGTATGCAGCTATGCATTTTATTATGCAATTTCTATTTTACATTATCATAAAATTCACAGCATTAACCATTTTTAAGTTGTACAATTCAGTGATTTTTAGAACGTCACAAGGTTACAAAACCACAACTACTTTCTTATTCAAGAATATTTTTATCATCCCCCAAATAAACCTGACAACCATTAAGCTCTCACTTCTCCTTCCACTCTCCTCTTAACCCTTGCCCACCACTAATCTGCTTTCTGCCTGTATGATTTTGATTAGTCTGTACATTTCGTATAAATGAAATCATACAATATGTGATCTTTTATGTCTGACTTTGTCCCTTTAGCATGATATTGCAAGGTTCATCCACACTGTGGCATGTATCAGTACTTCACTCCTTTTTGTGGCTAAGTAATTGTCCATTATATGCTTAATAAATACTATATACAGTATTTTACATAACCATTCATCATTGGATGAACTTTTGGGTCATTTTCACTTTTTGGTTGTTGTAAATAATGCTGTTGTAAATGATTAGGTACAAGTTTTTGTTTTAATACCTGTTTTCAATTCCCATGGATATATAGCAATAACTGAAACAGTGAGGATCATCAATTGTTTTCATAACAGCTGCACCATTTTGTGTTGTCACCAGGAATATAGTAGAGTTGCTGTTTTTTCATAGCCACATAGTTTTCTTGTTTTTTTTTTTCTTTTCTTTAAATTATGGCATCCTCATGGGTGAGGTTGTATCTCATTACGGTTTCAATTTGCATTTCATCAATGATTAATGATATTGAGCATCTTTTCATTGTCTTACTGGCCATTTGTCTATCTTCTTCTGAGAAATATCTACTCAAAATTTTGGCCCGTTTTAAAGTTTGGCTTTCTTTTTTGTTGTTGAATTATACAAGTTATTTATATATTTTCGATTTTTGCAAATATTATCTCCAATTCTATGCATTATCTTTTCATCTTCCTAATAGTTTTTTTTAATGTACAAACATTTTAAATTTTGTTAAAGTCTAATTATTATGTTTTTCTTTGTTAGTTGCTTGTGCTTTGGGGTCATCTGTAGGAAGCCATTGCCAAATACAAGGTCATAAATATTTACCTCATATTTTCTTCTAAGAGTTTTATAGTTTAAGCTCTTATATTAAATTGATTTTTGCAAGTAGCATGAAAAAGATATTCAAATTTATTCTGTTGTATGTCAGTATCCAGATGTCCCAGTACTATTTGTTGAAAATATTATTCTTTCCCAATTGAATAGTGTCTTAGTCCATTTTGTGCTACTATGATGAATATCACAGACTAAATAATTTATAACAACAGAAATTTGTTGCCTTACAATTCTGTAGGCTGGAAATCCAAGATCAAATAGCTGCATGTGGGAAGAGCCTTCTTTCTACATCATCCCATGGTGAAAGGGCAAAGAGAAGGCGAGAGAGAGAAAACAGGAGAGAGTGAAAACAGCCAAAATCTTTTTATTATGGCTAAATAATAACAAACCCTAGCAATAATAAACCCTCTCCTGCACTGACAGCACTAATTCTTTCACTCTGTCTTCATGGCCTAATCACCTCTCAGTAGGCCCCACCTCCCAACACTATTGCATTAGGGATTGAGTTTCCAACACATGCTAATTGGAGGACACATTGAAACCAGAGAAAATTTTCTTGGGGCTGGGAGAGGTGACTCATTCCTGTAATCCTAGCACTTTAGAAGGGTAAGGCTGGAAAATCCCTTGAGCCCAGGAGTTCAAGACTAGCCTGGGCAACATGGTGAACCCAGTATCTATAAAACATTAGCCAAGTGTGACAGCATGTGCCTGTTGTCTCGGCTACTCAGAAGGCTGAGGTGGGAGGATCACCTAAGCCCAGAAGGTTGAGGCTGCAGTAAGCCTTAATTGTGCCACTGCATTCCAGCCTGGGCAATACAGTGAGACCCCATCTCAAAAAAATAGCAGGAAAATTTTCTTGGCAAGTTTGTCAAAAATAAATTGATCATAGATGCTAATTTTCTGCATTCTCCTTTCTATTCCATTGTTTTCTATATCCTTATGATAATTTCACAGTGTTTTGATTATTGTTGATTTATAGCAAGTTTTGGAATCAGGAACTATGAGTCCCCAGCTCTATTCTTTTTCATCAACAGAGTTTTGCTATTCTGTGTTCCTTGAAGAAATTCCATGTGAATTTTAGGATCAGCATGTTCATTTTTACAAAAAGGTAGTAAACATGATATAGGTTGCAGTCAATCTGTACATCAATTTGAGGAGATTACTAATCATAATATTGTGTATTCTAATTCATATCACATGATGTCTTTCAATTTATTTAGGTTTTTAAAAACCTACTTTCACAGTGTTTTCTAGTACTCACTGTACATATCTTGTAACTTATTCATTAAATCTATTTGTAAGTATTTTAGGTTTTTAACAGTATTTAAATGGATTTTTTCATTGATTTCCTTATTGGAATGCTAATTGCTAACGTATATAAATACAATGGACTTTAGTATGTTGATCTTATATCCTGATACTTTGTTAAATGTGTTAACTCACTCTAACTTACTTTTTCTGTCCATGTAGTCTTTAGGGTTTTCTGTGTAAAAATCATGTCATTTGTGGATAGAAAGCTTTATTTATTTATTTCCAATTAAATGCATTTTATTTTATTATTTATACTGTTGTTCCTAGAGCTTCCAGTACAATGTAGGATAGAACTGGCAAGAGGCAACATCCTTGACTTGTTTTTAATCTTTAGGAGAAATATTTTAACTTTTACCCATTAAGCATAGTTAGCTGTTAGTTTTTCATAAATACCCCACAGAAAGACAAGTCCCTGAATAATCTTGACTGATCAAAGTAGGTTTTCTCCATCTTTTATGTAGAATGTACTAAGAATGCAATATTCTGAAGTAATGAAGAAATGTTTTGAAACAATCTGAGCTGTGTTCCTCCAGAACAGAATGTTTTACAATGCTTGAGCTCAACAATCCAAGTTGTGTCCAGGGATTTAAAACTCAGAGCTGAGTTGTTTCATGATCCTTTAGATATAGTATCATTTGGGACATGTACAGAAGAGACTCCATGTGCCTGGGCAGCTTTCATGAGTCTTGTGGGGGCTAATTCACCATGGATCCTTGGCTTCTGCTTATACTTGGTGCCTATCACTAATAAAGGTGCTTTGCCTGCCTTGTTGTGCAAGTGTTCTGTCTCATCAGACTCATGCAAGTAGTAAAGGTATTGGGGTTCCTTTTGCTGCTCACGGGTGCTTTCATGAAACTGGGACTGCTGTGGCAACTGGGTCTATTTTTAGGTCCAACCAGACCTAAAAATCCTTGAAGAAGTTCATGTAAACCTTTTCATACCTTTTACTGAGTTAAGGATATTTTCTTCTATAGTTGGTTGTGTATTTGTTTTTATCATAAAGGAGTTTTGGATATTTTCAAATGCTTTTTCTACTTTAATTGAAGTAATTGTGTGGATTTTTATGGTATATTACATTCATTGACTTTTATACATTGAACCACATTTGCATTCTTGAAATAAATTCCGCTGGGTTATGATGTATAATCCTTTTAATGTGATGTCAAACATAACTTGCTAGTATTTTGTTGGAGGTTATTGTATCTATATTCATAAGGTATATTAGTCTGCAATTTCCTTTTCTAATGATGTAATTGTCTGACTTAGAAGTGAATATAACATTGGCTTCATGAATTACTTGAAAAGTGTTCCCTACAGATATCGTTTGGCTGTGTCTCCACTCAAATCTCATCTTTAATTGTAACTCCCACAATTCCTACGTGCCAGGGGGAGGAACCCAGTGGGAGGTGATTGAATTGGGGAGAGGGTGAGTCTTTCCTGCACTATTCTTGTGATAGTGAATGAGGCTTACAAGATCCCATGGTTTTAAAAAAACGGGAGTTTCCCTGAACAAGTTTTGCATCTGCCATCCACATAAGATGTGACTTACTCCTCCTTGCATTCTACCATGATCATGAGGCTCCCCCAGCCATGTGGAACTGTAAGTCTAATTAAACCTTTTCCTTTTGTAAATTGCTCAGTATCAGCTATGTCTTTATCAGCAGCATGAAACAGACTAACACATTTCCTATTCTTTTTTTTTTGCAAAAACTTGAGAGGAATGGGTATTAATTCTTCTTTAGAGCTTTGGTAAAACTGATCATTGAAAGCATCTTGTCTTAGGCTTTTCTTTGTTGGAAGTTTCATCTACTATTTACTACATCTATTTAATATTTAACTATTTGATATTTAACTATTTAAGTAGATCTTGTAATCAGTACTGATCATGTTTTGCTTTGTCTCTTGTAACAAATCTTGACTTAAAGTCTAGTTTTCCTGATATTAGTATAGCCACTCTGGCTCAGTATAGTCACTTATGGAATATGTTTTTTCATACTTTGGTTTTCAACCTACTTATGTCTTTATATTTAATGTGAATCTCTTACAAACAGCATATAGTTGGATTATTTTAGCTCATCTTATGAAGGTTATCTTTTAATTATAGAGTTTAATACATCTAAAATGTAATTAATTATAATAAATATAATTATTAATAAGGAAGAAGTTATTTTTGCCATTTTATTATTTGCTTTCTATAATATCTTATACTTTTATTTTTGTCTTACAACACTTTCTTTACTGCCTTGTCTTATGTTAGGTAACTATTTTATGTGTTCCATTTTAGTTCCTTTCTTATTACCTTTACTAAATATTTCTAGTTATTTCTTAGTAGATCCTTTGGAGATTACAAAAAAAATCTTAATTTGTAACAACATTATTTATATTATTTGAATTAATGCCATTTTAGTTACAATATCGTACATTAACTCTGTTCCTAACTGCCTTGCCTTTATTGATTTTTTTATACCACAAATTCCATTTTTATTTATTGTGTGCTCATTAACATAGATTTCTGACTATTTTTTATTTAACTGTTTTTTTAAATCAAGAAGGACAAGAAAAAGAAGTACAAACCAAAATTATCTTAATATTGAATTTTATATTTACCTATGTAGTTACCCCTTCTGTGCAGATTTGAGCTACTGCCTAGTGTACTTTCATTTCAGTTTGAAGGACTCATTTTAGCATTTTTTATAGGGCTTCTCTACCAGCAACACATTTTTAGTTTCTGTGTCTGTGGGAATATCTTACTTTCTTCTTCATTTGTAAAGTCTGTTTTGCTGCATATAGAATTCTTTTTTGATTTTCTTTCTCCTTTCAGCACTTTAAATATGCCTTCCCACAGCCTTTTGGCCTGCATAGTTTTTTATAAGAAATCAGCTGCTAATCTTTTGGTGAATTCCTTTTACATGAGTCACTGCTCTCTTGCTGGTTTTAGGTTTCTCTTTGGGTTTGTTTTCAGTTTTGATCTTTTTGAATTTATCTACCGTGACACTAATTAAGCTTCTTGTATGTGCAGATTCAGGTATATCATCAAATCTGAGAAGTTCAGTCATTATTTCTTTCTTTCCTTTTTTTTTTTTTTTTTTTTGAGACAGAGTCTCACTCTTTTGCCCAAGCTGGAGCGCAATGGCATGATTTGGGCTCCTTGCAACCTCTGCCTCCCAAGTTCAAGCAATTCTCCTGTCTCAGCTTCCTGAGTAGCTGGGATTACAGGCATGGGCCACCACACTGGGGTAATATTTGTATTTTTAGTAGAGATGGGATTTCACCATGTTGGCCAGGCTGGTCTCTAACTCCTGACCTCAAGTGATTCATCCACCCAGCCTCTCCCAAACTGCTGGGATTACAGGCATAGGCCGCCACACCCAGACTATTTCTTTAAATACTTCTTTTACTCTTTTTTTTTCCCCTTTCCTCTCTTCGTAGAACTACCATATAGATATTTTTGTATGCTTGGTATCCCACAGATTTCTTAGGCTCTCCATTTTTATTTATTTATTTTCCTTTATGGTCCTCTGACCTGGTAATCTCATTTGACCTACCATCAAATCTCTCTTATGCCTTTTCAAATCTTCTGACTTCCTCTAGTGAATTTTTAATTTTAATTATACTTTTCTGTACCAGAACTTCTATTTCATTTCTTTTCAAAATTTCTATCTCTTTATTGATATTCTCTGCTTGGTGAGACATTGTTCTTATTATTTTCTTTATTTATTTGTCTATGATTTTCTTCAGCCATGTTAGTATAATTTAAATAGTTGACTATACCAATTTAAAATATATATAAAATAAAATAGTTGATCAAGTCTTTGTCTAGTAAATTCCATGTCTGGGCTTTCTCAGGAAAAAAAAAAATCTGATAATTTCTGTTTGTATTTTTGGTATGGGGGTCATACACTCTCATTTCTTTTCATACTTTACAATTATTTTCTTGAAAAGGGAATATTTTGAATATTATTGTATGACAACTCTCAGGATCATGTTCTCCTCCCCAAAGGTTTACATCTTCATGTTGCAGTTTTTTTGCTTGAGTGTCAAGTGGCTTTTTGTACTAACTTTATAAAGTCTAAATTTTTTCTTTGTGTTACTTAAAATCTCTATTTCATTATCTTGTTGGCCAGCTTGTGATTTAATAGTGATTTCCTTAAACTTGTAGAAGCAGCAACAACAAAACATCAAAACCCCACCCTTTGAAGATAGAGTTTCTGTGTTGGGGTACATGTTTCACATTCAGACAGGAAGATTGCAATTCTGCCTAATGCTTTACTTCTGATTAAGCAGAGTTCAAGCCACCATGAGAGGTTGGGGCCTTAACACATTTTTTCTGAACATGTATATTTTCCGAACATGTAGCCTCAGAGGTTCCCAGTAGTGTGTGGATGATTTTTAATTCCCTTATTCCCAGAAGCATCTAATTTTCTAGGCTTTACTCCCAAACTTTTAGCTTTGTCTATGATTTACCCCAACTGTTATCCCTTGCCCTAGGTGGCAATGAATAATCATTTGTTTAAAATATTTTTGACAATTTTTTTCCTGGTAGCCACTTCAGTGCTGGGAAGGTTCAGAGTTCAGTAAAATAAAGACAAACTTTGTGGTCCTTCAGGGAGCCAACAGATGTATCAAAACAAACAGCCATACTTTTTTGAAAATGAGATTTATTTTGCTTTCCCTAGTGCTAGGCACCTGTAATCTATGTTAAAAATGAGAATTATTGTGTTCAAGGTTGCATCACAGGTGGGGAAGTGGGACGTGCTGACGAGAGAATTAAAACTCCACAAATATATACTATCAATAATCAGGTTTCTTGGGTTTTTTTTTTTTCTTTTTTCGTGATGAAGCATTTTCCTGATTACTAGAAACCTGTGATTAGTTTTTCCAGAGTTCTAATAAAGTTGCTTCTGACAGTGATTACCAGTTTCTTCACTTCTTTTGTGCAGGGACAGTCTTTTGTAATTCTTTATTCAGCCATTTTCACTGATGTCACCTCAAATTGTTTAATTGTTAAGGAAAGTTACTTAAATTGTAATTGATTTTATTTATTGTGTTCCTTTGTTTTTTTATTTATTCCTGAAAACAACTATTATCTATTTTGGATTTCCTTTTCATTACCTTCTTTTATTATTACTTTTCTCAAATCTATTTTTAAAACAATTTTCAATTTCTTTTTGAGTTTTAAGATTTTCATCCATCTAACTATTTTTATTAAGGCTTTAATCTTTTGTATTTATTGGCTTTTGCATTCTCTCTAGTTTGGTTTTCATAAACAGAAAGATCCTTTCTAATTCTATCTTGAGTTGTAGTCTCATTCTGAATTTTGTATAATTCTTATTTACCTTCTTTCATGTTTTTTTTTTTTTTTTTTTTTTTACCATAGTCTTAAAGTATTTTAGCTATTCTGGAATGAGCCTTGGCTGTTCAGTTTTGAAAGACTGTTCCAGCTCTTCGTATCTTCTTAAACACACCTGCACTTACCCACTTTTCCAGTAGGTAAACTCCAATTTTAGTTGCTGCACACAAATGAAATCTACACCATTGTGGTTTTAAATAAATATCTGTTAGGATTTTGAATTTTTTTTCCATTCTCAGGTATTTTAGATTCACTGCTGCTTTCCTTTGCTTTCTCCCCTCCAGACAAGGATAGTAGCCAGACTTCTGGCTATTGCTGGGATTTTTTTTCAATTCACTTATTTTGGGGTTCATCAGGTACCTCATAA
Organism: Ateles fusciceps; assembly: GCA_036589455.1. NCBI lineage: Eukaryota > Metazoa > Chordata > Mammalia > Primates > Atelidae > Ateles > Ateles fusciceps. The sequence continues at coordinate 7,213,814 of JAZHEH010001606.1, read as the reverse complement.
CTAAGTTTTATTACCCGGATTGCCCATGAATTTCTGACTTTCCCATTTAGTTGCTGAGTCTGGTTTTGTCTGGGGAATCCAAGGATATTGAAAAACTATGACTGTTGTCATCAACTTCCCAGAATGCCCTTTCACTCTTGTTTGATGTTTATCCATATATGTCATCTTAACTAACATTGATGAAGTTAAAAAACAGATTATTGGCATGTAAACTAATGTAGATATACCTTCATCAATTTAGCATTATTAACACCAAAGTTTATTTACAATATTTTATTCTGTACTCTGTGATAAATCAATCTTGATACATGCCATTTAACATAGATATGAAATATATTTTAATATATGTAAAATATCTTTCAATCTATGGAATATATAATACATTTAAATATATATATATATATATATATATATATATATATATATGAAATAACTTATTACCCCAAGATTGATGTATATATGTGTCTGTACATAGCTAAATTGATTGCTTCTTCAAGGGGGAGTAAAACTTAAAATTATTTTTAAATTTTAAAAGAAGTATATTGATTCTCATTAGTGTACTGATGCTTTTATAATTTGAGAACAAAATTTTCTCCTTTAAATGGTAGTTTTCTATACGAAGTTTTGAATAGTGACATATTTTTAAATTACTAGATATTCATGCATATAAATATTCATCTGGACAAAAAAATTTAAGGCTCCAAAGAAATCTTTTCTAAAATTTCAGCTGCTTAAAGAGAATTTTTAGGGCTTGACATTCTAGTTTTTCTGTTGCCTTCTTAAATTTTCCTTATAGTTATATAACCCACTTTATGGAAAAGCTGCTACAGAGTCAGAAAGCTACTAGACAATGACAGAAAAAATTGCATAGTTTCCACTTCACTAAGCTCAGAGATGAAAGTTAAATATTGTTTTTGTGTTCTCATCATGTATAAACTTACTATCACAGAACACACTCTGCCCAAATATTACTGTGCTATTTTGGTAATGGCACTGGTAATGTTCTCCACTGAATAGTAAAATATTTCAGAGTCTCTATGAAATTAATATTTCAAAACTTTAAAAACTAAAGGAAAAAGAAATAACTTTATATGGTTTTATTCATATGGTGACATGAACAGGTTTTTTACTTTTGATTAAGTGTTTTATAAAATTTTTCATGGGAGATGACTACCTTGAATACATATGTTCCAGGTTTGATCAGGTTTTAATAAAATCTTAAAATGCATATAACTATGTTTAATTGTAGTGAATTAACTGTCAAGCAAATCACTTGATATGTTTTGGTGTTTTATACAGACCACTATACTGTCTCCTGGGCAGCAATACTAACGACAGAAAATATGTAGAAACAGAGATTTGTTAAGAACACATAGATGCTTCTAGAATTAATCAGGTTTTGAAATGATGATCCAAGCATAACATTTTCAGTACTCTGCAGTGTGTTGTGTTGACATTTGCTAAATTTTTGTCACGTATTTTTTTCATTTTATGAAAATAAGTACATATTCAACTTTTTATTCTTTATATTATTTCTGTCAGAAATGGGAGCCTGTAAAGGGTGAGACTGTGTCACTACTTGTAATATATTACACTCACTGAATGTAATTTTTCTCATCAAAAAAATGAAGATTAAAATACATTGTTAATAAAAAGGCTCTGCACTGTCAAAATAAGCTATATATACATATAAACATTAGTTTCTTCCGTCTTTCCTCTACATAATAAAATATTTATAACAAAGCAATTTTTGTACTATAATCTTCACACACTATAATCTATAATAGCTCCCAAAGATCAAGTCTTAGTTTTTATGCAGACAGGCATTTGCATTTTTTAGACATTTGATTATAACCAGTATCTCTTTATTCTTACTGTGTAACATTTGGTGCTTCTATAGACATGTTCACTTCCTTTGACGTTAATCAGAGAAGGGATAACTTTGCCAGTCAAATACCTTAGTAGGGTACATCTTAATTTTCTGATTTGTATATCACAAATTTATGAATAAAAAACAAGTTTTAAATTTGGTAAAGAAGAAAAAGGAATTATTGTAGCAGATGCTGAAAAACCACATTTAAGAATATAATCTTCTGTCCTAAAAAAAGATGCAAATATCTTAACTCTGTAATTATGTCTTGCACATGTCAGACACAGTGGCTCACACCTGTAATCCTAGCATTTTGGGCGGTCAAGGCAGGTGGATCATTTGAGATCAGGAGTTTGAGACCAGCCTGACCAGCATGATGAAACCCTGCCTCTACTGAAAATACAAAACAATGAATTTACTTTGTGTGTGTGTGTGTGTGTGTGTGTGTGTGTGTGTGTGTGTGTTTGTTTATATTTTTACCTTTTCTGTATAGTTGTTATAAACAGATATAACAATACAATATTTAGTCTCTTATGTTTGACTTCTTTCATGTAGCACAGTATTTCTGAGTTTTACCCATGACACAACAAGTATCAGTATTTCCTTCATTTTTATCACTAAATAATAATCCATTGTATGGATATACCACATATTGTTTAGCATTTATCAGTTGATAGGCATTAGATTGTTTCCAGTTTTTGTTTTTCAATATCCCACTTGGTAGAACTCTCTCAGGATACAGAATTTTTACATCTTATTTCTGTCTTCCTTTCTTCCTACCTTCTTTCCTTCCTTTCTATATAACTTTCCAACACAAATTATGAAATCAGCACAGATAAATATCTAAGACATAGATGTTGTTAATTGGATCCAAATGGGTTATCCACTATTTGTAACAGTAAAAATGTAAGTCCTTAGAGTTTATTTGAGTTTATTATACAAAGAAAGGAAATAAATGCTACGTGGAAAAAATAGTAATAGAATCCAGAAAGCTAAGTTTATTAGAGATTCATTTGCTTATGAAAATAATTTAGTGATTACTAGCCTTAAACAGATTAAGCTAACTTTGAGGGCTAAATGTCTACCACATATATAAGAACATTTGTATTTTGACAATTTCCATTCTATACAAAGCAACACATAATTTATTATTGAACAATGTCAAATTTCTAAACTGCAGTATGATATAATGCATTTCACAGAAAATGCCATAAAACTAAATTGGATCATTTCTTAAGTAAAGATAGATGAAGACTAATTGCTTTAGAAAGGCTAGGAAGGCCAACGTAAATAATATAATTGGGTTTCTAATTAATTTAATTTGTTTTACAATTACCATAGATACGTTGCTATAACCACAATACTTTTTTTGTTGTTAAAAATTTATAGCCATAATCTTGATCTCTAATAAATGAGAGATAAGGGAATTGACTTTTATAAAATACATTTGTTTCTATTCCCCTAGAGGCATGTACAGAAACAAGTATAGTTCTGTATACTCCTGTATAAATCTGCTTGGTTTATGTAGAATTTTAGTGAACTTTCAGGGAACTCCAGATGAAGATTATAGAATAGTATCCTTATTAGGATAGCAAATACTCATGCTCTTTTTCTAATTCAGAAAATTGATACTAATATTTATAATCATTGTTACGGATTAAGGTAAATTTTGGGGGTGAGGGAGTGTAGACTTAACAGGAGTCTGAGAAATGATTGTCGTGATCAGAAATGAGACTAACAGGATCCCTATGCAACACTCAATTGATTGGCAGAGAGAGAATCATTGCTGTTGGGATGTATTAGTTATATAATTCATTACTGCTGAGCACTGTGATTTTAATTCATTAAAACCATTTAATTTCCATTAATTTTCTTCAGAGTTACACAGCATTTTTAATGGTAAACTTAGTATTTAGTCTAGGACTTTTAAGATTAGATGTTCGATTTTCTAACTTATTATAATAGATAAAGATTTGGCTTATCTGGATATTTTTTGCATTTTGGTAAAAAAAAAACGCAGATGATAAATGTGTCAAATACCCATTTTTGATATCAATTGCATGAAGGCCAAAAATGAGATTCATCTTACAAATGCTTTTTAAAAATAACCTCTAAATCTTATGTATTCTCTTTGCAATTAGAAATAACATTCTCATTTTTGTCTAACACTTTAGTATCTAAAGAGAATTAAAGGATTTATGAAGAACTAAAGAGAATGAAGAGTGAAACCTTTATTATTTCAACAACCTAGATATTTGAAAATATTTCAGGAGCCTAAAGCTGATGCAATTACTATCAGAGATCTCTAAAAAGAAACTACACCTGTTTAAAAATCTGAATGTCGGTAAAATGCCTCTGAGTAACTAAACTATTTCATTTTTCAATCTACAAAACAAAGATAATATGTGCCACCCACATATCTCAGAGGAATGACATGAAGAAAGTGTTGTGTGCTTTTGTCATATTTAGCCTTCATTCTAATGATCCTATTAACCTGCTTCTTAGACATTACAAAGACATCCCTGACAAAGTGACATGCCATTGTTAAAACACATTCCTTTAACTCTCATATTGAATCTCTTTGCTCCCAGGAAGAATTTGTGCCCAAGGATGGTACCTGACATTTGGTTTAGACAGACTTTTAAGTTTCTGCTACCCAGTATTAGAGCCATTTTAACTATTTTATTCACACATATCCTGAATTGGGAAACTAACAATAAAGCAATATTTTTAACAATTTAAACAGTCATAGAAGTAATTTATTTACTGTGAGCTAAAATGTAAACACCATTCAATAATCGTAGTTGTAATGCATAAGTTATATATACAAAATTTACTATTCAGGTATTACCTAAGAAGAAATTTAGGTACAATAAAGAATGCTTATGTTTTACTCAACTACACTTTATTTTCTAAAAATTAATGTGTATTGCAAATTAATTTTAACCTTAGGTAGAAAATGGTTTAGTGCTCTTTCAGATGCTGATGAAAAAGATATTTTCCTTTAACTCTAGATAATATTACTCATTTTTGTTTGGCAGACAATACCATTTGTCTCAAAATATTCAATTCGTTTTCTTCTCATATATACAGACAGGCTAAAATTCCCAGATTCCTTTGCAGTTGGGTTTTGCCATATGACTGGGTTCAAACCAAAGAAATATGAGTGGAAAGTGATATGAGCATCATTTTTGACCCATGGTCTTTAAGAAGCAGGTATATCCATTGACTATTACTTTTGCTCTTCCACTGATCAGATATCAACATGTCTCTAAAAGATGCTAAAACCACAGTTAGTCTGACTCTTTGAATCAGACTCAAGCTAGAAAAACTCATGTTAGATGGTAATATGAGTGTGAAATAAACTTCTATTTTATTTTAGACATAATATAATTAGACACATTTGGTTCTAATTGTAATGCAGCTTCGTCTAATGTAACAGTATAATATTTATTTTTTTGAAATTTAAGCAATTGAATAATGAATGCAAACTTAGCATTGATATTCACTTATTAATATTACTGTTACTTCAATAAATACAAGAGTTACTTTAATGATTATTACTAATGACAACCAAGCAAAACCTGAGTCATGAAGAGAGCAAACGTAAAGGCATGCAAGCTTATCCATCAAGTTAGCAAAACTCTTATAATGTGAGCAGAAGCACATCCATTGTTCTCCTTATGTTATAAAACACAAACCAAATATAAAGTATGTAATTGCTTGTAAGTGTTTGAAAGGAATGAGATTTTATCCACCTTCTTAGAAATAAACACATGAGCACTGACTTTATTCTCTGAAGCTATTGTTTCTCATCCCCAAACTCTGGAACTTTGTATTAGATCACACTCCCTCTTTTAACTAACATGCAAACATGTCACGGCACTATGATAGATGTTTTCACATGCATCGTCTTATTTGATAGTCTACAACAATTCATGTGACACCTCAGTGTACCCTATTTTGAAGAAATACACAATGAAAATCAGATAATTATATCAATAGCCTTAATTCACAGAGCTAGAAAGCATCAAGAAAAAAGATTTGGTGGGGAGATCATCTCACTTTATGCTGACAGTTCTTTCTACATCAAATTTTGACTATAGCTTGAAATTATAAACCTGCTGGAATAGAATAATTGTGTTGCCAGTATATTAAGTGTGTCTCTTGAAGAAAACAAAGATAATATTTATTTTAATATTTTTAAACATTAGTCCCTGGTTTTATAATTAATAAGGCATCTACAAAGATTTTACTTTTTATTTTTAATGAATCAAATTGGGAATCCTGAAATAGAAACAAATACCAAAGTCAGAATGTTTCTTTTGCTAATGTACCAAGACTGGTAACATTGAGATTCCATTTTGACAGTTGTACAAACTGTGGGAAATAATAATTCCTGGAGCCAGCCTGAAAAGAGAATAGCAGGCTCCCACATAAATCTAGGGCCTTCAAAGTGCTTACTTTTTCTGAGAAAATGTTAGTGAAAGAAAAGTTGAATTTCCCAACCTAGTGCATGGTAGGATAAAAAAAATCTATTGAGAATTTGTAAACCTAAATGGTTGTCCACATAGTTGTGTGGCCTGAATTCTTTCAAACTCTTTAGATATAAAACCTCAAGCAGATAGCTTTGTTTAAAGCCATCCTGGGATTGTATTGCTTCCAGGCAACTAGCAAAGAAAATACAAACCACTTCTGGAAAAATGTAACTTTTCTTATAGAATAACTTAATAGATAAAGTCCAATGAATGTGAATTCACAGTAAAATAAGTAAGAAAATGCAATCAATTCTTATTATTTGCAGTAGTTATGCTCTATAAAGTTGCTATGAACACTAGATTAGCAAATACTGAACCATTGCTCCTAAGGGAAATATGGGGTTAGGTTCCTACAAGCTTGTGGTCACAATGTTTTCATTAACTGATAAATATATCACTTTTTATTATGTATGTTTCTGTTTAAAGATACCTTAATATATATTGTTAGTTCCTTGGCTGATAAGATACCTTTTCTCCAGAAGGCACACTAAAACCTTTATGTGTTTAGAAACACTAAAAAACACTTCAGCACTAAGCTTGTGAGCCATTTTAAAATGTGAGAAAAAAAAAACATATATTGTGAAAAACATGGCTCTAAATAGACTGCAAAAAAAGGACACTTATTTATAGTAGGAGATCTGAAACAAGAGGCAGAACTTCATTTTTTTTGACCTCAGCTGGGACTGTCCCAGGTCACTCAAATTTTTTTTGCTACATTGTGCATATCCGCATATGACCACAGAAGTGCCATGAGTATTGTTTTGAGGGTTACAGATATATTTAGTGAGTAGATAAATTCACAATTACAGAACCCAAGAAAAATGTGGATCAACTGTACCACTAAGACCCATGTGCCTGAGCTAATAAAACAAATAAGCAAACAGCAGAAACAGGCAAGTAAATACTTTTTGTATTAGAATTATCTAAAAACATAAAATAAATGCATTTCATATTCTAAAAGAAATAAAAATTCTTGAATGAGCATAGATTAAAGAGCTATGAACATGACCAAGCAGATTTCCTAAAGAACAATTGTAGAAATGAGAAAACACAAAGGTTTTCTAAAAATAAAAGATAAATCAAATGACAGAGTAGTCAAAATTAAAAAGAACATTAACAAATTGGAATTGGGGTCAGAGGAAATTATCCAGGATTAGCCAGAAAAAAAAAAGGGGAAAAACATGAAAGAGAGGTTAAAACACATAGATTACAGAGTGAGGAAGATTAACATTTGTCTCCTCCAAGTTTTGGATAATAGAAAGAGTGGAACAAAAATAATATTTGAGGGGATAATGGCTGAGATTTTTTTCCAGGGTTGTTGCAAGACATTACCCACAATCCTAGAAATCCCAATTTCATCAGAGTAAATAAAAAGAAAGCTATACCTAGATGCATCACAGTAAACTGACAGACATGAAAGATAAAGAGAACCTAATCATGTATATATTGTATTGATAATTGATTGTTTTTAACCTAATTGAATAATATCTTTCATGTGTTGAGAAAGATTACTGTCAATATTAGAATTGTATGACCAGTATGTCTCAAAGAATACGGACAAGATTAAGACCTTTTATTAAGATACAAAAACTTCTGCTTTTGAGTATCTAATACATTACATACTTATTAACAATTATTAAAAACAATTTAAAGGCAGAAGATAAAGGAGCTTAGACTGAACTTATAAGAGACAAAAAGAAATAGTAAGGAATGATATTGATAAACATATTGGTGAATCTAAACAAACTGATTGTATAAGACCACAATAATTATATTTTTCATAATTATTTAATTATGTGTGAATAAATTAAAATATCTGACAACATGTTGTTAAATGGAGGAAGGGACAGACAGCTTTAAAAAAATTCCAGTGTTGTGGTAATTTTATAAGCACTCTGCGGAAAGTAAATATATAAAATATCTTTATATCCTATTGAGTTTAGTATACATGGAAAATTATCTAAAATCAACCCCAAATAAATAGAATAGGGAGATATCCTCAAAAGTGCCATTAAAAACTCAAGAGAAGGCAACAAAGAAAAAATAAAAACAATGACATAAGCCAGAAGCGCAAAATAGAATAGCAGAAATTTGTGCAGATATATTAGTTGCAATAACGGGCTTATGCTCTACAGTGCAAAATATATTTTTCAGACAGTTTAGAAAGGAAATCTGCCAATATACTCTTTACATTAGGTACACTTGAAATATAAGGACACAAAAATAGATTTTAAAATAAAATTTGGTGTAGGCATATTAATTTTAGACAAAAAAACTTAAAATCTATTACTAGATAAGCACAGAACTCATTTAACCAGAATTACATAAATATTTAAACTTGAATTCGTATCTAACATGGCTTTAAAACATATGAAAAATTATAAACAGGCAATTCTGCCATTATTCACAGAGATTTTTAAACACTATATTCAGTATGTGATAGACTGACAAAAGGGTGATAGATGCATGAATGTTCATTTTATAACCTTTTTCTTTATTGAAAGCAGAAGTTTAAGAGGCTATTTACTTAAAAAAATCTCTGAAATATTGACATAGCCAGCACATTTCATTAAAAAGCCAGCTACAAACTTAATGCAGATGTAGTGTCTGATTGAAATTATGTTCTTCCTTCTACTTGGAATACTCTATCTTTTCCTCTTCACCTACCTAAATTATACTCATCTGAGTTCTCAGTTTCATCAGAGAAGCGTTTTCAAGCTCTTGGATTTGGTTTAGTACTCAAGTTTAACCGGGGCGAGGGGACACAGGGGCTGAGCCCCCTCCCCGTCAATCACCAAAGATGTAACCAGGGGACGGGTCGCAGGGGCTCAGCTCCCTCCCTGTCATTGCCAAAGATGTAACCAGAGGATGGGAGCAGAGCTGTGGGGGTGTCCTAAAGATGTCTCCCAGTTTCCCCAATCCGATGTGCCCAGGTCTTTGGCCTCTCTCTACCCCAGGAATCGGGGGAAGGGGTCCTGGAGGTGCAGTGAGCTTACCATTCAAATGAATATTGTGCACCCAAAGAGGTTTGCAGAGAGCAATTTATTAGGCAGAGAAAGAAAAAGAGAAGGAGAGAGAGCCCCCCACGCTCCCATGGGAGGGGATCCAAGGGAGGAATCCATAAAGGTAAGGGACAGTGGGATTTTAACCCAGGAGTTATTCCTGCCCCATTCATGTTCTCGTTCAATGAGAGGAGTTCTTCCAAACTTCTGCTGGAATGACTGATCTTCAACTCTGATACTGCATTGGCTGCTAGCTCCGTGACTAGAGGCCCTTCCTCCCAGAGTTTTCGTGAGCTTTTTAAACAAAGGAGCTCACCAGGAATTTCTACTTATACCACACGCGGGAAAGTCAGACAAAGAACTCTAGTAGGTTTCCAGATGGGGATCTGGATAGAAGCTTGGCACTGGGAAATTCCTGCCTTTGAAACCACGCCCCTTGTGGACTCGGTTTTCCTTAACACAGTCCCTCACAGGTACTTGCTTTTATTACACCCTGTAATACTCCAGTAATGACACTCAATGAACTTGTGGTTATTTGTTTAATGTATTTTTCCCGTACAGATCAGAAACATGAAGCCAGAAGCATGTCATTCTTTTTCTCTCCATTTCTAACACAGTGCTAGCCTTATCATACTAGTGATGGATTATTAATTGCATATGTAAAGAGGAAAGGAAGAAAAGGAGGGATGTATTCTCTATTAGCTTTGCTGAATGGGGGACTCCAGAGAATATCCTGGCATTACTCTGAGACCTATGGGGATTCTAGCCTATTGGAAGAGTAGGAGTGTTGCTGGAAATGTGGATGCCTAATGCTCTTTCAGGAAGCTGACACCAGACAGAAGAAATGATGCCTGCTATATTATGACAGGAATTACTCAAGAGCCACTATGAGATGCCACTTAACATACATCCATAAATGATTGGGTTAAGGGAGGCCACTTTGGAGGAGCCAGAGTCCCTGAAATAAATACAAGTATACAAAGTAGTCAATAAATAAATAAATAAGGGTTATTACTGTCCCATTCATCCAACTTTTTAAACCCAGGCATAAGCACACATAGACTACAATATAAAACACAACAGTGATTTGCAGTACTCGGGGCATAAGGTATTTGCCATCCAGATTACCATGATTTTTTTTTTTCATGACATGAAAAGAGCCTTTGTATATACAGAAACTAACTTCAGAATTGGCTATGTCACAAGTGGTTAGAAAGTAAGGCCTCAAACAAACAAACAAATAAACTGCTGAACTTAATAAAAACACAGAAACTACCGAAGATGGGGGAGAGGCACATCTGCTCCAGAAGGAATTTTCAATGAACAGCAAGAAAAAGAAAAAAGCTTTACCCTGAAGATTTTTAAACCTGGCAGAGAATAAACACAACCATTACCCAAGTTCACAGCTGTAACCTTGGGGAGCTGAACTGGAACATGGAACAGTTGCCACCTGCACAGCTGAAGAAAGACTCATAGCAGGAACTTAACATCAGATCGGTGATTTCTTGGCTGCAGAAAAGGTGGCATCTTTCATAAAGCAAGCTGTTTTCCTGATTTTAGTGACTCCAATTCTACTGAAGATTGTTGTTTTATAATGGAGAAAATCCCTTGCTGGCAACATTGCCTATATACTGATCTGTCATAAAAGAGTCCAACAGATGCTTGTGCCCAGTCTCCCCTGTGACAGAACATTCATTGTGGGTAATGTTTGCAGCACATTGTGCCCACAAGAAGCTACCAGTGATGCATTTCTTCCAAACAGCAAGCACTGTGTGCCAAATATCCAGCACATCTCTGAAGATTGTTAGTCCACCACCTTTCATAATGTAAAATTCGCATTTAATAGTTTACAGAATAAGGAACAAAAACAGGAAAATAAATTGTACATTTCTTTTCCTTGGCAAGCAACTAGATTGCAGTATTGCAATTAGACTTTTCCCCCAATACTAATTTATTTATTTTTTTTTGAGAAAACAGTTGTCTTGTAGAAGTTACCATTTTCCTTTCTTGAAAAATTGTTACATGAACAGGTTTGTTACATAGGCAAACTTGTGTCTTGGGGGTTTGCTGTATAGATTATTTTATCACCCAGGTATTAAGCCTAGTACCCATTAGTTATTTTTCCTCATCCTCTCCCCTCCACCCTTTGCTGGGCCCAATGTGTGTTATTCCCCCTTATGTGTTCTCATTGTTTAGCTCCCACTTATAAGTGAGAACATGCAGTATTTGTTTTCTTTGTTCCTGTGTTAGTTTTCTTTTTTTGCTTCAGTCCTTTCAGCAAGACAGTTTACTTCTTTAGAAGGGTGTGGCGTATGGATGGAACAATGGTGGCCACACACTTGGACAAGGGGAGAAGGGGTTCTTATGCCTGAGAGGGGTTGTCCCTACTGCTTTGTCATCCTCTATTGGCTAGGGTTAGACTGCACAAGCTAGACTAATCCTGGTTTGCTATTTTAAAAAGAGCAGTGGTCCGAGCTGGAATGGCAGGGTGGGTGTTTTGGCAGGAAGGTTACCTGCGTGTTACAGCAGGTAGATCAGGTAGCCAGGGGTGATCAGGTGACCAGGATAAGTCTGGATGGAGCTGGGGGCCAGAAGAACAGATGTGAACTACTGATTAGAATTGGTGGAGAAGGTTGTTTATTGGAATTATAAGGAAATTAAACTTTAAAATAAGGAATTAAAGAATAAGAGAGTTGAACATACTGACATACTGATTCTTTGGACATACAGTGAACTTGGAGTTCACTGTAACAGTCCCCCATCTTGAATTTTTACAGTTTTCTCTTCAGATTTTCTTAACATGTATGGCTTAGTTGTTCTGTTTGTTTTTCTAAAAGAAGTAATCTATCTGAACAGGGTGGCAGAGAGGTTGGGGATATTTTAGTAGGAGTTGTGTCTACTAGCCTCTGCGCAAGTCCTTGGATGCATGGTATAACACAACATGTAACAAGAAGTATAATTATCACAGGTGCTAGAGAGGTAAGAATTGAGGTTATAGTTTCTTTCCATTGACTGAACCACCTTTTGAGCCAATTTGAAATAGGATTATTGATGCCAGAATTTCTTAGCTAGCTTATTTGATGAAGCAGTAGGTCCTTGGAGGGCTTTCATTATGCTCCCATTGGGAGCAGCATTGTTTGGAATAAAGGTACAACATTGGGTTTTAATCACAACACAAACACGACCTCTCTTCACTAATATTACATCGAGGGCTATTATATTTTCTTAGGCCATTTGGCTAGTGGATCCTAATTGCTTAGCTATTCATTTGACAGCATTTTTAGTATAGTTAAACCACTGTTAGTTTTCTAAGGATAATGATCTCCAGCTCCATTTATGTTCCTGCAAAAGACATGATCTATTCTTTTTATGGTGGCCTAATACTCTATCATGTATAGGTACCACATTTTCTTTACCCAGTCTATCACTCATGAGTGCTTAGGTTGATTCCATGCCTTTGCTATTGTGAATAGTGCTGAAATGAACATAGGCATGCGTGTTACCTGACACTTTAAATGTCTGGTTGTGTTTCTACCACTTCATTATCTTCTTAGATAAATCTTTGCATACATGTTTATCACATTTTACACAAATAGAAAAATGTGCTGTTCTTATTGACATCTGTGTTGCAAGAATCAAAATCAAATGGGCATTTTATCTATTGTCTTATGTCTCTTATTCTGTGGATGTTTCACAAAGTTAATTCTAACAAAATGGCAAAACTTCTAAAAGGTATGATTCATTTTATGTAAACAAAGCTTGGAAAACACAACTGAGGAAAGAGGTTTGTTTTCTGATAAGAGAGATAGTTCAAACAAGGTGTTAATTATTATTAATTTGGGGACTTAAACTGCAACCTAATCCATGAGCTATTAAAACTTAGAACTTGTGTACTTAGAAATTTGAAATTAAATAGGGGCCCTGTTGTTTTATTTGTATAATTTTCATCCCAATTAATTTATTCTAGGGTCCTATGATTTAATATTCTTTTAATTTCAGAATTAAGCGTTCTATGATGTTCAACAAATTTGTAATCTCACTAAAGATATAAATCTGGAATTTTACCATTTGTAGAAACAGTTTAATCACACCATATATGTTGAAGTAGTTTGGAGTAACCTATTGACCACTTAATATTATCTTATTTAATTGTCATTACAATTTTTTCAGATAAGCAGTGTAATCCTATATCAAAGACAAAGGAATTGAGACATAGGAGGTCTCAATAATTTACATAATTGCATATAACCAGTCAATCAGTAAAAAACAAAACAAAGCAAACCTGGGTAGGTCTGTCTCACTTTAAAGCCTGGACTATTCCAATTCCACCAACTGTCTTCAGTATGCTGTGCCTTAATAAATTTACTTATCACATGGGTCCTGTGATACGTGTTTGGACACATATCCAATAGTCAACTCTCCTCAGAAATCTCTAAGACAGTACTACTTGTAGGGTAATGTCACATTCAGCTTTCTACTAATAGTTAATCTCAGTCTTGTGCTTTATCATTAATGTTCCTCTGATTTTTACATTCTGCATTAGACTACACATCAAAATAATATGTAGAGCTTTAAAAAAAATAGATGTTCCTTTCTCCTAACTATATAAGGTGTGTGTGTGTGTGTGTGTTTGTGTGTATATCTTATATGTAAGATTTTTTTATTTAAAAAGTATCACATTTGTTTTAATGTAAGGATAATGTCTTGAAGTACTCAGTAATAAAATTACTCAATTTTTCAAATTTGAGCCATATTTCCCTACATTTGGGCAATATTTGTGCTTCAGGAAGATATACCCTGTTTGGTTCATTATTTAGATTGTATCTTCCTCTTTGTAGTTTTCATCTGTGAAATCTCCAGTTGCAGGTGTTGTGCAAACTTCTTGTAATCCCCAATGTCTGGTGCTACCCTGGAGCCTGTGAGCTTCCAGTATCAGATAAGTCAGTGGTAGATTAAGACTGAATGGTCAAGGGTCTTAAAACCAATAGACTAAGAGCATGAATTTTATCATTTATCCCCCAAGTTTAAGCAACTATCTTAAGTAGCTGGCTTATGCTAGAGTCAATGGATATATGTATAATATATATGGAGTTATTTATTATTATTAATACAATCCTATAAAATGTAGGAAAGAATGAAAAGAAAAAGAAGAATATACTTATCAGTAATTTATTGATGATCTGAACAGAAGTTGACAAAAACTCCACCATCAGTTGGGAAGAGATTTGTTAAGAAATTTAGAGAAATGGAGGGGTCTAGTTAAGATGCTTGTGAATATATAATTTTTTTTGGCAAGTACATGATTTATAAATGTCAGTTTCACTATTAAGAACATTATTAATATTTATATTAATATTCATTCAAGTAACACCCCATATCTCTGTATCTTAGTTAAGTTAGAAAAGTAACTATTTTCTCACATAATCCAGAATAATTTCATTTATAGATATTAGTAGCTACTAAATTAGGTTCTCATTGTAAAATAATGATATATAAGAAGCATGCATGAGAAAACCTAAAAGAAGAATATGGAAGCCAAGGTAATAGTTTGTTAAGTAAATTCTCGTCATTTTGGTTTGGAATTTAAATATAAATGCTTAAAAATCTGACAGTTCCCTCAGCTCTACTATTAGCTACTCTATTTTCCTGCTAAGTCAACAGATGCTTGTATCTCAAACAGGAAGCCCCTACTTGTAAGAAGTGCCAGAAAGACAGAACACTAGGTTGTCCATGTTCCCCCACTAAACAAAGCCTTTACTTCACTTGTTTCCAGAATGAGGCAAAGTAGGAAGTAACTATGGAATAATAGATTGGATTTATGGGCATACGTTAGTGGTCTATAAATCATTATAAATCATTTGTCTCTTCATAAAGCAATATGTTAGGTAGAAATGAGCTATGGACAGGGGTTACATTGGGAAATCTTTTCACATTACCTGCAATAAGAAAGTCAAGCAGTTGATTTTTCACAATGGCATGGAATTCCGGCTGAAGGAAATAAGGGCCTATTTTTTGCCTCAATATTTTCTTGCAAAACAGGGAGATATCATTCCAATTTGTTGCAGTAGGCAAAATTAAATTGGTAAGAACTATTTCTTGGACTCTGTTTCTATTTTATCTGCTACTGAATCATTTAATTATAGAAAGTTTGTTTTATACTTAATCAGATTTTAGCTCCTAGATTATTGGGCTTTAAACTTTTAAGAGTTCTTATTTTTTCTCCTTATTAAAAACCTTGGCATGTTACTAGCACACTACATAAAAGATGGCCACAGCAGTGCTCTCCCTGGAAAATTTTATTTGAAGCAAGTGGTAGGCATAATAAAATGTTTCCACAAGCTTAGAAAAGTTTCAGCAATACACAGAACAAGTTTACTGTTAGTGTGCTTCTAGATTCAGTTATGGTACCCTCCAACTAAAGGCATTCTCTCCACCTTAAGGCATTCTCTCCACCTTAAAGCATTCATAAATTTCATGAGAAAAACTATATACTTCAGTGACTATTGCTCAGTTACCATACAAATAGAGAAGATGTTTTTTTCTTCCCTTCTGTCATTATAGAATTACTTGATGAATGCTGTAATACATAGCATTTAGCAAATTCGAAGGATTTTTTTTAAATGTTTACTCACAGTTCCCTTTAGTCTCTGGGGTAGAATCTACTCAGTTACATCTCTTTCAAACCTATTCATTATTGACAACCAGATTTCTGGCTGGTGACTATACTCACGATGCTGCCCCTACCATTGTCATTATAATGGAAAGCCTGTGGCTAGGTGATAGAGGGGGTTAGCTGTGAAATGTAATCCAGTACAGGACACTTAGTTTGTTAGATGTGCTGCTTTGGTCTTTTGACAGTTGTTCTGGGAGTGAATAACACCTGCCATACAATTGGCTGGCAAAACTCATTTGTAGTATAATTAAACAGCCATCATTTTGTTAGAGCGTAAACAGGAAGATAAATAGTCCATGAATTAGCAAGTGCAATATCATATGACAACTTATAGCTAGACAGGCATACTATAGACATTACATATATGCAGAGTGTCCTTGCCAAGACAGCTAACAAAATCAAAAGCAAAATCAGGATCTATAATTTTCAACCTGGAAGTGAGAGTGTTTGAATTGCCTTTGCAATCTTACTTTTTCCGTATTTTGAGTCTCTTCTTTGATCTAGCATGGTGGTCGGTGTAGGTGATCTTCACCTTTAAGTTATATTTTAAAGGTTTTTATCTTTGGCATTTTCTTTTCTGGAATTGTCACCACCATTTCGTCATTAGAGCTAGAACAGAAACCAGAAGTCAACCCAAGTTAGGTATTAGACAAAGGTATTTATCTTCCTCCCACGTGTCTAGTGAAGTGATTTAATTTATGTAGAGGTCAGAAAGGAAGAAAAATCTTGTGGAAATGTATACTTTATTTTTGTGCTCTCTCCCAAATGGCTGAGAGGAGTGCCTCTGAATAACAGGTTATTTAATGAAAGTTTTCAATTCATGATCAATTCTGTTTTATAAAAAACTGATTGTACAGCGAAGTAGTATAATCTGTCCTTTGCTGCTGTCCCTTCCTCTCTTGGCTCCTTGCCTTTGGACTGGTTTGCTGGACACTAAGAGTGTTGCTTTTAGAAGGGCAAGGGAATAAAATGGATATAATCTTTTTTTGTTTTATTTTATTTTACTTTAAGTTCTCGATTACATGTGCAGATCTTGCAGGATTGTTACATAGGTATACACATGCCATGGTGGTTTGATGCCTCCATCCCCCTGTCACCTACATTAGGTATTTCTCCTGTTACCCCCGTCCAATCTCCCCACCCACTGCTATCCCTTCCCTAGCCCAACCCCCAACCCCCCAACAGACCCTGGTGTGTGATGTTCCCCTCCCTGTGTCCATGTGTTTTCATTGTGCAACACCCACTTATGAGTGAGAACACGTGGCGTTGGTTATCTGTTCTTGTGTCAGTTTGCTGAAAATGATGGTTTCCAGATTAATCCGTATCCCTGCAAAGGATGTGAACTCAATGGACACAATCTTCAGAGTATGGTTAGGAAGGAACAGTGAGCCAATTGTCCATGAATTTTGTATCCATATTGTCTCTATACATGATTACTGAGCTCCATTTAAATGTAGTTACACAAATCTTTATACCACTAAGTGTTCTATAAATGAGAAGAGGAACTATTTTATTTGTAGAATAGAATATAGTCAGTAGTCAATAAAAATATATGTTGAATAAAATAATAAATAAGTTAAATAATTTATTACAAGTTGCTTGAAATACTATTACTGCATTGAAGATGAGATCTATGAAATTTAATGATGGTTAGCAATTAAATAAAACTATTTTCATTGTTAGGCTTTCCATCTCTTGTATCGCTACTGTTGATACTGAGTGAGCACTTCTGCCTAATGTGTTATATAAATATTCCATTAATCTAAGCAAAGATTTATTGTTTTAATTTCATTTCAGATAAAAATATTATATTTTCATTATTAGTATTGATCAGATTGAGCTGCTCTATGCTGCAGTAACCAGTAATCTTAAAGATTTAGTGATTTCATAAAATTAAGTTTATTTTCTGTTTATGATCAATTTATATTGTAAGGTATTTGAGAGTTTGGTCCACATAGACTTTGGGAAAGTGGGCAGAGAATGACAACACCACCTTGCACTATCATCTGGAACATGAAAACCCAAAACCACAGTTTGCAGGGAAGGAGTAAAAGAGCTGGAGTGTCATGTACCAGCTTTTTTATAGTTTGGCTGCAAAATGGCCCAGGTGACTTCCACTCACAGCCCATTGATCAAAAACCTGCCATATAGCTCTGACTAATTTCAGGGGTGGGGGAAGGTGGTGATGAAACAGATGGAATGTGATGAGCACCACTCCCCTTGATACACTAAGCAAAGTATGTGCCTTCTGAAACCAGATTAGAAAACACAGTTGACATTGCTTAACAAAAATTGAAATTCTAAATCCAGAAATTTACACTACAGTGGAACTTGAAACACATGAAAATATACTGTAGAAGAAAAATTAACATACATTATCACAAAGTTGAATTTACAAGAGCAGGAAGATTGATTCAACATTTGAAATTGATCAATATAATCCACCAAAGAATAGAATAACAAAGAATAATCACAGTGCCAAACTAATCTATGAAAAGTATCTGATAAAATGTTAACAGTATCTTTATGATTAAAAATTATTAGCAAACAACCACATCAAAAAGTGGATGAGGGATATGAGCAGATACTTCTTGAAAAAAGACACTTATGCAGCCTGCAAACATGAAAAAAGCTCATCATCACTGGTCATTAGAGAAATGCAGATCAAAACCACAATGAGATACCCTCTTACTCCAGTTAGAATAGTGATCTTTAAAAAGGTAACCACAGATGCTGGAGAGGGTATGGAGAAATAAAGCTTTTACACTGTTGGTGGGGGTGTAAATTAGTTCAACCATTTTGGAAGACAATGTGGCAATCCCTTAAGGATCTGGAACCATTAATACTATTTGACCCACCAATCTCGTTACTGGGCATATAGCCAAAGGATTACAAATCATTTTACTATAAAGACACATGCACATGTATGTTTATTGTGGTACTGTTCACAATAGCAAAGACTTGGAACTGACCCAAATGCCCATCAATGATACACTGGATAAAGAAAATGTGGCACATATACACCATGGAATACTATGCAGACATAAAAAAGGATGAGTTCATGTCCTTTGCAGGGACATGGATGAAACTGGAAACCATCATTCTCAGCAAACCAGCACAGGAACAGAAAACCAAACATCACATGTTCTCACTTATAAGTGGATGTTGAGCAATAAGAACACATGGACACAGGGAGGGGAACATCACACATGGAGGCCTGTTTCAGGAGTTGGGGAGATAGGAGAGGAATAGCATTAGGAGAAATACCTAATGTAGATGACATGTTGACTGGTGCAGCAAACCACCATGGCATGTGTATACCTTGGTAACAAACCTACATGTTCTGCACATGTATCCCAGAACTTAAAGTATAATTTTAAACAAATAATAAAAATAAATTGTTAGCAAACTAAAACTAGAAGGCAACTTACTCAACTTGATGAAGGGAATCTACAAAAATAACAATTGACATCACATTTAATAATGAAATATTAAATACTTTAACCCAAGATTGGTAAAAAGATATGCCCTCTTTTACTGCTTATATTTAACACCATGCTATAAGAAGAGTCATGATCAACACATGAAGGCAATAAAAAATTACAAAGGAAATAAAGTTTGGAAAGTAAAAGCAAAAATGTTTTTATTTGCATACAATATGATTATGTGAAAAAATCTAGATGCTAAAAAACACTAAAACATAAATTTGTTAAGGTCACAAGATACAAAATCAATGTACAAAAGTCCTTTGCATTCCTGCATACTAGCAAAAAAGGTTGGAACATAAAATTCTAAAAAGATGCCATCAAGAACATAATACTGTACTTAGGCACAAAATTTTAAATATCTACAAAATCTATACAGTGAACACTACAAAAAAACGCTAAATACAATTAAATATCTAACAATGAGATATACCACGTTCATGAATTAGATTTGATTTTATGAAGGTTTGTCTATCATTGAATTCACCTGTAAACTCAAGGCAATTTGACATGAAATTCTAACACTATTTTGAAAATTGTTTCTAAAGTTTATAGAAATGCAAAAAACTTAGAATAGCCAAAACAGACTTGAATAACAGAACAAGGTTGCATTACTTTAACTGCACAAATTTTAAGTACAAAGTAACAGTACCTGATATAAATAGACAACAGGATCCATAGAACAAAACAGAGATTCCATATATAGGCAAGAAGCCAAGGTAATACAATTGAGAAAGGAAAAGAGTTTCAATAGCTAGTGCTGGAATAACCAATATCCAAATGTAAACACCAAAACTATATTTCTAAAACAAAACGTAAGAATACTTTTATGAATCTGGAGTAGGTAAAGACATTTTAGAAAGGATACAAAAAATACCATAGAAAAGTGATAACATGGATTCCAATCAAAATAAATACTTCTATTCATCAAACACATTGTTAAAACAATGAAAAGGCAAGACACAAGTTTGAAGAAATATTTGCAATATGTATTTTGAAGGATTTGTAATCAGTATATGAAAAGTACTTTCATAAGTTATATAAAAATTACCACAATATATGAAAACTTACTTTTTCAATAGTAAGTCAGATAATCCCAAATAAATTTATAAGAAATTTTGTAAAGGAAAGTATACAAATCTCAGTAAGTTCATAAATATGTCTTCAATATAAATAGTATCAAGAAAATGCAATTTATTCCCCACTATAAGATACTTTCCCCTACCAACTACAGTGTCTGAAATTTAAAAGACTGATGGCCATAAATTATGATGATGGTGTATAACAATACTCTAATGGTTGTGAGTAATACAAAATAAACCAACCACTCTGGACAGCTCTTTATCAATTTCTTAAGATAAACGTACATCTAAATTGTGGGTTGGAGAGTTCTGTGGATGTCTATTAAGTCCACTTGGTCCAGAGCTGAGTTCAAGTCTTGAATATTCTTAATTGTCTGTCTTATTGATCTAATATTGACAATGGGGTGTTAAAGTCTCCCATTATTATTTTGTGGGAGTCTAAGTCTCTTTGTAGGTCTCTAAGAACTTGCTGTATGAATCTTGGTGCTCCTGTATTGAGTGCATATATACTTAGGACAGTTAGCTCTTCTTGTTGCATTGATCCCTTTACCATTATGTAATGCCCTTCTTTGTCTCTTTTGATCTTTGTTGGTTTAAAGTCTGTTTTATCAGAGATTAGGATTGCAAACCCTGATTTGTTTCTTTTTCTTTTTTGCTTCCCATTTGCTTGGTAAATATTTTCCATCCCTTTATTTTGAACTCATGTGTGTCCTTGTACAGGAGATGGGTCTACTGAATGCAGCACACTTATGTGTCTTGATTCTTCATCCAATTTGCTAGTCTCTGTCTTTTAATTTGGGCATTTAGCCTGTTACATTTAAGATAATATTGTTATGTGTGAATTTGATCCTGTCATTTGATGCTAATTGGTTATTTTGACCATTACTTGATGCAGTTTCTTTATAGTGTCGATGGTCTTTACCATTTGGTATGTTTTTGCAGTGGCTGGTACCGGTTGTTCCTTTCTATGCTTAATGCTTCCTTCAGGAGCTCTTGTAAGGCAGGCCTGGTGGTGACAAAATCTCTCAGCATTAAGGGTTGTTGCATTGCAAAAATACTATTTTGAGTGAATGAAGCCAGACTGAATACACTTTCTATGACTCCATTCATATGAAATTCAAAAGAAGGTAAAAAATACATATATTGATTGAAGTCAGTACGGTAGTTCCCTGTCATATTTTAATCAGAATTAACTGTAGGAGTGAATACATTCTTTAAAGTTCATTTAATTGAACTCTTAAGATCTATGCATTTCACTGTATATAAATCTTACTTGAATAAAGACACTAATATAGGAAATATGTCTGTCTATATCTATATGTATATATCTATACTTACCTCAAATACTGTTTGAGTTTATTTTTCTTTTTCTTTTAAGAAAAGTGTAATAGAGGAAATGGTTTGCTGGCAAACAGAAAAACAAAATAAGGAAACAAACAAAAACCCAAAAACATCCCTGGGCATTTTATGAGATTAATGACAAGCACAATAAACTATTAAAACAACAATAACAACATGACATGAGGGGTAAAAGTAATATTACATCACAATCTACTGGTGCAACTGTCAATATGAGAACCATATCTTTGGTTAATGTATGTGTTAATTTTTACATTATTAATCATTGCATTGCTATAGCTAAGTCAACTATATATCAGTTTATGTAGTGTTGCTCAAAAGATGTACAAATAGCAAGCTCTATGATTACCTAAAATCAAGCTTTGTTTAAAATAAAGGAAGAAAGCAATAATGTTCCAAATGAATGGCACAACACAGGGCAAAACACACATAACAAACATATTTAGACAGAGTATCAGGTTCCCATCATTTTCTCTTATAAAGCTATAATGCTTGAGGAAGGTATTGAGAAAACCCTCCCTCCCTCTAAACTTTTAGCTTCTACAAGGTTGTGTCAGATGTTACCATTGGTATAAAGGATAAATGCTTTCAGGAAAAAGTAAAAATCTATCTACAAAGCAATATAGCACAATCTGTAGTGACTTTGTACAAAGCTGTCTACTCTAGTGGTAATATTATTTAGTACATATCCAGGATAGAGTAAATTGAAACAATATTTCTGATGCAGTAGCAATCCTTTCATATAATCTTACTAAATATTCCAAAATTCCCCAAAATACATAAATATTCCTTGTACCATGCATTATGCACAAGGAATAATTCCTTGGGGCTGTCTGATAAAGTTGTGGCTACTATTTTAACAATTAAACATTGCACCTCAAAAGTTATGCCTTCTATACACAGTGAAGGGGCACAATGGTGAGGGCTCCTGAGAGATGGCAAGCTACCTCTAAAGTGAAATGTTTGTGGTGGAGTGTCTCCAAATTAAAGAGAGGGGAATATAACTTTCAACCGTGAAGTCAAAATGGATGTAAGTAAGATTGAGGAATTTCTTGAATAAGTCTTATTCCTTCCCAAGTACTTAAAGCTTTCACCAAAACACCCAGAAGCAAATATTGCTAAAATGGATATCTTTGCCAAATTCTCTGCATATATCAAGAATTCAAGGCCAGAGGCTAATGAAGCAGGGAGACAGATCTCCTGAAAACCCTGCAGAAACTGGATGAATATCTGAATTCTCCTCTCACTGATGAAATTGATGAAAATAGTATGGAGGACATGAAGTTTCTACACATAAATTTCTTAATGGCAATGAAATGACATTAGCTGATTGCAACCTGCTTCCCAAACTGCATATTATCAAGGTGGCAGCCAAAAAATATCACAACTTTGATATTCCGAAGAAATGACTGGCATCTGGAGATACGTAACTAATGCTTACAATAGGGATGAGTTCACCAATACCTGTCCCATTTATAAGGAGGTTGAAATAGCATATAATGATGTAGCCAACAGACTCACCAAGTAAAATTGTGTTTATGAAAGAGATGTCTTCATGTCTTGCCCGAAAAAATGCTTTTCCTGACAGGCTACTCCTCTTCCTATAGAGTAGAAATTGTATTTTGCATGAACATGGAGTTATTGAAGATTAGGATCAAGGATAGACAAGGTATAGTAATTGCCTTAAAATATACACTCCTAAGCAGTATTATTTTAAAATCCTTTTATTCCTCTAAATGGTCGAGGAAGGCAGGTCTATTGTGATTTTGACAAAGACAGAATTATTTTTCTCTCTAGAAAGACAGATAATACTTTATCAGGGAAGTTAGTCAAATGAAATGGAAATTGGTAAAGGGTCAAAAGCTAGCTAGTAAAAAGGATGATCCAACAACATGCTTGAACCTTATTGTATGTTTGTGGAAAAAGCATAGCTTAAAATCTTGAGAAATTTGAGACATAAAGTTTTCATGGTAGACAAATTATGCAGTATGTGAATTGACATAATGGAAATAATCTGAGTTTATTTTTAAAACTAACAAATCTATTTCCCTTGATTTAAACACTTTTATTGTTCTACTTCAATGAGGAGATTGGAGTCTGAATGAAAAGTCTGTTTTCCAACAGATTCTGGGAAATTTTTGTATTTGACAGTTGGAATGCTTTCTTCTATTCAGGTTGATAAAACTTCTCTTTTTTGATGCAGATGCAGATTTTCTATACAGTTCCATTGTCTTCTTTACTAGGACTGTTCACTTTTGTGATAAAATTCAAATAAGATTTTATTTCTTGATAATTTTGGCTTTCATAGTTTATCTTTAAATCCTTGAGCAATGTGTATACAATTAAGAGATTTCTCACATTTATTCTTACACTAAGTGGATCAACTCTAGGATTTAGGCGTGCTAAGTTTACTTCTATTGTGTTTTGAATCTCTCCGGAGTTGTGTGTAGACGGCATTTATTTCTGTGCACTTAAACCCATTTAGAAAATATCTACAAAATAAAAATGGAGAGGAAATAAAAATGCATTTTTTATGGACATTTTGATACAAATTTCATCATTTAATGATTTACCAATTTCTTACATTAATTTGAATTAAGTATTTAATTCAAAAGAGAGGGGGAGCATTCATTATTGATATAGATTGGCTTTTAAACTCTCGTCCTTTATAAATAGTCAAGGTTTGGGCCACACAGATTATACTTTTATCATGGAAAAATTTCAACTCCTCAAGCCATAATGTTGAATAGAATGGAGTATTTTTTTAATAATTTCTTGAACAGGCAAATGAAAGCTTATTATAGAATACATGTATTTTCTTTGTCTTTGGAACATCAACACCAGTATAATGCTGGCAGCTATTGTATTAAAAAAATAAAGTATATTTTCACTATCATAAAGGATTATTTTCCCCCTCATAAAAATAAATAACAACTTGATATATATATACACACATAACATTTCCAAAGTGAAAAGAAGAATTCTCTTTCCAAGCAAATGTGATCATATTTTATTCTATTCATGATAAAGGCAGTGAGGCATTTGTTTTGGGGAATGTCCAAAATATCTATGATTTTACTTTTCCAGCCAAAACAATTTTGCTTTTCTGGCATGTACTAATCAATGTGCAAAACATTTTGAAATTTTAAATAATTATTCCACATCACAGTAACTTATTCTAGTTCAAAAAGATTTGGAGTGCCAGTATTTCTAGCATAATCCTATTTTTAATGGGTGAACATAAAGCATTTTTCCCCTCATAAGAACATAACATAGCAGAAAGCATATGTTTGTTGGAGAAATAGAAATAAATGTTATAAAGTTACCAACAAACAGATAACAAAATGACATAAGTACTGAGAACTTCTAACTAGTATGTAGGTGATCTAATATTTATATCTGGACATTCAATGGCTAGACTATTGATAAAGTAGTCATTGCCCATCTGCAAAATCAAACCATAAAATAAATAACATTTTAAATTGTCTGCCATGGGGCTCAAAGTCTTTTATGTATCATCCTTTAGAGTATTACCATAGTATAATGAAAAATCTAAAAACTTTTGAATCAGATAACTTTATAACATAGTGTGTTTATTGACATTGTTTTTGGAGTCCATGTCATCTTGAAATTTATATATATTTCTCATGTATATAACAACTGGGGATAATAAATTTACCTCATTTCAAAACATTTACCTTTAGTATAAAAATAAAAATAAATTATCAATATAAAAATAGAATGCTTGATAGTTAGGCCCTAAAACATTAGACAAATTTCCTGGCATCACAGAGCTTAAAAGCAGTTGAGATAAAGGTGGAGAACAAACACAGGAGCTAATTAATTAACTAGCTCTTACCTTGAAAATGAAGTGCAGAACTCCGGGAGAATGATGCATTCAACAAACAAGTTCTGAAACTGCAAAAAAAGAGATTGGGCAGAATTAAAATGCTCAGTAGAGAGAGTCAGGATGGGCAGGCCAGGGTAGCAGTTCATTGCAGTAAATGGTTGTTAAACAAGGAGAAAATACACAGCGATAGAAAATACCAAAATGGGCCAAAACTAGAAGGGCAGAAGTTGAGGCAGGAAAAACTAGACTTCTTTCACAATTTTACCTAGGGTTGATTTTATATCCTGGGTTCCAAAACAAATCATTTCTGTCCATAGTACTATACAGATGTAAATGAAATACATGTTTACTAACTAAAGCCAGTGGTATAGATTGTTCAGCATTGACCTAGTTTGTAATTTTGAAAATAGATAAGGTCTTTATAAACATGCAAAAACTGAGTGTTACTTAGTTCTGCTTTCTGACTTTTGATAATACAAGGAAGCATCCTCATTAAGATTGAAGTATCCAGGAAGACACGTTTTCTGAAGGATAAAACCTACTTAGATGGAGAGTAGATTTTAGGCTATTGCCTAATTTCCTTCAGTTAATTTTTGGCAGATAATTTTAGTTTAAAGAGTAAATTCTACTGAATTATTTGTACTCTACACAAAGATGGACCACAAAACACAATGCCTTATTTAGGCAGACTTCACCCTACTGGCAGCATTGTAACTTAGTCCATCCATTTGTAAAGCTTTAACCACTGCTGACAGAATGTTGGGTGGGAGGGGGAAGAAAGTTAAAAAGTATTCAGATGGTAGAATAATATTAACATTAAGTAGTTATAATAGTTACAAGTCATTCAACCAACCACTAATGCTATTTCATGGCATCATTTATTGAATATTTACATATGTCAAACATTGTGCTCAGTTCTTCATATTTACGTCACACAATTTTCACCATATTTTTGTAAGATAAGCATCATTTCCATTTTACCCCTTCAGCCATTAATGCTCAGATAGCATAAACAAAATACTCAGAGCCACAGGGATGGAGTTTGAATTCAGTTTTTTCTGACTCCAAGTTGAATATCCAAAAGTGTCCTTTGATTTTATAATCTAAGATTTTTCCCTTTTCAAACATCATTTGATGAGATAGAAAGCATTAGAGATAAGAAATACATCAGTGTGTATGGTGGTGCTTGCTTCTGCTTAAAGCCATTCCCTATAGCCCTCGTAGAGATCCAACTCTCCAACTCCAGTATTTCCTATATGTCTTTAGTAATTCATTATTTCCTATTTGTGCAGTACCTCACATGCTTAGGGTTTTATAAAAGCTTGAAAATTAATGAGCATGTACTGCCTTTGTTCAGGGATTTTATATTATAAAATTATTTCCATTTATTCTACACATGGTTGTAGTTTGTCCTCTAAAATGAAATTAGATTGATATTATTACAGAAAGATGACTGAGTCATATTATGATAGAGACTAATTTCTCTGATCTAGTTGATTAAAAGTTTTCTGAAGTTTCTTAATGGGAGAACTCCTTTCTATAGCATTTGTTTTTTTGTGTGTAGTTATTCTTAATATAAATATTGATAAATTGATGCATCATTTGACTTCTTTGGCATGTCATAAAGCTATTTTTTAACGTATTTTGTTTATTATGTCTTGAGTAAAGTAATTCTTAAAATGATTTAAAGGATTTAGATCTCCCTCCTAAAATATCAACAAAATTAATTTTCCAAGGTAATAAGAAAATGAATAAAATCCCCCAGCAGCAGCAAATAGTTGGGCAAGGAATAAAATCTAGGTTTTGAGGCAGAGCTGAGGAATACAGCATGACTTGGTTCACAGAGCTTACCCTCTCCCTTGAAGTTGAACTGATGAGAACAAAATCTTCAACCTTCTCAGAAATATTCCAAAACTGCAAGGAAAGAAACATAATTTATTTTTGTATTTTTATCTCCACCCTTGTTTCACTGAAGAGTGATGAAA
Source organism: Ateles fusciceps (assembly GCA_036589455.1). NCBI lineage: Eukaryota > Metazoa > Chordata > Mammalia > Primates > Atelidae > Ateles > Ateles fusciceps. The sequence goes on along the minus strand of JAZHEH010001606.1, from coordinate 7,185,970 downwards.
ATGGTTACTATGGAGAAATGTGTGAAACATGGCAAGAAAATAGGGAGAGAAGTAAACATCCAGTGCCCTCCTGTTCCAGGAAAAAAGCCAGACCAGTAGCTATCCACGTCCTCCTAGCATTTGAATAGGATAGGAGTCCTCTCCCTCCCCAGTGGAGTGAGTATTGGGGTATTTAACAATACCTCAGAAATAACAGTATATCTCATATAAAGCACAAAATTTTCTCAGATAAACATCCACCCGCATCATGCCCTCAAACTAGGGGAAAAGGAATAGAAAGCAGCCATATTTGTCTTCAAATTGAAGTTAAAAAAAAAAAAAAATCCAAAACAGTCAGCAGATGTAGTAGAAAGTTAAGAATGTAGTTACACTAAATTAGAAAATATAGCTTCTCAAGCATGAGAAGTATGAATGAAAATTGCATAGTCGACATATAGAAATGTTCTATCAATTAATGATAACAAGAACATTGTTAAAGTAAAAGAAAGTAAATAAAACGAAGTTAGGGATGTACCATTATAACAACAACAACAAAGCCCAGTCCAGAAGAAAATATAACTTAGGAAAAAGGAAAACTCACTTTATATACATTAAAAGTATGGGGTGAAGAGGGGGCCGGTCTTCAAATGACAGCAACGCAATATGGCAGCCACCATGGGCTCGGGAGTAAAAGTCCCTCGCAATTTCTGACTACTGGAAGAACTCGAAGAAGACCAGAAAGGAGTAGGAGATGGCACAGTTAGCTGGGGTCTAGAAGATGACGAAGACATGACCCTTACAAGATGAACAGGGATGATAATTGGGCCTCCAAGAACAACTTATGAAAACCGAATATATAGCCTTAAAATAGAATGTGGACCTAAATACCCGGAAGCACCCCCCCTTTGTAAGATTTGTAAGAAAAATTAACGTGAATGAAGTTAATAGTTCTAATGGAGTGGTTGACCCAAGAGCCATATCAGTGCTAGCAAAATGGAAGCATTCATATAGCATCAAAGTTGTCCTGCAAGAGCTTCAGAGCTTAATGATATGTAAAGAAAATATGAAACTCCCTCAGCCACCTGAAAGACAGTGTTACAGCAATTAAAGAAAGCCCACAGGCCCTTCCCCCTTCCCCCTCATTCTATTTAAGCAGTCTTCATTTTCCACAGTAGTAAAGTTTCAAGATATATCTTGTAGAAATCAAAGTACTGCAAAGGAAGCTCCCATTCAAAGGAAATATATCTTAAGATACTATAAATGACACTAATATCTTGTCCATTTGAAATATGTAAGTTGTGCTATAACAAATCATCGTGTCAAGTGTAATCACTGTCCACTAGTTGAACTTGTGGGATCAAGAAAGTCTATTTAAATTGATTCCCATCATAACTGGTGGGGCACATCTAACGCAACTGTGAAAAGACACATCACACAATCACCTTGCTGCTGATTACACGGCCTGGGGTCTCTGCTTTCTCCCCTTACCCTCCTGCCTCCCACCCTCCCTGCAACAACAGCCCTTTAGCCTAGGGGGCTTATTAGAGTAGATGTGAAAGTTTCAAGTTGAAGCCTGTGGGACTACTGCTGGGTATAGGGGGGTGCCTCACCGTCACCCCTGGTTTCTTTAAGTCTTAAATGATGCCCCTTCCAAGTTATCATCCTGTCCCCATGCTCCTCCACTCCCGCCCTTGGCTGAAGCATAGATTGTAACCCTTCCGCTCCCCTCTGAGACTGGCCTTTGGTGAGGAATTCAGGGCTTTCCCCATATCTCCCCCTCTCCCACCTTTATTGAGGTGTGCTCCTTTTTCTACTCTCCTCCTCAAATTCCTTTTGCGCCGTCACCAATCAACACCTTCCGTGACACTTCCTTGCTTTGGCCAGAAACCATGAGGTAAGGTTGGAAAGAATCTCTGACCTCCCTTGCTTTGTTTCGGAACCATACTTACTCATTCTCCACCGGCCTGGGAAATGAATACTGAGTCCTCTGTCCTATCACTCTCTGCTGTCATCAGCTGATAACATTGCTTTTAGCTCAGGTTTTGATAAGGTGAAAAGAATAGTCACCAGGGTTACTCAGACCTGCCAGCTCTCAGAGTCCTCGGTGGTTGAACTCATACGAAGACCAGATGAAGACACACATGATCCCTCTGAATTGTTTTACTCTTCTGTAGTTGCTTTTGCTTTTAAAAATTGAAGAAGTTTTAAACAGGGCTTTCATTTGGTCATCCTTGCAATCCATTGGGATCTAGTTTGGAATCTGACAACTGGAACAGAAAGAACCTTGAATCCGGTGCATGCCTTGGTTTTGTTGCTGCTACTGCTTCTCAAGATCCTCAGCAGGGATTAAGAAAGAACCCAACGTGCACAGCAGATCCCCAAAATTGGAGGGCTTAACCTGGCAAATTGCTGTGTCTTTCCACTTTCTCTTAAGGACCACTAAATGCTGAAATGTGGATGCATACGGAAATAAAAGCAATTCGTTGTGCACTTAAAAAAAAATGTATCATTCAAGAAAACTTATTCTCAAGAAAAAAATTATTTGATTTAAATGTAAACATAGATTATAGAGGATTGATTGCCTAAAAGAAACACATTTTAGGAAAAATTATTACAGAAGTTAACAGCGTCAAGAAACTCTAAGTTGAATTATTATAGGAAGAAGTTTTGAGATAATCCTACCTAGGGCATATTTTTAAAACATGATCTTAAAAGAATTCTAATAAAAGATATATTGCAGTATTTCATACTTTGTATCCCTGGATCAGCAATTTACCAACAGAAGGAAAATTATAGTGGGTAAAAATGTTGAATAAAGTAGGTAGTCCCTGAAATAATTAATTACTAGATTTTAAAATAAAAATCCTACCATGATCCAGAAAAATTTGACAGTGATTGTTGCAAATCAAAACATATTCTCTTTACATTATTGAATCTTTAAGAAATGTTTTTTAAAAGGCTTATTCTTCAGATATTTAGAAAGGTGAACTGAAGTAGGGTGAGAGGTATTAGAAGTCTAGTCTTTTACCTTCTACTTCTCTACAGCAGTATTTTAGACAATGGGTTAGCATCTCCAGATTTTAAAAAGAAAAGCATGACCCGCTCTTTACAGACAGTCGAGATGTCATCTGTATGTCCATCTGACTCACTATCTGTATACACATACATACACACACACATACACACACACACACGCACACACACACGACTCCAGAAAAAGATATCAATGATTTTTTTCAACTTCCTGGATTTGTGATTTGAGGCTGTTTTTATTTACTTCCTTCCTTGTGTTTGCCTATCTCATTTATGTCTCTTATCAGTCTGCCTTCATTACTAAGAACACTGAATCTTTTGCTAAAAACACATAAAGTGACTTTTTTTTTCTCATAAACAAAAATCTTCACCGTTTGATTGTAACGATTTCACTATACTTTTCCATTACAGGGTCCTTTTATAGCATGTTTTGTTAATAAAACAAATCTCTTCAAATGTGTGTAATATTTCAACTGTATTCTTTTATGGTAGATGGCATTTATTAGTTCTGTTTGTGTTACTTCCAATGCCTGGCACATAGATGTACTTGATATATGATTTTTTAGTAAATAAATTCATGAATGAATGAATGAAATGATAACAAACTTAAGCCACAATATATACTTTCCCTTTTACTTTGGTCTTTGATATAGGTTTGGGCAAAATACAAACTTAATAAAACAAATAATAAAGTTTTGAATTTTAAAAACTGTAACACCAGCTTTTAAGAAATTGTTAATCACAAAATTTTCTTCATATTGGTGGGTATACCTATTCAAATGTGAAGGTTAAGACACTATCATTTTCCTTCTTCCAAAGACATCTGGCCACAGTTTTATATAACTATCCTTCTGATAACAGGTTAATGAATTAGACCTATCTTTCATGTGTTTATCATACAATGTAATAAAACTTTATTTTGGCTAATACTAATTTCTTGGTTGTCATGTCTCTCAGGCTTTCATGTATTCTAACTTGCACAGTTTGTGATCTTTCAAAAGTTAGCTGTACATGCACATTCTCCTCTAATCTGCACAAAACCATCATGTGTCTTTTCTAGCACTTGCTCTGCAGAAAAAAGTCCTGGTTTGACTACGATAGAGAGACAATAGTGAGGCTCAAAGGTTGAAGACAAAAGATTCTGTAAAAATTAAAGGAAAAGCTGCTAAAGGGCATGACAGCTCTTTTTGTTATTTTCTGGGCTGTAATTTATGAAATCAGTTTTCATTTTGAAAGTTCCTTAATTTTCTCCCACTTCAGTCTAAGATACAACACACATGAATGTTGAAAACAGCCCCCTCAAAATGGTTCAATCAGGTGGTATTTGTAATGAAGCTGCAGGCTATTGCTTGGATTTCTTAGTTTCAGTCTTCACAATCTATATTTAGCTGCAGAAAACAATTTGTAACAGTTCCCTAAGCTCAGTTCACTAAAATGGATGCAACAAATTGTTTTCAGAATTAGATATTCTCTCTGATTCCTAGTTATAAATGACTTGCTTATAGCAAATTTCCAGTCCTCTATGCCTCAGTTCCTATATAGCTCTCTGGATAGATAACTCTCTTTGCAGGCTCAAGTGTCCTTAGATAGGGATAGAAACCATCATCGTTTATTTTTGGTATTAAAACCAATGCTTTTAAACTTTTTGTATTACTAAATGTGGGAGGGACTTCAAGGGAGAAGAATAGGGGAAAAGGAAAGAGGAGAGGACAGGAGAGAAAGATTATGTTAAGGAAATCATCTATTTATAATTTACAAAGTCTCATTGACAGTACCTATTGACAACTGTAATATACAGTTTCCTTCATCATTATATTAACTATTATATTAATATATTTTATTCAAATAAACTGCCCTTGTATATCTTTATCAATATCAGCATAAAATTATTTTGAAATACTGGTTTTAACTTGCTTCCATTTGATTATGTATACAAACATATATATAAGTATATACATAAACATATATACATATATATATGTATTTTTTTAAGTGCAATTATCCTGTAGTTTTATTTCAGGGGGTCCTCTTTGTTAGACTTTGGTGTTCTGTCATTATGAGTTATATTGTGTAGCTTGACATCATTTTTTATATTCTGAATCAGTGTGTCTGGCCTAGGAATTACATGTTTCTTAAATTTAAGCCAAAATGTCTTTAGGAATTTTTAAAAATATTTTTCCCAATTTCTTTCATGAGATTATCAGGTTTTATTCTTGTGTCTATTCAGATTTTTCAATTTTATGCTTTAGTCTTTATTTTTGAGTAATACCTATTTTCCCCCAAAACAGGCCACTTCATTTATAATGTCAAATGTGATTTTAGAGAGTTGTACTTTATTACCTAGTATTTTTCCAATTTGTTCTCTATCAATTTTAACAACATACTCTTAGTCCTAATTTTAGATTATTTTATTGAGAGGTTTGATTTATTTTAAGCACACGTATAACTATTAATATTCCATAAGTACCAGAGACACATATTAAAAGAGGCTTGGAAAAAAGGTGCTGTCTCAAGATGTGGAATGTCAAGGCTCACGTAGAAGATACAGGCTGCTTTAAGAACGTCTTTCCATCGCTTCCAGCTGCCATCATTATTCACTTGTTTGTCTTTTCAAAGTCAAAAGAAGGAGGCTTTTTCTTTGAAAATAATTTCTAAAGAAAGGGGGAAGTACAAAAAGTGAAAGTACTCTCTCTCATTGGTGAGCTTGTGGCTTGCCTATTCACAGCCATTATATAGTTTTTAGATTTTATTTTGAGAAAAAAAATCTGAAATTTGTAAAAGAGTTGCAAAACCACTACAAATAATTTTTCTTAATTTCTAATCTAACACACCCTAGTAGTGTAGTGTACATTTACTACAAATAAGTCATCCTCCTATAAAATCTAATATAACAAACGTCATGAAGTTAACACTGGACTATTACTAGCCATCTGATCCTGAGGTCTCATTCAGGTTTCACCAATTATCTTACTTTTTCTTGTTTTTAGGACTAAAGAAGCGGTCTCTTGCTGATATGTGAATGGATTCAGTTGCTGTTAGTTTGCTTAAAATTCTTAAATTAGATAGAACTTGTCTTCTGAGTGTCTGGTGTTTATATTATTGTACTACTTATAAAGTGTATTTTAAGGTGTTTTCTACTGAAAGATATTATATAGCATTGGTATAAGTTATGCAGATATTTTGTGAAACACAAACTGGTTCATGCCTGTGGTTTCTTGGTGAGTAAATTATATTTCTATCCAAGTCCATTAAAATTTCTAATTTATGAAGTCTAAAAATCAATTAAGGTTTCTTATTTATATGTCTATTGGTTTTTATGAATTGTTAGATAATTTTTCATTTCATATGCATTTTCAAATTTGCTCTAAATTGTTCATATACTTTGCTTAACATACTTTTTTGTAGTGTCTTTGCTGATACCCTTGGCATCTAACATTTTTCTTGTTCAATCTCAACAAAATTGTTTATTATATCAATCTTTTGAAGAAATTCCTTTTTGATCTTTTCTCTAGGACTTTGCTCTATTTTGAATTAATTTATGTTCCTTTATATATTGTCCTCTCTCTATTTTCTGAGTTACTGTTTCTTTATCAGTAAATAGCATCTCTCCTCTGTCAAATTTTCAAACTCAAAACTTGAAGTCATTTTTCAATTCTCTCAAAACTCACATCTAATCCAGTAGAAATCCTGTCATCTTTGTGTTCAAAATATTATAGATGGGATGACTTTGACTTCTATGAATGATGGGATTTTGAAAGTCAGTCCTCCATTGAGAATAACTAAAAACAACCTTGATAAATGACCAAAGATACAACCATTTAAAAGCATCAGTGACTTGAACTATATTTTGTTGGAAATAGTAAAAATACACCTCTTTTCTTTCATTTAGATTTACAGGAATATTTTCCATTCCTTCACTTTCAGCCTATGTATGTCCTTGAAGTTAAAGTGAGTCTCTTGTAAGCAGGATAAGTTAGGTCTTTCTTCTTCGAATCCACTTAGTGTCTCTAAGCATTTTGATGAGAGAATTTAATCCATTTATGTTTAATTATCAATAGGTAAGGGCTTACTAGTGTCATTGTGCTACTTGTTTTCTGACTCTTTTGTATTTCCCTTATTCCTTTCCTTGACTCAGGTTATTTTCCGTTGTGATTTGATGATCTGTAGTGGTGTGTTTCAATTTCTTTCTCTCTATATATTTTTTGTGTGTATCTACTATAGGTTTTTACTTTGTAGTTACCAAGAGGTTTACAGCATCTTTCAGTTATACCAGTCTGTTGTAAGCTGTAAATAACTTAAATTCAATTGCATACAAAAATTCAACATCTTTGGTTCTTCTTCCACCTTCACATGTTATGGTTTTAATATCACAATATATATCTTTTTTGTGTATTTATTAATAAAATATTGTAGCTAATGCTATTTTTAGTACTTTAATCTTTTAAACTTTATATTTAAGTTAAAAATTATTTATAAACCAACTTTACAGTATTAGAGTATTTTGAATTGTACTATATATATTTTCATGTTAGTAATTAGGCTATCTACATATTCAGTGAATCTCCATCAAAATTGTAATCACATTTTTCACATAAATAGAAAAAGCAATACTAAAATTCGTATAGAACCACAAAAGACCTCAAATAGCTAAAGCAATCTTAGAAAAGAAGTACAAAGCTGGAGGCATTATACTGCCTGGTTTTAAAGTATATTATAAGGCTAGTAATCAAAAGAGTATACTATTGGCATAAACACAGACACATAGACCAATGAAACACAACAGAAAGCCCCCAGTAGAATAAACTCACACAATTGTGGTTAACTAATCTTCAACAAGACACAAGAATACACAATGAAAAAAGAATAGTCTGTTTTAAAAATGGTGGTGGAAAAACTATATTCACATGCAAATAATGAAATTGTACCCTGACTTTAAACCATACAAAAAAAAATTAGCACAAAAGAGATTAATGACTTAATGATTGAACTAGAACCTGTTAAAGTACTAGAATAAAACAGGAGAAAAGCTCCTTAACATTCCTATTGGTAACATTTTTTTTTAAATATGACACCAAAAGCATAGGCAACAAAAACAAAAATAAAATGAGATCAGATCAAACTAAAAAGCTTTTTTTTTTTTTTTCTTTGAGACAGAGTCTTACTCTTTCACCTTACCTGGAGTGCAGTGACACAATCTCAGTTCACTGCAACCTCCACCTCCCAGGGTCAAGTGATTCTCCTGTCTCAGCCTCCTGGGCAGATGGGATTACAGGTGGATGCCACAACACCTGGTTAATTTTTGTATTTTTAGAATGGACAGGGTTTCACCATGTTGACCAGGTTGGCCTTGAGCTCCTGGCCTCAGACGATCCATCTGCCTCAGCCTCCCAAAGTGCTGGGATTGCAGGCATGAGACATTGCATTTGGCCCAAACTAAAAAGTTATGACAAAGCAAAGGAAATGATCAACTAAATGAAGAAGCAACCTATGGAATGGGAAAAATATTTGCAAACTATATATCTGATAGGGGAATAGTGCCGAAAATATATAGTGAATTTATACAAATTAATAGTAAAAAGGCAAGTAACCAAACTTTAAAAATACACAAAAAAAACCAAATAGACATTTTTTCCAAAGAAGACACACAAATGGCAAAGAGGTATATGAAAAGGTGCTCAGCATCACTAATTATCGGGGAAATACAAATCAAAACCACAATGACATGTCACCTTACACCTGTTAGGATGTTTGTTATCAAAAAGTCAAAAGATAACGAGTGTTGGCAATGGTGTGAAATAAAGGGAACAGTTGTACAGTGTTGGTAGGAATATAAATTGGTACAACTATAATGGAATACATTATGGAGGTTCCTCAAAAAACTGAAGATAGAACTGCCATATGATCCAACAATTCCACTTCTGGGTATGTATCCAAAAGAAACTGAAATCTATCTTGAAGAGAGAGCTGCACTCCCATGTTCATTGTAGCATTGTTAATAATGGACAAGATATGAAAACAACCTAAGTATATCTCAGTGGTTGAATGTATAAAGAAAATATGGTGCATATATACAATTAAATATTACTTGACATAAAAAAATAGAAAATCCTCTGTTTGGGACAATATGGTGAACCTAAAGGACGTTACACTTAGTGAAATAAGCCAGACACAGAAAAATAAGTACTGCATGATCTCACTTCATATAAAATCTAAAGAAGTTAACTTATAGAAGCAGAGTAAAATGGTGGTCTCCAGGGGCTAGAGGTTGAGAAAAATGAAGGCATTTTGTTCCAAGGGTACAAATTTTAGTTATAAGATGAATAAGTTCTGGAGATTTGATAGACAGCATAGTGATTATCTTTAATAACAATGCACTGTAAATTTGAAATTAAGAGAATAGATCTTAAATGTTCTCACCACATTCAATGAGCTTGAGTGTGGTAATCACTTCACAATGTATCCACGTATCAAAACATCACATGATACATCTTATAAACAATTATTTGTCAATCATACATCAGTAATGTCGGGGAAAAGTAAGAATTGAAAAAGATTCAGCGAACTGTGGAAGCAATGAGGACTATAGGAGTAACAATTCCAGAAAGGAAATAAGTTTTAATCTGTGAGCTGAAACTTTGCATCCCATTGGGGTCATTCTAAACCTGATTGCAATTCTGGAATCTGAAATAGGACAAACCTACTGACTGACAGAATACTTTCTGAAAGACAGAAAAATGAGGAATTTTTGATGTTCCCACAATCAAGAGTCACAAAATTGGAGCGATGGAGAATCATTCACAGAGACAATTTATCCTTCCATATTTTTGTTCAGTTTTGAAGCTGTGAGAGATAGGAGGTAAAAACAATTAGCCAAAGCTTCGGAAAAGTAGAGCTGAATCTCTTGCAGTCTCACAGGAGTAACGAACAAAAGACACATTTAAAGAAGAATCCATGGGAAAAACAGGGAGGAGTGTAATCTCTCCAGGGAGGATGAAGCAACAAAAGATTTCTTACCATTTTTCCATGAGGATAGTTGCTGATCTGGATATTAATAGAGGCTTAGAATCAGGGTCAGGACTTGCTAGATGACTATTAACTAAGAACAAGAATTTATGAGAATTTGGATTTCCTGTATAAGGTTAGGATGGCAAAATATAATTTGGTTATTTTGCCCTGACTTTCAAATTCATAGAGTTGTAATAATAAAATGTATATTCGTTTGTGCCTGGCTTCTTTTGCACAACCTAGTGTTTTAGAGATTTATTTATGTTATTTATTGTATCAGCAGTTTGTTCTTTTTAATATGATTGTGCAGTGTTATCTTGAATATACCACAATTTGTTTATCTGTTCTGCTGTTGAACATTTGCATTGTTTCTAGGTGTTAGCTATTATGAATAAAGCTCTGTTAGGATATTGCACGTGCACTTTGTGTTTATATGCACAGATTTATCTGAGTGTGCACTGAGAGGAATTATGTCACCTGGTAGTCTATATTTTATTTCAGTAGATAATGTCAAAGAGTTTGCTAAAATTATTGTAAAAATGTTCCCCTCACCAGCAAAATTCTTTGCATTTTCACTGACGCTTAGTATTCATTATTCTTTACTTAAACATTCTGGTGAAGGTATAATTATAATCTTACTTTGAATTTAATTTGCATTTCCCTGATGAGTAATGATAGTAATGATGTTGAGTTCCTTTTCATTTACCTTTAGTTTCAATATCCTACTTTGTGAATTGCCTGATCATCTATGCCATTGTAAAATTTGGGTTGTTTGCCTCTTTCTGATTGATTTGTAGGAGTGTATTATACATTCTGGTTATAAAGTTTTTACCAGATTCTTGTATTGTAAGTCTTTTTTTTTTTCCAGTCTGTGGATTGCTTATTCAATTCTTAATTATGATTTTGAGAAAAAGAAGTTTTAAATTTTAATGTCATTCAGTTGATTTTTATATTTGTTGTCATCGGTTTTTCTGTTTAAGAAATCTTTGCCTAAACCTAAGTCATAAATATATTTTGTTTTTATTTCCCCACAAGTTTGACTGCTTTAATTTTATGTTGAGGTCTAAGATAAAATTCACATTTATTTTTAAGAATGGTATGAAGTAAGTCTCAAGATTCTTAATTTTTCCATGTAGATACCAATCATTCTAGCATCACTTAAGAAAAGTCCATCCTCTTCTGCATTAGCTAAGTGACTATATTGAATGACTCTACATGTGTAGGTGTATTTCTAGGTTTTCTTTTCTGTCCATTGGTCTATTTGTCTAACATTGCACAAATAACTCCTCAATTAATGTAACTTTATAAGGTCTTGAAATTGTATAAGACATCTAATGTTGTTCTTTGTTACTTAAGATTGTCTTAGCATTTTTGGGACCTTTTGTTTTTTATATAAGTTTTATGATCAGCTCATTAATCTACACCAAAAAATTGCTGGCATGTTGATTGCAACTATATTAAATTTATAGATCAATATTTAGTAATTTGGCATCTTAACAATATTGAGCTTTCGTAATCTCTCCAGTGATTTAAATATTCTTTAGTTCTCTAAATAACATTTCAAAAATTTTAGAAGTCTTGCATATCTTTTACTGCCTCATTACTATGTGAATTTTTATGAAATTATTAGTCATATTTTAAATGTTTATTTATAATTGTTTATTGTTGGTATATATAGACACAAATAAATTTTCCATATAAATCTTGGATCCAAACAACTTCCTTAATCCATTTTTGAATTATAATGGTTTGTAGATTATTTTGAATTTTCTACGTATAATGTTGACTTAAAACTCACTGTTCTAATAATACATTATTCAGATCGTGAATTTGAAAATCAGAAATTTAGGTTTGGTGAAGTTTCTTTGTTTGGGTGTTTTTTTGTTTTATTTTGTTTCGTTTTGTTTTGTCTTCCTGAATTACATTTCATGTCTAGAGTTAGCCAGGTAGAGTGAAGCTCCATATGTCCCACATTCATTCATCAGAATAACTTGGGCAAGTTCTCATGGTGAAATTAGAGGTGCAAAGGTAAACAAGTCCAATTATATAAGTATATGCAAAGTCTCTGTGTCTCGTTCACTAACAGCACATGGCCAGAGCTTATTGCATAGTGAATCACCACATTAAGGACAGAGTAAAATTCCTGCCCAGACTTGGACAGTACTTGAAAGTAGCATACAAAAGGAACAGATATAAAGAAGGGGGAAAGAATTTGGGCTGAAATACAATGTATCACACTTTCCCAACCAATTAGCTCGTATTTCTTTTTGTTTGATGAGTTAGTTCCTCAGTACAATGCTGATAGTAAGAATGGTAGTGAACATGTATGTTTTATTTCTATATATAATAGGAAGGATCTGAAGGATATTTTTGATGAATATAAAATTCTAGGTTTACAATTTTCTTCCTTCAGCTCTTCAATAGTATTTTCTTACTGTCTAATGAACAGTGTATATTACTTTTAGTTTTGTTCCTGTCTTCGTATCTATTCTCTCTTTTTAAAAATAAATTGTTTTAGAGCCATTTTAGATTTACACAGAAATCATGAAGAGAGTACAAAGTTGCCATTACTCCCATAAATGCAGTTTCTCCTATTATAACATCTTATATTAGTGTGGTGCATTTGTTACAATTAATTAAGCAATATTTTTACATATTGCTTAGCTACATCATATTTTATTCAGATTTTGTTCATAATGTTCTTTTTTTGTTCCAGGATCTCATTGGAATACTAAATTACTTTTAGTCATCATGTCTTCTTAAGCTCCTCTTGGCTGTGACACTCTCAAACAAAAATTTTTATAGACTTGTTTTAATAACCTTGACAGTTTTCTAGAGTACAGTCAGGTATTTCAAGGATGTCCCACTATAAGAGTTGTGTGATGATTTTTCATTATTAGACTGAGATGATGGGGATACATGGAATGAAGTCACAGAAGTAAGGCATGGAAGTAAAGCATTGTGGAAAAGGTATTTCATCACAGTATGTCAAGTGTACCTAACACTGTAGATGTAAACTGTGATTACCTGGCTGAGATAGTAATTGTTAGATTTCTTTACTGTAAAGTTATTCTTTTTTCTCCCTTGCCATACTGTATCATTTAAAAGGAAGTCACTATCCATAATTCACAACTGAGTAATAAAGATTTATGCTTCACTCCTTTGAAGGTACAGTATCTACGTTTATTATTTGACATTCTTCTCAATCTATTTATTTACTCAGTCATTTATTTATATTAATATGGATTCATGGATAATTACATGGGTACTTTATGTTTTGGCTTCTAATACAATACCACTTTTTATTTTATTGTTCAGACGGTTTCAGCTTTGGATGATGGGAACTCTTCTAGGTGACTCTTAGTCCCTTTGACACACTACATCTTTATTTTTAGTATGTTTGCTTCACTTTTTAAATTCTCTTCATTTTCAGACACTATAAAATGCTAAAAACTAATCTTACATATTAACTGCCTAAGTCTTAGAATTAGACATTTCTCAAACCCTGATTCCTTCCATTGATAATGTGAGTCCCCCAAATTTGTTGTTCTCCATTATCAGGTTGACTATTTATTTTAGGTCTTTTATCTTCTCAAATAAACTTTAGAACAAAATTTCTACTTTTTTCATTTAAGCCTTTAATATATTAGTTATAGTTATTTTTAATTCCCTCTGATAATTCCATTATCTACTTTATATCTGCATCTTGTTTTGATATTTTTTTTCTCTTCAGAATCTGTTTGTTCTTGCCTTTTGCCATGTTTAAAGTCACACATGATATATCAGGTAGTGAAAACTGAAGTATGCTTTTAGTGTAAAGTCTTTAGTTAATCTGGGTAGCTTAAACTGTATTTAATATTTGATGAGTTATGCTTAATGTGTATATGTCTGTAGGTGTCAGAGGTTTCAGATTCCTCCAGTGTCCTTATTTTTGTCTCACTGGTTGGCTTGGGCTTCCCTATGTATTCCTCCTCAAAGAATCTGTGTCTCACAACTCTTTTAGCTGAAATACAATGTTATTATTTTGGAGCCCTGTTTTTTTGGTGGTAAGTTGTGAAGAGAGGAAGCATTCTATAATATTAAGATTAAATTTTAGTATTTTATTGGGCCAGTGCTCCTGAGCTCTGACCTTCACAAGGGTTTCTAAGCTTCCTTCTTTCACCATGCATGAAATGGGAAGGTCAAGAGGGTTGGAGTGTCTTCTCTCTAGTGACTACAGTCTTCTGATGCTTGGTGTCCAAATTCTAAAAATTTTTTATCCTATGTTTGTTCAGTTTTCTAATTGTTTTGGTGGAAAGGTTTTACTTCATAATGCCCACAAGCTAATTTTTAGTATACATGCTGCCAAAGTGAGGACTCCAGAAGCTAATTTTAAAATCAAACTTAAGTAAAAATAAAGTAATTATTGACCATCAGCTAAATGTTTCTTTACTATATGAGATTCTATCTTAAAAGTTGTTTTCTTCCTAAGGTAAGAAATGAGATTATGAAGAACAGTAAGTGATTGTAATCCCTTTTCTTTCTCCTTTTTTAATGTGGTGCTTCAAATTTAAACATTATTTCTTTACTGTGATATGAAAAATAAGGACATTAGATCTGTTGCCTCATGCTCTTAGTGTATTTATTCCATTTTATCTATTTCATAGCATTAACTTTGATCATATAGTAACAATTTAAGAAATTACCTTTGTATCTGTTCTATATTTAAATGGAATCACATGTCATCTACGATCATTTTATCATGGCTTTCCATTCTATTATTATTTTGACTTCTTATTTATCTTTTAATGAGCTCAAATTTATCACCAGTTTAGAAAATGGTAAATATTGCTTTTTCATCTGACATTAATGGTTTCTATGGTGAATCTGGTGCTAGTCTGATTTATCCCTTGATTAATTAATTTCTTTTTAACAGTAGCTTAACTAACACATCTTGATGTTTATGTCTGGTTTTACATTTTTCTTGAATACTTTTTATTTACAGATATAGTTCTTTCTTCACTGTAGGAGAACTTACAAATATTTAAATATATCTTCCATTTCATTTGATGACTTTTCTACTTCAAACATAACTATTTTCATTAGGCTAATCTATATTCTGGATTTATCAGGTTCTCTCTGAATGGCCTCATTGATTTGCCTTCTTTATGTACATTGGTTAGAGTTAATCCAATCTTTTCTCTATGATGGGAACCCAGTTTCAAAAGTAAGTCAGTTTTTGGCTGTGTTTATTGGTCAGTTTGAGATTATTGTTCTTTAGTGATTTTCTATATTTTTGCAAGTCTGCAATCTCAATTAAATATACCTTTCAATCCTATGCTTAAATTCTAAGGTTACTAGTCATACAAAATTGTTCTATATTTTGAAGTGATTGGGTATAACTCTTGATTCATGAGTGTTTTCTTCAGCGCTGTGCATTTTATCTACCTTTTGCATACTATGCTCTTTCTATTTGTTCTTATTTAATACTTATAAAGCAGAACTCCCACACCTGTTTTTTTCTTATATTGCTCATGTTTGGGCAGCAGTTTTCACATTCTCTCTTCTCTGAGGCAGTGTTGTTGAATTTCTACATTTTTTCACACTTTTCTTTTTACATCTCTCACTGAGAGATGTAAAAATATTTCTTTGAAATAGACATTAAATTGTAGGTTGTTATTTTGTGCAGTATCTCCCCTTCTATAGACTAATGGTGGTGGATTGTGGAAAGACTTTACCAAAAAAAGATGAGTTGAAATGCAGGCATTTATTTTTAGAATATCTTAAATCCATTTGAATTGTTTTTATTTGTTTATTAATGTCCTGTACCAGGATTTAGTTCATCTAGTCTGGGAGGAAAGGTCTGTAAGTATGAGAGAACATTTTCAAGCCCTGGATTATTTCTGCATCTTTGTGTGTAAGTCCAAGACCACAGTTTTGTCAGGGAAACTAGTCCCATGGTTTACTTCTTTCCCTTCTCTACCTCCCTCCACCTGTCAGAACTATTCCTGTATATCATTATGTTAAACATATAAAAAGGCTGTGACTTTTCAAAAATGGCACTTGATTGTGAAACAAGAATTCTTATTTGAAGATCTGCTTTTGACACTAGCTATGTGACCTGCAGCAAATTTCATTCTCATCTGGAAAATTTTTGCACAGGAAGGTGGTGAAAGTAAAGTGATTGGAACAATATGATTTCCACAGTTTAATTTAGCTGTAGTATCTCATAACTATGAATTTCTTGGCCTCCTGAGTAATGGCTAAATATAGAGTTGGATCTATAAAATTTTATATGGTTAAAAAATTACAAAGAAGTAAATATAACATTCATATGTATTATCTGCATGATAGCAAATACCTTGGGGTTTATAGGTATTTGAGTAGATTCAGATACCCTGTAGCAGCCTTAAATATTGGAGTTTTTATTTATAGAGATATATAGACAGAATTACGTAGCAAACTGAGGAATTACCTGATAATTTCATCTCCATAATAGTTTTACCTTAAATTTAAGCAAATGGGCTTTGGAGAATATTACCATCTAAGAAAACCACTTGAGTTTCCATGTTTACGCAAAGTTGATGAATACAAATAAGCTAATAGACAATGTTTTATAGGATAAAGAAGCAAGCCAAATTGCCTCATAACCGTGTAATTTTTGCCTTGATTGACATCTGTATATCTCTTTCTTGGCATTTTGTGTCAGGTTTTAAAATGGATGTCTCTTTTTCCTAGCCTGCTCCTTTAGAGTGATGGACACTATGTTGTGAATTAATCCTTTGTGCAGGTTCTTTTCAGTTACCTTGAAAAAAAGCTCCACATTACTTTGCCTTTAGGAATAATAAAAGAGGGGGTTTGGAACTTGCTTTTATCATGTGGTACTGGCATCGTATGGTATTCCCAGTCTGATCATGCATGAGTGACTTAAGTGGAAGATTTCTTATGAGGAATATTTTCCTTACTTCAAATGCTCTGTTCTTATAGCGAAAGAGTAAGATATAGTTCTATTTGTAAACAACTGAAGCATAATATCTGTAATACATCATGTAAAGGTATAATCACTGTCAAAATGCCAAGGTACCATCACAGAAAGTGACTGCTGTAATTGACAGAGATGGTGATCAGGCTCCAGAACCATTTGCCGATTGCATATTCATGATTCCACTTTGTAATATGCTACAGTTCCTCTGTGAGTTATTCTAAATGGATGTTTAAACATCACTAGACTGACACTATGTATTTTGAAATTTGCAAGTCTAATCTTTAACACCTTTCTTTCTGCTTTGTCTCAGAATATCTAACTCATGAAATTGGAACTTAGCTATGGGCCTGAATAGGAGGTTTGCATGTATCTGCCATTATCACAATACAGTCAGAAAAATTCAGCTCTTTTTTTGAATTCAATCTTTAAATTCTTTTTGCAGCCTTAAAGTAAACATTGGCAGTCAGTTAAAACTAACTTCTAAATGCAATGATTCTCTTATCAGCCCCTTTACGTTGCAATTTTTTTTTTTTTGAGATGGAGTCTCACTCTGTTGGCCAGGCTGAAGAGCAGTGGCGCGATCTGGGCTCAATAGAACCTCCACCTCCTGGGTTCAAGCTACATGGCAATTTTTTTAGTCTCTGACTGATTAATACATATAGAGCTGTGAGTAATAATTATCTGAAATATCATGTCCCTAGTAGAATTATCTCTAGTGTTTTAAACCCATGTGCCATGAGGTATTACCCCTCAAATTGACAAACTGATTTTGGAATGTATTAAGAAGATATATAAATTATCCTCAAATAAATAGAATTTTTACTTCCAAAACTTAAATACCTCAGCTCTTCCACAGGAATAAAATACAAATAGCAGAAAAAATAAAATATAATATGTCCCAATACTGAACTTTAGGTTTAGTTTATTTTCCTCATTATGATGAGAAAAATTCACTTGTTGTATAAAGAAATTCATAAATAATATAAAACACCTTTTTAGTAGGCAGAAGTAGAGGCAAAGAGGAGATGTGGAAAGTCAATGATACATTACATGACATTCAAAGGAAAAGGGAATTACGTGGTTTTTTTAATTAGGGTGCATTCAAAAGTTCACGTTACTTTGTACAAATGTCCAATGTGAAAAAAAAAATAAAAAAAAATAAAAAGTTCACATTACCAATTTAATGTAATACGTAGCAGTTCAGATTGGTTAATAAGCTTTAAAAGTAATAGAAATTAAAATAAACACATGCTTCTCTTTCAAATTCGATGTAGTATTTCACAAGTGCTTTAAATCTCTAAGAATATGCACATAAAAATACCTTAGTTGTTAAAATATATTTTATTAAAATATATAACTGTATAAAAGTAAGCATAAAATGATATATGTAAAATAGTATAAATCAAAAATGCACAGCACAATTTTCATAAAATGCATAAAACCAATAAAACCATAACACTATGTATTTTTTAATTATTTTATAAAATATTATCTGACTCAACAAACCAAGGATACAGGCATATTCTATATAGTCTGTTTTTCCAAATTCCTTTCAGTTAACATGACTGTCAAGGAGTCAGGCTGAAATTTTCTCCATGATAATTTTAGAGTAAAAGAATTGATACTCCTCTAGGTCATTTGTCTGTAATAGACCTGGACTTAAACAAAGCCAATAGGCTTTTCTGTCTGGCAGTCTGGTAAAGCTATGTTGGCAGAAGCAATTACGGGTGAGTCATGTTAACCTTAATGAAACTCGTGGGATAATCCTGGAACCCAAATTATAGTTTAATTTCTACAATTACAATTAATCTCCCCAATTAGGAGGACATCGCACATCTTAATGTTCATATTTTCCTCCATAGCCTTATGCAGATGCTGTTTTCTCATCTTTATATGCCATATGCACCTGAAAACTTCCATAATTATTTCAAAAGCACTTAATTTTTTGTTAAAAAGACTATTTCTAAATTATTTGAGAAGAAAACATTTGGAAAAAAATTTTTTATAAAAGCAAGTTGATACCATTGGAAAAAAATTTCTCTTGCATTTTCTTTCTAGGACCTACTGCCATTTTTAATTCATTTATTCATCCAAGAAACTTTTTTAAAAATATATATTTTATTGTACTTTAGGTTCTAGCATACATGTGTGGAACATGCAGGATTGTTGCATAGGTACATACATGGCAATGTGGTTTGATGCCTCCATCCTCCTGTCACCTACATACATCTAGTGTTTCTCCCCCATGTTATCCCCTCCCCAACTCCCTACCCCTCGCTGTCCCTCTCCTAGTCCCTCCCAACAGATCCCAGTGTGTGATGCTCCCCCTCCCTGTGTCTGTGTGTTCTCATTGTTCAACACCCGCCTATGAGTGAGAATATGTGGTGTTTGATTTTCTGTTCTTGTGTCAGTTTGCTGAGAATGAAGGTTTCCAGATTCATCTGTGTCCTTACAAAGGACACGAACTCATCATTTTTAATGGCTGCATAATATTCCATGGTATATATGTGCCACATTTTCCTTGTCCAGTTATTGTCGATGGGCATTTGGGTTGGTTTCAGGTATTTGCAAATGTAAACAATGCCACAATGAACATACGTGTGCATGTGTCTTTAAAATAGAACGATTTATAATCCTTTGGATATATACCAAGTAATGGGATTGCTGGGTCAAATGGAATTTCTATTTCTAGGTCCTCAAGGAATTGCCACACTGTCTTCCACAATGGTTGAACTAATTTACACTGCTATCAACAGTATAAAAGTGTTCCTATTTCTCCACATCCTCTCCAGCATCTGTAGTCTCCAGATTTTTTTTAATGATTGCCATTCTAACTGACGTGAGATGGTATCTCAATGTGCTTTTGATTTGCATTTCTCTAATGACCAGCAATGATGAGCATTTTTTCATATGTTTGTTGGCCGCATGTATGTCTTCTTTTGAAAAGTATATGTTCATGTCCTTCACCCACTTTTGAATGGGTTTGTTTATTCTTTTTTCTTGTAAATCTGTTTTAGTTCTTTATAGATTCTGGATATTAGCCCTTTGTCAGATGGGTAGATTGCAAATTTATTTTCCCATTCTGTTGGTTGCCGGTTCACTCTAATGATTGTTTCTTTTGCTGTGCAGAAGAAGCTCTGGAATTTAATTAGATTCCATTTGTCTATTTTGGCTTTGTTGCCAACGCTTTTGATGTTTTAGTCATGAAGTCCTTGCCTATGCCTATGTCCTGAATGGTTTTGCCTAGGTTTTCTTCTAGGGTTTTTATGGTGTTAGGTCTTATGTTTAAGTCTTTAATCCATCTGGAGTTAATTTTAGTGTAAGGTGTCAGAAAGGAGTCCAGTTTCTGCTTTCTGCACATGGCTAGCCAGTTTTCCCAATGCCATTTATTAAACAGGGAATCCTTTCCCCATTGCTTGTTTTTGTCAGGTTTGTCAAAGATCAGATGGTTGTAGATGTGTGGCATTGTCTCCAAGGCCTCTGTTCTGTTCCATTGGTCTATATCTCTGTTTTGGTACCAGTACCATGCTGTTTTGATTACTGTAGCCTTGTAGTATAGTTTGAAGTCAGGTAGTGTGATGCCTTGGCTTTGTTTTTTTTTTTTTTTTTTTTTTGCTTAGAATTGACTTGGCTATCTATGTGGGCTCTCTTTTGGTTCCATATGAAGTTTAAGGTGGTTTTTTCCAGTCCTGTGAAGAAGTTAATTGGTAGTCAGATGGGGATAGTGTTGAATCTATAAATTACTTTGGGCAGTATGGCCATTTTCACAATACTGTTTCTTCCTAACCATGAGCATGGAATGTTTCTCCATCTGTCTGTGTCCTCTCTGATTTCCTTGATCAATGGTTTGTACTTCTTTTTGATGAGGTTCTTTACATCCTTTGTTAGTTGTATTCCTAGGTATTTTATTCCCTTTGTAGCAATTGTGAATGGGAGTTCACTCTTGATTTGGCTCTCTGTTAGTCTGTTATTGGTGTATAGGAATGTTTGTGATTTTTGCACATTGATTTTGTATCCTCAGACTTTGATGCAGTTGCTTATTAGTTTCAGGAGATTTTGGGCTGAGATGATTGGGTCTTCTATATATACAATCATGTCATCTACAAATAGAGACTATTTGACTTCCTCTTTTCCTGACTGAATACCCTTTATTTTTTTCTTGCCTAATTGTTCTGGCTAGAACTTTCAATACTATATTGAATAGGAGTGGTGAGAGAGGGCATCCTTGTCTAATGCCAGATTTCAAAGGGAATGCTTTCAGTTTTTGCCCATTCAGTATGATATTGGCTGTGGGTTTGTGGTAAATAGCTTTTATTATTTTGAGATACATTTCATTGATACCGAGTTTATAGAGAGTTTTTAGCATAAAGTGCTGTTAAATTTTGTCTAAGGCCTTCTCTGCATCTATTGAGATTATCATGTTTTTTTTTCCTTTGGTTCTGTTTATGTGGTGAATTACGTTTATAGACTTGCCTATGTTGAACCAGCCTTGCATCCCCGGGATGAAGCCTACTTGATCGTGATGGATAAGCTTTTTTATGTGCTGTTGCAATCAGTTTGCCAGTATTTTATTGAAGATTTTTGCATCTATGTTCATCATGGATATTGGCCTGAAGTTTTCTTTTTTTGTTGAGTCTCTGCTGGGTTTTGGTATCAGGATGATGTTGGTCTCATAAAATGATTTGGGAAGGATTCCCTCTTTTTGTGTTGTTTGGAATAGTTTCAGAAGGAGTGCTACCAGCTCCCCTTTGTATGTCTGGTAGAATTCAGCTGTGAACTCATCTGGACCTGGGCTTTTTTTGGTTGGTAGTTTATTAATTGCTGCCTCAGCTTCAGCCCTTGTTATTGGTCTATTCAGGGTTTTGACTTCTTCCTGGTTTAGGCTTGGGAGGGTGCAAGTGTCCAGGAATTTATCCATTTCTTCCAGATTTACTAGTTTATGTGCATAGAGTTGTTTGTAGTAATCTCTGATCATAGTTTGTATTTCTGTGGAATCTGTGGTGACATCCTCTTTATCGTTTTTTATTGCATCTATTTGATTATTCTCTCTTTTGTTTTTTATTAATCTGGTTAGTGGTCTATTTTGTTGATCTTTTCAAAAACCGGCTCCTAGATTTATTGATTTTTGAAGTGTTTTTTTGTGACTCTATCTCCTTCAGTTCTGCTCTGATCTTAGTTATTTCTTGTCTTCTCCTAGCTTTTGAGTTTTTTTGATCTTGCTCCTCTAGCTCTTTCAATTTTGACAGTAGAGTGTCGATTTGAGATCTTCCCTCGCTTCTCATGTGGGTATTTATTGCTATAAATTTCCTTCTAGACACTGCTTTAAACGTGTCCCAGAGATTCTCGTATGTTGTGTCTTTGTTCTTGTCGGTTTCAAAGAACATCTTTATTTCTGCCTTCATTTCATTGTTTATCCAGTCAACATCCAGGAGCCAGTTGTTCAGTTTCCATGAAGCTGTGCAGTTTGGAGTTAATTTCTTAATTCTGAGTTCTAATTTGATTGCCCTGCAGTCTGAGAGACTGCTTGTCATGATTTCCTTCTTTTGCATTTGCTGAGGAGTGATTTACTTCCAATTATGTGGTCAGTTTTAAAGCAGGTGTGATGTGGTGCTGAGAAGAATGTATATTCTGTGGATTTGGGATGGAGAGTTCTGTTAATGTCTGTTAGGTTTGTTTGGTCCAGATATGAGTTCAAGTCCTGGATATCCTTGTTAATTTTCTGTCTCATTTCTGTTATGTGCCAGACAAATTGCAGGCATTTTGAAGAAGGTATTGAACAAAATAGACAAAATTATTTTTTATAGCTTAGATTCCAACAAAGGAGACTGATTGTAAGCAAAGTATACAAATAACCATGCAATGTTATACACTGATTATATTTTTGGTTTCAATTATTTATTTCACTATATCCAAACCCCTTTTAGGGTAACATTGTACAACACTTGAAGCTGAATTAGTTTTTAAACTTGTCTTGGAAAATAGAATGTGATGGAAGTGACAGTGTGGTAGTTCCAAGCATAGGACTCAAGAAGCCTTATAGAGGCTGGGAAGGATAGTGGGGAGGGAGGGAAAAGTAGAGATTGTTGGTGGATACAAAAATATAGTTAGATAGAATGAATAAGATCTAGTATTTTGTAGTACAACAGGGTGACTATAGTCAACAATTATTTGGTGTATATTTTAACATAACTAGAAGACTGGTATTAGAATGTTCCTAATAAAAAAAATGATAATGCTCAAGGTGATGAATACCCCAATTGCTGTGATGTGATTATTATATGTTGTATGCCTTTATCAGAGCATCATATGCACTCCATGAAAGTATATACCTTCTATGTACCCAGAGAAATTAAAAATTAAATTAAAAAGTATATATATCAACTTATTCATACTAAGAAAAAAAGGAAGACACTTTGCACATTTCTCCTCTTTCTGAATGTTACCTCTCCCATAAGAGCAAGCTGCAAGGTCATCCTGGACCAAACTGTTCCCACGCAAGCCCTCAGTAGACCTCAGATAATGTGAATTTAGTTAAGATCACCAAGTTAATACTAACTGACAGAGAAACTTATGCTACTTATAAATCATGAACAAAAATAAATGTTCATTATTATATGCCATTAAAACTTCGTGATTATTTGTTATGCAAAATTATTAGGGCAATATATAACTGACACGTATAGAACATAAGACAATGAAGATTTTACAGAAGAAAAAAGTAAATCAAAACATAACAGTTAACACAATAATGAAGTAGAAGAATAAAGTTGGAGAACTGACACCCCTCAACTTCATGGCTTACTATGAAACCTCAGTAGTCAAGACAGTGTTGTATTGGCAAAATAATAGACAAAAAAATCAACAGAACAGAATACAGAGCCTAGAAATAAACCCACATAATATAGACAATTAATCCTTGACAAAGAAGCGAAGGAAATGCTTTGGAGAAAAGATAGTCTTTTCAACAAATGGGGCTACTGGACATTCACATGCAAAAAAAATAAATCTAGACAAACATTATACCTTTCACAAAAAATTAAGTCAAAATTTATCACAGACTTGAATGTAAAATACAAAACTATAAATCTCTTAGAAAATAATATAGGAGAAATTCTATATGACCTTGGGTTAGGAGATGACTCTTAAGATGTAACACAAAAGGCACAATCCATAAAAGAATTGATAAACTTGATTTCAGTAAAATTAAAAATCTCGCTTTGTGGAAGTTACTGTCAAGGGAATGAAAAGATAATCCACAGACTGGGTGAAAAGATTTGCAAAAGACATACCTGATAAAGGACTGTTACTAAGATATACAAAAAGCTCTGAAACTCAACAATAAGATCATTTGAAAGCTGGGCCAAAGACAAACAGATACCTCACCAAAGAGGATATACAGATGGCAAATAAGCATATAAAAGATGCTCCAGATTATATATAAGCAAGGAAATGCAAATTATAACAACTGTAAGATGCCACTGCAGACCTATTAGGACGGCTGAAATCCGGAACACTCACAACACCAACTGTTGGCAACGATGTGGAGCAACAAGAACTCTTAATTGCTGTTGGTGAGAATGCAAAATGGTGAGCTACTTTGGAAGACAGTTCACAAGGTTCTTCCAAAACTAAACATACTCTATCATACAATCTAACAATCACACTGCTTGATATTTACCCAAAGAAATTGAAAACTTATGTTCTCACAAAAACTTGCACACAGATGTTTATAGCAGACTTATTTGTAATTGCCAAAACTTAGAAGCAAGCCAGATGTCCTTCAGTAGACAAAAAGATAAATAAACTGTGTTACATCCAGACAAAAGAATATTATTCAGAGCTAAAAAGAAATGAGCTGTCAAACCATGAAAAGACATAAATGGATTGTAAATACATGTTACTAAGGGAAATAAGCCAATTTGAAAAGCTGTACACTGTATGATTTCAACTGTATGACATTCTGGAAAAGGCACAACTACGGAGACATTAAGAAGATCAGTAGTTTCGAGTAGCTGGGTCAGGGATGGATGAATAGGCAGAGTACGTAGGATTTTCAGGTCAGTGAAAATACTCTGATATAATGGTGGACACATGTTATTAATACATTTATTGAAACCCATAGTACTCATAGCATTTTCTCCACAGAGGTGAGACTTTGACTATAATTTTTTAAATAATTACATATTCTTTATGCAAATATGTATTTGAACCACGCTGAGAGAAAACATTTCAAACTCAGCTAAGAATACAACATAGAATATTCAAAGAGTTACAAATTGTTCCGTATGTTTGAAGTATGCAATTCTGAGGATGGATGGAGAATGGAGGAAATAACAGAACTTGGCCTTGGAGTACAGGTTAGCAAACAACCCCACCAAAGAGTGAGCAAAGGATATGAAGAGACACTTCTCAAAGGAAGACATTTATGTGGCCAACAAACATAAGAAAAGCTCATCATCACTGGTCATTAGAGAAATGCAAATCAAAACCACAATGAGATACCATCTCATGCCAGTTAGAATGATGATCATTAAAACATCAGGGGACAACAGATGCTGAAGAGGTTTTGGAGAAATAGTAACAGTTTGACACTGTTGGTAGGAGTGTAAATTAGTTCAACCATGTGGAAGACACTGGCGAGTCCTCAAAGATCTAGAACAGAAATACCATTTGACCCAGCAATCCCATTACTGAGTATATACCCAAAGGATTATAAATCATCTATTATAAAGACACATGCCGTCCACGTATGTTTATTGCAGCACTATTAGCAATAGTAAAGACTTGGAACCAACCCAAATGCCCATCAATGATAGACTGGATAAAGAAAAGGTGGCACATATACACCATGGAGTACTATGCAGCCAAAAAAAGGATGAGTTTATATCCTTTGCAGGGACATGGATGAGTTGGAAATCACCATTCTCAGCAAACTAGCACAAAAACATGTTAGTTATAAACCACACATTCTCACTCATAAGTGGGTGTTAAACAATGAGAACACAGGGACACAGGGAGGGGAACATCATACACTGGTGCCTGTCAGGGGGTGGGGGGCTGGGGGAGAGATAGCATTAGGAGAAATGCCTAATGTAGATGCCAGGTTGATGGGTGCAGCAAACCACCATGGCAAGTGTATACCTATGTAACAAACCTGCACAATCTGCACATGTATCCCAGAACTTAGAGTATAATACAAATAAATATAAACCATAAAACTATAAAAGTTTTAGGGAACAAAATGAAGAAAATCTTCAGGTTTTAGGGCTTGGCAAAGAGTTCTTAGATTGGACACCAAAAGCATCATCCATAAATTGAAAAATTGATAATCTGAATCTCATCAAAATTTAAAATATTTGCTCTTCCAAAAACTCTGTTAAGAGGATTAAAAGAGTAAGTTAGGGACCAGGAAAGAAAACACACACACACACACACACACACACACACACACACACACACACATTACCAAAAAAGACTGGCACCCAGAATATATAAGACCTCTCAAAAAAATCAACCTTTAGAATAAACACTCCAAATAGAAAATGTGCTGATATTTTATTGAAGAAGATATACAGATGGCAAATAAGCAAAGGAAGTGATGTTCAGATTATCATTAGGCAAATGCAAATTAAAACCGCAACCAGATATATTAGCTTACCTGCCTGGACAGCTAAATTTAAAAAAAAAAATGCTGAAAAGGATATGGAGAAATTGAATCACTCATATACTACCTGTGAGAATGCAATATTGTAAGGCGAATATTGAAAAATCAATTTGGTATTTCTTATAAAACTAGACACTCAGTTACCTTATGATTAAACAATTGTACCCTTGGGTTTCTGTCCCATAGAAATAAAAACTATGTGCTCATAAAAATAGCCATGGCAGTTTTACTTATAACAGCCAAAAATTGGAAACAACTCAGATGTCCTTGAACAGATAAATGGTTAAACGAACTGTGGTATACCCATACAATGGAATTCTAATTAGCAATGACAAGGAACAAACTATTGACACAAGCAATAACTTGGATGAATCTTAAGGGAATTCTACAGAGACAAAAAGGCAATGTCAATAATATATATACTTTATGAATTTATATACCCATTCTTGAAAATATTATTCAGATGAATAACATATTGGTGGTTGTTAGGGATCAGATAAGGATTGGTGTTGGGGGAAGAGAGGTGGCTGTGGCTATAAAAGGGTAAAAAGAGATCTTTATGGTTGTGGAACTGTTTTGTATCTTGACTGTAGTGGTAGATTACAGAGAAGTAAACATATACACACACCCGACTGCAGTGATAGATTACGAATTACACACACACACACGAGTACTATAAAGCAGGTTAAATCTGAATAAAATCAGTGCACTGTATTATTGTCAGTTTCACAGTAGTAATATTGTACTGCAGTTTTGCAAAATGTTACCACTGGAAAAACTGGCTAAAGGGTATATGGGATACCTCTACAGTATTTCTTACAACTGTATGTAAATCTACTATTACCTCAAAATAAATAGTTTCATTAAAAATAGTTAAATATACAATTATGTGAATCATCAATTCTACCTCTACATATTTACCCATGAAAAATGATAATATATAAGTATGTCTACAAAATAACCTGTATATAAATGTTCATAGCAGTATTATTTATTCATAATAGTGAAATCTAAAAATAATCAAATGTGACTATCTGGAAATAAGTGAGAGTGTGGGAAAATACCTTGGTGAAGAATATTCTACTCAGCAAGAATAGAAAATATACATACCCTAATATGAGATCCAGATTGGTATATTCAAGAAATACCCATGAGGACAGTGTGACTAGAGTGAGAACCTAAATGAGTGGTAAGAAACAAGGGCGGATAGACACACAATGGATGTGAACAGTGTGGGCAGACATCATTCAAAGTAATGTAGACTCTTACTTTGACTAAAGGGTCATCCACTGGGGGTTTGGGCAGAATATAAGCTAACTTGTGTTTTAATGAGATTTCTTTACATATTGTGACAAAATAATGTTGTATCATACCATATAGGAAATTTTTCATTATTTTGAGATCTTTAAATTCAGGTTTTGTTTCTATAAAAATGGTATTTTCTTCAAGTTCCCAGAATTACCTTGACAATCGAGATGTTCTCCTGTGAGCACATTTCAGAGAATATCCATTTATCTGCTGAAATGAAATGCTCCCTCAACTTTTCTATTATCTTGACATTTTATATATAAGAATTTAGTTTTATAGATTCCAAAACTAATAAAATAATTACAAAAGAAGTACAAAAAGACTATCAGAATAACTGCAACATGGTTGTAAATGTATATAATCCTCCAAATGACTTTGAAATGATGATATATGGTATACCTTTGTGGGAATTTGGCTGATGCTGTTTTAAAATGATCTTTTTTGTTTTGTATTGAATAAAAATAGCACAAACCCAAGAAGAGCCACATGGTGCCATCACAGAACATAAGTCACGAAGCACACAATTAACAAACAGTATCAAGTCAATACAAATCAGCTAATTTTGCTAATGACTGACATGCATGGTAAAAATAGAAAACAAGCTCCCTTCTGGCAGAATTAACAAGCACACTCCCTAATATGGAGTACAGATATTATAGTAAATAGGAGATGAGAAAAGAACAAGAAGAGAAATGAGGAGGAGGTGGAGGAGAGAACTCAGTTACCGTTGCTTATACACAGACCCCATTGTTTAGTTCATCAGTAACATCGAGACTGCGACATGATGAAAGAAAACTAAAAATAACTGCTCAACACACATGCCCCAGCAGGGTCCAAAATCAGGTCACAGCAATCCCAAACACCTTTTTGGGAGAAAAAAAAAGGCAAACTATTGACAACTGTTCTAAAAAACTGTTATCCAGGTAGTTATTAGGGAACCAGTTTATATTTTCAAGTCTTGACTTGACAGTCCTAGTTTTACTTCTTTTTCTCTTATGAACTGCTTGGATTCCTTCACTCTAAAAATATAAAAACAAATATCTTTGGAGTTTTCAAGAAAAAAAGAGTGCTCTTCTGAATGAAGAGTATTCTTTTATTCCTTTTTAAAACTGTGTTGACTTTGATATAATTGTATGTTTGCTTATTCTGGAGAAAAATTTCTGATTATTTCAATCAGCTTTTCTCTCACCAGTAGCAGAAAAGCCCATAGCTATTTCACCTCAGGTTAAGGCAGTAATGTTCAGCTAAAAATTAACATTTATCAGCTTCCTCCATGACTGCCCCAAAAATTGCCATGCAAATACATATTCATTTGCCAAATATTTCTTCAGAGTCTACTATGGGCTGCAGACCCAGGGACAGATACAACCAAGTTTCTGCCATCAGCTTTATAATCCATTGTGGGATCAAGCATAAAAATACATATAAAAATATCTAATGCAGTTCAACATTTACTGACCCAAACACCTTCCAGAACCCTTGGATTAAGTGGTTTCTCTTGTTTAACACTACTAACTAATTTTATGGAATTGAAAGTCATTAACTCATTCATACAATAAATAATTTTGGGGTTCTACTTAGCCTATGCCAGGCATTTTTCTAGTTACTGGGGTGTGCCTAAAATAAAAACAAATCTACTGCCTTAATTGAGCTTACCTTCTGTTGCTGCAGAGAGAAAAGCAATAAACAGATTATATAATCTCAGGTATACTAGTTGTTTGGAAGAAAAACACACAGGGCGAGGGAATAGAGAGTCATTGACTGGTGATTGCTGTAGATAGATAAATTACAAAATCCCTGTTTATAAAAGTGACATTATTTAGAGATCTGAATAAAATTATATTAGTTTTCTCATGTCACTGTAACAAATTACCACACAGTGACTTAAAACGGCACAAAGTTATTATCTTATAGGTCACAAATCCAACATGGATATCATTGGACTAAAATCAAGACATCGGCAGGGCTGTATTGAGGCCCTCAGGGAAAAATATGTCTCTCTGCCTCTTCCGCCTCTAGAGGTTGCCCACATTTGTTGGTACATGGTCCCCATTATACATCTTTAAAGCCAATCAGTCAAGTCTCTTCTTGCATTTCGCTTATTCTTATTCTAACATCACATCTTTATATGCTATTTTCCCCTTTTCAAAGTCCTTAATGTTAACCACATTTCCAAAATTCCTTTTGCCATGTACAGCAAAATATTCACAGGGTCCAGAAATTAGATGCTGAGCATCTTTGGTGCAGGGTGTATTATTATGTCTCCCACAGAAATAAAGTGATATATATAAAAATCTAGGGGAAAATACTTGAGTCAGAAAATAGAGAAATTCAAAGACACTGAAGGAAAAATTGATGTGATATCACACTTAGTTCCTGATTAAAAGCAAGCCCGCATTGTACATTATTTGGTCACTAAATAAATGAATAAGATGTGTTACCCACAGTAGGAATCTATGCATTTTCCATTGTCTCCCCCTCCACCATTTTTCTCTGTTCTCATTCTTCCTCTGTTTTCTCTCTCCTTCTCTCCCTCCCACTCTATTAGAAACAAGGGTGCTATAAAGACTTAAAATCAAATGCTTGAGGAATCACAGTGATGCCCATGAGATAGAGGCACAGTTGTTTGAAAATATTACAAGATTCACTTTATTGTCAAGAAATCAGCTCTAATCTAGTGATTCTTCACGATGCATGTCTTGCCAGTTTTAAGTTATGATTTGGCCAGAAGAAGTGCTGCAGAAAAGCAGATATAGGATATTATTTGCTATTCTTCTGATCTACTTTCATATGATTTGTAAAGTTCACACTTGGATTGATTGGTTCCCCAAGAATTTTCAATTTTATCAGATGAAGCTATACCCTGTAGCCCTTGTCACACTTGTCAAGACCACACACCAAATATGAAGACAAGGTTACTACTTATCCCTTCCAATTTCTCATAAGAATGTCAAAAATCTTACTTTACATTCAACTTTTACTAGCAGTCACTGAATTACCATTAAATCTGGTTTCTACACATTATTTTATCTAATTCCTACATCTACCTAATAATCGGAGTTAAATTCTTTTTTATGAACTGTAAAAAATCAAATATAGAAGGGTCAACAAAACAAGATGCACAAGATGGGTATAATAAGCTACTAACAAAAGAAAAGTATACAAATATATGTCTTGTGTGGAGTGGGCACTACTTATTTGTTTTTAAAGAAGGAAAAATTGAAGTCAAAAATGAAAATGGTTTCTTATTGAGGAGAAAGTAGTTACATCTAGAGGAGAAGAGATAGCTGGATTTTGAAAAGAACAATTTAGAGTTCTCTAAATTATTTGTAGATTTGACTCTGGGACCACATAAACCTTTCAAATAATCTTAAAGCAAAAATAAGTGTATAAAAACATCTTTAAAATAATAGCACAATTAAACAAATAAACCTATCTTTCAAGTTGGTGGCATGACCACATAGAAAGAAGTTATTTTAAATGATTTTAAGACATGATAGTTTGACTGTACATTCCGAGAATTAAAAGAATAGAATAAAAACTCTTAAACTCTTTTTAGTATTTACATTATAAACAGTCATGTTAGCATTATTATTCCAAAAATGTTATGTGTGCAAAGTGAAATAAAATGAATGAATAATTATGTTGTGTTGCTGGGTTCTTGGATTTCTCACCCTGGAAGAAAGATGTAGAGAAATGGGGAGATTAAATGGAAGTCCATGGTCCTGAATTTGAATGAGAGTTACTAGTATGAGCTCAGGTCGTATTTTTTGTTTCTTTAAAAACAACCAGAAAGCTTGTATTAGCTCTGTCTAGAGAAGATCTGTGGAACCCAATCCACCTTTGGTTTCTAGCAAATGCTTAATAAATGCAATTATTATTCTCTTAATTTTGAGTTGTATTGCTAAAATATCTTACTGAGAAGAGGAGCTAAAATTCAAACATAAACAGCTGTTGTAAAAACATCATTTATGCTTGAACTCTTTAAGAGTACTTTAACTCATATTATAAGTTTTTAACTCATAATATATTATGAAATAATCTTCATAAAAAGGGTGGAATCTCCTTCATCTGTAGCAGTAGGTGCTGGCGTAGGACAGTGAGGTTTATTAGGAAATCTTATCTTAGCCAGTAAAATTTTTACATCCTCTATGTAGGCATTTTCTAAGAACTATGAACAAGTTGTCAACTTATTTTTACTTTTATTTTTATTTTTTTAAGACAGGGTCTCACTTTGTCACCCTGCTGGAGTGTAGTGGCATGATTTCAGCTCACTGCAACTTTGACCTCCTGAGCTGAAGGAATCCTCCCACCTCAGCCTCCTGAGTAAATGAGTCTACAGGCATATGCCACCATGCCCAGCTAATTTTTGTATTTTTTGTAGAGATGTGGTTTCACCCTATTGTCCAGGCTGGTCTTGAACTCCTCAACTCAAGTGATCCACTCACCTCAGCCTCCCAAAGTCATGGGATTACAGGTGTGAGCCAATGCATCTGGCCTAACTTTCATCTGTAATTCTCCTTCCCACTGTCTAATAGAAGTTACCATGCAAATTTCCAAGTCTAAATAGAGGTCTGCATGAGAGAGAAAGATAATTCCTTACCAGTAAGGCTGTCCAAACTAGTTTAACACCATTCCTTGTCAGACCATGAGCTGAGTATCTATAATGGTCATGTCTTAGGATCACATCTTTCTTGTTCTGATGTACTTTTACCCTGATCTCATTCTTATTATCTATATTTTCTTGCCTCTGAAATCTTACTCTGAATCTTTCCACTGTCCCACTGGAGATGACATAGTACTTGAAGCCATGTATGAGCTACATTGATAGTTTGATTCTCAGTTATTTCAGAAGATTTGGCTGGATTTTGCTTGAATCACTAGTTTTTCATGTTTCTTATAAAACTATCTTTACTTCTCACCACAGCCAACGTGTCAGATCATTAAAATATATTCCGTGTCTGTTTTTTCAGAGAAAGTTCTGAAGTACCTGCCTTACACTTTTAGAAAGTGTATCACCATGTCTGTGTGAATATACTTGTGTGTGTATATGCATGTATATGTAGGCACAGTGCATAGGAGACAGGCAGAGGGATGAGTGCACATTAGAAATATGCAGTCATGAATTCTAGCCTTGATGCCATTCATAACTTTGCAATGTAGTTTCTGGCAAGTCATTGCTTCTCATTTTCCTCACTTTTAAAATGCTTACTATGTGGTAGGAGCAGAGTGGGAATGGTTAACAGAATGACCAACATATACTATTTGTCCTTAAAGAACTCCTAATCTACGTAATCTAGTGAGGAAATAAACAAGTAAATTCATAGTCATGAAGAAAATTAGCATATATGCATCTGTGCCCTGAATTCATAATATAATTCAACACAATAACAACTCAATGACATTTGTGCTATTACTATTTGCATATTGTAAACAAAATGACTAAAACATAGAGATTTTAATGACTTTTCCAACATCCACTAGTTAATAAATACAGTGATTCAAAGTTAGGACTCTTTGACACCAGAGCGCCTCTTTTAACGCCTCTTTTCAACGCCTCCCTTATCAATAAGTACAATATTATAGCAATAATAGAGGTAAGAAGAGGGCTAGAGTTTTCTATTTGGTTCCTTTGGTCCAGAAACTGAAGAGAATAGTTCTTTTAGAGGAAGGTGAAGTGACGTTTGGATTTGGCCTAAAAATGTAGATTGCCACTTGAGAAAGGAGTTGATAATAAGGCCTAGGCCGAAAGAAAGGGAAAAGGAAGTTCAGAGAAAGATGATATTACTGTGGCTTGGCTTTAGAATATTCAGGCTAGTCTGGTGAACATGGTGAATGAATCTTAGATATAAGGAGAGAAGTATCAGATTGGAGGAAGCTTGTAAAGAATCATCTATAGTAGTGCTTCTCAAATTTTAATGTGCATGAGAGTTACTTGAGGTGCTTATTCCAGTGAAAATTCTGAGTAGAGGAGTCTGGGGAAGAGCCTGAAAGTCTGCATTTCTATCAAGCTCACAAGTAATAATGATCTTATTTTGGGAATCAAAATTTTATACCATACAAAGAAACATGGATTTTATCAAATACTGGATATGCTATTGAATTTTTATGGGCAAGAGAGAAATATGGTCAGGTTTCTACTTTTAAAAATATAGTAATTTTTACATCACTGTTCAGGGTGACTTTCCTACCTTCTATACAGAAATGCATGGGACCAAATAAGATATCTTAGGTTTAGAAATTATTTATTGTCAAAATATACTAGATATTATTAGTTAGGATGTTTATCTTTCCTTGATATCTAATCTTTTCAGTATCTACTGAAAGACAAATGAGATAGGCATTCAATTATTCTAAGTGAAATACAAGATACTAGATTGATTCACACCCTTGTATAATTTTTTCAGTTGCCAATAAGCATAACTGGATGATTTTATGCATTGATGGAGGTCTACTATTTGTTTCCCAAATGGGACAAATTTAGTTTTGTGAAGTAAAAGAAGATTGTTGTGCCTGCCAAATGGTTTGGACACAGCAAGCAGAGACTTAACCACTCAGCAGGGTCTCCACCTAGTATTTATGCCTGCTGTGTGTATGTATGTCCTGCACTTCAAAGAAGCCAAATTTGAACAAGAGCCCTTGAGATTCATAATCAGTAGCTCCTCCAGGCTTTGCAAAGATATGCACCATTTGGTTTAAAAGCATAGCAGTAGCATAGCTGTAATAGGACAGGATATTTCTTTTCCCCAAAGGGTGGTGAGTCAAGGAAATATGTATTAATTATTACTGGCAAGCATACAAGACCTCTCATTGAGACCCAAAAGGGACTTCAGAAATATATTACTGGTGCCATTTACAAATTGGTCACTTGATGCACACAAAATATTTGTTCCAAATCACAGATTTTAACATGGAGGGTTGGGTATGAAAGACTACTCTTTTTATTTCTAGAAATTTTGCTTCATTGAGGATAGAAGTAACACTGATTTATCCTGTGATATAGATTTTTAATTCCAAATGCTTAATGCATAGTTCCTCTTTGATGTCTTTTCTGAACTCATGTTCTCATGCTTTCATGTCCTGAATTTAACTTGTTAGACTTCTCATTACACAAAACCAAACATGTTCTCTTTCTTTTATATTCTTTCTCTGATTGCGACATAAAACACATCCAGCTGCCTGAAGCCAAAAAACTCAAAGTAAGCCCTGACCTACAAATGCATTAATCTGATCCTAATTGGCATACAAATTAGAGAACTGAGCTAATGTACATACCTCCACACAGTTTCCAAGCTGAACTCTGGGTGTCACACATGGGGGACTCATCTATATAGCACAGCAAACTTTAAACATTGAGCTAACATTTGAACATAGCCCATGTAGTTGAGTTGGACATTCTAGCCTCAACCAAAACATGACAAGTACCTGCAAAAATATAAACATTGTTCATAAGATTTAAAAAGGACCCAGAATATCATAATATAATGTTCATAATGCCTAGGAAACAATTCATAATAACTCAGCAGAATACAAAGAATCACGAAAATCTCAACTTATGTACCCAAAGATAAGCAACGCATGCCAATGACAAGATGATACAGATGTTGGAATTATCTAATAAAGACCTTAAGGCAGCTTTTTAAGAAACATTGAGTGAGCAACTTTGGAACAAACTTAAAATAAAATGTAATAGCAAAAATGTAATATACAGAAAGTTCAAATGGTAAGTCACCAACTGAAAAATACAATAACCAAAATACAGAATTCACTGGAAGGACTCAACAGCAAAGTGAAGGTGATAGTCTGTGTATTTGAAGATATATCAATAAAAGTTATTGAATCTGAACAAAGGAAATCATGATTTTAAGAAATAAACAGAACATCAGGAAACTATTGAACAATATGGTCTAACTTTTGAAAAAGTGATGGCTAAAACTTACTAATTTTGGCAAATGCATAAACTTAGAGGTTCAATAGACTCAGAGAACTGTAAACAGAATATTCCTGAAGAATTTAATGTGTAGACACATCATAATAAAAATAGTAAAAACAAAAAACAACAAAATCTTGAAAGCATCCAGAAAAATGACATATTACCAATAGGAAAACAATGATTTAAATAATAGTATATTTCTCATGGAGACTAGAAGGAAATGACACAATATTTTGAAAGTGTTGAAAGAAAATAGTTGTCATCTCATAATTCTTTATCCTGAAAATATCCTTCAGAATGAAAGTGAAATAACATTCTCAGATAGAGTAAAACTATAACAACTTGTGGCTATCACACCTATTTTAAGGGAATTGCCGAAGAAAATGAGAATAAGAAAAATATGCTAGAAAAACATTTGGAAAATAAGGAATAAAGAGCAATAGAATTAGGAAATACCTAGGTAAATTTAATAGATCTTTTCTCTTGAGTTCTCTAAAATACATTTGAGAGTTGAAAGCAAGATGTATAACATTAGCTGTTGGAGTTATATAGATGTAACGTATTAGACAGTTACAGGCTCATGACATCAGCAAGGTGAAACAGGAAGCCCTATCTTGTATCTCCACATAGTAACTATAGTTTGACAGCCATCAAGGGAGAAAAGTGCCTTTGTAGGAGCTTTAGGATCCAGGTAGGAGGTTGCAAAAACCCAGTGGAGCCAAAGACTGAGGAAGGTCATTTTGAGAAAGCTGGCACAAACCTAACTGGCAGGCTTATTGACTTATGTCCTGGAAACAGACCCAGAAGTAGTCCTGTCCTCCTGTGGACTCTGTGGCTTCATTTGGCATTGATGTTTCCACCAGTGCATTCCACTAAGGGGACTGAGAGGAATCACACCCATTGTATCTCAGATAACAGAAGGTCATGACTGTAGACCCTGAGGTGGCCCAGTAACTTGGCTGCAGGTCCAGGAACAGTCCTGCCTGTCAAGGGAGCCACACAGAGACAGTCATCTGTGCCCCAAGGAGGCAGATCTTGGTGATCTGACTTCAGATCCTGAAGCAGCCCCCCTGTGATTCAGTATTAGCCCCTTTTAGCCATGGTCCAGGGTCAATGTTGCCTGCCTATGAACCTACCCAATGAATTGGCAGGAACTCTCCCAGGGATCTGGCAGTAGCCACGCTATCTGTACATGTGGTAACAGGCCTGCTATCTGTGGACTCAAGTGCAGACCCTGAAGTGTACCCTTGTTACATATCATTTATACTGACCAAGGTGCAAAAGGCAGGCTGGTCCATCCAAAAATAAGACATAATCAACACTCATTCAAGCCCGTGGTCACAACCACAGACCCTTCTGCCTACCCTGCAATAGCCACATGATCAGCTGTAACCCTATTTGACTACAATTCCTGCAGTAATCCCATCAGCCCAGACACTCAACATGAGAAGGCCTTTATTTGCCAAAAGCAAGCTATAAAATCTGGAAGATGTGTTATCTCCTTCAAATGTAAAATGAAGACACCAATGCAAGGCTATATGGATCACAAAGAAACTGGCAAAATGGACATTACCAAAGAAAACAAATAAAGACAGTGTAACCAACCCCAAAGAAATAATGAAGTATGAATTAACTGAGAAATAATTCCCAATAATCATCTTAAAGAAGCTCAGTGAGACACAAGAGACACAGATAAGACAACTAAAACAAATCTAGAAAACAACGAATGAACAAAATGAGACATTTAATAATGAAACAGAAACCACAGAAAGAAAGTAAACGGGAATCTTGGAGAGGGAGAATACTATGTCAGTACTAAAAACGTTTAATTGTGAACTTCAACAGCAGACTTTAACATGAAAAAGAGTGAATACACAAACTCAAAGACAGGTCATTGAAAATACCCAGTTAGAAGAACAAAAAGAAAAAAGAATTAAAAGCACTGAAGAAAGCACATAGGACCTTTGGGACATCCTCAACAAACATATACATTATGAAAGTTAAAGAAAGAAAAGAGGAAAATAAAGGTAAGAAAAGCTTATTTTTTAAAATAATGGCTGAAAACTTCTCAACTCTTGAAAGGAATAGGCACATCCCCACAAATGATAACCAACAGAGAGCAGTGGTGGCTATATTTAAAACAATTAAACCTTTAATCAAAACTTGTCATTAAGACAAAGAAGGTCACTATATAATAAAGGGGTCAATTCACCAAGAGGATACAATGATACACACACACATTCAACCCTGAAGCACCTAAATAAATAAAGCAAATATTAATAGAACTACAGGGAGAAATAGATAATATAAGAATAGTAGGGAACTTCAATACTACACTTTCAACAATAGATAAATCATCTAGACAGAAAATCAATGAGGAAATACTGGATTCAAATAATATTATAGACCAAATGGACCTAGAAGACAGATACAGAACATTCCATCCAAAAGCAGATGAATATGCATTCTTCTCAAACACACATAAATATTCTCCAAGATAGTTCATACGTTGAACCATTAAACTAACAAATGTAAGAAAATTGAAATCGTACCAAGTATATTTTTCAACCACAAAGGAATGAAATTATAAATGAATAACAAGATGAAAATTTGGCAAATTCACAAATATGTAGAAATTTAAAACTACACCCTTTAGCAACCAATTGATCTTAAAAGAACTCAAGGAGGAAATTTAAAAGTACCGCAAGGCAAATACAATTGGAATTACTACATACCAAAACAGCGGATGCAACAGAAGTAGTTCTGAGAGGGAAGCTTATGGTGATACATGCCTACTTTATGAAAAAAAAGAATCTCAAGCTAACAACCTAACTCAACACCTCAGAGAACTAGAAAAAGAAGAAGAAACTAAGCCCAAAATTAGCAGAAGGATGGAAATAACAAAGATAAAAGCATAAATAAATAAAGACTTGAAAGGCAATAAAAATTATCAAAACAGGTTTCTTTTTAAAGATAAACAAAATTGACAAACCTTTATATAGACTAACCTAGAAAAAAAGGGAATATTCAGATAATAAAAATATAAATAAAAGAAGCATTTAAAACTGATAAAACAGAAATAATCATAAAACTATGAGCAATCATATGCAAAGAAATTGCATAAACTAGAATAGACAAATTTTTAAAAGCATACTAACAAAGAATAAATAACGAAGAAATATGAAACATGAACAGGCCAATAGTAAGTGTATCAATAATCAAAAACTTTCCAATAAAGAAAAGCCCAGGAAAAGCTGGTTTCACTGGTGAATTCTACCAAGCATTAAAGGATAATTAATGCCAATCCTACTAAAACTTTTCCAAAAAATTGAACAGTGGGAATATTTCCAAAATGATTTTTATGAGGCTAGAATTACTCTTATACCAAAGGCAGATAAGAACACTAGAAGAAAACTATAGGCCAATATTCCCACTGAATACAGATGCAAAAATCCTCAACAAAATACTATAAAACTAAATTCATCAGCATATTAAAAGGATCATACATGGAGTATGACCTTCAAAATTGAGCAAAATAAATCACACATAGAATTACAGAGAGTATTTTTCTATGAACAAAATAGTAAGAGAAGTCAGATACATAAGTCTTAAGCTCTACAGCTGTCTCCAAGTTCTTCTTTCCTCCTGCTCTCTGTACCATTAGATTTTTACAAAATTTACAAATAAAGTCAGTATCTCTAGACAACACACATGAGGAATTTGGGACTAAACAAACCAGATGGGATTTAAATGGGCCCCATCTCATAAAATCAGAATGCACTTCTTTCTGAAAATTATTCACAACATAAACAATTGTTAAGAAAACCAGAGCAGAAATAACTGCAAGTAGAAAGAGAATGTAAAATGATGGGTAAGTCCATATCTTCTGAAACTAGATTGCTTAGGATAGAATCTGGGTTCTGTAATTGAATAACTAAAATTTTGAACTATAAGTTAAACTCCCTGAGTCACTGTTTTCTCTAAAATGAGAAACCATCTAAGATTATGTTCAGAATTAAATAAGTTAATATACTTAAATCCATTAGGACAGTATCTGGCTGGAATAAGCATTATGTAATGTTTGCTTGTGGTGGTAGTTATGGCAGTAGTCGTATTTGTTATAGCAGTAATATGTTGAGTATAGGCATTAGAGCCAGACATATGCAAACGCAAAGCCTTGCTCTTCTGTATACTAGTATGAACTCCTCAGAACATTATATATACATTTTGAATTTTTTAATTTTTTTAAATGAAAATAATCATATCTCTTGATACTTTCAAATGATTAAATGAGAAAATACATTATAAAAGCTTCACATATAGAAACCTATAAATACTGTCTACCATAATCATCACCATTATTATTATTAATCAACAAAAACTTGATGCCTCAACTAAAGGACATATAGTATTCGTCTAAAAGATTAGAGATTAGAGAATTCAATCAGGATGCTTCAAAGAATCACAAAATAATTTAATGTACTTTAAGAACAGAAACTGTGTTGGTAGAATATTTTCTACTGTCATGTTAAAAAAATTCAATTTTAGCTAATAAACTTGAAATATAAAATATACATTATATGACATATTATCTTACAAAACTTCAAAATATTTCTTAATTCTGTGCAAAAAAGCAGAAACCCATGGACTTGACTGTCTATTCAAATTGTTGTGCTGCAGAGGACTTACGTTACTGAAAGAATTCAACCTCAGTAGCTGACTTTATCTCAAATTTACAAGAAATTTTTATTAGGATCATAGCATAATATAATGAGGATTGTATTGTAATTGGTAACCCTGAGTTTTAGTATTTCTGTTTGTTTTTTGCTTTTTATTGCTGATGTAAACTTGAGCAGTTTAACTCTTTTAAACTCCAGTTTTCTAGTCTAAAATATCAGTACCTCTGCCATAAGCCTGCATGGAAAAGAACAGTATAGTGACATACGAGAAAATAATGACAGAAGAAAACTATTACAGTAGTTATTCAAAATATATGCAGTTATGTATGCATTTATTCACTTATCCATTGAACCCCCACTTTAAGGCCTTATTCTACGATAAATATGGAATCGCTTACAGAAATTAAAACTAAAAATAGTATATTAAATTTGGTGAAATACAAATGTAGATCAGAAATAGAAGTTGAGTTGGGGAGAGATGAATAATACACAATTGAACAAGTCTTAAGAGCTTATATAAATTGTATAGCTGAGTCATGTATTTTGCTGTTTCCTGAAAGTCAAAGTAAGAAAGGGAAGCATATTTAGCTACATGGTTCTAATTAGTCATTCCAAAACACTACATTATTTTCTTTTCCTGCAGTTAGCTCTAAAATCATTTTATTTTTTACAGAGTCCATCAAGAAAAGGAGAGGCATTTGGCTACACAGGAAACAAAGAGCAATGAGTAATCACCTGACAGAATACAGCAGGAAAACATTTTGTAGTAACTCTCTCAGAAATCTACCATCTCACCAAAATGCAAACTATTGAATGCAGTTGTGCAAGGCTCCAAGACTAGATGGTCCAACATTTTCCTTTTCACTGATACAGCTTGATCAAATGACAAGTCATAGATTGTCTAGAAAGATAGATGGCCTGTGTGTTTTCAATGTAACTCCCCACAATTATTACCTTTCCAGTGAGGCTTTCACTAACAGTTGGACCACAGACACTTGGAAGTATATAACTTTAGAGGGGCATTGTGTTGGGAATACAAAAAGTCTGATTTATTGTATTTGGCCAAATTCAGATGCTTTGGAGTTCAAGAAATATATAAATGTTTCGAGAATGCTACAAGATTCCTAATATGGTATATACCTTAAAATATGTGGCTTAAAAACAAGGGATAATTTTATAACCTACAAACAAAATAAGCATCAAATTTATCTATTTTATCCATGCCTTGGAAGCGTCATCTACTAGGAAACCAGAGTACTTAAAATACAGTTGATTACTTGAGAGGCTGAGTGAAAATTATGTGTATATAACTATATACAAAATATATAGTTATATAATACACACACACACACATATTACCAAAAAAATCACTCGACAAAGGGATGTATTACTTCTCAAATAATAATTACTTTTCTCTTGATTCTTGTGCCCTCGTTACCTTGCCATGATTAAATATTGCTTGTTGCCCTACCACTAAAAATAAAAGAGAACATCTGGTGATTTAAAGGAAAAAAAAAAAGTACTGAAGAAGGAAAAATGGGAAAGACGAGTTAAATTTCTGCATCTCCTTTAAGTGTCTGTGTGACTTTGGATAAGTCAGTTACTTCCATTTTACTTTCTTCTTAAAAAATTAGGACTTTGGATTATATTATACCCCAATTTTTTTTCTAAATTTAACATTCCATGAGTTACTCATCTTATGAAGAGTTAACAGATTCGTGAGTAAGGCTGAGGACAGAGGAAGAAATTAGATGAAGATGTATTTAGAAGGCATAATTTGAAAATAGTGTTTAAAAGACTTACTAAAAATCTTAGAAAAGAAGCTAGTTTGAGTGTTAAAAACCTATTGTATGAATGTGATAATGAAATTATGAGTAAAGATATCAAAATCATATCTAAGAATTATGACATTTCTAACCTAATTTATATTTATAGTCAGTTTGAGGCACTTATTTTAATTGTTTTGAATGTAGTGTTTGATGAGGTCAAGGTTGTGAGTTCAGGCTAAACAAAATCCACTTGGTTAGTTCCAAAACTAGTAAGCAGATGCTCCTGATTTAAGGGCAGCCACTGTGGAAGCCACAGCAGGTACTGGAGAAAGTGTGAAGCAACCAAGGCAAGCTATTTCAAGTCAAAACAAGTCAGTCTGTGACTATGAATGTCTTCATACTAGTGATGTTAATTCCTGTATATTATGGAATATTTAAGGTATAATTAATATATAATCAACATAGAAAAGACTATGACAGTTTGCAAAGAAGCAATTTCACATGGAATATTTGGGCAAAACACTTTGTGGCAGATTGCAAAAAAAAAAAAAACAAAAAGGCCACAAATTCTTCCCATTTTTAATGCACCCCCTTTGCAATGTGACTTAGTTGCTCCTCCTATAAAACTGTGGCATCTTTCCCTCTACCTTTTCATCTGGGCTTGATTATTTGATTTAGGCTGGCCATTAGCAAACCTGAAATCAGAGACTTAAAAAGGACTTCCACATCAAGGCTTGTTTCCTGTTGCTGTCTTGGGACCCCAGAACCAGAAGATGAAGAACCAAGGCTGGCGTAGTGGTGCTGAAGATATGTGCTGGGTTTCCCTCATCGCCCCAGGCAACCACGACTCATGTCAGCGAAGCCCTTCAGAGCAGGACCATGGAGCACCCAGACAATCCTGCAAAAAAGAATAGAGGAATCAAGGACAAGCACTTAATATGGGCCCAGTCTAGAGGAGCAGACATTGTGAGAATTGTAAAAGCAAATATACTCTATTACAATATGTAACAATCATCTTAATTCAATTATGATTTCATTAGGAGCATGTATTTTACCAAAGAAAAGGAAAGAGTTATTGTAGAGACTAAGTAATCACTAAATTACTCTTAACTTTTTGTTGTAATTTTGGCCACTTAGGCAATTCACTTAGTATTCGAAGCCTCACCTGCTGACTTATTCCTGGTCACAAGTTTTGACTTTGAAATCATAATCTACAAAGACGACCAGAAAGATCCACTTACAATTAATTCTGATGATCTTTAGGTTGACAATATAGGTATGAATTGTCATGTCAACAATGTACTGTTGACAGTATAGGTATGAATTTTTGCTTTTAGCCTTAAAAAGCTTTGACTGAGTAAAATATTAGATATCAGTATAAATGAAAACCAACAAGTACAAACTGAGCTGCTCTATTTGAATAAGAGGTGGGGCTAGAAAGCAACTCACTATTTTGTTGATATCTTTGGAGAGGTTACACAAGGCATGATTTGAAAAAAAAAAAAAGGCAAAAAATTACATTTCAAGATCTTTGACATGCCAGTAGGTTTTAAGCTCCTCTACAACCTCATCTCTAGCAACTGCTTGTCTTGTGTTTTACATTTCAGTAATGCCAAACTACTTGTAGCTCCTGAAAGGTAGCCTGTCACTTCAGATTTCCATATCTCTGCCTTTGCTGTATTGATTCATCCAATTGAATAATCGTTCTCTTTTTTAGAGGTAGTTCCTATTTGTTTTTTAAGATCAACTTTCGGTGTATTCTCCTAAGAATCTTTCCCCTAACCCTAGATGGCTTACATGCATCCCTGTAAATCTGAGCTAGACCTATGTCACACTGCTTTCAAGTTACCTTTATACATATACATCCTTAAGAGCAGGGTTGTGTGCTACAGATTCCTAGTCTATGGCATATTTTACGTAATCTGCAAATGTCTGAGACTACAACTCTGAGTTAGAGCAAAGCAAATATTGTAAGTAAATAAAGTGATCCAAGAAGTTCAGGGGAATAAATTTTATCACACGATACCTACTGTCTCTGCTTTAGACAACCTATCACTTTTAAAAGTGCATCTATTCTTAGAGATTTATTTTTTCTGTTCCCCCCCCCCCCCCCTAATAATCAAATGTATTGATCTGTAAGAGTCCATTGTGCCACTGGAGGGCGGTATGCTTTAATTATTCCTTGATATTTTAACATATATTCATTTTCCAGAACTTTCTGAAAATATTAAGA
The DNA here is from genome assembly GCA_036589455.1 of Ateles fusciceps. Lineage (NCBI taxonomy): Eukaryota > Metazoa > Chordata > Mammalia > Primates > Atelidae > Ateles > Ateles fusciceps. The sequence continues at coordinate 7,141,403 of JAZHEH010001606.1, read as the reverse complement.
TGAAGCTGGAATGACATAAATAGATGGGAGGAAGAATTGAAGGAGAAAAGTATATATTCCAAAGATGAACAAATATTATTTGATATTAATATTCAATTAGAAATAGAAAAATCAACTGGTTATGCTATATATATCAAAATGACTATAAAATGGTTAAATAGTTGGATTTTGCATGTTTGCAAGCACAGGTGACTCAAATTTATGTTACACAGACAATATCATGGTAACTATGTTTCAGTCTGTGGGATGGAGAAGGGAATTTATTTTCAGCATGAAATTTAGAATTAATATAAAATCCTACAGGGAGAATTAATATGAAATCCTCCCATGTGTGGCCAAGAACATTGAATGTATGTTCAAGGGCACTGAATGTAGGATGTATGTTCAGAGTATGCTAAAATATCTTTCAATTATATAAGAGGAGCTAACTTTTTTTTTTTCCCATTTTTCTAGACAGAGTCTGGCTCTGTTGTCCAGGCTGGAGTGTAGTGTTACAGTCTCGGCTCACTACATCTCCACTTCTTGGGTTCAAGTGGTTCTTGTACCTCAGCCTCTCCAGTAGCTGGGATTACGGGCATGCACCACCATACCTGGCTAATTTTTATATTTCTAGTAATGACAGGGTTTTACCATGTTGGCCAGGCTGGTCTCCAACTCCTGACCTCAAGTGATCCACCTGCCTTGGCCTCCCAAAGTGCTGGGATTACAGACGTGACCCATAGCGTCTGGCCAAAGCTGACATTTTCAAAATACATTTGGAAGAAAGTAGACTTCATTGGTAGATTAATTCTCTGTTAAATAAAGACTTGGAATTATTGCAGAATACAATTTGAAGTAGAAATAAGAACCTTGATTGACATACTGAAGTACTTCTCCAGCTGCACACTGCTATGATAGTGGAATATTCTGAAACAAAATGAAGAGATATAGCAGAATTAAATAATACAATTGTAATATAAGCCTGGAATATATTGAAACAAAATCAGTTCTCCTACCTAAATTTACCAATGGGCTTCTACTAAATTCTTGGGAAAAAAAAAGTAGGAAATTCAAATTTTATTGCATTACATCATATACACATAAATACATGATGTAATGCAATAAAATGCATATGAGTACCTATATATGTGCATGTACATATACATATACATTTTTGTTTTGTTTTGAGACAGGGTCTTACTCTGTCACCCAGGCTGGACAGCTGTGGCACAATCTCAGCTCACTGCAACCTCTGCCTCCCAGGCTCAAGAATTCTCCCACCTCAGCCTCCCAAGTGGCTGGGACTACAGGCACGTATCACCATGCCTGGCTAATTTTTTTCTGTTCTTGATAGAGACAGGGTCTCGCCATGTTGTCCAAGCTGGTCTTGAACTCCTGGCCTCAAATGATCCTCCTACGTTGGCTTCCCAATGTGTTGAGATGACAGGCGTGAGCAACTGCACCTGGCCATCTGATACTTACAAATTTCTATTAATTAAATATTGATGTGTATGCAGTTGTCATTCAATATTTCTTATCCATTTATTCTCTATCAATTCCTTTGTTTGTTCTATAATATCCTAAATTAAGGAAGCTTTTTTATATAAGGCAGTGGTACTCTGGTTGCATGTTAGAATCACTTGGGGAGTGTTTAAAAATTACCAGTGTCATTGCCAGAATTCTGATTTAATTCATCAAGGGTGGGGACTATTTCAGCTAATATATTTTTGTAAACGCTCCCAGGGATTATAATGTGTGTAGACATGGTTGCATATTATAAAGGGATTCTTAGACAAGGAATGCTTAATATGAGTCTTAGAGTAAACAGAACACACAAAAAATATAGTATTAGGCCTTAAATGGTCTTATTTTTATCTATATGCTTTTTAAGTTTCAGTTATGTTTGATAACTTCCAAGACATTAAATCTTTGGTTATATATAGAACATCTTAGATTCAACTAGCTATGTTTCTTCTGCGGCAGAGATTGTACATGAGCCAGAATGAGACAAAGAAAATTTTTCATTAAAGAGTTTAGTATTTACAGAAAAAAACAACAGAGCTAAACTATATTAATGGAGAGTGTAAAAATAAAGATTTTCCAAGGAATCAGTTCTCACTTGAATAATAAAGGCAGGATACTGGAATGGAGGGTCAAAATATGTGGAAGAATCTAATATAACAATAATAAGAAAACAAGACTATTAATAAATATCAGAACAAATTCAACCTTAAGCACAAACATACTTACAATTCACTGTAATGCAGAGTTAGGTGTAGCTTAATGTCTGATTTAATACTACAGATTGAAATCTAAAGCTCACAGAAGACACAGATGATTATTCTTGGAAAAACCACTGGGCTTTCTCGTACCTCTTTAAAAATTAACATTCCAATTGTAGATCTAAGAGAATCTGTGTATTAGAATATGTTAGATATTCATGCTTATTTAAACTTAAGGACTTCCACAGGGTGGCAGTAAGTAGCTGTTATATTCAAGGGAAAGAACTGGCAACTGCTCTGTATATCCATGCATTGAAAATCTCTGCTATAATGTGCTAGGGAATTCAGAATCATTGTGAAAAAGCCATCTTTTAGTTGCCCTCTGAGACTCATGTATTGGAATACACATGTTACAACTCCAGTGATATGGCAAGACCAAGAATATCTGGCATCCATAGTGAGGCAAGACATCAGGACTGGTGGGCTTTCTGACTCTGCCTACCTTTCCAGTAGTGTTACTTGCCAATTCCATGAATAGCACAGTACAATAATTATATTGCCTTGCCTTATCTTTATGCCTCTCATTAAGTTTTCTCCAGGTCTGGAACATCATTTACTCCTTTCTTCACATAACTAAATTCTATTCTTCATTTTAGGATAACTGTAAGGAATCTATTAACATTTCTTTCTATTTTGATGGCAAAACTGGAATTACTTTTGCATGGACCTAATATTTCAATCAGGTATTCTTCACAATACTGTCTGCCTGATATACTTAACACTATCCTAATTCTTATTACCCAGTACTTTAGTCATTTTATTCTCTGTTATACTATACTAGATTGACTAAGATCTTTTATCACAGAAATATGTCATTGCCCATCACAGTTTTGACTCAGAAACTGCCCAATTTACCAACTTTAATTTACATTTGGTTTTCCGTATCATATAGTCCAACAGCATCCAGTGATTGCTTTCATTATGGAATATCTAACAATGACAATTTTATAGTTTTTATATCATTACCTCTGTAATGTCTCTCTTCAGACAGACTCTATCCTTTGTGATGGTGAACACCATTATCTGTTTTATTCTTTGTTCTGTTATCAACCCTGATCACAATTTCTGTCACATGGGAAACATTAAGTTTGCTATATGTCGGACATTTACTTTTGTGAAATTATTCAATGAATGAATAAATAAGAAAATATGAATTAAGGGATTATTAGGCAATATAAAATGGAGATGATTATCTATCTGACAATTCAATAAAATAATTATAAACTACTTCAAGTAATTGATAAAGTTTATTTCAGAACCAGATAGACCATTCTTTTCTGCCTCTTATGCTTTACTTATCTTTTATTAAGTACATCCATCAAGATTCTCTTGGATCCCTAGGGGATTTACAAGTTCCTGAAGATCGTGGCTATTTTTAGTGAAATACAAGTGATCAACAGTTTGTTTAATTAGTTTTGCCTGGGCCTGATCCTATTACATCTAAAATTCAGTTCACTGCCTTCAACAAAAGGTTACTTAAACATGAAAATAGATAAATTGACAGTCATTTGATATAGATATTTACATTCTTATGTTTACTTTGATAAGCAGAATACATATGCTTCATTTCTTGATGCTATGAATCGTATGTTTTGTGTCATCTTCAAAATTCATATTTAAACTTAATCCCCAGTGCATCATATTAAGATATGGTTCCTTTACAAGATGATTAGGTTATGAGGGCTCAACTTTCATGGATGGGATCAGCACTCTTATAAACAGTCTTGAGAGAATGAGTTCAGGCCCTTCTGCCCTTCATCTCTTCTGCCCCTCTGCCCCTCTGCCTTCTACCATGTGAGGTCACAGCTAAAAGGCACTATTTTGCAAGGCACAAAGGCCTCCCAGCTAAAAGGCCTAAAGTACAGACAAAGCCTTCGCCAGAAACTCAGTCTGCCAGCACAGCGACCATGGACTTTTACCCTTCAAAATTCATAGTTTCTGTTGTTTATAAGCTTCCCAGTCTCAGGTATTTGGTATGGCTGTACAAATAGACTAAGACAGAAATTGGTACTGAGAAGTGATGTGTTTCTCAGGCTGGGTTTGGTAGAAAAGAGAGAGAGAGAGAAGTGGCATGCTTCTACAACAAATACCATTTGGAAATGACTTTGGAGCTGGGTAATGGATAGAAGATGGACCCTAAAGTGCTCTTCTGGTGATCGCTTAGAAGAGGAGAAGTGTAAAGAAAGCTTGAATCTTCATAAAGATTACTTAAGTGGTCATGATTATAATGTTGGTAGAAATATGGACAGGAGAGGTAGTTCTGGTAAGATCTGCAATGGAAATGAAAAATGAGATATTAGAAACTGAAAGAAAGGCTGTCCTTTTTATAAAATGGCAAAGAATTCAGCTGAATTATGTCTGTGTCCTCATGCTTTGTGGAAGACAGAACCTGCAAGCAATGAGCTAGGATATTTGGTGGAAGAAATATCTCAGCAAAATGTGGAATAAGCTACATGGCTAATCTTGGTTGCTTATAGTAAAATGTAGCAAGAGAGAAATAATTTAAAGATGGAAATTATAACTTAAAAAAAAACCCTTTTGACTATTTTGGGTTTTGTTGCCAATGCTTTTGGTGTTTTGGTCATGCAGTCCTTGCCTGTGCCTATGTCCTGAATGGTTTTGCCTAGATTTTATTCTAGGGTTTTGATGGTATTAGGTCTTATGTGTAAGTCTTTAATCCTTCTGGAGTTAATTTTAGTGTAAGGTGTCAGGAAGGGGTCCAGTTTCTGCTTTCTGCACATGGCTAGCCAGTTTCCCCAGCACCATTTATTAAACAGGGAATCCTAATTAGTTCAACCATTTGTGGAAGACAGTGTGGCAATTCCTCAAGGACCTAGCAATAGAAATTCCATTTGACCCAGCAATCCCATTACTGGGCATATATCCAAAGGATTATAAATCATTCTACTATAAGGACACATGCACACGAATGTTCATTGCAGCACAGTTTACAATAGCAAAGACCTGGAACCAACCCAAATGCCCATCGATGATAGACTGGACAGGGAAAATGTGGCACACATACATCATGGAATACTATGCAGCCATCAAAACGATGAGTTCGTGTCCTTTGTAGGGACATGGATGAACCTGGAAACCATCATTCTCAGCAAACTGACACAAGAACAGAAAATCAAACACTGCATGTTCTCACTCATAGGTGGGTGTTGAACAGTGAGAGCACAGGGACACAGGGAGGGGGAGCATCACACACTGGGGTCTGTCGGGGGCAAATAGGGGAGGGACAGTGTGGGGTGGGAGTTGGGGAGAGATAGCATGGGGAGAAATGCCAGATATAGGTGATGGGGAGGAAGGCAGCAAATCACACTGCCATGTGTATACCTATGCAACAGTCTTGCATGTTCTTCACATGTACCCCAAAACCTAAAATACAGTTTAAAAAAAAACCCAAAGTTAAGGATTTGAAACTTTTTCAGCCTGGCTAGGTTGTAAGAAATAAAAACGTATGTTAGGGGAGAAAACACTAAGAGTGTGGCCAAGGGAACGTTTGATAATGACATTAGTATGAATAGAAGGAAGCCAGATGCTATTTAGCAAGACAATGAAAGAATGAGATCCTAAAGACATTTCAGAGATCTTTGAGGCTGTCATTCTCATCATAGGCCCAGAGTTCCAGGCTCTTGAGGGCAGGATGATTTTAAGAGAGAGGCTCACAGTGCCCATGGGACCTCAGAGGTCACTGCCTAGCATGACCTCAAGGTTCTGCTCCATACATTCTAGCACAGCACTCCTTGGCCTCTCCAGCTGTGGCTTAGATGGCCCCAGGTGGTAAACCTTGGAGATGTCCATGTGCCGCTAACTCTACAGGCACACAGTGTATGAACTATGAAAGCATGGCTGCCTCCAGTTTGATTTTAAAAGATGCCTTGAAGAGCCTTGGGGACCAGGCTGAGAAATGCCACAGAATGCTCCTAGTAAGATGACACTGTGGGGCTAAGACCACTGAAGAGAGTCCCTACAAGAGAAAAGCCTTTTGGAGATGTGGGGGGTGAGGCTACCTCAGAGAACCCGTAATTGTAGAGTCAACAGCATGCAATGCCAGCCTAGAAGAGCCCACATGCACTGAATTCCAATCCATGAGAGCTGCTGTTGTGCTATGCTTAGCAAAGCAGTGAAGGTAAGCACCGCCCCTCCACCCCATGGCCTTAGGGACTCAACCCCTACCCCGGTGTATTCAGAGAGTGGGACATGGAGTTACAGGGATTATTTTGAAGCCTGAAGATTTAATGTTATTTTCCTTGTTTGGTTTTGAACTTACTTGGAACCTGTGTCTCCTTTCTTTCTTCTTTTTCGCTTTAGAACAGGAATGCTTATCCTGTGCCTCTCACATTGTATTTGGGAAGCACAAAACTTACTTATAGGTTCACAACTGGGGAAGAATTTGCCTCAGGATAAATCATACATTGAGACTCACTTGTATCAGATTTAGATAATATTTAGAAGAGACTTTAATTTTTTAGTTGATGCTGTAAAGAGTTAAGATTTTAAAGACTATTCTAATGAAATGAATGTATTTTGTATGTGAGAAAGACATGAATTTGAAGGACCATGGGCAGAAAATGTACTGAGTCAGATAAAGGAAAGTTAGAAGGAACTTGGAAGGAATATGAGTAATGGTGACAAAGCTATGAGAGCATTCTCTCCCAGTTCCACCCTGCTGAAAAGTAAAATAGTCAGAGACTCAGTTCAAAAGAAATTGTGAGAAACCAACATTGCAAATCAGGTGACAACACGTCATCTGATTGGAGGTTGCGGGGAAGGTTTGAAAGAGCAACTTGACAACTTTGAAACTCAACAATCATGAGCCAGGTGATCCCAAGAACAGCCTAGAGAAAGGAAAGAAGAAAGCAAGTAAGAGGGCTAGTGTATACATAGGGGTTCCACACAGATGAAAAGGACACAGATTTGCGATTGAAAAACCTTCAAATTTCACTGCTTTATTATTTGTGCAAATTAAGAAAAAAAAATTCCTCCAGGCCCCAACTTTCTCTTTCGTAATGTAAGAATAGCAATGCCCAGTGTTTTTGTGAATATAGTATGAACATAGCGGGATCTGATAAATATTCCATTTTCTTTCTCTTCCATGTAAGGTAAAAGCCATAGCTTTGAGTTCATTAGTATTCACTCCAAAATGAAATTTAATATACAGACTACATTAGTTTTCCGTAATTACCTGTGATTGACATTCATTGAGAAAGTATACTTACCAGATGCTTAAAAAGTAAGTAGATTCTTTTGCAGCCTTGTGGGATCTGGTATGAGTGGTGGCATAATAACATATGCCTATTTCTCTCAAAGCATATTGATGGCATTTTAAAATACCAGGGCTGTGTTGTACCACCTCAACTGAATATTGCAACAGGTTAGGATTTCACTGAAAACTTATCCTGAGCACATGCATTATCTATTCCGGAAACAAAGAAAACTGTGATGCTGCATTTCATATCACAGCTGTTGATATACAGCTTCTTACACAAAATACTCTAGTTGGACACCAACTGAGGTTAAGAATGTAGGACACTCAAGGTAATCTGTAGAAAAGAAGCTTTTACAATAGAGGCAGAGTAGCTGATCTTAATACTAAAAAAAAAATGAAAACAATAATGAAGGACGGAGTGAGAAGGTGGAATCCAGTAGACCTTCTCTACTCCAACAGAGAAAGCACCTACAATAAAATACTTCCATGTCTGGTACTTTAAACTTAATAAGATATTTTTTCTCACTTTACAAAATATTTCTTATAACTTACATAGAAGAACTCTTCAACAAGTAAGAATGATCTCAAAATGAAATAAATTGTTTAAGAGGGAATATAGCATCAAACAAACAATTAAACTAGCTTGTAAGCCTGTATTTTGTGGTGATAATCATGTTAAAATACCAAGGACTTGATGGAGAATTAATGTTGAAATGTTTCTAAAAGTAAGCCCCATTCCTGGTTATATGTTCCATTTCTATAGCTCTGAGTTTCTTAGACATCCCACAACTTATAACACAGATGATTCTAATGTAAAGTCAATCTTGGAAATCTCTGATTTAGTTGGTTTTATCATTCTCAATTATCATAGAGGAGACATTTGGAAAAAAATAATTACATTGAATAAAGGCTAGAAGTCTCAGGCTATTATTCATGTACTTGGAAGTAAACTTTAGTATATAGGGCCAGCCTGTGGGAAACTAAGTAGGCAACAAGTCAAATTGAAATCATGTGATTGGAAAACGGGAGGAAGTCTGAAGTCAAATTTACCCCCTTTAGAATTTTACCTACAATGTGTTGTAAGACAAACAACAAAACAATAAGCAAATGAGAGAACTCAAGCTATTTAAGCTAAAATATACAAATGCCACTTACATGAACACTTGAATCATTTCATGATTTATGTCCTAATATTTCCACCTCCGTTCTTCTTCCCGTATCTATGGCTACTGCCATAGTTCAGGCCTGTAATACATTTTACCTGTGCTGCTGAAGTATTCAAATTGATTCCCATTTTTTCATTCTTTCTATCTCTATTCTGTTCTCCACAGTAAATCCAAAATGACTATTCGCAAACATCCAATCTGCCATCTTGAGATTGCTAAGCCTATCATACAACTATGTGTTCTTACCTCTGCTCATTTCTTGTCATAGCCACTTGTACACTACACACTTACTAAATATGTACAGTTTTCAGAACATACCTGATATAAATTATGTTTTTAATCTCAATTCCTCCACATTCATGCTACCTTCTCTTTCGGGCCTTTCACTACCATCTGTATCTTCCCTACCTATGGTCTAGTTTACATTTATTTTTTATGAATGGAAACAGCTATAAGATATCCAGAGAATTTAGCTGGTCACTGAGTTCTGTTTGTTCAAGGAAAAGCACACTTCAGAGATGCTCTTTTTGAGTCATTATGGTATCAACTTGGTATTGTTGTTGCATGAATCAATGAAGAATAGTCTGATAATGGAAACACTCAATGGGGATATTTGCATAAATGCTCTGTTTTGTTGTATTGATGTGAAAAATTCTGATCCTCTTTCATCAAGGCTATTTTTGTACAGAGCATTGTGAATCGCACATGCATGCACACACACACACACTCAGACACACACACACACAAATTCATTTCCGTCTACATTCAAATTTTACTGCATTTCAAGAGCCTAGGATTTTTTAGTGTGAGAAAACAGCTGTAGCAAACAGCTGTAGAAAACCAGAGTTAGTAGTTGTTGAAATTACAAAATGATCAGAATACCATTTCGAGGTTAAAACAGAATTTAAAGATCTGAATATTTTGACACAATAGAGGGTTAATCTTTCAGGAAAGAAAATTTAAAAACCTGCTCAATGTCTTCGTGATGTCATAGAAATGCAGAATAAAAGAAGCAACATATTTGTGGGGACACTTAGAAGCTATATGATATTTTAACAAGCAATTTAATTTCTCTGAATTTTCTGCATCTATAGCTAATAAAATTTACTTCACCAAGTTAGCTAGAAAGTCAATGAGAGAGCACATAGGAAAGCATTTTGTACACTATAAAACTGAAGAAATTGCACACTAATCATTAAGAGATTATGTTAATAAAAATTTCATAATTATCACAAATCATGCAATAATTTTATAATTAACATGATCAATTATTACATTCCGAGTTGTGATTCTTTCATTTTCAATCATGAAAAATCCATTACAATGATATCAAAAATTATTATGGGTAAAACTCCTGTTATATCATTGATGAAGAAAAGACATAATGGCAGACGGTGTTAGGATGGTACAAACGTAATTGTGGTTTTAGCATTGTTGAGATTTGTTGTTGATATTGGAATACATCCTTAAATGAATGTGGTTGTGTTATACATCATTTAAATGCTCATTTCTCAATTTATGATTTTTTTGCTAATGGCTTATTACTTGTTATTTATTTTACATTTATTTAGAAGATGGGAATGATGTTAGACCAAAAGCAAATCTGAGTCATTTTCTTTTTTTTCCTTCTTTATTTTATTTTATTTTTTATTGTACTTTTGGTTCTGGGGTACATGTGCAGATTATGCAGGATTGTTGCTGAGGCACATACATGGCAAGATGGTTTGCTGCCTCCATCCCCCCATCATCTCTATCTGGCATTTCTTCCCAAGTTATCCCACCCACCTTCCCCACCCCCCCACAGTCCCTCCCAGAGCTCCCCCACAACTGACCCCAGTGTGTGATGCTCCCCTCCCTGTGTCCATGTTTTCTCATTGCTCAAAACCTGCCTGTGAGTGACAACATGCAGTGTTTTATTTTCCATTCTTGTGTCAGTTTGCTGAGAATGACGATTTCCAGACTCATCCATGTCCCTACAAAGGACACGAACTTATCGTTTTTTATGGCTGCGTAGTATTCCATCGTGTACATGGGCCACATTTTCCTCGTCCAGTCTATCACTGATGGGCATTTGGGTTGGTTCCAAGTCTTTGCTATTGTAAACAGTGCTGTGATGAGCATACATTTGGATGTGTCTTTATAATAGAACAATTTATAATCCTTTGGGTATTTACCCAGTAATGGGATTACTGGGTCAAATGGAATTTCTATTTCTAGATCCTTGAGGAATCACCATACTGTCTTCCAAAATGGTTGAACTAATTTACACTCCCACCAACAGTGTAAAAGTGTTCCTATTTCTCCACATCCTCTCCAGCATGTATTGTCTCCAGATTTTTTAATGATCACCATTCTAAGTGGCGTGAGATGGTATCTCAATGTGGTTTTGATTTGCATTTCTCTAATGACCAGCGATGACGAACATTTTTTCATGTTTGTTTGCCTTATATATGTCTTCTTTGGAAAAGTCTGTTCATATCCTTTGCCAACTTTTGAATGGTTTTGTTTTTTTTCTTGTAAATCTGTTTTAGTTCTTTGTAGATTCTAGATATTATCCCTTTGTCAGACGGGTAGATTGCAAAATTTTTTCCCATTCTGTTGGTTGCCAGTTCATTCTAATGATTGTTTCTTTTACTATACAGAAACTCTGGAGTTTAATTAGGTCCCATTTGTCTATTTTGGCTTTTGTTGCTATTGCTTTTGGTGTTTTAGTCATGAAGTCCTTGCCTATGCCTATGTCGTGAATGGTTTTGCCTAGGTTTTCTTCTAGGGTTTTTACGGTGTTAGGTCTTATGTTTAAGTCTTTAATCCATCTGGAGTTAATTTTAGTGTAAGGTGTCAGGAAGGGGTCCAGTTTCTGCTTTCTGCACATCGCTAGCCAGTTTTCACAACACCATTTATTAAACAGGGAATCCTTTCCCCATTGCTTATTTTTGTCAGGTTTGTCAAAGATCAGATGGTTGTGGATGTGTGGCATTGCCTCCAGGGCCTCTGTTCCGTTCCATTGGTCTATATCTCTGTTTTGGTACCAGTACCATGCTGTTTTGATTACTGTAGCCTTGTAGTATAGTTTGAAGTCAGGCAGTGTGATGCCTCCAGCTTTGTTCTTTTTGCTTAGAATTGACTTAAGTTATGTGGGCTCTCTTTGGTTCCATATGAAGTTTAAGGTGGTTTTTTTCAGTTCTGTGAAGAAGGTCATTGGTAGCTTGATGGGGATAGCATTGAATCTATAAATTACTATATGGCAGTATGGCCATTTTCACGATATTGATTCTTTCTAACCATGAGCATGGAATGTTTCTCCATCTGTTTGTGTCCTCTCTTATTTCATTGAACGATGGTTTGTAGTTTTCTTTGAAGAGGTCCTTTACATTCTTTGTTAGTTGTATTCCTAGGCATTCTATTCTCTTTGTAGCAATTGTGAATGGCAGTTCATTCTTAATTTGGTTCTCTTTAAGTCTGTTATTTGTGTATAGGAATGTTTGTGATTTTTGCACATTGATTTTGTAGCCTGAGACTTTGCTGAAGTTGCTTATCAGTTTCAGGAGATTTTGGGCTGAAACGATGGTGTCTTCTAAATATATAATCATGTCATCTGCAAATAGAGACAATTTGACTTCCTCCTTTCCTAATTGAATACCCCTTATTTCTTTTTCTTGCCTGATTGCTCTGGCTAGAACTTTCAATACTATATTGAATAGGAGTGGTGAGAGAGGGCATCCTTGTCTAGTGCCAGATTTCAAAGGAAATGCTTCCAGTTTTTGCCCATTAAGTATGATATTGATAGAATTTGGCTGTAAACCTGTCTGGACCTGGACTTCTTTTAGTTGATAGGCTCTTAATTTCTGCCTCAACTTCAGCCCTGGTTATTGGTGTATTAAGGGTTTCAATTTCTTTCTGGTTTAGCCTTGGGGAGACTGCAAGTGTTCAGGAATTTATCCATTTCTTCCATATTTACTGGTTTGTGTGCATAGAGTTGTTTGTAGTAATCTCTGATGATAGTTTGTATTTCTGTGGAATTGGTGGTGATACCCCCTTTATCGTTTTTTTATTGCATCTATTTGATTCTTCTCTTTTTTTTTTTCTTTATTAGTCTGGCTAGTGGTCTATTTTGTTGATATTTTCAGAAAACGAGCTCCTGGATTAATTGATTTTTTTGAAGGGTTTTTTGTGTCCCTATCTCCTTCAGTTCTGCTCTGATCTGAGTTAATTTCTTGCTAGCTTTTGAGTATTTTTTATCTGCTCCTCTAGCTCTTTGAATTTTGATAATAGGGTGTCGATTTTAGATCTTTCCTTGTTTCTCATGTGGGCATTTATTGCTATAAATTTCCCTCTAGTTATGCTTTAAATGTGTCCCAGAGATTCTAGTACATTGTGTCTTCATTCTCATTGGTTTTGAAGAACATCTTTATTTCTGCCTTCATTTCCTTGTTTATCCAGCTGACATTCAGGAGCCATTTGTTCAGTTTCCATGAAGTTGTGTGGTTTTGAGTTAGTTTCTTAATCCTGAGTTCTAATTTGATTGCACTGTCGTCTGAGAGACTGCTTGTTATGATTTCCATTCTTTTGCATTTGCTGAGGAGTGATTTACTTCCAATTATGTGGTTGATTTTAGAGTAAGTGAGATGTGGTGTTGCGAAGAATGTATATTCTGTGGATTTGGGGTGGAGAGTTCTGTAGATGTCTATTAGGTTCACTTGATCTAGATCAGCGATCAAGTCCTGGATATCCTTGTTGATTTTCTGTCTCATTGATCTGTCTAATATTGACAGAGGAGTGTTAAAGTCTCTCACTGTTACTGTGTGGGAGTCTAAGTCTCTTTGTAGGTCATTAAGAACTTGCTTTATGTATCTGGGTGCTCCTGTATTGGTTGCATATATATTTAGGAGAGTTAGCTCTTCTTGTTGCATTGATCCTTTTACCGTTATGTAATGTTCTTCTTTGTCTCTTTTGATCTTTGTTGGTTTAAAGTCTATTTTATCAGAAACTAGGTTTGCAACCCCTGCTTTTTTTTTTTTTTTTTGGCTCTCCATTTGCTTGTTACATCTCCTTTCATCCCTTTATTTTGAGTCTGTATGTGTCTTTACACATGAGATGGTCTCCTGATTACAGCACATTGCTGGTTCTTGACTTTTTATCAGTTTGCCAGTTTGTGTCTTTTGATTGGGGAATTTAGGCCATTTACAGTGAACGTTAATATTGTTATATACTAATTTAATCCTTCCATTTTGTTACTGGTTGAATGTTTTGCCCTTTGGTTGGTGCAGTGTCTTCATTACATCATTAGCCTTTACCATTTGGTTCTTTTTGCAGTGGCTGGTACTGGTTGTTCCTTTCCGTGTTTAGTGCTTCCTTCAGGCACTCATGTAAGGCAGGTCTGGCGGTGATGAAATTGCTCAGCAATTGCTTGTGTGCAAAGGATTTTATTTCTCCTTCAGTTATGAAGCTTAGTTTTTCTGGATATGAAATTCTGGGTTGAAAGTTTTTTTCTTTAAGGATGTTGAATATTGGCCCCTACTCTCTTTTGGCTTGTAGGGTTTCTGCTGAGAGATCTGCTGTGAGTCTGATGGACTTCTCTTTGTGGGTGACCTGACCTTTCTCTCTGGCTGCTCTTAGCATGTTTTTCTTCATTTCAACCCTGGTGAATTTGACATCCCTGGTGGGGTGAGGCATTCTGGTCTTTGATGATTTCATCCTTTTTGCGCTGGTTTCTTCCCATCTTCTTAGATTTATCTAGCTTTGATTTCCAGTAGCTGCTTGGGGGAAGCAGCCTTTCCTTTGTCTGCCTGCAGAGGCTCTGCTGGGCTGCCATGGATTCAGTGGAGCTGCAGTGTAGATTTCCTGCATCTTTTGTTTGCTTAGGAAGATTAGGCCCACCTCTGCAATGGTGACTGCCCTTCCCCCTCCAGCTTGATTGTTCTTGGTTGCACTCTAACTAATGTGTTGGCTGCAATACTCTCAAGAGAAAGGGCTTCACCCTGCTGGGCTTTGCAGGGTAGAGATCCTCCCAGCTGTATTACCTGATTCCGTGCTTTCAGTTCCCTTTGTTTCTGGGGGGTTGGTAGCTCTGTCCCATGGACTTTCTCAGCGTCAGCCAGTGCTTCCACCTAGATCTGTGCTAACAACCCCAGCACCACAGAAGTTGCTGCTCAGCCCTGTTCAGGCAGTTCATCAGGGCTTTTCAGCCTGATGAAGATCTGTTCTGTGGATTGTGGAAGGCTTGGGTGAAGTGCAGTATCTGAACTGAAGTCCTGGAGGGGGAGAGCCCCCAGTCCTCTGATCAGTTGCACACACCTCCTGGGTGGGGCAGTGCCCTGCCCTGCCTCAACTTGCTGTCTTTTATTTATACCCACTGTCCAACCAGACCCACAAAATGAACCTGGTACCTCGTTTGAAACTGTGGAGACCACTCAACTTCTGGGTCTCTCTCACTGGGAACTGCGTTCTGGAGCTGCCTCTATTCAGTCATCTTGGAACCACTCCCTTTTTTAATTCTCAAGTAATTTTCTTAATTGAGTTCAAAATGGGTCATCAAGCAGCAGAGACAACTCGCACAAATTCAGCAACACTGGTGCAGCAACTGCTAATGAACATACAGGGCAGTGGAGGGTCAAGAAGTTTTTCAAAGGAGACAAGAGCCTTGAAGATAAAGCGTGTAGTGGCCAGCCATTGGAAGTTGACATTGACCAATTGAGAGAAATCATTGAAGCTGATCTTCTTACAACTTCACGAGAAGTTGTCAAAGAACTCAACATCAGTCATTCTATAGTTGCTCAGCATTGGAAGTAAATTGGAAAGTTGAAAAATCTTGATAAGTGGGTGCCTCATGAACAAAGCAAAAATTTTAAAAAATTGTTGTTTTCAAGTGTTGTTTCTCTTATTCTATGTATGCAACAACAACGAACCATTTCTGGATTGAATTGTGATGAGCAACAAAAAAGTGGATTTTATATGACAACCTGCGAAAACCAGCTCAGTGGTTTGACAGAAAAGAAGCTCCAAAGCATTTCCCAAAGACAAATTTGCACCAACAAAAGGTCATGATCACAGTTTGGTGGTCTGCTGCCAGTCTGCTCCACTACAGCTTCTGAATCCCAGCAAAACGATTATGTCTGAGAAATATGCTCAGCAAATCTATGAGATGTGCCAAAAACTGCAAGAACTGCAGTCAACCAAAAGAGTCCAATTCTTCTCTATGACAGTGCCTGACCACACGTCATATAACAAATGCTTCAAAAGTTGAATACATTTGGCTACAAAGTTTTGCCTCATCTGCCATATTCTCTTGACCTCTCACCAACCAGCTACCACTACCTCAGGCATCTGGACAACTTTTTGCAGGGAAATATTTTCCACAATGAGCAGGATGCAGAAAATGTTTTCTAAGAGTTTGATGAATCCCAAAACATGGATTTTTATGCTGTGGGTGTAAGCAAACTTATTTCTTGTTGGCAAAAATATGTTGGTTGTAATGGTTCCTATTTTGACTAATATAGATGTGTTTAAGCTTGTGATTTAAAATTCACCATCAAAAACCATAATTACTTTTGTACCAATCTATTATTATAAATTTGACAATATTAAATTACAAAGCCTTTTAATTCAAAATAACACGCATATATATTTTGGGTAAACGGTGAAACAGTACATATATATATATATATATCATATATACTGAGTATATGTTCACACACATGTGTGAGTGTGTGTTTGTGTATGTAAACTTGATGTTTGATGGATGGATAGAATAGATCTGTGAGCAACAAAGCCAAGGTTACTCAGGAATTTTTCAGTTAGAAGTCAGCAACAGTGGTTCTAGATGAATGCCATATATACATGAGTAGAATCCAAAAATCTATCAGCCTAACTCCAATTTTTAATAACTTCCTCAGTGTCCTCCCAAGACTTAGTAATAGGGCCAGTATTGTTTGAATCCTCTCATTTGTTTTTCCTTTATTATTTCTTTTAAATTTCTGGTCTGTTCACAGATACAATAATGTTTGAAGATTCCAAATTCCTCAATACAACTAAATTATTTATTTTTGTTAGCAAAGCAAAGTTCTGACAAAGTATTTGATGCCTTATTTGAGATGTCAGGAAATGACTGAAATTAGATCAATGGTGTTTTTTATAAAGCAAAACCTGCTATATAGATTAGATTTGCAACCAGGTTCTATTAACTGATCAAAGGGGCAGCAAAGGCAGCAATTTCGAGACATTTTCCTTCAAAACTCTTGTCTCACTTCAAAATTTCTCAGAATAATTTTGGTATTTATATGGAGATTTCAGAAAAAAACTCAAAAGAAAGTATGTGACTAGTTGTATATGCCTGCATTTTGTTACCTAAAGTGTGGAGAGAGACATGTAATGTCAGACAATGACATCTCTTCCCTTCTAGCCACCTAGATAGAAAACCTCAGTCATCTCAATACATTCTTCTCTTTCTTGCTTTTCAACCATTTGACATCTAAATGTATGTTTATGGATGTTACCCCTAAAATAATAGCCTAAGTTTTCCTGCATTGAATTTGTAAACTAATCTGAGAATAACTGAAATCTTTATGAAGTCTTCCAATCCATGAAGATGATTTCTTTATATATTTGAGTTCTTTTAAATATCATTCATAAGGTTTGTTGTTTTTAGTTTTATAGGTTTATTTCATGATACATAAAAAAGTCTCCCGTATTCTTACTGGTTATTTTTTTATTTGTTCTATCAACTATCCAGGAATATGTGTTAAAAATGTCCACTTCCACTGAGAATTTCTTGAGTTTTTCTCTTAGTTTTGTCATTTTTTTAACCCTATGCATTTTGAAGTTGTATTACTTCCTAAATACAAATGTAGAATTGTGGTATCATTCTTTTGGAGCAAACTATGATCATTACTGGCATGACTTACTTGATATCTAGACATGTTGATTGCTTCAATTTCTACTATGATCTTAGTAAAAATACACCAACTTTTAAAAAAGTATTACATCTTGTATTTCTTTTGTTTTACTGTTGTTGTTATATATGCTTTTTCCTCTTCTTTTTCACCACAGTCTTTGATTCATCAACTAGCTGTTTTACCCTACCATTTTTTTATCTTTAACATTTTACATAGAGCTTCTCTTTTTAGTTATTCAAAAGATACATCTTTCAATTAGTCTAGTCTTAAAAGTAAAGATGACTTTTCATTTATTGACAATGTCAAAGTCTTCAAAAACTTCTATTTAACTTCTTCTACCTTTGATGTTATTGTTGTCCTGCACATTATTCCACATACATTTAAACCTCATAAGGGATTGTTATTGTTTTTAAGCAAACATTTACTTATATTTACCCACATGTGTAGTTTTCTTATTGCTCCCTATGCATTCTTACAATTTTCTACTTTTATGTCTATCGTTATTTCCTTCTGCTTATTACTGTTTCTTTTTTATTCGTACATTCTAGCAAAAGGTTTTCTCAGTATTTGTTGTCTAAAGTGTCTTTTATTTATGATGTTCAGAAACAGATTACTCAATATTTGGCTACATGTTTGGGATAAAATCCTGTTTGTATTGGATTCACCATTCTCCCACATTGTAGCCATCTAGGTATCCAACTGAAAATCAGTAATTGTTTTTGATTTCTTTTGTAAATGAATGAAACTTTCAATAATAATTTTTTATACTTAGCATTTTCACTAAATATAAATTTCTGTTTTTGTATGACTTCTTATATGAATAATAGCTTTTATATCTAATTAAATGTCTATCATGACTATTTTATATTATTGACCCACCTGTTCCACAAATATGCTGGTATATGAGGGTATAAAATGTTACAAAAAATTAATCTTGTTTTAAAATAATATTTGAACTGCTCAGATGTGTATCTATATTGGCTTGCTTCGGTCATAGTCCCCAGTGCTATGAGTGACTTTGTTTGATGATATCCATGTAGGAATGGCTGATGGCAAAACCTTAGTCTGTCTCAGTCTTGGTGAGTTCAAGGAGATAAGAGAGATTAATCCCTAAAGTAGACGAACTGAAGCACAATAAACCAAATATTAATAATACCAGTTTGCTTTCCTTTCATCAATTTCATCTTCAAACTTATGGAGAATTAGCAAAAAGTAGCAATACTGCCAGACATTAACTATCAATCTTGAGGACTTGGATGTAGGGAACGACAGAGGGAAATGATTGAGTAAATACTTGTCAATCATGTTCAGCCTTTACCTTTCTCATTAAATATTTTTGATTTTATAGTTTCTAAAGGGGTGTTAAGAAATGTTGTCAACAATGTGTAATACATCACTATATTACTTGAATTACTTGAATTTATTTACCTTTCAACAACAGAGTGACTCTTTTAATTTCCAAAGTAATGGCCATTTATAGACCAAGAAGTAAAATTAATAAAAATTTGAAAAGCAGATGGCTTCACATATCCTCTCCTTTCCTGGTATTCCACTTCTTTTAACTGTAGTGAAGCCTTATTTGCTTAGGGGGTAGGAGATCAAGTCTTAAAGATCCCAAATACCTATTGGGTCAAGGTGATTTAAGGGGTAGATGACAGCCAAAGTAAACAATTCAATATCCCTCAAGCATATTTTTTTATTTGAAGTATTAGCCTGATTTCTTGTTTTCTCTCCAATGGACTGTTCTATAATCTGATTCTGATTACTGGTTGATGAGAGAATATTGAGGTTTGGCTTTTATTCCTCAATCTTGCTCCTGACTGTCCAATCCACTATTGTAAGGCATGCCATTTCACGTTCTTGACATTTTATTCTCTTCTCTCTGCCAAATGAGTGGCACTTCTCTAGTCCCCAAGAATGATTCATTCATCCTAGTGTGTCAACTCTCACATTGTTATTTACTATCTGCTGTGGAAAGCACATGAAGTTCTTGGCAAAGCTGGACACGCAGGAGTCCTTTCAGCAGTGTATATTATCAGCAGGTTGAAAGAGGGAGACTTGACAGCTATGCCCAAGACATGCTCAGCTTCTCACTCCTTCTCTGGGAATGTCTTTGTTATGACCCTGATTTTTGATTCTTATGACAGTGTTTTTTTCTGTGTAGACAGTTGTTAACTTAGTGTCCTTGCAGGAGGAATAATTAGTGGAGCTATCTATTCCACCATCTTGTTATGCCACTCTGACGAGAGGACAATTTAGGATCTCTAAAATTTCACTAGAAATGTATTCCTTCTGATTCTCCTACTGTATGTTTTTTGATTGAGGCTTGAAAATACTGTCTTATAACCCATTATTTTGAACTGATGAGAACTCAACACTAATTGCATAAACGAACAAGCAAAAATAAAACTAATAAAAACTCTATATTTTAACTTTGTCCCTCTATGTTTTAACTTTTTGTTTCTATTTATATCTCTTTGTATTGTTTATCTGTTGAAAAGCTGTTGTAGTTATTTTTGAAGGATTCATCATTTAGTCTTTCCACTTAAGATTAGTTTATACACTACAATAACATTGCTATTATAGCCTTGACTTTTTTGGGTACTTACTATTACAAGTGAGTTTTGCACCTTCAGATTATTTTTTATTACTCATTAACCTCCTTTTCTTTCTGATTGCAACACTCCATTTAGCAGTTATTATAGGACAGGTTTGGCATTAATGAAATCCCTCAGTTTTTGTTAGTCTGGGAATGTCTTTCTTTCTCCTCCATATTTGAAAGTTATTGTTCCAGATATATTATTCTAGAATAAAAATATTCTTCCTTTAGGACTTTAAATATGTCATGCCACTCTCTCTTGGCTGGTAGAATTTTCACTGAAAAGCCTGCTGCCATATATATTGGAACTTCATTGTATGTTATTTCTTTCTTTTCTCTTGCTGTTTTTAGGATTCTTTCTTTATCCTTTACATTTGGAAACTTTATTATTAAATGCCTTGAGGTAGTTGAGATAATTAATATCGGGTGTCAACTTGATCGGTTTGAAGAATGCAAACTATCCCTTCTGAATGAATACATTTATCCTGAATATGTCTGTGAGGGTGTTGCCAAAGGAGATTAACATTTGAGTCAGTGGGCTGGGAAAGGCAGAGCCGTCCTCAATCTGGGTGGGTACCATCTAATAAGCTGCCAGTAAATATAAAGCAGACAGAAAAATATGAAAAGGCTAGACTGCCTTAGTCTCCCAGCCTACATCTTTCTTTTGTGCTTCCTGCCCTTATTAGAATTCAAGTTCTTCAGCTTTGGGACTCTAATTGGCTTTCTTGCTCCTCAACTTGAAGACAGCCTATTGTGGGACCTTGTTACTGTGTGAGTTAATACTACTTAATAAACTTATATATATATATATATATATAATTTATACACACACACACACACACACACACACACACATATGATAAATCTGACTAAAATTCAGGGACCTTCTACCTCAGTAAAATTTCTAGAGGGTCCAGTGGTGTGGGGCCTGTCGAGATATTCCTTCTAAGGTGAAGGGTAAGTTGCTGCATTTGGCCCCTCCTCCAACCAAGAAAGAGCACAATGGCAGTGGGTCTTTTGAATTTTGGAGGCAACACATTCCACATTTGGGTGTGTTACTCTGGCCCATTTATGTAGTGACCCAAAAAGCTGCCAGTTTTGAGTGGGCCCAGAACAGGAGAAGGCTCTGCAATAGTTTCAGGCTGCTGTGCAAGCTGCTCTGTCACTTGGGCCATATGACCCAGCAGATCCAATGGTGCTTGAGGTGTCAGTGGCAGATAGGAATGCTGCTTGGAGCCTTTGGCAGGCCCCCATAGGTGAATCACAGAAGAGCCATTAGGATTTTGGAGCAAGGCCCTGCTATCTTCTGCAGATAACTACTCTCCTTTTGAGAGACTGCCTTTGGCCTGTCACTGGGCTTTGGTGGGAAGTGGATTTTGGACTATGGGTCATCAAGTCACCTTGCATCCTAAACTGCCTATCATGAACTGGGTGCTTTGGACCCATTTAGACATAAATGGGTCATGCACAGCAGCACTCCGTCATCAAACGGAAGTGGTATATATGTGATTGGGCTTGAGCAGGTCCTGAAGGCACAAGTAAGTTACATGGGGAAGTGGCCTGAATGCCCAAGGTCTCTACTTCTGCCACCCTGTCTTCTCTTCACTAGCCTGCAAATATGGCCTCATGGCAAGTTCCCTATGATCAGTTGACAGAGCAAGAGAAGACTAGCGCCTGGTTCACAGATGGTTCTGTGTGATATGCAGGCACCACAGGAAAGTGAACAGCTGTAGCACTACAGCCCCTTACTAGGACATCCCTGAAGGACAGTGATGAATGGAAACATTTTCAGCGGACAGAACTTTGATCAGTGAAACTGGTCATGCACTTTGCTTGGAAGGAGAAGTGGCCAGATGTGCGATTATATACTGACTCATGGGCTGTAGCCAATAGTTTGGCTGGATGGTCAGGGACTTGGAAGAAGCATAATTGGAAAACTGGTGACAAAGAAATTTGGGGAAGAGCTATGTGGATGAACCCTTCTGAGTGGTCAAAAACTGTGAAGATATTCTTTTCCCATGTGAGTGCTCACCAACGGGTGACATCAGCAGAGGAGGATTTTAATAGCCAAATAGATAGAATGAACTATTCTGTGGACACCACTTAGCCTCTTTCTCCAGCCACCCCTGTCATTGCCCAATAGACCCATGAACAAACAGGCCATGGTGGCAGGGATGGAAGTTACACATGGACTTCCACTCACCAAGGTTGGCCTGGCTATAGCCACTTCTGAGTGCCCAATTTGCCAATAGCAGATACCAACACTGAGCCCTCAATATGGCATCATTCCTTTGGGTGATCAGCCATGTACCTGGTAGCAAGTGGATTATATTGGACCACTTCCATCATGGGGAGGGCAGAGGATTGTCCTCACTGGAATAGACACTCTGGATATAGGTTTGCCTATCCTGCATGCAGTGCTTCTGCCAAGGCTATCTGTGGACTCATAGAATGCCTTATCCACCATCATGGTATTCCACACAGCATTGTCTCTGACCAAGGCACTCACTTTATGGCTAAAGAAGTGTGGCAGTGGGCTCATGCTCATGGAATTCACCGGTCTGACCATGTTCCCCATCATCCTGAAGTAGCTGGATTGATAGAATGATGGAATGGCCTTTTGAAGTCATAATTACAATGCTAACTAAGTGACAATACTTTGCAGGGCTGGGACAAAGTTCTCCACAAGGCCACGTGTGCTCTGAAGCAGCATCCAATATATGTCACTGTTTCTCCCATGGCCAGGATTTATGGGTCCAGGAATCGATGGAAGTGGAAGTGGCACCACTCACCATCACTCCTAGTGACCCACTAGCAAAATTTTTGCTTCCTGTTCCCAAGACATTACGTTCTACTGACCTAGAGATCTTAGTTCCAGAGGGAAGAACACTGCCACCGAGATACACAACAAGAATTTCATTAAACTGGAAGTTAATATTTCCATCTGGACACTTTGTGCTCCTCCTACCTTGATGCTTGTGGATGTTCATCAGTGTCTGGGCATTGAAGAGTTAGGTATTTAACTTGCCTTGCAGTCTGATCTTGTTTGAACTCATCCTTCTTGGGAAGGCTTTCCAAGTATTTAAAGGGACTTGAATGTTGTGATCTTAGCCATATCTGTATTAGTGGGCACCTGAAGATCAATAGTGCTGTGATTTTTGCAGACTTATGTAGGGGACGACTTTCATAGTTTTGAATAAGATCCAAAAGAATTACCTGGATTACCAGGCAGACACTCTCGTTCTTTTATCTTCCTTTCTCCCAAACAAATGGAGATTCTCTTTCTGTACTGAGCCACCTAGAGCTAAGGCTGCAAGGACACAAGCATCACTGTGGCCACCATCACTGGAACTGCACTGGGTCAGACCTGAAGCCAGCACAGGACAGTGTCTCACCAAAGGCCCAGTGTGAACCACTACCTGGCTAATGCTTGTTTGCTCCAGGCCCTAGGACTCTACAGTCAGCAGGTCGTGAGGCCAGCCAGGTTGTGTCCTTCCTTTCAGGGCAGTGAGTTCCCCTAGGCTTTGGGTGGGTCCAGAGATCCTGTCTGGAAGCCAGGGGCTACAGTAAAAAAACCTTAGAAATCTACCTACTTCTCTATTTTATTAAAACTAAACTGGTGCTCAAACCACAAGGCAAAGTTCTTCCCACTCTCATCTCTCCTTTTCACAGGCAGAGGGGCCTTTCCCCATGGGCACCACCACCACAGACCCAAGAAGGGTACTGCCAGACTACCACTAATGTTCACTTAAGGCCCAAGCGTTCTTCAGTCAGCGTTTGGTAAATGCTGCCAAGCCTAGGACTCACCTTTCAGGGCAGTGGGCTCTGCTCTGGCCCACGGTAGGTCCATAAATGCCATCCAAGAGCCAAGGCTTGGAACTGGGGACCCCAAAAGTTCACTTGGTGTTCTACCCCACTGTGGCCAACCTGGTTCCTGAAGCCGGCATGCCTTAGAGTCTCACCCAAGGCCCATGGCTTACTACCTGGTTATTGCTGCTGGTTCTTCAAGGCCTAAGTGTTTTTTACTCAGCAGATAATCCTGCTAGGACTGGCTTCTTCTCTTCAAAACAGGCAGTTTTCTTCTTGCTCAGGGTATGCCTAAGATATATCATTTTGGAGGTAGGGCAAAGAATAAAGGTCACATGACTCTTCCAGTGCCTATCCTACTGTGGCTGAGCTGGCATTCAAGATGCCTGACAAAGTCCTCTTTGCTTTTCCCTTTGTCTTCTGAAAGCAGAAAGAAGGAGTCACTTTTGTTGCTGTGAGCTGACCTATCTGGCTTTGGGAGAAGGGTGGCACAAGCACTTCCATAGCTTCCCCAGCTGGCATCTCACATCCACTGGCTTTGAGCACAGCATAGCATTAGGACTTGCCTCGGAATTGCAGTCCTTGTGGCCTAGATGACCTTTGAAATGTATTCAGGACTCCCGAGCACTTTAGCCTGTGGTGCTAAGGCTTGCCAAAATTCAAGTTACAACTGCTGGGATGGGCTAGTCCCCTCTGGCTAGTGCTGGTCTAAATGCTCTCTCTGTTGGTAGCCATTGGCTGAGTTTAGTCCTGTTTTGCTTGCCACTATGACAGGGAAGCACTGAGTTCTATGCAGGATTTCACTGCTGCTCTCTTCCTCCCACAAGTACACAGATTATCCATGCCGTGCAGTGGCTGGTGGGAGAATGGAGGAGAGGGAGCATCGGTGATTCAAGACTGTCTTTCCTACCCTCTTCAGTGCTTCCTTCAGCAATATGATGTTAAAACAAGGTACTGTGATTGTTCACCTGATTTTTGATTCTTTTTGTGCAGGTAGTTGTTCAATTGGTCTTCTTATGGGAGGGACAATTGGTGAAGGCTTCTATTCCACCATCTTGCCTCATTTAATTTTTTGATATATAGATAAATCTTTTTCATTAAATTTGGGAAGTTTTGGCCACTCTTTCTTAAAACATTCTTACTATAATTTCTCTTAGCTATCTTCTGGGATTTCTGTGTGTGTTGTTATGCTTGATGGCTCCCCAAAGATCTCTAAAGCTGTATTTATTTTTCTTTATTATTTTCCTTCTTGTTTCTCAGACTGGTAATCTCAATTGATCTATCTTCGGGTTTTTCTGATTCTATCTTTTATCATCCTTAATCCACTTTCAATCATCTCTAGTAAGTTATTCTTTTAGTTATGGTAATGTTCAACTTTAGAATATCTATTTGTTCTTTAAAAGAATTATATCTCTTTATTGATATGCTCCAGTTAGTAAGGCATAATTTCTGTACTTCCTTTTTACTTTTTTAGACATTAATTTCTTTAGTTTTTGGAATATATTTATAATATTTACTTAAATTGTTTGTCCTGAATTTCTCAGGAGGTTTCTATTAACTGCTTTTCTATGTGTAGGCAGTACTTTCTTGAGTTTGTTTGTATGTCTTATAATTTTATATTTGTTGAAACTGAACACTTTAAATAATATAATGTGGCAAATTGGAAAATCCATTATCTTCCCCACCTCAGGTTTGTTTTTGCTTTTTTGTTGTTGTTGTTTCCATTGCTCTTTATTATTTTTTTTAAAGTTACTTTCCCAGGTCTTTCTCTAAAGTCTGTATTCTTTCTTTTGTATGGCCACTGAAGTTGGCTTTTTTAGCTTACTGTCAATTAGCGATTACACATGGATTTTCTTAAATGTCTTAAACCAATAAATGTGTCAAGGAACATCTTCAGTGCTCCAGTAGGCAGTTTACAGCTTTGTGCTTGTGCAAAACCTTTCAGCTAGCCAGGTGAGATGAAGGCCTTCTCAACTCACTCTTCCTGGACATGCAAACAGTCCTGCACATACTTGGAGTGTCCTAGTTTCCCTAGAATATTTAGAAGTTTTTCAAAGCCCTCAATAAACATTTCACTTCCCAGTTTATTTGTTTAAGTTTTTTGATCAGCCTCTTGTGAATTTTAACTAGTATTACTGCTTTAGGCATTTGCCATGTTAAACAATAGCCATTGAGAATTATCAACAAACATCCTAGGGTTTAGGTTTTCCTCTCTCTATGACTCCGAAGTCAAATCAAATAAAGGCAAGCTCTGTAAATGGTGCCTTTTCAGAAAGTTGATAGAGAGGTCAAAGAGTGATAATTATCTCAGGTGTACCCTTTTGGGAGCTCCAACTTTATTTTGCTCCATCAAGTGGCTTCTAGGCTGCTCGTTTTCACAGCTGCAGTGTCTCCAAGGCTGCTGATTTTCAAGGCTAAGGTGTTTGAGGAGAGAAAAATAGAACCAGGTATGGTTAAAATGCTATAACTGTCATTGTTCTTTTAACTGTCTGTCTTGAATAAATGCACCTCAGATTGTTACAAGCCCTTTTTAATTCCTAGAGTTTGGAAAAAGTTGATTTTGAGAGTTTATACCACTCTTCTTACTGCTTTTATGGAGAGCAGAGTTCCTTACTACACCATTCTGAAAGGGCTTTATTGAATGTTTGTTTCATAAGTTTCCAGAGTTCTTATATATTTTGAATATAAATCTTTTATCAAATATGTGATTTGCAAATATCTTTTCCCAGTCTGTGTCTTTCCATTCATTAACAGTGTCTTTTATGAGAAATTATTAATTTCCATGAAGACTTGATTTTTTTTATATGAGCCTTGCTTTAGGTATTATATCTATAAATTTTGCCTAATTCAATGTCATGTGGGTGTTATTTCATTTTCTCTAAAATATTTGAGTTTTAAATTTATGTCTTCAGAACTTTTTTTGACATACTGTACAAGGTATAGATCACTTTTTTATATTTTTAATGTTAATATCCATTTGTTAATCATTTGTCAAAAGATGATGCTTTCTCTCACTGAATTACCTTTTCACCTTTATTGAAAGTCAATTGATCTAATGCATAGGTCTGTTTCTGAACTCTGTCCTGTCTTTGATTGATGTATATGAGTACCTTGATACTAATACTACACTATCTTTGTTGCTGCAGCTTTATAAATGCTCTTGATATCAGGCACTGTAGGTCCTCCCTTTAAATAAATTTTTTAAAGTTGTTTTGCATTTTTTAAGGTCATTTGCATTTCCACAAGAACTTTAAAATTAGCTCACAAAATTACTTTTTAAAATCCTTATGGGTTTGATTCTAAGAAAGTTGAAGCAACGTATCAATTTGGGAGAAGAGACATTTTAACAATTGAATCTTTTATCATTCCAAATATTAGTAATTTGTGGGGTTTATAAATCCTTGTTTTTCTGGCTAGAGGTCTTTCTCAAAGAACTAACTTTAATTTTTTTTTTTTTTTTTTTTTTTTAGCAACTCTGTTGTTATACTTCTGTTTATGGTTATTTGATGTTAGTTCTGTTCTTCTACAATTTCTTTTATTCTGATTGTTTTGTATTTCATTTGCTCTTATTTTTCTAGTTCCTCTGTGGCAATAGCAAACAACAAATAATATTTATAGAATAAAAAATACAGCCTACACTTTCCCATGGCAACAAGTACCCTGCATTATCTTATTTTAATTTTTAGAATATTTTATTTAAAAATAGAGATGGAGTAAGTTGCCCACACTGATCCTGAACTCCTGAATTCAAGCAAATTTCCCACCTCAGCCTCCGGAAGTAATGTGCTGGGATTACAGCTGTGGGCCATCATGCCTGGCCAATTGACTTTCTAATATCAGTTTTATATTCAGAAATTTTGTTAAATTTTCTTATAAGCTTATTAGTTATTTTGAATGTGACACACACACACACACAAATATGTTATCTGTCAATAATTGGCAATTTATTTATTTATTTTTTTAGTATTTCTGAACTAACAGCACCTCTAACTGGATTGCTGAATCAGAAGAGAAGTAGCTGACATCTTTGGCTTGTTAAAAAAAAAAAAAATTTTGATATTTTATCACTTGTTTCATGAGTATATTTTTTGTAGACACATTACACCAATTTAAAATTTTTCACTTCAGTACACAGATTACTATAAAATTGTCTTGAAATTTTAAAAATCATGGTTGAATTTGAATTTTAGTAAATGTTTTTCTGTCTCTAGTGAGCATAGTATATTATTTTCCTCCTTTAAACTGCTACTAGTGAATTGTCACAATCAAATATCACATTCTAGTAATCAGTAGTACATTAGGAAAATTATAGTTAAAAATAATTTATTGTTTATTTCAAAATAACTAGAACAGAAGAATCATAATGTTTCTAACACAAAGAAAGTTTAAATGTTTGAAATGATGGATATCTCCATTACCTTGATTTGATCATTGTATACATGTATCAAAATATCACATGTAACCCAAAAATATGTACAAACTACTCTATTTCAATAAAAGAGGAAAAAAACTTAAAGCAACCAGAGAATAATAATGATGGGAAAATTGTGATAGTGGGGAGGGTGCTGTAGGAGTCCAAGAGTGTATGTGCTATTGCTCTGTTGGAGGTGCCATTGTAACTGATCCAGGCGCTGTAGTCATTGAAGAGGGACCAATCAGGCTAGATCTGTGATGACTGAGGAGAGGTTGCTAAGGCTAAAGGTAGAGTTCCCAAGAAGACTCAGGAATTTGCTATGCCCATGAAAGATGCCCATGAAGCAGGGAGATGGTGAGGTAGGAGGTCAGGGGAGAGAGAAGAGAGATTTCTAAGGAACAGAGGCTCTTTCTTCTCTCCTACCTACTGGTTTTTTTGTTTGTTTGTTTTTTATTTTTGCCAGAGTCTCCTACTGAGAAACCAGTTGACAAAGGAGTCTGGGAAATTTGGTTTTTGCCTTCTATCCCAGCCTTCACAGAGCAGAGTAAGAGGGATTTAAAAATTGCCTGATATTAAGTCAAATTTATATTGCTAAAATAAATATTGTTATATTACATTTTATAATATTTTCTTTAGGATTTCTTTATCTCTGTATCTACAATCACAAATGAAAATGTCCTGTAATTTTCCTATCTTTTTTGGGCCTCTCTGGCTTGAAAATAAAGGTTTCTGCAACTAATATAAATGAGAATGATGTGAAGAGTAGCCCCTCATTTTATGTTTCTCTGAAATAGTGTGAGTAATTTTGAAACTGCAATGTCCTTGAATATTTGATAAAATGCTCATAGATACATCAGGTACCAGGGTTTTATTGAAGGAAGATTTTTGGCTTCTGATTCAATTACTTTATTTTTCATATTTTAAACAGGTTTGCTTAATGTAGACAATAAGCTTAACTCCTAATATCCACTTATTTTAATGTCTATAGCATCTGTGGCTATACAAAATGTATTCCTGACATTATTTATTAATGTCTTTCTCCATTTTCTTGGTAAGTTTTGCAAGAAATTTTCTATTTCATTAATCTCCTTAGAATGTATTTTTCACTGTTGATTGTCTCGGATTTGTATAACTGAATTACATAATGTTGTTAAATTTGTGTTACTATTTTATATTTTTACTTATACTTTATTTTGCTCAATTTTGTTGTTCTCTTATAACCTGTTAAATACATTGTTCATTAATTAATTTCAATCTTTTTTGTATAAAATTATTTCCTTATATTTGTGCTTAGTGACAGCCCATACATTTTTCTCTTCTATATATTTTTTTATTTCAAATATGACTTCTTATTTGAGGCATGAGATATTAGATCTATGTTTTTACATTTCTAAATATATTCTTTTAAGTTAATTGCATTGCTGCTTGATAGTGTTTTCAAAAATACCAATCCTTTCAAATTTGGTAAAATACGCTTGGTGGCTTTGTATAAAATTATTTTATTTTAATATTACAAATGTGTTGGCATATTATGTTCTCTAAGTTTGGGGTGTCATATTCCGTAAAAATTAAGCTTTGTTAAGGTCATCGTGGTGTACTGAATCTTTTTTGAGAACCAAAATTTTGTTTTATTATTAAATGAGCAGCTTTGTTTTTAGTTTGACTTTTTGCCATAGTGTCAATTTATCTATCATTAAAATATTGTTTAGTATTTTCTCAACATACATATGTTCACACACTTAAGCTTTTATTATTTCTGTAACCTTGGCTTTATGTGCATTCCATGTATAACATATAGATGAATTCTTAAAAATTTTTCTGACAGTCTGTGTTTAGAATTGCATGTGGGTATGTTTTCCTACATTATTATGATTTTTATTTCTTTTGTGTATTATTTAAAATCTTTTATTTGAATGCTTTCTTTTCTTCCTTTTAACTCTTTCTTTCCCTTCTACTTTTCCTTTTAGTTGTATAGAAGTTTTAGACACCATGTCTAGAATTTTAGAAGTCAAGATATTTTAATATGCATATATAACAATGAATTATCTTTACCCTACTTTTGAACAATACAAAAGTTTTCAAATTATTTTAATCTAATTTCCATTCTTCCACATGTATATTTCATCCACTAAATATTGAAGGATGTCCTTGCTCTTGGCTGCTTTTCTTTTTTTTGCATTCCAATGAAGTACATCTTCTAAAACAGCTGTCCTCAACCTTTTTAGCACCAGGAATCAGTTTCACAGAAGATAAATTTTCCATGGGTGGAAAGGTGGGGTGAGCAGGGGGTTGTCTTGGGATGAAACTGTTCCAATTCAGGTCATAAGGCATTAAGACATTAGTTAGATTCTCCTACTGAGCATACGCAATTTAGATCCCTCTTATGCATAGTACAAAATAGGGTTCACACTCCTATGATAATCTAATGCTGTCACTCATCTGACAGGAGGTAGAGCTCAGGTGGTAATGCTTGCTCATCTCCACTTACATCATGCTCTGTGGCTCTCTCTTAAACAGGCCAGGGACCAGTACTTCTCTGCATCCTGGGGTTTGGGGATTTCTGCTCTAGAGTTTTCCTAATGTGAGACTTTTGGATATAAATGCAGATTTTGTTTTTCCTAAAATGTTTTCATTCTTCCTAATACTATAATAAGCAAAACACTGAATCTCAATGTCTGATATCATAAAAGTTTTTTCTCATTTATATGGAATAAAGGGGAATTCAGCAGGCCACCTCCATTCAATGATTTGGGCATCCCCTCATATCCTGTGTCTCTGACATCCACTAAGATATCTAAGTTTTTCACTTCGTGAAAGCATAGATTAAGAAGAAAAGAGAAGGATTATTCAATTACATATTTTGCAAGGAAGAGAGAGAGAGAAAGGAAAGAATGTGAATAGGGTATACACAAGCCCTATCCACATCCTATTGCCAAGAATTCGAACATGATTTCACCTAATTTCATGCAAGTGTGGAGGAAATAATCTCAGTATATACCACAAGGAGAAGGAACAATGTTTTGGTGACATCAGAGCACTCTCTGCCATGTCTTTCTTTTAGACAAATAGGTATATGTATGGAATCTGAAGTTAAGAGTTATTTCTCTTAGACTATTGAAAATATTATTTCATTGTCTTCTTTTCCCAATATTGCTTTTGAAAAATCAATTGATAAGTTAAATTCCCTTTAGGTGGTTTATATGTTTTCTTTGACATTTTTAATCTCTTTGTCTGTCAGACATACTGGGGGAGCTGTTTCCATTCACTAATGTGTACTTTCTCATTTCTCTCTTCCTCTCCTGCTATCCATCCTTTTCTCTCTTTTCTCTCTCTCTGTACACTCACACAATTTCTCTGTATGTATGCCTATACACATAGTATACATATAATGTGTTTTTGTATATACAATTTTTAATGGGCTGTATTAGTCCATTGTTATAGTGCCATAAAGAAATATCTGTGACTGTGTAATTTCTAAAGAAAAAGAGGATTAATGGACTTACAGTTCCACATGGCTAGGGAGGCCTCACAATCATGGCAGAAATCAAAGGAGGAGCAAAGGCATATCTCATGCAATGGCAGGCAAAAGAGCATGTGCAGGGAAAATGCCCTTTATAAACCCATTAGATCTCATGAAACTTATTCACTATCACAAGCACTGTGACTCAATTACCTCACACAAAGTTGCTCTCACAACACATGGGGATTATGAGAGCTAAAATTCAAGATGAGATTTGGGTGGGGAGACATTCAAACCGTATCATTCCACCCCTGGCCCCTCCCAAATTCCATGTCCTCACATTTCAAAACAATTGTGCCTTGCCAACAATCTCCCAAATCTTAACTCATTTCACCATTAACTCAGAAGTCTACATTCCAAGTCTCATCTGCAACAAGGCAAGTCCCTTTTCCCTATGAACTTGTAAAATCAAAAGCAAGTTAGTTACTTTCTAAACACAATGAGGGTATGGGCATTGGGTAAATAGACCCATTCCAAATAGGAGATATTGGCCTAAACAAAGGGGCTGCAGTCACCATGCAAGTCCAAAAAGCAGCGGGGCAGTCAAATATTAAAGCTCCAAAATGATCTCCTTTACTTTACATCTCACATCCAGATCGTGTTGATGCAAGAGGTGGGTTCCCATGGTCTTTGGAAACTCTGTTGCTGTGGCTTGCATGCTACAACTCCCCTCCTGGCTGTTTTACAGGCTGGCATTGAGTGTCTGTGGCTTTTCCAGGTGCATGGTGCAAGCTGTTGGTGGATCTACCATTCTGGGGTCTAGAGGATGGTACCCTCTTCTCACAGCTCCACTATGCAGTGCTCCAATGGGGACTCAGTGCGGGAACTCCCACCCCACATTTCCCTTCTGCACTGCCCTAGCAGAGGTTCTCCATGAGGGCTGCACCCCTGAAGCACACTACTGCCTGGACATCCAGGTATTTCCATACATCTTCTGAAATCTAGGTAGAAGTTCCAAACCTCAGTTCTTGACTTCTGTACACCTACAGGCCCAACGCCATGTGTGAGTCACCAAGGCTTCAGGCTTGTACCCTCTGAATCAATGGCCTGGGCTGTACATTGGCCCTTTGTAGCCACAACTAGGATGCAGGTCCCGGGCCTAGCCATGAAAACATTTTTTCCTTCTAGGTATCTGGTCCTGTGATGGGAGGAGTACCATGAAGACCTCTGACATACTCTGGAGATATTTTTGCCATTGTGTTGGTGATTAACATTTGACCTCTCATTGCTTATGCAAATTTCTGCAGCTGGCTTGAATTTCTCCCTAGAAAATGTGTTTTCCTTTTCTATTACATCATCGGGCTGCACATTTTCCAAACTTTTATGCTCTGCTTCCCTTTTAAACATATGTTCAAATTCCAAACCATATCTTTGTTAATAAATAAAACAGTGTTTTAGAGAGCACCCAAGTTACCTCTTAAACACATTGTTGCCTAGAAATTTCTTCCACCAGATACTCTAAAGCACCGCTCTTAAGTTCAAAATTTCTCAGATCTTTAGGGCGGGGCAAAATATTGCCAGTCTCTTTGCTGAAGTGTAGCAAGAATCACCTTTGTTCAGTTCCCAATTCATCTCCATCCGAGACTATCTCAGCCTGGACTTCTTTGTGTATATCATTATCAGCATTTTGGTCAAAACAATTCACAAAGTCTCTAGGAAGCTCCAGACTTTTCACATCTTCATGTCTTTTTCTGAGCCCTCCAAACTGTTTTAACCTCTGCCTGTTGCCCAGTGCTAAAGTTACTTCCACATTTTCAGGTATCTCAATAGCAGGAACCCACTCTACCTTTACCAATTTACTGTATTAGTACATTCTCATACTGCTATGAAGAAATGCCTGAGACTGGGTAATGTATAAAGTAAAGGAGGTTTAACTGACTCACAGTTCCACATGGCTGGGAGGCCTCACAATCATAACAGAAGATAAAGGAGGAGCAAAAGCAAAAGCATGGCTTACATGGCAGCAGGCAAGAAATTGTGTGCAGGAGAACTGCCCTTTATATAACCATCAGATCTCATGAGATTTATTCACTATCATGAGAACAGCATGGGAAAAAAACCCACCCCCATGATTCAGTTACCACCTACCCGGTCTTTCCCATGACAAATGGAAATTATGGGAGCTACAATTCATTATGACATTTGAGTGGGGACACAGCCAAACATATCACAGGCTTTTTAACAGCTTTAGTAAGGTATAATTCACATATAACACAATTTACTTAGTAAAACATTCAGTGGCTTTTAGTATATTAATAATGGGTTCTTTTTCAAAGAAAATCCTGACATTTGTAACAACAGTAATGTATTTGAAAGATATTCTCAGTAAAATAAACAAGACACAGAAATAAAAATACTATATAAACTCATATGTGTAATCTAAAAAAGTTGAACTTTTAGAAGCACTGAGTAAAATGGTGGTTGCCAAGAGTTGGGACAATGGGGAAATGGTAAAATGTTGGTCAAAGGGTACAAACTTTCAGTTATAGATGAATAAATTCTGGAAATCTAATGACAGCATGGTGATTGTAGTTAATAACACTATGTTATTTACCTGAAATTTGCTAAAAGAATAGATCTTAAGTGTCCTCAACCCCCACACACGTACAGAGTAACTATTTATGGTGATGAATGTATTGGTTAATTTAATTGCAGTAGTCATTTCACCATGTAGACCTACGTCAAATCATTATGTTGTCCCCCTTGAATATGAAACTGCCTTTATAAAATTAATTAAAGGTCACAGTTGAAATTGTGGAGGGTCCTGAATTTTGTTAAGAGATAAGCAGAGTTAAATAATAACCAGTCATTGTTTTCTTGCTTGCCTTTTTTTTAAGTGTTTACTGCTCAGGAGTGACATAGTTAATGGTCACAAGACATGTAACTTTCCAATTGCTCCTATAGATAACATCACTATTGTGAAACTTAAGACTGTTTTGTGAGATATTTTTTAGACTTTGCATTCTGGTGGACCAACTGACTCCACCCAGACTGGTGAACCATACCAAGGAACTGACTCAACTGGTCCTTTGATGCCCTCCCAGGAATTTACTTAGTGCATACAGCCAGTTTTGACACCCTTTAATTTCATCCCTCATCCAACCAATTATTAGTAACCATGTCCTAGCCCCCTGCCTCTAATTACCCTTAAAAACCTTCACCTCCAAATTCTTGGGATGGTAGATTTAAGAAATATTTTCCATCTCCTCCCTTGGCTGCCCTGTGATAATTAGATACTTTCTCTACTGCAATACCTTTTGTCTCAGTGTATTGACTTTTTCTGTACAATGGACAAGAAGAATCTTACTGAATTATTTTGTGCAATTTTTATTTGTCCATAATATCTCAATAAAGCTTGAAAAATGAGATCTTTTTAATATACATTTTATCTAGTTTTTGTATTTACCTTTTTCTTGATAGTTTCCTAACCCCTTTTAATGATATTTGTGTATGTATTTAAGAAACATACTTACTCCAAAACAGTTGCTAATATTTTGTATTGTTAAACTGTATTAATTTTATTTCTATAGACTTATAAACCAACAGTTGATACTGTGGCATTTTATTTCAACATTATATTTCCTACTAGTTTTAGAATTGAAGACTAATTTTGATAGGAATCTTTTTGGTTTTTTACTTTTTAACTCTATTTTCCCCTCTTCATGGCAAATAAGTCTGACTTTGCTTTTATTGACAGTTTTGTTCACTTTGTCCCATGGGCACCAAAATTTTGCATACTATGGGGGCCATAGGTTCTTGACCCTTTAGTCACTGAAAGTCATTGACATGAGGCATATGCTTTAATAAAAGAAAAGACATACAAATTTATTTAAGGTGCATACACAGGGGCCTTCAGAATAAAGTCTCTCCTTCCCAATGAGTTAAAAAAATGTATACTATCTTAAGTTTACAGAAAGAATAAACTTAAGATAGTATACATTTTTTTTAAATGGGGGCTTGTGTCCTGATGAAACAGATTATGAGGGGGTGGAAGAGAAATTCTATTGAGGGACAATATATATGTACTATATAAGAATGAATGGATGAGTGAACGGAGACTAACTTGTAAATAATTCTCTTTGGAACTGAAATGGATCCTTGGAGGCAGTCTTTATCTTGAGAAGACAGGTCTGTTCAAAAGCAGTTACCCTTTTGGTCTTACAGAGAGGGACGGAAAACTATTGTTCTTGGTGGATCAGGATCATAGCCAGATAAGGAAATGTCAGCCTTTTGGGAGAAATGGTGAGGGGTAGGGGGAAGGTTAGAGAGACCTTGAGGCTTCTACTTCAGTTCAGTATGTCAAAATACTGGATTTGGGGATATTGGTTTCTGAACTCCACAATATGACATATTCCAGACAACAGTGCTCAGCAAACCCTTAGCTTTTGTCCATTTAACTGTTTTTCATTCTTGCTCCATTACTAGTCTATTTAGGGTTATGGTAAGGTTGACCTATGTAATATTTAAAGCATATTTATGAGACAGAGCAGGGACAGACCTTATCCCCTCAACCTCCACTAACATACTGTTTCTTACCCACTGACAAGGGACTTGAAGAAACTACGATAAGCAGCATCCCACCGTAAATTTAATCAAGGTGCCATACCCACAGTGCCCCACCTTAAATCTTACTCAAGGGAGTTAACCCTGTCACCTACACAGGACCAAATTAATGACCAATCTTTACCCCTTACCTCATTATAGCACTAAAATCTCTGTCAAGGGAGGGGCTTATGTGCCATTTATTGATCTTGCGATACATGAAGAAGTATGCTTCTACATTGTGCTTGCATGGATGAAAGCCCTCTCTAATCATGGTTACATACTTTTTCTTTAACATCAACCCCTTTCTCTCTCTAAATAAAATATACCAAAAAGCCCTTCTCAGGGAGCCAGCCAGGGAACCCTTGTTCCAGTGCTGTCTCTCTTGAGTTCAAGCATAAGCCCCTAATAACGCTTTGTCTGGGAAACTGACTTGGCCTCGTGTTAATTTTTATTACATAGGAGCCTAAGAACATGTGGTCATTAACATTTATACTAAGATATTATTTTCCACTTATGTGACCTTTAAATATAACTTGATATCCTATAATTTTATTTGCTAAGATCTGATCTAGTTCTTTTTTCTATTTTTCTTTTACAAGTTTGTCTCTTTATCTTTTTTAAATGTTTGAAGAAGGTAATATGAGTCAAATGTAAGTAATTGTTCTATCCATTACTTTTAAGTCAGAGATATGTAGACCATATAAAGACATACAACCGTCCAGAAACTGAGGCAAAAACAGCTAAAATCTGGTGCCCACAGTCACCAAAAGTAGTAAAAGACACAGAATTTAAACAGATTAGTGAATAATGTTTGCAGGACCTTAAATTATTTAAAATTTTCAAGAATGTTTCCAGGGTTATATAAGCAGGTGTGAGCACATTCAGGATGTATATTAGTTCAACCTATTAGAGGCATACTTTGAAGATATTCCAAATTCAGTTCCAGAACACTGCAATACAGTTAATAAACACACTAATGTTTTGGTCTTCTGATGCATATAAAAGTTATGTTTATACTATACTGTAGTCTATTAAGTATGCCATAGCATTATGTCTAAAAAAGCAGTGTACCTATGTTAATTAAAAAATATTTATTACTGAAAAAATGCTAATGATCATCTGAGCCTTTAGCCAATCATACTCTTTGCTGGTGAAGGGTTTTGCCTTGAAGTTGGTGGCTGTTGACTGGTCAGGTGGTGGTTGCTCAAGGTTGCAGTGGCTTTGGCAGTTTCTTAAAATAAAACAAAAATGCAGTTTTTTTAATGAGAATCAATTACTCTCTTTCACAAAATTTTTCTGTAGCATGAGGTGCTGCTTTATAGCATTTTACTTACAGTAGAACTTCTTTCAAAATTAGAGTTAAGGCTTTCAAACCTGCTGCTGTTTTATCCTGCTGCTGTTTCATCAACTCAGTTTGTATAATATTCTCAATTTTTGTTGTCATTTTAATATAGCATCTTCACCAGGAGTAGATTCCATCTCAAAAACTGCTTTCTTTGCTCATTCCTAAGAAGCAACTCCTCATCCATTCAAGTTTTATCATGAGATTGCAGCAATTTTGTCTATCTTCTAATTCTACTTCTAATTCTACTTCTCTCACTATTCCTACCATCTTTGTAGTTACTTCTCCACTAGAGTCTTGAATACTTCGAAGACATTCATGAGGATTGGAATTAATTTCTTCCACCCACCCTGTTGATATTTTGACCTATGAATCATGAATGCTCTTAATGGCATCTAAATTATGAATCCTTTCCAGGTGGTTTTCAATCTACCATATCCAGATTCATCAGGGCTTTACTATCTATGGCAGCTATAACCTTACAAAATATATTTTTAAAATAATAAGTCTTGAAACTCAAAATTACTCCTTGATCCACGACCCACAGAATGGATGTTGTGTTAGCAGGCATAAAAATAACATTCATTTCCTTGTACATCCGTATCAAAGCTCTTGGATGACCAGGTATATTGTCAATAAGCAGAAATATTTTTAAAGAAATCTTTTTTTTTTCTGAGCAGGAGTTCTCAACAGTGAGTTTAAAATATATTCAATAAAGCATGCTGTAAACAGATATACCATCATCCAGTCTTTGTTCTTTCATTTAAGAGCACAGGCAGAGTAAATTTACCATAATTCTTAAGGGTCCTAAGATATTCAGAATGGTCTGTGAACATTGGCTTCAACTTAAAGTCACCAGTTGCATTAGCGCCGAGCAAGAAAATCAGCTTGTTCCTTGAAGTTTTGAAGTTAGATATTGACTTCTTTCTAACTGTGAAACATTAGATGGCATTTTCTTTTAATAGAAAGCTGTCTTGTCCACATTGAAAATCTGTTGTTTAGTGTAGCCGCCTTCCTCAATGATCTTAGCTATATCTTTTGGATAACTCGCTGTAGCTTCTGTATCAGCTCTTGCTGCTTCATCTTGCATTTTTATGTTACGGAGATGGCTTATTTTCTTAAATCTCATGAACCGATCTGTACTAACTTCACACTTTCCTTCTGAAGCTCCCTCACCTCTCTTAAGTTTTATAGAATTGAAGAAAGTTAGGCTCTTATTCTGGATTAGCCTTTGACTTAAGGGAATGTTGTGCCTGGCTTGATATTCTATCTACATTACTCAGACTTTCTCCATATCAACAATAAGGTTATTTTGCTTTCTTATCATTTGTGTGTTCACTGGATTAGCACTTTTAATTTCCTTCAGGAATGTTTTCTTTGTAGTCACAACTTGACTAAATGTTTGGTAAAAGGTTGTTTCAGTTTTTCTTGACTTTTGACATGCCTTCTTCACTAAGCTTAATAATTTCTAGCTTTTGATTTAAAATGAGGATGTGTGACTCCTCCTTTCACTTGAACACTTAGAGGCCATTGTAGGGTTATTAATTGGCCTAATTTCAATATTGTTGTATATCAGGAAATAGAAAAGGGAGAGAGATGGGGGAAAGGCTGGTAAATGGAGCAGTCAGAACACACAAAACATATATTGGTTAAGTTGGCCATCTTATATGAGTGCAGTTTGTGGTGACCCAAAACAATTGCAATAGTAACACCAAAGATTGCTGACCACAGATCACCATAACAGATCTAATAATAATGAAAAAGTGTAAGAATTACCAAAATGTGACAGAGATTCAAAATAAGCATATGCTGTTGGGAAAGCAGTGCCAATAGATTTGCTCCCCATGGGTTCACCACAAACCTTCCTTTTGCAAAACAAACAAACAAACAAACAAACAAACAAACAAACAAAAAACACATAATACCTGTGAAGCTGAATAAAACAGGATATGCCTATATATGAATGGTTATTGAATCTGATGCTTTTAGTTCACTTTTAGTTTTTAAATTGAGCAATAAGATGTACAAATAACTCTGTGTAAAAATTATATTATTCCTTCAGCTGTTTCTGTGAAATAGAGTTTGGTTTCTTAAAATATATTTTTGTTATTTTT
Source organism: Ateles fusciceps (assembly GCA_036589455.1). Lineage (NCBI taxonomy): Eukaryota > Metazoa > Chordata > Mammalia > Primates > Atelidae > Ateles > Ateles fusciceps. The sequence continues at coordinate 7,101,526 of JAZHEH010001606.1, read as the reverse complement.
ATGCTTTAAAAAAATCAGTTGATTCCTTTGCAATGTGTTGATAGGCCCTAGAAGTATTCATTTTCAGCTCTCATCTGCTGAAAATGATATTAGTTTAGTTTTGTTTTCTATGGGCTGCTTTTCTTTCTTTCCTTTGTGTGAGTGTGTGTGTGTGTGTGTGTGTGTGTGTGTGTTGTGACCTCGAATGTATCCACTTACTCATTTTATTTAAGTACTGACTTACTGTCTTCTTGCTTTCTTCTTATGCTAATATTTTATATCATTTCTGAAAGCCACGAGCTTTTATTACCCTTCAAATAATCCCTAAGATGTAGACATGTGAGGAGTGCCCTTTAATTTATAATCTCTGTGCCTATAGTCTTTTGTCATTTTCACTGTTACAGCAAAATGGCTTTGTGCATCTCCTTGACATAAACAGGAATAGAATGAGCTGAGATGAACAGATATTGGACAGTCCAACTCACACAGTGTAGTCATGGTTACCATTAAAATACTATGGCAAATGGGTGACCCAATCTGATAAGAATATTTTTTAAAAATAGTATGTGTTGGCATTTTTCTAATATTTGCCTCAAAAATCAACATTATTGACTGGAAAACACCTTATCATTTTATTGACATTAATATAGATTGATATGTTATACATGGAAATAAAATGCAGAATGTCTAGTAGGAATATAGGAAAAGGGAGTACTGAGAATTAACCATGATATAGATCCTTTCTCTTTCTCTCACAAACACGTATTCAGATACTTCCTTTTTAATCACTGCATTGCACTAAAAGTTTCATGTGATATAGTGTCAGTAAATGTTGATGTTCCCCATGTGTTTAGGTAATACTTAAAAATCTACAGGAACGATATTTTTTTCAATTAAATTTTTTAAACTACTGAAGATTAAATTTAAATAATTAGCAGCATAAGTTGTTGACAGTGAAGAATGTAGTATATTCAACTGCAAACCAATTATAATAATATTACTGAATTTAATGTGGATAACATTAAAGTAAGACATTATTTTTATAGTCAAAATAGTATATATTTTGTATCAGTTTAACAAACATTTATAAACTACTACTTTCCCAAGTAACTGGAAAAGAAAACCAACCTATGCATGTAGGTACTATGTTTTATACATAATTAAGAATACTATATAATTTATATTTGAGTTTCAAAGTCTATTGTATTTAAAAAGTTGTGGATGCATCTCTACTGGTATATGTAATTGGCAATTTAGTTCTCTCTAGCTATGAAAATCTTAGACGGCAACTTCTTTTAATAGAAAGCTGTTTCCTTGACGTGGAAAATCTGTTATGATTTATATGGATTTTTACATTCTAAAAAATTATTTAAAGGAACCATATGTATATTCTTCTTGGATTGTGCTCAAGAGTTCAGAGTAGAGAGATTCCATGCCTTAGGACACACAGTCTTCTCTGTTCCCATTCTTTTTTTCCCCTCCCTTTGAGACAGAGTCCTGCTCTGTCACCCAGGAGGCTCACTGTAACCTCCGTCTCCCAGGTTCAAGAGATTCTCTTGCCTCAGCCTCACAAGTAGCTGGGATTACAGATGCACAGCACCATGCCTGGCTAATTTTTGTGTGTGTGTTTTTAGTAGAGACAGGGTTTCACCATGTTGGCCAGGCTGATTTCAAACTCCTGATCTCAAGTGATCTGCCCGCCTCAGCCTCCCAAAGTACTAGGATTACAGGCCGTAGCCACCATGCCCAGCCCTCTGTTCCCATTCTAATAGATGTTCTACTATGGGAGACTACATTATGGTCTGTAAAGTTAGCCTTCAACTGAAGTAAAACTCAGTGAATACCTTGAGGAAATCAAAGTGAGCAGAACAAGGGCCAAAGTGAGCTGGGAAGTACACAACATATGTTCCTGGTCCAAATTACAAGGACAAAAGAGAAAAACAGTTTTATGTCAAATTAATTAATGAAATTCAGAAAGGAAGATTATTTTATTTATTTCTAAAGAAATGATATTCAGAGAGAAGCAAAAGATTTATGTTATGTCAAGGCAGAATATAAAGAGAGTAAAGCAAAACAGATAAACAGATCAATCCAAAGCACTATAATTTTTTTCCTGTGATGCTGCCAGAAGCAGTGAGTCTAGGACCCCCTTGATGTCCAATCCTTAAAGCCAGCCTGCTTTTTTATTCAACTTAGAAATTAAGAATTATTTTATTGATATTTTTGTGTATTTATTCTTTGACGTGGAGAAGAAAGTATTGAAACACCTTAGAAATAAACTTTATTTCAACAATTGTGCTTACTTTTTGTACAATACCTCTTAAAAATATATTGTTTTCTTCTATTTTGCTGTATATAATCATTGCTGACATCAGTAAAACATACAGGTTTTGAAGATCATTGATAATGATTCAGACTGATTTTTGGAAGCATAGTAAAACACAAATATGTCTAACTAATCCTGTTTCATAAACAGGAGTAAGCTATTATCATTGTGACCACAAAGTGCTCAGTGGGCAATGGCTAAAACTGGCAGGAAAATAAATATCTATAGAACATTGATTTGGCTTTAGTTTTAAAAGTAAAATGGGAATACAAGTGATGGAGTTAGTACTCTCAGGTGTCGGATGAGAAAATATTTGAGAAGCTATAAAAAGGAAAATGAAATTGGGCCTGGATAGATGATTAAGGGTTGTGTCATGTGGACAAACATAAGGAAGGTTATTCCAGAAGGAGACATAGCATTAACCAGGGTAAGGAGGAAACAAAATATTCTGTTGCTTTTTTTTTTTAGGCTGAGTCTCACTCTGTCACCCAGGCTGGAGTGCAGTGGCACAATCTCAGTTCACTGCAACCTCCACCTCCTGGGTTCAAGCGATTCTTCTGCCTCAGCTTCCCAAGTAGCAGGGACTATAGGCACATGCAACCACACCTGGCTAATTTTTGCATTTTTAGTAGAGACGGGATTCCACCATATTGGCCAGGCTTGTCCCCAACTCCTATCTCATGATCCACCCACCTAGGCCTCCCAAAGTGGTGGGATTACAGGCGTGAGCCACTGCACCTGGCCTATTCTGTTGCTTTTAAAGCATACAGGAGATAAAGCATTTGCATTTTTAAAAGCCAGTGAGGACTCACTGATTTTCCTTTTGCTGCTAAAGGTACAACATGATCACAAATGTTTAAGAAATCTGATGTGAGGAGTTGATGGGATAGATGCATGGAGAAATAAACTAGAGATACAGAGATTAGGGAGCTGGTACTTGAACCTTTGTGATAGAAAATACATGCAACTAATTTTTGTCGGTATGGAATGACTACAATACAGTTGTTGAGGGAAGAAACTATGTTCATATTTATTCACTAATGTGTCAACAATGTGTAGTCCAGTATGAAGAACATAGTAGGTATTCAGGAAAGGTCCACTGGCCATCCCACTTGTAGCTTTATTGAATGCTAAATAGCTCAATTTTCTAAAATGGTCACAACACTGGATACCACATGTAAATGCACTTTTAGAAGAGCACTGCATAAAGAACCTAGAAATAACAATAATGCATCATCTATTTACAATAGTCATGTATTATATTTGGGAGAGAGCTGGAGTTTTTCTTAGTGTATGGGATACAAGGATTGCCTAAAGCAACTTGAAAATGTCTTAAGGAACTTCATGAAAATTATTGATAATATGTTGCCCCCTAGTAAGGTGACAACATATAAAATTGCTGTCACTGCACCGTCAGTAGTTCTCACTGACGGAAGAAGGATGCAAACTCATTGACAGAACTCTGTCGCACCCTGGGAGGTTTCATAGGAGAAACAGAAAGTTAATGAGAAGAGCCCTTTGTGTTCCAAGCAATCCACTGTTTGTGGCCTCAGCACACAGAGCACTATTAACAAAGCCACTTGCAGTTTCACCTTTCCTTGGCAATTCAGGAAAGACGCTTTGATGTGTTTCTTGATTTGCCCCCTGTTGCTTCCTCTTCAAAAGCTTAGAATGACTGAGCTTGTATCTCACAGCCTCATGTGAACCTCAGTGCAGCAACATTTCAAATTTGGTGTCCATCTTTGAAGTGTACTGGCTCGTACACATTAAAATTCTTGCCCCCAAAGACTTCTTTTCTTGCAATCGTTCCTTCCAAGTAACCACACATCTCTCATACCTAGGTAAATTTAGAGGTTGCAGGCTGAATCAGTAACCTTAATAAAATATCTCCTATTATTTCATTGCTAGAAGTACCACAATTTCCCCCCATCACCTAAACATAAAACACTTGCAGCATTCACCTTATTTTCATTTACTGTATTTAGTCAATTGTTGTTTTTAAATGTCCCTTGTGTCCTTCTCTCCTTCCTTTCTACCCTTAGAGTAGTTGACCTGAGTTAGCTTATACTCAAAAGTAGAATGACATGATCAAGAAGTTGAAAGATGAAGAAGTGATACATGTCTAATTTCCTGCTCAAGCTTGTGAAATTCCAAGGAATCCCTATATATTGTATTAACAAATAACAGATGCTTCTTTGTTAATAGAGAATACAAGTACATAATGCAACATCGTTTTTCATTTCATGGTGATTATTTCATAGACTGCTGTGCACCTGCTTATGCAGTTTCTTGGGTGTGGATGATAAGAGGTGAAAATAAATACACTGAAATAAGCAAGGCAGTATTTAAGATGTAAGATGAAGAAAATAACACCAAATGATATTAAGAAAAAGCCATAATAATATAAACATCTTATTTTTTCCAAAATTTTTGTATAAAATAAATGTCAGTTATCCAAAGATTTATGCTTAGCTATTAATGTAAATAAATCCAAAATATCCTTTCTTCTTTTCTTTCTTCTTTCCTTTGTTTTTTCTTCCTTTTTTCTTTCTCTCTCCCTCTTCTCTTCCTTCTTTCACTCTTTCTTTCTCTCTTTCTCTCTCAGTAACTCATATGTAGGGAACAAAATGTAAAAGAAGTAAATGAGTGTACACTAAAAATTATGTCTTCTTTAATCTTTGTTTTTCACTAACCAGGGAGCTGTTCCCAGAAGCAGACAACATAGCCAGGATCTTGTGTGTCCTCACAAAGATATTCTATGTATATTCAGATACATATAAATAAAATACATTGGTTTCTTAAGGATCACATTATATAGCTGGGGAAAAGGTTTTGAAAGAGTTAAATGATAAGCTTCAAGGTTATGCAGAAAGTCAGCAATGGAATTGGGAATGAGCCCAGATTTTCTATTTTTCTCTGGGAATTATGCCATCTTGCAAATTTTTATCTTCTATATGCCAATATTTCTGCCTTTTGTATGGATGGGCATATCTCCAAGCATTTTAAATTTTGTTCTAGTTCAATAGCTCACCCTAAGAATAAATGAAGTATATGAATTTCGTTTGTATGCACTATTTCAACCTAAACAAGTAGGTATGTCAATTTAGGGCTCTTTGCATTTTTGAAGATATTTACAAACATACTTAGCTTGAGAGGCTTTACTTTTTTCATTGTCAAAGAATTCTGCTTGCAGGTAAAAAACAAACAAAAAACAAATACAGTAATAAAACTTGAGTGTAAAAAGCTTATCCAAATATTTTGAAATTTTAAATGTTTTTACTTAAATTTGGCCTAAGACATATTCTTCAGGTTTACATTTCAGGTATTTACTTTGAATTAATTATCTCAGTTCCAAAGGTCTTATCTCTTCTAAAGAACTTTGCCTTTGCTAGCATATTTTCATTACATAGTACTGCAGAGAAGGATTGCCATAAGGATGGGAAGGATTCAATACTATGTCCTTGCTAGTACCTTTGACACAAGGTCTTCAGAAAAAATGTTTAATTTAAAAAAAAGAGTAACAAGTGTTAGTTCAGCAGATAAAACATACCAACTAAAAATATTTCATATCAATTTTAAGTATTTAAAACAATCTCCTTTATCAGTAACAAAAAGCCTACCAACGAGAAAAATCCCAACACCAGATGGATTCACAGCTGAATTTTACCAGCTGTATAAAGATGAGCTAGTATATCCAAAGGGCCGAATAGGAACAGCTCTGGAGGCGCAGTTCCCAGCAAGAACAACACAGAGGGTGAGTGCCCACCACATTTCCAAACAAATTTTCACTGCCCACAGACCAGGAGATACCTGGTCCGAAAAGCCCAATGAGTTTTCAGCACAGCAGTTTCAGCCAGTGCCAGCTTGGTGCACAGAAACTCACACAAATCTGGGCGAACGTTTCAACTGGCACCTGGAACACCTGGGAGACAGAGCCACCCAGCAATCTGAAACGCTCTGGATTGAGAGTTTCACAGCAAGCCCTGCTGGACCCAGGACGGTCCAGCTCAGTGGGGGGGGATGGGCGACCACTACTACTGAGGCAGTCTGCCACTACTGAGGCAGTTCACAGAGCAGCTGGGCAGAGCCTGTGGCAGCTCAGCAACACCTCTGCTGTCAGACGGTGACTAGACTACTCCGTGCGGGGCAGGGCATCTAGGAAAAAGGACAGCAGCATGACCAGAACTTATAATAAAGCTGACCTTCCTAGGACAGAGCACCTGGGAAAAGAGGCGGTTATGAGTTTCACTGCAGCAGAATAAAAGTACCTGCCCAGCAGCTCTGCAAGGAACAATGGAGCTCCTAGCACAGCACTTGAGCTCCTATAAGGGGCAAACTGTCCCCTCAAGCAGCTCCCTGACCCCCGTATACCCAAAGAGACACCTCATAAAGAGAGCTCAGGCCAACATCTGGCAGGTACCCTTCTGGGACGAAGATAACAGAAGAAGAAACCAGCAGCAACCCTTACTGTTCTGTAGCCCCCGTGGTTGATCCCCAGGTAACCAGGGTCTGGAATGGACCTCCAGCAGTCCTGCAGCAGAGGGGCCTAACTGTTAGAAGGAAAACTAAGAAAGAGAAATAAATAACTTCATCATCAACAAAAAGGACATCTATTCAGAGACCCCATCCAAAAGTCACCAACAACAAAGACCACAGGTAGATAAAGCCATGAAGACGGGAAGAAACCAGTGCAAAAAGGATGAAAACACCAAAAACCAGAATGCCTCTCCTCCTCAAAGGATCACAACTCCTCACCAGCTAGGGATCAAAGATGGATGGAGAATGAATCTGATGAACTGACAGAAATGGGCTTCAGAAGGTGGGTAATAACAAACTTCTCAGAACTAAAAGAACATATGCTAACCCAATTGAAAAGAAACTAAGAACCTAGAAAAAAGGTTAGATGAGTTACCAACTAGAATAAACAGCTTAGAGAAGAAGATAAACAACTTGATGGAGCTGAAAAACGCAGCACGAGAACTTTGCGAAGCATACACAAGTTTCAGTAGACAAATCGACCAAGCAGAAGGAAGAATATCAGAGATTGAAGATCAACTCAATGAAATAAAAGAAGACAATAGAGAAAAAAGAGTGAAAAGAAATGAACAAAGCCTCCAAGAAATATGGGATTATATGAAAAGACCCAATCTACATTTAATAGATGTACCTGAATGTGACAGAGAGAATGAATCCAAGCTGGGAAACACTCTTCAGGATATTATCCAGGAGAACTTCCCCCAACCTAGCAAGGCAGGCCACCATTCAAGTCCAGGAAATACAGAGGACACCACAAAGATATTCCTCAAGAAGAGCAACCCCAAGGCACATAATCATCAGATTCACCAGGGTTGAAATGAAGGAAAAAGTGCTAAGGGCAATCAGAGAGAAAGGTCGGGTTACCCACAAAGGGAAGCCCATCAGACTCACCGCAGATCTCTCCACAGAAACTGTACAAGGCAGAAGAGAATGGTGACCAATATTCAACATCCTTGAAGAAAAGAACTTTCAAACTAGAATTTCATACCTGGCCAAGCTAAGCTCCATAAGCGAAGGAGAAAGAAAATCCTTTATGGACAGGCAATTGCTGAGAGATTTTGTCACCACCAGGCCTGCATTACAAGAGCTCATGAAAGAGGCACTAAACAAGGAAAGGAACAACCAGTGCCAGCCACTCCAAAAACATACCAAATGATAAAGACCGTCGACACAATGAAAAAAATAAGTCAAGACCCATCAATGTGCTGTATTCAGGAAAACCATCTCATGTGCAAGGACACATATAGGCTAAAAATAAAGGGATGGAGGAAGATTTATCAAGCAAATGGAGAGCAAAAAAAGGGCAGGAGCTATAATCCTAGTCTCTGATAAAATGGACTTTAAACCAACAAAGATCAAAAGAGACAAAGAAGGGCATTACATAATGGTAAAGGGATCAAGGCATCAAGAAGAGCTAATGATCCTAAATATATATGCACCCAATACAGGAGCACCCAGGTATATAAAGCAAGTTCTTAACAACCTACAGAGAGACTTAGACTCCCACATAATAATAGTGGGAGACTTTAACACTCCACTGTCAATATTAGACAGATGAACGAGACAGAAAATTAATGAGGATATCCAGGACTTGAACTCAGATCTGGACCAAGCAAACCTAATAGACATCTACAGAAATCTCCACCCCAAATCCACAGAATATACATTCTTCTCAGCACCACATCACACCTACTCTAAAATTGACCACACAATTGGAAGTAAATCACTCCTCAGCAAATGCAAAAGAACAGAAATCATAACAAACAGTCTCTCAGAACACGGGGGCAATCAAGTTAGAACTCAGCATTAAGAAACTAACACAGAACTGTACAGCTTCATGGAAACTGAACAACTGGCTCCTGAATGTTGACTGGATAAAAAATGAAATGAACGCAGAAATAAAGATGTTCTTTGAAACCCACAAGAATAAAGACACAATGTACCAGAATCTCTGGGACACATTTAAAGCAGTGTCTAGAGGGAAATTTATAGCAAAAAATGCCCATATGAGAAGCGAGGCAAGATCTAAAATTGACACCCCTAACATCAAAATTGAAAGAGCTAGAGGAGCAAGATCAAAAAAACTCAAAAGCTAGCAGAAGACAAGAAATAACTAAGATCAGAGCAAAACTGAAGGAGATAGAGACACAAAAAAACCCTTCAAAAAAATCAATAAATCCAGGAGTTGGTTTTTTGAAAAGATCAACAAAATAGACAGACTGCTAGCCAGATTAATAAAAAATAAAAGGGTGAAGAATCAAATAGATGCAGTAAAAATAATAAAGGAGATATCACCACTGATTCCACAAAAATACAAACTACCATCAGAGATTACTAAAAACAACTTTATGCACATAAACTAGTAAACCTGGAAGAAATGGATGAATTCCTGAACACTTGCACCCTCCCAAGCCTAAACCAGGAAGAAGTTGAAACCTTGAATGGACCAATAACAAGGGCTGAAGTTTAGATAGCAATTAATAGCCTACCAACCAAAAAAAGTCCAGGTCCAGATGGGTTCACAGCTGAATTCTACCAGACATACAAAGAGGAGTTGGTACCACTCCTTCTGAAACTATTCCAAACAATCCGAAAAGAGGGAATCCTTCCCAAATAATTTTATGAGACCAATCCTGAAACCAAAACCCAGCAGAGACTCAACAAAAACAGAAAACTTGAGGCCAATATCCGTGATGAATATAGATGCAAAAATCTTCAATAAAATATTGGTAAACCGATTGCAACAGCACATCAAAAAGCTTATTGATCATGATTAAGTAGCCTTCATTAGAGGGATGGAAGCCTAGTTCAACATACGGAAGTCTATAAATGTAACTCACCACATAAACAGAACCAAAGACAAAAACCACATGATTATCTCAATAGATGCAGGGAAGGCCTTTGACAAAATTCAACAGTGCTTTATGCTAAAAACTCTCAATAAACCAGGTATCAAAGAAACATATCTCAAAACAATAAAAGCTATTTACAACAAACCTACAGCCAATATCATACTTACTGGGCAAAAAGTGGAAGCATTCCCTTTGAAATCCAGCACTAGACAAGGATGCACTCTCTCGGTACTCCTGTTCAATATAGTATTGGAAGTTCTAGCCAGAGCAATTAGGCAAGAAAAAAAAAATAAAGGATATTCAATTAGGAAAAGAGGAAGTCAAATTGTCTCTATTTGCAGACAACATGATTGTATATTTAGAAGATCCTATCATCTCAGCCCAAAATCTCCTGAAACTGATAAGCAACTTGAGCAAAGTCTCAGGATAGAAAATCAATGTGCAGAAATCACAAGCATTCCTATACACCAGTAACAGACTAAAAGAGAGCCAAATCATGAGCAAACTCCCATTCGCAATTGCTGCAAAGAGAATAAAATACCTAGGAATACAACTAACAAAGGATGTAAAAAACCTCTTCAAGGAGAAGTACAAACTGCTGCTCCAGGAAATAAGAGAGGACACATACAGAGAAACATTCCATGCTAATGGTTAGGAAGAATCAATATAATGAAAATGGTCATACTGCCCAAAGTAATTTATAGTTTCAACACTATCCCCATCACGCTACCAATGACCTTCTACACAGAACTGGAAAAAACCACCTTAATCTTCATATGGAACCACAAGAGAGCCCGCAAAGGCAAGACAATCCTAAGCAAAAAGAAAAAAGCTGGAGGCATCATGCTACCTGATTTCAAACTATACTACAAGGCTACAGTAATCAAAACAGCATGGTACTGGTACCAAAACAGAGATATAGATCAATGGAACAGAATAGAGGCCCTGGAGGCAATGCCACACATCTACAACCATCTGATCTTTGACAAACCTGACAAAAACAAGCAATGGGGAAAGGATTCCCCTGTTTAAGAAATGGTGTTGCAAAAACTGGCTAGCAGTGTGCAGAAAGCAGAAACTGGACTCTTTCCTGACACCTTACACTACAATTAACTCCAGATGGATTAAAGACTTAAACATAAGACCTAACACCATAAAAACCCTAGAAGAAAACCTAGGCAAAACCATTCAGGACATAGGTATAGGCAAGGACTTCATGACTAAAACACCAAAAGCATTGGCAATAAAAGCCAAAATAGACAAATGGAATCTAGTTAAACTCCATAGCTTCTGTACAGCAAAAGAAACAATCATTAGAGTAAACCAGCAACCAACAGAATGGGAAGAAACTTTTGCAATCTACCCATCCGACAAAGGGCTAATATCCAGAATCTACAAAGAACTAAAACAGATTTACAAGAAAAAAACAAACAAACCCATCCAAAAGTGGGTGAAGCATATGAACACTTTTCAAAAGAAGGCATATATGAGGCCAACAAGCATATGAAAAAATGCTCATCATCACTGATTATTAGAGAAATGCAAATCAAAACCACATTGAGATACCACCTCACGCCAGTTAGAATAACAACTATTAAAAAATCTGGAGACAACACATGCTGGAGAGGATGTGGAGAAATAGGAACACTTTTACACTGTTTGTGGGAGTGTAAACTAGTTCAACCACTGTGGAAGACAGTGTGGCACTTCCTCAAGCACCTAGAAATAGAAATTCCATTTGACCAAGCAATCCCATTACTGGGTATATACCCAAAGGATTATAAATCATTCTATTAGAAAGACACATGCACATGTGTGTTCATAGCAGCACTGTTTACAATAGCAAAGACCTGGAACCAACCCAAATGCCCATTGACAATAGACTGGACAAGGAAAATGTGGCCCATATACACCGTGGACTACTATGCAGCCATAAAAAATGATGAGTTTGTGTCCTTTGTAGGGACATGGATGAATCTGGAAACCATAATTCTCAGCAAACTGACACAAGAACAGAAAATCAAACACCACATGTTCTCACTCATAGGCGGGTGTTGAGCAATGAGAATACGTGGACACAGGGAGGGGAGCATCACACACTGGGGGCTGTTGGGGAGGGCCAAGGGAGGGACAGCAGGGTAGTAGAGAGGTCAGGGAGGGATAACATGGGGAGAAATGCCAGATGTGGGTAACGGGGGGGATGGAGGTGTCAAACCCCATTGCCATGTGTGTACTATGCAACAGTCCTGCATTATCTGCATTGTACCCCAGGGAAAAAAAAACCTGTAGGTTATCTATTAAAAAAAAAGCAGTTAGTACTATTCCTACTGAAGCTATTACAAAAATTGAAGAGGAGGGGGATCTTCCTTTACTCATTCTATGAGGCCAGCATCATCCTGACACCAAAACCTGGCAGGGGTACAATAAACTTCAAGCTAATATCCTTGATGAACATAAATGCAAAAATCCTCAACAAAATACCAGCAAACTGAATCTAGCAGCACAGCAAAAAGCTAATCCAGCACGAACGAATAGACTTTATCCCTGAGATGCAGGGTTGGTTCAACACATGCAAATCAATGAATGTGATCACCACATAAACAGAATTAAAAACAAGCCACATGGTCATCTCAATAGATTCAGAAAAGGCTTTTGAGAATATTCAACATCCTTTCATGTTAAAAAAAAAAAAAAAAACCTTCAACAAATTAGGCATTGAAGAAACATAGTTCAAAATAAGAACAGCCATCTGTGATAAACCTGTAGACAACCTCATACTGAATGGGCAAAAGCTGGAAGCATTCCTCTTGAAAACCTGAACAAGACCAGGATGCCCTCTCTCATCACTCCTATTTAATATTATATTTAAAGTTGGCCAGAAAAAGAAAGAAAACACATACAAATAAGAAGTAAGGAAGTCAATCTATTTCTTTTTGCAGGTTATATGATTCTATACCTAGAAAACCCTATAGTCTCTGCACAAAAGCCCCTTGATTTAATAAACAATTTCAACAAAGTTCCAGAATATAAAATCAATGTACAAAAATAAGTAGCATTTTTATGCATTAACAGTTTCCAAGCTGACAGTCAAACGTAGAATGCAATCCCTTTCACAATAGCCACAGAAAAAGAATAAAATACCTAGCAATACAGCTAAGCAGGGAAGCAAAAGATTTCTATAATGAGTGTTAAGAAACACTGAGATGTTTTTTAAGAAATCAGAGATGATATAAATAAGCTGAAAAACATTCCATGCCTATAAATAGGAAGAATTACTATCGTTAAAATGGCCATATTGCCCAAAGCAATTTACAGGTTTAATGTTGCTATCAAACCATCAATGGCATTTTCATAGAATTAAAAAAAAACTATTTTAAAATTCATATGGAACCAAAAAGGCACCCGAATAGCCAAAGTAATCCTAAGCAAAAAAAAAAAAAAAAAAAAAAAAAAAAAAAAAAGCTGGAGGTTTTACATTACCTAACTTCAAACTATGCTATAAGGCTACAATAACCCAAACAACATAGTTCTGGCACAAAAATGGGCACATAAACCAATGTAACAGAATAGAGAGCCCAGAAATAATGCCTCACACCTACAACAATCAGATCTTTGACAAAGCTGAAGAAAGCAAGCAATGGGGGAAAAGACCCCCTAATCAGTAAATGGTGCTGGGATAACTCGTTAGCCATATGAAGAATATTGAAACTGGAACCTTCCCCTCACACCATATACAAAAATCAACTCAAGGTGAATTAAAGACTTAAATGTACAACCGAAAAGTGTAAAACCCTGAAAGATAACCTAGGAAATACTGTTTTAGACATAGGCCCTGGCGAAGATTTTAGGATGGAGACACCAAACGTAATTGCAACAAAACCGAAATTGACAAGTAGGACCTAATTAAACTGAAGAGCTTCTGCACAGAAAAAGAAATTATCAACAGTGTAAACAGACACCCTACAAAATGGGGGAAAATATTTGCAAATTTTGTATCCAACAAAGGTCTAATACCAGAATCTGTAAGAAACTTAAATTAACAAGCAAACAGGAACAACCTGATTAAATATTGAGCAAAGAAGATGAACAGACACTTTTCAAAAGAATGCATACCTGCAGTCAACAAGCATACAAAAAAAACCTGTACCACTGATCATTTGAGAAATGCAAATCAAAACCACAGTGAGATACTACGACACACCAGTCACAATGGCTATTAATAAACTGTCAACAAATAACAAATGCTGGTGAGGTGGCATAGAAAGGGCAACACTTCTACATTGTTGGTGGGAATGTAAATTAGTTCAGCCGTTGTGAAAAGCAATGTGGTGTTTTCTCAAAGAACTTAAAACAGAAGTGCCATTCAACACAGCAATTCCATTATTAGGTATATACTCAAAAGGAATATAAACCATCCTACCAGAAGACACGTGTGTATGTGTTCATCATGGCACTATTCACAATAGCAAAGACATGGAATCAACGTAAATGTCCAGCAAAGGTAGACTGAATAGAGAAAATGTGGTACATATTCACCATGGAATACTATGCAACCATAAAAAAGAACATCGTATCCTTTTTGGCAACATGGATGGAGCTGGAGGCCATTATCCTAAGTGAATTAATACAGGTGCAGAAAATCAAATACCACAAGTTCTCACTAATAAGTGAGAGCTAAACATTTACTACACATGGACATGAGGAAGAGAACAACAGACACCAAGGCCTCCTTGAAAGTGGAGGATGGGAGGAGGGTGAGGATCAAAAGCTATCTATGGGATAGTATCAATTTGGCCACAAATTTGATAAAGTGATTTATATTCTCTCCCATACAGATTTTTTTCTTTTATTGTAATATGGATGACTGAGAATTATCCAAATTTTTAAGTTCTGCTTTTCTTCTTATTAACAATTCTGCCTTTAAGTCATTTCTCTCTTCTCTAATTTACTATAAGCAGTCAAAAGGAACCAAGACACACTTTGAACACTTGGCTTAGAAATGGATTCAGCTAAATATCCAATTTCATTGCCCACAACCACCTTCCACAAAACACTAGGACAATTCAACCAAGTTATTTACCACTTTATCATAAAGATCATCTTTCTTCTAGTTTTCAATAATGTGTTTCTTATTTTTCTCTGAGACTGCATAAGAATTACCTTTATTAATCATATTTCTACTAACATTCTGTTCATGACCACTTCAGTATTCCCTAAGAAGATTAGGGATCTCCCTACATCTCTCTTCTCTCTATGAATCCTTACTAGTATTGCCTTAACAATCTATTCACAGCAATATAAGATTTTTCTAGCATGCAACTTAAATCTCTTTAAGCCCTCTGACAATTACTCAGTCCCAAAGCCATTTCCATTTTTTCAGGTATTTGTTACAGCAGTACCTTCACTCCCAGTACAAATCTTCTGTCTTAGTATATTCAGGCTGCTATAACATAACACACTAGGTGGCTTATAAACAACAGAAATTTATTTTTCACATTTCTGGAGGGTGGGAAGTCGAAGATCAAGGCGGTAGCAGATTCAGTGTCTGATGAGGGTCTGTTTTTTGGTTCATACACAGCCATATTTTGGCTATGTTCTTACACAGCCAAAGGGACAAAGTAGCATTCTTGTGCCACTTTTACAAGGGTACTAATTCCATTCAAAGTCCTTTCTTTGACATAATAACCTTTCAAAATCCTCCCATCCTAATTCTATCACCTTAGGGATTTGAATTTCAACATAAGAATTTTGAGGGGGCACAAAAATTCAGACCATAGCAGCTATATACTGAATTTATGTGTTTAAATTTTACATGCTGTTGTTTGTAGTAACACATAACTTTTTAATATATATTTTTTGAACCAGTCTCACTGTGTCACCCAGGCTGGAGTGCAGTGGTACTGTAGTCTTGTCCTCCTGAGCTCAAGAGATCCTCCCACCTCAGCCTTCCTAGTAGCTGGCACTACAGGTGTGTGCCAGCATGCCTGGCTAATTTTTTTTTTTTAAATAGGATTTTACCATGTTGCCCAGGCTGGTCTCAAACTTCTCAGCTAAAGCAATCTTACCACCTCAGCCTCTCAAAGTTTTTGAATTACAATTAAGAACTACAATGTCCAGCCCTGAAATTTTTTACACAATAAATTGTTTTAAGAAAGGCACAGTAGTCTGAACATGTTGAGAAGATTGAATGGGGGAGGGTTTAGAAAGGGGCATGTGAAAACATTTGGGGTAAAGTTGTTTATTTTCTTGATTATGATAAGAGCTTCAAGGGTTTACACGTATGTCAAAACTTAGCAAATTATATACTTTAAATATGTAGTTTAATGTACTTCATTTATATGTTAATAAGCTGTAAATGACAAAATAACAAAGTGGCTATAATAAATAATTTTCTACCAAATGATTTCTTTATTCCATAAATATTTGATCTGTGTCAATAATATATCCCTATGCTCATGAAGTCAGAGCAGTGTAGGGAGGCTGCTATGGTAGGGATATGATACTGTTTGATGCAGTGATGACACCAATGTGTGCAAAACTGTAGAGAGAGAGAGAGAGAAAGGAGAGTGATTACTTTTTAACACAGTTATAACAGATGACTAGAACCATACAATTTACAGATGATACAAAGAAACTCTAAGCAAAGGAAAAGCATGCAAAGTCATTGAGACAAAAGAAGAAAGACTCTTCTTCAGAAAGCTGTGTACCTCAATAGACTTGATGGTAGAAAATGAAATTTAAACTGTGGGGCCTTGCATTTCATGGAAAAGAATTGGGCCTTTATTTGTTAGACAATGGTGAATAATACATAAAAGCAGGATTATGTCTATATTTTAGAAAAATAACTGAGACAGGAAGATGAGAGGGGATGCTTTACATATTTCTTCAAAAGAGAAATGATGAAGACTTTAAAGCAATAGCAAGGAAAAGAGCCCTAATAAAACGTGGAGGTAGAGATGACAAGTTGTGTGGGGAGGCTCAAATAATATAACAAACATAACTATTTCAAAGGTCTCAATAGCTATTTCATATTAGATATTACTAAACTAATATCTCATTCCAGTAATACAACATCATATCTGGCTTTCTGTAATACGTTTTGAATTAAGGTTTTAGATTTTGTGTCCAAATTTCTGTTGGAATTATAGTTCAAAGTATATAAGCATTGATATTTTTATGGCTCCTGTTACCGAAGAAACCTCAATTAATAAATGTGTTTTTTTCCTACACATAAAAATAATTTTATATTTGGCAATCTGATAAATAATGTCTTTCTGGGTTTGCCATTTGTTTATTTGGCATTAATTGTAATGATATTTTCATATACTTAAAAAACTTCAGATTGCTTCTTTCTATTGAGGACCACAAATCATGCCTTTTACTCTGAAAAAATTTCAAAGATATATTGGCACTATAAAGTATGAGATAAAAGATGATATAAGTAGGAAGTTATATTAGTCCATTCTCATACTGATCTAAAGAAATGCCTGAGACTGGGTAATTTATAAAGAAAAGTTGGCTGAAACTGTGGCTCATGGTCCTATAGGCTGTACAGAAAGGAAACCCAGCAGCCTCTGCCTCTGGGGAGGCCTCAGGAAACTTACAGTTATGGCAGAAGGTGAACAGGGAGCCAGCACTTCATAAGGGCAAGCGGGAGGATAAGCAAGAGGCGGGAGATGCTACACACTTTTAAACAACCAGGTCTCACAAGAACTCACTCATTATCACAGTGACAGTACCAAAGGGGAAATCCAACTCCAAGATCCAATCGCCTCCCACCATGCTCCACCACCAACTTTGGGGATTGCAATTTGGCATGAGATTTGGGCAGAGACACAGACCCAAAAATATCAGAAGTATTAAGATTAAAAGAGAGCTTTGCTGAGAGGTCAACAGTACCTTAATGGGCATCATAATATAAAGGAAGGATGTAATAAAATAAAGATACTCTAATAATTCATAAATATATTCTCAACCCTAACTTGCAAAATCAATATTATAGAAAATTAATGAGTGGTTTGAAGAATGGCTTTAAGAAGCTCATTTATTCAAGAATGTGTAAAAACTATTTAAAAACTACTATATTGTACTGTTCATAATTTTGCCAAAAGATGAAAATATTATAGCCCCTGATCATATAGCATATAGTAATCATGGAGAGTAATCAGATAAGAGAGAATGAATCTTGGTGAGTATTTAGATGGAAAAAACACAGACACTTTGAGAATATAGAAAATGGGTCTTTAAACCAATCTTGGTAAGCCATAAAATCATATTTTCTGAGGCCAAAATTGTGAACACACAAGATCAGATGTAATGATCAGATGGAATGAAGTAATTTATATAGGTAGAGGGAATAAATGTACATAAATCCTTGAAGATTAAATAAATGGTGTTGCGAAAACTGGCTAGCGATGTGCAGAAAGCAGAAACTGGACCCCTTCCTGACACCTTACACTAAAATTAACTTCAGATGGATTAAAGACTTAAACATAAGACCTAACACCATAAAAACCCTAGAAGAAAATATGGGCAAAACCATTCAGGACATAGGCATAGGCAAGGGCTTCATGACCAAAACACTAAAAGCATTGGCAACAAAAGCCAAAATAGACAAATGGGACCTAATCAAACTCCACAGCTTCTGCATGGCAAAAGAAACAGTCATTAGACTGAATCGGCAACCAACAGAATGGGAAAAAAATTTTCAGTCTACCCATCTGACAAAGGGCTGATATCCAGAAGCTACAAAGAACTAAAAGATATTTACAAGAAACAAACAAGCCCATTCAAAAGTGGGCAAAGGATATGAACAGACACTTTACAAAAGAAGACATACGTGAGGCCAACAAACATATGAAAAAATGCTCATCATCACTGGTCATTAGAGAAATGCAAATCAAAACTACATTGAGATACCACCTCACGCCAGTTAGAATGGTGATCATTAAAAAATCTGGAGACAACAGATGCTGGAGAGGATGTGGAGAAATAGGAACACTTTTACACTGTTGGTGGGAGTGTAAATTAGTTCAACCATTGTGGAAGACAGTGTGGCAATTCTTCAAGGACCTAGAAATAGAAATACCATTTGACCCAGCAATCCCATTACTGGGTATATATCCAAAGGATTATAAATTATTCTACTATAAGGACACATGCACACAAATGTTCATTGCAGCACAGTTTACAATAGCAAAGACCTGGAACCAACCCAAATGCCCATTGATGATAGACTGGACAGGGAAAATGTGGCACATATACACCATGGAATACTATGCAGCCATCAAAAACGATGAGTTCATGTCCTTTGCAGGGACATGGATGAACCTGGAAACCATCATTCTCAGCAAACTGACACAAGAACAGAAAATTAAACACCACATGTTCTCACTTATAGGCGGGTGTTGAACATTGAGAACACATGGACACAGGGAGGGGAGCATCACACACTGGGGTCTGTCAGGGGAAATAGGGGAGGGACAGTGAGGGGTGGGAGTTGGGGAGAGATAGCATGGGGAGAAATGCCAGATAAAGGTGATGGGGAGGAAGGCAGCAAATCACACTGCCATGTGTGTACCTATGCAACAATGTTGCATGTTCTTCACATGTACCCCAAAACCTAAAATGCAATAAAACAAAAAAATTTTGCATTCAGGAGTATGAAAATAGTTCAGTCTGAATGGAAGTATACCCTGTACTTGGATAAGAAAATGTTAGGATTAAAAGGAGTAAGCAATGGCTACATCATCTATGAACTTCATGGACATTCCAAGTTGTTTATACTTTATTCTGAGGACAATGGGGAAAAGTGCAAATTAGTTATATAATAAATGGATTCGCATATGAGAATTACCTTATATGTCACATCAAAACCCTTTAGAATGTTTCTTTTTGAACTTTCCTTATATCATTAAGTAATCTCTAATAGTTACCAGTTTTATCCAGTTTTCCCATTTATTGCCTATCACCTTTTGGACAATTCAAATAGATTCATTACTGATATTGGCCCTTCACATACTCTGTGCTTTTGGTATAAACATTCTAGTCTAGCCTAACATTTATGACCTTAGAGGGACACTATGTTAACTGAAATAATTCAGTCACAGAAAGACAAATACTTTATGTTCTCTCTCTAAAACGTTGATCTCATAGAAGTAGAGTAGAATAGTAGTACCAGTGACAGGGAAGAGTAGAGACTATGGGGGTATCGAGACAGTTTGATTAATGGGTACAATATCACAGTTAGGAGCAATAAATTCTAGTGCCCTATAAAACTAGGATTAACAAAAATTTATTTTATATTTTAAAACAACTAGATGAGAGATTTTGAATGTTCTCAACACAAAGACCTTATAAATGTTTGAAGTAATGGATCTGCCAATTGCCTTTTTGGCATTTGATCATTACACATTGTATATATGAGTCAAAATATCACACATACCTCATAAATATGTAAAATATTATGTGTTAAGTAAAAATAAATATAATTGCTATTGAATAATAATCACCTAACAGAATGATTTAATTATATAATAAATAATAATAATTAGAGCTCTGATACAATTGGTTTTATAAAAATATTTAATTTTAAAATTGCATTAAAAACATGCAAGTTAAAGGCAAATCATAAAGAAATATGATTGCAATATCCATATCAAGGAGTCAAAGTTTTATATACGGATGCTTTTATAATAATCATATGCAAATGTATATTTATGATATATATACATTACATATTGCCTAAATAATAATCTGGATTTTGGGAATACCTTGGCATTAAGGTTTCTGTGTTCTTTTTTTTTATTTTCCTAATTTTCTTCACTGAATATGTTACTTCCAATATATAACACAATACATGTTATTAAAGTTATAAATATCTTTAGTAGTTTCTAAAAACAATATTTCTATCAATTATGGATAGAGAGATGGATTGGATGAATATGGAATGTAAAACAGCAAGATTTGCATTTATTTGCCTAATGTTACTGTATTAGGTATATTCCTAGGCTTCAATAGCCTGGGGTACAGTTTAGCTATAAGATAATAAACTCCTTAATACCTTGGAATGCATAGGAAGCACAGCTTTCCTAAAATGCTGACACTCCTCTTAGTTTTCAGGTCACCATGTGGTGTTTTATAAACACCTGCCATATATAGTTGAGCAGGGTGAGAGCAGGGGGCCAAAGATGTCTCATTCACTTCCATGTTAAATGCCTGCCTGGATATGATGTCTTCAAGAGCAAATGGTCCCTTCTTAAAACCAATGGCTGTTACTGCATTTTGATAATAACTTTATGCTATAATATAAACTATAATATAAATATATAACTTAATATGTTCATGTAAACTGACACTACCACACTAAATATCGAAACAATCACCACTTAAGTCAAAAAATGTGTTTTTCTTTACCACAGAAATACATTTTGTGGTACCTGAAAAATTAGCTCTCAAAGATTTTCCAGAAGTTTTTCTTTTTTTCTGAAAGTTTTATAGTTTTACACGTAAGTCTATGATCAATTTTCAGTTAAGTTCTGAAGTTTAGATTGAAGTTCATTTTTTTTTTTTGCCTGTGAATTTCTAATTGCTCCGTTTATTTAAAATGGCTACCCTCCCCTCCATTGCCCTGCTTAATAAATAAAAAGTATATTGAGATTCCTAAAAACTCTTCCATAATTCTAGTTGGGACCAAGCAAAAGTCTGCACCACTAGATTCTGCAGTAAATTTTGGTTGTGTTAGAGGAAAGTGAAATTGAAGCTGTGCAGAGTTCAGGACAGGAAGAGGAGAAATAAATGTTGCTCATAATAGAATGGAGAAAACAAGAAACAATTTTTTGCTTCTAGGGAATGGGAGTATGTAAGATCCTGAAAACTTGTCCCATATCTGTTGCTCTCTGTTATTCCTATTCTCCATTAGTAATTAGTGATAAAACCTGACATTGAAAAAGAGCCAACTGTCAACAGCCTATAGAAAGAAGAAAGTTAGTTCCATTAAAGAGATAAATATACTTAAACTTCTGTAAACTGCAATTTAGAAAATAAGGAATGAATGATAAGCCAGTCTGAGATCCAGAATGTGACCTGGGAGACTATTTAAATCCTAAGAGTTCTGTTGAGGGTTTGTAACCATTTATAGTTGACTAATCTAGATATTGTTGTTCACATAATAGCATCATTGCAAATGCATCATTGAAACTGCAAACGTTAAAGATTATTTTAAGAATTGCCAATTTTTGTTGGAATGTACTACAAATAGAAAAACAGCTAATGAAAAAACAATTACATAACAGATGTATATATCTTCAATCTCACAGAAAGAAAAATAACACAGTGAAAGTTCATTTAAAAGATTAGAAAACTTCAGAATATTAATATAAATATAAAATTTAAAATTAGCAAATGCATCTACATATTTAAAATGCTAACATGGAATAATTTGATCTAATACTCCCATTTGTATGCATAAGGTTTCCCAAAGTATTTCAAGGAAAAAGAAATGAGATAATTTAAAATATAAAAATATGTTTGAATGGAATCTGTGACTTTTTGTTATGTGATTTTTTTTCTTAGATTGTGAAACATTCACTTAATATAAATTTAAGATTGCCAGAGATAGCTGCATGTATTAGAGGAATCATATATTTAAAATGGAAGTAGACATGTGCAATAAATGCACTTATAGAGTCAATACTTGGAGTTTTTTAAATAAAAGGTAGAACTTACCATATGTGAAATATATTCAAGATAGAGATGATAAAATTATAAAGTATTATTTATTAATTTCTACACATAAGCTAACAGAAACGATAGCAAAGTACTCCTTTCAAATGTCTGTTTTTCTGTAGAAAGACATATAATTGTACATCAAGCTGTTAATTACATAAGGAACTGTAATACATGTACTACTATAGCGTATGTTGGTAATACAAATGTTTTACAATATTTTAAACATTATTTGGAGGACTTGGTTCTGATCAAGATGCAATAGCCCAATTCTTTCCATGTTTTCCCTCTTACGACTAAAAAGCCATGACAAACAACACAAACAAGCAGCACAAGACTTTTACAGGTGGAAAAAAAAGCAGACCACCTAGGAATTTCAGGACTTGGTTAATGACATGTGTATTAGTCTTTTCCCACATTTCTATAAAGGAGTACCTGAGACTGGGCAATTTATAAAAAGATGTTTAACTGGCCTATAGTTCTTCAGGCTTGTATAACTTGTATAGGAAGCATGATGCTAACATCTGCTCAGCTTCTGGGGAGGCCTCAAGAAACTTACAAACATACTGGTAGGCAAAGGGGGGAGCAGGCACATCAAATGGTCAGAGTAGGAGCAGGTGAGTGAGAGGGGCTACATCCATTTAAACCACCAGATCTCACAAGAACTCACTATTGAGAGGACAGTACCAAGAGGGATGGTATTAAATTATTTATAAAAACCTGCCCCCATGATCTAATCATCCCCAACTAGACTCTGCCTCCAAAGGTGGAATTATATTTCAAATGAGATTTGGGTGGGGACATACATCCAAATGGTATCAACATGGCAGTGAGTTCCCTGGGTTTCCATATATACCAGACAGGGCCTCCCATGTATACCACAGGAGACTCCACAACAACCACTAACAGGCTCAGATAGAAAAAAACTCTAAGAAAAACCTATTCCTCCCCATCAATGCACCAGAAAAACGGTGACCTAATAAAACAGAAAACTTTCAGGCAATACGTATCCTCTTCTACCCAAACACAAATGAATAAATTGTTCCCATTCTGTGGCTTCAGTGCGGGAAATAGGACACAGATTTTCTTTTTTCTTTTCAAAGCATAATAATTTTATCTATAATATTATAATGAATTAATCTAGAGGGACCATATAGATAAATAGACCCAAGTGTTATTCATCTATTTGGCACATGGGAAACACAGGTATATATCTATACCCAATTTCATTATAAGAACATATGAAAACCTAACATCAATTTTATCAAGTGATGTCTTCAAAACATAGTCAACAGTAGAGTTCCATGATTAGCATCACATTCATTCAACTGTTTCTTACATAACCTAAGAAAGCATTGTTAAATACAACTACAGTATATTTTCCATATATTTTTGTTTTATCCAGTTCTCCCTGTTGTACATTTCTAAATAAACAGTATAATTATAAAGTCAGCGTTTTAATTGCTATTTGCTTATGCTTCAGGAGAGTTCTTCAAGAATTTTTTTTTATATACTTTAAGTTCTAGGGTACATGTGCAGATCCTGCAGGATTGTTAATTAGGTGCACATATGCCATAGATGATTTGTTGCATCTATCCCCCCCATCACCTACATTAGGCAATTCTGCTAATGTTATCCTTCCCCCAATCCCCCCCACCCCCTGCTTTCCCTCCCCCTAGCCCCCCAGCCCCCAACAGGCCCCAGTGTGTGATATTCTCCTCCCTGTGTCCTGTGTTCTCATTGTTCAGCACCCACTTACAAGTGAGAACATGCAGTGTTTGGTTTTCTGTTCTTGTGTCAGTTTGCTGAGAATGATGGTTTCCAGCTTTATCAATGTCCCTGCAAAGGACATGAAGTCATCCTTTTTTATGGCTGCATTGTATTCCATGGTGTATATGTGCCACATTTTCTTATCCGGTGTGTCATTGATGGGCATTTGGGTTGGTTCCAAGTCTTTGCTATTGTAAACAGTGCCTCAGTGAGCATAGATGTACATGTGTCTTTATAATAGAACGATTTATAATCCTTTGGGTATATACCCAGTAACTTGATTGCTGGGTCAAATGGTATTTCTATTTCTAGATCCTTGAGGAATCACCACACTGTCTTCCACAATGGTTGATCTAGTTTACACTTCCATCAACAGTGTAAAAGTGTTCCTATTTCTCCACATCCTCTCCAGCATCTGTTTATCCAGACTTTTTAATGATCACCATTCTAACTGGCGTGAGATGGTATCTCAATGTGGTTTTGATTTGCATTTCTCTAATGATCAGTGATGATGAGCATTTTTTCGTATGTTTGTTTGCACCTAAATGTCTTCTTTTGAAAAGTGTCTGTTCATATCCTTCACCCACTTTTGGATGGGTTTGTTTGTTTTTTTCTTGTAAATCTCTTTTAGTTCTTTGTAGCTTCTGGATATTAGCCCTTTGTCAGATGGGTAGATTGCAAAAATTTTTTCCCATTCTGTTGGTTTCTGGTTTATTCCAATTATTGTTTCTTTTGCTATACAGAAACTCTGGAGATTAATTAGATCCCATTTGTCTATTTTGGCTTCAGTTGCCATTGCTTTTGGTGTTTTAGTCATGAATTTGTTGCCTGTGCCTGTGCCCTGAATGGTATTGCCTAGGTTTTCTTCTAGGATTTTTATGGTGTTAGGTCTTATGTTTAAATCTTTCATCCTTCTGGAGTTAATTTTTGTATAAGGTATGAGGAAGGGGTCCAGTTTCATCTTTCTGTACATGGCTAGCCAGTTCTCCCAACAATATTTATTGAACAGGGGAATTCTTTTTCCATTGTTTGTTTTTGTCAGGTTTGTCAAAGATCACATGGTTGTAGATGTGTGGCATTGCCTCCAGGGCCTCTGTTCTGTTCCATTGGTCTATATCTCTGTTTTGGTACCAGTACCATGCTGTTTTGATTACTGTAGCCTTATAGTATAGTTTGAAATCAGGTAGCATGCTGCCTCCAGCTTTGTCCTTTTTGCTTAGGATTGTCACTCTTTTTTGGTTCCATATGAAGTTTAAAGTGGTTTTTTTCCAGTTTTTTGAAGAAGGTCAATGATTTGCTTGATGGGGGATAGCATTGAATGTATAAATTACTTTGCGCAGTATGACCATTTTCATGATATTGATTTTTCCTAACCATGAGCATGAAATGTTTGTCCATCTGTTTGTGTCCTCTCTTATTTCCTTGAGCGGTGGTTTGTAGTTCCCCTTGAAGAGTTCTTTCACATCCATTGTTAGTTGTATTCCTAGGTATTTTATTCTCTTTGTAGCAATTGTGAATGGGAGTTCACTCATGATTTGGCTCTCTGGAACACAAATTTTCTACTGCCACAAACCCCACTCCATGGAAACAAGAAATGACATTCTCATTCCCCTACTTAGGTGTTGACAGAGCATGCAGGAAGCTGATTGTCCCCAGCACAGCAGATGCAAGCAGTGTTCTGATTCCTCCACCTTGGTAGACCTGAGCATCTATCCTCACATAGTAGAAAGGATGTAATGAGACAGTGTGAGGGACAGATAATGAATAATTAACTTCCCTTCACTTTCCCTTCTCCAGGTGTTCGTGGGACCTAGCAGAGAGCCCCCACTCAAATAGTCCCAGATAGGTTTTTAAAGTGAACAAAGCAATATAACGGAGGAAGGAGAGCCATTTTAACAAACAGAGCAATTGGAAATCCATAGACAAAAAAAAGGAAGAATCTTGATCTAAATCTCAGACTTTAACTCAAAATTTACCATAAACTTTAATGTAAATCTCTAAACATTGTAGAAAATAAATAGAAAATATATTTAAGATCTAAGGCCAGATAAAGCTCTTAAACTTGACACCAAATGGGATATTCTTAAAGGAAATTATAACTTTGACCTCATCAGAAAAAAAAAAAAATGCTGTCTTAAAAAGACCAGTGAAAGAGATGAAAAGCCAGGCTACAGACTAAAAGAAAAATTTGCAAACTATGTATTTGACAAAGGACTAGTATTATAATATAAAGAACTCTAAAAACTCAACAACAAGAAAATCAAAGAATGTAATTAGAAAATGAGTGAATAATGTGTGCAGACATTTCATTGAAAAGGACATTTAGATGAAAATAAGCACATGAAAAGATATTCAACACCTTAACTATTAGGGAAAGGCAAATTTAAACCACGGTGAGATGTCGTCACATACTTACATGGCTTAAAAAAATAGTGAAAACACTAAATTCTGGAAAGGATGTTGAGAAGCTAGACTATTCATACATTGCTGATGGGAATAAAAGCAGTATATGCACTCTGGATGACAGTTTGGCTGTTTCTCAATATAAAATGGTTCAATAAAAAATGATAAAATAAAATTATTTTTAAAAATACTATATCTGTGTAAAATAAGTGGACAAGAACTTTCTATTAGTGATCTGAGCATCAAAAATATATGAACATAATATGCATATTTATATATTTTAATCAGTTTTTATATTCTCTAATAAAGACAACTTTTTATTTCAATATAGAAGTTTTTCTTAGAATTGCCTGTAAATTTTTCTAAAGTTGCCTATTTTGTTAAATAAATTTAAAGTGGTTTACTAAAAATCAAAAAAACTTACCACTTACCTACTGTAAGTAAATCAATGTTGTGCTGGCTTATAGATATGTAGATCAAAGCACAGAGTTCAGAAGTAAACCTCACATATATAGAAAATTGACTTTTGTCAAATGGTCCAAGATATTCTGATAGAAAATAGAAAATTATTTTCAACAAATTCTGCTTGAGCCACTGTATATGAATAGGGGAAAAATTACCTCTACAAGCCTGTTACACCATACACAAATATCTGGGATAGACTAAAGACATAAACATAAAATCTAAATTTACATGTCCTTTTGAGATGACATAGAAAAATAACTTCTTAATCTTTTAGAAAAAATTTCATTGACAAAGTGAGAAGGTACCAAACAAAAAATAATAAATAGAAAATTATCTTTAAAAGCTTTGCTCATTAAAAACATTAAGAAAATCAAAATGCAAGTCATATACTCAGTAAAAATATTCTCAAAACATGAATCTCAAAAGGACTTGAAGTCATAATATATAAAGAATTTATAGAGGTCAATTTAAAAGAAAATATGGGCCAGGCGTGGTGGCTCACGCCCATAACCTCAATACTTTGGGAGTCTGAGGCAGAAGGATCAAGGAGTTCAAGACCACCCGGGGCATCAAGAGAGATCCTGTCTCTACAAATTTTTTTTTTTAATTAGTTGGGTGAGGGGGCATGTACCTGTAATTCCAGCTTCTAGGGAGTTTGAGGCCGGAGTATTCCATGAGCCCAGGAGTTGGAGGTTACAATAAGCTATGATCCCAGCACTGCATCCAGCTTGTGACAGAGCAAGACCCTGTCTCTATAAATATATATATATATACAATATATATTTATATATATATTATATATATATTGTATATATGCAATATATATTGTATATATATTGTATATATATACTCTATATATTATATATATTGTATATATATACTATATATAATATATATTATTTATATATAATATACTATATATACATATATGTATGTATATATACTATATATACATATACACGTATGTATGTATATATGTGTATATATATACACATACATGTATATATTATATATATATAAACAAAAATAGAAGGAGCTATGAATGCATACTTTACAAAGAAGTAGTTGGTAAAGCATAATTTCTTTTTTAGGCATTTACCCATAGTAAATGAAGAATTATCTTATATGAAATACTTGTATGTGAATGGACAAATACGTGAGAATATGCATAGCTATGTAGTTATGTCTGTAGTGATTTCACTTATACTACCCTAAATATGGAGACAATTCAGATATTGCCTCAATGGGATAATGAAGAAAAAAATCTTAGTGTGGGAAAAGAATTAACAATACAAAAAGCAATAACAATGAAAGAAAAATCTATTGGAATTTTTTTGAAAATTAAAATTTCTATATTTTTCTGATATCTATTAATGTTGAACATCTTTTTACTCACTAATTAGCCATATCAATAGATACCAGGGATTTTGGAAGAAGCAGCAAAGAAGAAAGGACTTACAGAGTGCATACATAAATTGGTTATGAGTAACATATAATCTGGGAACAACAAACCACAGCAAACTGCAAGAGGCCTCTGGGGAGGCAAACTTCTCCATGCCTCATGTTCCGGTGTAAAGTGACCTAGGCTCTGTTACCATAAACATTGTGCTCAAGGACATAAAACCCCTTTGTAGCACTATGACATAGACTTGCAGGCTCCTTGTAAGGCCTGCATTCTGCCAGCTGCACATAGATAATAGGCTAAAGATAACCACATGTTCTTGTTTTATGAAACTCCCAAACTGCCACTGCTATCAAACTTCAGAATAACACACCAGTTCTGACTCACTGATTCACATCCAGCTCACCGACTTGCTCCACCATCACATCACCCTCTCCCCCACTATTACTCCACCCCTGCCCTATAGATCAAAGTGATTGTAACTAATAAATAGTGTGAATGATCAGAGCTCGGGGCCTTCACTGTCTCCTCCACTGATGAGTGATGGTCCCCTGGTCCCACCATCTCTCTTAATCTGTCTTTTCTTCATTCCTTTGTCGCCACCAAAATCAGAGTACCCATGGGTGTGATGTGGGGCTGGTTCCCTACAAGGGAAATGCAAATTAAGAGCAAAATTAAATAGTACTTTACATCCCCCCCAAAAAATTAAGCATTTGGAAAACCTGAAACTCCTAAATTTCTATTGGAAATATAAAATGGCATGAATATTTTAGAAACCAGTTTAACAAATTTTTGTAAAATTAAACACAAACAGACCCATGACCCATTAGTTTCTCTCTTATTTACTCATGTTAAATAAAAAATGAAAACTTATGTCCACAGAAAGACTTGTATGTTCATAGCAGCTTAACTCATGATACCCCAAATTAAACATCAAAATATTCTATAATAGATAAGAAATCTATGGCATGTTATTATAGTGAAATACAGCATAGCTTTAGAAACAAACTAGTGATACGTATAATAACATCAATGAATCTCCAAATTAGTACATTGAGCAAAAGCCATACATTGACATGTGAATTTACATGTATATACATTTACATAAAAAGTACATGCTGAACAATTCTTTTTTTGAAAGGTTAAGATGAAGCAAAAGTAATATGTATTTGTTTTTCTTTTTGAGACAGGATCTCGCTCACTCTTGTCACCCAGGCTAGAGTGCAATAGCCTGATCACAGCTCACTGCAGCCTCAATCTTCTGGACTCAAGCCATCTTCCCACCCCAGCCTCTCAAGTAGCTGGAACTACAGGCACATGCCACCATGCCTGTAGAGATGAAATCTCCCTATGTTGACCAGGTTGGTCTCAAACTCCTAGGCTCAAGCAATCCTCCCACTTTGGCCTCTCAAAGTTCTGGGATTATATTTGTGAGCTACCATGCCTAGCCTTCTATGATTATTGAAATCAGAACAGTGATTGCCTTTGGGAGTGAAGATTAACTGGAAAGGAGCATAAAGATACTCTCTGCACTAATAGAAATGTTCTATATCTTGATTAGATTGCTGATTACTCACAAAACTCTTCTAAGATTTGTATATTTTATGTAAAGTATGCCTTAATGAATAAAAAACATTGAAAACACTGTTACTTTGTGACATTCTGAGTGTTTTGTAAGTTGTGTAATTTCTTTTCTCATTCTATATTTGGCTTGTACTACTTTTGTGTTTGTAATTTTAGGTTTGTTTTCTGAAAGATGGTCTTCGTGACTATGTATACTTCAGACCCCAGAAAGATGGATGCACAGTGGAGTGATTTTTCTACAGTTATGCTTCTCTCAACTAAAAGTTACTATTGAGGGCTTTTTTCTTCTTGTCCCTATTCCTCAATTTCTACCACTCTCACGTTCATCTTCCTTATCTAATAAAGTCACTTTATTTAATGAAACTTTATTTAATAATCCAGAAAAATTTATGTTTCATTTCTTTTCTTTTTTATTTTGTCTTTTTTATTTTTTTTTTAATGGAGTCTCACTCTGTTGCCCAGGCTGGAGTGCAGTGGCGCAATCTCAGCTCACTGCAACCAGTGCCTCCCAGGTTCAAGTGTTTCTCTT
Organism: Ateles fusciceps; assembly: GCA_036589455.1. Lineage (NCBI taxonomy): Eukaryota > Metazoa > Chordata > Mammalia > Primates > Atelidae > Ateles > Ateles fusciceps. Next base: position 7,070,954 of record JAZHEH010001606.1, on the reverse strand, counting down.
GCCTCAGCCTCCAGAGTAGCTGGGATTACAGGCACCCACCACCACATCCAGCTCATTTTTGTATTTTTAGTAGAGACAGGGTTTCACCATGTTGGCCAGCCTGGTCTTGAACTCCTGATCTCAAGTGATCTACCTACCTTGATCTCCCAAAGTGCTGGGTTTACAGGCGTGAGCCACCATGCCCAGCCCTCAGTTTTTTTTTCTTATATTTCCTTTAATATATGTCAACTTTTTTGAGCATACCTATAATTATACGTATTAGCCACTCTGTCTCTTCCACTATAGTGTAGATTCATCAAGGACAGGAACCATCTTTTCTTTCTCCTTGGGCACTATCAAGCACCATCTTTGACATCTACTTCATCTACTGGAAGCGACCTTCCACTTTCTCCAGTGTTGTCAGCCATGTACTAGGATATAATGCAAATATAAAGAGATCATTGTTTTTATCTTGTTCTCTTGTAGTCAAAAGTCCAGAATTAACATCTGTGTTTGTGGCTCCTCAAACAACTTAGATTCCCAATTCATGGATTTCTTCATGAATTTATTCACAAAACTGAGACTGAAAAGAATGTAAAAATTTACCATGTAAATAAGTCAAAAAGGGCCATTCAGATACAGGAAATTGGCCAGGTGCCGTTGGCTCACGCCTGTAATCCCAGCAATTTGGGAAGCTAAGGCAGGCGGATCACTTGAAGTCAGGAGTTCGAGACTAGCCTGGCCAACATGGCAAAACCCTGCCTCCACTAAAAATACAAAAATTAGCCAGGTGTGGTAGCACACACCTGTAATGCCAGCTATTAGGGAAGCTGAGGCAAAAGAACTGCTTGAACCTAGGGGCAGAGGTTGCAGTGAGCAGAGATTGCATCACCTCACTCCAGCCTGGGCAACAGAGTGAGACTCTGTTTTTTGTTTTTGTTTTTGTTTTTGTTTTTAAAGAGGAAACTGTTTGTGTAAAGTCTAAAAATAAGAAAAAGTTGATTTAAAAAGCTGAACATGGGCACGGTGGCTCACACCTGAAATCCCAGCACTTTGGGAGGCAGAGGCAGATGGATAACCTGAGGTTGGGAGTTTGACGCCAGCCTGACAAACATGGAGAAACCCTGTCTCTACTAAAAATACAAAGTAACTGGACTGTGTTCCAAGCTTCTTGGGGACTGAGGCAGAAGAATCGCTTGAACCTGGGAGGAGGAGGCTGCGGTGAGCTGAGATCGCGCCATTGCATTACAGCCTGGGCAACAAGAGCAAGACTCTGTCTCAAAAAAAGAAAAGACAGTTTTATAAAGAACTGGTGCCATTAAAAAAATTAATAATAAGATAATTTTTGCACTATTGTGGAGACCATTTGTCGTGACTGGGAAGTGAATAGATGTAAAGATATCAGTTAGAAGTCTCTTTGTGCAATCTAGGAAAGAAATGATTGAGTTGGGACTTGAGGGATGACATTGAGGATGGGAAATGGTGGATACACTCAGGATTTTTTAGAAAGTAGGAACAAACAGACCTGAACATTGCTAAGTGAGTGAAATCTGAAAGGAGCCAAGGAAACTAATGTGTTTAAATATTGAGCAATTAGGTGGGTAGAGGTTTAGCAGAGCTGCAGAAGAATATGCAGATTTCAAATACGTTCTTTTGAGATTGCGATAGGTTGTCAAGGTAAAATGTTTGAATAGAGAATTGTACATAAATACACTAGAAACCGTGTGAACAACAGAAATAGATGAGGGAATATGATGGTGATTCGTATTCTAAAAGAAAATAAGTTGTCTCAGGAAAAGAGATAGATACATAAAAGAAAATGAGAATAAAATCCCATGAAGTTTCCATATTTAATAAATAGAACCTTGCGGAGGAAAAGTTAAATAAAAATGTGAACTCAATTGAACGTGGACACAAAATAATAGTCACCAAGTCCTGGAACAGGTTGTGTGAACCCCTTGAGGGCTTCATCCAGCACTGTTTTGGAAAAATCTCTGTTTCAATCTATTCCTATACATTAGTTATTGAAAAACAATAGACAATCGCAAAAACAAGTTGAACTTTTTTTGCTGCAGTCATGAAGGGCCCTGGTGACTCGGTCTCATGCCAAGCAACTTGTTACAGAAGGAGCTAGGGTTCCAGACTGTGCCAAAGCTTCATGAGACCTCTCCTCATCTGTGTACATACCAATGGCGGACTCTGGAGCCCAGGTTCCTGCTTCCCAGTGTGGTGGTGAGTCCTCCATAGTCTGTTGAGTGCGGTATCCTATCTGAAGCCCAGGCTGTTGCTTCCAGTCTGGTGGTGAATCCTCCATAATCTGGTGGATGTAAATCTCTTTCCCTTCTACCCTTCCCATTGTAATTTGCTTCTTTTATCATTCTGCTTATTATATGAATTGCTTATTATATCAATTTGCTTATATTATTTGCTTATTATATCATTTGCTTATTTCCATTGCTATTTACATGGGATAAAACTTATTTACCCTTAAAGGTATTGTGTATGTGCCTTTTCTTCTCCCCTTGCACATCTCCCACACAGAACAAACCTTAGAAACACAATGGTGAAAACAGAAAATACAGGGGTGTCAGAAACATCAGAGAAGTAAGATGTTTCTGGGAGAGAGGGATGAAAGTTCTTCAAGTTAACAAGTGCTGGCCGGGCGCGGTGGTTCATGCCTGTAATCCCAGCAGTTTGGGAGGCCAAGGCAGGTAGATCACCTGAGGTCAGGAGTTCAAGACCAGCCTGGCCAACATGGTGAAACCCTACCTCTACTAAAAATATAAAAATTAGCCAGGTGTGGTGGTGGGTATATGTAATCTCAGCTACTCAGGAGGCTGAGGCAGAATTGTTGGAAGCCGGGAGGCGGAGGTTGTAGTGAGCCAAGATCATGCCATTGCACTCTAGCCTGGGCTGACAACAGCAAGACTCAGTCTCAAAAAAAAAAAAAAAAAAAAGTGCTAAACCTGGCTTGGCACCATGGCTCACACCTGTAATCCTAGCATTTTGGGAGGCTGAGGCAGGAGGATCACTTGAGTCTAGGGGTTCCAGGATACCCTGGGCAAAATCGCGAGACTTCATCTCTGCAAAACATAAAAAAATTAACTGGGTGTGGAGGAGTGTGCCTGTGGTTTCAACTACTTAAGAGGCTGAGGCAAGACAATTGCTTGGGCCCAGGAGGGTGAACCTGCAGTGATCATGTCAAGGCACTCAGCTTGAGCAACAGAGTAAGACCCTCTTTCAAAATAAATAAATAAAGTAAAATAAATAAAAATTAAAAGTGCTAAACTTCACTCTAGGCAGAAGATATCTGTCAGGTGACTGGTTGTATAAATTAAACAAAGAGCTCAATGGTAAACCTCTGGAGGAAACGCAGACCCTTGTGCATTGCCATGTGCAGTAACCATGCAACATTTGCTACTCTTGGTCTTGTAAAAAAAGAAACACTAGCTGGGATTATGAGTCTTTCACGTGACATAGTCTCTCATATTGGAACAGTATTGGAGTAGTCTGTAAACATGTCAAACTGGATCTTTGATCTCACCTTTTTGAAACATATTACTCACTTTTATGAGTTAAATTACACTCCTACATAAAGATAATACCAATATAAAAATGTATTGTTTTAATCTGATAATAAGTTAAACATTTCTGTCATTTAAAATTTGGCAAATAAAAAGTGTGAGACCAAAAAAAAATACACATATAGCATACCACCCAGTGAAAACTATTATTAATATATTTACAGATATATTTAAAAGTGTTCATTACACACATGCAATTGGTATAGTTGTACATTGTGTATGTATGGATTGAATTAATATAATGTAGAATATATTTCTTAACCAGTATTTAGGAATTTTGAATGTCTCAAGGCTTTATTGATAAATAATGAAACTGAATTTTTAACATTCACAGCATGAAGATGGGAATCATGATATTCCCCTTGCATCAACCATTATTGTGAACAATGAATCTTCAATAAATTCTACTAACTGGTTGATTGCTACCAATAATAACAAAAATAATAAATTATTTTTCAGATAGAATAAGCTAAAACGATAGTGTGGTGTTTGTGTTTTTCAGCCCTTTTTTGGTCTCCGTTAAGCAGTTTGCAACGAAATACATACACACAGACACAACGTACACAAACTAATTGGATGCTCTTGTGTAACCATATTCCTGTATAAAAGTTGATTTTAGTCAATCTTCTTTTTTAGTAAACTAATTTTTGTTTTGTATTGTGTCTGTTTTCTATACTATTTATAAGTTCAATTAGGAAGTTCTATGCTATTTTCTTCAGGAATAAATTTACTAAAAACATTAGAAGTTGTCTACAGATAAATTCAGTTTTAATTGAAAAGTAAAGAGCAAGAGAGAATGTATACAGCTGTAAGTGGGTAGAATGGGATTGTCTGTTTTTACTACGTTTGTGTTTTGGAGCGAAACTTTCATTTTGAATAGACAGTGCAAGTGTAAATGAAGCACAAAGACGGCAGTGATCAGGAGGATGTTGCTTCTCAGAACAAAGCTTCATCAGTGTTAAAATGCTGCTGCTTTCCAGTAGGGGAATGTGGAGCCTTGTTCGCCATAATAAATGTGAAGACCACATATGCTTGCCCTTGTAAAAATAGATCAGATTTCAAAAAAGACATTTTTATGCTTAAAGTTACAAAACCAACAATTCTCATGGGCATTGGTTTGTTTATTTAGTTTTAGTCTTAGTTAGATTTTCTACAAGTGAAATTTGAAAGATTTGTGGGACTAGCTAGAGGCAGAAGTCATCACGGCTAATGTAACTCCGTTCTAACAAAAGCTGTTTCTCATTGGGCATGAGGTCAAAGTAAAACAAACAAACAAAAAACTGTAATTCATAAGCTATGAGTGTTGTGGGACTTGAACAGAAATTCTTATGCTATCATGTGCCTTTTCAGTTCCTTGTCCTCTAAGCATCACTGGCAAATTGAGCCCTTACCAATTCATTTACTGACCCTGTAAATGACGATAGTGGTTTCGGCAATTCTTTCTTGACTGTTAAAAGCGGAAGTTAATAGACAATGTTAATTTACTGCTCATTTTTCTCATTTGATAATGAAATGAAGAGTCTACCCAGCATCCAAGAGAGTGCTTGGAACATAATAAGCACTCTATACATATTTGTTATTTAAAATATTGAGTAGCTATTAAGGACATTTTCTTTTTTTCAGATACTGTCTACGCAATTAACACTTAGAAACACACAAAATCAAAATTAATTTTTGGAGCAAGTAACCAGTATATTGGGGTATGGCAGAGAACATCTGTGTATACAAAAACTTAATGGAAGTTGTCTTAGTTTGTTTAGCTTGCTATAATGAATTCTTAGACTGGGTAACACATAAGCAGTAGAAATTTATTCTCACAGTTCTGGGTACTGTGAAGTCCAAGATCAAGGTACCAGCAGATTCAATGTCTGGTAAGGGCTTGCTCTCTCTCCATAGATAGTGTTTTGCTGCTGTGTCCTCACATGATGGAAGGGAACTAGCAGGCTCCCTCAAGCCTCTTTATAAATGCACTAATCCTATTCATGAGAGCTCTGCCTTCATGACTTAATGACTTCCTAAAAGGACCACCTCTTAATACCATGTCCTTGGGAGTTAGGTTTCAACATAAGGAATTTGGAGGGACACCAACATTCAAACATTCAGCAAAAGGTGTTTCGTCTTCATGAAGCTTTTCCTCTATGTCGTTTCATTTGTTCTCCATGTTCTGACATGACTACAGTTTCTGTCTTTAAAATATTTCCACTAGGGCAATCTCTCTATAATTGATGCAAATGTATAATCATCCATCTATTCGATTTTAAAGCAATTAAAGTTCCTAATAGATTTTTCTAAGACTTTGAGATAAAACAGAAATTTTTTAAAAAGATGTTGTAAGACAGAGTCCTATGTCCAAGAAATGCTAACTTTAAACAGACTCGCAGTTTATACCCATTGTGTGGTTTTTCCACTCTCAGACTTCCACTAAGGTGTCCAAGATTCAGTTTTATTATTAACAAAAAAAGTGAAGTTATCACACTGGATGATTTCTGGACTTTCTTCTCAGCTATAAAAATAATCTAAAATTATTTACATAAATATAAATTTTTCAAAGTCTTTCTCTAGAGATCCTTGACAATAACATGGTTTAAGCATAACCTTTCCTAGACAAAAAGAAGAGAGTTAAAAATATCTAATTCCTAGGGCTTCTTTTAAACAAAAATTCTTATTATTATGGTTTCATGAGATAGATGCTGATGTTTGCTTTAAGTCCTGTGGTCTAACATTCATGTTCAATAGCAGTTGTGATTCTAACGGAAAGATAAGAGCTACAAATTGTTTTTATTTTGTTAATGGACTAGAATGTTGCTCTGAGTAAAGCATTCTATGACAAGATACAGTTCAGACTTTAAGTTTTCAATCCATGCCTTTACAATTCAATAAGCATACCAAGTAAAAACAAATATACCTTTAATTCTTCTCTAACCCTTGGTACTTTCTTTTTTAAACTCCATAGGTCCAAAGCCGTTGGCAAGCAATAACATCAACTTTAACAACATTGTTTGTATTGATTGTATTTATTCTTGCAGTTACCTTCCTTTAATGACAAGTGATACATTCTCCCCATTCATAACAGTGACATAAATTTTTCTTCTAGTGTAGATTTAGGCAAAAGAAAATGACTTTATTTTAAACATAATAAATGATTAAAAGTATAGGTCACATATACTTTTATGTGAGTTTTCTAAGTTGGCTTTGGGTTTCTGGGATCGGCTCTTTAATCTGTTTAGATTTAAATATGCTGATAACTCTATTTCCAGTAGTAAAAAGAGCGCTGGTGGTCCATCTTATGAACTATTTATACAGATTCAATTATAATAGGTAGCTCTGGCCACACAGTTACTTAACAGCCCAAGGTCACATATGGATAAAATAAAAATAGTGAAAGTGATAATTAGATGTCTGAAGATTTTGAAAGCATAGGGTTAGAAGTAGATTTACTTGCAGCTCTCCTGATCACATATGATCTCTTAGATAATCATAATGACCTTCTTTCACTTGCTTCCAATATGATTTGCTTGCCAACCTAATACAGAAAAGTCTCATTCAGGGAGAGCCAAGTGTGTGCCTGGTTATATGTTGAATTTTAGAGTTTACTATTTAATGGTGGTTTTTGTCTGGTTCAGATGAAAATCAGAGATTTCTAACTTTGATTGTTCATAAATGGGAAGCCAGTTCAGGTTCTGTCTTTGAGAACCTTTCAAAATTTCTTTATTCTTGAAAGATATCTGGAGCAAGATATGTACTTCTCCATGGTATTCTCTTATACTAAGGAGAGACAGGTAAGTTTGTATAATCTCCCTCTTTTAATAGCAATTGTAAGACACCTACCAACATTGTAAATTGACATAGGTTTTTTCCCAAAATTCTACTGTAGAAACTTGGTCTACCAGAAAAACTACTGCAAGTGAGCTACAATATAGATATAAGAATATTTATTTAAGCATTATTTATATAATAATAATTGAAGTTGAAGCAAATTTCCTTACTTTTGACATATTTTCTACTCTTGGTTTCAAGGATACTTCATTCATTCTTCTGGTGTTCCTCCTACCTCTCTAGCCATTGCTTCCAGAGCTGGCTGCTTCTCTGTATCACTCTGAACTGTTAATTGTCAAGTGCGTCAGGGCAAGTTTCTCTCAACATTTTTTTTAATCTACCTTTTATGCCTTGATGTTTTATTCATTATTAAGGTTTTAAATAGCCTTCAAGCATTGATGATTTGCATTATTTCTTCTCTTGTTCATTTTCTCTAAAATCAAGACATTTTATTTTATTTTGATATTAAGAGTGGTTCTAGAGAAACAATTTTAAGAATGAGTTTTCTAAGTTGGCTTTGGGTTTCTGGGATTGGCTCTTTAATCTGTTTAGATTTAAATGTGCTGATAACTCTATTTCCAGTAGTAGAAAGAGCACTGGTGGTCCATCTTATGAACTATTTATACAGATTCAATTATAATAGGTAGCTCAGGCCACACAGTTACTTAACAGCCCAAGGTCAAGCATTCTGTTTTTACTAAGACCCAGCATCAAGACCAAGGGCCTTCTTTCAAAAAAAAAAAATAGTTATTTGCAGATGATGTCAAGTCCTTGCTCTGGAAACCTAAAGGTCTGCACTGTCATTCAGCTGTAAGGGCCTGCCACAGGCTCCAAGCAGCATCTCTATCTGCCACAGACACTTGAAGCACCATTGGATGCTCCAAGGGGCAGACCAGCTTACACAGAATTCTGGACCTCTTGCAGAACCTTTTTGAATTCTGGGTCCCACTCAAAACTGTCAGATTTTCACTATTCCCAACTGAGTGAATTGCCTCCAAAATCCATACAGGTCCACTAGGTGTTTTGTATATTTCTTGGTTGTAGTAGGGGCCAGATGCAAAAACTTATCTCTCACCTTAATTTTCCCCAAATGTTCAGAAATATCCTTGCTTCTTATAAGATGCTGATTACAAATATTCAATGCAGATATTTTGTACTCAGGGGACATTTCCTTTCACAACTGACTTCCAGGGATGTCCTAGAGATGAGCTGTCGTGCTGCAGCTGTCCACTTTTGGATGTTACCTGCATATTGTACAAGACCATATGTAAACCATGACCAGGTCTTCTCTTCCTCTGTCAGCCTATCATAGGAAACTCCTCATGATGCTATAGGTGCACCTTTGGGAGAGAGAAGACAGTGTAGCAAGAGTGGGTACCATGGGCATTTTGGTCTCTTTTTAATGAAACTTACTTATGTCTTCAGGGGCTGTTCAAACCCTATCACATACATATGAGTTCCATTTGGTAATGGAATGTACTATGTGAACACAACCTTATGAATCTGTGGGTTAGGTATAGGCATAACTTTGGGCTGGGCACCTGATTGTATACTTTGCTTGGGAGGAGAAATGGCCAGCATGGAATTGTGTACTGATTCATGGGCTATAGTCAATGGTTTCACTGGATGATCAGGAACTTAAAAGGAAAATGATAACAAAACTGGTGACAAAGAAATTGAGTAAAGAAGTGTATGGATAGATGTCTCAGAATGGGGAAAAAACATGAAGGTATTTGTGTACCGTTTGAATGCTCACCAAAGGATGTCTCAGCAGAGGAGGATTTTAATAATTACTTGAATAGGATGATCCTTTCTGTGGATACCAATCAGTTTCTTTCCCCAGTCACTCATCATTGCCCAGTGGGCTCATTAGTAAAGTGGCCATGGTGGCAGCATTGGCTCTGCAACACGAATTTCTCCTCACCCAGGCTAATCTGGCTTTGGTCGATGCTGAGTGCCCATATGCCAGTAGTAGACACCAACACTGAGCTCCTAATGTAACATCATTCCCTGAGGTGATCATCCAGGTATCTGGTGGTAGGTTGATTACACTGGACAACTTCCATCAGGGAAGAAGTGGAATTTTGCCCTTATTGGAATAAACGCTTAATCTGAATATGAATTTGTATTCTTTTGCATGCAATGCTTCTTCCAAAACTATTATTTGTGGATTTACAGAATACTTCTCCACCACCACAGTATTCCATAGAGCATTGCTTCTTACAAAGGTACACATTTTACAGCCAAAAAAGTGCAGCAATAGGCCCATGCTCATAAAATTCACTAGTCTTACCATCTCCACTATCCCAAAGCAACTGGCTGGATAGATGATAAAATGGCCTTTTGAAGATTCAGCTGTAGGATCAACTAGTTGGTGATATCTTGCAGGACTAAGGAAAAAAATTTCCTTAGAATATCTCCTAGTATTGCCATGCCCTGTGATTAAGGTCAATGGAAAATTACACCAACCTAATTCAGTGAGGACTACAAATAACCACCTATCAGAAATGATAGCAAAAGGAATACAGAATATGGAGTAGAAAAGTATAGTTATAAATACTAGCTAGAATCATATAAGCATTTAGAGAAATAAGAACTATAATTGTCATGGGTATTTCTTATTTTGTTATGAATATATTGTGTGTATATACATGTATATTAAGTAAATGTTTTTGTTCTTTTCTCTCTTATTCCTTTATTCAGTAACATAAGACATATCAATTTTATATAAGTATTTGAGTATTGGTAATTTTATGTCATGTGTTTAAGTTACAGGAGAATACTAGGAGAAGGGTAAAAGTCACTCAAAGACTTTATCAACTCTTCTGAAGAGATTAGTATATGTCTTGGTGTAAGCAGGTTGGTTGTAACATGTTAGGCAGAATTATGTCTTTGCTTTATTTGGAGATTGTGTATGGTTTAAGGAGATACATATGAATGCCAAGCTGACAAGCAGTGGACTTGTGATGGTTAATTTTATGTGTCAACTTGACTGGGCTAAGAGATGCCCAGAGAGCTGGTAAAACTATTTTGGGGAGTGTCTCTAAGGGGGCTCCTGACTATTCTAATCAGTGGACTGAATAAAGAGATGCACTCTCACCTATGTGGACAGGCATCGCCCAATCCATTGAAGGCCAGAGTAGAACAAAAGGGTAAAAGAATGGTGAATTTTCTCTGTTCTTGAGCTGAGACATCCATATTCTTCTGCCCTCAGACACCAGAGCTCCTTGTTCTTGGGCTTTTGAATTCCAGGATTTACATAATAACACCTCCCCTGTCTGACCCATGGCCCACCCCTGCCCAGTTCTCGGGCCTTTGGCCTTGAACTAGGATGTACAACATCAGCTCCCCTAGTTCTTAGGCCTTTGGACTCAGACTGAATTACACCAGAGGTTTTCCTGGCTCTCCACTTTGCAGATGGTATATCATGGGACTTCTCAGCCTCCATAATTACATAAGCCAATGCTCAGACTAGATCTTCTCTTATATATCTCTATATATCCTATTGGTTCTGTTTCTCTGGAGAAGTTTGACTAATCTAATATCAACTGATTACTTTCCACACCCACCTGCCTATCTAATATACATCTCAAATTTAACATGTTTAAACTGGGCTCTTGATTTTATAGCCTTCTCCAATCCTGCTAGCATAGTAACTGCATTCTACCAAGCTAAAAAATAAATCACATTTTACTACATTTTTTTCAATGCACTGCCACACGAACTCTGTCATAAAATCCTGTTTGTTCTACCTTCAAATTATTCCACAATAAAACAAAAGCCATTTCAGCACCATCATATATAAATTGAAGTGTTCAAATCTTTCCTTTTGAGATCAGAAACAAGATAAGGTTTTCTGTTATCAGTGTTTCTATTCTTAGCCAGCTCATTAAGCCAGGAACAAGAAATGAGAGGAAAAAGAATTGCAGATAATGTTCTTGTATACATAGAAACTCCTAAATAAACTGCGAGTAAATTATTAGAATTTACGACAGAGTTAATCTAGATTACTGAATTCAAAGTCCATTTATTCCTATATGCTAAGAACAAAGTTAGAAAAAAAATAACATTTAAATTAAAAGTAAATAAGTACCTAAGAGTAAATCAAACAAAAGATGTGCAAGTTTGCATTATAGAAAAGCTTACTAGATGCAGTAAAGAAGATCCAAATAGTCAATATTATAAAGATGTCATTTCTTTCTGTCTCGAAATATAGACACATTGAAACACCACATAAAAATCTTAAGAATACAAAAGGCCAAATTATTCGAGACACTTAAATAAAGTTATAAGAACTTCTAGATAGCAATACTTACTATAAAGCTTTTATACTTCAGACAGATTTTAAGGGAATAGTTTTGGCATAGATGGACACCCCATCAGGGGGTGCATCAGGATCTACATATAAGCTTGTTCACAGCGTCACTGAACACTGGCAGCTGCCCAAGTGTACTTACCATGGTGTCCACTATCCCAGAGCAACTGACCTGATAGATGATAAAATGGCTGAGAACGGATGAATACTTCTAGCACATTTATAGAATGATGCATAGTCTCAAACAATGTTTACCTGTAGATAATGGAAAAATGATATCTAAACATATATAGCTACACATTCAGTACAACATTCTCCTCATAATGATTGCATTTGTTTTCAATCACCACAGTATCAAATTACCACAACTTTAGTGGCTTAAAACAACAAAGTTTTTTTAAACAATTTAACAATTTTAATCTATAAAATTGTTTTATAGATACTGAGCTCAGAAGTCTGAAATCAGTTTCCCTGGTCAAAATTCAAAGTGCCAGCAGGTCTGCTTTCCATGGATAGGACCAGCATCCTTAGTTCATGAGCCCTTCATCCATCATCAACTCCAGTAGCGTAGCATTTTAAAATCTCTCTCTGCTTCCATTGTCATATTGTCTCTATCTCTGATTATATCAGGCCCTCTGAGATTACACCGGATCCACCTGGGTAATCCAGAAAAATCTTCCCTTCTCAACTTAATCACATCTGCAAAGTCCTTTTTGCCCTATAACGTAACATATTCACAGGTTCCAGAAATTCTAATCCAGGCATTTTTCGGGGGTGGGGGGGGCATTATTTAGTCTACTGTGATGATATATAAGATTATATTGACTCCAAAAGCCAATATAATTCTATCTTATTGAAAGGAAATTTGTTCCAAAGCAATTGATCAGTAGGTGCGACTAGCAAGAAAAATATTTCTGTTTAAAATTTTGCATTTCATTGTCACTAACAAATATTAATTAGCACCTCAGCATTGGAGAATAAAGGAACTAACTATAGGTTCATATCAGCTACTGGTATCTTTTGTGTGAGTGATAATCTCATTAAATACCATTTCTAAAAATTTGATATGTAAGATCCCTTTTTTATTTATAAAATTTTAATGACTTTTTAGAACTACATTCAAACTCTAACTGGTACATTTTCTTTATAACTTCAAAACCCCCTATTGTAGAATTTAAGGAAAAAAAAATTTAAAAATTTATTTTCCAGAAAAGTGTTCTATATAAAGGTAAAAATATATTTATGAGTTTACTTTTTATAAAATTTTCAGTCCCATTTATTCATTTAATCATTTATTTCATCATTCATATAAATATTTATTGGATGCCTACTATGTATCAGGAATTATGGTAGAATCTGGGAAAACACCACGGAAAAAAGTAACATATTTACCCTTAATTTTTCACCTAAGTAGTAGAGCAAGTAAGAGATCAAGATACTCTTACAAGCAGAATAAAAGAAGAATGTATTATGCTAAGAATTTTAACAGGGATATAAACCCATCACAGTGCAAAGAGAATAAAATAAGCCCTTATTTCTCCCTGGGTGATTCAATTAAGGTTTAAAGTGGAGATGACACATCAAGGTGATTCCAGAATGTATGAACAGTAGTTCGCAGCTGAGCAAGGCCAAGAGAAAAGTTATTCCTAACACACAAAACTGTATGTACTAAGTCAGCATTTCTCAGCTGAGAAATGTTGTACCCAGAGGACATTTATCGATGTTTAGAGGCCTACACAATGGCTGCTGTCACAGCTGGAGGAACAGGTGCTACTGGCATCTAGTGAGTCCAGACCAGAGATGCTGGTAAGCTTTCTACAATGCACAGAAGCACTCTCCATAACAAATTAGTCATCCCAGAATGTTAATAGTGCCAAATTTGAGAAATCTTATTCTAATTTATGGAACAGTGAGATAGCATATCATGTTCTGAAAATCACAGGAGGCTTCATTTATGCTGCCATTTTTTGAAGGCATATATTGTACTGTTTGAGTATAATGGCAAGTTGAAATGAAGCTAGGGAAATGAAGTAGGAAAGCTTTAAAAAATAATTAGTGAAAATAATAATAAAAACTTTCATAAGGATAGGAGGCAAATGATAAAATATTATCAATAAAATATTGTCATTAAAGAAAATATCTTCAAAAATACTATTTAGCCATTCAGGTATAACATACCCTTCCTCAAAGAGTACAATGTAGACATTATATTTAGAAAAAAAATATGATTTATGCAGTTACTACTATGGAAAGCTGGCTTGATTGATTATTGTATTTCAAAATTAGGCATCTAAAATTCTTCCAGTCTGAATATGTATTTTGTGTTATGACCTATTGTGTTATATTTATATTTTTTTAATCTTTTTTTAAACATTATATAGATAATATACTTACTTTTTTACTGATTTCCAGTAAATAATTCCAGAAACCAGAAGATATTTTTCTGGTTTATTATTCTCGTTATATTTGCAATCACCTCTTTAGGAACCCAAAAGACAAAGTACTCAAGTGTCTGAGAGTGTTCACGAATCACCAGACGCAATACCAGAAACATGGCAGGGTGTTTTTAATTGTTTTGCATGCTGTGGAGAAGTTTCAGAAGCCAAGTGAAGCCTGAAATGAAATCTGGGGACTTTATTATACAGTCAGCCCCTCAAAACTATCAGAATTGTGTATTTCTGGACATTGCTTTTAAAAATGCAGGGGGGGAAAAAACTCTCTATTTTAATGTACAGTCCTGTTGGAAAGTAACTTGTCAATTATGCTGAATAGTGAGCGATTTTCAATGCGTAGAAAACAGAGAAGGACTGATCTTAGACTCCTTGAAGCAATGAGCTCAGCTGGTTGTAAACCCAGATCCTTAGCGTGTCAAGGCAGCTGTATTACCCGCTGCATTAACTAGCCCCTGTGTGTTTATTTTTATTGATGTCCTATATTGTGCTTTCTCAGACAGAACTTACCAGTTGCAGGTTAGTGTCCTTGGTGTTAGAACTTTAGAAAACATCACTGCAACGTAGGCAACAGTGATCAAAAGTAACTGTTTCCTATCACCAGGAGCCAGTTCTAGTTTTCACACTAATCCGAAATAAGTAAAGAACGTCATGTTCAAAGGGACTATTTTGTACAAGATTTGACTTTTAAGTCTGATGAATTTATGGGTAAAAAATATTCCTTTTGATCTGAGTTCAGTGGTTGCTACCTCATATCTGAGAAGAGTTAGTGGAATAGATAATAAATTAGATTGGGATGTAAAACTGAGAAGGTACAGTATAATAATTTCTCTAAAAGTTTTGTCTCAGGAAAAGTCACATTCAGAAATTGTCCAGTTTCCAAAGCATAGTAACCAGGCTACAGAACGGAGAGGGGTAGAAATTTGACATTTGTGGAAATCTTCCCTGTTGAAAATCACAATTCTGTTTCTTCAGTCATTAGATCTACTCAGACATCTGAGAACTAGCTTTCACCCCTTAATTCTCATTTTCTCCTGAGATTTTTTTTCTTAAGTCTATATAACCCCTTTTCCTATAGCCAAGCCCTGTAGAGCTGCCCATCTCACAGGCATCCATGTTAGTCTGGTGATGTACCGCTGACAGAAGTCTGAATATTTGGTTTCTATGGCTGGAGGTATATTATGCAGTTACTAACTTTCTTCCCTTGAGGTCAGTATCAAAATGTATTAAAACAAGAAATGCTGCTCAAATAAATTTAAATTTCGACAAGAAATGAAAATCAATACATTATATCTATGGATGTGTGTACACACACACACTGACATCAGTTTATATGATAAAACAATTCTGGCGATGATAGTGAAGTCGTCACACCAATAAATATATCCTTTATACTTGACTGGAAAAAGCGATCATTTGCTAATCTTATCTGGAAATGTTTCCAGCTCTCTTAGTCCTTTTATTAATAAATTATAGCAGGACCAATGGGTTCATCTAAAAATTAAAACCAAGATCTTCCAAATGTCAGTAAGGTAAAATTTAAGAAATTATTTGTGGTATCACAAGTTAGTTTCTGTTGGACACTCATGCCTTTGAAATTGATCTTTTCTGAGACGTTTCTCACATACTCTAAGATTCTAATCACTAGCAAGTTCTGAAATGTCCAAGGAATAATACGGTTTTAAACAAATACTAAGTAATCTTTAAGAATCGAGGATAAGTGCTCTAGCTCTTGTTTTAACCACTTTCAAAGAAGTGATTCCACAGTCACGTCTCAGTGCATTTAAATTAAATGATAATTTCTGTATTTCATCCTTGCCATTGACCCCCAGCTATCAGAACAATACCTAGCTGTAAGATGAAGCTGAGAAACGTCGGCCTACTTGGGCAGTAATGTTTCTGCCATAATTTATTTCCTGTGAAAGAGAGGGAGGAGGTATCTAGTTTTCATAACTAGTGGTTTCCACTCCTGAACCTGTTTTTAAAATTAACAATTATTTGATCTCTTCTCTAAAATGCTTTATTCCATGAAGAAGTTCCATGTAATATACTACTCCCCTTGAACCTGCTTCAGTGGTCCATCAAAATTTCCTAACATAAATCGCTTAGGTTCTAGGCAGTCCTCTTTCTGTAAAAAGCCAATAAGACTTAAGGAACTTGGGTGTGGAAAAGTGGGAGTCAGGGGCCTTGGGTTGGTTAAGCCTCCTTGCTTTAGCATTTTGAGTTTCAATTTTCCCATCTACAATGAGGTTGTTACACTGGGTAATCTCTTGGCCCCTTTCTTTGTCTAAACTTGTAGGATTCTTAACAGGATATAAGGCAAGAATTTGCTGTGAAATGAATCAAGCCTAAAATTGAGAAAATCCTTCAGCTTATACATAAGGGAGGATACCTGCAATATTATATAGTCATATGATTTTTCTAAACTTCCCCAAAATAAGAAATTTTTATTGCAATAAGTAAAATAGCTGTCTCAGTCACATTTCTCCTGTGGTGGGAGCATTGGAGAAATGGAGATTTCCTATTAGTAATTTGGATTTCTTTTTTTTTTTGGGGGGGAGATCCTAAAATTCTATGAGCCTCAGGTTTCACAAAAACTGGATCCACTCCTACTTATGATGTCTCTATTTTGCTTCTTTGGATAGCTTAAACATAACAAGATACTAAAGTAGTTCAGTCTATCATAATGGTAGTAATAGAAATTGGAAAGAATAACCTTCTTAAATCCTTTTTATTCCAAAAGTTGTTGTTTTTACACAGTAGGAATGTTAGTTGTTTTAGATTGTATGGATCAATATCTGTATCCAAAGAGCAATTATAATCCTAGATGGAACTGTAAGAATTGAAAATTGTTTTCCTTTGGTTAGTGGTCTGGGTTGCTGTATCCAGGAAAATACGGTATCCATGGCAACTTGATGTTCAACTTGTAACTTTTGAACAGTTTGCTTTTTTATTTACATTGTTATGATTCATAATCACACTAATAACTTTCCAGTTGGACATTTTCTGACCATTAATGGCAGGCTCTATTAAAGGCCCCTAGTTTCACCTGAGCCCACCAATAGTTTCAATTGGTCATTAATGCCAAGAACATATCCAATCTGAAGGTCATTATTGCTTAAATAATGCCTCTAGAAAGTTATGCAAGACTGCAATTAGGTTGGCTTTTAAACAATTTTAGAAAGTCTACTGCTATCAGAAAAAAAAAATAATAATAAAAGCCCAACCACTGATGAAACTGAAGAAAATGTTAAAATAATTATTTCCAAGTTGTTGGGTTTTTAAAAATAGCTTTGAGACGTTAATGATCTGAGAGTTATATATGGTCTGGAATTATTAACTTGCTTACTCTTCCTTAGTCTCCCATTAAGATTCCACCCACTCTTTTTTGGAACTGTCTGCCCCAGAATGTATTTCCTGCTGTGTTAATTGCCTTGCAAAGTCAAGGGTATCACTAGCCTGTTTATGTTAATTGCCCTTGGTGGTGTTGCAAGTGAGAAGGCAAAGAGAGGCAAAAATTAATGTGGAAAGCTCTTGAGTTCTACTAGGAACAATCAATTGGACCCATGTTTTAAAATGTTGAGTCATTAAAAGTGTTTTATTTTTGCTGTACATTATGCATGCATACATTATATGTGCATACACTATAACACAAAAGGCAAGGGACCATTTAGGCCACAACATACATATGTTTCTTGTTGCTCTCATTACACCTCTTTTTTAAAAAAATTTTTTTTATTGCATTTTAGGTTTTGGGGTACCTGTGAAGAACATGCAACATTGCTGCATAGGTACACACATGGCAGTGTGATTTGCTGCCTTCCTCCCCCGTCACCTGTATCTGGCATTTCTCCCCATGCTATCTCTCCCCAACTCCCCACCCCCCCACTGTCCCTCCCCTATTTCCCCCCCCAAAAGACCCCAGTGTGTGATGCTCCCCTCCCTGTGTCCATGTGTTCTCATTGTTCAACACCCGCCTATGAGTGAGAACATGCGGTGTTTGATTTTCTGTTCTTGTGTCAGTTTGCTGAGAATGATGGTTTCCAGGTTCATCCATGTCCCTACAAAGGACACAAACTTATCGTTTTTGATGGCTGCATAGTATTCCATGGTGTATATGTGCCACATTTTCCCTGTCCAGTCTATCATCGATGGGCATTTGGGTTGGTTCCAGGTCTTTGATATTGTAAACAGTGCTGCAATGAACGTTCGTGTGCATGTGTCCTTACAGTAGAACGATTTATAATCCTTTGGATATATACCCAGTAATGGGATTGCTGGGTCAAATGGAATTTCTATTTCTAGGTCCTTGAGGAATCGCCACACTGTCTTCCACAATGGTTGAACTAATTTACACTCCCACCAACTGTGTAAGAGTGTTCCTATTTCTCCACATCCTCTCCAGCATCTGTTGTCTCCAGAGTTTTTAATGATCGCCATTCTGACTGGCATGAGATGGTATCTCAATGTGGTTTTGATTTGCATTTCTCTAATGACCAGTGATGATGAGCATTTTTTCATATGTTTGTTAGCCTCGTGTATGTCTTCTTTCGTAAAGTGTCTGTTCATGTCCTTTGCCCACTTTTGAATGGGCTTGTTTGTTTTTTTCCTTGTAAATCTGTTTTAGTTCTTTGTAGATTCTGGATATCAGCCCTTTGTCAGATGGGTAGACTGAAACCTCTAATATGACCCTCCCACTTTTTTTCCAAAACATAAAATGGCTATAAGTTGCTCCCCTTTTAAAAATGACAACTGTCTGTACCTTGCTCTCGTTATAGCAATTTACTCTTATCATTCCTTCAAAAGGAAACTAAAACCACAGGCTATAATCACCATCGCCATGCGTTTTCCTGCCTCGTTCCTGAGTCCACTGTAATATCCACCTCACCATTCTGCAACATCACTTCAACTAATGCTATCAAAGATACCCTGATTACCATACTGGACTGATGCTCTTTACTTCTTTTCTCGTATGACCTCTTGGATCCACTTTCAATCACACCATATAATCTCAATACTCTTTTTATCACACAAATATATATTATAGTTTCTCTCTAATTACAAATTTCTGTCCTGTATTGTAGTTCCCTTCTCATTACAAATTCATTGTGGAATCCCATTCTGATCATCCTTTAAATATTGGTATATATAGGGATCTATTCTTTCTTCTCTCATTATGATACTTTTCCTAGGTGATTTATCCTAATATCATAGGTTAAATTGCCACCTATCTTCTAATACACAATCTAAGCCCCCTGGGACCGAGCTCTATATGTTCTTCCATTTTCCATATATATACATTTGATTTTTAATCAACTTAGCATCCATTATTCTAAAACTGCTTTGCAAGTGTAAATTCTTTCTCAATGAATGATACTCCCATCTACCTATTCAGCAAAAATAAAACTACAGAAATTATCCTTCATTTCTCTTTTCCCACACCACTCATATATCATCTCCAAATCCTATAAATTCTATCTCATTAACATTTCAAATGTCTCCCCTAAAAGTCATGCCACTGATATTGCCTTAGTTCTATTTCTCATTATGTACAAAGTTTTCATCTGTACACACTAAGTCCATCTCAAATACAGTAATCTTTAAAAAACATAAATCTCATCATGTTTCTCTTCTGTATAAAATATTTCAGTGACTTGACATTTGCCCATATGCTAAAGTTTAAATTTCCTATCATTGTTTAAAGAATAAGTTAAATGTTAGAATGTAAGCTCTATGAGAGCAATTCCTTTTTATTTACCATTTTATTCTCATTCAAGATCTAACTGGCTGTCACAGCAAGTGAGGCTGAAGAAATGAAAAGCCTTCAGATAGGTCCATTGTTATTTTATTTGTCTACTTGTTTATCTCATCTCCTGACAAGCTTCCAGTTGTATCCTATTTTCCAGACATTTTGATCTCTTAGGTTTGAAGTTTCTTGAATATGCCACTTTGTATAACATTGAGGGTTTTTGCCTACTTTGCTTGGACAACTTTAAACACTGGGTCTGACTGCAAATGTATAGTTACCTTTTAAGGTTCACTTTAAACAACACATATCCTGTAGGGTTTCTGTGAAGTGATAACTCAAGTAGAGTCTGTATTCTTCTAGCTAGTAAAGGTACTATTATCTTTATTACACTATTAGACATGTGTCTGTATTACATATAAGAGCAGTAAATATTTTGTATGCATTTAAATCCCTGTCTGTTTTGACAACAAAAGCACATTAGGGCATTGTGATAAACATATGTTTGCTTTAAATAAAAAGGAAACAATAAAAAATGCTAGATTCTTAGTAGACTGAGATTTTACATTTTCTTTCAGACATGCACACGTACACAAAAGATGGACATGTGAACCGCATTGTAAAGTAAAATGTATTTCATACAATGGGCAAGGTCAAAAAGATTTTTTAAAGTCACACTAGATTAAAATTTCTTTAAAAACAAAAACTAGGTCTGTATACTTTTTATGTCCATCATGTAGCACTTTGCTAGATACATATTAGTTTCTGAAAGGTATTTATTATTAAAATAATTATCCCTTTAAAAGCACGATTTCCAGAACCTCTGAGTAGTGTCATAGTATGAGACTCGGGTGAGTTCTCCTTTATGATTAACGGAAACATTGCCTCTAAAGATGGTCATATCCTACTTCTTGGAACCTATTAATATATTAATTTACACAGTAGAAGGAACTCTTCAGATGTGATTAAATAGGGATCTTAAGATGGGAAGATTTTCCTGGATTATCAGAAAAGGCAAATATACAGTAATTAGAAAGGTTTTTTAAGGGGAAGAAAGAGGGTCAATGTCAGAGAGGAGCTGTGATGACGGAAGCCGAGATTGAACTGATTGGCTTGAAGGTAGAGAAAGGGGCCTGAGCTACGGAATGCAGGTGGCCCCCACAAGCCAGGAAAGGCAAGGAAATTGATTCTCTAGGACCTCGAGAGGGAAAGGGGAGAAATCTTACATTACTATTTACTCATATCACCTAGCACTTTCTATTGAATATAAAAAACACCGATTAATGTTTCATAATCAATTCTATTTATGTGATTTTTGCCTCAAAACACATTTATGTTCTCCTGGACAGTGAGCATTTACGAACCTAGGTATGACCAAACAAACCTTAGAGTTTTGAATTTTGAAATCTGATCTTTGTTATTTTTAAAGCATTTGTATTCATATGTCTAATATTAATAATTATCATAGTTTTAATTCAGACATCTATGGCGTTTGCTCTTTTTTAATGTTTAAAATTCTGATTTAATCTATAGGCATCTTGTCTTTGTAATGCCAAGAGGCTTTCAGGTCTGATCTATGTGCGGAATATTATGTTAAATAAAAAGAAACATATTCATGAGATAATCACCATTCATACACAAGAATAGCAGTGAAATGAATATCCATAAATGGCAAGAGCTGTATGTGTGGGAAAATCCTTGTATAAACTTAGAATATCGATTGGTATTTCTTCAGCCACATGTTTTGTATGCTGATATTATCTAAGAAAGATAAAATTGTATCTAAGAAAGATAAAGTTGTATGCTTTTCCTTTATTACAGACTTTATTAACATATGCTTTGATGAACTTCAAATATAATTTAAAATATTTTATCTGATTGTTATTTGTGCATTTTTTCCCTCAGTTTCCCATATCCCATAATTATAGTTTCCCATATCCCATAATTTTATCCGAGGTATCCACAATCTGTCTCGCTAGCCAGGCCCTTACTGGGCTCCTGTCCCAGGACTTAAAAGCAATATTGAAAATGGGACTGTACTCCTTAACCTTGAGAAAAGAAGATTTTTTCTTCTTGTCTACAGTCTCTTCCCATATGACTAATATAGTCTTTTCAAGAGCAGATATGGAAACTTGGCATTTTGAATGTTATACTTAGGGTTACAGTAATTTGCAGTTTTTACTTATGTTTTGCTTACTGGTTCTTGAAAGCCTAAATGAATTTCATTTGCTAGGATTTAAGAATGGAATTTGGACTATCTGATTTGTCTTTCTAGTAATAAAGATTTGAATCCTTGCTCTAAAATGGATATAAAGCATAAAATAACATTTGCTGAAATAAAAGCTTGGTTGACCTTTTTGACTTCATTTTAAAACTGTGTGAGCCCTCTAATTGCTCTGTTAGCATTTCTGGTGTGGGTTATATCAATACATTATCCCAAATATTGTTTGTTGTACTAAGCTGTCTATATTTACCATAATATTATTTTTGACATTAATGTACCACACAGAAAATGAGTAGGAAAGAACAGGTCATTTTTGCAAATGCACTGTAATTTGTTAGCTTCTATGAATTATGTATCAGTCTGGCTGTGGTTTTATTAGAATTTGTAGATTCAGGGAACAAATGCCTCATTAAATTTAAAAAATCACTTTTCTGTACTTATTCTCTACAATAATTTTTTTTAACATATAAAGCAGTGACAATAACGTGAGATTATAGACTATTTTTTAAAACATACTTAATTTAAATCATAGCCTGGTGTCATGTAAGTGCTGAATGAACTCTGATTTAGGAGCCTTAGTTTAGGCCTGTTACTAATTGGATATCATTCATAGAAGATTTAGGTCTTAGTTTAGGCCTGTTACTAATTGGAAATCATTCATAGAAGGTGTAGGTATTCTCTCTTGACCCCAATATTGCTTATGTGAAAAAGGAAAATAGTAGCTAATTTATAAGTGATGTAGTGTGCCTCAGTCTAAAACATATAGGCTTTGAAGACAAATTTGTGTCTATACATTTTTCTGGCATGTATTATTTGCACAAACTTGCATGAGTTTTTACTTTTTGAGTATCCATTTCCTCATCTTTAAATGTGATCAATGTATGTCTAACATTATAAGAAATAAATCAAAATGAGATAATAACTAATTATATCCTGTATCTGATGGATTTCCATTACTCACCATTAAAATTTCTCTTACAAGTTTTTTCTAGCTGATACACATGTAATAATGATAATGGCGAACACAAAGAGCAATTACTATGTCTCAAGTTTAAGGTTATGCAATTTACATACTTTAGATCATTTAGTCTTCCTAATAACCTAATGAAGTAATGACTATGTGTTTTTAAATAATTTATTTTTATTTTATTTGTAAAAGTGTATGACGGAAAGGTGTAATTTTGTTAGGTGGATAGCTTGCAGAGTGGTAAGTCTGAGCTTTTAGGGTATCCTAAACATCCTGAACATTGTGCCTGTTAAGTAATTTCTCATCATTCACTCCCCTTCCATCTGTTGTCTCCATGGTCTATTACTCTATACTCGATATCCACGCGAACACATTTTTTAGCTCCAACTTATAAGTGAAACATGGGGTATTTGTCTTTCTGTGTCTGATGTTTTACTTAAGAAGATGACCTAGGGTTCCATTTATGGTGCTGCAAAAGACATGATTTTATTCTTTTATATGGATAAATAGTATTCCACTGTGAATATATACCATATATTCTTTATCCAGTCATCCATTGATGAATATTTAATTGATTCTATATCTTTGCAATTGTGAATAGTGCTGCAATTCACAATCCATATATGGGTGCAGGTATTTTTTGATATAATGATTTATTTTCCTTTTATATCCAGTAGTGGGATTATTGGATCAAATGGCAGCTCTATTTTTAGTTCTTCAAGAAATCTCCATATTGGAGATTTTACTGATTTACATTCACACCAACAATGTGTAAATGTTCCCTTTTCTGTGCATCCTCGCCAACATCTGTTTTTTTTTCTTTTTAATGATAGCCATTCTGACTGATGTAAGATGATCTCTCATTGTGATTAATTTGCATTTCTCTGATGATTAGTGATGTTGAGCATTTTTTCATATGTCTGTTGGCTTGAAGTAGTAACTAATATTTAAAAGCTTAAGTTAATTACTCAAATTTACCCAACTGGTAAGTAGCAGAGCTGGGACTTGCACATTCATAATCTGGATCTAGAGTCCATGCTCTTAGTTGTTACGCTGTTCTGACAACCATAAACAGTCTATTTACATATATTAATATAAATATTGTTACTGATTCTTATTTATATACTTTATGTAAGAAATAGGATGTAAATAAAGCCAGAAAACCTGACTTTTGGATTTAGCTTGTCAGTCACAAGCTATGACTTGTAACTGCTCTGACCCACTCTCACCATTTGTAAATCATTATATTTGTGCTCAGCCTCATTATCATTATATAACTGCTCAGCCTCACAATTCTATTTAAAGAAAATGAAAAGATAAAATTAAAATGATATCAAAATGAAGAATTTGCATCTGCAGTTATGAAGTCAAAGCTACACAACTCAGACAATAAACCAGTACATAAATAAATAACCTTTGTTTCCTTCTTAATTGTGATAATGCTATTAGTAACTCATATAAACAAGTTGGTTACACAGTGGCGAGGGAAATGAACATTTATCTAATAGTCAGATTTTATAGAACTTTGAGTCATAGTCATAAAATATTACCAGGTCTGTATTCTCTCTCTCTCTAGAGAAACTAACTTGCTAAGTTTCATCCATTAGGAAGGGATTTGCTCTCTGATCTGTTCTACTTTTTTTTTCTTCTAGAGATAGGGTCTCGCTCTGTCACCCAACCTGGAATGCAGTGGTACCATGATAGCTCACTGTAACCTAGAACTCCTGGACTCAAGAAATCCTCCCTCCTTAGCCTCCTGGGTAGCTGGTACTACAGGTGTACACCACTGTACCCAGCTAATTTTTTTGTTTTTTAACTTTTGTAGAGATGAGGTCTCACTATATTCCCCAGGCTGTTCTTGAACCCCTAGCCTCACTAACTCCTAGATTAACTTCTCCAGATGCTTGGATTACAAGTGTGAGCCACTATGCCCAGACCACCATATTTTCTCTTTATATAAACAAACTCTACAGCCTCTTTCAGGTAGAATCAGGAGAAGACTATGATATTAAACTTAACTTTAAGAAGAATTTTCAAGAGCAAACTGGAATTAAATTTTGCCTATTAAAGTTAGATTAACATTTTTTCTTAAAATATATTTTAGAGAAGTTGAATGGTTCTCATCTTATATCATGATAAAAAATAAAACAAAATTCAAAGAAGAAAAGACCTTTTCAAATATTTCATAACTTGTCAATATTGCTTCCAATCCAGAAACGTTATGGAATTGGTTTCTGAGTTGTGCCCAGCATTTATCATCTCTGTTTGATACATACTGTTAAAACCAAGGAAGGTATAAAGAATATTTCTAGCAAAAAGGAGAAATAGAATGAGTGGAGTAAAAATAGAAAGGAAAAAAGTGAGATGACAAATATAAAGCATGATGCATAAAAGAATTTTTAAGTGATCAAAAGAGGTGAAGCTTGGGCAAAACACAATTATCTATTTTAGGAGCTTAAAATTCTTTTAAATTTTAAAATTGACTATGGAAGTTACAAAATAAAGACAAGTTGTAAGGATAGAAAATATAAGACTCATTTGCCTTTTCTCCCTTATTATTAAAAAGTTTTGATAGCTTTATAAATTACCTCATTAAAATAGTGGATTTCTTGCTCAAGGATTGTATTTCAAAGAATACATTAGGATGATGACTGCATGCCAGAAACAAAAATGTAACTTTATAGAAAAATAGTGATTCTTCAAAATGTATTGAATGCAGTCTCTATTTGAGTCTGATTCTTATTTCTCATTTTACTTATAATAGAACTTTCAAATCAGTGAAAAATGTAAAGCTACATCTTGGATCCAATTTGTGGTTCAAGGGGCTGCCATAAAAAATGTCCTCCTGGTTTTAAAAATGATCATATTCATTAGTTTTGACATAAAAAATGTTCTGAAACACTTCTGAATTATTAGCAAATGCATGATGTCGGGTATCAAGTGTAATTTATAATGTAGGAACTAAGATCCAGGAAGGAAGTAAAAGGAATAAATAATTTGGCAAAATTGAAATCTAAAAGCAATGGGGAACATGGCACACAGATAAGCAAAGATTGACTTGTTGGACACATATCTGCACGTGTTCATTCTAGAAATATGGCGTCCTAGGTCTTTAGCACCTTGACTAATTCAAGAGTCTACTCAGGTATGGACTATATTGTTCAGGAGTGCCTTGAATACCAGTAGGTTGAACCATATGACATCACTGATATTTGACAAATTTTGACCAGAAAGTAGTCAATTTTATATTGTACAGACTGGATAGAAGGAATCTACTTACAAAAAGTATTTTTTATTCAAAGTAGAGTTAGAAACAATCTACACCCACTCAAAATGGAAAGATGTTGATTTAGTGTTTTAAAAGAAGACATCGTATACTCAAAAAAAAAAATGAGTTAGTCTCTATTCTATTGTACAAAAGAAAACAATTCAGTTTTGGGATTCTTTATAAAACAATAAACCAACAACGACACTTAAAACACTCTTGCTGAGGTTTCACAGAGTCTATGCCCACTGCAGCATGTTTTTAAAAAGGAGTGATTAGTTATCATGATCTGTATAAATCAGTTCTGTTCTCCTTTCAAAAATGTGCACATTCTGACTTAATTTTAGATAGCTGCCCTGGAGGAACCAAAAAAGAAAATGTGATTGTTTGGTGGTAGCAGTAAGTGATCAGAAGTAACCATCTGCAAAAATACAGTTTTACTTAAGGAAATGTGCCTTGGGGAGATAGCACAGCCTATCCAACCCGATTGTAGAACTCAGGAAGAGTTTGCTTTCTTTCAGAGTTTCATCCTACTTAAAAAGTGTAATTGACGAGACCAGCTGCTAAGTTGCAAGGTCCGATAGAATAGTAGTTACACTGCTCAACTGAAATGTTTGCTAATATTAGGAATGACTTCTAGTTTTAATCCTCCAAAAGGATGCTAAAACATGGTTTATAGAAAACGTGAGAAATGTAATACAAGGCAAAACATGCCACTTTATCTCAGACATAATAAATGGGCTAATTTGTACCGTAAAATCTTCCTCTAGCACACTCTGTATTGACGACTTTGAATTTCAGCCATCATTGCATATCAGCTTTGGGAGCTCTCAGGACTATACCCATTTGTTCAGATCAGGTCTGTCCTCAGTAGATTAAGTGTCTCAGGTAATTTGAACCAAAAAGGGAAAATGTAATGCTTTTTATGGTCTAAAATAGGAAATATCTCCTGCCCAATTAATTAATGCTATTCTTTTTTATTTGTTATTTAAGATTTGTTTTATTTTCTCATACATGTAGACTCCAATGGGCAGCATCAGGATGTTTTCCTAGTTGTACTTGGAAACAAATACCTCTGAGGACAAAGCTAATTTTTTCCTAAATGCATGTTAGGTAAAAATTATGTATCAGAGATAAAAGTATGCTGATTAAGACCCTAGTCTTTGGGCAGTTAGACTTGCCTCACAATCTCCCAACTCTATTTACTAATTGTTTAATAAACTCTCTATGCCATAATTTATTATCTTGATGGATTAGCAATAGTAACACCTTCTTAGAATTTTTAAGAATAAATGGGATTATACATATAAAATGACTAGCAGACTGCCAGGTACATAGAGGTTTGTGTTGTTGCTTTTATTTAGGTTTATCAGCACTGTCTTTTTACTTCCATAAGTAAGTAAAGTCTTAATAAAGTCTTCTGGAGGAGAAGTGAAGAAAGGTTAAATAGAACTTTTACGTATTGAAAATTTATCTCAAATGTCCTGTTGCAAACTGTAATGAAAGTGTTTGCATCACAAGAAACTCAGTTTTAGTTGGTAAACTTAAGTTTTTCCCACTACTCCCCAATGTAGAAGGGAAAAAATAGATGTGTTGTAGAGCATTAACAAGTTTTATTAGTAAATCTAAGTTTGTCACTGTTAAATTTATGTCCCCTCCTTTCACTTAAAGAGGATTTTGTCATTTATTCAGAAAATATTTACAGACATTTCTGCATATTTGATGAAAAATTCTACATGCAATGAAAATTAGACTTAAATGTGATCTCTGAGTTTATGTTCTGTTAGAGAATAAGACAAGCGCACATTCCTCCATCAATATTAAAGTATACATGGAAAGAAGGACATTACTTTAATATAGAAGAGGTACCAACATCGAAAACTAATATGATACAAATGATTCAAAGAACTAAGGTATTCATAAAAAAGTAGTTAACACTATTGTTTTGGCTTAACCTAAAAAACCAAAGTTTGTAAGCAAAAATTGATGCAAGACAGGATACATAATTACATAGTGAGAAGGGACAGTGGAAAATAAAAATAGAGAGTTCCTTGTTCAAAATCATTTAGAATTTCAAGACGACAAAGAACATTAAACCAAGTATGGGTCCTTCCGAGCTCAGGGCCCTAGGCAATCGCATATGTTGCAGACACATGAAGCAGGTCTAGCATTGAGCAGAACTCCAGAATTAAGATAGGGCCTTTTTAGCTAGAGAAGAAGGCAGGAGGGTATATTTCAGATAGGGAAGTATATCACTTGGGGTCCTTTAGAAGCAGACATGGAGACAAAGTTAAATGTGCAAGCACTTCACAGATGGGAGCGAGGGGAGTGAAGGATAATGCCTGTGAAAGATAAAGTGGAAGGAATCCGTACTAAGCAGAGAATGCTTCAGACTGTGAAGAATATCTGACACTTGTGGAATAAGAGAGAAATAAAATTTGGGGAAGAAGAGGTCTGACTGTAATTCACATCTGAAAAAGTCTCAGCCAAACCAGTGGAAAGCTCCAAAGAGGGCTCATTCAAGAGGTACCAAGTTGGATGAAAATGGCCAAGGCTTAATAGCTCTTTCAGGCTTAGTCATTGGCTGGGGGCTTCCTGGGGGAGGCATGACATTGACTCTAATGCTGTGATAGGTGCTGAATTCACTGTGTAGTTAAAAGCTGTCAGCTAACTACACTTCATGATCTATTATGAAAGGAAAGCTGACCAGTGCACATCTACAGGTGTTACAGGGAGCAGAACTTTCTGAGTGGGGAAGAATTAAAGAAGGAATTTAAACTTCAAACTTTGTTTCAACTTCAATAAAAAATCATTGATATTTATCCATTACTTCATGATTTTCAAATCCTTTCACATTCATATTTCTAACCTCACCATTAAATTATTTGCTGACAAAATGTTTAAAAGTAAATGCATTAGCTCGAGGTTGCTCTTTGACTCTCTTCTACATTTTCCAGCAGACAGAATGACAATGCTAGGAGATGCTTGTGTCCTGTTCAGAGTACTGCTTTGCCATTTTCTTTATCAAATTGTGCTATCCTGAAGATTCCTTTTACATGAATTATACATACGTGCAAATTTCAGCAAATTTCAGCAGGAAGGTAATTTAGAAATTGCCCAATCTACACTCTTTAAAAAAAAAGGTTTTTCTCTCTCTCACCTTATAATCAAAAGACCAACCAATCTTGTGGTTAAAAATAATTTTAAAGGTTACCTAATGCATTCATTCATGTAATCATTTCATGTGCATCAGATACTGTGCTAGACACTAGTGATAAAATGATAAAAAGTAGTATACAGCTTCTGACTTCTAGTACAGTGATTTTTAAACTTCAGTTTGTATGATAATTATTGCAAAATCCATGAAAATACAGATTTCGGGGCCTCACCTTCAGAGATTTTATTTCGTGAATCTAAGATTTGACTCATGAATCTGTGATTATAAGAAACACCCCAAGGACTTTTGATAAATAGAGCTCTCAGGAAACTTTTTAAATATGCTTTGTTGTTAATTGAAGGAGAAAGACATTTAAAAAGATAGAATTCAGTTACTATTATGTGTGATAGCCTGAATAATGGCCCCCAAAGATGTCCATGTCTTAATCACTGGAAGCTGTATGTCATTTTACACGACAAAGGGGACTTTGCAGTTGTGATTAATCATCTCAAAATGGGAAGATTGTTTTGGATTATCTGGATGGGCTCAATGCAACCACAAGGGTTCTGATAAATTGGAGACAATTGTGTCAGCATCGGACAGGAAGATACAATTGCCGAAGCAGAGGATCTGAGCTGAAGAGGATGTGAAGAAACTATGTTGTTGGCTTTGAAGGTGGAGGAAGGGATCAGGAGCCCAAAATGCAGTTGGCCTCTAAAAGCTAGAAAGCTAAGGAGACAGATTCTTACATCACTATGTTCTGCAAAAGAGTATGGCCTTGACAAGACCTTGATTTTGGCACAATGAAGCCCATTTAGGACTTCTTTTTTCCTTTTCTTTCTTTTTTTTTTTTTTTTTAACATTTATATTGTTTTTCCTCAGGTTGAACCATTTAAGACTTCTGACTTTGAAAAATATAAGATAATAAATTTGTGTCGTTTTTAAGCCACTAAGATTTACAGCAGCCACAGGAAGTAAATGTATCATATAATGGAAATACATAAAGCAGAATATGGTCGTGAAGAAGGGAATACTTGACTGATTTCAAAGAACTCAGAAAGACTGTATTTTGCATATGTGGAATCAACAAAATTCAGAAATTTAAAAATGAAAACATCAAAACTTGGAGGTGTTGGCATTGTTAGGGGGACAAAATACTGTAAATGCAATTCCAGGTCGAGGAAATGTTTTTAAAGAATGGAGAAAGAGAGAATTTCCTTTTTACCCTCTAAAGTTTTGCTAAATAAATATTAAAATAATAAACACATACACAAAAGATTAATTGGAAAAAAGGCATATACATTAATTTTTGTCACAGTTTTATGTAACATAGAAGCCTTCAGAATGAAGACCCAATCTCCCAGTAGGGTATAGAGGCTTATATAGCATCTTGATGTTACAGAAAGAATGGAGGCTCAGAGTATGGCCCAAAACAGGGTTATGCTGGTAAATCAGGATTTAGTGACAATATAGGTTATGGTAGGGAGAGGAGAGGAAATTTGACTAGCAAAGGTGATCTTGTTATGGTAAGTGACCTCAGAGGGAGTAGATGACAAACGTTTGCTTTAGATCTTTACAGCTGTCAGATTTCTGGTTGATCTATCTTAGATCCAGACAAGGAAAGGCCTCTGTACTTTAATGTAGATTCTTTACAAATACAAATTATCCCAAAAGACAGCTTTGAAGGGCCATTTCTTGTGCTGGCTGTCTGATAGCCAACTCAAAATATATCAAATAAATATACTTTAGGGTAAAATATTCTTTTTTCACTGGGCACTTTGGAGGAATTGTAGGTTCATTGTAGGAGCATAATATGCATGCAAATAGGCAAGAAAAGTAGCCAGGGGCCAACATAAGATGTGAATAATGGGTTAAACATTTTGCTTTTCATTTATCTGGAAGTGAACAAAATAGATTTCAGAGATTAGGACACCAGGGTCATAGCTGTGCTATAATTATAGACCCTGGAAGCCATCTGGACAATGACTGAAATAGATTAAATTCTTTTGGCGTTTTCCAGGTGAACAATGTAGAAGAATTAAGACATTCTTGGTGAAGATTGAGAGAAGCAGTTTTAATTTACACTTTGGGACTTTGAAAACTAAAAAAGATTCCTGACATGAGAGAAACAAAGTGACCGATTCTCAACAATAAGGAACAAAACATCTTTATGCTGAATTTTAAATTTCTTCCTCAGTGTTCTGATTGCAAAGTTCTAGATACACTGATCAATCCTAAACTTTACTCATTGTGTGTGTGTATGTCTGTGTGTGTGTGTCTGCGTGTAAGAGATAGCATTCTTGTATATGCATACACATTTATTTTTACCTGTTGCTTTAAAATTTAGTCTATTTGTTGGATTAGAGAAAATAAAAGTGTAACCAAATTATGAACTAGTGGCTTGCAGTATGCAAGATTCAACTGCTGCAGTAGGTAGCTTATCAGACAAGAACAGGGCAGAAGAGAGCCCTCCCTGACAACCAGGAATGTCAGGTGACCATCAGGTGATGATGGTTAGGCACTTGTTAACTATCTTGCTAAAAGAATAATTGGACACAGCTGGCACCGGGGAAGGGCAGTATCTCAATAGATGAGAAAAACCTGAAACTGATGATTGTTAGCTTCCCGTTAAGATCTCAGGAGCTGGGTGAGTGGGCTCACACATTTGGTGGAGTTTAACTGGTAAACCTCCTAAGACATTCAGCTGGTAAGAGAAGAATGCCTCAAGTGAGCATGCGCCCAATTCCTGTAAACACACTCCACATGCTCCCTTCCCAAGTACTAGTAGGCCACTGTGCATGTGGACAGCCCACCCCAAGGGAAGAATCAGGAGAAAATATTTAAAAAGTATCTGACACAGAGGAGATACTAAACATATATTTACTTAACTGGCCTTCTATCAATTATTCATCCTGCCCAATGCTTACTTTTGTTTGTTTACCAGACATCTCTGTCCCCATAATTTTTTTCCAAAAATGCCATTTGGTGAAATTATGAAATATTATAATTTTATATTTTATTAATTTAAATGATATAGTTATTTCATACTTCTTCATATATTTCAAAGATTTCCGGTTTTTGAATTTCTTTATATGACTAGTAAGTAAAAGATAAAGCAAGAAAAATAGTTTTATTTTGAGTATTTATCCAAATTAATAAAAATGAACACAGGAAAAGATTAAATTTACTCCATGTGAATTATACTTCAATAAACCTAATTTTAAAATATATACTCCCAGGAAATAGATATATTACTAACTATAAATGTGGTGATTATATAAATATTCAGTTTTGTTCTGTGTCTCTGTCCTACAATTTATTCTGCAACTAAATTTAGGTGTTTTTTTTCTTTTATTTTTTTTCACATTTCTTAGAAATCAGTCCATACTTTTTTTCCCTGTCACTAGACCCTAATGCACTTCATAATAGCAACTTTCTTCAAGGGTCCTTTCTTGTGGAAATTTTCTAACTTAATTTCTTGGTGACCTCATGGATATGTTGAATTGGAATGAAGTGTATAGATCTTCTTCTTGACATCTTTCAATTTCTCTGTGGTCATTCTGTAATATAAGGAAATGTGTTATTATAGCCTTTATGATCTCCTTTAGCAACTTTTCCAGATGCAAAAAGCTGATCTTTCATCAAAACTTCTGGAAAGCACGGCTGAAATAACCTGTCCTTACTTTCACTCATTACAGCTTATACCATTTTATGTATAAAAGCAGCTTTGAAAATCCACATTATGCTAATGTGTAGGCTGTGGATGAAATTTAATTTTGTCAGACACAATATTTTATCCTGTAAGCAAAACAATGGATTTAATCAAACATTATTTATTCCACATAGAAAACCTATTTTATCATGAAGCATATTTTAGACACTTAACACTGTGGTCTCTCAAACTCATGATTTGATATTATTTATAACTGGTTAAAAAACACTGTCATTCCATCAAAGTGAAAGACCACTGCTTCCTGTCACTTAAGTAAATGAAAGATTCTAATACACTGCAATCTAAAAACATCATTTCTTTTTTTATATAGAATTATACCTAGAATGTACATAACAGGATGACCATTGCCGCTATCATTAAATCAAATAAGCTACTACAAAATCAGAGTTCTTGTATATAACATATTGAATATATATAATACATAAAATATATGCATAGTAATTATTATTTTTCTCATGTTATTCTGTAATTAAAAATAAAAAATAAATTTCAGCTTTCTGTCCCAAAATGAAGTTATACATTCCCATTTCTGCTTTTAGTGCATATTTTACCCTGGTTTTAAATAGAACTTTCCATTACTATTTGATGTGACATTAGGAAGAAGCAACTTGTGGGGTTCAAGTATGTAGAACAATTCTCAATTTTAACCTAGGAATAATGTGAAGTAGTTATTGTTATTTCACTTACATTTTTCTGTGCTTTCTTGAAATTTTAGACCAGTTACAAAGTAAAATGGGTTCACTTCATAAGCATATAGTAAAATAATACACAATCAGGTGATTTCATTCAATCCAGCTTTTAATTTGATTTTGAATTTTAGTTCTATTACTTAAGGGGATATGTTAATAGAAAAAAAATCCAGGGAAAATCAGAGTTTGTCTGTCTTTGAGCTTGGAATATGGTACACACCGTTAGGTTGTATGGTCAGAAAGCAGTCTAGAAAAAGATTATATTCAATTGCTTACTTCCAGCTGTTTCCAGTTCCAAAAATCCATAGTCTATCCTATAAGTACCTTTTCAACTAGATGTTTTCCTTAACTGTTTAGAAAAAGACAACATGTAGATGGACAAAACTTTTTAATGCTGTCTTAAAAATTGTAACTTTTAATTGGAGTATTTATCATAGTCCATTAAATTACATTTAATGTATTTCTCCATATTCTTGGAAATAGGTCTATGCTTAGGTCAGACAAAAAGCTTATAATGTTACAAATATGCTTGCCTTATAAACCAGCACCACCAAATATTAACAAATATTTATAAAGTTATATATTCAAAAAAAAAGAAAGAAAAAGGAAGGAAAGGAGGAAGGAAGGAAGGAAGGGAGGGAGGGAGGGAAGGAAGGGAGGAAAGAAAGAAGGAAGGAAGGAAGTGAAGGATACATACAGGAGGAAATAAATAACTGCCCAAATGAGGATAGGCAATGCCTGTTTATTGGGAGCTATAGCAAAGCAGTCAGCCACCATCAGTTGGATTTGGCAAAAACTCAAAGGCAGGCAGAAGGGTGGGAAAGTTTTACAGTGGAAAAAATAAGAGAGAGGCTTCAGGTATTTTCTGCTTGAAAGCTGTTGACATAAAGAAGCTGTAAGCAAACTAGTTAGAAGTAGACATCCTGTGTGATTGGAAAAGGGGAGTATGTTTGGCTTTCTCTGGTTGCTTCTATGGAGAAGAGGGAGGAAACCGGATTCCCTGGATTGTTACCTCCACCTGTCTTCCAATCTTCTCTCAGTGCCTCCCATTAATTAGACTTACCTGGAAACCAGAGAGCACAGTGAGGAGCCTGAGAAATATTTGTCCCTGCAATACAAAGCAGAGCATTGGAAGGGGGAAGGGGGAATTTGAGTACAAACAAAATAATGGCTACACTTTGTAAATATCCATCATTAGATATCCTATATTGTGAATTTATAGTTTAGATTTTGAATAAAATAGTTAAGTCTTAAACCAATACTCATATACAGTTTGTCCATAAATGCAGTGTCTGAACTCTTTTTTCCACTGCATTTGTATTTATTTTGGTCATGTTAGCTGTGGTCTCCACTGACAGTCTTGCGTGATAGCAAATGTACATTTGATTCTGTATTTGAAAGCTACATTTCTCAATATAGGCAAGAGTTGATGTATGGAAATATCTTAAAGTATTAGGAGTGATTATGGATTATCATGGGTGCTTTAGTTATTCATTTTTGCTCTTGCTTTCTTATATTTTCTTTGCCAAGTCTCAGAATTCTACTTCTTACTCTCTTAGTTGTACTTTTACTAGTGATGTTTTTAAGCCAGTTTCTACCACAGGCAGCAGTAGCTATCACAGCAAATGGTCAGTTGCTTTGATTGGTTATCACGTTGCTTACAATTATTCCACCTCCTTTCCCTTATGAGACACTGAACCCCCTCATATCTATCTATAATCCTTTGCCCAGAAAAATTATATTGGCCATGTTTCCAGGCTATTTCTTTCTCACATTGAACTTTAAAAAATTCTGCAATATGGGGCCTGCCAGAGGGTAGAGGGTGGGAGGAGGGGAGAGGAGCAGAAAAAAGTACCTGTTGAGCACTAGGCTTGGTACCTGGGTAATAAAATAATCTGTACATCAACCCCCTGTGACAAGAGTTTCCCTATATAACAAACTTACACACGTACCCCGGAACCTAAAATAAAAGTTAAAAAAATCCTGCAATAAGTGTACTTCAAAAGATACTTTCAAAACTCTGGGCCGGGTACTATCTCAACACTTCTGAAGACTGAGGAGAATCACTTGAGCCCAGGAGTTCGAGACCAGCCCTTGCAACATAGCAAGACTCCATCTCTATTAAAAAAAATTGAATTTTTAAACTAAAAATTAGATTCCTGATGTAAGCAAATATTACTCTCCTTGCTTCTTACTTATACCAATCCAACTTCGTATAACATTTTGGACACAGATTAATTCTCAGTGTCAAACTCGGGTTTGGTTACAAAATACTTATTTGCTGAATTGTGAGATAAATATGTACATACTAATACCTTATGAAAATTGAAAGATAATTTTTATGTATACATACAAAATTTATCTTGTCTTTTCTAAAGTTGACAAGTATGGTATCTATAAAGACGTAATTACATTTTTAAAAAGCAATAACTAATTTTTTAATAATTTTGAAAAGTAAGCAACATTCCAAATGAGGTTTGAACAGTAAAATGTTAATGGAATCATCTCTTCAGCCTAGGAAGTCATGGCTTCAGTCTAGACTTTTCCTTCCTTCCTTTTTCATTGTCTGAATATCTTGCTTTCTTCATAGATGCCATGATATATCCCATTAGCAATTTGGAAATACAGTCTATCTACTAGGTTATTTGAAGAACAATAAAAACTAACATGTAAAGTTGTTACTATGTGGTAATTATATAGATTACCATTTAATCCTCACAGCAATCCTGAAGTAGCTATAATTATCATACCTTTAAGACAAGAAATCTGAGACAAAGTGAAGTAAACACAGCTAGTAATTAGCAGAGTTAGAAGTCAAACCAAAAAAGTCTGACTCCACATTTGTGTTCTGAATTCCTACATTCTACCACTCCTCCCAGTCAGCATTTGTAATGTCGGTTTACATGAATCAAGGTAAAAACAAGGGCATAGACAAAATGTTGACCATCATGAAACCACAACATATCCATGAAGCTACAAGATTGCTTAACAGTCAATAACTGAGTCACCAGCAGAGGCAGAGAAGCACTTGCCTTATTCTGGTTTCTTAGAAATCTGGATCAGGAGTATGTGTACATAGATACACGTATAAGAAGGAAGCTTTCCTTGAGTCAGTTCAAAGAGAAACCAGAAAATCAACAATAGCCATTCCCCAAGACGTTCTATTATAACTAGCCAAATCATTCATGGGATCTCCCATTGGACTACTTTGCTATTCTCTTTCCTCTCTCCCACTAAAACTGACTGTTCCTTTTCATCTCATTACTTCCATTCTACCTAGGCCAAGTTATTTTTGATCTGAGCTCATAGTACCAGATATAAATGAATAAATATAGCCTTCATAAACACATAATCACAACATCTAATCACCATGTAGTACTTTAACACATTCAAGTCATTTTTAAAACATTAATTTAAAATATCCACGAAGCCTATTGTGAAAGATGGCTTTATCCTCTGCTATTAATGCCTGAAGTGGATAGTGTGATGCTTCCTCTAAAAGCTTGGGGACTCCTGAATTACTCTGGATGACTAGCATTCTGAAACACACAGAGATAGGATATAACATTGCCTTCAGTTACATTTAGCCCTCTTTTGTTTTGTCATTATAATTTAGCTCTTATAGAAATGATTAGTCGAGGTGTAACTGCTGTTGATAGCCCTACAGCTTTTTCATGGTAACATGTCTAACACCTGTCAAGAAGAGTGGCTCACTGTTTTGAGAGCCTCCAGCTAAATGAGCGTTCCAGTACCATGGTGCTAGCAGCCCTGCCCTAATGAGAAATGAAGGGCAATTGGACATGGATGTTTACAATGTGCCTTTCACAGGATGCCTCTTTTACCTGGCTTACCTGGCATACGGCCTAAAGACTAGTTATCTGACCTGTGACCAAGAGTCCCTCACAGGGAAAATTAGTTTACTTTTACTTTGGCAGATGCCCTTGTGGTTCTTTTCTGACCTGTGTCCAGTTTATGCCTGCCTGATCATCACTCTGGCTCTGGGAGCCTGACTTTGTGTTCTCCCTGGTATCCTGGGGGAAAGGGACAGCCCCTAGTTCTTCTAATGGAAGGTGCAAATTTAATATATCACCGCAACAGGAAACAAGTTCAAAGATTTTTTTTATTTACAGATCCTGGGCCAGGAGAGCAGTCCTCCATCCCCAGGTGATGTGAGGCAGGAATGAACAGTTAGGTAGAGAGAGAGAGAGAGAGTAAGCTCCTGGACAATTAGCAGACTATAATAGGGAGGAGTAGGGTGTGGCTCCCTTTAAGTTTGCAGGCAAATGCCTGAATGGTTTAAAGGAAGCAAAAGGAAAATGTGGAGTCCTGTCTGGCAGGCAGAAGAGATGCCACTAAGTTCTTATCTCTGACCACCAGCTTAAGTCATTTGGTTGTGGTGCAGAACTGGAAACTGTCTCAAGGGTGACTAAGACTTGCTTTTGATATGAGGAAGTTGAACTTGTATTCAAAATGGATGCCAAGACAACAGAAAATTATAACTCACTACATTCACTTTAAAAGTATTTGGATAACTTTAAACTGGCTCAACTCTGTTGAGAAACCTTAAGTTTACCCTGCTTCCATGGCTCCTCTGTGGAAGGTACCTTTTAGTTTGTAATTAGTGGTAAGCAGGTAACAGCTGCCTACTTGGTAGATGCTTACATTATGAGTAAACGTAGAACACCTGTGTATTAATGAGACTCACCTAAGAGCAAATAAATACGTGGATGAACGTTTGCTCCGGGCTTTCAGCTTGGAGAGCTGTCAGCCCCCCAGGCTCTCAGGCTGTTGGTCCCCAGGATAGATCCACTCTGTTGTACTATATGGGTGTCAGCCTCTCAATACCTTCAGCGCCACCACTGTGGGGGGACTCCCAGCTGAGCTGGTACTCGGTACAATTCATTCTTTGTGACCATTGGACCCAGTCTCTGCTGCTTCCTGCAAATCACCGTCAGCTCGAAAAGACGAAGAGACCTGCGCAAGTTAAAGAGGTAAAAGTTGCATTGTTTATATCCTAGAGGTCTGTTATTCTCCAGCGCCGTCTGAAATTATCTATGCTTTTCTTTGCAAAACAATGGATGACATAAGGGATTTAGCTAAGAACATGACCCAAAAGCCAAAGATAGCCAGAGTTTTTAAATATATGTCAAGATATTTCAGATGAGAACAAACATGTCTCAAAAACTAGTTCATTTTATTCTTTTTTTTTTAACTAAGAATCGGAGAATGTTTGCCTTATTGCAAGATAGGGGAGTTGTTTTGTTTTTGTTTTGCCATGCAGTTTTCACAGTTTTGAAGATTTTTGTCAGCTGCACTTTTTAATTTGAATGAAAAAGGTTTACTCACACACTATATATATATAAGTGTGTATTTTATAAGGTTATGGTGAGAGAGCTAAATCCCAATTGTTTTTGTCACTGGTATGTCAGTGGTTCCTCTCCAGTCTAGCTAGGTACTGCTTATTAAAGCAGAGGCATGAAGGTACACACATATATGCACACTTACAAACACAGAGACTTGCAAAATCACTACCATCACCACCACCAAACAACCCCTGTGCTTCATTCTGAAAATATATATATATATATATATATTTTTTTTTTTCTTTGTGTTTAGCTGCAGTCATTCAAATGTGTTTCACCATGTGGCTGTCAGGTTGTACAAGGTTATGGTGAGAGAGCTAAATCCAAATAGTTTTTGTCACTGGTATGTCAAATATAGAGTTGTGTGGCTAGTGAGATATAGCTCCTCTGGTGAGATGAGTGCCGTTGCAGAAGTCTCACATGCTGTAGAGCCAAGGTTAAGAAAAGGAAAAAGATACAAATCAAGTTTATTATCAAACACGGCTCTTACCATCCAAAGGGGACAGAGGACGCTATACAAACATGACGCTGCCCTGTTGTGCTGTCCTGTCTGTGTGGAGTGCGTAATTAAAGCAGTAGGCACCAATCCAGCTGCAAAGAGGTAGTTAAGAAGAGAAAATGTATGTGGTTGCTATCCAAGTCCTTGTCATTACTCTAAGTGTTCAAAGACAAAGTGCTAAAGCTCAGTCTTTTCACAGATTCCCACAAGTTCTTCCTTCATCCTCACTTATGAGCCCAGGACCACACAGGGCTGCTTATAGCCAAAGACCCCAGCTGCTCCTGAGATGTTGAGCCACCGTGCCCTGGGTTCTCAATGTCTCTATAATTAGGTTGATGCCCAAAATGTTTGAGGACATATCTCTCCAAATGTCTCACTTTCCAGGATGCTTAGAGAATTCTAATCCTTCCTCTTTTTTTATTATATTTCTTACTATTTCCTCTCAATGGGATCAACTTCAGGTTTCCCCCTAATAAACAAAAGCCTGCCAGTGCCAGCAATTACTACAGCAGGTGACATGAAGAGCAAAGGGAAGGGCTGGTTTGACGAGGAGCTGAAGTGTTGAACACCCGCAAAGAAATGTAATTCTGGCAGCTTAGAAAGAGAATCTGGGGTTTTTAGAAAACAGAAATAGTGGCAAAGATTCCTCTCCAGTCTAGCTAGGTCCTGCCTATTAAAGCAAAGGCATGAAGGTACATACCATATGTGCATACTTAAAACACATATAGAAACATGCAAAATCACTGCTATCACCACCACCAAACAACCCTTGTGCCTTCATGCTGAATAATCAGAACAGGTTTATAAAATAAAGACTAATAAATTACTCTCCCTGTATACCTCTTAATATGATCTGTATCCCTACCCAAATCTCACCTTGAGTTGTAGTTCCCATAATCCCCATGTGTCGTGGGAGAATCCTGGTGGGAGGTAATTGAATCATGGGGCTGGTTACCTCAATGCTGTTCTCATGATAGTGAATGAGCGCTCATGAGATCTGATGGTTTTGTTAAGGACTTTTCCCCTTTGCTCGGCACATCTCTCTTGCCTCGGCCTCTACAGTCTTAATACAATTATTTCATTTTAGTTTTATTCTTTTATTTAATATGCAACCGATGTTATTTGTTTTGTAGTAAATATTTTATTAATTTTTCTGGTCACCACTGTAACTGTTCTCCACACCTTCCTGGTTTGTCTTTTTGTTCTAAAACATATCTTTTTTTTTTTGAGTTTCAATGGGCAGTAAAATCTATCAGGCTTTGTATGTCTAAAAATGGCTCTATTTGGCCTCCACTTTCCAAGGTTTATTTACCTGTACATAAATTTCTGGTAGTTACTTTCACTTTGTGTTTTGAGAATATTATTCATTGTCTTTCCCTCAATAGTGAGTGGTTGAAAAGTATACTATCAGCCCATGTTCTTTTTTAAATACATCTTTTTGCACTGGTAACTTTGGAAGCATTTTCTCTAATTGTGAAACTTTTCGATTGCATTGAAATAAATATACGTACGGTGTGCATTTATTTTTATTACCGTGTTTAGTACCTGCAGTGCACTTTTAGTCTGAAGACCCATGTGTTTCTTAGATTGTAGAAACTTTGCAATCATCTTTTGATTCAAATATTGCTTTACTACCATACATTCCAGTCTCATCTATTTATACCTATTAGATCAGACGTCAGCAAACATTTTCTCAAAGCACCAGATAGTGAATACTTTAGACTTTGAAGGTCATATGGACTCCGTTACAACTATTGAACTCTGCCATTGTACCATAAAAACAGTGATAAGCAATATGTAAATTTAATGGGTGTAGCTGTGTTTAAATAAAAACTTATTTATAAACACAGGTGGTAAGCTGGATATTGGTCTCAGCAAGTAGTTTGGCAAACCTCTGTGTTAGATGAGTGCTAAATCATTTTCGTCTATATTCCATATGTCTTAAGTACTCTTTCATCTTATTTTAATCTCTTTGTTTTCCAGTGCATTCTTAGTGAATCCCTCCATACCCTCTTCCTATTTGCTAATTTGCTGTTCATCTCTGCTCTCTCAAATGGCTTATTCCATCTATTGTTATATCATCTGTAATTTTACTTTATTTCAGTTTTCTCATAATTTCTTTTGCATATTCACTCTCTTTTTTATTTATCTACCTTAATTTTATCATTTCTGTTCTTTCTTACATATTTGTC
This sequence comes from Ateles fusciceps, assembly GCA_036589455.1. Classification (NCBI taxonomy): domain Eukaryota; kingdom Metazoa; phylum Chordata; class Mammalia; order Primates; family Atelidae; genus Ateles; species Ateles fusciceps. The sequence continues at coordinate 7,028,975 of JAZHEH010001606.1, read as the reverse complement.
TTTTGACCATCTGCAAATATTGCTGGAGTTATTGATTTTGTTGGCTGCCTTGTCAAAATTAGTTTCTTAATATGGCTTGAATTTTCATTTGCGGGCCAATTTGCTTTTGTTTTTTCTCCCTATGAACAAAATAATGTAACAGTTTTGTTTGTTTTTGTTTAGTTTTTTTTTTTTTCTCACCAATCTCCACCTTGCTCTTTGAGGTTACTGAATCTGTGGAGATAGTGGGGTTATGGCAGATCTCGTCACAGAGACAAAATGTAATTTAGATTCATTCCGGATATTCCCAGCATGCAAAGGCAAGAAGCATGTCTCTGATTTCCATCTCTTACACAGTAATTTTAATGGCTCTTACCAATCAATGGCTAAACTTGTGGTTGGTACTGCTTACTGCCAGAGTCCCGCTACTGACTCTATCCCTCACTCTTTTAAACTTCTGTTTCATTTTTTCACTGCTCACAATTTTTACCTTATACTTAAGCTCAGCTGTTGTTGCTTCATTTAATTTTTAAAGGTTATAGCAAATAAGTTTTGTAGAGTCCTAACTCACTTTTCAGTGCTGCTCCCAAATTGGGTATTACTGTAAACACAAAAAGATAAAACTAAGATTGAGAAATATCTGTACAACTTGTCCTTTGCCTCAAGTTATTAAGTGCCTGAGAAGTGATACAAACTACTTAGTTTTTGCTTTTCCAACTCGCTACAGTAGTTACAAAGATAATCAAATCCTCTGTCTACTTTATTCCTTAGCAGTTTGTTCACTTTTCATTGGCAAGCTCGTTCCAAAGAAATACTTCAGCCAATTTATAAAGGGATGCAACAATCTTCTTTATTACAGAACAACTAAAGGATATTAAGCCTGGGATTCTTTCTAAGGCATTACAGCATTTCTAAGGCATTGCATCCTCCATGCAGCAGTGCCTGGTGATGTGAAGCATAGAGCAAAGACCTTGAGTTCCAGGGATTTCAGGACAGGAAACAAGGTGGGATTGACTGCCCTGCTTGTGGACCAATAATCTGTTGGTGTTAGTAAGGCATCTTTATAAAATGTTTTAGACATAATTTCATGAATATCTATTGAAATTAATCTGTTCCTATTTACTTATTATTGCTCTATTACCCAGGCTGGAGTGCATTGGCATAATCTCAGCTCATTGCAACCTCCTCCTCCCAGGTTCAGGCAATTTGCCTCCCTCAGCCTCCCTAGTAGCTGGGATTACAGGTGCCCGCCACCACGCCTGGCTAAGTCATTTTTGGAGCTTTAATACAGAGGGGGTTTCACTGTGTTGGCCAGGCTAGCCTCAGACTCCTGACCTCAGGTGATCCACCCACCTTGGCCTCCCAAAGTGCTGGGATTGCAGGCATGAGCCACAGTGCTCAGCTATCTGTTCCTATTTTAAATGCAAACGTAACTTCAGGAGTTAGAGCTTACTCACAATTTACTACAAAACATTTTAATTATATGAAGTGAGGTTTTTGGAACTATAAGGGACTTATATTCTATGAAGTCTAGCCATCTCGTCTTACAGATCAGTAAACTGAAGTCCAGAGAGTTCAAGAAATTTACCTATAGTGGCTGACCTTGAAATTGATTCTATGATCCAGCATCTGTTACATGTTTTGAGTAGAGCAAACCTGAGTTAGTATTAGGATATAAGACAATGAGTAATCTTGCATATATTTAGGCATTTAATTATTTTGAGCAAAGTAGGGGATTGGAGGTTATAAGTGAAGTGTATTTCAGCAAAGAAGGGATAAATGTATCTTTAATCTTTTGCCTAGACTCGATCATCATAAAATGTAGCACCACTAGAAAGGATAAATTTCATTCAGGCTGTATACTTTTTAAAAAGACTCTATTTTATAGGGAAAATTATTCCTCCAAACCTCAGAATCTTTAAGTTGGGCCAACCTGAACCATTTGTCTATTTTGAACAATTCCTCAAGGGTCATTTAACTTAATATTTTATATTAAAAATATCAGGAATAACTGAGAATGACTAATCCTTTACTACAAAATAACCTATGTGGTTAATTAAACCATGAACTGAAACATAAATATGTACCAAAAACGTAACTAAAGTGTGGTTCCAGTTTTCACTGCCATTGTATCTAAAGAACTCTTAAAACTTTCAGCCATGTGAAGTTAATAGAATTCACTCTCTCCTTCTGGTCCTATTGTGGGTAAGCAGTTCTGCTATTCTACTTTGCCTTACAGTATTTGCTAACCTCAGTGTCCAATGATGTGGTACATCCACTTCACTCTGAGCAGCATTGCTCTTGAAATGGTATGGTACACACTCACCCATGTATATAGTCTACATGTTTTTGTTGAACGCCAACTGCAGGGCAAGCAGTTTATTTACTTTTATGTTTTTATTCTGTATATAACATGTGTATGTGTGTGTGTGTGTATGTGTGTACCTATCTCCTCTATCTATATGGAGAGAAAGAGATGGGGAGAGGGAGTCTCTTTAAGTTGCTCAGGCTAGTCTTGAGGTCCTGGCCTCAGATGACCCTCCTGCTTCAGCCTTCCAAAGTCCTGGGATTAGAGTTGTGAGCCACCACACCCACCCCCAGCATTTTTTTTTAGTCATTGAAAATATGACAGAAGATAAAATAAATTCCTTGCCTTCGTGAGACTTAAGTTCTAGAGAAAAAATACAGAATATAAGTGAATAACTAAAGAAAATACATAGTAAATCAGATGACCATAAGTGTAATGGCTAAAGATAAGCAGAGAAAGAAGATAGGAAGTGGTTCTGTGGGTGTGTGGATGTGGGAGGGATAACTGAAGTTTTAAATAGGGTTTTCAGGAAAGGTGTCACTGGGAAGGTAACATCTGGAGGGATTGAAAGAGAAGAAGAAAGTCATACAGAAAAGCAATGTAGGCAAAGAATAGCCAGTGCAGATTCCTGGAGGTGAGGGTATGCTTGAAATATTTGAGAAATAGCAAGACACCTACTTAGCTTTTAGACTATGTTAAACTTTCATCAATTATTTCAACAAACGTTAACTGAATATTCAGTGTGGCCCAAACACAGTGCTAAGATCTGGGAGCATAAATGAGTAAGTAACTATTATAGTTATTAGATGCTTATATGCCTCTAATAAGGACTCTACTCCTAAAATGAAAAACAAATAAATATTTAGACACAACAATGACACAGTTATTTCTCCTGGCGCTGGTTTGAGGAAGGATAATAATGGTCTGTGAGAAACATTTAGAGTAGTATCAAAAATATACTTTGACTTCAAGCCACACTTCTCTCTCCCCCAACACTCAAACAGAATCACTGGAAGGTTTTATTTCAACTCCCCACCAGAGCTCTGAATGACTTAAATGCTTTTTATGGTATTTTCTAAAGCTGCCTTTCATTCAGGGACATTCTGCCCCATGTTCACCATCTGGAAGTTTTTTTTACAGAAGCTATTTCTTCAATCACTACCTCCACTGCTTTCATGCTAGCCCAAGTCACTGATTTTATAGGTGTGGAGGCCAGTGTTTAAAGTGTTATTCAATTCTTCTCTCAGAGAACCTTAGTAAAATTTTTCTTGAAGGACATTAAAGTTGATACAGTACTACCTTCTACAATACATCAGTGACAGTGTTATAAATGGGTTATAGAATTGTATTAGGAGAAATGTTCATCATGTCAGCAATGTATTTGTAGCGGTTAGCACCTGCCATAATCGATTAGAGCCCTGTTTTTCTGTTAGAAAAAGCAACCCATTTTAGAGACTAGGGCTAAGAATCAAAAGTGATTAAAGTTATCTTGTCAAACACATGAATCAAGTAATTTATATTATATATTTATCGTAAATCATGTAGTTGCTAAAGATCATGTTTTCAAAAGTATTTAGTCATGAATAAATAATTCTGAAGCAAAAAAATGAATTTAATTTGAATATTTACTATCATCCCAACCAAGTAAAAAATATTAATAAAAAGAACAAAACCACTAAAATGTTGATAATTGTTATCTCTGGGTAGTACAAGTTAGGTTCTTAACTATTCTTCAGACTTTTCCAAATGCTCTTTATGATATTTTAAATTTTTACCATTTAAAAAATTTATTTACTCAAGACAGAGTCACATTCTGTCACCCAGGCTGTAGTGCATTGGTGTGATCATGGCTCACTGCAGCCTTGATTTCAGCCTTGGCAACAGAGAGGGAGAGACTACGTCTCAAAAAAAATAAGGAAAAAAATAGGATATTATTTTTCCCCCTAAAAACAGAAGCTGTTACCTCTGTATTTCTAGAAAATAACAGTGAACTAGATACTCTTCATGACACACTTTTTCACCAGGTAATTTCATAGGAGCAACATTCATCTGCAATTTAGATAGGATGGTGACTTATAGTTAGTTTCAGCATTCATTGCTGAAATTTGCTGTCACTTGAAATAGTTGATATTCCCTACATTGACAAATGTTTCCATCAAATGAATAGTGGAATGTTAGTAGTGTTTACATCAAATGAAGAGTGGATCTAAAGTTTAAACATGAAGATTTCATCTGGCTATTAAGATGAGAGAGTAACATATTTCCCTTTTTCGTTTTCATGCACAAGTCATTATTATTAAAATAATTATGCACTAATACTCAATTCTGCATTTCTTTCACAAGCATAGTCAAAATCCTCTAAGGCTGTCCTTCTCAGCCAGCAGCATCAGCACCACCAAAGTATGACTTTCTCCATCAGAAATTCTAGAGATCGAGCCAACTGTCTATGATTTAACAAGCACTCCAGGTGAATTACTTCATGCTAAAGTGTGAGAATTGCAGAATAAGGGAAAACAGCTTAAATAATACAGCTCAACTAATATAGATGCTCTTTCCCTCTAAGCACAACTGTTACTAAAAACTTCTTAGTAAAGTCAACTTTTCTTTCTACTCTCAGAAAAATTACAGTTTTTTCCTTCAGCAGATTGGGCCATTGGAAAAAGAATTGCAAGCTCTAGGTTTGTGAAAAACCACCTTCACTTAAATCTTAAATGTGATAAAAGCCCTTACCGATGATTAAACTGAGTGAAAGGTTAGGCTGTCCTTAGACTGATAGCATCATATTTATATGGCAGATAAAGGATTAAAGGACATCTCTCCTAGAGATGTACTATGGTACTATGGGAAGAAGTGAGAAGCCTAGTATAACGACTAAATTTTTAGCCTGAAAGGCGAGTTGTATTTCTACCAATAATTTAAATAGAATATTCAGGCTGAGACTTGAATTTAAGTAAATTAAACACCTTCTATTTCAGCCTCAGTGTTCTCATTACAAGTAACTAGCCTCACTCCTCAGAGTTGCCTATCCAATATCTGAGATGTTCTGAAGTGCCTTTCTCTATATCCTCTATTTCTTTATTTTTCATCTTTAGTTCCAGAAACAAAAAAAGATTCTGAACAGATCATGCAGTCTTTCCTAAGTTACCTTAGCAACGGAATCACTCACTCAGTTAACTCTTCCTTCCCTTTCTTTTGGGTGTTTAATCTCCATTGAATTATTTCCAAGCTCAGCAGTTACGGAGGCAATTGCTACCTGGTTTTCTATTGTTTTATAAAAGAACAGTAATGTTACAGGACAGGGGTCCCAATCCAGATCCCAAGAGAAGGTTCTTGGATCTCACACAAGAAATAATTCTGGGTGAGTCCACAGTGCAAAGGGAAAGCAAGTTTATTAAGAAAGTAAAGGGAAAAATGAACGGCTACTCCATGGACAGAGCAGCCTAAAGGCTACTGGTTGCCCATTTTTATGGTTATTTCTTGATGATATGCTAAACAAGCGGTAGATTATTCATGCCTCCCATATTTAGTACATATAGGGTAACTCCCTGACATTGCCATGGCATTTGTAAACTGTCATGGCGCTGACGAGGGTTTAGTAGTGAGGACAACCAGAGGTCATTCTTGTGGCCATCTTAGTTTTAGTAGGATTTAGCCAGCTTCTTTACTGCAACCTGTTTTATCAGCAGGGTCTTTATGACCTGTATCATGTGGAGACCTCCTGTCTCATCCTGTGACTTAGAATGACTTAACTGTTTGGAATGCAGCCCGGTAGGTTTCAGCCTCATTTCACCCAGCTCCTATTCAAGATGGAGTTTTTCTGGTTCACATGCCTCTGACAGTAATTTGAAATCATTAATTTTAATGGACATTTTATGAAAACCTACGTATATAATCTCCATGTATTTTAAGTGAAACTATACTAGCCTTGAAACTACTTTGGTCAATCCATTTATCATTTGTGCCCTTCAGTAAAATAAAAATAAATACATGTTATCTTTGAGAATTGTAGAAATATTCCCCAAATTGGAAAGTATGTGGACTGAGATTTGTTACCAGTTTTCAACATTGTCAAAGAGAAAAAGATGGCACCAGACAACATAAGCAGAGAGAAGTTCATTTCAATTCTATAATAGGGTCAGCAGTAGGATGTCTGAATACCCAGTCACCGACCAACCACCCTCTCCCCCAGACAAAGGGCTGGAGAGTTTTTAAAAGTTGGGATAGTGGCCATCTGAGTTTGCTAATTGGCCTTACTCAAAGGAAAAGTAACTTTTCTTGTATCTTCATAACTGGAGGTTGTTGAGAAATGTGAAGTTGTTGAAACATGTTAAATTTATGAATATTGAGAAATGCTGAGTATATGATAGAATATATTGTTTGCTAGAAAAAACGATGGCAAGGAAAACCTAGTTGCCCGCATTCTCCCAAGTAGAAAACTACTTGGGGCATTCCAAAGTGGCAGGACAATACATAAATAACATACACGAGTTAAAACAATTCTTGAAGATGTCTGACCCTGCCCCTGTGGCTCCCTCATGACTAATACTTTTTAGTTTGTCTGTGATCAGTGGTAAGTGGGCACCAGCTGCTTACTTGGCATATTTTGTGTTATGAGAAAATATCAACCATCTGTTTGTTAATACCTGTTCAGAGAGAATAAATCCTTGGATCAAAGTCTACTCGAGACCCTCAACCCTGAATGCTGTCAGCCCCTTAGGCTCTCAGCTGGGAAGGCTATTGGCCCTCAATAGACCCACCTTGCTGTTCTTTCTGGGTGTCTGCTTCTCAATTCCTTCAGCGCAGCCTGGGGTAGGGGTCATTACACTCTGAGCTGGCTCTTGGTAGGAGATAATTTTACACCTTGGAACATGGGCAATGTTACGCTCCCACTCTCCCACAGAAACTGAAGTAGAGGGATTAGGAGGGAGGTGGTTTATCTTTCTTGAAAATTACATTTCAATAGAAGGGCTCTCAGGTCCTTCAAAAAGCCATTCTTGGGTTCTAAAATGAGCTAGAAGCTTTCAAAAAATTTACATCTCAAAGAGCCAAATAATTTACAATTAGGTGTTTTCTAAAGTAAATGTTCTAAGAAAAGGAAAGTCAGTGTCCTAGGTGAGGTAGAAGCTTGTCTAAAATTTAGTGAAATTGAGTAGAACCTTAGGTTGTCTTCATCAACTTTTACCTTTTTGTGGGATTATATAAGCATAAAAATATATCTTTTCATGGTTCTCTATGTAAGGGTTATTGCCGAGTTTAAAATGAGGAAACTGAGACCAGCATAGGAAAATTAAATGCCAATTTAGTAAGCTCCCGGGCAAGGTTCTGTGGTCCGAGGGAAAAGGGCCAGAGAAGTCGCCCTTGGCACCTCTTGGGCGTGGGGTTTTATAGGGAGTGAAGGCATCTTGATTGGTTGTGGAGAAACAGGATGTGGATGGCACAAGCTGCTATTGGTAGGTAGGCGGAATTTCTGGTGAGTGGGCTGCCCAGAGGGAGTGGGACCTGGACGGAGCAAAATGCTATTGGGCAGGTTTTGGCGGGGCTTCTTTTAAACTTTGGCTGGGTTTTCTGACGGCGGGCTAGGTGCCTGGTGCAGAGTTTAGTGTTGAGTGAATATTCTGGTGCGGAGTGCAGAAGTGGGCGTTGGGGAAGCCACGTGGCGGAGCTAGATGCTGAGTGCAGGGCTTGATGTCCAGCGCGGGGTGGTGAGGTAGTTTCCAGGCACGGAGAGGGATGGGCGTGTCCGAGCTCCCGGTGAGGCAACCGGCCTTACACTCTATATTAGCTCACTGGATAAGAAAGGGATCTTCAGTACCTTTCGTAAAGGAGATTTTTGTCCTATATGAGTAATTTAAACAAACGATGTAAATCAAATATTTTCCCCATAGAAACAATATTCAACTTTTAATCAAATTTTAATTTTTGTGTTTTTGTTTTTGTTTTGTTTTGATACAAGGTTGAAACTGCCATTGAGAAAATAATTACAATGAAAGAGATCTGACCTAACCAACACCATCTTGCTTATAACCCCAAGGTGTCCTTGTTCACTCCTGGGTTTAGGCCAAACTAACTTTGGGAGGAATTTAGTTTATAAGTTTGAAACAAAGACAATAACCGCCCTTTCTCAAACAAATCCCCTGTCTGCCTGGGGACTAGACTGCCTTTACAGGACTAACAAATTATCCACAAGATTTAAAATTATAGTTTAGGAGTCATGCAGCTAGAGGCTGGCTGCAAGATTCTAAACCTCCTCAAATTGCTCCTGGTGAGCATCATTATTGCAAAACCTAAGATCAATGCTGAGATATTTTGTAGACCCTGCACTTGACGGGTTAGTTGGTACCACCCAGATCAATAAAGTGGCTCATCTGGTCTCGTTGCCCCTGCTCAGGAAATAACAGGATAAGAGGTTAGCTTCAACTCCCTATGATTTCATCTCTGACCCAACCAATTGGCATTCCCTACCCACCAAATTGTCTTTAAAAACCCTGATCCCCAAGTTTTCAGAAAAACTGATTTGAGCAACAGTAGAACCCTGGTCTCCTGCACTGAATTTCCATGTGAATTACTCTTTCTCTATTTCCCTGTCTTGATAAATTGACTGTCTGGTGCACTACCACACTAATTTTGACTGTGTGTGTGTGTGTGTGTGTGTGTGTGTGTGTGTGTAGACAAGGTTCTTGCTATGTTGCTCAGACTGGCCTTGATCTCCTGAATTTAAGTGTTTCTCCCACCTTGGCCTACCAAAGTGCTAAGATTATAGGCATGAGACATCAGGCCTCAAATTTAGTTTACAAAAAAATTCTTAAATTAATGAGGATCCTATAAAATGGCTTCAGGGGCTTAAGCTGCCTCTCTTTTGTCTCCCTTTTGATAATGTCCCACAGGTGGTGGCCCAATACCTAAATAGCAGTGGGCTCCCTGTGCAAATACAGCTTTAAGACAACCCTCATTCTCATTCTCTCCCTGCAAATTTTCTTACCGTATTTTTTGCTCTAAGCCTTTCCTACGTGAAAATTTCGGATCATCTAAATTTGTTTCATTACCACAAAGAAATTTCCTGTGTTATCCCTTAATAACCACACCCTCTGAACTCTAACCCTCAGCAGCCAATAACTTGATATTGTCGCTTTGAGAATGTTTTATAAATGCTATATACAATAAGTAAACTTTAGAGTTTATTTATTTCACTCAAAATAATGCCCTTCAGATACCTTCATACATATTGTGTGAGTTTATCAAGTCTCAGTTTTACAGAGGATTTGATGAATTGCTTTTTTTCTTTTTATTCTGAAATAATTTCAAACTTACAGAAAAGTTGCAATCATAGTGCAAAGTATTTCCCCTAAATCATTTGAAAGTTACTTACTCACATTTTGCCTAACACCCAAATATTATAGTGTGTATTTCCTACAAAGACATTCCTTAATATAACTCAATATAATTACCAAAATCAGGATATAACATTACATTTTTATCGTTTAAATTGTAGCCCCAGTCCAAATTTTGTCAATGGTCCCAACAATGCCCTTTCGTAGAAAAAGGATTCAATCTGAGCAGGACTGGCTACTCTGTGGGGACCTGGAGCTCAGTTCAAAATGAATGTGGGGCTTTTGAAATATTAAGAATTGAAGCCAGGCACGGTGGCTTATGCCTGTAATCCCAGCCCTTTGGGAGGCTGAGGCAGGTGGATCATCTGTGGTTAGGGGTTCCAGACCCGCCTGACCAACATGGAGAAACGTTGTCTCTACTAAAAACACAAAATTAGCATGGTGGCTCATGCCTGTAATCCCAGCTACTTGGGAGGCTGAGGCAAGAGAATCACTTGAAACCAGGAGGCAGAGGTTGAGGTAAGCCACAATTGTGCCATTGTACTCCGGCCTGGGCAACAAGATCGAAACTCTGTCTGAAAAAAAAAAAAAAAAAAATGAACAAACATAGGCTCTTGGAAGTGCAGGGCTCTGTGCCACTGCACAAGCTACATGCCCATAAAGCCAGCCCTGGTTTAAGATCATATACTGCATTTAGATGCCCTGCTTTAATTCTCTTCAACCTCCTTCTTCTGTCTTCTTTTCTCTCATGACCTTGATGCTTTTGAAGATTTTAAGCCAGTTGTTTAGAGAATGCCTTTCAATTTGTGTTTCTCTGATGTTTCCTCTGATTAAATGGTTTTGGCAGGAGTATCACAGATGTAATATTGTGTGATTGCATCTTCTCAGGTGGTAATGATTTGATTTGTCCCATTTTGATGATGTTAATTTTGAATATTTGATTAAGTGGTGTCTCCTAGTTTTCACTACGGCAAAGTTACTTTTTTCCCAGCTTAGTAAGTGTACTGTAGGAATATACTTTGAGACTATTTAAATATTCTCTTTCTTATCAAACTTTTACCATCCATTAATGTTTTCTGTATGAATTAACTATTGTGATGATGGATACCAGTGGGTGATTTTCTTCAAATTCTATGGTTCCTTTTATTAATTAACAAGATTTTCCTGCTATGTATGTATATATGTATTTTTATCATAGGCAAATGCATTCCATTGTTGTTCTATAGGTTAAAATCTGTTGGTATCATTATTTAGATACACAAATTCTTCCCTATCTGACTAGTGAGAGCTCATTGAAGCTAGCTTTTTTGTTATTGTCCTTTTGATATATCCTTATGATTTTTTGAGTACTTCCTTATTTTCATGTGCAACATGATATTAGTGGCTCATTTTACATTTTTTTCTTAGCCCTGAAATTAGCCATTAATCCAAGAAGCTATGCTTCCTTTTAGTGAAAAAATGCCCTTTAGAAAACAAAATCTGAGACTAGACATGCTCATTATTACATGGGTATTGGTGTTCTAAGGCCCTTTTGGTGAGCGGAGCTTGGGGTTGTAAACATGCGTACACCTACAATGCATATGCACCTATATTCTTTCTGTATCCATTTATAAAGCATTAAAACTTTAAGTTCACACAAATATTTCCAATTCCAGTCCAATACAAATGCTAGAAGTTTTATCCTATTTTTTCTCCTTTTTCTATATCTTCCTTTTTCAACCTGAGAAATCTAGCCCCTCTTATTCCCAGTATGTTTATTACATAAATCCCACTTTATGTAACCAATCTTTCTCCCCCTCCACTTCACCATGTGAATGCTCTTTTCACTTCACTCAGACTTCAGCATTTCGCAGTTGTTCATTGTCAACCCCCTGCTACAAAATCCTCCTCCAGGTCTGAAGTCGAAATATGCTTAATGATCTCAGGATGCAGTCTCTGTGCCAGACCGTGTGGATTGTGAATGTCTTCCTCACCATGCCCAGTCTCTGAGCGCCTGCACTATGGTGCTCTTACCTACAAAGAATTTGTTCTTACCCTCCTCGGGCTTTGACGCTCTAGGCCAGCTCATGGATATTATTGCTGTGCCCCATCTCCCTATGGAAGCCATCTGTGCTCTGCTTGGGCTATTACAGATTATGGTGGGGCCACAGCCATTTCACATGCAGACTCTTTACCTACTTGGGTTTCTGATATCTCAACAATCTGCTTACACTGTTCTATATCCCTTACATAGTTGTACCTCTCACATTTCTTGAGTATGACTACTCAGAGCTTTGCCAAAGGAATGTGCACCTCCTCCTCTCAGGTTCTTACACCCCTTTACCAGGAAACCTGGTACATGACTTTCTCACCCCCACCCTCAATCTAGCATCTTATGGGTAGCGGCTGCTACCGCCATTCCATACTCTTTCTTTACCCACCACCAACATATAAATATCCTCTGTGTCTCACTGCACAAGGCCACCACACCTATCTCTTGGGTTTACACAATCGTAAGTCAAAATAGGTTTGATGTATGGTTTTGAGTACTTTCCACTGGCTGGCAGCAGGTAGGAGTACTTTTCCCTCCTTAGTAGCTAGCCTGAAGGAAGAAGATTATGTCTCTGGGAGATTGCCCACTCTACTTCTTTGGATGAGAATTGTGGTCTAATTACCTGGAGAGGGTTTTCCCATATTAAAAGTCCTTCTACACATTCTTGTCAAGCTGCCCTTTTTGCCTCTAGCTCAGCTCGGCAATAGCCCTCTGCTTTCTCCTCATCTCCTTTCTAGTGACCTCGGCAGTGTAAGACTGCTACCTCTTTGGGTTCTTGGACAGCTTTTAATAAGTCTAAAATATCCTTAAGACATTTAATGGGAGTTCCTGCCAAGGTTAGGAACTCTCTTTCCTTCCATATGGCAGCATGGGCATGCAGAACAAAGTAAGCATATTTGGAATCTGTGTATATGTTTATTCTTTTTCCTTTCTCTAATTTTAGAGCTCGAGTGAGGGCTCCTAGTTCTGCCAGCTGGGCACTAGTACAGGAGGAAGGGAATTACTTTCAAGCACTGTTTGATCACTGACTACTGCATATCCTGCCTTTTGAACTCCATTTTCCATAAATGAACTTCCGTCAGCATACAGGTTAAGGTCAGGATTGGCTAGAGGAGTTTCTAGAGATCCTCTTGAGCCACATAGTTCTGGGTGATAGTCTGCTGACAGTCATGTTCTTTGTCCACCCCTTCCTCAGGAAGAAAAGTAGCTGGATTGAGGGCTGCACATATGCGCAGCTGAATACAGGCCCTTCAAGCATTAAGGCCTGATATTTGAGTAAGAAGTTGTCAGACATCCATAAGCCTCCTTTAGAGGCCAGAATTCCAGCTACATCATGTGAAGTCCATACAGTTAGACCTTTCCCTTGCACTATTTTAATGGCTTCTGAGACCAATATGGCCACCGTGGCTATGACCCACAAGCAGTGTGGCCACCCTTTTGCTACTGCATCAAATTGCTTACTTAGGTATGCCACTGGTTTTCGCGTGGTCCCTCGACTCTGAGTGAAAACCCCCAGTGTTCCTGACTTTTCTGTAACATAAAGGGAGAAGTTGTTCCCTGTAGGAAGGCTTAGAGCTGGAGCCTGCAGTAGTGCCTGCTTCAGGATCTGAAAGGCTGCCTCAGCTATAGGGTCCCATTATTTCCTTAATCAGAGTGTATAAGGGTTTGACTATTTCACCATATCTGGGAATCCACAATCAGCAGAAACCAGTTACTCCTAAAAATCCCTGTAACTGTTCTAAGGTTTTTGGATAGGTAGAGGCCACTATGGGTTGGAGACATTTTCCATCAATGGCCCGAGTGCCCTTAGACAAGACAAGCCCTAGCTATTTTACCTATTGCCTACAAAGTTGGGCTTTTGATTTGGAAACCTTATATGCACAGGTGGCTAGAGAGTTGAGGAGGTCCTGGGCGGCCTGCTGACACTGGGTTTCCAAGTTAGCAGTTAAAAGTAAGTCATCCGTATATTGAAGAACCAGGGTACCTGGATGTGAAAAATGACTAAGGTCCTGAGCTAGAGCCTGGCCTAATAGGTGAGGGCTATCTCGACAATCCTGGGGTAACACTGTTCAGGTGAGCTGAGAATTCCGGTCTAAAGGGTCTTCAAAGGCAAAGACAAACTGGGAGTCAGGATGTAATAGAACACAGACAAAGGCATCCTTAAGGTCCAGGACTGTACACCATTGTGCCTCTCCTGGTATTTGAGAGAGCAAGGTGTCTGGGTTGGGTACAGCTGGGTAAAAGGGAACAAAGCCTCATTAGTAAACCTGAGATCTTGCACCAGCCTCCATTGTCCATTAGGTTTTTGTACTCCTAAAATTGGAGTATTACAAGGGCTGTTACAGGACTTTCCTAAACCCTGAGCTTTTACATTTCTTAAAATATCCTGTAGCCCCTTTTTGGCTTCCGGTCTTAGCGGGTACTGTCTTTGGTAAGGAAAAGAGGTGGGATCCTTTAGCCTTATTCAAATTGGGCAGGCATTCTTTGCCCGTCCAACTTCTTCCTCCATTGCCCAAACCTCAGGATTAATCCCTTCCTTAAATAATGGGCAGCAAGAGGGATTTCCTCCCTGATGATGTTCATGTAGATAATTGCTCTTGCTCTGGCTAACAGGTCCCGCCCTAGTAAGGGAGTGGGACTTCCTGGCACGATGAGGAAGGCATGGGAGAAGAGTATTTCTCCCCAGTTACAGCTTAGGGGCTGGGAGAAATATCGGGAGACTGCTTGTCCTAGGACTCCTCGGACAGTTACTGACTCGGAGGACAACAGTCCAGGACAGAAAAGCAAAATAAGAAGGCCGCGCCAGTGTCCAGGAGAAGAGTGACGTCCTGGCCCTCTATGGTTAGCTTTACCCAGGGCTCGGTGACAGTGATGGCTTGTGCTGGTGCTTGCCCCAAGCACCCTCAGCCCTGCTGTTGGGTCTGGTTAGCCACCTCGGGACCTGGGAACCTTCATCCCCTGGGACAGTGTGCCTTCCAATGATCTCCTTGGCACAGTGGGCAAGGACAAGGAGGTGGTCTGTTCGTCTGGGACAATCTCTCTTAAACTGTCGCAGTAGGCCACAGTGGTAGCAAGTTCTGCCAGACTGGTGGCTAACCCAAGCCTTTCTGTCTTCTGAGCCCCTTGGGTCTGCTTGCCTGAAGGCCATGACTAGGGCTGCAGACTTTTCATGGTCCCTCCTGTTCATTTCAGCCTGTTCCTCCTGGTCTCTCTTATAGAACATCAAGGTTGCTAGATTTAGTAATAATTCTAGACTCTGTCCTGGCCCCAGGGCCAGCTTCTGCAGCTTCCTCCTAATGCCTGCTGCTGATTGTTTAATAAATTTGTCTTTTAGTATTAACTGACACTCAATGGAGTCTGGTGACAGGGGGAGTATACTTTAAGGCCTCCCATAACTGCTCAAGGAAGCCTGTTGGGTTTTCTTCTTTTCCCTGAGTTATGGATAACATTGCATAGTTGATGGGTTTTTTCCTAGTTCACTCCAGTCCCCTTGTTCTGAGTCAGGATCCCAGTGAGGGTCCATCCTAGTGACTTTTTGTCTACCTGTAGGGAATCTATCCTTCTCCTCTGGTGTCTTAGGTCATGTCTTGACTAAGGTACCCAGTGTCCCCAAACACATGAGCAGCTGCTAGAGTAGCCTGTCTCTCATCGCTGGTTAGGGTCTGAATAAGCAATAACATGATATATTTCCAATCTAATTCAGAGGGCTGACCCAGGCACTGCAGAATATACTGCATAATATCTATGTACTTGTCCGGGGTCATCTGAAATTTTTTCTAAGTCCTCTTTGATTTGCTTTAAGTCAGAAAGTGAAAAAGGAGTATGTACTTTGGTTGGACCAAATTCTCCTACTGCCTGTAGTGGGCAGAGTTGGGGCATCCTAGTAGCCTGAGGTGCCTTGTCTACTTTGGCCTTCCCTGACTCCTCTTGAGTTATAGGAGCTGAGGAGACTTGGTCAGTATTGGTGGAGGGAGGAGCCACAGGGAGTCCTAAAGGAGGGGGCAGTAGAGTATAGGTTACAGGCCTTACATAGCTGAGGATTATCCCTTAGAGAAAAAAAAAAACTTACACATAGGAGACCTCAGTCCATTTACCTTCCCTCTTACAGAGCAGATCTAATTGTAGAAGGGTGTTATAATTTATACTTTCGTTAGGAGGCCATGTTTCTCCACTTGGCAGAGGGTATTGCAGCCATGCTGTTTGACAGATAAATGAGCTGCTGCTGTTTCAAAGATCGTGAGTCAAATTGGTCCCAGTTATCCAGGATACACTTTAAGGGTGATTTTGCCTTGGGAAGAGTAGCACCCATCTGAAATCGAACACAGGGATGCCCACATCCCTGGTTAATCCTTGTAACTGCTAGCCCTGGGTTGTACCCTAGTTACAGCACCTTGTAGTTTCCTTGTGCCCTAGATGAGTGATCATCTTCTGGGCCCCACCCCCCATGTGCCAGGTTTAATCATGCTTACTGGCATCATGGGCACATCCTCACTGTCTAATGTCCTTATGGCCACCTTAAGGACATGGGGACTGCCGGGCTTAGTGGCCCTGTACCTGTGTATCCTTGAACTAGGCCAGTGAGGCTTGGGTGATGGGTGCCAATATTCCCTAGCAAGAGTTCAATTAACATAGGCCTGAACATAATACTGCCCTAGGAGGATAAACTCCTTGAGAGGGGCCTCTAAGCACAACATTTTTAAAGAAAGTAGTGGCTGGCCACATGGCTGAGGCCGAGAAAATGCCCTCAGGACCTAGACCTTCTCCCCCACCGCACTTTCCATCATAGGAATATGCCCTAGGGTTGTGGGACCTGTAATTAACTGTTTGATCCTTGGACCAGGTCTCACTATGGTATTCTAGATGGAGAAGTTCTGCCATATGGAGAGCCAATCCTTGGCAAGACAAATTGTACATCATTGGATTCTGGCACCACTCAGTTGGATTGAGAAATTGTGGGTGACAAAACAAAATGTCTTATAGCCTCCAGTACCCACTGATAGACTCTGGCTCTGTTAGGACATAACCTGGAATTGCGGACTAGAGGAACTGGCCCTGTGCATTGTAGGAGGTCCTCATAGGCATAAGCCTGAGGGTACCATGGGTGAGGGTCCCTGGACTGCCACCCTAAGAGCCTCATGTGTAGGAAATATCTTAGACGAAAGAGCCGGGAAGAAGTTTGCCTCCCAGATATCTGGACCCAGGAGGTTGGGGCCTGAAAGGCTGGGTGTGACTCACATAGGCAGCTTTTACTTAGGAGGTTTAAGCGGGGCCGTGACCTTGACCAGACTGAACCAGGAGTTTGGGGCTTCGAGCCCTTCCTCCTGCCAACCCTTGGCTTGGCCCAGGGGGAAGAAGAACAGTAAGAAAGGGAAGCTGGTTTGGGGCTAGCCAACACTCCCAGTTCCAGAGAGCTGGGGGTTGGAGAGTCCATTCCTAGAAAGCCTGACACCTGTGTCTTTAGACAGGTGGACGGACTTTTGAAAGGATAAGTGTGGCTCACATAGGCAGCTGCCACTGTAGCCGCCTAGGTCCAGCTGCCGCCATTGCACACAGCCCCATGCAGGACTGGCCACCAGGTGCTCTCCATAGGTGACACCCGCCTGGCCTTGCCTCTGCCACTGCTCCTTACCGGCCACCCCTGCACCCCAGTCTTTACCTCCTTAACAAATTTAAAAGAAGTGAAAGGACAGATCAGCAAGCGAAAGGGGTCCAATATCACTCACCGCTCTGAAGTCCTACATTCTCCTGGCTGCCTCACCAAAGGATGTAAGTGGAGGCAGGGGGGCGTCCTCAAGATGCCTTCAGCTCTCTCCTGGTTCTGAAGAGGTTCTTGGCCTCTCTTATACCAAAGAATGGGGAAAGGGGCCCTGGAGGCATGGTGAGCTTACTGTTCCAATAAATATCGTGGACCCAAAGAGTTTTGCAGGAGAGCAATTTATTAGACAGAGGGAGAGAAAAAGAGAAAGACAGTCCCCACTCTGCCATGGGAGGGGATCCAGAGAGGGAATCTATATATAGAGAGAGCAGCGGAAGTTTTAACCCTTGAATTATTCCCTCCCCCTTCATGTTCTCATCCAATGAGAGGAGTTCTTTCAAGCTTCCTCTGGAGTGATTGCTCTGTGACTTTGATACTGTATTGGCTGCTTGGTCCGCAACTTTCAGTTACACTGTCCCCTCCTCCCAGAGCTTTCAGTGGGCTTTTTGGACAAAGGAGCCCACGTGGGTTTCTCTACTTAGCCCACAGGTGGGAAACCTAGACAAATAACTTTACATTTGAAACCCCTCTGGTTCCCAGATGGAGGCATGGAGCCGGGGAACTCCTGCCTTTGAAACCATGCCCCTTGCAGACCCAGAAAGAGATGTTTTTTAACACAGTCACTCAAAATCAGAAAAACTTAATTCTTGGTATATTTTGAAATGGCCCTGCAAAGCTACCTCTTGTGGGAAAAATTTGCATCTGTAGAGAATCTCTATTAATGTAGCCAGGGCTTCCCTTTTTGGATCTTCCCTGGATCCAGGAGAGATCAATGAAAGTCAGACCTTTTAAGGTCTGAAAAAGATATTTACCATCTATTTTCTCTGAAGGCAGCTATATAGAGGCTTCATCTATATAGAAGGGACCTTGGTCTCTACAACCCCCCTTATTTTAACTCAAGCATTTCTTTCTTTTTTAATTTTTATTTTAAGTTCCCTGGTATATGTGCAAGATGTGCAGGTTTGTTACATAGGTAAATGTGTGCCATGGTGGTTTGCTGCACCTGTCAACTCATCACCTAGGTATTACGCTCAGCGTGTATTAGCTATTATTCCTAGTGCTCTCCCTCCCAAAACTCCATCCCCCAACAGGCCCCAGTGTGTGTTGTTCCCTTCCTTGTGTCCATGTGGTCTCATTATTCAGCTCCCACTTGTAAGTGAAAACACGTGTTCGTTCAGTTTTCTTTTCCTGCATAGTTTGCTGAGGATAATGGCTTCCAGCTCCTTCCATTCCCTGAAAAGGACATGAATAAAATTTCATTCCTTGTTATGGCTGTATAATATTTCATGGTGTATTATGGATTCCCATAATATTTCAAGTCCATAGGAATCCACCTCTTGCATCAGCATGACCTGGATATGAGACGGAAGAGACATTTCTTCTTCCAGATACCCTAAATCATCTCTCTCAAGTTCAAAGTTCCACAAATCTCTAGGGCAGGGGCAAAATGCCACCAGTCACTTGGCTAAAACATAGTAAGAGTCACCTTTGCTCCAGTTCCCAAGTTCCTCATCTCCATCTGAGACCACCCTAGCCTGGATTTTATTGTTTATATTGCTACCAGCATTTTGGGCAAAGCCATTCAACAAGTCTTTAGGAAGTTCGGAACTTTCACACATTTTCCTGTCTCCGTCTGAGCCCTTCAGACTGTTCCAATCTCTGTTACCCAGTTCTAGAGTTGCTTTCACATTTTCCGGGTATCTTTTTGGCAGTGCCCCACTCTACTGGTATCAGTTTACTGTATTAGTTTCTTTTCACACTGCTGATAAAGACATACCCAAAACTGGGAACAAAAGAGGTTTAATTAGACTTAGAGTTCCACATGGCTGGAGAGGCCTCAGAAACATGACAGGAGGTGAAAGGCATTTCTTACATGGCAGTGGCACGATAAAATGAGGAGAAAGGAAAAGCAGAAACCTCTGACAAACCCATCAGATCTTGCAAGACTTAATATCATGAGACTAGTAAGGGAAAGATCAGCCTCAGTAATTCAATTACCTCCCCTTGAGTCCATCACACGATACATGGGAATTCTGGGAAATATAATTCAAGTTGAGATTTGAGTGAAGACACAGCAAAACCATATCACATGTTGTTACTATTGTGAATAGTTCTGCAGTGAACATATGCATGCATGTATTTTTGATATAAAAACATTTATATTCCTTTGGGTATGTATATCCAGTAATGGGATTGCTGGGTCAAATACTATTTCTAATTCTAGATATCTGAAGAATCACCACACCATATTTCACAATGGTTGAACAAATTTATATTCCAACCAATAGTGTGAAAGCATTCCTGTTTCTCCACAACCTTGCCAGCATCTGTTGCTTCTTGGTTTTTTAATAATCTCCATTCTGACTGGCATGAGACAGCATTTTGTTGCTTTGGTTTTCATTTCTGTAATGATCAGTAATGTTGAGCTTTTTTACATATGTTTGTCAGTCACATGAATGTCTTCTTTTGAGAAGTATTTGTTCAGGTCTTTTGCCCACTTTTTAATGGAGTTGTTTTTTTCTTGTAAATTTGTTAAAGTTTATTGTACATTCTGGGTATTAGACTTTTGTCAGATGGATAGATTGCAAAAATTTTCTTCCACTCTGTAGGCTGCCTGTTCACTCCGATGACAGTTTATTTTGCTGTGCAGAAACTGTTTACTTAGATTCCACTTGTCAATGTTTGCTTTTGTTGGAATTGCTTTGGTGATTTCATCATGAAATCTTTGCCCATGCCTATGTCCTGAATGATATTAGCTAAATATTCTTCCAGTGTTTTTATAGTTTGGAGTTTTACAGTTAAATTTGCAATCCATCTTGAGTTAATTTTTGTGAGTTGTAAGGAAGGGGTCCAGTTTCAATTTTCCACATATGGATAGACAGTTCTCCCAGCACCATTTATTAAATAGGGAATCCTTTCCCTATTGCTTGTTTTTGTCAGGTTTGTTGAAGATCAGATGGTGGTAGATATGTGATCTGATTTCTGAGTTCTTTATTCTGTTCCATTGGTCTATGTGTCGGTTTTTGTACCAGTATCATGCTGTTTTGGTTACTGTAGCCTTGTAGTATAGTTTGAAGTGTGGTAGCATAATGCTTCTAGCTTTGTTCTTTTTGCTTAGGATTGTATTGGCTATATAAGCTCTTTTTCAATTCATATGCATTTTTAAATAGTTTCTTCTAAGTCTATAAGAATTCAATGGTAGTTTAATGTGAATAGCGTTGAACTTACAAATCACTTTGGGCAGTATGGCCATTTTCATGATATTGCTTATTTCTATCCATGAGCAAGGAACGTTTTTCCATTTGTTTGTGTCTTCTCTGATTTCCTTATCAGTTGTTTTAGTTCACTTTGAAGAAGTCCTTTACTTCTCTTATTTGCTGTATTTCTAGGTATTCTATTCTCTTTATAGATATTGTGAATGGGAATTTAATCATGATTTGGCTCTCTGCTTGTTTGTTGTTGGTGTATAAGAATGCCTGTGACTTTTGCACATTGATTTTGTATCCTGAGACTTGGCTGAATTTGCTTATCAGCTTAAGAAGCTTTTGGGCTGAGATGATGGGGTGATGTCTAGGTACAGGACCATGTCATCTGCAGACACAGTTTGACTTCCTCTCTTATTTGAACACCCTTTGTTTCTTTCCTTTGCCTGATTGCCCTGGTCTGAACTTCCAATACGATGTTGAATAGGAGTGGTGAGAGAGGGCATTCTTGTCTTGTGCCAGTTTTCAAGTGGAATGCTTCTAGCTTTTGCCCATTCAGTATGATACTGATTGTGGGTTTGTCGTAACTTACTTTTACTATTTTGACATATGATCCTTCAATACCGAGTTTATTGAGAGCTTTTTACATGAAGGGATGTTGAATTTTATCAAAATTCTCTTCTGCATCTATTGAGATAATCATGTGATATTTGTCTGTAGATATCTTTATGTGATGAATTACATTTATTGATTTGCATATGTTGAACCAGTCTTGTATCCCAGGGATGAAGCCAACTTGATTGTGGTGGATAAGCTTTTTGATGTGCTGCTGCATTCAGTCTGCCAGTATTGTATTGAGAATGTTTGCATTGTTGTTCATCAGGGCTGTTGACCTGAAGTTTTCTTTTTTGTTGTATCTGCCAGGTTTTGGTATCAGGATGATGCTAGCCTCATTGAATGAGTTTGGAAGGAGTCCCTCTTCTTCAATAGTCTGGAATAGTTTCAGAAGAAAGAATATCAGCTCCTCTGTGTACTTCTGCTAGAATTCAGCAGCAAATCTGTCTGGTCCTGGGCTTTTTATGATTGGTAGGCTATTAATTACTGCCTCGAATTTATTCATTTCTACTAGATTTTCTAGTTTTTGTTATTGTTGTTGTTGTACAGAGCTGTTTATAGTATTCTCTGATGGTTGCTTGTATTTCTATTTGGTCAATGGTGATATCCCCTTTATCATTTTTCATTGTGTCTATTTGATTCTTCTCTCTTTCTTTATTAGTTTAGTTAGTGTTCTATCTACTAAGTTTTTCAAAAAACTGGCTGCTGGATTCATTGATTTTTTTTTTTTTTTTTTTTTTTTTGGAAGGGTTTTTTGTGTCTCTATCTCCTTCAGTTCCACTCTGAGCTTGGTTATTTCTTGACTTCTGCTAGCTTTGAAGTTTGTTTTTTCTTGCTGCTTTAGTTTTTTTAGTTGTGATATTAGGGTGTTGATTTGAGATCTTTCTAGCTTTTTGATATAGGCATTTAGTACCTTAAATTTTCCTTTTAACATTGCTTTAGCTGCATCTCAGAGATACTGGTACATCGCCTCTGTGTTCTCATTGGTTTCAAGGAATTTCTTGATTGCTGCCTCAGTTTTATTATTTACCCAGGAGTCATTCAGAAGCAGGTTGTTAAATAACCATTTATTATGTGATTTTGAGTCAGTTTCTTAATCTTGAGGTCTAATTTGATTGCACTGTGGTTTTTTTGCATTTGATGAGGGATGACTTACTTCCAATTCTGTGATCAATTTTAGAGTAAGTGCCATGTGGCACTGAGAAGAAGGTATGTTCTGTTGTTTTGTGGTGTAGAGTTCTGTAGATCTCTATCAGGTCCACTTGATCCATACCTGAGTTTAAGTCCTGAATATCTTTGTTAATTTTCTGTCTTGATGATCTGTCTAACATTGACAGGGGGGTGTCACATTTCTCATTATTATTGTGCTTAAGTCTCTTTATAGGTCTCTAGAACTTGTTTTATGAATCTAGATGCTCTCGTATTAGGTGCATATATGTTTAGGATAGTTAGCTCTTCTTGTTGAATTAACCCCTTTACCATTATGTAATGCCCTTCTTTCTCTTTTTTAATCTTTGTTGCTTTGAAACCTGTTTGTCAGAAACTAGGATTGCAATCCCTGCTTTTTTTCTGCTTTCCATTTGCTTGGTACATTTTTATCCATCTTTTTAAGTTTATATGTGTCTTTACATGCAAGAGAGGTCTCTTTAATATAGCACACTGATTTATCTTGACACTTAATCAAGATTGCCATTCTGTATCTTTTAATTGGGGCATTTGGCCCATTTACATTTAAGATTAATGTTGTTATGTGTGAATTTGATTCTGTTATTACGATGCTAGCTGGTTATTTTGCAGATTTGTTTATGTAGTTACTTCATAGTGTCATTGGTCTGTGTACTTCAGTATGTATTTTTAGTGGCTGGTAATAGTTTTTCCTTTTCATATGTAATGCTTCCTTCAGGAGCTCTTGCAGTACAGGTCTGCTGGTGGTGAATTCCCTCAGCATTTGCTTGTCTGAAAGATACTTTATTTCTCCTTTGCTGATGAAGCTTAGTTTGACCAGATGTGAAAGTCTGGATTGGAAATTCTTTTCTTTAAGAATGTTGAATATTGGCCCCCCCACTCTCTTTTGGTTGTAGGGTTTCCACTGAGAGGTCCACTGTTAGTCTGATGGGCTTCCCTTTATAAATGGCCTGGCCTTTCTCTCTTACTGCCCTTAACATTTCTAATTTTCTTCATTTCAACCTTGGAAAATCTGATGATTATGTGTTGTGGGGCGGTTCTTCTCATGGAGTATCTTACTGGGGTTCTTTGTATTTCCTGAATTTGAATGTTGGCCTGTCTTGCTAGGTTGGGGAAGTTCTCCTGGATGATACCTTGAAGTGTGTTGTCCAGTTTGGTTCTGTTCTCCCCTTCTCTTTCAGGTACCCCTATGTGTCATAGGTTCAGTCTTTTAACATAATCCAATAGTTCTCAGAGGTTTTGTTTTCATTCTTTTTTCTCTAATCTTATCTGCCTGCCTTATTTCAGCAAGATAGTCTTCAAGCTCTGATATCCTTTCTTCTGGTTGGTCTGTTTGGCTACTGATACTTCTGTTGGCATTGTGAAGTTCTCCTGTTGTGTTTTTCAGCTCCATCAGGTCATTCATGTTGCTTTCTAAACTGGTTACTCTGGTTAGCAGCTCTTGTAATGTTTTATCGTGGTTCTTAGCTTCTTTGCAATGAGTTAGAACATACTCCTTTAGCTTAGCACAGTTTGTTATCCATCTTCTGAAGCCCACTTCTTTCAAGTCATTTATCTTAGTCTCAGCCCAGTTCTGTGCTTTTGCTGGAGACATGGTTGCAATCATTTGGAGTAGAAGAGACACTCTGGCTTTTTGAGTTTTCAGTATTTTTGTGTTCATCCTTTTTCATCTTCATGAGTTTATCTGCCTTTGATCTTTGAGGCTACTGACCTTTGGATGAGGTTTTTGCGGGATCTTTTTTTCATTGATGTTGTTTTCTGTTTGTTTTTCTCTTAGCAGTCAGGCCCCTCTTTCATAAAGCTGCTGTGGTTTGCTGGGAGTCCACTCCAAACCTTATTATCCTGGGTCCCTCACACTCCTGGACGTGTCACCAATGGAGGCTATGGAACAGCAAAGATGGCAGCCTGCTCCTTCCTCTGGGACCTGTGTCCTAGAGGGGCACCCACCTGATGCCAGTGGCAATGTTTCTGTATGAGTGTCTGGAAACTCCTACTGGGAAGTATCATCCAGTCAGGAGGACAGGGATCATAGACCTTAAATAAGCAGTCTGGCTGCCCCTTGGTGGAGTAAGTGTGCTGCACTGGGTGAAATCCCCTTTGTCCATGCTGCCCTGATTCACCAGAGCCAGCATGTAGAAAAGATGAAGGTGCTCATCCACAGTACCACAGCTGCCCCTCCTTGTAGAGATTCCCCTCTGATATCACCCTCAGGGATACCAGAGTTCTATTTGTAAACCCCTGGCTGGGGATACTGAAGTTCCTGCAGGGAAGCCCCCTCCCTATGAGGAGGCATGGATCAGGGTCCTATTAGAGAAGCATTCTGGACACAAACTGTCCCAGGTGGCTCACCCTCCTCCCAAGAATCTCAAAGTCTCAGTGACTACTCAAGCAGCTGCCCACCCAAGCAGCTGCCATGCATTCCATGAGTCTGCACAGCTCTATGCTTGGGACCCACGGCCCTGGTAGCATGGGCTCATGGGGGCATCTACCGATTCATGGGTTGTAAGAATCCATGAGGAAAGCATGTTTTTCAGGGAGGGGTAGCACAATTCCTCACTGCCTCCCTTGACTGGGGGAAGGAGCTCTCTTTGCCCTGCACAGCCCCTGGTGGGCCCTCACTCCACCCTGCTTTTCTTTGCTCTCTGTGGGTCACATCAGCCACCTAGTCCGACCCAATGAGAGAAACTTGGTACCTCAATTGAAGATGCAGAATTCACTTGCTGTTTTCATCCTTCTCAGTGGGAGCCACAGAGCAAACTCTTTCTATTTGGCCATCTTGGCAGCTCCTCCTCTAACTTTTCAAGTATTTCTTTCTACTAACTTCAAGTCTTTAGACAAAGCTTAACTCTTTCAACCAATTGCTAGTCAGAAAATCTTTCAATCTACCTATGACCTATAATCCCCACACCTCTTCAAGAGACCCCACCTCTTTAAGCTGAACCAATATACACCTTCCATCTATTAATTTATTATTTTACTTATAATTCCTCTCTCCCTTAAAGGTATAGAACCAAACTGTATCCTGACCACCTTGGGCACACTTTCTCAGGACTTCTTAAGACTATTCTCCAGGCCATGGTCACCCATATTGCCTCAGAGTAAATCTCTTTAAATATTTTATGGTTTGTTTTTTCCATGTACATTCTGAAGATAAATTTGTAGAAATAAAATTACCAAAATAATTTATATGAATATTTCTAGAACCTTCCTGTGTTATCTAGCCAGCTCTTCTGTTTTTCTCAAATTACTGCATTATCACTGGTTGTTCTTCACATGAAGTCGATAGTATTTGTTAGCATTATAGTACACTGTATAGGTATTCATACATGGTCAAGCCCCCTTTAATATAAAAATAATATTTAAAAATTATTAAAACTGTATGTATTCAAATAAATTATGATTCTCTGGCAAGTAAAAAGAAAGAAAAATGAAACCAAAGTTCTGACGTCAAGCAATTCATAGACCATTGAGAGAGGCAAATACAGAGGAGTGATGATAGTGGGAGACTCAGTAGAGAGCAGTGTAGAGTACTGCAGCAAAATAGCATAGTGGTAGAAAGCCTACTACGAAAGTTACTAAAAGACAATGCCTAATTTTATAAGTAATTTCAGATTTAGAGCAGGAAAAGGACTGAGTAGAGATGTAAATAATATTTCTCTTCTGTCTCTCAAAAATAATAGGTCTTCTCTTAATTATGCAAATTTTTAACAAAAGCATGCTTTTGTTAAAAGTTTCCATAACTTACTTTCCTCATTTTCTCCCATGTAGCAGCAAACATCTACAGTGGGAGGTTTGTATTATTTTTCTCTGATCACCATTCTTTCATTAACATCATGAAATCTTTTCTGCACCACCAGTCCTCTTGTTCCATTGCCTTGTCAAAGTGTTTTAGATGACCTGTACATGTGTCTTCTTGCCAACACAATATGCAGAACATTGCTTTTAGCATCTTAAACTCAGAATCAATGAAAGAACACAATTTATCCTGGTTGATATTTCCTATCAAAAATAAGTTATCATGAATTATAATGACTGCAGTCATGTGAATGAATTCATTTAGCACATATTTACATCTCACCTAATATCTACAAGGGCCAGAAACATATCCAAAGAAAGTAGAAATAGTCCTTGTTTTCAAGTAGACACTCAGTTTGATGAGCAAGATATGTAAACAAGTAATTATTTCAATGATAGTATAAAGTAGGAAGAGATCAATTCAGAGGTTAGTTTTAACCTGGCACCAGTAAAGTCCAAAAGAGGGATTAATAATTGAACTTACTTTGAAGGTCGAAGACAAGTTCTCTATGTGGATAAATTGGAGAAGAGAATATTGCTAGAGGGATAGTTTATAAAAAGTCATAGGTACATAAAACAGCCTGATCAATTTCAGAGGGTATAATAAAAGCGTACTGTATTTAGTATCATGGTTACAACAGTGTTGTACATCTACAATTGATAGTGTTATCTTCATATGCAGAATTTTCCCCAAAACTATTGCCACTACCTCCTGGTACCTTAATTCTCAAAGTTGAATTCACATTCTGAAACTAACAGTATTAACCTTAACTGAATCTTTTGTTAAGTTTCTCCACGGTCGTCTTCATTATATTCCCACTTTTCTTCATTTAATTTATACTGCTGCTACCATGGGGAACATTGTGAACACTTATCTTAAATGACCTGCTTCTTGCTCCAAGTATTGCATACACAAGAAAATAGGTACTTAGCTCCCTTCTGTGGAAAACTACAGAAGCTTGTCTTCATAAACAGGACACTCATGGCAACTCTCTTTGGATTATTTTGGTATTACAAAAGATGAAAGTCTTTGGATTCTGACAAAAAATGGAGGTGAAGGTTTTTTTTTCTTTTTCAAAGTTTTTTTGATACCAACTCTAGGTACCAACAAAAAGAATAATTTATAAACAAAATGTATCAATTATTTGAGTTTTCCGTGAAATTCTTATTGTAGAATGTTTTTACTTTTTTAAAACTACAAATTCAAAATAATAAATAGCACCAACAGTTAGCAGCTTTCATATCTTTAAAGTATTGATCTACATCTCTTATTCATCACAATTTCTGTGCTAAAGAGAGAAAGGGCATATAAAAAAGAAAGCTTTGTCAGGACCATTTTGCAGTGATCAATGTAGCAGTGTAATTAACAAACAAAAAACACTAATAATTATATATATTGATATACCAATATTGTCATGCAATCTTAGCATTATGCATTATTCCAGTGTAAGCGTTTATAAAATTGCTGTTTTCAGCTCATTAAATAGTAGTGTTCTGTTTAAATTTCATTGAATATATATGAAAAATGAGCAAATAGAAATGAATTAAATACAAGTTGCATTCTGATATGAGGAGAGGTAGAAACATCAAGCTTCCTCACTCTGCTGCTTTACATTAATGATACAATATGGGTATTTGGAGAAGAGGGATAAATGCAGGAAACTGAGTGAGGTGGAGCAGAATTCAGAGGTTTTTTAAAACATAGGAAACAAATGCAACTGAATCTAATAGAATTAGATTATTGGAGAGCCGAAAAATGAACATAAATAAATAAGCAATGAAAATATAAACAAAGTAACACTTCTCTACTATTTTTCTTTATTTTAATGAAATTTAATTTCTCTGATAACTGAAATGCTAACGGAAAAAAAGCTTTTACTTAAAAAAACAAAACATTTAGAAATATTGCAAAAAAATTAGTAGGTGGTCACCAACTGTTTAGTGGTGCTTTTTCATTATTTTCTCCTCTGCCTGAGGCTTGGAAGTAAGAAGTTAATTAAATAGGACCAATTCTGCCTCCAATAGTTGTTTACATGAAAGATGCTTGGTAAAAACTGTCTTTGTTACAAAGGATACTGTTTGAGATAGAGCTGCACATGTGTGCGTATGAGATAGTGACCAAACCATTGTTATTTGTCCCCAAAGTATGTTAGTAATCGGACCCTGGACCTATATGGATTCAGTGATCCTAGCCAAGCAAGAAATTCCTTCTCTTTTCTCTAAAGTTTTTACACAACTGAAACAAAGTGAAATGAGTTGTCTGAAGCAGGCACAGCTTCAGCAGAAGGCCACGTGCATACTGATGGGCCTGGTTAGTGGTCATGAGGAGGTCTGAGACCTCAGGCTAGGATAGGTTATGGGAGATGAGACTGATACATGCATAGAAGCATCCATTGTCTTTTATTTTATTTTAATCTCAGTTTATTAAGCTTACTTCTTTTCCCCAACTCTATGTTACATTTTTTTTTATGCGAAAGAAATTCGACACTCTAGTAGTCACAACTGGGCCCTTTAGACGGATGAACTTTCCATAGATTTCACCTGGAAGATAATTTAAGGAGTAACTAACAATGGCATAATCTAAATCGCTGTCACAGTCATTCCAGGCCACAGAAGTATAAACTTTGGCTGATATAGGGGCACAAATAAATGCCAGATTAGAACTGGTGTTTTCCTTTTGTCTGTCTCTCTAAAAAACACAGATAATTGGATGAACATGCTTGTGCTGCATGAAGTATATGTGAGGGTCTGGGGGTACAGAGGAGGACAGGTTGGGGGAGGGGAATGCAGTACAAATCTAGAACTAAAGCCATCGATCCACTCCATCATACTGGCTGCTTCCTTCCCCTATTTGCATCCCTATGTGTATGGCCCACACACCAATCATCTGTAATGTGCATTAATAAATCCCTGGTGTGCATTTATTAATGTTGTTCATAGATAGTTGATTCTTAGCCACTTGGGGAATGCGGATGACTGAGCTCCTTGATCTCCTGATTTTAGCCAATGAGTTGAGTAAAATGATGTGACAGGGTAAAGCCTTCCAGAGTTTTCTTTCCTTCTAGCACAATCAGCAGTGTTCAAGATGATGGCTGTTTGATTACCCTAAGTCTTTGAGTGACTTTGGTGAGCAGATTTCCCCCTAAAAACTGATGAGAGAGAGAGATAAAATGTAACTCAGAAGTCAGCCTTTCTGATTCTCAGCTCCAAGATTTAAGGATTGTTTGATTTCATAGCAAACAGCTATTCTGGCCAATACAATTGGCCTATGATAATCTGTAATAGTACTTTTATATGTTTGGGGACATCTTATTCAAAACCAACTCTAAGAGATAGGGATAAACCTTATTTCCCTATTACCTTTTGGTTTTGAAAATTCTTTGAGATAATTAATCCTTGGTTTCCAGGCTATGTACAAACTGTGAAACTGCTAAGCTTTAAGAAGTAACATTTCTTAGGGCCAGGAGCAGTGGTTCATGCTTGTAATCCCAGTTCTTTGGGATGCTGAGGCAGGAGGATTGCTTGAGCTCAGGAATTCAAGAACAGTCTGGGTAACATAATGAGACCTCATCTCTATTCAAAAAAAAATTTTTTTAATGAAAATAAATTTAAAAGACAAGTATTTTTTATTGACTTACTTAACACTCACTATGTGCCAGGGACTATTCTTAGCAAATTGTTAGTGTGAACTCATTTAATCTTCATATTTTGTGAGTGAGGAAATTTGGGCACAGAGACTAAGACACTTTCCCAACGTTTCCCAACAAGTAAAATTTTATTTTGGTACTATTTACTGTGCGTCTATTACCAACACCTTATTCTCAATACACAATGTTTTTCTTTTAATGGATAACGTCATCGTGTTTTCACATAAGCAAAGATTTTTATATTTAACAGAAACAATATTCATTTTAGTAGCTATTGATTTTCAGCTCTTTTGTTATAATATACTCTACATTTTTAAAACTGTATGGCTTTCCATGGTTATTGCCTCCATATTTGACATGCTACTGAGAAAAGAAATTCAGAAGCTGGTGCTCTGATAGTGATAAACAAACAAGGACTTTAGTCCTAGAAGCCTAAAACTCCAGTTATTACTTTGTTTGGATCAGATTTATTTTTTTTTAGTAAAACGAGAAAATCGTCTATCAAAATGAACTTTGACCACTTTTTTAT
Source organism: Ateles fusciceps (assembly GCA_036589455.1). Classification (NCBI taxonomy): domain Eukaryota; kingdom Metazoa; phylum Chordata; class Mammalia; order Primates; family Atelidae; genus Ateles; species Ateles fusciceps. The sequence continues at coordinate 6,998,599 of JAZHEH010001606.1, read as the reverse complement.
GATTTAATCCAAATGTGATATAATTTCTCCTTCCATTTCTAACTAAGGAGGAAGTGATGAAATCAGCTGCTATTTGGATCCTAGACAGCAAAGAAAGGTTTATTTTATATTCCTCCTTTTGTAGCAATGGTTGGAAAGCTTTTAAGAGTGGGAATGTTTAGTACTTATCTTTTGCTGAAATAGCTATGAATATATTTTGGGTTGGGCACCAGGACCAATTCTTAATTACAAAGGAAGTCTATATGAAAATCTAGGCATTTATGATTGTAGACATCAAGCTTTTGTGTATTTATATAAGCTTGCTACAAAAGGTTTTAAAAACATTTAGATTCACTCAGACTTTTGATTCTTTACACATATAAATTGAAAGAATAATGTTATCCTACTTAAGAGTGTTTTTGTGACAATCAGGAGAAGTTAAAAAGTATTGTGTATTAAAGGGTAATATGAAGGCAGTGGTTGTTACTGTTTAAAATTGTATTATTATTTTCTGTGATCCCTGATGGGCATTGCACTGTTATAATCTGAGGGTGACAAAATGGTAGGAGATATAAAGAGGTCTTGGAGGAGAGTACTACTCTTCCTTTTATAAAAACAATACTTTTTGTACCTTATATAAAGGAGTATTTTATTCTTGAGTATAAATGCCATGCCAACAAGACATACCTGCAGTTAGTTTCTTAACAATGAATTTTGTCTTTTCAAAACTATTCCGTGAATGGTCAGAATCACTAAAGCAATCAGTAATGCAGTTAACTTGGGAAAACTACAGAGGGAGTGCAAATCAAATATTTAATAAGTAAGACAAAAATCAGTAAATTTAAGATCTGAGAAAAGGTAAAAAATTATATTTAAAGCTAATAAAAAGAGCTAATTCACATTATTATTCTTGGAAAACTAAGTTGCTTATGACTAAAAATTTTTAAAAGTTTCATTGATCAGGAAAATTATCTGCTTAGAAACTACATTAAGAATTATAGTATCTTAACACTGGCTAAACACGAATGTCTCTTAAGATCCCTTTTAATATAAGATAAACACAACACACTATGAACTTAAGACTTCCTATAACAGAAACTCACTACGTTACAAGCAGCTGATTTTACTAACAAATACCTTGGTTTCTTTCTTCCACGTTGTTGCAGATGGCAGGATTTCCTTGACATTATGTTGAGTGGAATAAGCCAGTCACAAAAGGACAAACACTGCATGATCTCATTTACATGAGGTATCTAAAATAGTCAAGCTCATAAAGCAAAGAGTAGAATGGTGGTAACAAGGGGCTTGGGGGAAGAAAAAATAAGTTGTTTAAGGGGTATAATGAACTAGTTATACAACACAAATAGGTTCTAGATGTCCGCTTTAAGATATAGTCCCTGTAGTTAACAGTACTGTACTGTGCACTAAAATTTTGTTAAAAGGGCATATCTCAAGGTAAATGTTCTTACCATAAAATTTTAAGAGCTGGAAGTGCAAGAGGAAACTTTTGGAAGCAATAGGTATGTTGATTACCTTGATTGTGGTGATGGTTTCACAGTGTATGCACATATTCAAACCCATCCACTTGTATGCAGTAGATACATGCAAGTTTTATGTATCAACCCCACCTGAATAAAATTGTATTTTCAAAAGCTTCTTCCTTCTGTGTATCTACTGTTGGTCTTCTTATAGGCTTGACTTCTTTTTTCTAATCCAATCTTCTGGACCCAAACAAAATAGATCACATAACAGAGATGGAAACCTACCTTTCAAAACTTCCTTCAAATTGTCTTTTTCTCATCTTCCTAATCATAAAGTACATCATACTCTCAACCTGCCCTGTACTTCTTATGTCCCTTCACTCGCTGGCATTTCTTTGTGAAATATACTTAGAATCATGTGTATCTTTTAAAACTTAGTTAAAATGTCACAGCTGCAACGAAAGCAAAAATTCTCCATTCTTTCTAGCTGCAATTATCTTTCTCTGTCCATTTATCAAATAGCAATTCATTCTTACTCCATCCATGCATTTCTGCTTTGCTTTATATCTCTCCCTCTAAGTCAAGCAGTAAAGAGGTTGAACTCTGTTATTTACTTACGGCTTAAAATGATTTGCATGTAAGAAAACCTGATGGCTGGGCAAGTGGCTCACACATGTAATCTCAGAACTTTGGAAAGTAGAGGCAGGAGGATCACTTGATCCCAGGAGTTGGAGATCAGCCTGAGTAACACAGTGACACCTGCCTCTACAAAAATATAAAAATTAACTGGACGTGGTCGTATGCATCTGTAGTCCCAGCTACTTGGGAAACTGGATCACTTGAGTCTGGAAGGACCAGACTGCCGTGAGCCATGACTGAGCTACTGCACTCTAGCCTTGGTGAGCGGTGAGACCCTGTCTCAATAAGTAAATAAATAAAATAATGATATATACTATGATATATATATATATATATATTTACTGAATAGTGGTTAAGCACTCAGACTCCACCTCTTTATAACTATGATTTTTAGACATGTGCTTACTTACCATCTTTGAGTTTTTGTTTTCTCATGTATAGCATGCTAACAATATTAGTGTCTACCATATAGGATTTTAGTGATAATCGGGTGAGATACTCCATGTAAAATCACTTGTCACAGAGCTCTGTGTCATAAAAAATGTCTCAATCATTCAAAGGATGTTTCTGACTACAATGGAATTAAATTAGAAAAATTAGAAATCAATAATAAAAAGGCATTTAGGCAATACCCAAATATTTGGAAATTAAATGAGATGCCTAAAACCAATGAGTCAAAGAAGAAATCAAAAGAGACATTCAAAGTATTTTGAATTAAATGTAAAAGAAAAGCCAACATAACAGAATTTGTGGTATGCCAGTTCTTAAAAGAAAATTCATAGTGCAAAATGCCTGTGTAAGAATAGAAGAATAATAGCAAGTTAATGACTTTATATTCCACCTTCAGAAACTAGAATAAGGACAAATAAAACTCCAAAAAAAACAATAAAGCAGAAATCAAGAAAATTTTGAAGCTGGGCATGGTGGCTCACATATGTAATCCCAGCACTCTGGGAGGCTGCACTAGAAGGACAGCTTAAAGCCAGGAGTTCAAAACCAACTGGACAACAAACTGAGTTTCCATCTCTAAAAAAATAAAAATCTTAGCTGAATGTGGTGGTGTGCACCTGTGGCCCCAACTACCCAGGAGGCTGAGGCACAAGGATCATTTGAGCCCAGGAGTTGGATGGAGGCTGCAATAAGCTGTGATTCACTGCACTCCAGCCAGGGTGACACAGCAAGGTCCCATCTCAAAAATTAATTAATTAATAATTTTGAAAAAGGTTCTTTTGAAAAAGGTTCTTTTGAGGGGAAGGAGGCAAAAAATTCTTTATAAAGCATAGATTACAAATACATAAATAGATGTATAATATGTCCGTGAAATTAAAATTTACTGAGGGGCAATTAAGAAAAAGTCTAAAGAGACTCATAGGGTACTGATTGAAATAAAGTTTGAGAAAAACTGTTCTACAGATATTAAAAGAACAATAATGGAATATTATGAGCAGCTTAACTGGAATAAATACAACAATCTGGATGAAATAGACAAATTTCTTAAAAGACCCAGATCACCAACGTTTACTCAAAAAAAAAAAAAATAGCCCCATATATATATATATTAAACACATATTTTTGGTAAAATCCTTCCATAAAAACTTCAATCCCAGATGACTTTGCTGGTAAATTCTACTAATATTTAGGGAAAAAAAAAACCAATTCTACAAAAATGCCTTCAGAAAGTTGAAGATAGAGGAGTACCTCCCAGTTTATTCTTTAAGGCCAACATTACACAGTACCGAAACCAGCAAAGACATTAGAAAAGAAGGCTATATAACAATACTCCTCATGGACATAACAACGTTCTCATGAAAACACCAGCAAGACAACTCTAGATATATATAAAAGATAATACCTTACGACAAAAATGAGGACTATACCAAGAATATAAGGCTGGTTCACCATTCAAAAATCAAACACTCTAATTGACCATATGAAAACACTAAGAATTAGAAATGTATATTATCTTCTTGACACGCACAGAAAAGCATTTGCCAAAAGTCAAACATTCTTTCCTAATTAAAAGCAAAAACAAACAAAACCACCTCAGCCACTAGAAACAGAAGCGTATTTCCTCAACCTGGAGGAAACCAATCTTTTAAAAAGCTAGCATTGTACTTAATAGTGGAACACTGATAGTTCTCCCCTAAAATAGTAAAAAGACAAGGATATTTACTCCTGCCACTGCTGTTAAACATTGTACTGAATGCTCTATCCAGTGCAAAGGGAGAAGGGAGATAAAGGACTAAAAGGCATCCAAAAATTAGAAAAGTACAACTGATCCAGAGATGACGTGATCATCTATGTAGAAATCCACTGAATATATAAAAAAGCTTCTAGAACTAATAGGCGAATTTAGCAAGACTTGCAGGATGCAAGATCACTATGCACAAATCAATTGTGTTTGTTTGTATTAACAATGTACAATATAGGATTGAAATAGAAAAATACCATTTAAATTGACAAAAATATTAAAATACTGTGGGATATGCCAGGTGTTGTGACTCACGCCTGTAATCCCAGCACTTTGGGAGCCAAGGTGGGTGGATTACCTGAGGTCAGGAGCTCAAGACCAGCCTGACCAACAAAGTGAAACCGTCTCTACTAAAAATACAAAATTAGCTGGGAGTGGTGGCACATGCCTGTAATCCCAGCTACTTGGGAGACTGAGGCAGGAGAATCACTTGAACCCGGGAGGCAGAAGTTGCAGTGAGCTGAGATAGCGCCACCGCATTCCAACTTGGGCGACAGAGTGAAATTCCTTCTCAAAAAAAAAAAAAAAATACTGTGGGATAAATCTGATAAGGTAAGATATGTAAATAATTTGGTCACTGAAAACTGTGAAACATTGGTGAGAAAAAAGTTAAAAACTTAAATAAATTGAAATACAGTTTTTGTTTATTGATCAGAAGATCCAGTATAGTTAAGATATCAGTTCTTCACGGACTGATCTCTATATTCAGTGAAATCCTTATATTTTAAAAAAATTATTTTATAGAATATGACAACATGATTCTAAATTCATATGAAAATAAAAAGTAACTACAGCAAAAACATATTTGAAAAGATGAAAAGTTTATAAATCTATAGTTTCTTAGTTCAAATGGCTATAAAGAAGTACAATAGGCCAGATGACTTATAAACAGTAAAAACTTAATTTCTCACAGTTGGTCAGGTTCTGGTGAGGGCCCTCTTCTGTTTTGCAGACTGCTAACTTCTCATTATATCCTCACACGGCAGAAAGAGTGTGAACTAACTCTCTGGCCTTTTCTTATAAATGGACTAATCTCATTCATAAAAGGTACCATATTAATGAACTAATCACCTCCCAAAGGCTCCAACTGGAAATATCATCACAAAGGAGATGAGAGTTTAACATAGGAATTTTGGAGAGACACGGTAAGTCCATAGCATATGGTAATCAGAACAGCGTGCGATTCATGTAAAGATAGACATACAGATCAATGGAATATGATAGAGCTCAGAAGTAGATCCCCACTGTATATGAAAAACCGATTTTTGGAAAAATGCAATTAGTCCTCACTAAAGAAGCGACGTGTGCATGTTGGGGGGTAACTTCAACACTCAGTCAGGTTTTTGTCAGCTCTCCCTGTTGTTTTGGTTTGTTTTTACCAACTCCTCCCCTCCTCTACCCCCAGGATAAGGCTGTTCATGCTGGGTGAGCTCTAAGTCATGTCAGTATAGATAGCTTTGCAAGTGGGGTCTTCAATGGAATTGCCAGATAAGTCAGCAATGGCAGTTATTTGGGAATGAGGCATTGAAAAAGCTCTAACCCTCTTTGTTGCCTCTAGTGCCTGCACTATTGTTGCTTTTTACTGCAAATGTGGGCTGTAATTTTTCAAGGCTACCACACAACCAGAGAATAAATGATGAGAATTTGAAAAGCTAAAATGCCCCAATAAACAGAAGTTCTTCCTAAGATTCAACCACTATTCTTGAATGAATGCTCCCTGAGTTACTATGACTTTAATTTCTAGAGCTCTAAAATAGTTGAATTCTAACTATAAAAATATTTTTACTTGGCCGGGCACAGTGGCTCATGCCTGTAATCCTAGCATTTTGGGAGGCTGAGGCGGGTGTATCAACTGAGGTCAGGAGTTCGAAACCAGCCTGGCCAACATGGTGAAACCCCATCTATACTAAAAATACAAAAATTAGCCAGGCGTGGTAGTGGGCACCTGTAATCCCAGCTACTCAGGAAGCTGAGGCAGGAGAATCACTTGAACCCTGGGAGTGGAGGTGGCACTGAGCCAAGATTGTGCCACTTGACTCCAGCCTGGGTGAAAAGGCAAAACTCCATCTCAAAAAAAAAAAAAAAAAAAAAAAAATCATTCATTGCTATTTTGGAAGAACATATTTATCTTTTAACTTTTATTTTAGGTTCATTGATAAATGTGCAGGCTTTTTATATGGGCAAATTACTTGCTATGGGGGTTTGGTGTACAGACTGTTTCATCACCCAGGTAATAAGCATTGTACTCAATAGGTGGTTTTTCTTTCTCTCCCTCATCCCACCTTCCAGCTTCAAGTAGGCCCTGCTCTCTGCTGTTCGTTTCTTTGTGTCCATGTGTGCTAAGTGTTTAGCTCCCACTTACATGTGAGAACATGCAGTGTTTGGTTTTCTATTCCTGCTTTAGTTTGCCTCAGATAATGACCGCCAGGTCCATCCATGTAGCTGCAAAGAACATGATCTCATTCTTTGTTATGGCTGCATAGTATTCCATGGTGTGTGTGTATATATATATATATATATATATATATATATTCACGTTTTCTTTATCCATACCACCATTGATGGGCGTTTAGATTGTTTCTATATCTTTGCTTATTGTGAACAGTGTTGCAGTGAATACATGCATGCATATGTTTTTATGGTAGAATGATTTATATTCCTCTGGGTATATACCCACTAATGGGATTGCCAGATTGAATGGTAGTTCCATTTCAAGTTTTTTGAGAACTCTCCAAAGGAGTTTCCACAGTGGCTGAACTAATTTACATTCCCATCAGTGGTGTATAAGTGCTGTTTTTTCTCTAACCTTGCCACATGTTATGTTTTGACTGTTTAGTAATAGCCATTCTGACTGGTGTAAGATGGTATCTCATTGTGGTTTTAATTTTAATTTCTCTAATGATTAGTGATGTCAAGCATTTCTTCATGTGCCTGTTGGTCATGTATATGTCTTCTTTGGAAAAGTATCTGTTCATGTCCTTCACTTTTTAAGAAAATTGTTTGTTTTTGCTTGAATATTTGTTTAAGTTTCTTAAAGATGCTATGTATTAGATCTTTGTCAGAGGTATCGATCGCAGATATTTAGTTGCCTATTTATTCCCATTCTTTAGTTGCCTGTTTACTCTGTTGATAGTTTCTTTTGCTGTGCAGGATCTCTTTAGTTAAATTAGATCCCATTTGTCAACTTTTGTTTTTGTTGCAATGGCTTTTGGTGTCTTCATCATAAAATCTTTTCCAGGGCCTACGTCCAGAATAGTATTTCCTAGGTTATCTTCCAGAGTGTTAGAGTTTTAGGTTTTACATTAAAGTCTTTAATCCATCTTGAGTTGATTTTTGTATCTGGTGTAATAAAGGAGTCTAGTTTCAATCTTGTGAACATTCTAGGTAGTTATGATAGCACATTTATTGAATAGGAAATTCTTTCCCTATTGCTTGTTTTTGTCGAAGACCAGATGGTTGTAGGTGTGCGGGTTTATTTCCTATCTCTCAATTCTGTTCCATTGGTCAATGGGTCTCATTTTGAACCCACAGTTTCTCCCAATAATTAATTGCCTTCTTTCCCCCTCTCCACTTCAACTTTCCCTGTTTTGTCTTCCTTTCCATCCTAAAATAGTGTTTCATCATTTTCAGCCAGATTGTGTACAATAACATCAATTTTCATATTTATCTGCCTCCCTATTTCAAAGCTTGCTAAGGTAAATGTCAAGCTAGATATTAGTACTACCATACAGATGTAATTGCCAATTCCAGTGGGTTCTCAGTTCAGCCAGAAAAACCATTTACTTTTCTTTGATTACATCCTTCTTTAATTACTTTGGTTTAGGTATTTTTCCAAATTTTTGCCACTCTTCTAAATATTTACAACCACTTGCCTGTAAATATGAGCATTTCTTCATTGTTTTCAGAGAAAGGAGAAAACATCTTGTGGGAATTTATATAAGATTCCTGTACTTTATAATACTTCAGGCAAGAATTTATCTTTACCTTCATAATCCATATTGCTTCTTTAATTACACAACCTATGACTTGTCTTCTTACCAATTCAAAGCTGTTTCTTTCACCTGTTCTCTAAACTCAAGGTCTTCTGTCATAAGAGTCAGGTATAGGGACACAAAAATAAGTGTGGTAAACTGATGAGAAACAAGTATTTTCATGTTGGAGAATGATTCTGGCTGGTCTCCAAATCTGCATGTATTCAGTTGAGTACAATAATATGGTAGAAAGAGTCCATCTACAGTTGTGCTAAAGGTCCATTGCTGTTGGAGGGTAGAGTAGGGTAGGTTATATGTAAAATAGCATGCTCTCACTCTTTTTTTTACCCTCTCAGTAATCTCCCTTTCTTCAAAACCTCAGAGACTATAAATGCCCTTTAAACCAGTTTCAAACTTTTTAATTTGGTGTTTGCTTCTGTGGAGTTTTAGTTGCTACTTAAACTTTTTTGCTGCTGTTGCATGAATGTGTCTCCCAAGGCTTGTATTTTGTGAGCTTTATGCTCAATGCAGCAGTTTGGTGGGGTGGGGCCTGTAAGATGTGATTAAGTCCTTAGGCCTCCGTCCTCATGAATGGATTAATACTGTTATCCTGTGAGTTGGTTAGTTATCATGGGAGTGCCAGCTGATGAAAGTATATGTTCAGCCCTCTTGCACTTTTTATCTTGCACACTCACTAACCATGTGATGCCCTTCTGTTACCTGGGTAACATAGCAAGAAGGTCCTCACAGGATGTCAGCACCATGCTCTTGGACTTCCCTACTTCTAGAACTGTAACCAAATAAACTCCTATTCTTTATAAATTACCTAGCTGTTGTTATTCTGTTTCAACAGCAGAAAATGGATTAAGACATTTACTCACATCTTTTCTCATTTGATTGTCTTTTTAATACTGTGAAACAGAAATTTTTAGTTAGTTATTCTCACATTAGACTTTTCCATTTATAAGAGAATGAGTTCTTACAGTGGACCTTGTTGATACCATTGACTTGAATGTGTAATGGGAAAAACTCTAAGGCTTCTGAGTTAATCCAACTGTTTATCTACAAAACCACCTGCAGCCAGAAAGTGAGATAACAATATCACTGAAGAAATCAAAACATGAGAGTTGAATCACAAAACCTCATTTTATTTTGATGATCTTCTATGGACGGTATATACCTCAGCACATCAATAAAAGGACAATTTTGTGTAGTAAAACAAAGGAGCTCATTATAAGGATGTAAAAACCAATGGCATTAAAAGCAGGATTAATGCTCAGCAGACTAAAACCAAGTAATCCAGTGTAATAAAATGGTTAGGCTGGAGTCTTAGTAGATTATAATTGTTAGGAGAATAAATTATAGCTAAAATATTTCTCTATGAAGTATGCATTGGAAACAATTTTAAAATTTAGAAACCTCAACACTAAAGGTAGAAAATATTTCCTTTCCTATTAGAGTATTTTTAAAAAGTAACTGAAACAAATATTACTGAACTATCTTTTTTTCTTTTTAAGTGTTTTGCCATCAATTGAAAGAAAAATTAATGTTTCAGATTATTTTGGAGAATGAGACAGAAATTGCAAATATCTTTTCTTTTTCTTTTTCTTTTTTTTTTTTTGAGAAGGAGTCTTGCTCTGTTGCCCAGGCTAGAGTGCAGTGGTACAGTCTCAGCTCACTGCAACCTCCATCTCCTGGTTTCAAGCAATTCTCATGCCTCAACCTCCCTAGGTAGCGGGACTACAGGCATGTGCCACCATGCCCGGCTAATTTTTTTTTTTTTTCGGTAGTGATAAGGTTTCACCATGTTGGCTAGGCTGGTCTCGAACTCCTGACCTCAAGTGGTCCACCAGCTTCAGCCTCCCAAAGTGCTAGGATTGTAGGTGTGAGCCACTGTGCCTGGCCACTTTACAAATAATCTTTATCATCCATAATCTATAACAGATGGTTCTACAGTATAAGATAGTTAAAATGGTTCAAATAACAAAAATAAATGTTTTACTAAAATACTAAAAAGTGTAAAGTAGATCAATCAAAAAGATATGAACATAACTGAATAATTCAGCCAGACAGCATACACTGGACGAAATTGTCTGTCCAAGAATAAAAACTAGACTGAAGGTGAAGAGTTCAAAAAGCAAAAACTGTTGCTCAAAAAGAGTTAATCATTCTCTGAAATATACACATCTAGTCATAATTCTTATGCAGAAAAATAATTACACCCTTACAGATAAACAATACAGATAGTTTCTGCTTTCTTGGTTTCTATTAATCTACCTGTAACGTGTAGCATTTCGGATATGCAAAGTAATTGCTAGAAGGTGCCAAATAGTTCAGGGCACAGATTCTGGTGTCAGTAAAACTTTCCAACAGTATAATTTACTGACAGTGTCACTTTGGGCATGTCACTTAATGTTTTCTGTTCTGTAATCAGGTGATAGTAATAGTTCTTGTTTTATAGGATTGTTTTCAGGATTGAAATGAGATAATGCACGCAAAACATCTAGTATATAGTAAACTAACTTTTATGTAAATATTAGCTATTATTTTATTACATAAAGAATGTCTAAGACTATAAATTTCAATGTGTTCTCAAATACAGCCTTTATTTTTAAAAAGATTGTTCTTCTGAATATCTGCTAAAATTTCTGGATTTCTCATTGAGATTCTCAGCTAATCTGTTGAAACGATCACATTCATGTATTGAAAGGATCATTCCTCCATACCACTGCTCCAGGAGAAGCAATCTGTATAAATTACCACTCTGTTTCTTCCATGCCTCCACTTTGACCCCGGCATGGGTCTTTTGATTTTGCCTTAGCAGAAGAATAACACGTTTGGTATTCTGGTGTGAATTTCTTACATGCCTGCTTCTAGTTTGGTTCCTCCAGCTTCTGTCCGACTCTCAGTGAATAGATCTAGTTGCAGACCTCAGATCCCACAAATTGAGACCATATTCCCTGTAATTACCTGTGTATAGGGTGATCTGGTTATACTGTAATGCTAATGATCTTAAAGGTTTCTGTGGCAAACAAAGGATTGAGGCTTTATCTTTTGAAAAGTGGGGAATCATTTAAGATGCTTTCACACAGGAATGAAACAGAGCTTTAACAAATTCAGTTGAGTTGAATGGACTAGAAGCATGACTGCCCCTTAGAAAGCTGTTGTGATAGTCCAAAGTGAAACTTTAGGAGAATGACAACTAGAAATGGAAAGGATGTGAACATCAAAAGAATTTTTAAACATCTTTGATGGAGTCATAATTTTGATGAAATACCTTCCAGCACCAACTTTTATTCCATAGTCAGTAAATGTGTATTATAATAAAACATAGTAATAGAATAAAAATATTAAAAAAAGAAATCAAGTGGTTTTCTTTAAGGTCTTATCTGCTACTTTCCTAATTTTATTTAAAGCTGACAATTAGGGTTTCCCAAAGCAAAATATTAAAATTGTCCATATCGGCTGTCGCAGAATGCTTTATTTATCTGTGTTTAAGCCTTAAAATTTACTCTGATAACATTTTTTCATGTACATTTATATGGAGTATATGGAAAAATGGAAGCCTGCAAGTTGGTCCTAGAAGTCCCTATTACAATCCACTTTAGGCAAAATTCCTAGTGTATCAAACTAAACACAGAAATAATATATTGTATACATGTATACTTCTTAGGTGCTCCAGGAAGAAAGGTTACAAATACAGCTTCTCATCTGAGAGAATAAGGGTTATATAAATGGACTTAACTTTTAAAGGTATCTATAATATTGACACACATAATTTATGTTGTATAGTTTTAAACTCAAAAGATGTTTTGTTTCTTAGAAAATCCATTCTCCAGTGTAGATACGATATCACCAGATAATCTTAATATAGCATGCCTGTGTAAAGTTAGGTAAATTAGTTCTGTTACCAAAGCTTTTAAAATTATTGTTAACCCCTGTAGACAGTCTTGTTTTGGACGGAGGAAAGTTACACAAAATTGGTTTCACATCAAACCAGTTTCTGCCTAAATTGGCTCAGAGATTGATGCTGAATTTAACCTCCTAAAGGCTTCCCCTTAGTCTTCTTAAAAGAAAAACCTTAGACAAATTAAGTTCAACATAGTTTAATTGAGAAAGGAACAATTCACAAACGTGGCAGTCACCAAACCAGAATAGGTTTAGAGAGGCTCCATTGCTACCGCATGGTCAAAGATTTATGAACAGGAAAAGGAAAGTGATGCACAAAAATACAGAAGTGAGGTCAGGAAACAACTGGATTGTCTACGGTGTGGCATTTACTTTATTTGAACGTGGTTTGAAGAGCTGCCTGCTCTTCCTCAGCCAAAACTTGGTGATTGGCATGAGAGTAGGTTACAGTCTGTTTACACATCCAGTTAGAGTGCAGTTCACTATGTACAAAGAAACCTTTAAAATATGTAAAAACCTTTAGGCTAAACTTAATCTAACAACTCTCTGCTTTTGGTCAACCTCTCAGTTGAAAGATTGACTAAAACTTGAGGCATTTATGTCACACTGTCACCATCATAAATGTACTTATTTGATCTCAAATCACACTGGGAAACAGCAGGACAATAGGTCTTGCAATGTGAGAACAAGGATTTCAGGTTATTACTATTTTTTTTTAAATAAGGGTTGGAGTCAAAGAGACCTTCTTGTTCTGGAAGCTCCTGTTTTCAGGAGAAAAACCAAACTTGATCTGTTTTCTTAAAGTGTCAGTACAATTACATCGCAATTAGCATGAGTGACTTCATTTTGGTTTGTCTGGTCTCTGAGGCCTAGTACATGAACCAGTCCAAAACAATAGATTCCCGTAATTTTGTTTTAAAATTCCTCCTTTTATTGAAGTTCTCATGTAGGCGGAAGGGTGACCAAAACGTAGGACCTGAGTGTCATGCTTATTTACCAATATCTTGGGTTTTCAGTCTCAGCATGTAATTTATATGTTACAGGGTCCTCATGGTCCTATGTGTGTTTGTTCATTTGTTTGTTTGTTTTGTCATTTTGGTTGAAGAGAAACCATTTGACATTCTACAGATGGCTGCATGCAAACATTTAACACTTCTGAGAGAATGCAGTATACGAAGGAAACTACTTTTATGACTACCAGCAGCATAATACCAAGAGTTTGAAGTATGCTCCTTATCCAGGGTCCTTATGAAGCAAACCAAATAAAATCAAATAGATCAAAGAATTCGCTAGATTAGAGGTCTACTTATTTTAACCACACAGCCTGTTCATTAATCGCCTACAACTCAGTCTCCATAATATGCAACCCAATGTATTTTTCCATGTGCAACTAAAAGTGTCAGCACCTGCTTAGATACTTCTCTGTTTAGCCGGTAAGTAAACTAGAGCAATCCTATTATTTAGCAAAACTTTCAAAAGATAATTTAAAGTCTGTTGTGTAGCTGTATCTTTTGCAGTGGAATCTGCTATAGAGCTTCTTATAAGAGATACATTTCTAACCATGGCTTCATTTACTCTAAACCATGGAGAAAAAGACCTAACAAGTGGTGCCCATTCAGAAAAGTGAAGGCCTCCTGCCAAAGCTGTCTTCAACCTATGCTGACAATGTTCTCTTTAGCCTATTTTGTCAGTAAACAGACCAGTGTTCTGTTTCTGACTCATTATAAAGCAACCAAGATCCTGTTAAACTTTTTTGCTTACATTGGCCCTTTATTTTTTTCTCTTTCAAGGCATAAAGTTGTCCATGTGTGAGAGTGGCTGCGAAATTTTCCACAAATAAAAATATACCCCATGAGTGCACACGAGAGTCCTCCTTTTCAGTTCTATCACTCACAGAACCATAAGCAGAGACAAATTCAGAAGTGAGAGTCTCAAGAGAGCAGAGAAGTCTTGATCCATGATCTTGGGAAAAAGTTGTCCATGTCTGGGATGCCATCTGCTTCTGGAAAGAAACTTCCCTGGTTATCTTTACCTTAAGGTTTCTAATGGGTATAAAGTTCCTAAAATCTGGAGGAGCCCTACTAAGTTGTGAGATTATTAATCTGAGGTTCAAGGTCTCAAAGTTTTGCTTTAGTGTAGGTGACAAGGGCAGTTTTTCTCTGGCGTTCTCACAAGACTTAATCTCTGTGTTCTGTATTATGAAGGGTTTGTTTGTCCTCTGTCAGTGGATTATTAAAAGCTTTCTTTACATGGTGAAAATATATTGTGACATAATGCATTAAAGCCTTACAACATTTATTCATATCAGAGTTTAGTAACAGAATATACATGAGGTTCTATTATTAGGTTCACAGGCCTTCCATCAACTATTTCATAAGGGTCAACTTATATTTTCCACTCTAAGTGGATCTGATTATCATCAATCTGCAATACCTTTGACCAAGGCCAATCCAGTCAATTCAGTTAGCTTTGCATAATGTTAATGTATCTGTAATACTGCAATTATTTTACAACTTATACAGTGAAACAAGTACCTCTATCATTGGAGATTTCTCCAGGAATGTCCCCTGAGTCAAATACATTTTCTATAACCTTTAAGCTACTGTAATAGCATCAATACTCTTGCATGAGAAACTTTCTGTACAATCAGAAAACATTCATTGAATATGATAATTGAATGAAATCCTTCTAGACATGTTTATACAGCCCGTCAGGTAGCAGAAATGCACCTGAAGTTTTGATTCTTACCAAGATTATGGGTTTGACAAACCAAACATTAGCCATTAACTATTTTAGCAATTTAGAATAGTCACCACACAATATATATAGATACAGATATGTGTAGATATACATGTAATATATAGATATGTGTGTATATATATTTATGTATACATATATATGTAATATATATAAAATTTGAATTATTTTATCTCTACCATGATGAGTCATTAAATGTATGGCTTTTAATAATGAAAGATTTGAAGACTCAGGAAGAACTAGATGGCTGTCCAGGCTCTCCATGAGTCCACATCTAAATCCTCTTAAATACTAATTTTGTTAGTATTTAACAGGTGCATAGCACTGTTCATTAGATGGATTACCATAGATAATGTGACCTGAACCATGGAGCTTTCATTCAAATTGCATATCTAAATAATTTCAGTACTGGCTAATTTAACATGAAAATCTGGCAAAGTATTTTCTTGGTATTTAATTAATTTTTGTCCTACTTGGGTTAGCAGTTTTATAAACCAGCCAATCTCCTCATTAGAGTTCTGGGCACTCTTACCAAGTCAAAATGATATGATCACAAAGTTATTAGAAACGTGTTGTATGCGAGGGTTTTTGTCGAAGTCCTTTTCATCCTTTCTACAAGTCCTCCTTGAAGACACAATACTCTAGGATTTTACTTCCTTGTGAAGAGTTTTCAGAAACTGCATCAGAATTAAACAATTAAACGTGGAAATGGCTTGAAATGGTCATAGTTAAAAGACGAGGAAATTTGGTTCTTTCTGTGGCCTACAATAAATATTATAACCATAATTTCAGGTGATGTTATATATACAGATATATCAGAATTTAAAGAATCCCATATAATATTGAAACATATATTAATAACATACTAGTAAAAGTATAAACCAAAGATCAAACATCATTTCTTATTTGGCAATGTTTCCAGTATAATTTACTATATAAAATAATGCTGTTTATCACTCTTTTGGATCCATCAGGGGCCCTCTGAGGCATCCCAAAGTGAGAAGTAAACAAATTTTGAGGTTAAAATTTGATTTGAGGAAGATTATCATATATATCGAAAGTTTAAAACACTTCAAAATAGGATCACAGGTCACTGTAAAAAAAAAAATAGTTACTTTTTTAGCCAAAGTTATAATACAAAGATTTTAAAAATTAAAAACCTTTACTTTGTCATAGAGAGGAGACTTAGTTTTGCAAATAATCAAAAGACCTGAGAACAACAGCATGAGACAGCATTTGACTTCCCTTCATTCTTGTCTCTTTCTTATTTTTTGGCAGTTTACTCAAAAAGTAAACAAAAATATTTTACTGTCTCATTAATAATACACAAAATGTTCGAGAGAAAATAAAATTTTACTTTTGTATTAGTGTATCATCAGTACTAAAGCCAATTTTAATAGAACTTTATAAATAAATCTGCCAAATCTGACATCTTTTGACTATACAAGATTTTTATAAACTTTTTAAAATATCTTACTTGAAAAAAGTATTTCTCTTCCCAACTTTCTATATTTATTTAATGTTATCTCTATTTTGTATCCCTTCAATTTATAACTACCTTCAAGTAAATTTTTAGTCAAGATTATTTTAACATACATTTTTATGCCTTTACAACTTTCTTATTTAAAAGCATATCCCGCTTTTGTTTATACAATTTGTATACAGAATTTTTTTCTCTCATGTCTAGTAGTTTTAATTACATGTATTAACTATAATTTTAACTTTTAATAACCTTAATTTCTAGTGAATACTCTAGAAAGAATTTTGAGCTGACTTATATCAGTATTTGTAGATGAAAACTATTTTATAGTATTTTAGAAAGATGACTCCTCATTGTTTTTCAACTGATCTAAATAGATTTAGCTTTCCTATGCCACATAAAAAGAAGATGCCAGTGCATAGACTTAATCTTATGTTTAATAATAAATGTTTTAGTATCATAACTTGCTTATAAATGACTCAGAAATTTTATGATTATTTAACATAATATGACTTTAAGATTTTAAATTACCGGAAAAACTTTTAAAACTATGACACAGGTGCCCTCCCTAATGTTTTCCCCAGTCATCCTGGGTCTCAAGTAGTCATGTGGCACCCAGAGGATATATGAAGGGCAAGTGTGGGTCCTGAATTTACATACCAAGTTGAGGACAAAAGATAGAGCTATGAAGAAGGTGCCTCAAGGACAGAACTCCTAGGAGGCAAAGCTGGGGTAGGGAAGAAGTGGCCCTATTGGGCTTGATTCTATGTTGTAGCTGCTGGTCTAGGCATTGAGAACTTGTCCCCCATACCTCACCATGGCCACCTTTCCAGACCCCAGAATCCAGAGCCTCAAAACCAAAACATAAGCTCAGTCAGATCAAGCAAGTATTGAAGCAGGATATTAACCTGAGGCCTTTGTAGGACTTGCAACCGGGGGTGCCCTGTTTACTTAGCTGGCCACTTTTAACTCTTCCTGGGAGGAAGAGTGCAAGCAATTGAGGTGGGGGACTGGAGTACAAGAGCACTGGAACTGCTTTGGTACCAGCAGGAGCGAACTCCATGAGGGCCCATACAGCGACAGCATCTGGGTAGGGTGCCTGCAACCCCCTGAAGCCCTAGAGGGCTTGTTACAGTGGTCTAGTGGTCTGTTAGCTCTGCCATCCTTGGAGAGCTTAAGTTTTAACAGCTCAGGAGGTCCATGGCTGCCGTCCGCCAGTGAGGACAAAGGGCCAGTATCCACACTCATGGCTCCCAAGCTCTTGTCTGGTGTCCAGGAAAAATGAGGTTGTACAAATGAATTGAAGGATGGTAAATGCATAGGATTTTATTGCTAATAAAGTGGCTCTCGGCAGGAAGGGGAGCTGAAAGGAGATGGCAGGGGTGGGTAGGTAATCTTCTCTTGAAGTCTGGCTCTCTGGCCAGATTCTTCTCCTAAGTTATACCATCAAGCTGTCCCTCTGAAATCAAGCCACTTCTCTCCAATGTCCAGCCATAGTCCCAATGTCCAGCTACTTCTCCTTTCTGCCAGGTGAGTCCAGGGTCTTTATAGGTACAGGATGGGGCAGAGCAGGGCCATGAGTGGTTCAGGAAAAGGTGTTTGTCCCAGCAGGAAAACAGGAATGTAAATTTTCACCTTAGGCCAGAGTCTCAGGCTTTTCGGCTTGAAGGTAGGGTCCTCGTTAGGGACTCGCCCTCTTCTGCCCAGAATTTCCCTGCCTCCTGTCTCTATCAGTATCAAGTTATATTCACTTGTCAATTATGAAGCCATTCTTATTTTAATAACAATTTCAGAACTAGCTTTATTTACCAAATATTATCACACACACAAAACACATATAAACATACATGTTAAAATGTGCTCTGAATGAAGAGACCCCCCAAACAGGCTTTGTGTGAGCAACATGGCTGTTTATTCACCTGGGTGCAGGTGGGCTGAGGCTGGAAAGGGCATCAGTGAAGGGCAGTGGGATAGGAGTTGATTTTATAGGTTTGGGGTGGGGAGTAGAAAGTTAAAAAAGTAACTTTAGGGAGGTTTATTGCAAGCTAGGAGGGGATCGTAGTGTGTGCAGTCACGAGGTTGGCCAACATTGGTTACAAAGTCCAATGGCCTTGTCAGTTGAGGCCGGAATAAGAAAAAATAGGGAATATCTTAAAGTTAAGTAGGCACTGCAGGGGTTGATCATTTCTTTCTCTTTTCATGATCTTCCAGTTACTTGAGATTTTCCAGGAACTCATCTGGAATGTCCATGCAGGTCACAGAGGTTAACATGGAATCCATGGGGCAGTCAGTCGGCCTAAAAGACCTTACAATACAGACAGATGGAAACAAATCTTACAGCTTTCATTAAGGATTCTCATTTGCTGGCCTGGCTGGCTTTAAAATATTTTAAGTATATATTTTTTCTTTTTTCCATTCAGACTATTAATATCTCAAATATCTATTTCATTGCCCTAAGCAATTGGCTAGGCAACCGAAAATTTGCATTTCTAAAGGGACAACTCAGGTGAAACAAGGTAGAAAATGTATATCTCAAAAAGCACAGAGCTAAGACATTAGGCCTAAATATAACATTATTTGATCAAACCAAAGAAAAAATGGTGTAAGTATAAGTTCAGTTAAGGCAAAACTAATGTATGACTCGTTATGTAAGTTTAAAATAATGGTGTTTCCATATACACAGGGAGATAACCTTACAAATGAAGATTTCCTTTATAGATGTAAATCTCTTTTCCAAAGGGTTTGAGCGGAGCCAGTTATAATACCAAAAAGATGTGTCTTAAATTGGTGGTCATTTTAACTTAGGGGGCTGTTTCTTAGCTTAAATTATTGAATTCAGGGTGAAGGCGATTAAGTAATAAGACAAAGAAAGCATTCTCGATGCCTGGACTCAGCAGAGATAGATCTGAAAACAAGCAAAGCTACTTGAGCTGAGGGCCTTATAAACACTAGGATAGCTTTCTTTTCGTCTTTGGGGTGGGTAGTAACTATGCCAAAGGGTTATCGATTTAATTTTTCTTAACAATTAGTTGCTTAAGATTTTTATTTGCCTTTTATAAGGAGTCAAAAACCTCACGAATATGGAAATATTCTTAGAAGCTTCCGCACATCAGTAGGCATCCCTGGATAAGACTAATTCAGGAGCCCTCATTTTCAAATCCACTTCATAAAGTACAGTATTGTGCATTTGGAACATTTCATTGTCATTTAAATTTATCTTTAGTAAAAATCTGTCATTTCTATAAGCATTTGCTGCTCCTGGACCTAATACTTATACGTGTTTTATAGGCATAGTCAGAAGGTACATTACTCAGTTCTTCAGAAATTAAGGATTCTGTTGTTACCTGGAATCTTGACTGTCTCTGAGATTTCCTTGACCAAGTTAGTCAATGATTTTTCCCTACCTATGTGTGCAAGAAAAAAGAAAGAGGGTAGAACACAAAAATCTCTGCAAACTTTTGGAAGCGGAAATTTGCTTCCCCTGCAGTGTTATCATTACAATCAGTCAAATATCTGAGGCCTCTATTTGGATTCCAGCCAATTATTAGATTCAGTTCGATCTTGGACCCAGTTTCTATTGAAATTTCCAAACCCATTTTGGATCAGAAATTTACTCAAACATGGATAGCTCAAGCCATAAATCCATGGAGCTTCAGAATCTGAGGAGTTTACCACTATCCCCAGATGCTGTGAGAGCGCAATGGGCACAGTGGGCCTAGTGGGTACTTCTCTTGATCAGTCAGTGCTCCTGGCGGTTGCTGAAGCTCTGCTTCAGATCCCACTTTGGATATCATCTTTAAAAAACAAAATAGACAAATTAAATTTAACAGTTTAATTGAGCAGAAAACGATTTGCAAATTGGACAGCCTCCAAACCAGAATAGGTTCACAAAAGCTCTGTGGCTACTGCATGGTCAATTCTCATCATTCTTTTTTAGAATTTTGCTATCAGTTTTTCCATGTTATTTCTCCAAATGATCTTTACAAGCACCATATCTAGTTTAAAAATGGTTGTATTTTTTTTTAGTGGTTTAGCCATTTAGCTGTATGGTTACTTTAATAATATGTTTTTAGTTTTAATTGCCAAATATACTGTATTTTATTTTATACTATAATTTTCTTTTTCTTTTCTTTTTTTTTTTTTTTTTTTTTTTGAGACAGAGTCTTGCTCTGTCACCCAGGCTGGAGAGCAGTGGCATGATCTCAGCTCACTGCAACCTCCACCTCCCAGTCTCCAATGCCTCATACGAGTGACTAGCTGGGTTATAGGCTTGTGCTACCATGCCCAGCTAATTTTTTATATTTTTAGTAGAGATGGGGTTTCACCATGTTGGCCAGGCTTATCTCGAACTCCTGGCCTCAGGTTGATCCATCCACATTGGCCTCCCAAAGTGCTGGGATTACAGGCATAAGCCACCACACCTGGCCGAATTACGCTATATTCCGGCATTCAAATGTATACATTTTATTTTCTTTTACCTCATAAATTCATTCTTTTTGCTTTCCTTAGTTTCACATTGTCATATTTTGATTATCATTTTAAATTTAATAGGCAATTTTTTTTCTTGTTTGGTAACTTCAACATTAAGGCTATAAAATAAATTTGAAGATATGTTAAGGATAGTTTTCCTAGCCATGTTTATCTCAGCCATCTGACAAATTCTGGCTCCAACACTTAGTGAAATACACTATTCTACAGTAAGTTCTGATTTTTCAGAAAACTCCTCTCTGTTAATGCTTTATGATATTCACAAGTTTTAATGTATGTATACGTTCCCATGGTGTTAGGGATTGCAAAAAGCATTTACTTTTTTTCACAAGTTTATTCAAACTAGACCACTTAGTAGAGCATTTTTCATTATTGTTAAGAAGAGAAGAATGTGGCTTTAACTTACTTAATTACCATCATTACCAATTTATGTTAAATATCTCCTGGTTCTTCAATCAATCGTAAAAAAATTCCATTTTATTCTATGGAAAAAATATTTCTGAAAAGCCAGATAACATAATTTTAATGAGCACAATCCATTATATAATCAATGTCATATATTCTTTCTTGATAGATACATATATGACCTTTTATTTTTTATTTTGAAAAAATTATAGATTCATTAGAAGTTGCAAAAATAGTGCAGAGAAGTTTCACATGCATTTCACTCAGCTTAGGTCACTGGTTACACTTTCCAAACAAACAAAAATCTCAACTAGGAAAACTGTTAATCATGATAGCAAATGTTACTCTTCTAATTATATTCTTTCCTCAAATTGCATGTGTCACAAATGATTTCATGCCATTTTAGTGTTTGTATTAAAATAGAAAAAAGGATTGTTCCTCTAGAGTTGATTTTTCAATGACATTCTTTATTGTTACTCTATTTTTCTTTTTGTTTTAAATACCCCTGCAAATATGAAATAGTTTTTTTCCTCTGGAGTGTAGAATTTTTACACACATGATTTGATTTAATTTTAATTTATAAGCTAACATTTCAGGGCAATTAACTATGTCCTACCTTTCCTTGCCTTCTAAGTTGTGTAAGTTAAAGGCTTGTTTAAAAATAGCAAACAATTATCCACCTGGTGTCGAATAGTGGGAGATGGATAATATAGCAATGTGATTTAAAAATTGATCCTAGCTCTACTCAACTGAGCATAAAAGAAAATATATGACCTGCTGGAGAGACATAGTAAGCCTGCAGCATACAGTCCATCACTGCCACAGCTAGAAAAGGTTTTAAAAGACCTTTCTGCTAAGGAAGCTTGCTATCTGCTATATAATCCTAGCCAGACTCTTTCTTGACCTTGAAACAACTAAAAGTATAATCAATGCTCATTTAATAGCAGTTGTTCAGGCATTGTATATGGTGTGCACTTTCTGCTGAACCACAGATGATGTTTACCTCATCTGAAGAAACTATATTGTCAGACAGTCAGTAAACAAAGATTTGTCTCTCTGGAAATGCCACAGACTGTAAATACCAAACTGGCCAACCACGGCTATTTTAGAATCCATTCACATTAAAAATACCGTTACACCCTAACTATAAATTTAACCTATTTTTGATTCTGCAACCATTAGTAGGATTATGGATTTTGAAGGAAAAAGTAACCAAAACACGATATTATTTGCCAATGGAGGCATTTAAGAGCCTATCCAAATCTGTGTATAGTTGCCAAAAAGGTCATTCTGAAGCAAAATCACAAGTTTTATGATTCAGAAAGGCATAACCTTTTGAATGATCTTGATTGAAGCTGAGAAGAACACTTATATGCATATTGATGCTTAAGAGAGGTGGGGTATCATGGAATCAACAAAAAAAGAAACCCTGATCCAGCTATCTGTTTTCTAGCTGGGTGATTGTAAAATCCACAAAATGGAGGAAATATTTAATGGTGACATTTATTCATTGGCTCAATACACGTTCAATGAAAACGCCAATTACTTGCTAGGCACTGAGTTAGGTGCCAGAAATAGAGAGGAAGACATACACTTTGTTTTCAAAGAGTTCATAATTTAGGAGGGAAAAAAAAGCAAGGCGTGGGAATAATCAGAGAGTTAATTATTTCCGAACTCTTTTTTTTTTTCCCAAGTAGTTCTCATCTAAGTAGTTGTTTTTAGAGAAAATCAGATATATTGATAAAAATTCACGACTATTGCAAGAAAAATTAAGACAATGGAGATTGGAAAAGTTACAGGTAGGTGATAAAGTGTAAAGCAGTCACAAAAGGAAGACCAGCCTCCATAATCATTGTAAATCTGTCCAATAAGAAATTTGCAACAGAAATAAAGTTATAGAAATACATTTGGTGAAAAAGTTTTATATACATTATAAACTTTGCTAAATTGCAGCGAGAAGGTGAGAACGCACAAAAGTAAGTGCAAATGCTGTGATACCCAGATACGATTGTTACAGTACAGATTAGGTCATGTTGTGGCACGGGTCATAGAAATTAATGGTACAACACAGAGCTAGGTAAATGACACAGAGCAAAGAAGATCTCCAGGAGGCTTTTCCCTTGGTTAAGGCTTCACCAACATGTTAACTGAGAGGTATTGGAAGTCAGTTTTACATACATTTTCTTATCCCATACATCATGTTTACAAAATTTTTTACTGCAGGTTTAGCTATAATAAAGTATTATGTCCTCAGGCAAAGTTTGAAAATCATAAGGATACCAGTGGAGAGGTGGGCAGAGCTCAGCCTGCCTCAGCACTCAACCCTCCCTTCATGAGGCAGGGTTCAGTATCCAGGTCTCATTGGAGATTATGTGTTCAGCAATAAAATCTGAACAGATAGAATGAATTGTTGATATGGTGGATGGAACTGAACTTATGCTAACTTTTGGTGCACAGGTTACACAGACTAGAGGAACAGAATCTCTTCAATGATAATTTGCTAGCCTTTTTCAAAAAAAAAAAACTTACATGTGCAGCACAGAAATGCACACACATCTTTATATAAATTAAGGTGTTATAGCTGTTTTTAAAAGCAGAGGATGCAATGCTTTGCCTGGCACATAAGAAAGCAGGAAGTGAAATGGTAAGCAGAGCTCAAAAAGTAAAGAAACTTTTAGGGAATTACTTCAAAAGTAGGCTACAAAAGAGAGAACACTGGAAATAATGTCCTGGGTTGAGCAATTCTAAAGGCCAGGATATTCTCAAGGTTTTCCTTTTTCTCGAAAGTTTTATTCTTCATATTAGCTAGGTAAGAAAAGATTGCAACAGATGATCACACCAACTAGAGCTCTTTAGAGTTCATAGCATACCTGTACACTTTAAGAATAAAACATTAAATGATGTATTTTTATTAAAAAGTTCTAAAGGGAAAACAGAATTTCCTGATAGGTCATATACAGAGTAAATAACCCACCTAATTAGATCAAAATATAAAACTTAGTTAATTATGTGCTAAATCTTAAAAAGACTATTTATAATTATTTTACTAATTGTTTTAATATAGTAAAGTAGATATTACATCGATTTTCTTTGTACCTCATTGACCATGCATAGCCCTTTTTTTTTTTGCTGTTGTCTATTATTTCTTCATTGCTGTTGTAATAGTCATGATTCTATACAAATGTAGTATCACCTTTAGTTTAAATAGAATGTTCCTTTCTGCTCTCTTTGTGTTCTACTAATCTTATACAATCTCCCAGTTGATGTTATTAAGTTCAGCTTTATATGCATCACTTTCCCACTAAAATTGTCTTCATGCTTTTGTCATTTCCCCTAATAACATTCAAAAAAATTGAACGCAGGGGAGATAGACGGTAGAGTGATTGTTACCAGATGCTGGGAAGTATAGCGGGGGAAGGAGAGTGAAAGAGGGGGTGGTTAATTGGTACAAAAGCACAGTTAGATAGATGAAATAATATCTAGTGTTTAGTACCACAATAGAATGACTACAGGCTAACAAAAATTTATTGTATGTTTCAAAATAACTGAAAGAGTATCATTGGAATGTTCCTAACACAAAGAAATGGTTGAGGTGATGGATACTGCAATTATTCTGATTGGATCATTACACATCGTATGCTTGTATTAAAATATCACACCTACCCCCATAAATATATATATCTATTATGTATCTATGTAATTTAAAATGAAAAAATTTTTAAAAAGACCCAATCTATGTTTTCACGTATATTTTATACATAGTCTATGTTTGCAAAACAACCTCAACTCAACTCCACACCTTAATTATTCTATTACTTGATTTATTCAAGCAAGTTACAAGATTGGTTACTCAAATATAATTTATCAACATTTTTTATTTCTTGAAATTTTCTTAATGGTACACAATATGAAAACAAAACAAAACCAAGTTTTTCCACTGTTCTTGTTTTTGCTTTAGTGGTACTTCTCATTGGGAGATGAATATACAGTGTTTTTTAATTAAACATATTAGAAATCTGTATTCTAATAAAATTACAATATTGGCTCCATTGTATTGGAAAACAAAGAATACCTTAGTAATTTTTAATAGAGAAATTCATGTTTCATTTATTCACTCAAAATAACATTGACACTTATTCTATGCCGTGTTGGGAGTCAAGAACAGTGAGATCAAGAAAATAATCTACTGTATCCACAGAGCTCTAACAGGTTAAAAAGGAAGATAGCATGTCAACAGATGAATAAAGTACAGTGAGTGTACTTAATAAATTTTTGTTAGCCTGTAGTCATTCTATTGTGCTACTAAACACTAGGTATTATTTCTTCTATCTAACTGTACTTTTGTACCAATTAACCACCCCCCTTAGGGTAGCTATCACCTCAAGCATTTATCATTTCTTTGTGTTAGGAACATTACAATTACACTATTTTAGTTATTTTGAAATATACAATAAATTATTGTTAACTGTAATCACTCTATAGTGCTACTAAACACTAGGTATTATTTCTTCTATCTAACTGTACTTTTGTACCAATGAACCACCCCCACTTACACTTATTGTGTAGTGTTATCGGCATATAGCTAGAATACTGAGAAACATCAAGAAGGTAAATAACACTGCCTGATGGATGGTATTGTGCTCATGTTTATGTCTCTTTGTCTCAACCACAGAGCGATCAACTTAAAAAATTTGCAAATAATGACAGCAGATTTCTTAATTATGAGTTTTATTTTAAACATGTGTTAAAAGAGAAAAACTTCAAGTCTCTTCATCACAGTAGACTAATTTATCCTATAGGGAGTCTAATTTGTTGGGTTATGTGGTATTTTAGAATACCACAATAGCCCTAGGATTTATTGCATCAACCACAAAGGTGAAGTAAATAAGACATTGTGAATTGTACATTATTTTCACTGATTGATTTTTAGCCGACTTCCTCTACCTTTCTTCTAGGTAACAAAGGAAGAAACTTAAGACACTAATAATGATGGGCCTTATTATATCTTAGATTAGAATTCTGGTCTAACCTTTTAAATGCTCATAGCCAACTTGAGAACTGCACAACTATGTTTCCACCTCAACCTCTTCTTCATATAATATTGGAATATCTCATACCATATTTTGTTTATGGTGTTATTGGTTTCTAAGCATCATAATCAAGACTTTATTAAAAAATAGATTATAGCACTAAAGGTATATGCAGGTATATACTTTAAAAAGTCTTAATGTATTTTTAATAAAATTTGGATCCTTAAAATATTTTGCGTAAGTTAAACAAGGCAATGCAAATTTTGTGGATGTCACTTTTATGTGTGGGGAACTAAGAGACAAAGAAATAAAATAACTTGCTCAAAGTTACAAATACTGGATACCTAGCTTAACATTAGATGGTCCATTTTTGGAGGTTTTTATTGTTTCAAATTAGATATCCTTGGAACATGCGTCAAGATGTCTCATATCCTAATATATGGCACATGTGACTAAGCCATATCCTAGAATCAAACCACTACTTCTAGTGAGGAATTTTTTTTCTCATTTTCTTAATATGATAATTTACATTACTTAATTTAATAGTAAGCTCACCTTAGTATTCCCATAGAAAACCCAATTTAATGTATTTCATATCTGTCAGTGGACTGCATTAGCTAATGTGTATTTAATATTTTGCATATCTTACATTATAGTCATGAGAGTGATTCACCTGTAATTTTTCCTTCAGTGGCCTCATTAGATTTTGGTTTTTGTTTTATAAATATTATGCATTGGGAAAGTATTATTTCTGTATTTTTTAAAGTTATAAAAAAAATTTTAATATATGTAAAATATATTGCTTAAATTCTACATACCTAAAGTTTCCTTTGAGAAAGGTTTTTTATTTATGAACTCAAATACTTTAGCAGATATAGGACTATTCAGATTTCCATTTCTTCCTATGTTAATTTTAATAAGCTTTTTTAAAGAAATTCACTTCATCTAAGTTGACAAATTTATTGTCATAAAATACCACATATTATTACATTATACTAAAATGCTGACACTATTGACAAGGCAGTCTTGAGGCAGAAGGTGAGGTGAGGAGAAATTAATAGTTCAGTCTGAATGCTCTGATGTACAGATATGAGATCCTGTGTAGGCATCTAGTATCCAGATTGATATATTGTTCACTAAAACATTATAATGTGTTTTAATGTTTAAGTCAAGGACAATTTCTTGTCCTTTTTTGGAATGCCCTTGGTCATTCTTGAACATTTATTTGTGCATTTTAGAATTTGATTAAAAGTCATAGAAAAAATTATTAACATTTTATAGGTATTAAATTATACTTTTAGAATAATTTAGAAAGACTGACATACCAAAAAATATTGAACATTCCTTCACATGAAAATGGATTACCAATTGATTTATCCAGATGTGCTCATATGTTGACAAATAGTACTTATACTCCTTTATAGAAGACTTTTCTGAATAAATTCAACACAAATATCTTCACATTTTGTGCTTTTTCAGAATGGCTTGCCTGTTATGCGATCTTTGAGGTGTCACTTTTCTGGCTGGAAACCTGTGGCCAGTGATGCTTTTGCCCAAGTTTTGCTCTGGCCCACTGGGCTTGTTCCACACACTCAGTCTGACAGGGTGCACTCAGCTCATGCTACCAGCCTGGAGACTGCGAGTCAGGTGTGGAACGGCGAGGGGTGTGTGAACAAGTGTGGGGCCCGGCCACTGTGCAATCAGACATGATGGCTGCTGCTGTGGCGTGGGCAGCTCTATATGCTGCCATGGGTGCTGGCTCTCTGAGAGGCTGCGGCTGGACCAGTTACACTGCAAGCAGCTTCCTGGCTGGCACTGGGGATTGTCATGGCACCCAGAAGTTTGGAGATGCCAGGAACTGCAGGTCCCCAAAGAGGGAGTTATAACCCTGGCTCAGGGAGCTCCCAGATATGGGCTCCGCAAAGGGCTGGAGCTCTTCTCTCCTTCTCTTCACCTGCAATGTGGTGAGAAAGGGTCATGTTTCAGCTGTTTGTGTTACAGCTTATTTAGCCTCGCCATTTGGCAGGTCCAGAGTGCTTGTCCTGCAACAAGAAAGAATGAGGTATGAGTCAGCTGAAGGGTGACCAAGACAAAGAGAAGCTTTATTAAGCAATAAAACAGCTCAGAGGAGACTCACAGTGGGCAGCTCCTTTTGCAACCAGCATGTCCCATCAAGTGTTCAACTCCTAGCAGAGAGGGTAGCTCCTCTCTGCAGCAGCTCATCCCATCATCCTTCCAGCTCTGGCTGAGTTCCAGGCTTTTATAGGTCTCAGAGGGGATGAAGTATGCTCTGATTTGTCTATGGGTGGCCATGAGTGGGCCCAGGGAAAAGCATCACAAGTTCTGCAATGCACAGGACTGGTGGCCTGGCTCCCAGGATTCAGGTCCTCCCTTGTCTGAAGGTTAGGCTTCACCCGGGACCTACCACCTTCCGCCCAGGAGCCTGTCTGCCTCCTGCAGTTGTTTATGGCATTCAGGCTGTTCATGCTAAGGAGTGCCTGAAGGGCAGCACTAGGCTGTCCTCAGCTCCCCTTTAGCCTCTCTCCCGTGCTTGTTGGTGCCTAAAGTCCAGAGGTGGCAGAGGGCTGGCATGTTGTGCTGCCCCGAGTGTGTTCACACCTGGCTGGGTTGTGACAGACTCCTCTCCATGATGGGAGTGGGTATCAACAGCAGGGAGAGGCCAGGCTGGAAAAGCAGATACCCCTGAGCCTGCAGGGGTAAAGGGGGCCTTCCCAGCTCCCCACAGTGCAAAGTGCAGAGATGCTGGGGTCCTGTACCTGGGAGGACAGGGCTCCTGCTTGCTCTGTGGAGTGTTCAGGAAACTCCAGCCATGCTTTCTCTCAGCCTGGGGTGGGGGTTCCAGGTCCTCGCTGGACCCCTCTCTGCCTGCCCCCCATGCCTGAGGACACTGTTCCTCTGCTTGTGCGTGGCTTGGCCTAGTCCAATTCTGATGGCTCCCAGGGTGGTGGGTTCTATGTGGGGCTGGGGAGTTCCTGTTTGTCCCTGGCTCCCACTGGCTCTGTGGAGCATGGCATCACCCCATGCCCAGCTCCACCTCCTCCTCCTGCTCCACCTCCTCCCCATGCCCTCTCACAGCAGTGGTGGTCAACAGCAGCGAAGCAGAGCCAGAGTCTGGAGCAGCAGAAGCGCTGGGCCTGGGAGCATGTCTTGCCTGGTGGCGCAAGGGGCGGGCAGCAAAGTCTGCTTCCTCAGTGATGTTGGGCACAAGGGACCTGCCACAGCCATTGCTGCTCCTGCAGCTGCTCCTGCTGCTACACACCACTGGTACCTTCCTGCTGCAGCAGGCCCGATGGTAGTGGCTGCTCCAGACAGCCCACCACTGCCATTAGATCCACGTTTGTCCTAGATATCCATGTCATCAACTTTCCAATTTTGTTGTCTTCAAGTTCCTGACCATCCAGCTGAACCATTAGCCACATCTCACAAATCAGTATAGACCTATATCTCATGAATCAGTATAGACCTATCCCAAATCACAAAATCTCTCCTCCTAGGCAAAAATTTAGATGTATTTTAGCAAAGATTATCAACAGTGTAATGTCTTTTTCTGAAATCTACGGACATGAAAAAGGAAGTTATCCCAAATTTGTTTGTTCGCAGAGTTGTCCCTTGGTATATGCAGAGAATTGATTCCAAGGCCTCCATATTTACCAAAATCTGTGTGTACTCAAGTCCTGAAGTCAACTCTGTGCTCAGAAAGCTGACCCTCCATATATAAGGGTTTTGCATCTCACCGAAACTATATTTTCAGTCCACTTTTGGTTGAAAAATATTCTCGTATAAGTGGACCTGCACAGTTCAAACCCAGTATGTTCAAGGGTCAATTGTATATGTCAATCCATATAAAAGCCATCCTAATACACTTCCAACTTGTGTTAAATTAGTTTTAAGTATTCTTCGGAGGTTTCAGGTTCTTTGCTTGTGTCCAGATTAAGCAGCTTACAGAATTAAAATTTATGGTAAGTTGTAATATATAATATAGTGGGGGAAAGCTATCATCATTTGAGTTTTCCTATCCTCCTTTCAATGTTATCAAAGAAACATTAGTGTCCCGTAACTATGCTGCAGTAGAATATGGCATGCTAAATCCTAAAGCACAAAACCTCAATGAAGCAAGCTACTTAACAGGTGTTATTGTCATCAATGTAGAGGTTATCCTTTTTCCATCTGTCAAAACTCTATACAAATTATTTGGTTTCTTGGGAGTATATTTGTTCTTCTAATGCATACACTGGATAAAATTCTTAATTTTTATTAAAGTTTTCTTCCTCAGAAACATACCCTTGCATTTACCTGACTGTCTCTCCCTTTCTGTGAGGTCACTGTTGAAATGTACATTGTTATAAAGCCAGGGAATTATTCATTTCTCCATAGATGATAATTAGATCTGCAGATGAAGGCCATGGGGTTGGGGGCAAAATCACTGTCTCCCCTGTTACCAAACACATTATCAGTTCTACTTCTGCCTTATGGTAGTTTTAAGTACTATTTTTCATCTTCAGTAATAAGGAAGCATCCTCTTGATCAGATGATTGCCTTTTTTTAAGAGAAGAAATACATGCAAAATACTACATTGCTAGTAGAATATTCCTAACATTTTTGTCCCATAGGGAAGAATGAATTAAAAATTTAGGCCAAACAGATCAACTTTAAACTGAAAAACAAAACAAAACAAAACCTTATTGTTGCCAGGAAAATAGATGTATAAATGCCACTTCTGGTATCTTTGGACATCTTAAAGGGCAATTCTACTTGATATGGGGGTAGTAGATACAATATATTTACTAAACTACAGGAATCATAATATTTTACACTTTTTCTAGCAGAATTATTGTAAAACAAAAATACTTCTAAACATAACTTCATTCATGTGTTGGCAAGCAGTATGGGGGGGCCAGGCAAGCTGGATCATGCCTGTAATCCCAGCACTTTGGGAGGCCTAGCTGGGTAGATCACCTGAGGCCAGGAATTTGAGACCAGCCTGCCCAATATTGTGAAACCTCGTCTCTACTAAAAATACAAAAACAATGAGTCAGGCATGGTGGCGGGCACCTGTAATCCCAGCTACTTGGGAGGCTGAGGGAGGAGAATTGCTTGAACCCAGAGGCGGAGGTCATAGTGAGCTGAGATTGTGCCACTGCACTCTAGCCTGGGCAACAGAGTGAGACTCCATCAAAAAAAGAAAGAAAAGAAAAGGGAGCATGGGGATAGTTCTCCCACAATCCTCCTCTAAGCTCACTCTTAAATTAAGGTCCATTCACTTACTCTCTCATTCAAGGAATTCCCCATGAGATCTATCCACAGGTATCAATTTTCTTAATATATTTTGATTAAGCTGTTGGAGAAGCCAGGCTATTGCGTTTCACATGAAGCTTACTTTACATTATACTTAGATGCTCAAAATCATTGTGTATAAAAACTAAATCCTATTAGCTGATATTTATTCATACTCCCTGTCCTTCTTTACTCCACAAAAAGTATGCTAGGGATTTAATAAGTAATTGGTATAGGATACACTGAGCATAGAGAGCTGATGTGCAGTTGAAATTAAGTAAGCTTAATACTACGAATTTTTTTTGTATGTGTTTACACCTAAATTCATGTTCAGTAACAATTTCAAGAGAGGTAAATCAATAGCAAAGCAGTGAACATCAGGTTCCATAGGATCTGAAATAAAGATTTTAGCCATCAGAGGCCAGAGTGAAGTAGATAAATTTTGCAAGATCACATCGGTGTAATTATTATGAAAGAAAATTTTACTTTTTCTATATAGTTAAGATTCTTTGAAGGAGTTGATAAAATACGTAGAGTATTTGTAATTAAGACATAGGCTGTAATCAACTTAGATCCTGAATGGCTTTTGTTAAGTCTCTCTCCACAGGCTACCAAAGAAACCTGATAACTCTGGAGTTAAATTCCCTAATAAATTATAAAAGTAATTAGGGACAGGAAAATACAGAATATGTATAAGTGACCACATCTGCACAGCTGGAAGAACTAATACCAGGTTTCATAAAACATCATGTATATCGGGTGGGGTTAGAGTTGTCAACTTTATATGGTAAAATTGAGTGGGAACGAGCAGCATTCATAGGAAAATGGTAACCATGGTAGGCATATTGTACTTACTTTGGAAAACAAGGGAAAATTATGTTTTATGAAATATCGATGATTGTGTTTCAAGCATGATAGAAGATAATTGCAACAGAAAGAGTAAGGATATATGGTGTTTTACATAAAGGAGCTCAGAATCTACACAGGTAACTTCATTAATAAGTATTGTTATAAAAGGATACACAGAGAATTATTTAAGCTCAGAGAAATATAGGATGTGACCTTGCCTGAAGGAAGGTTATCAGAGAACGCTTCCTGGAAGAAATGACATGTGAACTTATTCTTGAAACACGAGCAGGAGGTCGTGAAGTGAAAAAGCAGAAGACAGAAAGAGCGTATGTGAAGCAGAGTTTTCAGAGTGAGCACAGATAGAATGGAGTAAAATGGCTTGAAGCATGCTGTTTTTCAGTATGCCAGTTAAAATATGAAGCCAAGAAGTGCCATGAAAAAAGGGCAGAGATGTGGACAGAGGTCGTTTTATAGGAGGCATTTTATTCTAAACAAAGAAACTTGAATTATATCTGGTAGACAATAAAGCCCCCCGAAGCCTTTTAGCAAATGAGCTCCATGTCAGAGCTCATTGTTTGAATGCTTACTTGGCCAACAGATCAGGACAGAGGGAAGAAAAGTTGGTTAAGGTAATAAATAAGGGTCTAACATAGGTCAGGGAGAATACAGATAGAAGTCATATAGATTCAATAAATATTTAGAAATTACCATCATTAGACATTGATTTGGATATGGGAAATGAGGGAGTAAAAACAAGAAGTCAAGGATATTTTCCAGGAGGAGAAACAGACATTTAGAGGTAGAAGAAAGGCGTTTCTCACTTCACCTATTAGACTTAAAGAAGTATTACTGAGCTAAGTTTGCAAGCTACCTTGGGAAGTCTAGCCCTGTTCTGAAAAAGTACAAGAAATACTGCTGGGTTTTGAAGACTATAGTATATAGCTAAAAGAAGGTTTTCTTAAAACTGGGCTGTTTGGGGCCAAGTAAACTAATTTTTTACACAGAAAATAAGTGATTCTGGAAGTAGACATTTTATCTTGTTTTTTTTTATACTCAGATATATATTAAGACGAGATAAACTTCCAGTAGAAAAGGACATTAACTAGTTTGGAAAAATTCTGTGAAGTGGTAGGACCCTTCATCCACCTGTTCCAAGCGTTCCTCTGCCCTGGTATGATCCACAGTGGTATGTAAAATTATATATCCCGTGGGTCCACGATGAAAGGAATTCAAACCAATAGGAATAGGCTAGTAAAATATGAGATCCTTGAGGGAATGGAATATATTGCAGTCACTCTTTATTGACAGCAGTAACATACCATTGAGTGCATAGTAGGAACACAAATAATGAGGACTAGATTTAATTAAATGACGCTGAAATAAAGCTGTTTTGCTAACTGCAGATTGAGCTCTGCAAAATGTCTTAAAAAGCATTTCAGTACAATATCTTGGTGGTTGAAACTGTTCATAATCGGATTAAGCAGAAAATTTTTATCAAATAGTAATATATCATAAAGATAGGAGGATAAGCCAATGAAAAAAACATTTTTTTTTAATGTACTGGCCTAGAAAGACCATAGGCCCTAATTATTAAGGAAAAGGTCCTTCATTCATGTTTGTCTCATATGTCCTAGGGAATAATGCTACACAATTCTCTCCTGTTCTGCCATAATTGGCCTTACCATTAATGCAGTCCCTGGCTCCTTTATCTCTTGTAGTGTTTATATATTTTTGTCCATCATGTCAAATATTGTTTTACTGCAAAACCCTTTTCTAAATTATGCAGAATGCAAATGTATCTCAAGTAGATTTTCTACAAGAAAGAAAATTAACATTTATTTTATATATGGTATGTGCCACAGATTGTGCCTGATATTATATATAAATTTAATTAAAATTCACAGTATTGTCTACTCTAGAGGCTGAGGCAGGAGGATCACTTGAGCTCCGGAGTTTAAGGTTGTATAAGCTTTGATCATGCCACTGCACTCTGGCCTGGGCAACAGAGTGAGACTTAGTCTCTAAAAAATAAAAATTAAATTCACAATATTCTATAGGATAAGTATTATTATTCATTTTATATATATATAAAAACCAATGCTTGGAGAGGTTAAGTTCCCACAGATACAGAGGTACAGATAAAATATCAGTGTGGGTCTTCAGGCCTCAATATCCATGGCTTTCCACTGAACCATGTTGTCTATCAAATGCATATTGGAGGAACCTTCTCATTTTCCATGTATGAGGCTCCAAATAAACGGGTCACCCTAGTACAATTTTTATGTTTTCAAATTCAATTTTTAAAATGATGTTCATCATCTATTCAGTATTTCATTCTTTGTTTTACTTTCTCATATCCCTAAATATTGACATCCCTGTCTATTGTATCATTATATCCTTCAACCAGATCTTCAACTTGATTCACTTTCAAGTCTCTCCTGGCTTGGTGTCCACTATCCTCCTGGCTGCATATCCTTCTGGCCTATTACACGCCCAAAATGTTCTCACGATCCTTGGATCTCCCTTTTCAGTATGCTGCCCTCACCTGTATAGTCACTCCTCACACTCAGTTAATCTAAACTGAGTAATACGTTATTTCTTCCTGCACTTTAGCCTCATCTCTTTTTGGGTTACCTTGTCCCCCTTCCTACACAGAAGCCAGTCTGAAATGCAGGTAGTTTCACAAATACGCCAGGTGATTTTATCCCATTTTGACTGTGTTCATGTTACCGTGTTTGCTAGGAGTATTTCATTTCTATCCTATGGAGAACACCTGTCCATCATTCAACATGCATCTCAAGTGAAAAGTTCTTTAAAACCTACTGTAACCTTTACAGAGGACAAACCACTGTGGTCCAGCCACTCTTTATAGGGTGTATACAGGCATTAAATGTAAGATATGTGCTCAAAAAAGCTTGAAATCATAGATAAAAACAAGATACTGATAAAAACTTTTACCTCTTCAAGACAATGGCTCTGTTTTCAACTGACTGCATTCTTCATAGCACAGCCAATTAAGTGAAGAAACTCTGTAGTTGTTTGTGCTTTCTGTACCCCATAACATTATTTGATGGTTAGTGTTTATGCTCTCAGATCTAACTCTGCTGCCCTGATTTCAAATACAATACAGAAAATTAATTTTAGGATTTTTCTCTTGTGTTTGCATATCTTCCTGCACTTATTTCTCTACATTTGCTTTAATTTTAATAAAAGCATCATCATAAAGAAAAATGTTTAAAACCACACTTCACTAATTTCTTGTTTTTTAAAAAGAAAATAAAAATACTGAAAGTGCCCTGGGTATCCACAGAGCTGCGTGTCTGAAGGCTCAAGATGCAATGCTAGCAGTGACAGTGAGATATATCCAGGGTTATGGCTTGCTTTGAAGATCAAGTACCCAGCTGATAGACTCAGCATCATTTTAGATGTGGCTGGGGGTCCTCTACAGTTTCAAATTTTGTTAAAAATTCTAGCCAAGGGTGATAAACGGATTCCAATTTAGCTTCTTCTTTAAACAGAATCTAAGCCTAGAAATGAAGCCAGCCACACCTTTGAAGTGTTCTTGAACATGGCAACTGAGTGGGGGGGTGGGAGAAGCAGAGAGAGAGAGGTGAGAATCGAACTGAGTTTAAAAACAACCACAGGCTTTGGGTTGCATTTGCTCAACCTGTGGGTTGTTCAGGTAAGGAAAAAAATATCATTAAAAATAGTGGGGGACCAACAAAACAGTTTAAACAACATGAATCCTGGAATTTTTCATTTTCAGACGAGACATTTTAGATTTAGTTTAGGTTCTACATTAAAAATAGAAAGATCCTAAAAAGTATTTGCACCTGTAACTTATAAGACAATTGATTTTTTAAAAAAGATTTTATTGCTATCTATTCAGTTCACTTGTGGTTTATCTTTTGAAGTAACTTGCCAGGAGCTAGAGCTGTCTAAAGTTTTAAGTGGTTTTATGGCATTGTCCAAAAGCTTCTAATATATTCTCCAGAAACACTTTTCCATCAGTAACATTGCTAATGTTGGGCATTCTTTCAGGGGATTGAGACTTGCCATGTTCATGATTACTTTCAAAATGTGGAGTCATGTGTCTCTTAACAGGTATACATTCTGAAAAATGTTTTATTAGGTAAATTTATCATTGTGGGGGACATCATAGGCTATATGTTGGGGACATCATATAAGGACACCAAGGCTATATGCTATAGCTTATTGCTCCCAGGTTGCAAACCTGTACAGCATGTTATTATACTGAACACTCAAGCCAATTGTAACACAACGGTAAGTATTTATGTATCTAAACATATAACAGATCCAGTTGAAAAAAACAGAGTATGGTAATTTTATGATACCACCATCATACATATGGTCCCTCACTGACTGAAACATAGTTATGTGGTACATGACTGTATGTATCTCTGAGAGGCATAAGGGTAATTCTTCAACACTTTATCAGAGATTGGAAAGCAATGACTTGACAAAAGATTCAGAAGGACCAGGATAGGGGCGTGATAAGTTCTGATCTATCAGGTGAGGGAAAGACAGTTGATAAGCCAAATAGTGCCACACTGCCACAAAAGTTTTACCACAGGTGGAACAGGAGAAATCAGAAACACTCCACATGCGTCTGCATGTACGAATTTCTTTGAATGTTTGTATGGTGATAAATACTAATAGGGATAAAATGAAAAAATGAAATAGCAGCCCAAACAAATTATATCTGACTCATTCTGTAAAACTCTTTGTTTTGTAAGTTTGGGGATAGGAGCTATCTCAAGTAACCCCTTAGGCTCTCAGTTTTCCCAATCTATAAAACTGGAGTATTGGACTATTGTACTAAGTCATGTTTAATCTACCTTTTAAGTTATGCGTATATATATTATATGTATAAAATATTAAATATAGTTATATATGTAGTATATTGTTGATAAACATCTATATGATTATTGATCCCTGTTTACCAGTTTATATCTGTTTAGTAAGCTTTAAACAAAAACATTACTGAATTAGGAACCTAGAGTTCTTTTGTTGCACTCTTAGCTTGCTGAATGACAACACGGAAATCATTTACTAGCTCTTTCCCTGAGTTTTCTCAAAAAAACTAGCAAAAGAAATAATTAGGCTCAAGGACCCTAAAACTCTCTTTCAGTGTTAATCTATCATGGGCCTATGCTATATGTAAACAGTTAAATTTTCCACATATCAACTGCAAGAGAAGAAGTGGTACTTCCCTACGTCCCACATATTTAAAAGGGATCCAGTGCGGTGTCTTGGCAGTTAGGTCCCTAGATTTATCTGACATTCTAACTGTGCCTCTTTAGTCCTTCTCATCGACCTACAGAAATCGTTTTACTTCCTTTTCATAAGTCAACACCCACTCCATTTCTATCTACTGCAAAGGACCTTCTATCCTTTCTCTCATTATAAAGTACCTGCATACAATGCTCAAAGACTTTATTTTTCTTTGTAGTCATGTCCTTGAAACATAATTTTTAATACACCTTTCTATATGTAACTGAAATTCTTTTTCTGCCCCTCTTTTGTTACTGAGTAAGAAATTAATAACAATTTTATTCAATAACAAACTAGCTAGTAAAGAACACTTTCTTCAAAATTAGTGACAACCTTTTCAGCTAATACAGTCAGTGGGTATAGTATATAGGAAATACTTGACTACTCCATTCACTTTTATCTTAAGTGGATAATTTCTTTGCCCAGCAAATTTCAAAGAGGTGACTCCCACCCCAGTTTATTTCGTGTCTTACACTGCAAAGACTCCCACTAGGGAGCAAATGTTCATAAAATAACACATTTTTGGTATATAAAATAATACAATTATGTGTTGTATTTTATCTTTCTGTACTCTAAATTCAAAACATTTCTGTCAAGAGGAGTATATTTGTTTTCTATATTGTATAACAAAAAGCCATACTCTCAGTGGCTTACAACTTCACCGTTCCTATAGTTTAGAAGTCCAGGTGCAGCTTACCTCAGTTCTCTGTTCCAGGTCTAGGTGTTTCCTGGGGTTGCAGGCTCATCTGTGAAGAGCTCTGTTTCCAAGCTCACTTCAGTTGTTGGAGAATTTATCTCCTTGTGGTTGTAGGACTAAGTGTTCTTTTTTAAGATTTTTTTTTTTTTCCTGGCTGTTGACCAGACTGCTTTAAGAGGTCATCGGCAGTTCCTTGTCACATGACCCTTCCACAGAGCCAACCACAACATGGCAGATTACTTCTCCAAACTCAGTAATAGAGAGAGTCTCTGACCTCAGTGGAAGCCTGGTCCTACTCTGGAGAACTTTCAACTGATTAATTCACATCTACATCCCTTTTGATCAATTCAAAATCAGCTATTTTCAGTCAAGGGGAGGGAATTAGATAAAGATGTGAACATCAGGAAGTGGAAGTTAGGGTTCACTGAGGAACACAGGGTTTATTTGCCACAACAACTATTTTCATTTGCATGTCAAAATAATGCCCATTATTGATCGATTACCAGAAGTTCTGTTGTCTTATAAAGGAAAATAATTGTAATTGTCTTACCTTGTGAAAGGTTAGAGCTTGTGTGTGAACCTTGATAGAGCAATGGCAAAGTGATCTTTGCTTTCTCTTCCATTGCATGCAGCTTTAGAAATAATTGAAGTACATAACTGAATTAACCGATGTCCATTTTAAATAGCATAGCTCTTTTTGTCCATATTATGAAAGTTTCATTCTGCATAAAATTGATCTTTCAAGGTATTTTTTATAAGTGTTTCATGTAGTTCCCATTGGTAGTTTTAGTTGTCTATGACTTAAAGGTTTAAGTCTCCATGTGTATCCCTATATATGTATGTGTGTGTGTGTGTGTGTGTGTGTGTGTGTGTGTATCGTTACTCAGTGCATATCTATGTGTAATTTTCTGGATGTATGACGAGATAGCTTTCCATGTGTTCTGGAACAGAAATAAGCACTTTGTGTATTAGTACATCAGAGCTACACAATAATCATTGCAGCTAAGTAATGCTATAACTAATTTTTAAGACAGAACAACTCATGCTTAGATGAGTTAAGTAACTTGTTTATGATCACACTGAACCAAGAGTGTGCAGAATCTGGATTCAAGTTCAGAACTACCTGATGCTAGCTAGCGCTTTCATTTTTTATTATTAGACTACAATAACTCAGAGGCATATATCATTCTCTCCATTTTATGAAGAAGGAAATCCATCTACTTGTCCAAGGTTAAAATGTCTTTCCCGCTTGCTTGTG
Organism: Ateles fusciceps; assembly: GCA_036589455.1. Lineage (NCBI taxonomy): Eukaryota > Metazoa > Chordata > Mammalia > Primates > Atelidae > Ateles > Ateles fusciceps. The sequence continues at coordinate 6,958,815 of JAZHEH010001606.1, read as the reverse complement.
GAGTACTTCGAGGCAAGGACTCTGTCTTGGCACTTTTATATTCTCATCCTAGCACATAATAGTCAATGTATAGCCTGAAGTTGATCTAGGTCGAGATTTTGATCCAGCTCTGTTTCTTTCAAGATCTTCCTATTTTCCCCTTCCAATCAATATCTTTCTAAACCTAGCCCTTAATGTAATAAAATGTTCTCTTGAATAACCTGTAATTTGTCCAGTGGATCAGGATTCAAATCTTTTTAATGTACTTGCTTTGCAAGCATGTTAAAGGGATTAATGGGTTTTGTGGAGAGAGTTTTCTGGGTGAATAAACTATTTTGTGAGCAATTTAGGAAGCACATTAATTCCTTGGGCCTGTGTGAATAGTACTTCGGCTGAGCAAATGGTGCCCTTGTGGCCTCCAATTTAATGAACTTCCCAAATATGGTTGACTCACCTCTCTGGCAAGATCATTGATAAAATGATTTGAACCATTATGAAGGAGAATTGATAAAACAAAAAGGATCAAAATGTAAGAACACATTCTGAACTAAAGGAAGTGACCTTCAATGAAGTTCAAGTTCTCCAAGAAAATTCAGCAATTAACCTAAGATTGTTTCACACATGATTAAGAACAAGGCACAGAACTGTCACCTAGGGCAATATGATGTGATTACCTTGAAAAGAGATAAAGAATGACCATTTTAGTTACTAAGGTTTTTTTTAAAATTATTTTTAGTGTTTTCTGATACAGCTGGGATAGCTATTCATACTCAAGCAGAGAATTCAGGGATTCAGTTTACTGATAATCAAAAGCAATATTCTAATACCAGATTTACAATAATAAACATTTTTCTACTAGTTTCATATTCTAGTAGCCAGAACTAGCTAGACTTTTTTTTTTTTCTTCAAACTTTCAACAAATTATAAACATCCTTTTACTTGTAAAGGTCCTGAAAGCAGTGCATATTTGTCGTGATAGAATTATGGCACATATCCCAACTGCTGCTCACACCTTCCCCCAGAAACTTGAATGCTGGCATTCTCTCCAATTTGCACTAAAATTAGAATTACTTAGATCTACTTTGTACATCTCCACTGAAATTTATTTTTATTTTCATTGTGAAATCTTACCTAAATTAACCAAATTTTTTATATCTACATGAAGCCCTGAAGCATGTAAGCATCCTTCAAATTCTTATTTAACTACAAAAGTGACTAATTTTACCTATTCCTATTTTTTATTGCTTACTTAAATAGAACAGTACAGTATCATTGCTAGTGAATCAACAGTCTGTGAGAATGAGATGAGTCAGCATAATCATGTGCTACACTATTTTATTGATGAGCAAGCCAAGATAAAGAGCAGCAGTGACTTTCCCAATGTCAAACACATCAGCCAAAGGACAACTTCAAAACCCTGATTCCACGAATTGCCATCCATTTGCTTAATGTGCTGAGTCAAACTGCTTCTCTTTAAAATCTGAAATTAGTTTTCCACGTATTTCTAGATTTAATGGTAGAGTTAGAACCTGCCATGTTTCATGGGATAGATTTTAACACGATGATGCCACACATACTGGTGAAATCTCATTTGAAGGAAACACTTCATATCAACTATAAAAACTTACACTTTACAATGTTTTTCTAACTTTTAGAAGGCACGGGTTTCCACATTGGGGGTACCAAATGGTGTGAGATAAGGAAGAGGAAGGAAAAAAAGATGATAATAAGGGATGAGAGGTCCCTATGCTCTCCTTACACCTTTTCAATGAGAGATGCTCTTAAAGCTTTAGGTAAGGGAGTTTCCCATGGGTACTCTTTTGATAAAGAGTTCCTATGATAAGAAAATGTTTGAAAACTACGAATGCATACTGAGGTACAGTATCTTTTACCTTTTATGCTGATGTCTTGAAACTTGTATATCATTTTTATAGATCTAGAGATTATAGGGATCAATGGAGAATTCAATCTGTAGATTATAATAAAACAGATTTTATAACAGGGTTCCTTTTGAAAACACACAGGTGCTTCTAAATTTGTAATAACATATATTGATGACCTACACAATTTTTAAATTTGAGCAGCCAATGGAAAAGAATCCCCTAAAGATCTCTACACATTAGTATCCACCCAACTGTGTTTCAGGAAATCAATGTTATTTTTTTATTTTATAGTTTGAAATCAATGTGATTAAAAGAAAACAGTAGTTATAACTCTAAATTAAAGGTGTCATGCTAAAATCTTGTAGAAAATATTGTCATTGATTCAATCAATACATCAATATTGAAGGAATACTTACTGAGCACTTAATGTGGAATAAGGTGCCATTCTGTACTCTAGGGAATGGACATGAGCAAATAAACAACTCCTAACTTCATAGAGTTTAAATTATGTGGGGACAGCAGGCAGAAAATTGGAAAGTGGGTAAGGCAGACACTGGCCAAACTCTCTTAATAATAACTAGGATGGTCAATATTAGTTTCATAATCAAGGAATATATATCAAGCAGCCTTCAACAACCTTATAACAATACAAGTCTTACGCAGATGCACATCATTAGCAACAAAGGGTAGCACCTCAGAGTTGATGACACTTGTCACGCTGGACAGCTCTTCATCCACAGTAACCTGACCTTCACTTGCAATTACATTCTCTATACTTCTTATTCCCTCTGCCTAAGCCACTAGTTCAGTTCCTTATATGCAGTATATGGTCAATGAACTTTTGTTAAATACATGAATAAATTAGTTAATGTAAAAAAATGACAAAGCTTATGTCCAGTCTTTCCTAATAAGCTAAGACTTTTCCCATGGTTAATTAATTAGCATAATATGTTATCTTTTTTGCATATCCTATCAGGAAGCTTACACTGGCATTTTGGTTCAATAGCTACAATTGGCCTAATAAGACTTTCAGGCTTTTTATATTTCTCACTCCATTTACTTCTTCACATTTTTTCTTCAGTCTTATATTATTGGATTTTGGCCTTAGTCTTTCTTCATGTTTTTAAGTAAGTTGAATTAAATAATTTTTGAAAGCAGACAAGTTCAAATCAATATTATTTAGGAATCACAGAGAGAATAAAACAAAGACTGGTACACAGTGTTTTATCCCCAAGCATGTCTGTGTTTTCTTTGTCAGAAAATTAGTTATGAGTTTTAGGTTTGCCACCAGGGGAGGGAGAAAATATATAAAGTACATACTTACACAAAAGCTTTATTTTTCTAATTATAAGAACAAAACAAAACATCATTACTGTGGAAACATAAAAAGGAAGGAAATTAGTATGTATTATTGCTAATACTTTTGTATATTTCTCTGTTATATGGAGGAAGAAAGAGATACATGTATCGAACATACATTGTTAATAACAGTTTGTAACCAGATAACTTTTCAGCAAAGTCTATAAAACTTTGTAAAACATTGCTCTTAGTGGCTGTACCTCATCCTAGTTTATTGAAATCTGTCCATATTGTTGTCCATTTATGTCGTTTTCATCATCAAAACATGATTAAGCCTCTGTAAAATGATATACCTGAATTTTGTCTCAATCTTGTTTTATTTCCTTTGGACTTTATTTGGAATTATAGGGCCAAAGTATATGAGATTTTTATGGAGACAATTTTCCGGATGAAATAACTTTCACATATCTCTCATTGTCTTATCACTCTCCTAATCCTCAGAACTGATTTCCATTTGTCACGGTCTAACATCTACTGCCCTGAGACATTACTGAAATAATGAAGAGAAACCTGATGATACCCTTATCATTATTTGGAATACTATGCTTTAGGAAGTTCCTAGGTTTTGCCAGCATTTGTTCTTACAATAACGGCATATTGATAAATCATATTTAGCATAAGGTCAACATTTCTAAACACACGCAGAGTCCTTTTTCATAGGCATTGCCCTGTGTTTTATTGAGTGTCTTCTTTATTAGAGAGCTGGAGAATTAAGGGTCATTCAGGAATGAGTGCTTTTTACATTTTCAGTTTTGTATTGGAGCAGCAGTTTTGTGCTTATTTCACACCCTACTTCAGAATGTCCCAGGGTGTTGTCAACTCATTCAGTCACTTACTCTTCTTTTGGTCATTTAAGAAATACTTATTTACCTCCTAACATGTATCGGTATCTTTTCATTGTACAGGGCTACAGTTGTAGGAAAAAAAAACACCACCACAAAACAGTCAATTATGTGAAAGAGTTTGAAAGTTTTGTATAAAAAACAGCAATTTTAAAATAATTATAGAAAATAACAATGCCCTTTGGAGAACATTAACAAAACAGAACTGAATAATGGGAACAATAATAAAAGTAGTGTGATTTAATATTACATCTCCTTGTCACTAACAAAGTCAGAAACAGGTCTACTTTGAAACAAAAAGAGCATGTAGAGTCTAGAAGGGCTAGTGTATTAGTCCATTCTCATGCTGTTAATAAAGACATACCTGAGACTGGGTCATTTATAAAGGAAAATAATTTAATGGTATATTAGTTCATTTTCACGTTACTGGTAAAGACATACCTGAGACTGGACAATTTATAAAAGATAAAGGTTTAATGGACTTATAGTTCCACTTGACTGGGGAGGCCTCATAATCATGGTGTAAGGCAAGGAGGAACAAGTCACCTCTTACTTGGATGGCAGCTACACAGAGAGAGCTTGTGTAGGGAAACTCCTGTTTTTAAAACCATCAGGTCTAGTGAGACTCATTCACTATCATGAAAATAGCACCAGAAAGACCCACCCCCATAATTTAATCACCTCCCACTGGGTTTCTCCTGTGATCCATGACACATGGGTATTGTGAAAGTTACAATTCAAGATGAGATTTGGGTGGGGACAGAGCCAAACCATATCATTCCTCCCCTGGCCCCTCTCAAATCTCATGTTCTCACATTTAAAAACCCATCATGCCTTCACAACAGTCTCCTACATTCTTAATTCATTTCAGCATTAATTCAGAAGTCTACAGTCCAACATCTTATCTGAGACAAGGCAAATCCCTTCCACCTACGAGAATGTAAAATCAAAAGCAAGTTAGTTACTTCCTAGACAATGAGGTTACAGGCATTGGGTAAATATAGCCATTTCAAATGGGAGAAATTGGCCAAAACAAAAGGGCTAAAGGCCCCAGTGCAAGTCCAAAATGCAGCAGGGCAGTCAAATCTTAAATCTTCAAAATGATCTTGTTTGACTCCATGTCTCACATCTGGGTTATCCTGATACAAGAATTGGGTTCCCATGGTCTTGGGCAGCTTGGCCCTGTGGCTTTGCGGGGTAGAGCCTCCATCCTGGCTGCCTTCATGGGATGGCTTGGGTGTTTGCAACTTTTACAGGCAGATGGTCCAAACTACAGTGGATCTACCATTCTGGGGTCTGGAGGATGCTGGCCGCCTTCTCACAGCTCCACTAGGCAGTGCCCAGTAGGGATTTTGTGTGGAGGCTCTGACCTCACATTTCTCTTCTGAACTGCCTTAACAGAGGTTCTCCATGAGGGCTCTGCCCCTGCAGCAAACTTCTTCCTGGACATCCAGCTGTTTTCATACATCCTCTGAAATCTAGGTGGAGGGTCCCAAACCTCAATTCTTGACTTCTGGGCACCCTCAGGGCTCAGTACTATGTGAAAGCTGCCAAGGTTAGGGGCTTGTACCATCCGAAGCAACGTACTGAGCTGTACCTTGGCCCCTTTTAGCCACAGCTGGAGTGGCTGGGACACAGGACACCAAGTCCCTAGGCTGCATACAACTTCAGGGCCCTACACTCAGTCCATGAAACCATTTTTCTTCCTAGGCCTCCTAGCTTGTAAAGGAAGGGGCCACCATGGAGACATTTTCCTCATTTTCTTGGCAATTAACATTTGACTCCTTGTTACTTATGCAAATTTCTGCAGCCACCTTAAATTGTTCCTCAGAAAATGGCTTTTTCTTTTTTATTTCATCATCCGGTTGCACATTTTCCGAACTTTTACACTTTCCTCTTAAACATAAGTTTTAATTTCAAACCATATCTTTGTGAATGAAAAACTGAATGCTTTTAAGAGCATACAAGTCATCCCTTGAATGCTTTGCTGCTTAGAAATGTCTTCCAAAATATATCCTAAATCATCTCTCTCAAGGTCAAAGTTCCACAGATCTCTTGTGCCTGGGAAAAATGCTGCCAGTCTTTTTACTAAAGTACAGCAAGAATCACCTTTGCTCCAGTTCCTCATAAGTTCCTCGTCATTATCTGAGACCACCTCAGCCTGGATTTTATTGTCATATCACTATCAGCATGTTGGTCAAAACCATTCAACAAGTCTCTAGGAAGTTACAGACTTTCCCACATATTCCTGTCGTCTTCTGCGCCCTCCAAACTGTTTCAACCTTTGCCTCTTACTCAGTTCCAAAGTTGCTTCCACATTTTCAGGTATCTGTAAATACCCATTCCTGGTACCAATTTACTGTATTAGTTTGTTCTTGCACTGCTAATAAAGACATAACTAACACTGGGTGATTTATAAAGGAACAGAGGTTTAATGGAGTCACAGTTCCACATGGCTGGAGAGGCCTCACAATCATGGCTGAAGTTGAAGGAGAAGCAGAGGCATGTCTTACATGGTGGCAGGCAAGAGAGTGTATGCAGGGAAGCTGCCCTTTTTAAAACCATCAGATGTCATGAGACTTATTCACTATCATGAGAATAGCACAGGAAAGACCCATCCCCATGATTCAATTATCTTTTACTCATTCCCTCCCATGACATGTGAGGATTATGGGAGCTACAATTCAAGATGAGACTTGGGTGGGGACACAGCCAAACCATTTCATCTAGCATCTGGGACTATTGTAGTTGGATTAAATGAGTAGAGTAAATGAATGGGCTAAACTTAGTCCTTTCAGGATAAAAAGTGTGAGAACAATGGTATACTCAGTGACAACAATATTATATCTCAGATACCTTGCTCAAACTTGGTAAACAGAAAATATAAGATTTAAGAGATGCATAATTATAACATATATAATGTGAAACCTTTTTGTTATTGCTTTACAATATATAATTGCTGATCTAACATTCTTGGTGGGAGAACCTGTTTTGAGCCGCTCACTTCACTATACAAATAGAATTTTTTTTTTTCAGGATTGAATTTTCCTTATTGTTTAACATAACAAGTTAGATCAGGAGGTATTCAGCTGAAAATCTGAGGTTAACATGAAGATGTGCCACCCAGATTTTATTTGAAGGAAGAACTTGCTGCAGTTGTCTAATGTAAATGTCTTAAACCCCATGCTAGAGGGTACAGTTCCTGAAGTACCTAAAAGGTCTTGATATACTAGTATTGCATCGCCAAGAAAACACCCATTGCAGATATTAAATAGTATTACATGGATGAACTACAGCTTTCTGCATTTTATAAAAGCTTATGAGTGGGCTGAAAGAAGTAATTCCTAATTCCACAAAATAGCATATGTAAAGCACCCTTCTGAGTGCCTGAACATGGAAGGTTATTTTAATCACTGGGTAAATAATTTCCAGGTTACAGGTCCTGCCTGCAGTCAGTATTGAGGATGCAAAGATAAATGTCAGGCACCGCAAGGAAGGAATGAACACATAGAGAAGTAACAAGACTAACATCTATGTGTGCCCAGTAAGTATTTTTTAGAACTGAATGGCAGAGAAATATAAAGGAGAGTTTCGTATCCCCTAAGATTGCAAGTTTCTGTGCTCAAGGATATAGCTAGAGAGCACTACCCCACAGAAACCAAGAAATGATAACAAAAACAATGCATAGTACCATCTGTGCAGATTACTAGGAGGAGAACTCCCAGTTTATTCAATTTGCACAATTATTTTTCCCATAGACTTTGTTCTCCTCAAACAGAAGCACATTACAAACTAATCACTTAAATAAGTCACTCTAGTGTCTTGCTGACACAGAAGAGGATTTGTGTACACTTTCAATCTGTTCTTTTTGCTTCTGTTAGGGACAAGATAATGTACCAGCATTGTATCCTAACAAATCCAGATCCATTCACAGGCATAAAAAATTTGAATGCCAGATCCAGATGAGGCATGACAGTGTTTGGAAAATCTGTAGATAGACAAAGATTTAGATATATAACCTGCTATTTAGAACTAGCTACATAAATTGTGGGGCACAGCTACATAAATGTGGACACCTCTGTTCAAAAATGGTTAAGAATTTCAAGAAGTCAATAGGAGAGCATTAAACCAAGTGCAGAGTCCTAAGCATGGGGCCATAACCTTGGGAAGCTGCATTGCCACTATCCGTCCCATCCATTAGTAGAGAAACCAAGTCTGTTTTGTCTACACATATGGGGACTGACACAGAATAGGCACTCAACAAATATATGCTAAATAAATATATATGCTGACTATAATTTATACTTTACCTATCACATCCAACTTACTAATGAGGGGGGATGTTTAGATGGTATCATCTGAATAAGGAAGGCTGAATTTTCCATTATTCTTTAGACAATGCTGAAGGCTTTCAAGTTGTCCTAGTACCAGTTTATTCTGATCTTACTTTTCTCCCCGTTTCCGTCAGTATTTTGTAGCCAACTCAAAATATATCACATAGTTACATGTATATACATAATACATAGTGTATATATTTTTATAAAATAGATGGAACTACAAAAAAAATAGAAACACTAACAACTTTAGAATTAGGACGACATAGAAGGAAATATGAGGTAAGACCATAGGAAAAGGTAATATGCAGGAATGCAATTCATAAGATCCAATATAATAAATAAACAAATACATATAATTGGCTCTGAGAGTCCCAAAAAACAAAACAAAGGAAGTTATTATTAGCTAAAAACTTTTTATTGTTTATAGAAATAAAGTTGTAGTAAATGTATCAAATAAACAGGACTTGTGGGTTCACTTACAAGCAATATGTTGTTTTGTTTTGTTTTTCTGTGGGGCAAATTATTTCTCTTCCCCTGAATGGAAATTAGGATATGTCTCATTAATTTTGAAACACTACTAGGTGAAAAAAGGTCCTCCAGTCAGTAATTTAAATGTCTAGTCTAGTAATTTAAATGCCTAAAGGAGTTAATATGTCAAACTTTCTCAAAGTTATAGCTATGCCCCTCACCAGTTTGCACAAGCCATACGCAAACCCCATGCAGTAGAAAGGAGGTCTTCACCTATATGCTGCTTTTTTTCTCTTCTCAGTCATGCTAATAATGGTCACTGATTGTTCAAGACTGCGTTACCCTTAGACATGAGAGCTTTTACTCTTGACCCCATGCTTTCGAGAGCCTCATGTTGGCTGTCTTCTTGTCCTGCTCTGTCAGATCGGATAGAGAAATCATCCAGAGCAAGGAGAAATATACCTTTTCAGAATTGACTGTCCTCTAACCCCACTATAATTGGAATATCTAGGACCCTGGCATTCTTTGGCCAAGTTAGGCCAGCCATTATTCCATGTTCTCTACAGTGCTCCTGTCTAGAGTTTGCCCTCCCAAGGACAGGGCTGCTCTGTTGATGTGAACACCTTTGGCTTGATGACTGGCCAAGAGCCAGCTGTTCCTGACATTATGTATGAAACTTGGACATCTGGCCTGTGGTATTCATAGGTGTGTTTATGAGACTTCATGTGGTGCTGAAGGAAGCTGGAGAAGAAGAGAAGGGAGACAGACTACAAGCTCTTCCAAGGGTCAGGAGGCCAACAGTGAGTTCTCTGTATGCTGTTAATTTCCAGCATTGGACTAAAAAGGATCTAGAAATTTTAAATTCAACTCTAGCCTTACAGATATTTAGGAAGGCATATTTGTCAAGTAAGAGAATAGAGCATTGTTTTTTTTAAAGAGTGTGTGTGTTTTAAAATTCATAGCTAAATTTTTAGCCATAGGATGTTGCTTGGGTCCCTCAAACAGTGGGAGTGAGTCTGGCTCCAAGGTTAGTTGAAGTAGGCATACTAGAGAAAGGGAAGAAAAAAAAATGAGTTTCTTACTTGACTAAAACTTTAATTTTTTATCAAGCTCTGTGATTCTTTCTCATGGGTGTTACAAAATGACAGATTTTCTTATGCGACAATTTGTGAGCTCTCAGATCCTTTGCATCACTGGGTAAAGGACACACCTGTTAAGGACAGTATATGTATATTTCCATTCAAAAAACAGTTGGGTTACTTTGCCCCGCAAGGTATTCTTGGTCAATCTCTAATACAGCTCCACACTAGCTCTCTCTTATAAGTAGTGTACATCTGGCCCACAGTAAACTTTCATAAATATTTTGCTCTGACAACATCTGGCCTAACATGGCCCTCTCTCTGCTGTTTCATGACAGAATGATTAGCCTTTCAGTCTCTTGTCCTTGAGATTTCCTTGGCTAGGTAAAAGTCCAGTAGACTTTCTTCCACATTTCCAGAGAAACATTTATTTCTCCCACAGGTCTCTTTAAAGTTTTCCTTTTTTGAATCAAGATGAAGGGAAAAGCTCACTAATGGAATAGGGTTTCATACCACCAACTCTCTCAAAATAATTATCCTTTAACTTCTAACTTCCCAACCTCTTCATATCCTCAATAGGATGAGGGAGTTAAGAGTTGTGAAACAGATTTTTTAAAAATGTATTTTGTAAGCCATCCCTTGTGATCTTGAACTGCAATTTAATATATGGCATACATTGTCTTGGGACTTTGCTTGAAATTGAGAATAAAATAATTGCATTTAAGTTTTTTTTTTCTTCTGCAAAGGCATAATCCTTATTTTTCAGGAGAAACAAACATTATTTTTCTGACCTTAAAGTCTAAAAATAGAACATAATTTGTCATATAAGGGATCATACAGTAAATAAAAATGACAATGATTCAGCTAACATTTAACCAAATACAACTTGCAAAAGTACAAATCAGAAGAAATTTGTAGAAGTCCAAATGTGTATTCTGTCATGTGAAAGGGGTACTACTTCATGAAAGATGGTACAGGGAGGTCAGCAAAGCCCTGGAAATTCTTCTCAAATTTTGTGTATAAATGTTTTTGTGTATTTTTCTGAGTAAAGGGCCTTTTGCTTATTGTTATTCTTACAAATACAGTGACACAAAAATGGATAAAACACTGAATAAAAAGATGTCGGGATCAGCGTTGCTTATATAAATTATGGAGCCTTACCCATATTTCTCAGCAGATGAAATGGTCATCAATAAAAATAGTCAAAAGATCAATAGATGTCAGAAGTGACTGGAGCTAAATTTCTGTCTCTTTCTGTAAAGTGAGTTTGCACTTTTGACTTACTTGTGAAAGTTATTACAACTTTGAATGCTCAGTTGCTAAGCAGAAACCCTAAATCAATATTTGCCATGTCCTAGGAATCACTTCTTTCTCTCTCTCAAATATTCTAGTTGATTTTGATAAATAAATAGGTTTAAGAACTACTCTTTTAGAATCCTGTTTCTCAATTGTATAGAGTAAATAAAAAAAAAGCAACAGAATTATTGAAACACCAAGAGAGTTTTATTAAACTATACATATCAATTCCCTTTCCCTACTAATAAATGAAAAAGGTACTCCAAGAAGATCAGTTAAAGGACAATAATAAGAATTTAAATCAGAGTACGTAGGGGCATAAGGCAATGAGAATGGAAAAGAAAGGATGGATATTCAAGATTTTATTCACAGTGTTATTAATCTGAGAGATTAAACTTTCATGACCTGTAACATCCCACTATATGACCCTAATACTGAAGATAATATGTTCAAATTAGATAGAATATTTGAAAATAAACATTGACCTCAAAATCTCTTGTGTTTGTGAATTTAAAGGAATGTTTTTGAAAGGCATTAAAAAATTAGTGAAATCCTGAACTTTTCCATTTTGAAGTGCCCACTTAAAGATATATTTAACATGGTAATGTTTACTCTTATACATTAAAGCAAATTTGTTATTTTATATAGTCATGAGGTATTTCAATATTTTTGAACATTTTATATACTTTTAAACAATTATTGCTTTCATGCATTCAGATACTCTCATAAAGACATTGAATAGTTTTCCCACTAACAATTATCAATATTTCTACTCAGAGATAATAAGTGTAGCACAATTAACTTGAGTGTATTTAAACTTTAAAATAGTACACTCTGAATAATATTGAAAATTCTCCTCCCTTGACTTGAATAACATTTTTATTCATCCCTCTTACCTTACTTCAAAGTGAAGCCTTTTTCTCTTACAGTAGTATTAATCCTACCCGTCACTCGAAGTCTACTCATGGTCTGCAAAGTGTAAAAAACTCTGTAAAACATACTTCAGGATTTTACCCCATATGTCATGGACATCTATGTGATATTTCAAATCAAACGGTTATTAACCCCCCATAAAAATCGGATTCATACAGACATATCATCATAAACAAGTAAACGTAAGCCTGCCGTTTGCTTTCTTGTTTTATCACACTGAAAACTACTTAAAATGGGTGATTGGAGGAATTGCATAAATTCTGCTTAGATGAATGATTCAATTCCCATCAAAAATAGAGGGCTAACCAGATGAAAATGCATTTTAATAGGAGCAAAATTCTAACAGTTCATTAGATGGATATTAAGTGCATAAAAACATGTCATTATGATACAAATTCTGAACTCCCATCAAAATGTTTCACTCTTCTGTAGTCAGTCATGCTCACTCTCTTTGGACCCAATTTTTCCTTATTTGGGATGGAAATAAAGGGTAGAGTGACAGAGTGGGAGGGGGGTGAATTGCATGATCTGAGGTGTTACCCTCTCTGATTTCTAAACTTCATGCGTATCTGGAAGCTACAGAGACATAGTTGTGGCCCCTGACTTGTTCTCCTTGCCCTGTGAAAGTGGTTGGCTTCACACAGAAGAAGTTGCTGGAATGCTGAATTCCCTAAATAATAAAGCCAAAATCATAGAATGGGGATAGACTGAACCAAAAACACATGGTTCTCTCCAGTTAAATATTTCATGCCTGATCTGTTGCAGCTTATTCTGTGGAAATAAAAATTATTTCTATGTTGAGCTTCTTTTATTTCTGGATAAAGCATTTCAGGTACTTGTTCCTCAACTTGTGGTATTTGAAATATGAATTCTGAATTTAAGGCTTATCAATAAAAACACATTGACTTTCACAGAGGTCGACTGGTGAATTCTAGTACAGGAGTAGAAACATTTACTTACATTGTGTTCACAGCTGATAAACTGAAGTTGCTAACAGTTTGTTAATTAAATCTTAGTTAAGCTTTGTCCTTCCTGCTTGAAAACAGGAACTCTTAACATTTGAGGTTGTAATTTGCATGCATCAGTCAACACAAATGCTGAACAAAGTGCTTGTTTAGGTAATAAGATAAGGAGGTGCCCTCTCCACATTTCAGCTCTGACCGCCTGAGAAGCAACATTTCCCAAGATTCCCAGCTGCTGCTTGTTCAGGCAGCTCTGTGGTTTGCGCTGCATATTAATTTCTGTCCGACACGGGAATTCAATTTGTACTGTACATTTCATTTCTTCACAGATTTAGATTTATTTCATGTTCTCTGCTTTTAATTAACTCTCTGGCACAGCTGCTGGACAGGATAGAAAAACTCATTGCTCTCCCTATGTTAAGAGTACACCACCAATCATTTGCCACTTAGATGGTGGTGCAGGAGCTATCAGTTTCTATGGCAACCAGAGCCGTGGTGATTGATTCCTTGCCAGTATGGCATCACCACAGGGAGTGCAGCTTGTGATTTTTGTATGCTCGCAACATCCATCTAATTAAAACAGGATTATGGAATCATCCCAGTCTACGTTCAGCAACTACACTGCAATCCATTTATGTAAATGTCAACACTATTAAATACAGTGGTCAGAAGATGTTTATGAAGAAATACTTGCTTTAGTCTTTGGTTGTGCATTGGGAAGTGAGGGCTCAACCACCTGGTTTTGGCCATTATATTCTTTTAAATGGTAGCCTTCAACCAGGCACAGTCATTTTGTATTCCAAAATCATATGAAACAAAGCCAAATGGTTACATTTCGATTGATGCAATGCTTGGTAACTCTAGAATGCAATACTAAGCCTGACTTGGAAATTGGCTAATTAATTTAGTGTGTATGAATTATTTATTCATCAAAAGCTCTTAATTCACATGATTGATTTCTCTTTCATTGGTCTCCCTTGAGAGCAGAACATCCTTCTGCTCTCATGATTTTCTTCTCACAGAGCATTCCTCAAGTCCTTTAACAGTTGCTTGGGATTTGGGGAAAGCTTACCTATCAGGTGAGATAAAAGATGCAGTTTTCACAGTTGTGCACGGAGACTCCAGATGAAAAAGGCAGCTCAGGGACTTCATGGAGGGCTAAATGAGTAGGCAAGCCCTTCAGAGAATTGTGAGCTATATATGCAAAATAAAAAAGGACAGAAGGTGACACATCAGTTAGCAATGTTGCCTTATACATCAGTTTTTGCTGGATAAGACTGACAAAATATTCTGTTAACATGAAAAATGACAGTCTGTACTCCTAATGGCTTCATGTCCCTGTGCATTTCATTTTCTAACATATTTTTATGTTATAGAAACTGCCACTGTGGCATATATAAGTACTTGCTGCATAGTATTGTGTATTCACTGTCAAAACCTTATTCATTTTACAGAATTTTTTCCCTTGCCTTCACATATATTATATGAAGAAATTGCACATTCAAATGATACTGTCAGAGATACTTCTGGTTAAATTTTAATTATTAGTACTATACTTCCCAAAAGTTTCATGACATTTCAAAGTTCTCATGAAATGACAGTAAAATTACTCCCAAAGCAGGTAATTCATAAAATGACAAAAATCTATAAAACGTTTTGACTAGGGAAAAAAAAAAGGATTCTAATATCAGCCAGGATGTGATGATTGGTTGAGACAAAACTGATGGAAAGAGGAGTGCTTCACTGAATACAGCTTTAAAAATACATACTGTTTTTTGGTTGTGGTTATCACTAAGAGTATATAACTAAATAGTGGGTGTAATAACTCACAGTATTTTCTTTGTCTGGGGCATACAGTTTATATCGCATGTATGTACCTACTCTAGATATCAGCATGTCACGCTTAGAGTTACAATGTGCGCCATTCATTGCTAATGCGTGAAGTAGTGAAGGTGATGAGCATGCATTTTATCTACAATGGTGACATCATTCGTCCATCGTAATGTCTACTGTACCTTCAGATACTATGCTACCACCAGTATTCTTTTTTGACCCTCTCAAAAAACATTAACTCACACAAATAAATCCAAAAATATTTTTGAGCATTTCTTTTTAGAAAGGGAAGAATTATATATTATACAATGCAAGGTATTTTTGGATAATTTTGAGGATTTTTTTAATCCAAGTAATGTGACCAAGAAATTAAACTCATTAGCTAATTATTTGTTTATTTAACCTAAAAAATCCATGCTTCCCTTAAATTTTCCTTTTTTAAAATGAAGTAGCATGTTCTGTATTACAAAAATAAAAGGAATATTTTAGAAATTAGCATAGCTTAATTTGTATAAATGCTAGATACCCTCACTGAATACATGACTGATGAAAATATAACTACATAATCTAGAACCCATAACATTTTAAGCATATTATCTCTGCATCTAGACACACCTCATGTCTTCAAAAATCATATTTTATTGCAGTGTGACAATAGCAATATCTGCACTGTGCATAGGCAGAAAATGATGTTTCCCTGAGTACTCACAAAGCTTATCTACTGTATGGTTAGAATATGTTTCACAAAATTTTTAAAAACTAAAGAAAGTGATAAAAAATATATTTCAGAGCCTAGACTGCTCTTGAAAGATATAAAATAATTACTCTTTTTCAGAAAAACATTACAAATATTATTTAGATACCTGTTTATTTTATGCATTTTTATGATTCATGACATTTTTGATGGCATCAAAGTTTCCAAAAATGAAAATATGTACTACTTTCAAAGAAAAATCTTTTTTTGGAAGTTTAGTTTTTATGTTCCTTATCGCAAAAGTGGAGTAAGTAAAATATTGAGTCAAGGATTTGGTTATGCTGCATTCCAGAGGGCTAGAGACATACTTGACAGTGCAGGTGTCATGTTAATATGACAGCAAATTAGCGTGTATGTGTGCATGCATGTGTGTGTGTGTGTGTGTGTGTGTGTGTGTGTGTGTGTTTAGGTTGATGGAACCTAGGGAGTCATTACCTGCCTATGCACATAGAGGGAAGAGCTGGCCAACTAAAGATCTATACCTTAGAAGTGCACAGACTTTATTTAAGTTTTGATGGTCTGTAAAAAATAAGAGGTATGTTCTTTCATCTTTTTTTCTAAGTGTAACAATTGATTAAAAAGGAAAATGCATTCTTTGCAATTGAAATAAATGTTATCAACGCAAATTTCACTCCAGATACAGTTCAATTGAATCAAGACAAAAAAAAAGTTTCCAAACTGAATTGTTTCATATGTTTTCTGGTTTCCTTTCATATTTCTACAAATGATGGCATTAAGCTGGATGGATCATGGAAATGTGAGTCTGAGAATAGCCAGTGGCACCTCTTAGAAATCTGGAAAAAGTATAATAAGACATGTGTAGATTAATGCTTGAGTTATATCAGTTAAATAAGTAAATGATAAAAGGTCGATGTATAAACAATAGGTTAAAGAGAGATTAGATAGATAAATAAATGCTAGAAGACCACAGGTATATGATATAAAGTGTATTTTTATTATGACACCTCTAAAAATGTTTGACTGCCTCTAATATAAATGAACAGGAAAGCATGGGTTTATAGGCTGGGTATACCAGCCATGACTTGACCAAACACATAATATTTACTGCTTATTGACCACATTGTGTTAGGTGCTATAAAACAGTTACAATAATTTTTTTCATTTAAATACTGCAATATCCCTGTAATATAGGTAATTTGTCTTCATTTTACAGATGAAAAAACTGAGAGAGGTAACATAACATGTTTATGGTCACACCAATAGTCTATGGCAAGCTCTAAGTGAGCACTGTTGCTATTATATTTCATTAATATCTAGAATGTGCATAGATCTGGAAGCATTATAAGAGACCCTGGAGTAGGCCAAGAGCCATCAACATGGTTCTAGAAAAACCTGTAACAATCTGAGAAAACTTAAGTGTTTCTAGCATACTCCCTAGATTTGTTAACTTATGCTAAACTCTGCAGGTGACTCATTCTTTTCAGTGTTGTCCCAGACTCCAGAATCATAGCCAGGATGGTTTGAGTTATTTTGGTAGAATTCTACCCGTCAGATAAAACAGATATGGGCCAAACATGAAGATAGCAATGCCTCAGAAAGTGTTAGAAGCAACACTTAAATCATTTGTATATCTATTTATTGTGTATATTTAAGGTGTACAGCATCATGTTCGATACGCATATAAAAATAAAAAGACTACTATATGTAAGTAAATGAACCTGTTCATCCCCATCTATAGCTACCTTTTGATTTTTCTGGTAACAGTACTTACAATCTATACACATATTAAATTTTCAATATACAATAAAATATTTTATACAAGAAATATTTTATTTCTTTATTGTATACAAGAAAACTATTTAATATAGCCTTCTTACAGTGAATTAGATCTTTAGAATTATTCATCTTATGTAACTGCTGATTTCTACCCTGTGACTAACACCTCTCCATTTTCTTCACCTCCCTGCCACTGGAAACCACTTTCTATTCTCAGTAGTATTAGAAGTATTCAACTTTTCTTTTTAGATTCCACGTATATGTGAGATTGTGCAGTATTTTCTTTCTGTTTCTGGTTTATTTCACTTAGCATAATGTTCTCTTGGTTTGTCCATTGTAGTACAAGCAAAATATTCTCCTTTTTTAAGGCTGAATAATATTGCATTGTATATGTGTGCATGTGTATTTATGTGTGTATACATGTATATCATGATTTTTAATTTTTTTAAATTATACTTTAAGTTCTCGGGTATATGGGAAGATCATGCAGGATTGTTACATAGGTATACCCTATGTATACCTATGGTGTATACATATATTGTTACATAGGTATACCCTATGTATACCATGCCATGGTGGTTTGCTGCATCCATCCCCCGTCATCTACATTAGGTATTTCTCATAATGTTATCCCTCCACAATCCCCCCACTCCCTGCTATTCCTCCTCTAGCGCTCCGAGCACCCAACAGGCTGCGGTGTCAGATGTTCCCCTTCCCATGTCCAAGTCTTCTTATTGTTCAACACCCACTTGTGAGTGAGAACATGTCATGTTTGGTTTTCTGTTCTTGTGTCAGTTTGCTGAGAATAATGGTTTCCAGCTTCATCCATGTTGCTGCAAAGGACATGAACTCATCTTTTTTTATGGCTGCATAGTATTCCATGGTGTATATGTGCCACATTTTCTTTATTGAATCTATCACTGATGGGCATTTGGGTTGGTTCCTAGTCTTTGCTATTGTGAACAGTGCTGCAATAAACATACATGTGCCAGTGTCTTTATAGTAGAGCAATTTATAATCCTTTGGGTATATACCCAGTAGTGATGGGATTGCTGGGTCACAGGTATTTCTATTTCTACATCCTTGAGGAATCACCACACTGTCTTCCACAGTGGTTGAACTAATTTACACTCCCACCAATAGTGTAAGCATTCCTATTTCTCCACATCCTCTCCAACATCTGTTGTCTCCAGATTTTTTAATGACTGCCATTCTAACTGTTGTAAGATGGTATTTCAATGTGGTTTTGATTTGCATTTGTCTAATGACCAGTGATGATGAGCTTTTTTTCTTATGTTTATTGACTGCATAAATGTCTTCTTTTGAAAAGTGTCTGTTCATATCCTTTGCCCACTTTTTGATGGAGTTGTTCGTTTTTTGCTTGTAAATCTGTTTAAGTTCTTTGCAGATTGTGGATATTAACCTTTTGTCAGATGGGTAAATCGCAAAAAATTTTCCCCATTCTGCTGGTTGTCAGTTCACTCTAATGATACTTTATTTTGCTGTGCAGAAGATCTTAAGTTTAATTAGATCCCATTTGTCTATTTTGGCTTTTGTTGCCATTGCTTTTGGTGTTTTAGTCATGAGGGCCTTGCCTATGCCTATGTCCTGAATAGTATTGCCTAGGTTTCCTTCTAGGGTTTTTATGGTGTTGGGTCTTATGTTTCAATTTTTAATCCATGTATAAGGTGTAAGGAAAAGGTCCAGTTTCATCTTTCTGCATATGGCTAGCCAGTTTTCCCAACACCATTCGTTAAATCGGAAATGCTTTCCCCATTGCTTGTTTTTGTCAGGTTTGTCAAAGATCAGATAGCTGTAGTTGTGTGGCATTCTTTCTGAGGCCTCTTTTCTGTTCCATCGGTCTATATCTCTGTTTAGGTACCAGTACTATGCTGTTTTGACTACTGTAGCCTTGTAATATACTTTGAAGTCAGGTAGCATGATGCCTCCAGCTTGGTTTTATTTGCTTAGGATTGT
This sequence comes from Ateles fusciceps, assembly GCA_036589455.1. Taxonomy (NCBI): domain Eukaryota; kingdom Metazoa; phylum Chordata; class Mammalia; order Primates; family Atelidae; genus Ateles; species Ateles fusciceps. The sequence continues at coordinate 6,939,376 of JAZHEH010001606.1, read as the reverse complement.
CTTGGCTATGCGGGCTCTTTTTTGGTTCTTTATGAAGTGTAAGGTGTTTTTTTTTTTTCCAATTCGGTGAAGAAAGTCACTGGTAGCTTGATGAGGATAGCATTGAATCTACAAATAACTTGGGGCAACATGGCCATTTTCATGATACTGATTCTTCCTGACCATGAGTGTGGAATGTTTTTCCGTTTGTGTCCTCTCTTATTTCCTTGAGCAGTGGTTTGTAGATCTCTTTAAAAAAGGTCATTCATATCCATTGTTAGTTGTATTCCTAGGTATTTTATTCTTTTTGTAGCAATTATGAATGGGAGTTTGCTCATGATTTGGCTCTCCCTTTGTCTATTATTACTATATAGGAATGCTTGCAATTTTTGCACATTGATTTTGTATCCTGAGACTTTGCTGAAGTTTCTTATCAGTTTAAGGAGATTTGGGGCTGAAAACGATGGGATTTACTAAATTCACAATCATGTCATCTGCAAACAGGGACAATTTGACGTCCTCTCTTCCTATTCAAATACCTTTTATTTCTTTCTCTGGACTGATTGCCCTGGCCAGTACTTCCAATACCATGTTGAATAGGAGTGGTGAGAGAAGGCATGTTTGTCTTGTGCCAGTTTTCAGAGGGAATGCTTTCAGTTTTTGCTCATTCAGTATGATATTGGCTGTGGGTTTGTCATAAATAGCTGTTACTATTTGAGATACAACCCACCAATACCTAGTTTATTTTATTGAGAGATTTTAGTATAAAGGGCTGTTAAATTCTGTCGAAGGCCTGCTCTGCATCTATTGAGATAATCGTGTTTTTTTGTCTTTGGTTATGTTTATGTGATGGATTATGTTTATAGATTTGCAGATGTTGAACCAGCCTTGCATCCCAGGGATGAAGCCAACTTGATCGTGATGGATAAGCTTTTTGATGTGCTGTTGGATTTGGCTTGCCAGTATTTTATTGAAGATTTTTGTATCAGTGTTGATCATAGATATTTGCCTGAAGTTTTCTTTTTTTGTTGAGTCTCTGCCGGGTTTTGACATCAGGATGATGTTGGTCTCATAAAATGAGTTAGGGAGGATTCCCTTTTTTCTATTGTTGGGAATAGTTTTAGAAGGAGTGGTACCAGCTCCTCTTTGTAAGTCTGGTAGAATTCAGCTGTGAACCCATCTGGACCTGGGCTTTTTTTGGTTGCTATTAATTGCTGCCTCAACTTCAGCCCTTGTTATTGGTCTACTCAGGGTTTCGACTTCTTCCTGGTTTAGTCTTGGGAGGGTGTAAGTGTCCAGGAATTTATCCATTTCTTCTAGATTTACTGGTTTATGTGCATAGAGGTGTTTGAAGTAATCTCTGATGGTAGTTTGTATTTCCAGGGGATTGGTGTTGAAGTAATCTCCGGTGGTAGTTTGTATTTCTGTGGGATAGATATTTCTGTGGGATAGCTCCTTTATCATTTTTTATTGCATCTATTTGAATCTTTTCTCTTTTTTATTAGTCTGGCTAGTGGCCTATTTTGTTGATCTTTTCAAAAAACAAGCTCCTGGATTTATTGATTTTTTTGAAAGGTTTTTGCATCTCTATCTGTTTCAGTTCTGCTCTGATCTTAGTTATTTCTTATCTTCTGCTAGCTTTTGAATTTGTTTGATCTTGCTCCTCTAGTTCTTTCACTTGTGACGTTAGGGTGTCAATTTTAGATATTTCCTCGCTTCTCATGTGGGCATTTAGCTCTATAAATTTCCTTCTAGACACTGCTTTAATGTGTCCCAGGAATTCTGGTATGCTGTGTCTTCATTCTCATTGGTTTCGAAGAACATCATTATTTTTGCCTTATTTCATTAGTTATCCAGTAGTCATTCAGGAGCAAGTTATTTAGTTTTGATGTAGTTGTGTGGTTTTGAGTGAGTTTCTTAATCCTGAGTTCTAATTTGATTGCACTGTGGTTTGAGAGACTGGTTGTTATGATTTCTGTTCTTTTGCATTTGCTGAGGAGTGATTTACTTCCAATTATGTGGTCAATATTAGAATAAGTGTGATGTGGTGCTGAGAAGAATGTATATTCTGCAGTTTTGGGGTGGAGAGTTCTGTAGATGTCTATTAGGTCTACTTGGTCCCAATCTGAGTTCAAGTCCTGTATATCCTTTTTAATTTTCTATCTCATTGGTCTGTCTAGTATTGACAGTGGGGTCTTAAAGTCTCCCACTATCATTGTGTGGAAGTCTAAGTCTCTTTGAGGTCATTAAGAACTTGCTTTATGTTTCTGGGTACTCCTGTATTGGGTGCATACATTTAGGATAGTCAGCTCTTGCACTGATCCCTTTACCATTATGTAATGCCCTTCTTTGTCTCTCTTGATCTTTGTTGGTTTAAAGTCTGTTTTATCAGAGACTAGGATTGCAACCCCTGCTTTTTTCTTTTTGCTCTCCATTTGCTTGGTATATCTTCCTCCATCCCTTTATTTTGAGCATGTATGTGTCTGCACATGAGATGGGTCTCCTGAATACAGCACACTGATGGGTCTTGACTTTTTATCCAATTTGCCTGTCTGCATCTTTTGACTGGGGCATTTAGCCTATTTACATTTAAGGTTAATATTGTTATGTGTGAATTTGATCCTGCCATTTTGATGCTAGCTTGTTGTTTTTGCCTGTTAGTTGATGCAGATTCTTCATAATGTTGATGGTCTTTACAGATTGGTATGTTTTTGGAGTGGCTGGTACTGGTTGTTGCTTTCCATGTTTAGTGTTTCCTTCAGGAGCTCTTGTAAGGCAGGCCTGGTGGTGACAAAATATCAGCAGTTGCTTGTCCATAAAGGATTTTATTTCTCCTTCACTTATGAAGCTTAGTTTGGCTGGATATGAAATTTGAGGTTGAAAATTCTTTTCTTTTAGAATGTTGAATATTGGTCCCCCGCTCTCTTCCGACTTGTTGGGTTTCTGCCAAGAGATCTGTTGTGAGTCTCCTGGGCTTCCCTTTGTGGTAACCTGACTTTCTCTCTGGCTACCCTTAGCATTTTTTCCTTCATTTCAATCCTGATGAATCTGACGATTATGCGCCTTGGGGTTGCTCTTCTTGAAGAATATCTTTGTGGTGTTCTCTGTATTTCCTGTATTTGAATGTTGTCCTGCCTTGTTAGTTCGGGAAATTTCTCCCTGGATAATATCCTGAAGAGTGTTTTCCAACTTGTTTTCATTCTCCCCCTCACTTTCAGGTACACTGATGAACGTAGATTAGGTCTTTCCACATAATCCCATATTTCTTGGAGGCTTTGTTCATTTTTTTTTTTGCTCTTTTTCTCTAATCTTGCCTTCTCGCTTTATTTCATTGAGCTGATCTTCAATCTCTGATACTCTTTCTTCCACTTGGTCGATTTGGGTTGAAACTTGTGTATGCTTCACAAAATTCTCATGCTGTGTATTTTAGCTCCATCATGTCTTTATGTTCTTCTCCACGCTGGTTATTCTCGTTAGTACTTCATCTAACTTTTTTCAAGTGCTTAGTTTCCTTGCATTGGGTTAGAACATGCCCCTTTAGCTCAGAGAAATTTGTTATTACCCACCTTCTGAAGCCTGCTTCTATCAATTTGTCACAGTCATTCTCCATCCAGTTTCTTCCCTTGCTTGTGAGGGGTTGTGATCCTTTGGAGGAGAAGAGGTATTTTGGCTTTTGGTGATTTCAGGCTTTTTGCACTGGTTCCTGCCCATCTTCGTGGATTTATCTACCTTTGGTCTTTGAAGTTGGTGACTTTGGATGGTGTTTCTGAGTGGACGTCCTTTCTGTTGATGTTGAAGCTATTTATTTCTGTTTGTTAGTTTTCCTTCTAACAGTCAGCCACTCTGTTGCAGGTCTGCTGGAGTTTGCTGTAGGTCCACTCCAGACCCTGCTTGCCTGGGTATCAACCGCAGGGGCTGCAGAACAGCAAAGATTGCTGCCTGTTCCTTCCTCTGGTAGCTTCATCACAAAAGGGGGCTTTGTAAGTCCCTGACAGGCTGCTGTCTTTTTTTTTTTTTTTTTTTTTTCCCAGAGATGCCCTGCACAGTAAGAAGGCAATGTACTTGACAGTCTGCCTGCAGAGGTCTTGCTGAGCTGCAGTGCTGGGCTCCACCCAGCTGCTGTGTAAACTTCCGGATGGCTTTGTTTTCACAGGCAATGTTAAAACCACCTCCTGGAACCTCAGCAATGCCCCTTCCCCCACCAAGCTGTAATGTCCCAGGTTGAGCCCAGACTGTTGTACTGGCTGTGAAAATCAAGCCAGTGGATTTTAGCTTGTCGGTCTTTGTGGGGGTAGGACCGCAGAGCCAGTTCACTTGGCTCCCTGGCTTCAGCCCATTTTAGAGGTGAATGAGCAGTTCTGTCTCATTGGCTTTGCAGATGCCACTCAACTAAAATGGCTGCCCAGCTTTGTGCTGGAAACCCAGGGCACTGGTGGTGTAGGCACCGGAGGGAATCTCCTGGTCTGCGGGTTGTGTAGACCATGGGAATAGTGCAGCATGTGAGCTGGAGTGCCAGAGTGTCCAGAAAAGTCCCTAATGGCTTCCCTTGGCTGGGAGAGAGAGTTTTCCAGCCCCTTGTGCCTCCAAGGGGAGGCAATGCCCCACCCTACTTCACCTTGCCCACCTTGGGCTGTTCCTACTGTCTAACCAGTCCTAAGGAGAGGAACGTGGTACCTCAGTTGGAAATGCAGAGATCACTTGTCATCTGGCACACTCTGGCTGGGAACTGTAGACCAGAACTGTTCCTATTTGGCCATCTTGGCAGAAGTGCAGCTATTTTAATTAGATATATGCTTGATGAAAAATCACTTCGGAATTTTCTAGTGGTAGGAAGAGGTAAAATTATATATGTGTGTAGTATAGACATATGCTGACCAGGAATCTCCTGGCCTTTGGAGCCATGGTTAAACTTGATGTGACTTGACATTTCATAATCTTGTAGCAGTCTACAGTTCTACAATGTAAATTCTGTGAATTCTAGGAAATCATTTCTATTTTTCTGTGTCTTGGCACTCTTACATCAGTAAGCATCTGCTGCCTCTGTTCCACCAAAAATCAATCTAGGTGTAAATTCCAGCCTTGTCACCAATTCTCTTAAATAAATTAATTCAAAAATTTCATTGAAATTTTTTTTTTTTTTTTTTTTTTGCCCCTGGGCAAAGTGTTTTTGGATATGATTATATCACATAGCTTATAGTCTTTCCCATCTCACTAATTCAATCATCACTTTCATTTCTGTTTTCCACCCTGAATTATTATAGAAAGAAGAAAATTCTTCCCCTCTTAAAACTACGGGGGTCCTACTTTCTACCACACACTTATATTGGGATCTCCCTTTCCACTACACTTGCTTAAATAAATATATTCCTTTTCTAAAAGGAATTCAATTGACTATGTTTGATCTCCATTTAACAAGATTCTCATGTTATATTCTCCTACTTATACTATTCATATATGTTTTTCTCTATATTATTAAATGCTTATCAATGCAATGTCTGGAATTTCAACCAGAATATATATTTATAAGAAGATTTTTGTTTGTATTATTATATTAGCCTAAATGAATAATTTCAATAAATTAATACTACCAACAAAAATTTACATGTCTAAAGCAGATAATATTATGAAAATACATTAAGTAATTGAGAATTTTTTCTCCTTACATTTAGGCCTCTGACTTCTTGACCAAAACAATATAGGGGAAAAATGACAAGATGCCTAAAGCTTGATTTATTATAAATAAGAAAAAGCTCTTGTACACATGTCTAATCTTATTATAAACATAGATGCACAAATACTGTAGACAATGAAGAGACACATCCTGAGCCAGATTTAGACTTCAGTGAAATTTATTAAATACATCCAAACATTTGAGAGTAGTGTTGGTTTACTTTTTAAAGGCTTGAATTAACCAAAAATTGTCTTGAATTTTTCTGTTATAGAACCAAATCTCATAAATGAGGTAGATTGAGTAAGTAATATGGTTTTCATAAAATGTCACTTGATTTTGAGTGATCAACAAAAGGAAAAATAAGGTTTCCTATTTGTATTTTTAGTTGTAATTATTTTCTGCTATTTATTTTGCTTATAATGCTAATTTAGAATTAAAAAAATCAAGTCATACATTCTCACTGTAAAAAGGTCCAGTGAGGACTGAGGATAACTCAGTCTAAGGGGAATGGGAATTTTCCTCTCTCCCCATCTTTTCCAAACAGATTTAACAGCTGTTAAATGTTTGGTGTAGATTCTGCTAATTTTTTTCCCCATATTTTCATAAAAAAAAAGAAACATGGGAAAATACAATTCATGTCTTAGACTTTATTAAGAATATACTTTGAATGTTGTTTTATATATCACATTTCATTGGTTTCATATACCTATTTCATACTGAAGGATGTTTAAGTTATCTAAAATGTGTTGATTTTTAGTGTATCTGCTCCAAGGCATATCATGGCACACATGCCTCGTGTACATATATGCAAGCATTTCCATATGACTGAATCCTAGGAACAAGTTTGCTGTGTCAAAAATAATGCCCATTTAAAAGTTTAATTGATAGATACCACAAGATGGTGTCTGAAAAAAGGGAAGAAAGTGAAATTTACCAATTTGGATTTGAATTTGCCAATTTAGAGGATTTTTCTTTACCCTTTCCCCTCAGGATCCTATATGATGATTTCAGGTACTACATACTCTGATTTTGTCTCTTTTAAAAATTTTGATGTTTTATCATTGGCTCTTTTGCACTAATTTTTATTTTTATAAATTGTTTAAATTAAAATGTAATTTATCTTGATTAAGGTATTACCTTGATTATTAAATGTTCTATATCTTTATTAATAATATGTTCCTTAGTTTTACTTGTTTTTGAGCTTTATAATATTGGTAACATTCCAAATAGTCTTCTATGACTAACTTCATATTTTTCAATACAAATACTAATATTATACTAATACAATTCATCCATTTTATTGCTGTAGCATTTCATTGTGAGAATAATATACCACAAGTTATTTTTTCATTCTTAATGCCTAGCCATCCATTTTTCCCAGGCTTTTTGCTATTATGGACAAGGCTTCTAATTATTAACGTGCAGGTGTCTTATGAAGACATGTAGCTGAGTAGAGAATTTCTGAGTTATAGGGCAAAGACGCAAAAAGTTCAAATTCTTAAGATAAATTATTTTCCAGTTTGATTGCACAATAATAAACATAAAGTCTTAGTCTGAATGTAACGGAATGTATTCTTTTATGGTTGGTATATTTATTTTTTCTAGTCTAGCTGTGCCATATCGCATTTTCCAAAAATAAACACAAGTCCCATCCCAAATACACTTCCGTAATGTAGTCTTACCTCTCTTCTTATCTAGAAGTAGAATATAAGTCTCCTGTCCTTTTATCTAGGTTGGACTTAGTGGCTTTCTGAGCAGAAGTGACATTTTGAGACTTCTGTGGTTAGGACATAGAATGAGCTTCTTAGAATAGTTCTACTTTGGTTACTCCTGTTCAGATACCAGCTACCAGGCAGGCTGTAAGAAGTCCAAGCCACAAAGAGAAACCATCTGTAGACATTCTGGGAGGGAAATAGCTTCAGATGAGCTTCCCAACAACACCAGACAGACTGCTATCCATGTGAGTGAGCCATCTTGGATGTCCAGCTAAGTCAAGCTTTCGGACAACTCCATCCCATTCACTATAAGTACATAAAAGACCTCAAGTGAGGACTACCCAACTGTGAGAGATAACAATAAATTGTTATTTTAAATCACTAAATTTTGGAGTAGTTTGTTACATAGAAAAAGAATATTAACTGAAATACAAAAATATATTTGCTTTATAATCGTCTAATAGTTAACATTAAAAAAGTATATCCCATTCCATGATCCATTTGTAATTAATTTTTTTTTTTGCTTTTCTTCTTTAAAATTTTTTTAACTGACAAAATTGTATATATTTCTCATGTAGTTGATTTTTGTGCATGATGAAGTCACAGATCCAATTTTATAACCTGATAAGGTTGACAATATAAAACCAAGTTTCATCTAAAACTATTTTTTACATAGTGGTTGTTTTTCAAATCCATTAACTTAATTTTGGGCTTGTGGCTTCATAGACTTTTAGGTTTGTACAAAAAAGTAAATGAATAACTCATAGCAAATTTCATAAAATCTAATTTGTTATACATAAAACAGATGAGGTAAGTCACAATTAGTTAAATAAATATATTATTAAGGAATCAGGGAATAAAAGTTAAATACAGCCTCATTAGGGTCAAATAAATTAGGTTTAAATCTCATCTTTGCAAATTTACTGAACTATTTCATCTCTTTAATAAAAAAGCAATTAAACTCATAGTTCAGCATTTTTGTGATAATGAAATAAAAGAATTATTTAAGATTTCTTAGCATTAGAAACTGGCATAAAGTAAATTATCAGCAAGTGGCATCCCTCTTGAACCACAAAAGACAGAATACAAACTTTATGTAATATGTGAAGAAATATGTTGGATTTGAATCTATATATACACTTACCTGATATGTCTCTGAAATGGAGCCCTGCAATTTCATGAAATATTTAGGGTTAAAGAATATCTATATTACTTTATGAGACTTAATGTGTTTCTAGATCATTTTTATATACAATATGTAAGATTTTTTATTCAATTTGTAAATTACCAAACTAGACATGTTCTTCTGGAAAAAAAAACTTCACCATAAAGAACAATAATAATCAAAGAATATTGGAATGCATACTTTGAAAATTTGTCTGTTTTTCTATATTTGCAATAGTAAACAACAAAACTTTTTTTTTGAGAGTAGTTTGATTTACAGCTATGGCTAATTTGTTACGTACATAAGGATGTTTATGAAAAAGATATTTTTCTCAGGATCTCATATTCTGTTATAGACAGCTTTGGTATGTTTTACGTATTGGCCAAGGTATAGTTCTTTAACTTCTTAATGTGAAATTTAAGCTACTACCCTAGTTTAATAGACAAAATTTTCTAGCATTTTTAGGTTTGTAGAAAAATTGTCAAAAATAGAATGTTTCATTTACATGTGGAAACTAAAAACTGAAACAATTGAATTCATGGAATTAGAGAGTAGAATGCTGGTTGTGAGAGTCTGGGAAGTGGCTGGGAGGGAAGTAGGAATGGTTAATGGGTGAAAAAATATAATTAGAATAAATAAGATCTAGTATTTGATAGCACAACAGTGTGACTATAGTCAACAGTAATTTATCGTACATTTTAAAACAACTGAAAGAGTAGAGTTGAAATGTCCCTAAAACAAATGATAAATTCTCGAGTTAATGGACATCACAAATACCTTATGGGATTATTACACATTATATGTCTGTATTAACAAATCACATGTACAACATAAATATATACCCATAAGTATCCAAATAATTTAAAATAAAAACTTTTTTAAAAACTACAGAAAATTTACAAATCCTCCTGATTCCCCACTACAGTTTCCCCTATTATTAACATCTTGGATTAGTGTGGTATATTTGTTACAATTAATGAGGCAATACTGATATATTACAAAGAACTATAATGAAAGCTTATAGTTTACATTAGGATTTACTTTGTGTTGCACCTTCTATGGGTTTGGATAAATATGTAATGACGTATCTGCAATTATAGCATTACACAGAATACTTGCACTGCCTTAAAAATCACTTGCTCCACATTTTCATCCTTCCCTCCTGCCAAACCACAGGCAACCATTGATCTTTGTACTGTCTCCATAGTTCTTCTTTTCCCAGAATGTCATATAGTTGGAACTATATAGTCTTTTCACATTGGCTTCTTTCACTTAAAAAATTCATTTTGGTTCCATATGAAGTTTAAGGTGTTTTTTTCCAGTTCTGCGAAGGGTCATTGGTAGCTTGATAGGGATAGAGTTGAATCTGTAAATTACTTTGGGCATTATGGCCATTTTCACAATATTGATTCTTCCTAGCCATGAACATGGATTGTTTCTCCATCTGTTTGTGTCCTCTCTTATTTCGTTGAGCAGTGGTTTGTAATTCTCCTTGAAGAGGTCCTTTACATTCCTTGTTAGTTGTATTCCTAGGTATTTTATTCTCTTTGTAGCAATTGTGAATGGCAGTTGGTTCTTGATTTGGCTGTCTTTAAGTCTGTTACTGGTGTATAGGAATGCTTGTGATTTTTGCATGTTGATGCTCATCATCACTGGTCATTAGAGAAATGCAAATCAAAACTACATTGAGATACCATCTCACGCCAGTTAGAATGGTGATCATTAAAACATCTGGAGACAACAGATGCTGGAGAGGATGTGGAGAAACAGGAAAACTTTTGCACTGTTGGTGGGAGTGTAAATTAGTTCAACCATTGTGGAAGACAGTGTGGTGATTCCTCAAGGATGTAGAAATAGAAATTCCATTTGACCCAGCAATCCCATTACTGGGTATATGTATCCAAAGGATTATAAATCATTCTACTATAAGGAGACATGCACACGAATGTTCATTGCAGCACAGTTTACAATAGCAAAGACCTGGATCCAACCCAAATGCCCATCGATGATAGACTGGACAGGGAAAATGTGACACATATACACCATGGAATATTATGCAGCCATCAAAAATGATGAGTTCGTGTCCTTTGTAGGGACATGGTTGAAACTGGAAACCATCATTCTCAGCAAACTGACACAGGAACAGAAAATCAAACACTGCATGTTCTCACTCATAGGCGGGTGTTGAAAAATGAGAACACATGGACACAGGGAGGGGAGCATCACACACTGGGGTCTGTCGGGGGAAACGGGTGGGACAGCTGGGGGTGGGGAGATGGGGGAGAGATAGCATGGGGAGAAATGCCACATATGTGATGGGGAGGAAGGCAGCAAATCACACTGCCATGTGTGTACCTATGCAACAATGTTGCATGTTCTTCACATGTACCCCAAAACCTAAAATGCAATAAAAAAATTATATATATATATATATATATATATATATATATATATAAAACACACAATTGAAATCATTGTTGCTGTTATCCTGAACAAACCATTAGCTGTTAGATCAGTTCAAAATAAAAATATAGAAATTTTAATTTTACCTTCAAAAAATATATATATACACTTAATGTTCTATCATCTTTTTCATGGCTTATTAGCTCATTTCTTTTTATCATTGGATAATATGTCATTGTGTAGATGTACCACAGTTTGTTGGTATACCTGTTGAAAGGCAACTTGACTGCTTCCAAGTTTTGGCAATTCTGAATAAAGCTGTCATAAACATTCTTGTGTAGCTTTTATGTGAACATAGATTTTTCAACTCATTTGGGTAAATAGCAATGAGTGTAAATTCTAAATAATACGGTAAGAATATGTTTAGCTTTGTAAGAAATTGCCAAACATCCACACAGAGTAGCTGTACCATTTTGCATTCCCATCAACAATGAATAAGAGTTCTTGTTGCTCCAAATCCTAGCCAGTATTTGGTGTTGTCAGTGTTTTGGATTTTAGCCCTTTTAATAGCTGTGTAATGATATATCATTGTTGTTTTAATTTACAATCCCCTAATGACATATGATGCTGAATATTTTTTCATGTATGTACTTGCCATCTGTATATCTTCCTTGAGGAAGTATTTGTCCAGATTTTTTGGTCATTTACTAATTCGGTTGTTTCTTATTGTTGAGTTATTAGTTGTTTTTTTTTAATTTGGGATACCGGGCCTTTATCAGGTAGGCATTTTGCAAATATTTTCTCCCTATATGTAACTTGTGCCTACATCACCTTAACAATGTATTGCAAAGATAAAAAGGTTTTAATTTTTGTGAAATCTATTATCAATTTTTCCTTCATAGATTGTGCTTTTGGCATAAAATCCAAAAAAGTCATCAACAAACCCAAAGTCATCTAGATTGTCTTCTATATTATCTACATGAGTTTTATAATTTGTGCTTTACATTTAGGTCTGTGATCCATTTTGAGTAAATTTTTATAAAATGTGTAAAATCTATATCTAGAGTCCTTTTTTATGTGAAATGCCAGATGTTTCAGCACATTTATTGAAAAGATTGTCTTTTCTCCATCCAACTGCCTTTGCTCTAGTGTTAATAATCACTTGAATACACTTGAGTGAATTTAATTCTGGGCTCTCTCATTCTATTTATCTATTTGTCTGTTCTTTAGTCAATACTGTATCCTCCAGGTTACTGTACTGTCTTCAAGTCACATAATGTCAATCTTCTGACTTTGTCTTGTCCTTCAATATCGTGTTGACGATTACGGATCTTTTTCCTTGCTATATGAGCTTTAGAAGTAATTGGCTGAAACACATGAAATAACTACTGGGATTTTGATTAGCATTTTGTCAAATCTATAAAGTGAGAAAGAACTGACATCATTAAAATATTGATACTTCCTGTTCATGTGGACTGAATATCTCTGCATTTACTTAGATTGTTGAAAAATTATTAGAATTTTATAGTTTTTCTCATGTAGAACATGTAATATTTTCTTAGAATTATACTTAACTATTTTATATTTTCTCTGCTAATTTAAATGGTATTTTGTTTTTAATTGCAAATCCCAATAGTTTACTGCTAGTATTTAAGATAAATGATTAACTTTTGTAAATTATCCTTGTATCCTGCTGATTTGCTAGAATTACTTACCAGTATCAAAAGTTTTATGTTGTAAATTCTCTGAGATTTTCAACTTGGAAATTATGTCATCTATAAACAAAGACAATTTTATTGCTTCCTTTTAATCTGTATTCCATTTATTACATTTTCTTGTCTTACTGTATTAGCTAGGATGTCCAGTGTGATGATGAAGAGGAGTGGTGAGAGGGGACATCTTTACCTTGTTCCTAATCTTAGTAGGAAGGCACTTAGTCTGTCACTATTACATATGATGTTGGTTGTAGGTGTGTTGTAGATATTCTTCATGAAGTTTATAAATTTCCCCTCTACTCCTAGTTTATAGAGCGTTTTTAAAAATCATGAATGGGTGCTGGAATTTGTCAAATGCTTGTTCTGCATCTATTGGTATGCTCATATAATTTTCCTTCTTTAGCCTGTTGATATGACACATTACAGGATTTGATTTTTGAATAGTGAACTTCCTTTGAATACCTGGAATAAATCCCACTTAGTCATGTTATATAATTTTTGTAAATTGTTGGATTCAACTTGTCAGTATTTCATTGAGAACGTTTGCATCTATGTTCATAAGCAATAATGTTTAGTAGATTTTCTTTCTTGTAATGTCTTCTTCAGGTTTGAGTATTAAGATAATGTTGACCACATGAAATGAGTTAGGAAGTATTTGCCCTGCTTCTAGTTTTTTGAAAGAGATTGTAGAGAATTGGTATAATTTCTTTCTTAAATGTTTGTTACAGTTCAACAGTAAACTCAATCTGGGCCTGTTGCTTTGAAAGATTTTAGAAGTCTATTAATTTGTAATTCATGTTTTAATAGAGTTAAGACTATTCAGATTATTTCTTTTTTTGTGTGAGTTTTGATAAATTGTCTTTTTTTCAAAAGAACATAGAATTGTTCACAGTATACCTTTATTTCTCTTTAAATATTCATGGAATTAAAAGTGATGATGACTTATTCCTGATACTGGTAGTTTGCATCGTTTTTCTTGGTTAGTCTAGTCTATGAATATTTTTTTAAATACTTCTTTAAATCTGGCTTTTGGTCATGTTTATTTTCATTATTGATTTTCTATTTTTGTTGCTTTCTGCACTAACTTCTATTATTTATTTCCTTCTGCTTGCTTTACACCTCTTTTTCTAGTTTTCTAAGGTGAAAACTTAGGATACTGGTATTAGATTTTTCTTATTTTCTAATATATTCATTCTATAATACAAATTTCCCTCTAAGCACAAGTTTTGCTGCATGACACAAATTTTGAGTTACATGTTTATTTGTTTTCAAATATTTTAAAATTTAATCTTGAAAATTTTTTGTTTCATGTATAATTTAGAAGTGTTTAATCTTCAAGTATTTTCTTGTGTTCCAGCTACTTTTCTGGCTATAATTTCCAATGTAATATCACTGTGGTCTGAAAGATAGTTTGTATGATTTCTGTTCTTTTAAATGTGTTGATATGTTTTATGCCCTCAAATACGTTCCATTTGGTAAATGCTCTGTGTGAGCTTCAGAAGAATATGTAGTATGTATGGTTTTGGAAAAAGTATCTTATAAATGTTAATTAGGTCCAGTTGATTGATGGTGCTATTTAGTTCAATTATATCCTTACTTTTTTATACTTGCTGTATCTGTCAGTTACAGAGGGATGTTAAAGTTTCCAACTATAATAGTAAATTTGTCAAATTTTCTTTGCAGTTCTACAGTTTATCCTTACATATTGTGATATTTTGATGTTAGGTGCATGCACAGTAACGATTGCTATATTTTATTGAAGAATTTTGCTCTTAATCATTACATAATGCCCCAATTGTTCTCTGATAATTTTTCTTGCTCTGAAGTCTGCTCTTACTGAAATTAATATAGCAAATGTAGATTTATTTGTGTTAGTGTGGTATATCTTTCTCTACCACTTTACTGTCTCTTTTATTTAAAGTAGATTTCTTGTAGACAACATATAATTGATTCTTGTTTCTTGACTCACTTTGATAACCTCTCATTTAATTAGTATTTTTAGATGATTGACATTTAAAGTTATTAGCATAGTTAGATTAATAATACCATATTTGTTAGTGTTTTCCATTCATTGCCTTTGTGGGGTTTTTTTCCTTAGTTTGATTGTGTGTTTTACACTTTTTTTCTGCTTTCTCTAGTTTAAATTAAGCATTTCCTATAATTCTATCTCCTTCGTTATCATAGCTATTACATTTCCTTTTTTATGATTTTTAATGATTGTTCTAGCATTGGTAGTACTGCAGTATACATTTACAACTTATTTAAACCCATTTTCAAATAACACTGTACTACTTCATGAGTAATGAAAGTACCTTATAATATAGTATCTCTAATTTTTTTCTCTTATGTCCTTACTGCCATTTTACTTCACATATTCATAGCCAAAATCACTGAGTATATGATATTATTATTATTTTGACAAAAGTCTGTAATCTGTTAGATCCATTAAAACAAAAAAGAAAACAGTCTATTATACCTTCACTTATTCCTTCTCTGATGTTTTTTGTTTCTTAACATAGATCTGAGATTCTGAACTATATAATTTTTTTTTTTCTCTGAAGAACTCTAACATTTCTTGCAAGGCCCATAGTTTTTTATTTTGTGAGGAGTTTTTTTTTTGTTTCTTTTTCATTTTTGAAGGATAATTTCACTGGATACAGAATTCTATGTTTGTAGTTTTTTCTTTTACTTTGAACACTATAAATATTTCATTCTACCCTCTTCTTGCTTGTATGCTTTCTGAAAAATTGGATGGAACATTTATCTTTGCTTTCTATAGGTAAGCTGTTTATTAAAACTTTCATTTTTTATTTCCTTTAGTTTGAATATGATGTGCCTAAGTGCAGACTTTTTGTATTTATCCTACTTGGTGTTCTTTTATTCATTTCAGAAAACTCTCTGCCCTATAACTTCAAACATTTCCTCTATTTCTTTATCTCTTTCTTCTACTTCTGGTATTCCAATTTTACATATATTATAATTTTTGTGATACTTTTCATCGAAGAGAAAAAAGTTGTGTTTGTATTTCATTTTTAAAATTTCTATTGACATTTGCTCAAGCTCACTGATTTCTTAGTCATACCCAGTCTACTGATGATTTCTTCAAATTTCTGGTACAGTATCTTTTATTTCTAGCATTTCCTTTTGATTATTTCTTGGGGTTTTACCTCTTCTTTTAGTATCCATATGTTCTTGCATATTGTTAGATTGTCTACTTTTTCCACTATTGCCCTTCGCCTATTAATCATAATTGTTTTAAATTCCCATTCTGATAGTTTCAACATGACTGCCATATCTGAATCTGGTTCTAATGCTCAGTTTTTCCCTTCAAACATTGTTCTTTAAAATATGTATACCTTGTAATTATTCATTGAAAGCTGGCCATAAAGTAGCAAGTAAAAGAAACCTTAGGTATATATGTTTTTAGTCTGAGCATGTATGTTTATTCAGTTAGGAGTTAGCTTGTATTTACTGTTTGCTATAGATGTAGTGTGAGAGGCTAATTTTCTCTGATGCTCTCAGTTTTGTCTTTTGTTGTAGTTTTTTCTATAGACTCTTAAATAATGTTTGACATTTTCAATTCCTTCATTTGTATTATACTATTATTTCAAATAATAATAGGATATTATTTCATATAAAATTTGAAGGAGCTCCATTGAGGTGATGGTAGGCTGTTGGGAAGAATAAAAAGCTCTGCAAAATTATGATTAGGACTCTATTTTCAATGAGCCTGTCCTTGGGCTGTGACCTTCACAAGTGCTTCTCACTTTTACTTTCTTTTATTTTTCTACTAAGGTGAGGCAGAAAGACCTCACCTAGTTGGAGCTGGGCATTTCCTTTTTGCCATGTAGAAGACAAGAGTGGGCTAGAGTTGTATATTTCCCTTCATGCAGTTTGCTTAGGCTCTGGTAAAACACCAGTTAGGCTCTGGTAAGTTTCCCTTGTGGGCAGGTTTCAAGGAGAACATAAACACATTTTTAAATAGCCACTTTTTCCTTTCCTCTGCTGGAAATACTAGGTGTTTGCTTTTTGTTTTTCTGATTTTCACTGTGAGAACATGGTAGAGCTCCTAGAAGGAAACTATAGAAAAGTGTGGCGGCCTTCCTATGACTGAATTTCCTCGGAGTGTTAACACTCAAGCTCGTCTACCTTTATCCTCCAGCAATTCAGTTACAAGTTTAAGTTTTCTTAACTATGTACTCATTCCAATAATAGTTTCTGTTCCTCAACCTTTACCCCAATAATCTGTGGTTCCCTGTAACTTCCTGTCTGTCTCTCCAAGTAACTTCCTGTCTGTCTGTCTCTCCAATTTGATGGACAATAGTTTGCTCTGTGATTTCATTTGTATAAAGAATCCTAAAGGAATTTCTGATTTTCAGTTTGTTTAACCTTTTAATGTTGTTGCAAAGTTGGAAGTGAGGCCCTTTAAGGTCACTATATCCTTGACTAGAAATTAGAATGTTACTAAACTATTTTTTTAATCATTTAAAATTTTTATTTATTTCTCAACTTTTAAGTTCAGGGGTACAACCAGCAGGATGTGCAGGTTGGCTACATACGTAAACATGCTTCATGCTGGTTTACTGCACAGATCATCCCATAACCCAGGTATTAAGCCCAGCATCCATTAGCTATTCTTCCTGATGCTCCCCAGCCTCCTGATGTCCCACAGGTGCCCAATGTGTGTTGTTTCCCCTCCATGTGACTGTGTGTTCTCATCAGTCAGCTCCCACCTATAAGTGATAACATGACATGTTTGGTTTTCTGTTTCTGCGTTACTTTGCTGACTATAATGGCTTTCACCTCCATCCATGTCCCTGCAAAGGACATGCCCTTGTTCCTTTTTGTGATTGCAATGTATTCCATAGTGTATATGTACCACTTTTTCTTTATCCAGTCTGTCATTGATAGTCATTTAGTTTGATTCAATAACTGCATTGTAAATAGTGTTGTAATGAACACACGCATGTGTGTATCTTAATAGAATGATTTATATTCCTTGGGTGTACACTCTGCAGAGGGCTTTCTAGTCAAATGATATTTCTCCTCTAGGTCTTTGAGAAATTGCTACACTGTCTTCTCCAGTGGTTGAACTAATTTACACTCCCACCAACAGTATAAAAGTGTTACTTTTTCTCCACAACCTCACCAGCATCTTGTTTTTTGACTTTTTAATAGTAGCCATTCTGATTGACATGAGATGGTATCTCATTGTGGTTTTGATTTAGATTTCTCTAATGATTAGTAACGTTGAGTGCTTTTTCATATGATTGTTGGTCACATGTATGTCTTCTTTTGAGAAGTGTTTGTTCATATCCAGTGCCACTTTGTAATGGTGTTACTTGCTTTTTTCTCATAAATTTGTTTAAAAGTTTCTTGTAGATTCTGGCTATTAGACCTTTGTCAGATGGATAGACTGCATTCCATAGGGTTGTTCACTCTGATGAGCATATCTTTTGCTATACAGAAGCCCCTTATTTAAATTAATTAAATCCCATTTGTCAATTTTTGCTTTTGTTGCAATTGCTTTTAGTGTTTCTGTCATGAAATCTTTGCTATGCCTATATCCTAAAGATATTGCCTACATTTTCTTCTAGGGTTTTTATAGTTTCGGGTTTATATTTAAGTAAGTCTTTAATCCATCTTGAGTTAAATTTTGTGTATGGTTTAAGGAAGGAGTCCAGTTTCAATTTTCTACATATGGCTAGCCAGTTCTCTCAGCAACCTTTATTAAATAGGGAATCCTTTCCCCGTTGTTTGTTTTGTCCGGTTTGTCAAAGAAAGATCAGATGGTTGTAGGTGTGCGGTCTTATTTCTGAGTTCTCTATTCTGTTCCATTGGTCTATGTGCTGGTTTTGTACCAGTACCATGCTGTATTGATTACTGTGGCCTTGTAATATAGTTTGAAATTGTGTAGTCTGCTGCCTCCAGCTTCGTTCCTTTTGCTTTTACAAAACCTTTTAGTTTTAGATAATGGAAGAACACATGCAGTTATAATAAATATGCAGAGATAGTTTATCTACTCTTTTTCTAGTTTCCTTCAATAATAGTATCTTGCAAAACTGTAGAATAATATCACCACCAGTAAATTGACTTTGATACTGATCTTGTTCAAATTTCTCCAGTTTTACTTGTATCAATTTGTATTTGTGTATATGTTTTCATAGTTCTATGCATATTTTATCACATACATAGGTTAATATATCCACCACTTGGTTAAGATCACAGTACTTTCAACATCAGGAGAATTCTTCCTGTTGCATTCATGACCACACCCATTTTCTTCTCACCCTATCCCATTCTTAACTCTGCAAATGATTCACTGGTCTCCATTTCTATAGGCACTACATTTTTTTGTTACATTGAATTTGTATTTTGTACCCAAGCCAAACAATATTAGAATATTGAGAAGCAAATTCTCCTTTCATGCCCTCATTTTGTAAACAGCAAAATTAAATTTCATTATACATATATGTTTTACATATTATATGAAAAGAAGGGACACAGCCTTCAAATTGGATGCTAGTCTAACAACTCAAATATCATGAGTTAATTTTGAGACAAAAGTCAGCCGTGCCAGGCGCAGTGGCTCACGCCTGTAATCTCAGCATTTTGGGAGGCCAAGACAAGCAGACAACTTGAGAACACGAGTTTGAGACCTGGCCAACATGGTGAAACCCCGACTGTACTAAAAATACAAACATTAGCCAGGCATGATGGCCATGCGTATAGTCCCAGCTACTTGGGGGGGCAAAGAAAAGAAAGAAAGGGAGAGGAAGGGGGAGGTGGGAAATCAGCTGGTGACATTTATTGTCATGAATTTCCTTCTCATAATGGTAAGAGAAGATAGGGAGAGGCCATTTTGATATTAGCTTCTATGTGTTAACAACAGAGTGCCCCTCTTACATATCTGCCAAACACAGGAGACTACTTTCTCTCTTCAAATAGATACCAGGATGAGAGTATTTTTGAATGAGTGGCTCTGAAGCTAACGGATTCAGAGGATACCAGGTTAGAAATGGAATATGGCGGAGGCTACAAGACACTGGTATTTTTTTTACTGGAATTTCAGTTGGTTTGTGTCCTTAAAATGTAATATTACTATGTGAAATTGTTATTTTTTTCATTTTTATATTACTTTTTAAATTAAAGTGTAAACGCCATAAAATAGTTCCTTTATAATTTCAAATAAGACTTATTCCCCCTGATTTTCTTTACGTATTGTATATTTATATTATTAAAAGTTGTTTTAGGCCAGGCATGGTGGCTCACGCCTGTAAACCCAGCACTTTGGGTGGCCAAGGAGAGCAGTTTAAACCAGCCTGGCCAACATGGTGAACCCTCGTCTCTACTAAAAATACAAAAATATTAGCCAGGTATGGTGGTGGGTACCTGTAGTCCCAGCTACTCGGGAGGCTAAGGCAGGAGAATCGCTTGAACCAGAAGGCAGAGGTTGCAGTGAGCTGAGATCGTGCTATTGTACTCCAGCCTGGTGACAGAGACTCCACCTTAAAAAAAAAAAATTGTTTTAATAGGTTACTTTAATTGGAGACGTTGAGCTAGTTTTCTGCTGCATTTTGCCAAGAAACACCTTAGTGATCTGATGTATAGATTTAGTGCTGAATTGATACTTGCACTGATTATCCATCTCACTTTTAAATTATGCAAAACTCCAATTAAAATATAAAAACAAACGTGAAAGCAGAGAAGAATTAGGTCTTTCAAAAATGCCGATCAGATAAATGCACTTTATTTAGAACATTCTTTCCTTCTTTTTGCATCTGTATTTTGAATGTAACTGGTTATATTCCAAGAATAGACGTAGATATTAAGAGAAAATCTGCTGTTAAAACGTACTTAGTAACTATTCACTAATCCTTTCCTCTGAGAGCTTAATCTGCTAAATGTGATACAATGTATTTTCTTGCATGCATTGACTGAATGCCAGAAGAAGACTCTATAGACATCATAATTTAAATACCCAAGGGTCCTGGAAGAGGAGATGATTTAATCGATATCTGTAACACAAAAGGTTTAGCAAAAAGAAAGACATTTGAACATTGTAAAATCAGTGTGGAGGATTTAAGTTTGTTCAGTTTTATCAATTCCATAAATATTATATCAATTTATTTACCTATCTTTCTTTCTGTAATGTGTATGTTAGAGAGATAATTCACACACACACCCCCTACACACGCATCCTAAAATCAGATGAAATCTAATAATAAGCAGTATCATGAGTAGCTTCTTGTTTTTAGGACATTTTTTCCTGAGAAAAATGCCACATTTAAAACATAAGAAGGGACCATCTACATGAATATAACTGTCCTTCAACCTCATTCAATGTTAGTATTAGTGGTTTATGTGTATACTTGCTTTGGACAAAAGATGGAGTAATTGGCAAGAGTATTTTCCTTGTCTGGTACCTCTCATCCCAATTTCATTTTTTTTTTTTTAAATTTCTCTTTCATGGGCTCAGGTGGAGTCCACATGGGACAACCTATACATGCATTTAAAATGAAAAATGAAGTCCATGCAAAAAATAAGCATGTGATGAATCTCATATCCTTTGCCCTTATGTGGATGATAGAAATAATTACTTCTAGATATATCATTGCACTGGGCACACTTGGCACACAGGAGTTGGCCAGGTGTTAGATGTGATAGGAAATGCGCTGCCTGATTAGACGGACTGGAGTCCAAGTGCAAAAACATTCTGTCTTAAATGAGATAAAGGACGGAAATTTAAAGACGCCATTTAATTTTTCATCTGTGGCCAACACATGCCCGTGTTTCAAGATGATTTTGTTAATCACATGGGACTATTCAATGCATGTGGTAATGAAAAGATAGAAACATGTTTTTTTCAAACAAGGCAAACACTGTTCTACTCCATTTCATTGCAATTATTTTAGTTGAGATTTTGTTAAAAAAAATTTAGTTAATTTCTTTTTATGACTGCATAAAAATATTTTGCTTTGTTTTCTACTCAGGTTTTATTTCACTGTCTTTTTTATTGTTATAATTCAGTCCTACTCTGGACTCTGAGGCTGCTCTGGGCACAGTAATACCTAGAATGGTGTCCTGAAGCTCAGTGTTCTTAGCAAAGAAGTTGAAGATCTTTCCAAAAATATATACATCAGATTATCTAATTTGCATTCTTAATTTTCAATTATTTACTTTTTGATTCCTTACACATGTTAACAATCCATTGATAGCAAAAATTGCTACCATTTACTGAAAAGTTATAACAAGCACTTTGCCAAGCATTTTATATGTATTATTGTAATAAATTTTTGAAATTGATATTACCGGATGCATCAGTTTATTTCTTATTTTCTACGTAGTTCTCAAAGTTCTTTTAGGGTGTTCATGAGGTGAAAATTATTTTCATGATAATACTGACATTATTTATCTATTTGAATCTCACTTCCTCATAAATGTTAAGAGCACAAAAAGTTATTAATAATCTGTATTGTTTTAGAGTCTGTATTACCTGTAACCTTTAAAGAACTACTAATGATGAATTTTAATGCAGTATGAAAGAGGAATATTCTCAATTCTAAAAAGGTTCTTAGACTACATCTGTCTTTTCCAACTGCATACACAGTGATATTCTTTGACCAAAATAATACATCACAACAGACTGAATATACAAATAGACATGACAGCTCTGACTGACAGATCTAGAAAATTTATAAGACATTTTCTAGATCTTTACAAAATATAGTGTTACTCTTTTACTTTGTGTGTTTTGAAAAATTAAATTTCAAAAAGTTATTCCTGTAGAATTGAATTATTATTTTTAAATGAATTAACAACTGTATTACTTAAATTCATATATGTTGACATTTCTAACATTAATAGATAAAAACAAAAGCTGAGTTTTGGCTTTTTTTTTTTTTTTGAGACTAGGTCTTGCTCTACAACCTGGGCTGAGTGCACTGCCATGATTGTAGCTCACTGCAGCCTCGACCTCCCAGGCTCAAGCAATCCTCCCACCTTAGCCTCCCAAGTAGTTGGGTCTATACACATGTGCCACCGTGCCTGACTAATTTGTTTGTATTTTTTGTAGAGATGTGGCCTCACCATGTTGCCTAGGCTTGTCTTGAACTCCTGGACTCAAGTTATCCACCTACCTTGGCCTCCCAAAGTGCTGAGACTACAGGAATGAGCTACTGCACCTAGACAAAAAAAAAAAAAAAAAAGCTTTTAGTAACTTTTAAGAGTCTAAAAGTATTCTGACACCACAATATTTCAGAACCATTTTTCTAACACATTTCCCTAAAGAAATTTTCTTCTATATCAAACGATGTACATATGATTTCTATAAATGATTCAGTAGGTAAATATGTCATTTTGTTATTTTATTCATATAGCCAAACTCTATTCTTCCAACAGACAAAAATGTAATAGTTTGTAATAGTCCAGTGACTTCCAAGTAAGGTGAATTTTCTTCACCAACCTAAAAATTTTAAATTATCTTGAAAAAAATATTAAAAACTTAATGCTTCCTAGGTCAGGGAACAAAATAATTAGGTTTAAGCATTACAGATATTGTTGAAATTGCGTTGTATGAGCAACTTGCTATGACAATATAGAGAAGGAAGCAAAACACCTAGATAAGATCTGCTTGGAGCCAAGAGGGACTCCCCATTAGAGAGAAAAGGTAAGCTGGAGATTCCTAGCAGTTGCCATCAGCACTGGAGATACCTGCAATCCTAGTTACAAACATGCCCCACAATTATCACAGGCTCTGATCTAGCATAGGGACCTGTGTGAAGTTCATGCAGTTGCATTGCTCCAGAGAAGGAACACATGCTAAGTCCTGCCCCCACCACACCACTCCCTGGGACCAAAACTGCTATGAGAAAAAACCATGTTGGGAACAGAGCTACTTTTGGAGTACATGAGTACATCATACCTTGGGGTTTAATAGCCCCTATACCTCCAAAACTTTTAGTACCTGCTATCATTCCACTATAACCACACAGAAGACTACATACAGCCATGACCCCAGCAGCTAAGCCCACAGAGTGTCTTATACTCTAGTAAACAAGCGGTCCAACATAGCAGAGGGCCTTCCCACGACTAAGGGAACAGACACACATGCTTCCTGGGGTCCTATAACTTACCACCTGTGACTCTCCATCATCCTAGCTGCTACACAATGCATGTCCCTCTTCAGAAACCAAAAACCCATTATGTTGGTGTCCACTATAGTTGGCAGTGCCACCACCAAAACTGGCTAAACCAGTGTGCCAGGCTTGCACCTCCCCAAATCCCAAAAGCCAATCCACCCAGCAGATTACACCCTCAACAAGCTGTGGCACTAGTTCCACAAGCACCAAGAGTACAGGCCACTGAGGCACTTAAGACACCTCTGATATTGATCAAAGCTGAAGAAATCACATGGAGAACATACTAGTGTACCCACCCAGAATGAAAATCAAACACACTACCCAAATGATACTAAGGTACACATCTACAAAAAAATGTATTTTTCTAGAAAAGCTACTCCATAAAATTGGAAGGGGTAACTGTTTCACCTGATGTGAAGATATCAATGTAGGTACACACACACACACACACACACACACACACACACACACACACACACAATTTTTAAAGGAAATATGATACCTCCAAAAGAAAATAATATTTTTTTCAGTAGCTAATCCCAAAAGAAAGAAAAACTATAGAAAGCCTGAAAGTTAATGTAATGATCCTGAGAAAACTCAGCAAGATATAAGGGCATACAGATAGATAATTTAACAACATCAGGCAAACAATTCATGATCAGAATGTGAAATTCAACAAAGAGATAGATGTCATAAAAAATAATTTGTGAACAATCTTGGAGCTCAAGACATCAATCAAAAAATAAAAAATGCAATTAAAAGTTTCAACAACAAACAAACTGAAGCAAAAGAAAGAATTTCTGAACTTAAAGACAGACTTTTAAAACTAATTCAGTAAAAGTGAAATTTAAAAAATAATAAAGAAGCCTATGGGACGTACTGGTCACCATTAAGCAAATGGATATTTGCCTTATGAGATCTTCAGATGACGAAGAGACAAGAAAAGACATAGAAAACGTATTTAATCAAATAATAGCTGAAAACATCTTAAGTCTTGGTAGATACATGGACATCCAGATCCAGGAAGTTTAAATGTTACCAAATAGATTCCATTCTGAGGCCCCTTACAGTAAAACTGTCAAAAATCAAAGACAAAGTAATAATAAAAACACCAATAAGAGAGTATCCAATCACATATAAGAGAGCCTCTATTAAATTAACAGATTTCTCAGCAGAAATTTTACAGGCCAGGAGAGAAAAGGATCATATATTCAAAGTGCTGAAAGAAAAAAAGATAACTGTCAGCCAAGAATACTAGAGCCGGCAAAGCTACTCTTTAGACAAATAGCTTATATAGGCTATCCTTGTAAAAAATCAGTAGCATTTCTATATACCAATAATGAACTACTTGAAAAAAAATCAAGAAGAAATTCACTTATAACAGCCACAAAATATAAAACACCTAGGAAGAAAATTTAAGAAGGTGAAACTATCTCTACAATAAAAATTATAAAACTATGATGAAAAAAACTGAATAGGACACAAACACAAAAAATAAGTCCATCCATGTTCATGGATTGGAAGACTTGATATTGCTAAAATGACCATATTACCCAAAGTAATGCACAGTTAAGGCAATCTATATGAAAATAAATAAAATTATTCACATAAATAGAAAAAATAATCATAAAATTTATATGGAACCACAAAAGACCCCAATAGTCAAAGCAATTGTGAGAGGGAATAAAGCTGAAAGTATACTCTGTGACCTAAAAATATACTACAAAAATATGATAACCAAAACAGCATGGTATTAGCAAAAAAAAAAAAAACCAGACATACAGACCACTGGACTGAAGACAGAACCCAGAAAAAAAATCCACATATTAACGGCAAATATATTTTGAATAAAGATGTCAAGAACATGCATTGGGCAAAAGACAATCTCCTCAATAAATTGTGCTGAGAAAGCTGAAAATCCACATGCAGCATAGTGAATTTAGACCCCTATATCTCATCATATATTTTTAAAAAACTCAAAATGGATTAAATACTTAAACATAAGACCTGAAACTATGGAAAAAATACTAGAAGAAAACATTTGAAAAACACATGAAGGCACTGGTCTTAGAAAAGATTTTGTGTATAAGACCGCAAAAAGGACAGGCAGCAAAACCAAAAATAGACATGTGAGATTACATCAAATGAAAAAGCTTCTGCACTGCAATAGAAACAACAAAGTGAAGTAACAATCTTCAGAATAATAAAAAATATTTGCAAATTATGCATTTGACAAGATATTATCCAGAATACAGAAAAAACTCAGCAGCAAAGAACCAAAAATATTATTTAAAGTTGGTAAATGATCTGAATATACATTTCTTAAAAGAAGGCATATAAATGGCCAAGAAGTATATTTAAAAAAAATCCTCCCTGATAGAGATAAGTAAATAAAAACCACAATGAGATATCATGTCACTCTAGTTAGAAGGGCTATTGTCAGACAAAATATAACAAATGTCAATGAACATGTGGACAAAAGGGAACCCATTAACTGTTGGTGAGAGTATAAATTAGTACTTATGATAAAAACCAGTATGCAGCTTTCTCTAAAATCTAAAAATGACACTACCATATGATCCAGCAATGCCATTATGAGATATATATTCAAACAGAACAAAAGCAATATGTCAAGAGATAGCTGCACTCCCATGTGTATATGGCACTATTAATAATAATCAATATATGGAATCAACTTAAGTTTCTATCAACAAATGAATGGATAAAGAAAATGTGGTATACATAAATAATGAAATACTATTTAACCATAAAGAAGAATAAAATCCTGGCATTTATGGCAACATGAATCAGCCTGGAAGACATTAGTTTAAGTGAAATAATCTAGGCACAGAAAGATAAATACCACATGTTCTCACTGATACATGGAAGCTAAATCAGTGGAACTTACAGAAGTAAAGAGTAGAATACTGATAACTGGAGGCTGGAAAGGATGAGGAAAAGAGGGGATAGGGGAAAACTTGGTTAACAGATCAAATTACAGCTAGGCAGAAGGAGAAGTTTCTATGCTCTAAAGCACTGTAGAGTGACGACTATAGATAACATTTATTCTATATTTTGAAAAAGTAGAGATAATTTTGAATGTTACCAACACAAAGAAATGATTAATATT
The DNA here is from genome assembly GCA_036589455.1 of Ateles fusciceps. Lineage (NCBI taxonomy): Eukaryota > Metazoa > Chordata > Mammalia > Primates > Atelidae > Ateles > Ateles fusciceps. Next base: position 6,912,457 of record JAZHEH010001606.1, on the reverse strand, counting down.
ATAGTGATTGATATGGTAAGTACCCCAATTTGATTAATTACACATTGTATACAAATATCAAAATATCAGACTCTTGTTACATAAATATGCCCCATTACTACATATCAATGAACACTAATAGATAAGTACATAAATCCTAAGCAATCTTAAAAAAAAAAACCTACTAAATAAACAGTACAAATGTGTAAGCCAGACTGGGACACAATATTGGCAAAACAAACTTCTTCAGAGCATAGGAAACTAATAAAAAGTTAAGAAATATAATACAAAAAGGGGAAGGATATGAAGAGGCAATTCCCAAAATAAGATATATAATGGAAAATAAGCACATAAAATCATACTCACATGAAAATTACTGTTCATTAGGGAAATGTGAATAAAAACTAGAATAACAAACATACCCACCAGAAAGTCTAAAATTATAAAGACTGACAGCAACAGATATACATGAGTATCTGGAGTATTTATAACTCTAATACATTGTCACTGGGAAGGTAAAATAGTATTTATACTTTGGAAAAAGTTCAGGAAATGTATTTTAAATCTAAACACACACTCTGTGACTCACAAATTTCGCTTTCTAGGATTGAATTTAGAAAAATAAAATCATATGTCCATTAAATGACTTGTCAAAAAATGACCATAGGAGGCTTATTTGTAATAATCTAATCTGTAAATATTCCAGGTGTACATCAAGAATAGGATAGATAAGCCCACTGTGTTAATCTATATAATGGGATATGATCCAGCAATAAAAAGATATAAAACATTGATACACAGAAGCAGACGGAAAAAATTCAAAAGCATTATGTTCAGTGAAAGATGCCTTATACAAAAGTTTATGTCTTATGATTTCATTTCTATGAAATATTAGAACAGATAAAACTAATCTATGGTTTAAAAATTTTGAATAGCATTTGCTTTAGGTGTTAGTCTAGAGGGAGAGATTAGGAAAGGGCATGAGGGAGTGACAGGAATGTTCTATTTCTTGCTGGTGGCTTGGCTCACACAGGTGTATACATATGTCAAAGTTCATTAAATAGCAAATATTAAATTTATTTGTTTCCTTGTTTGGAAATTTTATCTCAAATGAAAAACTAGAACTGTAAACAAATATGGAACTCAAGTTGATAATTCGAATACTTAATTAAGGAGAAAATATATTGATTTCTATATCTTAGTTTAACATATTCATCAAAACTATAAGACGGATTGACAGAGACATATGGAAGAATGAATTAATAGAGAACTAACAAATACTGTAAAAATTAATTGTAGAATTTAGGTAGTGGGTATGCGAATGTTTATCATTAAATTCTTTTACTTTGTGAATGTTTGAAATTTTTAATAGTTCAATTTGAGGAGAATACTACCAAAAGAAAACCAGTGAAGCCACCTCTGTATTGTATAAAAATAAATGCCCAAAATCATAACCTATATCAAACACAACAAGAAAAGTTTTACTTTAGTTTTTTGATTTAAGACATTAGTCAAATCTGTAAACACAGGAGTTAAAAAGAACCATACAGTCTCATTCCGTCACCAGGCTGGAGTGCAGTGGTGCGACCTCGGCTCACTGCAACCTCCGCCGCCCGGGTTCAAGCAATTCTCCTGCCTCAGCCTCCCAAGCAGCTGGGACTACAGGTGCGCGCCACCACACCCAGCTAATTTTTTTGTATTTTTAGTAGAGACGGGGTTTCACCATGTTGACCAGGATGGTCTCAATCGCTTGACCTCGTGATCCGCCCACCTCTGAATAATCTTAATGGAATATGTTATCTGTAGTTTCCTTGCACATTTAATGTACATAGCCTTGTTGTTATATAATGTGCATTTCCTCACTAAGCAAAAGTTACCTTGCCTCTCACAGTTGGAAATCAGAGTTAGAATGATAAAATATTCAGTTTTAAACTGATCTGAGCCCTAGAAGTTATAATTAAAAGTTTCTTAATTTAACACTAGAACACAAAGTGATTTGCCTCAGGGGTTTTTCTTGAGTAATAGAGTGAGACAAGGACTCATATTGTCTGACTACTAGCAAACTACTCTTCCTAATACCCTATTCTTTTATTGAGCAGCCAAGTTTAAATTTATATCAAAAAATCATATAAAACTCTATGTAAATGTTTTAATCATTACCAAATTGGTTACATTTTTGTTCATTAACTGAAACATAAATTGAGAAACAGAATGTTAATTTTGTTTTCATTTTTCTATATAATATTGTACTATAAACATTATAAATTGTTCTCTAATAATATCATTACATTATATATAATGTGTGTGTACACACACACATAAGTATATTTCCTAGAATCATGAGTGTTAAAACAAGTCTTTTAATTTACAATGAGATTATTAGTTAATATGATAGCTAAAGATATATATACATATCTTTCAAAATGTGGAAAACATTCTATAATAGAGTTTTATATTCAAATTACTTATCTGAGAAAGATACTTTTAAAAAATGTTATCAGAGGCAATATAATTACATTTCCACATAAAAGGATACCTTCTTGATGATGCTCTTAAGATTCTGATAGGTCAGTTTTTTTAAACTTTAGAAGATCTTAATTGCTTTTTATTGTTTGGATGATAAATGAATATGGCAAAAAGGTTAACTACTCTTTTAGCTCTCCATTTTCTCTTGTCAACTTGGCTTACCAAAGGAAACACTGAGAGAAGCAAATTCCTGTGAGTGAGGTCATAGAGTTCAGTTTATTTCTACAAAGGGTTATTGCTGGCACATGATAAGATCCTCCATTACGTATTGAACATGATGTTCTTATTTTATCTTACTATAAAATGTTTTTTGTTGAGATTTCTTGGAAAATAGAGTGGAATTTCTGGATTTTTTTGTCAACTTTATAAACCTTTGAAAAAATATCTCCAGAGAAACAATAATTTAGTATATTCCATGTTCTTGAAGGAGAGTTTTTTGCTCAGATTCCACTGTGCAGTAGAGTCACTGGGGGCAAGTTCAGAAGGTTTATTTAGCTTGAGCTTAAGACATTTTGATTTAGTGCAAGCACCATGTCAGATAATTTTGAGGTCAGGGTTCCAAGTTCTAAATTTGCAAATTATTGCTTTAAGAATCCCTACCATTTTTAGAATTGATAGTATAGTATCAGTCAAGTAGTATCTGCACAGTCTGTATGGCCACAACCCTTCTGGAAGAACATTTTGGCTAATCTCAATGCTTAGAAGAAGAAATTGTTGAAAAGCAATGCTTTGAAAATCCAAGGAACTAAATGCCCTGGATCCCCTCATACTCCTTAACACCAAATCCAGGCCAAATGCTATTGAGGATGATTGCCTGGCTGACTGGATTTGAGCTTTGGTCATTAGTTGGAGGCTGGATCACTGTGACTCTGCTCCTACCTTCAGCCATCCTCACTAATTACAGAATCAGCCTGAACTTGTACTTCTAAAAATACATCAAGTAGGTTTAAGTCTTCTCACCCAGCATTAGCACTGAGGGCTCATGCTGTCATGGAGTATCACCAAAGACTGAATTATAGAACTATATTGTATAGAGACTATCTTCAAGGAAGCTTGAGTGAGCAGGAGAAACAAAAGTTAGCGCTATGGATGAACACATTTCGCAATATAGAAATTCAAAGACAGCAGAAAATTAATGACATCTTTTTGGTAACAGTGGTGAAAAGCAAGATTTAGAAAATAGCTACCATTCATTCTCTGGAAAGAACAAACAACAACATTGTTTCCATGGCATAAACACAGAGAATTTTCATTTATGGAACAAAAATGTTGTATAGTAAAGCCAGTCCTGTAGAAATCTAGGTCAGTGAAACAGAAAACAAACTCAAGGTGTATATCCTTGAGTCTAATTTGGGTATGTGCATAAATTTGAAGCTTGAAGACATCAAATAACTTGCCTGTGGTCAAATGGTTAGTAAGGGGCAGAGTTATGACTCAAATTAAGGTACTGATGACCTCATAGGCTGGATTCTAGATTCTAAGCTTGTATTTTTCCATCATGCTATTCTTCTATAGTCAGTATATATACATACATACATACATATACATACACCCAATACATATATATGTACATACAAGGTAAATATATATGCAGGTGTATATACATATATGTACATATGTGTATATATATATGTATGTGTATATGCACATTAATATTTTTCCTTGTATGTTTGTGTGTATATATATGTATGTATATATACACGTGTATATATGCATACATACTAGGTAGATACATATATGTATTTCTTTACCTATTGTGTTAACTGATGAGTCTATACATATATGTCTACCTGGTATGTATATATGCATATGTGTATGTGTGTATATGTATATATATGTATGTGTATATATTTACTACAGAAGAATAGCGTGATTGTAAAAAACAAATTTAGAATCTAGAACTCAGCCTATGAGGTCAGCTGTACCTTAATTTGCATTGTGCCTCTGCCCCTTACTAACCATTTGATGACAGGCAAATTATTTGATGTCTTCAAGCCTCAAAATTGCCTTTCTCAGTAAAATGAAAATTAAAACCTACTTGACAGAGTCATTGAGAAAGTACCACTAAAAATTTATGCAAAATGCAAAGGAGTGTGTAGGAAGACCATGGAAATCCAATAAATGACAACAGATTACAAACACATATGAAAGAATGTTAAAATTCACCATGCATTTACAATGAATAATTGCTAAAGAGAAGTGGCAAGAAATAGAAACATCTATAATAACAAAAAGTAATAAACATTTCAATTAGTTACCATCCTAAGTGTCTTACGTATATTAGCTCATTTAATTCTAACAAACCTGTAAGGTAAGTGCTACATCATCATTTTACAGATGAGGATATTGAGTAATCAAAATAATCAGAACTTAGAGAGTCAGAGTGTGGTATTTTGGGAAAATTATAACATTCTATGGAAAATTGTAATTTATGACTTTTGAGAAAAAAGTTCTAGTGAAATTCTACATTTTAAGCAAATAATTGTTATGTAAGTATCTAAATAATAGAAAAGAAATGCTACCACCACCCAAAACAACAAAACGTTATTTCCACAGCTAATGGCTTTGGAAATCTGCAGGACCAAAAAATTGTTGCAACTAGTCAAGCTAGAATTCATTTACAAAGTATAAACAGAAATACTGATACTCTTCCAAATAAATTAAAAATACAGCCCTTCTGCAAGAGTACTGGAGAAACTGCAGGTGGAAAATTCACTACTGGTGTAATTTATAAAATCAAACTCTCACAAAAATAAAAAGGATCAAGAAAAATAAAAGATTTTTTGATAAGCAAATAATATGGACAATTATTATATGGTGCCCTAAGAGTTGGCACATGAGCAAATTTTCATCAGTACATTAAAAATTATTCTACTTGTTCCTGCATAGATAATGCCAACCTCATGATGGCAATAAAAGAGAGAATCTAAAACAGCGTTTTCTTCTTGGAAATACATAATCTACAGATCTCTTTGTACACTAAACATTCATTGGAATAGCCTTGTTTTCTGCTTGTATTTTCTATAATTTGTGCATTGAATGGCCAAGTTTCAAAATGTTTTGGTTCAAAGTCGTGACCTACCAGAACCGCTTCTCAATCCTTGAAGAGGCAGTAAGCTATGGTTATGCTTCTGTGATATTTGTCAGGCTCTGTAGAAGATTTTTTAAAACAGGCTTATTTGTCAATAAAAATGCACCATCTCATGTTATCCTTTACATCCTTTACAAATACGCAATTATCTTGTTTTCTATAAGGTTACATTCCATTCAGGTACATGATGATGCTTTCCCAATTTAAATTTGCAAATGAGATAGCATAGTAAGATTTATTATGCAGTACCCTTGGTATTTAGGGGTTCACATTCAAAGCAGTGTGTAGGAAGACCATGAGCTGGTGCAAAGATTAACTCTGACATAATCACTGTTTTTAGATATGCTGGGTAACAGTTTTCATTTTATTTATGAGCCTCATATTTTAAATTGGCGTTTATGCTGGGCAATGTGTGAAATTATTTGACTGTGACCAGACTTATTTATAAATTCAATGTGAATACTGACACATTTCATATGCTATTTGTATTTTAAATATATTGGAAATGGTACAATTAAAATATCTGAGCTTAAAGAGTGAAGGGGAGAGATACGGATCCAGTTAAGAAATAATGTTTGAGTGCACACATATTTAAAAAGTTAAAAAAGGAAAAGAAGCAATATGAACTACTTATCTCAGTGCCTGAAAATACGCAGGAAGCAAAAATAAGACCTGCTAACGCTGGCATATGAAAAGGACTTCATGAAATGTTAACTTAACACATTCAAAATCATATTATAATTAGTACTGGGTGAGCCATAAAATGTTCCTAAAAACACCTAGAAGTTAATATGCTTTTTTTTCCTCTTTCACATTCTCTCACTCTTACTCTTGCTATCATTTTCACATTATCAAGAATAAAGGTCTTAATTGAAAATTGTGTTCCTGGAGAGTGTGCACCTTGTCAAATAGCAAAATATTATAACCTCAGATGTAGCTAGTTCTCTTCAGGTATTGTGGCTCTGAGTGGACTCAGAGCTTGAGTGGAAATTTAAACGTGTATGGTCAGGTTTTGTATGTGACTGGTTGCCATTTATTCTGATCTATTTGATTTAAGCTGGTCTCCATATGTACAATGATATTAACAAGGAAAGGACAATATATCCAAGGATTTCTACCAAGTTCATCTTATGAGTCTTATGATTCTGAGGCATCCAGAAAAAGGAATGATACTATAATTACCACCAATTTTTCTAACAAGGTACACACAATTTGTTCCCTTTTGTGTGACTCAATTTCTGACTCACATTTAGCATAATTCATTTCCCTTTAGTGAAAGTGTCAGTACTATTCTTTTCAAAATATTCCTTCTTCAGAATTCCCCTCCACATTCAGAATGACATACGATAGCAATAATAGCAATAATTATAGTAATAACAATACCAAGTATTTAGTGATTCAGGATAAAGTGATTGACACTGGAGACAATTATTGCTAGCATATAGTAAAGAAAAACTGGTTTGTTGGTAGGTAGAAGTATAAGACACTTGGCAACTATTGAAATGATGAAATCTGTTACCAAACACAGAGCTCCCTGGAATCAATGAGTTTATCATGCAGAGGGTGGCAGCAGAATACTGTAGACTTTTGATATTTATATGTCTCTCACTTATCTCACTAATGCACACAGTAGGCACTTAATACAGTGCATTTTATCAGCAATGACTGCTGATTAAGCTTTTGAGACAAGAAGAACTGAAAAATCCTTGAGAAATAAGGGAGCATTTAATTTCTGAAAAAAAATAATACTTTGAATCAAAAATAGGTAAGGAAATTAGAATCAAGGCATATGTCAAAAACAAGGCTAAGTTAAAACAGCAGATCAAAAAGTCTGTTCGACAATCAAGAACAAGAGGTAATAGGTACAAAGTCTAGTCATTCAGTCAGGAACTTACCATCAACAGATGTTGATATTAAAAAAGGAAAAAAGGAGGAGAGGGAATGAGAGATGCTAGCACTAAAAACTGTGATAAATGATCCAAGAGTCACTGTAGTACTTACATGAGCTCTCCTAAGGAAGCAGACATTGACAGAGCCTGATATGGGGTTGGAAATGGATGTTAATGACAATGGATAATAATGATAACAACAATGGTATTTCTACACTAAAAATAGTAATAATAAATAATAGACATGAGAGCCAAAAATTGTGAAAATTGACAATTATGTATATAGAATTTATTATTGTAAGTTTTTAAATGTACAGTTACTAAAATACTGAATGAATGATAGAAATTCTCAGATGTTTTAGTAGGAATGCAGTCAAGTATTTATGGTTTTCCTTTCTTGTTAGTAGTCTAACAATTATAATTACCATGAATTTGATCATATTTCCCTGCAATATTTAATATCATCATTATCACATTTATATTAATACTCAAGATTTAGAGTTCTTCAACTGCTAGCCATTCTTTCCAGAAAGAGAAAATGGCATCAAAATATGAGCTCCAATTCCCTTGGATAAAGGAAGTTGGGACAGAGGGAGAGGAAAGGAAAGCAATGATACCAGAAAGAGGATGAAGTGGGAGGAAGGGGGCTGACTTCTGTATATAACCAGCCTCCTGTCAACGCCACAGAAAATAACTAAGTCAGGTTTACCTTAGAGAAAGTATGATTTCATGGGTGGCAAGTAGATTTTCTCATTCAATTCCCTCATTAAAAATAGAAGACCAAGTCACATTTACTAGTGCTATAAATATTTTTAAATGAACACAAAATATTTAATACAACAAAAGTTGAAACAATATAATTTTCTTTTAACTTCTTTCTCTATCTATCCTCTTACTGGAATTCCCTCACTCTTTACTCTTTTTTTTTAAATGGAGTCTTGCTCTGTTTTCCCAGGCTGGAGTGCAGTGGTACAATCTCGGCTCACTGAAACCTCCACCTCCTGGGTTCAAGTGATTCTCCTGCCTCAGCTCCTGAGTAGCTGGGATTGCAGGCATGCACCATGATGCCCAGCTAATTTTTGTATTTTTAGTAAAGGCAGGGTTTCACCGTGCTGGTCAGGCTGGTCTCAAACTCCTGACCTTGTGATCCACCCGCCTTCGCTTCCCAAAGTGTTGGGATTGCATGAGTAAGCCACTGTGCCCAGCCTTTACTCCTCTTATATAGTCCTATAAATGTTGTTTTGCACTCTGCAGCAGCCACTAATCAATGATTGTTAAAAAAAAAACAAAACACACACACCCACACAAAAATAAATATTTCACAGAGCCTGAATCTACTTTTTTTCAAGAATATATCTAGAAGACCCCATCGTCTCAGCCCAAAATCTCCTGAAACTGATAAGCAACTTCAGCAAAGTCTCAGGATATAAAATCAATGTGCAAAAATCACAAGCATTCCTATACACCAATAACAGACTTAAAGACAGCCAAATCAAGAACCAACTGCCATTCACAATTGCTACAAAGAGAATAAAATACCTAGGAATACAACTAACAAGGAACGTAAAGGACCTCTTCAAGGAGAACTACAAACCACTGCTCAATGAAATAAGAGAGGATACAAACAGATGGAGAAATATTCCATGTTCATGGCTAGGAAGAATCAATATTGTCAAAATGGCCATACTGCCCAAAGTAATTTACAGATTCAACTCTATCCCTATCAAGCTACCAATGACCTTCTTTGAAGAACTGGAAAAAACCACCTTAAACTTCATATGGAACCAAAGAGAGCCCGCATAGCCAAGTCAATTCTAAGCAAAAAGAACAAAGCTGGAGGCATCACACTCCCGGACTTCAAATTATACTACAAAGCTACAGTAATTAAAACAGCATGGTACTGGTACCAAAACAGAGATATAGACCAATGGAACAGGACAGAGACCTCCGACGCAACACAACACATCTACAACCACCTGATCTTTGACAAACCTGACAAAAACAAACAATGTGGAAGCGAATCCCCTGTTTAATAAATGGTGTTGGGAAAACTGGCTAGTCATGTGCAGAAAGCAGAAGCTGTACCCCCTTCCTGACACCTTACACTAAAATTAACTCCAGATGGATTAAAGACTTAAACATAAGACCTAACACCATAAAAACCCTAGAAGAAAATCTAGGCAAAATCATTCAGGACATAGGTGTAGGCAAGGACTTCATGACCAAAACACCAAAAGCAGTGGCAACAAAAGCCAAAATAGACAAATGGGACCTAATCAAACTCCACAGCTTCTGCACAGCAAAAGAAACAGTCATTAGAGTGAATTGGCAACCAACAGAATGGGAAAAAATTTTTGCAGTCTACCCATCTGACAAAGGGCTGATAACCAGAATCTACAAAGAACTGAAACACATTTACAAGAAAAAAACAAACAAGCCCATTCAAAAGTGGGCGAAGGATATGAACAGACACTTTACAAAAGAAGACATACATGAAGCCAACAAACATATGAAAAAATGCTCATCATCACTGGTCATTAGAGAAATGCAAATCAAAACTTCATTGAGATACCATCTCACGCCAGTTAGAATGGCGATCATTAAAAAATCTGGAGACAACAGATGCTGGAGAGGATGTGGAGAAATAGGAACGCTTTTACACTGTTGGTGGGAGTGTAAATTAGTTCAACCATTGTGGAAGACGGTGTGGCGATTCCTCAAGGACCTAGAAATAGAAATTCCATTTGATCCAGCAATCCCATTACTGGGTATATATCCAAAAGACTATAAATCGTTCTACTATAAGGACACATGCACACGAATGTTCATTGCAGCACAGTTTACAATAGCAAAGACCTGGAACCAACCCAAATGCCCATCGATGATAGACTGGACAGGGAAAATGTGGCACATATACACCATGGAATATTATGCAGCCATCAAAAACGATGAGTTCGTGTCCTTTGCAGGGACATGGATGAACCTGGAAACCATCATTCTCAGCAAACTGACACAAGAACAGAAAATCAAACACCGCATGTTCTCACTCATAGGCGGGTGTTGAACAATGGGAGCACATGGACACAGGGAGGGGAGTATCACACACTGGGGTCTGTCGGGGGGAGAAAAGGGGAGGGATAGTGGGGGGTGGGGAGTTGGGGGAGGGATAGCATGGGGAGAAATGCCAGATATAGGTGATGGGGAGGAAGGCAGCAAATCACACTGCCATGTGTGTACCTATGCAACAATCTTCCATGTTCTTCACATGTACCCCCAAACCTAAAATGCAATAAAAAAAAAAAATTATTGGACCACTGGAAAAAAAAAAAAAGTATATTTTTTAAATGATCGTAAGATTTCTTAATGTCAAAAAACTTTAAAGGTGTACTAGTGTTACATAGTACATTCAATTAAGTATATTCAACCCTTTGAAAAAATAAAGATTTCATTGTTTTTCACTAAGTGTAAAAATTAACCTCAAAATACTTTGCTGTCAAAGAAATTTTAGTTTTGTTATTCCAGAGAAATAGTATACACTCTTACATGTTAATTTCTAATGCTGGTCATAGAAAAACTCAAAAAAAACCTACCAATGATAAACAGATTAAATAGTGACAAAAAAAGTTAAATGGTAAATGAAATAACAATTAAAACAGTGGCACTTGCCATATATTTCCTATCTCATCCTATCTTCCTAGCCCTGATGAAACAGAACATTGAAGGTCTATCAACTGAATGTTACTTGAGTCTTAAAGAATTTTAATGAGTTTGTATCCTATTAAAATTCATATATGCCATTTTATAACTAAATATGCTATTAATTTAAGTCTAGTGATTTCTTTGCACATTCATGGTTTAGATTACCTATTCAATTCTTTGTGCATCTTCATATTGTTGTAGGGAACAATGAATAATTAATTTTTAAAAATCCTTCAAATATCCACTTTGAGCTAACGAAGTGAAAAATCATCGGTGGAAAAAATGCTCATATTTTTTAAATAACTGCCACTAATCTTTTTGCTAAGAGAAAATTAGAAATAAAAAATAATGTATTTAAATTTCTTCAAATTTATAAAATTCAAATTTACTCTATTAATTTCTCAAAAAAGTATGACATACTTCATTTACTATTTTTAACCTGCATGATCTTTAATTTGACTTTCTATGGAGTTCTACCTCTTTCGTTGTTTCATATTGTTTCTTTTCCATTTTTTTAACTGCAGAATATAGATACAAATGAAGAGATGATTCTTTCAATTATAGACAGTAATCCAATTATTAGTGGTTAATATGTATTTTCTTCATTTTCCCCAAATAAATTCAACTGATGACTAGTTTTATGTATGACAATAGATTATTGCTTTTTACTTTTTGAAAATAGTTATGGTAAAATATTTTAAAAACATAAAATTTACCATCTTAACAATTTTAGGTATAGAGTAAAATATTGTTTACTATATGTACCTTGTTATGCAACAGATCTCTAGAACCTCAACTAGCAAAACTAAAAGACTATACCCATTGGAAAAAGCTTCCATTTAGCCTCTCCCCAATCCCCTGGCAGCCACCATTCTGCATTATGTTTCTAAAAGTTTGACTACTTTAGATACTGGAATAGGGAATCATGCAGCATTTGTCTTTTTGTGACTGGCTTATTTCATTAAGCATAATATCATCAAGGTTCATTCATGTACCATATAACAGAATTTCCTCCTTTTTAAAGGCTGAATAATATCCTGTTGCTAAGAAACTATCAACAGGATAACTACAGAATGGAAGAAAATGTTTGTAGACTATGCATCTAACGAAGGTCTAATATCCAGCATATAAGGAACTTAAACAAATTTACAAGAAAAAGAAACAACCCTACAAAAAAGTGGGCAAAGAATATAAACAGACACTTTTCAAAAGAATACATACAGGCAACCAACAATCATTTGAAAAACAGCTCAACTTCACTGATCATTAGATAAATACAAATCAAAACCACAATGAGATACTACCTCACACCAGTTAGATGACTATTATTAAAAGATCAGAAAAAAGAATAGATACTGTTGATGTTGTGGAGAAAATGGAGCACTTATACACTGTTGGTGGGAGTATTAATTAGTTCAATCATTGTGGAAGACAGTGTGGTGATACCTTAAAGACCTAAAGGCAAATACCATTTGGCCCAGCAATCCCATTACTGGGTACATACTCAAAGGAATATAAATCATTCTGTTATAAAGACACATGCAACTTATGTTCATTGTAGCACTATTCACTATAGCAAAGACATGGAATCAACCTAAATGCCCATCAATGGTAGACTGGATAAAAAGGAGGGAGGGGCCAAATGGCTGAATAGAAACAGCTCAATCTGCAGCTCCCAGCAAGACCAACACAGAAGGCAGGTGATTTCTGCATTTCCAGCTGAGGTACCTAGTTCATCTTATTAGGACTGGTTAGGCAGTGGGTAGAACCTACAGAGAAAGTGCAGAAACAGGGTGATATGTCACTTCACCTGGAAGTGCATGGAGCCCAGGGAAGTGGTGAGGACTGTGCTACCCAACCCAGGTACTATGCTTTTTCCATGGATTTTTGAAATCAGGAGATTCCCTTGTGAGCCTACACCACCAGGGCTCTGGGTTTCAAATACAAAACTGGGTGGCTGTTTGGGCAGGCACTTAGCTGCAGGAGTTTTTTTTTTTTTTTGATCCTCCAGCAGCATCTGGAACTTCAGTAAGAAAGGAGAACCTTCTACTCCCCTGGAAAGGAGGCTGAAGCCAAGGAGCCGAGTGGTCTCACTCAGCAGATCCCATTCCCAGGGAGCCCAGCAAGTTAAGAACCACTGGCTTGAAATTCTCACTGCCAGTGTAGCAGTCTGGAGTCTACTTGGGATGACTCAGTTTGGTGGGGGGGGGCAATCACCATTACTGTAATTTTAGTAGGCAGTTTTCCCCTGACAGTGGACTGGGAGGTTGGGACTTTGCAGTGCAGCAAAGCAGCTGTGGCCAGACTACTTCTCTAGATGCTTCCTCACTGGCCAGGGCATCTCTGCAGGAAATCCAGCATCTCCAGTCAGGGGCTTACAGAGAAAACTCTCGTCTCCCTGGGACAGAGCACCTAGTGGGAGGGGTAGCTGGGGTCACAGCTTTAGCAGACTTACTCTTCCTGCCTGTCAGCCCTAAGAGAGTGGCTAATCCTGACAAGGGGGGATTCTCCAAGCACAGTACACCAGTTCTGCTAATGGACAGACTGCTTGCTTAAGAGGGTCACTGACCCCTGTGCCTCCTGACCTCCCAACAGGGGTTGGCAGACATCTCATACAGGAGAGCTCCACCTGGCATCAGGCTGGTGCCTTTCTGGGATAAAGCTTCTAGAGGAAGGAGCAGGCAACAATCTTTGCTGTTCTGGAGCCTCCACTGGTGATACCCAGGTGAACAAGGTCTGCAGTGGACCTCCAGGAAACTGCAGCAGACCTGCAGAAGAGGATTCTGACTGTTAGAACAAAAACAAACAAACAGAAAGGAACAATAACAACAACAAATAACCCACCAACAAAAACCACATCCAAAGGTTATGAGCCTCAAAGATCAAAGGTAGATAAATCCACAAAGATGAGAAAAAAAAAAAACTGCAAGAATACTGAAAATTCCAAAAGCCAGAATCCATCTTCTTCTCTTAGATGATCACAACACTTCTCCAGCAAGGGTGCAAACCTGAATTGACAAAAGTAAGCTTCAGAAGGTGGGTAATAACAAACTCTTCTGACTTTAGGAAGCATGTTCTAACCCAGTGCAGAAAAGCTAAGAACCTTGATAAAAGGTTAAAGGAACTGTTAACTAGAATAAACAGTTTAGAGAGGAACATAAATGACCCGATGGAACTGAAAACCACAGCATGAGAACTTTGTGCATACACAAATATTGATAGCTGAATTGATCAAGTGGAATAAGGAATATCAGAGTTTGAAGAATGCCTTACTGAAATAAGGTTTGCAGACAAGATTTTGGAAAAAAGAATGAAAAGGAACAAACAAAGCCTCCAAGCCATTTGGGACTATGAGAAAGGACTCAACCTACAATTGATTGGAGTACCTGAAAGTGATGGAGAGAATGAAACCAAGTTGGAAAACATAATTCAGGATATCATCCAGGAGAACTTTTCCAGCCTAGCAACACAGGCCAACATTCAAATTTGGGAAATACGGAGAACACCACTAAAATACTCCATGAGAAGATCAATCTCAAGACACATAATCATCATATTCTCAAAGACTGAAATGAAAGAAAAAATGTTAAGGGCAGCCAGAGAGAAAGGTCAGGTTGCCTACAAAGGGAAGCCCATCAGACTAACAGTATATCTCTCTGCCGAAACTATACAAGCCAGAATAAAGTTGGGGCCAATATTCGACATTCTAAAGCAAAGGATTTTCAACCTACAATTTTATATCCAGCCAAACTAAGCATTATAAGCAAAGGAGAAATAAATTCTTTTCCAGGCAAGCAAATGCTAAGGGATTTTGTCACCACCAAGACTGCCTTACGAGAACTCCTGAAGAAAGCACTAAATACGGAAATGAAAAGCCAATGCCAGCCACTGCAAAAATATACCAAAATATAAAGACCAATGACACTGTGAAGAAACCCATGTAACCTGCAAAGAAACAAAATAAACAAATGGAGAAATATTTACCAAGAAAATTGAAGCAAAAAAGAAGCAGGGGTTGCAGTCCTAATCTCTGACAAAGAAGACTTGAAACCAACAAACATCCAAAGAAGGGTATTACATAATGGTACAGGGATCAATGCAATGAGAAGAGCTAACTATCCTAAATATATATGGACCCAATACTGGAGCACCCAGATTCATAAAACAAGTTCTTAGAGATTTACAAAGAGACTTAGACTCCCACACAATAATAGTGGCAGACTTTAACACCCCACTGTCAATATCAGACAGATTAACAAGACAGAAAATTAACAAAGATATTCAGGACTTGAACACAGCTCTGGATCAGTAGGCCTAATAGACATCACAGAACCCTCCACCCTAAATGAACAGAATATACATTCTTCTCAGTGCCACATGGCACTTATTCTAAAATTGACCTCATAATTGGAAGTAAAACACTCCTCAGCAAATACCAGAGAATGGAAATCATAACAAATAGTCTCCCAGTCCACAGTGCAATCAAATTAGAACTCAGGATTAAGAAACTCACTCAAAACTGCACAACTACATGGAAACTGAACAACCTGCTCCTGAATGACTCCTGGGTAAATAAAGAAATTAGCCAAAAATCAAGAACTCCTTTGAAACCAATGAGAACAAAGAGACAATGTGCCAGAATCTGTGGGGCACAGCTAAAGCAGTGTTAAGAGGCAAAATTATAGCACCAAGTGCCCACATCACAGAGCTGGAATAGTCTCCAAATTGACACCCTAACATCACAATTAAAAGAACTAGAGAAGCAAGATCAAACAAATTCAGAAGTTAGCAGAAAACAAGAAATACCTATGGTCAGAGTAGATCTGAAGGAGATAGAGACACAAAAAAGCCTTCAAAAATCAATGAATTTAGGAGATGGTTTTTTGAAAAAAATAATAAATAGACTGCTAGCTAGGCTCATAAGAGAGAGTAAAATAGACACAATAAAAATGATAAAGGGGATATTACCACTGATCTCGCAGAAATACAAACTACAATCAGAGAATACTATAAACACCACTGCACAAATAAACTAGAAAATCTGGAAGAAATGGATAAATTCATGGACACATACACCCTCCCAAGATTAAACGAGGAAGAAGTCAAATCCCTGAATAGATCAATAACAAGTTCTGAAATTGAGGCAGTAATTAATAGCCTACCAACCAAATAAAGCCCAGGACCAGACAGATTTACAGCTGAATTGTACTGGAAGTACAAAGAGGAGGTGGTAACATTCCTCTCAAACAATTTCCAACAATTGAAAAGGAGGAATTCCTCCCTAACTCATTTTATGAGGCCAGCATCATCCTGATACCAAAACCTGGCAGAGACACAACAAAAAAGAAAGTTTCAGGCCAATTTCCCTGATGAACATTGATGTGAAAATCCTCAATAAAATACTGGCAACCGAATCCAGCAGCACATCAAAAAGCTCATCCACCACAATGAAGTCAGCTTCATCCCCTGGGATCCAAGGCTAATTCAGCATACACAAGTCAATAAACGTAATCCATCACATAAACACACCAATGAAGAAAAACCACATGATTATCAAATAGATGCAGAAAAGGCCTTTGATAAAATTCAACATCCCTTCATGTAAAAACTCTCAATAGTCTGGGCACGGTGGCTCACGTCTGTAATCCTAGCACATTGGGAAGCTAAGGTGGGTGGATCACCTGAGGTAAGGAATTTGAGACCAGCCTGGCCAAATGGTGAAACTCCATTTCTACTAAAAATATAAATATTAGCTGGATGTGGTGGCACATGCCTGTAACCCCAGCTACTTGGGAGGCTGAGACAGGAGAATCTCTTGAACCCAGGAGGCAGAGGTTGCAGAGAGCTGAGATTGCACCACTGCACTCCAGCCTGGGTGACAAAGTGAGACTCCATCTCAAAAAAATAAATAAACAAATAAATGATCTAGCTATTGATGGAACATATCTCAAAATAATAAAAGCTATTTATGACAAACTCATAGCCAATATCATATTGAACAGGCAAAAGCTGGAAGCATTCCCTTTGAAAACAAGCACAAGACAGGATGCCCTCTCTCAACATTCCTATTCAACATAATATTGGAAGTTCTGCTCAGGGCAATTAGGCAAGAGAAAAAATGAGGGGTATTCAGATAGGAAGTGAGCAAGTCAAATTGTCTCTGTTTGCAGATGACATGATTCTATATTTAGAAAACCCCATTCTCTCAGCCCCAAAACTCCTTAAGCTGATAAACAACTTCAGCAACATCTCTCTTAGGATACAAAATTAATATGCAAAAATCACAAGCATTTTGGTACACCAACAATAAACAACACAAGCCAAATCATGACTGAACTTCCATTCACAATTGCTACAAAGAGAATAAAATACCTAGGAATACAACTTACAAAGGATGTAAAGGTCCTCTTGAAAGAGAACTACAAACCACTGCTCAAGGAAATATGAGAGGACACAAACAAATGGAAAAACATTTCATGCTCATAAATAGGAAGAATCAATATGATGAAAATGGCCAGACTGCCCAAGTAATTTATAGATTCAATGCTATTCCAATCTAAATATCATTGACATTCTTCACAGAATTAGAGAAAACTACGTAAAATTTCATTAAGAACCAAAAAGAGCCCATATAGTGGAGACAATTGTAAGCAAAAATAATAAAGCTGAAGGCATCATGCTACCAGACTTCAAAGTAAAATACAAGCTTACAGGAACTAAAACAGCATGGTACTGTTACCAAAACAATCATATAGACCAATAGAACAGAAAAGAGATCTCAGAAATAACACCACACATCTATAACAATTTGACTTTTGACAAAGCTGACAAAAACAAGCAATGGGGGAAAATATTCCCTATTTAATAAATGATGCTGGGAAAACTAGCTAGCCATATGCAGAAAAGTTAAACTGGAGCTCTTCCTTATACCTTATAGAAAAATTAACTTAAGATGGATTAAATAGTTAAATACTTAAATGTAAACCTCCAAACCATAAAAACCTTAGAAGAAAACCTAGGCAATACCATTCAGGACACAGGCATGGACAAAGGTTTTATGACTAAAACAGGAAAAGCAATTGCAACAAGAGCCAAAATAGACAGGTGTTCTAATTAAACTAAAGAGTTTCTGCACAGCAAAAGAAACTAGCATTAGAGTGAACAGGCTATCTACAGAATGGGAGACAATTTTTGCAATCTACTCATCTGACAAAAGTCTAAGACTCTACAAGGAACTTAAATTCACAAGAAGAAAACAACACCATCAAAATTAGGCAAAGGATATCAATAGACACTTCTCAAAAGAAGATATTTATGTGGCCAACAAGCATGAAAAAAGCTTACCATCATTGATCATTAGAGAAATGCAAATCAAAACCATAATGACATACCATCTCATGCCAGTCAGAATGGTGATTAGTAAAAAGTCAAGAAACAACAGATTCTGGCAAGGCTGTGGAGAAATAGGAATGCTTTTACACTGTTGGTGAGAATGAAGTTAGTTTAAACATTGTGGAAGACAGTGTGGCAATTCCTCAAGGACCTAGAACCAGAAATACCATTTAACCTAGCAATCCCATTACTGGATTTATACCCCCCCAAAATATAAATCATTCTACTATAAAGACATATGCACACATATGTTTATTGCAGCACTATTTACAATAGCAAAGACATAAATCCAACCCAAATACCCATCAATGATAGACTAGATAAAGAAAATGTACTACACATACACCATGGAATACTATGCAGCCATTAAAAAGAATGAGATCATGTCCTTCGCAGGGACACAGATGAAGCTGGAAACCATCATCCTCAGCAAACTAACACAGGAACAGAAAACCAAACATCACATGTTCTCATTCATAAATGGGAGATGAATAACAAAAAGACATGGACAGAGGGTGAGGAACAACACATACCAAGGCCTGTTGGGAGGTTGGGGGCAAGGGGGAGGGAGAGCATTAGGACAAATACCTAATGCACACAGGGCTTAAAACCTAGGTGATGAGTTGATAGGTGCCACAAACCACTGTGGCACATGTATACCTATGTAACAAACCTGCATGTTCTGCACATGGTATCCTAGAACTTAAAGTAAAATAAAAAATATATATGACTAGAAACAAAGATACTTCATAATGATTAAATAATTCTAACTAATGTAAATATGCATACATCTAAAAATAATGCCCCAAAATACATGCAGTAAAACCAGACTGATTGAATCAAGAAATAACATATTTAATAATAGAAACTGCAATATCTCATTCTCAATAATGAATAATATGGGTAGGCAGATAGAAAAACTAAAAAGAAATAGAAGACTTGAATAATATTATAAACTCAACTAGACCTAACAGACATCTATAGTGCACTCTACTCAACAATATTAGAATATATAATCTTCTGAAGACTATATATCCAGCAGACTATACATTAAATTATGTGCCAAGCTTTAATATATTTAAAATGATTGAAATAATTTCTAACAGCAATTAAATTGAAAACAAAATTAGGAATAATTTTGGAAAAGTTGTAAAGATGTATATATCAAACATCACACAGTCATGTAACCAGTGGTTCTAAGACACTGCAAGGGAAATTAGAATAATCTTGCAGATTTTAAAACCAAAAATGACATATCAAAAATTTTTGGGATGAAGCTAAGAAATGCTTAGAGGAAAATTTATAGTGAAAATTGTCAATGCTCTAACAATACCTTAGGCACTAGAAAAAGAGCATACTAAGCCCAAAATGACCAGAAGGCAGAAATAATAAAGATTAGGAAAAAATAGAGAATAATAAAACAATAAAAGAAATCAATGAAACCACATTTGTTCTTCAAAAAGATCAACAAAGTTAACACATTTTAGCTAGACAAAACAAGGAAAAGAATTAATAGAGATGATCCCAATTACTAAAATGGAGAATGAAAGAGGTGACATTACTATTGACTTTACAGAAATAAAAATTATAAGAGAATGTTGTGAACAACTGATTATGAAATTAGATTGTATCTGTAAATAAAATTGACAAATTGTTAGAAAGACACATATGACCCAAACAGACTCAAAAAGAAATTTTTTTTAAGACAGGGTTTCACTTTGTTGCCCAGGATGGAGTGCAGTGGCACAACAGTAGTTCACAGCACCCTTGACTTTCTGGGCTCAAGCAAACCTCCAGCCCCCAAAAGCAGCTGGAACTACAGGTGTATGCTACCACACCCTGCTAATTTTTGTATTTTTTGTAGAGACATGCTATTGCCATGTTGCCCAGGCTGGTCCCAATCCCCTGGGCTCCAGCAATCTGCCCATCTCAGCCTCCCAAAGTGATGGGATTACAAGATTTAGCCACTAAATTTGTCTGAAATAAAGTATTTCAGTAGACCTAAGACAGGTAAAGAGATTAAATAAGTAACATGAAAAACTTTCACAAGACTTCCAGTTTTCAGTCCTGCATGTAAAGGAACTTGGAAGTCATCACTCAGTTGGAAAAAGTAAAAAGCTAAATAAACTGAAAAATCAATGTTAAACTCTCTTAGGTAAGTAGAGAACTGAGGTAATGGAAAATCACTGCTGTAAACATTGAGATGGATGGTGAATACAGAGAATCACATTTTCTGTTTCAGAAACCCAAAAGCAAAAATTTTCCAGGAAATCAGTAATGGAATAAAAAAATCTGAATTATGATTTATGAATTGCTGGAGGCTCATTGTCGAAAAGTCTGAGAGTTAAAAATACAAGTGAATTGTTTTGTCACCAAAAAAATATAGTTTGAAGAGATAGAGCAAGCATCAGAACCTGTTAGGTGTGGTAGGGATGTTGGAATTATCAGACGAGAAATTTAAAACATGTATGAATGATATGATAAGGACTCTAATGCAAAACATACACAACATGCAAGAAGAGATGGACAATATAACTAGGGGAGATTGAAATTCTATGCAAGGATTAGCAAGAAATATTACAGATTAAAAGCCATGTATCAGAAATAAAGAATGTCATTGATGGGCTTATTTGTGATTGGACAGAGCTGACGAAAGACTCACTTATCTTGAAGTTATTACAATCAAAACTTCAAAAACTAAAAGGTAAAGAGATAAAAGATTGAGGGGGGGGAAGCCTATAATGTCCAAGAACTGTGGGACAACTACAAAAGATGTAACATATGCATAATAAAAATACCAGAGATAAAAGACAGCATAAAACAGAAGAAATATTTGAAGAAATAGTAACAAAATTTCTCCAAATTAATGTCAGATACCAAACTAAAGATCCAAGAATCTCACATTACATCAAGCAGAATAAATGAAAATAAAAAAAAAAAACAAAAATAAAGACATCTATACATATCATGCTCAAACTGAAGAAAATAAACACCTTAAGTATAAAAGAACAAAAATAAGGATTATATCTGATTTCTTTTCAGAAAACATGAAAACCAGAAGAAACTGTAGTGAAATATTTAAAAGTTCAGAGAGGTTGGCTGTGTCTGAAATTAATATAACCACCTACTCCAGTTTGTTTGGATTAGTATCAGTGTAGCATATCTTTCTCCATCTCTGTACTTTAAATTTATGTGTCTTTATATTTAATGGGTTTTTTAAATATTTAGTTGACTCTTGTTTTTAAATTCACTCTGTCAATCTTTTAATTAATATATTTATGCCATTTACATTTAAAATGATTATTGATATTGAATTAATATCTACCATATTTGTTGCCTTTTTTTAATTAATTACCCTCATTTTTGTCTTACACTTTTTAAATTTTTTTTCCTGGTTTGAATTTCACATTTTATATAATTTCACTTTCTGTTTTGGGGGAAATAATAATGAATTTATTTTAAAAGTCAAGTTAGAGAGAATATCAACAAGAAAATCAGTGCTGTCTCAAGCCATCATGATTAGAAACAATACCCAATCGACAGTGTATGTGCTAGAATTACCAAAGAGAAAGGAAAAATGCATTATATGATAATAAAAGTAAATTCTCTAAGATGCTGTGACAACTCTTAATGTACATGTGCTTAGAAACAGAGTATCAAGGCAAATGAGGCAAAAACTACAAAAACTAATAGAACTGCAAGGACAAATAGGTAAATCCATTATTTTAGACATCAAGACCCATCTGTGCAAAGTAAACAGATCCAGGAGTCAGAAAATTAGTAAGAATATAATTGAATCAAATAACATTGTCAAACAATTGGATATAGTTGACATCTGTAGACTGCTTCATGCAACAACAGTAGAGTACTAATTCTTCTCAAGCTCACATGGAACATTCGCCAACTCTACATTATAAAACACAATTAAACAAATTTAACAGAAATTACAAAATCAATACACTCACCACATTGGGATTAAGCTAGAACTCAATAACAGAGATATGGCTGAAAATTTCCAAAAAAGTGGGGAGATTAAACAACATATTTTAAATAATATCTGAGTACAAGAAGAAATTTCAAGAGAGATTTTAAAATACTTTGAACTCAATGAAAATGAAAATGCAACTTGTCAAAATGTGTGAGATGCTGTGAAAACAGTGCTTAGAGGGAAATGTATAGCATTGAATGCATGTATTAGAAAAGAAGAAACCTAAAATCAATAATCCAGGCTTTCACCTAAAACTAGAAAAAGTGTAAATTAAATCCAAACTAATAAGAAAAAAATATGAAAATTAGGCAAGTAATGAAATTGGACGCAGAGATCACTAAAATGAAAAGCTCATTGTTTTAAAAGGTCAAAAAGGTTAAGTATGAAAAAGAGAGAGGATACAAATTACTAATATCAGAAATGAAAGATAGGACATTATTCCAAATCTCATGGACATTAAAAGAATAATAAAATACTGTGAATAACTCTGCCACAGATTTCACAACTGAGATGTAATGAACCAATTCTTGGAAATAAACAATTTACTAAAACTCGCATAACAAGAACAGATCAACTGAGTAGGCCTATGTCTCTTAAACAAATTGAATCAATATTTCACAACTTTTCAAAACAGAAACTATCAGACTTTGGAGTGTTCTTTGATAAGTTATTTAAAAAAACTGTCAACCTTCAAATCTGAGACAGGTCTGTCAGTTTAGGAAGTTCATTTTGCCAAAAGTTGACGACACGCACCTGTGCCACAGTCTCAGGAAGTCCTGATGACATGTACCCAAGGTAGTTCAAGCGCAGCTTGGTTTTACACATTTTAGGGAGACATGAGACATCAATTAACATATGTAAGATGAATGTTGGTTCAGTCCAGAAAGGCAGGACAACTTGAAGCAAAGGCGAGACAACTGGAAGTTGGAAAGAGGCTTCCAGGTCATAGGTATATAAGAGACAAATGGTTGCATTCTTTTGAGTTTCTGATTAGCCTTTCCAAAGGAGGCAATCAAATACGCATTTATCACAGAGAGCAGAGGGATTACTTTGAATAGAATGGGAGGCAGGTTTGCCATAAGCAGTTCCCAGCTTGACTTTTCCCTTTAGCTTAGTGCTTTCAGGCTGTGAGATTTACTTTCCTTTTCACAAAATTATATTAATTCTCTACAATTTCTTCCAGAAGATAAAAGAAAGGGGAATACATCCTGACTCATTTCATAAGACTGATATTATCTTAAAACTCAAACCAGACGACATTACAAGAAAGGAAAACTACAGAACACTATCAAATCATGAACATATATCTATATATATACATATATATATATGCTAAACAAAATATTAGCAAATCAATTTCAACAATGTATATACCACAACCAAATGGGATTTATTCCAGTTGTACAAAGCAGAATTAACATACAAAAATCAATTAATGTAATCCATTATAGCAGCAGGCTAAAGAAGAAAAATCACATGAACTTACCAACAGATGACAAAATCTAACACTTATTCATGATTTTTTTTTAAAAAGCACTCGGTAAGCTAGGAATAGAAGGGGACTTCCTTAACTTGACGAAGAAAATCTACAGAAAGTCTAGTTAACATTATAATTAATAGTTAGAAAAAGGAAAGTTTCTCATTAAGATTAGGAACATGGAAGAATATCCCCTTTCCCCCCACTCCTTTTCAATATACTGGTAGTTATAATGAAAGATAAGAAAATAAGAGATAAAAAAACCAAAAAGAAATAAGTTTATATACATGTGTTAAAACCAACAGAAATATACAACACAAAAAGTGAACCCTAATATAAACTGTGGACTTAGGAGATAATAATGTGTTAATGTAGCTTTATCAGTTGTAGCAAATATACCATCTGGTATGGAATGCTGATATCTGGGGAGACTCTGGGTATATGGGGGCAGGATGTATGTGGAAATTCTTTTAACTTTCTGGTCAGTTGGTCTGTGAATCTATATCCTTTAAAAAGTGAAGTCTTTTGATTGAAATAAAAAACAATCCTACATGACTTTATTGGTTAATTCTAGCAAACATCTAACGAAAAATTAGTACTAATACTTGACAGACTCTTTCAATAATCGGGAGAAAGGGAACAGATCCCAATTTATTTTAGAAGCCAGTGTTACCTGTATGTATACATAAAAGACATCACAAAGAGAGAAAAAGCTGACTAATATCCCTTATGAATATAGATCCAAAAATCCTACACCGGCAAACTGAATTTAGCAGTATTTAAAATGCACCAGTCATGAAGTTATGACTAAGTAATATTTCCTCCAGGAATGAAAGGTTAACAATGTATAAAAATCAATCAAAGGAGCTGGGCGTGGTGGCACATGCCTGTAGTTCCAGCTACTCTGGAGGCTGAAGCAGGAGGATTGCTTGATCCCAGCAATTTAAGGTTGTAGTGACCCACGATCATACCACTGTATTCCAGCTGGGGGGGACAGGGTAACAGAGTGAGACCCCTACTCAAAACAAAAACAAATCAGTCAAAGTAACATTTTTATTTTATATATCTATTATTTTAATGTAAATATTAATTTTGTTATTTTATTATTTTATTAATATGTTCAAGAGAATAAAAGAGAAAAGTCACAAAACATCTAGGCCCAGCACTGTGGCTTATGCCTGTAGTCCCAGCACTTTGGGAGGTCCAGGTGGGTGGATCACTTGAGATCAGCAGTCAGAAACACGGTGAAACCCTGTCTATACTTAAAATACAAAAACTGGTGGATGTGGTGGCATGCACCTGTAATTCCAACTACTTGGGAGGCTGAGGTGGAGAATTGCTTAAACCTAGGGTGTGGAGGTTGCAGTAAGCAGAGATCCCACCACCGCACACCAGCTTGGGTGACAGATCAAGAGACTATGTCTCAAAAAAAAAAAAAAAAAAGAAGTCACAAAACAGCTAAATAGACACAGTATAATCAATCATGAGATAAAAAACATTTCTTGATAAAACATTTAATAAACGAGAAAAGTGAGCTTCCTAAACCTGATGAAGGCTATCAACATATAATTTTAAATTAACTTTATACCTTTTGGTGGAAGACGAATCTTTTCATACACAATTACCAACAAGACAAGGATGCCCATGCTTTCCACTATTTTATATTGTACTGGAGATTCTAGCCAGGATAATCAGGAAAGAATAAATAAAAGTAATCCACATTGAAAAGGAATCTATTCCACTTTACAGATGGCATGATAATGCATATGGGAAAACTATAGGAATTCACAGAAGTTTTAAAATGAATAAATGCATTCACCAATGTTTCAGGATACAAAATAAATATACAAAATGAAATTTAAACACAACTACATTCACAATATCAAAAAGAATAAAATACTTAGGAATAAACTTAACAAAGGAAGTATAAAATATATACTCTGAAAACTGCAAAATATTGTTCAAAGATATTTTGAAAACCTAAATAAATGGAAATACATCTCTAAGATGAACAGAAAGACAATATTATAAAGTTTGTGATACTGAACAAATTGATCTACAGATCAACAGAAATTGTCTTAAAACACCAGATGACTCTTTTGCAGAAATTCAAAAGTTGATTCTAAAATTTATATGAAACTACAAGGAAACAAAGGCAGTGAAAACAATCTTGAGATGAACAAAATTGGAGGTATCACACTGATTTTAAAATTGACTAAAAATTTATTAGAATCAAGATAGTGTGGTACTGGCATAAGGACAGTAGAATAGATTAATGGATTAGAATTGAGAGTCCAGGAAAAACTATATCAAATGCATATATTTATAATTGAACTGCTTTACAACAGGGATGCCACAAACATTTAATGGATAATGACTAATCTTTTTACAAAATGGTGCTGGAACAGTAATCAATATACAAAAAAAGATTGACTTCTACCTCATACCATACATAAAATTAATTCAAAGCAATCAGAGGCCTAAATTTAAAAGCTAATTTTTTAAATTAATGTTTTCTAGGTTTACATATATAAATCTTTCACTTCTTTGGTTAAATTTATTTCTAAGTACCTTATCCTTTTTTACTTTAGTGTAAATAGGATTATTTTCTTGATTTCTTATTTTGGATAGTTTGTTGTTAGTGTATACAAATACATCCAATTTTTAAATATTGATTTTGCCTCCTGCAATTTTATTGAATTTATTTATAAATTGTGAGAGTTGCACGTCTCTGTGTGTGCATATAGTTTTACGATTTTATATATATAAAATAATGACATCTGCAGACAGATAATTTTACTGTTTCTTTTCCAATTTTGATGACTTTTATTTCTTTTTCTTGCTTAATTGCTCTGTCTAGGACTTCCAGTACTTGGTTGAGTAAAAGTGATAAGTGAAGGTGTTCTTGCCTTGTGCCTGATTTTAGAGAAAAGCTTTCAGCATTTCATCTTTGAGTATAATGGTAACTGTGAGATATTCATATGTGACCTTTATTATATCAACTAAATTCTTTTTATACCTACTTTGTTAAAAGTTTTCAATCATGAAAAACTGTTAAATTTTGTCAAATGCTTTTCCTGTATCCATTGAAATGATCATCTAATATTTTCTTTCATTTGTTAATTTAGTGTATCACATTAATTGACTTGCATATGTTGGACTATCATTGCATGACAGGGATAAATCCCACTTGGTCATATATGCTGTTGAATTTTGTTTGCTAGTATTTTGTTGAAGAATTTCGCATATTTGCTCATTAGAGATATTGGTCTGTATTTTCTATTCTTGTAGCATCTGGTCTGGATTTAGTATCTGGGTAATGCTGACCTTAAAAAGTCAATTTGAGAGTGTTCCCTTTTCTTCAATTTTTTGAAGGAATTTAGGAAGGATTGGTGTTAATCATTCAAGTTTTTGGTATAATTCACCAATGAAGCCATCTTGTCCTAGGCCTCCCTTTTCTGAAGGTTTTTGATTAGTGATTTGATTTTATTACTTATTTGTTCAGATTTTCTATCAAAACTCAATTGTATTATTTTAATCAAAAAAATAATTTTAAAATTTATATGAATTAGAAGCATCCTAGATGACCATCATCAGATGAATGGATAAACAAATGTTTATTTTCTTTATCTATATGATATATACACAATGGAATACTATCCACTTTTAAAGTTAGGGGAAATCCTGTCACTTGTGACAACATGGATAAACCTGGAGGACATTATGTTAAGTGAAATAAACCAGGAACAAAAAGATAAATACCAAATTATCTCATTTATATGTGAAATCTAAAAAAGTTAGACTCATAGAGAGTAGAATGGTGGTTATAAGAGGCAGAGGGAGGGGAGTGGATGAAGAAAGGTGAGATGTTGATGTAAGGGCACAAAGTTTCAGCTAGACAGGTGGAATAAGCTTAAGCACTCTACTGCATAGAATATTAACTATAATATATAATAATGCATTATATATTTCAGATTGCTAATAGAGTAGACTTTGTGTATTTTCACCACAAAAAATAAGTATAGGACATCATAAGCTTGTCAATTAGCCTGACTTAATCATTTTGCATTGTAAGCCTGTATCAAAACATCACATTATATCCTGTAAATATATATAATTGTTATTTATCAATTAAAAATAAAAGTTAAAGAATCATATGGAGCCAAAAAAGACTATGGATAGCCAAGGCAATTTTGAGAAAAGCAGCAAAGTTGGAAGCATCACACTTCCTGATTTCAAAATATTTTATAAAACTACAGTAATTAACAACAGTAAAATACTGGCTTAGAAACAGATATATTGACCAATGGAACAAAATAGAAAGTAAGAAATATACGCACACATATAAGACCAGATGATCTTTGACAAAGTGTCAAGAACACAATGGAGAAAAGGTAGTTTTTCAACAAATGGCATTGAAAAAAACTGGATATCCAGATGCAAAAATGTAAGTTTGGGCCTTTACCATATATGATACACGAAAACCAACACAAAGTGGATTAAACAGTTAAAGGTAAAATCTGAAACTGTAAAATTTCTGTAAGAAAACTAAGGTAAAGCTTAATGACATTGAATTTGGCAATGATTTCTTGGATCTGACACAAAAAACACAGGCAAGAAAAGCAATAAAAGAAAGAAAAGAAGTGGGATTACATCAAACCAAATAGCCTCTGCACATAAAAGAAACCAATCAACAGAGTAAAAAAGCCACCTGTGAAATTGGATAAAATATTTTTAGAGCATATATTTGATACAAGGTTACTCTCCAAAATACATAAGAAACTGCTATAACACAATAGCAAAAACAAACAAACATGCAAATAACCCAGTTGCAAAATGGGCAAATAATTTCAATAGACATGTATCCAAAGAAGACTTACAAATGGCCAACTGGTATATAAGAAGAGTCTAAACATGACAAATCATCCGGTAAATGCAAATGTAAACCACAATGAGACCTCACCTTACTCCTGGTAGAATGGCTATTATCAAAAAGATGAGATAAATCTGGATGAGCATGTGTACCAATTGGAACCTTTTTACACTGTCAGTGGGAATGTAAAATGTGCAGCCATTACAGACAATAGTATGGAGGTTTTTCATAAAATTTAAGAAAGAGTTACTATGTGATTCAGCAATCCCACTCCTGGGTATATATGCAAAAGAATTGCAATCAGAATCTTAAAACGCTATCTGCATTCCCATGTTAGTTACATCAGTATTCACAACAGCCAAGATATAGAAACAACGTAAGTGTCCATGGATGGATAAATGCATAAAAAACTGGTTTTATATATATATACAATGGAATACTATCCAGCTTTAAAAAGAAGGTAATCCTGTCATTTGTTACTACGTGAAAGAACTTGGTGAACATTATAAGTAAATAATCTAATCACAGAGGACAAATACTGTATGATCCCACTTATACATGTTAATTAAAACATGTAAACTCATATCTATCAATATCTAGTTTATTGAGAGTTTTTAGCATGAAGGGGTGTTGAATTTTATAGAAAGCCTTTTATGCATCTATTGACATAATCGTGTGGTTTTTGTCATTGGTTCTGTTTATGTGATGTATTACGTTCACTGATTCACAGATGTTGAACCAGCTTTGCATCCCAGGGATGAAGCTGACTTGATCATGGTGGATAAGATTTTTGATGTCCTGCTAGATTTGGTTTGCCAGCATTTTATTGAGGATTTTAACATCGATGTTCATCAGAGATATTGGCCTGAAATTTTCTTTTTTGTTGTTGTTGTTGTTGTGTCTCTGCTAGGTTTTGGTATTAGGATAATGCTGACCTCTAAAAAATGAGTTAGGGAGGAGTCCCTCTTTTTCTATTGTTTGGAATAGTTTCAGAAGGAATGGTACCAGCTCCTCTTTGTACTTCTGGTAGAATTTGGCTGTGAATCCTTCTGGTTCTGGGCGTTTTTTGGTTGGTAGGCTGTTAATTACTGCCTCAATTTTAGAACTTGTTATCATTCTATTAGGGATTCAACTTCTTCCGGGTTTAGTTTTCAGAGGATGTACGTGTCCAGGAATTTATCCATTTCTTCTAGATTTTCTAGTTTATTTGCATAGAGGTGTTTATATTATTTTCTGATTGTAGTTTGTATTTCTGTGGGATCAGTGATGATATCCTCTTTATCATTTTTTTTATTGTGTCTATTTGATTCTTCTCACTTTTCTTTTAATCTGGCTAGTGGTCTATATATTTTGTTAATCTTTTCAAAAAACCAGCTCCTGTATTCACTGATATTTTTCAAAGAATTTTTCGTGTTTCTATCTCCTTCAGTTCTTCTCTGTTCTTAGTTATTTCTTGTCTTCTGCTACCTTTTGAATTTGTTTGCTCTTGCTTCCCTAGAACTTTTAATTGTGATGTTAGGATGTTGATTTTAGATCTTTCCTGCTTTCTCCTGTGGGCATTTAGTGCTATAAATTTACTGCTTTAGCTATGTTGCAGAGATTCTAGTACGTTGTGTCTTTGTTCTCATTGGTTTCAAAACACTTATTTATTTCTGCCTTAATTTCATTATTTACCCAGTAGTCATTCAGGAGCAGGTTGTTCAGTTTTCATGCAGTTGTGTGGTTTTGAGTGACTTTCTTAATCTTGAGTTCTAATTTAATTGCACTGTAGTCTGAGAGACTGTTATGATTTCTGTTATTTTGCATTAGCTGAGGAGTGTTTTACTTACACTTTTATGGCCGAGTTTAGAATAAGTGCTATGTGGTGCTGAGAAGAATGTATATTCTGTTGATCTGGGGTGAAGAATTCTGTATATGTCTATTAGTTCTGATTGGTCCAGAACTGAGTTCAAGTCCTTAATATCCTTGTTAATTTTGTCTCACTGATCTGCCTAATACTGACAGTGGGATGTTAAAGTCTCTCACTATTATTGTGTGAGACTCTACATTTCCTTGTAGCTCTCCAAGAACTTGCTTTATGAATCTGGGTGCTCCTGTATTGGGTGCATGCATGTTGAGAATAGTTAGCTCTTCTGGTTGCATTGATCCCTTTACCATTATGTAATGTCTTTCTTTGACTTTTTTGATCTTTATTGGTTTAAAGTCTGTTTTATCAGAGACTAGGATTGCAATTCCTGCTCTTTTGCTTGGCAAATCTTCCTCCATTTCTTCATTTTGAGCCTATGTGTAACTTTGCACATGAGATGGGTCTACAGAACACAACATACCAATGGGTCTTGACTCTTTATCAATTTGTGAGTCTGTGTTTTAATTGGGGCACTTAGCCTCTTAATTATTTAAGTTTAATATTGTTATGTATGAACTTGATCTTGTCATTGTAATGCTAGTTTGTTATTTTGCTCATTTTTAGATGCAGTTTCTTCACAGTGTCAATGGTCTTTACAATTTTGTATGTTTTTGCAGTGACTGGTATTGGTTTTTCCTTTCCATATGTATTGCTTCCTGTAGGAGCTCTTGTAAGGCAAGCCTGGTGGTGACAAAATCTCTCAGCATTTGCTTGTCTGTAAGGGATTTTATTTTTCCTTCACTTATGAAGTTTAGTTTGGCTGGATATGAAATTCTGGGTAAAATTTTTTTAAGAATGTTGAGTACTGGCTTCCAAACTCTTCTGGCTTGTATGGTTTCTGCAAGGAGATCTGCTGTTAGTCTTATGGGCTTCCTTTTTTGGGTAACCCAACCTTTCTGGCTGCCGTTAACATTTTTTCCTGCATTTCAGTCTTGGTGAATCTGATGATTATGTGTCTTGGGGTTGCTCTTCTGAAGAGTATCTTTGTGGTGTTCTCTGTATTTCCTGATTTTGAATTTTGGCCTGTCTTGCTAGGTTGGGGAAATTCTCCTGGATAATATCCTGAAGAGTGTTTTTCAACTTGGTTCCATTCTCCCTGTCACTTTCAGGTACACCAGTCAAAGATAGGTTTGGTCTTCTCATGTAGTCCCATATTTCTTGGAGGATTTATTTATTCCTTTTCATTTTTTCTCTAATCTTGTCTTCATGCTTTATTTCTTTAAGTTTATCCTGAATCTCTGATATCCTTTCTTCTGCTTGATTTATTTGGCTAGGGGTACTTGTGTATGCTTCACAAAGTTCTCCTACTGTGTTTTTCAGCTCCATCAGGTCATTTATGTTCTTCTTTAAACTGAGTTATTCTACTTAGCAATTCCTCTAACATTTTTTCAAGGTTCTTAGCTTCCTTTCATTGGTTTAGAATATGCTCTTTTACCTTGAAGGAGTTTTTGATTACCTGCCTTCCGAAGCCTACTTCTGTCAATTTGTCAAACTCATTCTTCATTCAGTTTTGTTCCCTTGCTGGTGAGGAGTCATGATCCTTTGGAAGAGAAGAGGCATTCTGGTTTTTGGAGTTTTCAGCCATTTTGCACTAGTTTTTCCTCATCTTCGTGGATTTACCTATCTTTGGTCTTTGATGTTGGTGATCTTCAGATGCAGTTTTGTGTGTCCTTTTGGTTGATGTTGATGCTATTCCTTTCTGTTGTTAGTTTTTCTTCTAATAGTCATGCCCCTCTGCTGCAGGTCTGCTGTAGTTTGCTGGAGGTTCACCCCAGACCCTGTTTACCTGGGCATCACCAGTAGAGGCTGCAGAACAGCAAAGATACGT
Source organism: Ateles fusciceps (assembly GCA_036589455.1). Classification (NCBI taxonomy): domain Eukaryota; kingdom Metazoa; phylum Chordata; class Mammalia; order Primates; family Atelidae; genus Ateles; species Ateles fusciceps. Next base: position 6,879,809 of record JAZHEH010001606.1, on the reverse strand, counting down.
GCCTGTCTCTTCCTCTGGAAGATTTGTTCCAGAGGGGCACTTGCCAGATACCAGTCAGAGCTCTTCTTCATGAAGTGTCTGTTGACCCCTGCTGGGAGGTGTCTCCCAGTCAGGAGACACAGGGTTCAGGGACCCACTTAAGGAGGCAGTCTGTCTCTTAGCAGAGCTTGAGCACTGAGCTGGGACATGTGCTGCTCTCTTCAGAGCCAGCAGGTAGACACGTTAGGCTGCTGAAGCTGTGCCACAGCCACCCCTTCCCCCAGGTGCTCTGTCCTAGGAATTAGGAGTTTTATTTAAAAGCCCCTGACTAGGGCTGCAGCTTTTCTTTCAATGATGCCCTGCCCACAGAGCAGGAATCTAGAGAGGCAGTCAGATTCCAGTGGCTTTGCCAAGTGGTAGGCTCCACCAACTTTGAACCTCTTAGTGACTTTGTTTACACTGTGAGGGGGAAACTGCCTACTCAGGCTTCAGTAATGGCAGATGCTCCTCCCCATACCAAGCTCAAGCCTCCCAGGTTGACTTCAGATTGCTATGCTGGAAGTGAGAATTTCAAACAAGTTGATCTTAGCTGGCTGGGCTTTGTGGGGGGTGGGATCTGCTGAGCTAGACTACTTTGCTCCCTGGCTTCAGCCCCCTTTCCAGGAAAGTGAGCGGTCCTATCTTGCTGGTGTTCCAGGTGTCACTGGAATATGCGGAAAAAAAAAAAAGCTCCTGCAGCTAGCTCAGTGTCTGCCCAAAGGGCTGCCCAATTTTGTGCTTGAAAACCTGGGCCCTGGTGGCACAGACACTAAAGGGAATCTATTGGTCTGAGGGTTGCACAGACCATGGGAAAAGCCTATCTAGGCTGGAATGCATGGTTCCTCATGGCACAGTCCCTCACAGCTTTCCTTGGCTAGGGAACAGAGTTCCTCTACCCCTTATGTTTCCCAGGTGAGGCAATGCCCCACCCTGTTTCTACTCACCCTCCGTGGGCTGCATCCATTGTCTAACCAGTCGCAATGAGATAAGCCAGGTACCTCACTTGGAAATGCAGAAATCACCCATCTTCTGCATTGATCTCACTGAGAGCTGCACACCAGAGCTGTTCCTATTCAGCAATCTTGCCAGCCTGAGACTATTATTACCCTTAAATTTTTAGTAGTATTAGTTGCATAACTCTGCCTATTTACTAAAAACACTGAATTGAATAAAGAGATAAAGCTTGTGACATGTTAAATATATTTCAATGAACCTGTTAAAAAGTTAGAAAAAATTACTCCAAGAGAATTAAAAAAACCCTCTTTCACACCAGGAGCATTTCTGCAGTTCCAGAAAATTCAAATTTTGCCTTAAACATCTGCCATTAAAGAATTATTTGAATACTTAAAGTTGGAATGTTCATTTCCACAGCTATGTAAAGGCAAGAACAGCTGGGAATAAATTCCTTCAATTTTATTGAAAATGAAATGTTAATTGGTATTGCAAATATTTGAATCAGAGAAAATTGTAACAAATCAACTAGATAACTTTGTGTAAAATATATTGTTACCTTCATAATATATTTTTAAATATATTATTTCTACTTATTTGATTTTTCTATTCACATATAATTTTAAGATTTAAAATAAGATGTGAAGTTGCAAATTTACAATCAAGCAAATAAAACTTTTCCTTTATTTGTGCCATAAAACTTTGCTTTCAGTACTAAATATTTCCATTTTTTTAAATAGGAGACATCCTACAATGTTAATTTATAGTCTTATATAAAATATAAAACAAGCAATGGAGATAAAAAGATATCCATTGTGGTAGAAACAATACAAACCCACAGTTTTTAATAACACAAAATAACAGATATCATTTCTGCAATGTTCATTCATACCAGAGAGTCTCATTCATTTTAAAATTTTATGAAAAATATATATTACATTTTTTGATTCAGAAAAAGTTAATTTGCTAACTTGAATGTGTGGTTTCCTCAGAGCCTCCACTATACCATAACAAAGAACAATGAAGAAAATATTGCTATCCTAAAAGTTGAGCTCACTTCCTTCTTTTGGGGTTGGTCATGGGCAGCAGCATTTTAATATTCTAAGATTCTCTATGAAGGAGGAAAAACATTTTCAAGGCTTAATGGGCATACATCATGAATATCAGCTAATATTCTCACCAAGGAAGAGCAATTGGCAAATTTGTGGCTTATACTTCTACTTATGTTTTCATACAAAGAGCTAAGTACTAGTTTATCAGCCTTTATGCCTTGATCACAGGTATTAGCATATGAAAGTAGTAAATAATTTTGACTTCCTGATGTGGAATGCAACTGGTGAGATTCAAACCTACTTGTGAAATTCAAGAACTATTTCATAGATTAATGAACAGTAATGGCCTATGCATGTGCAACCTGTTACTTAAACAAAGAATGTGCAGTTGAAAATACAAGCACAGGGTTTATGAATTTGTCTGCTACTTTTCTTACCATATACTTTAGCTGTTCTCATGGACTCAATTATGGTATGTGCTGAATAGTTAATATTCTAAGATGCCACCAAACACAGCCTAGATATTTGCAGCCCCATAAATGAGATGCTTAAAAAACCAATTACATAATTAATTTCCTGACTTTATAGTGACTTCGTTCTTTAAATTTTTGGGATTCATATACAATTTGATGATCTTTTGCATCTGTTTTGCAGACTTAACTAGAATTGACAGAGAATTCGGCAATGTAATTAAATTTTGGAGTTATTCTTTTTGATCTTTAATGTTATATCCCTTGTTGAAAGGCAGAGTTTACTGCATTGCAAGATAATTAGCTTAAGAGGGTTTTATAAAGAAGCAATATTTTCTGGCAGGAAGTTAGTCACTCCTTTGATTAATACAATAATTAGTAATAATATGTCAAGTGGAAGATTCAGTTGTATGAGTAACTCTTGTTATGTGGAATTATTCTAGTTTAAAAAATAGTTTCATGTCTAACTTTTTATTTTCCTTTTTATATTTGCTATACTCTGCCCAAATAGTATTAAGATAGGAGAAGAACATGTTAACACATAGAGGACCTTCAGGCTATAGTAACTCTTTCACTATTTTTGCTATTTATGATTCCAATATTAATTGTAAAACTCTCTCTGGATTCTTGCTCTTTAAAGTAATATTTGTGGGCCAGCAGCATTTGTACACCCTGGAGGATTCTAAGAAAACCAGAATCTTAGATTTGACCTCAGACATACTGAATCAAAATTTGTATTTTAACATAATCTCAATTTATAATATTAAATGACAAACACCAATCTACACATATATGTATATGTGTGTGCATACATGTTTATGTATGTATATACATGTATGCATGTGTATACATATATAAATTGCACCCATTTCCATTCCTAAAGAGAACTTTTCAACACAAACCATAAACTAACCATGTGGGGAAAAGTACACCATAACAGAAGAAAGAAACAAGCAAGAGAGTGGCTATCCTTACCTTCTGGCATTTAGAGGTCTCTATCTGAAGGGTTTGGATTGAAGCTATGTATAACTAAGTCTGCTGCTTGACACAAGTTTGTTGAGAAAACTTCTCCTTTATGACACTGTTTTGGGGCATTCTTGAGAGAGTCCCAGTGTTGTATGTTTCATCTTTATAAAAGTCAAACCGATGGGTACACAACGTTTTTTTAACTAAGAATTGTGAATCTAAGGTTTGACTCCCCTAGTTTTCACTTTTTAAAAGTTTTAAGTCCCCACATTTTGGAGTCTCATCTTTCATATACTATTGAAAGAATGCAATTTAAGTAATATTTAAACAACACTAACTAAAACTATTTTATAATAGTCATTGAAGGAAACAGTTATTTCATGAATAGCCTGTTTAGTTTATTTGTATTGGTAGCACACTTACATAGCTCAACACCAATTACATACCTAGTATAAAAAGATATAATAAACTATATTAATGTCCTGGAACATATGAAAATAAGTTATTATAATGAGTGGGCCTATTTAATATCAATAAAAAGTCTAAAATCTATTATTATGTTAAATCAAGATTATAGCATGACTTTATTATAAAATTGGCTATGATATCAATGTTTTACTAAATATTGCTTTATTACATATTTATAAATATTTTCCTTGGTTCAACAGATAAATTTTCTGGTTCAACAATATTAATATATTTCCTTCTTTTACTTCTGTTGAAAAGTAAGAACTTTTGTTTAAAAGCTTAGGTAAACTTTTGCTTAAAAGTAAGAACTTTTAAAGAAGCCATTCATGGCTAAGATTTTTAAAATTTGAGAGCGATAATAGTTTCTGGATGTATTGATTTCACAGTAATTAAGACAAACCATTGAACCACTGGAGCCATGCTTCCTTCTCATTGCAAGGAGTAGAGTAACAAACTCTGTATTTGAGTAGCTTTCAAATAAAACTATTTTTGTACTCTTAAGTTTACAAAACATCTTCAGTTAGAAGTGCTAGGGCTTTGCAAAAAAGGAAGAATATACAAACATATAGAATTCAACCAGTCTAAAGAGATAGATGAAAAACTTCACCACAACTTTGATAATGTGTGCAGTGAAGGTCTTTTTTAATCAAATTAGAGAAAATAATTACCTAACTGTCTCAATGGAGGCATTAAGATGTCTCCAAGTCAAACAGAAGTATATTAAAATGTCTTTGGAAAACAAAGAAATACAAATTTTTCACTGCAACCAGCAGTGAAATAAAATACTTGAGATTTTAGTAGTGTTTTAGGATTATGTTTGCTCAAATCAGATGAAAGAGTTACATAGCCATACATAAACAGAAATTGTGAAAATCAACATTTTATAAACAGTATGGAATTGTGTTTCCCTGACATCACAGCAACCACAAAAATGGCTTATTGTGTTCACCAGTGATGTAGAAGGAATCATTCTGACAGGTGCATTTTAATTTGAATAGAAAACAGCATAATGTCCATCAGTTGGCAAATGTATTATTATATTGTACAGCTTCCTCATGAAAAGCAATTATGTAGAGGAAGAAGAAGAAATGGCATAGCTCTAATTTACTGACTTGCAGAAAAAGTCATGTTTTATTTCTAGGTTACAAAAGAAAATTTCAGGGTAATGTGATTAACATGATGCTATTCATGTGCAAACAACAAAACAGAATATATAGAAGTTTAAATGTATATTAAAAAACACCGCATGTACATTATGATAAATGTTAATTATCTACAGCAAGAGTGAGTGATCCTATAAAATTCTTCTGTTTCCCCATTGTATTAGTTAATTCTCATGCTGCTGTGAAGAGATACCTGAGACTGGATAATTTACAAAGGAAGGAAGTTTAATAGATTCACATTCTGCAGAGCTGGGGAAACCTCAGGAAACTTACAACCATGGTGGAAGGGGAAGCAAACACATTGTACTTCACATGGCAGCAACAAAAGAAGTGCCAAGCAAAAAGGGGAAAGCCCCTTACAAAACCATTAGATGTCCTGCGAACTCACTATCAAAAGAACAGCATGAAGGTAACCACCCCTGTGATTAAATTACCCCCCCACTGGGTCCTCCCACAAGATGTGGGGATTATGGGAACTACAAATGAAAATGAGATTTTGGTAGGGGCACAGCCAAGCCATATGATTCTACCCCTGGCCCCTTCCAAATCTTATGTCCTCACTTTTGAAAACATAATCATGCCCTTCTAACAGCCTCTTAAAGTCTTAATGCATTCCTGCATTAACCTAAAAGTCCAAGTTCAAAGTCTCATCTGAGACAAGGCAAGACCCTTCTGCCTATGAGCCTGTAAAATTAAAAGCAAGTTAGTTACTTCCTAGGTACAATGAGGGTACAGGCATTGGATAAATACACCCATTCCAAATGGGAGAAATTGGTCAAAACAAAGGGGCTACAGGCTCCATGCAAGTCTAAAATCCAATAGGGCAGTTATAAAACCTTAAAGTCCAAAAATGATCTCCTTTGACTCCATGTCTCACAAGCAGGGCATGCTGATGCAAGAGGTATGCTCCCACAGCCTTAGAAAGTTCTGCCCCTGTGGCTTTGCAGGGTACAGCTCTACCCCTTGCTGCCTTCACAGGCTGGAAATGATTGTCTGTGGCTTTTCCAGGTGCATGGTGCAAACTGTTGGTGGATCTACTCATTCTCAGGTCTGGAGAATGGTGGCCCTCTTCTCAAAGCTCTGCTAGGCTGTGTTCCAGTGGGGACCATATGTAGGGCCACTGGCCTCACTTTCCCCTTCCACACTGCTCCAGCAGAGGTTCTCCATGAGGGCTCTGCCTCTGCAGCAAAGTTTTGCTTGGACATCAGGGCATTTCCATACATCCTCTGAAATCTATGTGGAGTTTCCCAAACCTCAGTTCTTGACTTCTGTGCACCCACAGGCTCAATACCACATGTAAGCTGCGAAGGCTTAGGGCTTCCACTCTCTAAAGCAATTCCTGAGCTGTACATTGGCCCCTTTAGCCGTGGCTGGAGCTAAAGCAGCTGGGGCTCAAGGCACCATGTCCCGAGGCTGCACAGAGCAGGAGGGTCCTGGGCCCAGGCAAGAAAACCATTTATCCCCTCCTATTCCTCCAGGCCTGTGATGGGAGAAGCTGCTGTGAAGGTCTCTGACATGCCCTGGAGACATTGTCCCCATTGTCTTGAAAATTAACATTTGGCTCTTTGTTACTCATGCAAATTTCTGCCGCGGCCTTTAATTTGTCCTCAGACAATGGGGTTTTCTTTTCTATAGCATGGTCAAGCTCTAAACATTTTCCAAACTTTTATACTCTGCTTACTCTTGAGTGCTGGGCCACTTAGAAATTTCTTCTGTCAGATATCCGAAATTCTCTCTCCCAAGTTCAAAGTTTCATAAATATCTAGGGCAGGGGAAAAATGCAGCCAGTCTGTTTGCTAAAATATGGCAAGATTCACCTTTATTCCAGTTTTTAACAAGTTCCACATCTCCATCTGAGACCACCTCTGCCTGGACTTCATTATCCATATCACTATCTGTATTATGGTCAAAGCCATTCAAAAGTCTCTAGGAAGTTGTGAACTTTCCCACATCATCTTCTCTTCTTTTGAGCCCTCCAGACTGTTCCAATCTGTGTCTATTACCCAGTACCAAAGTTGTTTCCACATTTTCTGGTATCTTCATAGCAGCACCCCACTATGACATACTAATTTACTGTGTAAGTTTGTTCTCACACTGCTATGAAGAAATACCTGAGACTGGGTAATTTATAAAGAAAAGAAGTTTAATTGACTCACAGTTCTGCATGTCTGGGGAGAACTCAGGAAACTTACAGTCATGGCACAAGGTGAAGCAAGCATGTCCTTCTTCACATGGTGGCAACAAAGAGAGGTGCCAAGCAAAAGTGAGGAAAGCCACTTAAAAAAACTATCAGATCTCATGAAAACTCACCATCATGAGAAGAGCATGAGGGTACCTATCCCCATTATTAAATTACCTCCCACTGGGTCCCTCCCAAGACACGTGGGGATTATAGAAACTATAATTCAAGGTGAGATTTGGGAGGGGACACAGAGCCAAACCATATCAGCCATGTTTAACTGATGCTGACAAATATATATTATTTCTGCATTTTTTAGAAATATAAAAATTGTCTTTAAAATTAAGGTAGTAAAAATAATGTGAATCTAATCAAGATTTTACATATAACTACTAGTTTCCAGGAATGTGAAGGATGAAACAAATGATTACAAAATACTGGTAAGGTAAAAGAAGACATAAATAAATGAACACATATACATGTTTTTGCATTGAGAAAATAATTATTGTTAAAATACCAATCTCTGCAAATTTGTCTATAATTGTAAGTATGTGTACGTTAACAAGCAAATTCTAAAGTGAATTTGGAAATTAAAATTTCTTGGGTAAACAATACAATTTTTTAAAAGAAGAAAGTTGGAAGAATTTACACTGTCAATTTAAATACTTCCCATAATTAAGATAGTGTCTCTTTAGTGCAAGGATAGACAAATGAACCAATGGAACAGAAGTGAGATTAGGATTGTATATTCAGTTACATGTTTTATCACAAAGGTGTTACTGCAATTCAGTGGATTAAAAATTTTTAATAAATGATGTCGGATTAGTTGGATATCCACACGGGAAAAATACTGCCCCATAAATACACAAAAATTTATTCACAATGAATCATACTCATAAATGATATGTAATATAATGAAGCATGTAAAATAAAATATAGGCAAAGATCTTCATGATTGCTGATCAACATTCTCGAATGAGACAAATTTAAAAAAATTCATAAAGCCATTAAATTCATTGAAAAGTAAAATTGGAGATGCGCAAAAGATTTTTGCTATCTATCTATACAAAGGAAGTTTATACAGACACATAAAGATGTTCTATAAATTAATGAGAAAAAGATACATAATGAAAGCATCTGTATTCCTGTTTTCTACCAAGATGGAATAACAGCGATAAACTTATTCTCTTGTGTTAAACAATTAGATAAATACAAAACAACTAGAGCACAAAATACTCACCTATATGAAGCAACTAAACAACTAAAATATATTAAAGTAAAATATACCCCCAAAATTTCACATTTTTTGGGCAATTAATATCAGACTGTGCTATCTAAGAAAAAAGAAAGAAACAAAGTAAGCCCTCATTGTCTCTAGGCACTAACTTAGTGCCTAGAGACAATTCTAGGACACAGAACAAAAAGGGACAAACAGAAAATGATGGTCTCACTGAACTGATTAATCAGAGATTGTAGGTCAGGAAGTTTAGGGTAGCTAGAATGCAGGATCAGAGGACTAGAAATAAAGAAGCTACACAAAGAGAGCTCATGATATCTGCAGAGAAGTCTTTTTGAGACAGCTATTCTTTGGCTAAAGTCTGTTTTTCAAATTGATGTGAGAAAAGTACTCAAGGCCACGGAGAAATTCGTAAGAAAGCAATAGAAAAAAATTTCAGAGATTATTTAGGGGTTAAAATAATTCACGTTCCACTAGCCACAGTGGAATCATTACACAAAAATACGAACAAAAAGTCAATTTAAAAAATATTTAAAAAGTAGGATAAAGAAACAATGAAGAGATAGGATAAATAGGAAGCAAATAGCAAGATAGTACATTTTAATTTAAGTACATTTAATTTAAATATATTGACTATCTCATTAGATGTAATTAGTCTTTACCAACTTTAATGTAAAGATATATAGATATGGAGAAAAACAAAATGAATCAAATAAAAGCAGGGCTATGTACATTACTTTCAGAATATATCGACTACACAGCAAGAATGAAACATTACCAAATAATAAACACATCAAGTTATCTTATATGCATGTACATATAACTGTTTCAAAATACATGTCTAGGAATAGACAAACTCTAGCTTATCTGTAAAACTGTATCTATATAAAAACTTTAACAACTAATATGGTTAATAGTGTGATATTAAGAGCTTTTCCTTTGAAATAGACAAAGTGTCAAGGATGATAGGTATCGCTGCATCACATCTACTCAACATCAGACAGAGGGTCTTTGGCAGTCAAGTAAGTTTTATAAAATAGTATAAATATAGTAAAGAAATCAAGTTTTAATTATAAATTGTAGGGTTGGATACACATGATAAATTCAAAATCAAAATAAATAGAATTAAGAAATAAATTTAGCAAGATTGTATTAATAAGAATAAAATACTAAATTAAATGTCTATATACCATTAATAATTAATTGGAACACAAAAAGTTTTTAAGAAGGAATAAAAAATTTATGAATTTTGGCATAAACCTAAATGAATAACCTGTAAGTTCCTTATACTTTCTTACTGAAAAGAAAGAAACTAAATAAATATAAGAATTTTCCTTGTTCTTGGATTAAACAACTCTATTAAGTAGATGTTCATTCTACCTTCATTTATCTACAAATTCAATGACATACCTAACTAAATCATGACAATTTGTATTAATAAAAAATTCTAATATGTATATCAGAAATAACCAGGACTATCTTAAAAAATGAATAAACTGTGACAACTTATTGTACTACATGTTCATAATTATTATGCAGTAATTAAGATTAAGGATAGTCAAATAACCAATGAAACAAAATAGTGTATCCAGCAGCAGGATCATACATTTTTGATTTATGACATATTTGATACTGCAGAGCTGGTGAGAAAGACAGTTCTTTCCAAAATAAAATTCTAGGTCAATTAAATATAGCTGGAAGAAATCTGTACCCCTGTTTTACATCATACATATAAATCAGTTTGAAGTGTGTTGTCAATTAAAATGTGACATTGAAAAAAAAAAGACTAGAAGAAAATAGAGAATATCTTTACATCAAAGCTTTTTTCAAATGATAAAAAGAACATGAATTACAAGAAAAACTATTTATAAATTGTTGTACAATAAAAATTATAAATTGTTGTACAATATTTATAAAATAAAAATAAAATCTGTTGATCAAAAGGCATCAGTAAGAGAAAGACAAACCACAGAGTTGATGTAGTTATTTGTGATATATAATACAAAAGCCTTGCATACAGACTATAAAAAGCTGTTACAAATTACGTAAGAAAAGGAGCAAGCAAACCACTAGAACAAAAACAGAGAAGAGACATGGATAGACAATTTAAATATATAAAGATGCAAATGGAAAAATACATAAAGAAGTATTTGATTACATGAGTCATCCAAAAAATACTAATCAAAACTTCAATAGTCATTAGAGAAATGCAAATCAAAACCACAATGACATACCGTCTGACACCAGTTAGAATGGCAATCATTAAAAAGTCAGCAAACAAAACATACTAGAGAGGATGCGAAGAAATAGGAAAGCTTTTACACTGTTCGTGGGATTGTGTATTAGTTCAACCATTGTGGAAAAGAGTGTGGTGATTCCTCAATGATCTAGAAGCAGAAATACCGTTTGACCCAGCAATCCCATTACTGGGTATATACCCAAAGGATTACAAATCATTCTACTAAAAAGACAGATGCACATGTATGTTTATTGCAGCACTGTTCCCAATGGCAAAGACTTGGAACCAACCCAAATGCCCATCAATAATAAACCAGATAAAGAAAAGATGGCACACATAGACTATGGAATACTATGCAGACATAAAAAGGAATGAGTTCATGTCCTTTGCAGGGACATGGATCAACCTGGAAACCATCATTCTCAGCAAACTAACACAGGAACAGAAAGCCAAACAGGGCATGTTTTCACTAATAAGTGGGTGTTTCACAATGAGAACACATGGACACAGGGAGGGGAACATCACACATCGGGGCCTTTCAGTGAGGGCACGCAAGGGGAAGGAGTGCGCTAGGACAAATACCTAACGCATGTGGGGCTTAAAACATGGATGACGGGTTGATGGGTGCAGGAAACCACCATGGCACATGTATACCTGTATAATAAACCTGCATGTTCTACACATGTATCCCAGAACTTAGAGAATAATAATAATTTTAAAAAAAGCACATATGCTGGAATGTCTAAAATGAAAGACAATGAAAAGTGTCAGGAAGTATGTAGTATGCTGACACATTTCTGTTGGGATTTTAAAATTGTATAGCCACTCTAGAAAACTATTTGAAATTATTTCCTAGTGTTGAGGATTGGCCAATAAATAGATCAACTAACAAAAGTACATAATAGCATAATTAGTAGTAATCCCCAACTGGGAAAAGTCAAATGATCTTCAACAATTGAATACATAAACAAATTGTGATATACTGAAAATGGAAAATTACAAAATGAAAATAAATGAACTACAGAGACATATAACATAGACAAATCCAAAAAACTTAAAATTTATCAAAAGGAGCCATATATAAAGATATAGAATGTACACTTTCATTGATCTAAACCTCAAAACTAGCTATAAAGAGTGGGGGCAAAGGATAGAGATTAGGATGGCAGTAGTAAGGCAGCTTTTTTCTGAATGCTAGCACTATTCAATTGCTTGATTCAGGAGCATAGTCACCTAGTCATTTGCCTTATGATAATTCATGTATCTGTACAATTATATTTTATAAGCTTTTCATTATGCTTATACCTCTCAATGAAGGGTTAAATAAAAAATTAAAATAATATCTACTTTAAAATTGATTCACATATGTTAAGAAAGAAATTCCTGTTTTAAAACCATGGAAATAATAAACAAAATGGAACAGAATAGAGAACAAAGAAACAATTTATGCACTTACAGTCAACTGATTTTCAACAAGGGTGCCAAGAACACACGATGGAGAAACAACAGTGTTTTCAATAAATGGTGCTGGGAAAACTAAATATCCACATGTAGAAAAATGAAGCTAGACCCCTATCTCTCACCATATTAAAAAATCAACACAAAATGGATTAAAGACTTAAATGTAAGACTCGAATTGATAAAACCACTAGAAGAAAACAAGGGAAATGCTTCATGATTGGTCTGAATAGGAATTTTTTTAAACAGATTCCAATAGCAAAGGCAACAAAAGCAAAAATAGACAAATGGGATTACCTTAAACTAAATATCTTCTACATAGCAAAGGAAACAATCAGAGTGAAAAGACATCCTTCAGAATGGGATAAATTATTTGTAAGCTATATATCTCACAAGAAGCTAAAATCCAGAACATGAAGAAACTCAAACAACTCACCTAGGAAAACAAACGAACAAAAGCCCTGAGGAGACTGTTCTCAGAAGAAGGCATATAAATAGCCAACAAGTATGTTTAAAAAAATGCTTATATTATAATTATAATGGAAATACAAATTAAAACCAAATTAAGATGTCACTTCAACTCAGAATGACTATTACTAAAAAGAAAAAATATCATATGCTGGTACAAATGTAGAGAAAGGTGAACTCTTACATCCTATTGATGGGAATATAAAATAGTATAGCCAATATGAAAAACAGTTTCTCACAGATTAAAAGTAGAACTGCCATATGATCAAGCAATTGCACTATTGGGTATATATCCAAAGGAAGTCAAATTAGTAGATCAAACAGATATCTGCATTCCCATTTCTACTGCAGCACTACTCCAATAGCCAAGATACGAAATCAGCCTAAATATCCATCAGTGGATGAATGGATAAAGGAAAATGTGGTATACATACACAACTAGATACCATTTAGCCAAACAAAGCATGGAACCCTGGCATTGTGGCAACATGGATGAATCTGGAGGATATTATATTAAGTAAAATAAGCCAGGCACAGAAATACAAATACCACATGATCTCACTCATATGTGGAATCTAAAAAAGCTGATTTCATAAAAGTAGAGCATGGAAGAACAGATACCAGAGGCTGAGGAGGGAAGAGTGGGTACCAGTGGGGAGGGGGAGATAAGGAGAGACTTGTGAAAGGGTAAAAAGTTACAGCTAAATAAGAGGAATAAATTCTGGTGTTCTATTATTATATGCATTTTCTTTACAGATACAGCTGCACAGACTCTTTCAACCTCCTCTTGTTAATTTGTTTACTCCTCCTAAAAGTGAATCATCTGGGCCGGGCGCAGTGTCTCACGCCTGTAATCCCAGCACTTTGGGAGGCCTAGGCTGGTGGAACACGAGGTCAGGAGATTGAGACCTTTCTACCAACATGGTAAAACCCCATCTCTACTAAAAATACAAAAATTAGCTGGACATGGTAGCACGTGTCTGTAATCCCAGCTACTCAGGAGGCTGAGGCAGAGAATCACTTGAAGTAGGGAGTCGGAGGTTGCAGTGAGCCAAGATTGTGCCACTGCAGTCCAGCCTGGCCATGGAGCCAGACTCCATCTGAAAAAAAAAAAATCATCTGATTTTAAATTCCTTATCATGAGCAATCTAGCAGAAGTAGACGTAAAATTACCTCCCTAATCCTGCTTCTACTACAACACTGAGTCACTGGAATCGTCATTTTCTTTTTATGTAGAAAAATTCCTAATCCTTTTATGAAAAAAATATTATCTTACTCTTTTATCTTGTATTTCTTCTCCTTATGAATCCTGGAGAACAGTTAACATGTGGACATATCAAAGCAGAAGGGTAGTGCATACATGGGGATCATTTAGGAGACTGATATTTAGAAAAACACTTTACAGGCAACCTAACTTAAGAAGTGCAAGACTTCTATGAATATTCAGTGAATTCCTATAAAGGTTGAGCCCATGTCTTGATCATTACTGCCTTTATAGTACTTGGTCACAATACTTAACACCCTTAAGAATGCAATAACTGTTGAATACATTAATGACCAAGAGATAACGTTCATTTAGCACATCAGAACTAGGCTCCTCCTACCTCAGTGGTGGGAATGAGAAAAAACCACACTAGCTTAAACTGCAAAAAGCAAATGGCTTTATCAGGTCTCCATATGCAATCCTGGAGCCTGAAAGTCTGAAGTCCTGCTTGCCTCGGCTTAAGTCTCCCACCCCCTGCCTGTATTTGCCACTGTCCCTGATCGCCCAGCAGAGCTTCCCACAAGCCCCTCACCCAATCTTGCCATCTTAACTGTTCTTATGATAATGTAAATACCTGTCACCCAACCCCACCACTGTAACTGAACTTACTCTGCAACACCCCCGCCCCCCCAAAAAACTACCCAAACCTATAAGGCCAACTCCTATCCCACTGCCCTTTGCTAATGCCCTTTTCAGCCTTAGCCCACCTGCACCCAGGTGAATAAACAGCTATGTTGCTCGCATAAAGCCTGTTTGGAAGGTCTCTTTATTCAAAGCACGAATTTTTCAACAGGTTTGACCTTCTTTGATCTTGTAGAGTCCCTGAAATATAACTTTCCGTGACTGCAACTCTCTTCTGAAATGATTGGGTAATGTTCTAAATTCAGAAGGCTTGAATTTTTACACAGAATTTAATTTTATGCTATTAATCTGTAAGAGTTAATCCCCTAATATTTCAAAAATTTTATAATAAAATGTTTCTACATACTCATCAAATTAAATTGCATATTTTCTAATTATTGCTATGCTTTCAAATGAAGCTGCGTATTTTACACAAATGATAATGGGACTAACAATCAAAAGAGCCACATTCTATCAAATCCTGCCATGAATTCTTAAGAAAATGAGTTTATTTGCCTGGGATCTTAGTCTTTGTTTGTAAAATAAATAGGTTAATGTTGATCAAGGTTTTCTAAAATGAATTTTTTAAGCCTCTTAAAAGATCACAAAATCAATTAGGTGGTTAACATCAGCAGTTCAGCATTTTTTAAATGAAATTGGAACAGAAGCATTATAGGGTATCATGTATAAGGAAAAGTAGTATTATGAGAATTATTTGCAAATTCTAATGTGTGCCAGTGTGTGTACTGTGTTGCGACAAAACGTGCCTTTACTGGGGACTGTGTTTTCTTTAAAGGACAGCCAACTTCCAAAGTTGACCAGTTTTGATTTGAAGATTCTACCAGTTTTAATCAAATCATTTTTGCTTCATTCATCTTATAAAATACATAAAATACTCTTTCATATGGGAAGATCTACAAATATTGATACCTAACAATGTAAGACACTAAAAACTTTAGATTGCTAGCTATCAATAATAACTTTGAATCTTTAGACTTTTGCTTTCCCAGAACACTGTGATATTCCATTTTTGAGATACTAATTTGCTATTTGTTGTGTCTACTGGTTCATTTCCCTTTAAGAAGCCATTTTTATTTGAAAGGGCCTTTACAAGCACTTCCCTTGTCTGCCTTGACTCTGGAGGAGGCAATGACTCTAATTTCACTCACATTTTCTTTCTAGATTTCCAATTCCTTCTACATATTGATAGTTTCTCACAGGTAACTCTTCTACCATAGATATGACACATTGTTGTGTTAACTCCCAAGACAAAGCATGAAGTATTTTTATTCCTTATTCAAAGATACTGTAGCCCATTGGAGTGGCAAGTTTTAGGTTAGGGATTCCCTTTCAGATTTCTGGCTTTCTTGGGATCTAGGGCAATACTTCAACTCCAGGTACATGGGTCCTTATTTAAAACCAAAATAACTGAGGGCAATTAACATCCCCCATTTCTACTTTCTGAATTGGTTTTAATTTGGCTCTTTCTAGCACTTACATTTCTACATTAAGGAAATTGTTTCTTTTGAAAATTGTATTTATTTAGAATAAATAATGTCTGCATCATTTGTGCTGCTCTGCCATATCAGCTCAAGTTTCCTTAAGGACAAAAGTCAACGTTCAGGATTTTTTAGGTGAAAGTTTCATTACTCATATACACTTACTGAAAGGTGATTCACTTCCAGTTCAAGGAGAAGGAGTAGGTAGATTGGATATCTCCAGTTTCCAATATAAATTCCACATAAAAAGGAATGTATTGTTAAAATACATAATTGTCAAATGGAAAAGGCCCACCAAATCCCAATTAGTATAAATGGCCAAGAACCATTCTTAGATTATCATGTCAAAATTTAGAACCCTGGAGTAAGGAAGAAAAATTATAAAAGCTTCCTAATGAAAAGTGTTTAACAGAGTATTTAAATAACAAAAAATCAGAGTGACCTCAGCTTTCTTATTCGTTACACTGAATGTAAGAAGACAATACAACATTGTCTTCAAAGAACCTTTGTAAAAGAAGAAAAGAAGTGAATTTTAAATTTTACACATTTATAGATATAATGAAAGCTAATCTATCACTAATTTGTAAGGGAGTAAATACAGCTTTTCAAAAATGCAAAGACAATGAACATTTAAGTATTTAAAGGATGTATTTTAGCAAGAAAAATATATTCAGTAAGAAATGAGATATAAGAAATAAGCACTAGGGAAAAAAATGCCTACTATTACATGAAAAGTTGATGCTTAAAAAAAACAGAAGTTTTAAGCTAAAACCTCAAATGACATTTTTTAAAATTATGATAAACTTTCCATCCAAAGAGAATATATATCAGTCAAAATTAGGTTCAGGTGCACACAGCAGTAATAAGTAATTCCAAAAGACAGAGTGATCTTTCTCATCTAAAAGAATTATCTTGAAGTAAGTGATCCAGTGCTAATATGACTCCACTATTATTTATGTAACATTTATATTAAACATTTATTTAATATTTAAACATATTTTTCTAGCAACATGAAGAATTAATCAGCAACTATAACATTTCCTTCCAAATAAAAATACTTTTTGCAAGCTGTCACTTTCTTCCTCTTCCAATATCCCATATTTTGTTGAAATCTTCTGGAGTTTTAATATCTGGTTTTTATTATATTTTCAATATGCTTCTACTTTCATGGATGTAAATTTTATAGATTTTCCTAAGGTTTATAGCCACACTCTGAACTATTAAATATACTTAACTATAAATTTTGCTGGTTTATTTGTTCAACACTGTTTTACATATTTTATAAGTTCAATAGTTATTGAACTCAATGTTTTATATTTGGTAGAAATCAGTGACTAATTCATTGTTTCATAAAGACTTTCATACCATCATGCAAATTGGAAAATGTCATTAGCTTATTCTCAACATAGAATTTTACATTTATATTTTTACTTAGAAATTTAAAAATATTTCCCCACTTTTTTCAAACATCTTGAGATTGCAAAACATAAACCTGATGCCAGTCTAATTCTAACCCTTTTCACAGTAATCAAGTATACTTGATTGTTTACTTTTGTTTGCTTGTTTTCTTATAGGAAGTTATGACAAACCTTTTAAAATTTTGAAAATTTAAATTTCTACACTAATTCTCTCGATCCTCCCCCATCAATACCATCATGATCCTGAGTACTTACTGGACTGTTTTCCAAGCTTAATGCTTTATTCGGCTCAGGAAAGTTTTATTTCTGCCTTTCTTCTTTTGCATGTCTTTTCTTTCTTTTTCTACATATCCTATGGTACAGGTTGTCCAAATTTAATTCAGTAATCTTCTCATATGTTTATCTTTTCATAGTATATTCAAACCCAATCTACTGATTCCATGTACCAATCAAAGATTCAACTTTCAGCTGTCTACCCTAGTATTCAGCATGTTCAAGTTTTTTCTTTTGTTTTTGTTGTCTACTTTTAAAATTTCACTCACCATGTTTTTATTTTTCATTGCTTTAATTGTTCTTTCATTTCTTTTCTTTTCTTTTCTTTTTTTTTAGGCTGAGTTTCAGTCTTGTTGCTCAGGCTGGAGTGCAAGGGTGCAATCTCAGCCCACTGCAACCTCCTCCTCCTGGGTTCAAGCCATTCTCCTGCCTCAGCCTCCCAAGTAGCTGGAATTATAGGTGCCCACCACCATGCCCAGCTAATTTTTTGTATTTTTAGTAGAGCGGGGTTTTGTCATATTGGCCAGGCTGGTCTCAAACTCTTGACCTAAGGTGATCTATCTGCCTCGGCCTCCAAAAGTGCTGGGATTACAGCCATGAGCAATTACTATATTTTATTGTGCCAGGGACTTGGGAAGGACATGTTTTTTCTCTATTGCAATTATCTATATGCCTACCCTTGCATCAGTGATCCATTTCTTGAATCATTACAGGTTTACAATGTAATTAATATATATACAAAAATATTTTTTCAGCATTTTTTGTTATTTTAATGCCTTCTATCCTCATATCTAAATTATTTTCAGCTGAACTCTTACGGTTTGTAATTATATTATCTATATATTAATATGTTGTGAAATTTTTTCTGTAGTATACAAAATTTCATTATTATTCCCTCCACTACAGTTGTAATAATGTTTTTCTTTTTCTTCCCTGGATCCTGGCTTCAATAGGAAGACCTCTGATTCTTTATCCAGTACTCAGTTGCATCTTTTTAAGAAAGATTCTATTCATTTTTAAGATCTCTCTATTGCTGATTTGATGCAAATTTATTTTCTTTGTTTCTGTTTATTTTATAATCTGGATATTTGTTCAACATCCATAGAGGTTATCAACATTATTTCTCTTATGAAATATAGACATATGAGTTGTATTATTATTATTTTTAAATAAAAAGAATTTTTTATAAGTTTAATAAAGTTTTACGTAGTTTCTTTGGTAACAATTTACTATATATTATGGTTATAAATTGACATTAATTTATTGCTAATGTTCTTTATCTTTAAATTCAGATATGTTTACAAAATAAAATAAAGGAGGGTTTTTTTTTTGAGACAGAGTCTCTGTCTGTTGCCCAGCCTGGAGTGCTATGGTGAGATCTCAGCTCACTGCAACCTCTACCTCCCAGGTTCAAGGGATTCTCCTGCCTCTGCCTCCCAAGGAGTGGGGGTACAGGCACCCACCACATCTGGCATTCACAATTTTATTAATATGAGTAAAATATTCATCTTTTACCACATGGAATAATGTGTCATAGAATGACATAGAAATTTTGTATTTTTTTTTAGATACCTTAACTGCTGGAATTGTTGAATTTTACAACTTCTATTTAAGTAATATTTTAATAATTATCATCCTAGAAAATATTTCATAGAGCTTAATTTATGCTAGAGACATTTAATTTTGCTTAGAATATATCTTGAGCTATTAAAATGAGATTCTTAATTTATTTTTTATATCCTGCCTATATTTGTGTATTATTATTTTACCCAAAAGTGAACACTTCATTGAATGATGTACAATAAAGTACACATTTATATCCTCTTATGAGTCTTCCTATTTAATGTTTTATTAGTTTCAAAAGAAATAAAAATCATTTACTCCCCTTTGTCAGTCAAGGACAGGACTCTTAGCCATGTTTTTATTTCTTTCATTGATTTTCCTTTAGTTAATCTATGTACTATAAAATTATTTATATCCCTTGTTTCTATTTTTCAAAGGATTTAATTAAAGTACTTCAGTATTCTTAAGTTTTTTTCTTAAAAATCACCATTATAAATAAACTTTGAGTAATGACACTTCCCTAACCTGGAATATTTGGGATTATTTAACATTGTTTAACAGCAAAGCATTAAAAATAATGAAACTGTTGAACTTTCAGCCCATCACCAGTGATCAATCTTAATATGTATTCCTTGACTCATTATGTTCCTACCTGGCTTATACGTATCATGTCTTTTTATACTGGATTTTATTATTAAAATTCTGTTTGCTTATGTTGTGTTTATAACTGTTGTCCTGTACACAAACTAATATTGAATCGCTTATAAAAATAAGCCTTTAAAAGTATTTGTATCAAGCTGTTGAATTGAGACATTTTCTTTATTTTATAGAAGATATGGTGCTGCGAGGGCAACTTTTTAATTGCTTAGCATACAGACTTTTGGAAAACTCGGTTTCTTAATTGTAGTGTAAGATTCATACTTTTGGAAATTTTAATTCTTTTATTTCCCACTTATTAGTTTTCCAAAGTCAACTTTTCCATTTTCCAACTGTTCTGCCCCATTTAAAAATAAATGACCCACTATAAGAAATAGTTTTGCTTGTTTTATGAGAAAAATCAATGTAATATATACTTTCCCCTGGCTTAGTAGCCTATTTGAGGAAAGTAAATGGCCATAGACCCCAACTGACTGATGCCTCAGACATTCTTAAGTGCATACTTAAAACACAAATGTTTAATCATGTGTTGTTTGCTTTCCCATAAAACGTTTATACTTTAACTTGTACTTCTTGTAATGATTTTCTTATGCAACACTATTCAAAACTTGTGAGGTTCTAAGATACTGAATTTAGACTGAAATAATTATCAGTACCATGCACAAGTGGGTCAACCTTGGAAGAGAAAAACTGCACTGCCAGCTTTGAGTAAGACCCTAGAGGCAAGGACCAGAGCATATCATGTGGGTCATCCTTGTTTGGTTATTTTCAATGAAGTTCTTCAGCTTTTGTTACCTAAATTTACGTTTATGTTGCCTCTTTTCCTAGGTTAATTGCTTTATATATGCTGAGTTCTAAAGCTAAGTCTTAGACAAATATTAAAATGTCTGTAGAGGTCTTTCTTACTTCTGATAGCTCCTTCAAGTTCCTTGTTTACACAGGGAAAATATATCAGCCAGTTTTCTTGATGTTTTGGATAACCAAAAACATTATTATAATAGCCAAGTTACAAAAATTATTTATTTTTATAAAGTAAATCTACCATGCCATTTGTATAGTCAAATTGGACTAATTAAGCACATTTCTTTGAATTTTAAAACTGTTCTCCAAGAAATTATTGCATTACTGGTGAGCAGTAGAGATTCAAAGAATCACAAATAATGCCCCCTAGCAAACAAAATTATGTCCATTTCTTTCTCTTTTATTTTGCTTTTCCTTTCTCTCAGACAAACCAGTTGAGTACTACTCTTTAACTTCTGCTGATGCTCAAGCCCTAAAGGGAGGGGGGGGAAATTAAAAGCAGTAAAAAATATAAATATTTCTCTGTCTACTTTTTACATTGAATTCATTATTTTAAACAAATTATCCAACAAAGAACACTGTAAGGCCATATAATTTCATTTGTAAATTCAATCAAACTTTTAAGAAATAATACCAATCTTACCAACACTCCTTCAAAAATATAAAAGAACCTGAATTTAATAGCTTACACCTGTAATCCCTGCACTTTGGGTGGCCTAGACAGTTGGATTCCTTGAGCCCAGGAATTCATGACAAGCCAGGGCAATATAGTGAGATCTCCTCTCTATGAAAATACAAAAATGACCTGGGCATTGTGGTATGTATCTGTAGTCCCAGCTACTTGGGAAGATGAGGGTGGGAAGATCCATCCATCCATCCATCCATCCATCCATCCATCCATCCATCTGTCCATCTATCTTCCTTCTATCCATCTATCTGTCTGTCTATCAAAAGAAAGAATATTTCTCATTTATTTTTATGATGCTAACACAACCATAATACTAAAATATGTTGAAGCTATTATAAGCTAAGGAAATTAGAGACCAATATCCCTATGTATGTGGATACAAAAAGGTAAACAATGCATTAGCTAATGTCATCCAGCAACAAATAAAAATATGCCATAATAACCAGCTGGGTTTACAACAGGAATGCAAGGTTGGTTTAACATTTAAAAAATCAATATAAAAATGTGCAAAATTGACATGACAAAATTCAGAAAATGGCATAATTGCTTTTTAAACTTCCTCTTCAGAAAACACAAAGGCAGCATCATATCTAATGATGAAATATTGAAGCTTTATGTTCTACACAAATTAAGGATATCCACTCTCATAATTTCTAGTCAACATCATACAGGAGGTTCTGTTCAGTGCAATAAGCAAGAAACTGAAATAAATGGTATAAATATTAAAAAGGAAAAAAAATAAACTGTCTAAATTCACATGACAGCGTTCTTAATATCCTGACTATTCTAAAAACATTTACTAGAATCAATAAGCGAATTTAGCAGTATAGTAAGATACAAGGTCAATATATGAAACCCAATTGTATTTCTATAAAGTAGAAATGAACAAATTTTGTAAAGTACCCTTTACATAGCATCAAAAATATTAAATATTTAGAAATGAATTTTATGATTACTTATATGATTTGATAATAAAAACTATAAACTATTGGGAGAAATTAAAACAATCAAAATAAATGCAGAAATATAAGATTTTAAGATTCAAAATTGTTAAGATGTCAGTTCTTCCAAAATCCTTGTAGAGTTTCAATTCGATCCCAGTCAAAATACCAACACCTTTTTGGAGTAGTAATTGACAAGTTCACTATAAAATAAAAATGAATAGGGTCTAGTGTAGCTATAAAAATTTTAGAAAAGATGGAAAGATTTAAGTGATTCACGCTACTGGTTTCCACCTTACTGTAAAGCTGCAAGATAGTATCCTATTATCATAAAAACAGAAAAATAGATCAGTGGAACAGAAAGTCGCAATATAGATAGATATATCATCAATTGAATTCTGAAATGTGTCAAGACATTTCAATGAAGGATATAAAGTATTTTCACAAATAATGTTGGAATAGTTGGATGCAAATATAAAGCAACTCTTAATTCTTAACTCATAAAAATTAATTCAAAGTACATATTTTAACATAAATGTGAAAGTTAGACTATAAATTTTCCAGAAGAAAAGATAGAGAATAACCTTACCACATTGGGTTAGGCAAAAAGTCCTTAGAAAAAGCAATGATCTTAACTTTTTATTATTATTTTTTTTTTGTTTTGAGCCTGGGTCTCACTCAGTTGCTCAGCAGTGGTACAATCTCAGCTTACTGCAACATTCACCTCTTGAGCTCAAGTGATTCTCCCACCTGAACTTCCCAGGTAGCTGGGACCACAGGTGCATACCATCATGCCCAGCTAATTTTTGTGTTTTTAGTAGAGATGGGGCTTTGCCATGTCACCCAGGCTAGTCTCGAACTCCTAGGCTCAAGCAAGTCTCCTGCATTGGCCTCTCAAAGTGTTGGAATTACAGGAATGAGCCATTTTACCCAACCTACCAAAAATTTTTAAATGTTTAAATTTGCAAATGTAAGAAAATGAAAACTCAAGTCACAAACTGGGGGCAAGACATTCATATACCTTGTTTTTGACGTATCTGTTACAACTGTCCATTTTTACTGGATTTCTTTCTATAATTGTACTAAAAGTATACTTTCTACATTTTGGATCCACATTCTTTTTCACATATATGTGTGTTAAGTGGTCAAGAACAAGTGAATAATGCTATTTCCAGAGTATATCTTCTATATTTATACAATCATATAGCAAGCAGAGAGCAAAGATATTCCTAAAGAAATGTATGAAGTTAATAAAACAGAACTCAATTCCTCTATATTAAAAATAACCATATATTTAAAATGAAACTCAGAAAACAGTGAAGCATATATTTTCAATAGTCATATGAAAAGTCTGATAAATAGATAAAACTCATATTTAATTATATATTTAAAATTATATTTATTCAGTATACTAATTAAATTTTTTACCTGATTCAGTATAACTAAATTAGTTACGGTTATTAGTATTGTCAGATATTACCCAATGCCACATATATATATATATATGCAGAAACTCAAAATGATAGCTAATAATTATAATGAAATAGCAGTAGTAGCATCTTGACATGTAACGGTCTCTCTAGTACGTAATTCGAACAGTCTTTTGGCATACATTGGGATTCATAACTAACAGATCCTTTCACCATCTCCACCTTTACCACCATCTTGTTCTCTTCCCTTTTGTGACTGTTACTTTTCTTTTTCAGTGAAGAATTAAGATCAATAATCACAAAAGTACTTTCTCAGTTATCCCTCAGTATGACTGATGACCTAACATCTTTTGTATACATTTTATCTTCCTTTTCTCTCATAATTGCCAGTGTTCCTCTCTAGGGGGAATCAATCCCTTTGTGCAGTGGATCCTATTCTTCTTATCTTCTCGGGGATATCACACAAGCTATTCTCCTTTCTCTCTCCTATATCATTAATTTTCCCTTTAGCATATAGACGTGCTATCATTACTCTCATTAAACAAAACTCTCTGTTGCCTTCATTTCACGCTTTGGGGACAGTCACTTCTCTGTTCCCCTGTATATTAAAACTCATTAAGAGAATTGTACATACTCACTCTCTAATTCCTCTCCTCTTATTCATGCCTCAACTTGCTCTACCCAAGCTTCTTTCTGTATATTAGAAACAAAATTGATTTTGTTAAAGGTAGCCAATGAACTTCATATTGTGAATCTCATGGTGAGTTCTCATTCAAGTGTCCTGTGTATCAGTGGATTTGACACAGCAGATCAATCATCCACCTTGAAACATTTTTTTTCTTACGTTAGTGAGTCTTACGTTCTTCTATTCTTCCCTGGAAGGCTTTTGGAATTACTATTGTCTCTGCCTGAAATTGTCTGTTCCCATTACTCACTCCCTCACCTCAACCATGTCTTTAGTTAGATGTTATCTTCTCAGCTAGGCCTACCTGGATCTCTCTTTAAAATGGGATTAACCGTATTCAATGCATCACCAACCCACTGACACCCCAATCTTAGTTACTGGGCACTACATTTTTGTTACAGATTCCTGCCTCCTTCCATGAGAATATAAAACTCCACAAGGACTGAGATTTTTTTTCTTTTTCTTTACTAATGTACCACCAGCAACAAGAACCACTTGTTTTGTGTAAACACATTCAATAAATATTTGTTGAATTTAAATGGTTAGTATTTAAGATTTTTTAAAAATCATGTAAATGAAAGGAATAGCTACATCTTCACAAGAGGTATTTAATTGGTGAATGAATCACACCAACTTCAATTTTCTTGCTCTCTAATTTCTATGAATCAGTTTTACAAGGCTTCAAAGTTACAGATGTTATCTTGAATCTCACCTACATGAGTATAGCTTTTCTTGATCCTTTCTTTTGATTTTAAGTATAGTACTTGCATTGTTTCACAAGAAAAACAGGATTGTTGTCACAGAAAGAAATAAGGCTTCAAAATAAAACAGTCATAGTTTCTTCATAGAATCACCATCTCATATTTTAGAGCCTATACAATTTCAATTAGTTTTATCTATATTTTCTGATTGATTTCCCTCTGCAGTTTAATAAGACTCCATAAGGTTCACTGAGTTAGAAAGCTTTACAAAAATAATATTTAAATAAATCTATTATTTCTTGTATGATAATGGATATACTGAATTACTTCCATCAAAGGTCATTACCTAGAATCTATTAAAAAGAGAATATATGTGTATAGCTATGTATATATAGTAATGTAGCAATGTAGAAATAGATGTATGTACATAGTTAAATTAGTTTCACTTTTAGGTTAACTTCTCATAACAATTGCTTTGCCATAATAATTGATGTAAATTGTTAATTTTATGGACTGCTTACAAATGAAAATTTCTTTGGTATTCACAGTGAAGAGTCATGGTGACTATACAATAGCTACAAAATCTTGACTGGGGATGTCAACTGTATCATGAAAGAAAGTTTTGATAAAGAATATAGATTACTGAGAATGACTTTTTCCAGATGCATATATTGCTTGAGACTGGCAAGATAGTATAAAGAAAAGTTATTTGACTCTTGTCAGAGTGATGAATTTCAACAATAAAAAGAAAAACATAAAAGTTGACATAGGAAATATTTGAAAATTTTCAGCAATTTAGTTAAAGGTGCTTGTTAAACTTCCCAGTACCTCCTGTTTTACTTTCATGTCCACAGGAAAAGCCGTGTTTCCATGCCAGGCAAACATATCACACTAAAAACAGTTCATCTACATGATGTAAAATACATTTCTTTTCAGCAGACTTTGCACTTCCAAAACACTCCATTGGCACTAAAGTGTTTACATATTAAATGTCTTATAATTTGAAGGGCATATAACTAAAATGATGGATCCATGATTTACCAGATTTATAAAGCTGACTCAAACAATGTT
Source organism: Ateles fusciceps (assembly GCA_036589455.1). Lineage (NCBI taxonomy): Eukaryota > Metazoa > Chordata > Mammalia > Primates > Atelidae > Ateles > Ateles fusciceps. The sequence continues at coordinate 6,853,528 of JAZHEH010001606.1, read as the reverse complement.
CCTTTGTCATTGTAATACTTATGCCTTAGAATTACTTCAGTTTCACAATATTTTATCAGACATATGAAGTAATGTTCTCTAGTGAGTTCCTGAAAGTGATTTCCTAGACTCTTAATTTTAAATTGCTTTCACTCAGACTCAGATTCCCAGACACCAAGTATAGGCTATAGTTTTGTTTCTAAATCAACCCAAGACAATTTTCAACAAGTGTGTCAATAAACTGTTGAGGCCTGAGGAAAAAAGGATACCTTACTAAATCAAGTATTTACAAACATGAAGAATAAGAATTGTTAATTCTTCATACATGTGTATATACATAAAATGCATATGTCTATAATTTGACAGCTCCCTTTCCATATCCATGTGCCTTCATTACCTAATCTTTCAGGTCTTATTGTCTTTATTGCCATACATTTCTTTTGCAATGAAAATCTGACACTCTTAAAATTTACTTGTGACTCATATTATTACTTTTATAAAATTCTTTCCACTAACTCATTAGGGCTATGCATATTGTTTTCATTTTTGTTGTGTAATTTCTTCAAATAACATGTCAAGCCTATTTATCCCTAAATGAGAATAAATCTGTCCAAGGCAGATGTCTGGCAAAAGTCCTGTGAATTAGTTTTCGTTAGGTCTTTTACCATTCATAGAAATGCTGTCAGCATCTGCCAGTGAGATCATAAACCATAGGACTATGTGATGTAGTTCTAATTATCATCTCAGGAATCCCACAGCTCTGGTAGACTGAAGAGCAAGAAGCTGGGAGCATAAGCCATCCTAAAAGTCATGTCCACATGATTTCTGGCCTGCATTTGCTAACACTGCTGAGCCATTGACCAGCTTTTTATAGTTAGTTTTCAATGTGACCTGGAATCTATGCTGGGCCTCACTATGCCTGGGACTGACTGGCTTTCTCCCTAGTGCTGTAGCCTCTTTAACTGAATAGTTCCTGCTCCATTAAGAAAGGACTATGCTCCATTGGGAAAAAATAAAATGTAGTCATTCAAAGAGGAAAATCTGCATTTAAAGGGAGGCTCTGCAACCAAAGGATCCTGGATTTGATGTAGTTAGATACAGATTTCAGCAAGTGTTGAGAACTTCCATTGGAAAGAAGGGTGTAAGTGAAATAACAACTTCACTTAACCAGAACTTCAGTTGCTGAGCCTCCAAATTATAGGATAATCAGCAAATTCTGCTACTATTTTATACCTGTATTTCATGAATTTCATTTGTTCACTGCCATGTTTCAATGATTAAGTGATTTAGTAAATCAATAATTATTAACTGAATTACAGCCATGTTCTAGGTAATGTTCTAGTCACTGATGATACAATAGTGAGTAAAACAGACCAAATCCTTGTCCTCACGTTCTTGCTTCCTAACAGGAATATTAACTTACTTAGGAAAGAAAGTTAAAAGTCAGCTACCAATTATGTCCTTTAATCTGGCACCAATTTACCTATATCTAGCAATAAACAGTAATATTTATCTTCACCAGGCTTTTATATTATTGTAGTGATAATGTATCCTTTCTTTCTGTTTGGTTCTTCAAACATTTAAATTGTTTGTGGAGGCCTTATTCTAGAGGAATGGACTTCAAGTTTTTCAGAAGGGAGAATAAATATTATTTGAAGTTAGTAAAATATGTAGAATATATAGTCATTTTCTGAACTTCATTGGGGGAAAAAATTAACTTTCTCTTATCATAAAAAACAATTCTCAGTCTGTTCCTTTCATTTTCCTGTAACCCTTTTTTATTCTCCATTGAATGGCAATTTTTAGCACAGATCAGAGATTCATGCAGTTTAGAAAAAATAAATATTGAGTCTTAATGTTTTGGATATAAAAATAACATTATATTTTGTACTAAATTATATTATTAATAACATGTTAGAATATGAATTAATTTTATTGAAAAATGGGCCTATAATATAAATATGCCAATTTTTTTGATAAGATATATTTCAACAGTGGTAAAAACAGTGCCAGGACAATATATGACCATTCACTTTCAAAAATAACACTGATAATTATTGGCCAAGTAAATTTAAGCATTAAAAATAAAAATTATCCTGAAAAACATAAAAATTATTTACCAAAGAAGAAAAAGCAAATGCCCAGCTGCAAAAAAAAAAAAAAAAATCTATTTTACAGGTCCAATGCCAATGCTGAGATCTGGAAATTAAAGCTGCCTTATCTTGAATCTTTTATAAAACTGTCAGGATACGTCTGGCTCTGGTATAGACTACATACAAATTATTTCTAACTTAGAATTGACTCGTCTTAAGATACAGAGTTACCCCTCATTTTAATTTTTTTTAATGGACCATATTTGGCAAAATAAAAAGGAGGCCTACTATTAGCTTATCAAAGACAAGGAATTAAAATCTTCCAGTGTGGGATATGTAGCATCAATAAGGAAGTAGCAACTACCTCTAAACTTCACAAAAATCATTAGCAGAACAGAATGAAATAAACAGGAAAACCATCAGTGTGGTGATTAAGACAATGTCCTAATAACTGAGGCTGATAAAATGGCTTATGTATAGACATAAACTTTGTTTTGAAAGGAATTTGGGATGGGGGTGACCTGAGAAAGAAAGCCTCTTATCTATTGTGCATTGAATCCTTTAAGGTGAAGCTAGTTTAAAAATAAATTAACATATGCTATATTATTTGGGTAAAATAATATTTATGTAAGGTTATTTTAAAATGCTTTCATGGTCATCAGCTCACTTGAGAGTTCCATGAGGTAAGGCAGGAAGTACAATATTATTCTGGGATTCATGAAAGTAATTGACTGTCTAGCAAGAACTGGAACAGAGATTCCAATCTAAACCTTCATTCCATCACAATGAAATATGCCTGATATTATTTGGCTCTATGTCCCCACCCCAAATTTCACCATGAATTGTAATAATCCCCACGTGTCATGGGAGGGAGCTGGTGGGAGGTAATTAAATTATGGGGGTGGGTTTTTCCTATGATGTTTTCATGATAACGAATAAGTCTTATGAGATCAGATGGATTTATAAAGGCAAGTTCTTCTGCATATGCCCCCTTGCCTGCCACAATGTAAGATATCCCTTTATTTTTCCTTTGTCTTCCACCATGATTGTGAGGCCTTCTCAGCCATGTAAAACTTTGAGTTCATTAAACCTCTTTCCTTTATAAATTACCCAGTCTTCGGTATGTCTTTACTAGCAATGTGAGAACAGATTAATGCAATACTTTCATACATATCTTAATGTGTTCGTAAGCTTAATATGTAAGTATTCCTTGTATTTAGAAAATATCCTTAGATTCAAATTATTCTAGGAGCAAAAATGACAAAAATATATGCAATATTAGGTATTTTAGAAATCTTCATGAGACTGAAAATAGTAAGAACTACCTGGAATTGAAAACTTAACCAGCAAAGGAATAACAAGAGCAGCAAAGTTGCATACAAACTCACATCCCTTTTTGTCTGTCTCCTCCCAAGTAAAATTTATCTCCCAACAATTCTGTTGTTCCCTCCTTCCCTAACTATAATCAGTCAGACTGATTTTCACTTCTCTACCCGAGTTTCTGTAGCCATTTGACTTCTATTTCTACTTTAGGATTATCCCTCAGTTATCTATTTTGAGTGTTTCACTAAATTTATTTAGGAGATCAGTCAGAATGGTGGGAGAAATTATAGAAAATGCAAACCTTCTTGGAAGGCTGGAATGTTTCGCAAAAGCCTTGGAAGAGAGTTATGACTGAAGGCAGCCTAATCCTCTTACCTTGAACTAATAGCTAAGACTACATAAAAAGGAATATAGAGGAGTTTATCTAAATAACTTATTTACTCATGTGGTCCTAAGACCGACCTTTGATCATCTCTGGGTGCATGACTGCTCTCTATTGGGTCGGCAATGTTAGTTACCCTCTAATGGTGTTTACTCAATATCTTTGTCATTTAATCTGTACTAAATAAATGCAAGCATCGCTAGCTTATTGAGGCCACTGCTGACTCTGGCAGAGGTCCCATGGCCATGCTGACTGGCAAGCCTTTGTCAGTGTACATATTTCATCAGTCACTTAATCAAATCTGTGGACTGGACTCAACAGTTGGTGCTCCTGTGTGAGGATGCTGCAGTGGATTGTGGATCATGACATAATCCTCAAAAATGAAGGTGAAGAGTCTGTGCAATCAGTAAGTCACTAAGTTGATAAGCCAGTAAGTCATTGGTGTTTGCTTGTGATTTCCAACTTTGTGGGAATTGTTCAGGCTAGGGTTTCATCATGGGACAACAGTTATCAGCACAACAGAAACAATATCTAAAAGTACTGATACAGCTGCTTAAAGCTAGCAGAAGCCAGGCGCGGTGTCTCACGCCTATAATCCCAGGACTTTGGGAGGCTGAGGTGGGTGGATCACGAGGTCAAGAGATCGAGACCATCCTGGTCAACATGGTGAAACCCCGTCTCTACTAAAAATACAAAAAATTAGCTGGGCATGGTGGCACGTGCCTGTAATCCCAGCTACTCAGGAGGCTGAGGCAGGAGAATTGCTTGAACCCAGGAGGCAGAGGTTGCGGTGAGCCGAGATCATGCCATTGCACTCCAGCCTGGGCAATAACAGTGAAACTCCATCTCAAAAAAAAAAAAAAAAAAAAAGCTAGCAGAGCCTCAGTTTCGCAGGCTCAATTAAGGGACCTAATGCAAACTGTTGTTTCCCAAAGCCCAAAGCCCATGGTTCCCAGCAGAAGGCATGCTATGCATAGAGCTCGGGGAACAAGTGGGGAGAACTCTTAAACAGCATCATGCACAAAGGCAACAGGTCCCAGTAACCTCTTCAATGTTATGGGCCTTAGTTAGGGCTGCTCTAGCCCTGCTAGAAACAGAAGACCCTAAAAAGGGAAGGGAGAAGGAAACATCACCTACCTTACTGTCTTCTCCATCTCCCTCAGCCCAGCAATTACTGAGTAAAAGTGCCACAGAAGAGACAGAAATTCTCCCTGAGCCCCCTCCCCCAATAAATTGGAAAAAAGACAAGGGATATGCTACAGCTATAGGACCCTGTCTCAGGCAAGTGGCATTAAAAGGGGAGCTCTTGTCCTGCCTGGTAATGTAAGATCAACAAGGCTATCTAGTGTACACTTATAAAGAGATAAGAAAAAGCATTAGATAAAATAGAGCTGCTAGCCCATTTATGAAAGGATTAATTGAGGCCAGAGCAAACAATTTCAATATGAGGCCATGGGACTGGTCAGTGCTAGCTAAAACAACTTTAGATGTCAGTCAATACCACCTCTGGAGGGCAGAATTTGATGAATTATGTGAACATAAGACCTCTTTCTAATAATAGCCACTGTTATTCCTTCCCTATCCCTGATGTGGCTCTCTTAAAATCCTATTTAAGTAGAACAGTGACCTTTACAGGGAGAGAAGATACAGCAAACCCATGAATTAGTTGAGGAGCAATGAAAAGCTAGCCATATCGAACCATCAAATAGCCCTTTGAATTCACGCATTTTCATTATCCCCCAAAATGTCTGGAAAATTGAGACTTTTGCATGAGTTACAGGCTATAAATGTTAATCTGCAGCCTATGGGACCTCTTCCTTCTCCACAGTGATTCCTCAAAATTGGCCTATAATTATTATTAACTTATAAGACTGCTTTTATACTATTCCCTTTGCAGAACACGACAGAGAAAAATTTGGATTTACAATAACAGCTATCAATAATGAAAGGCCAGCTTCCCAATTTCATTGGAAAATGCTCCTCAAGGAATGCTGAACCGTCCTACCATGTGTCAGTGTTATGAAAATCAGACATTCCTCCCCAGGAGAAAAGAATTTCCTAATTGCAAGAGCATTCCTTTTATGGATGATATTGTACTGGCAACGCCAATGAAGCCAGTACTTTCAAGTTGATATGCCTCTATCCAAAGGATTTCATAGCTAAGAGGTTTAATCATACCACCTGAAAAAGTATAAATGTCCTCTCCTTGGAAATATCTTGGATATATACTAACTTCCCAATCAGTAAGACCTCAAATTAAATGCTAGCAACTTATATACATTAAATGATTACCAAAAATTATTGAGCGATATTAACTGGCTTTGCCCCAGCTTGGGCATAAGTACTGATAAGTTGCAAAACCTGTTTTCTATCTTAAAAGGCAATGCTGCCCTGGATTCTCACAGGTATTTAACCCCTGCAGCAAAAAAGGAAGTTAAGGAAATAGAGCTAGCTATCTCTCAGAGGTAGCTAGATCATGTAGACCCAGGATATTCAGTTCAATTGTTTATTTTTCCCACTAATCATTCCCCAACAGGATTAATAGGAAAAATGACCCAGGACTGCACTAGAATGGGTTTTTTCTCACCTACTGGGACTAAAATACACTATCTCCCTATATCCAGCTAGTTAGTAAAGTCATCAATACAGGCCACAGATGATGCAATCAGTTGCTAGGTTATGACCCTAATGTCATAAGAATTCCTTTGAGTAAAAAGCAATTCAAAGCAGTATTGCCACTCCCTTTAGATCTTCAGATAGCACTCTGATTATGCAGGCCATTTAGAACACATCTGTACTGCTGACAAACTGCTTCAGTTTTTACTCATACTCCTGTAATTATGCCTACAAAAGTAGTTCACTCTCCCATATCTAACACTTTAATACTGTTTACTGATGGCTCTAGTAAGAATGGAAAAGGGGCTGTCTGATGAAGGCCGCATAACCTCCTCATTCGATTCTCATTTACTAGGACTCAGAGAGCTGAGGTTGGAGCTCTAATATTAGCCCTGGAAACTTTTTCCAGTCAGTCCATCAATATTGTCAGTGACTCTGCTTCCTCTGTTTATTTACTGTAGAACCTTGAGACAGCCCTAATTAAGTCTACTCTTGAGCCACCATCTGCCCTTTTTTTTCAACTTCAGCAATTGCTGGATTAACGTACACCTCCTATTTGTATCACACATATTTGAGCCCACAGCTCCCCTGCCTCGCCCACTGGCTTGTGGCAATGATCAAGCAGATCTTCAAGTTATGATGTCGCTGCCTGACCAAGCCACCCAATCACATCAATTTTTCCACCAAAATTGGAGAAACTTAAACAATGTCAACTTATCCAAAGACTACACAAACAATTCATCCAGCAACGTCCAAATTGTCAGCTTACAGTCATGTCCCCTCCTTCTACAGGTGTTAACCCTAGAGGACTGGAACCTAATCAGTTATGGCAAACAGATGTTAGATATGTCCCTGAATTTGGAAAATTAAGATATGTACATGTATCTGTTGATACCAACCCTCATCTAATTAGTGCACATGTGCTTCCTGGAGAATCCACATGATATGTCATTAAACATCTTTTTTCAACTTTTGCATTTATGGAGTGGCCCACAAAAATTAAAATTGATAATGGTTTGGTTTATGCCAGTTCACAATTTCCACAATTTTGTCACACATGGAACATCCACCATTCCACAGGCATCTCATATAACCCCCAAGGACAGGCTATAGTAGAACGTGCCCACTCCACCCTTAAAAATATGCACAGAAAATGAAAAAGGGAAAGTATGGTTAAGGACCCTGCAAAACCACTAGCACAAGACTTATTTACCCTTAGTTTCTTAAATTTAGATAGCAAATTTCAATCAGCTATAGAAAAGCACTTTGCTAAAACCTCTCAAAACATAAAACCTGCAGTTTTATGGAAGGATATAAGTAGTAATGAAAGGTGTGGTCCAAACAAATTGTTAACATGGGGAAGAGGATATGCTTGTTTTCACAACCCCTCAGGTCCTCTTTGGATTCCAGCAGAAATCATCAAACCTTACCATTGCATGGCTAGGACACAACCTGATACCAGAGATGAAGAAAATGACCCTTCAGGACCTGTAGCCCTGGACAATGCAACTTTCTGGAATGACACAAGCCTCGGATATTACCTAGCAAATGCTGAAGAAGACAACTCAGGAGGCAGAGTGAATCCTGCTCTGGATGCAGACACCACTCACTCCAGATAGTTTGTTCCTTGCTATGCTCTCTGCTGTACATTGCAGTTCGCATAGAGTATTGATCCTTTTTATGCTTTCACTTTGCCTGCAGCCTGTACCTGCTACACCCTATCAAGCCCATCTTCTAAATCTGCCTTTTTTCTAACTGTTACTTAGGCAGACACTTCCTTCTCAGCCTCTAACAATGCAACTGCTTAGCTAGAAAGGATTAGCATATCTCCAGCGGGGTCTCTCATTAATGGCACACAGTGAACTGAGATGCCAAGTAACATGACATGTGCCTCCCTTGATTGGAAAGAACGTTACTAATTATACTCATGTTTGTCCTATGTTATTTACTAATTCTAGAAGAAAAGCCGCAGCACAACTTATAACTGCTGCACCTGATAAAACTGCTGATGCACACAACTGTACTCTTCAATCAACAAAACCTGATGTAAAAATTAGAAAAAGGGTTATATGTAGGGGATTGGTCAGAATGGTGGAATAAATTATAGAAAACACAAACCTTCTTGGAAGGCAGGAAAGTTTTGCAAAAGCCTCGTAAGAGAGAGAGTTATGGCTGAAGGCAGGCTAATCCTCTTACCTTGAGCTAATAGCTACCAGTAGATACAAAATAATGCAGAGGAATTTACCTAAATAGCTTGTTTACTCATGTGGTCCTAAGACCAACATTTGATTATCTGCGGGCTCATGACTGCTCTCTACTCAAGGGGTAAGCAATGTTAATTACCCTCTAATGGTGTTTACCCTAGACCTTTGTCATCTAATTTGTACTAAATAAATGCGAGCCTTGCCCATCTTATCAAGGCCACTGCTAACTCTGGCAGAGTTCCGCTGGCTGAACTAACTCGCAAGCCTGTGTCAGTGTACATCTTTCAGCCATTGCTCAGCTGAATCTGTGAGTCGGACTCAACAAATTGTTATATCTCTGCCTACATACTTAAATTTCCAGGGCTATAATTTGTTTCTTAGCAAAACTGTCTGTTCTTATTGCATGAATACAATAACTTTCAATCTCTGCAAGGTATTAATTATAAACATTTGCCATATTCTGATTCTTTCATTATTCTTTTTCCTTTTTGTTATTTTTTGTTATTGTAAGTCTTATGTGAGGCTTTTATTAAATGTATTTGATTTGTGTTTTGTATTCACACTTAAAAATGAAGCACCACAAAACTGTTTAGTCTTTCCACATATATGAGTGATCATCTGCACTATTCAACATTGTATTGGAGGCATTAGCTGGCAATAAGAAAAGAAAAAAGATGAATTAGATGCATAAGAATTATAAACAACAGTATACGAAGAAGTAAAACTATCTCAATTTGCAGATGCTATGATAATATACATGGAAAACCCCAGGCAATAAAAGATAAAACTAACAAAATAATACTATAATTTATTGTAAATATGTCATGAAAAAGGAAATAAAATAAACAATCAGAAAGCAAATGGCTCTCATATATGCAAACACTAACCAGTTAGAGAAGAAAATCAAGTTTATAAAGATAGCAAGAATTATTAAATAGTTTAGGATAAACTTAACACAAAGAGTGAAAATGATATGAGAAAAACTTTTAAAAATACCTAACAATCCAAAATCACCCTATGTTAATTTACACACTGAATTAAAACCAAACTAAAACACTCTTTTATATTTTTAATAATATTAGACAGACACTAAAATTGACATAGAAAAACTAACATTCAAGAATAGTCATAAAAACACCAAAAACGAAAAGCTATGATGCCTACTAGACATTAAAGAATACAATAAAACTTTAGTAATTGAGATAATATATTATTATGCATGAATAGACCAAAAAAAGCAGAATTCACTAAACCCCAGTACCTATGGATGTTTAAGAATAAACCCCACTACATATGGATATTTAAGAACTGGTAAAGGTGGCATCTCATATTACTGAAACAGAAATGGAGCTAAAAAAATATATAGCAACAAGGCAAATGGCTACCATTGGAAAACAGATGAAATTAGATGCACACCTTACATCATACACAAGAGTAAATTTTAAATGAATCAGAGATCTAAATGTAAAATAACCTTTGAAACGATGTAATGTGACAATAATGAAGCCATGCAAATACTGGAAGAAAATGTGAGTATGTTCTTTGATAATGAGTGTAGGAGATAGTTTTCTAACTATGACTCAAAATTCAGATGCAATGAATTAACAGATGAATAAATTTGACAATGTAAAATATTTTCAGAAAACTCTGCTTAGCAAAACAAAATCAGGAAAGACAAAAAGCAACTGAAAGATTGGGAGAAATTTTTGGCACTGTATATCACACATAAAGAGTTAATGTCATTACTATATAAAGAACACTTACACGTTGAGGTAAACACAGACCTATTCAAAGGGAAAAAATAGGCAAAGACATAAACATACAACTCACAAAAAATATATACTAAAATGGCACTTAACTGTATAAAAAGATGTTCATGTCAATCATATTTGTAAAAAATATAAATTAAAACTACAAGAAGATATCATTTCTAAGATATCACACTGGCAAAAATTAAAATTTATAAAAATGAATTGAAGGTGTGGATTCACCTGGAATCTGCCCCTATATGCCTAGGCATTTGCCTGCTTCCTGCTATCGTAAGCATGCTATACATTTTTAATATATGTATAAAAATATGTATATAACTGTATACATTTACTCATTTGTGCAAAAAGATATAAAGTTAACAGAAACAAACAGAAAGGATGAACCAGAAATGGATGAGATTGGTTTTCTGTAAGAGGTGAGTAGAAATGTATTGAAGAAGATAGACTAAAATGAGAGAGAACTGAGAAAAGAAAGTACACTTAAATATAAATATGTAGGGTACAATGATCTGAGATACATTTTAAATCAACCACTCTACTTATTAAGAGCTTTGAAGAAAGATTTCTTTAAGGAAAGGCTTTAAAACTAGAAGCTAAAAAGAATTTTTTGGATTATCTGTGGATTTTATTTCATCCTTGATAATCAAGAACTCTGTGTCCTCTAGGGATACAAATGAACAAGTAAAACTCTAAAAGTCAGAGATCAGTGTCTTCAAAGCTGGTTATATATATTTATTTTAGATTTTTGAAGAGATTTAATTTACCATATTTTCTAATATCTCCAATTTTAAGTTGGTTATGTTGAGGTTATATTTTCTAAATTTATTTCTAGAAACTACAAACATGTATAAATGTTTGATTAAATAAAGAAGATTTTCCTTAAAACATTTTTCTCTTCATACAATCTCCAAAGAGATAGTAACACGCAAAGTTTGCAATTGAGGTAGAGACCAAAACACACACATACACACACACACATACACACACAGGCACACACACACAACCAAACCAATGAGATTTCTGCTCAGGGTCTATTGGAGGTAAAAGAGACAAAACTCTTGAGGGGAGAATAATGTTATTCAAGATTTTCTAAATAAAGATGGTTAGGCAAATGACAAAAATGGTAGATTATTTAGAACCAGTTTTACTCTTCTTAGAACTTAAAAATCAAGCCATTAAAATTAACAGTTGCAGTGTTAACAGTGAATGCCTGTTAAAATGAAGCAGTTAATCACCACGATCAGCATATTAAAACTGTTAATTTGTAGGTTTGAAACTTCCTTTTAATTAGAGCTGTAGGAAAAGCTTCCTGTTCAAAGCAAATCTGAGATCTCATGGCCTCTGTCAGGCTTGTGAACTATCACAAAGAAAAGTCTTTTTGGAGGGAAAGGTCAGGGTGATGAAGGGAAATCTGAGTGCTAGATATGAGAGGATTAAGCTTTTTTCCCCTTAACCTTTAAAAATAACCTATAACAGAATAGCAATGCTTTTGATCTCTGGAAAGTGACAAACACAGTAAGACTGCATAAGCATTTTACAGAGTTAGTGGGTTGCATCTAGATGACGTAAATATTAAAAAAGAAAGCAAAGAAGAAGGCATTTTGAGAAGCAAGGTCTAAAAAGCTAGCATGGCTGGGCGTGGTGGCTCACGCTTATAATCCCACACTTTGGGAGGCTAAGGTGGGCAGATCACTAGAGGTCAGGAGTTTGAGACCAGCCTGGCCAATATGGTGAAACACTGCCTCTACTAAAACTACAAAGAAAATGAGCCTGGTGTGGTGGCGCATGCCTGTAATCCCAACTAGTTAGGTGGCTGAGGCAAGATAATTGCTTGAATCCATAGGAAGACTGCAGTGAGCCAAGATTGTGCCACTGTACACCAGCCTGGAGACAGAGCGAGACTCTCTCAAAAATAAATAAATAAACAAATAAAAATAAAAAGATAGCATCATAGAGTGAGATTTTGGGGGTAGGGGAGTTGTTGATAACAATATATTTGATATCAACAGGTTTTGATCCCTGAGACCATCTTCTCAGTCCTGTGCCCCTCCGATTCTAGTACTGCACAAGGGAGGCTGGTGAAACATAGATTCCGGGGCAGTTAATAAAGAGATTCTGATTCAGTAAGCTTTAAGTGAGCCAAGAATCTCCATTTCAGTGTGTATCGTTGAAATTGTTCATATAGGTGCTTCACAGGCTGACTTTGATATATGCTTTTTTTAAAAAAAAAAAAACTTACATCCTCAAGAATGCTTTTCACTTCCTATTCTGGTGAGTTCTTTGTATGGACAAAAAACCAGCAGAAACCAGAGGGCACATTAGAAACTACAATCATAAATAAATGACAGTTCAACTATTGTGAAATTTTCAAGTACTAGGAGGTGAAAATAATAAGCAAAATAGATGATTCATTTTCTAACATAGGTATGTTTATATTAAATAAAACAGGTGCTGTGAAAATGAGCATAAAAAACAGCAGCCAGGATAAGTTACATCAAATGTCCTCATACTATTGACTCTAAACATGGACTTCTAATTCTGTTTCCAAATAAATTAAAAGCAATGACTAGCATGTATTTTCTACACATACTAGGTATAGTTGAAAGAACATTGAATATATTAAATTTTAATATTTGCAAAGTGCTATGCAGAATCTACAATTATACTAATCATTTTCAAAATATTAAAAACTGATAGATAATCTGAAAAACTTTTTCAAGGACACAAATATATCATTTGCTGGTACCAGGACTTGATTAACTGCTTATCTTATTAAAAAATACAAAGATTTTGTGTATATGCATATTGAGCATTTATCACTCATTCTCTGACTGGCCAGATGACATATGTTTAGATCCTCAGATTTAGCACAATATATGGAATATATCAGACACTATGTAAGTCATGTATTAATGTAAATAATATATTAAAATATTGGTCATTAATATTTTATTTAAAAGAAAATCATGAAATATTATTTTTAAAATAAAACATGATTTTTATCACTTTCCACATGTTGCAACCCAACTAAAATACCCAAATATGGGCATCCACCTTGGCAGTGATGGCAATATAGGCTACTAGTTAAGGATGCAAGTTCTGGGTCTGCAAGACTTGATTGCTAATATTTACAAACTATGTGGTCTAATGCAATTATTTCACTTCTGTTAGTCTCAGTATCTTCAATTATAAAATTAGATAATAAAAATAACTACCTCAGAAGTTGTTTCATAGATTAAATTAGCATGGTTTGCATTACACAAATGCCCAATAAATGTAAATTATTCACTGAAACAGCTGTATGCAGTAACAAAATTTCCATTTCATGAATAAAAATGTAATGTTTCAATCACATATATGCTACAATCTTAATTATGTTTCCGACTGTCAGATCAAAATGTAGAAAATCAAGCTATCTCTCTACATCGTAATATATGATAATGATAATTAAGGAGAAAGCATGTGTTATTATTGGTAATGGTAGGAAAAGATTATTCCAAAGTAAACTCTACAAAGAATTATTAGAAAAACTGCAATGTATATATGTTGTCACAACATTCACATACATGTTCACATCCACTATACACATACCACAACATATATCCAGTATTTTTTAATATATAGAAATAACCATAGTTTCTAACAACTTATATAGGATGTAACCGACATATAATAAGTTGTACATCTGTAACGTTTATGATTTCACAAGATTTAGCAAATGTAAACGTGCATGAAATACAACGATCAAAATAATAAACATATGTATCATGTTCAAAAGTTTTCTTAAGCTTTTTTGTAATTCATTTCTCTCATTGACATTTTATATATATAGAATCTATACTGATATCCCCCTCTTCCATAACTGATTTTAGTAATTTGTGTCTTTTTATTTTCCTCCAAATTACTATGATTAGAGATTTTTTCATTTTAGTGATCTTTTCAAAGAATCAGTTTTTGATGTCATGGATATTTTTTCTTATTGAATAGTAATTTTTAAATCTTTTGTTTTTTCTTCTTATCTTTATTTCATAACTTTGGCATGTTTTGTGTCTAAAATGTGTTTTTTAATAATTAGTGTCTTAAGGTAGAAGTTTAGGTAAGTGAATTTTAGATCTTTTTCTAATTTAAGCTCTAAATGCTATACATTTCTCTCTAAACATTTCTTTACATCTCATAAAACCTGAAATGCTTTATTTTTATTATTTGTTTTATGTGTATGTGTATACATATACATATACACACACACATATATATAATATTTCTGGTTTTTTTACACCTTTATTAATCATCTTTGGGTTATTTAGAGGTGTGTACTTTAATTTCATACATTTGTGAATTTCTAGATATTGTTCTCTTATTGATTTAGAATTCAATTCTCCTATGGTAAAAATGCATACTTTGTATGATTTTAGAATATTACACTAATTGAAAATCTACTGAGACATGTTTATGGCCCAAATTATATTCTATCTTGGTATTTTCATAGGCACATGAAAGAAAAATGGATGCTGCTATGGTTGGGTGGAGAGTTATACAAATGTAAACTATATCATGTTAGTTGATAGTATAAAGTTCTTTATAGTCCTACTGGTTTTCTGTCTTTTGTTCTATCAATTACTGAGAGAAAAGTATTATAAGAGTATTTGAGTGTTTTAAATTTTGTTAGTTTTTGCTTCAGGTATCTTGAAGAATATTTTGATATAAACACACTTAGAAGTGTTATATCTTTTTGGTAAATTGACCTCTATCTTTATGAAATTGCTCTTATTAATATGCTACAGTCTACTTTGTCTGACATTAAGATTACAGATTTCTTTTGATCATTCTTTGCATGGCTTGCATTTTCCAAACATTTTATTTTCAATCTCTCTGTCGATATGATTAAATTATATTCCTTGTCAAAAGTATACAGTTAGACCTTGCTTATCGTATTTCACAATCTCTGCTTTTCAATAAATTTTTTAAACCATTCACATTTAATGTAATTGTAGATGTGCTTGGTTTTAAGTCTACACCTTGCTGTATTCTATTTAAGCTGTATGTTGTTTATCTCTTTATTCCCCATTTTTTCTGTCTTCTTCTGAATGAATTGAGCATTTTAAAAAATTCTATCTCCACTATTGGTTCTTTAATAATACTTTCTTGTTTATTTTAACATTTGTATTCTAGGCTTACATTATGCTTCCTTAAATTATTATAATCTAGTGTAAAATAATATTATGCCATGTCACATATAATGCAAGGATAAAGTAAGTATCCTTACAAAAGCATACTTTTATTTCCTCTTCATTCTTTTTGCTATTATTGTCATGTATTTTATTTTTGCATATGTTGGAGATTTAATTATTTTTAAGAGATTTAAAATGAAATTTTTTTTATGTATTAACATCTAAACCTTTGTGGTTTTGATATAGATTCTGTATAGTTTCATTTTTCTTCTACTTAAGGAAACTTCACTATTTTTTATAGGACACATCTGCTGGTAATAACATATTTAGCTTATATTTCTTAAAATTAGTTTTTATTTGTCTTTTTATTTTTATATACACATTTGTTAAATATACATTTGTAGGTTGAAAGTTCCATTTTCTTTTAGTGCTTTAATAATAATTGATTTCTAGCTTGCATCATTTCTGAAAAAAAGGCTAATGTCACTCTGCTTTGCTCTTCTCTATATAATGTATTTTTTTCCTCTGTCTACCTTTAATATTTAGTTTTCATCATTGTGTTTCAAACATTTAATTATTATACGTCTTGATGGGGTTTTTCTATTTCTTCTGCTTGTATTTCACATAGTTTCCTGAACTTTTGATTTCAAAAACCACCTCAGTATATTTTCAGTCATAATTTCTTCAAATACTAATGCAGATTGTTTTTTATTTCAAATATATAGTCTGCATTACCTTTCAGATATTATAGCTTTTATCTACATATTACCCATGATATGGTTTGGCTGTGTCTCCATCGAAATCTCATCTTGGATTATAGTTCCCATTATTCCCTTGTCTTTTGGGAGGAACCCAGTGAGAGGCAATTGAATCATGGGGGCAATTACCCACTACTATTCTCATGATAGTAAGTGAGTTCTCATGATATCTGATGGTTTTATAAGGGGTTTTTCCCTCTTGGCTCAGCACTTCTCCTTGATGCCACCATGTGAAAAAGGACATGTTTGGTTCCCCTTCTGCCATGATTATAAGTTTTCTGAGGCCTCCCAAGCTATGCTGAATTGTGAGTCAATTAAACTTCTTTCCTTAATGAATTACCCAGTCTTGCATATGTCTTTATTAGCAGCCTAAGAATACACTAATACAGTAAATTGTTGCTGAGAGTGGTGCACTGCTATCAAGACACCCAAAAATTTGCAAGCAACTTTAAAACTGGGTAACAGGCAGAGGATGGAACAGTTTGGAGGGCTCAGAAGATAAGAAAATGTGGAAAAGTTTGGAACTTCCTAGAGACTTGTTAAATGGCTTTGACCAAAATGCTGATAGTACTATAAAAAATAAGGTCAAGGTGGTCTCAGATGGAGATGAAGAACTTGGGAACTGGAATAAAGGTCATTCCTGCTATGCAAAACGAATGGCAACATTTTGCCCCTGCCCTAGAGAGCTGTGTAATTTTGAATTTGAGAAAAATGATTTAGGATACTTGGCAGAATTTCTAAGCAGCAAAGCAAAAGTATGAAACTTTGTAGCCTGACAATGCAATAGAAAGGAAAAGCTCAATTTCTGGAGAGAAATTCAACCCAGCTGCAGAAATTTGCATAAGCAATGAGGAGCCAAATGTTAATTACCCTGAAAATTGGGAAAATGTCTCCAGAGTATATCATAGACTTTTATTGTGGCCCCTCCCATCACAGGTCTGGAGCCCTAGGAGAGAAAAATGGTTTCCTGGGCCAGGCCTCCATGCTGTGTGAAGCCTCAGGACATGGTACCCTGAGTCCCAGCTCCTTCACCTCTAGCCATGGCTAAAAGGGGCCAACATACAGTTCAGGCCCTTGCTTCAGAGGATGCAAGCCCCAAGCCTTGGTTGCTTACATCTGGCATTGAACCTTGGGTGCACAAAAGTAAAAAATTGAGGACTGGGAACCCCTGCCTAGATTTCTGAGAATGTATGGAAATGTACGGATGTACAGGCAGAAATTTGCTGCAGTGGTGGAGCCCTCATGGAGAACCTCAGCTAGAGTATTGTGGAAGGGAGTTGTGGGATTGGACCCCCCCCACAGAGTCATTGAGACACTGTCTCACAGAGCTATAAGAAGAAAGCCACCATCTTTCAGACTCCAGAATGGTAGGTCTACTGACAGCTTGCAGTGTACACTGGGGAATGTCACAGACAGTCAATACCATCTTGTGAAAGCAGCCAGGAAGTGGGGCTAAGACCTTGCAAAGCCAGAAGGGTAAATTTGCCCAAGGGTGTGGGAGCCCAACTTTTGCATCAGTGAATTGTAAGTCATGGAGTCAAAGGAGATCATTTTGGAAATTTAAGGTTTAATAACTGCCTGTTGGATTTTGAACTTGCATGGGGCCTGTAGCACCTTTGTTTTGGCCATTTATCCCATTCAGAATAGATGTATTTACCCCATACTTGTACCCTCTTTGTATCTAGGAAGAGACTAACTTCCTTTGATTTTACAGATTTATAGTCAGAAGGGACTGCCTTGTCTCAGATGAGACTTTGGACTTGGAATTTTGAGTTAATCCTGGAATGAGCTAAAACTCTGGGGGAGTGTTGGAGAGGCATGATTCTATTTTGAAATGTGAGTACATGAGATTTGGTAGGGGCCAGTGGCTGAATGATATGGTTTGTCTGTGTCCCCACACAAGTATCATCTTGAATTATAGTTCCCATAATCCACACATCTCATGGGAGGGTCATCTCATGGGAGGTAGTTTAATCATGGGGGCTGTAACCATCACACTGTTCTTGTGATAACGAGTTCTCACGAGATCTAATGGTTTTATAAGAGGCTTTCTTCTCTTTGCTTGGCACTTCTTCTTGCTGCTACCATGTGAAGAAGGTATTTGCTTCCCCCTCTCACCATGATTGTAAGTTCTCTGAGGCCTCCCCAGTCATGCTGAATTAGGAGTTAATTAAATCTATTTTCTTTATAAATTTCCTAGTCTCAGGTACGTCTTTATTGGCAGCATGATCGACTGACGGACCAATACAATCCATTTATTTCTTTTTTTTTATATCGAATTTCTGTCCTCATGTTTATGTCCAGGTTTCTCTTCAAATAATTGAGTATGTAGAGTATATTTACTACAGTTACTATGTTTTTGGTTGATAATTCTATTTTCTATTTTTATTTATTCATTTACTTTTCCCCAGTTATTGATGACATATACCTGCCTCAGCTTATGCAGAGCATTTTCAATTGAACACTAGATATTGTGAATTTTGTCTTGGTGAGTACAGGATTTTGTTGTATTTCTTTAAAGTTTGTTGGACTTTTCCTGACATACTATTATTTAACTTGCTGATGAGCATTATCCCTTTCAGTTTCTTTTCAATATTTTTGGAGAAATAAAATTTTCTTTTTATGTTAGAGCCAATTTATGCCCATTTCTTCATGTGGTTTTCTGCAGGTTTTACTTAACTCTCTGTGTAATTGGTGAAGTTTCTCCACCCTGCCTTGCAAGAACATAAATGATTGCCTGCTCTATGTTTGCACTGGGAATTGTGTTCTTTACAGCAACCCCACTAATTTTTCTTTTCTCATAAGTTATTCTTATCCAACAGAGTTTGGATTTTATACTCTGCATGCACAGACTTGTATCCAGCCAAAGATTCAATGGTACCCCTACACAGACTTCTGGACCTCATTATCTGCCTAACCCATACTTCGTGAATGAATAAAAGAAGATAATATCTATCACGGTTTATTCCAGTTATTTGTTGTCTTATTAGCATATCATTAAAGCTTATGAAGAAAAATATTGTTAAATTCATTTAACACAGGAGAAAAGAATATGATGCTTAGTTACAGAAGATAAACAAGATCTTTCTCACTTTACCATTCTGTGCAGAATTAATAAAAGAATAGGAGAAAAAATTGTTATTCTAAAATGGTTTTGATCCATGATGTTAAGTATTTGTAGACAGTACTAATGAGCGTAGTAACCAATTTAGGTACTATCCACCAAATTTTGGTGCAAACACTTAGTACCTGTATAATATTTTGCAAGTTTTATAAAATAAATTCTAATTTATTGATAATTTTAGTTTCACAAGATGATGAGATTAAAAATAAACCATATTTACCTGGGACAAAATAGAAGTTTAATACATTAATAAATCATTAAAATATGTTTTAAGTAAACTAGATGGCCATCATCAAATCCAAGCAGAATAAATATTACCATAGACAGCTTTTCTGGAGAAGTTAAGGTCTCCCTCTTTCCTAAGAGGTTGGAATTTGGGTGGTAACATGGATAGCTCCCTGTGAGGAAATAGTTTTAAGATACTTCATTTTCTATGTAAGCCTTTATCTTTAGTGTTCTAGGGTTTATTCAGTTACTACTATCTGCTTTTTGAAACGAGGCTCTGTCTTTGTAGAGGACTGTCTCTGTGGATTTTTGCAATTGTATTTCTCCATAGAGCTTTTGGTCCTCATCAATTTTGTTATATTTGTTTTGTTTTGCTTTTTTAAATCAAAGGTGCAGTACCTTCTTACACAGAGTGCCTTTTCCATGATGCTCCTGTCTTTCTTAGACGAGATAGTACTCATATCAGGATATAACCCTAATGGCTTCTTACCACAAAATACCGGAAGTAGACTGGACAATACAAACCCATAATTCTTTCTGTCTGCAATAGCACCCTGATTTTAGGCAGGAATGTCTCGTCTTCAGGACATTCTTTTCTTCTTCATCATTTCTCACATGTGCTCTACTCCTTTAGTCTATGCTTTGTAAGAGACTGCTTCTCTTTTTTGTTATTCCCCAAATGAGCACGTCATCTATTATAACTTCAAGATATTTCACCTTGTTTCACAACTTTAAGAAACACAGAATTTGTTCTTGCAACTCTATAACCATGTGTTTATTTTTTAGTCAATTACTTAAAGAATATTTCTTGTAATATACCTAATTGTCATTGAAGTGGGCCATGTGTATTTTTTAGTATTGAGCATATTGAAGGGGATAGAGATACATTCAACAGAATGTCATAGAGTGAGAAATATTTTTATTCACTATAATTTGCCACATGATGAGAGTGAAGAATAATTTATAATATTAGAACTAAGAGTGAAAATGTTATTTTAAAAACCCAACCCAAAATTTTTCTCAGAGAGAAAATCTGTCCTTTTTGGAGATATTTTAATGTGCTTATTTGATATAAAGTTGAGATTCTCTAGTTATATTCTGGGAGGACTGAGATAAGATAAAAACAAGAAGCTACAGAAAAGATAGATTCTTGATAATAAACAAATATAATGAATATGATTTTGGCTGTGTACTTGTGATTTAGCAAACCTGGGATAACAGAAGAGAAAGTAAACGTGCTTATAGGCTAGGACTTCTACGTACAATCTTCGTGAACCTTCTGAGGATAACAATGGCAAAAGAATGTTTAAGAATATGAATTGATATTATTAGTATGAATATGCTTTATATATAGTAATACGATGCCATTTCTATTACATCAAACCATCAGGACATAGTTATCTCACTCCAAGTCTTATGCTACTACCCCTTTATGGAAGGAAAAAACTGGGACCTATTAGGATGAAGAAATATGGGGAAAGAGGATAGGCATATGTTCCAAAACAATCACAGAGACTGATAATATAACTATGTTATGTTTGGAGTACAGACATACACTGGAGATACTCCCTGGCTTTCTAAAAAATTAATAAATCTACTCATATTGGAAGAAACAATAGAGTTTCTTAAGAGTTTGAGTGAAATTTAGTCAAAATTATTAAAGGCAGGCTATCTTGGTTAAAATATAACAAGCAACAAAGAATACTGCTATCGTTTGAATGTTTTTGTCCTCTCTAAAATCACTGTGCTGGAAACTTAGTCTCCAAAGCAACAGTGTTAGGAGATGGGGCCTAATGGGGCCTAATGGGAAGTGTTTAGGTCATAAGGGCTCTGTCCTCAAGAACGGATTAATGCCACTATTAAAAGTGCTTGCAGAAACAGATTTTGTCTCTTTCACTCTTCTGCCATGTGAGGACACAATGTTCTTCCCCTCTGGCAAAGGTAACATTCAAGACACCATCTTGGAAGCAGAGACCAGGTTCTTATCTAACACCAAAAGTGTTGGCTCCTTGATCCTGTAATTTCCAGCCCCAGAACTATGAGAAATAAATTTCTGTCCTTTATGTATTACCCAGTCTCAGGCATTCTGTTATAACAGCAGAAAATAAACTAAGACAAATATTTTAGTATGGTATGTCTTCTCATAGTTTTAATATATAATTTTCACACACTGTATTTATTAAAGTCTTCCATTTATTTAAGCTGTATAGTTACAAGTAATTGTGCAAGTGTGTTATTACAGCAAGCTGAGGATACTATAATAATATGTACCTTAAAGAATGCATTTAAATTTGTGGAGGGGTCAAATAAAATATAATAACTTTTAAATTTACAGAATTATTTATCTTTGATATTAAGAAGTTAATAATGTGATGGTTTTGGTAATAATAGTGACGTCTAAACTCTGTACCCATAACAACTGTTCTTCATTTTATGAACACAGGCATTATTAACAAGAACTGTCTTTATGCTTCAATCACCTTTCTAATACCATACCCCTACATTTCAGCTTTTCCCTAAGCTTAAAAATTTTATTTATAGTTATAAACTAAACACACCTAAGATTTAAAGCATGTTTCCCCTTGGTTCATTCTATCAAGCTTGTACCTCTCCCCTGTTTTTTTAATTCTGTTAATAATATCACCATCTATGTATTTACTAGACTCTAAGTCATGGCTTCACTCACATATTTCTCTCACTATCTTTTTATCACCTCCATATAATGTGGTTATCAAGTCCTAAAGTGTATTTTTCTCCTCTTAAATGTCACACTGCTGTTCACCTCTTTTAACTTTCTGGTACTTCTGGTATCTTCTTCTCCAGTTTATCCTAATAATGATTACACTACAACACAAATTAGAGTATGCTACTCTCCTCAGATATGCCTTTCAAAACTTGCCTTTCATTATAATATTAAGAAAAGCTTTTCAGGACTAGATCTGTGATAATGCTTACCACACTATCATTTTAACCTTATTATATAATACTTTTTAAAACATCCTTTATACTCTAAACATATCAAATTTTTCTGTCATTCTAACTACAACATATTCATTCTTCCACATGATGTCCTGACATTCTTTTCTCCCTCTACTCTGTGAACTACTACTTATCTTTAACACTGAGTTAAAATGTCAGTACTCTTCTAAGACAAGGTATAAATTTCACTAGCAGATCAAAAATAGCTGCTACTGCTTATTCACTTAGAGTCTATTAAACTCTACAAATCTCTCAAATGACAAGTTGACTTTCTCAGATTTAGCATATTTTTCTCAATACATAGCATACTGAAGAGTAAGATGACCAGGAAGTAAAATTCCATGATATGTCACAGGCCTATGCCTTGCTGCAATAAAGTATGTGAACATTTATATCAGATAGTTGGTGCCCTTTAATATCTATGAACAAAAGTTGTTGATACAGCGATTTGAGAGGAAAGTTAATGACTTTGCTCTTGATATGCACATTTAAGAAAAGGGATTATAAACAGATTTGCAAGGTCAGCAGAGCACTGTAAATTAAGGATATGCCTGGAGAAGACTGAGGTCATGCAGCAGATTGCATTGGCTTACCATAAAGACTTTCCTTCAGTAAGCTTAGGGAAATAGCAGAAAACATCCTACATGAAAAAGAGGCAATAAAAAGAAAGTTTGATTCACTTTCCAAGAACTGAGAATCTAAAGGGAAGTAATGCTCCATCAAGGAATTTAAAATGCCAGCTGGATAACACATAGCTGTAGAGAGACCAAATATTCAATTAGGACACTCATGAAAAGGGAGGCCTAAGCCAACTAAAGGAAGAACATGAGCTTAAACCAGAAACTAAGGACATATTTCTTCCAAGAAGTATTTTTTGAAGTTTTTTCTAGTCATCTGAAATATATAGAGAATATATTTCTCTGTGTTTTGTGGGGATTACAATTTTGAACAGATGGGAAGGAGTAAGGGGATGTAGCCCTGAAAAAGATAAGAAGAACAAGAACACTCATACCTAACTAAGTCATACACAGCATTTTGAGGATAAGAAAACTGAGTCTCAGAGAAGGGAAGATCATGCTCAACTCATACTCCAGTGCTTGACTCCAGTAAGGAATGATATCTGACTTTTTAGTACCTAACTCAAGATTTGATATCAAGATGTCATCATAAATTAAAGGCTTTAGAAAATAACAAACCACATTTCTGGAACAATTCCCTTTATGGCCATTTAAGTAGAACGATTTTAGCATTAATATTATTGTTATTTTGGTCTCTTGAGATATAACTATCTTGATGTACAAAATTGGAAAGATCAACCATTAAATTGTGTGGAGGATAAAATCATTTTTCCTTTATCTGGGCCTTAGCTAGTGGATCTATCAAATGTACAGAAAACATGTTTATATTATAAAAACTGACAAAAATTATGAAAGAATAAAAATTACAATGGTTACAGAGTTAATATCTAAGATGATCTTGCCAGCTTGAAACAAAGGGCCACGTGTTTAATAAGATGAAAAAGAGTGAATATCAAATACTGCATATTTTATTTGTTAATCTATCTTTTAAGTGCAGGTTTTTTGAGTTGTCTTATGGTTAAAAATGTGTTTTATGAATAATCATTTCTTTAAAATTTTAGTTAGTTTTGTATGACAATGTGTTGAATTTCAGGTTTTTTTTTTTAGTTGCTTGATATATCAGTATCTGATGATACAGCAGAGTTTACAATTTTTGCTTTATTAACTTTTTTGCAATGTTGTTATATATATAAAATTTCATAATCCTTGATGTAAATTTTAATTATTATGCCATATATCTGTTTACCTATGTTAATGCCCTTCCCTTAATTTTAATTTGTCTGTTATTACATTGGTACAATAACATTCTCTGAACAGTCATTGTTTATTAGATATTTTTCCCATTTCTTTATTTGGAAAATTTTAATGTAATTTTATTTGTGATATGACATTTAAAAGCAGACAACTGCTAGATACATTTTTGTTTCTATCAACGAAGTCTCTGCATTTTAGTTATTAGGTACATATAATACATTTATATTTATTGTAGTATGTTACCTTTTCCATTATTTCACTCTTCCTTTTATATTTGCCTTTTTAAATTTTTTTCTCTGCTACTGTTAAAATGATACTGCTTTCTACAACTTAACCTTTTATTTTACTAATTTACTGATTTGGAAGTTATTATGTATAATGTAGTTCTCCTTCACTATCCATGGAGATTAGTTCCAGAACTGGTTCAAGAATAGTAACAAGAAAAAAAGACTACAAATGTTCACCAGATATAACCATCTGATTTTTAAATCAAATATACATATTTATATTTATTAAAAATGAATTTTTATATATACATTTTATAAAAAATAAATTTTCTTGAAAATACTAATTTAGCCCTCTCTTCTCAAAAAAAAAAAATATATATGTATAGACACACACATGTGAAATCCAAAGATAAGGAGGGATGACTGTATATGGAAGTTATATTTGTGTGTGTGTGTGTGTATGTTCAAACATAATTTTAATATAAATTCTTGAGGTATTTATTGAAAAAAGTCAGTTGTTATTCAATATTTCTGTCTTTCTCTCAATATGGCAGTAAATCTCTCCATGCTTTAACTATCCATTGCAACTACTAGCCCAACTTGCACATCTTTTTAATATTTTAAAGTGTCTATTTCACTTTTTTAAACTCAGAAAATAGTTACTATTATTAAGTCCTTAATCAAATGTACTGATATCATTCATCAAGCTCTATGCTTTTTCTTTCTTGTAACCTGTATATGCTCTCTTGGTTCATTGGGTCCACTGATCTAATCAAATACAGCCTCCAAAAGTTATTTCAGTCACTTAGGGTGCTAAACTCTTTCTTTTATATTAACCTGAAAATACTAATTTAGCCCTCTCTCTCAATCATTAAGCTGAGAATAAATAAATAAACAAGTAAACAACTTTACCTTTTAATATTCCTATAACTTAAGAAATTCTCAAGGCCTCAGCTTTCTCATTTGTAAAATGGGAATAAGAGTAACTATCTCACAAGATATACAAGTTATTTAGAACCCAGAATAAGTCCAGTGGAACAGTCAGTTTTTATTTTTAGCAACTACATTTTTGCTTCTGGAAAATGTTGTCACTAATAAGATCTATTTGTTTACATGAATGTGCTTTTGGTTTTTTCATTTGCAGTAGATTAAAAGATTGTCTCTCTTTTCTTCATTTTTTATTAAATTTGACTACAGTGTTTCTTGCTATGGGTTTTTTTTTTTCTTAAAAGAATATGGCTCAGTACTTACATTTTTAAATTGGGAATTCCTTACTCCCTCTATGTCTAGAAAACTCTCAGCAGAATGAAGACACAACGTACCAGAATCTCTGGGACACATTTAAAGCAGTGTCTAGCAGGAAATTTATAGCACTAAATGCCCACATGAGAAGCAAGGAAAGATCTAAAATAGACACACTCATGTCACAATTAAAAGAACTATAGGAGCAAGATCAAATTCAAAAGCTAGCAGAAGATAAGAAATAACTAAGGTCAGAGAAAAACTGAAGAAGATAGAGACACACACAAAAAAACCTTCAAAAAAATTAATAAATCCAGGAGTTGGTTTTTTGAAAAGATCAACAAAATAGACCACTAGCCAGACTAATAAAAAAGAAAGAGAGAAGATTCAAATAGATGCAATAAAAAATAATAAAGGGGATATCACCACCGATACCACAGAAATACAAACTACCATCAGAGATTACTACAAACACCTCTATGCAGATAAACCAGTAAATTTAGAAGAAATGGATAAATTCCTGAACACTTACACCCTCCCAAGACTAAACCAGGAAGAAGCTGAATTCCTAAATAGACCAATAACAAGGTCTGAAGTTGAGGGAGCAATTAATAGCCTACCAACAACAAAAAGTCCTGGACCAGACGGGTTCACAGCTGAATTCTACCAGAGGTACAAAGAGGAGCTGGTACCATTCCTTCTGAAACTATTCCAAACAATACAAAAAGAGGGGAATCCTCCCTAACTCATTTTATGAGACCAACATCATCCTAATACCAAACCTGGCAGAGATAAAACAAACAAAGAAAATTTCAGGCCAATATCCATGAAGAATATTGATGCAAAAATCTTTAATAAAATACTGGCAAACCGAATCCAACAGCACATCAAAAAGCTTATCCATCACAATCAAGTCGGCTTCATCGCAGGGATGCAAGGCTGGTTCAACATCTACAAATCTACAAATGTAATCTATCACATAAACAGAACCAAAGACAAAAACCACATGATTATCTCAATAGATGCAGAGAAGGCCTATGACAAAATTCAACAGCCTTTTCTGCTAAAAACTCTTAATAA
Source organism: Ateles fusciceps (assembly GCA_036589455.1). Classification (NCBI taxonomy): domain Eukaryota; kingdom Metazoa; phylum Chordata; class Mammalia; order Primates; family Atelidae; genus Ateles; species Ateles fusciceps. The sequence goes on along the minus strand of JAZHEH010001606.1, from coordinate 6,826,527 downwards.
ACTAGGCACTGATGGATCATATCTCAAAATAATAAGAGTGATTTATGACAAACCCACAGCCAATATCATACTGAATGGGCAAAAACTGAAAGCATTCCCTTTGAAAACTGGCACAGGACAAGCATGCCCTCTCTCACCACTCCTATTCAACATGGCATTGGAAATTCTGGCTAGGGCCATCAGGCAAGAGAAAGAAATAAAGGTATTTGAATAGGGAAGAGAAGATGTCAAATTGTCCCTGTTTGCAGATGACATGATTGTATATTTAGAAAACCCCATCGTCTCAGCCCAAAGTCTCCTTAAGCTGATAAGCAACTTCAGTAAAGTCTCAGGATACAAAATCAATGTGCAGAAACCACAAGCGTTTCTATACATCAATAACAGACTAACAGAGAGCCAAATCATGAGCAAACTCCCCATTCACAATTGCTACAAAGAGAATAAAACACCTAGGAATACAACTAACAAGGGATACAAAGAATCTCTTCAAGAAGAACTACAAACCACTGCTGAAGTAAATAAGAGAGAACACAAACAGATGGAAAAACATTCCAGGCTCATGGTTAGGAAGAATCAATATCATGAAAATGGCCATACTAACCAAAGTAATTTCCCATCAAGCTACCAATGACTTTCTTCACAGAATTGGAAAAATCCACCTTAAACTTCATACGAACCAAAAAAGAGCCCGCATAGCCAAGACAATTCTAAGCAAAAAGAACAAAGCTGGAGGCATCACACTACCTGACTTCAATCTATATTACAAGACTACAGTAATCAAAACAGTATGGTACTGGTACCAAAACAGAGATATAGACCAAAGGTACAGAACAGGGGCCTCAGAAAGAACACCACACAACTACAACCAACTGATCTTTGACAAACCTGACAAAAATAAGCAATGGGGAAAGGATTCCCTATTTAATAAATGGTGTTGGGAAAACTGGCTAGGCATAAGCAGAAAGCTGAAACTGGATCCCTTCCTTACACCTTATACAAAAATTAACTTCAGATGGATTAAAGATTTAAACATGAGGTCTAACACCATAAAAACCCTAGAAGAAAACCTAGACAATACCATTCAGGACATAGGCATGGGCAAAGACTTCATGACTAAAACATCAAAACCAATGGCAACAAAAGCCAAAATAGACAAATGGGGATCTAATCAAACTTAAGAGTTTCTGCACAGCAAAAGAAACTACCAATAGAGTGAACCAGCAACCAACAGAATATGAAAAAATTTTACAATCTACCCATCTGACAAAGGGCTACTATCCGGAATCTATGGAGAACTTAAACAAATTTACATGAAAAAAGCAAACCCATCAAAAAGTGGGCAAAGGATATGAACAGACACTTTTCAAAAGAAGACACTTATGCAGCCAACAAACATATAAATAAAAATTCATCACTGATCATTAGAGAAATGCAAATCAAAACCACATTGAGATACCACCTCACACTAGTTAGAATGGCGATCATTAAAAAATCTGGAGCCAACAGATTCTGGAGAGGATATCGAGAAATAGGAACGCTTTTACACTGTTGGTGGGAGTGTAAATTAATTCAACCATTGTGGAAGACAGTGTGGTGATTCCTCAAGGATCTAGAACTAGAAATACCATGACCTAGGAATCCCATTACTGGGTATATACCCAAAGGATTATAAATCATTCTATTATAAAGACGCAAGCACACATATGTTTATTGCAGCACTGTTCACAATAGCTAAGACTTGGAACCAACCCAAATGCCCATCAGTGATGCCCACCAAAGACAGACTAGATAAAGAAAATGTAGCACAAAATACACCATGGAATATTATGCAACCACGAAAAAGGATGAGTTCATGTCATTTGCAGGGACATGGATGAAACTAGAAACCATCATTCTCAGCAAACTGACACAAGAATAGAAAACTAAACACCACATGTTCTCACTCATAAGTGGGTGTCGAGCAATGAGAACACATGGACACAGGGGAGGGGAACATCACACATAGGGGCCTGGGCAGTGTGGGGCTAGGGGAGGAATAGCAGAAGTAGGGGGATTGGGGAGGGATAGCATTAGGAGAAATACCTAATATAAATGACGGGGTGATGGATGTAGCACACCACCACCATGGCACAAACCTGCACCGTCTGCACATGTACCCCAGAACTTAAAGTATAATTTTAAAAAAAATTTTAAAAATAAAAATAAAATAAATTCTAGTGTTACTTAGTCTATCTTCTATATCTATTAAACATTCTTCTGTGTTTTTTAAAAAATCTCTCCATGTTTAAATTATACTCACTGGGTCATCTTTGTCAAAAGCCAAGATATACAAGTGTAATACAAATAATGATCTCAATGATTAGAGTCATAGATATCTCAGTAGGTCCAAAGGTAATCATCTAGTGATAAGGTAGTAGTTTTATTATTCCTCTAGAAAGCCACCTTCTTCATCTACATTTATAGTGTTAACACTTTTGTAAAGAATGTGAAAAATAAGAATTGCTTATTTCATCATAGAGATCAGCGACAGTAACATGTATTGAAAGCTTTTTATGTGACAGACAATATTCTAAGTGCTTAAAATTACTTTTTTAATGCATGCAAAATGAATGCATTTAATCCTCACAACAATATTAGATTTGCTCATTACTCTTCTTTAAAGATGAAGAAAATGAGACTCAGAATGGTTAAGTACCTTCGACGTGTCACACAGTGAGTGAACAGCAGAGTTGAAATGAGTTGTAAATTTTTTTTTTTTTTTTTGAGATGGAGTTTCACTCCTGTTGCCCAGGCTGGAGTGCAATGGCAAAATCTCAGCTCACTGCAACCTCTGCCTTTCCGGTTCAAGAGATTCTTTTGCCTCAGCCTCCTGAGTAGCTGGGATTACAGGCATGTGCCACCACACCTGGCTAATTTTATATTTTTAGTTGAGATGGAGTTTCTTCATGTTGGTCAGGCTGGTCTTGAACTCCTGACTTCAGGTGATCTGCCTACCTCAGTCTCACAAAGTGCTTGGACTACGGTTGTGAGCCACCAAGCCTGGCCCAGAGTTGTAGTTTCTTACGCAGCAATAGCAAACTAATACAGCAACGTGGATAGGGTATTTTATTTAAGCCATGATGACATTTTCCTTTCTAGAACTGTAATTGCCTCCTATGGTATTCATGACCATATAAGCCATTGTTATTGCTTGTGCTATTTTTAGGTGTTATTGTTACATCGTTGTCATAAAAATAATGTTAATACCCATAAGACATTAAACAGCATTGCAACAGAGCTTAAAAATGTTCTGTTTCTTTCAGCATTATGTTACGCAAAGCAAAATTCTTAAGAAAGCAGATGAAAAGAAAGCACAACAGAAATGAACACAGTTTTATGGCAAAAAAAAACCTATACATTTGGGTTTATTTTAGTTAAAGCTACCTCAGAGGGGGAAAAAATGTACTTTAAAAATGAGGTCTAGGACAGGGCTGGATTACACAAAATGTGTCCAAGATTCTTGTACAAATGAGAATGCCCACAGAGAACTAAAACTCATATGACACACAGAAAGGGCCATCTGCCGGGCATCAGCAAATTGATGACATGTATCAGGCATTTCTTAGAGTGGATGTGGGAGTAGGAAAACATCACCTCTTTAGTTAATGATGCTGCAGCAATGAACATATTCAAATGCCTTTGTTCTGAAGACAGTGCCACTTAATGAGCATAATCATAGACCACGAGATATTGCCACAACTCAGAAATGTATATGCAATACACAATTTCAAGCTCTTGACAGCTTTAAAGAATCTTCACCAATTATACCTCCTTTCTAGTACTCCTAGAAACATACAAAGTAGTGTTGGGGTTAGGCATGTGAATGCGTGCATATATTATCACCATTTTCTCTAATGCATCATATGTGTATAAACTTGTACTACACCCATTTATATTAACCTTGTGTCTCACTCTTAACCCAAAGAGTAGCAGCTTAAAAAATGAACCCCCGAATATAATGTATGGATAAATCCATATAAATAATTGTAATGTTTAATTAAACTAAAGTGTCATCAACAGAGGTCATCTTTCAATGATCACATATCAGGAACCTTAGCTGTTGGAAATTAACTGTAAGATTGGCTTGACTTTTAAAGACAGTATGTGAGTTTCTCATTAGCCTTATTATCATTTTTGAATCATAAATATGTAAATGATGAGTTTACACGGAAGATTTAATTCTGTACTCTTATTTCTGATTAGCTAGAAATACACTCTGGCTCTGTCAGATAATTGGTAACATTGCACACCAATAAGGCATTTCCCTACGCTTCATCAGAAGCAGTTGAAATTAAAGAAGGCAGAGCTGTTACGTTTTTGACAGTTTTGTAACACCAACTTGTAAAAGTTTTAACTCAGCCATTAATATAGTCCATGAATTATTAATACACATTTTATGTCAAGGTTATTTTTTAAAGTTGAGATCCAAGAATAAAGAAAAATGCTCTAGGAAAGAGAACACTTTCATTATTTTCACTTAAAAAAATCTATACTAAACAATAAACACCAATGTAATTTGAGTACAAGTAGAAAACAACAACAACATTTTGACCACTTACTGTGAACCACATATTCCCTAGCTCATAATGCCAAAATATTTGTAAACTTTTAGAAGTTTGGCAGTAGGTGAACTTTTACGGCTTTAATGTATGATGTTTTGTTTTTTATATATGCACCTTCGTTTCATTGTTAGTAGAAATTATGCATAAGGAATATATAAATTTTTCTTAAGTTGCCTTATTCTAGAAATAAGGGGAGTTCAGTTTACTTCAACTTGAAGAATTTAAGCAGTTTTCATTCATAAACATTTCTCTTTTTTTCCTGTCAATATGATGCTTATACCTTCAACAAGATAATAAACTGCTATGGATAAGGAGTAACTCTCTTTATCTGTATTTTGTCTTCCATGCTGCTACACAACAAGGGTATGCATTAAATCTTCGTTTATGAAATAAAGAAATAAGTTGCCACTTGAAGACAAATAATATTTCTAAGTATGACAGACATATCTCCAGTGGAAATTTTTGTTTTCGTACTTAAGTTGGCTTTAAAATATTTATACTTCCTTAGTAAGAAATTTCAATGTCTAATAACCAGTCATATGTAAATACACCAGAAGCATTGTCAAAGGGACTGCAATATTTGGTTGGCTACTATTATATTATTTCTATTTTTAAATTAGATTATCATATATTTTATGAATATTTGTGCTACATACGATCATAAAAACTTTAAAATCATTGAGTTTACTTCAAAGTTTTTCTATTGCATAATTCCTTTATTATCATCTTCCCATTTTTTTCAATTTTTAGCCTAACCTTCACTTTATAATGAGAACAATCAAGGTGTAGATTAAGTGCAGTTTTTTAATAAGAAAAGTAAAGAGGGCTCCGAAGTGTCCCCCCTTGCAAGAGGCAGCATTTGTGTTACTGCCAGCATTGCATTCACTGAACCTCATTCCCCATAACTCTTTTCTCAATTTTCATCACTTTCTTTCAGAGTTGGTCATTACACAGCATCCTTCTACAGTAGGATCAGTGTCCTATATAAAGTCCAAAACAAAGAGTATGCTGATGCCAACTAAAATACTAATATTTTAAAGTCAATACATGTTTTCATGGGTGGCTTTCTTTTCCCAATAAACTCACAATATTTATTTTTAAAAATTATGTATGTTCAGAGTTGAATGAAGAGCATTTGTGGTATAGGGAAAAGATCATACATCCATTTTATTATCAACATTTTCCCTAATGCATTAGAATAAAGGCTAGAATACACCTTTATTCTAGCCACTATCTAATTCATTCACAGCTAATTTCTCAGCATAAGTAAATTTTCTCTTAAAAAGAGAAGTAAGCTATTACATGAAAAACCAGATTTGGTGTGAAATTTAACTGAAATTGTCAGCATACACAATTGAATAAAGTATACTGTCTTTAATCAATCTTGTCCTCATGTGCTTTCACACATTTGTTTGATTCCATAGTAACTTGTGAAACAAAACAAAAATAATAGAAAATGTGCTGAATATTACCAAACTGGGAGAAGGTGAAATGTGTAGAAAGCTATATTCAAGAAATGTAAATCAATTGTATGAGGACTATAAAATAGAAGGCAAGACATCCAAACCAAGTGGTAAAATTTCCACTGAGATAGGCATGTGGCTGTTAGAAGAAATAGTTCTATAGCTATTAAAAATATGATACTAGATATTCTTGCTAGTTACAAACGAATGCTCATTGCTGATCTGAGAACTGAGCTCAGGTGCACTTAACTTCACACATGAAACCATGGTATAAGATGGAGTAAAATGAGAAATGAGCCATCAACTCCCAACTTAATTATCAGCAGTCACGAGCTGAACAGTAAGGTAGTATAACACCACAATTAACGACATGGACTGTGTGCCCAAGTAGACCCAAGTTCAAATTCTGGCTTTGCCATTACCTAGGTACAGTATCTTTGAACCTCAGTGTCTTATTAATAAAATAAGGAAATAAAATCCACCTTACGAATTGTTAATAGGATTATATGAGCTAATATAAAGCTTACTGCATAACAAGCAGGCCCATCTTATATCACTAGACTTTAAAAAAAAAATTTCTTTTCCATATTGTCAAGAAATAGTTATAAAATTCAAAGGTAAAATCTGTCTCTCATACACATACATACACACACACACATATGTATATACATATATATATATATACACAAATACATATATACATATACATATTAAGATTCGCCTAAAATCTTACCCTTCAATAAAAGCAATATTGACAGTTTTGTGTACAGTTTTACAGATTTAATTTTTCTTAATGACTAGTGTAGACAACGTATATTTAAAGGACATTGTTCTGAAATCTAGAATATTTTAAAAAATTGTCAATGCTTGGGTTTGAAGGGGTCCAAAAAATAGCACTATCCATCCCAACATAAGTAACAACTTAAATGAGTAGTAAACCCTAAACAAACCAGACAGAACCCAGTATATCAGCTATGTTAGTGTTAAAGCTAGAGCTGCCATCTTGATCTGTCAGGGACAGTCCTCATCTAAGGTGGATAGATCAATCAACATTTGTTTATTCTATTTGGCACACTCTTTTGTTCTTAAAAGTGCCTCTAGATGGGCAATAAATACACAATTACCATAGCTAAAAGTTATGTGGAAGAATGCCACTTAGTTATAAAGCAACATTTAAATCCCCAAGAATTCCCATCATTAAACAGACATGTCTATCCGGTGACTGGCAGTGCTGAATCACCACAGGTCCTCCCACACAGTGACCTCAGCGTGACACTTTTACGCCAAGAAGTGGGCGCAGAGCCAAATGTTTCTTGCTGTCCCCCTGGCTCTTAAGAGAAATGACCCAGAAAGGTTATACGATATACGCCTCACAAATTTTCCTGACCTACCAATTTTGTAGCTCACTCACAATCTATAGGTAGCACTAAAAGGCAGGGCAGGACAAGAACACAAGAGTGTTTCTGAATGATAATCAGTGTAGAAGCACAAGGTCAAGGCCACCTCTCTCTAAATAAAGAATCTAAAAAAAGAATCTGGCTTTCTAAATAAAGAATCTGGCTTTCTATCTTGGGGAGGTCACCCAAAAAAGACTAAGGGAGCCTAAACACTGGCTCCCATTACAGATTACAATGTGAACTAAGTTTTTATTATATTATTATGTTAAACAAAGGGAAAATATAGGACAGTATAAATAAAAAAGAAAAATCACTAATAATCCAATGGCTATGATGTATACCTATTTTTCTATATATCCTCCCAGTCTTTTTTAAAAATAAGATATAGTTAAACATAAAGGAAAGATAAACAGTATGTATGTGGCCTTCCTTTATATCAAGACATTTGAGGATTTGTTCTTTGGTTGAATCCTCCTTATAATGGTAATTTAAGGAATTCACTGAAGTGTTACAAGAACCCAGAAACAGATTAATCTGGCCATGTTACCATGTACAAGATCAAGCACCTAAAAATTGTTGCCCAGATTGCTGATTGAGTGATAATATTTATGAAATGCAGTTATATTTGTAAATGGAAGTTAGTCATGTATCCCTCAAGAAGCTAAGTAACTATAGGGTAAGCTCTGGTTTGGATGTGGTTTGTCCCGCCAAAACTGATGTTAAAGTTTAATTGCCAGTATGGCAGTGTTAAGAGGTGGGGTCTAAAGGGAGACATATGGAAAATGAAGGATTTGATCAGAGTAATTAACTTCAACAAAATTTGGGTGGCTACTTGTATTAGTTCATTTTCACACTGCTATAAAGAATTACCTGAGACTGGGTAATTTGTAAAGTAAAGAGGTTGAATTGACTCACAGTTCTACATGGTTGGGGAGGCCTCAAGAAACTTAGAATCACGGCGGAAGGCAAAGGGGAAACAAACACCTTCTTTGCATGGTAGCAGGAAAGAGAGACTGCATGAGGAGAGAAGTGCCACATACTTTTAAACCATCAGATCTCATGAGAACTCACTGACTATCATGAGAACAGCAAGGGTGAAATCAGTCTCTATGATCCAGTCACCTCCCACCAGGCTCCTCCTCCAATTCAACATGAGATTTTGGTGGGGACTCAAATCCAAACCATATCACTACAGTAAGACAAGGAGTATGCCAAGTACCTTGGATGCAAAGGCAAGAATATACTGTGTCTTATTTATAGACAAAATAGACACCACTTTTTTTCTTGTGGTTTCCACAGTACCCTCCTTAAGATAGTAATAGAAATTATGAAATGATGTCCAATATTGAGTTAGTGAATTACCACGGGGAAAAAAACTGGTGTCCAATAATTTTCAAGCAGATGGCTAAGAAAAGATCCTTTTCTAAAAGGATGATTTAAAAAAAAAAAAAAATAGCCAAGCCTGCATTGGCATGGCTAAGACTATAAAGTTTTAAAATGTTTTCCTCGATGACTATTTTTATCTCCTCAAGCATAATTATTAAGCATCACAAACACAACTAAGTGAAGATTTGCTTTCATCTTACATTATTTTCATTTAAAAATCACCAAGCATCAGGGGATCTTTCTTTCTGTCTTGATGGTTAGATGCTTCTGTTCCCTGCTGCTATTAGTCCCAAGGATAAAAATGTGAAGTTGCTATAAATGACTCTGTCAATTTTATTTAGAAATCCAAAGTTTCAAACTGACACCAAGTCAGGCAACTCAAAATCTTTTTGAACTTTTCCCTCATACATATACCTTCAGGGTAATTTTCTTGCACGAAGAAGAGAAAGTAGCAGCAGAGAATTACTTTTTTAAAGCACAAAATGATTTCCCTTGCTACTGGTATCACCTATGTAATGACAACAATTTCAAAATAGATATTTGAGCTTTGCCATTTTGTTTTCATTAAATCAGTCCTCAGAAGAGATAGTTTCTTCAGTTTGTTAGATAAAATAATTTTCCTCTGTTATTGTACCTATCAGGTTATATCACTTAATATCTGTATAACTTGCCACAATCCAGTATACTAAAACATCTGGGGTAATTAAAACATTGAGTGAATATACAGAATATGGCAGAAAACAAAAGAAGTAATATTTTTATCTGAGTTAAATAAGTTTTATTGACAAATATAGTAAGCAAGAATAAATAGGGCGAAAGGTTGAAAAAGCAACAATTTATAGAATAGATATCAGGAAAGGAGAGCAATGAAATGCAAAAAGAGAAACAAAAGGGTTTTAGAAATCAAACCGAAATCATAATAGAAATCAAATAACAGTGAAAGGAATTTGCAGGGTTTCTGATATAGTAGCACCTCTTGGGTTATGTCAAAATTATTAGAGATAAAACAAGTAGTAAAAAATAAGCTTAATGACACAGAAAAAACTTCAAATAACCTTTTGAAAAATTTCCGTGTGTTCACGTCCATTTACAATATTCACTATTTAAGCCTGAGATTTTAGTTTTGTTTTGAGAGAAGGCAAAACAAGTGATTTCATAATACCTTGCAGCAATTTGTCATTGCTTCCTCCAGCTGGGGTTGCTCAACCTGTGAGTTTATTCCAGCCCTACTCTCACTTTAATGAGAATGGATGTTATAGAACCTTTCCAAGGTTTTGGAACTACACATCCAGATTCTCTTGCTTTGAACCTCCTCCTCTCAGGTCTAAAACTAGACTTCTGAAATGTTCCTGAGATATCAACTTCATTTTGTGCCCCAGTTTGGATAACTGGGTCTCTGTCTTCTCTCCTCTGCTTTTAGTTCCTATTTTTATCATCTAAGCAATTCTATAATGCTGTGAGGACTGCACCTCTGCTGTGTTCATGATAGTCTCCTAACCAGGGGAGGGAACACGGCCTCTGGATCCAGCCAAATATTCAAGCAAATATTTGCTGACAATCTAAACTGTGTCTATACTTATATTACCATTGCCATGTTGTACTGGTATGTTTTATCCACCTGATTCTGATTCATCCACACTGTCCCCACAGTCTACAGTGACTGCCAGTTTTCAGACTCTACACACAGATCTGCAGTCCCAGTGTCTGTCTTAGGATATGGGGGAGACTAATTTTTAGGTGTAAGTCTTCAGTCTGTCTGTGTTCCTGAAGATGATTTCTAAAACGCAAGGTGGAATAGTGTAATATTTCATCCCTTGACCTTTAGTTATCATGGGCTTCAAAAATATCCTTCTCACCTTTAACAATCTCATTTTCAAAGTGCTTCCCAAAATGAAATTTTACTACCTCCTTCAATAATTCATTTCAAGTATAAAGTATTCCAGATTTAGGAAATTCTATTTGTCTCTAACCAAAGTCGTAGTCCTTTACATTAAGGTTATTGTTAAGACCCAAAAGTGAAAATCTATTCATTCTGTCATTAACTTGAAGATGACTATTAACCATAATTCCAGGACCTAACATCTTAAAAAATATTCAACTCAAGAATTATTTAAGTTTTGCATAAATCAGTAAACATTCACCAGGCAGTGTACATGAAGAAGGTACATATAGGGTTGGATGGTATTACAACTATTATTGACTGTGAGATATCTTGAATATACTTACGCATATGAATTTATACAATCTTCAAAAAAACTTATGAGATAAAGGTTATGATATCCCTCTAATATAGATGTGGAAACTGAGGCACAGGGATTTAGAAATTTTCCTGTGGTCACAAGCTTTTTCAGGTAATGAAACCAGAATCCAAACTTGGGACAGTTGACAATATAGCTCTGTATGCTTTGCTGCCTGTAAGCTCCAAGGCCTTTGTCCATGACCAAATGTCCCCTATTTTTTGCAGAAGTCTTTTTTAATGTGTATTTATCTTTTAAGAAATCAAAATTTCACTCAAACACCAATATCTAATATAACACCGTATATTTTATATGAAATTTGTGTATTTTGATTTAATAAGTGATATTATAATCACATAATTTTCTATTGTTTTCAGTGCAAAGGAACAGTTTCAGACCTGTGCAAGCTCGCCTAGACTCAGCTCTTCATAATTATTATTGTTTCTATGGACAGAGGGAAAAAGAAAAACAATTTCTTCTCTACATGTATTTGAACTTGAGGACTACCAGCACATATAGAATATTCATAATTCATACAATAAAAACTTAACTCCATTTTGCATACAACTGTTCACAACTAGTATTTACAACTATCAGCTATCATTATACCAATTATGCTGATACGGTAATATTATATTAACTGTCATATTACAACTGTCACTTTCAGCGAGTCATTTCTCCAGCACTTCAGAATCATGGAGCTAAGCTTTTGTAATATATTTTCTCATTTATTGCATCTAAGAACACTATGACCTAGATGAAATTATTAGCTCTATTTTACAGGTGAGAAAATTAAGGATCATAAAAGCTAAGTAACTGGCCTGAGCTTAGTGCAGAGGTAGAATTAAAATGTCTTTCTGCTATGTATGTCTGACAGCAAAGAGCATGGTTTTATCATAGTGACCCTATAACACAGATCCTGGGTCCAAGTGTAATTATTCTGAACATACTATGCTTGTCAGGCTCTCACGGTATGATTACCACTTTGCATCAAGGTTTATTAAAATATTTTTCTATCTCTCACTGAACCAATTTTGCGAAACCAAATAAAAAGAAAGATAATGAAGCACAGTGTGTTGGCCACCAGGGGGTGCAAGGTACAGCATCATCCTAAATCATGTCCTCAACTTTGCAGGCCTTTTCTTGTGATATGTGAAAAAGGGAAATCTTTTCTTTTGAAAAAGGGAAAATGTTCTTAAGAAAGGCATAGAGTAAATCTAACGGGTTTTTGTAAATCAAAGGTCAACATTGCTTTGAAATACACCTGGTGGTGAATTAATGCCTCTGAATTATGAAACTTGATGGAGGACAGGCAGACTGTGATAAAAAGAAATCAAAGAAATGGAACTTCTACTATTTCTACACTATTTTCAGAATTATAAAAATTTGAAAGTGTCTGGTAGGACATTTAGCCACAAGAGTTTTTAAGGTATTGATTTCTGGGAGACAATTTCTCTTGATAGACAGCCTGATTTTAATGATGACCACTTCTAAAGGTGGTCCTGCCATTCTTCATGTCAACCCACATAAATTGGACAGAGGGGGTATATATGCCCAGCAAGGGAGGCTGGGGATTCAACTGTGTATCTTTGTTTCTAGAAGCACTGTTCATATAACTAAAATGTATTTGAAGGCATGTTTCCTTGGAGGTATAATGCAACTATTGTCTCTTACCTGGGTCAGTTTTGTTTGAAAATTTCCGTTGTCATGCAGATTGTCAGCATGGTCCATAATTATGAAGAGTCCCTGATTGTAAAATAAAATAATAAAGAGAAAAATCAGTAGGAATGTGCCTGGGGTGAATTTATAATGCATTTAAAGTGTGAAGCTGTCCATTTAACCCTTAACAATATTCATTTTCTTCACAGTGTGCAAACCTTGTCAGTAGTTTGAAAAGCTATGAATTTAAATAACCTTAAGCAGCCTGAGAAATGAATAATTTGATAGGTATATCTGGCAGATGGTTGAAATGTCGAAGTTTTTTTCTTTTTCCCTGAGAATATGCTGCAGGGTTTCTGCCAAACTTAGGTTGTAAGGAAGGCAAAAATCAAACAATAAATGCTCCATATTTGCAAACTATCAACACTAAGGCAGCATTTAAGAACAGTTACCAGTTCCTCCTCCCTTGATTCTTTGGTGGAATGACCTGAATAGCAATAGCTTTTTATTTAAGACGAATTTTTTTAGTTTGTCAAAATAAATATTTAACCAAAGCTTAAAATCAATGACTTACTAGTGTCTCTCCAGCTTGTTGCTGTGGTTTCATAAAGCTTAATGCTTATTTCAATATTAATGTGAGTACTGACAACTGGACTAGCAAACTTTGACATCTCATTGGAGGGACTCTAGTGAGAAAGAGAACACATCTTTTCTTTTTTTTTAATCTGGCTGTTTTGATAAGTGTAGACATACACCTTATCTGGTACAAACAGCTGGGGAAAAAAAACCCAGCTGAAAATAATATTGTAGACACAAGTCAACACACACCTTTAACAGGATCTATTTGTTATAAACCAGTGTCTTTACCAGAAGTACAGTCTGGATATAGAGTAAATGTCCCAATAACATGTGTTGCTATAAAAGAGGATCCTGATATAAGGATGCCTAAAAATGATCTGATTCATATTCAGAACAAAGGAACATATACCCAAGGCTTCAAAGACCATCTAAAAAAGATAGCAACATAGAAGCATTCTTTGGAAAGTGTCAAGGTGAGAGAAGACATTTTTAAGTAAGAATCTAGAATATACTAAATATAATAATTTAAAAGGTCATTAATTATTTACCCAAAGTTATGTTGACCTTCAGAGGGTATGTGTAAGTCAGAAATGATTGAGGAAATTTTAGAAAATGAAATTCCAACTAATGATTATTAGAATGTTCACCATTCTTAAATACTTCAGAAAATTAAGATAATAATAACAATAATAAGAGTTAAATACATATAACATTTTTAAATGTCAAAACAGCTTATATGATTTTATTCAAGCTTCACATCTAAATGACATAGGTGAGCAAAAGAAGCGAGTCATGCAACTAATGATCAAAACTAGATTACAGATTTTACAATTCTTAATCCAGTGTCTTCACCATGAAAATTTAACATATTTATAAAAAATCATTGTAAAAGATCTTTTATAAAAAATCATTTCAGATTGATAATTGAAAATGAACACAAAAATTATCTCTTCCAATTACCTTAAAATTTTGTATAGGAGAATAAATAAGAAGTTGGTTTTTAAATACTTATATTTATTATTATTATTGTAATTATCATGAAGTCTTTGGTTTGAGTTTGATGTTTCAAAACATTTATTTATATTGAAATTCAAAATTTTCTATAATCTGCATTAACTGAGTAAGACAGTCATAGTTTCCTCCCTGGTGAAGCTTCTAATCTTCTGTCAGGAGAGAAAAACCTTAAAGAACTATTACTGAATCAATTATTCAATTATTGGTGAGTTAAGTATTTTGAAATCGAAGGTAAATAGGGTTTCCTGAGGCTACTAAAGGAAGGAATCAGAAACTGCTTTTTAGGAAGGTAAAAATCAAGCTGAGATCTGAATAATTAATTAGTGTTGTAAAACAAACAAAGTGGGCAATAGATTTTGGCAAAGGGAACAGCATATACAAATCATGAGGATTTATTTTTAGGGGTAATAAATTTTATTTTTTAGAGCAGTTTTAGGTTCACGGAGAAGTTGAATTAAAAATACAGAGAGTGCACAAATACCCGTTCCCCTACTTATGCAAACCTACCCCGCTATTGACATCCTGTATCAGAGTGCTACATTTGTGACAACTGGATGAACCTACGTTGACATTATTATCACCCAAAAGCTATATTTACATTAGCATTCACATTTGGTGTTGTACATTCTATAATTTTGGACAAATGTAAAATGACATGGATCCATCAGTATAGTATCATAGAGTGTAGTTTCACTGTCTTAAAAACCTTCACTGCTTCCCCCTATTCATCCCTCCCCTCCCCCCAAGAACTGGCAACCACTGATCTTTTACTGCTTCTATAGTCTTGCCTTTTCCAGAAGGTCCTATAGTTGGATAATACAATATGTAGTCTTTTCAGATTGGCTTCTCATACTTAGTAATATGCATTTAAGTTTCCTCCATGTCTTTCCATGGCTTGATAGCTCATTTCCTTTTGTCACTGAGTAATATTCTTTTATCTGGATGTACCAGCTTATTTATCCATTCACCTTCTGAAGGACATCTTGGTTGCTTCCAAGTTTTGGCAATTATGAATAAAGCTGCTATAAAATGCATGCACAGGTTTTTATATGAATGCAATCTTCAATTCATATAGGTAAATATCAAAGAGCATAATTATTGGATCATATAGTAAGAGTAAGCTTTGTTTCATAAGAAACTGCCAAACTGTCTTCCAGAATGGTTGTACCATTTTTTTATTCCTACCAGCAATCAATGAGAGTTCCTGTTGTTCCATATCCTTGCCAGTATTTGTTACTTCCCTTGTTTTGGATTTTGGCCGTTTTAATAGGTGCGTGGTGGTGTCTTGTTTTAATTTGCAAATCTCTAATGACCTATGATATTCAGTATCTTTTCTATGCTTACTTGCCACCTATATCTTCTTTGGTGAGTCATCTTTTCAAGTCATGAGGATATTTTGAGGAGACAAAGCATGTTTGAGGAACTTAAACAACGGAAGTAAGCTATAGTCAACTTAATAAAGGGAGGAAATCAAGAAATCAGCCCTGTGCAGTGGACAGAGACCACATTATGTAGATCCATTTAAGGACAGGTTAAGGACTTTATTGCTTATACTAAGAAAAGTGTTTTACTCAATGGACTAACGTGTTTCAAATTACATATCTTGGTCCCAATTCACTAGCTTCATCTTTCATTCCTTTGTTTCTGGTAACTTTGTTCTAGCTAAACTGATCTGCTCACTAACTCTTAAATATATAGTTTCCCAATATATTTCCATCGCCTCCATCGTTTTCCTTGCCTAAAATTATTCATATTTCTTGCCCAATGAACCTTTTTTTGAAATATAGTCATCCCTACTAGTCTGCATGTTTCTAAGTACTTAGCATATCGGTATTTCACATACTACAGTTGTACCACTGTGAATAACTATGATAGCACATCCATGATGAACTTTACCATGGACAATGAGTCTTTGTAATCAGAAATTTTTCTAGTTCTCAACCAGAAAGATAACTGACAGACTCAGAAAAGAGAAAGAACAGGGAATGAATCAGGATGACTGCCCGAGTATATGGGACTATACCTACATGTAAATTTTTTACACTAAGAACAGACATTTAAAATTAATACATACTTCATGCTGAAGAACAGAATACTATCTGAATGACAGAATGTTGGAAATTCCTAAAAGATTGGAAGATATATATCAGATGTATAGAAGTGACTATATCCAAAAACATACATACAGGAGTAGTTCTGCAGAGGTGGGAACTTTTCTGTGATATACTAAACTCAGAAGTAAAGACTAAATTGTATAATAAAATCCCTGGGAAATGTTCAGGGTGATAATTTGAGAAATAGCACTTGGAGCAGCCTAGAAATTTGGCCTCTGAAGGAGTTGGTAGCAGAAGTATTTATTTTTAAGTATGAGTAACTGTGCCTTGGAAGCAGAGCAGTGCCCCGGAAGACAGCTTATTTCTTACAGAGGTTTTTCTGAAATAATTACTAATGGATATACTTGAGCAAAATAAAAAACAATTTCATGTAAACTCCTCAGGGACAGGTATAACACATTAATAAACCCCCACTCATCAATTACAAGTTACTCAATAAACTAATTCAATCATGAGTTTTTGATGATCAGTCTCTATATGGCATTTATCTTGGATCTAGTATATTCCTATAAGGTCTTTGATTTTGCATTGTGAGAAGGATTCTACCAAGAGTCAAACACTCATGTGTTTCTGATAATAAAGGTCACAGACCGCCTTTAAAATTTTTTGTACATCTTGATTACAACCAGCAGCAGTGATCTATTTTACGTATATATAACATAGCACTCAACCGTAGAATACATACCATTTTCAGGCATATATGAAACACGCAAATATTTACAATGTGCTAACAAAATTTCCAGTGATTCAAAATTATACAGAATATGTTCTCTGACCAAAATGCACTGTTAAATCCATATAAATAACCATAAAATGCCCACATGTCAGAAACTGGAAGCTACATATCTGAATAATACAGGGTCAGATTAGTAATTAAAATGAAAATGAGAAAATATTTTAACTAAATGATAAGCAAAGTGTACATAATTCTATATTTAAAAGGAAATTATAGCCTTAAATTCATATATTAAAAGGCAGAAAAACTAAGCTGAGCAAACGCTTAACTCAAGAAATTAGAAATATAAAGCAAATTAAACACAAAGAAATTAGAAATAAGGAAACAATATAGATAAAAACATGAATCAAAGAAAATAAGCATATAGTGAAAGAATCAACAAGTACAAACGTCGGGTATTTGAAAAGCTTGATAAAGTAGGTATCTGCCTAGGAATAATGATTAACAAAAATAAAGAGACGACACAAATAACTGATATTGAGAATTTCAGAAGAGCATTATTAAAAATACCTATGAATATGAATATAGCTATGAAAATGAATATAATACTATAAACAATAACTTTTAAAATGTAGATGTTTAGGACATATTTCTAGGAATGAACATGAAAACTAAGATATAGTAAATCTAGATAATCCTACACATACTGAAGAAATTATGTTTCTTTATGAATTTCAATTATTCTTTAATTTAAAATACTTATACTAAAAAGTTTGAAGACCAGATGGCTTCTGCAGGAAATTCTATCACCTTTTAAATTCTCAGTCTGACATATCCGAGTTCAATTTTGATGTTGTTTTGTTTCTTTTAACCATTTAGCATGCTTTGCAAATTTTTGTGGAAAGCTGGACATGAATGTATTGAGTAAAAAGGACTGAGGTAGATAGGCTTTTGGTACAAAGTTTAATATTTATGTCACCAATAATACATGTTTACTATTTGCTGTGTCTTGTTTTCATCTTCTCTGTTGTCTGTAGGCTTTTCCAGAGCCTCCTTAAATGGGATCTGAGCTTTGCAGTCCTTTTGGCTGCAGTGGTTGCTACTATATAAGAATCCTATTATTGATGTGGTAATTGATAGGGGTGGAGGGAGGGGGAAGTACGGTGTTACTAGATCTCAGACTTTCTGCAACCCTGTTTTGGATATCCATTTCCCTTCACCCAAGTTGGTTAGACTCTGGTAAAATCCCAGTCTGTCAGATTCTGGTAAAATAGTTCCCTTGAGGACAGGTCTTGTTGAGGACAATAGAGACCTCTGGATATATTTCAAAATAGTTAATTTTCCCTCCCCCACTGCCAAAAGCAAAGGGGATGATTCTCCAATCTTCACCCCAGAGAACCAGGTAAAGCTCTTGGAGGTAACAGTCATGAAAGTGTGAGGGGTTTTCTCTTAAGACTGGGTCCTCTAGAACTCTCAAGCTAGTTCATAGTGAGACTCCAGCAATTTGTCAATTGCAGTTTAAAGAGTTCCTATCATTTGGTTTAGCTGCAGGGTTCTGCTCCTGGACTCCTACTCACAAAAAGCTGTGAGTCTCTGTATCTGCCTGTCTGTCTCTATAGTTTACAGGACAGCAGTTTGCTGTGTAACCTCAATTCTCAGATGCATCTAAGAAGAGCGTTTGATTTTCAGTTTGTTCAGTCTTTTTCTTGTGAGGATGGGAATAAAGTCTTCTAAGCTCTTTACATAGGCTCAAAACCAGAAGTCTATTAGCTTTTCAGGATATAAATATTAATAATATTACATAAACATTTTTAACAAGTAGAGAAAACTGAAAATGACTCAGTAATTTTATGAGGCCAGCATAATACTTAAATCTGACAAACAATATGAAAAAAAAGTCCAGAGCAAAACCACAATATAGATATATATACCTACTAAAACATAATAGCAGAAAAAATTTCAGAAATATCCAAAAGTCGACATAGCACAAATAAGCTGGATTCAATACCAAAATAAGATAATTTAATATTTTTAAATCATCATGCAGTAGATACAGAAAAGCACTGATAAAATTCAGTAAATTTTCATTAAAAAAATGCATGCAAAACTAAAAATAGAAAAGAATTTCCTTAACATAGGTGAAAAATATATTTAAAAATCTAAAATATATTATAAAATCCATATATAACATATACCAAAATACCTATAACATATATTTAATTAGAAAATATTGAATGCCATCTCTTTTACATAAAAAAGAAAACAAGATACCCAGGACCATTGTTCTTTTCAAGGCTCCACTTAATGATATAGTAAAACAGAAACAAGCAAGTAAGCAAACTAATACATAGTATAAACATTAGAGATTGGGGAAATGAAACTCTCATTGTTTATAATGATATGAGTAGGCTTAGAAAATCATAAAACATCCACAAATACACTATTAAAATAGTGAGGTCCAAAAGTAAATTTACTCAATGCAATTTACTTTGATACCACCAGCAAAATGTTAGAAAATAAAATATTGTAACAGATACCTTTTACCATAGCATCAAAAAGTATTAAATATCCAAGACTGAATCTAACAAAAAGAATATAAGATATATACATATAAAACTATAAAGCACTTAATCATAAAATAATGAACCAACTAAATGAAGATATATACCACATTCATGGATGAAAGCCTTAATGTTATAAGAACAGCAATTCTTAAACTAATCCATAGACTTTAATCCTTATTTTCTTAAATCTACATATGTTTGGTAAAACTTTACAATATACTTCTAGAATTTAACTGTCATAGAAGGGAAGTTTGTGGAGAAGTTTTCTTGGAAGATCTACCATCTACTCCTTCTTCTACAATCTTATTAACTTTCCATGATGGGGCACTTAATTCTTCCGTGCAGAGCTCCTTTAGGTTTCAAATTTTTCACGTCATCCAGGATAAACTACATGCTTAGCATGTGACAGAAAAATTATTCACTAGGTTCTAATATTCTTCCTTTCTCTTGACTCTCCCAAGCAGTCATTTCCAAACTACTCCTAATAGTGAAAGGGGTATCCATTCTCTACATCTGCCTCTCTAAATTGAAAGAGATTGGTCACTTTTTTTCCCTGGATTTGGTAGACTTACTTTTCCCCCATTTGACTATGTCTTTGAAGCATGCATCAGATCCTCACCAAAGTATACAAAAATTTCTATGAATTGTTACATACTACTTTCTCTATGTTTCGAACAAAACTTTTCAAAGATTTGGGGATAAAATCATAGTCTACCTATTGCTTGATAACCATTGATATTGCTAACTCTAATTTTAGTTTAGACCACTAGGTTGGAAGGGGTACAATTTCAGATCTGCTGTTTTGGTGTAGTTTGCATCCACAAGTGTAAACACTGATATTTTAACATTAAATATTAGTTAATTTATTGTGATAATTATCTTACAAAAGTAGATCTAATAAATAATAATTGCATAACCAGGCCATATCAAACACTGCAGAAAATTCAAAATGAAAAACAAGAACATGTTTTTATCTTGGAGTAAATTTAAATCATTACTGTAACTAATTAAATATATCTTTCTTCAACACAGATGCTCCTTAACTTATAATGAGGTTATGTCCTGATATGCCCATTGTAAGTTGAAAATATCATACATTGAAAATGCATTTAAGCTACAGAATATCGTAGCTTAACCTAGTGTAGTTTAAGTATGCTCAGAACACTTATATTAGCCTACAATCAGGTAGAATCATCTAACTCAAAGCCCATTTTATAACAAAGTGTTCAATATCTCATGTCATTTATCGAATACTATACTGGAAAGTGAAAAACAGAATGGTAGTGTGTATTCTAAGCATGGTTTCTACTGAATGTGTATTCCTTTCACACATTCATAATGTTGGAAAATCTTAAATCGAATAGCCATGAAGTGAGGATCACAATGGAAGGAGCAGAAATACAGATGGAAATAAATAGGGTGACAAAAATAGAAGAAAGGCAAAGGAGAAAAAGAAATAGAGTGGTAAAAAGGGAACGAGGGAGAGAAGGAAGGAAGATAGAGAGAGAGATAAAGGGGCCACAGGGTCATTTAGACTAGAAATATATGCCCGTTTTATTAATCAACACTCAGTTAATACAATTGTTTTAGATGGGAAAGCCTTCCCTATTTGATTTCACAAGTGAAGAATTAAAGTTTTGCTGTGATAAACATGATTTAAAAGTCATTCTGGGCCGGGCACGGTGGCTCACGCCTGTAATCCCAGCACTTTGGGAGGCCAAGGCTGGTGGATCATGAGGTCAAGAGATCGAGACCATCCTGGCCAACATGGTGAAACCCTCTCTCTACTAAAATCACAAAAATTAGCTGGGCATTTTGCACGCACCTGTAGTCCCAGCTACTTGGGAGGCTGAGGCGGAAGAATAGTTTGAACCCGGGAAGCGGAGGTTGCAGTGAGCCGAGACTGTGCCACTGTGCTCCAACCTGGCAACAGAGCAAGACTCCATCTCAAAACAAAAAAACAAGTCATTCTGGCTGTAACTATGAGGTTGGAAGTGGCAGGATGTTTATAAAATACTTGCTTGGATGCTTCACATATGAATTGAGCCTATGTTAAAAATATAATATATATTCCACATCATTTAGCAATCATTAGAACAAGAAAGGCTACAGAAATAGCTTTAATATTCCCTCTTCCCACTCAAAAAATCAGGAAAAAAAAAATAAAATGCACAAATAAATTTAATTACATACACATACAACAGGCAAACTGGTCTCTTAAATCTAGGAGCAAATGGCTAAGAAGAAAGACCAAAAAAAAAAAAAAAAAAACAGATTAAACAGATTGTATGGCATATTCACTATTTTCCCCCATTTTAACTAGCATATTGTTTACAATACCGTTTTTGAGCATTCTCATATCTAAGTTGCATTTCCCCCGCACAAAAGTAAATTATTCCTTTGCATTATTTTAATACTTTAGAACAGTATGCATTGCACTGAGACCTTGTAGAGCACAGTGTTACATGTAAATCTTTGATCTCCAAAAAAATACCAGGATCAAAGTTTTCCATCATTTGGACATAAATCTCAGCTAAAACAAAGTGATAATAGACTAGTCAAGGAAAAGCAACCTGAAACAAATGTCTTCGAATTGGTGTTACTCTACACGGTTGGTGCATTACTGAATTAATTAACCATTTCTTTGAACTTTGATATTCTGCTGTCTATAGGTTAGGAGTAAATGCCAGTCACTGTTCATCTATTTGAAATTCATTCTCAGTACTATTATTCTGTAAATCAAATGAGAAAAGGGTAAAACTTTGTGTCTCTGGGAAACACATCATGGAGAAAGTTTACGATGTAAAGTAATGCACACACAAAATTTAACATCTTTACTGCTTTTAATGAGAAAATTCTTATCCTAATTAAAGGACTGATTGGATTTGTGGTTATTTTTTGTAGTTGTTGTAATTAATCTGAGTGTCCACTGCAGTAATTAATGTAGTTGTTAATGTGAAGTCAAGCAGGCTGAGCTGAATCACATGAACTTGAGCCAATTATGTGACCCTCACCCCCCAACCCCACCACCACCACCACCACCACCACCACCACCACCACCACCACAGGTGCTCCATTTGCAAAATAGGGATGCTAATAGTATCCATCATATAAGGTGGTCATAAGCATTCATAAGATAACAGTGGTAAAGTGTTTTCCACAATGATTGATTATGCAATACTTCCCATTCATAAATAATTATATCACTGAAATTTTGAAAGTATTCATCAGTGGCAAGAGTTTTAAATCTTGTTCTGAGGATTTATGGAGAGTCTGTGGAAGAATTAATAAGCCTGGAATTTCTCATCCTGTGTTTCAGACACTGCAGTTCTACTCTTACCTCTTTGATATATACATATTTTTAAATGAGATTTAACATTTTCAAAAGTAGTGAGAACACAAAAAAAAAACTCCCATATACCTAACACCCATCTTTATGTAATTAACATTTCAATATATTTTATTGTGTTCTTCTTCATAAGATTTGGCTTGCAAAGATTTATGATGTTAAAAATCAATTTAATTTCAAAACCACTGACTTACAGGCTAAATATATTCTAGCAAAAACACATGTTTCTTCTTTTCTATTTTTTATTGATCTATCATAGTTTTACCTATTTTGGTGGAACATGTGAAATTTCAATACACGTATACGATCTATAATGACCAAATCAGAGTAACTGGGATATTCATCACCTCAAACATTTACCTTTTCTTTGAGAGGATTACAATTCTTCTCTTCAAGCTATTTTGAAATATACAATAAATAACTATTAACTACAATTTCCCTACCGTGCTATCAATTACTAGAAAATATTCTTTCAATATAATTGTATTTTTTACCTACAAACCAACTTCTATTCATCCTCCCTACCCTTTCTCCTTGCAGTCTATGGTTATTTCCCACATACAAGTGAGAACAGGTGATATTTGTCTTCTCTCCCCTGCCTTATTTTACTTAACATAATTACCTCCAGTTCCAACCATATTTCTATAACGGACAGGATTTCATTTTATTAGATGGCCTAATATTCCACTGCATATATATATGACAGTTTTTAAATCCATTTGTACATTGATATACACAGGTTGACTTAATATTGTGGCCACTGTGAATCATGCTGCAATAAACATAAGAGTACAGATTATCTCTTTGATATCTGACTTCCTTTTAACGTGTAGGTGCGTGTTACATAGGTATACACGTGCCATGGTGGTTTGCTGCACCCAACAACCCATCATCTACATTAGAAATTTCTCCTAATGTTATCCCCCCTCCTAGGTCCCCACCCCCCTACAGGCCCCAGTGTGTGATATTCCTCTCCCTGTCTCCATGTGTTCTCATTGTTCAACTCCTACTTATGAGTGAGAACATGCAGTGTTTGGTTTTCTGTTCCTGTGTTACTTTGCTGAGAATGATGGTTTCCAGCTTCAACCATGTCTCTGCAAAGGACATGAACTCATCCTTTTTTATGGCTGCATAGTATTCTATAGTACATATGTGCCACATTTTCTTTATCCAGTCTATCATCGATGGGCATTTGGGTTGGTTCTAAGTCTTTGCTATTGTAAAGTCTTTGCCCATGATTATGTCCTGAATGGTACTGCCTAGGTTTCCTTCTAGGGTTTTTATGATTTTAGGTCTTACATTTAAGTCTTTAATCCATCTCAAGTTAATTTTTGTATAAGGTGTAAGGAAACGGTCCACTTTCAGTTTTTTGCATATGGCTAACCCATTTTCCCAACACCATTTATTATATGGCTATCCAGTTTTCCCAACACCATTTATTAAATAGGGAATCCTTTCCCTATTGCTTTTTTTGTCAGGTTTGTCAAAGATCAGATGGTTGTAGACTTATTTCAGAGGCCTCTTTCTTTTCCATTGGTCTATGTATCTGTTTTTGTACCAGTACGATGCTGTTTTGGTTACTGTAGCCTTGTAGTATAGTTTGAAGTCAGGTAGCGTGATGATCCCAGAATAGGATTGTCTTGGGTATATGGGCTGGGCTCTTTTTTGGTTCCATATGAAATGTAAAGTAGTTTTTTAAATTCTGTTAAGAAAATCAATGGTAACTTGATGGGGATAGCACTGAATCTGTAAATTATTTTGGGCAGTCCATACTGTTGTTTTATAATGGCTGTATTAATTCACATTCCCATCAACAATGTATAAGGATTCTGTTTCCTCACCAGTATTTGTTATTTCTTGTTTGAACAATGGCCATTCTAACTGGGGTGATATAATATCTCACTGTGGTTCAGTTTGCATTTCCTCATGGTTAGTAACTGAGACTTTTTTATATACCTGTTGGCCATTTATATTATGTCTTCTTTTGAGAAACACCTATCCAGTGCTTTTGCCATTTTTCTTTTCTTTTTTGAGGTGGAGTTTTGTTCTTGTTGCCCAGGTTTGAGTGCAATGATGCGATCTCGGCTCACTGCAACCTCCGCCTCCTGGGTTCAATTTATTCTCCTGCCTCAGCCTCTTAAGTAGCTGGGATTACAGGCATGTGCCACCATGCCCAGCTAATTTTGTATTTTTACAGGCTGCTCTCAAACTCCTGACCTCAGGTGATCTGCCTGTCTCAGCCTCCCAAAGTGCTAGGATTACAGGCAAGAGCCACTGCTTTTGGGCCTATTTTTCATTTAGATTATTCATGGGGTTTTTGCTACTGAGTTAGTCGAGTTCCTTATATATTTTGGTAATTAATCCTTTGTCAGTTTGAAATATTTTTTCCATTCCAGAGGTTGTCCCTTCAGTTTGTTAATTGTTTCCTTTGCTGTGCAGATGCTTTTTAGTTTGATTTAATCCTATTTGCCTGTGCTTTTGAAGAATTACCTAAAAATTCCTTATGCAGAACAATGTCCTGGAGAATTTCCCCAGTGTTTCCTTGTAGTAGATGCAGAGTTTCAGGTCCTATATTTAAGTCTTTAATCCATTTCAGTTGATTTTTGTATGTGGTGAAAAATGGGACCTAGCTGCATTCTTTTGCATATGGATACCAGTTTTCTCAGCAACATTTATTAAAGAGACTATCTTTTCTTCAGTGTAGGATGTTCTTGGCACCTTCATAAAAATGAGTTGGCTATACATTCGGGATTTATTTTCTGGGTTTTCTATTCATTGATTTTTGTGTCTGTTTCATTGGTTTAGGTGTCTTATTGTGCCAGTACCATGCTGTTTTGGCTACTCTAGCTTTATAGTACAATTTAAAATCAGGTAATATGTTGCCTCCAGCTATGGTTTGTTTTATTCTTTTTTCCTCAGGGATGCTTTAGTTATTTGGAGTTTTTCATAGTTTCATGTGAGTTTTAGGGTTTTTTTTCTATTTATGTAAAGAATGTCATTGGTATCTTGACAGGGATTACATTGACAGTGGATAGTTCTGGGTGGTATAGACATTTTAACTATGTAATTCTTCCAACCCATGGGCATGTCCTTCCATTTTTTGTGTGTGTTCACTTCAATTTCTTTTATCAGTGTGTTATAGTTTTCCTTTTATAGATCTTTTACCCCACTGGTTAAATTTATTCCTAGGTATATGTTTTTGTAGCTATTCTAAACGGGACTGCATTCTTGATTGCTTTTTCAGACTCATCACCCTCAATGCTCTCCATACCTGTTTTATTGCCCGTCTATAATTCATTCTCAATGCATCAACCTGAGGAATCTCTTAAAAACAGAAATCAGATGGCATCATTCCCTGGTTCAAAATTCTCCAAAGGAGCTGTAGTTTTCTCTGAATGCAGTCCAAATTCATCACAAGACCCTGTGTTTTCTCTCCCTCCCCTTTTTTCCTGTAGTACCCTTTTTCTTATTCACAGCACTCCAAACACATGGCTTTGCCATTGCCATTACTTTTCTTTAAATAATCACACCTACCTTGTTCCTGTCTTAGGCCTTTGTGTTTGTTGTTTCCTCTGCCAGGAACACTTTTCTGCCAGATTTTCACTCTGCGTAGCCTTTCATATTACAGGTCTCTGCCTAAACACTGTCTCCTTGAAGAATCCTTTCTTGACCACCTAATCTAAAGCAGTCAATCTCCTTTCCCAGTCACTATCATAAGAAGACTTTATTGCAGTTGTCACAACACTTATCAGTATCTGAAATTATCTTTCCTGTTTGATTTCATTTTGTCTTTTTTTTTCTCATATAATTTTAATAAGATGATGGAATTTGACTCTTCTGCTAAGTGAATTTTCTCCAGTGTCTATATATTGGCTGATGCAATAAATATTTGTCATGATAGTAGTTAAATGAACAAAAATATTATTAAATTAGGAGTGTGGACCACTGTCCTTTTAGGTCAGACTTCAACCTAACTGTACTTCTATCCATTTTTAAATAAGCTTCAGTTACTCATTTCATTTCCCTAAGTCATTTTCTCTTTTAAATAGAAGTAATTCTTATAAGCTATGTTATTGCTGGGAAGATGGCATGAAATGACATACAGCTTATTCTCCATCCACCTCCAGTGCAGATCCATTTCCCACTCTACTGTACCCTATTCTGTGCTGTGACTGGTATCCATAACCTGTATCACTTGGATTCATTTTTCCTTAAGCTTCTCCTTGAGATCTGACAATGAAGGAACTCCTCCAATTCCTTCATTCTCCTCTTTTCCAGCCATGTTTTCTTTACCAGCTGACTGTAATACAGATTCTGCCTGGCTGATTTTTCCCTTCCAAGTTCCAGTTGTTATCAGGCATGGGCTATGCCATTCTTTCCCCTTGATATTCAGGGTGGTAAAGACTTCCAACTATTTTTAGTTCCTGGATGCCTTACTGCCCATACGTTTGTAAATTGTTCTTTCCTTAATTAACTTAGGCTAAATTCTTTCAGATGAGCATTCGTCTCTTGCCAGGACCATGATTGACACTGATATTGTCTGTGGGCATTTTCTACACTTTCCAGAAATAATTTATTTTAACAATATTTACTGAATGCCAATCGCATATCAGGGACTAAGTAGGTAATCAGTACTATGCGTATCCGATATATATACATGAGTGTCAAAAATGTTTTAATTAAACAAGATAGCAAGTCTTTTAGGCATAATTAAAAATCAAAATAAAGCATCACTCAGTTAATATATGGGTTAAGAAAATGCAGCAGCAGATTTGTGTTCTGGGGAGTTGCTGCTTCTTTTGTCAGCGTTTCTGTTGGTTTTATGCACATATCATGGAAATAGAAAACACATACATATTTACATACATATACACATACATACATATATAAATAGGCTTATTCGTGCTTGATTTGTATGCAAAGCTGCATCTTACCAAACTGCAGGAATAAGTTTACACACGGCAGTTATATATTCACTGGCATGATCTACAAATGCATTACTGAATCAAATGAGGCAAATATTATAAATGCTTACTTATTTTCATTTTATTCACCCGAACTCGCTGGTAACCAGCTACTTGTAGATCCATACCGTGGTAACATTTCTACCTACTCATGGCAGGCAGGCATCTGATCAATGATTTTCAAGGGCTCTGACTAGGTCAGAGTTCTTAGGTTCCAAACCCAAACCCACATCTTACTAGCCTCTTGCCATTGGATAAGCTGCTGAACTCCAAACCTCATCTATAAAAAGTAGACAGAAATAAATAATAGTGCCAGTCTCATTGGATAGGGCTGTAGTGAGAATCAACTATATTAATACATTTAAAATGCTTAAAAAAGAACATGGTGAATGCTCAAAAGTAGTTGCTACTAGTGTGATTATTATTACTGATGATCTTGAGACTGAGTAAAATTCTGAAAGATATTCAGACACATAAAATTTGCAGTTTCCATATTTGAGACAGCATGTGGCTCTTGATATCTATTCTACCTCAAACTTATTTGAACTATATGATAATTGTGTGTTCTTTATAGACTACACATAAACACACAAACCCCTACAAAATATAAATATATTTCTGATTTTTTTTTAGATGGAGTCTCGCTCTTTCACCTAGACTGGAGTGCAGTGGTGCAATCTCAGCTCACTGCAACCTCCGCCTCCCGGGTTCAAGCAATTCTCCTGCCTCAGCCTCCCAAATAGCTGGGATTACAGGCATGCAGCACCACGCCCAGCTAATTTTTGTATTTTGGTAGAAACGGGGTTTCACCATGTTGGCTAGGCTGGTCTTGAACCCCTGATGTCAGGTGATTCACCCACCTTGGCCTCACAAAGTGCTGAAATTACAGGCGTGAGACACCACCCTTGGCCTATTTCTGATTCTATATGGAGACTTGATTGACCAAGTATACTACCAAGTATGCTACTAATCCAGCATAATTAACTAAACTCTATAGCTCTCAAGTCTGTGAATAATCTAAAGAGGTAGAAAAGCAACCATTACTGCTGAAATGGGAGTGAGGCTAAGTAAGCTTGCCTCTTCCATGAAATCATTAGGAAACATGAATAGATCTCTTCTCTGTGATCTATGGCCTTTATCTCTCAACAAAGCAAAGGAAGTGAATTAGACATTGTGATTTTTCAAAGAGTTGTCCCTGAAACACTTCAACAAGGCTTTTGGGTAATTCTTATCCATGCTGAGTGCTGGACAGAAAATGGTCTAAAAGGTATCTTCCAGCTGTATTCTTCGATGATGTATGTCAAACTATTACCACTACATTATAAATATATTCCTGTTAAACTGGTGACTGCTCACACGGGAAAGTGTGAAAATGGACACTGGTCTAGATTATATAGACCTTTCTATGTTAAAAACATTACTATCCTCCTTATCTTTTACTGGTGTTTTTGCATCATCACAATTTTAACATCCACAAAAAAGCATAGGCTTAATGGACTGTGAAGCAGTGAGCCAATCACAAAGGCAACAAAAAATTCAATCACAAACACCTGCAACTCATTACAAATTTAGCAGCACAAATGCCAGAGGCTGTAATGGGTCTCAGATAGTCTCTGCAACTCTGCCAATACTCACCTATAATTTGGACTTGACATTTACAAAAAAAACACAACATTTACAAAAAGAAAAGGGCAAAGAGTTTTACCAAATAGTCCCACTCTTTCAACTTCCCCCCTTCCTGCCAAGACACCTCAGGGGAAAAAAGATCAATTCTAAATACAGGTGCTATTTGTATTCCTTCTGGAGTACTTATGAAAGCAAATTAATTAATGAAGAATTTAAACCAATATTCACTAGGAAACTGGGAGGTATTTTATTTTTCCCCAGAAAGTAACATTCTCTACAAGTGTCTCTAGTATAAAAAAATAGGGACAAAAGAGAAACAGAAGGAGGGGGAGTGGAAATAAAAATAATGTCAGTTTTATTTTTAGATTTTCATTCTATTTTGATTTAAGGATTAGGTATAGTCAGTAAATGTAGACTTGAAATCTTGCAAATGAGGACTGTTACATTTGCAAATATGGAACATTTTGGTTGTCGTTTTATGGAGTGGAAAGAAAAAAAAATGGAACATAGGCATCTGGAGAGTTGAATTCTGGTTCTGGATTTGTCACTGGTTGTATAACCTTGGAGAAGTTGTTTAACTCCTTGGGATTCTGTTCCTCCGTTTAAAGTTTTGAAGACTGCAGGCTCTGGCTTGATATCCCCCACAGTAGCTTCAGTTCCTGAGCAAGAACTCTCCATCAGATACAAGCTAAAGACAGTTAATTTTTCTCTCCACATTTCCTTCAACAGTCACTCTTTTCTCTCTTTTCACAGCATACGCCTGATATACAGGCACTGCCATTTGGAACAGACCCTTTAAAATGCCTACTGCTAATGCACCTGCTATCTTAAGGAGAAATTCTACTTTCTACCTCATTTAGGGGTGTGTTTTAAATCTTAGCATGATTTTTCCTTTCCCATTCTCTCAGAATATTTTGGAAGTTGCTTCCTTTCAATGACATTTGATGTTAATTGAGGAATGGAAAATCATTTTAAGATTTGAAATATAAATAGAAAAGTAGCCTTTTAATAATCAAATTGCAAATAATAAAATATTTTAGTGTTTTGCTTGGCATGGTAGCCTAACATTTACAAGCATTACTGAACGTTTTGTAAGGAACCATAATTTGTTTCTTACAAATACGTGGATTTTCAACTGAAGTCAATCTCATTTCCTTTCCCACATGTTCCATAATATTTGTGTCATTTACCTACACTACAACTAACAAACATGCTTAAAATTAACAAACCCCTTTCTAAAGCAAACCCTTCATCTAGGAAGTATGCTGCTGAAAGCAAACAGCCCTGAACATCTATGACTTAGGAACCTCATTCTCATATCTTAGATATCATATCAAACACCCGTAACTCATGCAGAAGATTCACAAACACAGGTCATTTTCACAAAAGTTCTTAAATCGCCCTTTCTTCACCTCAGGCAGTCTGAAAAAGAATCCATGCAATATCGAATATCCAGGGTAGAGTATGACAATGAGATATGAAGGGAAGAAATGGAAATAGAAATAAAAGAAGACAACCAAAAACAACTAAAGGCTGTATATTAATTATGTCTGTCTATTTGTCTTGTACTTTTCTGGCTGCCACAACAGAATACCATACACTGGGTGGCTCAAACAACAAAGATTTACTTTCTCAACATCCTGGAAGGAGGTTGGAAGTCTGAGATCAGGGCATCAATATGGCTGGGTTCTGAATATTCCCTTTTAGGCTTGCAGACAGATGCCTTCTTGCCGTGTCCTTACGTGATGAAGTGAGAGAAAACAAAGCTCACTCTCTTTTCTTCTTCTTAAAAGGCCACAGTCCTATCGGGTTAGGTCCCCCACTTTTATAACCTCGTATAACCTTAATTTCCTCCTAAAGATCCTATCCTCACATATAGTCACATTGGAGCATCAAAATATGAAATTAGGAAGGACACAATTCAGTCCATAGCATTATTATTATAAAAGTAATGAGGAGGAGAAACATTCACAACATGTATTAAATTAAAACAATTCATAAACAGTACATACTGCTGTTATTATACATATTTATTGTATGTATATATATATTTATATGATATATATACACACATGCATATATATATACATTCATGGGAAAATTACCAAAAATATATTATTTGGTGATGACTTCCGGGTGATCAGATTATGACTAATACCCAATTCACTTTAGTTTTTACTCACATAATTTCCTAAAATTGGGAAAAATATTATTAATAAATGTTACCTCAATGAATTGACATACTCTGGAAAATAATCTGCTAACTTTTATAGTGATTTATAACCCTTTAACTCAGGTCACTATAAGTGAAAATGTGTCTTTGTTCCATTGAACTCTCAACCTCAGAATGCATTTGTGAGTTCTCCTGCAGTGTAAATTATGAGATTATTTCTAACCTTGTCAGGTTCTGGTGACATACTGCCTACTATAATATAATAGAAGCAATTCATAAAATATTTTTTTACCTGAACTAGTTTCAAGTTCTGTGGCTTTGCAGCTACCATTGTTCCTGTTTCACACAGAATATCCAGTACAGGGGATACTTTATGGGACTGAACAGATAGCTGAAAGCTGATTTTACTTGCTAATTCTCCGTTGTTATCCTGGCATTAAGGGTGCATTAGAAGGATGCAAAGATGTTTGATGAAAGTGATCTGTGCTTGTGTTCATGCTCTGCAAATGCTTTAAAGGTGTGGCACATGACATTAAGCCAGTGCATCCAGGTGAAGCCTGGGGCAGACATAAAACCCTAGGTTGGTAAGCACCTGTCACAAGAAGGCTTATCAAAGGATTCTTGGGGGAGTGGAACAATGGAACACCCTGCAATCCTCACAGGCAGCAGTCATAGTAAGCAATGTTCAGCATTGCTGTGCCTTATGGATGCACACAGCATAACCTTACTTCAGCAGCTCACTGCAGAAAGTGAACCATCTTCCATCAAACAAGGCAGTCAAGTGTTTTCTAAAGGAAGTTCCCAAAGAGTACTGTGCTGAGCCCGAAGTGTGGGAAGTTGGGTTCAGGTGTGAGAGACAGACAGGGGCAAGGCAAGGCTGTTGGTATACACTGTTCCAGGAACAAATCTTTGCAAATTTAAGGCACTTTGTATTGCAGCCAATAAACTCTTTTAGTAGCATTCTGTTTTGCTTCATGAGTGACTTCGGAAATAATATGTGCTATTTTTAATACTCAACATCTGTTTGCCATGACATTAAAAAGATTCAGAAGCAATGGGTTAACCAAGTGGCATTTTGCCATTATCTAAATTCAACACAATTATGAGAAGTGAAAGCAAAGGAAAAAGTTTTAAGAAATTTGGTAGTAAAGTAAAAATTATTAAATATGCAGAGTCAATGTCTCTGCCCACTTAACTGCCTCTCTGACTAATGGTCTAATCTGCAGAGGGCTTGAAATTCCATTCATTTAGTACCTCTTCTGCTTCTGAGGAAAACCTAGTGCCATGGTTCTCTAAGATGATCTGCTTAGCTATATCTTCAGTCACACACTATTCTGGCTGGCAGCTTACCTCATCATAGGGCTAAGAGACCTTGAAGAGTATTTATTTCACATTCCACTAATTAGGCTGTGTATTTGACGTTACTAATCTCTTCAAAAGAACCTGAAGAAAAATAATACATTGTTTTTCAAAATAATACTGTCTGAGTGAGAGATAATATAAAGGCAAAGTGAAGTCCTGGAAAAGGTTTTCAGGGGATGCAAATATTCTTACCTATTTATATAACCTTACTACCTCTTATTATCTTGATCAGAAAATTAGACTAAGTATTATCACCACAAAAGTGTCTGGTGATCACAGGCAAGGTATGGTATGTCTAAGTGACATCATCAGATTCACTTTTGAAATATCATATGTTACAAACAGTGCTAATATTTGAGCAGTTCACATTGGAGAACCCAGTAATGGGTTGGTTGACTTTCTCTATGAAAGTATAAACACTTATTAGCATATTCAATTATATTATCAATATATTTTGTTTCAAAAACCCAAACTCATTTCCTGTTTAGTCTATAAATTTCTATTTATAATATGCTTTTATTGTTCTTTTTAGACTCAACCACCTTGGAAAGCCATGAGGGCAGCAGAGAAATTGCTTTATCAATATTGAGATGTATTTCTTTATAAATGATGATCTTATATTTACTGCCTTTTCTTCGGCTTAAATAAAGGATAATAGAAACATCTAAAAATCTTAAACTGTTTCTGAGTTTTACTCACTTTTCTTTCTTTCCTACCCCCAAGCCATATTATAATATTAAATCTCATAAAAAGGAAGACAATGTATTAGTTCATTTTTACACTGCTATAAAGATGCTACCCAAGACGGTAATTTATAATCAAAGGAGGTTTAATTGACTCATAATTCTTCCTGGCTGGGAAAGCCTCAGGAAACTTACAATCATGGCAGAAGAGGAAGCAGGCACCTTCTTCATAAGGCAGCAGGAGAGAGAAAGAGCGTGTGTAGGAGGAAATATCAAACACACAATTATCAAATCTCATGAGAACTAACTCACTAACTTGAGAACAGCATGGCGATTCCTAGAAAATCTAGAAGAAATGGATAAATTCCTGGACACATACACCCTCCGAAGACTAAACCAGGAAGAATTCAAATCCCCCGAATAGACCAATAACAAGTTCTGAAACTTAGGCAGTAATTAATAGCCTGTCAACCAAAAAAAGCCCAGGACCAGGGGATTCACAGCAGAATTCTACCAGAGGTACAAAGAGGGGCTGGCACTATTTCTTCTGAAACTATTTCTAACAATAGAAAAAGAGGGACTTGTCCCTAACTCATTTTATAAGACCAGCATCATCCTGATACTAAAACCTGGCAGGAACAGACACACAGACACACAGACACACAGACACACACACACACACACACACACACACACACACACACACATTTCAGGTTATTTTGTTTCTGATAGAAATATTCCCTTTAGCATATCTTGTAGGTCAGGTCTAGCACTGATGAAATCCCCTCAACTTTTGTTTGTCTGGGAAAGTGTTTATTTCTCCTTCATGTCTGAAGGACATTTTTACTGGTTTACTCTCCTAGCATAATTTTTTTTATCAGCATTTTAAATATGTCATGCCACTCTCTCCTAGCCTGTTAGGTTTCCACTGATGCCAGACATATTGGAGCTCCATGGTATGTTATTTGTTTTTTTTCTCTTACTGCTTTTAGGATACTTTTTTTATCCTTGACCTTTTGGAGCTTGATTAGTAAATACATTGAGGTAGTCTTCTTTGAGTTAAATATGCTTGGGGTTCTTGTCAGGCCTCCATGTGCAAGCCAGGACCCAGAAATTCTGAAGTCCTGCCTGCCTCTGCTGATCACCACCCCACTCCCCCACCCCAACCCCCACCCTCGAGTTCCCCATTATCCCTGATCCCCCCAGCAGAGCTTCCCCCAGACATCAACCCACCCTGCCATCTTAACTGTTATTATGATAATGTGAATATTCCTCACCCCCACCCTGCCATCTTAACTGTTCTTGCTCTGTGAAATCCCTCCATGCCACCCTAGCATCTTAACTACTCTCTGCCTTACCCCACCCACCACTGTAACTGAACTTACAGTAATGCATACTCCTTGCTCCTACCCCAACCACTGTAATTAATCTGACTCTGTAACACCCCTGCCTCCTCCCCAGAAGATTTGCCCCAACCTATAAAACCAACTCCTATCCCGCCACCCTTCGCTAACGTCCTTTTCGGCCTTAGCCCACCTGCACCCCAGATGAATAAACAGTCATGTTGCTCCCACTAAGCCTGTTTGGGGGGGTCTCTTCATTCAAAGTGCACGTTTTAACAGTTCTATAACCTTCTTATACTTGAATATTGGCATCTTTCTCTGTGTTTGGGAATTTTTCCG
This sequence comes from Ateles fusciceps, assembly GCA_036589455.1. Classification (NCBI taxonomy): domain Eukaryota; kingdom Metazoa; phylum Chordata; class Mammalia; order Primates; family Atelidae; genus Ateles; species Ateles fusciceps. Next base: position 6,790,998 of record JAZHEH010001606.1, on the reverse strand, counting down.
TTATTAGCCTTTTGAATAAACTTTCCATATCTCCTTCTCTACTTCCTCTTTTAAAGCCAGTAACTCTTAGATTTGCTGTTTTGTTGATATTTTCTAGATTTTTCAGATATGCTTCATTTTTTAATTCTTTTTTTTCCTCCTCTGTATTTTCAAATAGTCTGTCTTCAAGCTAATTCTTTCTTCTGCTTGATCAGTTCTGCTATTAAGAGATGGAGGCATTCTTCAGTATGCCAATTGTGTTTTCAAGCCTAGAATTTCTGCTTGTTTCTTTTAATTATTTTAATCTCTTTGATAAATTTATCTGATATAATTCTGAATTCCTTCCCTGTGTTATCTTGAATTTCTTTGAGTTTCCTCGAAATAGATAATTCTCTGTCTGAAAGATCACATATTTCTGTTTCTCTATGATTGGTCTCTGGAGACTTATTTAGTTCATTTGGTGAGGTCATGTTTTCCTGGATGGTATTAATGTTTGTAGATGTCTGTTATGTCTGGGCATTGAAGAGTTATGTATTTATTATAATCTTCACTGTGTAAGCTTATTTGTAGCTTTCCTTCTGGGGAAGCCTTTCCAGATATTCTTTAAAAAACTTACGTGTTGTGATCTAAGCTGTTTTTGCTTTAGGGGACACCCCAAGCCCAGTAACACAGTGGTTCTTACAGACTCAAAGAGGTACCATCTTGATGGTCTTGGACAAGATCTGGGAGAATTATCTATACTACCAGGCAGACTCTTGCTCTTTCCTCTTATTTTCCCCCAAACATAGTTTCGCTATCTAAGCCACCGAAAGCTGGGGGCACAATAACACAAACACTCCTGTGGCCACCACCACTATGACTCACTGGGTCCAACCTGAAGTCAGGACAACACTGGGTCTTGCCAAAACCTGTTGTAACGACTACCTGGCTAATACCTGTGTTCACTCAAATCCCTGAACTTCTAAAATCAGCAGGTGGCAAAGCCAGACAGGCCTTTTTCCTTTCCTTCAAGGTGATGAGGTCCCCTAGGTGTTGGGTGGGTCCCTAAGTGTCATCCAGAAGTTACAGACTAAAAATCCTTAGATGTCTACCTGGTATTCTATTTGTACTGCAGCTAAAATGGCACACAAACCATAACACAAACTTCTTCCCCAAGCTTCCCTCCCCCTTTCCAAAGACAGAGGAGTCTCACTCTGCAGCAACCACCACCCCAGGCCACAAGGAGTATTGCCAGACTACTGCCGATGATCCCTTAAAGCCCAAGGTCCCTTAAGTTATGCTGAATGCTGGCTGGCCTGGGCCTCACTCTTGAGGGCAACAGGCTCTCCTCTGATCCAGGGCTGGTTCACAAATGCCATCCAAGAGTCAATTCCTGGAACTGGGGACCCAGGAGGCCTTTTGGTACTGTGCCCATCTGTGGCCATGCTGGTGCAAAGTCAAAGTCCCCTTTACTTTTCCATCTGCTTTTCTCAGACAGAAGGAGTTTTGCCCAGAGCCACCTCAGCTGGTAATATGCTGAGTCTCACCTGAAGCCAGCAAGTCTCAGAGGCTCACCCAAGACCCTCGATATAGTACCTGGGTATCGAAGCTAATGATTCAGGGCCCAAACAGATAATGAATGCTTCCAGGACTGCATCATTTTCTTCAAGCAAGGGGTTTCCTTCTGACTCAGGGTGTGTCTAGAAATGTCATCTGGAAGCTAGAGCCTGGAACAGTGCCTTCATATCTCTGACCTATAACAGTGCCCTATCCTGCTGGGACTAAGCTAGTATCCTTGGTGCAAGACAAAGTCCTCCCCCACTTTTTCCTCCCCCTCTCTTTAAGTGGAAGAAGGTGTCTCTTTGGAGAAGTAAGCCATGCAGCCTGGAGGGGTGATGCCAGAACTCCCTTGGCTGCCCCCAACTGGTGTCTCAGTATGTCATGTTCTACCCCAAACCCCCAGTCCACTGTCTCTGGATATAGTTCAACACTAGGACTTACCTAAAATTTGCAGGCTGTATGGCCCAGACTTCCTTTCAAGTTTACTTGAAAACACAGAGTGCTGTAGCCCTCAGTGGTGGTGAGGTTTGCAGGCATTATTCTCTGGCTACAGCTGATTTAAATACTCCCTTCCTGGGTGGGCACCAGCTGAGTTTGATCTGCTTTTCCTTTCTGTTCTAATAGGACAGAACTAAGTTTCATGCCTCACAATGTACTAGTAGGTAGCTAGTCAGGCCTGAGCAGGGCAGGAGAGGGCTCCCCCACAACAGATCAGGAATGTCAAGAGACCATGAGGTGATGGTCAGGCAGTTGCCACACTGTTTCTCCAAAATAATAATTGGTAGCAGCCAGCCCCAGGGGAAAGGCAATCTCACAATAAATAGAAACTTCTGAAACTGATTGTCAGGCCTCCATGTGCAAGCCCGGACCCAGAAAGTCTGAAGTCCTGCCTGCCTCGGCTGGTCACCCACCACCCCCACCTGCATTCGCCATTATCCCTGACCACCCAGCAGAGCTTCCCCCAACATAAGCTTCCCCCTCACCCCACCCTGCCATCTTAAATATTATGATGAGAATGTGAATAGTCCTCACCCCACCCTACCATCTTAACTACTCTTATTCCACCCACCACTGTAACTGAACTTACGGTAATGTATACTCCTTGCCCCTACCGCCACCACTTAACTGATCTTACTCTGTAACTTTCCACTGCCCACTCCAAACCTACAAAACCAACTCCTATCCCACTGCCATTCACTAATGCCATTTTCGGCCTTAGCTCACCTGCACCCAGGTGAATAAACAGCCATGTTGTTAACACAAAGCCTGTTTGCGGAAGGTGGGGGTGGGTCTCTTCATTCAAAGCACACGTTTCAACACTGATGATCAGTAGCTTCCCAATAAGCTCTCAAAAGTTAGGCAAGTGGGCTCAAGCATGTGCATTAAGAGGAAAAACAGCAGAATTTAACTGGTATATGACCTCTAGGGACGTTGAACTGGTGAGAGAAGATTGCCTCAAGTGTGCATGCATACAACTCCAGTAAACACACTGAGCATGCTCCCCCTCCCAAGTGTTTGCAGGTCACCGTGAATGGACAGCCCACCCCAAGGGAAGAATCAGGGGAGAAAGAATGCAAGATCCTGGAAACATGGAAATGTGTAAAACTCCACGTCAAAAGGTCAAACCATGTGTATGTCTTTCAAATCACCTGCTTTGTCCTCTCCCAAGTGTATTTTCCTTCCTTTCATTCCAGTTCCAAAGCTTTTTAATAAACTTTCTCTCCTGCTCTAAAACTTGCCTCAGTCTCTCCTTCTGCGCCTTATGCCCCTTAGTCAAATTCTTTCTTCTGAAGAGGCAAGAACTGAAGTTAATGCAGATCCGTATAGATTCACTCCAGGTAACAACAAAGGCTGTGGCTGTGTTCTCGCTTCCCCAGCGCCCAGAGATGCTTTTTGTACCACGTTGCTGCTGCGAGGGATGGGGGAGGGGTGGTGTTGGCAATTTAGGATCGTTTTTTCTATCTCTTCGGTGCCTCTTTCAGCAATATGAAGTTAAGACCAGGTACTATAAGGGCTTACCAGATTTGTGGTTCTTAGGAATGGGTTTTTTCTTTGCAGATACTTGTTAATTTTGGTGCTCCTGTTGGGGCGATGATCAGTGGAGACTTTTATTACACCATTTTGCACCAACCTCTGAGTGTCATATTTTGTGTGGCTCCTGCACACTTTTGGACACGTATACACTTTCTCCTGTTTGTTCATGGTCAATTTACTTCAGCAGTTATTTAAACCTTCATAGGGAAAATTTAAACTTCCCTACATATTTTCTATGTAAGTGGAAATATAAGGTTGTAGATGAGAACCTGAGTTCAAGAGTTAAAAAAAAAAAAAGCAGAATTCACATCCCATTTTCACTGTGTGAACCTGGATGTCATTTAACCTCAATTTCTTCATCTCTAAAATAATGTATTAATAACGGCCTTAGAGTGCTGTTTGAGGATAAAATAACAAAGCATAAAGCATATGGTGATTACACAATAAATCATGTTACTATCATCTACAAATGTTTACTATGACATACTATTACCAATTTACTATTTTTAAAAAGACTCTAAGTGTTAAATTCTATGTCATAGTTCACTTTGTTGGAAAACCACAGTCCGTGTCTCTGTAACTCCAGAGTATATTTTTCCTCCAAGTACATATACAAATATATTAGGTTTTTATTTTTTATTTTTAAATATCAGCAATCTATGTTATCAAGCTCTGGGAAGGAATTCAAAACAAACAAAGAAGGAAAAGCCTGATGGTTACTCTTTGTCCTTGATAGAACATGTGTTAACAGTTAAAAAAATCCAAGCAGAATATCCTGCTTCAACCTTTTCATCTTCAAATCCATCTAGTCCTGGCTGTCATGCACCAACAGGAAACATCTAGGATGCTTCTTTGCCACCTGAATTTGTTTGTTTGTCTCTTTCTCCCTTACTAGGCCTGCATTAACATTTTCTTTCTTTTATGAAAAAATATTCAAATGCAAACAGGAAGCAAAACACTTAATCCACTCTAGTAGGTCTGTGAGACATATGGCCTGTGGAGTAATTTAATCCAGCCCACTATGGAATCTGAAAATTGCTTCTTCTATCCCCTGCTGTACCCGAATCTGAATGCAAGAGCTTCTGAGTACTGTTTTCTAAGGGGCAAGGCCACAGAGGTGGGCAACAGTGGGGGTTCATGAATTCAATTTACTCATATTCAGAGCAATGCAAGAGAAATAACTGTAGTTCCACTCTCCTTTAAAGAACTCTGGGTTAGAATGGAAAGAAAGAATTCAAAGTTTCTAACTCATTTAGAGAAAATACAGAGCCAGATCTGACCCAAGACAGGAAGGAGACCTTCTGAAAATTCATGTAGCTCCCATTGACAACTAATCCCTTGATGAGACAAAACTAACATTGTCACCTTTTCAATAATGATGGTGCTTTCTGCAAACTGCACCTGCCACATATACACTTTAAAAGCTAGAGATTTCTGTTGTTTTATGTACACACTTTAAGAGCTGATGACTTTTTAGATTCTTTAGGGGAGAAAAATAGTATATAAACTTGCCTAAGCCTTTTTGAAAGGGGTCTTGGAAATTCTTCTTGAGTACATGTGATTAAAATACTTAACAATGTCTCTGCAAAAATAAAAGACTCTCCATTTTAAGGAGTTACATCCCTTGTAATAGTCTCATTAATTTGTTCTCTCATAATGCTTACTCAAATTTATTTTTATTATATTATTTTCTCTTTCTTGGGTTTTTTTAGTGGCTTTCATTACGCATAGGGCTGGAGCATGTTCAAGCATGAGCATCACAATTTCATTAATTCAGTGGCCAAGAAATGTAGTTCTTCATAAAATATTAGACATCTCCAAGAAACACAATTTGTTAGAGATGTTTTCAAGGATTAAAATAATTTCTTTTTATTCGGCGAGTCGTCATCATTACATCCTAGAACACAGCAAGGCACACAGAAGATGGCATACAAGCCTCCCTAACTGTATGCCATTACTGAATTTGGAATTAGAGAATCTTTCGTCTTATCTTGGTACTATCTCTTCATCCAGCTGTCCATTCAGTTAGTCTATTTGACAAATAATTTGTGAATATTTTTATATCTGTCGGTGACATAGGCAAATATGAAAAGGTAAAGTCGCTGAGGGCTAGCTTAATGGATTAGTCATCTCTTATTTGCTGTCTGAACCTACCCACATCACTTAAACTCCCTGAGTTCCAGGTACTGTATTTACTAAATGGGGATACTACTATTCATAGCCTTACTGTGAGGATTAAATAAAATTATCTATGGAAAAGTGCCTCGTACATCCCAGATGTTCAAAAAATATTAATTGGTGATGATTTCCCTGCTCAATGTAAATAGAACGCAGTGACTATGACATTATTATCCCTTTCTCTCTTAATTTTCAATGACCAAGAAGGATCTTCTCACTAAGAAATGACCCTTAACCAGCATCTCTTTTCATGTAAAACTACATTAAACTCTGTACATCCAGTCTGCTGCATTTCTTACCATTCTTATCCTTGGGGAAAAAAAACTGCTCCATAATATGAAAATCTCTATGAATTTTTCATACCTGCACTTTCCCAAGTCAAAAATTTACTTATATAGTTTACTTTTACACTACTGAATGCACCCAGGATCCAAGCCAGATTTCCCTGCCCAACAACATACATACATCTTCAAGAAAAAGTCCTCACCTATAAGAGTATACTCAAAAATAGGAAAAAGTGACTGTTACACCAGATGCACAGATAACAACATAAGGACACAGGAAATATGAAAAAGTAAGAAAATATGACACCTCCAAAGGAACACAATAATTCTTCAGCAATACATCTTAATCATAAATAAACTTTTGAAATCACAGAGAATTGAAAATGCTGATTTTAAAGAAGCTCAGTGTAATACAAGAACATTCTGAAAAATGATACAAAGAAATCAGAAAACCAATTCAGAATATAAATGAGAAATTTACCAAAGAGATAGTTTATAAAGGAACTAAATAGATTTTCTGAAATCAAAGAAATCATTAAAATAAATACAAAACAGTTTTGAAAAATTCAAGAGACTTGATGAGGGGTGGAGCAAGATGGAAAAATAGAAGCCTACACCATTTGCCCCACCACCACTGCAGGACCACCAAATTGTAACAGCTATCTGTACACAGAAAAGCATTGTTACGAGAACTAAAAATCAGGTGAGCAATCACAGTACCTGGTTTTAACCTACTGTCACTGATAAAGGCATTGAAGAGGGTAGGAGAGACAGTCTTAAATCACCAACACCACCTCTACCCCATGTCCCAGCAAGTCATTCAGTCTGTAAACTTGGGGGAGGGAGAGCACAGAAACTGGGGGGGACTTTACATTGAACTCAGTGCTGCCCTTTCACAACAGAGAGCAAAGCTGTGCTGGTCTCAGCTAGCACATGTACATGGAAGGAACATTTGGACTGGACCTAGCTAGAGGGTAATTCCCCATCCCAGTGGTTGGAATTCGAATTTCCCAGCAAGCCCTGCCACCATAGACTTAGGTAAACTTGAAAGGCAGTCTAGGATACAAGGACTGCAATTCCTAGGCAACTCCTACTGCAGAGATGGGCACAGAGCCAATGGACTTAGGGGGCATGGGATCTAGGGAGATTTCAGCTTGGGTGACCAAGGGAGTGCTTGTGCCACCCCTCCCCAACCTCAGGCAGCACAGCTTGCAGCAATGAAAGTGACTCCTTCCTTCCGCTTAAGAAGAGGAAAGCAAAGAGTAAAGAGGATTTTATCTAGCATTTTAGATATCAGGTCGGCCACAGAAGGATAGGGCAGTGGGCAGTCATAAGGATCTACTCCAAGCCCAAGCTCCCAGACAACATTTCTAGATACATCCTTGGCCAAAAGGGAACATACTACCTTGAAAAGAAGGATCCAGTATTGGCAGGATTCATCACCTGCTCACTACAGAGCCCTTGGGCCCTAAATAACCACCAGCAATACACAGGTAGTACACCACAGGCCATGGTCTCTGAGATATGCTGGCTTCAGGTGTGACCCAGCATATTCCTAGCTATGATGTCCATGGTGAAAAACTCTTTCTATCACACTGAACTTCTTTAAGATCAATATTTTGAATTCTTTATCTGTGATTTCAAGTTTCTTTATAATTAAGATGTATTGCTGAAAGAAGAAAAACTAAAAAGGACTTTGTCTTGCACATTAGGTACCAGCTAGGCCACAATGAGGTAGAGCAACAAGTAGGCTCTTTGGGTACCCGAATCTAGGCCTAGACTCTTGGATAGCATTTCTGGACCTACCGTGGACCAGAGGGGAGCTTACTTCCCTGGAGGGTGAGTTCCAGATGTGGCAGTATTCACCACAAGCTGACTGAGGAGCCCTTGGGCTTTCAGTGAATGTCAGTGATGGTATCAATCCCTTGGGCTGGTGATGGTGGTAACCAAAGAAGAAAGAGGCTCTCTGCCTATGGAAAGGGGAGGAAAGAGCAGAAAGGACTTTGTATTGTAGTTTGAGTGCCACCTTAGCCACCACAGAACAGAACATCAGGTAAATTTCTAAGATTTATATCTCTAATCTCTGGCTCCTAGACACCATCTCTAGACATGCCCAGTGCCTCAGGGAGCTCACTGCCCTGAAGGCAAGAACATCAACCTGACTGGCTTCATCACCTTCCAATAGTAGAGCCCTAGGACCCTGTAAACATAGGTGGTAGGCAGGTAGTGGTTACAGTGGGCATTGGGCAAGACCCAGTGCTGTGACGGCTTCAGGTATGACTCACTGCAGTCCTAATGGTGGTTGCAACAGGATACCTGCATCGCCACATCTCCAGTTTAAGGCAGCTCAGAACAGAGAGAGAGGGGGGAGAGAGAGAGAGACAGAGAGACAGAGAGACAGAGACAGACTCCGTTTGTTTGGGAGAAAGTATGAGAAGAGAACAAGAGTCTCTGCCTGTAATCCAGGGAATTCTTCTAGATCTTATACAATACCACAAAGGCAGTGCCTCAATAAATATGCAGAAAACACAGCATTATTGGGATTGGAGCCCAAGTCCCTTTGAATAGCTGAAAAGCCATCCCAAGAAGAATGGGCATAAGGAAATCCAAACTGTGAAGACTACAATAAATACCTAACTCTTTGATGCCCAGACAAAACAAACATCTACAAGCATTAAGACCATCCAAGAAAACATGACCTCATCAAATGAATTAAATAAGGCATGAAGAACCAAAGAGAAACAGAAATATGTCTTTCATACAGAAAATTCAAAATAGCCATGTTGAGAAAAATCAAAGAAATTCAAGATAACACAGAGAAGAAATTCAGAATTTTATCAGATAAAGTTATCAAATAGATATAAATAATTAAACAAATCAAGCAGAAATTCTACAGTTGAAAAACACATGTGACATACTGAAGAATGCATCAGTCTCTTAACAGCAGATGTGATCAAACAGAAGAAAGAATTAGTGAACTTGAAGACAGGAAAAATACTGTCAGAGGAGAAAAAAAAAGAAATTTAAAAAATGAAGCACATCCAAAGGATTTAGGAAATAGCCATAAAATGGCAAATCTAAGAGTTATTGGTCTTAAGGAGGAGGTAGAGAAAGAGTTAGGGCTTAGATTCTTTATTCAAAATAATAACATTAAAGGACTTCCCAAACCTAGAGAAAGATATCAGCATTCAACTACAAGAAGGTTATAGAAAATGAAACAGATTTAAACCAAAAACTACCTCAACGCATTTAATAATGAAACTCTAAAAGGTCAAGGATAAAGAAAGCATTCCAAAAGCAGCAAGACAAAAGAAACAAATAATATACAATAGAACTCCAATATATATGGCATCAGACATTTCAATGGAAACCTTACAGGCAAGGAGAGTGTGACATGGCATATTTAAAGTGCTGTTAGGAAAAAAAAAACACACTTAATCCTAGAACAGTATGTCTGCGGAAAATATTCTTCAAGCATGAAGGAGAAGTAAAAACCTTCCCAGACAACCAAAGTTGAGGGGTTTCATAAACACCAGACCTGTCATGTAAGAAATGCTAAAGGAAGTTCTTCAATCTGAAAGCAAAGGATGTTAATGAACAAGAAGAAATCATCAGAGGGGGACAAAACTCACTGGTAATAGAAAGCATACAGAAAAACACAGAATATTGTAACACTGTAATTGTGCTGTGTAAATTACTCAATCTAAAAGACCAAATGAGGAAAATCAAAAAGAATAACTGCAACAAATTTTCAAGACACAGTTCAGTAAGACATAAACAACAAAAAATTTAAAAGTGGGGGGATGAAGTTAAAGTGTAGAATTTTTATTAGTTTTCTTTTGGTGTGTTTGTTCATGCAATCACTGTTAAGTTTTTGTTAGTTTAACATAATATTATAAGATAGTAGTTATAAGTCTCATGGTAACCTTAAATCTAAAAACATATAATAGATACTCAAAAGTAAAATGTGAAAAATTAAGTTATACCACCAGAGAAAATCACCTTCACTTAAAAGAAGACAGGAAGAAAGGAAATAATGAAGAGAAGACCACAAAACAACCAGAAAACAAATAAAATAATAGGCAAGAGTAAGTCCCTACTTATCAATAATAACATCAAATGTAAATGGACTAAATTCTCTAATCAAAAGACATAGAGTGGCTTAATTGATGAAAAAACCATACCCAATGGTCTTGTTATATTATAGGTGAACCAGAAACATACTTCACCTATAAAAATACATATAGACCAAAAATAAAGATATGGAAAAAGATATTTCATGTCAGTGGAAACCAAAAAAGAGCAGAAGTTGCTATATTCACATCAGACAAAGTAAATTTCAAGACTAAAAGTATAAGAAGAGACAAAGAATAAAGAATTAAATCAAATGAAATGTCATTATATAATGAGAATGTATCAATGTGGCAGGAGTAGTTAACAACTGTACATACATATTTACTACACTAGAACATCAAGATATATAAAGCAAACATTATTAGAGACAAAAAGAGATAGATCTCAATAAAATAATAGCTGGAGACTGCAACATCTTACTTTCAGGATTGGCCAGATCATTCAGACAGAAAATTAACAAAGAAGCAACAACCTTAATCTGTACTGCAGATAAAATGGATCTAATATATATTTACAGAACATTTCATCCAATGGCTGCATCCATCCTCCTCATCACATGGTTCATTCTCAAAGACAGACCATATGTTAAGACACAAAGCAAGTCTCACAACATTAATAAACAAAATGTTATCAAGCATTTTCTCTAGATGCAATAAAATTAAACTACAAATTAATAAGAGGAATATTGGAAACTACACAAATACATCAAAATTGAACAACATTCTCCTGAAGGACGAGTAAATCAATGAATAAATTAATAAGAAAATTGAAAATTTTCATCTAACAAATGATAATGGAAACACAACATATCAAAACCAATGAGATACTGCAAAAGCAGTATTAAGAGGGAAATTTATTGCTGTAAGTGCCTACCTCAAAAAAGTAGAAAAATTTTAATAACCTAATGATGCATCTTAAAGAACTAGAAAAGCAAGAGCAAACCAAACCTAAAGTGAACAGAAGAAATAATAAAGATAACATCAGAAATTAGTGAATGAAATGAAAAAAAAAAATAAAAAAGTATTTCAGTACAGAAAAGCCCAAGACTCAATGGCTTCACTGCTGAATTCTACAAAACATATAAAGAACTAATATCAAACCTCCTCAAACTATTCTGAAGAATATGGGAGGAGGGAATACTTCCAATTGCACTCTGTGAGACTAGAATTACCCTAATACCAAAACCAGACAAAGACACATCAAAAAAATAGAATTACAGGACAATATCACTGATGAAAATTGATGTAAAAATCCTCAACAAAATCCTAGCAAGTCCAATTCAAAAATACATTAAAAAGATCATTTATCATGACCAAGTGGGATTTATCCAAATCATATGCAAATTAATCAATGTGATACACCATATCAATAGAACAAAGAACATAAACCATATGATTATTTCAATTGATGTTTAAAAACATTTGAAAAAGTTCAACATCCCTTCCTCATAAAAAAAAAATCCCTCAAAAACTGGTATAGGACACACCTCAATATAATAAAAGCCATGTATGACAAACCCACAGCTAGTGTCACACAGAATGATACTACCTCTAAGACTGGGATCATGAAGAGGATGCTCACTTTTTATCACTGTTATTCAACACAGTACTGAAAGTCCTAGCTAGAGCGATCAGCCAAAAAAATTTAAAGGCATCCAAATTGGAAACAAAGAAGTCAAATTATCCTTGTTTGCAGATAATATGATCTTACATTTGGAAAACCCTAAAGACTCCACCAAAAAAAAAAAAAAGTGTTAGAAATGATAAACAAATTCAGCAAAATTGCAGAATACAAAATGAACATATAAAAATCAGTAGCCTTTCTATATGTCACCATTGAACAATGTGAAAAAGAAATTTAAAAATTAATCCCACACATAAAATTAAATACCTGGGAATTAACTAAAGAAGTGAAAGATCTCTACAATGAAAACTGCAAAACACTGATGAAATAAACTGAAGATTAAAACAAAAGAAAAATGGGAAGATATTTTATGTTCATGGATTGGAAGGATCAATATTGTTAAATGTTAAACATCCATACTACCCAAAGAAATCTACAGATTAAATGCCATCCCCATGAAAATACCAGTGATATTATTTCTAGAAATAGAAAAAAAAACTCCTAAAAATGTATACGAAACCATAAAAGACCTACAGTAGCCCGAAGTTATCCCGAGTAAAAATAACATAACTAGAGGAATCACCTAACTTCAAATTAAACTACAGAGACCTAATAAGTAAAAGAATATGGTACTGGCATTAAAACAGACATATAGACCAATGGAACACAATAAAGATTCCAGAAACCAATCCACATAACTATAGTAAACTAATTTCTGACAAAGGTGCCAAGAACATACATTGGGGAAAATACAATCTGTTCAATAAATCTTGCTGGGAAAACTGGAAGAAGAATGAAACTATACTTTTGTCTCTATCCATAGACAAAAATCAAATCAAGATGGATAAGGACTTAAATCTAAGATCTCAAACCATGAAACTACTATAAGAAAACTCTGGAGAAACTCTCCAGATTACTTGACTGGGCAAAAATTTCTTGAGCCATATTTTACAGGTGTAGGTAACCAAGGCAAAAAAGGACAAATGACACTCCAATAACAAGGAGCACACTTAATGTTTAGGTCTTGGTTTGTGATACTATTTCCCACTAAAAGGATCCTCAGAGAAATGTCTGTTCCCCAGGGATGTTACAGGGAAACAGCTAGATGAAAGTAAACACATTTTACACCAGAAAGTAAAGAAGTGCTAAAAATAATGTTGGAATGTGTAATAAGGATACAGAATTTGGGTTGCAGGGGCTCTTGCTAGCCAAATCTAGGAGAACTGAGGAACAATAGTAATGGATTACAAACCACTAGAGAGAATTATGGGTCACTAAAAATGATATGAGTCTACACTGATAATATTTATTCAAATGAATGAATGTATAAGCAAATAAAGGCTGAAAAAAGTTCTTGCTCATGATAGAATTTCAAGTGAATACAAAGGGAGTTTCAATCATCAAAGTAAAGATTGGTTCAGGCAAGAATCATCGATAGATGCCAACTCTAGGGGCAAAATTTTGACAAGGATCAGAATATTTTCAAAGTCTTCTCACCAATTATGTACTACATGCAAGGGAAAAACATAGTAAGTGTACCACAGCAAAAATGACAATACATGAATTGAGTGGTCAAAATTAATATCAATAATGAGCAGCAGGTAGACATCAAGTACTTAAGAATGAAAGACCCTGAAAGACTCACTATCACCTATATAGCACTCCAGATTTGGAATTTATAGTCTGAAGAAACATTAGACCAATCCCAACAAGAAGCATTCTATACAATGTATTTTTCTAAGGACTATATTATTTTACAAATTTCATTTTCATAAAAGACAAGGAAAAGCTGAGTAACTATTCCAGATTAAAGAAGACTAAAAGAGACATGGTAACTCAAAATAATACATGATCCTAGAATGAATCTTTATAATAGAGGAAAACATACTGTAAAGAACATTACTGGACCATTGACTAAACTGGAAATATGCACTGAATTATTTAAGGTAAAGGATTGTAATGTACACAATTTACTCTGAAATTATTCAGAAAAAAAATACAAATGCATACACACACATCCATATACTTATATACATATATAAAAATGGATAGATGGATGGCATGTGGCAAACAAATAGGGTAAAATATTAATAATAGGTGAATCTGGGCAAAGGGCATACAGTTTTTTTATATTATTCTTGTAGTTTGAACTTAAAAGTTAGAAATAAAAAATTAATGTAATTTTAGTAGTGAAGACAAACTATGTGAATATGGCACAGCTTAGCAATGCTGTAACCAGGGTGGGGAAGGAAGTTGGGAAATGCTTGGAGTGCTAAGGAAAACCTGAGAAGAAACTGTGAAGTATTTGAATTTATCCTGAGAACATAGGAGATGTATAAGATGAAGAAAATTTTTCACTTGTAAAAGAGAAAAGAATCAAATAGAATTGTTTAATAGAACAAAAAGAAAACTAAAGAGACTCATTATTCCCCAACAGGTGATACATTGAAATATAACAGTAAAAACTCTTTAGTTTAGTGGTAGACTGTGCAGATTGCTGTGCTGATTCTCTCGGCTACTTTTCTGCAGCACAGTAATCTGGTACATTAAAATAAAAACTTTAAATAAATTTAACAGAGTTATTTGAGTAAAAAACAATTCATGGATTGGGCAACACTCAGAATCAGAAGAGGCTCAGAGAGCTACAATAGCAGCATGAGCAGTGAGCTTGCTTTCACATGCTGACTAGCAGAATAAAAATAAATCAATCAAGAGACTGTCTACTGACAGGCATTTGTTTTATTTAGGCATGGTGTGATGAGACATTTGTTGTACTTGGGCATGGTCTTATCAGATGGCTGCTTCTGATTGGCTGAAGCTGAGATGTTTGCAATTGGTTGAAATCCAGGTATTTGTTACAAAAAATATACTCCTAAGTTTCAGTTTGTTTATGGACTAAGGTTGCAGTTTGTTATGTATGAGCTCAAAGTTCAGAGACATCCTGAGGCTAATTTAACAGCTGTTTAATGTAACAGATGAAATGTGCCTGGGGGGAGAAAAGTGAGTGTCAAGTTTGGGAAACACTGCACAGCAGAGAGTCTGGTCTTAGAGATTCACAATGTATAAAAGTATGTTAAGGCTCGAAGAATTTCAGAAGTGGTAAAAAGAAAAAAAGATGATTTTATTTAATCCAGTGTTGGTTAAACATTTAATAAGAATTATTTTTCTGATGTCATAGGATGTATTCTCTGAAGTAGAAACTGAGATGAAGTTTTAGGTACCAGGAAAAGTATTGTCCATCAGAATACCTCAGCTTCCCCCAGGTTCTTATAAGCAACATTCTCCCTTAGTCACCATGTAGTTGGCTCTCTGCAGCTGAGGCCCATCCTGAAGAAGCTGGGAGCTAGAAGAAGTCTATCGACTATAGTTGGCTGACTGCATTTCCTATAGCTGAGCAACAGGCCCATCCTGAAGAAGCTGGGAGCTAGAAGAAGTCTACTGACCATAGTTGGCTGACTGCATTTCCTATAGCTTTCTTGAAGAGGGTGTATCTCCATGTTGTTCTCATTTATCTACAATGCTTTCCATCCTGCAGAATATGCTTTAGGAAATGATACCCTAAACCTTTAAGAGCAAGCAATCTATCTCTCAAATCAAATATTAATTAAACTGCCAGATATAGAACACTGAGGTATAAGATCATTGCTCTCAAACCTAACTTTTCTTTTCTTCATCTGTGTCTGTCCCTGATAGTATATTCCTGGTAATAGAATATATTATGAAAGAACTATATTTGCTTGACATAGTGTTTATAAAGTATCAAAGAAGTCAACAGCTACTATATCAGATGATATCTTCTTTTCTCCTAACACATTTCTTTAAATAAAACTTTACATGTTTAACATCACAAAAACTCCACACTGATATCTTAAAGTTTAAGATAATGCATTATGGTCACAATTCAATATAATTAAAGAAACACTAGAATCAGTGACAAAAAGATCTACCTGGATGAACTACTAACCACCTGTGGAAACATGAGTGCATTCAACCAGTCTTACCTTTTCTCTACAAAATCGGTTGAGTCATCACATGTAAAAATATTTTGCAAATTGCAAAGCACTCTAAAATGCAGAGACCTTGTTTTGTTATCATTATCTTCATCTAACCTGACAATATCACTGTTAACATACGTGATGGAGTACAAACACACAGAAAGATATAGAAGAGTTCAGCCTTCATGTATTTAAACATGTATTCACTCAACAAATACTCTTTTTTTAGTATCTGTGGTGGATCAGGCATGTTCTGCATAAAATTTTTGGTACTCATACCACAGTTGGTGTGTTGTTACAGAAAAGATTACCAGGCATCAGTAGTGGAGAGTTTAATAAGACGTGTATGTAATTTGTTATTGTTGTGAGGACTGTGACTCCAGTCATAGTCACCTATTAATTAAAGCTGATTATTAGTATTACAAATTTCTGGCAAAGCACTTAGCAATGGAATGAGAATTCCCTGTTGTTAAATATTTACCACTTGGGTCCTGTACTCTCATTTCTATCAGGGCACAAATAGTAGCTCCTTTGAAAACTGCTTGACAGCCAATTCACCAATTCTGCCTCCCCCTCAAAGAAAATAAAAACCAAAAACACATGGTATATTCTAGAATTGTACCATTAAGGCAATAAAACTAGACTAGAAGAGGACCCTACTTGATCTCAGTGGGAAAGTGTTTTCCTCAGTCTCTGTAGCATTATCAGTAGAAAGAATCGGGAAGCAGATGGCAAAGAAGGCAATATTTTTTTTTAAATTAGAGCTCTGTTAAAAACTTCCCAGGGCTCTTAAACATATGAATCATGTATTTCACTCATCTAAAATGTTCTATCTATTCTGACACTGTTATATAACACAGAATAAATTAATAACATTTTTGGTATATTTCAAGTCCCTCTTATTATCATCTCTTGCAGCTGCAGAGAGTTTGGTAGATGGAGAGAAGTTTAGAATAGAAAGAGAGGGAGGAAGGGAGAAAGAAAATAAATTTAGTATATTTTATTTCACTGACTGTCAGGAGATTTTATAAATTATTGGGGAAAGATACTTAGACAAAATTTAAACTAAATGAATTATTTAATAAACAGATGCCAAGTGGAAATGCATAATTTATTGCTACTATGCATAAGCTAGTTTAAGGATTCCAAGGCTTTTTCTTGTTTGCTTGACTAAAATAGTTTTACATACAACATTGTGTACAACCGAGGGAAAAGTGCAGTACAGTCATACTCAATTAATCAATCATTTTTCAGTTTAGTTCACCAAATATTTATACGATGTATAATTTTCTTATGTGTTTTGAAGGGTACAGAAGTAATTGAAGACATGAGAATTTAAAGAGGGAAAAAAAATAGGCATCAACATTTGTTTCCAGATTCATCCTTCACCAAATATTTTAGCCTGTTTGCCTTGCCGAGTTGAGAGTATTTTGGTCATATTTCTCAACTCTTCGTCCTGGACTGCTTCTCCCCCACTTCTTAGCCCTGTAAACATTTCCTTCAATACATGATTCCAGGGGGATTTCCCCCATCTGCCCAGATGGTGAATAGATTCATTTACTGCATTTCATATATGCACTTCCTAAAAAATATATTATAAAACTTATCATGAACTGTGGTTGCCATTGGTTTAGATACAAGTGTCCTCCAGTAAACTGAGAGCTCCTGGAGACTGAGGAAGATGTCTTATTCTGCTCAAGAAATGGACAGTGTATTAGTATTGAAATAGTAAACACTGTGACAATTGAAAGGAAATTATAAGGTTATAAACACATGCAGAAAAATGTACAAAACAATGATTCTCAAACTTTGGTATGCATCCCTCTGTTCCTTGGTTTTCTTATCTCTAAAAAGGGTTTTAATGATGCAATTTATATTATTATAAGAATAAAATTAGTTAAAACAAGAAATTAAGTTGAAAAGAGTCTGGAACTAATTGAACTGTTAAAACTTGAAACAGTACTAACACATGGTAAGTATTCAGAAAGTATAACAATAATATAACAGTGGTGGTGGTGGGGGTGGTGGTGGTGGTGATGATCATGATAATGATGATGTTATCTGTAAATTCTTTGGGAAAGTAGTTACGAAATTATTTGAGTGAGTGAATATTGACAGAATTTACTTTTAGATTCTGTTCTGCCATAAGCTAGATATATAACTTGGGTAAAATATTACACTTCTAGAATCTTAGGATCTCCGTCTGTAAAATGAGAGGTTTGGAAATGCTTTTGCTAAGGTTTCTTCCTACCTTTCATGTCTTCATTTCCTTGTATAAGCAGATTTCCTGCACTGAATATAGACCACTAATTTGTGATTTTAAGGTAGAATATTGATCATCAGTGATTTTTAAGTTGTTATTCTCTAAAGTGGGGCTAGAATAAATAATAGAGCTGTTACTTAATATGGAGGTCAATGGTGTAACAAAACAGGAGGGAGCAGTGAGAGGAATAGCTTATCTAGTTGATAAGTTTTCCTCCCATGAGCAGGAAAAAAAGTGGTAATTATTTGCTAATAATAGCAAATGGTAGTACAACTGGCACTGCTAGGACCTGAACTACTACTTTGTTAAATGAAATGAGATTAGCAAACTGACCTCAAAATTTTCTCTCTGCAAGTTGTCAAATGCCCCACTGCAAGAGAAAATGTATTTTTCTGGTAACCAAATTAGAGTAAGAGCAATTCCAGATGATTATTATGATCCCTATAAAATCAGTAATTTGCTTAACTTTGTTTCCTCTCTTTCTCTGTCTCTGTACATCCTTGTCTCTTTCAGAGGGGAAATTTGGAGGCTGATTTCAGCAGATTGCATGCCGCCTTGTGAGAGCTACGTATCTGGCTCACTACTGCTCCCTCTTCAGACCCAGTTTCCTCCCTTCCACAATAGTTGTGAACTTCCAGTGGCCCTCTGTCTTCTTTTTTCTTTTATTTTTTAATTAAATTCCTATAGCTAACCCATTTTCAAAACCTGATCATTCTCTCTTTTTTTTTTTTTTTTTGATGTCTCACAGCATCTCCCAGGAACCCCCTCTTTTTCTGCTGTAGCTGTTGGCTTTTAGTTCAGGTCACTAATATATGACTTAGAGTTTTCTGCACTGGTCTTAGTTCAATTCAGTTTAGTAAGCATTCAGTGACTATCTACTGTAAACAAACCTGCATACTGGCCAAAATAAGTTAACTGACAAAGCAACAACATAAGCCCTCTATGGTTTCTACCTAGGGTTCCTCAATCATTACATTTTGTCTGTAGAGGACCGTTAGAAATACTCCATTCAAGCACATTCAAACAGAGCTTTGTGAGGTGATGAAAATACTCTGCATGTGTGACTGCTGAGCACTTGAAATGGGTCTAATACCACTGCTGCACTAAATTTTTAATTTAATTTTAATTAGTTTTAATTTTAATTCAAATAGATATACTACTGGCAACTCCAATGTGGATTTTAGACATGAGAGAACACTCCTAAAAAGTTAGTTACTAGCCCAAGATCACATGGCTATAAAACCCCTCAGTAATGTTAAAGTTTCTTTTTATTTCTACACACACACACACACACACACACACACACACACACACACAAGAGAGAGAGAGAGAGAGAGAGAAGAGAGAGAGAATGAAAAGAGAGAGAGAGAGAAGTGTGAGAATAAGAGAGTGAGAGATTAATGTAGCACCTTACCTCTGAAGGCAGGCTGGCAGCAGAATGCCTTCTTCCTCTGGGGGCCTGTCTTTTCTGTTAAGGTTTTTGACAGATTGGAAGAGGCCCACTCACATTCTAAAGGATAATCCACTTTACTCAACGTTTATGATTTAAATATTAATTTTATCTAACACCTTCAAGAGGATGTCTAGTCTAGTGGTTGACCAACTATTTGTGTACCATAGGTTAGCCAAATTGACACGTAATATTAACCATCCAAGCTCCAAAATGGAGGCCTATTTGGGGACATATTACCTAAATGCAAGGAAGAAGTCCATGCTGCAATGTCCTAGGATTTTAGTGATTTGGAGTGTGTGGTTTTATAAATATGATATTGTGATATTTAACTTGAAACTTCTATTGCATAGCTAGAGAAAACATAAGACACCTCACTATGGACACATTGTTGTGAATATGGGTACTTACTTAGTCTGTAATGATTGTTTCTTTTCAAAAAGTTGCATTATCTGGCTCTTAATTTGTTTGCATGACCTAATATCACTCTCTAATTAAGTCAGAACGACATTTTAAAAGAGATTGAAGTAAATAAACTATATCTGTGAATGTAACTATAATAGGTGTATGGTTTGCCCTCCATCCTCCTCCTGCTTCTATAAGAAAACAAGACACAGGAAAGAGAACATCCCCGCCCATGTTTTAGATCATCACCATTCTTTTTTCTAACCCTATCCCTTTTCATCACCAAAATAATTTTCAAACATAATAAACAGCATGTGTCTCGTGAAAAGCAGAGTTAAATTTCTTGGAGTTTCCATTTTACTGTTTTAATCTTTTTTATGTGAACTTTAAGCATCTCTGTATTTACAACATTATCAAGTAAAATATAAATGCATCTGGCCTCTTCCTATGCATCAGAGTACCCTATGTCCAATTTTCGTATGTCAAGAGTGTCAGCACCTGCACTACATAAATAATAAAAATGAATTCAGAGACTCAATATTTATGATAACCTAAATACAAACTATTTTGAACTCCTTAAAGCCAAAATAAGACCTTCTATTTAGATGCAAAAAATACAAAAATGAGGGGGAGGTTTATTCTGGCAAAAATAATAATTATTTTTTAATAATATGTTTTGAGTAATGACTATATTAGAAATCATCATACCAGACACTCAAAAAAGTGAGAATACAAAGTTTCAGTCTATGCCATCATGAAAATTTTAGTTAAGAAAACCACCTTTAACAAGGAAAATAAAGACAGTTGAGGAGGTGCTTCAATATCCTAGAAATGAAACTAATATTATAGGTAATTCTTTTCACCATGAGCGCTTCTGGCTCAGAGAATAAAGGCAAGAAAACCTAGGCAGGTTTCATAACTGCTTTGTTCCAAGCTAGATGCTTGGCCCAGATCACCGCCATTGTATTTGAACATCTGGCCTCCCTAATAAGATACACACACCACAAAGCTTCCTCCTATAGAATTAAATTGTCAGCATGTCATAGGATTTTTTTCTTCCGCAGCAGGAATCTGTCTAGTTAAATAGCGTATTTCCTGTACAGCAGGGTCCACATGATATCATTACTTCACATGCACTCTGCATGCCTTCCACTGGATGCTTAGTGTCGTCTATGAATGTTCTCCTTGCAGGGTGTTGCCTACATTTGTCTTCCTCTGCTTGCCTGGGTTGCAGCCTACTCTTACCCTAGTGTTTGATATTATGGACATGGTAGCCTACATCTGTTAGCTTTGATTCAACTCATTGCCTCTTTCTAAACTATGATAACATTTTAATGGTCTTCCTGGCAACATACAAAGTCTAGACTAATAGATCTGGCCCTATCTACCTAATGTCCTATACTATTGCTTCCAAGGCTTTACTGATACATTACGTTACTGACCCAGTGGGTCTTGTTTGCTAGTAACTTACTGTAAAACTACAGTTGTTGTTTTCTCTCACCTAAACATTTTTATAGGTTATTAAAATGCATAGATAAGCTGCTGGAATGTATGTAAAGAATGTCATCAAAGATTTGTAATTCTAGATTTATGTATAATAGGAGAAAAAAAACAAAGACATTGTTCAATTATCTTGGATATATTCTACGTGCCACTTAGGGATTGAGCAAAAGATAACATGATCCCTAACTCTTAACAACTCGTGACTTAGAGGTGATAATATGACTTACATGCAAATTGGTAAATATGGATTATTTGCATAGAATATTGAACTTAATTTATTATACTACATCTACTGTGGGAACTCAGACTTTATAAAATCCTGATCTTTTGAGAGCTATTACTTAAAATAAGTGATAATTATTTTATTTTACTTTTGTTATTTTTAATTTTAATTGTTTTTATTTTTCTTTCATGTATATAATAAATTCTGTGGGACAAACAGAACATGTTACATTTTCTTTTCATAGAATATCATAAATTTTTGCCTTTAGTAACAAAGGTAGGTTCTTATTGTTAATTATTGTTACCTTTAGTAACAAAGGTAAGTTCTTATTGTTAATAAGAACTTACTAAGAATGAGTTATTCTACTATGCTTTTTACACATATTAGCACATTTAATCCTAACAGGAATCTAATAATCATGTTTTAATAAATTTTACCCAGTGGGAAAAATGTAACTCAATAGAACTGAACAAACTTCTAAAAATAAAATAGTAGATGGAGCAGAGTCAAAATTTGAAGGCATCTCTATTTAACTTCAAAATCCATAATCTATAAATTGCACCCTAAGAAAAGAAATATTTCTAGAACAAAACAATATAAAATTAAAATCCCAGGCAATTCCTAAAGTTGCCTTCTCCAAATGTAATAAAATCTTATTGAGTGGTTTTCCATAGTACTCTATTTTACTTACTCCAGTATCCCCCACATGGGGATATGTTGGTTTCTACATTTCCTTTATTTTCTGTAAACATTCCAGTGAGTGGACATGAAAAAGCAAGTCTGCTGAGGCTGTTACTGTGTTCCTATTGAATAATCCCTAGAACTCACTGCCTCTAGAACACAGATACTTAATATACATTTATTGAATGAATAAACAATGTATGCCTAAACATGGTGTGAAATTACTATAAAATTACATGGCAAAAAATTGAATACAGGAGCAGTTGGATAATCAGAACTAACAACAACCTACCTACAAAGAGAAAAAGCTAAATAGAGAAAAAAGAGACTAGGTTCTATAAAGTCATCACTGAAAGTTAACACTAGAACAAAACCACAAAAGTTTATGAATACCAAAATAAATATAAAATAAAAGTTTAAAAAAGAAGGGAGGTCACATAGTGAAACACAGCAAATATATTTAGTAATTTTAACCTAAAATAATATGAGCTGATGCCAGGTATGGTTGCATGCACCTGTAGTCCCAATTACTCAGAAGGCTCAGGCAAGAGGATTGTTTGAGCTCAAGAGTTCAAGACCAGCCTGGGTGACATAGTGAGACCCTGTGTCAAAACAATAATAATAATAATTTGAACTGAGCCCAAGTATATCAGTCACATTAACAAATATAAATAGGCTTAGATGACCTAAAAATATTTTCAAATTGGCTTATCAGTAAAATCCCCAGAAACTCTGTGTTGCCTGCAAGCGACGAAACTAAAGGAAAAAGTACTAAATGCAAAATTAAAGAGAAGAGCAAAGGAATAAGGGGAAAATTCAAGAAAGTAATGCAGAGGTTGCAATGTTACTACCTGACAATGTTAACAACCAGGCAAGATGCTTTACGCATGACAAAAGAACAATACTCCATAACACTACTACATCTACAATTTACAAGAAAGAAAATGTAACCATGAATATCTATGTACCAATCAATACAGCAGCAAACTTCATAAAGAAAACACTGATGGTTACGCAAAAGAGAAAAATAGTAGAAACTTACGAATACAGGAGACTTTGACAAAGAACTCCCTGTTCTGGACAGATTGAGCAGACAAAAAATTATAGCATATGCAAGTTTAATCAATAGAGTATAATATATCAGTATATATCAAATTTTGCAATCTAGAACATATTCTAAAAATAAAAAGTACACAAAGAAATTGTAACCTTCTCTTGATGTCCACAAGCTAATCAAAAACCACTCTAGTGAAACAAGCCTAGATTTGTTTTTTGCTGTAGCACAGGAATCTGCACCCTAGAATAAATGATGGGATGTCTCAAGAAGATGTAAGGAATGGCTTGTCATAAGATTTGGCCCTATGCTAGATAATCTGAGAAACAGTTCAAAGAACAGGGGTTTTCTCAGGATTGGGTACTATCACAAAGCAGGGGCAATTCAATGATTGGATAGTTTAATTTGTATTTAGGAGTCAGGAGAAACTAGATGGAGCTTAATTATAATTAGTAAAAATAAGCAATCACTCATGTGAGATAAGAGAGCAACACGGTGGATCATTTTTTATAATTTGCACTGTTCTGGGTTTGTTGTTGTTGTCGTTGGTTTTGGTGTTCCAACACAAATGTGTCTTCACCCTGTTTTATGCTGTTTCATTATGGTCACAGAGTTACTGTAACTGATGTCGGTGTTCTATGAAGTTCTGACAAATCCACCATTTAGGGTAGTCTATGAGACCTCAATTTCTTCAAATAGTGAATGTGGAGATTTTAAAGACACAATCCTAAATTCTTTGATACTCATCTTCTCAAGAACTTAATTCTCCACCATTTTGGCTGTGGGCTATGCTTAGTGACTCATTTCTAATGAATAGAATATAATAGAAGTCATGGGAAGTCATTTTTGAGATTAAGTTATGAAAAGACCTTAACTTTCATTATACTTTCAGGCTCTATCTCTGCCCCTTTCCCTCTTTTTCTGATCATTTGCCCTGGAGGAGCCAGCTGCCATATTTTGGGAAGCCCTATGAAGAGCTCATGTGTTTAACAATGGAGGACTCCTGTGAAGTCAGCATGCCTACTAACAACCATGTGGGTGAACTCAGAAGAGTAGCCTTCTGCCACAGTGGTGTCGCCAGATGAATACAGTCCCATTGGACATCAAGACTAGAACCTCGTGAGAGGCCCTGAGCCAGAATCACCCAGCGAAGCTGCTCCGGACTTCCTGACCAACTGAAAGGATGATGTGGTAATGTTTGTTGTATTAAGCCATTAAGTTTTAGGGTACTTTGTTATACAACAATAGAAAGTGAATACAGTTAATGTTACAGAAAGTAAACAGTTTAGATTAACTGGGACTAAAGAAAAATAATATAGCAATAGCTAACAGAGACTAAAGAAATGTAAAAAGCAAATACAAAAGCAATTAAAAAACATAGCTTGTCAGCATAAATTTTGAATATGCAGTGCAAAAGAGATATTAAAAACTATTTCTCAATTGTGATAATGTTTTTGTAGTTATATATTAGAATGCACATATTTTTGAGAAATGCAAGCTGAAGTATTTAGGAATTAAGTGCCATGATGTCTCTGCAACTAGCTTTCAGATGGTTCTGCCATAAAAATTGTATACACATACACATAGAGTAAATATGGCAATATTTTTATAATTGCTTAAGCTAAGTTGAGTAAATGGGAGTTCATTCTTTTACCCTTGAGAAATTCAAACATTTTTCTAGGCTAAAATTTTTTCATAATAAACAGGTGAAGGAAAATCACATAAAGCTGTCCTGAAAAAATTTTGACAAAACAAAAAAGAGTCTAAGAGCTTGTCAAATCCTTTCAACCAGTAATTCCTTTCCTTGAAATGTAACCTAAGAAAATAATGAGATGTGGAATAGGTTTGCATATTAGAAAATTTCATTCAGTGCTCTTATCATTGCAAAAATTTGGAAACAACGTAAATTCCCAAAGTAGAGAATGAGTAAAGAAATCATGATATAGTCATGATGATATATTTATGATTAAAAATAATGTTTTAAACATGTCTAATAACATACACAGGGAATTACTCAATGTTTAATACTGAATGAAAAATGAAAGATAAACATGCAGGAAGATTTTAAAATTATACAATACTGTATAAATTATATATGCATGTTTAATTTTTATTTATTTCTGAAAGAAAATACACCACAAAAATGTTAACATCTATGGTTAACAGAACCACACTGGGTGTATATGGATCTTTGTGCTTCTCGACTTTTTTTCTAAAAGGAGTACAGACTACATTGATAATCAGAAAATATCGGTAATCAAACTAACCATTTTTAGATAATTATATTAAAATTTTCACATAACATGTGTTGTAAAGACTTTTATTCTTTATAATGAAAACACTTTGAGGAAGACTTACACTATAGCAACCAGGTATACTGTGAACCTCCAAAATATTAATCAACCTTTTACTTTTTTTTTTTTGTATAGCACTTAGCATATCACAATTCAGTATTTACTGGCATTGACCATTCAATTTCATTTTCAACGGGAGTGACTTTTCTTTTTGTATTGCCATCATACAGCTAAATTTGTAGTTGGTACTTTCACCCTTTGTAACTGGCTTTATCTCCTCCTTGCTTCATTTAGGAGGAACTTGCTACCTTTGCATGGTTCTCAGTCTAAGACATTGCAACCAAAATCCCCTAAACACTTCAATCTATTGCTTGTCATATAACTTGGAGTTTTGAACATATTTTAGGCAAAAAGTTAAGTTTCTTGTTCATTTTTTTTATGCCCTTGCTATGATGAATCAATCGTATTTAACATGAACTTTGAGTAACTTTTATAAACCTGTTTACTCAATCTCTTATCACTTCTCTGTGTTTAAACAAAATGCTTTTCGATGATAGAAGCAGCCTAAGTTGTTAAATTGCCAAAAACACTGGTCTAGTTCAAGTATACCTTGCTTGATTACAGATGTTCAAGTCAGTCTCTTTTCCTCTAGGGCAAAATAAAGACAAAAAATGTTTTTATGAGCTTTAAGTGAATTGGTACAAAAGTTGGATCCAGATGGATTCAACCGAGTTCCTACTTGTAAGTTCTCAGTTCTTCAGAATATATTCGAGGAAATCTATTTAATGTGTTGAACAAATACATATTGACGCTTTAGCAGCAAAAGGTTGTTGACCGTTTTTTTTCCATCACAGTTACAGTATTTCTCACTTTCCTGTGTATCCATCTCTGTGTCACATGTTGCAGGTAAAAAGATGACTAAGACATAGTTCCAGACTTCAAGGATTCACATACTAATGAGGAATATGTACACATAGACCTATATTGGAGATTTCACAAGTACTATGAAAAGAGATATATGCACAAGGTATATGAGGGGGGGGCAAATAAAATTTAAACCCAGGAGTTCACATATATTTTAGAACTATAAAGATAATCTTTTTTAGATTGTATTTTATGCTCCTCTTCATTAAAAATAGGACCAGATTTATTCCTCTAGATACCATTATGCATTGAATTTCATTTTCACTATAATAACATTATTTTTGAAGCCATCACTACTAACAGACTAGGTTGAAAAATGTAGGAAGTGAAGTCTGCATTAGTAAAAGACTGAAAAAGATTTAATGTTCGTTAACATAATTGCAATTGGACTCTTCTGCTTCTTGCTGCCTACTGTCCTTTTTATTTGCGGCAGATTTTGTATACACATTTCAAACCAAACAATTTTCTCTTTTGGGGGGTGTTTGGTTATTTCATTACTTCAGTCTGCAGCTGGCACTTACTTAATCTTTTATTGAGAAATTGCAATGATTTTGGAGAATGGCACAGGCAATATTTCCATCAGACTGAGGCAACACATTATGTATTAACACTTCCCATGAAAAAGTAAATCATTTAGTTCTGAGAATTATATTGCATTTAAAACCCTAAAGACAATTTTGCATGTTATAAAATCACTTTGAATTTCTAAATTATTCTGATTTAATAACGATATTTATAGAATAATGCTGAGCATGTCATATGTTGACATATGTTTGAAACTGCTATTGAATATTCCTAGTTTTGGAGGCACACGTGTCTCTACAGATAGAGATGATGATCAGCAATTGCTTGAAGACAGCAGTGATTTTCTTTATACGATCATTTTATTTGTTATTAAATTACTAATCCAACCATGTGGGATTGGCAGGTTTTGCCACATTTTTGACACTTTTCTCTTTTTGGAAGTTAGATTTAGATGCTCTATTTGGTATTTCAAGCTTTCCCATTTTTATGATTTCACTATAGGATTATAGTTCCAATACATTCCAAGTGTCTTGCCCTTGTTAATGTTTCCTTCTATAGTGATCCAAACTCTGGCATCTCATGCTAATTAATGTAGTTTTACAACTTCAACTACAATGTCTTTATTCCATTTGGAGCATAATTGTCACTTCCGACCCACTACCTATGAGAACCTAGACTTCAACACAATTAAAAGGAGAATTTTCTTTAATTGTGACTTTATATCAGAGAAAGACTTGATATATTTATTGCATCTTTAAATAATTAAGTATATGAAATCACTTGGCACATAATGATTACTAAGAAATATTAGTCTCTTCCATCCTTAATTACAAAAGAAATACTAGTCGGTGCCTTCAGAGTGGATTATGAATGCCTTTAGGGGAAGTGAAAAGAGTTACCACTGGGTTAGAAAAAAAATCACAATTTCACATGCTACTTTTTATTATTATATTGTCTATTTTATATGTCATATTACAATTATATAGATAGGTACAGATTTATAATAATTTAATTTTCTTTATTGGCACATGCTCAAAAAGCTTGCAATTCATTGAATTAAATGAGGTTGCTCAAATTTCAGTCATCACATACCATTTTGGAAATTTTGCTGTGTTTGACTATTGCCAAAGGTAATTTTAATGTACTGCTAAAAGGACACAGTAAACTATTTGGAAATCCAGAAAGTGAAAGCCCATACTAGACAGAAGATATACAGATATATCATCTATTTATCTAATCTATCAATCATACAGAAGATATACAGATATTTGATATCTGTATCTATATCTTCTGTATGATTGATAGATTAGATAAAATAGATGATAGATACATAGATAATAGGTGGATGGATAGACAAACAGATAGATAATAGACAGAGAGATAGACAGATGGAGCTAGATAACCATTATTCACAGAAGACTTTAGGCTGAGCTTAACAAATGCTTGAAACATCTATGGTCATCCTCAGTCCCACACCAGTAATTTGTGTGTTCTATGTAACTGGATTACAATGACCCTACCTTACTTTTTACTTTGTCCTAAAAAGTAATATCGCTGCAACAACATTATAGTATGCTAACAACATTGTGTAATATATATTATGATAAATGTATAATTATTAAAAATACACTAAATAAATTGCAACAATACCACTTAAAATATCATCCTCTCATGTCAGTCCAGATATCCCATTCCATTCTCTGGGTAATTAGCACAAAATGCCCATTGGGTTTGACGATCAGAAAGGCAGGTGTGTACCATGAACATGAGACACCTCAGACAGAGCTTTCACTTAACTCTGTCATATAGTAGCTCTAAGCCTGAGCAACTAACTCATACTCTCTGAACCTCAGATTTTCCTGCAGTATGGGCATGACAGTATCCTGAGGGAAAGTCGTGAGGTTCTGACACTATACTGGGGACCACCTCAGCGTTCAGTGCATGGTAAGCACTCAGTAGATTACGGCTACTAGCTGTTATTAACTATTAGTGTCCTTGTGTTTGTAGTTCTATTGGGTCAGAGGAACTTTCAGTTAATATTGAGGCCATGAGTCCAGCCTTTGTAAGCCTTCATATGCTGTCCTATCTCTGGTCTGTGTTGAAAGCTCAAATTTATGACTGTGACAAACCAGGAAATTAATTTCAGATCCAATTTTGCAATCTCCAGTATTCCTTTCTTCAGGTATCTAAATGTTGATTTTCTACATCGATGTTCATACACCACATATGAGGAAATGATGTGGTATCTATCTCCAAAATTGCTGCTAGATCTCAGTGCTCACAGCTAATATTAAGAGTCCTCACAGACTCATTTATTCAAGTTTCCAAATTCCTTGAACTTCGTCTAAGGTGGATACACACATAAGCCTTTCTCATTCTTCTTTCAAAATGAAATTTCCTTTCAGGCTTCTTCTCTGCCCGAAGCAGGAAACAACTCTCCTGCACCCCAGCAGCTCTCTGTATGTTTTCATAATATTACAAGGCACTGTCTTCTATTTGGAATCATTTTGGCTTATTATAAGGGCTCACACTGTACTTCATTAGCAGGGCTGCTGTGAAATTATGAAACATCTTGGTGAAAATTACAAGATATTTAGACTTGTTTCTTGCTGAAAATATGCAAAGCCCTTTGGGAAAAATACAGACAGATGGTGTTTGAGACATTTATTGTTTTTCCTATGTATTTGTAAACAAATACTATAAATTAAGCATTTCAGAATGATCTTTAGAAAATCTAGTTGCAAGTTAATATATAAATTGATATCAAATTAAAGAAATTGTGATACCCATTCCCATATTACCAGTGCATTTTTTTTCCTGTCTGTTCTGAAAATGTCTCAGAACAGATCCAAAACTGATCGTTGAAAATCTCCAGGAAAAGCAAAAGCAGCAAATTGTTTTTCTCCAGGAATATTCTTTGTAACTCATGTAAGTACAATAATTAACCCTACCAAAATATTATGATTCTTTCTCATATATAGCAATATTATTTCTATCTACCTAGAAAACCTTTGGTAGCACAAATTCAGTCATCTAGAAATGAAATGAATTATTCACTTCTTATCATTCAAGAGTCTAAAAAGTGTGATTTATATTCTTTGTAGGTTATCTCTAGGGAAGAGCTGTGATGTTTGGAAGCTTACAGGTGCTACTCTGAAGACTTTATTGGAGCAAGTGGTAGGCCGTGAGCAATTTTGTGTAAAGGAAAGTGTCCTTAGTATCTAGCTGCTTTAGTGCTAAGGCAAAAAAATTATTTCCTAGTTGTAGTAAGCAAAGTTCAAACGTGGTTCTCATGCAAATCAAGGAGATAGGTATTTTTGAAAGTATAAATCATCTGTATCCCTCCATTAATTAATTTAAATTTTTCTTTTTCTTTTGCTTAATGTTCTTTCCCCTGGCTCCTATAATAATTTCACTTCAGTTTCTATTTTTCATTTTCTAATGTTGCCTACAGAAAAGCAGAGAAAGTCCGAATAATGTATTTAATCACCAGAAAACAAATGTTTCTAAGAAGTATGTAGTAGAAATAAAACACCTTTTAGAGCACACCTTTGTAGACATGTTATCAATAAGCAATGCTGTTTTTGTGTAAGACATTAACTGTACTTTAACATTCAGATTAATTTTCTCTGGTTGAACATGTGCACAAACACAGAGAAAAACCTTCCAAGTTAGTGAAAAAGGTTAAGCCAGTGAATCATATTGTTTTTCTGACTTTTACAAATAGGCATAGTCATTTCTCCCAATATTTTCATAAGAACTTCAGTGAGAAATCAAATTGTCCGTTCTTCTTCTTTCTCCCTCTCCTTTGCTGCATTTCGTCTATTCTCTCATAGTTAAAGAGAGATTCATACATAGACACCTTTTAGAAATTTCTGAGGATTTATGAAGCGGTATGTTGAAAATGAAGATAAACCTATCATGAACAATAGCTAGGTATCGTTATCCCTCTTAAAATGATAGCACATGGAAGATGAGCTACCACAAGCCCAGCTCCACATTCTTCACAGACTGTTCACACAGATAGTTTACTAAAAGTCATTCATATCAGGTACATGGCATTCCAATGTGAAAAATAAAAAGTTATTTCTATTTGAACAAGTCTCTACCTAGTGGGGAGATAATTACCATATAGGTCTTTATTCATGTTTGTTTGTTTGGAGACAGAGTTTCGCTCTTGTTGCCCAGACTGGAGTGCAATGGCACAACCTCAGCTCACCGCAACCTCCACCTCTGGGTTCAAGGGATTCTCCTGCCTCAGCCTCCTGGGTAGCTGGAATTACAGGCATACACCAACGCAACTAGCTAATTTTGCATTTTTAGTGGAGATGTGGTGCCTTCATGTTGGTTAGGCTGGTCTGGACTTCCCGACCTCAGGTGATCCACCTGCCTCAGCCCCTGAAAAGTGCTGGGATTACAGGCATGAGCCACCATGCCCAGCCTATTTATAGTTTTAATGACAAAAATAAAGTTAAATAAAATCAGTTCAAGAAACATAATAATGGGGCTTCATCTAGGATGACCATAATACTTTCATTTGTTTGTTTGTATTGTTTTTGAATTTGAGTGAATTAATTTATTCAAAAATATGGTTTGGATGAAAATTTCTTAACTTGCAGAAGAGCTCCTAACTGCCTTAATCCTCAGTCCACACTTTCCCATTTTGTTTGTAAGTAACCAATACAATGTTGTTTTAAAACATCCTCCAAAAATCATGATACATCACGCCACCGGATCAAGGAAGATGAATAATCTTCCTCTAGGTCCAGAAGATCTAGACTATAATTCACTTTCCTCTGTTCTTTACAAAGAATGTAAAAGCACTTGGAGATATCATCATAGTCATCATCTTTCTTTGCCTTTCATATACAGAAAAGAATTATAAGCAGATTAAACATCTTCTGTAGAAAACAGTTTCTCTATTACTTGTCTCCCTTTTTGCTCCTTTCCCTGAAGCAAACACAGCTGTTTAAAGTTCAACCCTGTTAAGTAGAATGACAAAAGGGATTGGATTTCCAGACAGAATCCAAAACGGAAAATTAAAACTTGATATCTTCAGAGGATAGATTTGTTAAGAATGCCTAGAAGTCCTGGCCAACATGGTGAAACCCCGTCTCTACTAAAAATACAAAAAAATTAGCTGGGTGTGGTGGCGCACTCCTGTAGTCCCAGCTACTCGGGAGGCTGAGGCAGGAGAACTGCTTGAGCCCAGGAGGCAGAGGTTGCAATGAGTCAAGGTCACGCCACTGCACTCCAGCCTGGCTCCTGGTGACAGAGTGAGACTCTGTCTCAAAAAAAAAAAAAAAAAAAAAAAAAAAAAAAAAGAATGCCTAGAAGTGATGCATGATATGATTACCTATAATACCTGCAGACCAAAAAGTGCCATCTTTGCACTTAGTGGATGTGTCTCTGAAAACATGGCATCCTAATCTTGTGCACTTAATGGAGTATGCCAGCTCAGATTGTGAGATTTAGAAGCTTAGAAGCACCCAGGTACTTTAAGTTTGTGAATTTGTCACCTGACAATGAAAATTCTGCTTCTAAAAATGAAATTATAACCATGACATGAAAGACCTCTGGAAGGAAAACTGAAAACTCTGATTAAAGAAACTGAAAAGAATACAAATGAATGGAACCATATCCCATATGCTTGGAGAGGAAGAATTAATATTGTTAAAATAGCCATACTGCCTAAACAATAAACAGATTCAATGTGATCCTTAACAAAACACCAATGTCATTCTCACAGAAATAGAAAAAGTAATCCTAAGATTTATATAGAACCAAAAAACATTCTAAATAGCCAAAGCAATACTGAGCAAAAAGAACAAAACTAGAGACATCATACTACCTGACTTCAAAATATATTACAAGACTACAGTAACCAAAACAGCATAGTACTGGTATAAAAGCAGATACCTAGATTAATGGAACACAACAGAGAAATCAGAAATAAACTAACATATTTATAGAACAACTGATTTTTGAAAAAGGCACAAAGAACCTATATTAGGGAAAGGATAGTCTCTTCAATAAATGATGCTGGGAAAATCGAATATTCATATGCAGAAGAGTGAAATTAAACCCCTATCTCTCACCATAATACAAAAAAAACTCAAGATGAATTAAAGACTTAAATGTAAGACTCAAAACTATAAAACTACTAGAAGTAAACATAGGAGAACCCTTCAGGTCACCTGTTCAGGCAAAGATTTTATGGCTGAGACCTCAAAAGCATAGGTGTACAAAAACAAACAAAGGCAAATAGGAGTATATTAAACTAAAAAGCCCTGCACAGCAAAGGAAACAATCAATAAATAGATAAAGCAAAGTGTTAAATACGAGAAAATATTTGAAACTGTTTATCTGACAAGAGACTAATCTAATATCCAGAACATACAAAGAACTCAAACAACTCAACAACAACAAAATAGTAATCACATTAAAAAGTGGGCAAAGGACATGAATATATATTTCTCAAAAGACCATATACTAATGGCCAGCAGATATATGAAAAAGTGCTTAGCATCACTAATCACCAAGAAATGCAGATTAAAACTACAATGACATATCATCTCAGTCCAGTTAAAATGGCTTTACTAAAAAGATAAAAAATATCAGATGCTGGTGAGAATGTGGAGAAAAGGGAACTCTTAAACACTGTTAGTAGGAATGTAAATTAGTGCAGCTATTATGAAAAACAGTATGGAGATTTCTCAAAAAAACTAAAAATAGAACTACCATATGATCCAGCATTCCCACTACTGAGTATTTATCCAAAGGAAACGAAATCAGTATTTCAAAAGGGTACCTGCACTCACATGTTTATTGCAGCACTGTTCACCATAGCAACTATATGGGCTCAACCTAAGTGTCTATCAATGGATGAATGAATAATTTAAAAATATGGTATATTTCTACAATGGAATAATGTTTGATTACAAAAATAAATGATATCATGTAATTTGCAACGAGGACGGAACCAGAGGTCATTATGTTAAGCCAAATAAGTCAGGTACAGAAAGACAAATATTGCATGTTCTCAATCATATGTAGGAGCTAAAAAACTTAACCTCATGTAAGTAGAACTTAGAATGATAAATATCCAAGTCTGGGAAGGTTGTATGTCAGAGGAAGGGAAGGAGGAGAGGCTGGTTACTGGGTACAAATATATAGTTAGATACAGGAATAAGATATAACGTTTAATAGCAGAGAAAGGTGACTATTGTTAACAACAATGTATTGTGTATTTCAAGATAGCTAAAAGAAAGAACTGGAAATATCCCCAACACATAGAAATGATAAATGTTTGAGGTGATGAATACCCCAAATACCCTGACTTACATTACACATTCTATGCGTGTATCAAAATATCTCAGGTACCCCATATATACGTACAAATATTATGTGTCAAAAAAATAAAAACTTACTGTACAAATATACTTGTGAACAAATAATCTCTGAAGAATCACACCTCCAGCTTCAAAGAATTGAGCTGGCCTAATCTTTACTGAAAGAAAAAGAACTAAACAACTGTGGCAGGAGACAGCACTTCCTATTGTATGAAATGACTGAGAGCGGACTCGATCAACAAGGGGTACATAAGATCACATCCAGGCAACTTGATGTCTTCAAGAGATCCAAATTTAGCCCTCAGATTCTAGGATTTTACTGAAATAGAATACAACTTCTCATTCCCAAAATATAATAAACCAGTGTGGGAGGGGGATGAGGGGGGTGGAGAATTTTAGAACCATGAATATAGGAAAGAAAGAGCTTAAAAATAATCTTGAATATCTTCCTTATCTTATAGATAGTGAAATATAGACCTCAAATCAATAGGTGATGTGAGCTGGGCTACATCATTAGTCAGAGCTAATTAGAATCTAGTTCATTCATTTGAGGTTTTAAAAAATGCATTTATGTATGTGTTTATTCCTTTTTCATGTATTTTTATGATTCAACAACAAATGGGAACTCTGTGCATAGATTGCCTGGGTTTGAAACCCTGACTCTGGCATTAAACTGAGTGATTTTTATGGAATTTACTTAACCTTTGTTTCCTCTCCTTCTTCATCTGTAGCATAGGCACAGTTACAATATCTACATTCCGGGGATGTTGTGTACATTAAATAAGTTAATACATGCAAAGAGTTTAGGACAATGCCTGGCATATAAGATGTGCTCAGTGTGTGTTAGCCATTGTTATTAGCCCTTAATGTCACCTTTCATATATTAAAAATTTTCAAATTAGCATCTCAAGCTACCAATTCTCTTCCAAGATTTATCTTAAAATTTCTTCATTTATGTTGAGAAGGTCTTCCTAGTTCAAAACCTAGTACCTCAAATTACCATGTCCCAAATTTTAGAATAATGAATAATTTCATTACTCTCCATTATGTCATCCCCTTGTGTGTTTGCTGTCCCATCACACCATTCTTTTGTGTAATACTATTCCCTAGGTGTAGAGAAAAAGTCTATGTCAGTATAGGCTTAAAAAAAAACAAAAAACAACTCTCCTAAACAGGACTTTGTTTTTCCAGGATTGTCTCAATTTCATTTTTAAGAAGGTTAAAAGCCTAAGACTTAAATATAATTATTAATATATTTTACATTTAACTAATATTTTAAAACTCAATCTATACGCAGGACATGACAGATAAATATTGAATATTAGGGCAAGTAAGGAAAAGCTGGACGTTACTTTCATTTTGCTTTTTTGCCTTCTCCTTTGCTCTGTATTTCTCATTTATTTCACTCAGTTATGGATGTTGTAGTAAACATCTTTGTTTCTGTAAATAAATGCTCATAAATCTATATATGCATGTGTATACATCAATAAAAGGAAGAATAATTTTATTTATCAAAAAATCTCCCCAAGAATTTTTAGCAGTAGTAATATTCTGAATGAAAAAAAAAAAATAGCATGCTTCCTAGTACAGGTGCTCTGAAGTTGCTGGGCACCCAGCTATCACCAGCCAATCTGCATGACTTGTGAGGGGTTGCAGATATCCTGGAAACTGCTTCATCGAGGAGGCACATAGAGATTAGAGGAAGCAAAAAGAAGTGAGAAAAAAGACAGATTTTTTTTTATGGTTGCACTATGAAATATAAAATCCTATAATACCTTTGATGAACTCAGTGTTATGTCCTGCAAAACACCTGGGCTGACCACTTTAAGAGTACCTATAACAATATTAGCATGCTTTAGGGTCTAAGTGGAATTTCTGATTTCTTCAAAACAAACTCTATGAAAAAAGCTGAATTATATGTATCATACACATAGAGAATGTATAAGAAGGCAACCCTTTAAAGATATCTTATTGTCTACTCTTATAGGTTGAGATGAAACAATCCTAACTAGTAACACTGAGTCATGTATAAATAATGTTTACAAAAATCCATAGTCTAGAAATAAATATCTGAGCACATATATGAAAATATAAACTATATGACATACATGTCTCATAGTTCTGAATCTAATATACTCTGACCAGACCTAACCTTCAAAATCAGTGCCAATGACTATAAGGAGAGATATGTTTACC
The DNA here is from genome assembly GCA_036589455.1 of Ateles fusciceps. Taxonomy (NCBI): domain Eukaryota; kingdom Metazoa; phylum Chordata; class Mammalia; order Primates; family Atelidae; genus Ateles; species Ateles fusciceps. The sequence goes on along the minus strand of JAZHEH010001606.1, from coordinate 6,754,362 downwards.
TGATGCTACAGGTAAGTTTCAAAATTGTAATGCTATTGAATGTCAAGTGGATGATGCAGGATCAGCAAAATGACTAACATTAACCTTATTCCCATTTCCTTTTTCTTTCCAACTTTGCAATCTCAGAGAACCTGCTAATGGATCGGTTTCCTATTCTGCTGAGACTGTCTGTTATAAATAATATTTCTACACTTATTATCAATAATGCCACTGCCACAAAGCAAATTCAGGCCAGTTACAATGCATGGTACAAAGCTATCTAAAATATAAGTGTGGGCGTTCCAGCTTGGGTCTTATCTCATTTGAAATTGAAATATGTTTGCAATGCCTGAATGTGGGAAGATTAATTATCACCTCTGTTTCAAAATAAGCAGCAGTAGAAACCCATCACATGGAAATGTGGAAGTGACATTGTCGACAGCTAACAAGAGAGGTTTTCAGCTGGAAAAAGGTGCAAACAGAAACAAATGCATTCATATTTCTAATCTGCAACCAAGCAAAATTGTATTTGATACTGGCTGAATTTGCCTCTGAAAATCAAAGCTCCCATTTTGGCTAGGATACTAAATGCAGTCAGATGAACCACAGAGTTCTGCCTCCCAGTGACATCAACATTTTCATGTTTCCAAGGTCAGGCTAGCTCTGGCTTTTTTTAATTCTCAGTAAGAGAGAAAAGCATAAACAGTCCCACCATTGACTAGCAGTGTGGCCTCAGGCAAAGAAATTAATCTCTCTAAACTCCAGTTTCCCCATCTACAAAACAGACAAAATAAGTACATGCTTAACTCATGGAGTGGATGCAAGTCTGTTATGTATTAGTATAAACAACATAGTATCTGGCATGCAGTAAGAGCTCAGTAATGGTTAGCTATTGCTGTTGCAAATCCATGCCATTCTGTTGTAAAACCACTAAAGCAAAAACTGCTCCTTCTTGTCTGAATGCAGCTCTATCACAAGTAGTGAGAATAACAGAAGGTTCAGTTTATCCCACCTTCTTAAACTTCACTGATTGAGAGAGATCATTTTGGTGCTTCATTCCTGAAAGATACTTCCTTTTTTTAATTGTTGTTTTAAATGCCATGTCAGGACATCCATACTTAATACCAGGTTTTTAAGAAAGGTCTCTTGGGTCATTTGAACACTGGCATTGTGCAGCCCAGGTCTCATTACACGTCCCTTTTGTTAATAGGAAGGTTTGTAGTCAGGAAGTCTGCTGACTGTACCATACATTAAGATAATGAGATGAAAATGATATAAATTCAAATCATTTGGTTCCCTTCTCCATCTCTATTTCTCTCTCAATTTATGTTACACAATGACATAAAGTACCCCTTTGGAGGTGAGCCTGCCCTGTGGTTAATCATTCCAGTACATGCTAAAATACCCCACTCTATAATTTAATGTGAAGAACAGCTAGGGGTTGTGTTGAAACTGTCATGACTCACAGGAATCTACTAATTTTGTCCTGTTCACCTTCATTTTATAACTTTGCAAGAGTTTCTGCCAACATTGGCGGAGGTGGCGAATGCGAAAAAAAAAAATAGGAAGAAGCTCTTTGTGAAATGGCATCTCGAGTCTATGCCACTGATAGCGTCTTTCTGATTCCCCAGGCAAGCTCTTTCTGAGCCACTCTAAGCCCTCCAGAGACAATTTCTTTTATGAAAGTCAAGCTTGCTTCTATCAGGCTCTCACATCTTCAGCAACGGTAATCATTCTTGAAGCTGGAAGTGTTGCCTGCTATCTTGATGTTGCTGGTACTGAAAGAGGCAAACAAAGTCAGCCTGAGTGTTTTAGGTTTGGATTAGTCTGGAGTGCATAGAGAAACATTTTAAAAGGCTTATTTTGACTACCAAAGTGAGTCGATATGACAGCAGTCGTCAGGGGGAAAAATGTGCACCATGCAAACATGCAAACATCCCACAGCAACCAGCGGCAGCTATTTTGCAGTAGCATGTTTGAGGGAAAATTGCTTTCTTGAATATCAGTGGAAAAGAGGGCAGCACTCCAAGTTACTTCAGAAAACGTACAACCACAAAGTGGCATCCAGAATGGCATGGAGGTCAAAGGAGTTTGGAAGTAAACTTTTACAGCACATAATCTTGTAGCATTGTGTCATGGTTTGATACACATATGTTTCTGTGTAATATGTAACAATTTATTAATCAGGCACAGATTAGCAGATTCTAGTCCATTATGTCTAAACATAGTGATAATTAACAGAAAGGAAAGTGATTTGAGTTAGGAAATTGGGATAAAGAGAAACAACTAACATGCAACAAAATAAAAACCAAAGCAAAATAAACTAGTTATGGCTGAAAGCAGTTTTAGAATTCAGCTCAACTACGTAAAAGTCTGAATTTATGAATGGAAAGCTACCTGAACCATTCTGATCATATCATGAGGTGCCTTTTTAGCTTTGTTGTTCAAGTGACAAAACTCTCATTTATATGGCAGGGAACTGTATGACTCTTCACAAAAATATATGAAATTAAAAACAAATTTTTGCTCTAACTTCCTAGTTTATATTTAATCAGTTTGAAATGGCATGTGATTGCCAGTTCCAAGAGAAATTCAATCTTCCAGCATTTATACCAGTTAAATATTGATGTCTACCTCACGGTCTTTCACAGTTTACAATTACCAGCTCTATTTCTGGCAAAATATAACCACTCACTTTGACACAAACAAGTATTTGGAAAAAAGCATCCTCAACATGTTTCCCAAAAGTAGATACACATTATTGCATGATGTGTGTTCTACATTTATAGACACAAATGCAAAGCAGGGTAATTTGTCAGAAAAATAAGACTGTTGGAAAACAAAGTTGCACAGAATATTCTTTCATATTATCTGGAGAGAATATATAAAATCATATTTTAAATACTTCTCAAAGCAAACATTCAGCATACTTTATTCAACATAATTATATCCTTCAAATTTTTTACCTCTTATTAGATTTCTATACTAAGCAATAAACAAATTCAATTTTTATTACAGATGTAAATAGTTAAAAGGGAACATATAAGTAACAGAAGAAGAGTGTAAAGTAAGCATTCATCTAGTTTGAGGGACAGGCATATGATATGTAACACATATTTTCAGAAGCTCCTGTCAAGGATATACTTCTCATGGGAAAGTCTGGGCCTCGTAGCCACCTCGGGGTAAGAGCAGGTCTGAGACCGGCTTCTGCCTGATCCTTTCCTCAGCACGAGGAAAACTAGTTCAGAACTGCCGTGAAGTTCTTGATCTAGTCTTTGAAACAAAAGGAAATGGATCCTAACATATTTTAGAATGGGCCTGCTCCTGTGCTCTTATAGATTTGCGTTTATTCTCTTTATCTCAAATCAGTTTGAGTTTTAAGTTTGTAAAAGAAACATTATTATTCATTCTTTGTTATCAATTAAAATTTGGCTTAATATTAATATTTATTTCCAGAAGAACTTTTCTAACACCTCAGTGCGACACCCTTAACCCAAATTTTATTTTCTTCTCCCCCAAGAAGTCTTTTGGGTATAAGGGCACTGTCTAGTGGTCAGAGCCACTGTGATTTGCAGTGGCAGAAATTCAACGACTTCATTAAGAAAACCTCCCACATATGGGAAAGGTGAGGCAGACCAGAGACCAGGAACTATGTGCTATCTGTTGCCCGTTTTTCTCTACCAGTTATCTTTCTTCACCCCTGTTGTAAAACAGCTTCTAGTATCATGTTCTTCCACCTTTTTTTTAGAGAGGAAATGGCTTTTTCTAATCCACTCCATTTCCAGGTAATTGTGGGTTGTGGAAATAGATTCTGATTGGCTTAGCTTGTGTAAAAGTTCAACTCTATGCCAAGGAAGTGATATATTACAATTATCAGAACCTCTCAGAACCTGTAAAATATGGGGAGAATGAGTTCCCCAAAAGAACGTGGCTGCAGAGAAAGGGTCATGAGGTATGTGGCCATCAGAAAAAAGCTAGGAGAGCTGAGATGGCAAAAACATGTGATTCCTCCTACATCTTCCTATACTATGGACAGCTTGTGGCTGCTTGGGAAAAAATTTATCAGATTAAAGACATTTATGCGGGTTTGCATTGCTCTGCCATTAACCAAAGGTACCCATTCCATGAAGAAATATAAAACTGCTGGAATGGCTGATTTTATATATTAACTTGTCTGGGGTAACTGGAACCCAGATATTTGATGAAACATCATTCTAGGTGTTTTGGTGAGAATGTTTTTGGATGAGTTTAACATTTAAATCTTTAGACCGAGTAAACCACATTGCCTCCCCCTCATGTGGGTGGGCCCCATCCCAACCAGTTGAAGGCCTGAATAGAACAACCCAAGTCTGACCCGCTCCTGAGTAACAAAAAATTCCTTCTGCCAGACTGTCTTCGAACTAGGACACTGGCTTTTTCCTGCCTTCAGGATTGGACACAAACATCAGCTCTTTGTGGGTCTTGAGCCTTCTGCCCTTTGCACTGAAACCACACCATCAGCTCTCCCAGATCTCTAGCTTGCCACTCACCCTGAAATCTTGGGACTTGTCTGCAACGATAATCATGTGAGCCAATTGTGTACCTACACAATAGTGTGTGTGTATACACACCCATACACGTCCCATTGGTTACTTTTCTCTGGAGATCCCTGACTAATTTGCTACCCTCCTTGTGTGTTTATATTATCTGTAAGAAGTCTTAAAGTAAGGAAAGAATACAGAAAGTTTGACACCCCTACTTAGGGTATGGGTGCCCTCTTAACTGAATGGTGACAGTACAGAAACCAACTTTTACTTCTCAAAAAAAAAGGTGACATGTTCCAGTGTAGTCCACAGGAGAAAACAAATCCCCGAATTTCCAGATCTGGAGCACACTGGGTAGGAATAAGTGACAATTCTAATCTTTTGTCATTACAATTGAATTAGTCTGTTCTCACACTGCTATAAAGAATACTACCTACCACTGGGTAACTACAAAGGAAAGAGTTTTAACTGACTCACAGCTCCACAAAGCAAGACTAGGAGACCTCAGGAAATGGACAGTCATGTCAAAGGCAAAGGGAAAACTGGCACATTCTTCACAAGGCAGCAGGAGGAAGTAGTGCAAGCAGGGGAAATGCCAGATGCTTATAAAACCATCAGATCTCATGAGAACTCACTCACTATCATGAGAACAGCATGAGAGAAACCTCCACCATGATCCAATCACTTCCTTCCCTCGATGCATGGGGATTACTATTCGAGATGAGATTTGGGTGGGGACACAGAGCTGAACCGTATTACCATTGTATATAAAATGGCATTTTAAGGCAATCTTAAGTCTTAAAGGGCTGAGACAGAAACTTCTTATTATATCTCTTCATCCCTCAGCTCCAGCTCTTCTGCTATTATAACTTACAGAGATTTTGTGAAAATTAAATGGGCTGTATGTAAAAATGCCTACCAAAGATTTAAACACAGAAGCATTTAATAAATTTCATTTTCTTATTTTGCCTCTATGCAGAAAAGGAATAATGAAGCAGACCTGAGACTGCTATCCTTAAGTCTGTCTGCAAGGCTGGTCCTTGGCTGGCATCTGGGTGCTTGGATTTCAAAAGTTTATACCATTCCCTAAGCTATTAGATTGGCTCACTATGACTAAATTGTGCAAATAATATGGTTTATGCTGTACATCTGCTCTCCATCTGTGAGTCTCAACTGTTTGTTACCAGAGTGTGTCTATATAACAAGCCCCCAATAAAAATATTGGGTATTGAGTCTCTAATGAGCTTCCACGATAGACAATATTTTATATATGTTGTCACAGTTCAATGCTGGAGAAATAAATCATGTTCTGTGTGACTCCACAGGGAAAGAATTTGTAGAAGCTTGTACCTGGTTTCCTTCAGACTTTTCTCGAGGTACATTTTCCCTTTGCTAATTTTGCTTTCATTGTAATAAATCTTAACCAAGAGTACAACTGTACATTGAGTTCTAAGGGTCCTAGTGAATTACCAAGGTATTGTTGGGAAAACCCCATCCTGGCCTCTATCTTTCCAGCCACTTCACTCAAATTCAGCTCAATCTTCCAAAATCTGTTATATAGCAGCCTGTGCTTTATTTCTATAGATTCTAGACAGATCAGAACTTTGCCCAAGTACTGTAGACCTGAATATATACTCAAAGTAATTTTGGGTTTAGAATAGCAGTCTTTCTTTTTGTGATAATGTGCTGGTGGGGCTAGTTACCTAGCTAAAGAAAATATAACTCTATATTATATACACAAAGTTTTAAGTCTACATCCTTACTTAAGTCAACACATTTGGTTATTTTTACATATGCAGTTAGGCCCAAGGGTTTCTGTCACAAGCACAGTTACAACATTTCTAGTCAAGAAAAGTGTTAGGGAAGGAATAACCAAGATCCCTGCCGAAACCATGAAAAAACAAAAAATTACAAACAAAAATCAAAAAAAAAAAACACAGAATGCCTGGCTTTGAGTAATTCTCTTTTATGTTGAAATCTCCAAGATAAATTAATGATAAAATCTACATCAAAGTGACTAGACGTAGTAACTTCGTGAATGAGATTATAATTTTTGCTTTGGATCTTTTGTAACTAAAGCTCATTATTTTCCCCTTACTGATAACATTAAATCCTTTATTCTCATTTTTTTATTAGAAAAGTAAAATAAATTCCTGTATTGCTGAAATAATTTCTTTTTGCCTCAATCTGTCAGTAAAATATTTTTAGTTTACCAGGTTTTACCATGAATAGACAATGTTCTTAGAGGGTAATATTCTTAGATGGTAGAAATGCAGGCATTTTCTCTTCTAAAACGAATAGGTTTTACCAGCATAGGAAGTAAAAAGCTATCACTCATAAATAGGAGTTTATATACTAATTCAAGTGGCTTTATGGAGTGTTGAGTCTGTGGACTGCAAAGTTAAAAAAGCTTCATCCACATATACAACCTCTGTTTTTCTGCCAAAGGCATAACATAATCAGCACTTCCCATGTCTCTAAGAGTACCTCCATCCTCTCAAACTTCCAACACGTATTTGCTAAAGAATAAAACACAGGAAAGCAGCCAAAACAGGCAGGAATGAGGTGCTATACTGAAAATCAAAGCATTTAATGAAATTTACCCACTTATTGATGAAACCAAATGTTATCACTTTACCTCCTCTCCCTGGTTCATCTACTATGGGCAGACAGGCTTTTCCCCTGTTTGTAGGGAGACAAGAGAGTTTTCTCTCTTGAGATACTGACTGGCTTGAGAAAAAAAAAGAAAAGACCCAGGCATTTGAGACTAGCCTAAAAAAGAGCCATATTCCTGCTTCGTTATCCAATTACGAATCCCATCATTCACACTGTGCCACCCATAGATTCAGGGCTGCCAATTCATGCTTTATGCTTATTTGATAAATAGCCTTTTTATTATTTTTATTCATAAGCAGCATTTTATTTATGCCTTATTGATAAAACAGTGATGAAATTATCAATTTCAAATGTCTGAAAACTTCCAAGAAATGAAAGTTAGAGGCCACTCCCCCACCTCCACAAAAGGAACTCAGGGAAAACAGAGACAAAAACCACAAATATGTAGAAAACTTTAATACATTTAAAAATAGAGAAAAAGAAACTTTCAGAGAACAGAAAATAGATTTGAGATTTTAAAAATATAACAGGAACAAAGTATCATTTACAGAATGGTTGAAAAATTGAGTTGAAGAAATCTCACAAAATATGGAACAAAAATTCAGATTGGAAAAATACGGAAAAAAATCAAAGGAACAAGCTAGGAAGTCAGAGACAAAGCGGCAAATATGTCAAATAAACAAGTCTAGAGATCCAGAGTACAACATGAGGACTATAAGTAGTAAATGTACTGTATGTGAAATTCATACTGAGTAGATTCTATCTGCTTTTTGCCACCAGACCAAAACAAATGGGCAACTATGCGAGATAGCAGACACATTAATTTACTTTACTATAGTAACCTTTCTATTAAGTATATGTATTCCATAACATCATGTTACATACCTTTAATATACACAGTACGATTTATTTAAAAAAAAATACAATGCAGAGAAAATGGGTTGTAGAAAAGTAATCGAGGAAATTAAGTAAGATTTTCTTTCATAACTGAAAGTCATGCACCTCCAGATTTAAAGGGCCTGTCAAATGTCAGCATGATGAATGGAGAAACACCCACAAGACATATAAATTTTCATCACAGCATGGATAAAGTACAGATTCCAAAATATCTAGCTTGGGCCAGGTGCAGTGGCTCACGCCTGTAATCCTAGCACTTTGGAAGGCCAAGGCAGGATTGCTTGAGCCCAGGAGTTGGAAATCAACCTGGGCAACATGGCAAAACCCCATCTCTACACAAAATACAAAAATTAGTCAGATGGAATCGCTTGAGCCCAGGAGGTGGAGGTTGCAGTGAGCCGAGCTCACGCCACTGCACTTCAGCCTGTGTGACAGAGCGAGACCTTGTCTCAAACACAAATAAAATAAATAAAATAAAATAATAAAATATCCAGCTTAGCAGAAATAACAGATGAAATACAAAGATAAGCTAACTGCATCCTATTTCTCAAAGTCAGTACCAGATGCTAGAAAATACTGGTGTATAACACTCCAAAATCATTTCGGAAAATATTTTCAACATAGAATTCTGTACATTACCAAACAGTCAACCAAAGTTTAAATAAATGTATTATTAGTAATGCAAGGGACCAAAACATTTGTATTTGTTTATTCTGCATCAAATACTGGAGAATGTACTCAATAAAGTGAAAGAGTAAATATCAAAAGAGAAATAAAAAACAGGATCCACAAAAACAGGAAAATCAATAGGAAAAAGGTAAAGACATTCCTAAAATAATGACAAAGAGCAATCATAGATAAATGCACAAGACCTACCAAACTACCAGTCCAGCTGGAGCAGAACTATGGAACACTCTGGAAGGGGTATCTTCCAGAAGAATACGAAACCTGTAGTTTACTGATGTGTTTGAACCCAATGAGAAAAGTTTGATCTGTCAAAGAGCTTGAGGAATATCTTATAACATACCCATAGAAAAAGTCCATATGTCAAAAAATTAAGAGCATTTTTAACATTTAGGAAAAAGAAGTTTTAGAAGAAAGGAATGTATTTATAATTTACTATATAGATTAGCTTTGAATTATATTTATATATGCATAATGACTGTAATAAATGTTGATTTAAGCAAAATTTTAGATATTACTATTTTGAGAGAATTGGAGGAAGGAATGTTTGTGTGCCTGCGTGTGTGTATGTGTGTGTGTGTATGTGTGTATCTGTAGAAAAAGAGAGGGTTGTGTCATCAGTGAATCAATCCTAATGTTTCACAGTAAGATTTCAATAAGTTATGTCACTATCTCTAAGATTGGAAAATCAAAATACAACAGTTTATATTACTTGGAATTGGTCAAGTAAATACAAGAAGAAATATCTAAAAGTGATAAGATTTACAATGGTATCAGAGTAATGAAGGTAGGAAGGGATGAGAAAAAGAATCAGAAGACTGCCGTTACTCATAATATATATAAAACACATATATAGCACCAAGGATTATCATTCAGGGATATACATGTATTTGTAGCAACTGTGGCTACTACTACATATATTTCATATATTACCTTTTACATAAATATATATTTGTTAAATATTTATCAAATACATGTATATATAACTTTATACACACATGCACATGTATACACACGTGTGCATATGTAGATAACATGTATATATAAATATGTGTGTATACATTATACATAATTTTAAAATAAATTATAAAAAGCAAAAAAAACTAAAAAGTTATCTGTTTAGTTTCATTCAGAAAAAAGATCATGAGAAAAACTAAGAAAAATAGAATTTAATAAAAGATTTAAGTATATGTAAAATGGAAAAAAAATGAAACACTTTAGAGAAGAATTTTTAGAAAAAAATATATTTTCAAAAACTCCAACTAAATTTTAGTATAATTCGTACTAAATTTGAATGGCTGAAGCAACATGACATTCAAAAGGAATTCTAATTTTTTCTCATGTCTCTTAAAGCAAATAAAGGGATCCAAATTCACAGTCTTTTGCCATCTTTATTAAAATCTCCTTCCTGCCATACATGTAGCCTCTCAAATACTCGATTACTTGGTACTCACAGATACTACTCAGATCTATTACTTAGAAAAATTTATTCTAAGGTCCTTGTCTTTGCTTCAGTATAACTGACATAAAGTGACTCAAAATTAACTTAGAAGTAGAAAACTAGTAGATAATAGCTTTTTATACCTGGTTTATCAAAATATTGAAATGTGAAAGAAGCTAGCTTTCTCACTTAAGTCACTTTAGGCACAACGGTGAATTTGCAACAGACCACAACAGACAGCTCATTCCAAGTCTCTGTCTCACCTGCCTGCCGCAATTGTGGCAAATAAGACAGGTGACTATGATGAGGCAGAAATATGTAACTTGGAATTAAATGGAGAGAAATAATTTGGATTAAATGATTATTATGAACACTGCAGATCCAGGATGAAAAGTCAAAAAGTCTGTGTTTTATGTCAACTAAAATTTCACTTTACTTCTAATTACCACTGTGAATTTGAAGCTGCATATTTCCCGTTAATTGGTAGAGATAGTAGATAGAATAAGAAATGCATTTTAGTAGCCAGAGTTGAAGTCAGGGTTAATCTGAATGACCTTATAAGTAAGTACTAGCATTGTACCATTATACAGACTCCACTGAGCCATTTTAAGTATCAGTGAATGGTACCCTCCGGAGGAATGGAGCTTGAATGGACATACATATAACATTGTTTACAAATTCCCACATTTCTGTGGCAGAAGCTATGTTGGGATGTTCTTGTGTTGCTATAAAGAAATACCTGAGACTGGGTAATTTGTAATGAAAAGAGGTTTAATTGGCTCACCATTCTGTTGGCTGTATAGGAAGCATGATGCTGACGTCTGTTTGGCTTCTGGGGAGGCCTCAGGAAGCTGACTATCATGGCAGAAGGGGAGGGAGAGCAGGCATGTCACATGGCCAGAGCAGGAGCAGGGGTGTGGGGGCAGTGCTAAACACTCTGAACAACCAGATCTCCTGACTCGCTGTCGCAAAGGCAGCACCGAGCCATGTGGGATCCCCCTATGATCCAATTACCTCTGGCCAGGCCCCACTTCTAACACTGGGGATTACAATTCAACATGAGATTTGGGCAGGGACAAATGTCCAAACTATATCAGAGGTCTAGATTTATTTCTTCCTTTAAAGAAGAAGGGGTTTTCTAAACCTGGAAAAATGAATTCTTATTCACGGTAGTGTGTCCAAATGCACTGAAAAAGCTTGATTTCAAACACTTTTTGATTTGGAGTTCCTAACTCCTGTTTCTGTGACATTACTGTGACCTCAGATTTTGGGAGTTTCCTCTATGGGCTTTATTGTTGTAGCTCCAGCCTGAGATATTTTATCTGTTGGTCAATGCAGAATATTCAAATTTGGAGGAACATTTTTTTTCTACAGTCTCAAGACTGCCTCATTTCTCTTCACTTAAGACTCTGTGAACAATGGTTTAATGACTACCTCTGTGGCCCCTGCCCTCAATATCTTTTGCAATTGACATCTTACCTCACAAATATTTAACATTTTCTCATTCTTTAAAATTTTGTATCATGTTGAAGTAATAGCTCACACAAAACTTCTCCTATCACTGGCTAATGAATAGGTGACATGAATGAATCCTGTATGTAATGAAACAGGATGGAAAGATAACTGTGTAAGCTTGAACAACTTTATCACTCTAAAGACTCAGAATAACCCAAGAAGGATGAAACAATAAGTAAACCATTAATTGTGAAGTGAAATGTAAAGTGATACATGTTTCCCAGCATATGTAATCTAACTGCTCACCCAGAATAGCTATCCTTTGTAAGAATGCCTTCACTGTATACTTGGACAATGGGTGTAATTGCCTTGAAGGTGGGTTAGGAGAAGCAATGAATAGCACAGCACTATATATAATTTCCCTAAGTTGGTTCTCAGTCACTGAAGCCTCCAAAAGCTCTAAAACTAGATTCCATCCAATCTTCCAATTATAATATACCATTCTTCAGTGAGTGACTGGGGAAATCTGGGTATAGTTGCTTTGAACTATTAGAGTAACACATTCATTCTTTCAGCAAATAGGTATGAAGCATATTCTATGTACCAATCACTGAACTATAAGCTTGGGAGATATCTGAACAAACAGAAATATCTGCTAACGTGGAGCTTGCATTTAATGCAGGGGTTGTAGGGGTAAATGAGGTGTTGCTGAACAACAGAAAAAACAACAGATATCATAAATAAGTAAATTATAGAGCATATTAGAATGCAAAAATGTAATGGAATAAATGGAGCCAGGCAAGGATGACCAGGAGTGCTGGCGACTATAGGTCCACTATAGGGTGATCAGGGTAAGTCTCATTAAGAAGGTGATTTTTTGGCAAAGATGTGAAAGAAAAGGGAATTTTCCAGGCAGACATTTGTAGGAGGAGCATTTGAGGCAGAGGAAACATCCAGTATAAAAAAAAAAATGCTGTGGGGAGCACTCCTAGCATATTGAGTAAGAAGGAAGAAAGACATTTTGCTTCAAGGGTCTTTTTTGGCTAGAGTGCCCGCTCTTAAATTTCTTTTTCTGGTTTACCCTCAGGCTCCAGTGCATATGTTTTTGTCTTTGATCCTTTGGAAAAATGGCCAGCATTTTAATGATAATCTGCATTTTCATTTATGTTAGTTTCTTTTGCTTTTGAACCTCTGAGGAAAGGTGGACATAAATACTTCCATGGCAAAAATAAAGAATCCAATATTCAGAAAGTTTAATCCTTTTAAAGAGCTCAATTCCAAAGTCAAACCCCAAATCTTTCACTCTGAGCCCAGGGGTATTTCTATATCACAGACAACTCTTGTCCAGATTTTCTGTCACTAAAGAAAATCTAGTCAATTCTCTACATTGGGAGGGTAAGGGAAAAAAAAAAAAAAAAAAAAACAGGCAATGATAGAAATCAAGGCAAGACAGGAGTCAGGTCAACACACACACATACACAGACACACACACACACTTGGAGTGAAAATCAACACCCACTATGCCATCATCCTGGCATGAAGAATACTTGCACTAGAAAATAATCTAACTGCAATTATTTCACACACACACACACACACACACACAACACACACACACACAATACACACACACACTTATGAAACCCTCAAACACCCCTTCCATACTTCACTCTGCTCTCTGCCATTGGAGTGGGAAACAGAAGTAATCTAGCCCAATGTACAATATATAAATGTATAGCACCATCTTGGCCGAAAGTCCCCATGCATTCTGTAGCATGCACATTGTATACAACCAATTTAGTGTTTCATAAAGTTGCACATAAGTGTAAAGGGGAGGGAAGTAGTTGGATTATCTTTTTCTTTGTCCATACCAAGGGCAATCTTGTCCTCTCTCCTCCTGCCTTCATTAACAATTCTCTTTCTGTGTGTCTTCAGATCCTACTTTTAACTAGCTCTGGAATATGACAGTATCAATTTTGATTCCCTATACCCTGATCATTTTCAGTGGTCCCTTTTTTAAACCTGCCTTAAATTATTCTAATTTGAGTGTGCCATCTGTTTCCTGCTGGAACCGTGACTGATAAAAGTGCCATCTTCCGTTCTTCTAAGACCATAGAAATGATAAAATATGAAATGATAAATGTAAAATGAAATATGTTCATATTGATATTCATTTGGAAAGATAAGCACCTCTATGCCCCATACTAAAAGAGAGACACGAGGAGTATTCTATCCTGAAAAGCAGAACTATGGAATCTCAAGTTTACAGTAGCGAGTTCTACTTCTATAGAATAAGGAAGGTTAAAAAGTGCCTCATATGAGGTGGGTAAAGAGGACTGGACCTAGACTCACTATGTGAATTGTGTGGCTGAGACCCCCCTTCTCTATCTGCTAGAAAAGCAAGCAAGCTATCTTCCAAACCTTGCACTGAGTTATAGCTATTTACCACTGAGACCGAGTAGGAGGAAGTAGTGGACATACCCTGGCAAATAAAGATTTGAGGCAAGCTACTAATTCTCAGTGACTTCAACGTTCTAAGTTACTACCTCCTAAAGATCTCTGTGTTACCAGTGTTTGACCTGGATTTGGATAGGGGCCCGTAGGAAGACAGGTGGAAGCATTTACAGAACTGTTAGCTATTGTAGACTCTGAGCCAAGAGAGAGGAACAATAAGAAGAGGAAAGAAGAGGAGGAGGTTTCCTTTTCTGGTGAGCAACTGAAAATATATGAGGAAAGCTAATGTAACTGAGCCAGTAGAGAGAATCAATCAGAATATGAGTTCTCTCCAGAAAAAAATGAAAATAGAATCATCAAAAATGGATTTTTAAATGATACCTGTTAACCAGTGTTATGTTAAAAGTATGATAATCACATAGAACAAATGCATAGGTTCAAAAGTAGACCGATTAAAGTTATAGAAGAAAATTTTAAAAAATAGGGGAAAAAGTTATTGAGGAGATGTTAGCTAAGAATGTTCTTGGATTGAAGAGAGACCTACATACATCCTCATATTAAAAGGGTATAACAAGTCCTAAGCAGGATAAATAGAAGTCCATATCTATTCACACTTTTTTAAAAAACCCTCAATGATGAAAAAAAAAAACCTCAAAATTTTACCCAAGATAAGTGGAGGACAACCCCTATAATATTGACAGAAGAATTTTTCATTATTAATAGGTAGAGAAGAGAATGAACTATGTAATATTTTTCTACATATATCGTCAATATCTTTATTATGTTTTTTACTTGGACAGCTAAATTTTTTTACAAAGCACTGTTGAATAGAGTTTATGAATATTGTCTTTGAATTTAGACGATCCTGACTTCTAATACCAGTTCCACTTTACTGATGGTGAGATCATTATAAAGTGACATAATTCCTCTGAGACTTTGTTTCCTTAGAATTTAAGTGGAGGCACTAATAATTACTTTAGAAGACTGTTATAGATATTAAACTTAAGACAATCTCTGGTGTGTGGTAAACATTTACTTTCTGGTGGCCATTATTACCAATTGACTAGATTTTCATAATTTTTAATAAAACACATCAGTAAGAATGAAACTGATTTGTATATATACATGCAGAATTATAAGGACACCATAAAAGTGAGATATTTTAGGATGTCTAGGTATTTACCCAGAACCATTACCTTAAAGCTGTTTTCATTCTATAACATTTTTCCTTCACTTATTTCTCTTTTCATTTTAAGATCTCATCTTACTTAGGTTACTTTCTCCCCACCTATAACTTTAACTATCACCTATACATTGACGTTATTCAAAGATGTTATCCTACTTGTACAACTCTTCTAAACTCGAGGTCTGTATATAACTCTGATTACTCAACAACTGATTATTCTGTATATCACCATGGGTAATTCAAATTCAACATAACAAAAATTAAACTCAGTATCTCTCCTTCCCACTCTCCAAAACTAGCCCTTCTCATATTTTCCTTTTTGAGCAAAATCCACCCAATTGCTCATATGAGAAACATTACCTTCTATTTTTTCCTCAGTTCCTACAAAAATGTGTTTACCTCCTCCCCCCAGGAACAATATTAAGAACACTTTACAAACGAAGTGACAGACACCAATGCAGGACACAGATGTCAGCTGTAGTGCTGGGGTAGGATGGAGAATGCCCCTTGCTAAAGAGTCTTTGATCCTGTAGCTTTTGGGTCATAAAAAAAAAAATGAATGCTTTCAGGGAGCAGACTGCTTATAAGAGTGGGAAGCATGAGAAAACAATGATTTAGCAAGGAGTATGGAAAGATTTCAATATTTTTACTATTAGTATGAGCCTACTGATATCTGACAGTATCATCTTCTTTTTATAATACAATTGCTGTTTCTCTGTTTCTTATCATTTGCCTGTGCAATTGCAATAGTCTACTAATTGTAATCCAGAGATCCAATTCCTTTTCATAAGTCTTCTCTAGTGATGATTCAAATCCTGCCAGTTAGTGTTTTCACTTGCTACACTTTGGTAATACCACCATAAGTAAGGCATTATAAAAATAGTTAATACTTGCTTTATCTGTATTTGTTTCCCCCTTGACAGTTTCTTGTCTTTTTTTTTTTCCTGTATTCCATAGTGTAAGTCTTTATTAAAAGTTTTCAGCAACTTTTAAAAAATAAGTTACAATTTTATATTCTTTCTTTTTCATATAGCAATGATGTACTTTTGCTGGGCAGGTAGTGGGAAATAGCATTAAAAGCAACACTGCAAGCAGCAAAATCTCTGAGCCAGCTGCACAACATTAAGAAAACACCTTTAAAAACACATTTTTCTTTAGCCTGAAGATTTGAGGAAGAAAGCATCACTTATCTTCTATTATAAATAATGCATTTGTGCAAACTCACATGAGACTAGATCTTAATTGATGACTGCACAGAAAGTAGTAAAAACTCAGTATTTAAGATAATCCCATTCTGTCATTTTATAGTTTATAGCATTGCAGATTTTTACATGACTGTGGGTCATATTTAGTGTTTTCCATCCCTTCTAGGAGGATTTGAAGATGTTTTTGGCTCAAGCGTAAATTCAACTTGCATATTACTGAATCAAATAGTAAAACCAAATAAATAATCTGTACTACCTAAATGATGGAGATTATTATATGTTTTCAATGTGCACCTAGCTTCTATCATACATTGATATCAACTGTCTACTAATTTATGCAGTTTAATACTCATTTGAAAGTGAAAATGATCCTTTTACAATACATGGTGGTCAGCTGATGGTGGGGGTGAGGAACGATTTTTTGCAAAACTTCTTAGCATTCTCCTTTCCAGTCCAGGTCTTTATATAACCATTATATGCTTTTCTTTTAAAAACTATTTTTACTATCAATCCATTTACTGCTCAAGTATAAGCAGCCGATGTCCCTGTGAATAATAATCTAAAACACTATAATAAATTGCATGATTTTGTTAGAACTTTCTACGCGTTCAATTTCTTAGATCTTACTTTAAGTGAAGCATCCATTTTAATTAAACTATTAATATTTGTAATTTCCAAAGCAGCCATGTAATGATTTCTGTTTAGAATTTATTTATACATAATACCATTCAATTTTGTTTAATTGACACTTAATAATTGTACACATTTATGGAGTTCATAGTGATTTTATGATACACATAATGTACAGTGTACAGATCAGAGTAATTGGCATAACCATCATCTCAATTATTTATTATTTATTTGTGTTGGCAACATTCAATATCCTCCTAGCTGCCTGAAACTATATAATACTAATGTTTTAAACCTAAATATTTTTTATAATTCTGAATGTACTTTTGGAAACAATGCAATAAGACATTAAAAATCATAACCATCCAAGACTATACCTAACATGTATATTTGATAGAAACCGAAGGATGCATTTTAATTTTGTTTCTTGAATTTTTAGGTAAGCAAGAAAACTATTTTTACAAGAAATGTTACTTCATCATCTGTTGTAGTTGTGTCAGTGTTAAGTATTGTAACCATTTCAATTATATTCAGAATACATTAAATTTTATTTATAAAATAGAATAGCATGTATATACGGCAATGCATAGTAGTATTTCTTAAAGTCACCATAATAAGTATGCAGTAATATTTTTATACTAATAACTAAGCCTATTTAATGTGTATTTTCAAAACAGGAAGCACTATTTCACTCAAAGAATGAACTTCTAATACATACATTTAAGGGACTAGTTGAAAGCCACTGAAAAATACTAAGCATCTCATATTGCTGTGTTGTGATTTAGGTATAAACTGTTTTGAAATAGAAATAAGACAAACATTGACCAAAGTGAAATATTTTTCCTTAATTTAAAAATTATATATGACAAATGCACCCTTGTACAAGATTTTCTGAGAAAATAAAAGTTTTAATATTCCTATTAGAATTGTATCTCAATGGGAGTGGCAATTATTTCCTGTCTTATTCACCTCTGTATCACTAGCACCAAGTAAACAATCAATAAATATTTGTTGTGTGGCACAAAATAGGTATTCAATAAATATTTAATAAATAATATTCAGTAGAAACATGAATCTTAAAAATACAGAATGCTGATCCAACATAAGACTTCATTTTAAAAACATTTATGAGGCCAGGTGCAGTTGGTTTCCACCTGTAATCCCAGAACTTTGGTGGACGCTGCAGTAAGCCGAGATCACACCACTGCACATCAGCCTGAGCAAAAGAGAGGCTCTGTCTCAAAAAAAAGAAAAAAAAAACTAAAAAACCAAAAATGTATGACACACAAGTGGTGCTATTGGTACATGAAGAAAGAATGAAGTAACACACTAAGAGCATAAACACGTCATTCACAAAAGAATATAAACAACTGATAAATCCTAACAAAATATTTAATCTTGCAAGCAGAAAAAGAAGTATTAGTAAAAACAATAAAAATACCTATTTATTTCTTATAAAGTTGGGATAGCTAGAAGAATGACAATGACTAGTTTGGATATGAGAAAGAAAATGCCAATTCTAAATAAATACTGATTGAACAAATCCTCTTTGAACATTTAAATAAATACCAGAAATAAAAAAATTGTGCACAGCAATCCCGGACCACAGTTACAGTCTCTAAACACCATTCACCATTAAAAGGATGCCGAGTAATTGTTAGGGCAGAAGTGGCTGAAGTGAGGTACAAGTGAGGAAAGAAATCTTGTCATAAGAGAAAACAAGTAAGTTAGATTATTAAAAACTACTGGGTAATACCCAAAGGACATAACAGCCAACTCAGAAATTCCCGCTCACCAAAGTTGGGACAATTTTAGAATCAACAGAAAGAAAAACTACAACAGATTAAAACATAATACATATGTTTATAAATCTGTTTATCATCTTTTATAATTAAGATTTAGTATCTACCACACCAAATTTGAAGCATATGCTTCAAAATAATGACAGGACAGTTTCAAAAAGTTTAAGTCAGTTTTCACTTAACATTGGAGGAATTTTTACGGAAACGAGTACCTCTAATAAGAAAACAAAATGTTTCTTTGAAACCAATGACAATGAAGACACAACGTACCAGAATCTCTGGGACACATTTAAAGCAGTGTCTAGAGGGAAATTTATAGCACTAACTGCCAACAAGAGAAAACAGGAAATACCTAAAATTGACAACCTAGCATCACAATTAAAAGAACTACAGGAATAAGGACAAACAAATTCAAAAGCTAGCCGAAGACAAGAAATAACTAAGATCAGAGCAGAACTGAAGGAGATAGAGACATGAAAAACCCTTCAAAAACTTAAGGAATCCAGGAGCTGGTTTTTGAAAAGATAAACAAAATAGATAGACCTCTAACCAGACTAATAAAGAGAGAATAAAATACCTAGGAATACAACAAACAAGGGATGTGAAGGACCTCTTCAAGGAGAACCACAAACCACTTCTCGAGGAAACAGGTAAGGACACAAATAAATGGGAAAAAAAGAATTCAATTCTCATGGTTAGGAAGAATCAATATCATGAAAATGGCCGTACTGCCCAAGTAATTTATAGATTCAATGCTATCCCCCATCAAGCTACCATTGACTTCACAGAATCGGAAAAAGAAACACCTTAAATTTCATATGGAACCAAAAAGAGACTGCATAGCCAAGACAATCCTAAGGAAAACAACAACAACAACAACAACAACAACAACAAAAAAGCTGGAGGCATCATACTACCCGACTTCAAACTAAACTATAAGGCTACAATAATCAAAACAGCAGGATACTGGTACCAAAACAGAGATATAGACCAATGGAACAGAACAGAGGTCTCAGAAACAATGCCACACATCTACAACCATCTGATCTTTGACAAATCTGACAAAAACAAGAAATGGGGAAAGGATTCCCTATTTAATAAATGGTGCTGGGAAAACTGGCTAGCCATATGCCGAAAGCTAAAACTGGATCCCTTCCTTAAACCTCACACAAAAATTAACCCAAGATGGGTTAAAGATTTAAACGTAAGACCTAAAACCATAAAAACCCTATAGTAAACCTAGGCAATACCATTCAGGACATAGGCATGGGCAAGAACTTCATGACTAACACACCAAAAGCAATGGTAACAAAAGCCAACATTGACAAACGGGATCTAATTAAACTAAAGAGTTTCTGCACAGCAAAAGAAATTATCATCAGAATGAACAGGCAACCTACAGAATGGGAGAAAATTTTTGCCATCTACCCATCTTAAAAAGGGCTAATATCCAGAATCTACAAAGTACTTAAACAAATTTACAAGAAAAAACAAACCACCCCATTAAAAAGTGGGCAAAGGAGATGAACAGACACTTCTCAAAAAAAAGACATTTATGTAGCCAACAAACATATGAGAAAAGGCTCATCATCACTGGTCACTAGACAAATTCAAATTAAAAGCACAATGAGATACCATCTCACATCAGTTAGAATGGTGATCATTAAAAAGTCAGAAGACAACAGATGCTGGAGAGAATGTGGAGAAATAGGAACAGTTTTATACAGCTGGTGGGAATGTAAGTTAGTTCAACCATTGTGGAAAACAGTGTGGTGATTCCTCAAGGATCTAAAAACAGAAATACCATTTAACCCAGCAATCCCATTACTGGGTATATACTCAAAGGATTATAAATCATTTTATTATAAAGACAAATGCACATGTATGTTTTTGAGGCACTGTTCACAATAGCAGATACTTGGAACCAACCCAAATACCCATCAATGATAGACTGGATAAAGAAAATGTGACACATATACACTGTGGAATACTATGCAGCCATAAAAAAGGATGAGTTCATGTCCTTTGCAGGGACATGGATGAAGCTGGAAACCATCATTCTTAGGAAATTAACACAAGAACAGAAAACCAAACACGGCATGTTCTCACACATAGGCAGGTGTTGAACAATGAGAACACATGGACACAGTGAGGGGAACATCACACACCAGGCCTGTCAGGGGGTCGGGGGTGGGGGGGGAGGGATAGCATTAGGAGAAATACCTAATGTAGATGATGGGGCAATGGATGCAGAAAACCACCATGACACGTGTATAAGTGTATAACAAACCTGCACGTTCTGCACATGTACCTTAAAGTATAATAAAAAACAAATTGAAAACAAGTTTCCTTGTTTTCCAATTTCTAATTTCAATTTCCAATTTCTACTTTATGTGTTAAATTCAATTATAATTCAGTTTTATTGAAAAGATTGTATCTCTTTTGATCCCAATTTTATCTCCTTATCTCTTTTTCCTTTTATATAGACCTGTGTAATTTGACTTTTTCCTTACCTATAGTGCTTAAAATTATATTAACACTGTGGATTATTTTTAAAATTATATACTTTTTAAATTAAACTCTTTGAATTTCAAAATATAGCTGAAAATATGTCAATGAATTTTCTCAAAACTGAAAAGTAGTTTTCTATTAATGCGAACTTTTTTGTTTGTTTGTTTGTTTGAGACAGAATTTCACTCTGTCAACCAGGCTGGAGTGCAGTGGTGAAATTCTGTGTCACTGCAGCTCAACCTCCTGGGTGCAATCAATCCTCCCACCTTGCAATTTTGAGTAGCTGGGGCCACAGGTACACATAACCATGACAGGCTAATTTTTTTATTAGTTTTTTTTTATAGAGATCGGGGTCTCCCTATGTTGCCCAGGCTGGTCTTGAATGGTTGGAATCAAGCAATTCTCCTGCCTGTACCTCTCAAAGTGCTGGTATTACAGGCTTGAACCACCACGTCAGGCCTATAAATTATTTTTTAATGTGTAGGGTGATGATAGAACAGGTATTAATTCCTTTATTGATGTACATCATTGATATTTACTTATAAGTAAAACAATGCTATTAGTAATACACCATTCTTTAAACAACTAAATAATAAAACGTTAATGACATTGTTATGTTGCTTCAGTTATATGATTAGGTCTAAATCAGCTTTCATTATATTTCACAAAAAATATATATTATACTAATATTATATATTTCATGTACGGTATTTTTTCATGTAATATTTATGTTGCATGAAAGACACCATGCATGACTTTTGGAAGCTGGGAGACTGTAGTAACCCTCTATTTTTTCTGAAATATTTTTAAATGATTTATTAACAACTCAAGATATTTCTGCCTACCAAACTCTTTTTTCCCTCCTTTTATATTTCATTTTTAAAAATCTCACATTTCCAGGAAAATTACATGAAATTATATTTGCATATATTTTTATGATGAGAATGACTGACAATATTTTAAGGTTATATTCCAAAGAAAAATCTAATAATCTAAATAATTGTAATATATATCAGCCACTGTTTCAGATTAGAGATTGAATGTATAATCAAATTGCAAAGAAATAGAAAATATTAGTAAGTGAATGTATTTGTTTAGCTTTTAAATTTGAAATCAATTACCCATAGTATTTTATTACAAGTAAATTAATGATATTTATGAATGTATACATTCATTAATTTAGTACTTAGTAAATGCTATGCATTCACATCTTCCAAATTATTTATTTTGGTTACACTTTCTTTTTAAAATAATTACTCCTTTATTATTTTACTCAAACTTAGGTCCTCGTTAAAAAGAAATTTTGAAACTCTTGTTTTTGCTATACTCTTGTTTTATTAGTAATATATAAAAATCTTTCTGTTTGCATGTTATAAACTCACATGCCACATTAGCCCTTAATGGATTATCACTTATTTAACAAAACACCCAGTACTGTCTACTCTGATTAAGATCAGCAACCATAGAGGTCTTGACAAAATGATCCTCTCTTCTCAGTCCTCTTATATAACCGAATACCATATAAACTTCCCAAAAATGTTACAGATAAATAAAGAGGACATAGTGCTGTTTTAGAAAAATTGATATTCAATTGCTCAGGGCTTCCTCCAATGTATGTTAAATTTGACAGAAATTTATTTATATCAGTTAATGATTTAGCCAATCTTAGAATCCTACTGAAATTACATTTTTAAAAAAATTACTTCTACTGAGGTATAATTGACAAAAAATATTCAATGTGTATAAAGTGATATTTTGATATATGTATACATTATAAAATGATCTCCACAGTCAAGCTAATTAACATATCCATATAGTTAAGACTTAATCTTAGCAAATTTCAGGTACACATTATTGTTAACTATAGTCACTATACTATACATATTAGGTCTCCATAACTTATTCATCTTATGACTGTAATTTTGTACTGTTAGACCAACATCTTCCTCCATTTCTTCACCCCACAATTCCCTGGTAATCACCCTTCTATTCACTCTTCTGTGTGTTCAACTTACTTAGATTCCACATGAGAGTGAAATCAGGCAGCATTTGTTTTTCCGTGACTTGCTTATTTTATTTAGCACAATGTCCTCCAGGTTTATCCGTGTCTCAAATATGACAAAACTTCCTTGTTTTTTCTAAAGGCTGAATGACGGCTACTGTATGTGTGCATGTGTGTATCACAGTTATTTTAAAGGATGTGGGTAACTCAGAAATGCACATTCCATAGTGCTTCTGAAACTTGAGCAAGTATGAGAATCATCTGGGAATTTTAGTCAAATACAGATTCCTGGGGCCAGCCTACAAAGATTCTGATTATGACTGAGTTCACAGCCAGGGTGGGGATCTATAATTTGTATTCCTTACAAGGTGCTGGGTGGTGCTGATGTTCATTTGAAGCAACTAGAAGTCTGCATTTTCAGTTTAATTTGCCTTGGTCCTTAAATTAATTTGGCACTAATCTTTGCCTAATCTGTCTTTTCCCTTCCCACAACTCTCCATTACCTTAAATAGCACCTCCTTGACTTCAGTGTTTATTTTAAAATGTCCTGGGAGCTACTGTTCACGTGTCATTCCTGTACCCAACAGATGACCTTAAATATTTCTGCTTAACATTTCAATGCAAGAAACACTAACAGTGAGGTCACTTTAAATGATGTATGTCTTGGTTATTGCCCCCTACATTGTAGGAGTTATAAACGATTTTATTTCAGCACCACAAGAAAAACTTGCTGTTTTAGGTTTTAAAGTTTATGTGCCACAGTCCAACAGAAATCACTTTTTCTGATAATGCCTTTGAACTTCAAAAGCCCTGTTCCTTTAATAAACTTTTTAGAATGAAATTATTCAATATCCATCTTCTAGTCATTAAGTTCTATGAGGTCATGTTCCATAAATTTAACATTTTATAGTATTAAGGGTGGTTGCCAGTCTATCTGTAAATATCTTTTCCTCGTTTATTATAGTATTTTAGCACTTGATAGCAGATAATAATAGCAGACATCAACATTCTACAAATCATTTCTAGGATGAAAACATTTTTAATAATATAAAACCAGTATTCCCTGAGCATCTGGCACCAGAATTTCTCTTGGAAAGCAAAAGGTGTTTTTCTGGAAACAATCTTGATAAGTCATTGGAGCTAGAAAGTGATTCACTGATAGAGTTCAAGAAACAACAATAAAAGGCATTTTTTTTTTTTTTTGCTTACTGTATACAAAGCACTGTTTTCAGTGCTTATCCATATTAACAAAGTTAATTATCATAACTACTTTATGTGGCACGAATTATTTACTCCTTCATTTTATAGATCATAAAACTGAAGTATAGGGAGGTTAAGTGACTTACCAAAGGTACTGTAGCTATAAGTGGTACTGGGATTTGAACTAACTCCTCGGTCGAAATGTTTATCAGCATACAATGCTCCTTTACCTGATTAAGTAAGAACAAATCTGTAGGTGTTTGCTGTTGGTGGTTGGTTGGTTGGTTGATTGAAAAAAAAAAGAAAATGTGGCAGGGGGTGAAGTGAGAAAGAAAAAAGGAACCAGAGAGATGCCAAAAAGCTAAAGTATGATGAGGTAAGGGCTCTGTTTTTAGTGGCAGAATGGCTGTAGAAGAGTGTTTAATATAAAATAGATGCAGGATTTTTCTCAGCCCCTTCACCAGACTCACAGCTGGGGGAACCCTTCTACTTGGCCTGCCCATGCTCAACCCCCTTGCGGGAAGGAGCACATGAGCAAGTGATTGCAGGATCCAGCCAGAATCTCCAGGTGCCAACACAGGAGCAAGTTCCATGCAGGGCCATGGCCAGACTAGGTGTGTCACTTTGAGGGGAACGTGGCAGCAATGAGGTAAAGGTGCCCATGACCCTGAAGTCTCAGAGGGAGTGTAACAGTGCTCCTTTAGTTCCACCATCTGCAGATGGCAGTGTGTTAGCTCAGCTGGCCCCTTGCCTCACTGCATGGGGTAGCTGCCTTCCACTGGCAAGGGCAAAGGGCTAATGTGACGACCTTTATGGGTACCACACTTGATGGGTCCCCAAGCTCTTGTCCAGTGTCCAAGAAGAATGAAGTCACATAGTTGGAGAAAGCAGAGAATTTTATTGAGTGATTAAAATGGCTCTCCATGGAGTTGGGAGCTGGGGAAAGGATAGGAAGGGCTGGTCATCTTCCCCAAAGTCAGGCTGTCTCCTCCTCTACTGACTGAGTTTGGAGTCTTTATAGGCACAGGATGGGGAGTGAGTGCTGATTGGTTTGTAAGTATACAAAAAAGTTTCAAACAAAGACACCACTCAAAGGAGGGCATAACATTGTAGAAAAACAATTAGGAAAGGGTAGGTATATGTAAAAAAAGTGAAGGGTGGGGATCAATCAGAGGAAAGCATACCTAACAGTAAGACAAGTCCTCAATCCAGTCCAAGGATTTAACCTGTAGCTTGGCTTTCAGGCTTTAAACTGTCTTCTCCTTGGAAGTGGGGTTTCACTGGGTACCTGTCTCTATCTGCCTAAGCATTTGGCTGCCTCCTGTCATGATCAAAATGACACATTATTTTGCTGAGCAGTGCATATGACTCCCCCAAATCAGTAATCTGGTAAAAATCAGTGATAGGGCAGAGTTTCATGCCTGGGTTAATGTTGTGCAGAACAGAAATGTCATGGGGTGAGGCTATGGGAGCAGAAATAGAAGTGATCAGCAGATCAGAAGCCCAGGTAGTCTCAAGATATACTGGGTCAGGTTTTGGACTTCCAGGCTATAGTATAGTGATTCAAATAATGTTTTCTAAATATTAAGAGGAAAGGAGTTCCCAGCTAATATTTGTATTTCATTTTATGGTTATAAAATTAAGTTTTTTCTACTGTAAATTGAGGGGGAAACTCTATTATATAATTTAACAATAGAACATCATGCCCAGCTCGAGGAATATCAAAGGTACTTATTTTAATTATAATAAATTATATGAATACTTCTATAGTTAAGGTGTAGAATGATAAACAAGAATATTTTTAAAAATCTTCCTTTATCTGTGGGCAATTAAGTTTTACTTGCATAGATCATTCCTCTGTTAGTTTACTTTCAATCTTCAGATATTCTTGAATAATTGTAAAGATATATTTTCATGACATGGAACATAAACAAATCCTTTTTGTTCATATGTAAAGCCAAGATTTCCCTTTCTTCCTCACACATGTGGCACCACAGCCCAAACCAGGACAAGCTGGTTGAACAAGAGACATTCCCAGGCTGATGACCTGGTTTAATCTGTGTACTGGCTGTTATTGTGCATCTCAGGCCATCTGGGCTCCTGATGGCTCCCAGGCAGAAATTTAGCAGGTGGGGCCTCCTGGTAGAGTCGACAAGTGCACTAATAAGCTTGTCTCAGCTGGTGGATACTCTTTGCATATCTTTGCATTTCCTTGTTCTTACAAGGAACTGCCTTCAGGAAAAAAATCACCCAGGTCACCAATTACTGTGCTCCCCAGTTGGTTTGTGAATGCTTCAGCAGACATTTGTTGCACAGACAACTTTTTTGGTTACATCGCCTTAGTTCTCACAAATTAAAAAATAGAGTAAAAAACTTACATGACTCTGTGAAAGAGAACATTTTCATTAATTCATTTGTTAATTCAACAATCAATAAACTTTTATTGAGGACTCATTATGATCATAACCTTATGCTAGACATTTTAGGGTGAAAGATATAATAGCATATTAATTAAATATTTTCTACATGACGGCCAATGTCCTAAGTGCTTTAAACCCACCATCATGTTTAACTTTTACCACAACCATATGAGATAAATACCTGACATGTAGATTGGGAAGTTGAGGCTCAGAAAAGTTCAGAATTTTGTTCAAGTTTATACAGTATCTAAGTTGCAAAACTAAGTATCATCTCTGGTTCAGGTGACTCCAAGGTCCAATTTTTTAAAATTTGTGTCAGTTATAAATGGTTCTGACTCTCAAAAAGCTTATGGTTTCGTGATATATACAACTCAGCATAAGAAAAATCAGTCTATATTATATGCTATAATAATGGCATGATCAAGGTCCATGAACAAAACAGATAGAAATAATTCCATATTGTGTGCTTTTCACTGGGGATGCTAGAAATTGCTCCAGGTTTTGCAGCCAAGATAAAATTGACATTCCAAGTAGAGTGAACACTAAACAAACAGACAAAAATCAGAAGCAAGAAAGTGTAATGGTAGATTTGGGCAGCCTGTAGAGTTTGTTATTGGAAAAACATAAAGGGTTGAGTATGACACTTAGAAGTAAGACTTGAGGTACAATCAAGAAATGCCTTGACTCTCACAGTTGTGATCAGAAAATATCAATGTGTGGTGGCTACCAGACATGAGTACTAAGGAAAACTCAACCTTTAATGCAGTTTCTCATCTCAGTGTACAAATGATCTATTAACAGAGACCACTCAGGTTCCAAGGGTTTCTTCTACCTTGTGCAATTTCTCTTCTCCAGTTAACATAGACTGGATTTCACTACATCACTTGGACATGACCATATATATAATTCTAGGTCATGAGGTATAGCAAGCCACCACTATACACTTGTATTATCCTCAGGTTCAAAGTTTATGTTACCTTAGTGGTGGTTGAGATAATGTCCAATTTCCTTTAAGAAATATGTAGAAAAGCAACACTCCTAAAACAGAGCCCTTTCAGCCTTCTGATTCTATTCTCATATATTGTAGGATAAAGAGGGAAAAAAAGAAGGATGATCAGATCAGTGAACTCTCTGCTACATGTAAATATTCAGGTGACTGTGTGTGAGAGAAAGACAGAGAGGCAGAGACATAGAGAGTGAGTATAGGTGTGGTTTTCTTTTCACCCTGTATTTTGTAAGTATGCTAAGCATATCCATTAGAGAATAACTGGTATTTTACTCTTTTAGTGAAGCCTTTAAGTTAATCCTTAGGTCCAAAGAAATAATTATATGATGAGAGAGAACATAACAAACATTATAATTTTAAAAGTAAACACATATTACATAGGTCTTGAAATAACTCATTACAGTTCTTGATTGTACTTTCTTCAGATACATTCCATGTTCCTGGTTGTTTTGTAATGATATGACATGAATAGCACTTTATAATGTGCATTTATATTGGATTCTGTTTATAGAATCTTTTAATACTTTAAATATTTCCAGAGGAGTATGGATAAGAAAACGGTTTTTACACTTGCTCTCTCTTCATTTTGAAATTTTAAGATTTTGTCTTCCAAAATCAATGTCTTTCTGCCTTGTTGAATCCTACCACTTGGCACAGACTGAGTGATCTTTTTTCTTCAGGGACAGGGGCCAAGATAGGAGATGGGAAATTTGAGGTTTCCTGTGTTTTCCTGTTCAAAGCTCATAAAGAGCAGAAATGATTGTATACTGCTACTGTCCTTAGCCCTTTCCTGAGGAGAGGCAGTTTCAAATGCAGCCATCTTGGAGATGGCAGTTCTATTTTGTGCCAGGAAAGAGAAGTTAATCATAATAAATGTGATGTTTTCCTTTCTAAGCATTTGTGGACCATACACTGAAAAGCATTTTGCTGATTTTCCTATGACAGTAGCAATGTATTATCATCTAGACCCTTGTGCACAGATAATATCAGAAGCTTGGTGCCAACAGGATAAACACATCAGGATGGAGAGCTAAGTTGATGTCAGTTTCTTCATTTTGTTTTAATGTCCCGCTTAAGTGTCTCTGAAGCTTCACAGGAG
Organism: Ateles fusciceps; assembly: GCA_036589455.1. Lineage (NCBI taxonomy): Eukaryota > Metazoa > Chordata > Mammalia > Primates > Atelidae > Ateles > Ateles fusciceps. The sequence continues at coordinate 6,725,252 of JAZHEH010001606.1, read as the reverse complement.
AGTTTGCTTTGATCGACATTCCAAACCTTCAAAAGTATCTTGGAAGTATTTGTGAGACAGCTGTTTGCTGAAATAAGCTTAATTGCTGGTTCTAAGAATTATCGCTACATGCCTCATACATCGGTGGGGAGCCTCTAAAAAAACTGCTGACATTGGCACCCAAGTTCATCTACCTTCAGTCTACTAAGTACTCACCTCATTATTTTTAATGAGTGGTACCTCATTTTATTTTGTGTACATATGTGCTCAAATATAAGTCATTCATGTCACTATTTTATTATTTTTAATTTTTATACAACGTTCCTAGTATAAAAGTAATGCATGCTCAATTATAGAAAATTTGATAATTTAAAAATATGAGAAGAAAAATATCCTCTCTGAAACCACCATTGAAATTTAAAAGTCTTTCTAGTAATCTGTAATATAAACAGTTTTTTGGTTATTATATTGTTAAATATAGTTATAATAAAAACTATCCAGAATAGCGTGTCCTGGTTTATTTTTAAGGAATCACATAATGTATGCCTTTTAATAGCAAAGGAAAAAACATCCTGGTGTAACGTTGGCTTTCAGACTAAGGTTCCCCTTATTCCATTAGCAGACTTATATAGTCATGTTCAGTTCCCCAAGCATTACCATTACTCCCTGTAGTGGAAAGGAAAAAAGCCAAGTTAAACAGTTGGACGTTTGAGCAATTGTTGGTTTGGAACACATAAAAATCAACTTCTCAATCACAGTTTCTTTATTATATGACAAAAGAAGACACCGGCCTTTAAAGAAAGCCATACGAAGGAATTGGAAGATATAAAACTCATAACATTTTAAGAAAATTTTCTAAATATAACAGTGAATGAAAAACACAATAACAGGAGGAAGACAGAAATGTAATATTTTGATTTGCTACTTGGGCCAGACATTGTGGTAGGCACTTTCCAAATGTCACCTTATTTAATTTTCACAACCATGTAATAACATGAAGCAATACATTGAAGCAGAGATATTAACTAATGTAATCATTTTCTTACAGTCAGTGATGACAGAAAGCTACCTAGTAGACTTTTGAGCAAATCAAATCATAAAAAGGTTTTTGGAGAGATTTTGCACAGATAATCAATTGCCCAATGGGTTCTTCTTGCCCACTCACCCAAGAGAGCTGATTTATCAAGGCAGGGGAAATATAATTGTTAAAGAGTTTTACACACATAGAGGCAGCTAAATGGGAGACTGGAGTCAGCCTGCCCAAGAATTTGGAAGCTAGGGCTTTTCAAAGAAAGTTTGGTAGAAGAGAGGAGGGATGGCTAGGCAAGGGGTGCTTGCTGCTGGCTGGTAGGAAAGGGTAACAAGATGTGTGAGAAATGGTCCTCTTGCAAGCTGAGTCACTGCTGAATGGGGCTACAGGAGTGGTTGGTGGGTCCAAGTAGAGCTATTGGGCTTTTCATGTAAGAAGTAACGTTAGAAATAAAATCGGAAATCAGAATTCAAACATATTCACACTGTCAATACGTTGTTACAGACGAAGTGCTTACAAATAGAATCCAGTATGATTTCTATTGTTTCATTATCTAAGATAACATATGGAAGTTATATTTTTTAAAGTGTCTATTTTAAGGTATAAACTAAAACATTCCAAACATCACGTCATGAAAGCAGTTTTTATCTATTTTGTAAACACATATAGTCTATACACAAAAAATTATAAAATATATCCATTTAAATTTCTTTGACATCAAGATTACTTTTACGTATATATTTAACATACATTAACAAATTGAAGATACATTTTTGTTATGACTGCGTATTATATTTAACTTTTTAGCATTAAATGCTATACTGATATAAAATAAAATACTTGACTTGTAATCTTTTCTTATAGCCCAAACCAAAGCTTGAAATTAATGAGAAATTTCCATAACTGTTCATTAGATTTTACAGTATTATGGAAGAGTTTAGCAAGTTAAAACAAAAAAAAAAACACTCACACACACAAAACAAAAACAACCAAAACAGAGGGTGAGAAATGCTGGATTGGAGGCTCTCCAAGGCCTTCCTATTCTGAAATGCCATGATGTGCAGATTCTCAACTTTTCTACACCCACTAACTGAAGGCCTTGACAGAAAGAATTGAAAAAGTGAAGATATGTAATAGCCCTGGTGGATCGATTCACTCATAAGGTATAAATCAAAAGGAAATGCCTGAATTATTTTTAAGAAAATCTGTGTACTCCAAACTGCAGGTGAACTTTCCTGAACAAAACAATATAAAACAACAAAATGCCAAGTTCATTAGTTATATATAAATACTAGTTCTTAAAATGATTTTAACTATTAGAACTTTATATTTCCCAGAAATCAACATGTTCTGCCAATGTTGGCTAGTTAACAAACTTAATGTGTTTCATATCTAGTAAACCTGAAATGGCATAAAATGACTGATGTATGAATTGAGTATGACCTCTGGCCTTCCTCTGGATTGAAATTACTGTCGTATTTTTGAGAAATTAGTGAAGTGTGCTAGACAAGTAATTAGAGCACTTTGGTGTGAGAATTAGGAGAATTACTGAGAAATATATTAAACGGTTGAATTCTGCATTATCTCAAATTAGCTAATCTAATCTTTTGGCACAAAAGCAGCCTACTTTGTGCACATTTGGAAGGTTTTAAAAACAAATCAATATAGCCATACACTCAGGACTATGCTAAACAGAGCTGCTGATATGCGTACTGCTCATGCACAGTGGGCCCATTGTGGAGAACTGCTACATTCAAAACACCTTCCAGCTGTTTGAGGAAACCACAAGAGGGGGTGAGGACAGACACAGACACCCTCCGTCAGATAATTACCTTGATTAAGATTTTCAGAATTAAACGGAGTTTAATCAAGAACCCTGTGAAATTGTGAAAATGCCAGTTTTCTGTGCTTGCCCTCCTTTTCTACATATGGTGAGTTGCCAAACAAAATCAAAGGAGTCTTAATTACAAGGATGAGAGGAAAAGTCAAAAGGGAATGAATCTGTGCTTTGTGATGGAGATGGACCAGTACCAATCAGCAGCAAACTCAGCTCTCCTCTGCACGGAGGGTGTGACAATGCATCAAAGCTGAACACACTGTCAACATCCTTGACAATTCAAAGCACTGAATTAATAGCCATGCCAATATATCTAAGGTAGTAGTTAACATTGACTCTTCATATGATATAATGATATATGTGAATTTTTAAGGCAACATTTGGACTGATATTACAAAAAAGACCTATGCCACTTCAGCTGTTACTAAGAAAGCATGACCCAGTTTGAATCTAAACTAAACCATTACGGAAAGTAAATTCCCTTTTAAATGAAAAAGTTAAAAGAGCCATGATATGGTATACAATATGCAGAAGAGGAGGGGGAGTCTAATTTTTTTCCAGCTTTTCTGCTTCTTCTTATTTTGAATTTGAACTATAAATAGAAGTAATTATAAATATCATCCATTCCATGACACGAGTTGATACCACCTAACATCTACTCACTGAAACACTAATGTCCTTTACATGTATACTATCAAACTTTCTCCATTGTACTATATGTCTGATCTTTTTGACTAACAATACCTTATATTTCTAAGTTTTTATTTATTTTTTAAGTTCATATTTATTTCTATTAGCTTTTAATAAAATTTAGTTCATTATTACAGATAACATCAATGAATTATCACCTAGTAGTGCTAATTAATTAAGTGGAACCACTTCAAAAGGAGTGAAATATTATAAAAATCATTGTATTCCCCCTCCCCAATCATACTTGCAATCATATGTGTTCTAACATAAATGTCATATATTTTGTAATGTTTTCTAAATTAAACATAAATCTAGCTTCTCTGTTATTACAAGTCACAAATGCAAATAATTCATGGATAATCTGTTACCCTGTAAGTTTTCTTCTTTTTAAAGGAAATCTACAATTTCTATTTCTAAGAGCTGCATTTTTAAATTATTTTGTTTACCTCTTCAAAGATTTCAACTATTCTTTATATATCCCCTGCTCTTTGAGATCCAAAAGTTTATTTCGTCTTTTTCTCAGATTCTGTACCATTGCCCTTCCACATTCTGACATCTCATGAGTGATAGATTCTATATCATGGACTTCTTATTCTTGTGATTTATTTTTACATTCATCCCTCTTGTTTTTCCCTCGCAAAACCTATCTCTACACAACATTTTGTGCAAGTCTTATTCTTAGTTTTCCTTCTATCCTCTCTTCTTATACAATTTGCTATCATATTTTCCCAAAATTCCTCTTGAAGTGACTTCTTACAGTATTTTCTTAATGTTAGCAATAAAGAGACCTCATTCAAATCATACAAACATGTTACATGCTCAACTAGGTCTTTTCCACACCTTAAAAGATGTACTGAGTGATTTGTCTCTTCTTCTGCATATTGTATACCATAAGCACTTCTCATTACACTTTAAACAAGAGCTACGTACCCTTTATTATATACTCAAAATTTCCCAATTGCATGTTAAATCCAGCACAATGCAATGTATCAATATGTGAGAAGTACCATGACATCAGTTTCGAAGTTAAGAAACATGCATTTTAGCACTAATTCAATCACTAATTTTCTACAAGACTCTGGATAATAACTTACTATGAACCACAGTTTTTGTTTTGGTTTGGTTTAGTTTAGTTTCATATCCACTAAGGAACACAGTTGCTGTAATTTAGATATGGTTTGTTTGTCCTCTCCAAATCTCATGTTCATATTTAATCCCCAGTGTTGGAGATACAGTCTAATAGGAGGTGTTTGGGTTTTGACATGATGTTATATGAAACCAGTCAAGTAAAATGATTGATTTGTTATAACACTTGGATTCTAAGTCAATATGTCATCCAATGTAACCTTCAAAATTACTTTCAAAAAATAAGCCTTCTAACTTACCCTCTACAATTAGCTCCAAAGAAAAGGAATATAAATGTTAAATTTTAAAACTGTGTAAATATTTGCACATATCTTTTTAAATGTCTCTCTGTTTAATTTTTTACAACTTGAATTTTATAAAAATCTATTAGGTATTAATTTTTAAAACCTTCCTTTCATTTACTTTTAAACTGGATGGAAAACCATAAGGAAACACAACTGCACTTGTATTAGAGACTACAACTGACCAAATCAAGTTTAGCAAACACGTGAGGAACTGAAATTCTCATTCGCTACGGGTGGGAATGTAAAATGGTAACCACTTTGGAAAATAGTTTGACAGTTTCTTAAAGAATTAAACAAGTGCCTGACATATGATCCAGCCACCTACTCCTACCTATTAACTTGAGACAAAGACTATGTCCTCTTAAAGACCTTTCAGTAATGTTCGTAGTAGTTTCATGTGTAACAGCCCAAAACTGAAAACCCAATTGCCCATCAGGAGTTTAACTGATAACAGATGAATGCTAAATACACTGATATATATATCACATAATGGAAAACAACCCAGCAATACAAAGAAATGAACTACTCATACATGCAGCAACATTTTGAATCTCAAAATAATTGTGCTGAGTAAAAAAAACCCAGACCAAAAACAAATCCATACTATATAATATCGTTTAAATTGTTATAAAAAATGCAAATTATTCTATCATAAGAGAGAGCAGAACAGTGGTTACCTGGGAAAGGTCATGTAGTGGTGTTACAGGTAGTTATATAGGTATGAGCAGGGCAAGAGAGGGCTCTCCTGCCCACTAGGAATGTCAGGGGGATGGTTCGGCAATTATCACAATGCCTCCGTAAAAGTGGTAAGTTGGCAGCCAGCACCAGGGAGAGGCCCTCTCCTGATGGTTCACACCTGTTGCACTAGAGTGCTAATTGAATGCAAGCAACAGTGAGAAACAATTTCCTGGGGCATGCCCATTGAGAGGCAACATGGCAGAGTATGACTTTCTCAGGTAACATCACAAAAAAAAGGAAGAAAGCCTCACATGGGAATGCATACAACTTCCTAAACACACTGCATGTGCTCACTTCCCAGGGGTAGCAGGGGCACCGCACATGTGGGCAGCCCACCCTAAGGGAAGAATAATGGGAAAGGGGCCATCCTGTAAAAGTCTTAGGATCACTGTTAAACAGGGCACTTGGCCTTCAGGTTCCCATGTGGGTCTCTTCCAAGGGAACTTTCCTTTCTTTCCTGTTCTAAAGCCTTTCTAAACAAACTTTCACTCCTACTCTGAAACTTACCTCTGGCTCTTTTCCTGCCTTATGCCCTCAGTTGAATTATTTCTTCTGAGGAGGCAAGAGCTGAAGTTGCTGCAGACCCTTACAGATTTGCCACCATAAACGCCAATATTTACCACTGTAACAGAGGTACAAAGGGGCACAAGAAAACCTTTGTGGGCGGTGAGCTATGTTCATCATTGAGTGTGGTCACAGTAATCATATGTCAAAATATATCACATTACACATTTTAAGTATGTGCACTTTATTGTTTATCAATTATATATTTAAAAAACTGTTTAAGAAATTGGAAGTGAAGAAATGTCATTCCACTTAACAGTTCGCAAATAATATAAACTTATGTATAGATGTCATAGTCTGAGATAGATAAGGCAGTTTTCTCTTGATGACTTTCATTGAATTTCACAAAATATTCTAAGGTGAATAAAATTAGAATCATGACATCTGCTTCAATAATTACGTCCTTATTATTATTATTTTTAAGAGACAGAGTTGTACTCTGTTGCCCGGGCTGGAGTACAGTGTTGTAATCACTGCTCCCTGCAGTCTCGAACTCCAGGGCTTAAGTCACCCTCCCACCTCAGCCTCCTGAGAAGCCGAGAACCCAGGCATGTACCACCATGTCTTGGCTAATTTTGTGTGTATGTGTGTGTGTGTGGACATGGGGTCTCAAGCTCCTGGCCTCAAGCTGTCTTCCTGCCTCTACTACCCAGTGTAGGGATTACAGGTGTAAGCCACCCCGCCCAGCCCTAATCACCTTTTTTGAAGGTAAACAAACACACTTTCCTGACCAAAGTGGTCATGGGCACAACACAAGCCTGAGAACACTCAAACCAGTCAGTTTAGAACAGTTCCCCAAATAGAGGTGGGAGTTCACTATCAGGAAATAAGAAAGAAACAAGAGTCAGTATAGCAAAGTAGCTGAGAGCGTAATGTCTCTAGCAGCATGGTGTGTTCAGCAAGATATCCTAGGTCTCCATTCTAGCACTGTCACTCACTTCCAGCATAATTTGGCAGATAGTGAAACTTATTCAATATTCAGTTAGCTTATCTGTAAAGTAGGGATAAGAGTACCTAACACACAGAGCTGTAATGAGGAATAAACAAAATACCACGTGTAAAACACTTAGAAAGGTATTTAGCACTATAAAGTGCTAGCTATTATTGGTAGTTCAGGGAACCCTATTCACAGGCTATAAACCTATCAGTTAATTCTACCCTAGATTTGAAATCTAAAATTTTAGGAATTGTTAAATTTAAGTATTCAACTCTTCTTAAGATCTGTATACTGATTAAATTTTATTTCTGGCCAGGCATGGTGGCCTATGCCTATAATTCCAGCACTTTCCGGGGCTGAGGCAGGTGGATCACTTGAGCTCAGGAGTTCAAGACCACCCTGAGCAACATGGCAAGACCTTGTCTCTTCAAAAATTTTTTTTAAAAATTAGCTGGGCATAGAGGTATGAGCCTGCAGTCCCAGCTACTAGGGATGTGAGGTGGGAGTATCTCCTGAGTCCAGGGAGGTCAAAGCTACAGTAAGCTGTGATTGCACCACTGTACTCCAACCTGAGTGACAGAGCAAGACCCACTCTTACAAAAAAAAAAAAAAAAAACAAAAAACTTTATTCTTATTTAGAAAATAGTACTGTTTTGAATGATGTTGTACTTAATATTTATTTGAAGTACTTTTTCATTTGCATTTCTACATCTGTGTTATATCCACCTCCTCTATGGCCATCTTCTCCCTACCTCTGAGTATTAGAGTTTCTGGGGCCAATTTAATATTACTGAGGGTTTAGGTAGTTGTGCAGAGAATATGAACTATATCCCAAAGGCAAGAATTCAAAAGTATCATGGAACAAAATTATGAACAACATACTAAGCCAATGAAAATTCTAATTAATTGATACTTCAGACAAGGAAAGAAACTTATCTGGAGTTTAAATTATAAAAATACTTAATGAAACAGACAAATTTAGTTGGCATATGTGTGCTGATAAATTTTAATAAATCAGACTTCTTCAATTATTTCTCTACTTATTGATTTTCAATTAAATAATTGTAGAAGCTCTGTTTCTTGATTTTATACCCTCATGGAACCAGGACATAAAGTAATTCAATGCAGATATAAAAGCAGGCTTAAAGTAACTTATATATAAAACTGTTTACAAAACCAACAACTATATGAAATAAGGTTTGTATTTGTCCCCAATCCCTTAAATTTACTCAGTTAACACCTGATCATAAATGTACTTATAAATGTACTATTACAAAAAGTTACTATAAGATTATAATTTCCCTAATATATATGTTAGGCTCTTTTGACTCTTAGTAAAAAAAAAATAATCTCAATAAAAGGATACTTAGTATATGTGTATACTTGGAATGAAATTGGAAATGAAACAGGAAAGTTATAACTTTTATTTCCACGTTCCCTAAAACAGTTCTGGAACATTAAATAAAGTCTCTGAAAATATTTGTATAACAAATAAATAATCAAGAATTAAAGAAACGCTAGAGATCATCAACTCCTTATTTTCTCTCATGATCTTTATACTCTCTATTTCTCTTCTCCAAATCAGTCTATCCCCTCAACACTTTGTAATTCAACATTCCAGAAAGTAATCATCTGGCTACTTCAGCATCACTCTTAACTCTTACTAAACTCCAAGGCTACTAGTCAATCTACTAATGGGGACTACTCTTAAAGTAAGTATCCATATCTTGTTCAAATTACGAGCAGTTCTAGTGAAAGAACAGCCTAGTGGTACTATCTGGAGTGCAACATTATAGGTAGAACAGTATATTCTTAGAATTAATAGCCACACTTGAGCTTAGTGCACCAGTATCTGAAAAGAGAAGACAGACCTATCTGGCAAGTTGTAGGGAGTTTATGACATTGAGTCCCTGATGTAATCAATGTACCACTGAACACCAAGAGAAAGCATGCTATAATACTTTCTAAAGAAAATTGCAAGAATTAGAGCGGGAAAGAAGAGTGCAATGATAAATATCTAAATGACATCAACCAAAAAAAAAAAATCATAATGTACGCAAGCCAGATTGTCAAATGATTTTAGTCACTCACTTTAACTTTGTCAAGTTTTGGCTACTGACAGAGTAGCTCATATTTTTTTCATAATTTTTTGACTTTTTCATATAAGCACTTTGAACAAATGATCTGTTCTTTAAAATATTTTTGCATGGAATTATTCAGGGTATTCACTATTACTGTGTTCAAAAATGTGATGTTTATCGTATCCTGGATCGTTTCTTGAGATGACATCTCTAGAAGTCCAAGAAGAGAATAGGTTTACATTGTCCATTTACAAACTTTTTATTTTTCCCTGGGACAAATTATACCATAGCAAAGGTAGATAATCTTCTAAAACTGCTTAACACACTAGGAAGAGTACACAATCACAGAGGAAAAAGTGACCCTTAAACATACACAAATGTATATCATGTAATCCTAAAATTTTCAGCTCAAAAATGACTAGTGTCCATATGTGTTATGTAGCCCAATCCTTTCATTACATAATAGGAAGGAGCTTCAAAAATACTAATGAGTGCTCTTTCAGCAACTGATAAAACAAATAGAGAAAAATGTTATAGACAACACTATCAACAAAATTTGCCTAATTTATATCTATAGAAAACTACACATAACGTATAGAATATACATTACTTTTGAAGGATATGTGGTAATATTCACCATAATAAACAATGTGCTAAGCAATTAAAACAATTACACATAAATTTTAAAAACAAAAATAATACAGTGTATGTTCACTGATCACAATGAAATTAAATTAGAGCCCCAAAACAATAATACAGCTAAGGAAATTTAAAATATTTGAAAAATTAATACATTTTTAAATAATTCATGAGGTTAAGTAAGAAATCTTAAGACAAATTGGATGTTTCCAAATATAGTGATGATGAATACATAACATATAAAAATCTGGTGGTTTTTTATAAGTGCAGCTCAAGCAGTACTTACCACAAAATTAAAAAGCTTTAAATCAAAGTAGTCTAAAGTCAAATGTCTACAAATATACTTGAAGAAGACGTAAAAATATGAGCAAAGAAAATAAAAGAAAAAGTTTGTGAGAGATGAACAAAAGAAAAAATAATAAATATAAAATTTTGTTATTTAAAAAGTCAACAAAATTAATACAGTTCATTCTAAATTGATTAATATGAAAACTGGTTCACTCAACCTACTGCCACTACTACTAGGGCCCGAGCCTACAATTCAGGATCCCAGGGATTGATCTGCCCTGTGGATCGCAGCTGGATGCCAACATGCACCATCAGGGAGCATCAGGACAGACTCACCCCCACCTGTAGCCTCTGTTGTTAGCACCCAGTGTATTATCTGGGGGCCTGGGGATGGAACCACCTTATTCACTGGTGCCAGCACTCACATACACCATTTAGGATCCTGTGGACAGGATTTCCTCTCCCACTACTGCTACCGAAAAGGCTTATTTATGTCATCTATCACTGCCAATGCCATGCACACTGCCTAGGGACTGCCGTACCTACTCACCTACCCCACTCATCACTACCACTGCCAGTACTAGAGCAAGCCACCTGGAGGCACAAAAAACAGCCCACTTGGACCCACTACCACCAGCTGCTGCATGTGTTACTAGAGGTCTGAAGACCTGGCAAGCTTGACCTCTGATAGCCATAACTGGCCTACATGTCATCTTCATCCCCAGCAAAGCCTTATCACAGCCACCACTAACATCTGCAGTCTAAGCCACTGAAGAACTCACAGACACCACTGGCATCAATTAAAGCTGAAGACATAGGAAGACTATATTACTACTCCCACCAGAATCAAAGTCAGAGTACCCTACTCACCCAATACTATAGATAACATCTATAGATAAATGTCTTTCCCTATGAAAGCCAGTCCTTAAAATTGGAAGAAGTGACTGTTACACAAGATGCATAAATATCAATGTAAGGACATAAACATGAAAAATTAATTAAACTGACACTTCCAAAAGAACACAAGAATTCTCCAGTGAAAAGTCTTAATGAAAATAAAATACATGAAATGCATAAAAAAAGTGAAAAATAATGATATTACAGAAACATTGAGATACAAGAAAACACAGATAAAAATACAAATAAATTAGAAAAATAATTCATGATTTGAATGAGAAACTTCAACAAAGAAATATACATAATAAAGCAGAACCACATCCTGGAAGTGATGAAGTCAATTAATGAAATTAAAAAATACAATAAGTAGACAAAACACTTCTGAACTTGAAGACAAGTTGTTCTGAAATAACCCCATTAGACCAAAAGAAAAAAAAGGACAAATAAAGTCTACATGGCATATAGGACACCATAAAGTGACAAAATATTCTAATTTGGAGAGCACCAGGATAAAAAGAGATGGGCAAAGGCATACAAAACCTATTTAACAGCTGAAAACTTCCAAAGTGTTATAAGAGAAATAGACATCAGATACAGAAAATTCAAGTATCCCCAAATAGATTCAACCCAAAAAGATCTTCCCCAAGGCACAACATAGTCAAAATGTCAAATTTCAAAGACAAACAGGTAATTTAAAAAACAACATGAAAAAATCATCAAGTCACATATAAGGAAATTTTCATCAGATGAATGGAGGATTTCTCAGCAAAAACCTTACAGAACAGGAGAGAATGGGATGATATATTCAAAGTGCTGAAAGGAAAAAACAAAAAACAAAAAAACCATTAGCCAAGAATACTAAACCCAGCAAAGCTATTTTTCCAAAATGAAGAAGACATGAAGTCTTTTTCAGACTAGCAAAAATTGAGGAAATGTATCACTGCTATAGTGGCCCTCCAAGAAATTCTTAAGTGAGTCCTACATGTGTAAGCAAGCTGATGGTATCACCATCATGAAAACACACAAAAGTAAAATATTCATTGTTAGAACAATAACGAATGAGAAAGAGAAAGGACTCAAATGTACTATTTCAGAAAACCACCAAACTACAATGAAAACAATACGAAAGGAAGATAAAAACAAAAGATACACACAACAACCAAAAAACAACTAGCAAAATGAAAGGAATAAATCCTCACTAATATTACAACAAGGTTGAGTGTAAAAACGTTGTTTCTCACTTAAAGGATATAAAACTGTTGAATGGATAAATACAACATTACACAACTATATATTACCTACAAGATATTTGCTTCACCTGTAAAGACATACATAGACTACAAATGAAGAGATGGATAGATACTCCACACAAATGGAAACCAAAAGAGAACAAAAGTAGTTATACTTACATCAGATAAAACACACTTTTACTCAAAAAACGTTAAAAAAGAAATAATCTTATTATATCATATAAAGGGATAAACTTAGCAAAAGCATAACAATTCTAATTATATATGCACCCAACACTAAAGCACTTAGAAATAGAAGGCAAATATTATTAAATCTAAAGGGAGAGACAGACTCAAATAAAATAGCTAGTGGAACTTTAATATCATACTATCAGCACTGAACAGATCGTCTAAACAGAAAACCAACAAAGAAACACTGCATTTAAGCTAAACTTTTGACTAAATGGACCCAATAGATATTTACAGAACATTTCATCCAACAGCTGCAGAATATACATTCTTCTCATCAGCAAACGAAACATTCTCCAGAACAGAACATATGTTAAGACACAAAAGAAATCTCAACAAATTTTTTAAAACTGAAATTATATCAAGCATCTTCTTAGATTATGATGGAATAAAATAAAAATCAATAACAAGAGGAACATTGAAAACCATACAAATACACAGACATTAAACAATGTGCTCCTGCACGACCACTCGGTCAATGAAGAAATCAAGAAGGAAATAAAAAAAATTTCCGAGGAAAATGAAAATGGAAATATAACATACCAAAGATGGAGTACAGCAAAAGCAGTACTAAGAGGGAAGTTTATAGCAATAAATGTCTACATTTAAAAATTAGAAAGATTTTAAGTAAACAATCTAACGATAACTTCAAGGAACTACAAAAGCAAGAACAAACCAAACTCACCATTAGTAGAAGGAGAGAACTAATAAAGATGAGAGCAGAACTAAACAAATAATCTAAGCAACAATACAGAGGATCAACAAAACAGAGAAGATTCAAATAAATAAAATTAGAAATGAAGAAGAGACATTACAAATGACACCACAGAAATACAAAGAATAACTAGAGACTCATAAATAATTATGTACTAACAAATTGGAAAACCCGGAGGAAATGGAAAATTTGGGGCACAAACAACCTACCAAGGAATAAATAGAAAACCCAAACAAACCAATAATGAGAAATGAGATTGAATCAGTAATAAAAATCTCACAAAAAAGTAAATTCCATGACCAAATAGTGTTACCACAAAATTCTACCAAACTTACAAAATACTGACACTAATTCTTCTCAAACTATTGAAAAAAATTAAAGATGAGGGAATTCTTCCTAACTCATTCTACAATACCGGCATTATCCTGATACCCAAATCAGAGCAATGACACAACAAAAAAAGAAAACTACAATCCAAATCCCTAATGAACATAAATGCACAAATCCTCAACAAAACGATAGAAAACCAAATTTAACAACACATCAAAAAGACAGCACAACATGATCAAATGGGATTTATCCCAGGGATGCAAGGATAAACATATGCAAGCCACCAAACATGATATAGCTCATCCATAGAATGAAGGACAAAGCCCAAATGATCATCTAAATAGAGGGAAAAAGCATTTGATAAAATTCAGTAACCATTCATGATAAAAATTCTCAAAAACTTAGACACAGAAAGAACATACCTCAACATAATCAAGGCCTTGTATGACAAATCCACAACTACCATCACAGTGAATGGGGAAAAGCTTAAAGACTTTTCTCTATGAACTGGAACAAAGCAAAAATGATCACTTTCACTCCTCTAGAATTGAACCTAGTACTGAAAACTTAACCAGAGCAATCAGGCAAAAGAAAGAAATAGAAGGCATCAAAAATTGAATAGAGGAAGTAAAATTTGTCTCTCAGTATGCAACATAATCCTAAATATAGAAAAACCTAGAGTCCGCCAAAAATTTTGTAGAACTGATAAATGAATTCAGTAAAAGTTGCAGAATGTAATACAATTAAAAAGCGGCAAAAGATCTAATTGACATTTCTTAAGAGAAGACACAAATGGCCACCAACTATATGAAAAAAAGTGCAACATAACTAATCATCAAGGAAATAAAGTGAAAATCACAGTGAGATATCATCTCATCAAAAAGTCTAAAAATAACTGCTGGCAAGGATGAAGAGAAAAAAATTACTCTTACATACTGTTGCTGGAAATGTAAATTAGGAGAGCTATTATGGACAACAGTTTGGAGATTTCTCAAAAAACTAAAAATAGGGCTACCATACAACCCAGCAATTCCATTACTGGATATTTATCAAGAGAAAAGGAAATCTGTTTATCAATGAGATACCTCGTATCCCACATTTATTGCAGCACTATTCACAAGACCCAAAATATTGAATCAACCTGTCCATCAAAGACAAACAGATAAAGAAAATGTGGTATATACATGAAAATTAGCTGGGTGTGGTGGCACATGCCTGTAGTCCCAGCTACTAGGGAGGCTGAGGCAGGACAATAGCTTGAACCCAGGAGGCAGAGGTTGCACTGAACCAAGATTGCACCAATGCACTCCAGCCTGGCGACAGAGCAAGATTCCACCTCAAAAAAAAAAAAAAAAAAAAAAAAAAAGATAATGTGGAATATATAATCAAAAGAATATCATTCAGCCACAAAAAAAGAATGAAATCCTGTCATGGTGCAGCAACATTATGTTAAATGAAATAAGCCAGGCACAGAAAGGCAAATATTGCACATTCCTGTTTATATGTGGAGCTAGAAAATTTATTTCAAGGAGGTAGAGAACATAATGACTGTTACCAGAGGCTGGAGGCAGTACTGCCTGGAGGGAGAGGGGGGTGAAGAGAGGTTGGTTTATGGGTACAAACATATAGTTAGATATAAGAAGTAAGTTCTAGTGTTCAATAGCAGAGTACAGTAACTATAGTTAACAATAATTTGCTGTATATTTCAAAATATCTAGAAGAGAAAAGTTGTACTGTTCCAAACACAAAGAAATAAAAAATGTTTGAGGGTGATGGATATCCTAAATCACTTTATTGAACATGTTGTAGGCATGTATCAAAATATCACATGTATCCCATAAATATATATAATTATTATGTATCAACAAATATAAAAAATTGATTAAGGGGCTGGGTGCAGTGGCTCATGCCTGTAATCCCAGCACTTTGGGAGAACGAGGTGGGCGGACCACTTGATGTCAAGAGTTTGCGAGAAGCCTGGCCAACATGGTGAAACAATGTCTCTACTAAAAATAGAAAATCAGTCAGGCGTGGTAGAGGTGCCTATAATCCCAACTACCCAGGGAGCTGAGGAAGGAGAATTGCTTGAACCCTGGAGGCAGAGGCTACAGTGAGCAGGGATTGTACCATTGCACTCCAGCCTGGGTGACAGAGCAAGACCTCAACTCCAAGAAAACTGATTAATAAATGAGAAGATAAACTATTGATATTAATACAAGAGGGACTCTTATTACAGATCTTATAGATATTAAATGGATAATAATAGAATATTGCTAACAATTCTTATGACAAAAAAATCTAACAACTTAGATGAATTAGACATATTTACTTAAAAATACAGCATACCAGAACAGACACAAGACAAAACACAAAATCTGAACACCAGTATCAATGAAAGAAATTAAATCTGTGATTTAAAAACCTTCCCATAAAGAAAACTCCAGACACACAGATGGTTTCTCTAAATAACACCAATCCTACATAAATTTCTTCAGAAAAGAAAGAATTATTTTTTTCCTTCTCAGTTAAAGTGAATTGTTGTGTCATAGGGAAGGCATATGTTTAGTTTCATAACAAAATGCCAGAACATTTCCCAGAGTGGTTGTACTGTTTTACAGCATGTATGTATGAGAAAATGCTGATTTCCCCAAGTCTTTACTTGAAGCATAGAAAGCTGTGAGAAACCCATGCTATGTAATGAATGTCCAAGATCTCAGGCTTCATTTGAGTAATATCATTCATTCACGTGCCTATCCATAAACCCATCTAGCCCCTTAACAAACAGTAAGTAATTTTTGATGTGAGATCAATTCTAAGAATAAAGTGACAAGTAAATACAGCATTGGTCTTCAGAATCTTACAGTAAAGGAAAAACACATCTATAAACAAATGAAACTTAGAATATCAGGTGCTATTTTAAAAGATTTGTTTTCAGTAGATGTCATGCTTTTGGAATGCTAAAGGAATAACTTCATTTACAGTTATTAAAATTTAAGAGTGAGAACAACATTAAAAAGTCGGTAGGAATCACAACAAAGTCAGTACCATAGCATTTTACAGAACCTCTGGAAACACCAGCATTTACCACACCATTTACTTAGTGGTCTCAGCACCCCAAAACACAATTAGGTGACCTGACCATATTTTCTTGTACTCACAAGGCTTGAATGACCTTGAAAATTATATAGGCAGGAACATTATTTTAGACAAAAGTGTCAACATGAGCAAAAGGTTATATATAAGACTGAGCATGGTTCATTTAAAAAAATAACTAATGGCTTAGAATGAGTAGCTCAGAGTTTGTAAAGTGTAGTGAGAAGTGGGGGATGGGGAAGGGATGAATTCAGGAAGATATTAGTGTACTTTTCTTGGAGGCATGGAATTTACTATGTGAACAACTAGGAACCACTGAATGTAGTGGTAAATCAAAGAAGAATGTTAAAATATTTGCATTGTAGAAACATTACCATTGGCATTGTGGAGAACAGTTTGAAGAGGTATACAACTGGCAGTAAAATGTATTTGGATTATTACAGGAACAGAAAAGTGATATGTGCATGAACTGAAAGATCTCAGTCACAGAGGGGTATGGAGATAGATATGAGAAAAATTAAGAAAGTATAATGGAAAAGACCAGTAATAATAATATTATGGTATACTGTAATTTAATAATATTTTTATAGAAAAGACATGCAATGCTAATTGTTGCTATAATACTGTAAAACAAAATAATTATCAATTACAACATAAAGTATTAAGTTAATAAGTTATATCAAGAAATATTAATAAAGTTACATGTGGTTTTATGTTACATTAGCAAAATAATGTATATAAAATTTATTATATACCAGATAATTTACATTATTATTTCTAACTGTGGAGACCAGTGTAGACTGATAGCATTAATGAGTGAGAAAAAGTTATAACTACCCAGGATCCATATTTTTGTAGAATTCTTACTACGTGCCAAATAGTGTGTTGTTCTATGCAGTTCACAATCATTATTATTTATATTTTTCACACCTACTCTTAGATATGAAAGAATTAGAACTCAAAGATATTAGAAAATTATACCTTCTCTAGATTATGCAGTTAACAAATGAAAAAGACAGAATTCAGACCCATGATTCCAAAGCCCTGTACTTTCACCTATCACATGAAGGAAAGACAGTGATTCCAAGTTAAAATATGTGGGATATCTGCATGTTATCCAGAATAACGGCCTTTTGTTTTGGACCTCAGAAAACATCACAGTATTTGGTAATATCAACATCTGGGTAGTCACTAAAGCCATATCAATTTGTCTTAACTGTATAGACAGAATCAATGTCATTCTATTCTTAGGACATAAAAATAACAATCAAAAAAAGAATAAATATGATGAGAGGCATATTAAAGCTCTCCAGAGTCAGCATGCCAATGATTCAAGTTCACCTCTAACCTCTCCAGTAGTAGAATTCAGCTGAGAATCAAGAGTTTCTTGGTACACAAGTTTGGTTTTGTTGCAAAAGGAAGAAAAGGTGATGATGTCACAAGAGAAGAAAGATTTCGAGTACGCTATGGGTTGGTAGCATTTGAAATGTTTTGTGACTACTGCTCTGAAACTAATAACATAGCTCAAAACAAATGAGAATTTGTTTTGAACATTCTCATTTGTATTGAGCTTTATTATTTCTTCCTATTTTAATGGGAACACTGAGAAATCCAGCTGCTACCTCCCTGGTATAGGTGCTGGCAGGAGATGACAGCTGGTGCAGCAACCCTGGCCAGAACCACATCTCACGGTGCAGAGACAATGGATCCATGCATCCATTCAGTGAGCACCAGAGAATGAAAAGAGGGAACATGGACACTGTTCTGTGACCAGGGGACCACTGATTGCTGTAGCTGGGCAAGAGTCGATGAGATCTTCCAACAGGCTCAAAAGAAGAAGGTTTAGAGTCTGTATCAGTGATGGCCTGAAGAACAGGAAATTATTACTTTTTTCCATTATCCCATGCATCTGACTGAATTGCCCTGACTGCTGCGGGCTGAGCAAACACATTACTAATTGTTCAGTTTTCCTATTACCAAAAAATTTTTCTGAGCTCCACCTCTCCAATTCTATTCAGTCATTCTAAAACTCACTCCAGGAATCCTAAGCATCTAGTTTAAAATCAGGATTCCTTTTCATAGAGAATGTACAGTAAGTTCTAGATTTATAGTGTAATGTTTTGCTAGCGTCAGCCACAAGTTAATATTTTCCAAATTACATTATTTGTTATATTTTAATGCTCAAGATAGTCTATTATCTCACTATCATCTTTGTATTTAAAAAATAATAAAGGTAAACATATACATGGTTAGATGCCATATATGCTCAGAAAAGTATATAATGAAAAGTTAAACCCTCTGTCATCCCTACCTCTGAGTCCCTTACCACAAACGGAACCACTATTAACAGTTGCTTGTCTGTAAGACCAGGAACAGCCTCCATGCATACAGCTACATTTATATGTCCATTTTAAAACATATAAATGATCATTCTATAATCACTCTTATATATCATACTTTTCACTTAATCATATATCTTACAGGTTTTATACAAACCAACATACACATATCTGTATGATTTTAGCAGTGTATCATGTAGATGTGTGTAATGTACATAACAAGTACCTAGATTATACCAACTTATCGCAATTATATTTGATCTTACAAAGACAGCTATAATCACAATGGTGTACTTATATCTTGGTGCACTTTATAATACATTTGGTAAGTGATACGGTTTGGCTCTGTGTCCCCACCCAAATGTCATGTTGAATTGTAATCTCCGATGCTGGGGGAGGGACATGGTGGGAAGTGATTGGATCATGGGGGTGGATTTTCCCCTTGCTGTTCTCATCATAGTGAGTGAGTTCTCTCAAGGTCTGGTTGTTTGAAAGTGTATAGCACTTCCCTCATTCACTGTCTCTCCTACTGGCCATGTAAAGATGTGTTTGCTTCCCCTTTGCCTTCTGCCATGATTGTAAACTTCCTAAGGCCTTCCCAGCCATGCATCCTGTTCAGCCTACAGAACCATGAGCCAATGAAACCACTTTTCTTTATAAATTACCCAGTCTCAGGTAGCTCTTTACAGCAATGTGAGAAAGAACTAATACAGTAAATATTGCAAAATTTCATTTGATTTGAGAATAAATTTCAAGTTCCACTTTCACCAACAATGTATGAAATGCCTTTGTTCTTCTCCAGAACAGATGTTATTAACCTTTAAAACTTTTGTTTAAAAGTGACTGGCAAGATGGCCGCAAAGGAACAGCTCCAGTCTGCAGCTCCCAGTGAGATCAACACAGAAGGTGGGTAATTCCTGCATTTCTAAATGAGGTACCCAGCTCATCTCACTGGGACTGGTTAGACAGTAGGAGTAGACCACAAAGGGCGAGCTGAAGTAGGCTGGGGCATTGCCTCACGTGGGAAGTTCATGGGGTCGGGGAACTCCCTCCCCCTAGCTAAGGGAAGCCATGAGGGACTGTGCTGTGAAGAATGATGCATTCTGGCCCAGATACTAAGCTTTTCCCATGGTCTATGCAACCCACAGACTAGGAGATTCCCTTGGGTGCCTACACCACCAGCGCCCTGGGTTTCAAGCACAAAACTGGGCGGCCCTTTGGGCAGATACCAAGCTAGCTGCAGATGTTTTTTTCATACGCCTGTGGCACCTGGAACCGCAGCAAGACATAACCATTCACTCCCCCTGGAAAGGGGGTTCAAGCCAGGGAGTCAAGTGGCCTAGCTCAGTGGATTCCACCCCCATGGAGCCCAGCAAGCCAAAATCTATTGGCTTGAAATTCTTGCTATCAGCACAACAGTCTGAAGTTGATCTGGGATGCTCCAGCTTGATTGGAGGAGGAGCAACCGTGATTACTGAGTCTTGAGTAGGCAGTTTGTCCCTTACAGTACAAACAAAGCCGCTGGGAAATTCAAACTACACTGCAGCTCAGTAAAGCTGCTGTAGCCAGACTGCCTCTCTAGATTCCTCCTCTTGGGCAGGGCATTCCTGAAGGAAAGATAGCAGCCCCAGTCAGGATTTTATAGATAAATTGCCATCACCCTGGGACAGAACACCTAGGGAAAGGGGCAACTGTGGGCATAGCTTCAGCAGACTTAAACGTTCCTGCCTGCTGGCTCTGAAGAGAGCAGATCCCCCAACACAGTGCCAAGTCTGCTAAGGGACAGACTGCCTCTTCAAGTTGGTCCCTGACCCCCATGCCCCCTGACTGGGAGACACCTTGCAGCAGGGGTCAACAGACACCTCATATAGGAGAGCTCTGGCTGGCATCTGGCAGGTGCCAAAAAACCAAAACAATGAAAAAATCCCAGTACTAGATGGATTCCTAGCCGAATTCTACCAGAGGTACAAAGAGGAGCTGGTACCATTCCTTCCGACACTATTCAAAACAACAGAAAAAGAGGGATGCCTCCCTAAATCATTTTATGAGGCCAGCATCATCCTGATACCAAAACCTGTCATAAAAACAACAAAAAAAGAAAATTTCAGGCCAGTATCCCCAATGAACATCTATGCAAAAATCCTCCATAAAATACCACCAAACCAAATCCAGCAGGACATCAAAAAGCTTATCCACCAACCATGATCAAATAGGCTTCATCCCTTGGATGCAAGGCTGGTTCAACATACGCAAATCAATAAATGTAATCCATTACATAAACAGAACCAGTGACAAAAACCACACGATTATCTTAATAGATGCAGAAATACCTTCAATAAAATTCAACACCCCTTCATGCTAAAAACTCTCAATAAACTAGGTATTGATGGAACATATATCAAAATAATAAGAGCTATTTATGGCAAACCCAGAGCCAATATCATACTGAATGGGCAAAAGATGGAAGCATTCCCTTTAAAAACCAGCACAAGACAAGGATGCCCTCTCTCATCACTCCTATTCAACATAGCATAAGAATTTCTAGCCAGGGCAATCAGGCAAGAGAAAGAAATAAAGGGCACTCAAATAGGAAGAGAGGTCGTCAAATTGTCTGTTTGTAGATGACATAATTGTATATTTAGAAAACCCCATCGTCTCAGGCCAAAATTTTCTTAAACTGATAAGCAACTTCCGCAAAGTCTCAATACAAAATCAATGTGCAAAACCCACAAACATTCCTATACACCAATAATAGACAAATATAAAGCCAATTCATGAGTGAACTCCCATTCGCAATTGCTACAAAGAGAATAAAATACCTAAGAATACAACTTAAAAGGAATATAAAGGACCTCTTCAAGGAGAACTACAAACTGCTGCTCAAGGAAATAAGAGAGGATACAAACAAATAGAAAAACATTCCATGCTTATGGCTAGGAAGAATCAATATCATGAAAATGGCCATACTGCCCAAAGTAATTTATAGATTCAATGCTATCCCCATCAAGCTACCATTGACTTTTTTTTTCACAGAATTAGAAAAAACTATTTTAAATTTCATATGGAACCAAAAAAGAGCCTGTATAGCCAAGACAATCTAAGCCAAAATAATAAAGCTGGAGGCATCACACTACCTCACTTAAAACTATATTACAAGGCTACAGTAAAAAAACAGCATGTCACTGGTACCAAAACAGATATGGAACAGGACAGAGACCTCAAAAGTAATGCCACACATCTACAACCATCTGATCTTTGACAAACCTAACCAAAACAAGCAATAGGGAAAGGATTATAAAATGCTGGAAGAAAACCTAGGCAATACCATTCAGGACATAGGCATGGGCAAAGATCATGACTATAACACCAAAAGCAATGGCAACAAAACTCAAAATGGAATCTAATTAAACTGACGAGCTTCTATACAGCAATAGAAATTATCACCAGAGTAAACAGGCAACCTACAGTATGGGAAAATATTTTTGCAATCTATCCATCTGACAAAGGGCTAATATCCAGAACCTGCAAGGAACTTAAATAAATTTCCAAGAAAAAAACAAACAAGCTTATCAAACAATGGGTGAAAGATATGAATAGACACTTCTCAAAAGGAGACATTTTTGTGGCCAAGAAACATATGAAAAAAAGCTTATCATCACTGGTCATTAGAGAAATGCAAATCAAAACCACAATGAGATACCATCTCACACCAGTTAGTATAGCGATCATTAAAAAGGCAGGAAACAACAGATACTGGAGAGGATGTGGAGAAATAGGAATGCTTTTACACTTTTGGTGGGAGTATATATTAGTTCAACCACAGTGGAAGACAGCGTGGTGTGGTGCTTCCTCAATGAAAACAGAAATACCATTTGACCCAGCAATCCCATTACTGGGGATATACCCAAAGGATTCATCATTCTACTATAAAGACATATGCACACATAAGTTTATTGCAGCATTGTTCACAATAGCAAAGACTTGGAACCAACCCAAATGCCGATCAATGATGGACTGAATAAAGAAAATATGGCACATATACACCATGGAATACTATGCAGCCATAAAAAGGATGAGTACATCTTCTTTGCAGGGACATGGAGGAAGTTCGAAACCATCATTCTTAGCAAACTAACACAGGAACAGAAAACCAAACACCACATGTTCTCATGCATAAGTAGGAACTGAACAATGAGAACACATGGACACAGCGAGGGGAATATTACACACTGGGGCCTGTCAGGGGATGGGAGGCTAGGAGAGGGATAGCATCAGGAGAAATATATAATGTAGATGACAGGTTGATGGGTGCATTAAACCACCATGGCATGTGTATGCCTATGTAACAAATCTGCACATTCTGCACATGTATCCCAGAACTTAAAGCATAATTTTAAAAAAAGGAACAAGATTATGTCCTTTGCAGGAACATGGATGGAGCTGGAAGCCGTTATCCTCAGCAAACTAACGCAGCAACAGAAAATGAACACTGCATATTCTCACTTATAAGTGGGCGCTGAATGATGAGAACACATGGACACATGGGGCCAGCAACACACACTGGAGTTTGCTGGGGCAGTGGGGAGTGAAAGCATCAGGAAGAATGTGTAATGAATGCTGGGCTAAATACCTAGGTGATGGGTTGAGTTGTGCAGCCAACCACCAGGGCACACGTTTACCTATGTAACAAACCTGCACATTCTGCACATGTACCCTGGAACTTAAAATGAAGTTAAAGAAAATAAATAAAGAAAGAAAGAAAACTTTTGCTTAACTGATTCAAACATTACTATATGGTAATAAATGGCAGAAACCTGAGGTTTTGAACATTATAAAAATAATACCAATGGAAGAGTGTACCACATATGTTGGTTAATTTCAAATTATGATTTTGTATTTTAGGGATGGTGTTTTTCCCCAATAAGATATTGGGATATTTTTAAAATACGAGGCAAAAAGATCACTTTATATCCCTTCAAAATTAAATAAAAGAAGGCAAGATTTGCTCCTATCAGAAATTGCATATTTTCTACATCTCTCTTAATAAATAAGCGTGAAATATATAAGACCCCCAAATACTAGATTTTCTGGAAAATTATATATTTGTCTTGGAAAAGAGAAGTGACACGGTCACTAGGGAAAGCTGAATGAATTTACAAATAACTAATACATTTTATCACACCAATGAAAAGCTTCACTGACACAAAGCTTTTATATTGATTTTAGGAGATAATTTTTATTGTACATTTTTACTTTTCCTCCAGTATATTCACTGGAGAAAGAAAAGTCAAGGAGAGAGAAGGGTCATGGGGATGAGAAGAAGAGGGAAAGATGTAAGAGTGAGCAGAAGGGAGACAGAGAAAAGAGAAACTCACTGGTGTGAAAATAGCCTATTTTCATTTCCTTGTGGGATTCCCTCTATTAACCAAAAGAAGTTTCTTTCTGACATAGAAGATTCATGGTGCCTTATACAGTGTATAACATTTCTTCTTAATTTGGGGTTGATTTTGATGAAGCTGATCCAAGAGTAGACAGGGTCCACATTTGGGGGGATTATCAGGTATATTCCAATAGAAAAGAAAACATTAAGATAAGAACTGATGATAACAGAATATACTTTAAACAGCTCAGCTTCAAAGAATTCCCTTCCAATATGATCACATATAAAATTAACAAAGATTTAATCACCATTAGCTTTGTTTTAAACTCTGCAGGATATTCTAGTGCTGTGCAGAGGGAACATAGACAAACATGCTACCTGGTGTCAATATTAAATAATATTTATTAGGTAAAAACGTATAAGCAGAGACATATCAGAAGATAACCGATCCCTTAAATCACTTGTTATTCCACAAAGAGATGTGCTAAGTTGAGCAAAGATGGGCGGGATGCTTTCCAATTGAGGGCACTCCTGCCCTCTGAAAACTTCACATATTTATAAGAAACAACAGGAAGGGAGATTTTATGCAACTAGAAAACAATGGAAACCCTCTAGTCAATAACAGACATGGGGGGCTTTTAGGGAAGGCCCTCCAACACTAAGCTTCTAGTGTCAGCTGATTTTTTCACTCAACTAGCCCAAGGCATCTAAGCAAGGTCTTCAGTAAACTCTCACAGGCAGATGGGGGAATGAGCTTCTGGAGTCATCCAGGTGTGACTCTACTCTCAGTGTTTGCATGTTCTTACACTGAATGAAAGCCATAACGATATAAATTTTACTGCTGCTTCACAATATAAACTTGTGCCTTGGATTTTTTTTGTTTAGCAATTTATTTTACCGAACATTTATTTAGTATTTTGAAATCTGAACTCTGCTACTTTTTGTATTTATGAACTTGAGCAAGTTATTGAACTTCGAGTGAACCTCAGCTTCCTCATTGGTAAACCAGATATAATACCTATCTCATGGTATTATTTAATAAAGAAATAAAATAAGTCAGGCAAAGTACCTATTGAAGTACCTCTTCCTTTCTTTTGTAAGGTAGAAGAGAACAGGAATTTCCTAAATTGGTTATCCTGGATAAAGTAGTCTATTTAAAACTAAAAGCCTTGCTGAAAAAAATTCTTAGCTACAAAAGACATCTTAAACACCTCTAATATCTCTTTGTTACCTCCTAGTTTTTATTTTCCTGTGCACAACATCTTTAAAATTCATAAATCTTACAGTAGTAGGTTGTTGCTGAATCACAGCCCCATTTCATAGACAAGTGAAACAAATGATGCAAAGCACACTTCCAAAACAAACCCAAATATTTGGTATGGCCAAATAAATACAAAGCAATTCATTCTTGTTGAAGGAAATAGACACAAGGTATACAGAAAAAGCTGCATGTGTGTGGGTATTTAAGTACTAAGTGACAGAATGTTCAAGAGTCTCATCTTCAGAGCTTAACATGTCAGAATTGGATAGTTTAAATCATTATTTTATTGTGGAAGACAAGGTCATTTAAAAAAAAATCTCAAAATATCTGTTTCTTTTACTTTCATAAAACAAAACTAAACTCAAGCCTAAATCACCTGAGGACTTTATTTGCTTGTAGTTCTTGGTAATTTTCAAAATAATAAGGTTAATGTTCAAGTTCAGAATTAGTTCAGCCCATTTCAACTCATGAACACATATTCTAAGCAGAATGTAATGTGTCCTTAGTATTGGTTTTAGGGAAACATGACATCAAATTCCTCTTTGGATATTCTACAAAGGGCTTTTATTTGAAAGATAGTGTTTCAAGAATATGTTTGACCTGAGGCATATTTGAAACGGAATAATGGTGACATGTGTCAAAATGGTATATTCTGACCTAAAACATTTCCCCATATCTCCCACTGGTAAAATAGTAATATTTTGGTTCTGAAAAGTAGATCCACTCTGGTGGGAAAAGGCATAGTCATAAGATCATCACTTCTATATTTTCTAAAATCTTAAGGTACCAGAAAAAAAAAATGCCACATTTTTCCCATTTGAGAACTCAAGTTAAAATGTCTTCAGAAATAAAAAAGTAAATGAAAACTATATATTTTTTTAAGATTTGGGGCAAGCATTTAAAAATTTTATATTTTAGACTTGGGGAAAGCACAATAGTCAAACCCTTTTATGTTTGTCTATGTAGGACAAAATGACTATATTTTGATTAGCCTTCCACCATCCATGAGCATGTCTGAATTTTGAGCTGCTCTTAGACTATTTGTCACTGTTAGGCAAGCTAATAAGCCTCAGTTTCTCCATCTTTACACCACAGATTTGAAATGAGGATTTAACACATTATCATAAATAATATGACCATGACAGAAGAAGAACCTCAACAAATGCTTTCACTTTGTGAAGAAATTCCAAAGATGGCATTTGCCAGGAGCCAAACAGATGATTTTAAAAAGGGCAGATAACTGTGATTCTCTTCCCTAATTCAAATCGTAGGTTCCTGAATTGCACTGCAAGATGCATTAAGTTTAGACAGTTGCATTCATCTGTTCAAATAGCTAGTAATTGTTGCTCTTTCCTCACTAGTTAGCTTAACTGGAGTAACATAACATTAACAGATTGGCCTTTTAAGTGCAACATTCATGAGTTCAAATTATGACTCCACTACTAAACTGTCACTCATTTATAAGTTACCTATGCTCTCTAAGGCCTCGTTTTCTATAAAATGAGTTAAGTACCTAGCAAAATGTCTTGTGTCCTGTAAGTACTCAATAAATGTTTTCTCCAAAGAAATAATTCTTTCCACAGAAAAAGTATCAGCTAAGCGTGGAGTTAAAATATTCCTGCCATACAGAACAAGAAAAAAGTATTTATTACATAAAAACGAATTCATAAAATTTGAAAAGAACCTCAAAACAACCTAGGTTCAAAGAAAATATGTTTTCCTCTGTTATCACTGACGTCACAACAAACTCCTATGTCATCCTTATGGCACCTAGAAATATCAGAGTAGGCGACTGTATTTGTCACAATGAAGTGCTCAAGGTTGATATCTAGCTGTCAGTCAAAATGCCACCTTTAATCTTATTAGTTCATGTCACTGAAATTTGAGATGAACACCATTAAATTTTATTGAAAAGCAGCCTTCAGAGTACAGTTGCCATCCAAAGCTATATTTTTCAGGTTGGTTCATAAAATTCATAAATAATCATATATATAACATCTAATTGGTACATTTTAGACATAAATGTTTATAAGAATTATGTGATGAAGTACACTAAATTGTGATTATTGTTTGGTTAAAAGATTTGCAATTTAACTCATATGATATCTATATCTTGTACCTTTTAGCTTATTCTCTAGGTAGCTAGCTGTCTGCCACCAAAATAACATATGGTAGAATTAAACAGATGTCATTACATGTAGAAGAGTCTTCAAATTTTGCTAAAGTAAAGGAACTATCTAACTCAAAGAAAGTTAAAATAATTCTAAGCCTCTCTTCCCCAAAATAAGGTATGTGCCAAGAGGAATATAATTCTCTCAGAAACAATCACCTCCAGGAAATCTCAAAGGAATAAGTTTAATACATTGTTCCAATCTCTGTGCATTGCTTCAGCATAAGATAGCAAGAAAATTAAAAGATTCTTTGTGTTTACAGAAGCCACTGCTTTCTTTCAATACTTTTAAATGAACTCATCTCATTCTTATTCATGGAAGAAAACCCACACCTCTATGAATCCAAAGTACCAAAGTCGATAGAAATATCCAGATATCCAAAATAAGGATTTTGTCAAAGAGGAAAGAGATGTACTAAAAGTATTCCTAACATCAAATAACTACATATTTTTTTTTGAATTTAACAATCTTTCTTTTTCTATAATAAGTGAAAATTCAGGCTCAAAATTCAAAAACTAAAAGCATTACTCTTTTCAGAACCTGTTCAAACTATCCAGAAATTTAGGAAATCTATACCTCTTCAAATATCAAGTGAAAGACATGTATTCTTAATTATAACTGGGTAAATAGAAAGTAAAACAATATTAGAAACACATTTTCAATTATGAGAACAAGTTTTTAGCACATACAATTTTGACAAGTGTGTGGAAAGATTTGTCCTTACATATATCGTTGGTCAGTATGTAAATTGGTATAAGTGCCTTGGAGGACATAATGACAGTGTCCATCAAATCAATAACTCACAAACCTTTCAAGTCTGAATCTTTTCTGTATTTATTCCATGAGTGTATATGTTCATTTATACACAGAAATGTCAGTTGCCATGTTTCTTTGTAATAGCAAAGCAAAATAAAGTACCTAGCACAATGCCTTATGTGCTATAAGTCCTCAAGACTTATAGCACACAAGCTCTAAGATGGGCAGCTGCCTAGTGAAAAATGCATAGGTCTAAATTTGGTAGCATTAAAACAGAAGTGTAAATCTGGTTAAACACTCAGTCACTAAAAGGATCTCAGATGATGATGCCCCCTGATTTGGACTAGAAGGCAGTGAGTCACACTTCTAACATCTGGTGGAAGGAAAAATGAACATACAAAATACTAAAAATAAATAGTTAGTGAATTAGCATTTCTTTAGCACTAAAATGGTTAACAACGCTATAAAATGTATGATAACAGGTTACCATGAAAGGATATTTCTATCTTTCCTTCTCAAGCTTTCATTTTTACTAACGGTAATTCTAAGCACTATACTTCCTATAGATTTATTGGGTTTTTCCCTTGGAACAAAATCATGGAAATTATCTTAACAATTAATTGAAATTACATTTAAGAGCAATTTATCTAGTTCACATTAGGTTGATGCCCACTTGAATGTAAGTCAACAATAAAATGTAAGTTCCATGAAAGTCAGATTAGGTTTCATTTATTGTTGCATCCCCAGTCCCCAGCCTAGAAGAAAAGCAAGTGATATATAATAAGCAGTCAAAATACATATTTGCAAAAAAATCAGCAGAGTATATCTAATGAAGTTCTCCAATTTTAAATATTCCTGAAGTGACTTCCACTGCTCCCCCAATAATTCTGTCTAGCATGCACATTGTCTTGTGTTCACATTCATATATTTGCTTTAAGAACTAAACAATTTGTGTAGTCCACTGATTTAAAGAAGTCCTAGTACTACTGAAAACTCAAAGAACCTATATGTAACTGGAAGTCAGTTTTACATGACAATAGTAGCATGTGTTGCCCTTCATTAGACTCACTAAGTGTATTAGTTTGTTCTTATGCTGCTATAAGGACATACTCGAGACTAGGTAATTTATAAAGCAAAGAGGGTCACATTTCTGCATGACTGGGGAGTCCTCAGGAAACTTATGGCAGAAGACATCTCTTCACAGGGTGATAGGAAAGAGAATGAGAGCCAAGTGAAGGGGAATGCCCCTTATAAAACCATCAGACCTCATGAGAACTCACTATCACGAGAACAGTATGGGGTAAACCACCCTCACAATTCCATTATCTCCACCTGGTCCCACCCTTGACATGTGGGGGATTATTACAATTTAAGGTGAGATTTGCATGGGGTTACAGAGGAAAACCATATCACTAAGATGATAGTGTTTATGGAAAAAGCCCAGGGATATTAGTAAAGAGGATTCTGTTATAGAAATGGCTCTATTGTAAACAGTGCCGCAATGAACATATGTGTGCATGTGTCTTTATAATAGAATGATTTAATCCTTTGGGTATGTACCCAGTAATGGGATAGCTGGATCAAATGCAATTTCTAGTACAATAGCAAAGAACTGGAACCAACCCAAATGCCCATCAATAATAGACTGGACAAGGAAAATGTGGCACATATATACCATGGAATACTATGCAGTCATCAAAAATGATGAATTCGTGTCCTTTGTAGGGACAACAGTTGAATCCGGAAACCATCATTCTCAGCAAACCGACATAAGAACAGAAAATCAAACACCACATGTTCTCACTCATAGATGGGTGCTGAACAATGAGAACACATGGACACATGGAGGGGGAGCATCACACACTGGGGTTTGTTGGAGGGGGCTATGGGAGGGACAGTGGGGGGTTGGGGAGGTTGGGGAGGGATAACATGGGGAGAAATGCCAGATATACGTGACGGGGGGGATGGAGGCAGCAAACCACCTTGCCATGTATGTACCTGTGCAATAATCCTGCATGATCTGCACATGTACCCCAGAACCTAAAGTACAATACAAAAAAATGAAATAGCTCTATTGTTGATTAATTTTATAAACTTAACTATCCCATTTTATCTTAGGTTTTCATATTTTTATCAGTAAAATTGTGAGACTTGGGTTGGGGAATCTCTAAATTCTTGTCCCGTTTGCTTTAAATTAGTTGATTCTATGACTTTGCATATATTAATGTCTCAAATCTTACTAACAATAGTGGGGTTCCTTTACTCAAAATATATGCCAGATAGAAACTCACCAAAAAGGAAAAAGAAATCAATCTATTGTTATTCTCACTCTTGTTCTCTTGGGTGAGTACTTGAAAAGATAACAGGAAAAAAAATTGGCACGGATGTTCCTCTAAATGCAGTATCTCTTCCCCTCTCCCCTTATCTCTCACTATTTACATTTTCACAGTCTTCCATTTCCAATACAGAACTTGTTATTGAATTCAGCAAAGAGTAAAAATCTCTTTTTAACATGAATTATTCATAGATCACTTGTTAATTGAGCAATAAAACAGATATTCACATACTGTTGTACCACTTATTGGTATAAAAAGACAATATAAGAAGAGGTTTTCAACATGTATGTGACATTTGACCCAATAATTCCACTGATGCAAATATACTTTTATACTATTTTTTGATAATTTCAGTATTATAGAAGAGATGCAAAAAATATTTCGAAGAATTCCTGTATACTTTTCACCTACTACCCAAATGCTAACATTTTACAGCATTGTCATTCTCTCTTTCTTACTGTGTCTGTTTCCATAGATAGGAAAGCTTTTCATTGGAGCATAATTTAAGACAGAGAAAACTGGAAGAATCCTAAATAAAAAGCATCAAGGAAATGGCTCCTTAAATTATGACATATATACTACATGGAATACTGAACAGGAAATAAATGTTTTCGGTGATCATTGTAAAATTTAAGGCAAGATGCTTATTAGGTAATACTAATTCAAAAAATTATTAAAATTTAAAAGTAATTATTACAAAGATTATAGTATAATGTGTATGAAATATTGCCAAGTGAAAACTCAGAATAACGTCAGTGACACATGTAAACAGACTGATGTGAAAAAAAGACGAGAAGGGAACATGCAATAATAAATGCAGTTATATAAGTGTGATTGACTCAGGTTATAGATAAATATTCTGTTTTCTAAATAATACAACTTTTTGTGGACTATCCTTTAAGATTTTATGGATGGCTACTTGAAGGGTAAACAAGGAGAAAATATTGAATTTGAAAAATTAATCACAAGGCTATAAAATAGAAGGCATAAATTGAACTGTATACTGTAAACACTCATAGTTCATGGGAGAAAGAAGAAAAGTGGTCATTTTTCCCAAGGAGAAAATAAATAGAACTCAAAACAGAGGAGAGATTATTTGGACTGAGATTTCCAAAGGAATAAAGCTGACACAGGTTTATGATGAAAGTGCAGCAAACAGAATGCTGAATTCTGCTAGATACCAGTTTAATTTTTACTGTGCTACACGATGCAATTGGATTGCTTCTAACCTGATATTTCATAGAGACATATTATTCTGTGGGTATTACTAACAGATATGTGCAATCTGACTGCCAGACTGAACACAGATCTGTAAACCAATAAAACAGATATTTTCAAAGAGTTAGAATGTCTGATAACCAGAACCTAAAGGAGGATGAAGATAAAAAATATTCGACACATGTGACTTTTAAAAGCTTAATTACATATCCAACACAAAGAAATATTTCAGAAATATTTCTGAAAGCAAAATATTGAAGACACATGAATTCCACTGTAAGGTGTTCTGAGGTATAAAGAGTTGTAATTCAAAAAAGACCCTCAGATTATCAGGTGGTATTAAAAAGTGCTTTGTTTTAGTATCTTTTCTCATTAATGTTTATCTGAATACTTGGCTCTAAGGCTTACAAACCTGTGAATAGGCAATCTTGCCAGGGGAAATAGACAGGAAGAATTTTCATTTATCTGGTGAAGATACAACATTTTACCATAAAGCAGTCATAATTTTGTCTTGGAACGAACCACAAAGAACAGTATAATGTTAATCATTATTAAAAATAATGCTATGGTGTTAGAATATATTATCCAAAAGTAGGTTGGTCAAGGTCCGATGTTTTGTTTTTGTTTTCTCATAAATGGGAAAGGAAAGGGGAAATGATGGAAGAGCAGGTTTGGAGAAAATAAAAGCAGAAAAATATCTGTCACACCTCCCAGTGTCCACACCAAACAGTTCTCCACTTAGATTAGACGAGTTTATTCTGTGTAGGTAAGACAGAAAAGCAGAAAAGAAAGTATATATCTTTAATCTATAATTAAAATAAATTATAATTACATGTTTTCATCTTCACTCTATTACTAATTTATCCCCCTCTACTACTAACCAGAGGCTCATATATTTTGTGATAGTAGCACAACTGTAAGATCATTAGTAGAAGGTCCAGAGACAAGAGGCTAGATTTTAATATATTTTGTTATACATATTTATATATCGTATTCATTGTTTCTAGTAAAGAAAGGGAGGAATAAAAAATAACTCTCAGAATTTGGGCTTAGGTACCTTGATAAATGGTGACATTATTTACTGTGAAGCACAAAACTTGGAGAGACAGGTTTGGGGAAAAACAAGTGATCTGTCTTGAAGATTTCAGGTACGAGATGTTTATTAGTCATCTAAGAGAAAATAATTCAATATCAAGTGGGAAGTATTAGCAATAATACATGGTGGATTTCTGATTTTAAAAAATCTTTATCAGAAAATCTAGTATACATGTGGCAAAGGGAACCTGTCTCTTAGTAAAATTTCTAGGTAGATATAAATTGAATTCTTTGCTAACATGAGACAACCTAAGCAGATTTAACATATAAGAAACTGGTACTTGAACCCCAGACTCTACTAAAGATAATATCTTTGTTGTATCTAAGATATACTTCATGGTGTGTTAAATCTTTGCAAAACAAACACTGAAAATCTAAAGTTGATCACAACTCCAGAAAGAAAACAGATTATTTTCTTTTTCCAAAAGAAAAGGATGCTTTTATTCTGCTCACAGCTGAGCTTGTCATCTATTGTTATCTCACAGATGACATAATTCACAAGTTAATAAAGGTTTCACTGCAGTCTGAACTTTGTATTCTTACACATTCCAAACCACTTTCAATTTTCTCTAACTACTCTCTAAAGTAATTTCAGTCCCAAAGAATAGAGGAGGAAAAAATATACATTGAATATATAAAGTAGAGGCAAAGAGTTGATCTATTATGACATACATCTTTATGAAAGGAAAGATAGGATGACTTGCTCATGGCTATATTCTTTATACGTTATTTCTTCTCACTCATAAAGACAGTTCTTTTAAAAAAACGGTTAGGATTTCTTTATATTTTATACATGTTATCTCTCTTCAGTCTTCACCATTTTTATAGTTGTCAAGTTTCAAACACTACAGGACAACTTATTTTTTCACAGTTATTGTACTGCCTTCTCAACATATATGCTGCTATTTAGAATTTATCCCTGAGTCACGGTATAATCATAGTTTAATATTTACGTATATAAAATCATATCTGAATAAAAATAAGTATCTATAAAATCCAAAAGTACATCCGGATCTGATGACAGTAACCAATACAAATGGGATTGTCAATCTCATCAATGTCACAACTATTACTTTTAAATTATAGAGTACTAAAATTTTAGTCATACAAAATTAGTGAATTCTAGAGATCTGCTGTACAACATTGCACCTATGGTTAAAATTAATGTATTACATACTTAAAATTTTGCTGCTGGGCATGGTGACTCATGTCTATCATCCCAGCACTTTGGGAGACTGAGCTGGGCAGATTGCTTGAGCTCAGGTGTTCGAGACCAGCCTGGGCAACATGGCAAAACCTGCATTCTACAAAAAAAAAATACAAAAATTAGCTGGGTGTGGTGGCACATACCTGTGGTTTCAGCTACTTGGGAGGCCGAGATGGGAGGATGTCTTTAGACCAGGAGGACAAGGATGTAGGGAGCTGAGATTGTGCCACTGAACACCTGTCTCAGGAAAAAAAATATTAAGAACATAGGTTTTATGTTAAATATTCTTACCACAATAATAAATAAAAAAAATAATAAATAACATAGTAAGTACTATATTCACCAAGGTACACATATCTATGTGAAAATATAAAATAATATCTGTAAGGCTGGTTGCCTCGCCGGGAGCTCGGACACGCCCATCCCCTCTCCGCACCTGGAAACTCCGCACCAGGATCTGCACTCAACACTAACCTCTGCACTCAACACCCACCTCTGCACTCAACACCCACCTCTGCACTCGACACCCGCCTCTGCACTCGACACCCACCTCTGCACTCGACACTAACCTCTGCACTCAACACCCACCTCTGCACTCGACACCCACCTCTGCACTCGGCACCTAGCTCCGCCACTTGGCTTCCCCAACGCCCACTTCCGCACTCACGCACCAGAATCTGCACTCGGCACCTAGCTCTGCACACAGCCCTCTGGACAGCCCCTGCTGATGCAACCCTGGCCGGCTCTTGCACCAGGAAAACCTGCTCCACAACCTACCCACCAATAACAGCCTGCCCCGTCTCCATCCCACTCCCCTGCAGCCAATTAGAACACCCAGCCACTCCTTCCTCTCCCAAAGCTATAAAAACTCCTCATTCCGGGAAGCCAGCGTGACTTCTTGGCCCCCTTTCCCAGACCACAGAACCTCGCCCGGGAGCTTAATAAATTGGCATTTAATTTCCTACGCTGGTCTCAGTTTCCTCATTTTAAACTCGGCAATGACCCTTACAATATCAATAGTATATGCTTCTATGTGCCTAGAAAGAAATCATATAAACTGAGTATATAAATAAGCATATATACTAAGTGGTTAACCATTTTTGTGGAGTAAGAATAAGAACAATGTTTACTTTTTATTTGATGCATTTCTATATTGTTTGTCTTTTACTGCAGGCATGTATTATTTGAAAAATTGGAGAAATGTCAAGTTATTAAAAAAGATAACTATAGTAAAAAAACAACAATAAATAAAATCACTAAACATCACAGCAAAATCACATTTGTCAACTTGATTCAGAAGCTTTCCAAAATGTCCAATACAATTATAAGAAAATAATATGTCATACGAAGATAAAAATTAAATGTAGTTAGTATAATAAAGTTTTTCTAAAAATAGGACAATAGTATGCCAAACAGATTACCCTTCTTCTGTTTAATGTATAAAATAGTATTAAACCTGTAATGCATAAAAGGATTCTTGGAAAAATCACAATTTTAAAAATAATCTGGCTTTCAAAGTATATCTTAATTAATAATAAACATCATATCATATACTATAAGAGCCTAACTGAACAATACTGGGATTAAGGCCACAAATTTGACCACATCGTGACTTTAAGTGTATTACAGTACAATTATGTTAAAAGAAAAACATTATTTTACTACATTGGATTATTAAATTTCCTAAGAAAAATGTTACTTTGCCTCTTGAGAAATTAAAAAGCAACCTCTGGGTCATTTTCAGTAACTATGTTCTAAACTGCTTCTTTCATCCAATCAATAAAAACATGTTGATTGACTCTCATGTACCAAAGGTAAAGAAGTGAGTAAAGCAAACCAAGAAAAACTGTCCTGGTGATGCTCACATTCTAGAGGATGAACAGAGAATAAACAAAATTAATTTTAATATATTCAAAAGGTTAGATAATGATAAAGGTAAGGGAGAAAAAATAAGCAGCAAAAGGAATAGGGATTGGGGGTAATTTTGAGATTAATAGACAAACTGGGGAGATGTTGGACTCAAGATCAGAGAGATGGCTGGGTGTGGTAGCTCATGCCTGTAATCCCAGAACTTTGGGAGGCCGAGGCAGGTGGATCACTTGAGGTCAGGAGTTCGAGACCAGTCTGGCCAACATGGGTGAAACTCCATCTCTACTAAAAATACAAAAAAAAAAAAAATTAGCTGGGTGTGGTGCATGCCTGTAATCCTAGCTACTTGGAAGGCTGAGGTATTGCTTGAACCCAAGTGACGAAGATTGCAGTGAGCTGAGATTGAGCCACTGTACTCCAGTCTGTGTGACAGAACAAGACTCCTCTCCAAAACAAACAAACAACCAAACAAACAAAAAACAGAGAGGTAGAGAAAGTCATAGCACTATTTGGGGGAAGGGATTTCTACGCAAAAGGAGTAATGATTGCAAAGGCCTAAGGTAGTACCTGCTTTTTGATGTTTAAAAATTAAACAGGCCCATTCATTGGATCAAAATGGTAGGGAACAGAAGTGGTAGGAGAAGAAGTCAGAGAGATAGAGGCAGATCTTATAAGACTTGCAATCTCATGACAAGGACTTTGCTTTTATCTTGTGTAATACGGGAAGCCAACAGAGGGTTTGATCAGGGAAAAGATGCAATTTGACTTCGGTTTTATCAGCATCCTTCTGATTGCTACATTGAGAGGATTCTGAAGGAATGTAAAAGTGGAAATTTAGACACCAGATAGGCGACAACTGCAAGAAACTAGAGAGAGATAATAGTGGCTCAGAACCATGTTGGCATTAAAGGGTACAGAAGATAACAGCAGGGCCTTGCCCATATTCCCTGGATCTTATATTTCAGTTCATGCCATTTAACTTCTAACTGCTTGCATCAACATCTCTTTGCGTGAAGGCTGTCTGGGACTGGAGCTAACTTTTCCCATGCACGTAGAAGCCCAGCAATATCCATTTTTTCCCCTTGGACAAGCACCCACACCAATAACAGACAACAGTTGTTATATGAATACCACAGTGTTGTCACTTCTCAAGTGGAATGAAGCTGACACATGTATTTTACAAGAGCTCCAGATATCCCCAGGGCAATTTAGCACAAGTTGCCCAGTGTGACAACTTCCTTGATTATGTACCTCTTACTAGCTACCTTCCCTTTCTTGTCTTGTTTCCTCACTTCCTACCATAGTTTCCTGGATCCACATCCAAAAACGCTGCTGGCACTCAAATCATTCTCAGGATCTGAATCTGGCAGAAATCCAACCTAAGTAAGAAGTGGTCTTAAGGGGAATTAACTGATACGATGAAGACTACAATGAAGGAATTTTGGAAGCCATGAAGATAAGAAGTTTAATTCTGGACATGTAAAGTTAGAGGTGCCTGGTAGATACCCAAGTGGAGATTTGATGAAGCAATTAGATAAGTGAGTCTGTACTTCAGGGAGAACTCCTGGCTTCCATCATAAATTATGGTACCACCAGTATACAAATGTAATTTAAAACCATGACACTGGGTGAGGTCTCCAAGGTAATATCTGTAGATAAAAAAACAAAGAATTCAAGAACTGTGCTTTGGGCACTCCAGGGTTAAAAGTCTAGCAAGAGTCAGCAAATCATAGCCTGTGGGCCAAATCCAAAGGATGGCCTGTGTTTGTATGAGCCTTAAGAGTTTTTGCTTGGTGGTGGTGCTTTTTTTTTTCCTTTTAAAGTGTTGGGAAAACAAACAAAAAGAAGAAGGAGAGGAAAAGGAGGAGGCAGCAGTGGTAGCAGAAACAGCAAAGGAAGAAGAAGAGGAGACAGAAACTATGTAATTCACAATGCCTAAAATACTTAGCATTGGCCCTTTACAGGAAAAGTTTGCTGAGCTGTGGTATAGAGGAAGAGTGGAAATCAGTGAAAGAGAGTGAGAAGGAGTAAACAAAATGGTAGGAGGTAAAAAAGGAGAACGTGGTACACAAGAAACCAAATGAAGAAAGATATTCAAGGAGAAATATCAACTGTATCAAAATATGTAGACGATAGTATTATAAATTAATTGAATAAGCAACATGGATGTCATTGAAAATGTTGAAAAACATCATTTCATTAGTTGTAAGGACAAAGGTAAGATTACAGTGGGCTTGATGGAAAAAGAAGATTTTTCCAATTCTAGCCATGATATGATAGCTTTTTTCAGACAAGATCTCCTACTGGAAAGAGCTCTAAAACTAGAATAATAGAAATATCATCTATTTGAGGACACTGGTGATCTATTAAAGCAGTAGACTAGAGTATACAAGATCCTAGAAAGAAGGAAAGATCAAAATTGTGATATTTGGTATCTACATTCCCTCAAAATATTTGCTATAATTTGAATGTAAGAAGGTGAGAAACCCAGAAGCTAAGAAACTGAGAAAGTGGACACAGAGACTAAGAAGTTCGATAGAATTTTAGGAAGCAAAGTATTAGAGTTTGGAACTCATCAAGAAGAAAGTTTCCTAGCAAATAGCCAAGATTTCAGTTGGGATTTTCAAAGGTCTACATCTTAGAAGCTAGATAATCAAAAAACCAAAACCACTTCTCATAAATATTTAAGCCAAGCCTTATCACTGATTTAAATGAAAGTAATTTGTCTTCAATCTAAGTGACTACCAGCAGCAAATAATTAAATTCTCTTTGAAAGAAAAAAAAACCTGAAAACAACTTAGAATTCTATATTCTGTTAAAATGTGCTTCAGAAAATGAAGGTAAAATACTAGGCAACCAAAAACTAAAAGCATTCAAATCCAGTAGAACTGATCTAAAGAAAAAGAGTTCTGCAGACAGAAAAAGACTTGGTTGGATGCTCAGAAATTCAGAAAGAAAAATAATTAAAATTATAAAAATTATGAGTAACAATAAGAAAAGTTTACTTATAAAACTATAATACTATCTTGAAACATTTAAATATGTAAATATGTGTGTTAGTGTTATTAAGTGTATGTAATTATAATCTGTGCAAAAGACGGAAAGACAGTATAAAAGCAGTTAAAACGTTCTATAGTGTTTGCATTTTCTAGGAAGTAGAATGAATTTTAATTTACATTTTATTTAATAACTCAAAGGTACATGCCATAATCTTCAGGCCAACTCCTAAAATACTAGCAGAAATTGCATAAGTCAAAATGAGGAAGGAAATTATTAAAACACATACTAGGTGGTACATAAGATAGCAAGATGGTAGACTTAAACCCTAGTTAAAGAAATGATATTAAGTATAAAGTATAATTTATTATAGCATTAAGTAGAATAAATGCTAATAAAAATTTAGAGATTATGTGTTTTGTAGCCTACAAGATTACCCTCAATGATTCACATTCTTCCCACTTATAAAATGCACTTATTCTCTCCCAAGGATCCTAAAGGTCTCATCTCATTACATCATCAGCTCAGAGTATAGAATATTTTCACCTAAATTGAGTCCCAATGCAGATTAAGTATCCAAAGTACATGTCCTCTTGACACATAGACCTGTGAAACTAAAAAGACAAGCTACCTGCCCTGACACACTCAACATATAATGGCAGGATAGGAACAGTATAACTAATGTGTTAGCTTTCTATTGC
Source organism: Ateles fusciceps (assembly GCA_036589455.1). NCBI lineage: Eukaryota > Metazoa > Chordata > Mammalia > Primates > Atelidae > Ateles > Ateles fusciceps. Next base: position 6,685,196 of record JAZHEH010001606.1, on the reverse strand, counting down.
TTTACAAAACATTACCACAACTTGGCTTCCTAAAATAACTGTCTTAGTCAATTTGTGCTGCTACAACAGAATATTATAGACTGGGTGGCTTATAAACAATGAAATTTTATTTCTTATAGTTTGGGAGGCTGAGACATCCAAGATCTAGGTGCCAGGAGGTCTAGCATTTGGTAAGGGCCCATTTTCTAATCTAAACATGGCCATCTTCTTATTTATCCTCACACAGTGGAGACCATAGAGCAAACTCTCTGGGGTCTCTTTTATAAGCGCACTAGTTCTGTTTATAAGGGTTTTACTCATTACCTAATTATCTCCCAAAGGCCTCACCTTTTAATATAATTATATTGGGACTTAAAATTTCAACATATGGATAAGGGTGGAAAAGGGGCACAAGCAATCAGTCCATAACAATTACACACACATTTATTGATTTAGTTTCTGTAGGTCAACAATTCAGGTATGACTTAACTGGGTCCTCTATAAGGCTGCAGTCAAGATGTTGACCAGGGATGAATTCTCATCCAGAGGCTCAACTGGGGAACCATCCACTACCAAGCTGACTAAAATATTGGCAGAATTAATTTTCTCACAGCTATATGACATTAGGACTTATTTGTTGCTGGCTAGTAGCAAGAGGACACTCCTGTCTCCTAGAAGCTTCCCACAGTCCCTACCACATGGCCCTCTATTTAGGTAGCATACAACAGCTTACATATTCAAAGCCAACTAGAAAACAAAATAGAACCTTCTAGGAATACAAAATTTTTTAAATGAAACATAATTGCAGGATAACATCACATACACTTGTCATGGTCTATTAGATGGAAGCTACTCACAGGTTCTACTCACACTCTAGGTATAGAGATTACACAAGGTATGAACATCCAGGAGGTAAAGATCATGGGATCACCTTAGAGTGTGTTTGCTATATATGCTATAAACATTGTTGTTCAAAAAAGAGAAAAATAGTAGGCCATCAGAGTCACTGGTTCATAGCAATTACAAATCCAGCTGGAAAAAAATTATTAGGGCTCATGGCCTGAGAATAATTCCATTACTTTCAGCTCCACGCTATGCATTTTCAGTTCTGCACTCGATCATTTCTTTGTCATGAGAGGTAATACATGCATACAGCTGAGTGGTTTTCTTATCCTTCTTCCTGCCAGTAGAATTTTGGACTCAACTGGCATCATTTTTATATTGTATATTTTATACTAAGTCCCTTTCAGTCCAAGCCAGCAACATTTATGCTGATATAATTTTCTCAAAAACCTCATAGGCATCCTACTCATGAGTGTTCATGGCATTACAGAAAAGCCATGTCCACGCATCTCTAAGTTTGAAACAATAATTAAAATATAAAGCCACGAAATTTCATAGACTTCATTTTCACATGGGTCCATGGCCTGAGTTAACTTGGATAATCAGATGTTAGATTACATGGATGTATCCATGTGTTCACCCATAGTGCCAAACTACTACCCTAAAGGGTAACTGGCCAGAAGGATTATGGACTAATTAGCACTTCTAGTTATTATACACATGTATGGAGAAATAGAAATACTGACAATGTCTTGCATACTGGCAATATGAAAATTTGTTCAGTTTGATTTGCAGAATCATCTATTCCTAGTCATATTCAATTGTGTTTATGATCAGAGTGGGGCCAATCCTGGTCACCAGAGGAAAGAGATAACTATATGTCCAGAGCTTTACAGGTTTATTATCAATGACTTTGGCATTATAATCTAGTGACGAAGTCTGGATCAAGATTTGAAACTGCCTTGTAGAAAACCTGGAAGGAGAAGATCATCAAAATGTATACAATGATATTTATCAGGTATGAACAAGAGGACAGAATAATTCACTTGGGGGAGCAAAGCCAATTGGGAATTAAAAGTAGGTTTGCTTCTGTCAGGAATGATCTAACATGATTCTACCTGAAGGCAGACATTCTACAAATCTTTTTCAGTTATTTAATTTTAAGTTCTAAAAGGAAAGGGAAATCTTGAAAAAACAAAACAAAGCAAAACTCTGTATGACTCAAGATATTTCCCACTCTCTCCTGTGGGCATTTAGTGCTGTAAATTTCCCACTAAACACTGCTTTGGCTGTGTCCCAGAGATTCTGGTATGTTGTATCTTTGTTCTCACTGGTTTCAAATAACTTATTTATTTTGGCCTTAATTTTATTATTTATCCATTAGTCATTCAGGAGCAGGTTGTCCAGTTTCCATATAGTTTTGTGGTTTTGAGTGAGTTTCTTAATCCTGAATTCTAATTTGATTGCACTGTGGTCTGAGACTGTTATGATTTCCGTTCTTTTGCATTTGCTGAGAAATGTTTTACCCCCAATTACATGGTCAATTTTAAAATAAGTGTAATGTGGTGCTAAGAAGAATGTATATTCTGCTGATTTGGGGTGGAGAGTTCTGTAGAGGTCTATTAGGTCCACTTGGTTCAGGACTGCGTTCAAGTCCTGGATAGCCTTATTAATTTTCTGTCTCATTGATCTAATATTGACAGTGGGGGTTTGAAGTCTCCCACTATTATTGTGTGGGAGTCTAAGTCTCTTTGTAGATCTCTAAGAAGTTGCCTTATGAATCTGGGTGTTCCTGTATTGGGTGCATATATATTTAGGACAGTTAACTTTTCGTGTTGCATTGATCTCTTTACCACTACGTAGTGCCCTTCTTCATCTTTTTTGATCTTTGTTGGTTTAAACTCTGTTTTATCAGAGACTAGGATTGCAATCCGTTTTTTTTTCTTGTTTTTTGTTTTTTGTTGTTGTTGTTGTTGTTGTTTGCTTTCCTTTTGCTTGGTAAATAGTCCTCCATCCCTTTATTTTGAGCCTATGTGTGTCTTTGCATGTGAGATGGGTCACCTGAATACAGCACACCAATGGGTCTTGACTTTTTATTCAATTTGCCAGTCTGCGTCTTTTAATTGGTGCATTTAGCCCATTTACATTTAAGGTTAATATTGTTATGTGTGAATTTGATCCTGTCATTATGATGCTAGCTGGTTATTATGCCTGTTAGTTGATGCAGTTTCTTCATAGTGTCAATGGTCTTTACAATTTGGTATGTTTTTGCAGTGGCTGACACCAGTTTTTCCTTTTCATATTTAGTGGTTCCTTCGGGAGCTCTTGTAAGGCAGGCCTGGTGGTGACAAAATCTCTCAGCATTTGCTTGTCTGTAAAGCATTTATTTCTCCTTCACTTTTGAAGCTTAGTTTGGCTGGATATGAAATTCTGGGTTGAACATTCTTTTAAGAATGTTGAATGTTGGTCCCCACTCTTTTCTGGTTTGTAGGGTTTCTGCAAAGAGATCTGCTGTTAGTCTGATGGGCTTCCCTTTGTGGGTAAGAAGACCTTTCTGGCTGCCCTTAACATTTTTCCTTCATTTCAACCTTGGTGAATCTGATATTTACGTGTCTTGGGGTTGCTCTTTTTGAAGAGTATCTTGGTGGTATTCTCTGTGTCCTGAATTTGAACGTTGGACCTGAATGACTTTACATTTGTACTGATATAAAATTTTACCACCCTGTTTAAAATGCACAGGTATTTAAAATGTATTAATAATGATTGTGAATAGTTACACAATTCCTTGAAAAACTATTAACAATTTCTTAATACACTAGGTTAATATAATATATATAGGTTAACAATTTCTAATATACCCATACAAACTACTAGCCTACAAAACCTACATCTGTTTATGCATTTCTAATGTCACAGACTTACCAGAGATGGGGCAAGTGAGGAACCATGACCTGCCAAACATGATCAATGTTCAGTGGTCTACTTAAATTTTATAAATATTTTACAGTCTATAGAAACATTTTTCTTTTCCAATTTATGTTGTATCAAGAGGGCTATCATCCAAATAAAGTTCAGTCCAGTTTAACATGAGTATTTTGAGTACTGTCTGATCCTTGGCCAAGTTCTGGTGAACATCGTCAGGAAAAGAGAATGGAAGCTCCCCTGTCCTCTCCTCAGGTAAATTCCCCAGCCTCAGGAGCTTAAAGGAAAAAAATTCTCAGAGAAGTATTTCCCGAAACATGTTTTTAAAAAATCTCTTTTGCTTCCACTTGATGCTTCCCAGGAACATTTTGCTTCAAGAAGTTTGGGGAACATGATCTTAGTTTCCATACTTTCATATTCACATTCATATTAACATTTCAAACACTCTGAGAAGTCTAGCACTAAAGAAACATGTTCAATTTTGTTTAACTCAACATTTATTAACCAGGGCACACTGTTTTGGTGTGATACTTATTGACACACTTTAAAACACTCTCTGCTGCTTTAAAAAATACTTTGAAAATGCCCAAGTTTAAATGAGAATACATTCAGACTTTTACTCAAAACAAGGATAATTCCGTGACTTATTTATTGCTTAGCATTTGAAACACAATTTAAAATAATTAAAATCATAAAGAAATCTAATGATAACTTTGAATAACACTATTATTGAGCTGTCTCAGTCTAATACTTTTGTATTCACATTAAATCGGCTGCTACACTTCAGAATAGCATTTTATTTTTACTATATCTGAATCCATACAATAGTAAATTATATTGTAATGAGGCTGTAATATATCAAGGAAAGGAATCAAGGTTCACAGTGTATATACTTCAATGTTTAAGTAAATTTCTCATAGATGATATTGTAAGATCCTCTAAAATCTATATTAAGTAAAATTAATTTTATGACAAGTACATATTAACCGAAAGAAATAAGAAACAAGATAACAATGCATAATCAAATGATTGCTGACCGTCTTTCATTTTCCTTTGGGAAATTAACTTTTAGTTGGAAATATAAAGATACATTGATATTTTTCATATGTCAGTCCAATACTCAGTTACACGAGTGTAACATCACATCCATGTGTAAAAAATTGTCTTGTCAATCAAATGTCTTGTTATACACAATTCTGACTTCAAATTTAAGTATGACATAATATTGACAACTAATTAGTCAAATGTGTGATAAATTGTCCTTTGTTTTTCTTTTCCTTTTTCGACAGTTCTTAGTTTTTCATTCACTCATTACTAGTCCAATTTGTAATATTTCACTCTTTCTGTAATGACTGTCATAATTCCATTTAATTTTTGGTTCCACTGTTCTACTTTAATTGACATGTAAAGGCATATGATCGACATATATTGATTATTATAAGGCACTAATTAAAAGGTCAAATATCAGAGAATATATAGTCATATCAAGAAAAATTTAAAAATTAGAGAGACAGTGCTTTACAGATTATCCTGAGTAATAAAAACAAAAATAGAATCCCCAAAGAATATACAAATTTTGAATTTTTCACAATTATCAATAAAACCCATAGCAGTTGTGTATGTCAACCAATGCCACAAAACTTTTAGACTTACTCTCCTTATCTCCCAGGATCTAAGGTACTCCTGGACCTAGCAGGATATATCCAATCTGCAGTGGAATTTAGTGTCTCACGGCTTAAAACTGCCCTAGAATTAAGATCGAGCAAAAGGAACACCTGAATAGTCACACCAGTTAAAACACTGAGTGATTATGAGCTACTAGTGACAGGTCTTTAGGACTACGTATTTTTGGACAAAGTTAAGTCAGCTGGCCAGAGACCAAAACTGTCCCATTACTTTGGTCATAATACATTAAAATAGGTAGGTATGTCCACATACTTTCCTAGGGCTTGAGGACAGCCACAGAAGTTATTCTGAAGCCAGAAGTATTAAGTTATATCAATCCAATGTAACGGATATAGAACTAAATCAGGGCAGTTTAATTCAAATAAAAACGTGTTGAGTTCCTTCCTAAAGCAAAGCATAGTGCTAAGTTAAAGAAGGTGAAAAAAACAGTTGGCAACATAACATCCTTGACTTCAAAATGTTTATTGTAGTGGGGGATTTGGGCAAGAGATGAAGGAATTCTAAAACAAAGCAAAACCTTACATTTGTTTCAAGAGTCATCCCACAATTAGCATGAAGGATTAAAGGAGGATGTGTTCATATTTATGGTATATCACGAATTTAACATAATTTAGACTCAGGAAAAAAGAGAAGACAAAAGATTACGGAGTAGAAGTTCAAATATACTGAAATTTGGAGAAACCAGAAGAAGTTCAACTTAATTAGAGAGAAAAAGAGTTGAAAAAGTGAGAAAGTTGCTTGGCCCTTGTAAAGATTTTGAATGAAGTCTGAAAGTCATGTACCAAGTTCATTAGATATTCAATAATAAAGATTTTTAATTGGTCAGTTTTAGCTTGTTTTGTTTAGAGCAAATAGAAGAGGCAGAAAGACCACCTGGGAAACAATTTCACTATTCTCAGCAAATCATAATAAAAATATGTTAGAAAAGCCAGAATAAAGTCAGGAAGATAACAGAGGTAAGAGGCCTTGAAGAGATGCATTGTACTAGACTCAGCAAATAATTGGATATGGGAAATGGAAGAGGAAGACACCAAAGATCATCCCAAGCAAATTCAGTGAATAACAGAGGATAGAGGTGAAACAGAAAGCTGAAGAAGGCATGTGGAGAGTTAAGACTAGAAGAAGATGGAGTACAGAAAACATGACTGTACATATGATGAAAGGCTTACAAAGGTTAAGAGACCGACTGGAGACAGAAAAGTTGGAAAGAAAGAAACTAAAATACAATATGTGATGGGAATAGTACCAATACAAAAATGGAATGAAATAAAATCTCACAATCAACTAGCATTTCTTTCTAACTCTTGCTAAAGCACCACAAGCCATAAACTATAGTTGGCTACAGATAAATGTAGCGCCCAGCCCCCTCAATGGGAATCATACTCAATCATCTGCTTCCTTTTTTCCCTCTCTTTTACATTCTGAATGCCAGCCCACAGTACATGAATGGCAGAACCAATCCCTCAATTCAGCCGTATTCATTTTCCTGCAGCAAGATTTTTAAACTGAAAATGGCAGTTTTCAATGGAAGCACAGAATAAAAAGCTAATCTCTACAGCATCTCCTGAACATGACACCCAGACTGCATTATGGTCATGAAAGATCTTCTCACAATTTAACAAAGATGTGTTTTCTCAGCCCAGCCACTGTTTTTGTGACATCTTGAGACTGCATGTCACAAGAATATTCCTTGGTAAATTCTAATCATTTTCTAACAGCTGTGTGCTCTAAAAATTCTTTTCAAAGGTTAGTAACTAAAGGAGAAGTTTTCACTTAGGTCTGATAAACATTACATTTTAGCAAAGACATATTTAAATGTACATATTACTTATTGTGGTTCATCCTGTATAAATCTTTCTTCAAACTAAATTATACTTATTAGGCTTTAGGTAAGTGCATGACATAGTCACATAGGATTATTCCAGGCCTATAAATACTGGAAGGGGAAAGAGAAAGAGACAGACATAGAACCGAAACTTGACAGAAAGCAACAATCTATTCTGACAGATGTGACCTTATCAAGTTTATAAGTGTCATCATTGTCATTTATATGTTCTGTGAAAGGGACGGTCTGTTATTATAGGATGTTGCTTCTATTTATTCATTGGAAAAGCTTTTGATAGATGACTAGAAAAGATAGTTTGTAGAAATTGGGAATTAATAGACACGTGCTCACACACATGTGCACGTGTACACACACACACACACACACACACACACACACACACACACACCCCTCTACAAGAGTACATATTGAATCTTGAAATCCAAGTGCTCGCCTGTCATTTGGTCTACTTGAATACAAGTTGAGGGCATGCAATTATCAGAATATAATTCTAACTTCAAGAGGCTGTTTACACAAATGTTAAACACAAACTTTTATATTTTTTGCAAATGCCTTTTACACTAGCTTTTTATTTGAATCAAATAATATTAGAAAGATAAATATATATTTGTTCTTCTGATCTAAAATAAAGTAGCAATGTTGCTTTTTTTGAATTACTTACTTTAATTCAGTATTAAATATTAAATGCTGATGCATGGAAGCTATTCTTCCAGGGCTTTACAATACATTTTGTATATCCAATGATAAAGTTAATTCAATATATGCATTTACTCAAAAATATAATTATTACATAGAATTTATAATTCTGTGGAAAAAGTACTCAAAGTCACTCCCACTATTTCTTATTTTTATCTTAAAAGTATTTCAGTTTTACAAATCATACATTAGTAAGATAAATATTTACATTTGCTGGGAAGCAGAAGTTCTCACAAAGACCACAATTGTAACAGTATACCTGTTTTGTTTCCATAACATAAAAATCATTAACATTCATCTATCTAGCAAAGGTACATCGGGATATTATGGGATATGCATCAAGTGGTATTGTCCCAGGTTTAGTTATGGGACCCTTGTTATTTGCCAGATACTTTTCTGGGTAATGTAGGATACATTTGTGGACAAAATAATTAAAAATTTTTGTCTTCATTTGAAGATGATAAAATCCCAAGGCAGAGGTAGAGGATAGAAAAGCATTGGGGATTAAACATGGTTGGAGAGGAGTTTGGGGGTTTTCAATTTAAAGAGTGGTCAGGTCTGAGACCCACCTTGAGAAGGTTATTATTGGGCAAAGACTTGAAGGTAAGGAAGGAGATAGAAGAAATCGCCAGTGCAAAATTTCTACAATAGAAACATGCCTGGCATATTCAAGGGACAGTAAAGAGTGATTAAAGGAGAATGAAGGAATGAGAAAAGAGTAAGAGAGGAAGACAGAGAGAATGGGGTACGAGATCCTATGCGATTTTGTAGGTCATTGTATTCTAAGTGGAAAGAGAGGCATTGCAGTTTTAGAATAGGGTGGAAAGATTTTTGACTTACATTTTAGAAGGATCACTTTGGCTGCTGTCTGGAGAATTGTGCTGCAGCAAGAAGGGTCATTAGAAGGCAGTAACTCGGCCTGAAGCAGTGGCTCATGCCTGTAATCCCAGAATCTTGGGAAGCTGAGGAGGGTGAATCACCTGAGGTCAGGAGTTCAAGATCAGCCTGGCCAACATGATGAAACCCCATCTCAACCAAAATATACAAGAATTAGCTGAATGTGGTGGCAGTTGCCTGTGGTCCCAGCTACTCAGAAGCTGAGGTGGGAGAATAGCTTGAGCCTGGGTGCAGTGAGCCAAGATTGCACCATTACACTCCAGTCTGGGCAACAGAGGTTAAAAAAAAAAGGCAGTTAATCTGGTTAAAAGAGGTTAGAATTAGCAGAGGTTATAAGGGTGAGTTTGTGGACCTATTTTAATGAAAACTGCTGATGAATTGATGCGAAATGTTGAAGAAAAGAAGGTTTTAAGGATGATGTCAAGACTTTTGTCCTTGCACCTTGGAAAGATGTGGTTGCCATTTCCATTGGGAAAATTTGCTTTCAGTAATTACATGACAGAAACTAGTTTAATACATAGGAAAATGATTCTTATTGGAGGTTATTTATTAAAAATCTATTGATTCAGGTTCAACTACTTCAGAATATCTGATGGCCCACCAGAGTAAGACTGTCTGAAGACTTCCTTTGCATTATCAATAAAACTAAGATTTGCAAAGAATATTAATACTGCTTATAAATTTCAGGAAGAATGAAACATAAAAACCTGGGGGAAAAACCACTTTTTTCTGTTTTTTAGAAATATTCCTTTAACAGGAAGATTTTGTATGAATAGAAAGCATTAAAGAAAGGCTGTGTGAAACCTGAGCTTGGCAACACATATTTTTATGTAGCTGTGAACAGCTGCTTTGCCTGAGTCAACCATGAAGCTAAGCTGCTTCTCACAAAGTATAACACATACGTGGCCTGAGTAAATTATTGAAAAATGTTCAGTGTCTCCAGTAATCAAAGTCATGTAAATTTAAAAAATTATAAGATTTCATCTGACATCCATCAAATTAGTCAGTTTGAATTGTTTAAAATAATGTCTGATTTTCAGATTCAAGAAAAACCAAGTGCATACATTTGTCTTCCCTCTCAGCCAAAATCCCACTGAAATTATTGTTGAGATGTATATACAGGAATATATAATGGTAATAACTACAAATATGTCCCATATCTCCCTCCTATGTCTAGTAACTAACGTGAAACTTAGCCAGGTCATTGGAATATATTAGTTGGACTAATATTTATTCATAGGTAACAGATTTATCATTTTTATGGAAAAAATTAAGTTGATACTAGACCCTTTCTGTGCTTTCCATTGTATCACTCCATTCAGAAAACAAAGGGAAAGAAAAGGAAAATAAAACATAAAAATTAAATTCTGGAACTATGTCAGAATTTAAAAGAGACCATTTTTTAACATCTCCATGTATGATTATTTTATTAATTTCAAGTTAATAAGAAGAGATGTTAAAAGGTAAATCTTTGGCACTCATGAACCTGTATCAGTCCACAAGTTTTTCCAAAGTATGTATTATGTACAGATATGGAGGCTACATATTATCTGTTCCCAAAGGAAATTATTGTCTAAGAAAGAAAATAAACATCAAAAGATAAATCTAACATTAAGCCCCCTAATTAGGGTTTAGAAACCTATAGAAAGAGCATTGGTGTCTTAAAACACATATAGTCTGAAAAGGCATCAATTATTAGATATTTTCCATAATCATAATCACATTAGGTTTGAAAATAATGTGTTACTTTTCATTTTAAAATGAATTTATTGTTTAAATTGCAAAAGCAAAACACACTCATGTTAACAGAGACATTAAAGACTAAGAAATAAGAGTATTCCTCAAATACCCCATCCTCTTCCACTTATTACACTCCTCCTCCCAGAGAAAGAGTTACCTCAGAGTAGGTTTCTATACAGTCACAAAATAATAATGGTTATGACATTTATGAAGTGTTAGCTCTATGCAGAACACTTGACTATTTGCTTCAAATGGTTTATCTCACTGAAGCTCTTAACTACCTTGTGAGATACACACCATTAATAGGTCTATCTTTCCAGGGAAAGAACTGATACTTAGAGAAGCTCACTAATTTGTTCAAGGGCATAAGGTTAATAACTGGTGAAACAAATATTTAAACCAAAGTAGAATGGCTCAAATCTTACATCTCCACACCATAATAAAACTGCTAACATATGTATTAAGTTATATGTAGAAACTACATTAAGACGGTATCTTTAAACATGTATGACTTTTGTAACATAGATGAGATCCATTATATATACTTTGTTCTGACCTGTAAGGGTTAGAGACGTGCTAAGTACGTTTCAAACATGGCACATGACATACTTGGCACTAGTCTCTCTTTTAACTAAACACAATGAGGCATTTGACGTGAAGTTATTTCTATTCACCACAGCACCTGTCACATACTAGGTGCTCAATATATATTTATTTCAGCTTTGTTTTAATTTTTAGAGTCATCAGTTTAGGTTTTAAAAGAAACGTTTTTTCTTCTCACATCTATGGTTTATAGTAATTGATTTTGTTTGTACACATTTCCGTTAAAAAAAACAATACAGGATCTCATATTCTGAGTTTTATCCTTGAAGCCAGCTTACCGCAAAAACTATATGGTAGAGAACTTAATGATAACATCAGGAAATAAGAATGGATGGTACCAAGGTAATACAACTTTAATACACATTTTTTAGCAAAAAAAAATAAATAAATAATGAAAGCAAGAGATTGAACGTGTATATGTTCCGTCAGGCTTTATTTTTTTAAAAAAGAAGTAGATGAAGAAAAGCTTAAAAAATTGGAAATGAATCAAATTGTTACTTAAAATACAGAGATGGTTTTTATTTTTTGATACACAAAAATGTGAAAAAAATTTTATGCATATATATTTTGAGACAGAGTCTCGCTCTATCACCTAGGCTGGAGTACAGTGGGGTAATTTTGGCTCACTGCAACCTCAACCTCTCGGGTTCAAATGATTCTCCCACTTCAGCCTCCTGAGTAGCCGGAACTACAGGCATGCGCCACCACACCTGGCTAATTTTTGTATTTTTAGTAGAGATGGGGTTTAGCCACATTGGCCATGGCTGGTCTCGAACTCCTGACCTCAGGTGACCCATTCGCCTTGGACTTCCAAAGTTCTGGGATTACAGGTGTAAGCTACCATGCCCAGCCTAAAAAAACTGTAAAATTTTGAAAATAAAATAAACATTAGTTGTTGAGCATGCTTTTATATTTCATCCTTTTCCAAACAAATTGTGGTGGAAATACTGTTTTACATAGGATAATTTACTTAAAATAAACTAAGGTAAAACTGATCTGATCAATGCTACAGAGATGGCTGAGGAGATTTGTAATAAGAGCCTACTTACCCTTTTGATTCATTTCTAATGAAACCCAAAGAAGTTTCTAGAAGACAGCACTTCTATTTTCAGGAAGTTACTTTAAATACTTAAGTAACCACTACTAGAACTTGTGAGCTATTAGATATCTAATAAAAAATGTTTTCCTGTCAGTATCCAGTGATTTATGTTTATCTGCATATATCAAGGGGAATTCAGTTTGTCTCAAAGCGTGGTCCATGGACAACCTACAACATCCTATAGCAGAATCACCTGCAGTGGTTGTTTAAAAGTGTCATTTCCTGGGCAGATGTAGAATATGTCAAGTGTGATATGAGAATTTGCATTTTTAATAAGCATTCCACTTGAAGCTTATGTTCCTGAAATTTTTAGAACCATTGACTCAGATTTTACAGTGGAATTATGTTTCTAGAAGCATCAAAATGCATTGGAAAAATGTTTAAAAATTCAGCCAACATTTTTCTAATTTTTAATGCAAAAATAATATAAATATGATTTTTGCCAGGAATCTTCCTTTGTGAATGAATGACTTCAGTTGGACGCCTTTGTGTATGGATATAAAAGGGCGTTAATATACATTTTGATGCAACATGTCACAACTCCTCATGTCTGGATAACTTTGCCAGCAATAACAAGTATGGCCTTCCTTTAAGAAATTAAATGTTAGATTTTTCACACTTAGTTTTGGTTTCCATAACAGGCATCTTCCTTGCACAGGGCAAATTATCAAGTATTCACTGGTTTGTGTTTTTCTCTATGATGAGAAATTGCAGTTTTGCCTTTCTTACTATAGAATGTGTTAAATCAAGTACAATTTTTTTTTTTTAAGAAACAGTATACAAAATGAATTTGGACTAAGTCTATAAGCAGGAAAGAAGCCCAAATTGAATCAGAACTGAAATTACACTTTGATTTAGTTATATCCCCTCTCCCCCAGAAAAGTGTTCCCCAAATGGTAGGAAACAATGCTTCCAACTTAAATAGGAAATAAAAAAGTTTTAGTATTTTGGTATATGGGTCCCCTGCAGGTTTGAGAGAAGGGCAGGTGCCCTACATTAAATTACAATATTAATTGAGCCCACACCAAACAATATGCTAGATGATACAAACCACATCTAGTAGACAAGGGATGGTCTCTGTTCTCTAGGAATTAACAGTCTGTAAGTGGAGGGAAGGCATGACACAGCTTAGAAGGTGAGAAATGCTATAAAGGAGACATGCATGAAATTTTGAGGATCTCAGGGAAAAGCAAGATTATTTCTGAACAAAAAAAAATTATCAAAGTTTTCAAATGAAGTTGACATTTACTTTCAGTCATTCGAAAAGAGAAAGAGAGCTTCAAGTATAGAGTTTCAACCACCTATTGTATCTTCTTTAACATTTTTGATTGTGTTGTAGTCTCCTTGGTGGAACAAAAGTGCCAGCAAACAGAAAACTGTTACATGTTATAACCAAAACCAATAACAAAAAATCCCGTATCAGGAAAATAAATTCTACTATTGTATTATCCAATTCTGGGTCCTCTCTTCATATAGCAATTAGCAGTAAGTAGAAGAGGTGAAATAAAGTGGATGTATCAACATCTAGAGTTTTACCCTGTCTGTGAGAGACACTATAAAGTCTAAGAAAATACACAAGCTTCTATGGTCAGTAAAATTAGTATTATAGACAAATACAACCATTCTCCTAATACAGAATCTTCTCCTGAAGGCCACCCAGAGCTTACCCAAAGGCACGGCTAGTTAGATCATGGACTGCTCCTTTCTGATTAGTGTTTACATACATATAGTTAACTATATGTATACAATATGCACAGCTAAAATATTATATATAAACCTGTATATGTGTATAGATATATGTGTATATACATATACATATATGTGTATATATATAGCTGTAAAAGATCCTATGACCAGAGAGTGTTTGTGCAACTCAGCTTAAATTGTATTAGCTCCATTATTTGGTCAAATTCTAACGTGTTCCTGGCCCATCAAACTCTCTGGTAATATGAATGTAAGCAATCTCCATCTCCTCCTTCTTATCTTGTCTTCTTTTCTACAGTGTCTTTCTAACCTATACACCATCTCCTTAATTTGTAGATTTTTTTTCCAGTCACCTATTGATATAATAAAACCAAGTAACAAATAGCCATAAAACTTGAGTGGCATATAGTAATATGCATTTATCTAGCTCATGCATCTGTGGGTCAAATGGGTGTTGACTGATATGGGCTGGGCTCAGCTGAGTAGTTCTGCAGATTTTGGCTAAACTTGCTCATGCATCTTTTATCCTTCTCTTGGAACCAACACCAAACAATATGCTAGAAGATACAAACCACATCATCTAGCTTGGAACCAACAGGCTAACCAGGGCATGCATTGTTCATGGAACGGCAGAAGTACATGGAAGCAAGCAGTAACTTGCTAGGCTTCTTATGGCTGAAGCTTAAAACTGTCATAGTGGCACTTTTATCTCATTCTGTTACAAAATGCAAATTACAAAGCCAAACCCACATTGAAGAGGCAAGGCCATATACACCACCACTTTAGTGGGAAGAGCTTAAAATCAGATTGCAAAGTGCACAGATACACCCCACACATGAATTAAGCATTTAACTTGTACACATTCTTAACGCCACTCCTTACTGCTAACCTAATAGTTGTCACAACAGGGTATAGTGATCCAACTGCCTGTTTGTTTCCCCACCAAAGATGATCATTTTCTTCAGGGCAAGAACCCTTGCTATATTCATCATGGTAACTCCAGAACCTCAAATAAAGCATGACATGTAGACACTAACATTTTATGATAGACAGATAGGAGAGAGGAAGAGGAGGAAGCAGAGGAAAAGAAGACAGACCATCTCAAGTGCAAAATGTAATTGATGTTAAGCTAGTACCCTAAAGATACAATAGGATTCTATTTTCCAACCTTTTTATAGCCTGGTATCACTTTATCTTGCAACTTTCCAAAAATATCAGAAAATCAGTTATTAATAATACAAGAAGTGATCAGAAATGAACAAAACATATATTGAAGGTTTTTGTCTTCATTTCCTTCTTGAAAACATGGATTAAAATATTCTGTCACTCTGAAAATCTATTCCCAATAGTGAAAGGAGTTATAGCAGTAGTCATTGGCAGCATTAATAGGTATGTGATCTGGCAAAGAAGAGACACCTTATCACTTGGCAGGTATAAGAAATTACATATTTTTAAGAGTCACTAATATACTTTGGTGTATTCAAAGGTCAGGATTTATGGAAAGAGTAGGACACTTAGTATTAAGAAATGTGGATTTTTTTTTACAAGTCCTACCATTTGGGTAAGTTCCTTAAAATCAAAACTCCTTAAGGCTCCACCAAACCATCTGATTCTATATGGACAGATTTTACTACTAATAATGGTAAGTACTTTTTATTTGCAGGGTATTTTTTAACCCAAAGAAGTCAAATTATATGATAGCAGTAGCAATCACTAGATAATTAATACCTAAGTTTTGAGTACTAACAGTGTGCTTGGCAAAGTGCTAAGAGATTTACATACATTATTTTTAATCTTTAAAATAACCCATTGAGGAAACATCTTTTGTCCATTTTTACCAAGGAAGCAGACGCTTAGAGAAATTGCGACATACTTAAACCAAAGAAATGCCAGAGCCAGAATTTAAACACGGTTCACTATGATTCTAAAGTTTTTTGGATTTCACAACTTGGTTATTGGGAATAATTCTACAATCAGTGAACATGGGAAAGCAGATATCTCTTGGAGATCCTGATTTCAATTCACTTTAATACACACCCAAAATTAAGATGACTGGACCATACGGTACTTCCAGATTTAACTCTTCGAGGAATTTCCATACTGTTTTTCCATAGTGGCTGTACCAATTCACGTTTCCCAACAGTGTGCAAGGGTGCCCTTTTCTCTGCATCCTCACCAAAATTAGCTGTCCTTGGACTTTTCAATAGTAGCTATCCTAACAAGTGTGAGGTGATATCTCTTGTGATTTTGAGTATCATATCCCTGATGACCAGTGATGTTAAGCACTTTTCATATATCTGTTGACAATTTTTGTGTCTTTTTTTATAGAAACACCTATTCAGAGTCTTTATTTTTTAATCTGGTTTTTTTTTTTTTTTTTGCTGTTGAATTGTAGGAGTTCTTTATACATTGTGTATATTAATCTTTTATCAAATGAATGGTTTGAAAATGTTTTCTCCCATTTTATGAGTTGCATTTTCATTTTGTGGTTGATTCCTTTACGCTGCAGGCTTTTTAGTCTGATATAATCCTACATAACTATTTTTACTTTTGTTGTCTGTGCTTTTGGCATCACATCCAAGAATCGTTGTGAGGTCAATGTCAAGCAGTTTTTTACCTATAATTTTTTTTCTAGAATTTTTATAGTTCCAGGTCTCTTTCAGCCATTAATCCATTTTGAGTTTATTTTTGTGTAGAGTGAGGGTCCAATTTCATTGGGTCCAATGGGGTCCAATTTCATTCTTTTGCATGTGGATATTCACTCTTGCCCAAAACATTGCTGAAAAATCTATTATTTCCCCATTGTGTACTCTCGGCCCCCTGCTAAAGATCAGTTAACTATGTGTGCATGAGTTTATTTCTGCGCTATTGACTTCCATTCGTCTATGTGTCTGTTTTTATGCCAACACCATACTCTTTTAATGCTTTGCAATACATTTTAAAATCAGGAAGTGTGATACTTCCAGCTTTGTTCTTTTTTCTCAGAATTGCTTTGGATAGTCAGGGTCTTTTGCAGTTCCATATGCATTTTAGAGTTGCTTTTTTATTTCTTTAAAAAATGTCCTTACGAAAATGCCCACGAATGAATGGATAAAGAAAATGTGGTATATACATATAATGAAATATTATTCAGACTTTAAATAGGAAATTGTTCTAAATTTGTGAAAACACGGATGAATTCAAAGGACATTATGTTAAGCCAGGCACATACAGAGAAACAAATATAGCATGAAAACACTTGATGAAAACTCTAAAATAGACTCCTAGAGCCAGGCATGGTGGCCCATGTCTCTAATCCTACTTACTGAAGAGGCTGAGGCAGGAGGATTACTTGAGCTCAGAAATTCAAGGCTGCAGTTAGCTATGATCACACCACTACAGTTTTTAGAGTGAGAGCTCTAAAAACAAACCAAAAAAAAAAAAGAAAAAAAAAAAAATAAAGAATCATAGAAGCAGAAAGTGGACTGGCGGTTGCTAGAAGCTGGTGGGGGAGTAGAAATACATAGGTATTAGTCAAAGGGTACAAAGTTTTGGTTATACCAGATGCATAAGTACTAGAGAGCTACTAGATAGCATAGTGTCTATGATTAATAGTGTATCATATAATCAAAGTTTTTCTAAAAGGGTAGATCTTGTGTTCTTATTGGAAAAATAAATGATAGTAAATGGGGGAGGAAACTTTTGTAGCTGATAGACTGTGCTAATAGTTTCAGGAATGTATCCTTATCTCCAACCTCATCAAGTTGTATACATTAAATATGTACAGCTTTTTGTATGTCAATCACACCTCATTAAAGTGGTTTGGAAGAATAATTTTAAAGTCTGTGAATTTTCTTGATAAAACCTGATTATATTCTGCATTTTAAAGCATTATTACTTATTTAGAAAATAACCACCTCTTTAAAACCAGTAGAATGAAGCCTTGAAGTTTCATGCAATATGAAAGTTTCCAACTTGTTTCCCGACCAACAATCTGTGTATATGAAGCTCACATATAGTTTATGATAGTCAAACAAAGTAATAACTGCTTCCCTGCCTAGGATTTAAAGTCAGATGTAAAAGAATGTAATAGAAAGTCAAAGCACACTGACAATCCAAAATTACATATTAGACTACCTTCGAATAGTATCTAGGATCAGACGTTTTCCATGCATTTATTTTTAAAGCTCTAGTTATGCTTATTAGGAAAACAAGGAAAGAACGATTACAATAAAGCAGATCTGGAGAATATGATTTCATTTTAAATTGCAGAAAAAGAAATCAAATTGTTCATGACTGTCATTTATATCCAATTTTGAGTTCCCAGATATAAAAGACTTCTTTTTCATTCTCTTTCACAATCTGTTCCCTTCCCTCCTTCTTTCCTGCTTTATTTCCTTTGGGGAGAGTAAATAAGAGCAATTATTTGATTTTTTAATGTTCATTTATTAGCCAGACAACATTTTAACATTTATGAAGTTTTAAATAAATGCCAGAAATAATCACACACAACCCATTTTTCCCCATCCCTGTTAAAGATGAGGAGAAAATGAGATAACACAGGTAGACTGAAATAAACACTAAATAATTATCTCTGTAATCAATTTTTAAAATGCACAGAAAGGACAGTGCAACTGAATGAATATGTCTTATTAACACATTTAAAAGGCATTTAAAAATGAATTGTGATCTTTAGCCGCTATCGCTTCAGAATTGCAAATAGCGAGATTAGAAACCTAGGGCAGTGAATAGCATTAAATTAGGATAAAGAGAAAGATTGGCATATGTTTTTGTTTGTTTTTAGTTGAATCAGGGCTGCCCTAGCAAGCATTTAATTTGTGTAAATAAACACATTGGATTAAAAATAGGATTAATTACCATGTAATCAATAGTATTACAAATACCTTAGCTCAATATTCAGGAATCTACACATGAAATCCACATTGAAAAGGACCCAGATGGTGACTAAATAAGGGTCACTTTGCTACATAGTGACAGAGCCCTCATTAGGCACTATTAAGACAAGACAAAGAAGAAATCTAAAAAATAGCAGTAAGTAAATGATTTCTTGATATGTGTTAACCTCAACCCTAAATACAACTTTCAACTGCACAAATTATTAAGCAAAAATTATTTATATTTTGCCCACAAAAATAAAGTGTGTATGCAGCAAAATAGGACTTTGACAAGCTGACATATCTCTTTAATACCATTACTCTCTGGAACTTTGTTATCGTCTTCCATTGTATAAGCACCCCCTCATAAGTGGTTATCTTCTGCAAATTTCATGGTTGAAATATATCTTCCTTTATCCAAGATGCTATCGCAGATATTGCATGCAACGAATCTCTGACCCAAGTATGTAGTATTGTCGTGTGTCATGCTATTGCTCCTGGTTGCCTGATCTATTAATACTTCCTATAATTGCTACCTTTATGTTGGCTATTAAAGAGGAGTGTGGTAAGCATTATTCTTCTTGAATATGAAGTTAGAACCTGAATACAAAACAATTCTTAACTGGGTATGTTATGGAAACAAGAATGAACACAATAAAAGATGAAGGATAAGATTTGAATGCAGAACATGGGATATGTAGGTATCACTTGTCTGACACAAAAAATAACTTTTTCCTTCATAAGTAGAAAGTAAGGTGATGGCAGAAACTCCCCAACACATGAAAACGCTCTTAGGAGATTCATTTATTCTCCACAACTATCTGTAGAAGCCGATACTATCCTTCACTTAATAGATGAGGAATGTAAGATCAGCGAGGTTAGTAAAGTTGCCCAAGTCCATGAAACTAGTAAGAAGACAGAGAATGGGAATTTCTAAAGCTAAAGCCTGTGCTCTCAACAATGCAAACTGCCTCTCACTCTACCACTTACATTGCCCAGTAACAGGTTTCTTTGGATCATATAATGTATGCTATATTCAAATACGAAAATTTAAATTCAATATAGCCACACCAAATTGGGAGGATTGTTTTTTACTCTCAGACTGGAAATCACAGAAGTAAAATAGAAGTCAGTGTTATCATATCCTTTGAGATATCTTTCTTTCATCTTCAAATTGTATTGTGCACCGTTCCTTCATTTATTCTTTATCACAGTATACATTACTTTTTATCAAGATTATCTTGTATTTTGCCTTTTTCATCTTACTCAATGTTAGGAAGCTAGATATGAATGAAGATGGTTTCTAGTATATAGGTATCACTGTATAACTGCTTCTCGGCTCAACTAGTTGAGTTCCCATCATTGTGGTCTGCAATTCTGCCAGCCTTTTTGGACTTTTCAACATTTTAGTCTGTGACAAGCTGCAAAGCACATGACACACCATTCAGCTAGCAGTGTGGTAGTCATGTAGCCATTGGTAGCAGTGATGAGAGTAGTCATCTCTTCGTTGACATTCTCAAAAGAAATAAAAACAAAACAAAAAAAACCAGCTCCCTCTCTGTCTTCCACAGTTATCCTCTCACCCTCATCTCCCACCCCAAAAAGGCAAGGGAAGTTAGGAAACAGCAGTTGTCACACACACTAAGGCCCCTTCACCACACACAAAAGGGACTTTCTGCACTATTTTGACAATGGAGAATAGGTGTCCTGTGCCTGCAGTCATCAAGGCATATCTCACAATCTCTGCAAAGTCTCTTCGAAAACCAGGGAAGATACAGAGCCTCAAGGCTCACCGTCACGTCACAGACAGATGTGAAATGTAAACTACCAGCCTCCTGAAATAAGTTCATCAGCTCAGAAAAGAGCAAACGAGACTTGACAACATTCTTGTCAAGAGAACTGATAGGAAAGGCCAGGGCTTTGCCACATGAGTACACGCTGATTGTTGCTCAGGGCTTAGAGAATGATTAGCAAGTTGAGGCTGCTTGCTAGGAATGTTAGCCATGAACATTCAGACAAAGAAAAGGGTGATTAGAGAATATGTGTGCACTCTTAGATGGCTTTGTACCTGAGAACAAACTTAACTTTTTCTCTCTGATTTTTTGAAGCTGATCTAAAAGGAAGAAAAAGAAGAAAAAAAAAGTAAAGAGGAGAAACCTGTACATTTTTTTCTTTCATTTGTGATAATGTTTCAATGCCAAAGCTAAAATGTGATGAAAATGCCAAAGAAAAGAACTGTGGAATCTATAGCATTCATTGTGTTTATATAGAGATTATGCTTCTGGTTGTTAGCAGCCTCCAGAAGGTAAGCAAGTGCTGTATCTATGCATTTAAAATAGAGGAGAGCAGGCACAGTTCCCATTTTTCAGTATAGCAAAATGATTTGGGGGCTGAATGTAACTTCCTTTTCCACATAATACAAACTTTACAAGAAGTTACTCTGTAACTCAGAGTTCCTTTATTTTTTTTGCTTTCCTTTCAAAAAAAAATGTTCATAACAAAAGCCACAGGCAAGTAGTTTTTCTATTTCACTGTAAGATTTCAACCTGACACTGTGATGCAATTAGGATCTTAGAAAGGATTAGCAGAGATATATTCCGCTCTTGCCTTTATATGCTCTAATTATGATCACAAGTTACCTTCAACTTTTATGCCTTCCCCCCATCCCCCACCGCACACACTGAAACACACACACATACACATTATTTCAGGCTTCAGTATGAGTTTAGGCTCAATGCACTCAGAACAAAATATAATATGCTCCATTTCTCAGGGCTGCAAATAAATCAAGTAAAGAAACACAGAGGAAATGCAGATATGAATAAATTATTTTAAATGACTCCATTTACAATATTTCCAATATTATTACATCAAGAATGTACCAACTGTATTGGTTAAATGAATTATGGCACAGTCATGCAATGGGCTACTATTGAGGCCATTAATAATGATGTCTTAGTAGAATATATAATGACTTTCAAAGATGTTCATGATATATTGTTGGCAAAATAAAGCAGACTACCAAACAGCATTTACAGTTTATTCCCAATTGTGGAACTACAAAATACAATCGTTTTACTGTTATTCTCATATGCATCTAATAGCAAAGAGAAAAATCTAACCTGAAGTTCTAGAAGGTATATGTTTTTGAATAAAGATCGCAAGAAAGATATCCACAAAAGTGTTGTGTTTTTCTTTGGTTGATAGAAACTTTTTCTAGTAAATTCATGTTAGTAGACTGTGTAAGTAGGTCAACAACGAAAAACTATAAATTCAGGTTGGCTAAATTTTTCCAAAATCGAAGTTTGAAGATTTTTTTACATAATCTTGCAACAGATAATCAATTACTGAACATTTTTCAAGTTAAGCTGTGTTTCCATTAATAGAAATTTCTTGTTATATCTGCCTTCAATGGTAAAGTGATCAAATATAAAACCTAGCCAAAGTCATATTAGTCATCAATATAATTGTTAAAAATAGACGAGATAGCATGGGGAGAAATGCCAGATATAGGTGATGGGGGAGGAAGGCAGCAAATCACACTGCCATGTGTGTATCTATGCAACAATCTTGCATGTTCTTTACATTTACCCCAAAACCTAAAATGCAATAAAAAAATAAAATAAAATAAAATAACATAAAAAGATAGACACTCAAAATGCAGAACTTTTGTTAATTAGGAGCAATAAACAAGAAAAGAAAATATGAGGCAAAATAAAAATTAGTAAAAAATTTATCTCCGTTTGTCCTATTTTTCAAATTTCTCCTCTGTGTATATTTTAAGTGAAACTAATTTCAAAATTACAGGAAATACAACATGTAAATCATTTACGTTTCATGTTTCTGCCTTCATCTTCTTTTATAGGCAGGTTGAATTATTATTCACTGTGCTTTCCAATGAAGATAATTGTATACCCTGGAAAAACTAGAAATAATTAACATAGCTGGAGAGGAAGATTATCTGACACCAAGTTCTCTATTTTTTTTTTCCTTTGGTAAACTTGATTCTGGATTTAAGTTAGTACTGCTGCTTATTTGGCATTCAGTGGGCACCAGAAGCCAATGATTTAATGATGACAAACCATCAAAACTGCAAAAATAATTAAGGCTGCCATACATTGAGCCTCTACTCTGGGGTCTTTATTATGCATACAGGTATACACAGATGTATGTATCTGTGTGTGTGTGTGTGTGTGTGTGTGTGCATATAATTTTCATAATTCTGGAGTATTTTTATCCCAGAGTAAGAGTTACAGAAATAAAAACATGAAACTGAGGCTTATACCAATTTACCCAAAGATAAACCAACAACCTATCAGCAGAAACTGAATCAAGCACAGGTTTGTCACAATCTGTGCATTAAATGTTGATTTTATACTTCATTTCTAACTAGTGTTTTAAAAACAGAGATCTTGTCAGTCTCTGTTTATTTCTCCAAAGTGTACTTCAAGTTTAATTAATGTGTCTCCCTTAATGTGAAGATGAAGACACACAAAAGATGTGATTGGACATACATTCAAATTACAATAAATACACCCAAAACTGCAAATAAGCTTGAGGGTGACCATAATGATCATTGATTAATTTTGCCAGTGCTAATCCATCATAACTACGTTCAAAGTAAGCACAACAATCCTGTCTTGAAAATGGAATACATGTCACAAAAAAAGTACTAAATGAAGACTTAAAATTAACTGTTTAAATTGCAGATCTCTAGGAACATTTGCATGTAAGATCAGTGAAGCATTTTTGCATTTATTTATACTTTAGAAGGAAGTGACAGAGAAAAAAAGAAAGAAGGTGATATATGGGGAAAAAAAAAGATAATAGGCAGATCCCATATATTATTGTTTCCCTGAGCTCACAGTATCCAGTTCATTAATTTAGTTTCTGAGACATGATCAGTTTGGGGTTTTTTTAAATTCAGGTTGTCAAAAGTGAAAAATAAATCAATGTTGATGTAACAAAACAAGTCAGAAAATGAGAAAAAAATGACATCTTTCAAGATCAACTGTTCCACAGAGTACAGAACAAGCTGGCAGTCTGCAGAAGATCATACATTAAGTAGCATAAGCACTAAGGAAAAAAAAAAAAAAACAAAAAAACACCTGACATTCAATGCATATCCAAGTTAGGAAGCAAAGAAATCAGTTCTCCCTGGGGACTCAATACGTTGTGATATATCTGTATGTAGAAATTTCCTAACCACATCCAAGGTCTTATATTATTGTGTCTACCACAGTAAACATTTTGTTTTTCTCTTGCAATAGAATCCACAGCCATAACAAGTCGCATAGAAGAGTATGAATAAAAATTTGAGATATCCAGAAAAGCTGAAAGTGCAATTCACTTTCATCCATTTATGGATGCTTTGCAAAACCATTCAATAGTGGCTTTTATGAAAAGGGAAAAATGCTTAGAAACTAGATAAAACTTAAGAAAAATGACTACATATAGGATTTTACTCAAAAGACCATCATTTATTTCATCCCCCACTATATATATCTTCTTTGCATTTATTCAGGGCTTTTTTTTTCTTATTCAGCAAATCTGTACCGATCATCTACTGTATATTAAAAATTTTAGTAGGCATTAAAGCACTAGAGATGCCATGATAAACTAAGATTTTTACCTAAAGCCCTCAGACAAGTAAAATGTTGATTCAAAATGTTGATTAATCTTGAAATACAAATGTATCTCAGAAATCTGGGGCCAAAAGCTACTGAATGAGAGTTAAAAATAAATAAAAAGCATGAGATAGGAAGCAGAGAACTTTGGAACTGGAGGAAAAGAAAGAGAATAAGAAATGAGAAACAGAACTATTTACAGGAGGATCCTAAAACAGATGTAATTGATTAAGAAAAAAATCAGGCATTGGAAAGTAAAGCAGGGGACAGAACAGACATCATTGGGAGATAAAGAAAACAGACGTAAGAATGAGACAAAAGAGAAAGAGGGTAAGTGAAAGAGACATAATGATGTATTAACAGAGATATGGTAAATATAGCAGAAGAAATGAGGTAGAAAGAATATGAAATAAATAAAAGTTGAAAAAAAGGAAATATTGATTGCGCATAAGACATTTTGAAACAAAAAACTTCCTACCAAAATGTTAAACCAGCAAGATTATCAGCTCCAATCCCCAAGGTAAACTATAGAGTATTATAAAGGAAAACCTAAGTTAGGAATAAAATAATAAGGAGCTTTGTGAGGTACATGAGGTAAGTTCAAAGAATAAGGGTAGTTGTTTAATTGGTTTATCTGAAACAGTGGCTTTAGGCTGGAACAAAGGCAGCCCAGCATAGCTATGGGAAGATAAAATAGAGGTTGCTGACATTCTTTCTTGCTTCCACTCTACCACTGTCTTTGGATAAGTAGTACTTGTTCCTACAACAGCAATTCAGATCTACAGTGCAAATATCAGCAGGAGAAGGAAAAACTGGCTTAGGGTAGTACCTTTGCCATTGTGTCTCTTCCAGTCTCAGAGCTGGAAATTCCAAGCTAAAAAATATTTCCTTCTAATTCTGATCCTACTTGATGGGCTAGGGATTGAGCCCTCCCCTGAGAAGTAGTCCTACTGGGTAAGGTGTGCAGAAGGTGGTTTCCCAAGGCCAGGCTCTCTTGAATGGCTTATTTGACACCCCCTCCTCTGAAGTTCATCTGGCCCCCATTTTTGACACATTGCCTGCCAGAGTGGACAATGAGCTCAGGAGAAAACAGGATCACAGATCTAAAACTAAGCCTTTTGAGAAAAAAAGACTATTTTGAAATAAAAAAAATGAACTGTGTTAAAGATTCCATCAAAGGCTGAAATTAGAACAGGTACATCAGAATTTGAAACGAGCTCACTAAGTGTACCAAAACTAATAAAAGATTTTATTAAATCAGGAAACAAAAAAGAACAATGAAATATGTTTTTAAGAGAATCAGGTGGAAGTACTTTGTATGAAAAAAATTGTTAAAATGAGAAACACAACAGACAGGAAAAAATATTAACAATAAAATACCACAGATGAGAAACAAATCAGAAATCTGAAGATAAAATTGTAGAACTCTCCAAGAAGGAAAAAGTGAAGGAAAAATAAATACAACATAAAAATGAAGTTAAAAGATAAAAAATACAGAACAAAAGTACAGGTTTCCAGAAGATAGGAGTTCCAGAAAGCAAATGTATAAGTCAAGAGAAGAAAATATTTGGAAAAAAATTCCTGTGATTAGAATATGAAAAGCAGACATAATAGGCCCATAGAGTACCAGAGCATTAAAAAACTCAGAACTAGAATTTTTTTAAATTGACTATTAATGACAACTTTGGAGTTACCGTAATAATTTCAAGAACGAAGATCAGAGCATATACAAAGAAATCAGAACACTGGATAAGAGAAAACAATAGCAGGAATATTTTCTTGAAAAGAAATAACTTTGAACCAAAAACTTTATGTCTGGCCAAACTATTACTCAAATAGGAGATACAGATTTAAAAACATTCTCAGACACAAAAAGCTTCAAACTTTTGCCACATAAAGGTCCATAAGTAAAGAGTCTTGGATATTTAAGAAGAAAAATAATATAATAAATATCACAGGAAATATATGAGGTAAAGCTGAATAAACACCTAGGTGATGTTTGTTGTAATTTTTTAAAAGTTGCTAATACCAAGGGAAAGAAAAACAGATAAGATAGTCATAAAACCCCCAAAGTAAGTAATTATCAGCACATTGGGGTACAAAAAAAGACCAAGAAATGTGAGAGCTTTCTAAAATTCTTGTCTCACTACTGGGAAGTTATAAATCTTAACTTTTTATTGAAAAGAAAAAGATTTAAAAGAAATGAAGTGGGCTACTTCCTCTAAAAGTTGACTAGATATGACAGATGCTCCCATCGAGAACCACCAGAGAACTTGGAGAAAATATATTTTTATTGCAGAGCTCAAAAGGTAGTTAGCAAATATAGGGCCAAGACTCAGGAGGAGAAGAAAACACAGTAAGGTGAACTGTGCATTTGACACCATTTTTAGCCTGGGAAGGCTCTAGCCACTGGGGAGGAAGGTCTGGGGAGACTGTGAGGCCCAAGAGCCCTCAATAATTTGGGGCCCCAGAAGACTAGAGACTCTTCATTCCAAGGCCCACCAAGAAAGGTGGGATGACTAATCAATCCCATGATTTGGATTTGCAACCACGAGAATTTAAGAAAGTTCTAAAAGAACCTAGAAAAGTCTAATGAACTGAAATGGATTGGACCACCAAAGGACAAAAGCCCAGATAATAACCATTTCAATTCTTATGTGAAATAAGATAGTCCCTACTTTCAAACAGGGCTCACTGCTAGTTCTTCTTGTTTCTGGCCAAAAACAAACTTAAAATTCTCTGATGAAAGACAAAACTAACCCAGGCTTCAAAATGTCTTTACAACTTTTTATATGCAATATCCAGCAAACAATATAGATAATCAAATGTGTTGTTAGAGCTCAACATGATCATAAAACAAGGGGAACAAGTGAAAATAGAAAACCACAAGAGGGGATGCTATAGAGTTATTAGACACAGAATCATTAAAAGAATAAATCTAAAAAATATATAGTGAGTATAAGGCATTGCTAATGATAATATAATAACAAATTTGTGATTAAAAGATACAGATAACCAAAATGGCCAATCCAAGAAGAAGAGAAACTTGCAACAGGACAAAGCTGTGGCATCCTCAAGTCCTCATATTTCCGGGAAAACATAAAAGGAAAACATATATTAAGTTTTAATAAAGTAAGTATGCAGGCTGTAAGGTAATTATTAAAAAAGTAAAATGAGTAATAATTACAAAGATAAGAACAATTGGGAAAACGAAAATAATCGGCCCAAAAGAAAATAAGAAAAGAGAAAAGATAGCAAAACAGAGGTGAAACAAACAGGAAGGTAACAAGATGACGGATGTAAGCACATCATCTATCTATTTCACTGGTAAACACATTATCTGTAAACAGACTAAATGTTCCAAACAAAAGGATAGGATTCTCCGACAGGATTTAAATTAAAAAAAGGAGTGCAACAATTTCCGCTTCTAGGAGAAATATTGAAAATTTCAAATACCGAAACTCTGAAAAGAAACCTCTATATACGACACAACTATTAGTCAATAGAAAGTTGGTAGATTTACATATTACATATAATCAGTTGTGAAATTTTTTATTTATATGATCTAAAGAAATTCTGTAAGTTTTAACTCTTTGAAATTAAGACTTGCTTTGTTGCTTCATGTACAATCTATTTATAAAATGTTCTCACTGAACCAATACAAAACCGTTCACTTTATGGTCATTTGACCAGTGCTTTATAAATACAACTATGTAAACTTTGATAATTATTATTTTTAAGATTTCTTTATTTATATGGCCTGTAAAATTTGTTTTTATTCATATGATCTGAAGAGACTTCAGCTTTCCGAGTAGCTGGGATTACAGGTCCTTCTAATTTGTATTTTCCTTTTGATAAAACAACTCAGGATTTATATTGAGTTTTCAAAAGTTTGTTTGAAAACTTAGTAGAAATGTTTACAGTTTATACTGTATATTCATGAATGGAATATTAGACATATTAATATTATGGGTTCTAATTAACATAGGAAACATTTTGTAATGGATACTGAATGTAACAAATGTGTGTGTGTATTTGTAATAAAGTAAGAAATGGAAGTACAACAAAAAATGTCTACAATTATTATGTCTACAAAGTATACATTTTCTTCTTATTTTTCTGCATTTTTTACTCTGGAAGTATTAAGTCATTATATTACATATATAATATAGTTACCTATTAACGTACTACTTATTTTTATTATGTATCATGTATGCATTTGTCACTAATTTATGTTAATATATAATTTATATATAATATTTATGTTTAATGTTATAATTATATATATGTGCATATATTATATGTATGTATATCCCCCTTAGTATCAAGATTTATTTGTATTCAAGAGTTCTAAATCCACCAAATGTTTCTAAATTAGCAACACCGTTGGTTTTAAATGTTGTCCTTTTCACCAACAAGCATAGAATTAATTAGGTTGTGGACAATAGCCACTGTATTATTCTGTTACCTGACTGCTATAAAGAAGCACCTGAGACTGGGTAATTTATGAAGAAACAAGGTTTAATTGGCTCACAGTTCCTCAGGCTGTACAGGAATCATGGTTGGGGATGCCTCAGGAAACTTAATAGTCATGGCAGAAGGGTGAAGGGGAAGCAAGCACCTTCTTCACATGGCAGAGCAGGAGAATAGAGAGAACTGCGGACGTCTACACACTTTTAAACAACCAGATCTCATGAGAACTCACTCACTACCACAAGAACAGCAAAGGGAAAATCAGCCTCCATGATCCAGTCACGT
Source organism: Ateles fusciceps (assembly GCA_036589455.1). Classification (NCBI taxonomy): domain Eukaryota; kingdom Metazoa; phylum Chordata; class Mammalia; order Primates; family Atelidae; genus Ateles; species Ateles fusciceps. The sequence goes on along the minus strand of JAZHEH010001606.1, from coordinate 6,655,922 downwards.
CCTACCAGGTTCTTCCCCAAACACTGGGGATTACAATTCAACATGCGATTTGGGTGGAGACACAGAGCCAAATCATATCAGCCACAATTCACATACACTTGAAACATGGCAAAGACATCCTGTATGCTCATCACAGTGCAGCCTGATATCCTTTTCAATAAAATGACTCAAGATTTATATCCAGTGGTTTATAAAGATCAAAAACATTGCTTCTCCCAGAAAAATTCCTCGTAAATCAGCCATTTATTGCAAAGCCTTCTTCCTCAGTGGCACTGAAAATGATGCCTTACGCAACAAAGCTCATCCAGCAGCCTCAGCAAGGAGAAGCAACCTTGGAACGACAGCAGGTAGATCTGAGATTCTCACGAGATTTAGTTGCATTCCAAAGTCATTAGAAAAATGGAAGCACATACGGCATTACAAGAAAAAAATCCTGTACAGAAGAAAGTATGAATTCTTTCTATTCTATAGAAGCATCTCAGAACAAATTACTTTGGTTCATAATGCCTAAAATATAAAATAACCAAATAATTATTTCCACTTTATTATTCAAACTATGTTCAGGTATGTATTTTCACTCTTGGAAGTAAAAAGTCATATCCAAAGGATTATTCATTATTAATTTTACACCTTTCTTGAAATAAACCTCAGAAATCTCTACAGAACTCAAAATCCACATCACAAACTTTTGTTCCCCTACAGTCTGTGCACATAGCTTGACAGTTCCTCAGCTTCCAAATTTGCAGAACCAGCACTTCAAAATGAGAGGTAATAAACACACCAGGGACCCTCCAAGGAAAGCCCCTTCCTCACCTAAAGCAAAGGCAATAAAAATATCATGGTGACCCTAAGAGTACACACTCCAGTCAAGACAAACGTTTTTTCTCATAGTACTAATTTTAGGAGCCCAAGTATCTATTTACAATTGAAAAATTAATAAGAAATGAAGCAACTATCCAAATAAGCTCAGCAAAAATTAGGCTTGTATTTTCTTTAGCCTATATTTTCCAATTGCTATGTCATTCATTCACCTATTGTAGTGATAGGGCTAGATTTAAAACCCAATTTAGAAAGGATACACTAACATAGAATAAACAGACATACCAATAAAACATAGTTATGGAAATACATAAAGTATATTTAGAAAGGATATTTTACTCAAACACTGGGGAGGAGACAAGCATTTGGAAAACAATAAACTTGAATTCCTACATTATAAAATATAACAAATAGATTTAAAAAATCTAATTTTAAAACATAAAGTATTAAAGGAAAATGCAGACCATTCGTTTTATAAATCTGAAGTGAAGAAAGCCTGTCTAAGCATGACACAGAACATTTAATGATAAAAGATTGATTGCTTTGACTACACAAAAAATATTCTCTAGAACAAAATCTTTATCCCAAAAATTAAATCTAATTAGTAAATTAGCTAATTATTTTGTTGGAAATATTTTTGTACCAAATATTTGACATGCCTCAAATATATATATATATATATATATTCACTGCTTTAAAAGTATCTACATAAGAAAATCAAAGAAATAATAGAGGTTGAAAATGTAATGAATTGTGAATAAAGTCACAAAATCATACCAACAGATACTAACAATATGGACTAGGTACATTCCTTTGTCGTAAGTTTTCTTCTATTTAAATATTCACACCTGAATTGTATTTCATGCTCTAAATTATCCCAAATCTGTGCTATGATTTAACAGAACTTACACTTGCAAGATGTCCAAGATGACACATACCTAAAACACTTATGTCTACATCCGATTGAGAAATTCAGTTTTGGTCAATATGGTAGCACCCTTTTAAAACATGTTTCATATGGGTTTCCATCTATAATGGATTATTTCTAAACTAATATCCACAGGGGGAGAGTGAGAGTATTTATAATACACTTAGAGAAAAACATGAATATTTTCAATCATAAAAAGGTCGAGTAAACAAAATTGTTATGATAGATCAGAATAATTTTAACACATGTTTCAATTGCAAATAACTGGACAATTCTAAAGTACTTAAAAGTTTCCCATAAGTTCTAGGTATTTGGTTTTGCTCAATGTGTTTTTTCATTATGAAGTAATCTAAACAGATTATATAAAAATAGGGAAATTAAGGAGAAATTATATATAATTCCACCACATAAACAAACCAACAAACCAATGCTTGCTCATGTGGCATGTTTTGTTTAGGTGGCATGATATACAAAGAACATTTTATTTTCTTCCAGCATTTTTTTTATTTGTGTTTGCTTGGGTCTCAGAATTTTAACACCTACTGTACAATCGTGTTTATGGTTTCCTCTATGAGAAAAAGGATTTTCTAAGCTGGTACCAGCTCTATCAGAGTGATCAACAATTCTAAATCAGAAAAAGTCCAAGGTAATGAGATTTTACCATATCATAGAGAAAATCTTGGGCACCCAAATTGTAATATCTTTGCATAGGAAATGTCTCATAAGATGATGTTTCATAGGATATTCGTAACCCATGACATTGGGGTTAAAATAGTTAACAAAAAATGCAATTGAGGCCTCCTATTAAATGGCTCTTTTTTTCTTCTTTTGCATCTTAGCACTATTTGTAACCATTGTTTAAAGAAACATTTATCAGGCAGCTTCACAGATTAGCAACTTATCCAGGGCCAATCCAAAAAGTAATTCCTATGTTTTAGATTCAGTTTCTATTTTTCCTATTTGCCTATTTTTAGGTGGCATGATATACAAAGAATGTAAACCTTTTTAAAATGTGTGTAGGCTGAAAAATCAAAGGTAATTAGCTACAAGTCTTCTGAAACTTTTGGGCACTTAAACAGAATTCAGTCATCTGCGTATGAGTTCTGCACATAACCAGTAGTGACATTTTACAAATGCAACATGGTCCAAATGTTATAAAAACTGATCGTAAGGCTGTGTTAGTAAAATATTCAACTTGGTGTGAGAGAAATATGTTTTTTCCCACATAAAAAGATAGTTATAGTTCTCCAGTACATGAGGAACTCTACGCAATTTCTGACTGAGTAGGAAAACGCATATTTTTAATAAAATTGCTACTGTTTTCTACCCTTCCATCTTAATTTCACAGGTACATACACACAGAAATTATATAAATTAATTTGTATCTATGTTTTCTGGAAGTTTGACTCTCCCCAAATTTTACATTATTGATGTCACAGTATTGTCAACAAATTAGATAATTTTCCTATTAAGAATAAAATAACTCAGTCTAAAACTTGCTGTCTTATCTTAAAGACATCAACGCTGATTGATTTGAAAACTCAATCAAGTGAACATACAAAAGCTGAATTATAACACCAAGGCAGGTATACTTATACTATAACCAGTAATACAAATCAAAGCTGTCCTCATGAACATCTTTTATTCATTTTTCTAATCACTGTGTATCGCACTACACAGAGAAGCCCTGACAGATGCTGTAATTACATTTCACAAGGAGTCGCCAAGACAAAGACATGGTACAGTGTGGCAATAGCATCACAGTAGCTAATAACCCTGGTTCCACCGCTGACTATCTGTACAAATGATCTGGAACTAGGTTTCTCAACTTTAGGGCTGTGAGTCTGTGAAAAATACTAACATGACACAGATTCAAGAACTACTCAAACAAAACCAAAAAATAAAAAAATATTAAGTGCATCAAGGGTTCTAAAAAATAAAAAGCCCTGTGACTTCAAATGCTTTCTGGATAAGCTTTCTCAAGTAGTAGATGGAACTGTACTTCTCTGATTTGCAAGCAATGCTTAAAATGAAATGGCTTGCCAGTTTTTTCAGGGGATTGTTGGCGGGGGAGGGCATTTATTATCTTCCAATTCCAGGCAGACAAGCAAATGAAATTCCTTCCATAGCACTTCTTATCTCGACCCAAGTTCTTCTCTTTATTTTTTCTTCATTTTTCTAATATCACTTTGACTTCAACCTTTTTTTGTTTTCTTCAACTTGTCCTATACAGCAAAAAAAGGATTTACTAAACCTCTAATTGCTCTCAAGTGTTTGAGGTTCGAATTCTGACCTGTGTGGAATAACAAAGGGAGGTGGGGGGTGAACGCAGTAGACAGGGAGTCTTTCTATCATGGTCTCACCTCAGATATTTTCCTGATGTTTCAGAGGGTTACTCTTAACAGGCCATCCTCACCTCAAAAACAAAAACAAAAAACACGGTGTGAAGTAGTTCCTCAGAGTTTGCAGAACTATTCATGACAAAAACGGAAAACCAACAATCTAATTTTCTGTTCTTCATTCACTGAGATTCTGTGGGCAGTAGTGTTTCTCAGAATTTACTTCAGAAAATATGAAGATGATTTCCTCATGTTCCATAACATCAATTAGTTTCTATTTCAAAATGGGTGTTCCTGCCCTTTAAAAAAGTCAATTCTCATTTACTTTCATCTTTATAATTGTCCTTCCTCTTTAGCTAGAAAGTCTTTCCTTGATGTTAGGTATCTGCCAACTTGGAGAGCTAAAGACCAAAGCTGGCAGAGATACATCATTGTCATCTCTGTTTCATTTTCCCAGAACCCGGCACGAGGAAAAAATAAAAAATAAAAACCTATTTTCACATGCAACTGACACTAGCTCTGTTGCTGAGATTAGCTCGTGAGTGTGGGGGAAACGTGTACCAGTTCCCTTTCATGTATGTATCCTTTTTATCCTCTTCCATCTGCAACTCAATGGATAGAAAATGTGATGGGTTGGAGAAATCTGTTCATTCTGGTAAAACTGTCTGGAGGTGTCAAGGCTAAGAATAGTCATAGGCTGACATTAAATAGTAGGGACACATGCTGAGCTGGCTCACCCAAAGCTGGTGTCTACAGCAGCACGTTAAATTAGAATTTAGACGGGAGACATTTTTTAGAATATTCTTGGGTGTGATTACTCAAGGACATTTCAATTTAGAGATACAATGTGGCCCCTGGGGCCATGAATTCTCATGAGCCAGACTGATTTAGGTGCTCTTAAAAACTATCTTTAAACCAGAACACAGAAGAGACAGCTATCATAATAACCTTCTCCCTATCATTCCAGTAAGTGTATTATCCCTGAACACAGAGACAGGACCCACACAGGGCAAGCAGGTTAAGCAAGAAAGCAAATCTAAAAGAAACTATAATGCTTTCTGAGGTTATGGAGCAATTCAGTCCTTTGAAGATTTCCAACTTGCAGATTTGTCTCTCTGAGAGCATAGCTGATTCAAATCTTGGCAACATCCAAATTCAGCCTAGATTGAATATACGTCTAAATCTGTGACACCATAAATGTCACAATTTATGGCAAAAATATCCATTTCCTTTGGAAACCATCTTTCACTTCCAGTCATTGCTCCTTTAAATGAATTGCACATGTTTAGACTTAGATGCCCCAGTGATTAAACTGATAGATATAAAAAGGACAGGTCACTCTTCCAGTCCTATTTGAGAAACAATTTGCAGATATAACCACTCTTCTACTCTGAGGTTTTTTCTGAGTTCTCTATTAAAAGAGATCTTTCGTATGCCTTCATTTTTCACCAAACTGCTATTTAAGTCTGTTTTCTTTCACAAACTATCAAACAAGTTTCTTCAAAGAGATGTGTTAATTCACATACTTGTGGGGCAAGGAGCCTTAGGCTCCAGAGCTCATGTGGCATTCAAATACATAACCCTGCCTCCAGGCAGGACCCTGCCAAAAACCTTTCAAAAGAATGGAAAGTGTAACCCGCCTTCTAGAGCTGCAGAAAAGAACTTTTCAGTGATTCCAATGTTTAGACACCCCATGTTGCTATCTATATGCCTAAAAGGGATTCCTCCTATCCTGTTATTTAAAACTCTTGCTTCACAATTTTTTTCACGCTAGAGGAGAAACACATTTGCTAATAAATCTCTGATAGCCATGCTATTTCACAGATATGACTTCGAACAATCCCTATTCCTTTATTTCCCCCCTTATCATCTCACATATTATTTCAGTCAACATCACCGCTTTGTGTCCTTACATTGCTATGGCAAGAACTAGAAAAAAATTACATTCTTGTAAGCAAATAAACAACATTCAGGGTTCATCCATTCATTCAACAAATATTCAATGAAAGCTCCTTGGAGTTGGACTAATTCCAGGAACTGATATTAAAGCAGTACACAAAATAGATAAAATCCCTGCCCTTTTGAAATGCACAGCCAATCTAGTGAGGGGAGACAGACCATCAGCAAAGTATACAAGTAAAAGAAAATAGACGCAACGACAGATAGATGGATGTTTTTAAAATTGGGAAGGTAAAGTCAATAAAAGTACACATTTCGGAGACTTTGGGTTTAGAAATATAGTTTGAGAAGCCTTTTGGATATTTCCATTAGATTTCTCAAATAGGCAGTTGGATACAGGTTTGCAGACTTGATAGTAGACATCTACCTAAGAGATACAAATTTTGGAGTTACCCGATGACTCAAATTTCACTTATGGTTAACTTGCTCATATCATATATTTTGCAATGAGGTGCCCGTCATTTGCATTTCAACCAATCTTCTTACTCCTTATTTCTTTTTCAACTACTTCATTTTCTCAATATTTTTCTAATTTTCTAATACAAGTTGATACATATATACCTGACTATATTTAATCACTAAGCTTAAGGAGAAAATTTACATTCTTCTCCCAGTTTGTATTTTTACCAAAAACTAAAGTGTCGACTTTGTGCCTTGCATTGTATTGAGCATCTCCTATGTGACATGTCACTTCATTATCCAAAACCCTTGCAAAATAGGTATTACATGATCTATGTTTTATTGATGATGAAATTAAAAAACAGAGACATTAAGCAAGTCATCTCAGGTGAAATAGCCAGTGTCTTAAACATAACGTTGTACCGGATATGCAGCCCAGCAATAAGTGAAAATGTTACTCAACCCCAGGCAGTTTCAATCCTTTCAGCTTATATATATACATATTTCCAGTCTAATATCCATTGAGAGCTCTGTGAATGAGATACAAACATCTATGGAACTGTGCTCAGGATGAGCAGACATACACATAAGGCCTTCAGTGATATTTACTGAAATGAGAAATGGTGAAAAATGGTGCAGTACTATTTAGCCAGAATTACCTCATTTATTCTGTACCCTAAATCTGAAAGGAAGGTAACATTATCTGAGGCCTCAAATTAATCAAATAACAAGCTCAATTCATTAGAAAATGTGAAAGCCTAGATTTTACTTAGAGCATGTTTGACTAGAGTGCCATATTCTCTCCACATCTTAAGTTGTTATACTATGAAATAACTGTGGGCCTTTTTAGGACTCTACTGTAAAAATCTAAGACTTAAGAGCAGATGACTATAAAGGTTAAAATGCTTTTTCCCAGTTCTGTCATAAATCTGTAATTAGTATCACTTCTCTAATAATGATAAAAAATAGTTATCACATATTTAAAAAGATATATATTCAACTAACAAGAAATCTAAAATGAATAGCAATTAAGTGATTCACCCAAGGTTGTACATAAAATTAAGGGGGTTTAAATAAACGCAGGTATTCTGCCTGAAATCCTTTTTTCTATGCTGCTCTGTGTGTGTGTGTATTGTGTGTGTGTGCATGCTATTTAACTCGGATTGTGCAATGAGACAGAACTTTGTGAGAACTAAATTAGCCTTATCCTCTCAAAGGCAACATTAGCCCTTCTGTTTCTTGCCTATTTCAGCCCTGAAAGAAGCCTGAAAAACAACGTTTTTCTAAAATTGATTAATTTGTAAAATTTATATCACAAAGCAAAATTATTTGGAGTGTGAAGTAACTGTTTCTTCTTCCACTGTCTCTTACATATTTTTTTCACAAAATAAAGGCACATATTATGCAATTTCCCTTAATTATTATACTGCTTAGAATTGCTCGATCACTGTGCTTTTCACTGTGAGGACAACTTCCAGGAAGGTTTACATATAAGGAAGTCATTTTGAAATTTCAGTAGCTAATCCCTTTGGATGATTTCTAAGACATACCTGCCTTATGATTAATTTTTCTCTGTCATGAATAGAATCTCAGAATATAGCAAGGTTGGGTGTAATATATCCCCATTTCAAGATATGGAAACAGATGAATTGAGACTGAACTTTCATATGATAACTAGGACCAAAAAATTCTTCAAGCTGTGAGAAGTCTAAAAGGAAACTGATTGTGGGAATGAAGTCTATTCTAGAGAAAAAAGTTATGACTGTAGGCTATAATAATTTATTAGTGATTTATAAGTTCAAGTGTTTTTGTTACGTATTCTAATATTTGGTCCTGACAATAACCTGATGAGGTAGGAAAGTGGGATAATATTAGGTTCAACCTATAGATGAAGAGACTGAAGCTAAAAGAGATCAACTGGTCCACTAAGAAGCAGACCACAAGTAGAATTAGAACTTCAAGAGATTTATTGGCAGAAGGAACAGGAGAAGTGGGGGAGAGACTTCAGAATGCAATACAAGTGTAACAGTTATGGAAAGAGAGAATGAAGGAAAAAAGTTTGAGTAGGAATTTCTTGCAGTTGTGACTACAGCACAGTTGCCAGAAAGTATTCCCCAGATGATATAATGTCCTCAAGGTAAAGAACTTTATTAGAAGAGCAAGCCCACTGTCTTTCTGGAATGGGCCCACCTTAATACCCCCACCATGCTTAGTCATTGGTTGAAAGCAGCCAATAGAAAGAATAACCTCTGAGTGAACACAGTGGTGAACCCAGAGGGCTAGCAGCTTGGAATGTCAATTAATTATCTTCCCCACATCAGGAAATCTTGAGCAGCACGTTTTCATAACTGCCACAGTCTGATTACCAAAACATTGAGTAAAAATGGTAGGCCCAAAAGTTCACTAACATCTAGTAGAATATTTTATGTCTCTAATGTGAATGATACTTAGTCTTTTTGGCAACTAGATTTGTGATCATTTAATACAGTTATATTCAACAAATTGTCAGATTCTATTTTTAAAGCCAAATCTATAATATTTATGCATAGAAGCAAAAAGCTGTAGAGTGAATCTGCTGATATGATTCAGCTGCATGGAAACTGGATACAAGTGGGGGGGGGAAATCAACTCCTAAAATGTATGAAAGACATTAGTTTTGCTACTAGCTGCCTCTCAGTATATATTGTGATACAAATATTTTTAAGATTCACTAGCTGAAATTTTGATAGATGCATAACATTCTACAGCCTATTTACTTTCACCAGTGTATCAAAGTGAACATACATAAATAAATTATTTAAAATCAAAACATCATTCTTCATAAAGAAATAGCAGGTATATTTATGAAGTGTTACCTGTTTAGTGTACTGCAAGAAAACCTTCATTTTGCCCTGAAAACGAGTCTGTAGAAATAAATCATTCCTTCAAAGTGCATATGAAAAAACAGTGGCCCAGAGATAGTAACACTTGCTTGAGATCTAGCAAAGCATGGCAAAATCTGGATTTGAATTTGGCTTCATTGCCTATCAAGAAAAGGTGCGACGCATCTAATAAAAATACAGATTAAAATACTATGGCTTCACATACATCCATTTGATTATTTACCCAACAGTCTCTAAACTTGATTGATAGATTCTTTTAAAAGTGGACCATGAAGAAATGGAAAAGTTTTAGAAGTGATATTTTACCATATTGTCTTTGAAACGAAGAATGATTTTTCCCTATTTCTTACCTATTCCAAGTTCTGCTTAAATAGCCTAGTAATAATTCCTCTGGTAATTATGGATGATAAAGAATCCTATTGAATTATATTTTTGTTGGATCATTTTTTGAGGAGATTACAGAAAAGTTTATCTTTTAATTCTAATGAAATAAAAAATTTCTCTATGCACAAACGTAGAAAGTTCAGCAAAATAATAAAACGTAACCACACAGTTGTTCTCCCTTGACACAATATCCACATCATTGTATGTACTTGTTTTCTGTGCCTAAAACACTCTTTTCCCTATCTCTGCCACTGAAGTAAGTCCTTAAGACTAGGTTCAGATCTGCCATTTTTCCCCCTGTGAAGCTTTCTGCACTATTCCCCAGCCCACACTTCCTTACTACACCTAAAAGTTGCTTCACTCTGTGCAGTACCCCAACTCCTTGTATGGTAGCTGTAGCTGTCATCACACCATAGTGTACGTATTTGTCTGCCGTCCATGATTGCCAAAGAATTCCCCTGTGTTTGATGCCTGACGAATGTCTGTTGTATAAAAGCAAGACTACAGGGTGGAAAGCAAATGACACAGTGAAATTAACTATAGATTTTTAAATACTAATAAAATTGTGCCCATTTATATCTAAACTTCAAATTTTCCTTCTCCAAGTGTAATCATATGATTTGATAAGAAAAAACTGATGTTAATGTTTTGTTCAGATTTATGTTGACATTACCATCAAAAGCAAACAAGAGAGAATAATATGACGATTACATTATAGTCTCAGGATGATATTCAAAATAAATAGCTGGATGAATAAACTATGCAAAAGGTGTATTAGTATATTTATACTAATTAGCCTAACTAATTATGCCAAATAATTCCCAAAATTTTGAAAAATACTGACTTACATTTTATGTGAATAGAAACATAACAAATGACATACTAAGTATAACTTCAGTGTTAAATAAGCTTTCCTCTTTCCACTAACCTTAAAATTCTGTTGTCTTAATATGTTCAAACACAGTATATTACAATTTCATCTACTGAACAAAATTGTCTAACTGCATTATAACTCTTCTGTAAATTGTAATACAGTGGTCTTAATTTTATAGACTTGCAGTAGAACAATGTAAATAATCTTGTTTCATCTGGTTTAGTATTACACAGTTTCTACATCAGTATTTTTTATCAGACTATAAACCTCTTGACCTTATCCTTCCTTAAAATGTCCCCAAAGGTAGCCCAGTATCTTGTACATAGTAGACATAAATACATGCTTATCAAATTCAGTTATAACATGAAAATTGAAAGAGAAAATAAGTATCTTAAAAGCAAATGAAAAAATCAATTTGTTGGTTTCTTTATGACAACTGTAATGCTACTATTTCTTAATATAGCTATACAATAGTTTCATCATTTCTGTCCATCACCAAAAAGCATTCATTTATAGAGCATTAAGCTTGTCTGAGTATTATACGTTATAAAACTAGAGACATTGTAGAGAAAATTGCTGTGTCCTGCATTCGAATAATATCCTTGCAGAAGAACAAAGCAACCTGGTCACCAGGAAAAATCAAATCACAAATCTTTCTGGGAATAAAAAAGAGGGAAAATTATTTCTATTAATACTTGAAAAAAATAACTCAATGCAGTTATACGTTTACATATTCCAAATGTGTTTGTATGGAAAACAGATTGTTATAAGGTTAAAAAAAAAAAAAACTAGATTGTTATCTAGTAGAAAAAAAATGCAGAGTTGGATAAGGCAAATCTACTCATCCTTATTTATCTATGTGAGCTCCCACATGACACTTCATCTCTCAGATCTATTCTCCTTTTCTATGTATGCCTAGAGCACAGACTATTTATATGAAATAAAAAGAATAATGCATATGAAACTCATGTGAACTCTAAGCCTGAATACACAGAAGCTATTATTATACCATGTTTATAAGTCCCACACAGATGCATAAACATACAGTATTCATAGATAATTAAAACATTCATTGCAGGATTGTATGTGCATTCCACAAGTAGCTCCATGTACCAACAGACTGCTGTCACACTACATTTGTATCCGTAAGCATTAGTGTCATTTTCCCATACCTGTTAACTAATCTTCCGTTATTACTTTGCAACACATCATTTATGTTTCTCTCTTTACTAACATAAGACCATTATCTTGCCATTCAGCAATGACAGATGATTCATCCCAGATTCCAAATGGCATCTTATTGATACAGGTTTAAAAAAAAAAAAAGTTTTATTTTTCTTTTTTTTTGACAGGATATATTTTACATGTGCTTTAGATTCAATTCCAAAGAAAAAGTCACAAAACATATTTAGTAGCACAAACCACCAGGGACTCATTAAATCCTTTCAAAGGGTAAATGACAAGAACATTTCATCATCAATTACTTGTAAATTTTACCGCTGGAGATTTCTACATGAAAAGTCCAAAATGGTAGGAGCTTGGCGTAGAGGAGAGAGGAGAGGCAAGGAATGGAGAAACTTCATAAACTCAATCAAACAAAATAAACTCATGACTTGTTTTTACAGTTGTTATCAGGGCAGGATTAGAATGTCAAAAAAGGCAAAAAGTATTTTTATGGAGTGTGATGTGTCAACTTGATTGGATTAAAGGAGGCAAAGTACGTTCCTGGGTGTGTCTGTGAGGGTGTTGCCAAAGGAGACTAACATTTGAGTCAGGGGGCTGGGGAAGGCAGACCCACTGTTAATCTGATGGGTACAATCTAATCAGCTGCCAATGAATATAAAGCAGGTATAAAAATGTGAAAAGGTGAGACTGGTTTAGCCTCCCAGCCTACATCTCTCTCCTGTGCTGGATGCTTCCTGAAACATCAGACTCCAAGTTCTTCAGTTTTGAGATTTGGCCCAGCTCTCTTTGTTCCTCAGGCTTGTAGACAGCCTATTGTGGGACCTTCTGATTGTATAAGTTAATAGTTAACAAACTCCCCTTTAGATATATATATCTATCCTATTGGCTCTGTCCCTCTAAGAAACCCTAATAATTGCAGAATCTGATATTAGTGGTCTTACTTTCTGTCTCATATCAAGATTTTTTAAGTGAATTTTTTACTTCTAAGTTGACATATTCATATTTTATAATCAATTATAGATAACTTGTATTGAATATTTAATATGTACTAACCATTATATCATTTCATTTAAGATGAAAACAACCTTATACAGCAAGTAGAAGTAGGTAAACAAATCTTAGGTCGTATAGAGAATTACAAAAGACAGTAGATTTGAATCTAAATGCATTTGAATTCAAAGCCTCTGCTTTTCATAGCCACTTCATTTAGTTTGATAAAGCAAAATGAAAAAATTAAGTCATACAAAGACTGAAAATTAATTAACACATAAGGAGGCAATTATCAAATCTCCTTTACTGAAGCCTTTCTTGGGGAAGGGGTACCTGTTAATGCCACTCCTTTGTAAACATTTACCTAACAAATATTCTTAAACTTGGTGGACACAAAGTCACTGATTATAAAATATCTATACGTGGAGAAGACACAAATGTGAACAAATACAATATGAGCACAAAGATGGCTGATGAAACTAAGGAGAGACTTGACTTAAAAACATAATAAAGAAAAGAATTTTGAAGGGAAGGGTTTCCAGAGACACGAAATAGGAAGGAAAGGTTTGACAGAGCAGAGAGCATTTAAGGGAGAAGGAACACTTCACATTAAAAGGACTGGAGGTGTGAGAAATCAGAGTGCATCTAAAGAGAAGAACATGAAAGTCTCACAAAAGGAAATAATGGACATGGGATTTAAAAATCATATAGAGCCAAATCATGGTCTTGTGTGTCATGCAAAATATTTGGAAGTCAGGTTCTAAAGGAAAAAAATGAAAGCTATTGAAGGATTTTCAATCAAGCAATGAATAAAACAGACTTGCATTTGAGATAGATTATAGTCTAAAAGTAGATTTAACGGGATTAAAGCCACGGACAGAGAGGTAAGGAGGCCAGAGTTGTCCAAACCAGACTAGATTTTAAAAATGGATAAATTCTTAAATGTCTGAGATATCTAAAATAAAGGCTTTTATTTTATATTAGTTTTTTTTTTAGCATAAGAAGGATAATTTTCTAACCAATTATTGCCTTGGCACCTTGTTGTTGAAATTATACTTCTAATGCCATGAACTATCTAATGACCTTCACCTGACAATGATTTCAGGTACAAACTCATATTCATGTTGGTCTTTTTGCCAATTAATAAGATAAAAATCTTCTTTGCTATTATAATTTACAGTTGAAAAATATGTTTCATAGAATAAGGCTTTAGTTTCTTATGTGATTTAATAAAAGGATACTAAGATTTGATATCATGAGAATACTACAATAGGAAGACATTGTGTACTATTTTAACTGTTAAGGGCAAATACAAGAATAAATGTGATTTTTTTTTTTTTTTTTTTAGTCAGAGTCTTACTCTGTTGCCCAGGCTGGAGTGCAGTGGCATGATTTTGGCTCACTGCAACCTCCCACTCCTGGGTTCAAGTGATTCTCCTGCCTCAGCCTCCTGAGTAGCTGGGATTACAGGCAAGCTCCACCATGCGGAACTAATTTTTGCATTTTTAGTAGAGACAGGGTTTCTCCAAGAATTTTTAAATAATAATTTAAATTAGTGCTCAAATTTGTTCAGATTGTGACCACTGAAAAACAATTCAGAAATAGGAATATAAAAATATTTTACAGTAGTTTAAATGAGAAAGAATCCTGAAAAAATTTGCTTATGTAGCATACAGTACAATAAGTGAAAAACCTCAAAAGAAGTGGTATGGTAGAACCACCCGTGCAATTGCTATCATCATATGTACTAAATAGAAGGCTATCCATAAATACACAGTTAAAAACTTTTTATTACAACTTGATGGTAATGAATTTTGTGATACACCCACCAAATTGATAGATCCCTCAAAATAATTGTTTGGTGGCTAAAATATCATTATATTTACAAAGTACTTAAAATGATAATGGCAATAGAGACCATTATATAAATACTGCTTTACTACATTTAGAGTCAGAAGAATTAAGTGGACAATAAATAAAACATGGAACTCAATGATTATTTTTTTTAAGTTCTGGGATACATGTGTAGAACATGCAGGTTTGTTACATAGATATACATGTGCCACGGTGGTTTGCTGAACCCATCAACCCATCATCTACATTAGGTATTTCTCCTAATGCTATCCCTTCCCTAGCTCTCTACCCACTGACAGGCCCCAGCTGCCTGATGCTCCCCCTCTCTGTGCCCATGTGTTCTAACTGTTCAACTCACACTTATGAGAACATGCAGGGTTTGGTTTTCTGTTCCTGTGTTAGTTTGCGGAGAATGATAGTTTCCAGCTTCATCCAGGTCCCTGCAAAGGACATAAACTCATCCTTTTTTATGGTGTATTTCATGGTGTATTTGTGCCACATTTTTCTTTATCCAGTCTATCACTGGTAGGCATTTGAGTTGGTCCCAAGTCTTTGTTACTGTAAATAGTGCTGCAATAAACATACGTGTGCATGTGTCTTTATAATAGAATGATTTATAATCCTTTGGGTATATATCCAGTAATGGGATTGCTGGGTCAAATGGTATTTCTGATTCTAGATCCTGGAGGAATCACCACACTGTCTTCCACAATGGTTAAACTAATTTACACTCCTACCAAGAGTGTAAATCTAACTTGAATTCCTTTGCTTTAGTGGGTAAAAAAATCTGTAACACTAAATAATGTAATCCTAAATGCTATTATTTTGCTATTTTGTTTGTATTTAATTTCTAAATTTGTTTTGGGGTTTAATTAGAAAGTATAAGGTCTAGGAATTTATGCCTAGCGTTATATAATGTGATGATAAAAATAATTTTAAATAAACACTTGAGACTTTTTGGATATTCTTTCCTACAAAAGGACACATATATTACTGACCTTTAAGAAACATGGACTTCCATGAGGAATGATGAGTGTTTAAATTAAGATACTTAGGGAAGGATCGGGAATATAAATTAATTCGAATGTTATTCATTTATTCCAGTAAATGTATCTCTCATTGACCACTCATAGCTCATCAGCCAATATTTTCCAAAGTGATCACAATGTGGATCTCAGTGAATGTTATTCTAGATTTATATTCCCAGGTTGTTTTTGAAACCCCAAATTATTCGAAGCTCAAGGGAATATTTTTACCATTTTCCTCTAAATCAGTGAAAAAACCTACCTACCAGTCACTGTCTCCTTTACAATATTAAAAATACAAAAGGTAGATAGCCTACAACAGCCTTCAGGGAAGTTGAAATATTTACCAAGCCCTAACACTTTCTCCAATCTTGAATCATCTGGGAAGGTATACAAGTAGCCCAGTACAAAAAATCACAGTTCTTTCTTATTCACTGAGCAAAAATGAGGATTCTGCTCAGATAAATGAATACTTGTCTCAAAAACTGATTTAGAATTTATGAGGAAACTTAAAATAGTCCATTAAAAATGGAAATAAAAAAATATGAATTTTATTTCTCAACATAAGCTTCATCAAAGTCAAGATACTTTTTTGAGTGATGATATCAGCCATTTGATCCATCTTAAAAAAGCTAAGAATTTAACCATTTTAATGCCATTTTTAATGTTATTATCTGAAAAATCTAGTGCCCTATATAGATTTTTTTAAGATTAAGAAACAAAAGGAGACAGAAATTACCAAAATAGAACTGAAAAGTCGATATCTAATGATTTCCCATCAAAATTCTCACAAAATGGCCCTTGATTAATGAGAGGAATAAGCAGGAGCATTGTCCTGGTGGATCCTCTGGTGAAGCTTTTCCAGGCATTAGTCCACTAAATCTTTGGCTAACTTTCTCAAAACACTCTCATAATAAGTAGATATTATCATTCTTTGGCCTTCCAGAAAGTCAACACCCACAATGCCTTGAGCATACCAATAGCTATTATCATGACCTTTGCCCTTGCCTGGTCTACTTTTGCTTTAACTGGACCACTACAACTTTTAGTAGCCATTGCTTTGATCATGCTTTGTCTTCAGGATCATACTGGTAAAGCCATATGATATCTCCTGTTAAGATTATTTGAAGAGATGCTTTAGGATCTTGATCCCACTTGAAATCTCCATTGAAAGCTCCACTCTCATCTGGAGATTTTGGAGCAATGGTTTTGGCACCCATAGAGCGGAAAGTTTGCTCAACTTTAATTTTTCAGTCAGAATTGTATAAACTGAACCAATTGAGTTGTCTACGGTGTTGGCTATCATTAATCATTCATCCTCTTCAATTAGGGCATGAACAAGATACATTTTTCCTTGCAAATTGATGTGGATTGTCTGCTGCTGCAAGCTTCAACTTCAACATTGTTTCATCCTTTCTGAAATTGAGTTACTGTAAACTGCTAATTTTTCTAGGGCATTGTCCCTAAAAAGCACCAGCGATTTCATCATTCTTCTGCCCAAGCTTCACCATAAATTTGAGACATGTTCTTGCTTCGATTTTAGCAGAATTCATGTTGCTTGATAGGGGCTCTTTTCACACTGGTATCTTTCTTGGTTCCTTAAACTAAATCCTGTTCAGACATGTTATAACAAGTTAATATTAGTTTTTCTGGTGCAAAAAATGTTGTAAAATTAATGCATAATTTTTTTCAGGATATGTATTTTCTATGAAATTTTTAAAGACCTCTCGTGCTAATATTGAACTTATGTCATGGTTATATTAAAAATTACTGCCAAATAGAATATTAAATTATTTGGGTAAACAATATTTGCCTTTTCATTTTACTAAATAATGTGCGCTTTCATAAGCATTTTCAATTGTAAGAAAGGAAAACAGAGGGAGTGAGGAACAAAGAGAAAAGTAGAGAAAAAGGAAAGGAAACAGGAGGAAGAAAGAAAAATGGGGAGGAAGGAAAGAGAGAATGCCACATATCAAGTAGGGGAACATTCTTAAAGCCAGACATAAACATGTCATAAAACTGTAATAATATAAAATCCCCATCTTCATTTCTGAATTGGCAGAAGAAAGGTGAGTGCAGTGATGTGCTTCAAGTTATCCACTTACTTTTTTGGAGCACATAATCAAACTTATCCCAGTTACTTCATTTGTTACCTACTCTTGACATCTCTGTTTTCAGTTTTTTAATGATAAAAATCAGACATTAGAAGAAATCTAACTCATAGAAAGCCCAAAAGGATTAAGAGAGTGAATGTACCTAAGGCACCTCAAATGACACCTGCCCTACATGTGGTGAGTATTAAATTCGTGTTTATCATTACCATTGTATTATTCATTGAGCACCCACTGTGAACCAGCATACCATCCTCATGACTGAGCTCAGTTACTAGAAAACTGGCAATCAATGCTGCTACCCTCCAGGGATTAGAAACACTGCTTTGGAACCAAAAGTGTGATGAAACATTTTATAGGGTAGTTGCAGTTGAACTAATTACCACCCACACCCATCTGTGCCATTTGGTTCCTTACCAAAATTGTATGTATTCTTGTGCATATATGGGCATATTTGTTCATAGATTTGTTCTAATGTGGTTGTTCCCAGGGGCTTATCTGAAGAGTGACAGCATCAGAATCTCCTGAGAAACTTCTGTAAAATATAAATTCGTAGAGTCCATCCTCAATGAATATAGATCTTGGGTCTCTGAAGATTGCACAAAAATGCAATTTGTAGGCATATTGCTCATCCTTAAATACAGAGAATGCAGCATAATGGAGAACATCCCAATCTACATGCTGAAGAATACCCAAAAATTGAAAATTATTTAATTAGAATAGAAATGACTCCATATTCATGTGTGATTCACAGGGCACTGCCTGACCCAAGCATCAGGTGATGCCAGCTGTTTGTCAAAGCTCTACAGCCAGACATACTGGGTTGACATCTAGCCCCTCCACTCAGCAGCTGTATGATATTGGTCAACTTATGTAAACTCTCTATGCCTTGACTCATATGTAAGACAGGTATTATAATCAAAGGTTATCTCATTGGTTGTTGAAAATATTAAGGGAAAAAAATAAAATATTTGAAACACTATCTGGCATACAGGATATACCCAATAAATGTTGGTTATTATTATTAATATCAAGTATTATATAGTCTAAATCCACAACATACAGTGAATGAGTGCTTGAGTATTAAGGTATCCCATTCTATTCTACTTACATTCTCAGAAATTCATTAAATTAGTAGTCTTTTTTTTTTGTTTGCAGCTGTTCCTGACGTTTTTTTTAAAAAAAAAGCTAATGGAAAGTAACATTTTGGTAGAACAGGAATAAATCTTTTTGATACTATGAATATTCTTTTTAAATTTCTATGTTTTAGTATCATGTAAGACATAATTGTTTAGTAAATACTGACCATTTATTACAGGTGATTTCAAAAAGTATAAAGGAAAGCACAAGAGAAATATATCTACAGAGGTGAAGGCAGAAGCAAAAATCAGAGGAAATTTAAAAATTAATCAGTAAGTCACTCCTTAGCGTTAATTCCAATTTGTCCATGTAGATTTGTATTAAAAAAACAAAAAATGAAAGTAAATAAATACATCTGTTTGTTAAAAGTATATACACATAAAGTCCTACTCATGCATGCCTAGTAGTTCCACAGAATTCACAGATACCCTTTGTTAATACAAAAAATTCATAAGTTAGTCTCTGCCTAAGTTAACTAAAGTGAATCAGAAAGCTGGAGTTACTTCTATGAGATTATATTCTACGTGAAATATTCCTTCTCAGATGCCTTGTACACTTCAGGTCCATAAATTATTAATGTGTGTTATGGTTACTAGAGGGCAATGTATGGAAATTTACCCAGGTTCAAAAATCCTAAATAAAAGCAAATGTTTAAAAATGAAAGGCAGAGAAGGAGGAAAACAATTATATTGGTTTGGTGAGAGTTGAAACATTTATTCTACTCTATCAGCACTGATTTTAAAGGTCTGAATAACATACAAAATGATGAATAATTCAGATTTCATTTATTAGTCCACTGACCCTACATATGACTTCATAAAAATGAAAATAATGTTTTTCTCCTGCTTCATCCTCCATAGAATGGATATGTATATGTAGCTGGGTAGAATTTCTTTGATGTCATTTGCTCTAGTATATACATATATACACATATATTTCCATGTCACATATTTAGAAGAAATATTGAGATAAAAATATTTTAATAACATGTAGAAAGGAGACCATTTTGCCCCCTACTGGCCAATGACTTTGGTCTATTTAAAACAATGCTGATGATCATGTAACGACTGCTTAGCTGGCAACTAGAAGTCACACATTGTAGCAATATAGTTTCTGTGTCCTCAGTCTAGGATTGACACACACAAAATATTGTCACCGATGCATCTGCAGGGCTACAGTCTAGAAGATTATGAGTTTTTTCCCATGGCCTCCCATCTCCACTCTAAGAATATAAAGCGATCATACTAAACTTTCTAGCTTAGGATTTACAATAGTTGGTAATGCTGTTAACCAAGACAAAGATTCCAGGGAAAGGAACATATTTCTCGGGAGTAAGATAAATTAAATAAGATCATTCTTGGGGCAGGTTGAGTTTGACACATCTTTGGGTTATCATGAGAGTCTATTAGGAAGTTGGAAACATTTGCTAGTATTACTTGAGTGGGGAGGGAATTATTAAGTTTATGTCGTTCTTGTCATTCATTTGAAAGTCACTTATTTCCAATAATATTAGGCAATCTATTATTATCTTTATTGCTAGGAAACCATCTATCTTTTTTTTTTTTTTTTTTTTTTTTTTTTTTGAAGGAGTTTCACTCTTGCTGCCCAGGCTGGAGTGCAATGGTGTGAACTCAGCTCACCACAACCTCCGCCTCCCGGGTTCAAGTGATTCTCCTACCTCAACTTCCCGAGTAGCTGGGATTACAGGCATGTGCCACCATACCCAGCTAATTTTGTATTTTTAGTAGAGATGGGGTTTTTCCATGTTGGTCAGGCTGGTCTCCAACTCCCGACTTCAGGTGATCCCCCCGTCTCGGCCTCCCAAAGTGCTAGGATTACAGGCATGAGCCACCATGACCAGCTGCCTCACCATCTTCTTAACTCCACTTAGTTAAAGTTAAATAAATGTTTTCCAACAAATTATGTAACAGAGTATTCAAATTATAGTTTTTGCTTGTGATCCTGTGATAATTGATACTAGATAACAAAAAAATTTTCAGTATATTCTTGTTCTGTCAGACTCTCAAAAATAGGTGTATGAAAAATATCTGTAAGACTCTTGGTATAAGAGACCTCTCACCTTCATTATAGGTATAAAAAGGCCAGGAGTGAAAGTTTATGAAGAATTATGCATGATGCTTTTTTGGAAATAGTAGAACTCTGGTCTCCATTAACCCCCATTGGATGAGGTTTGGAGAGTGGTACTGCCTTACAACTTAGGGAGAGAGCTTAATATACATCTACTACAGTTTTTGGATACTAATGGACTATTAATTAGGAGGCTTGCCTAAGAGCTTGTGATGGTAAATTAGACTAGAGAGCTGTGGCTTATAAGTAACTGCACTTTCAGAATTTGTTAAAACCAACGATCCATAAATGTTTTCTGAGGTTCAGACATGGCCTATATACATAGCAAAGATAAAGCTAGTGGTGAGCTTGTCATACCCTACCAATAGGGCACCTTTAAGTGCTACGTACATCAAAAGAGCTGTTAAAGGCATTTCAGATTCCCAGAGACTGAGGAAGGAGTAAGAAATAAGCTGAAGATGATTTTGCCATCCTCAAAAGAACACCACAAGTGAGAGTTTCAACAAGATAAAGTGTATGCCTATGGGATATGCCCAATTCAAAAAATGTCAAAAGTAGATGGCCACAACTCTACTAAAAAACTTCCAGCTCTCTCTAGTTCATGACCTTCCCAGCTTTAACGCCAAAGAAGTCATATTTTTTTATTCATAGACAGGAAAGAAGAGGTAGAATGGTGAGCTAAAGGAAACGCATCTGGCATCTTTCCTTAGCAGCAGTTTTCCCATTGACAATAGGCCTAATCTAGGAGAAAAAAGAGAACACATTGAAGAAAACTGTAATTAGAGAATTGGGACTTTATTCTGAAACTTAAAGTTACTCTACACCTTTATAATTCCTGAAAGTGAACAGAGAAGTCTTGCTGCCTGCCCAAATTTTCATTCAGGGTCATGGACAAAACTAGCCCCAGTAAGCAGATGTAAAGGGACTATGAGAGACCAAAGAAATTGCTTAATGATTGTGTCCTGTGAGCTGTTTCTGCAATATTCCAGTTACGACGGTAACGTCCTCATGTGGTCAGAAGTCAGAGGAGGTTTAAGGGATCCAGGCTGTGGCCCACTCGCTTGGTGCCATATCTTCTGCACTACCTATCTTAATTACACAGCCTTTCCCACATATCAAAAATGATACAAGACGAGTATTTTGTGAGTGTGTCCATTCCGTTTTTATCAGTTCTGGTTTTGAAAAATTAAAAAATCCTTTAGTGAATTTAAATATACTTCCCTAAACCTTCTATCATGTTCCCCGAATTCTGCCTTTTCTAGTTACACAGAATTAAGTGCCATGTTCCTATGATAGCTCCTAGGGTTCTTGAAAAGAGCCATTATTATAGACTTTTTTCTCAGCCTGCTATTCTCCACGCCAAACAACTCCAGTTTCCCCTGCTCCTGTGAGTTCTTTTCACTACCTCCTTAGACAAGGTGTCTGCATGTTAGGAAGCATTCCACCTCTCCTTAAGATTTATGAGCAACACATGTTCTTCAACTATGAACTATAATGGACATCTTCATAATTAGATATTGGTGTACTTTCCAAATATATGTGTTTTGATAAAGTGGTGAATTTTTGAATTTAGTAGGCAGATATTTGACTTAAGTCTGAGAGCAAGCTGCCATTCTCCCATTTCTCAGTTGTCTGTGTGGAGGGGCTTCCTAAAGTAGAGCTCCTTGCCTCTTGCCTATCCCTTGCTTATGCATCCTCAAAGGATATGAGTTGCCAAGTTCATGAGTAACCACCATTGCTCCACTGTTTATAGCAATAACCTACTTAAAGATTTTGAGCGATTGGGATTAACTCTCTTTCTGAAACAATAATTTCAATTAACCACAATTTTACCTCAAGTAACCTATCCAAAAAAGTAATCAGCAAAGGGACAGAGGGTAGGGGAAGAGTAGCCAGGAAGAAATGGGAGTCAGGAAGTAGTATTTTCATAGTCATTTCTAAGCTATATTCTACAAACAGTGTTATCCTCATTAACAATTATTATAATATTTTTATTATCACAGTTGCTAGTAAAGAAAAAAATGGACATAATTTATGCCCTCAAATTCTGATATCTGGTGATTTGGTGCCTAGGAAAATGAACAAGACAATGAATTATATCTGAAGAGCATTTAAGGACTTAGACTTCAATAAACTTGCTTACATGCAGCCTTGACATTGGCTGTTGCAGTTAATCATGGCTAGAATCTGTAAGTGGAGCTTATTTTTAATAGGGTGGGGTGGTTGGATAATTGACGTTATAAAGGCGCTGGTGTTTGGTCTACAGCAACTGATTTGGAAACATATAGGTGTGGTTTGTAGCTTAGCAGGCACAGCTGAGGCAAAGTTCTAATTAGAGAGAAAAAAAGTTTTTATGTAGATAAGATTTTTAAGCATTAGGAAAGAATAATTTTTTATTCCATTTTTGTTTCTCTGTGTGATTTGCAAACAAAGAAGTCAGGACTGCAAAGGCGATTGAGACCTGCCTGTGCCATAGAGAACACTAAGACTCTAGTTTCAAACTCTAACTTGCAGACTGAGACACAAAGTACCATATCAGCTGTCCCAAAGTCCCTCCTGCTGAGACAAAGGAGAATAAGATATGGGCAAGAGTGAATTTTAGAGTTTAATTTATTTGGTCTTTTAATGCAAAAATTGAGGAAAATTTGATTTGGGACTTCAAAGACTTGGTCTGCAATTTCTAAGGGCTTAAATTTGCAACATACTCTGTGAACTTTAAGCTCTCTTTGGAAATTTCATAATGAGAATGAATTTATATAACAACTATGAGCACCTCTCAAATTGTGGGCCTTAAATAATTGGTATAACTTAATGTCATAAACTCATTATATAAAACCTATGTTGAGCTATTCTGGACTATATGTCTGGAATTTTGCAAAGATAATTGAAGAGGGAGTGAATTTTCATCCCTGAATATAGTGAGGCCTTGATAAGATTTAATCAATATGTTGTTCTACTATTTCTGAGATTTCTGGACACAAAATCTGTACCAACAATCAAAAATTCAAAGAAAATTCAGAGGGGAACAATTCTTAGAGGAGATACTTCACTCAAATAGAAGCAGGACTTGCCCAGGCTTAATATTTCAGATAATGTGTTAAGATAACAAAAAGAAAAAGAAATTCATGGAAAATGACTCAGAGAAGAACCATTTAATCCTCACTTCCTAAGCAAGTGACCTTGCTGAAGCAACATATTTGACTACTTTCAAACTTCCTTCTTGTCCTTTTATGACAGAGGAGTAAGATACCTGGTTGGTGAAAGATGGCCATTGGCCAACCTTTCTCAGTCCCTAAGACTTTATCTACTAAAAAGCAAAAACATCAATAATTTTGTCTCTTTATTTCCTCTCTGCCTGTGAGCAAAGAAAAAGTGACACTGGATAAATCCATCTACTCTCCAGCATCATAACTTCCTTCGGGTGGGCTGTTTCTACAGCTAGACAGGGAGAAGAAAAGGGGAGAGGATTAGTAACATAATCTGATCCTTATATCTCAGCCACATCCTCCAAAATAAACAAATGAAAATTAAGAAAATGTGTCAGCAGACATACAGTAAAAGAAATAATAAAGGAAGTTCTTCAGGCAGAAGAAAACTGACCTCGAGAGAAAAACATGGAAACCTAGGAATAAATAACAAGCATTAGAAATGGAAAACACATGGGATATACTAACTTTAATATGTATAATCAAAATACATGCCAACACAAATGGTGAGCAATAAGTGGTAGATGAAGTTAAAGTATCTCAAGGTCCTAGCATTATCAAGGAAGTGGTCAAAGGAATCATGCTCATTTGACTACAATAAGCAAAGATACATTGTGTAATTGCCAGATTAACCAGTAAAGCAACAGGAGAAAAATAAAACAAGACAAAGAATTTCTAATAAAAGAGGAAATACCAATTAAAACAAGAAAGAACCAAAAAAGGGAACATAAAACAGGTGAACTAAATAGAGATAAATATTAGAATGTTAGGAACAATGAACACTCATAGAAGTAGATAAAATACTCAGGCAAAAAGTCTCATTGTTAGACTTGATAAAAAACCAAAACCTCATTACATTCTGCTTCTAAGAAAACTATCTGAAATATACAGATGTCAAAAAGTTAAAAATAAAAAGCTAAAAAAGAATACACCATGTAAACATTAATCAATATGCTTCTAAAGCTAAAGCTCAAATAAATTTAAGGCAATAAATGAGGTAAAGGGAGACATTTTCCAATGATAAGGAGGTATGGTAGACCAGGAAGATATTATAATCCTAAATATATGTGTATCAAACAATATATTTTAAATTACATATAAAGCTAAATTTAATAGAACTAAAAATAATACACAAATTTTAATAAAATTATCTCAATCACTGATAGAATGAGTTGCCAAAAGTAAGAAAATGGAAAAATTGATTAATACAATTGCCAAACACAACCTATAGAACTTTCACCCAGCAATACCAAATACACATTTTTCTTCAGTGCTCATGGAATATTGATCCTACTATGTGTCATAAAGCAAATCCCAGAAAATGTCAAATAATTAAAATAATTCAAGGCTTGCTTTCTAAACACAGTTGAAGAACCTAAAAACAAATAACTAAAAAGTAACTAGAAATTCCCAAAAGCCATTCACTGAATCCTAGGTCAAATGAAAAAGACAACAGAAATTAGAAAATCTTTTGAACTGAGTCATAATAAAAATATGAACATATGAAAGTTCATATGCTGGATTCATCTAAAGAATGATTGAATTTCTTTAGCATTAAATATATACATTAGAAAGTGAAGAACAATTGAAAGTTATCTAAGCCTCTGATATGGTTTGAATGTGTGTCTTCACCCAAATCTCCTGATAAATTGTAATCCCCAGTGTTGGAAGTGGGGCCTGGAAGGAGGTGATTAGAGTATGGGAGCAGATTTCCCCAGTGGTGCTATTTTTGTGATAGCTAGTGAGTTCTCATAAGATCTGGTTGTTTAAAAGCATGTGATGCCTCTCCTTTTCTTTCTTTTCCTTCTGCTCCAGCTATATGAAATGCTTCTCCAGCTTTGCCTTCCACCATGACTGTAAGTTTCCTGAGGCCTCTCCAGAAGCAGAAACTGACATGCTTTCTGTACAGCGGGCAGATCCATGAGCCAATTATAAATTGGCTTTGTAAATTACCCCAGACACAGGTATTTCTTTATAGCAGTGTGAGAATGGACTAATACAGGAAATTGGTACTGAGGAGTGAGGCATTGTTATAAAGATACCTGAAAATGTGGAAGCAGCTTTGAAATTGGGTAAAACTAGCAGATGCTGGAAGAGTGTGGAGGGCTCAAAAGAAGATAGGAAGATGAAAGAAAATTTGGAAATTCCTAGGGACTTGTTTAATTGTTGTGATCAAAATACTGATAGTGATATGCACAGAGATGGACAGGCTGATAAAGACTCGGATGAAGATGAGAAAAT
Source organism: Ateles fusciceps (assembly GCA_036589455.1). NCBI lineage: Eukaryota > Metazoa > Chordata > Mammalia > Primates > Atelidae > Ateles > Ateles fusciceps. Next base: position 6,629,498 of record JAZHEH010001606.1, on the reverse strand, counting down.
TATTGAGAACTGAAGAAAAGGTCACTTTTGTTACGCTTTAGCAAAGAGCTTGGCTGCATTATTGCCCTTATCTAGGATCTGTAGAACTTGGAACCTGAGAGTGATGATTTAGGATACCTAAATCCATTAAAGACTTCCCTCCAAATTTAAAAACAATGGTGATTAGTTTCAAATATTCATAGGAATATTTTCCATATTTTTCCCATCTCCTGTTTGACTCTTTCATTGCTATGATCAATACATTCCATCTCAATGGCCTCCTCCTGAAACAAACTTAACAAGCCTCCAAATAGAAAATGAGAATTAGAGTTTTTTCTTAGTAAATCTATACTGGTTCCTGAGAATTACCACAGTCTTTCCTAGATTTTCTCAATACAGTTTAAAATATCTAGGAAACTAGATCAAGCTTTACTTACCTATGGTTTTAAGACTCTGTATTATACTATTTAAAAAACTGGAAAAGAATTAATTCATCTTAAGTTTTGGTAGATGTCTTAGTCCATTTTCTGTTGCTTATAACAGAATATCTGAAACTGAATAATTTATTTTAAAAAGAATCTTTTTCTTATAGGTATGAAGGCTGTGAAGTCTAAGATCAAGGGGCTACATCTGGTGATTGTCTTCTTGCTAGTCAAGACTCTAGGCAGAGTCCCAGGGTAACAAAGGACATCACATACTGAGAGGGCTGAGTGTGCTAGTTCAGGTATCCCTTTCTCTTCCTCTTCCTCTTTTTCTTCTTCTTCCATCAGTTCCTCTCTCTATAACTCATTAATACATTAACCCATTAATTAATGATGCATTAACTCCTGAATGTATTAACCCATTAATGAGGGCAAAAGCTTCATGGCCCAATCACCTCCTAAAGTCCCCCATTCTCAATACTGCTACACTGGAGATTACATTTCAACATAAGTTTTGGAGAAGACAAACATCAAACCATATCAGGGGGATGTTCCCATGATTTCTCAAATAGTAATAATCAGTATTGTTCCATGTTAATGTGTATATTTGCAAAAGAATTTAAAATTTCATTTAATCCCGATCTTTATAATCAACTACTACTTCTGATCATTGATGCTTACAATAAAATAAATAATTTCGATGTTTGTAATATTACAAGCTGTCATATCTCCTTATGGGGGAGAAAAAAATCTTTTTATTCACTACTAAATTTTTTATGCTTTTAAGAGTCCAGAACATTTTTTGAGGCTGAATTCAATTCCAATTCCCTACCTTCACATTAAAGTCTACATAAACGGCTCCATATGAATAGTTATTTAATATTTTATTACAGCTTTTAATTTTACTATCCCCCTCAGTAACTTATTTCCCAGCTTACAAATCTTATGGTCAAGAAATTCCTCCCAACAGCAAATATAAATTTTCCATTCTGGTTTCCTGGCATTAAAAGGCTTGTAAAATCTTCCTTATCTCCATCCCCACCCATTCTTCTCTAACAAATCACAATCTTTTATATTCTCCCTTCCATTTCTAATGCCATCTTTTGTCATGCATCAGCTAGTACTGCACAAGCTGCTACTATAAATGAACATTGCTAAAATCATCAATTAGGATCAGAAATCTGGGTTCAGACTAACCCTACTACAAATATAATATTAATTAAATTTCATAACCTCTATCAGCCTTACTTTGCTGATCTAATAGAAATAACAATAGTGTCCATTCCATAAGGTTATTGTGAGTATTATATGATACAGAATATGAAGCCAATGCCTTCTATACTAAGAGCTCAATAAATAGTGTTGTTATAATTACTATTGTAGAAATTGGTTTTACTTACAAATAAATGAAACAGCTAGGTTAACTCACAAAATGGGAAAACAGGGAAGAGAATTTGCATGATACTTAGTGGAAGAACTCAAAAAATAATTTTTAGCAGTTATAATAATAAATAATACTTAGCAGACACATAACAGTGAGGGTCACTCAGGGGCCACAGCAGCTGGGGCTCAGCACTGTTTAGCATTAAGGGTACACAACCCCAAAGCTGCTCTAACGCTCCACTCCAAATTTCAAATTCCTAGGAGAGAATGCCAAATTACTCCAACTTCATTCAGGATATTTATTATTCTTGGGTCAATAAGCAAAGAACAGAAGGCCACAGATATCATCAATAGAGATCTACTCCTGTGTATGAAATGAGTGTCAAGAAAGAGAGTACTGGATCAACATTTTTAGATTTCACGTACGAATGAAATCATGCAATATCTTTTCTTTTCCTGAAGTAGCTATTAAGTGTTCTCACCACAGAAAAATGATGATTATGTGAGGAAATGCATATGTTAATAATAGTTAGGTTTAATCATTCCATTATCTATGTATGTGTGTATCTGTGTGCACATATATATATATACACACACACACTTTAAATCAAGTTGTACAAGACAAACACATACAATTTTATCTGTCCAGTTAAAAAATGATTTTAAAAAGAAAAAAACAAAAAAAGTGAATATTGGGTAGCCATACCCCTTGACATTGTTTTCTATTACTGACAGCATTGCTATAGCGGCAGCTTCAACTGTTCCTGCAACTTCTACTACTGCTGTTGCTGCTGTTACCACTACACCTCCTTTTCTCATTATTAGCAAGCCACTTCAGTCCTTCAACCAGAATTGATGAGAAGACAGCAAACAAAATAAAAATCTTTGCCCTGCAAATCACAGAGGTTTGGAAATTGTAACTACTGCCCCTTATGATAGGAAAGAAAAAGATCACATTGAAATATATTTATTTACATGGATTTTAATCAATTTAAACGTATAATTCTATTCCCAGACATGTAAGAATAACTTCAAGGAATCCCTCAGCAAACCTGAAATAAGAAAACATAGCAATAACAAACAGCTTTCAAATACTTTGCTATGCCCTGTAATTTGTACATTATTTTTTACTTTACCAAGCACACTCTAAACAATATTAAATTTACACATCATTTCTGCCTCAACTTGGCACAGTATTGCAAGTATGTGTTTATAAAGTAAGATTCAATTAAAATAGATTTAAATTATCTAATTTTGATTAAATTCCTAATTTAGATAATTATTTATTAAACCAAGGAAATTGCCATGGATATTGTACTCTGTTGGTGAATATTACTAAACATATCCAGGCTTTCAGAAGTAAACAACACACCTTATAATTAGGCAATATGAAATTAACATGACTGATCTAGCATTATCTTTACTATTTCCCCTAATTGAAAGGCAGCTAGCTAATGCACTAAGGAAAAAAGAATCAGTGTTTTAAAGTACTGGGAAAACAAGGAGTCTATGAATATAATTATTTTTATGCATTAATCTAATTTGCTAACCACAGTAGCAAAATAAACAGCAGGTGAATAAGAAATGCACAATCGAGGCAATGTTTTGAATGTTTTTGTCCTCTCCAAAACTCATGTGTTGGAAACTTAATCCCCAATGCAACAGTGAGGTGAGGCCTAATGGGAGGTGCTCAGGTCAGGAGGGTCCTGTCCTTATGAATGGATTCATGACCCTATTTTCTACTTTAGAAGGAGCTTCCAGGAGTGGGTTCTCTCTTTCTCTCTCTCTCTCTCTCTCCCTCTCTCTCTCTCTCTCTCTCTCTCTCTCTCTCTCTCTGTCATGTGAGGACACAAAGCTCCTCCCTTTGAGAAATGATGCAGCATTCAAGGTACCAGCTTGGAAGCAGAAACAGGGTCCCAAATTGTGTAACAAAAATAACAAAGATTTTCTTTACATCTAATTAGAGGTAAAGGCTAGAACAATGTGCTTGTGAAAGGATGCTTTTAAGATGCTTTTTTGGAATTGAAATAGTAACAACATTTGTTTTGTGTGGTAAACAGATAACGAACCTGATGGTCTTTGCTTACCGTTTTAATTTAGTTTTTGACACAAGCAACATATTCTGTCTTTTCCAAACATGGCGAATATCTTTGGCTTTCTACCTACTTGTATTTGGTGCTGCTCTGATATTCAAGTGTGGATAGTATGGCTACTATATGGCAAACATCCAAAACTCTGGAACAGATGTCACCTGCAGGTAAGGTAATTTTAGCACAGAGCTAAAACTCAAGAGGCCTAGGGTTTTGTTCTGACTTGACCAAAGACTTGCATTCAGCCTTGAGCAAATCCCTTAACTAATCTGTGTCCTTAAGTCTTTATCTGCTTTATGTAATTGGCATTGATTTCAAGAATTTGAAATGTGTTTATTATTTTTATGTTTTCTTATTTCAGGTTTGCTGAGGGATTCCTTGAAGTTATTCTTATATGTTCGGGAATAGGATTATGTCTTTAAAGTGATGTTCTCAGCTTGATCTTGAAGTTCTCAGCCTCCAGAACCATGAGAAACACATTTCTATTCTTTATAAATTACCCAGTGTATGGTAATTTTGTTACAGAAGCACAAAATGGACTAGAAAAATTGAGTGTGTAAGTGTTAGAGTAATAGGGAAAAGCATTGACTTTGCAGCCAGATAACCCTGAGCACAATCTTAACTCTGCCACTTATTTGTGAATTCAAGAATTAATTTCAAAATTTATTTGATTCCCAGCTTCTTCACCTGGGAATAGGCACAGTAGAATCTAATTTAATTATTACTCTGAGAAGACAATATAGAGAAATAAAAATTAAGGGTCTAGCATGGAGCATGGCACATAATGAATCATTAGTTCACTTATTTCTTAAAAGAAGCATGCTCACTCCAGCAGAAACCAACCCTTACAGAAGCACAAAATTTAAGTTATATTCAAATATTACTTAAATTTTTCTTCAACTATATCGAGCTTAGCATCCCATTTGATTCCAATAAAGAAAATGCCAATTACATAAAGCAGATAAAACAACACAGATTAGTCAAGGGATTTGCTCAAGGCTGAATAGAAGTCTTTGGTCAAGTCAGAAGGAAAGCCTAGTCTCTTGATTTTTAGCTCTGTGCTAAAACATACTCTGCCTTAGCTCCAGGTGACATCTGTTCCAGAGTTTTGGATGCCATATATGGTAGCCATACTATCCACACTTGCATATCAGAGCAGCACCAAATACAAGTAGGTAGAAAGCCAAAGATACTCACCATGTTTGGAAAAGACAGAATATGTTGCTTGTGTCAAAAACTAAATTAAAACAGTAAGCAAAGAGAACAAACACCACACTGAGAAAAGGAATCTCAACAGGGGATTTTTATCTTGGTGAGGTGAGGAGGGTAGTGGAGGTAGAGACTGCACATATGAAAAAGGAAAAAAACCCACTGGTGTAATTTACCTTGCCAATACAGTATAAGTCAATCACCTCTCCATTCTGATGTCTTTACTTACTATCCCCATCCTATCCAGACTCGACAGATTAGTTTAGTTACAACTAAAGAAGCCAATAGACCCCTGACATGTTCTAGTTGAAAACATACAAAATGAGAAATGGAGAAAAAATATTTATGCAAACCACAATACAAAGCTCCTGAAGAAAACAAAAAGAAGAAGAAGAAAAGGAAGATTACTATGAGGTGAAAGGAATCAGGATAAAGATGAGAGAAAAATAAGCATAGAAAAGAAAGGCCTTTCACAAGATTTGTACTACACACGTGCACTTATTTTATTCAGAAGAATGTTGCTACAGAACCCAGCAGGGGTAAACTATTATTTATCTCTGGTTATTAGCCAAGTCTAAATTGTGTAACAAAAATAACAAAAGATTTCCTTTACATCTAATTAGACATAAAGGCTAGAACAATGTTCTTGTGAAAGGATGCTTTTAAGATGCTTTTTTGGAATTGAAATAGTAACAACATTTGTTTTGTGTGGTAAACAGAAGCCTTTTGGCAGTGCAGTTGCTTTCATTATGAAACTGCCAAGAATTATTTGCTTATCTGTGGAATTTCAACTACTTTCCCTGCCTGTGAGTCATATTGATGCTGATCTAGAATAAACAGAGCTGCACAGAACACTGGGTCTTACTGTGGTCATTGGGCAATTTCCCCCACTCTTGCCCCACACACAGGGTCAGGCATTCACAGTGCACCACTGGGAAAAGAGGGTGAAAAAGAGAGAAAAGAATGCAAAGGGAGAGAAAGAAGAAAGACACAAAAGCATCACAAAAATGAAAATTCAACAAGGGAGGGAAGGACATGAAAGGAAAGTAAGAGCAATGTCAGAGAGGATGACAGAAGACCTAAACACATAAGAAGCAGAAAAAGAAAAGTGTCAAAACACAAATGAATAAAAAGGAAGAAGAAGGTGGAAAAGGGAGAAATGTGAGAGGGTTAGGTAGACAGAGCAAGAACTCATAAAGTACAGGGTGGAAAAGTGGGAAGAGGCTTGGAAAGACTTTGTGAAGCAGGAATAGACTAATATAATTTGGAAGGGACTGCAGAGTTGTCTAAATGATACTGGTATTTGACAGTGTGATATGTATTTATAGCTGTTTCTAGCTTTCTCTGAATACTATATAGGATTACGCAGATTTTCTTGGGTTTATCACCACGGAGGCATATAGGATTAACAGCCTGATGAAGTGAAGAATTATTTTTCAATCCAATCCTTAGGCTTGTAGAGCACTTTCCCCAAGTTCCCTGAGCACAGTACATAAAATGCAATAACCAACAGAAAACTCAATGTGTGGGTGCATTTGTGTACATGTGATGAGTGTGTACACCTTGATCTATCAATATCTAAAATTCTTCAATCTGGGCTTAAAATCTACTAAAGTACTAGGATCAGAAAAATGCCTTAAATTAGCAAGTGTTACTGTGCACCTGTGATGTTTCAGACAAAGGGAATTAAGTGGGAAAAAAAAAATAGGAGACAAAGTCCCTGCCTCAAGGTGCTCAAAGTCCAGAATGTAGCGTATGTGGTAAGTGATATGTCAGAGATAGACACTGCAGAGCTACAAGGACCACATGACCAGAGACCCAGCTTAGTCCAAGTGGGAATATCTGTTTGAAAACTTAAAAATGATTGAAAATTAACAAGAGAAAAATGAAAAGGGAGGGAGGGATATTGCAAGGAAACAGGAGGATGTTCAAGGCAGAAAAGAGCAAGAGAATGATCTCTTGCCTTTACAGTAAGTCTTTTTCTATGTCTGTGAGCACAAAATATGATGAGAGTATTGAGAAACAGTGTTATGGGTGAAGCAGAGCCACATGATAAAAGGCTTGAAGCTCTGCTATGGATTTAGGGTTTTATAATTAGGGCAATAAATACCTACTGAAAAGTTGTCAGGGAGAGGGCCAGGCTTGAGAAGGGATAAAAGAAAAAAAAAGTTATTCAGTAAGGGATTACCACTCCAAGATTTTATTCTCTAAATACTTCTCCTTGAAAAGTAGATGGGAAGTAAGAAAGACTACTGTCAAGAAATCCAGTTAAGAAGCTCTTATTAATAACCCATGCAATAGAAGAACCATGGTAGTGACAATGAGGTAAGATGTGGATTCTTGAGATATTAATTTGCGGAATCAAAGGGATTTGGTGACTGACTACATTTGGAGATGCAGGGAATCAGAAAGTGAATTGCAAGTCAAAAAGTTATAGGTATTTCAAACTCCTTGACATTAAGAAACATGAATTCTTAGCAACAGTTTTGGTTGATTGAACTGTACTGTGTACTCCTGTGTTGTCTGAGTTTCTCCTTATGCAGATATATATTCATTAAACCAGTTCAACAAAGACTTATTAAATGAATGGTTAAACTCAAGAGTGGATGCAATGGAATGAATAAATACATGCACAAATGAAGGAGCAAATAAATAAGAGGAAAATCAAGGAGACAAAGAGTCAATGAACACATGAAAGATTTCCTCATCAGCAAGGGTGGTAAACTGTATACTCAAAATGGAGCCTCTTAGTTTCAGGAAATCTAAAACTCAGGATCCTAAATGGGGTGTGAAAATAAAATACACAGCAAAAACACCCTAATGAAGCTTCATTCTCAATAGATACCCAAAAAGTTTTCAATAAAGTTCAGTATCTTTTCATGATAAAAACCCTCAACAGACTAAGCATCAAAAAAACATGCCTCAAAATAATAAAGGCCATCTATGAAACCCACAGCCAACATCATACTGAAAAGGCAAAAGCTGGAACCATTCCCCTTGAGAACTGGAATAAGACAAGGATGTCCATTCTCACCACTCCTATTCAACATCATACTGGAAATGCTAGCCAGGGCAACCGGACAAGAGAAAGAAATAAAAGACATCCAAATAGAAAAAGAAGACATCAAACTATCTTTCTTCACTGACAATCTGATTCTATACCAAGAAAACCCTAAAGATTCCACCAAAAAGGCTCATAGAACTAATGAGTGACTTTAGAAAAGTTGCAGGATACAAAATCAATATAGAAAAATCAGTAGTATTTGATACACCAATAATATTCAAGCTGATGTCAAATCAAGAGCATGGCCTCATTTACAATTACCATAAAAAAGGGAAATATCTAGGAATACAGCTATCCAAGGAGGTAAAACATTTCTACAAGAAGAACTATGAAACACTGCTGAAAGAACTCAGACACAACACAAATAAATGGAAAAACATTCCAAGCTCATGGACTGGAAGAATCAACATTGTTAAAATGGCCATAATGCCCAAAGCAATGTACAGATTCGATGCTAATTCTGTCAAACTAACAGTGCCATTTTTTACAAAATTAGAAAAATACTATCCTAAAATTCACATGGAACCAAAAACAAGCCCAAATAGCTAAATCAATCCTACAGAAAAAGAAGGAACACAAAAAAACAAAGCCAGGGGCATTACATGACCTAACTTCAAATTACACTACAAGGCTACAGTAACCAAAACAGCATGCTACTGGTAGAAGAATAGACATATAGACCAATGGAACAGAATAGAGAACCAGAAATAAAGCCACAAACCTACAACCATCTGATATTTAACAAAGCCAATAAAAACAAGCCATGGGGAGAGGACTCTCTATTCAATAAATGGTACTGCGATAACTGGCTAGCCCCATATAAGAGAATGAAACTGGACTCCTACCTTTCACCATATACAAAAATTAACTCAAGATAGATTAAAGACTTAAATATAAGTCCTCAAGTTATAAAAATTCTGGAAGAAAACCTAGGAAATACCTTTCTCAACATCAACCTTGGCAAAGTATATTTTGGCTATGTCTTCCAAAAGCAAATGCAACAAAAATTTACGAATGGGACCTATTTAAACTAAAGAGCTTCTGCACAACAAAAGAAATAATAATAAAGAGACACCCTACAGAAAGGGACAAAATATTCAAAAATATGCATCCAACAAAATTCCAATATCTGAATTTATAAGGAATTTAAATGGGCAAGCAAAAATCAAACAACTGCATATTAAAATGGACAAAAGACATAAACAGACACTTTTAAAAGAAGATGTGGCCAACAAACATATGAAAAAATGTTCACTGTCACTAATCATCAGAGAAACGCCAATCAAAACCACAATGACATACCATCTCACACCAATCAGAATGGCTGTTATTTAAAAGTCAAGAAGAACATATACCTGCAAGGTTGTAGAGAAAAGGGAACACTTATATTCCACTGTTGGTGGAATGTAAGTTAGTTCAGACACTGTGGAAAACAGTATGGAGATTTCTGAAATCTTTAAATGGTAACAGAGTGGTTACCATATAACCAGAGGTCACTATATTTAATAATTCATAATGTAGACATCTCTGTGCTAAAGGATAGGATGCTTTGGCTGATAACAGTAGCAATGTATAAAGCTGTCAGAAAAGGGCAAAATCCTAGGAGCTCACTATGGATCACATGGCTGTGGGTCCAAAGCAGAACAAGCATGATAGTTCAAATGTTTAAACGATCATGTTGATCTCTATATAACAAACAACTTACTAATATTTCTAAAATTTCATTATCTGTTGTTCAGAACTTCCAGAAATTAATAGTAATTTTAGTTCCTGAAGAATCATTAGCTATTTGAGAAAACATTCAAAACACAATAACATAGAATTTTCCACATATTTCATCATGTTATTTAACTTCTACAAATATTTTTCTCCTCCTCTTTAAATGAGAAAAATTATTATATCTGAGACTACTGAAAAGATTGAATGATTTAGTGCATGTAAATATTTAACATACCAACCCATATTATGTGTGTAACAAAAGCTAACATAATTGATTTTTAAACAATCTGAACTCTACGGGAAACAAAACAGAAACACTTTTCCAACCGGTTCCTTCAGACAGACCCTACACCTCCTTTCTGATCCTTGACAACACCTTGAGTGATTCTTTCACGGTTTTGGCTACTTTATGAGGAAAAAAAAATCACATTTTGTAACTAAGAATTCACTTTCAAATGATACAGTCTAGTCTAGACCAAAACTGCAATTTCCTACCTAATTCAAACAGCCGACCCCTCACATCAATTTATACATGAGCCAGTCTTAGAAACCTCTGCCACCGGAAGAAGGGTCCTTACTCTTTCTTGTTTTTCACTTCTTCTGCTTTCTTTCTTTTTATTTGCTCCTTCTTCCCCCTGTTGCTGCTTGGTCCTCTCTCCTCTTCCATTATATTGGCACTCAGGAGAAGGCATGAACAAAAGTGCTGCTGTAATCTGGCCATTTGTTTCCTCAGCATGGCAGATGTCTAAATGCCAGCTAGCTCTCGTAAGAGAACATCTGTAGCTTTTTCATAGGGTCTACAGTGACCTCCCTATTGTACATTTTCCACAGACAAGCAAAACAATATCCACCTGACCTCCCGCAACACCCCACTGTTCATTTCCTGCTATCAGCAGATACTCCTATAACTTCACACCACCGGGGACCTTTTGCCTAGGCAAGCTATCCTCATAGGCATGGCTCCATCCAAATATCTTAATCTCACTTATCTTATGAGGTGCTCGGTTAGCCCACAGGAAACTCACGCATTCTTGTCAAACCAAAAGTTGAATGTTTCATCTGCTTCTCTACTGCCTTCCGCTCTTGTCCTGCTGTCAGAGATCCCTCCACAAAGATTGCCAACTTTCACATTCTCCTAGCAGGAGTCAAAAAATAGTCTCTTTATTCAAGTACACTCTAAAACCCTCAGAATGTACATCAGACACTTCCAAGAATTTCCTCCCTTCATCCTGCTTCTGTCTCAAAATAAAATATGTGAACAAGTCTCTGCAGCTCAACAGACATCCAGTTAGGGTACGAGATGCCATTTCCTCATCTTGCAACCACCTCAGATCTCTCAGGGATTCTCTTGTAGCCTCCCTTATTTGACTTGAAAGTAAAGGAAAGAAGAAAAATAAAAATACTTTACTCTTAAGCCTATGACTCCTTATTCATACATTTTTTTCTTGATTTTTTATCTTCCAAATATATAGGTTGAGTAGCAGGTGAAAGAATTCAAAAGACTGTATTATTAAGTCCTAGAAAAGGATTTCTCAATCACACTGTGGATAAAACCTTTTTTGTTTGTTTGGGGAGGCTGACCTGCACACTGTAAGATGTTTAGCAGTATCCGTAACTTCTACCCATTAGATGACAGTAGCATTTCTCCTTCTGAGGTGTGACAACCAGAAATGTCTCCAGACACTGCCAAATGTTCTAGGTGGGGCAATATTACCCCCAGTTGAGAATGCTTACCCTAGAATGATATTAACTGGCTAGTCTGAGCATTCTCTTTAGACTATGGAGGGATTTTTTGTAGTCCTCGGCTTTGGGGTTTTAACTGAAATTTTAAGACAACAGAAAAAGTTTATGTAGTTATACTAGTTCTCCACCCTTACCTCTGTTGATTTAGATGACATTCACCTTATTCACCAAATAAATACTCATGTTCTGTAAAAGACACTTTTCCAAGCACTGAGTAAACAGACCCTGTCCCATGAGAGATTACAAGGCTGATTATACTTGAGATGTCATGGAGACTTCAACAGATACACAATAGAAGTGGTGACTAAAGAATACCTGAGCATCATTTTGCATAATGAAAAAATTGAATTTTTGGAACAACAGAGATATATTAGAAAGCAGTAGCTATTTTTTGTAAGTAATAATGATCTAAATATAACCCCTGCAATAAAGAGGAAGACATAAAACAGAGGAAATTTTTGAAGAAAACATAAAATTTTGTACAAGGCTAATAGATAAAAATAAGAGGGAAAAAATAGGTCTTCAGTTTTAGCTTTCCTAAGGAGAGATTTATCCCAGTTTTCCTACCACTGGCAGATATGAAATTGTTGAGATTTTTATAAAACTGGTAGGCAGGCAATTATTACAAATGCAATAATGAATTGGGTTTTTGGATATGGATATTTGGTGAGTTTGACCAGAGGATGGGCTATTCAAGGCAATTCTGTATACAGAAATCTAGGATATGAGCTTCTCCAGAAAAGATGCATTGTTTTTCATCTAATTTTTCAATAAAACTCTTTAAGATATACACAAATGGATTGGCTGACTGCTCAATTATGTTTTGAGAAAAACAGCATATTACCAACTCATATTCTCAAACTAGAATCCAGGTTGTTCCACAAAAAAACACAAAATTTAAACTGCCTTTCTGATGACTTTACCTAAGCAGAATCAGCCTAAAGACAAAAAGAAAACCTTTTATCTTCACAGATTAGAGACATAAATCTTCACAGGCCCTTGAGATGACAGATATTTTTAAAAATAAAGTCTAATTAGACGTGTAAGAAGCTTTTCTTTAAAATAATACAGCAATTGGATAGCACTTGTTAAAATAATCAGATTCCAAAGATAGTAGAAAAATATAATTTAAGTAGCTGTAAAATCGCTTAGCCAAAAAGTTTTAGGGAATAGAATTTGCACGATTTCTTATTCCTTCTATTTGTCCCTTTATTCCATTGCATTTTTCTCTAACTTTAAATCAAGAGGGTTAAATTTAGTAAAATGTCATTCTATGAAAATGAACCCATTACGTCATGATCCCCTCACACCTCCACCAACCACTGCAGCTCCCACGCTGGTTCCTTCATTCTTCAACTCCAGCTCCTGTTGACGTTAACAAGAACACATTTTTAGGGGTCCTAGAGTCCTGGGCTCTGATCTCAGGTATACTCTGATAAGATTACTCTGTAAACTCTGTCAAGTGCTTCTCTACAACTTAATTTCTTTATTTCAAAAGTAAAGATATTACTTTCCCCACATGGTTGTTATGATAATTAAATGGGTTAATTAAAGAGTCACATAACACAACAAGCAAAGAGTTCATTTTAGTTGTTTTTCCCCTTCTTTTTCTTCCTGCTAAGTGATTTAGAAATAGAAGATATGAAAGACATGCTATACCTGCTGTGTATTTGCCACTATATAAGTTAAAAAAAAGATTTAAAAGATACAGAATTTGTGCACTACAATCTGAACAATACCAAATCAATTTTTTAAAACTATAGACAATTATGAATATTAAAAAGGAATGCAAAAACATATATATTTATTAACAGTTATTATTTTGGATGGTAGAAAATGAATAGGTATGTATCCCTTTCACTGTTCTCTGTTTCCCAATCTTTATATAATGAATATTTAATTTACTAATGAAAAACATAAACTTCATAGGAAGGAAAAACTACTTAAAGCAAATTCCAATGTTCTCATTAATGAATACAAAGACTTCTGAATTAACTAGGGACTCAGAAAAATAATTTTCACACAAAATAAAATAATATTTTTTCATGAACTGTTGTTTTGCCTATAGTACAAGTGGACCAAACCCCAGTGGTGCCCATGGAATATATCATAGCCTTCAAACACTGTGTACAACAATGACTTTGGGCTTTTCTTAATAATAATAATACAGTATTTTTAAAATGACTCTAGTCATTACTATAATAGCATTAATCTAATCAGCTTTTAAATAAGCCAATCATCTTTATACAGATTATTGGTTAATAATATAATTCACATGACTTGGACTTTTTTCTTGCAAAAGTGCTTTGCAAATCTTAATAGTTAGGAATATATATTCACCACTCTCTAGCTCAGTTTTCTTTTTTTTTTTTTTTTTGCTGACTTTTTGGAGGTAGTCAAAGTGTTTCTTAAATTCTGTAACAGTGGAAGCCTAATCCACATACCACATTGCTGTTTCAATTCAGAATTACATAGAACCTATTTGTTGTCTCTCTGCCCCACCTTCCCTAGCAGTGACCTTTAAGGGGAAAACAAAAGCCCTCAGTCAAGAACTTTTTCACTATATTGTAATTTGTTATCTACATATCTGTTTTCCTCTAATGTGTCTCCTTTAAGACAGAGGGGGAGTTTTGATCTTTTCTGTGTCCCTTGATCAGCTGCTGGATCATAGGATATGTTGAACCATAAATACTTGATGAATGAATGAATGAATGAATGAATGGTTTGAAATGGAAGGAATCTTAAAGATCATACAGCCCTAGTTTCCACTGACTTTTAAAACACTTTACCTAGCATTACCAACATATAGTCAGCTATACTCTTTTGGCCTCATTACCCCGTATCAAAACACTCAGGGACCATAATTCTCTTCACCTGGTTTCAGAACTCAGGTCCATTTGAAACCTTTTTTAACTGAAATGTTTATTTCATTGATTATTTTTCACCAGGGTCTCTTACCTGACTGCCTTCTGTTTTTCTTAAATTGAACACATCATACTGGTATAGATCTTTCTAAAGCCACTTCCACATTAAAATTCAAAACCACCACTTTGAACACATTTCATCCCCATTTATACTGGTTTTCACCGCCCACAAGGCAAAGTCCAAAGTACTAGTTTGATAAATCAAGAACCAACTGCCATTCCCATTCCCATACATTGCCATTTATTAATTTATTCTTACATTCATTAAATATTTAGTGTGTATCTACTCTCAATAGCACCTGGCACTATGCTGGATCCTGGGAGGTAATAATTTTGACTTTTCCAGAACAAAGGTCCCAGAGGACAACATGTAAGAATATTTTAGAATGCTGCTCTTCTGACTCAAATTTTAATGGAAGAACCAAATGCATATAAGGTTATATCCATATATCAGAAATGTGAGGCAGACGCTCCTTCATATGCAGAATTTATAAAGGAACTGAAAAAGACCCTTAATCATCTCCCCTATCAAGGATATAAAAAAGGCAGACTTTTGCTCCTTGCCATGATAAAACAAAAGGTACTAGACATGCCCTCTCACCATAAACAACCAGAAAACTGGAAATATATAGGAAACTAGTTTTAGCCATTGGACAATAGGAAGCACAGGAATGTAATGTCTGAGAGAAAGGAAACAAAGTGAGTACTGTGGTCATGTCAGCTTTATGCCTAGAGGGACTTCCCAGACTATAGTTCAGCGAGAGGAATTCCAAGCAGAGCATCACATAGCCTTCCTGAGTTAAGAAGACAGAAAATGGAGTTTGGGGAAGCTGAAGTGGATAAAATTTGCAAGGCAAAGAATTAGAGAGGAGGGAGCTATGCAGAGAGAGGCTCCAGATAGCTGCATAAGGACTGTCTTCAGACTTTGGTTAAGTACTATTCTGTGCTTATATAAAACAAAGTTCCATGAGGCAAGAAAAGAACAATTACTAGAGAGATCCAGCCTGACAAAATCCCAGGATTTAATTTCCAGGCCTGTGTCACAGTTCCCAGGGCTGGGAGGTATTTGTCCTCTGACTTGCTAAAGTAAAGAGGGTGTGTTGAAAACTGAGACATTCAGTAGAAACTCCAGAACGGTCACATCTTAATTGTGAATGAAACTAACTATAGAATTCAGGCTACTCTAGAAACATCTGAAGAAAGATTTAAAAAAAAAACAATCTTCAGAATGGTCAAGCTGACCTATATGTTACTTAGCAGTTGGACAAAAAAAAAAAAACAAAAAATCAACACTCTTTAAAAGAAGGAAACAAGAATTATAAAATCAACCAAGGGAGAATCATAATACACAGGATTCATAAACAAATAGCACCAGGGCTTCTGCTTTCACCCATGAAGTAACTGCTTTAGGCATGTCCTCCCATAGTAAACAACTATAAAGTATAAAATATATATGAAATGACTGTTTTGTTTTACATAATTTAATTTTTTTTTATTTCAATAGGTTTTTGAGGAACAGGTGGTGTTTGGTTGCATAAATAAGTTCTTTAGTGGCGATTTCTGAGATTTTGGTGCTCCCATCACCTGAGCAGTATACACTGTAGCCAGTATTAGTCTTTTATCCCTCAGCCTTCTCCCACTCTTTCTCCCCCAGCTCTCAAATTCCACTGAATCATTCTTATGCCATTGCGTCCTCATAGCTTAGCTCCCACTTATGCGTGAGAACATACGGTGTTTGGTTTTCCATTCCTAAGTTACTTGACTTAGAATAACTGTCTCCAATTTCATCCAGGTTGCTGCAAATGCCATTATTTCATTGCTTTTAACGGCTGAGTAGTATTCTACGGTGTGTGTATATATATGTGTGTGTGTTCATGTGTGTGTATATACGTACACAGTTATAAGTGTGTGTGTGTGTATATATATATATTTCTTTATTCACTCGTTGATTGATGGGCATGTGGGCTGGTTCCGTATTTTTGCAATTGCAAATTGTGCTGCTATCAACATGCATGTGCAAGTATCTTTTTTTGTATAATGACTTATTTTCCTCTGGGTAGATACCCAGGAATGGGATTGCTGTATCAAACAGTAGATCTACTATTAGTTCCTTAAGGAGTCTCCACCTAATTTACAATCCCACCAACAGTGTAAAAGTGATCCCTCTTCACCACATCCACACTAACATCTATTTTTTTTTATTTTTTTATTATGGCCATTCTTGCAGGAGTGAAGTGGTATTGCATTATGGTTTTCATTTACATTTCCCTGATAATTAGTGATGTTGAGCATTTTTTCATATGTTTGTTGGCCATTTGCATATCTTCTTTGAGAATCGCCTATTCATGTCTTTAGCCCACTTTTTGATGGGATTATTTCTTTTGTTCTTGCTGATTTTAGTTCCTTGTAGATTCTGGATATTAGTCATTTGTTGGATGTATAGATTGCAAAGATTTTCTCCCACTCTGTGGGTTGTCCGTTTACCCTGCTGATTATTTCTTTTGCTGGGCAGAAGTCTTTTAGTTAAAGTCCCATTTATTTATCTTTGTTTTTATTGCATATACTTTTGAGTTGTTTGTCATAAAGTCTTTGCCTAAGCCAACGTCAAGAAGGATTTTTCCAATGTTATCTTCTAGAATTTTTTGTTTCAGGTCTTAGATTTAAGTCTTTTATCCATCTTGAGTTGAGTTTTGTATAGGGTGAGAGATGAGGATCCAGTTTCATTCTTCCACATGTGGCTTGCCAATTATCCCGGTACCATTTGTTGAATAGGGTGTCCTTTCCCCACTTTGTGTTTTTGTTTTCTCAACTCTGCTCCATTGGTCTATAGGCTGATTTTTATACCAGTATCATGCTGTGTTGTTGACTATGGCTTTACAGTATAGTTTGAAGTCAGGTAATGTAATGCTTCTATATTTCTTCTTTTTGCTTAGTCTTGCTTTAGCTAGGTGGGGTCTTCTTTGATTCAATATGAATTTTAAGATTGTTTCTTCTAGTTCTGTGAAGAATGATGGTGGTATCCGATGGAAATTACATGGAATTTGTAAATTGCTTTTGGCAGTATGGTCATTTTCACAATATTTATCTACCCATCCATAAGCATGGGTTGCGTTTCCATTTGTTTGCCTATCATCTCTTTCAGCAGTATTTTAGTTTTCTTTGTAAAAGTCTTTTACCTCCTTGGTTAAGTATATTCCTAAGTATTTTATTTTTTGCAGCTATTGCAGAAGGCTTGAGTTCTTGATTTGATCCTCAACTTGGTCACCGTTGGCATATAGAAGAGCTAACCATTTGTGTACATTAATTTCATATTCTGAAACTTTGCTAGAGTCATTTATCAGTTCTAAGAGCTTTTTGGAGGAGTCTCTGGGGTTTGCTAGGCATACAATCATGTCATCAGCAAACAGCAACAGTTTGATTTCCTCATTATTAATTTGGATGCGCTTTAGTTATTTCTTTTGTCTTATTGTTCTAAGACTTTCAGTACTATGTTGAAGAGGAGAGGTGAAAGTGGGCAGCCTTGTCTTGTTCCAGTTCTCAGGGGGAATGCTTTTAACTTTCCCCATTCAGTATAATGTTGGCTATGGGTTTGTCATAGATTACTTTTAGTGCCTTAAGTTATGTTCCTTTTATGCTGATTTTGCTGAGGGTTTTAATCATACAGGGAGGCTGAATTTTGTCAAATGCTTTCTGTATCTATTGAGATGATCACATGATTTTCATTTTTAATTCTGTTTATGTGGTGTATCACATTTATTGACTTGTGAATGTTAAACCATTCCTGCATCACTAGTATGAAACCCACTTGATAATAGTGGATTATCTTTTTGACATGCTGTTGGATTCTGTTAGCTAGTATTTTGTTGAGAATTTTTGCATCTGTGTTCATTGGGGATCTTGGTCTGTAGTTTCCCTTTTTTGTTATGTCCTTTCCTGTTTTTGGTATTAGGGTGATACTGGCTTCATAAAATGATTTGGGGACAATTCACACTGTGTCTCTCTTTTGGAATAGTGTCAATAAGATTGGTACCAAATCTTCTTTGAATGTCTGATTGAATTCAGCTGTGAATCTGTGTGATCCTAGACTTTTTTGTTGGTAACTTTTTAATTACCATTTCAATCTTGCTGCTTGTTATCAGTCTGTTAGTAACCTGCATGTCTTCTTTTGAGAAGTGTCTGTTCATGTCTTTTGCCCATTTTTTGACAGCATTGTTTTCTGTTTAAGTTCTTTATAGATTCTAGATATTAGATGTTCGTTGGATGTATAGTTTGCAAGTATTTTCTCCCATTCTATAGGTTGTCTGCTTACTCTGTTTATAGTTTTTTTGTTGTTGTTTGTTTTGCTATGCAGAAACTCTTTAATAAGGCCTTGCTTATAAATTTACGTTCTTGCTTCAATTGCCTTTAAAGTCTTTGTGATGAAATATTCTACAGGGCCTATTTCCAGAATGATATTTTGTAGGTTTTCTCTTTGGATTTTTATAGTCTGCCCCAAGACTCCTAGATCTGATAAACAACTTCAAAGTTTTTTAATATAATCTTGTTTAATTTTTAATTTTTTAATTTCAATACTTTCTGGGGTACAGGTAGTTTTTTATTACATGGATAAGTTCTTTAGTGGTGATTTCTGAGATTTTAGTGCACTCGTCACCCAAGCAGTGTACCTAGTACCCAATGCATAGTCTTTTAACCCTCACTCCTTCCCAATCTTCCCCCTTGAGTTTCCAAAGTCCATTATATTATTCTTATGTCTTTGCATCCTCATAGATTAGCTCCCCCTAAGTGAGAATACATATTTGGTTTTTTAATTCCTGAGTTAATTCACTTAAAATAATGGCCTCCAGCTTCATCAAGTTACTGCAAAAAACTTATTTTATTCCTTATGATGGATGAGTAATATACCATGTTGTATATATACCACAATTTCTTTATCTACTTTTTTGCTGATGGGCACTTAGGTTGGTTCTGACTTGCATTGGGAATTGTGCTGCTAAGAACATTCATGTGCAGTGTCTTTTTCATATAATAACTTCTTTTCCTTAGGGTAGATACTCAATAATGGGATTGCTGGATTGAATGGCAGTTCTATTTTTAGCTCTTTAAGGAATATCCATAGTGTTTTCTAGTAGTTGTACTAATTTACATTTCCATCAGCAGTGTAAAAGTGCTCCCTTTTCACCACATCCATGCCAACGGCTATTGTTTCTTGAGTTTTTCATTACAGCCATTCTTGTAGGAGAAAGGTGGTATCTCACTGTGGTTTTAATTTGCATTTCTTTGATAATTAGTGATGTTGAGCATTTTTCATTTGTTTGTTGGCTGTTTGTATATCTTTTTTGAGAATCGTCTATTCATGTCCTTTGCCCACTTTTTGATGGGATTATATGTTTCTTCATTGCTTATTTGAGTTTCTTGTAGATTCTGAATATCAGCCCTTTGTCATGTGTATAGTGTGCATCTCAATTTTATTCACTTCAGCTCTGATATTTATCTTCTCCTGCTAGCTTTGGGGTTAATGTGCTCTCGCTTTTCTAGTTCCTTTAGGTGTGATGTAAGGTTGATAATTTGAGATCTTTCTAACTTTTTGATGTAGGCATTTAGTGCTATAAACTTCCCCCTTAACACTGCTTTAACTCTGTCCCAGAGATTCTGTTCTTTGTTTCCATTAGCTTCAAAGAATTTCTTGATTTCTGCCTTACTTTCATTGTTTACCCAATGTTTTACATGTTTATCCATGTAATTGTATAATTTTGAGATGTCTTCTTAGTGTTGATTTCTATTTTTATTGCTCTGCAGTCCAAGAATGTTGATGGCATAATATAATTTCAGGTTTTTTCTTCTAATTTGTTGAGAATTAACTTGTGCCCAGCACATGCTCAATTTTAGAGTATGTGGCATGTGCAGATGAGAAGAATGTATATTCAGTGGTTGGGTGAAGTGTTCTGCAGATGTCTGTTAGGTCCATTTGGTCTTCAAGTTTAGGTCCTGAATATATTTTTTAGTTTTCAGCCTTGATGAGCTGCCTAATAATGTCAGTGGCATTCTCTAAATATAAAATGAGGTTGTTGGAGAGGACAGTTTTGCTTCCTCACTGACAGAAAATTAAGCTTTTAAACTTTCTAATTTGGATGCCTTTTATTTCTTTCTTTTGCCTAATTGATCTGGCTAGGACTTCCAGACTATGTTGAATAGAAGTAGTGAGAGTGAGTATTTTGTCTTGTTCTGGTTCTCAAGGAGAATGTTTCTAGTTTTTGCCCACTCTCCATGATGTTGGTTGTAGGTTTTTCATAGATGGCACTTACTATTTTGACATATGTTCTATTAATCTTTAGTTTGTCATACATGGTTCTTATTATTTTAAGGTATGTTCCTTTGATGCCTACAACTTCCACTATTATTGCGTGGTTATCTAAGCCTCTTTGTAGGTTTCTAAGAACTTGTTTTACGAGTCTGGTTGATCCAGTGTTTGGAACATATATATTTAGAATAGTTAAGTCTTCTTGTTGAATTGAACCCTTTATCATTATGTAATGTCCTTCATTGCCCTTTTTCATCATTGTTTCTTTGAAGTCTGTTTTCTCTGAAATTAGAACAGCAACCCTTGCTCTTTATTTTTTTTAAGGGGGGGTGGGTAGTCTATCTGCCAAGCTGGAGTACAGTGACGTGACCATGGCTCACTGCAACCTCCACCTCCTGGGTTCAAGCAATTCTCATGCCTCAGCCACCAGAATAGCTTGGATTACAGGTGTGCACCACCACACCCAACTAATTTTTGTATTTTTTAGTAGAGACAAGGTTTCACCATGTTGGCCAGCTGATCTTGAACTCCTGACCTCATGTGATCTGTCCACCACAGCCTCCCAAAGTTCTTGGATTACAGGTGTGAGCCACCATGCCTATCCAATCACTGCTCTCTTTTGTTTTTTATTTGCTTGGTAGATTTTTCTCCTTCTCTTTACTCTGAGCCTAAGGGTGTCACTGTACGTGAGATGGGTCTCTTGAAGACAGCATACATTTGGGTCTTGCTGTTCTATCTAACTTGCTACTCTGTGCCTTTCAAGTGGGCATTTAACTTGTTTATGCTCAAGGTTAATGTTGATATGTGCTGGTTTCATCCTGTCATCATGATGTTAGCAGGTTGTTATGTAGACTTGATTGTGTAGTTGCTTGGTAGTGTCAGTGACCTACGTACTTAAGTGTGGTTTTTTAGTGGCTGGTAATAGTCTTTCATTTTCTTGTTTAGTAATTCCCTTAATGACCTCTTATAAGGCTGTTCTGATAATAATGAAATCCTTTAATGTTGCTTATTGAAAAAAGATTTTATTTCTCCTTCACTTATGAAGCTTACTTTGGCTAGATATGAAGTTTTTGTTGGAATTTATTATCTTTAAGGATGGTGAATATAGGCCTCCAATGTATTCTGGCTTGTAGGATTTCTGCTGAAAGGTCCATGTGTGTGTGTCTGCATTACCAAAGCAAGTGGGGTAGAGGGAAAGCGGGCACCTGCACATTGGCAAAGTAGATGGGATAAAGCAATATAGTTCTGGGGTAGCACTGAAGCCTTGATTCTCATTCTAAGCGCTTTCTCAAAAAGTTAAACAATGGCAAAGCAGCAATTTAGATCTAGAGCAGCAGTTGAATTCTAGTATTCAATCGGAATCTTCCTCAGGTCAAGAAACAACGACAGAGCAATAAAATTGTTTTAGTGTTTTCTTAAGTTCCAGTGCTCACTAAAAGTCTTCCCCAGAATGGGAAGCAACAATAGACCAGCATTTATGTTTCAATATTTGTAAGTAAAGATCTCACACCATCAAACAAAACACCTACAAAAGCTGAAAAAGGTAGTTGTCTCCTCAAATGGCCAGTACCAAAACCAGCAAGATACAACAACAACAAACTACAGGCTAATAACACTGAGGAAGGTAGATTTAAAAACCCTCAACAAAATACTAGTAAACCAAATTCAACAACACTGCAAAAAGATAATATAGCTATAGCTTCTGCCTGCATGAGGCTTACATTCTATTAGGGAATACAAGAAATAAAAAGTATATAAACAAGATAGTCTCAGAGTGCAAGTGCTGTAAAGAAAAGTAAATGTTATAGAATATTATTGGGCCAAGTAATTTAAGTCTAGAAATAGACAAGAGACTTAGAATGCCTTTTAACATGTAATTATAAACAAAATTTGTTTTTCTTCTATTGGAAAAACAGCAAATATGATTTGGTTCAGAATTTTAAGAATGATGTGAGCAGAGAGAATAGTGGGAGATATATTCATCAACTGAAAGCAAAAGGTAACACTTCTAATGATCCTGGCATTGTCTCTTGCTCTGTAAGGAAAAGAAAGTAAGGTCCTGGGGGGTGAGTTCAAAGCTCCTAGCTGAGTTCTCTGGATCCCATTAATTCCATAGGATATTTTTACCATGTCACAAGAATTGTGGACTTTTTCAGATTGATGTTACTATGTTTTCTATCAAATGATTTCCATAGAGGCAAATATATTTTCTGCATTATCTACAGTTGTGGTCCACATAATTAAGATGTGTGACAACTGTCTGTATTTATGTGTTCCAAGAAGGCAGTCTGCCAGGCAATTTAAGAAAGAAAATGTCATTTATTCTACATTCTGCCCATCCTACTACCCAAATCAACTGCTCCTGGCCCTAATCAAGACCTAGAGATCCATGGGGAGGGATATGTGGTGGTTAGGAAGCCTATACTTTCTGCTGTGGCTGAGCAAGTTTTCAAAACTTTTCCAGTGAATACCAGGAACAAGCATGTTTTCCAGCAACCTCAAGTCACGCAAGTGTTTTTCTTACAGGACAAATGCAGTCTTCCTGAAACCATCTGTACCATAGCAGAGTGCAAGGCATAAGTTATTTTAGCAGGCTTGTTCTAGACTACTACCTGATAGCAGATAAAGTTTGAAGTCAAATATGTACCAATTAAAATTATTCCTGTTTTCTTTATAATTGGACAATTATAAACTTTTCTGCCACTTAGCCTCAAGCAGTTTCAGGTCTTTAATTTTCTTCATCCATCATTTAGAACTAACTAGCAATATTTGTACTCCGTTATTGTCTCAGAAGATTTTTATCTTTCTAGAGTAGGTAGCTATGTTTCAGTAACTTTACTGTTGATTCCGGTCTATTATTGCACCTATAAAATAGAATGCAAACTGTATAACTGCACCAAAATGTTTAGAAATACCCAGTCCCTGTGGGCAAGAACTGAGTATTGGGAGAATGCCAAGGGTTCACATGGAGAAGCTGGATGGGAACTTGCTAAGACAAACATGATTCAAGTAGATGTCAAAGTCATTGACTCCTTTTATATTTCTTGTAGATATTTGCCTCCACACCACACCCTGTCAAGTAATGATGTTGGCTAGAGGCTGAATTATTTAAGTGAGGATTATTTTCAGTGAGAAAAGTTATTTCTGTGGCCTATATATGTCTTAGATCCAACATATATAGCTTTGAAAGTTACACAATTGCCTGTCTCCCATATGAGGCTTGTGGGCTTCAAAAACATAATAAATTTTCTCAAGTTTCTGAAAACCAGATTGGTCTTGTTCTTTACGTTAGCTGCTCAAATGAATGTGAACAATGAACTGGAATCCTGGTACTAGAAACCTAAAGCTTTTTCTTTCACCTAACACCAAACTTGTATGTCTTTGAGGAGAGAAATATGAAGAAAGTGAAGTTTGCCATTAGAATCTTCTCTTTTTCTATCTTCTCATAGATGACAGTTCTCAGCCAATCTCTTTGAAAATATGCTGACATGCTATCCCAATTGTGAAAAATAGAATCATAACCTAGAATTATTTTTTATCCCCTTCCTATAGACTCTAAATCACCAACTGGTAAATGTCATCAAGTCAGTCATAAGCCAGTAGAAAAGGGAGAGAAAACTGCTACTAAGCAACAGAAGATATTTCTACTTGTACTTTGTTTTCTAGCCTACTAGTGACCAATAGTGTGAAATTCAAGCAAGGTGAAAGGTCTATCAACTCAAGCAAGGCAGAATACTTATGTACCCCTTAAAATGCAAACAAGTAATCTACCTTATGAAATGCAGGACCATCTCGAAGTTGAAAACAAGTCCTACAGGCCAGCTGTCACTTATTAAATCTTTATTTATATCATCTAAAAATCAACTATTTGAGTGGCCTAGTCTTCTGTAGGGGAATAACGTGGAATTAGAAACAGTTTGATCGATACTTGCAGTTATCTAGCCTCCTGCATAAGTCCCTACAGTGAACTACAAGGCTGGGAATGAAAAGGAAAAAAAGAACACCACTGCCCTAAAAATCTCTTCTTCACACTGCCTGAATATGTCCCGTTCCGTCTTCTCAGGTGTGAAATGCTACCAAATCAAGGTTCATTTGGGTTAACAAGCCCATTTTTAAAGGTAAATAACTCTAAAAGGATTCATTTAACAATTAACTCCTTTATGGAGAGTACACAGGCAGCCTTAGTCAAATTACTTCTCTCCTAACTCTAGTTGAGATATCCCCAGAGTAATGAGTACTTTAATAGAAGAAACTTAGAAAATAGAAGAGCAATTTCAGAATATGAGGAGAGGGCTTTAAGTAAAGACATGCTTGGATAGGACATTAAAATGGGGGGGAGGGTGTTTAGAGCAGCCAAAAGGGATGAGGTAAGTAAAGAGAAAAAGGTTAAGATGACAAAGGACAGATACTTCAGAAATTGGTTCTTGACTTGCCATACTCCCAGTTTTCAGTGCAATACTGCCTCTTGACTATTCAGATATACCTGTTATCTTTTGGGTCATATCTTTAAAATACCAGAAGCTGGGAGGTTTACAAACAACAGACTTCTTTCTCATGGATCTCGAGTCTGGAAGTCGGAGGTCAGGCTGCCAACATGGTCAGTTGTTAAGAGCCCTATTCCAGACAGTGGATGATTTCTTACTGTCCTCTCTAGCAGAAAGAGAACACAAGAACTTCCTGGATCCCCTTTAATAGGGATACTAATTCCATTAGTGAGGTCTATACCCTTATAACCTAATTACTTCCCAGAGGCCCACTTCCTAATACTAGCACATTGGAGAATGGGATTTCAACATATGAATCTGGGGGAGACAGAAACATTTCATCCATTACAAGTAGATACCAGTTAACAGTCTACACAAAAGATAAAACTCAAAAGCAGCCTTACTTTCTTCATAAACCATATAAACAGATCATCTCAAAACCCATCAATTTTGTGATTTATAAAATCTTCATATGTTGGCCAGGTGTGGTGGTTCATGCCTGTAATCCTAGCACTTTGGGAGGCTGAGGCAAGTGGATAGCTTGAGCCCAGGAGTTTGAGACTAGCCTGGCCAACATGACAAAACCCTGTCTCTACAAAAAATAAAAAAATTAGCCAGGCATCTGTAGTTCCAGCTACTTGGGAGGCTGAGGTGGGAGGATCACCAGAATCCAGAAGGTCAAGGCTACAGTGAGTCGTGATTGTGCCACTGCACTCCAGCCTGGATGACGGCATAAGACACTGTCTCAAAAAAAAAAAAAAAAAAAAAATCCATATATTTCAAATTTTGGTAACAGGTAAGAGGAATAAAAACGTTTTCTGATGATTGTCAGTGGCCTTACCGATTTAAAAAGAGAAAAAGGAAAATGTAAGTCTAAAGGCATGAGTTTATGAAGGTGGGTTGTCGGTATAGGAGTCAAATGTGGGGCATTATCTTAATTCACTGTCTCAGGCTTACATTACTCAGACCATTATTCTAGTCAGCCAAGGCCAAAAATGAACATATTTTCAGACTCAAGTACAAACCATCTTTCCTTGAATATTCTAGAGGTTTGACAGGCCTCTAGAGAAGTTGTACCTGAGTGTGTATGGGAGGCTTAAGAAAATCAGTTTTTATCAGATTCAAGAGTCAAATGAAGGCATTTTAACTCTATTACTTACTCTGCAGCTCAAATACATTTGCCAAGAGATCATTTATAGTTATGGACACCAAAAAGATGATCTGTAAACTTCCGATGGTGAGAGATGCTTTAAGAATCACAAACCTAGCTGGAGGGAGCCGCATGGTGACTCTCAGCAGCACAGTGACTCAGCAGGCTGAGAGAGAACTCCAGAGAGTTCTGTTTTCATACCAGCTCTGCCCCTACAGCCTTGCCACAAAACCCTGGGCAGTCTTTTAACCTGTTCCAGATGTACTTTCCTCCAGAGTTTGTGAGTTAATCAGCAGCTCTTGGAAAGAAAAACTAATTTAAATAATTTGTAAACAAAAGGTTTTATAGAGTACAGCAAATAATAAATAGCAAGGCTTTAGGCCCTTGATAGCATGAGTGAATCAGCTCCAAACCACTTATCCTACCCTATCAGATGTTATCATCGGGCAGTTACCAACAACATACTCACATCTACTGTCCAGCCAAGCCTTCCCAGCCACTCTCAGTTGTAAAATTTAAAGATTTTAAAATTGGTGCCTGAGTCAGTATTCCAAACCCACCGAACAAGCAGAGTGTGGAATTTACAACATTTCCTAGGGACTGATGACAATGGTTGCTTAGTGGCTTCCATGCGCACTAGACCTGGAGCCAATGAGAGTCAAATACAGTAGCTGACTAGAAACCCATATTCCCACCAAGAGAGGTGGAAAAGTTTCAAAACCAGTTTCAAACAGGAGGAAACCAATTTCAAAACTGATGTTTCAGGGTTTGGGGCATTGATTTACCCTTTAGTTTCTGGAGAGAGCCCTGGAAACACATTTTAAAGACAATATAACCTTCATCAAGTATGCCCAGTATAGAAAACGTACCTTTCAGTCTACCATTTTGACCTAAACCCTTATCTATGTCAATCCTTCATCTGCCTTTTCATGTCCTCAACTTTGAAGCTGGGTCAATTGCTGCTTCTGATATCCCTATTTTTTCTTCAATTTCTAGCATTCTGGGAAAAATACAAGCTGAGTGAAAACAATATTCTGTAATTGTTGTGATCTACCTGGATTTTCCCACTGTGACCCAGCACCCTGATTTCAGTCATCAGTCAAGTTTTCTCAATCCAAATTCCCATCTACATCAATGCCCAGAGGTTCCAGTGGTGGTTGTTTTTAATCAAGACATTGTGAAAATGATGAAGAAATTTTCTGAAAATGGCTTTATTTGCATTATAGAATGAAAACTATGTTTATGCAATTTATTATATAGCTAAATTGAGCATACTCGCATGCAATTATTATAGTGGGAGGTTTGGAATACACATTCAGCTCCTCTACATTAAGAGGTTAATGAAAACCTTTTGCCAGCATGTCAAAAGTAGTATTAGTTCTAATTCAGCATGGTGTTTCCTCTCTGTGCCACACGTAGGCCCTGCCTACCCTCCATTGTAGGCTCCATGCTGTGTTTATTCATGCTAGTCTAGGCTGAACAAACATGTTTTCTTTTTAATCACAGTACTTATTTACAGTCTCTTTATGAAAACGTCTGAGAGTTAAATTTAAGTAATAGCATTAATAATTGTATTTCTACAAAGATCTTTCTCTCCTCAACACACTTTGGAGAGTATCTGCCACTAATTAGTCCCTGCATAGTTTACTTGATGCTATAGTTCATCTCCCACACTTGAGTGTCCTATGCAATTGGTGCTGGGCATGAGTTCTGCATATTTCTGTGATGGGAGCCATGTTCAATTCTGATCCCTTTTAAAGGAGAAAAAATAGCTCCTGGAATGGGGTTATAAGCCAACAATATGCTCACTCACTTTGTGAAAATATGGACATGATGACTTCACCTCTGTACCACAATTAATATCCCTTTCATCTAGAGCAACGCAGGGAAGCTGCTACTTAACCACTGCCTATCCAAAATCATAATAGATAACATCAACCTAGGAACCGCTTTCTCCTACTATTATCTTGCTCATTCAACATCTAAGGTTCATTCATTCAAAAAATATTTAAGCACTTACTGTATGCCAGACACTGGGTTAGGTCCTAGTTTAATTAAGAAGTTTATCATTACTTTACTCCACTTAGATGTGGCACAACTACGCCCTTGAATATCCACCCTGGGTAATATCACCTGTGAATTGGCTGCAAACTTCAGACTTGGTGTTTTAGATTGCTGGCAACTCCCAGGAGGTTTAGGCTTCAACTTTCCAATCTCAGACCAAGCTTGTTCCTTTCTTGAGGGAGTTCAAGGCATGCTCTTGATTAATGACTTTCAGAAAGAGTCCAGACAAGTAAGAGTTAGCAGCTTTAACCAAAACCTTGGGGCTGCTTACCTACTGGAGGTTTCTTCAGGTGTGTCTTTCTTTCTGACTCAGGTTGTTATCACACCCTCTCATCTTCCTTTAACCCTCCAGCTCCCCATCTGTTCTCCAGAGGAAAAACTCTTTTTTCCTCTAAATCTATCTCTATGGCTTTAGGTCAAAGCACCCGACATCATAGCTATCTACACCAGGAGCCCATATTGCCCTTGGCAATAAGCAATTCTGATATCCCTGATGCTTTTCCCTCAAGACTTGATTTGTCATTCTTGCTTCAGGTCAAAACTGCTAAAGTTATAACTTCTTTACAATCCTGAAGCTTAACTTAGCTCTATCCCTAAGTAACTCTCATCTCTTTCCTCTCTCTAGTTTGCACTACACTCACTAAAAATACCTTTGATTTTCTATCTTTTCTTCTAATGTTTGCTCAACTACAAAGAGAAATGGTTTGCAGTGTCCAGAAAGAGAACACAAAAGGGGAACATTTATAAAACATATACTTGGCCCCATACAGGGAAGAGCAGACCCTGAAGAGCCAGCAAGTGTGGTTTAGTGTTTATGGTCTGCTTATATTGTTGGGAACCCCAAGCTATAGTATCTTTAAGATGATTATACCACCTATGCTAGTGATTCCTATTACAAGCTTGCAAAGCAGTCTCCTGGTTTTAGCTTGCCTGTCAAATAACTTTTCCCACACTGTGTAGATCACCTGACACAAGTATATCAATTTGCTTGGAAGCTAAATTTCTTATTATAAATGTATACATTATTCTGGTTAGTTCACTTTTTAACAAGTTTTGTTAGTGTAGCTCATCTTCTAGAACACATTACTTCTGAAAAATATAAACACTCAAATTTCTAGACATGAAATTTTGTCCCCAACTTCAGACTTTGACTCATAAAGGTATACAGTTATCTGGGTTAAATGCTCAACTGGGATACATCTCTGGGAGTGCCTTAACTGAGTTCTTTAGGTCTTATTTTCAATCTCTATTTCCACAAAATTGTGAACTCACAGACACACATATATACATATATACCAATGATTTTTCTATCAGTTTCATTGGAACGGATTAAATTGTCTTTGAGTTCATCTTTTTAAAACTCCTTGTAATGACTAATATAAGCATCTTTAAAGTCCTCATATTACTTTGCCAATAGTTTGATAAATTTGTGAAAGTATTGGTTCCTTCACAAAGTCTGAGGCGTCCCCAAATTTTAAGCCAAGAATTCTTCTGAGGAGCCCATTAACATTTTATTAAGGAAAAATCAAGGTAATGTTTCCTGCTAGCAAGCATAATATATTCCTAATTACCTCTCCTTTTTTTCTTTAATCTCCTGTCTTTCCAGATTATTGCCTGAAAACTATCTTTCTTCAAGGCATCGTCCATTAAGTTAGATTGGCCTACCTCAGCAGGCATCCTTATATAGGGCTTTTCTTTCTTAGCTGTTGATTTTTCTCTGAACCTACTACATTTATTGAATTCTTTCTATACGATGTCTTTTGGAAATCTTTTGTGCATAAAGATTCCAGCCCTTTGTTATCTTTTAGGAATTGTCAGAATAAAAGAGTTTTGTGCTTGTATAATTCATGTTTGACTATTCCAGTGTTTGCTTTATTTTTAAATAATTCTACTTCCTCCCTCCCCCTTGTTATCTCACTGGTCTAATTTGTGCAGTAAAAGGAAAGTATAAATTTCTGAATTATAGACTTAGGTGTAGAAAGAAATACCTACTGATATCGTACCATGCCTGGGATTGTTTCTGTGGAGACACACACACACACACACACACACACACACACACACACACACAATGAACGGTGAAGAGTATCAAAGAAGTCCTTGAAGGTAGCAGCACCTACAATAGACTTTTAAGAAGATTATTTTTACTGCATTTGGGTAGACCATATTAAAGTTCTCTCAGATTATCTCTTAGTAGGTCAGGTGCGGTGGCTCATGCCTGTAATCCCAACACTTTGGGAGGCCAAAGCAGGAGGACTTCTTGAGGCCAGGAGTTTGAGACCAGCCTGGGCAACACAGTGATACCCTGTCTCTACAAAAAATACAAAAATTAGGTGGGTACAGTGGCATGTGTGCAGAGTCCCAGTCTCTTGGGAGGCTGAGGCAGGAGGATCACTAGAGCCCAGGAGGTCAAGGCTGCAATAAGCCATGATTACATCACTGCAGTCTGGCCTGGGTGACAGAGTGAGATCCAAGCTGGAGTACAGTGGCACAATCATAACTCATAGCTTATTTTATCTAGGAAAAAGGAAAAGGGCCAGGCACGGTGGCTCACACCTATATTCCCAGCACTTTGGGAGGCTGAGGCAGGTGGATCACGAGGTCAAGAGATCAAGACCATCCTGGTCAACATGGTGAAACCCCGTCTCTACTAAAAAATACAAAAATTAGCTGGGCATGGTGGCGCACGCCTGTAGTCCCACCTACCTGGGAGACTGAGGCAGGAGAATTGCTTGAACCCAGGAGGCGGGGGTTGTGGTGAGCTGAGAGAGATCACACTGTTGCACTCCAGCCTGGGTAACAAGAGTGAAACTCCGTCTCAAAAAAAAAAAAAAAAAGAAAAAGGAAAAAAAGAAAAAACCTCTCAGTAGATTTCTAATCGGTCTCCATAATATAGATAGAATTATCTTTTCTAAAACACAACTTCGGCCTTGCCATATGATGATGATTTGAATCCTTCCTGCCTTCCTTTCATGCAGAAAGTGAAACTCTTAAGACAAGAACAAACGCTCTTCTACACCCAGCCTTTTCATCTCTCTGGACCCCTTACTTTCTCTGAAGCTGCTTCTCCCAGAGTCTGTTTACTCCATATATTCCAGCTCTAAAAGCTACTAGCTACTAGTATTTCCAAATGGTCTTGTGCCCCTGCACATGCTGTTCTCTCCAAGTGTAATTCCCTTTCCTATTTTACCCTGCAATTTTATTCATTTTTTTCAAAGCATATTTTGTGTTACTTCCTCTACTTAAGATTTTCCAGAATTTACAGTGACTATAGTCCTTATTTTGTACTCCCATTATACTTCATAGAGACTTCTGCCAGGACCTTTGTAACTGTTTTATTCATTTGCTTACATTATGTGTCTCATTTTAAGTCTCTAAGCTCCTTGAGGGGTCCATCGCATTTTACTCAGAATTCATGAAAGTGTCTTTGGATATAGATACAGTGCTCCACAAAATTGTATTTGCTAATACCACAAGGAAAATATTCCACTGATTTACAAACATAAATTCAGAATTTGGTTGGAGCAATGTGGAATTTTCCTATTCTTTAACGATCTTGTTCAACTCTCTCAGTGCTTGAAAATATTCATTAGTAAAGTTATCAGTAGAAACTATGAATGTGGTCAAGCAACAAGGTGTGTCCAGCTGGTACAGGTGACACATGATCCAATAATAATAACCCTATGTTCTCACCAGCAGAGCGGGTGATACAGTACAGTCAATATATCAACAGGTAACACTCATGCACACACATACGTGCTTTCTAGGCTTTCCATTCCGATTTGTTTATAAGATGACATCAAAGTGCAAACAGATAAGTGTATTGTATTTATCAAAGTAGAACTTCTAAATTTATCAAAAACCATCTCATCTAGCAAAGAGGTATTTGACTGGCAAACACAAGTTAAAATTTTTCAACAATCTGAATCTCTGGGGATCTAGTAATAAAGAGGATAAAGAATAATACGTTAATATTCTAGAACATTCTTCAGGAGGTCAGGAATCAAGAAAACTTTGCCCAAAATTAATTTTTACATAATATTGTTGGGCTTCCTGTCCCCACTCAATCTCATTCTGAATTGTAATCCCCATAATCCCCATGTGATGAGGGAGAGACCAGGTGGAGGTAATTGAATCATGGGGACAGTTTCCCCCCTGCTGTTCTCATGATAGTGAGTGAGTTCTCATAAAATCTGACAGCTTTATAAGAGACTCTTCCCTACTTTGCTAGGCACTTCTCCTTCCTGCCACCTTCTGAAAAAGGTGGCTTGCTTACCCTTTGGCTTCCACCATAATTGTAAGTTTCCTGAGGCCTTCCCAGCCATGCTGAACTGTGAGTCAATTAAACCTCTTTCCTTTATAAGTTGCCCATTCACAGGCAGTTTTTTATAGCAGTATGAAAATAGACTAATACAGCAAATTGGTACCACAGATTCAGGTGCTGCAATAAAGAAACCTGAAAATGTGGAAGGGACTTTGGAACTTCATAACAGGCAGAGATTGGAACTGGTTGGAGGGCTCAGAAGAAGACAGGAAGATGTGGGAAAGTTTGCAACTTCCTAGAGACTTGTTGAATGGCTTTGACAAAAATGCTGATAATGAGATGGACAAGCAAATCCAGGCTGAGGCGGTCTCAGATGGAGATGAGAAACTTCTTGGGAAATGGAATAAAGGTGACTCTTGTTTTGCTGTAGCAAATAGACTGGTGGCATTTTGCCCCTTTCCTAGAGATCTGTGAAACTTTGAACTTGACAAAGATAATTTAGCATACCTGGTGGAAGAAATTTCTAAGCAGCAAGGCATTCAAGAGGTGACTTAAGTGCTCTTAAAAGCATTCAGTTTTATGCATTCCCAAATATTTGGTTTGCAATTGGAACTTATATCTAAAAGGGAAGCAGAGCATAATAAATTCCAAAAATTTGCACCTGACAATGCAATAGAAAAGAAAAACCCATTTTCTGAGAAGAAATTCAAACTGGCTGCACAAATTTGCATAAGTAACAAGGAGCCAAATATTAATCACCAAGACAATGGGGTAAATGTCTCCAGGGCATGCCAGAGGTCTTCACGGCAGCCACTCCCATCACAGGCCTGGAGGCCTAAGAGGAAAAAATTGTTTCATGGGCTGGGTCTAGGGCCTTGCTGCTTTGTGCAGTCTCAAGACTTGGTGCCCTGCATCCCAGCCATGGTTAAAAGGGGTCAACATACAGCTCAGGCCATTACTTCAGAGGGTGTAAGCCCCAAGCCTTGGTGGCTTGCACATGGTGTTGGGCCTACAGGTGCACAGAAGTCAAGAACTGAAGTGTGGGAACCTCTGCCTAGATTTCGGTGGATGTATGGAGCTGGTTGTCCAGACAGAAGGTTGCAGCAGGGTGGAGTCCTCATGAAGAATCTCTGCCATGGTAATGCAAAGGGAAATGTGGAGTCAGAGCCCACAGAGTCACCACTGGGACACTGCCTAGTGGAAATGTAAGAAAAGGGTCACTGTCCTCCAGACACCAGAGTAGTAGATCCACTGACAGGTGCACCACATGCCTGGAAAACACACAGACACTCAATGTCAGCCTGTGAAAGCAGCCGGGAGTGGGAACGTACCATACAAAGCCACAGGGGTGGAGCCCCTGGACCATGGGAGACCACTACTTGCATCAGTGTGACCTGGAAGTGAGACATGGAATCAAACAAAATCATCTTGGAGCTTTAAGATTTAATGGCTGCCCTGTTGGGTTTCAGACTTGCATGGGGCCTGTAGTCCCTTTGTTTTGGACAATTTCTCCCATTTGGAATGTGTGTATTTTCCCAATGCCTGTACCCCTGTTGTATCTAGAAGGTAACAAACTTGCTTTTGATTTTACAGGCTCAAAGGCAGAAGGAACTTGCCATATCTCAGATGAGACTTTGGACTCGGACTTTTGTGTTAATGCTGGAATGAAGTAAGACTTTGGGGGACTGTTAGGAAGGCATGATTGATTTTGAAATGTGACAGGGAAAAGAGATTTGGGAGGGGCCAGGGGCAAAATGATATCGTTAGGCTTTGTGGCTCCACCCAAATCTCATCATGAATTGTAATCCCCATAATCCCTACATGTCAAGAAAGAGACCAGGTGGAGGTAATTGAATAATGGGGGTGGTTCCCCCAAATGCTGTTCTCATGAGAGTGAATTATCATGAGATCTGATGATTTTATAAGGGGCTCTTCCCTCCTTCACTAGGTACTTCTCCTTCCTGCCCCCAGTGAATAAACTGCCTTGCTTTCCCTTTACCTTCCACCATGATTTTAATTTTTCTGAGGCCTCCCCAGCCATGCTGAACTGTGAGTCAAATAAAACCTTTTTTCTTTATAAATTACCCAGTCTCAGACAGTTCTTTATAGCAGTATGAAAATGAACTAATACACCCGCTATCAGTTAAATTCAAGTTTGACTATAACTTTTTACAAACAGTTATTATTTTCTTTGAAATTACTGTAATAATAATGTGATTTGGGGGGAGCAAGGATAGTGTTATTTCTGTCTTTGATTCCCCCAGAAATAGAAGTGTACTTGTATATTATATTTGATATATCTACTTCTCACTAAATACGTAAAATATATCATTACCACTTTCTGTTTAATAAATATAGATGAATACCATTATAGATATTCATGACTCTAAGTGTAATGTAAACAGACTCTCCAATAAAAACTCTTAACTGGAAAAGAACACCAAAAAAAGGGGCAAAATAATCTAAATTTAAACATACTATTTTTCAATTTCAGATTTCTTTTTAAATATCAGAACTTCATTAGTATTTTGTATAGTTTGTTCACCTTAGAACAAATCATATCCTTTTCTTTCACCTCACAGATCATATCTTTTTCTTTCTTTTTGGGGATTATTATTTAGGCTTTCCTCATATTTATGGCTTTTTTGTCCCAAAATGGGGTATTTCCACGATGTTCTTTCTCTCTTTTTGCTTGCTTTCATTTTAAAAATTATCTCAGACTCAGACTTCTCAAAGAACTAAAACTAGAACTATCATTCAATCCAGCCATCCCATTACTGGGTATCTACCCAAAGGGAAATAAATCATTATATCAAAAAGACGCTTGCATCTATAGTTTTACCATAGCACTATTCACAGTAACAAAGATATAGAATCAACCTAAATGTATAAATGTATCCATCAGTGGAGGAGTAAATACACACACACACACACACACACACACACACACAAACCCTGAAATACTACTCAGCCATGTAAAAGAATGTAATCATGTCTTTTGCAGCAGTGTGGACAGAACTAGAAGCTGTTATCCTCAGGGAAATAACTCATAAACCAAATACCACATGTTCTCACTTATAAGTGGGAGCTAAGCATTGGGTACACAGGAACATACAGAGTGGAATAACAGACATTGGAGACTACAAATGGTGGGAGGGGGGTAAGAGCTGAAAAATTATCTATTGAGTACAATGTTCTCATTCAGGTGATGGATATACTAAAAGCCCAGACTTTACCACAACACGATATATGCATGTAAGAAACCTGCACTTGTACCTCCTCAATATATAAAAATTATAAAATTTAAAAAGCCATAAACAATTTCTAAAATGTCAAGAAATTATCTCAGACTCAAATTTATAATTTTATTGCCAAAAAACAAATGTTGGAGTGTATGTAAATAAAATGAAAGGCAACACTGGCACATTCTTGGTGGGAATGAAAATTAGTATAGCCACCATGGAGAACAGTTTGGAGGTTTCTTATAAAACTAAAAGTAGAGCTACCATATTATCCAGCAAACCCACTGCTGGGTAAGTACCCAAAAGAAAGAAAATCAGTATATCAAAGAGATGTCTGCACTCCCATGTGTGTTGTAGCTCTGTTCATAATAGCCAAGATTTGGAAGCAATTGAGCTGTCCACCAATAGCCGAATGGGGCTGGGCACAATGGCTCACTCCTATAATCCCAGTACTTTGGGGGGGCCAAAGCATGTGGATCACTTGAGGTCACAAGTTCAAGACCAGCTTAGCCAACATGGTGAAACCCCATCTCTACTAAAAACACAAAAATTAGCCAGGCATGGTGGCGTGTACTTGTACTCCCATCTACTCAGGAGGCTGGGCAGGAGAATCCCTTGAACCCAGGAGGCAAAGGTTGCAGTGAGCGGAGATCATGCCACTGCACCCTAGCCTGGGTGACAGAGCGAAACTGTCTCAAAGAAATCAGATGAAGGGATAAAGAAAATGTGGAACTTATACACAACAGAGTACTATTCAGCCACAGAAAAATGAGATCCTGTCATTTGCAACAATATGGATGGAACTGTGGGTCATTATGTTAAGTGAAATAAGCCAGGCAGAGAGAGACAAATGTCACATATTCTCACTTATTTGTGGGATCTAAAGATCAAAGCAATTGAACTCACGGAGATACAGAGTTGGTTACCAGAGGCGAGGAAGGGTAGTAGGGGACTACAGGGAAGATCGGGATGGTTAATAGTTGCAAAAGAGGTCAGAAAGAATGAATAAGACATAATATTTCATGACACAACAGAGGGATTATAGTCAATAATAATTTAGTTATACATTTTAAAATAACTAAAAGAGGATATCTGGATTGTTTGTAACACAAAGGATAAATGCTTGAAGGGATAGATATCCCATTTTCCATGATGTGATTACTACACATTGCATGTCTATATCAAAATATCTCTTATACTTCATAAATATACACTTACTATATACCAACAAAACATTAAATTTAAAAAAATAATTTTATTGCCAAAATATATTCCTGTTTTTTTGTTTTTGTTTTTTTTTTTTTTGAGCAGGGTCTTGCTCTGTCACCCAGGCTGGAGAAAGTGGCATAATCTTGGCTCACTGAAACCCCCACATCCCTGGCACAAGTGATCCTCCCACCTTAGTGACCACCATGCCCAGCTAATATAAACTGAATAAATAAAATTAGCTATTACCACTGAATAAAGACAATTTTTGTCAGTCCCCAAATGGAATAAGTCTATTAGGAATATATACCTTATAAAGAATTCCTTAATTCAATGTAAATATAAATATGAAAATGAATGTTATTAGATAGTTTAAAGAGGCATTTCAAGTAAGAAGGAATTTAATACAAGGAATTAATGCTTATAGAACTAATGGAAGGGTTATGGGACAAAGGTCAGGGGAAAAGACTGCTGAGTTTTAAAAGATTAAGAAACTATAGACATGGCCAGGCACAGTGACTCACGCCTGTAATCCCAGCACTTTGGGGCACCCAGGTGGGCAGGTCACCTGAGGTCCAGAGTTCGAGACCAGCCTGACCAACACGAAGAAATCCCGTCTCTACTAAAAATACAAAATTAGCCGGGCATGGTGGCGCATGCCTGTATTCCCAGCTACTCAGGAGGCTGAGGCAGGAGAATCGTTGAACCAGAGAGGCGGACGTTGTGGTGAGTTGAGATGCCACCATTCCACTCCAGCCTGGGTAACAAGAGCGAAACTCCATCACAAAAAAAAAAAAAAAAAAGAAAGAAAAGAAAAGAAAAAGAAAAAAAAAGAAACTATAGACATTTGAGGAAATTGCCACTAATGAACTAAGTTGACTGTAGCACTGAATCAAGATTTGCCATCTGCCCGCTATTGCCAGATAATAAAATGGCCTCTCTTTCAATTTCCAAATGTCATGCAAGTATCTGTTATTGAAATAACCTAACTTTAAAACCCTACTAGTCAGGGCTTATTATCATTAACAATCAAAGGACCAGAAACCAGTGCAAGACCTTTCCTCTGAGCAATCTGGGAGAGTACTGCCTAATAAAATATTTGTTTGTTTTTTAATTGTAGAGATGTGGTAGTGCTGTTTTTAATGGCTGCAAATTCTTTGACATTTCTCCGATCAACAGGTGGGATCTATACCTTCTCCTTATTCTAGGCTCTTGGAGTCTTGTAGCTGCTTTGAAAATACACTGGCAGAAGTAAAACCACGTGAGTTGTGCAATAAGGCCAAGAAGACAATGGAGCTTCCATGTGGCTTTCTTGGGTCTTTGGTTTCAAGACTCCATCTTAGAATCCAGCCACCATGTGGACAGAAGCCCTAGATGACAGTCTCAGCTAAGCTCAGCTTTGAGTCACCTCAGGCTAGGCATGAAACATGCAAATAATGAAGCCTTTATATATGCACCCCTGACGCTTCACTCACCCTCACTATATGAAGCCTGAGACATCCCGGGGCAGAGACAAGCCATCCCTGCAGTATCATGTGTGAGTTCATGATCCACAGAATTGGTAAGTATTACAAAATGGTTATTTTACACTACTACGTTTGGGGTGGTCTATAACTCAACAATAGTTACTGAAACAACTCCTGAAAAAAACGAGAGAAAAAATTAGAAGCTGTGAAATTCATCCTGAGTAATGCCTATTTAAAAGTTATCCCAATGACCTGACAGATAAGGTTTATGTACGAACCTATACCATTAGGCTTACAATTATTTGTTACAAATCTGAAGTATTTGTCTTCCTTCATTTTAACTCTTCTTCAATTATGTAATCTTAACTCTGGAGCCTAAAACTTCAGAGAGAACAGATTTGGGTCTTCTTTACCCATTCCCACATCCTCACCCAAATTACACAGATGAAGTGCAATTTGGGTCTTTAACAATTATAGTATTCACAGAAACTGCACAACTTTATCACATCAATTAACTCTCATCCACATACTCCCAGAGGAGAAGAAGGAACAAAACTTCCAATTACAGAATCCATTTGCTGAACAAAACTGTGTTTCTTGTAAGTGGATCCTATCATATTTTTCTAAACCCTTCCCTTGAGATTGGCAATTCACAGTTATAACACTTTTTTATAACTAAGTTTCTCTTCTGTTACTTCATCTCACTTCATATACAGATGTTCTCTTGATTTTCATCTCTTTGTTCCTTTTGCTCTGCCATCAAAAGTGACAGTTACGATAAGCTTTTATATGACATTGTATGTTTTGAGCACCTACAGATTATATACATTTATTACTCTGTTCTGCATTCATTAGCACTATCACTGTTTTCTCTATATATTTGAGTGTCCAGTGTGTATAAACTGTAGCCCAAAAGATAAAAGTACAGAAAGACATAGTCTCTTAATTGTAAGGTACTTACTTTATGATAAAGACAGGAATGTCATAAATATAATAGCATAAATTTTTAAATGGAAAAACACAAGAAAAGAAAAACAAAGTTGATATAATTTTGAAACAATAAAAATAGTTTTGTAATTTAGGCTTAACTGCAGGACATAGTAGGACCTCTGTGGTTTCAGTTCATAGCCCAAGAAGAATTGAGTTTGAGTTCCCACTTCTTTTCCTACAACTTTGTTGAGCAACTAATTTGTGCCTATTAGTATACTCCAGAGTTTACATTTTTATTTAACTGACTCAGTACGTAAGTTGCCACTTACAATGTTGGGAGGTGATCCAACAGATCAACAAATTTGAGAGTTTGTTCAAGGCAAAGGAGAAGGGTTGGTTCAAAGGCAAACAACTGTGGAGTGACAGTGCTATACTTACAGGTGATAAATCAATTAAAAGCAGAATCTTAGTCCAATGTACTGATCACCAACTATGTAACAGAAACTGTGTTAAACCTGGAGATAAAAGATGGTTAAGCAAGGCACAGTGGCTCATACCTGTAATCCTAGCACTTTGGGAGACTGAGGCCGGTGGATCACCTGAGGTCAGGGGAAGTTCGAGACCAGCCTGACCAACATGGTGAAACCCCATCTCTACTAAAAAATACAAAATTAGCAGGGTTTGGTGGCACATGCCTCTAATCCCAGCTACTCGGGAGGCTTATGTAGGAGAATTGTTTGAACCCAGGAGGCAGACGTTGCAGTGCGTCAAGTTCGTGCCATTGCACTCCAGCCTGGGCAACAAGAGTGAAACTCTGTCTCAAAAAAAAAAAGAGACGGTTAATCCACAGTCCGTGCCTACCAAGTTATAGATGCCGTGAGAGAAATATATATAAGGTCAAGTAGAAATGCAAAAATAGAAAACAGTCTAGCCCCAGAAGAGAAATAAATAGGACAGGTACAAAATGTATTCAATGACCCAAACAACTGTCAAATAGTTTAGGATGGCACTGTAGTCTCTAAAAGTAAACTAGCTAATTTAAAACCCAAATGTATACTAACAACATGTATGAATATCAAAAAACATTATGTTTAACAAATTAATCAAGGTATAAATTAGTACATGCTATATCATTCAATTTATAAGAAGTTCAAGAATAGGCAAACTAAGCTGTGTTGAAGGAATTCATAACAGTGGTTACTTCTGTAGAGTACTGACCAGAAAGAAGCACAAATGAATTTTCCTGGGCAATGAAATATTTTACGTCTTGTTTGAGTGTTGGATACAAAACAGTGTGTATTTGTCAAAACATATTAAATTGTGCACTCACGGTCTCAATCGGTTAGTCTCTGCTTTATGCTTGGCTTCTCAGCCTCTCAGTTCTAGGCACATTACATCAGCAAATTCCTTACGGGTAAGTACAGTAGAGAATATTTTAATCATCATACTGCATTTCCCTTCTATCCAATAACTGGGTCCCTCAAGTCCTGAAGGACATGATAGTTCAGCAATACCTTCAAAAAATTCATTTTGTATTATTATTATCATCGTATCCTACTGTTTCTATTTTGTCTTATCAAGATACCAAGCTAGTCCATCCCATCTAGAAGTAGAGGTCAAAAATAGATTTTTTTAATGTTTTGCCAACCGAGGAGCCATATGGAAAAAGATAAAATTAAATTTGTTCTTCACACGACACACCTGTGTGAATATCAAATGGATCAGAATAAGAAACCACATAAGCAGTAGGAAAAAACATGGATGAATTCCTTTATAAACCAAGGGTAGATGAACTTTTCTTTGACTCTAAAGTATTACAAAACCATTTGATAAATTTTACTACATAAAAATTAAAACTAAAACAATTTACATTATAAAACACTATATACAAAGCAAAAAATAATAAACTGATAAAAATATTTGTAATTTGCATCAGTTTTCATATCCCTAAAAACTTAAAGCACTCCTAGTAACTAAAAAGAAAATGATCAAGCATGTTATACAAAAATTGTCAAGTGATATGAAGAGAAACCACACAAGAAAAAATTAGGAAGACATTAAATATATATACACACACATGTATGCATGTGTGTGTAATGATCACTCTCATTTATAAGTAGGAAAATGGAGATTTTAAACTGCATTATATAGATTTAATTTTAATACTAATATTAGCATTTTTATTTTTAAATTATGTTATGGTTCTGTTTTTAAAGTATGTTGTAGGATAAAGTGAATAATTATGTTAACACCAATAAGAAGAATTTTCAATTTGAGAAAAAAAGTACAAGTTGTTAAATAAAATTTCACATCTTAATTTTAATTGGAAATATTAAGATAAAAATATTTTTTCTATTTCACTTTAAAAATACATATTGCCTGTTTCTGTCTACAGGAAAGGCCTAGAAGCAGTGGCAACTCAGGAGCAATGAGCACCCCTAGCATACAGGTTGTGGTCTCTTAACACTAATTCTCTACTAAAAGGTAAAAGAATTACTTAAAAGAATTTTTTAAGCTGAAATGAAAGGAAGTTAATTAGCAACATAAAAACATAGAAAAGTATAAAACTCACTGATAAAAGTAAGTATGTAGTCAAATTCAGAATACTCTGATACTCTAATGATGATGTGTAAATCACTTACAGTTCCAGTATAAAGGCCAGAGAAAAAAATTAAAAGTAAGTATAGCTATAATAATTTATTAATGGTTATACAATATAAAAAGATGTAAATTGTGACATCAAAAGCATAAAATGAGGGGGAAGGGTAAAGTTTTGGTATGTAATTGCCATTGTTATAAACTTGAAATAGTTATAGGAAGACATTTTATATAAGTCTTTTATAATCACAAAACAAAAACCTATAGCAGATATATGAAAGATAAAGAAAAAGGAGTCAAAGGAAACCACTATAGAAAATCATCAAATCACAAGGAAGAAAAGAAAAACAATAAGAAAGGAACAAAGAGTCCTCTAAACAACCCAAAAATAAATAACAAACTAACAATAATAAATTCTTATGTATCAATAATTATCTTTAATGTATATGGATTAAATTCTCCAATCAAAAGACATGGAGTGGCCAAACAGGTTTAAACACACACACAAAGTAAAAGCAATCTACAAGAGAGACTCACTTCAGCTTCAAGAACACACATAGACTGAAAGTAGAGAGATGGAAAACAACATCTCATGCAAACAG
This sequence comes from Ateles fusciceps, assembly GCA_036589455.1. Classification (NCBI taxonomy): domain Eukaryota; kingdom Metazoa; phylum Chordata; class Mammalia; order Primates; family Atelidae; genus Ateles; species Ateles fusciceps. Next base: position 6,586,661 of record JAZHEH010001606.1, on the reverse strand, counting down.
AAAAAGAGCAGGAGTAGCTATACTTCTATCAGAAAAAAATATTTAAGTTAAAAAGTGTAAAAACAAAAAAATGACATTAAATAATGATAAAAGTATTGATTCTTTAAGGAGATGTAACAATTGTAAATATATACGCACCAATCATAGCACCTAAACATATAAAGTAAATATTAATCAATATGAAGGGAGAAATAAACAGTGATACAATAATAGTAGCAGACTTGAATACCCTACTTTTAACAAGGAATAGATCATCCAGACAGAAAATCAATAAGAAAATACTGGACTTGAGCAACACTTTGGAACAGATAGAACTAACAGACATATACGAAACATTCCATCCAATAGCAAAAGAATATACATTATTCTCAAGCACACAGAAAACATTCTCCAGACTAAGTCATGTGTTAGGTAGGCCACAAAACAAGCCTTAGCCGTCTAAGAAAACTGAAATTATATCAAGTAACTTTTCTGACCAAATAGTATGAAATTAGAAGTCAGTAACAGGAAGACTTTTGGAAAATTCACAAAAATAGGGAAATTAAATAACACATTCCTGAATAATCAGTAGGGGAAGGAAGAAATTTAGAGAAAAACTGAAAAATAATATCTCGAGACAAACAAAACTGGAAACACAACATACTAAACCTGTGGATGCTGCAACGCAATTCTAAGAGGGAAGTTTTAGCAATAAACACCTATGTGAAAAAGAAAAACAAGATGTCAAATAAACAGCCTACCATTATACTTCAAGTAACTAGTAAAAGAAGAATAAACTAAGCTTCAATTTAGTAGAAAGAAGGAAATAAGAAAGATCAGAAAAGAAAAAATGAAATAGAAACTAGAAAACATTAGAAAAGATCAATGAAACCAATAGTTTTTTTAAAAGATAATACACATTGACAAATCATTAGCTGGATAAAGACTCAAATAAATAAAATCAGATATGAAAGATGACATTATCACTGATACCACAAAAATACAAAAGATCGTGAAACTACTATAAACAAGTATATGCCAATGAATTAGACAACCTAGAAGAGATGAATGTTCTAGAAACATACAACCTATCAAGATTGACTCATGAAAAAAATAGAAAATTTAAGTAAACCTAAAATTGGTAACAATAGTAAAGTAATACATAAACTCTCTCAACAAACAGAACCTCAAGATCAGATAGCTTCAATGGTGAATTCTACCAAATATTTAAAGAATTAATGTCAATAACTCTAAACTGCTTTCAAAACAACTGAAGAGATAGGAACACTTACAAACACATTTTAGGAGACCAGAATAATCCTGATACCAAAGCCAGATAAGGACAATGTAAGAAAAGAAAATTACAAGCCAATATTCAAAATTAAAAGCCAGATAAGGACAACAATAAGAAAATAGAATTAATATAAGCCACTATCTCTGATGAACACAGTTGTACAACAATAGCAGGCCAAGTTCAACAATGCATTAAAAGGATCATATGGCATGATTAAGTGATATTTTCTCCTGGGTTAAAAGGATGTTTCAAAATATGCAAATCAATAAATGTGATATGCCACATTAACAGAATAAAGGACAAAAATTATATAATCATCTCAAAAGATACAGAAAAAACATTTCACAAAATCTAAAAATATTTCATGATCTTAAAACTGTCCATAAATTAGGCATACAAGTCAGCATCCTCAACACAATACAGGCCATATATTACAAGTCCAACAGCTAACATCTTATTCAATGGGAAAAAAAAGTTGAAAAAATTTCCTCTAAGAATAAGAACAAGACAAAGATGCCAACTCTTGCCTCTTTTATTGAACATAGCATTGGAAGTCCTGGTCAGATACATTAGTCCAGAAAAGAAAAAAGGGCATCCAGACTTGACAGGATTAAGTAAAATTGTCTGTTTGCAGATGATTTTATATACATAAAATTGTGTTTGCAGATGATTTTATATATAATGATTTTATACATTTAAAAAATATATTTATATATATTTATAATATGTATAAATATATATAAATTACATAATTTTATATATAAATTTTATAAAATTTTATAAATTATATAAATTATAATATATAAATTATATATAATCATTTTTATAAATTTATTATATATATACAAAAATATATAATTTATATATATAACATATATATATTTATATATATAAATTATATATATATATGTAAAATCATCTGCAAACAGACAATTCTACTTAATTCTGTCCAATCTGGATGCCCATTTTTTTCTTTTCTTGACTAATTTATCTGACCAGGATTCCAATACTGTGTTCAATCAAAGAGGCAAGAGTTGGCATCTTCGTCTTGTTCTTATTCTTAGAGGAAAAGTTTTCAACTATTTTTTCCCATTGAATAAGATGTTAGCTGTTGGGCTTGTAATATATGGCCTTTATTGTGTTGAGGACATTTTCTTGTACATACATATAATATATATGATATATATAAAAATATATATCATATATATATTTATATGATATATAGCATATATTTTTATATGTCTATATAGATATATATAAATATATATCATATATATCATATGTATATAAACATATGTATCATATGTATATATCATATATATATAAATATATTCTCTCACATATATAAAAATATATATATAAATATATCATATATATAAAATATATAAAATCATCTGCAAATAGACAATTTTACTTCAGATATATATATATATGAAGAATTTCACCAAAAACCTGTTAGAACTAATAAAGATAGTAAAGCTGCAAGACATAAAATCAGCAAACAAAAATCACTATACACTAATGAGCTATGACAATAAAATTTTTTAAAAATCCATTTACAGTTGCACTGAAAAGAATAAAATACCTAGAAATAAATTTAATCTATTAGTTGAAAGATGTATATACTGAGAACTTCAAAATATTAATGAAACAAATTGAAGAAAACAGAAAAAATTGAAGGACATCTCATGTTCATGGATCAGAAGACTCAATATTGTCTAAATGTCTGTACTACACACAATGATCTATAGATTCAATGCAATCCCTACCAAAACTTTAAAGGTGTATTTTAAAGAAATAGAAAAGACAATCCTAAAATTTTTATGGAACCACAAAAGTCTCTGAGTAGCTAAAGCAATCTTGAGCAAGAAGAATAAAGTTGGAATCAAATTTCCTCATTTCAAATCATATCACAAATCTATAATAATCAAAACAATATGATACTGGCATAAAAATAGACACATACACCAATGGAACAGAATAAAAAGTGCAGGAATAAACTCACACATATATGGTCAACTTATCTTTGACAAAGCCATCAAGTATATACAACAGAGAGAACACAGTCAATTCAATAGACAGTGTATATTAAACTGTTCATCCACATGAAAAAAAGCAATAATTGAATCCTTAAATTACACCATGCACAAAAATCAACTCGCCATTGAATTAAAGATTGAAATACAATACCTGAAACTGTAAAACTCCTAGAGGAAAATCCGAGAGAAAAGTTCCATCACATTAGATTTTTTTGGATAGAACATCAAAAACAGAGAACAAAAGCAAAAATAAACAAGTGAGACTACATCAAACCAAAATGTGTATGCACTGAAAACCAACAAAATGAAAATGTAACTCATAGAACGAAAGAAAAGATTTGGAGACCTTATATACAGTAAAAGGTACTATCTAAACTATATAAAGAACTCGTAAAACTCAATAGCACAAAAATAAACAACCTGGTGGAAAAGGTTGTTTAGCCAAAGTAGACATTTTTCCAAGGATGAGATACAAGTGGTCAATAGGTAAACGAAAAACTGTTCAACATCACTAATTAGCAGAGAAATTTAAATCAAAATCACAAGATATCACCTCATACATGTAAGGGTGCCTACTAAGAAAAAAATCAAAAAATAAGTGTTGGTGAGGATGTAGAAAAAGGAAACCCTTGTGCACTGTTGGTGGAAATGTAAATTGCTACAGCCACTATGGAAAGCAGTATAAAGTTTCCTCAAATAACTAAAGTAGAATTACCATATGATCCAGAAATCCCACTTCTAGTGATATATTTAAGAAAATAAATCATTATCTGAAAGAGAAATCTGCACTCTCATATTCACTGAAGCATTATTCACAATGTCCAAGATATGGAAACAACCTAAGTCTATGGACATGTGAATGGATAAATACACACACACACACACACACACACACACACACACACAGGAGAGAGAGAGAGAGAGAGAGATATTATTCAGCCTTTAAAAAAGGAGGAAATTCTGCCATTTGCAATAACATGGATGTACCTGAGAACACTGTGCTAAATGAAATAAATAAACCAGACACAGAAAGATAAATACTACATTACATTACTTATATCTGAAATCTAAAAACATGAATCTCATAGAAACAGAATAGAAGGACAGTTACCAGGATATGGGGGCTGGGAACAATAGAGAGATATTGCTCAATGGATAAAGATTTGCAGTTTTAAGTTCTGGATACCTAAGTACAGCATGGTGATTAGAATTAATAATAATAATATATTGTATACTTAAATTTAGTAAGAGAATAGATCTAAGTATTCTTGCCATAAAAAGGTAACTATATGAGGTGAGAGATATGTTAATTAGTTTGATTGTGGTAATCATTTCACAATTTATATATATGTCAAAACATCAAATTGTATGCCTTGAATGTATACAATTTTTGTCATTTGTACCTCAAATTTGGGAAAAAAGATACTTAAGAAATATAGCAACCATTTGCAATGAGGAAAACTTATTAGAGAAAATCAAGTCTGAAAAGATATTTTAGACATAACTGTTAACATGCATTTGGCATTCTACATTACTAGGGAATTATTACTTTGTTAGGTATAATAATGACTGTGATTATGTGAGAAAATACTTGTTTAGAAAATACATACATGTATGTATATATTTTTTGTATACATATACATTTTTTCTATCTCTGTGTATATATGTATGTATGTGTATATATATATATATATACACAGAAGTGAATTGAAATAACGTAATGTATTCATTGTCAGTGTTAAGTAATGCCTTTGTCTCATTTCATCATTTTGAATAAAACTGAAGTTATAAAATGTGTTAAATTATGTGTCAGTGACTAATATAATTCCTTTTATGACTTATTTATACAACTCAATTTCTAGCTAATCTTGAGGTGGGATAGTTCATAGTTCTGAATAATTCATTTATAGGAGACAGGAAATTGGTTTACAATTAACTCTTGTTAGAATGTGTGGCATTATCATTTTCTATACTGTATCCCCATTAAATAATTCATCTCCAATAACTGACTTTATCCACGAATCACTGCATAATGGAAAACCCTTTCACCATCCAAGAAAAGGGGCAGTATGCTATGTTTAAACTAAGAAGAAATTGACAGTTTTCAATGAATGGAATCAAAACCCTGAGATAAATGGAAATAGTCCCCAAGGATAGTCAAATGTGATTCTCTGCAGATGGCCGCACAGGATGACACTTCATAAAACATCATTTCTCTGCTAAGCTGCACAGCATCTATGGAGCTTCAAACATATTGTTTAGCTCATCAAGAGGAACAGGTTCTAAAGGTAAGAACTGAACAAGTGCCATTGCTGAGGAAACAGAGCAGATGGCCCATCTATGATGGTCTGCTTGATGAGAGGCTGCTCCAATGTCAAACAGACCCATTGTCAATTAAAAGAGGTCTTGGCTGAGGGATCTTTACTTTCCTATGACACATAATTCACTTATCCATTTTCTCAGACTCCTGCCCACCAGCAAGTTTCATCACTGCCCCCTCCAGAAATTAAGAGGTTCATTATGACCAGTTGTGTGATATATTCCATTGATACTTGCTAGTAAATGTCTGGATGTTGCCCAAACTTCTCACTTCAGTGTTGGGCTGCATTTTATTTTAAGACTCTTTCCAGCTTAACTGCTAAGAAAGACATGTGTCCATGCTTTTTAAAAGAACTTCATGGACATGTATTAAACATAAGAAAATTTATTAAACTTCCTTCTGCCACAAAATATACTTTATTAACTACTCTTTTCAACAACTTTAGGATTGAAACATTTTAAGCGGGTCAAAATCATTTAAGTTTTCACAAAAATAGGTGAAAAACATATTATAAGGAGAAGGCATACTTTAACTTTCAAACTTCAGGATCCTGAACTCCAGTGTTAAGAAAGGTAACAATGAGTCTGAAGAAGACTGTCCTGATCAAATGTCCAGTACCAAGAACTGGGTGTCTATACTGGGGTATTTTCTCTTTGTAAGAGGATCCTGAAACCAGGTTAGTCAGATCTTGACGGTTACTAGACAACCTGAGTTATCTAGAGCAAGTTTTGAGCTACATGGCAAAAAAAAATGGGCCGAAACTATGTCACATCTGGAGATAAACCTGAAGGAAATAGTAAACTAGGAGAGAACAGTGGTTTGGACACGCAAAAGTGGAGAAGAGTGAGGTATACATACAGAGTTACATCAGCCCTAAAATTTAATTAAAAGGAGATTTTGACCCTGTGTTGCTTTAAAATTTTGGTATCTTTGTTCTCAAAGTTTGGGCATTTTTTTACCACATCCCAAATTTTTTAGACTGTAAACTCCCTGGAAACACAATCCACGTGTGTCTTGTTCACCATTCTATTTCCAGCACTAGCACAGTGCTTTATATCTAATGCTCAATAAATTTTTTCAAATACGAATGTCTAGGACATTGTAGGAATTGAATAATTATTCTTTCAAAGAATAAATGAATACTGATTAATCTTCTGGGCATGATGAAGTTGGATCATTGTTGTTTTTATCTTTCTTTATTCAGAAGAAACAGGAGGACTCCTGTGTAAAATTCAGAGTGCCGAGACTGGGATTAACTCACCTTGTAACCCAAGGATTAAAACCATTTCAATTTATTAGTGAGTGCAAATCTCAAGAAAATCAAGAGGTTTTCTTTCTTATAAGGGAATCTAAAATATTCTGATCCTGTATATTAAAATATTTTTGACTTGGTGTTAAGAATTAGATCTTAAAACTTCTTTCTCCCATATTTCATAACAGCTCTCAAAATGATCTCCCTGCCTCCAGGCTTGCTTCACTGCAATTCATCCCTCACACGCCTCCAGTGTAACCTTGCTAAAACTCAGATTTGATCAGGTCACTTACTCTTCCATTCCAAAATTTTATGTGGCTTATAATGCATGCCTTACCATGGCAGTAAACAGCCTTCACCCTTCTTTTATTTTCAGTCTCATCCAGACCAGGCCTGTTTACCCCCAGATGCCATCCACGTGCCCACGCTCTAGCCATTTCACATATTTTACCAATCCTGAACCCCTACATACCTTTTTTCTTGCTCTTCTGTTTTATATGTTCCTTTCTTTATTTTTGGCTTGGCAGTATCCAACTCTTCTGTCAAAATCTAGTTTAAATGCTACCTTGCCTGGGAAGCTTTTCTTGACTCATCCAGATAGAATTAATCATACCTTCTGTGTTCCTATACCTTTAATATAGAGTGTAACAGATGGAAGTGAAAGTTTTGGAGTCAGAAAGATGTACTTTCCAATCCTGGTTTTTCAGTTCACCATGACCTTGAGCAAAACACTTAAGGTCCCTGAGCCTCATATTTTTCACCTATAAAATGGGTATAATATTGACATATCAAGATTGCGATAAAGATGAACTGTGATCGTTATAAAAATTGCTTAACATAGTGTGGCTAGTAAAAACTCAAGAAGATACTTACATTACTTTCATCATCTTATTATTTCATCATGTATGACAATCTGATTGATACTCAGATAATGTCATGCCTGCGTTATCTACTAGCTTTTGAATCATTAAGGCAGGTCTATCATATTCACATTTTATTTATAGAGCCTAACACAGTGCCCGAATCATTTACAGTGTCAGCTCAGTGCTTCTCAAGTCCATTAGTCTTTGATACATTGATTTCCTGGGCTTTGTTGTGACAATGTACCAATATATCATATCTGTTGATTTGTGGGTGAAATCATGACATCACATGAATTCATAGGCTTACAGAAAAATAATATATTAAGTCACATCTAAACTATATTTCCAACAACATACCTACCAGAGGTGGCTTGAGCTGAAATTGCACTGAAACTCCTAAGTGATTTAGTTCACTCAGTGCAACTGCTATTTAAGTACCTGCTATGCCTATTTCATTGGGAAAGCAGTATGGAACAAGGTAACACAAAAAGCTTTCTCTCTAGTCCAATTAAAATAAACAGTGACATATGTCCTACTGAAATAGCAATTAAACAATAGCATTAAAAGTAACTAAGATATCTAAATGGGACAAGTATATGTGATGCCATTGCATAAGTCTGACTGCAACATGTCTGTGCCTTCGGTCTCTAGGGAAGAAACCCCCCCCTCTGCATCAATGTAATCATTTTGGCTGTGTGACTACCCAGCTAAAACTCTCTCATATTTGCACATTTCTGGTTTGTAGCATATAGTCCAAACTTTTAGCATGGCACAAAAAGCCTTGCTGAAATCCCAACCATACCTAGTTTTATAGCCTCACTTATCACATCTTCTCCATACCTCCTATATTCCAGCCACATGAGAATTGTCTCCCTGAACTTCCAGTTTCAACTTCAACATGAAATAGCTTAGAAGTCATCATTCCTATTCTTAAAAAAAAGTAAAACCTGGAAAAACTGAAAATCAATGACTTTTCTTGGAACCCTCAGAGAACGGAGATTGCAGAGCCAACTACAATCCTGAAATCTAGAGAAATAAGCTCATTCAGAGAAACACAGCTGAGATCCTCTTATCTGAAGCAGAAACCCACCGGAGCCATAAACTGAAAGGAATACCAAAAGGTTAATTTTGGTGAACTGCTGAAAGGTGAGGGTAAGTCTATTATAATGATAAGGGACAAACCCCTGGAGGCTGGAGGCTTGGGGTCTTAGGGGACATATTTTCACAGGTTTTACTCTCCAGAAACCTAGCATAATCTTCACTGTTAACTGTGATCATTATTAAAAATGTTTAGCATAGGGCTTGACTAGTAAAAATTCAAGGAAAGGTATTTACATTACTTTTGTTATCTTATTATCACTTCATTATTTATCACAATCTGATTGATACTACAGATAAGGTCATGCCTGCATAACCCACTATATAGTGTAAAGTCTAGAGCAACAAACAAAATTTACAAAGAATTATCATTGAGATGCTGAGAAGAGATAAAATGAAAATATAAACATTTAATTAAAACTAGAAAAAAAAACAGAAAAAGAGAAAGTAAAAGAAACAAGAAGGGTAATAAATAGAAGGCAGATATGAGCACAGTAGATATTAACCCAACTAAATTAACTATCACTTACATATGAATGGTCTAAATACACCAATTAAAAATGGAGATGGTCAGAGTGGATAAATAAAATAAAACTCAACCTCGTATTGTTTACAAGAAACCTACCTTAAATACAAAGACACATATAAATTAAAAATAAAGAGATGGAGAAAGATATAGCTTGCTAACAGCAATCAAAAAAAGCTGGAGGAGGTATATCAATTTCTGACAAAGCTAGCTTCAGAAAAAGGAAGACTGTTATGGAAAAGAAAAGCATTAAACAATGATAAAGTGATCAATTTCTTAAGATGGCATAATAATCCTAACTAGAGACAGCACCCAAATGCATGAGGCAAGAACTGATAGAACTGCAAGGAGAAATAGAGGAATCCACTATTATAGTTAGAAACTTTAACACACTTCTGTCAGTAATAGATCAAACCGGCAGAATGTAACAGTAAAGATACAGTTGACCTTAACAACACTATTAATCAACTTGTTCTATTGACATTTATAGACTACTTCATCCAATAACAGCATAATACACATTTTTCTCCAGCTCATAGTCACCAATATATCCTGGGTCATAAAACACATTTTAGCAAATACAGAAGAATAGAAGCCATACAAAGTTTATTTAAAGACCACAATGGAATTAAACTAGAGATAATAACAAATAAGATAACTGGAAAATCCCCAAATATCTGTAAATTTAACAACAGACTTCTAAGTAACACAAAGGTGACAGTAGCAAGAGAAATTTTAAAAATAATTTTAAGGTGAAAATGAAAATTCAACTTATTAATATCTGTGGGATTTAGCAAATGCAATTCCTAAAGGAAAAATAATAGCATTAAACATATTTATTAGAAGAGAAGAAAGGTATAAAATCAGTAATTTAATATTTTTTTGCTTGAGAAACTGGGGAACTAGTAATTTAAGTATAAAGCAAGCATAATCAGAATAGAAATAAATGAAATTTGAAGCAGGAAAATAATAGAAAAAAATCAATAAAACCAAAAGCAGTTCTTTAAAAAGTTCAATAAAATTTATCACCAGAAAAAAGGAAAAGACACAAATGAACAATGTCAGAAAGAAAAGAGGATTCATCTCTTTACTCTACGAAATTAAAAGGATAATAAAGGAATACTATGAACAACGTTATGCCCACAAGTTGGATAACTTAGATAATACAGACCAATTCCTTGAAAGACAGACACTACTAACGCTCATACAAGAAGAAATAGATAACTTGCAAAGTCTCATGTTTATTAAAGAAATTGTATCAATAATCAATAAACTTCAAAAAGGAAAGCATCAAGCCCAAATGGTTTACTGGTGAATTCTGTCAGACATTTAATGAAGAAGTTAATACCAATCTTCAAAATTTTTTCTAAAGAGTAGCAAAGGGAAGTCTTCCTAATTTATCTCATAAGGCCAACATTGCTCTAAAATCAAAACCAGATTTTAAAAAATCACAAGATAGAAAACTACAGACCTATAACTTACATAAACAAGACACAGAATCCTCAATAAAATATTAGCAAATTGAACTTAACAATGTATAATAAACTAATAAACACAGTAAGCAAGTAGAGTTCATTCCAGTTACGCAATTATAATTCAACATTCAAAAATTAGTGTAACCATCACATCAACAGACTAACGGAAGAAAAAGCATATGATTATATTAACTGACCTCAAAAAAGCATGACAAAATCCAACATCCATTTATGCTTTTAAAAACAAAAAAACACAGTGTGAAGGTCAATATTAGGTGTCAACTTGATTGGATTAAGGAATGCCTAGATGTGTGAATCAGTAGATTGGGGAGAAAACAATCTGCCCTCAATGTGAGTGTCCACCATCCAAATCACTGCCTGCCACTGAAGTTAGAACAAAGCAGGCCAAAGATGGGGCATATTCATTGTTGAACTTCTCTTTCTCTTTCTGGAGCAGGATGCCTTTTCTCTTTCTGTCCTTGGACATCAGACTCTGGGTTCTTTGGCCTTTGTGCTCTGGAACTTGAATCAATGGCTTCCTAGGGACTGTCAAGCCTTCAGCATCAGAATGGGGGGCTGCACTGTTGGCTTCCCTGGTTTTGAGGTTTTTGGGCTAGGACTAAGCCATGTTACTGGCTTTTTCCTTTCCACAGCTTACGGATGACCTATTGTGGGACTTCACTTTGTAATCATATGAGCCAATTCTCCCTAATAAACTTTCTTTCGTGTGTGTGTGTGTGTGTGTGTGTGTGTGTGTGTGTGTGTGTGTGTATGTCCTACTTGTTCTGTCTCTCTGACCGTGCAGCCCAAACTATTACACTCACAACTTAGGAATATAGAAGAGAATATTCTCAACTTGATAAAGAACACCTACACAAAACCTACAACCAACCTCATACTTGATGACGAGAGACTGGATGTTTCCCCCCACTAACATTAGGAATGAGGCATGGCTTCCTAATTTATCTCATAAGGCCAACATTGCTCTAAAATCAAAACCAGATTTTGACCTCCCACCACTCCTGTTCAATATCTTTTTTTTTTAACAACTAGATTTATTTCAATCCATTTTCATTGCTTATAAAATAAATTGTAAAATGTTAAAACCTGGAGGATTTTATTCACCAGCTGAAGGACTCATAATTACTATCTTAAAAAAAACAGCAATGAATAAGTAACTAGAAACAACCAAACACAAAAAAACAAACAGCAAATTGTTTAATACCTTAATGGAAACCCTAGCTTGTGCAATATAACCAGAGAAAATATAAACAGATACATACTGGAAAGGAAGAAATGAAACTGTTGTTATTTGACATAATTATCTATGTAGGAAAATCCCAAAGAATCTACAAGGAGAGAAGGCTGATGTAATCCATATTGTAATAGATTAGGGTGGGAGACATTAGTCTGAAGTCATTTTTAGCTCAGTATTGACAAAAATGTTTACATACAGAGATGTTTATAAATATGTGTATTTACATGAGTTAGTTTTCAAATGTATATTTCTTTCTCTATCTGCTGACCAGCCTTAGAAGCAATAGCATTCCAGTAGAAACAAACACACCTATACTCAGATCTTGATTTCTAATACAATAAAAAGAACCCGAAATTCTTAGACAAATGGCCTCAAGCAGGACGTATATGAGATAAGTCTAGACCATCCAATAGTGCCAGAAAGTATGGGAAAAAAAACAAGCAAAAAAACACAATGAGGGGTAGGTCAAAGGGATACAGAAACCAACTTAAGAGTTCTTATTGACCAAAGCTGGAACAATGTAAGCAACAAAGTAAATGAATTATTGGATTATAACCCAAAGTGTAAAATAAGCACCCATGGGCCAATGCTGGTATATATAAATTATTGAATAAATAAGTGGGGATAATAGACAAATCTCCCATGCAGAAGTATTCAAATTTATTTATCAAATAACTATTTCACCCTAAAGAAGGTTGAACATAACCTCCTCACTCCTTGAGTAGGACTATGCATATTGACTTTCTTACAAAGAGTACAGTAATGAAAGTGGGAGTTGGAGAGGAAGAAACTTTATGGTGAAAAAACCTCACCAACACTGCTTCAGCCAGATGATTAAGGTTAATATCAAGAGTGACATGTCATATTGGTAATATATACCCTTGACATGAAGTGATAATAGTGATGTATGTCTGTGATCTTCCTCTCAAAAAGCCGCAACTCCAGTCTATTAAACATTAGGCAAACCCCAATTGATAGACATTGTACAAAATGCTTGACAAGTATTCATCAAAAATGTAAAGGTCATCCAAAACAAGGAAATCTCAGATACTTTCACAGCCAAAAGGAACCTAAGAAGACACTGTGACAAAATGTATATAATATCCTAGGTTAGATCCTGGACCCGAAAAAAGAAAAAAAAAAGACATTAGGTAAAAATTATGGAAATCAGAATAAAGTATTGACTCTAGTTCATAATCGTCAATATTTTTTCAATAATTATAATTGTATCATGTTAATGCAAGATGTTAATACAGGAATCTGGGTGTGGGGTGTATGTGGGAACTCTCTGTACTATCTTCACAATATTTATGTAAATCTAAAACTTTTCCAAAATAAAAAGCCTATTTTAGAAAAAAAAAGGTGACAATTTAAAAATATTTTTAACACAGCATATTATTCTCACCTCTCTTCACTGTGGTATTTTCTTGGCCAGACATGAGCCTCCTTTTCCATTTGACAAAATCTGAGACATGACTTCTTCTATAAAGTCACCTTCAACCTCTCCAGACAGTGTTCATTTTTTCTCCTTCTCTTGGTGCCAGGGCAGTTATCTCATAACAATGTAATCGTATGCTTGCCTTTTTCCACTGTAGGCTGAGCTCTCTGTGGCCTCCACCATGTCTTCTTATTCTAATGGTACTCCAGCAAGATGCTAAAGATAGCAGAGGCACTCAATTCATGCTTGTTGCCTAAACAAAAGATTGTTTCTTTAATGCTTTGAAATTGTTCAAGTTCACATTCATTATTTCATACATTCATCCTAGCCACCCTGTGTGTTGACAGCCGACTACTTTTGCCATTTATAAATGAATAAATTAAAACTCGGAGAGAGGAAAATACTATTCCAGGTTTACACAACTTCAAGTGCTGGGAAAAAAGCTTTTATTTCAGTTATGATTCTACATCTATTTTCCTTCCCTATGTATAGAGAGGTGGGGCTTTTCACGTGGGGTAAAATTTTGACACTACTCTGCTATCTCTGATCTTGGGGCAAGTCACTAAATCCAAGTGAACCTCAAAGCCCTCATACATTTTAATAGGAACTAATGATAATATATATGCTTTGTATATACATGCACACACATATATATATACATACACACACACACGTCACAGTCAATGTGCTCTATTTGAGCCAAAACATGGGCTTTTTTGGAGTTATCCTTCCCTTTAAAATATAAGCCCAATGGCCAGAAACCAGTCGTCTATTCAAGATGGCCATTTCGACTATATGAACTTTAAGTTCTTTTCCACACATACTCTTTTATAGTCTTTATTTTCTTTGCAGTCCCCAAGTAGTATAGCATACAACATCAGAGTTTCAATAAAGGCTGGCTGACTGAAGCTTTCAAACTCCCAACACAATCACGTTTATGTTGCCAACTTTTATTCAGTTTGTGATTTATGGGCATATGGAGTGTTTTGCATCCCAGAGTTTCCTCTTTTGAGTCATGATTTGCAAATGGATATAATAACCCATAAACTGATAGCAGCATCAAAACAGAGCCATCCAACTCGAATAATAGACGGCCTTCAGAGGAAAAAGACACTAGCCCATTAGGAAGGGCATGAACAACAAGCAAGGGAGTGTGATAGCCTTCATAAAGTCAGAGTTTCTCAGTTCATTCCACACATTCTGTCCATTCTAAGATAATGTGTGTGACGAGGGCACAATCTAATCAGACTCTCACTCTCCCTTGGCAAGGCAGGCTTGCAACAATAGACTAAACCTCAGCCCTGCCAACCCCAAATAGGAATGCCAGTCTGCCTCATTCCAGATTTGTGGCTTGTCTCCGCAAAGTAATAGTGATTCTCTTGTCTGTACCAATTGCAGGCTGCAGATGGGTAGCCTAATGCTGTAATTTCGGACTAAATTCTCCACCGATGAACTGGAAAATTTCCTCACTCATTCAGAAATATGCCAGCCAGCTGTCAGATCTCCAGGACTCCTTCACTTGCCCAGTTCACCAATGAACAGACGGTATTCACCAGAATGATTAGGCTGTGTTTCCAGTTCAGATCTTTTTCTCCTATCTAATGATTTAATCTATTTTTCTTTTTTTCTGAAGAATGGTCACTGGAAATGTCTTAACTGGAGGATTCTTTAAGAAAGCAACTGAGAAAAACTGCTGAAACTCCCTTCGGATTAGGGGTAAGAAAAATGTGTGTCTATGAGCTGTTCTTTGGCCATGAACCCATTCCATGCCAATCATTCTTCCAAGGTACTCAGTAGAGGACACTCTTTTTGTGCCAACAGAGACGGGGAACAGGGGAAGCAGATGCCTGCTCACTAACTGCTTGACTGCCACTACCCATAAAGGATACAACATAATTTTAGGGGACTCCAAAAGCCAACATACAACATTGAAGTATAACAAGAAATAAGTGATAAATGTACCACAAAAAGTATGACACGAAAGAACCAATTTCATTTTCATTTATAAGGTATGGGAACATTGCTCAGTCTCAAATGTCTTTTTTGCCTTTCCATGTTTAAATGAATAAAGAGAACTTTAAAACATCACCTACGTGTAGGTTTTATGGTTGCTGCTTGGTGGAATTTGTTCTTCCTTTAGCATTTGATCTGTGTACAACTGGTTCACAAACATCTGAGAGTGTCCATTCACAGAGTCTTTCTCTTTGACAAATCCAAAAATTCTTTCTGAAAGTGTTTCTCTCAGGGCTCTTCCTTGTTAATTACTAGTCCAAATGATTCACTCACAGATACCTTCCCAGTGAGCCTTAGTTTGGGGGTTAAATAAACTAAGGTCCAAAACCTGGCTCTGTCATTTACAGTGTGCAAGGCATTTAGAAACTTATTTAACTTTTCATAGCCTCAATTTCCTCATCTTTCAGAGTTATTGCGAGGCCTCCGCACATGCTGTCAAGCCCCTGCCAAAACCTTCCCAATGACTTCCCACAGAAACTATATAGAGTCTACCAGGCCTGTTAAATCTGGCCACTGCCTACATTTTCAATCCCATCTCATTCTACTCTTTTCCTAACACAACATGTCAAGGACTCTGGCTTACTTTCCGTTTCTTAAACACGCCAAAGACCCGCCTCTCTCACGGCCTTCTCATGTGCTATCTTTTCTACCTGAATTTCATCACTCCCTGTACCAGGGCTTGTTTCTTATCCTTCAGGTTTCATCACAAATACAGTCAGGCCCTGCATAACAATGATTCCATGAAAGAGGGACCACATATGCTACAGTGGTCACCTAAGATTATAATAGAGCTGAAAATTCCTATTGCTAGTACGTCCTATACTATGCTTTTCATTGTTTCAGAGTATACTCCCGTGTGTGTGTGTGTTTATGTATATATACATATTTAGAGTTAACCATAAAACAGCCTCGCATAGGTCCTTCAGGAGGTATTCTAGAAGAAGGTATTGTTATCATAGGAGATGAAAGTTCCATATTCAGCTCCCTGAAGACCTCCCAGTGGGGCAAGGTATGGAAGTTGAAAACAATTATATTGATGGTCCTGGCTCTGTGATAGGTCTAGACTAATGTTTATGCTCATGTCTTAGTTTTTAAACAAAAAAAAAGCTTAAAAAGTGAAAATAATTTAAAATTAAAATGTTTTTAAACAGAGAAAAGTTTGTAGAAGATATGAAAAAAGGAAACTATTTTTGTACAGCTGTACAATATGTTTGTGTTTTAAGCTAAGTGTTATCACAAATGAGCCAAAAAGTTAACAAAAGTTTAAAAGTTTATAAAGGAAAAAAGTACAAAAATACATTAATTTAATATTAAAGAAAAAAAATTTTATATATTTAGTGTAGCCTAATAGTACAGTGTTTACAGAGTCTACAGTAGTGCACGGTAATGTCCTAGGCCTTTACGTTCACTCACCACTCACTGACTCACCCAGAGCAACTTCCAGTCCTGCAAGTTCTATTTATGGTAAGTGCCTCTATACATGTGTGCCATTTTTTATCTTTTATACTGATTTTACTGTGCATTTCTATGTTTAAATATATTTAGATACATAAATTCTTACCATTGTATTACAGTTGCCTACAGTACACACACTCTTTTGAATCTAATGTCCCAGGAATCTGTCAGAATATGTAATTTCAGATTTTCACATGGAAGTTCTAAAGTGCAAGAGAGTAATAAAGAGAAAATGAAGAGACTGTGCCTGGGTTTAATCCCTATATAAAGGAGGCAGCAACGTAAAGATTCTAGAGGAATATTAAGGGACTCCTGGGACTCATATTCAACAGGAACAGATAGGAAGTAACATTTATTGAGCATAAGAGTAACATACAGTAAAGGTTTGTAGGCTGGGAGCAATAGGCCATACCGTATAGTCTAGGTGTGTAGTAGGCTACATCACCTAGGTTTGTGTGAGTTCACACTGTGATGTTCACACAATAACACAGTTGCCTAAGGATGTATTTCTTGAAATGTATATGACATATATCTTTATTAGATAGGTCCTCTTCTTTGTCCTGTCATGGTACCTATTGGTTTTCTTTATAGCTTTTTGCACAGTTTGTGTTTATATATTTGCTTCTTATTACCTCCCTCCATCATGGAAGGAGACCCTACGTCTGCCTGGAAGTTTTCCTTTATCACAACTCTGTTGCTTTGAGTGCTTGTTTTCCTTAGTGACACTACTCAGACTTCATAGACTAGGCTAAATTCCCTTTATATATATTTCCTTAGTACCTTGTGCTCTCCTTCTGGAACCCTCAAAATACTTCCAATTGCTTAACGATTATTTCTCTTTCCTAATATACTTACATGAGGAGAGGGTCCAAGTCTGTCTTGTTCTATGTTCACACTGCTCAATATAGTGCCCAGCACCTAGAAGAGGCGCAGTAAGTGTTACCTCCTATCTGTCCCCATGTTACTGGGAATTGTAGGTCCCATGAGCCCCTTAATACTCCTCTACAGTCTTCATGTTGCTGCTTTCCATGGGGATTAAACCCATGCACAGTCTCTTCATTTTCTTTTATTATTCTCTTGCACTTCAGAAGTGTCACGTGAAAAATCTAGAATTACTTATTCAGACACATTCTTTGGATATTAGATGCAAAGTGTATAAACACAGAGCAAGCACAATGTGTAGAATGTGAGGCAGGATTCTCACCCATCTGCATTGGGTGGTTTAGGGTGGGTAAGCAATTACACATGTTTGTACTTCCTAAGTAAACATGACCCAGTGGTGTGTGAGGAGCTTCTGATAAACTTATCTCTTTCCTAATTTTACAGTTACATCTTGTCTTGTTTAGCATTTACATTTTCCTCCTATCTTTTCCTCTTACCTCTCCATAGCAGACTAGTTCTCGCTTTTTGTATCTTCTAGCAGTGGGCACTTTTCCTAAACACTGAGCCTAAGGTGGCTACACTGGTTTGCCCTTCTCTATTGGAAATCCTGTCCTCAGAATAATCCCCAGTTGGTGAAATGCTTACCTAAGGAAACTGGCATCACATGACCAAATCAAAATCAAGCTGTCGAATAAAGAAGAGCCCTAAATGTTCTAGAGATGCCAAAAGTAAATGAAGGGATATGAATATCCACAGACTACTGATAAAAATGTTTTATTCCTCTACTAGAGGACTTCCATGTTTAAAGTCACCCTCATGCTAAAACTCTGAGCTGTGGCAATTAAAAATAAAGATATATTCTTTTTGATCATTTTATTATAGTAATTAATAAGTATTTTCCTTCACATCCACAATTACAGTTTTCTACCCCCTCCCAAAAAATATTCTTCTATTTAGTCCCAAGCAAAATAAAAGTAAAGTTTGAGAAGCCATATGACAACAAAAATGCTTCCAGAGAACAATAGCAATCCTATAATGGTAAAAAGTTAATTATCTGAACACTTGCAGAATTTTAAACTGTCAGAATAATAGAGCAAATTTATTGAAATGAAACTGAGCCTTGAAATGCTTAAGCTTTCACAGGAGCACAAAAATTTATATTTCAATCAGCTTTTAACATACTATCAATTTAAGAATGAACAACATGTAAAAACGGCCAAGTAACAACATTCTCAGTTAAACAGAAAAGCATCTCTGAGACGTTTGCTATCGGGAAAATGTAGACCCTGCTGATATGGAAATGATGGATATTCATTGCTAACTAAAGCAATGAAAAAATAGTTCTTTGAAACACAGGTATTTTTCAAGTTACAAACAATTAGGCAGTATTACAAAGCTAACTTAATGTTTTCTTGTCTAGGAGGGTTATATTTTCCTTCCTTCCCCTCCTGTGTTCTATATCAATCTCTTACACATGACAAACAACCCTATCCTTTTGGTCAAAGAAGCTAGATTTTAATCCTGATGGTGTGACACTGAGCAAGTAACTTCATTTTCTGAACTTCAGCTCCTTATCAAACTATGGCTTATAGATTTCTCATAACACTTATGGACTATGCAAAGTAAGGTGTACAAAGCACTTGGCATAAAGCCTTGCATGTATTAAGTGCCCAACACATGATGGTGACTGTTACCATTTTCATCTTTTATTTTAGGAAAATAAAAAATATACATCTCTTGTTATGACTTTAAATTTGTCCTTTTGGTCAATCTTTAGGGCACTCAGTTTTATAGTTCTCAAACAAATTCCATTATACCAACTTCAAAATGTTTTGCAGCTGTAGTTCACAAAACTGATGAATAGATAGTTATTTAAAAATGAAAAAAAGTATCATGGATGACCTAAAATATCACTGCAGTCACTTGAGCACTGAAGTTCAAAAAATTCAGTACTGAAAGTAAAATGTTGTCTCTTTTGATGATCGCTCACAGCTATGCAATTGCAAGACAATTGCAAATTTGGTCATAAATCAAGTGAAAGTTTTTAAAACTGGCCATCTAAACAGGCAACAATATATTTATACTAATTTTAAAAATCATTTTTAAAATTTAAAAAGTTTTCTAGTCCTGAAAGTCCTTGTGGGTTCCCTGGGAAAAAAAAAAAGTCATCAGTATATGCCAGTTTGAAAACCTGAAGTTAGACAGTAACAGAATTTTGTGAGTGTTGTTCTAGAGAGCAGATTCATCTGCAGAGGCTAGAGGTGAAACTGAACTGTACCCACATTTTACAATAAATATCTTTATTCCTATTTAAAATGCATTTAAAAATCAGCGCTTTAAAGAAAACAGGCTAAAAGGAGTTACATGGGGAAAATCTCATTCCCATATTTTCTTGTATTTTTTATACTTTGTTTTGCATATTTTTTCATTCTTTGGGAAGTTTGTCATCATCAATCTAAGGTCATAATCAAACATACGGAGCTAAGTCAGGTAATATAAAAAAAATTATCTGACCATGTGTAAGAAAATATGGAATGGTAGGAACTACAGTCAACTAAAGAGCAAATGCTCTTTATAATAAGGGTGTAACTTCTATCTGGTTCCAAATGTTTATTACCATAGAAAGATGTGTGTTCCAGATCTTCCAATTTTTAATAAACTAGAAAACTAGAACTTTATGTAAAATCTAATTTTTCAGTGATGCAACTGTCTCAATTGAAAAAAAAAAAAGCACCACCACTATGCAAGCTAAACAAAACATATCTCCAGGCCAAATTCATCCCCAGATCCCAATTTGCAACCATCAATATTTAGGGGACAATTGTGGGGCAAACAGAACCAAACTGCTGGGTGGTCTGTAGAAACGTTTGTCTCACCACGTGGGTTGGGAAATTAAAGCATTTGAGACCCACTGCCCTAACACAGTAGCATAAATGCACCTGATCTCAAGAATATCTAGTTGTTCATTTTGACCAAGGGTTATTTAAGTTGGATAAGGATTACAATTAATTACAGCCTTCTTATAGCTGAGAAGCTCAGTAAGCACTGCTTGGAATGATCTTACATCTTGATGTCTATCTACACATGCAAACCACCCAGCAAGTCACTAATTGGCACGTTCTGTGGAAATCTCTGGAGAGAAGCTAAGAAACAGCACTTGCTAGCTTCTGCATGCCCCTCAAGCATGCTTTCCCTGGAGATGGGAGCTGTCACAGCACATTTTGATCACTGGAGCCTCTGGGGCTCCTCCTCACTCTCAATAGGTCCAGACTTTAACATAAACACAATATTGCACTAAATCCAATCTTATCTTTTTTTATACTTATGAGGAAGCAAAATAAAATGGACAATTAAAAATCTATAGAGGTGGATTGATTTCCTCTATTAGCAATTATGCCTTGTAATTGTTTGCTGAAAGAGAAAATGGCATTTAACAAGCCAATGATTGGCTGGGATTTTGTGCTTACTGAACCTCTGTGGATTTAGAGTTTGGGTTTGGATAAAAACCAAGAGTTGAGCAGGACTTAAGAAGACTCTCCAAAGTCTTTCATCTAGAAGCTGGCTGGTGAGTTCACGAGGTTTCTGACATTTCTCCCATCCCAACCAGGCTGGAACCCCACTGTAATCTAAATTCACAATGTTCCAGAACCTAGACTTTGTTTCTCATTAAAAACCCCAAAGACAAAAAAGTCCAGGAGGCCTGCTAGTCAAACCTTTTCACACGGCAGGGAAGGTTTGCATTCAGTTTTATTTTAAGTTAGCAGAGTAGGTCAGGACTCATTCTGAAGGCTGATGAAAGACTGAGAGCCCATGTTTCATCTTCTGATTAATCCAAAATTAAACAATTCAGAGATTTTCATCACTTGGTCTTTTCTTTTAAGCATATGTGACATATAACAAATAGCCATCTCTAGCACACATAGCAGGATGCATTGTGTTTGCCTGCAGGTTCTTTGTGCTCCATTCTTAAGCTTATTCTAAGATCAGATAGTAAATCACAATTTCCTTTTAAGGGACGGTTGCAATTTTCACCTGTTATTGAAACTAAAATGTGTATTTTTCAATACTTGTACATTACTTACCTGCTGCTCATAGTCTCCATAAAAAAAACTATCATCTTACTTTAAAAAAATTTTGAAGTGGATACGTAATTTATGCAATCCTTGTAACACAGGAAAGGGAAAAGAAATTAGGCATATATTACAAGGCTCATTAGTTGCATTTGAGTTAAACAGAAATGCAAAATACTTTAAAAATAACAAAGTATTTTTCAATTCCAAGGTTTTGTTTCCTAAATCAAAACTTTAAAATTTAAAGACTTTGTAAATAATAAATAAGCAACACTTCAGGAAATGAATGTGAAATCCAATATAGCAAGCAACAAGTTATATTAGTCCCTCTACATAGAGTGCTCACGGCCATCCTGTTCACCCATCTTTAATAAGCTCACCTTTTGTAAACACCTCAATCCCCTTCCATTCTGGTTCCCCTGATCTCCTCTACTCTTCTACCTCCAAGCACAGTAAGGAAGTTCATCACTCAGGTCCCCATAGGAGTTTATCTCTCTTTCTGGAGTTTTTTTTTTTTTTTTTTTTTTTGAAACGGAGTCTTACTCTGTCACCCAGGCAGGAGTGCAATAGCGCATCTCGGCTCACTGCAACCTCCACCTCTTGGGTTCAAGCGATTATCCTGTCTCAGCCTCCCGAGTAGCTGGGATTATAGGTTCACACCACCATGTCCCCCTAATTTTTGTATTTTTAATAGAGACGGGGTTTCACCATGTTGGTCAGGCTGGTCTTGAACTCCTGACCTCGTGATCTGCCTGCCTCGGCCTCCCAAAGTGCTGGGATTACAGGTGTGAGCCACTGCACCTGTCCTCTATCTCTCTTTTCTAATTTACCACAATTCACTGTGATTATTTGTCTCTCTGGATGTCTTCCTCAAAGACTGTGATCTCCCCCAAGGACTAAAGCTTAATTGTCTTTTTAACCCCACTATACAGCAAAGCACCTGATATTTCTTTTGCATATGTATTTATTTACATACTGAACTTGCAAATGGATATTTTGAGATGCTTTATAAAACACAGATCCTTACAATTTGTAGGAAAAAAAGATGAACCCATAAATAAAATAGAACAGAGTAAAAGAGATGATTAGTTGATGCCCAGACAGTTTCTATAGTATATCAGTCAGGGTTTTAGCAGGAATCTGATAGCATACTCAAATTGAATCTATTAAGGCGAATTTGATAAAGAGACTATTTGCAAAGGTGTCAGAAGGGTCTAAGAAATGAAAAATAAAAAGTAGGTAGTAAAGCACCTCCAGAAAAATAACAGAAAAAAACTCTGGGAGTTTTTACTTCTCTTAGCCTGAAGGGCAAGATGAGGAAGTTGTTAGTGGTAGCCAGAGAAAGAACTCTGCAGAGAGGGCCACCTGATACGAGGTGTGGACTTATTAAGAGAAGTAACTAACTTGCAGAGAGCTTAGAGAGTAAGTACCTAGTCTCACTCTCTCCACTCCTTTATCTCTCTTTCTGGAACCTCTCATGGGCCAAATTTAATGGAAGCCCGAGGGCAGAGAAGTCCCTTGATACAGTTCATATGAATCAGGCCCCAGAGCAAAGAGGAAGGTGTAGAAAGAGGGGAAAGGATAAGACATCTAACACATAGTATAACCTTGCAAATTCATTTCTGCACATTTTAGCAACCAGCCAGAACAAAATGAGAGGCCTAATTAGTTCCAAAATCTGTGCATTTATCATTAATAGCATATCAATGGTTTGTGAAAAGACACAGAGACTTGAGATAAAAATCTCCCATGGGATGCTCTGAGAGTGACTTTCATCCAGTTCCTTCTTGTAGTATGCAAGGAGACAGACACACACTGAAGGCACAGTATACAGAGTAATTGAGAAGTAATTCTGCAAGTTCACAGTAATGGCTTATAGATCTACAGGTCTCATGGCTTGATAATCTAAGGCTAAATTTTAGATAACTTGAAGAAACTGTCAAACTGAATATCCTTGACATGGTTTGGCTCTGGGTCCCTACCCAAATCTCATCTAGAATTGTAATCCCCCTGTGTCCAGGAAGGGACCTCGAGGAGGTGGATTGGATCATAGGGGGCAGTTTCCGCCATGCTGTACTCATGAAGGTGAGGGAGCTGTGATGAGATCTGATGGTTTAAAAGTGGTACTTGCCCCTTCACTCTCTCTGTCCTGCTGCCATGTAAAGAAGGTCCTTGCTTCCCCTTCATCTCTGCCATGATTCTAAATTTCCCGAGGCCTCCTGAGCCATGCAGAACTGTGAGTCAATTAAACCTTTTTTTCTACATAAATTGCCCAGTCTCAAGTAGTTCTTTATAGCCATGTGAAAATGGATTAATATAATCCTTTATATAATTCTCCATGAGTATCAGCCACTTTCTTTTTAACAAAGATTTTTAAAACAGTTGAACAACAGACAGTTAATATTCTGTTGACAAAAGCAAGGATCACATATGAATGAAAATAAAGCTGTAGGCTTCCTTTATCAAATGAATGGATGATAGGGCCAGTTCCTTTGCGAAATTAAAAGGTGCGTAATTCTGCTATGTATCTGAATGGATGTTCAACACAGGCCAGCCCACACCCACAGAGTTAGGCTGGCCCTAAACTCTCTGAAAGACTCAATCAATGTATGTTCTTAAAAGCAGAAATTATCATTCTACTCTACTTTATGAGATCAACTTTTGTTGGTGGGTACGAACACATTGTTGGAGAGAGGAAATAAGTGCTGATGCTCAACAGCAGAGTAGGGTGACCGGAGTTAACAACGAACTGCGCATTTCAAAATGGCTAGAAGCGAGGATTTGAAACGTTTCCAACACATAGAAACGACAAATGCTCAAAGTGATGGCTATTCTAAATACTTTGACTTGACTATGACACATTCTATGCATGTAACAAAATAGCTGATGTACCCCATAAATATGTATAAATATTATGTGTTGATTTTGAAAAGCAGAAAATGAAACACACAGTGGGGCACACTCCCAGTTTGTGCTTTACCTTTGCTACCAAACAGATGCCACAAGAAACCATTATTTTCTCCTCAGTAAATAAAACCACTTATTTTATTCCTTGTTACACTTAAAAAAAAAAAAGGAAAGCTAATGTCCCCTTCTGGGGTTCTAATCATCATCATCATTCACAGCTTTAAATTGCTTACTAAAGTGTCAGACATTCTACTAAGTAGTTTATATGCCTTACCCCGTTTTAAATTTCATATAAATATCACCATTTACATTTTACAGGTGAGGAAACTGAGGAACAGAAAGCTTAAGCAATGTGCTCAAAGTCATCCAGCGTGCAAAAGGATTTAAACCTTAAAAGTCTGGTTTCAGAGACCCGCCTCTAAACCACCACACAATATCAACACCGTAGTCTAACATTAGACAGAGAAAGTAGATTGGAAAGCCTTCTTTCTGTTGGTTCTGAGAAACAACAGAACCAAAAATTGTCACCAAATAATATTTTTAGCTAAACACTTCCCAAACTAGGATTCTATAAAGCATCTTATCCTGTAAGACGCACCAAGAAAACAAGGATTCCAAGGATAGTGAAGCTGAGAAGCACAGCATATTATGATTCTACTTTATGAGAAACACAATACATATTATAATATTACAGGCTCTGAGAAAATATTCATTAAAATATTTTTCTCTTTCACTATCCATATTATACTGAAGTTATTTTATCAATGAATTCATTCATTGCTTCCTTCAATGAAATGACCTATGTGTTCCTAAATCGAAAGGACTTCCAGGCAGCTCTAGACACAGTAGACCTTCCCCTCCTTTTGAAACATGCTCTTTACATGGCTGTGTAAGAGCCATGGGAAAACTTCAACTTTAACCTTTGAAAAGTTTACTGAAAATCAACTGACAAAAGGCAGATTAATAGGAGAAAAGGCCTACAAACGTACTAGTATGTGTGGGAGTCATACAAAATGTAAAACTCAAAACAATGGCCAGATAGTTGATACTTTTATATCATTTTGAGGTTACAGAAAGAATGGGGGCTTGGAGCATGACACAACAGGTTTCTGGATAGGGAGAAAAGGAGGCCTAGCTAGCAAGGCAGTGCTGTTCCCTAGATGAAACATCACAAGTAGCAGCCCTCAGAGAAGACATATGGCAAATGTTTCTTTTAAACTTTTAAAGGTGTCAGAGTCTCATTTAATCTTTCCTGGATCTAGACAAGGGAGGGCCTCAGAGAAAACCTGGCCACCCCAATGCAGATACTCTACAGATACAAATCTTAGCCACAAAAGACAGCTTTGCTAGGCTACTTCTATTTGCAGGTCCTCTGAAAAGTCTTCTGATAATATGTCAAATGAGTATATTTTGGGGCAAAATATTTTGGTTTTCATCAGCTTTTGCAATATAATTATCTTGGTTTCTTTCCTTCTATATATTTCTGGTTCTTCTTTCACCAAATCATGTATCACCTGCCAGTGAACAATATTTGGAGTCCTCAGGCCTCAGTCCTGGGTCCTTTCCTTTTCTCACTCAAGAGTCTCTCTCTTAGATTACCGCATTCACAGCTTTAAAAATCCACCTATTTGCAGATGACATCCACATTTAAATCAATATCCCAGGTTTCTTCTTTAAGCTCCAAAACCATTTTTCCAACCTCCTATTTGAAATCATGTGTATGATCTCCCTATGTCCTCTCAAGTGCAGTATTTTCCAAAGAAATCTTGTTATTTTCCTCCCAAACCTTGTCCCCTTCCTGCAGTGTGCTCCTGTGAAACAATAGAAAAAACCATCAATTTACTTACCAATACCTGAGCACCATCTTGTGACTCTCTTTCCCTTATTATCCATATTCAATCATTAAATCTTGCTGACTCTGTTGTTCAATGTCTCTCAAATCTATCAATTTTTTGACAACTATAAGTATAGTCTAAGTTGCCAAAATCATTTTCTTCATCTTTTTGCAACAACATATGTTGTACATAGGTGTTCCCTCAGTATCCATGAGTGATTGTTTCTAGGGCTCCCTTACGTAGTTCCCTGATATAAAATGGCATGGTATTTGCATATAACCTATGGGCATTTTCCTGTACTCTTTAAATGACCTCTAGATTACTTATAAAACCTAATAAAATGGAAATGTTTTGTAAATAGTTGTTGTACTGTATTGTTTAGGGAATAATGACAAGGAAAAAGTATGTATGTGTGTAGTACAGACGAAATCATCCCTTTTTATTTTTCCAAGCATTTTTGATCCATGGTTGGTTGAATTCATAGCTGTGGAACCCATGAATATGAAGGGCCAACTCTGTGATCTCTTCTGCATCAGCCACTCTAATTCAATCTGTTCTTCACCTTGCAGATACAGCCAACATGCCCAAAATGTGTGATATTTTTAAATGCCAATGTAATCATATCATTTTTCTACTTGAAATACATCAATGGCTTGTCATTTATTTGATTATGGATAAAATTCTCTTAAGATGTCCATCAATGCCTTCTATGTATGGCCCCTGTCTATCTCTTCAGCTTCATCTAAGATTTCTCTCTTGCTCAAAGTCTTCATTTGAAAGACCTGGACCTTTTGTAATGCATCACACATGCTGGGCTCACACCAAGAATATTGAGACAATTTATTTGTTCTATGTGTTTCTTTTCTCTTCCTTTTCTATTTACTAACTACTCAATCTTAAAATGTTAGCCAAGCATCACTTCTTCAGAAATATCTAACTCCCAGATGAGACCTAATACCCCTATTTTGAACTTTCATGAAATTACATGGTTATCCTTTATAACAGAACTTGTCTTATTTATAATTCTACATTTTCTAGATAATCATTAGCTCAATATTTATCTTCCCCTCAACATTAAGCTAAATCAGAGCAAGTAGTGTACTTTTTGTTCACTACTATATCTTTAGTGCCTAGGATAGTACCCTGAACAACGTAGGGGGACCTGGAGCCAGGCACTATTTTACCAACCCCATGCTAGGTGCTGTGACAGAACATTAAAGAAGACAGAGTGCATCTCTTTGCTCATGGAATTTTTAGTCTAGTGTAAGAAAAAGGTGATCAATAAGCAAGTGCAATGCAATGTGTGATAGGGGTTAAAACAGGGGGAGCTTTTGAGGAAAACTCAGATGTGGATGATTAAAGGCTTTCCTGAAACAAAAGACATAAATAATAATGTTCACTATGTAAGCACTTAATGCATAGCAATTTACGCTGCTCTTCATCTATAAGGCAGGTACCTAAGAAAACTAGGCAGCAAAAAGGGTACGTGACTTGCCGAGGTCACTCAGCTAATTAAGAGAGGATTTCAATTCAAACCTAGGCAATCTGGCTCCCCTAGTGTTCTCTTAATTCCATACTGTGTGGAATCTTTTTGTGTTACCTAGGCAAAGGACAGTCAAGAGACAGGCAGGGTTCCAAAGGAAAGGTAGAGCAAAAGCAAAGACTCTGAGGCAAAAAAAAAGAACTCTGAGCTTCTGAGAAACTAATTAATGATGTTGCATTTTTTTAGGAGAAAAAAAAACCCAGGAGCTACAATGGAGAAATTTGATTGGAGCAGGGCAAACCAAAAATGGGTAACTCTTTCACACATCCTACCTATTAAACCCTTATCCTTTGGGACATGTGTTTTTGGAAGACTGTAAGTAAATATTTCTTGAAACAAACCAAAGACTGTTGTTATAGGTCCAATACCTATATAAGCCACCACTCCTTTTCAGGACCACAAATAAAAGACTACATCAAATTAAGTTATTTTACAAATATACATTCTCTAGTCACAGAAATGGCTCAAAGGGGGAATTTGACTTCATTTAAATCAAATCCATCTCCAGCAGTTTCACACAAACCTCAGAGGTTTAGAACTTAAAATTTTTTACTTTACCAAGTCTGTGTGCAACGATGAGAAAAAAATACAAGGGCAATTCTAAAAACCACCCCCCCCTAAAAATATATTCAAAGAGGATATAGTTAAAAAATATAGTGAGCTGGTCCTTTCATCCTCATTTCTTTAAAGGACTATGCAAGGAAAGAGGGTGGCAATGTTAGATCAGGCATTTCTGCACATATTATCCACAGGGAAATCTAAATCTATAACCATCATCATAAAATAAAACAAGAAGAAAATCAGAAAGAAATGAATGAAGGGCAAGTGATAGCCAAGGGGCTCACAATAATTAATTATTAAAATGCCTTAAAAGAGCAAAGAAAATGCTTATCAGATCAGCAAAGCACCTTTTAGTAAATAATATGATTTGGGTTTAATTAATGGCCTAATTACAGTTTTACCCAATAGGCTTAAATGCTCCAAAGGAGCAGTTTGAATCTCTTTGGTAGATAATCTGTGTTTTAAAAAATGTTCTAATGACATATTTGCTTGAGTAAATAATGTGCATTTTACAAAACTGCCTAATGATATATTTATGTGACTATATTTACCCAAATGGCCTCTCATTCTGTACTAATGGAGTTAGGATTACTGTTCCTGAGAGATACAGGAAAATGGGATGGCTCCAGCTTTCACGCTAACATCCCCTGTTGTTCTCACTCTGTTCTCTCTCACCCCAAAACATACCAGTGAAAGCCTATGACCCACTTATTCATTATCAATTCAAACAGAAAGAAAATTCTTCCTCAGCCTTTTGTATAAACACATTTTGCAGAAAAAGTACAGACTTGAAAAATGAGTATCAATACTGTATAATGCTCCATTAAAAGTAGATAATGAGACTATGACCAAGGCAGAACATCCCACGTTTAAGTAGCTACATAATTTATTCTGCTCTTTTTATAGTAACTTACAATCTTTACAAAGACTCAGACTGCATATAGTGGAATCAGATTGCTATGGTTTAAAGCCACATAATGGTCTGTAATAAGTAACAGAGAAGTCATAAAAAACTGGGTTGGAAACTCCCAGTTTTGTGATAGCGTGTGTCCATTCATGACTTTTAAGTCATCTTTTGTGTTTTAGAGACATAAATCTAGAAAAAATGAATACAAATTCATAGCATTGTATGAAAAGGTACCATAAGTTCCATTTCATAGTTTTCGCATAAAATCTGACTCAGCAGACATTTACCATTTGAAATTAGGTGATGCTTCATTCACAAATTAACTAAAAGATTTCTTTTTAAATGCATTGAAATATGGTGGTTCCTCAAAAAGTTAAAAATAGAATTACCATATGATCCAGCATTTTCACTTCTGAGTATATATCCAAAGGAATTCAAAGCAAGATCTCAAAGAGATATTTGCACACTCATGTTCATAGCAGCACTATTCACAATAGCCAAGAGGTAGAAACAACCCAAGTCTCTACTGACAGGACTGGATAAACAAAATGTGGCACATACATGCAATGGAATATTATCTAGCCTTAGAAAGAAAGGAAATTCTGACACATACTATGATATGAATAAACCCGATAATGGTATGCTATGTGAAATAAGCCAGTCACAAAAAGGCGAATTCTGTGTGATTCTATTTATGTAAGGTATCTGGAGTAGTCAAGCCCACTGAAACAGAAAATAGAGTAGGGGTTTCCAGGGACCGTGGGGATAAGGAAATGGGGGGCTGTTATTTAATGGGTATAGAGTTGCAGTTTCACAAGATGAAAAAATTCTGGATACTGGTTACACAGTTATATAAATACAATTAACATTATTGAGCTGTACACTTAGAAATGGCTAAAATGGTATATTTTATGTTATGTGGTTTTTGCCACAATAAAATTTTTAATGCATGATTTTTAAATCCTTTAAGATAGTCTATGTATCAGCAAAGTTTATTATTTCCTTCATGCTTATTAAGTATTTACCATGTAATAGTAGCCCTACAGGTAACACAGAAGTATCTTTAATTCAAGTCTGCATTGGTTACTACATCAGCCAAACTTACATTTTTTATAAGTTACACATCATTAATTTCCATAATCACCCTCTTAGATAGAGATCACTATCCCCATTTTATAGAGCAAGAAATTAAGGCACATGAGAATTAAGAGACAAAGCAGAAATTTCAAGTAGATCCTAGGTCATGAACTCAACTACAATATATACTCATTGCTCAATAATCTATGCAATAAAGACCATAAATAGAAGACTAATCACTAAAATGGCCCCAAACCTTTTTTAAAGGTACATCCTTTCTGGTGCCCACATCTAATAGAAAATAAGGTTTGACTAGAATGGACTCTCATTCTCCTTTGTTATTTAAAAAATTTGTCATTGTGAAAACAAACAATTATTGAAAACTTATTCTGTGGCAAATACTGCATCTTTCCTATGCCCTCTAGGAAGATATTATTATCTCCTCTCAGGTAAAGAAACTGAAACTTAGAGAATTGAAGGAAGAGGTTCATGTTCTAGTTTACAACTACAAGGGTTAGGAAGAGGTTTCAAACCCTGACTATCCAACATTTAAGCCACACTCAAAAGTTACTCAATGTGACTTTCCACTTGGTAGAAGGAATAATTATAGCTGGCTGGTTGGAAAGGCCTGTGAAAAGGTAGAAGGAAAAGTTCTGGCTATTAAACTCCCACACAATGGAGAGAAGGCTCCATTACAGAATCATACAGCAAGATCCTCCCAGGGTATCAAGCCCTAAGTAGATATGAATTACTTTAACATGTGGCTTTCTTGTTCACACTGCCCATGTTTCTGATGGAATGCAACAGGAGTCCCCCTCCAGACATACACAGCACTGTGGTCAAGTTGACACCAAAGGAATATGCATCACAATGACCAGCAACCAATAATAATAGAGGCTAATACCTTTAGTAGGTGTGTTTCATAAACAAAACTAGGAAAACCCCACAAAAACTTGAGGAGAATACTGGGCATTGCTACCAATCAGATACTACAATTAAGGTATAGATATTCATGAAAAGCAAGATTCCTGCTATCTGGCATGGCCCAGAGAAAGAACACAAAATTTCTATTTTTAGTCATTCCATGGATAAGGTAAGAATGAAACACTTACAAAAAAGATAAAATAATTCATTGAGAGAAGAAAGAATAAAAAGAATCCTGGGGAAAGAATAAAATTGAGGAATAATGTTAGTATGCAATCCTATGCATTCAATAATAGCCTACAGACTCTAAGCCTCCTGAAGACCAAAGCAAAGCAGGAAAGTGACGGTTACACAAGACATTCAAAATCAAATAATCAGAAAAATAGATCTCACTGATTTTCGGATCTAAAATAATTCCTTTGGCAATCCTCATAAACAGGATGCTTTAGGCACACAGTATTTTCAACAACATCCCAATACAGATTACAATAGTGAGTTTCACATGACTGAAAATTACCATTTAAGTCACGGGCAGAGTCTCATACTTTAAAAGATAGAATCCATAACAAATACAACATTAACTGTGCTGGTCACAGTGACAGCCCTCTTGGATGATTCAGAAGACATTCCAATAATTGCAAGGACTCAGGGCCCTCATTATGGACACTAATTGTATTTTACTGTAATTGGGTGAAATTGCTTCTTGAGAATTCAAGCTGATAGAGTGCCAGATTAACTGATATTCACTTTAATAAATGTCCAATTATTTATTAAAATTTTGAATCCCACTGCTGACACCCTTATAAATTATTTCTTACTCTGGGCACTAGTTCAGAGTTTAGATGATCCCATTGTGCAGACTGAAAGACTCCTGATTCTGAGTTGTGGAGTAAAGATTATTCACAGCTTAGACCCCAAAGCACTAAAATCCATTCATTTATTTCTTCTAATCCAACAGCCTCTGAGATGGCTTGCTTGCAGCGGTGCAGCATCAACACCATCTGTTTACTCTGGCCTCATTTGCCTGGATCAAGTAGGAAATTGAAGGCACTAAGCTGAATTTTTCAGAAACTTTGCAGTAATTGAAAAAAGAAGGTGATAAAGAAAACGGGAAAAGCTGTCTGGCAACTTAATTATACTGGTCACTCCATGGGCTGCATAATAAAATTCACACATATTTTTGAAATAGCACCAACCTAAGAGCATACCATAACTCCAAGCACTTTGTATAAGAGCTCATCTCCTCAAGTACTCATTTATAATTAGTATATGAAACTCAGCCCTGTTGTCATTTATTATTGAAATTGCCTTAAGGTGATTTCCAAAAAACTTCATCTCTTGATTTACCTCCTCCTCCTTTTTCTGAAAGTAGTAAATGAAATCTCTGGGATTAGCCTCTTAGGAGCAAATAGGCAGAGATGAAATGTAGTCATAAGCTAATTCTTGGCAGGGCCCAGAAAGGAGGTGCCAAAAGGACATGGGTGGATCATGGGAGAATTGATTGGAAAGATTCTCTGTTCCCAGAAGAGAGCAGGCTTCAATGGTTTCTCTCGAGTTTTATTGCACATTAGCACAGCCATATGCTCTGCTCATGTGGGCAGCACCTGGGGGGGGAGTACATCGGCTTCAGACTTAAGTGGAGAATTGAGAAGTTTCTGTTTAGCAAATGAGACTTGTTATAACTGCAGAAGTTGCCCCTGTCCTCAGCTTACACATAATGTTTCTTCACACAGCGTCTATGCGAGTTAGGTTTTATTTTCCATGCCATGTCCACAAAGAGAAGAAAAGAAAAAAAAAAACTTTCCATTACAATAAAATACACAGGATAAAAGTCTGTCTTGGTGTAAGAGGATAGTGAGGGGTTGAAGGGAGAGGAAGAAAGGACAGAAGAGAATGTTCTTTTCCAGACTTGGAATCAATATGTCTTATTAAACCCAAATCATATTGTATATACCAAGATCATTAGACCCAGAGCCTACTTCTTAGGAATAAAGATTATGTCCTAGGATTAAATCCCATTATGTCACAGAAGTTGAGTTTCTTTCAGCCCACCAGAAAAACCATGACAAACAAAACTCAATGTAGCATTAACAGAGTGAAAGATGCATGAAGGTAAGATTCCGCAGGTTTAAATGGGAAACCCTGCAGTTTGCTGTGTCCCAGCTCAGAACTAGGCCATTTTGGACAGTCCCGGATTGTAAAACTTCCAGTTAGAATAAGCCATATTTGCCACGGGTACTCATCCTGGTCCCCACCCTCACTCCCTGCCCTCAAAGTCTCCCTACAGCTGACACTGTGCTATCACAAATCTCCTCACAGCCCACCCATTTGGAAGCCCATCCTCTCAAACCGCTCTTCTCCCATAGTCCCGTACTCACCCTCCCATACTCATCTTTCCTAGCTCCTTTCTCACCATCAAACCTTGCTGTTTGGTTTGCTAGTTTGTCAGAAACTCGGTGACAAATGAGAGTTTGATTTAATATTGAGATAAAATGCTAATGTGTTACACCCTCTAGAAAGCAGATCTATAGTTTAACAGAGGCCTTGGTGCCTTAATTCATGGAAGAGCCTATTGGTAGAACTTCAGGAAACATGGCAATATGGAGGGAAAGCTATCTGCAAACTAATGTCTTCCAGCAGATAACACTTTATCATTTATAACGGTTTGGCTACAAATCATGAAATAACTCAAATTGCCACAATAATAAAGACGTTAATTATCTCATGTAAGAAGTCCCAAGCACTAACAAGGTGCAAGCCTGCCCCATCTCTCCTCTCTGCCCTTCAGCATGTACTCCAGCTTGCCCCCCAGCTTGTCCCCCACTAATCCCTCTCATGTTGGCAAGATTCCCTCCATAGCTCCAGGCATTCGACATAGATACAACCAAGTCCAGAATAATAGCAGTTATCTCATATATCTCTATTAGAGAGACAACATTGATAAGGCCCACTAGCAATCTTCTCAAATATCACTGGTCAGAATAAGTTCATATACTCCTCCCTAACCCAGTCATTGCCACAGGTGTTGTAGTAATTATGCCTGCCTTAGACTACTTAGACTTTTTCTTATAGTCATTTAAGAGAGGTCAGAAATCCCAAACACAATCCAGATTCTTTTCTTATCGAGCTCAGTAGAACTCAAATATCAATCTTTCCTCATATCTTAATGTACCTTGGTTCAAATTCAGTTATCAAACCCTTCCTTCTGCTAAAGGCTTTCCCACTTTGAGCTTTATGGATTGTAGTATAAAAGAAAAGGAGAAAGAAAAGAATTAGAAGATGAGACAAACAGAAGAGTCTTAATTTTGTAGAGTCTAAAAGATTTTAACACGATTGTCGGTTTCTCAAAACCACCGACCTCCTGCAATAACTCTAAACTCAGAAGTATGTGATTTTCTTAAACCATAAAAACGAAATTAGGAAGGTCCTCTGTGCTAGTGATGTAGAAATTGAAAGTGACATTTTAGACAGTGTCAACAAGTTAAAAGCACCAAAGACAAACATTAAAGATTATAATTTTCTGGAAGTTGAGAAAGCCAGAACATATACCTTAATCCTTCGTTTCATTGATCCAAAGTAAAGAAAATCAGCCATGCGCACTGCTTTAAATACCAGCTCCACCTTCTCATGGATTCAAATGATTAAAAAGCCAAGGGAAACCTGAAGCTCCTTTTGAAAGTAATTTCCATGGACACACCTGGCTGGAGGCAAGCTCTCTGCCCTTTATGTTTCCATCTGCTAAAGAACCTCATAACACTTGACTTCTATTACGCAGCTTTTCACAGCACGGCTTATACTATGAATAATATTATTTAAAATAGAAACAAGATCTTCTTTATCTTTACTGCACCTCCTAGTGCTTGGAAAAATGCTAATTAGTAAGTGTTAATCTAAATGTATTGGAAAACAATAGTTTGGTTTAAAAAACTAGAAAGTAACTGGATTATTTATAGTGTGCTCTATTTAACAATATAGCATAAGGATGTCTAGACAGTTTCTTTTAAATATGTTAAAGCAGGGCATTTAAATCATTCATGTTTAAACATTAAACATTAATCATTAAACATTTATTCTTAACTGGTTAAAAAAACTAAGATTGCCAGAACAAAGGTTATGAAATAATTATGTT
Organism: Ateles fusciceps; assembly: GCA_036589455.1. Classification (NCBI taxonomy): domain Eukaryota; kingdom Metazoa; phylum Chordata; class Mammalia; order Primates; family Atelidae; genus Ateles; species Ateles fusciceps. The sequence goes on along the minus strand of JAZHEH010001606.1, from coordinate 6,550,816 downwards.
TATTGTAGTGAGAAATCAAGACACATTAGCATATGAAGAATTTTGGATGAAAGGTTCCCTTTCTTAAAAGAAGTTTCTCGGACAAACATATCTTAATACACTAGTATCGATTAAATGGGGTCTTCCCCAAGAGCCAACACTGAACCCTTGGCTTAACTACTCTTCCCGACAGTCAGGAGCCAAACAAGCAAACTGGAACACCTGTGCTTTTCTCCTGCCTTCGCTGCTTGTCCAGGGAAGACCAAGCAATAGAAAGCAAAATCTGTGGCCAGTAGAGCACATTTTACTCAGTGGACTTCTGAACAATCATATCCCACTTGTTGAATAAGTATTCATGTTTTCCTACACATTTGGACAGGCAATTTTGTCTCTTACAAAATCCAAGTATAATATCAACTTTTAAGGATATTGTAACAAGTGCACATCACCAAACAGCTAAAACTTGATTTCACTTTCCTTGAGGAACTGCGTTAACCAATGTTTGCCCTTTCTGCAAGTCCCATGCTTTGGCAGCCACCTATATAAAACCATGTAAAATACCTCTCATTGCTTCGGCCTGCCATAGTGTCTGAAATTCTAATCATTCATATCCAAATTTTTCAATAAACAACCATTGAGCACTTACTCTGTGAGGGAAGTGCACTGATTAATCTCTGGGAAATTTTAAAATTAATGATATACAATCTCTATTTTATAGACTATATAACCCACTGGGGAAAAGGATGAAATTACAAGTAACTATAATGTAATTCGATATATGCTAAAAGAAAGCAAACAATATCCAATGGAGGATCAAACTAGAAAAGATGTCATACAATTAAGGCAACGGGGAAAATCTTTGTTGACAGGGAAATGGGCAAAGCACCTTGAAAGTCAGATTTGTGTGGATTTTGTTGTTGTTGTTGTTTTGTTTTGTTTTGAGTTGGAGTCTTGCTGTGTCACCCACGCTGGAGTTCAGAGGCACAATCTCAACTCACTGCATCCTCCACCTCCCGGATTCAAGTGATTCTCCTGCCACAGACTCCTGAGTAGCTGGGTTTACAGGCATGCACCACCATGCCCAGCTAATTTTTGTATATTTTTTTTAGTAGAGACAGGGTTTTACCGTGTTGATCAGGTTGGTCTCCAACTTCTGACCTCAGGTGATCCACCGGCCTCAGCCTCCCAAAGTTTCGGGATTACAGGTATAAGACACCACGCCCGGCCCAAAAGCCAGCTTTTTAACAGATGTAAGAGTGATACCATACAAGCAGAAGAGGCAAATGAGCAAAAATATAGGGACCTTTTCTCTTTATACCTTTCTTTCAAAATGGGCAAACCAAAATGGATAAAACAGTCACTAAAAGACCCTGCAGCAAACAGCTAGCAGACAACAGGATTCAGAGGAAATAAAGTAATTGACAGGGAGGTCTTGATAGTCAAGGGAAGCCTTTGAAAGGTCCAGAACATGTGGTTCATCAGTAAGTTCTTGAAGCCTCGAGGAGCATAATGAGATCACCAGACAGTGAGATGGAGATGCCAAAATTAAATTTGCCTTCTTTACCATATATTCTTGGGCAGTCTCTAACCTAAATGTGCATTAGTCAATTTTGACAAAGCAAAAAGAAAATAAATCCAACGATGCACTTTGCTCAAGAATGTGGAATCTATATTGAGGTCAACCTTAAGGAAAGCAGGAAATCACAGTGAAGGTTACAGCTCTGACAGAGATTTGGGCTGGCTGTGATTTCATTCCTTTCTAGGTCACAGTGACATGAAGCCCAGAGACAGCTTTGAGATCTGCTGAGGAAGTCAGCACATGCCAAGATGGAAGGGAATTCCATACCCCTTTCCTTTAAGTGCAAAGAGTTGTCATCAGAAAGAGTCGAGTGTTTTAAACAGAGCACTGCTTAGAGTAACCATTCTTGATATCCTATAACAAGCTTTTTGATCACTACAAATGGGTAAGAAAACAATAAATGACAACAGATACATGTGCTAAAGACATGAATACTAAATTCATAAGAAAAAAGTACAAATAGAAAAAAAAGGGTCACCAACTAGTAACCAAAAAAGAGCAAATTAGAAAACCTGGGTACAATTTTTCACTTACTAAATTAGCGAGTTTAAAAAATTATAATATTCTATTTGACAAAAGTATACCAAAGTTTTTTCTCATAAAACTGAGGTATTACATATCACAATGTGAGGCTTTGACTCAGTAATTCTATCTCTGGGAATTTATTTTAAGGAAATATATTCCATCTATTTGACAGATCATATTCACATTGTAATTATTTCTAATAATGAAAATTATAAACTTTAATATAAACCAAGGAGGATGATCAAATGTTCCTTATATCTGAAATAGCAACTTGAAAATTCTGTGGAACAGGGAAAATGCTTATAAATCAGGATACAAAATTAGATGTATATTATGATCACACAACTGTATAGTATTCACAGTGACAGTGTCTAAAAGAAAAAATAAAGTAACAAAGCTGATTTTATTTAGATATTGGAATTACAAATTACTTTTTCTCTTTTTTTCCTACATTTTCACTAGAATTGATGTGTTGCTCTAATAATTAAAAATCTCTGCCTCTCATTCCTGAACATGTGCCATTTAATTTTAATGAAATGATTTTACCACAATATTTATTTAAATACCTGGACATTTGTCATTGGTCCCATTCAGTTTTGCCAATAAAGAAGAAACAGCACTTAGGAATGTGTCCCAGTTTTCAATACTGGTTGAGAAGGATCTAGAAGGATCACCATGCCAACCCTATTCCCAGCAACACACCTTCAAATCCCATGTACTGGCTGGGATTTAACGGTGTGTTGCTGGGAATAGGATTGGCATGGGAATAGGAAGGTGCTCACGCCTGTAATCCCAGCACTTTGGAAGGCTGAGGAGGAGGATCACTTGAGGTCAGGAGTTCAAGAACAGCCTGGGAAACATGACGAAACCCTGTCTCTGCCAAAAATACAAACTTCAGCTGGACATAGTGGCGTGCACCTGTAGTCCCAGCTACTAGGAAGGCTGAGGTGGGAGGATGGCTTGAGCCCAGGAGGCAGAGGTTGCAGTGAACTGAGATCCTGCCACAGCATTACAGCCTGGGCAACAGTCAGACTCTGTATTTAAAAACAACAACACAACAACAATGACAACAACAACAAAAAACATGTACTTTCTCTTCTAGTTACAGTCATGTGCTGCATATTTGCATTTCAGTCTGCAACAAACCACATACAGCATATGATGGTAGTCCCATAAGATTACAATGTAGCTAATAAATTCCTGTGTGCTTGTGTCTTCGTTTTTAATAAAAAGGTTTAAAAAATAAAAAATAGAAAAAATATTATAGAATAAGGACATAAAGAAATAAAATATTTCTATTCAGTTGTACAATATGTTTGTATATTAAGCTGTTATTACGAAAGAGTAAATCATAAATTAAAAATTTTAAAGTTTATAAAGTTAAAAAGCTACAGGAAGCTAAGGTTAATGTTATTGAAGAAAGAAAAATGTTTTCGTAAGTTTAGCATAATCTAAGTGCACAGTGTCTATAAAGTCTACAGTAGTGTACAGTAATGTCCTAGGCCTTCACATTCAATCACCAGTCACTCATGGATTCACCCAGCACAATTTCCAGTCCTGCAAACTCCATCTTGGTCATCGTGGCGTGTGCCCTATACAGGTGTACCATTTTTTGTCTTTTATAGCATGTTTTTACTGTACATTTTTCTCTTTAGATCTCTTTAGATACATATTTATCATTGTGTCATAATTTTCTGCAGTATTCAGTACAGTAACATCCTATACAGATTTGTAGCCCCACAGCAATGGGCTGTACCCTATGTAATAGGTGTGTAGTAGGCTATACCATTGAGGTTTGTGTAAGTTCACTCTACAGTGTTCTCACAAAGATGGAATTGTGTAACCGTGCATTTGTCAGAGCATATCCCCACCGTTAAGCACACGTGACTGTATATTACAGTGTGCTTCACACTCTAATATACAAATCTCAGCCTTTGCAGAGCACCTATTCTTTTTTTTTTAAGTTCCAGGGTACACGTGCAGGATGTGCAAGCTTGTTACACAGGTGAACTTGTGCCATGGTGGTTTGCTGCACCTATCAACTCGTCACGTAAGTATCAAGCCCAGCATGTATTAGCTATTCATCCTGATGGTCTTCCTCCCCCTCACCCCTGACAGGCCCCAATGTGTGTTATTTTCCTCTCTGTGCTTATGTGTTCACATTGTTCAGCTCCCACTTATAAGTGAGAACATGTGGTATTTGATTTTCTTTTCCTGCATTAGTTTGCTGAGGATAATGGCTTCCAGCTCCATCTATGTCCCTGCAAAAGACATGATCTTGTTCCTTTTTATGACTACATAGTATTCCTTGGTGTATATGTACCACTTTTTTTTTTATCCAGTCTATCACTGATGGGCATTTGGGTTGATTCCATGTCTTTGCTACTGTGAACAGGGGCACCTATTCTTAACTAAAAAAGGCACAGGTTCTTGGTTCCTGTGTTGTCTCAACTATGCAATTCTATATACTTAGTTAAGTCACCTAACTTATGGTCCATTGCCCTAAAAACCTTTAAAATATTTCACATTAAGTAAAACAGGTAATGAGATTAAACACGTGCACACGCGTGCGCGCACACACACACACACACACTTTATCATAGCAATGTCTGGCATTAGAATCCTTTGTTTTAGAAAAATACCTTATTGTGCTACAAAGTGAGACTGAAGATATTAGAGATAATGTTCTCGCTATAAAAAAATCAGAGAAGCTTTCATTTTTATTTTGATCTTGTGAACCACAAGGAAAGAAAATAAAAGGGATGGAAGAGATAAAGGGGAACTAGCAAGAAGGTAAAAAGCTGGGGTATTATTGGAGAGGAGTGGTCATGTCCAGGGAGAAATTCCAGTGACGATGTGGCAAGAAGACACAGTACAGCTTGTGAAGTGGTTAGCAGGGTGCTACATAACTGCTCCTGCCATGGACATACATTCAGGAAAAGTTCTGCTATCTGCAGCCGTCCTTATATTGGTTACTGTTGTGAGTGGACCTCACTTAGTTGGACATAAAAGATTTAACAAGGAGGGCATACATTCAGCAATAACAGAAAATTGAGACTAAGATGACCATCAAAGCATAAGCTCTTACAGAAGAATCTTCTGGAAAAATCTTCGGAAGATCTTCAGACATTGTCTACTCTAAATGGTTTCGATTCCTCTTAAAGTTCCATAAACTCTCACCTGACTTTCCCATTAGACAAGTTAATGACATTGCAAAACCTAGAATTGAGATCTTCCAACCATAGGTCAGATGTTGTGCCATAATTTCATACCACCTTTCAATTCTACTTTCTATTCATAATTGTTCTAAGAAGTTGTATAAAACATAACAACTATTGAACAAAATAGAGACAATATAGAGAAATGCTCATTAAACTGAAATGTAGATTTCGGGCTCTACAGGATCCCTTCAAACACCTACTATATATTGAACTATAAATAAAAATTAAAATGACAAAGATAAATTATAAATTAGCTGTTTCTATTGTTTTCATTCTTCCTTTTTTCTCTCTTTCTTCTTGTCTTTCTTTTCAATAATCATTCACTGCACCATGTGAGATGCTAAGTTTTCCAAGCTCCAAACCAACTATCAGAAGATGGGAGTCTAAGCTATCCCACTATTTCTTAATCTGTAAGCAAGGAGCCTTGCTTAATCTATATGCAAGGAAGTATCTGGGACAGTGAGAAGCTGATGCATTGTGCCATTTCTTGCATACATCTTCACTGCGGTTCTACCCCAACCCTACGATTCTAAGATTCCCCAGCCTCTCCAATATTCTGGATTGGAAGGGAAAGTTGGGAAAGAGAGTCTACCGTCTGTCTCTAATTCATGAGTCTTGTGTTGAAGACAAGCTGTGAGGAAAGACTAGCTCTCCAGAAACAACCAAAAGGAAAGATTTTATATGAGGTCTTTCCTCTAACAACCAGCTAAATCCGTGAACTTGTATTCAGAAATGAACAATAACACAGAGTGCCATAGGCAGTTACTGCTGATGGAGGATATGACAGATAAATCTTAACCTTACCTCTATCCCATTCTTTTTCCACAATCTCTCCTTTGCCTGTAAGACAGCAAATATCTCTAACAGCAGCGTCGAGCACAATAATCGTGAGATCCACTCCCACAGCTACTTTTTCTCCACTGAAGCTTTGGCACAGGTTGCTGTTTGGAAACAGTTTGCACTTTATTTTACCTATCACAGTGAAGACTAACTTTAGTGGTCTCTTACGTCCGAGTAAAGTATGGTCCACGGAATGGCAGTATTGCCTTCACCTGGGAACATGCTAGAACTGCAGAAACTCGGGCTGAACTGGAATCTGAATTTTAAGATATCAGGGTAATTTTTTGCAGATTAAAGTTTACAAAGTGCTTTAAGAAAACTTGGAGGGTGACACCATTTATCAGCCCACAAACTACTCTGAGTGCCACCACTTCGTGTGGTATACTGAAGAAAGCAGGAGCTTCGGAGGAGCTTTTTCTAGGATTGAGACCGGTGCTCATCACTTAGCAGCTGTAGGTCATTGGGAAAATTACCCAACATCTCCAGTTTTCAGTTCCCCCATGTATTAAATAATAAACCCTATATCCACTAAATTGTGAAGATTTCGATAATGTAACAACATACCTAAAATATACAATCAAGTGACTTAACCAGAGTAGAAGGATATTTGAAATCATCAACTTAAAGTATGAGACTTTGAAAGCTACTTGTCAAATACCTTTTTTGCCTCAATGTGCTCAGCTTTAACCAATACTTGAAGATGATAATGACAACCTTTTCTCATTTGCATTCCTTTACTCAGGAGCTCACGTTCTTTTACATAAAGGACCAACTACCCCAAAACATCTCTTATCAGACTTCCACTGAACTTAAGATTTATCACTGTTTTACTATTTGATAGTGTCTTACTTGTTTTGCTCAGCTTGTTTTGCTTTCTTTTTAGTAAAGAATCCTCAGAAACAAAATAACTGTAGCACTGGAACACAGATGTTGCAAACTAATCCACCACTGGATGGTCACATATCGTGCTCTCAAGACCCTTTAAAAGAAGGAAACCATAGCATCAGTTTAATAGTCCTTAGTTAGATGAAAGAGTAATTCTTAATTCAAAAAATATATACTGAGCACTGATTGTGGTCGCATTACACTACGAAAAGGAGACAAAAAGTCTTTGCCCTCAAAAAACTTAATCTGTGAAGAAGTAATACAGTAAGTGCTGTGAAAAAGGAAACATGGAATCTGGAGGGAGCTCATAGAAAGGGGAATCTAAACTATATTTTTAGGGGCTGGAGAGTGTTCTGGGAAGACCTCCTAGATGAAGTGTCATTTAATGTGAGAAAGCGTTAAGCAAATTATTTACATGCCTATCAGCACAACTCACAAATCAGAAAAAGCTGGCCGGGTTCAAATTTGAGCTTGGAGGTTGAACAAATTAATTAACCTTTCCATGCCTCCCTTTACACATTAGCATAATAGAAGCAATGTTTGTACCTACATCATAGATTAATTGTAATAATGAAAAATTTAAATTTGTTTTGAAGGCTGGCACTCAACAAATGTTTGCTGGCTTAGTTCCTTCTGTTTGCATGAATTGATGTAAGAATAGCTATCCTATCTCATATCAGAATTTCTATGTGAAGCAACTGGGTCAAGATTATGATAGATTACTGTTCTAGTCCCTGAAAGGATAGCTCAATGTGCGTATGGATCTCAAATTACATATCTATATATAAATATCTCAATTTTATATATACATATCTGTATATATATCAAATTACATATACATCTTAAATTATATGTATGCACACACTTATGAAAAAATTTTAAAGTAAAATAAGAAGAATAACGTAAGCAAAAGTCTCTGAGAAAAGCAGACCTCAAAGATGCCTCAAAATCAGCCTCTCCAGTATCATACTATATGCTCCATCAAACCTTCCACTTCCCACAGGCTTCATCTAAGGATGAAGACACTCTCCCGACATAGGCAAGTCAGAAACACAGGAGTCATCCTTGAGATCTTCTTCCTCAGCCCCATATCTCACTCACCCTAAGTCTTGATGACCTTGTCTCCTAAGTATCTCAAAAACAATCACCCCAACTTTAATCCCTTCTTCATAACTAACATGTGGACCTCATGTCATGAGGACCTCTGGTCATGTGGACCTCAGTTCTGAACACATGTTTGGTATCTAGCATAATTACAATAATAAATAATTGCTAAATTAATGATTGTGTAACTAGATGGAGATCAAGAATGTATAGCCATAAGAAAAAAGAAAGCTTTAAATTTGTGATTTAAGAAGTACCAAACTACAGTTCATTGACTCTCTGTGGAAATGTTTTGGTTTGATGTAGGAAAAAACTTACAAATAAATAGACGGTGATATCTTTAATAGAGGACTCATTAAAACATAACATCAAAACTTCATACGCTGAAATAGGAATAATAAATGAGACACAGAGATGTCTTTAGGACAGGAGTCAGCAAATTAAAGCCAGCATGCCTAATCTGGTTTTGTTTTTGTTCCACTGAAACACAGCCACACTTATTTATTTACTATTGATTATAGCTCGTTTCCTGTTGGAAGGGCAGAGTTGAATGGTTGCAACAGAGACTGCAGGGCACAGAAAGCTATACTATTTACTATCTGGTCCTTTACGGAACTAGCTGGGCAACCCCCTGCTTTAGAACATCAGAAAATAACGCCTCTGTAATTTATAAAAGGAATATATTTATGTATCATAAAGAACACTAATTGTGACAGAAAACAATGTACTATGGTTTTAGACATCTGTGAAAGAGATCAGGAAAGAGGGGAGATGAAGGCAGTGTTTGAGTTAAGGCCTTGTAGTGGGCTACATTATGATCCCAAAGGTAATTACATCAGAATCTCTGGAACCTGTACATGTTACCCAATTTGTCAAAAGAATCTTGGAAGATGTGATTACATTAAGGATCTTCAGGAAAGGTGATTATCCTAGATTCTTTGGGTGGACTGTAATTGCCATCACAAGTGTCCATATGAGAGAAAGGCAGAAGGAGATTGAGCACACACAGGAGAATACGTGGAAGACAGGAGCAGAGATGGGAGTGACGTCATCATACACCAAGAACACCAAGCACTGCTGGCGGCCACCAGAAGCTGGGAGAGTCCAGCTGAGGTTTCTTTCCCAGAGCTTCCAGAATGAGCTTGGCCCTGGTGGTACCTGATTTTGAAATTCTGACCTGCAGAACTTTGAGAGAATATGTTTTTATCATTTTATATTCCCAATGTCATGGTAATTTCTTATATCAGCCACAGGAAACTAATGCAGTCCCACTGAAGAAAAACTGGGCTCATTTGTGCTCTAAGAAGTTGGGAAGAAGTATGTGATTTTATCACAATATTTAAAGTATCCAAAAGTTTATATTTGATCCTATTAAGTTTTGCCCCCAAAAATAAAACCTGTTGCATTAATAAATAGCATTTAGGAATGATTCTCATTTTTCAATGTTACTTGAGCAAGGTCCGGTAGTAACCCACCATGCCCATTCCACTCGCAGCAACACAACTTCAAACCTCAGTCACTTTCCCTTTAATTATATAGTAATCTGACTGTGGCCCCACAATTATGATTTGCAAATCTTAGGCTTTGTAAAGCACCAGTTCTAACTTTTAAAATGCGTACAAACTCAGAAAGAGGTTTCAGTGTTAATTCTGCCACTAAACAATTTTATCAACTTAGTTGACACTTTCAGTTTCTGGTTCATCAGAATAAGAAAGAAACAATAACAGGAAAAAGGAAGGAAGGAAGGGAGGGAGGGAGGGAGGAAGGAAAGAAGGGAGGGAGGGAGGGAGGGAGGGAGGAGGGGAGGAGAGAAGGAGGAGGAGGAAGGAACAAAGGGAGAAAGGGAGGGGGAAAATAGATTATTTTATATTAATTGACACATGTAATGAGATTAGAAAAAAATGATTATAGTACCTCCTGACATCAAAAGTCTTCTTTTTAAGGAAGCTACCTTTACTTAGGAAAAATATCTCACTGTGAAAGAAAGTGAGACCATGAAGATTTCAGAGATAAAGTGCTCTACATTAAAAAAATATTATAAAAGGTTACGGTTTTATTTTTGATCTGGTAAGTAGGAAGAAAGGAAAAGAGAGGGGAAGAAAAGATAGAAAAGGGAGTTGGGGGGAGGAGATGTGAGTAGGTTGAAGGGAAAAGATCTGCTGGTCCCTTTTCCCTGAGAGAAACAAATACCAGCTTCATTGTGCTCTAGTCCTGGTTATCTGCCCAGGATAACAGGTCCCCCCAGGCTTACTCCTCAGACCTTTCTCTTATGACGGGAAGAAGATGAAGTTGGGAATGTTTTATAGCCCCCCCCACCATACAGCAACTATTGTGATTCAACAATCCAAACTTAAAAAATGAGAAACAATAGTCGATTAAACCAGGACAGTTGGACTCCTCCTTTCATACACATGATGGCTAAAATATCTTGAAAAGGAGAGAGCATGCATTTTCTATTAAACAATCTAGGTAGTAAAGGCTGAAAACATAAATTAGCTTCAAACTATAATCCTTTACTAAGTGCTGTGGTTTGATACAGAAAGAAGTACCAGGGACATGACACGACTAGAAGAGAGGAAGGGTTTTCCTCTGGGGAGGGTGCAGAGTACTGTGAGAGGAGCTGAGAACGGAAAGCAGAGGAGGGCTTCACTGTGTGTCTAAATGTAGCCCTGCCTACACCTCCGCAGGGCAGGAAGCAGCTACCAGACATGAGTTTAGAAAGCATTTGCAGAATCTGACCACTTCGCACCGCTTCCACCACCATCTCTGCCTAAGCCACCATCCTCTCTAGCCTGGGTTCAGCTATGGGGTCACCACTGGCCGTTCTTAACATTCTTAATGATGCCACCAGAAGGATGTTTACCTATGTCAAATCCTGTTATTCCTCCATTCAAAATATTGTAAAAATATCTCACTTCGGCTGGGTGTGGTGGCTCACGCCTGTAATCCCAGCACTTTGAGAGGCGGAGGCGGGCGGATCACGAGATCAAGAGATCGAGACCATCCCTGTCAACATGGTGAAACCCTGTCTCTACTAAAAATACAGAAGTTAGCTGGGCGTGGTGGCGCACGCCTATAGTCCCAGCTACTGGGGAGGCTGAGGCAGGAGAATGGCTTGAACCCAGGAGGCAGAGGTGCCAGTGAGCCGAGATCACGCCATTGCACTCCAGCCTGGGCAACAAGAGTGAAACACCGTCTCAAAAAAAAGAAAAAAAAAACATATATATACATATATATGTAACACTTCATTCAGAGTAAAAGCTAAAGTACTTAGAGTGACTTACAAGGCCCTATCTGAGCCCATCTCCTGCTACTTTATACCCCTCCCTTCCCATTATCAGACACACTGGCCTCCTCATTCTTTTTCAAGCTTCCTGCCTTATTCCCAAATCACATCCCCAGCCACCACCTCTCCCGGGAACCTCCCACCACACACACACTTCACCCACACCCTGTCCACAGGTTACCTCTCTTACCTCTTTGAATTCTATATTTGAATCTCACCTAGTCAATGAGGCTTCCCCTGACCACCCAAATCAATGCCTCCTGCACTTCCAACCCCCTTCACCTACTCTTGCTTTCTATTTTTATACATTAGCATTTATCACTTTCCAAGTTATATAAGTATGTGTTATATGTATTATCTCCCTCTGCCTCCAACCCCTGGAAATCTAAAGCTCCATGAGGTCAGGGATCTTTGTTTTACCCACCAATGTAAACAATGCCTGGCACCTTGTGAGTGCTCGAAAATATCAAATCATCAAAGAAGGTAAAGTGGAAAACTACTTTCCATAATTTGTAAGTTTTTAACACAGAATAATGTAATAATGTAATAAGTAAACATATGTGATGGAATAATGTAATAAGCAAACATATGTTTTTAAGACATCACTGTGCTGTGAAACTAGCTTTAATAAACATCACAATTACTCATTCATTTCTTTAATAAACACTTGAGGAGAATCTACCCCTAGGCCAGGCACTGTTCCCAGTTCTGAAGATACAATAATTGAGTAAAAATGCCCTTAAGGGGGTTGAATTATAGTGGGTAAGAGAGACAATTAATCAGTAAAATATTGAAATGTTAGATGATGGTTAAGTGCTAAGTAGATGAAGCAGGCAAAGAAGAGAAAACTGATTATCATACTTTTTTTTTAAACACCAAATGAAATCGCTTATAATAATAAAAGTGCTTAGAGAAGTATAAGGCAAAGGTTGAAAATTCTATCCAATTTTAGAAGTATCTTTCCTATGTTTTGGTTTTACTCAAAGCAAATTATAGAAGATGTGTCATACAACTCTCACGAACTCACTGCCTAAGTGGCCTCATGTTCACCACAGACTCCTGCTTCAAACCCACAGAGAGGGCTGTCCTTCCTCCAGGCAGATGGTGCATGCTCCCCCAGGCAGATACAGCACACAGGACCTCAAGTGCATTCAGTGATTCCCACGCCCTCTGGTAATCCCTCGATGGCAGCAGAATGTGAGAGACATGGCAGAGTGGTCCCACTGGCTCAGTTCTATCACTCTAGCTACTCCTGTGGCATTCCACACTCTCAGTAAGAAGTGAGCCTCCAATTCACTTAACTCACGTGAGAGCATCATTTAGTTACAGAATTTATCTTTATTGATTTGTTTCCTTTGGTTCCCTTGAAAGAAACAATAAATGCTATAAGCAGAAAATCATTTGTGGGCATTCTGGGCTTATCATGTAAAGCTTTAAACCCACTCAAACTTCTTTTCGACTTACTTGCTGGCTATGCCACCATCCTCTCACTTCCAGAATTCACCGAGATTACTGGCTCTCTTACTTTTGAAGTTTTGTGCAGCCACAGGACTTAACTTTGGCTGAATAAAGTGAGGAGAGGTGACTTGTTTCACTTTCTAATGGAAATATTTAACAGTTGTGTTCACCTGTTCTTTTCCACTACCACAGCAAACCCTGAACATTATGGTGAGATGAAAACATCATAAGATGAAGTCTCTATCAGTCTGAACCTCAAAATAACTACAATGCAATCATTTTGGGGAACAGAATATGAACAAGAAATAACATTTTTTTTGTTTTGTTTTAAGGCACTAAGACTTTTTGGCTATTACAGTAATATAAAATAGTTAGTTCTAACTGACATCCCAAGTAAAGCCATGACAATCCTGTTTATGAGCACCTGATAGTCTTTCCTCACCACTTTAGGAAGAATGGTACTAAGGAGTGCAATGCGTTCAATATGAGAGATTAAGGCATTTTTAAAAGATGAGTGAATTTACACTGATATATGAAAGAGTTGAAGCACCTGGTTTCTATCCTGGGACCCTAATTACTAGAGAAGGTGACTTTGAGAAGCAACATAGAACACTTCTGAAATATCCTTTGATATATCCCCTCGAGAATCTATTTCAGATTTCTCAAGAAAGAGGAAGCCTGATTTAAAAGTTTAATTTTTAAAAAAAGTTGTAACAATAGAAGAGCTCTGGGTAATGGAGGAGAAAATAAAAACAAAATTTTTATTGGTGCACCCTTTGTTGCTTCGACAGCTCTTAAAGTGACCGTGGAAGCAACAGCAATGACTGAAAGAACACAGGTCCATCACCCACGGCAACAGGAAGAGCAGTGATTCTCCCAGACATGGCAGCAACATCCTTATGAAACCAGCCGCAAAAGGGTTGCAGCCACAAACACTCTCTATGGCTGAGCAGAGATTAACACTAGTACACATAGCAGAATGTTATTCGTTCCAAGAAACACTGATAAACCACGCCAGGATGATGCTAGGGGTGCAGGGAGGGTGGGAACTTGGGTCCCAGAAATTTTACCATGGAGGCCCAGACCCATTTTTGTGTCACAGTGATTGCTACTCAGATTTTTGACAGTCCTCTTCTGGACTAATCTGAGAAAGCAGGAATTCATATTAAAAAGGATGTTTATGGAACCATCCAGAAGGATCTGGAATCAGTTGCAATCAGGCACAGAATTAATACATTCATTGGATCTTTACATTATAGCCTTTAATGACAACTACTTGGAAGTTAAACTCATATCCAAATGGGAGACAGCAACAGCAATAAAATAGCATAAAAATTGAAGTTATGGGATGCCACACCAAAAACACTTTATACTTTTAAGGACATCTTTATTTATATTTTCACAGTATTTTCTTTGAAGTTTATCATCCAAATACCACGCATACACTACAAACAGCTCTAGACTTCTCAACCCCCTCAGTCTGTAAGTTGCTTCAGGGTAGAAATGGGTGCAGTGTCTAGAACAGTCATTCCAGGAATTATCTTGGAGCTATGGCTCCCACCACAGCTCACAGGCAGCAGCCTGAATCTGCTTCACTTTAATCAGAAAAGATAGATGGAATGGAGCCCACTTGGTTCGTGGCTGCCAGCCCTCTTCGTCTCCCTCCCACAGACATGCATACAGGAAACCTGGCAGCTCCCTTCCCTCTTCCTGTCATTCTCACTAGGCTAAGGAGTAGGCAGATGCAGGAGGGAGGGGGGAATGCAATGACTGCCAGAGCACTTGCCACGTTCCGAGTTGCCATCACAGGCCTTCCCAGTGCCCAGTATTTCTCAGGTGCTCTTGCTAGATTCAAGACAGAGAAATAGATAAAAGCAATTGAGCGAAGCGTCCCACAAGAAAGGCACGCCCCAACATCCAAGGCTTTATTTGAAGTAACAAATATATAGCATGACTATGCCCTGATTAAATGCTCTTATTTTTACAAGAGAGAATTGGGAAGCTACACAGCATTTTGCACTAAACTCAGAAAATCTTCCTGAATGAGTTCAGAGAAGAGCAAGGAAGAGTTAGGCAAAGAAGGGGTGAAAGAGGAAGAGGAAAAAAGTGATTTAACATTGATGGATTTCTTTAGTGTCCCCAGTGGGAAGAATCCCACTGTGGGATAGTGACACATGCCCAAGCAGGCAAGTTTAATGGGCAAGACAACAGACAAACTGGGGATCATGGTCTACTTCCCTTACTAATAAATGTCCCAAGTGCTCCCAGCACAAGCTGTCAAAACAAATCTAGCTTTCCTCTGACTTTTGTTGATAGGTGATAACACTCAACTCAACCAAACAAATTATGATGCTGCTATATCATTGTAACCTCCACTCTCCCAGCAATCAAAAATGTCAGGGAAAATCTACAGCATTATCTTCACCCCAAAACACACATTCTTAGGAGTGAGGGATACAGCCCTCAGTTAAGTGATGCAAGGCAAACTAGACGAGCTGTTCAAAGTCCTCACCTAGAGCTATAGAATTGCCTTCCTTAATTTATTCATTCATACTTTCCTCGCAGGATATACTGCGTTGAGATAATGACCAATAAGACAAATACACTTCTTGCACTTACAGAGCTTGCAGAACCTCAAGAGAAAAAGACAAAAGAGTAGGTAATTACAATAAAATGTGCTGAGTCCTAGGTACTCCTAGTGCCATCTAAAACCACGAAGCCATAGCAGCATTATTCAAAATACCCAAAATGTAGAAACAAACCAAATGTCCATCAACGAGTGAGCCAATAAACAAGTATGGGGTATACCCACACAAGGGAATATTATTCAGCCATAGAAAAAAAGGAAGTACTGATACATGCTATGTATGGACCTTGGATGGACCTTGAAAACATGGATGGACCTTGAAAACATCATAATTAGGAAAAAAGCCAGACACAAAAGGCCACAAACTGTGTGATTTGAGTTATATAACATGCCTCAAATAGACAGAGACAGATCAACAGAGACAGAAAGCAAATTAGCGGCTTCCAGGAGCTAAGGGATGAAAGGGAATGGGGAGTGACTGCTAACAGGTATGAGGTTCCTTTTGGAGGTGATAATGTTCTTAAATTAGATAGTGGTAATAGTTACACAATCTTGTCAATATACTAAACGCTGCTCAACTGTACACTTTAAAAAGGTTAATGCCATGGTATGTGAATCATATCTCAAAAAAGTAATTACTTAAATGAAGAAACCCACAAACCCTTTAACATGGTAAAGAAGGACCCACCTGACCTGTATAGAGTCAACTTTCCTTGTCAGAATACATGTGGTACAGTAGAAGCATGGCTTCAGAATTGGACAGACCATTACTTAGCCTTCCACTGCCATGGTTTCTTAATCTGCAAATTAAGGTTTGTGCAATGCTGTTATGAAGTTTAAAAATAACATATACAAAGCATCTGTTGTAAAGTAGCTTCTCAATAAACAACCACCCAATGATGTTACAGAACATCAGTATCAGGAAGTTCACAACTAAGGTGAGATTTCTCCAGCTCTTTAGGCTGGCAGAACAGTTTCCAAGTGGATGGTATCCAGCAGAATGATTACTAGATTGCCTTGCCACCAAAATCAAAAGCAGAACCATGACGGCATGAGGATGTGAAGTGGAACCTACCAAGTGAGGGATGCTGCCTCTTCTCCACCATGGGTCAGCATTACGAGATCATATCTTCCTGATTTACAAGCATCTCAGTCCATCCTGGAGACTCCATAAAATGTGTACCTCTGGAGATTCTTAAATCTGTCTTTCCTCCTGTACTTTAGAGACTCTATACTCTAATTAACAGAAAAGCAGAACTACAAGAACTAAATGCTTCATACCTGCTTCGTATTAGAAAGACCCTGATCAATTTCAATAAAAACCCTGGATGTATTTCACTTGATAGGTAGACAGATTTTTCTTTAAAATATACAACATGTAATAGGGGAAAGTATGTTTATACTTAGTAGCTATAGCTTCTTAAATTTTACATCATGCATCAAAAAAAACAACGTCAGGCCCAGCGCGGTGGCTCACGCCTATAATTCCAGCACTTTGGGAGGCCGAGGTGGGTGGATCACGAGGTCAAGAGATCGAGACCATTCTGGTCAACATGGTGAAACCCCGTCTCTACTAAAAATACAGAAGTTAGCTGGGCATGGTGGCACACGCCTGTAGTCTCAGCTACTCGGGTGGCTGAGGCAGGAGAATTGCTTGAACCCAGGAGGCGGATGTTGCGGTGAGCCGAGATCGCGCCATTGCACTCCAGCCTGGGTAACAACAGCGAAACTCCGTCTCCAAAGAAAAAAAAAAAAAAAAGTCAGGTAATGACTTGAGACCTCCTTATAGAAAATATATGCCTCACTGGGCATAGCATAATTGTAGGCACAAAGTTAAAGCTCAATAAATATTAATACTTTCTGCAATGAAAAGACGTTACATAACAAACTAGCAACTGGTCAATAAACAGAAACACCTGTTACATGGATTGTTCTCTCCTACTAAGGATGAGACATCCAAAGTTCTCTATGATGTGGCTCCCACCTGTCTCTGCCACATGGTTCCTACTCTCATCACCGCATACTAGTCTGTGCACACATTGAACCTCATGGAGTTCTCTAACTCTACCATGTCCCTTCTTGTTTCTAGGCCCTTGATGCTCTTCTCTTGCCTAGATCTCCCTTTCCCCATTTCTCTACCAGCTTAACTCTTACAAGTCACCTGGGATTCAGCTCCCATGTTATCTACTTAGGAAGCCTGCCTGATCTTGCCAAGTCCTGCGCCTCAGTGTGGATGAGAGTCCCCCTCACACACGCTTTTCAAGTACCTGTCATTTTGTTATAACAACTGTCTGTTTATTTATTTGTTTCCCATCCTGAACTGTTCGCTTCTAGAAGGTGGAGCCATGGCTTTCATCTCCGTACTGTTATCTCCTAAAACAGTGCCAGGCGTTGAATAAGCGTTCACTGAGTGAGTGAACGAATTACTTTAGTCAAAGTTGTATTTAGCATTTTATTGAAATAATTTTAACTATTACCAACTTCGCAAATGCCCTCAAAATTTTAAAAGTCATATGGTCACATTTTATAAGAAACATC
The DNA here is from genome assembly GCA_036589455.1 of Ateles fusciceps. Lineage (NCBI taxonomy): Eukaryota > Metazoa > Chordata > Mammalia > Primates > Atelidae > Ateles > Ateles fusciceps. The sequence goes on along the minus strand of JAZHEH010001606.1, from coordinate 6,532,814 downwards.
ATTAATTTCATTTAAATAAAGCCCAGCACAATTATCACATGTAATTTATAACAAAGGGAATCCAACTCATACTTAATGATATGAATAATTACTATAGTGTCAAAAGTTCATTGGGCATAAAAGTCACACTGTCAACATAAACAGATATTAAAATGTGCCTTTTATTTAAACCAAGCAAATCATTATTGGAAGTCACTAAGGAAAGAGAGAAAAGGAACTGAGCAGAGAAGGAACCAGATTCCTTAATTAGAAACTGAAGTTGCTTCTGAGGCAGGTCATCCTATATCCTGCACTTTCAAGAGCTAAGGGTTAAAAAATGTCCTTATTCTTATCCACTTCCTTGTTTACTCACTAACCCTACCACTTGCCCAAGGAAAGAATGGGCAGAAGTTGGTCAGAGCTTTAAATCTCCCCTCAATCCGTTCTCCCAGTCACTCTCTCTAATGGGTTTTCTTTTTGAAGCCCAAAGTCTGAGAATTCTCAGGTAACCCTCAATTGTTGAAGAGACAGGGAGTCCATTCCAGCATCAAGAGTGAGATAGAGGCCGGGAACATTGGCTCATGCCTGTTATCCCAGCACTCTGACAGGCTGAGGTGGGAAGACTGCTTGAGCTCAGGAGTTCAAGACTAGCCTGAGAAATATAGTGAAAACCGTCTCTACCAAAAATACGAAAAACTAGCTGGGTATGGTGGCACATGTCTGTGGTCTCAGCTATTTGAGAGGCCGAGGTGGGAGGATTGCTTAAACCTGGGAGACAAAGGTTGCATTGAGCCAAGATCCCACCCCTCCACTCCAGCCTGGGTGACAGAGCGAGATTCCATTTAAAAAAAAAAAAAAAAAAAAGGTTATTTAGGGCAGGGTACAGTGGCTCACATGTGTAATCTCAGCACTTTGGGAAGCCAAGGAAGATGGATCACTTGAGGCCAGGAGTTTGAGACCAGCCTGGGCAAAGTAGCCAGACCCCCATCTCTACAAAAATATAAAAATTAGCAGAGTGTGGTGGTGTGTGCCTGTAATCTCAGCTACTTGGGAGGCTGAGGTGGGAGAATCACTTGAGCCCAGGAGTTGGAGGCTGCAGTAAGCTATGATCCCACCACCGAACTCCAGCCTGGTGATAGAGTGAGGTCTTGTGTCCAAAAAAAAAAAAAAAAAAAAAAAAGTGGAACAGGTAGCTAGATGCTTTGACATACTCAGAGGTGGATCAACTTCTGAACTAGTGAAAAATCCTGTACGTAAAGGTCAGAATATCTGAACGCCAAAGCAAGAAACCCATAAATCAGGAGAGAAACAAAAGCATTCTTTTGCTTTGTCCTGATTTTTCCTCTTTCCTTCCTAGAAAAACAACAAAATTATATACCGGCTTCAATTCTGTGTGTCATTCACTTACTATAATCCTAAAAGTCAGCTGTTACTATGGAGAATTTGCAGGTGCATACCAACTTGCTCAAGACTATACTCTTTAGTACTAGCTGCCTGCCAAGAAGGGAGCAAACAGTAATACTATATCACAGATACTTCAAAGACAACGAAGAGGCCGGGCACAGTGGCTCACAACTGTAATCCCAGCACTTTGGTAGGCCAAGGTGGGTGGATCACTTGAAGTCAAGAGTTCAAGACCAGCCTGGCCAACATAGTGAAACCCTGTCTCTACTAAACACAAAAATTAGCCAGGCAAGGTGGCATATGACTGTAGTCCCAGGTACTCAGGAGGCTGAGGCAGAATTGCTTGAGCCCAGGAGGTGGAGGTTGCAGTGAGCTGAGATTGACCACTGCCCTCGAGCCTGGGTGACAGTGAGAATCTGTCTCAAAAGAGAGAGAGAAAGAAGAGAAAAAGAATTGTTCACTGAGCTCTTAGAGATCATAAGGGAGACCCTTAAAAATTTGGGAAAGAAGCAGAGAAAAGAAAGGAGAAATCAAAAAGAGAACCAGACCTTCTCCCTCTGCATTCAGGTTTTACCATGAGAAGGTGACATGGCTAATTCTGCAGACTTCTCTAGAGGCCATTTTATGTGTACATACCCATTGGTTGGCAAAAACAAGGACCTTCAGAAATATTTGGTCATTAAAGTGAACCATGCCAACAGATTTACTCTGTGTTCAGTAATACCTACAACATATTTCAAATTAGATATAGATATGTGTCTTTTTTATACTTTGAATAGATTTCCAATTTACCTACCTTGCTGAAACCAAAGTTTAATAATTGTGGTTTGATATGAATAAGGTTATTTTCAGCATATTTATTGTGATTTTTTGGCATTCTTTTTATTAGCATGAGACAGTTACTCTATTTTGTTCATTTAAATTATTTTTAAATTAGCCTTATGCAGGCTTGGTATTTGGAGTATAATATGAACTCCCACACATCTTAATTCATTTGGGATCCAATTAAATTATTTTGATATTCCAAAATACTTAGCTCCTACTCCCTCACTTTTCCCTTCCCAACAGTTAATCTCTTATTTATATCTACTTTGTAAGAAACGAAGTTAGGTCAATTAAATACAGTGCTGGAAGTGTAGTCAAATGAATCTGTTCTGTTCCCTACTGACATTCCAATTTGCATGAACTTGGACTCATCACCAATTTATCTGTCTCTCTGTTTCCTCATTTGCTAAAAAGAAATACTGCTATTAGTGGTCTTATAACCTAGAATCAAGAGGAAGACACTTGGCACATGTCTCGGTAGAATGAAAATTCCTTGTGAGTCACTCATTTTTTAACACTATAAAAACTAGTTCTTTATCCTTGCTACCTAATCCAATGCTCTAGAGGGCAGAACAAAATTGACTAATTTTTGGCTTACTTGGTTTGCTTTCTAAGACAAGTAAGTATAAAGCTCCCAACAGAGAGCTATTCATACAAGTCTTTATTACATAAGTGTTTCTGAAGTAAACTGTGCTCAAGTAGACACATATAGCACTGAGTTTTATTTTGTTTTATGAATAGCAACAACATGAAAAGTCCACTGAATAATGGAGAAAAATGACACACTGGATAAAAGATGCTCCTGAAAAATATGCCAGATTCTGTTTTCTCCTGTTGGAGCTTCACTCTTCACGTTTGTATATTAAAGTTTCCAAGAAATCTTGAATTAAGGAAATCATGTTTAACTTTGCTTTGCTCCACATTTACTAGATGACACTTTTTTTTTACAAAGAATAATAAATAACATCCTGAGGAACAAACTTTGAGAAATCTTACCATAAAACAAATAAAGATTGACTATGCCATTGAGAATTGAGCCTTTTCTGGTAGCTTAGGATGACTAATACACGTTTTACATGCTTCTTTTTTTCAAAATGGCATTTTATTTTGCAAAAATAATAAGTGTTCTTCAACAACCTTCTTAGATTGCAAATAAAGAAAAATAATTAAAAACGACCATAATCCCATCTCTTACAATAAAATTATACTTAGCATTTTGATCTACACTGTATGTGTGTATCCACATATATGTGTATGTACATTTTCTTAACCAAATAAAGAATAAAAAATATTCCTTGGAAATCTACAGCAAAAGATATATATAAAGATAAGCCTTTGAGACATTTCTTTAAAATCAAGCACAGCACATATTTTCTGCTATTGTAGGTACTGCTGAAAGCTACACTGAAGTTTCTAGTCAAATAAGAAAAAAAGAAGATATAAAGCAAAGTTTAGAAGACACAAAACTATCATTGCTAATGGATGATATGATTGTCCATTTATAAAAATCAATAAAGCTACTTCCTGAAATATTTTAAAAATCAGGTAATTAAGCACATAGGCAATATTAAGATCAACATACAAAAATCAAAGACCTATATATTGCTCATAACAATTAGAAAATGCAGTAGTAAAAAGAACCTATTCACAGTAGAAACAAAAATTATAAAATATTTAGAAATTAAAAAACAAAAGTGTTTAAATCACTCATGGAGAAAGTTATAAAATTTTGTTGAGTGATATCAAATAAAACTTGAATACTGGGATATTTCATAATCCTGGGTAGGAAAACTCAAAACTGTTGAGTTGTTAAGTTTCCACAAATTAATATATTAATTCATCTAAATTATAATCAGTATTTCACCAGGATTTTTCAGGTGTCATACACTCAATTCTAGATTCATATGAGAGGTTGAATTTTCAAGAATAGTAAAGAAATTTAAAAGAAAACGGGGCTCAAAAGGATGGTTTCTTCTTACCAAAAAGCAAGACACAGTATATAACTATGGTCATTGGTATATTGCTATTTTGGTTACAAATTAAAAACAACTAAGTAAAGAACCCCAAACCCAACTCATAAATATCTATGAAAATGCATGTAAAAATGTATTCAAAACCTTTAAAATGATATTGTCAGCATTCAAAATCAGTAGAGGAAAGATAACTATTCAATACAATCCCAGGGACAATTGGCAACCTATAGAGGAGGTAAAGCTAGATTTCTGCTTTATGGAATTCACAAAAGCTGATTTCAAATAAATTATAAGTATAAATATGGAGAAAAACACAAAATATTTAAAGTGAATATCGAAGAATATCTTAATCGCTTAGGATGTGATAGGCCTTAAATCAAATGCAAAGAGAAAGTGATGAAGGAAAAAGCTAACAAATTTGGTATCATAAAAACTAAAATCTTCCACAAGAAAGAAAACACCACATAAACATTAAAAACAAGTAATTTACCAGAAGAAATATTAACAATTTGTATGATAGAAAAAGGACCCTTAATTAGAATATATAAATAACTTCTATGAATTAAAAATAAAACACAAATAAACCAATAGATTTATAGCAAAAAAAAAAAACCCAGGTAATTCACAAAAGAAAACATACAAATACCCAATACAGTTATAAAAATATATGCAACTGCAAAAATAAATTTGTTAGATAGGATGAAATAGTATAAATCTCAGTTGTGTTAGTCCATTCTCACACTGCTATAAAGATACTACCTGAGATTTGATCACTTATAAATGAAAGAGGTTTAACTGACTCACAGTTCCGCATGGCTGAGGAGGCCTCAGGAAACTTACAATTATGGCAGAAGGGGAAGCAAGGGAGGTCTTGCTTGGCAGCAGGAGAGAGTGAGCGAGGGGGAAGTGCCACACTTTTAAAGCCATCAGTTCTGGTGAGAACAAACTCACTATCATAAGAACAGCATGGGGCAACTGCCCCTGTGATCCAATCACCTCCCCACCAGGTCCCCTCCTTCAATAGGTAGCAATTACAATTCAAGAGGAGGTTTGGGTGAGACCACAGAGCCAAACCATATCACCAGTCATGGTTTTGAGAGTCAGAGACAACTTGCAGAAAAGCACCTACAAAATGATAATATTTACAAAAGCAAATACACATCCAAATAGATGTAGAAACAATACCATGAACATTCTATGTATATGTAAATGTAGGTAAACATTTTCATAGAATCGGATTAGGAGGAGCAGGTAGACAGGAGTAGGACAGAATAGAAGAGAAAGATGACCTCTCCATGATATTTTGTTTTCCTTTAAGGATAATGCTTGTATTACTTGTGTAATTTCAAAACAATGTCAAAATATTTTAAAAGTCTCGACAAAGGTACCACTAAGGGTAGAATATCAATGATAAAGAGAAGGTCTTAATAGCCTTCAAAGAAATAAAAATTTTCTACAAAGGAAGAAAAATTGGACTTTAGTGTTTTTTAAAACAGAAACAACATGGGCATTAGTAAATGATAGACTAGCAAATTCTTCTGTTATGAAAGAAAACCACTTTAAACCTAAAATGCAATATTAATCCAAATATGCAGTCAATCTTGAGAGCAATATAAAAGCTTTCTCAAGCATGTAGGAACTGCCATGCAACATTTCTGTGGAATTACATAAGGATGTACTTCAATAAAATGAGAGAGAAATCAAGTGAAAGAAATACGTAGGATACTAGAAATGGTGACATTAACTCAAGAATCCGTGAGAATAGGATGGGCAGTGCAATAGCTAAACAGCAAGAATTGAAAAAAAAAAAACAAAAAAAACCTCTGCATTTAAAAAAGGCAGATGGCTCCAGATTAAACACGTGTGAAGACAAAATTAATTTCAATAAGTAAAAAGTAAGTTACTAGCAGATATTAAGAATATTGTTTTTTAAAAGAAGGACTACAATTCTTTCAACAATAATAAACTTAATAGAAAACTTTAGAGAAAGATACAAGCAAACACACAGTTGTATCCATGAGATGTGGTCCAAAAATGAAGCAGATAAAACTATGGTTCGATTATGAGACACTTTAGGAGCATAAGAAAGGATCCTAGAAATACTTTCTTTCAAGTGACTTATGGTTCATACAGGAAAAAAAAAGAAAATGTAAACTTTGTGTAATACTTGTCTCTAGTAAATAATATTTAAGTAACTATAATCATATAAATAATGTTTATTGAGTTTCAGCCTTTATAATCAACTTTTTTCCATCAAAGCTGGAGGCCAATTGACAGTTTTCAAAATTTAATAATATAAATAATGACACCAGTGACAGTGATGGTTGCATTGATGACACCATATAAGTATCATCATGGGTAAAATCCAGCTTCAGTGGCAGTGCTCCAGGTTATGGGCTGGGTCCTTAATCAAAACTGAGCCCAATCTTAGCACTAGTGTCCAGTTACAGATCAACTTAACAGTGAAAATTGGACTAGTTCCCCTTCTCACTTAGGCAGCAAGACATGGAAACTCCTAGTGTCTGTAGAAAATAAAATAGCAGGATTCCCAATCCTTACTGTTTGAAACACAATATTATATATTCAACCAAAGGTTACTAAACATGCAAAGAAAATGGGAGCCAAATTCAGAAAAAGGTAAAATTAAAATGACTTGCGTGTGACCCAAATATTAAAACTAGTGAACAAGATCTGTAAAATAATATATTCAAAAATTTAGAGAAAAGTATGGAAGAAGAAGTAAGCAGACAGGGCTGGGCAGGTTGGCTCATGCCTGTAATCCCAGCACTTTGTGAGGCTGAGGTGGGCAGATCACCAGAGGTCAGGAGTTCGAGACTAGCCTGGTCAACATGGTGAAACTCTGTCTCTACTAAAAATACAAAAATTAGGCAGGCATGGTGGCAGGCGCCTGCAGTCCCAGCTACTATGGAGGCTGAGGCAAGAGAATGGCTTGAACCCAGGAAGCAGAGGTTGCGATGAGCTGCAATTGCAGCACTGCACTTCAGCCTGGGTGACGAGAGTGTACTCTGTCAAAAAAAAAAAAGGAAAGAAGAAGTAAGCACACAGCAAATTTAAATAAACTAAATAGAAAGCATAGATTTTAAAAATATTTTTTGTTAAAGCACAAAACAGGAACTTGAAGATATATACATAGCAATTATCCAAAATAAAATTTAGAGAGAAAAAAGTATTTAAAAATATTAAACAGTGAATGACCAGTGACTTCTGAGACAGTATTAAATGGTATAACTTCCATTTTACTGGACTTTCAGAAAAAGAAGCAAAAGAGAATGAAAATGAATAAATTGAAAAAATAATAGAATGACCAGATTTTCCTAATTTTATATAAGATTTAAATTCATAAATCCAAATTTGATAGAAATTTTAAACTCATAAATCCACAAAGCTCTAGGTATCCCAAACAGAACAAATGCACAAAAACACAAACTTAGAAAATTATAAGCAAATGAATAAAAAAACAGAGGTAAAATATTTTAAAAGAGTCCAAATGGAAAATGTCACATGGAGAGAATGATCATAGGAGAAATGCTTTCTTCTCACCAAAAACAGTACAAGACAAAAGAAAATGGAATAACACTTTTTTTTTTTTTTTTTTGAGACGGAGTCTTGCTGTGTCACCCAGGCTGTAGTGCAGTGGCACGATCTCAGCTCACAGCATCCTCTGCCACCCATGTTCAAGTGATTCCCCTGCCTCAGCCTCCTGAACAGCTGGGACTACAGACATGTGCCACCACACCTGCCTAATCTTTTTTTGTATTTTTAGTAGAGACGGGGTTTCACCATGTTGGCCAGGATGGTCTGGATTTCTTGACTTCGTGATCCACCTACCTTGGCCTCTCAAAGTGCTGGGATTACAGGTGTGAGCCACCACGCCCAGCCTGAAATGGTATTTCCTATGACCACCAAACTATAGTTCTTTATTCAGTGAAAATATTCTTCAAAAATAAATTTGAACTGAGGACTCTTTCACAGTTAAATGAAAGCTGAGAATGCCAGTGTACCAGTATGAACAGAAATGACAAAAGAAGTTCTTCACGCTGAAGAAAACTGATATGTGATGAAAATTAGGATCTACAGACAGGATTGAATAGTACCAAAATGATTAATATTGTCAAATCCAAAATATTTTAATACAATCATGTGATGGGTAAATCAATTATATCACTACTATAAAGGTTAAAAGGCAAAACTATTAAAAACAACTAATATAACAATAATTTGTTAAAAGACAAATTATTTAAAAAATGTAAATTGTGACATTGAAAACATAAAACCTGGGAAGAAGGGGAATAAAAATATAGAGTTTGTATATGCAATTAAAGTTAAGTTTTTATCTGGTTAAAATAGGCAGTTATATGTATAAGGTGATTTATGTAAGCCACAGGGTAAATGAAAAGCAAAATACTGTAAGTGATATGCAAAAGATAAGAAATTAAATAAAATGTATTGCTAAAGAAAGCCATCAAGCCACAAAGAAAGAAAGCAATAGAGGAGGAAAGGAATAAAGGATTTATACAACTGGAAAACAATTAACAAAATGGCAGCAGTAAGTCCTCACCTATCAGTAATTATTTTGAATGTAAATTAATTAAATTCTCCAGTCAAAAGGCATAGAGTGACTGAATGGATTAAGAAAACGGGACCCAATTACATCCTATCTACAAAAACTCACTTCACCTTAAAGGTCACTCATAGACTCAAAGTAAAGGGATGAGAAAAGACATTCCACACAAATGGAAGACAAAAGAGAACAAGGGTAGACATTTTTATTTCAGACAACATATTTTAGGTCAAAAACTTCAAAAAACAGACAACAAAGGTTATTACATAGTGATAAATGCTCACATTTATCAAAAGAATTTGACAATTGTCAATATACATGCACCTAAACATCAAAGCACCTAAATATGAAAGTGACATTAAGAGATCTAGGAGATGTAGACTAGAACACAATAATAGCAGGGGATTTTAATACCCTGCTTTCAACAATAGACGGATTATCCAGACAGAAAACCATAAGGAAACATGGGAATTCAACTACACTTTAGACCAGATGGAACTAACAGACATAGATGGAACACTCCTCCCAACAGAATACTTTCTTCTCAAATGCACACAGAACATTCTTCAGGATAGACCATATGTTAGGCCACAAAACTAGTTTTGACAATTTTAATAAGATCGAAATTATATCAGGTATATTTTCTGACCACAATTATATGAAACTAGACATCAATAAAAGAAGGAATCACGGAAACAGTTAACAAATGTGTGGAAATCAAACGATATTCTCCTGAGCAACTACTGGGTCTAAGAAGAAATTAAAGGAGAAATTTAAAAACAGCTTAAGACAAATAAAAATGAAAACAACATACCAAAAGACCAATTCTAAGGGGGAAGTTTATAGCAGTAAATGCCTACATCAAAACAGAAATAAGAAATCTTACATAGACAACCAAATGTTATACCCAAGGAAACAGAAAAAGAACAAACTAGGCCCAAAGTTAACAGAAGAAAGAAACTAATGAAGAGCAGAACAGAAACTAAAATACAGAATAGAAAACATCAATGAAGTTAAGTTGGTTTTTAAAAGGCCAAACAAATTGACCGATTTTTAGCTAGACTAAATAAGAAAAAAGAGAGAAGAATCAAATAAATAAAATCAGAAATGAAAGAGGAGACATTACAACTAATAACAAAGAAATACAGAAGACTAGCATGAACAATCATACACCAATAAATTGGAGAACTAGATGAAGTGGATGAATTCCTAGAGACATATAACCTACTATGACTGAATCACAAAGAAATTAGAAATCTGTACCAACCGATAACAAGTAAGGAGATTCAATCAGTAATTAAAAGTCTTTCATCAACAAAAAGCTCAGGACCAGATGGCTTCCCAGCTGAATTCTATCAAACATTTAAAGAACTAATACCAATCCTTCCTAAACTCTTCCAAAAAGTTGAGAAAGGAGGCCCAAAGCAGATGTTGCATTGAACCCAGTGACACATGAACATGACTTAAAAGTTTATTTTCACTCTGCCTCAGAAGAAATTGTTTTGCCCCCTCATATCAAGTAGATTCCAAATATATAGTAGTAAAACTATAAAATCAAATATTTTTCAAACTGGGCTTGCTTTGTTAGCATGAAAAATGTTTAATTAAATCAAATTAATGATTTAATTAACAATTATTGGATGCAAGAGAGTGTACTCAATGCTATAGTAGATAAAAGTTACGTAAAGCAAAGCCTCCATCCTTAACAGCATAAAATAGTCCTGGTTGCTTTATTCATTGTCCTATTTCAGATAATTTTTCTTATATCTGCTAGACGTGTATAGTAAGAATAGAGGAAGTTAAAGCACATCTTACATTTCCAGTTTGCGACTTTTTGACACAAACTACAAAGAAAGTAATTACGTGGCTATCTATGGAGTACCCTAAGAGGTAAACCCCCTCAAATACCAACACAGACACACAATAGAGTACATCAGTGTCATTTAATGAAAGGGATCTGTTCTGATATGTTGGGTGGTATTGTCATTGTGTGAACGTTATATGGTATACTTACGCAAATCTAGATAGTATAGCCTACTACACACCTAGCCTATGTGGTTGTGGCACATAAGCCACAACTGCGTTCTTACTAAACTCCAACCTCCAGCTCATGATGACAGAAGCTCCACTCTGGGTAGACATGACCAAGAGACAAGGATCCCTTTCCCACAGCAGCAGTCAAGTGCTAGGATAAGGTCTCCAGGAGAGTCAGACCACCAGCATTTCTCAGGAGCCCCATCACCCTGCGGCAAAGACTAAATTGCAGTTTAGTACAGCAGAGAAGGATAGGGCTCTATTTTTCACCCACCTTCCACTCACAGAGCAGAGGCTCTACCTTAGATGTGGCAAGGTGAGAACACTAGGATTCTAATCACTCTTACCCTATCTCATTTATAAGGCAGAAGATCCATTTAGAGAGAAGCAAGTCAAAAGGACAGGAGATTATGACACTGACCACTTTTTAAAAGCAAGGGTGCTACTCTTGAAGAAATGGGCCACTTCTATTTCTGGAGCAGTGGCTCAAAGGGTTTGTCCAGAAAGACAGGCAATCTATAATAACATAGAACTCTGACACTTATCAAAAGAATTGGCTTTATTTAGAACTAAGAATGGGAAAGTTCAAGCCTAATGGTGAACTGGGAAAAAAAATGATATTTTGATGGGAAATAATTCAGATGAGGCTGGCACTTCCATGAGAGCAACAGGCTAAACTGTTGTTCAGTTAGTTCATCAGAGAGAATCAGGGGAAAGAGAGAGCTAAGTAGAGCCTTCCTGGAATCAGAACATACCTAAAGAATGGCCTCAGAAACTGCCTTGACAAAATAGTCTGAATTTATTTGGATCAGACTATGAAGCAACTTATACCCCAGGACAATTAGTGGAGGCTAACAGTTGTTGTGAGAGCAATACCAGCAGAGAGAGTAACAGAGAGATCATAGACAGAGACAAAGAGAAACCTGCCAAAACCACTGTCATCACAGAGTCACTGTATGCATTCCCAAGGCTGAACTTTCTGAGGCATGACATTGGAGTCTTCAACTGTCACAGAAATAGACTTTACTGAAATTTCCTAGCCAACTCCCAACACAAATAACCAAGAAAGCAATAACAATGACAAGCCCCAGGCGGAGAAGAAGGATCGGTATCCAGAGTTGTTACCATATATTATACAAAATGGTCAATTTTCAACAACAACAAAAATTATGAGATGTGAAGAAACAGGAAAGTGCAACCAATATACAGAGGAGAAAAAGCAGGAAACAAAAGCTGTCTATGAGAGGGGAAAGATCTCTAATTTAAAGACTTCAAGTTAGTCATTGTAAATATGCTCAGAGAACTAAAGGAAGCATGCTGTACAAAGTGAAGGAAGGTATGACAACAATGTCTGTTCAGATAGAGAATATCAATAAAGACATAGAATGTATGAAAGAACCAAATAGAAATTCTGGGGTTGAAAAATAAAAATTTTTTAAGTCATTAGAAGGGCTGAAACAATAGATCTGAACAAGTGGAAGAAAGAATACACAGACTTGAAGATAATTTAACATATTATGCAAGCCAAAAAACAGAGATTAAAAAAAGCAAAGAAAATTGAAAAGATCCTAAAGAGACATGGGATACCATTAAGCACACCAACATAGGCAAAATGGTAGTACCAGAAGAGGAGAGATATGAATATAAAAAATTATTTGAATAAATAATGACTAAAAACTCCCCACACTTGATGAAAAACAATACTGTTCACATGCAAAGGGGCTCAGGGGGTAAATATAAAGAGATTCATACCCAGTATCATTATAGTAAATATGTTGAAATCAAAGATGAAGAGTAAATCATGAAAGCAGCAAGAGAAAAACAATTTATCATGCCTAAGGAGACCTCAATAAGATGAATGGCTGAGTTCTCATCAAAAACTATTGAGACCGTAAGTGGTAAGGTGATGAGAACAATTAACCAAAAATCTTATATCCAACAAAATTATCTTTCAAAACTGAAGAGAAAATAATGCCATTTCAGATGCACAAAAACTGAGAGGATTTGTTTCTACTGGACCCACTTAAGAAATAGTAAAGGAATTTTTTCAGGCTGAAAACAAGTGGTCTCAGACAGTAATTTTAGCTTACACACACACACATACAAAATAAAAAAGCACTGGTAGAGGTAATTATGTAATCCTAAAGGATAGCATAAATGAATATTTCTCCTTTCTTCTCTTAAATGATTTAAAAGGCAATTGTATATAATAATATGTATAAAATGTATTGTTGGGCCTACAACATATAGAAATGTAATCTATTTCACAATCACAGTACACAGGTGGTAAGTGGGAGGAGCAAAGTTGTATTGTCAAAAGGACACGATACCAGATGGTAACTCAAATCCACAGAATCAAATAACGACAACCATAAAGGTTAAATAAGAAGATTAATATAACAAACTCTATATATACTTGCATTTCTTTCTTATACCTTCTTGAAAGGATATAAAATTTTATAAAGTAATTAAGTACCACAATATACTGTTGGATCTATAACCCATATAGATTAAATATGTATAACAATACTAGTATGAAAAGGGGAACTAAGGAATAAAGCTATATAGAAGTATTTTTTCCTTATCTCACTGCAATTAAGATGATATAAGCATATAGTAAATCAAAATATTAAGATGTTACAATAGAAAATATTAAATTAATGCAAAAGAAAGCAATAAAAGATAAATATAAGAGCAAAAAAGACATGAGACCATATTTTTTAAAAGTAAAATTTCATATGTAAATCACTATATCAATAATAACATTGGGAGCTGATCATAATCCCCAAAAACACAATTCAAAATGCCATAATCCCTAATATTGAAATTCTGACAGATGAAAATCCCTCAAGTCTAAAATCCCCAAAATTACAATCTTGAAAAGTCAAAATTATAAAAAAACGTAATTCTGAAATAGTGTGATTTCCATCCTTTCAAATGTATTGAGACTTGTTTTATGGTCTTGCATATCATCTCTTCTGTTGACTATTCCACATGCACTTGAGAAGGATGTGTATTCTGCTGCTGTTGGGTGGAGTGTTCTACAGAGATCTTTCAGGTCTTATTGGTTGATAGTCTTGCTCAAGTCTTCTATTTCCTTGCTAATCTTCTCTGACATGTTTTATTCATTGTTAAAGTAGAATATTGAAGTCTCCAACAATTATTATTAAATTGTGTATTTCTCCCAATAATTCTGTCAGTTTTTGTTGCATGGATTTTATACCTCTGTTTTTAAGTTTACATTTATTTTTAAAATTATTATATATTCTGAAGGAATTTACTCTTTTATTATTATAATACTTCCTCTTTATCTCTAGCAATATTTTTTGTTTTAAAGTTTATGCTGTCTTAAGCCTGGCTCTCCAGCTTAATTATGGTTGCTGTTTTCAAAATATATCTTTTTTCATCCTTTTACTTTCATTGGATTTGTATCTTTGAATCTAATATATATCTCCTGCAGTGAGCATATAGATAACTATATCTTGGGTTTTTAAATATAGTCTGACAATTTTTTCCTTTTGTCTTGATTGTTTCATTCATTCATGTTTAGAGTTATTAGATTTGAATAATAATCCTGAAAGATATAATCCCAAATGTCATAATCCCAAAATATCAAAATTCCTAAATAGAAGATGATGAAATTAGTAGGGAATGCTCATATCAGCATATATTGAATCATAGAAAATTTTCAAAAAGAGCAGCACCACATAGAAAATGAATGTGAACATATTCTCTGAGGAGAGCCAAAATCTAAAAGGAAAAAAGCAGCTGATCCTCATGATGCAAGATTTCAAAGAACATTGGCCAGCTCTTATGGAGTATCTCTATGCAATTACCCATAATCCATCTCTGTATTATACTTTTTCATATTTTTTTCTTTTTTAAAACTATTTTAAATTGTCAGCATTATTTTTTACAATTCACTATGCTATGTTATTATTATTATTATTATTTTTTGCATTCTCTCCAGTACTTTTAGATATAAATTCTGTAAGACTTTTCTGTAGAGACTTTTGGAGAGTTCTAACTCATTTTGTGGATTTTTTGCAAATTAGACTCCAAGGAAGTGTATTACACAAGGTTGACTTTGTAAGCATTATGCATGTATGTAAAAATGTAGAAACTTCCTCAATAAATGAAGAGATGTCCTTTGGGTATATGTGCATTTGTAAAAGATAAAATTTCTCTGGCCACAATGGAATAAAATTAGAAATTAATAACAAAGAAATGTGAGAAATTTGTAAATATGTGGAAATCATATAACACACTCCTAAGTAAACAATAGGTCAGAAAAGAAAGTACAAGGAAAATTAGAAAACAAAATATTTAGTTTGGCCAAGAGAAAGAAAAGACTTAAATCACTAAAATCAGGATGGAAGTGGGGGCATTACTACTGACCTTACAGAAATTAAAAGGTTTGTGCAAGAATACTATGAATAACTAAATGCAAAAAAAAATAAATAACTTAGATAAAATGGGAAAATCTCTAGAAAGATGCAAACTGTGAAAACCAACTCAAGTAGAAATAGAAAATCTGAATACACCTATAACAAACTCTCAGCCTAAACAGCTTCCCTGGTAAATTCTACCAATTATCTAAAGAATACATAATGCCAGTTCTTGACAAACATTTTCAAAAGAGAAAATTAGAGAATACTTTCCAATTCATTCTATGAGGCTAGTATTACCTAAATTCAAAAACCAGACAAAGACATCACAAGATAAGAAAACTACAGACCAATATATCTAATGAATATAGCTGCAAAAATCTACAACAAAATACTAGCAAACTGAATCAAGCAATATACTAAAAGAATGATAAATCATGACCAAGAGGCATTAATTTCAGAATTGTGAGGTTGCTTTAGCATCCAAAAATCAATCAATATAATATCGAATACCAATAGAACGAACAATAAAATTGACATAATTATCTAAATTGACTTAGTAAAAGCATTTGGCAAATCAGACACACTTTTATGATCAAAAAAAATCAACAAACAAGGAATAGAAGGGAACTTCCTCAACATAATAAAAGGCATCTAGAAAAAATCTCACCAATGACATCATATTTAATAAATGACTGAATACTTTCCACCCAAGACCAGGAAAAAAGAAAAGAATGTCTAGTTTCACTGCTTTCATTCAACATTACACTGGAGGTTTTAGCTAGGGAAATTAGGCAAGAGAAATTAGGGGAGGAGAAGCATCTAGATTGAAAGGAAGTAGTAAAGCTATCACTATTTGCAGATTACATGATCTTGTTTATAGAAAAGTCTAAAAAATCCACTAAAAATCTTCTAGAACTAATAAAAGAGTTCCCCTAGGTTGTAAAATAATGAACATACAAAAATTGATTGGATTGCTATACACTTGCAATAATCTGAAATGAAATTGAGAAAACAATTCCATTACAATAGGATCAAAAAGAATAAAATACTTAGGAATAAATTTTCTATCAAAATCCCAGCTGACTCCCTTGCGGAAATTGATGAGCTAATCCTAAAATTCATACAGGTGAATCATCCAAAACAATTTTGAAGGAAAAGAACAAAGTTGAAGGACTCACACATTCTGATTTCAAAATGTATTACAAAGCTACACTCTTCAAGAGAATGTGGTACTAGCATAAGGATAGACATACAAATCAACGAAATAGAATTGATCATTATAATAAAAAGGACAAATAACAAATGTTGGTGAGGATTTAAGGAAGTTTTAACCCCCATACACAACTTGTAGAAATATAAAATGGGGCAGCCACTGTGGAAAGAAGCTGGACAGTTACCACATGATCTAGGAATTTCACTCCTCGGTATACATGCAAGATAAATGGAAACACAGTCTCATAAAAACTTGTACATGAATGTTCATAGCAACATTATTCATAACAGCCAAAGGTGAAAACAACACAAATGTCCTGTAACCCATAAATGGTCAAACAAAATGTGATATATACACACAATAAAAGATTGCTCATCCATAAAAAATGAAGTTCTCATTTATGTTGCAACATAGAAGAATCTCAAAAACATTATGCCAAGTGAAAACAGCCAGACACAAAAGGCCACATGTTGTATGATTCCATTCATACAAAATATACAGATTAGGCAGAACTTTAGCAACAAAAAGCAGATTAATGATTGCCTGGAACTTGCAGCGTTAGAAAGGAATAGAGAGAGGGTGCCTGCTAATGAGTATGAGATTTCTTTTGGGGGTGATGAAAGTATCCTGAAATCCTTGATATCGGTGGTGGTTTCGCAACTCTGTGAATATACCCAGAAAATTACACCGTTTAAATGAGAGAATTTTATCTTATGTCAATAATAGCTCAATAAAGCTGTTTAAAAAAATGAAAGAGGATAAAAGCTGTACAACGCACCATACCTCCCACTATTTTCATTGTTAGGTAAAACTAGCTTTAAAGAAAATTCCCTATCATACCACCTTTTTGATTTGTCAAAGTTGTGTATTTTATGTTTACATGTAAGAACCTATAGTTCCTGTACTTCTCATTTACTTATTTATTTATCAAATAATCGGAATTACTTATATATTTGGCTAGGAAAAGTAAAATAAAATTAGAGAAAGTAACAGTGCATAGCTATTATTGGAAGTTTTGCTCTTCTGTTTCATAGAGGTTGCTCTAGAAAAAAATTGGGCAAGAATAGAAGAAATAGGCTAAAACTGAGATATGATACTGCTTCCAATGACAAAGATGGAGCCACCTGAAACACATTTTTCTTTAGCACTAATTTGATCCTAAAAGGAAAATACCACTTGAACAAAGCAAACAGCCCCTCCACTAGGAGAAGAGATTCACCTCCCGCTTGACTCCCCCAGAAGTGAATCTCACAAGTTTACATGCAACCCAGAATTGAGCCACATTATCGACTCACAGTGAAACTGTGGGCCTTAAGTACTCCATTTTTATTCCTTCATCCTGCCTGCCAGAGATTCTATTGATGAACCAAATAATAGAGAAAAACGTGGACAGCCTGTGGCTGCTTCCTTTTCAAAAGAAAGAAATGGTGTCCAATTATACACATTAGCCTTAATTTTGGCCTTTGGATGATCAGATAATGTTTCTGCCCATGAAATGAATCCTTGTGACAAGCCCTTGCTTTTCAATGTCAAAAATAAAAGCTTCCAATTAATCGTCAAAAAGCTTTTCCAGCATCTGGAGACACGAGTAAATTGGGTCTTTTATATTTGTAGTTTTTGACATTATATTAAACAATCTTTTGGGGTTGTCATAGTCCATTCTCCTTTGTATATATCCCCATTGGTTTCTGTGTATCAATTGTTTTATTAGGTCATCTAATCTTTCAGCTCAATTTCTATATTACTTTTATTTAGGTTAAATCCAGGTAAATTTTTTTCACTGTGCAATAATCTCCATGTCCTGTTTCAAGAGGGCAAGACCAGGGATATTTTTCAGAGTGTAGGCAGATTTTTACCTTTTCTTCCTCCAAAAAGTCAGTCCTGCAATGGGGTTACATGTAGCCGTCTCAGCATTGGCAACCTACAATAGAAGATACCACATAGACAACTAATCAGCTATTGTAGATTGCTGTAATCTTAACCACAAGGTAAATATCAGTGCTATTGATCCATGCTTACGTACTTCTTTTCAAGTCTGAGAGTGTTTCTCTTTAAAAAAGAAATGCTGCATGAAAACATTTCCATTTCCCAGTATCTTCTCTACTCTCAAGGATTTTCTTTGTTTTACATTTGAAAAGGTAATCAAGTCACATAAATGAGCTAAGGATTTTTCATTTGCTCTTAACTCCAAAACTTTTCAAGAAAAGTTGGAAGCAGAGAAGCTTCTTTTTCATTTCTTCAAATGTTCATATCTAGGGCTATTTTTTTCATTTGATTTCTGTTTTCCTTGTGCCTTTTTCCTAAGAATGTCTGCATTTACCAAATTTAACTTGTGTTCCTTTTGGATTCATAGAAGCATATATTTTTCTTTAATCAATGTCTGTGTTCCCTGAGAAGCTAAAAATTATTCCAGGATGAGGGTATTACGTATTAACCAAAAAAAAACAGCCAAGTCATTTTTATTCATTTTTAAAAACACTTCTCAGCCCAGTTTAGAAAGCCTTTACTTTATTGGATTTGTTTATATGATTTTTTAATCATTAATGTAACTCAACTATGCAGATGATCAACCATAGAGATAAAGAAAGAACTGGAGCAATAGTACCTAGGTGAGAAAAAGGGTGATTCATTTGAAGCAAGGAGTAAAGAAAGACAATGTGTTGATATAAGCTTCTTGATGCCCTTCCTACCAGTCTCCAGGTACTTCTTGGCCAAGGCACATTAATAATTTTCACTTGTCCTGGTCCTTCTTTGAGGACCAGAACAATTCTTATCAGTATATCCGTAAATTATTTACATCAAGTTTCAGGTCTCCTGGGCACCAGGATGGGCACAGGCATGTGTGTCCTGAAGAGCTGCAAATCTGTAGCCGAAAGAAGTTGTAGACCCAAGGGCAAAGAAAAGTCATCAGTACATATGGGAATAATGGAGCCAAACCCTGAGAAAGTTGGAAAGTGTTCAGGAACTAAGTGAAAAGTGGAGGAGAATTAGCAAGTTGATGCAAAAGCCATGAAAAAGTCGAGATGACACCTGTATATGTACATGCCTGCATGATCTCGGGGCAGATGTGGGAGGTAAAGGGACGAGGCAGGATCTGACACCATCCTACCCTGGATCGCTCCCCAGTCCCGACACTCAGAGCAGTTCCCCTCAGCAACCACTTGGCACCAAAAGGCAAAGCAGGTGCTGTGGCTTGCTCTCTCTCATCCTCTGTCTTGCTACATAAGATAGAACCTTTCACATACTTTAGAAGCCAAGTACAAATGTTCTAACCCCTAACTGTAATTTCCTGTTCTCATCAGTCACTTAAACCTTGATTTCCATGGGACACTGCTCTAAATTATCTGCATTTTAAATTCTTTTTCTTATTTTGTTCTTTCCCTGAAATTTTTCTTTACATTGCCATTCTAAGAGAGACTATATTGGTCGAAGTTCTGTTCAATCTTCTACAACCCTTTTCCACCCTCCCACCCTTCTCCAAGTCCCTAACCTTCCAAAAGAACCATGTAAGTTTCAATCTCCTTTCTCCTCTAACAAATAAAACAAAAGTGTTCATGGTGGTAATGAACAAAGTTGAAATTATTTAATATCTCAATAATTACAGCTCCCTCAAACCTTTTAAAAGGAAGTATTTAGCATCTGTCTCTACCAATTTAGGTTATGGTTCAGAAGGTTAGTTAACTTCCTACTAGCCTGTCATCCTAAATTATTCTTAACCCTAAGTACATTAAATCAGATGGGAACAAAAGCCCCACTTTTCCTTATATTTTCACTAATGAGATAGCTCCTTGGGAAAATCTTTATATTTACTATTTTTTCCAGTTATGGTTGAGTGCTATAGATAGTTTCTACATGAGTTTAGGTTGTTGAAAATGAAGAAGATGATACAACAGCTAGCATCTATTGGCCACTTACTATATGGGTCAAGCCCTTTGGTAAGTACTATACTACATGGACTACCTCATTTAAGTCCCACAACAACTATTATCCTCATTTTTATACATGAGAAAACTAAGGCTCACAGAAATTCATTAACCTGCCCAACAGAGTGGTATAGTGAAAACTCAATTTTTTTAATTAAGGGAAAATTTAAAGAAACAATGCATGTACAATGATATGACTGCTAATAGTGATAAGTTGCATATTGCACTCCAGTGCCCCATGTGAGCAAACTGGTGGCCTGGAAGCTTCTCTGCATAGTCATGGAGGTAAGTCCCTTGATTTAAGGATGTCATAATACTGGGTCATGATACTGGTAGGCTTCCTTATGGATAGTAAATGAATTAGACCTAAAAGGCTCCCAGCCTTTTAGGAGAAGCAAGCAGAGCTTCAGGGAATAAGAATGTGCTTTTCTGCAAGACCCATTTCCACCCCTGAATGCTCCATGCCCTAAATGTGGACCATACACTCAGAGGCATTGTAGCTGCAGTCAAGAGCATTGGCCTGGTTTAATACCTTAATGTAAGTGTGGAGGCCTTCCTAAAACAGCACATGTGATTGAGCTGCCTTCACTCTATCAATCAAGTGGAGAGTTCATGAATGGTCTTTAACACAGGGTATCACAGAGGAACCCGTATTTATTCTTAAAACCATCATCATGACTAACACTGTGGAACAGTGGCTAACAGTGTGGACTCTGGAGACACATTACCCAAGCTTTGAATCCCAAATTTACTACTTACAAGCTGTACATTTTTGGGTATGTTATTTAACATTTCTCTGCCTCTATTTATTTATTTGTAAAATAGAAGTAATTATAGCACCTGCTTTATCATATTGCTCTGAGGATCTAATATAAGTCATGTTTGTACCTGGCATATAGTAGGTACTCCATAAATATTATATAGTATCATCATGATCATCATCACTATCAATCATCATCTCTGCCCCAGGATTTGGAGGTGAGGAAAAATCACTAGATGGGAATATGCTGAGCTCCAGTGGCCACCATCGACGCTGAGCAAAACCCTCAACAATCAAACCCCATGCTCAGACTATGACACAATGGTTTCAACCACGTCCCTCATCTCCTGTGCCTTTGCCACCATCCTACAGCAGGTCCTCATTACTTCTTACCTGTGCTATCACAAAATCTTCCAGACTGATCTTCCCAAATCAATCTCTTTCTTCTCTAATCAGTCATCAATACTGCTAGCAGATCAACCTTTCTCCTTAGGGTCAAAGTTTCCATCTCACATCTCTTCCCGAGCCCTGCTACCCCTTATACTAGACCACACTCTATGGAGATGCTGAATGAATGTTTTCTGGGGTTGCTGTGTGAGTTCCTTTCATAGGGTAGGAAATCGTGACTGTATTACCAAAAAAAGAGGGCCACTAGCAATAGCAGTGACGTATTAATAATGTTAAATTCCATTGACACTGTGGTTTACTGTTTACAGAGCATTCTCACACATTCTAGGTGGTAGGCAAGGCAGGTTGTATCCTCATTTTAAAGGGAAGGAAACTAAATTGATTACAGAGGTAACATAACTCAACCAAGGTTAAGACTCCAAAATTGTGTCTCAAAGTCTCTTGGTTAGTTTCACATCACCTCATTTCAGTAACTATTCAGAAAGTAGGGCAATGTTATATTTCCTGATAAATTGTGCTCAGTATGTTTAGAATGATAATATCAACAAACATGTACTGGGTACTTACTAAGTGTTGGGAACGATGCCAAGAATTCTACATGGATTACGTAATTTGACTCTCTCAAGAATCATATTTGCCCATTTTTCAGATGAAAAAACATGAGGTTTGCAGATATTAAATTACCAGCTTAGGATAACTTAGCAATAGCAAAGTGAACAGAGAATGACAACCAGAGAGTTATGCTCTGAACTAGGAACATTTTCTGATTCCTGCCTGTGTGTTCCTGACTGAGTCTCAAGCCAATTAACCTAGATTATGACTTGGGCTTTTCCTAGATCAGTTATGTCTTACAAGAGAATTATGTAACAACTTAGAAATGCATATATATTGTGTATTATAGTTTAAAATCTATGAGCTTAATCAAATTTTTCTTTTCATCTGAGATTATTTTTTATCTGAGAATTATTTAACTAAAAATAAACATTAAATATAATTTCACTCTAAAAGCATTTGTAATGGGTCTTTTGTTCTTTTTAATTTGCAAACTTTTATAAATCTTGCGATACACAAATCTTTCTTATTTTGGGTTTCATATTATAGTTCTAGGACATTCTTGCCTAGACCATAGATTTTTTATGATTAGTTCAAAAGCTGTCAGAACATTCTCCTAATACTTTTATCAACTGTATTTATTCTTTGATTTGCCTAGTTTTCCATTTGAGTATATTTTTATACATCAAGAATATTAACCCAGTTTCTTATTTATGGCACCTTTAAAAAAGAGTTTCTTTATAAACATTGAATTTTGTTACTCATGTGTGTGTATGTACAAAATATTCAATGTTTATGGAGTTAAACCAATTAATATTTTTCTCTGTGCTTTTCACCATTGCTTTTTTGCTTAGAAAGTCCTTTCCTGTCCCTCAACGTGATAATCTGCCCACACTATCTTTAATTATTTCTATGTTCTCTATATTTATCCTTCTTTCTCCCTCTTTCCTCTGGTTCCTTTCTCTCCCCCTCTTCTCTCCATCCATCCATCTACCCAGTCTTTCCCTCTCCTTATCTCTCTTTCTCTTAATCTTTTCCAATTTTGTCATTAAGCTCTTTCATCTGCTTTTGACAGAAATCATAAAGGATCAAAACTTATGTTACCAAATAGTTAACCAATAGTATGCATTATCCTTGAATGACTCCTGTACTAATCCCCCTCACTGATTTCTTCCAGCACCTTTATCGTATAATAAATTGTTGTGTATTTCTGAATTTGTTTCTGAGTTAACATATTGTGTCATTGTTATATAAGCACAACACTGTATTAACTATATTCTTGATAAATCCCATTTGATTCTATTATTTTTAATGTATAGCTGTATATGATTTTCTAGGGTTTTAGTTAGGTATTTTGTTTTGTGTTTTTAAATAAAATTATGTATAGCTCAATATGTTTGCATCAAAAGAGAGCACCTTTATCAAGTATTATTGTTGTCAAAAAAACAACCAAATCATAAAACTGTTCTATCTTTTAAGATAGTTCAAAGACATGTAAATCATGTGATTCTTAAAAACTGTAATATTTGTTTATAAAACATTTTTCTCCCATTTCTTCATGGTTTCTATGAAGTTGGATTTGTGCCTTCTTCTAACATCATTGTGATAACTCTTACTGTCTCTGAAAAGGGTTGATAAATACATCTTTATATGCATGTTTGGTCCTAGTTTTGTGAGGAATATTTGTGTTTTGCCAAATTTGTTTTTCATTGAAAATATGGTTTATGCATCAGGCTATTTAATAGATGAGTTTTACCCGAAGGACCAGATTTTTAAAACATTAAGAAGCTCTATTGTATGCCTTAACATATTAATTTCTTCTTTGATTTTTAAAATTAGGTTGTGTAGGCTTATTTTTTCTAATTTCTTAATGTTTATACATTCATTTCATTTTATTAATCATGATAACATTAAAAATATATCCGTCAAAGTCATGAAGTCAGAAAGTATTTTGTCATTTTGGGCATAATTCAAACTGAGATCTGACATTTTCCATTAATTTATTCTGCCTCCAATCATGTACTCAACCGTGATTGAATCTCTAACACAGGCATTTGTTCTATATATGTGTACTTAGGATTTACTATGTGCCAAGCACTGTGCTACGTTCTAAGGTTCTGGATTAGAATG
The DNA here is from genome assembly GCA_036589455.1 of Ateles fusciceps. Taxonomy (NCBI): domain Eukaryota; kingdom Metazoa; phylum Chordata; class Mammalia; order Primates; family Atelidae; genus Ateles; species Ateles fusciceps. The sequence continues at coordinate 6,508,640 of JAZHEH010001606.1, read as the reverse complement.
CAATACAGAACCTGCTTTTAGCAAGCTCACCATCTAGTGGAAGTGACTGACCTATAAGTCAGCGATTTTGTTGCAATATCTAAGTACTGAAATGAAACAAAGAACAAAGCATCATAGGAGCATAGAGAAAGAAGTGACAAGGACTTGCTCTCCTTGTCACTCATTGTTGAATGGGAGAGGCAATAAGGAAAGCTTTACCAAAGAGAAATCTTTAAATAAGTCATGGTGTATAAACATTTCTTTAGGTGGACAAGAAGAAAAACCCATTTTAGGGGCAAGAAAGAGCATCTGTAAATGCTAAGAGTGTAAAAAGGGTGTTGATGTGAGGACACTGCAAGTATGCAGCTGGAGTATTGTGGTTGTTATGGCAATGGAAGGAGGCAAAGCTCAGGTCTATAACTGGAAGCAAAGACTTTCACAAGAAGGTTGTTGCAGGTCCTCATTAAAGTAATTTTCATGGGCAGGTTTTTGAGTTCTTATTTGGTAAATAAAAGCATCATCCACTGTTTCCCTTTTTGCTTTGACTGTTAAGAAGTTCAAAGTCATATTTAATCTTCAACCACAGAAACTACATTAGCCCTTCGAATCAGTATATTTTTATTCATCTCCATTTCATAGTGTGTTCATTTTCTATTGCAGCTATAACAAGTTACACCTATTTAGCAGCTAAATACAACATAAATTTATTCTCTTGCAGTTTCCATGTGTCAAAAGTCAAACACAAATCTCACTGGGCTAAAATTGAGGTATCTGCAGAACTATGTTCCTTATGGGAGGCTTTGGGGAATAACCTGCTTCCAAGTTCGTTCAGGTTGTTTGCAGCATTCAATTCCATGCTATTTTAGAAGGGAGGTTCCAGTTTCTTTGCTAGCTGTCAGTAAGGGGTCCTTCTCAGCTTCCAAACTCTACCAGCATTCCTTGACTTATGTTCCCCTTCCTCCATCTTCAAAGCCATCAACAGTGGTTTAGGTCCTTCTCATGCCTTGAATATATCTGACCTCTTCTGCCTCTTTTCTTATTCTGCCATATCTCTCTGATGGACTCTTCTAACTTCCTCCTCTGTTTTCAGGAGTCACATGATTATATTAGGCCCACCTGAAAAATCCTGAATATACTCCCTGTTACAGGTCAGCTGATCAGAAACCTTAATTCCACCTTCAAAGTCCTCTCACAACAATACCTAAATTAATATTTAATCAAACAGCCAAGTGATGGGACACTTACAGGGATATCATCAGAAGTTTACAGGCCAAATATGGTTTTTAAAAAATTTCTATTTCCCTTCTAATAGTTTTATTGAAATGACTTCACATAAGGCACCATAAGTCCTTTTTAGAAGGAAATGTATTCTTCTTCTTTACATGTTTACTGTTTGGGACATAAAAGTAAACTATTCTCAATATAGAAAATGGAAAATTAAAATATATAAAACAATTAGAACCAATATAATTTTATCACTTATACATAGCCACTATTATCAGTATTTATATCTTTTCTTTCAGTCATTCTTCTTTGCACATGTTTATAACTGTGGAAGTTCAAGGTATATGCAGTATTTTATTGTACCTCTTAAATCATTGTCAAGTTAGGAGCAATTTCTGGCATTTAATATTTACATAATGGCCACATAATATTATGGTGAATGAATGTATTGTACTTTACTCTATTTAGGTATATATGGGATATTACAAATTTTTCAATATGAATAACATTGTGTTACTCATTTTTAAACATAAATCTTTGCCAGAATTTTAGATTTCTTTCTGGATATAAACTTAGGTATGGAGTTGAGCATTATGTTTATCTTTTTAAAGTATTTCTTACATTCTAAAATATGCTTGAAAATGGGCTTTTAAAATATGAACTCAGAGTAATCAGCCGATTATGACTACATGTGTCTATCATTTACAACCCTACTGTAAATATTCCAAAATATTTCTGTAAAGTCTTTACTCATATTACAGCATCAATTTCTGAATATATTTGTGGCCTACTGTAATAAACCTCAATTTACATAAATTGCAAACGGTGTGATAGCAGTGATTGCTGTACAACAGGTATTTTCTCTTCTACTTACAGCATATCTTAGTATTGCACTTCTCATTTTCTTGGAGTTTGATGGGTCATACAACTTGTTTGCATAAGCGGACATATGTGTGTAACTTATGAGTGAGGCTTACGAGCAATAGGTGACTAGCCATACATCTCTTTCTCTCAGCCGTCAAGACTGGCAATGTTCCAGATTGTACCTACTCTACTAGCTTAGGTTCTGGAGTTAGGACAAGGCAGAGAAGTCTCCCCATGATAGACACAATGTGAGTGAGGAACAAACCTTTTTTCTTTAAGCCAGCAAGATTTTAAGATCATTTGTTATATAGCACAATCTCTTTTCTCTTGAGTAGACTGAATGGGGCTTTTAACTAATAGAAATTAGTACACAGAAATGGGCTCCTACCATAACAAAAATGTGGCATTCATTAAAAACTGTGGTGAGAAAATTGTTCACGGAGCCAGAAGAATGTTGATGCATGTTGTGCAATGGCAGACTTTTTGGAAAGATTGGCATGTGCAATAACTTGGAGTGGATACAAAATACCTAATAAATTTGGAGAACTGGTGGAGTAAGTTGGAAAAAAAGATGTTACTAACGTGTATTGGCTGCTATTGGCTCTATCTGACAAAATGTCATACTAGAGATGAGATGAAGAAAGAACTAGCTGGCTTGCAAACTAGATTAAAAAGAAAACAGAAAGTTCACAAATTCAGGGACTGGTAAATTGTTAGAAGAAATGACTACTCACACTTAAACAGTAAAATACGTAACTGAGAAATAGTTTTGAGTAATAGAGTCTGATTAAAATTCAGCCTTGCAGCTAATATTAAATTAAGTATTATCAGTTTCCTATTGCTATTGTAACAAATTACTAAAAACCTGTTGGAGTAAGACAATGCAAATTTACTCACAGTTGTGATGGACATAAGTCTTAAATGGGCCTCTCTAGTCTAAAATCAAGATGTTGGCAGAGATGTGTTCCTTTCTGGAGGTTCTAAGAGAGAATCCATTTTCTTGCCTTTTTGAGTCCCACAGACTGCCCATATTCATTGGCTGGTGGCCCCTTTCCACCTTCAAAGCCAGACCTAACTGGTTGAATCATTCTCCTATTGTATCCCCCTGACACTGAAGTTCTTTCTATCTCCTGCTTTTGCTTTTAAGAACCCTTGTTCTTATATTGAGCCCACCTGGATAATTCAGAATCCTCTCCCTATTTTAAGGTCAGCTGAGTAGCAATTCCATCTGCAAACCTTAATTCTTCTTGACCACATGATATAACATATTTGCAGGTCTGGGGATTAGAAGGTAGACATTTCAGGGGGACTATTATTCTGCCTGCCACAGAGTGATACCTAGAAAATCCTTTAAACAGGGGGAAATTCTTTGGGGAAAAGACTTTAAAAGTGTAGTTCTGGACACCTGATAGGCAAACGATACCCACAATGAAATCAAGAGAGTAAGGGAGAGGGACAGAGGCATGGGAGTGAGGAAACAAAGACGCTTAGCAAATATGAGTGCTATATCTAAAAAGAAACTGTCACGAGTTTTGGTACATGAAGCTGACTGAAATCAAAGAGGGAAATTCAGTGAAGTTTTTGAGAGAATTATATTGCCAAAAGAATCAGCTTGAACTAAAAGAGAATGTGACAGTTCAGGACTTAAAATAACACTGAGGCGGCCGGGAGCGGTGGCTCACGCCTGTAATCGCAGCACTTCGGGAAGCTGCGGTGGGCGGATCACCTGAAGTCAGGAGTTTGAGACCAGCCGGACCAACATAGAGAAACCCTGTCTGTATTAAAAACACAAAATTAGCCAGGCGTGGTGTCACATGCCTGTAATCCTAGCTACTCAGGAGGCCGAGGCAAGAGAATCACTTGAACCCGGGAGACGGAGGTTGCAGTGAACCGAGATGACACCATTGCACTCCAGCCTGGGCAACAAGAGTGACACTCCATCTCTAAATAAATAAATAACACTGAGGCTTCAACCATCATCGGATAGGATGTAGGCCAAGGAGGCTGCCTATTCCGCGAGAGAGGGATGTTCACTGACACCCACATTAATTGTGGTCAAAGAGGATCATGCAAAGAAGACTCTCCCAGAGGACAGAGCCAAGGACCGTGGATTCTATGAGCTAAGGAGACCCTTCTACTCCAGGGCCATCTCAGGAGAGGAGCCCTTGAAGCATTTTCACAGAAAGACGTGACGGTTGCAACGATCCGTTGCAGTGATTGCAGTATACCTTCAATTTGTACACTTTCTAAACAAAAGTATTTACTGAGACGATCTTGGCCTGATTTCACCATTGCATATTGGCTAGGTAGATGGGTGAGTAGGTGGTTGGTAACTTGTCTTTTTTAGTTATAGGTCTCTGGGTCATCAGGGACCATATCTGGACCTAATGTAAATATTTCACGTCACCCCTAGATATTGGCTTACCAGGGATCCTGGACTGTGTGCTTGATGTTATGATTGGAGGGTGTTTGAGATTACCTTCTTCCAGGAAGCAGGAGAGGGAGTGTATCTTACCTGGAGAAGCAGAGAGGAACAAATAATTGGCAGCCACTAGGGTACGTTGTAACCAGCATTGGTGCTACTCACTAATATCTGTTCCTTTTTCCTTTACCCGTATAAAAAAACTGAGCTCTTGGCACTTTTTTGGTCGTGTGGGGGAATAGTAGTTCTGACCATTGGACCATCATTTCCAGAACACTTAATCGCGTAAGATGCTCCTTAATTACTTAATTCTAATTCTTAATTAAGTACTTAATTTCTAATTAACACTTAATTCTAGTTCTTAATGGTGCCAGATATTCCTGAGTTCTCCCCCTTCTCCCTCTTGATGTGATCCTAGATGCATGCGTAAAGATGGAGCTTCCATCAACCTGGATCTTCCCTACCCACCCACTCTGGACATATAGTATGAGGTATAAGTACACTTTTGTTATGACTAGGGAGTTGTTCATTACTGTAGCATAAATCAGCTTGCCCTAACTGATACAGAACACAATGACTTTTCTTTTCTTACTCTGTAAAACTTTTATTCTGAGATAGAAGATCCTGTAACAGGTGTTAATAGGAATTCATGTACATGCCTTCTAATTATATGACACACAGGGATACACTTATTACAGAAAGTAAGCTATATCTGCCTGTTACCTTCTTCATGTATATAAATTTCAATAAACTTAAATAAATATTTAAAAATGAGAAAGAAGTGGAGAATTTGTAAGAAAGTCAGATTTATTATATCTTGGGCAACTCCACCTTTCATTGCATCGATCAGTCAAGGGTTTATAACATGGCTTATTGGCTCTATTTAATTGTGAAACAGAAGTTTAAGCCTTGTATCTGTCAATTAAGCAGTTTTTGAAGGCTGGGATAGAAAGGGCACATGGAAACCCACTCCATCAAGCAACCCTAGGGTTGGATCACAAGGGTTAAAACTTAATTGTGTTATGGACATAGAGAACCAAAGGGTAAGTCTCAAATTACCAAAAGTCACAGAAACAATATCTGTTAACCAAGCCAACATGGTAAGAACAAAGTCAAAAAATAAAGAGAAAAAGTTTTAAAATTTAGGTAAATGCACAACTTCAGCTAGCAAAAATATGTCAAGCAAGTGTAGCAACAAGATGAGAAGGTACAGAATTTTTATTATAAACAGACCTAAGAGAACTGGACTGCTCTATCATTAGATGCTATGCTGGTTCAGAAGTTAAATAGACAGGCTGGTGCAGGTTAAATACACAGGTTTCAGACAGATAGTATCCAAGTTTGGGATGTCATCAAAATAACTTGGTTACATCTCTGGTATAACTGATAAATTTCTACAATAATCGTTTCAGGTTCCTTTTTGTTTGTTTGTTTGTTTTTTGAGACAGGGTCTTACTCTGTCAGCCAGCCTGAAGTGCAGTGATCTGATCATAGTGCTCACTGCAGCTTCAACCTCTCGATCTTAAGTGATCCTCCCAACTCAGTCTCACAAGTAACTGGGACCACAGGTGTGCCACCCCACCCAGGATTTATTCTTTTTCTGTAGAGACAAGGGCTCACTATGTTGCCCAAGCCAGTCTTGAACTCATGGGCTCAAACTATTCTCCTGCCTAGGTCTCCCAAAGTTGCGGAATTTTAGGCATGAGCCACCATGACCAATTGCCTCAAATTTTTAATTAATATCATGACAACCTCTATGACTTCACAGGAAAATACTAGCTTTCATTTAAATGGAAAAGTTGATTACAGAAAAAAAAAATTGAAAGGAGAGGTAAAGGATTATCATAAAGAAGAAAATAGGAGGAAGCAGAAGAGGAAGAGGAGCAGAAAAGGGAGACGGAAGGAGACATGGAAAAGTAAATACGTGGTTAACAAAATAAACAAATAAATAAATAGATAAATAGATAAGTTTCGCTGACTTTGGAAAGTCTGAGGACCAAAATAGGAATGCTACTGAGGGAGCCAGGGGAAAGGACTCAAATAAAAGCTGAAGCACCTGGAAATTGCAGATTTATTGGTGATACAGGAAGGTAGACCTGGCCAGAGAATAAAATCACTGTATATAGTCATACTAGAGTATCCAGAGCAGAGACAGCTCAGTAAGAAACATCAGCTGTCTCTGCCAGTGCTCAGCTTAACTTTTGCCTCCTAGTTTTCCATAGCCAAGAGAATCTCCGGCTGCCCTTGGGCAGCCAGGCACCCCTTCCTACAGATGGAAAAAGGTTTATTACATTTCATACCAAAAGCAACAAAAGTGTTCTGCAGAAAATGAAAAAGAAAATGCTTAATCCTTTCTAAAAGTGCCAAATCAATTTCTCCTTGAGAAAGTACAAAACAGGGTAAAATTTCTAAAATAAAAACAATTTATCTTTTGTTTTCTTCCAGGTAAAAATTTAAAATAATGCCTTGCTTTCTGATCAACAGTTTGCCTCATCACTAAAGAATACAGCAATCTTATAAATACACCTGAGGATGTATTCCAATGCTGGTATAAAGCATTTGATTTCAAACCGGTATCATTCGAACTAAAATTCATTTAAGTTTATAAATTGAAGAGATGCAAACACAAAGTTGGCATTCCTTTAACATTTTCAAAGATAATAGAAGTACATAGTGACTCCTTTAACCCAAGTAAGCCTGTCAAAACGTTCGCAATATTGCTTTCAGCTGTTTTCTGGCAGCCTATCTTATTTGAAATATTTTCCTCAGTTAATTTTTTCTGTTTAATAAAAGACTAAACATGAAGACATGTTCTTGGGGCTATAAAGCATGTATTTAACCTCTCTTGATGACTCAAAATATCTTCAAAACAGTGGCCATGTTTTGCATAATTGCATTCTCACTTGTCTATGTTCATTTTTACTTCATTTGGCTTGTAGGGTGAAATGAGAACTGGATTCAAACTTGTGCCAACAATGTTGTCTGGGAACTAGATTCATCTCCATAAGCCTCAGTTTGTCATCTGCAAAATAGGTATAACAATGCCAATTACATCCCCTTCACTGGGTTGTTTAGGCAAAAATGACTATAGCAAACCAAAGTCCTTTGAACAGAGAAAAGCATAATGGAAATTTAAGGCATGTATTATGCATGGTGTTACTATGATTTCTCTTTTCTAATATAGTTTATGTCAACAGGGCTCCAATGCAAGGGTTTGTGAAAGATCTACTGCATATTCAAGCAGGTTTTTGTGTATCTGAAAAGACCATGAAGCAGATACCAGAGGAGGCCTTATAGCAGGCCAGAGAACTAAGACCTATAAGACACTAAGAAACTCAATTACCCCATAACCACTGAGGCAAGAGATAGTGGTGATGAGCAAGCAATTAGGTGGCAATCATTAGAGAAAGTAGGGAAAGTCGATCTACTGCTTTCTCAGCTCCTTTAACTTCAGTGTTCTACACATCACCTGAGAATCTCATGAAAATACAGATCGGATTCAGTAGGTGTGGGGCAGAGCCTGAGAGTCAGCATTTCTAATAAGCAGTCTAGAAATAGTATAGCATCTAATAATCAGACAATATGTATACTAATGGTCCATGAACTATATTTTGAATAGCATAGATCTATCTCAGACAAGCCTTGAAGGAAACTTCTGCCAGAGCCCTAAGGATGAAATCAGAAGGCTAAAATGACTAGATTCATCTTAAGATGAAAGAACTTTCACTGAAAGCACAATTCAGGGCTGCATTTCTCTAACACGTCAGAGTTGGTGAGGCATTTCCCATGATGGCACACAGGCAAAGGGGATTCTGGAGAAGAAAGGGCTCACATTGCAAATTCTGAGGTGGGTGATGTCAAGATAGTTGTCCACAAGTAGCTACTGTTTGGGTTGGCAGGGGAAAGTATGGCTTTCACTCTGAGGTTGAAGCAGGGGGTTGTCATGGCTAATTAAGAGCACATGAGAACTCCCAGCGACACCTTGAGGACCATCACGGAGAGGCTTAGGCTGAAGTTTCAGAGATACAGCAAAAAGGCATTGAGTCAGAAAGTTTGTTGTTGTCATCATAAGCTTAGTGGACCCAAGCTGGTGTCATCTGAAGAAATATGGGTTATGTCATTATCTACATTTTATTATACAATTGCCATTAGTATCAGCATTCTCAATACAACAGGATGTTATCCCTGAGATGACCATTGGAAATAAAGCCACTCAACTCTCTTGGGCAGTGACGCTCCCTTGGTGTTTCCTTCATATAGATAAACCTGGAGAGTCTAATGGAACACAATTTTTATTATACAGCAATCTTGCATACATAAAAAAATAATAATGTCTGGCAAATAGAATTTTCAGAGGAATTAGTCCAGTATAAGAGATATTAACATTTTCATATCAATAAATAGTTGAGAGAAAGGTAATTTGCAAAGAATTCAAATGACCAAAAAAAAAAAACAAAACATTAAGCTGTGAGAAGTCATCAGCATTGGTGTTTTCCAGAGCTTCCCATGTACCTCACCTTTCCAAATGGGATCTGCTATTCTAAAGAACTATGCTCTCTTCTCTGTTCCCTCATAAACCATACTCAACATCCAGGTGGTTTTCTACCAGGGTGTCTCAAGTTGCTAAATCAGTATAAAATACAGGATGTAGAGTTATGGCATGTACACAGAATATTATGTATGAATTTCCAACTACCATGTTTATATAGATAACTCCAGCATGAGAGTAAATGTTACTAATGAGTCTGTCCTACACATGAGCATTTTTCCTTTTGTTATTGACTTCTTTCTACCCCACACTGTGCTAGGCACTACAGTTGCAAGCATGGACAATAAGAAACATACCTGTCATTACAAGGATTACAATACAGTGGGGCAGGGGACATAAAATAATAATAAAACATTAGATGCTGTGAGGGGGAAAAAAAAAACAAGGAGCTAAGCTGGCAACAGAGAGGGCCTCCTTCAGACAGGGTGATCAGAGAAGTCCACTCTGAGGTGATGGTGCTAGAAGACATGGCTAGTGAAGGAGATCAAGGAGAGTTTTTCTAGAAAAGAGAAGGTGTTTGGAAAAGCCCGAGGCAGGAAAGAAATTGTCATGTTCAAAAAATCAGCAAGAAGCCAACCTGTTTAGAGCTACCAAAAAGTATAAGCCAACTTCTTCACAGTTGAGGATAAAAGGGTTTGTTTCTCAATTCAATGAACACTAATTTATCACCTACTCCATCAAATACTCTATTGGAACAAGACAAACAACTCCTCATGAAGCTTCTGTTCAAATGAGGGAGATAGACTCTCCTGGTGTGTTATCATAGAAGTGCTGGAAGTATTGGAACACATAGGTTTTTGGGGCCAGGGGTGTTTTTAGAATCTTTTTTCAATATCATTATTTTCATAATATAAAATTTTTCTTTGTTCAACTTTTATTTTAAGTTCAGTTTTAACTTTTAAGAAATACGTGCAGGTTTCTTATATAGGTATACTCGTGCCATGGGGGTTTGTTGTACAGATGATTTTATCACCCAGATATTAAGTCTCATACCCCTTAGTTATTTTTTCCTCATTTCTCCCTCCTCTTATCCTCCAACCTCCAGTAGGCCCCAGTGTCTGTTGTTCTCCTTTGTGTATCCATGTGTTCTCATATTTTAGCTCTCACTTGTCAGTGAGAACATGAGGTATTTGGTTTTCTGTCCCTGCTAAGGATAGTGGTTTCTAGCTCCATTCACATTCCTGCAAAAGACATGATCTCATTTTGTTTTGTATGGCTGCAAAGTATTCCATTTTCTTGTGGGGGAAAAAAAGTCAGTTACATTAACTTAAAAAATATTTACATTGAAATATTAGATATTTTAAATTATTCAAAAGGTCAAAATACATGTTCCTTACTTCCAATATTTCTATTCCAACTGGCTATATGTATGAAAAGTTCAAGAAAAGGCAAGTTGTGCTGACTGATTCTTGAATTTTTGCTCAGCATGAGAGCTAGAAATGCCAGCCATTCCTTCTGGATTTCTCTATTCAGGACTAACCCATTCACTGAGCAGGTTACTACACTTTAAGTGCAAATGTCCTGTCTGCATCAACAGATTGTAAACTTCTTGAGGGCAAGGATTTGGTATTCTTTGAGGGCAAGGATTTGGTATTCTTATCTTCAAATGACTCAAAACAATATTTTAGATAAATTAGAATCCATATACATTGTTTCAGATTAATAAAATATTTCAAAATATCTCCAGGGTCCTTATATATCCCAATGTGTGATTAACTTGAAAGAATTTTCACTACTTTCTTTTCCAGTGAGGGTTTTAGATTCTGCCTGTGTTTTAGAATGTGACCTCTTTACCAGCCACTTTCCCCTTGCTCTTTGTAGAAATGAAAACCAAACAGCGAAGTGTCCTCTATCAGGATATCTGATGCAAAATCATTCTTCTTCCTTCACCAATGAATTCAATCATTTCATGCCAATACAATTAAATTAAGGCTCTTCAGCACCACTTGACACATAGATTATAAGATTCCTATTAAAAATCAAATCCAAACACAGAGAATCTTTTGGAGCAAATCTATTTTGAGGAGATATTTTTATTGTTAATAATAAAAATTTTACTTTTGTAGCTGAAGTTCTTTAAGTAACCTCAGCCTCAGGATAATTTTTGTTTTCCTCTGCACTTTGGCCAGAGTAACATCCATACATGAAAACAGGAATTTTTTCTAGATACATGAACACTCGGTTTGCACATTACTGGTCTGAATATAAGAAATAATATATTTCCTTTTTCAAACTTCTATTTTTACCAAATATTATAACTTTTTGACCAAACAATTGCATTTTAAAAATTCCATGTAGTCACAGCCAAACTCCTTAGAAGGTTAAAATGTATTACATATTAGAATCAATTACTTTTAAAAAGGAAGAACTGCACATACAAACTGGGAATGGTGACATTAACTATTTGCTTTTATAGGACACCAGGCTAAGTGAACAACCTTAGGCATATATTTAAGCATTTTGCCACTACTCATTTAAATTTTGCCATGATCGACTCACTACTCATTTAAATTTTGCCATGATCAGTCCTATACTTCAAAATTCCAAGTACTATTTTTCAAGATAATATATATAAAGTATTTAAAACTTGGCTTTTAGAGACTTCTGCAGTTTTCTGTCAATACCGTTATGACTGTAGAAACCATGAGTGTGAGAAATAACAGGGCTATGTGGTGGCTGTCCTCTCCTCCCCTGGCCATTTGAGTTTGCAAAGCCCGTTCTTGTGCTCAGGGCTAGCAAGCCTAATTTGGCAACTGAGGCAACGTGGTTGCAGTCTCAGGTCAGTGATCAGGCTCCAACTGGAACAGAAATCACTCTGAAATTATCCTAGCTCAGCAACTAGTTCACATTCCAAAAAGAACTACAGTATTAGCACCTGAGCTCCAGCCCTATAGTTGTCTGCAAAAACTTCTGTTGATCTCCATTCATTTATTCAATAAATATTCATTGAGCATCTACTATGTTTCATCAGGGACTGCACCAAGTATGGTAGAATACATAGAATAAAACTGATGACCCCTTCTCTTAAGAAGTATGCACTCCAATGGGGGAGGGGTGAAAGCAGACCTATCAGCCGGGCACAGTGGCTCAGGCCTATAATCCCAGCAATCTGGGAGGCCAAGGTGGGTGAATCATGAAGTCAGGAGTTGGAGACCAGCCCTGCCAATATGGTGAAATCCCATCTCTATTAAAAATACAAAAATTGGCCTGGTCTGGTGGCATGCACCTGTAATCCCAGCTATTCAGGAGGCTGAGGCAGGAGAATCACTTGAATCCAGGAGGTGGAGGTTGCAGTGAGCTAAGATCATGCCATTGCACTCTAGCCTGGGCAACAGAGTGAGATTTGGTCTCAAAAACAAAACAAACAAAAAGGACTCCTATTAATTTGTTTCATTAGTTCAAGAAGTATTTATTAAACACCTGTTATTTACCAGGCATGATTATAGACCCTGAAAATACAGCAGTGAATAAGACTATCAAAGCCCCTGTATCATGGAGTTTATTTGTTAATCAGGAGTTAGACACAGACAGTAAACAAATAAATGAACAAGATAAATTTGGATATATACAAATGTCATGAGGAGTATAAGAATGTGTGATGTGTTGGCAAATGTTGATGGAGTTACCACTTTAGATGGGATGGGAAGACACCTTTAAATAGGTGATAATTGAGCTGACACCCAATGACAGATAAAGGAGGAGACAAGCAATCTAAAATCCAGGGAAACACATTCTAAAGAGCAAAGAAGTTTGGGTGTGTTTGAGGAAACAGAAAGGAGAGTGTTGTTGGACCCTAAGGAGTGGCCAACAAAGCATTAGGAGGTAGTGACAGAGACCGGTCAGAGGCCAGACAGTGTATTTCTTATGGGTCATGGCAATGTGTTCAGATTATATCCAAAGAGTAAGCCACTGGAGGGCTAGAACTACAGTGCAAGTGAAGGGACATACCTTTTGGAGAAAACTACTGAATAGTGTGCAGGTGCTATTTATTATTGAGGTGGGCAAATGGTTAAGATGAAGGATAGTGATAAGGAATAAAGGAAGGATGAGAAGAGAGAAAAGGAACACTTTCACAAAGGAATTACTCAAATTCATGCTTGAAGAAGTTAAACCTTTCCAGGTGGACAAAAGAGGGCAGAATTAAAGAAGAGAGGATGTCAGGGGCGCACCAAGATGGCTGAGAGGAGGCAACACCAGAATGCTGCTCCCAGCAAATGAGATGCAGAGGGCTAGAGGACATCACGATTCCAAGCAAGGTGCCGGGTTCATTTCCCTGGGACTCATAGGACACTGAAAATAGCCCAGGGAAGGTGAGCCAAAGCAGAGTAAGAGCAGCCCAGGGAAGGCTAACCAAGACAGGGAGGGGTGTGTCCCCACCTGGAATGTGCAGCCAGATGGGAGGGTCGGGGACTTCACCCCCTTGGTGTTCTGATTCGGGTCCTGTGCTTCCCTTTCTCTTCCGCAACCCAAGGTCCATGAGAGCCTGCCAGACTGAGGGGCGCCATGGGTTGTCGATGCAAATCTGAGTGTCCCCATTCCTGCCTGGTGCCACAAGTTGTTGGCATGGACTGGGGCGGAAGTTTGGACTAACACCACTGGGACGGAACTACCCGTCCCACAGAAAGAGGCAGAGTTGAAAGCAGGGAAACAGGCCATAAGGCCTGGCAGGTCCCACCCCCACAAAACTCACAATGAAGCCTGCATGCTAGAGAACTTCGCAGTGAATACACCAGTTTGACCCTACCCGGGAAGATCAAGCTCGGGGAAGGAGAGACGCCATCGGGAAGGCAGAGATAATCTCATCTGCACAACAAACTCCAGGGGAAGACCACCCAGGCAGCAGCAGCCTGTATGAATCCGAGGCAGCCCAGCAGCGCCTCTACAAGCCAAAAAAGATATAGCTCCAACTTCAACAGAAAGGACATCCACTCAAAGAGTCCTCCGGAAATCATCAACTTCAAAGATCAAAGGGAGATAAATCCACGAAGACGGGAAGAAACCAGCACAAAAAGGATGAAACCATCAAAGACCAGAACCCCTCTGCTCTTACCAGGGATCACAATTCCTCATCATCAAGAGACCAAAACAAGACAGAAAATGAGTTTGACGAATTGACAGAAGCAGGCTTCGGAAGGTGGGCAATAACAAACTTCTCTGAGTTAAAAGGCCATGTTCTAACCTAATGCAAATAAACTAAGAACCTTGAAAAAAGGTTAGACAAAATGCTAACTAGAATAACCAGCTTAGAGAAGAACTTAAATTACTTGATGGAGCTGAAAAACACAGCATGAGAACTTCTCAGGGCACACACAAGTTTCAACAGCCTAATTGATCAAGCAGAAGAAAGGATATCAGAGACTGAAGATCAAATCAATGAAATAAAATGAGAAGGCAAGATTAGATAAAGAAAGAGTGAAAAGAAATGAACAAAGCCTCCAAGAACTATGGGATTATGTAAAAAGACCTAAACTACACTTGATCAGCACACCTAAATGTGAGGGGGAGAATGAATCCAAGCTGGAAAACACTCTTCAGGATATTATCCAAGAGAACTTCCCTAACTTAACAAGGCAGGCCAACATTCAAATCCAGGAAATACAGAGAAAACCACAAAGATACTCCTCAAGAAGAGCAACCCCAAGGCACATCATCGTCAGATTTACCAGGGTTGAAATGAAGGAAAAAATTCTAAGGGCAGCCAGAGAGAAAGGGTGAGTCACCCACAAAGGAAAGACCATCAGACTCACAGCGGATCTCTCAGCAGAAATCCTAGAAGCTAGAAGAGAGTGGGGGCCCATATTCAACATGCTTAAAGAAAAGAACTTTCAACCCAGAATTTCATATCTGGCCAAACTAAGCTTTATAAGTGAAGGAGAAATAAAATCCTTTATGGACAACAATTGCTGAGAGATTTCGTCGCTACAAGACCTGCCTTACAAGAGCTCCTGAAGGAAGCACTAAACAGGGAACAGAACAACCAGTACCAGCCACTGCAAAAATGTACCAAATGGTAAAAAACAATGACGCAATGAAGAAACTGCATCAACTAATGGGCAAAACAACTAGCCAGTAACAAATGGCAGGATAAAATTCAAACATAACAATATTAACGTTGAAAGTAAATGGCCTAAATGCCCCAGACAAAAGACACAGAATGGCAAACTGGATAAAAAGTCAAGACCCATCAGTATGCTGTATTCAGGAAACCCATCTCATGTGCAAAGACTCACATAGACTCAAAATAAAGGACGGAAGAGATTTACCAAGCAAATGGAGAGCAAAAAAAGCAGGGGTAACAATCCTAGTCTCTGATAAAACGGACTTTAAACCTCCAATGACCAAAATAGACAAAGAAGGGCATTACACAGTGGTGAAAGGATCAGTGCAACAAGAAGAGCTAACTATCCTAAATATATGTGCACCCAATGCAGGAATACCTAGATACATAAAGCAAGTTCTTAACAACCTAAAAAGAGACTTAGACTCCCACTTAATAATAGTGAGAGACTTTAACACTCTTCTGACAACATTGGACAGATCAATGAGACAGAAAGTAAACAAGGATATCCAGGACTTGAACGCAGATCTGGACCAAGTGGACCTAATAGACATTTACAGAACACCCCACCCCCAAATCCACAGAATACACATTCTTCTCAGCACCACATCACACTTACTCTAAAACTGACCAAATAATCGGAAGTAAATCACTCCTCAGCAAATGCAAAACAACGGAAATCATAGCAAACAGTCTCTCAGACCACAGCACAATCAAATTAGAACTCAGGATTAAGAAAAACACTCAAAACCGCACAATCACATGAAACTGAATAACTTGCTCCTGAATGATGATGGATAAACAATGAAATGAAGGCAGAAATAAAAATGTTCTTTGAAACCAACAAGAACGATGACACAACATACCAGAATCTATGGGACACATTTAAAGCAGTGTCTAGAGGGAAATTTATAGCAATAAATGCCCACATGAGAAATAAGAAAAGATCTAAAATTGACAACCTATGGTAAAAATTGAAAGAGCTAGAGAAGCAAGATAAAAAAAAAACCTCAAAAGCAAGCAGAAGACAAGAAATAACTAAGATCAGAGCAGAACTGAAGGAGATAGAGACACAAAAAACACGTCAAAAAAGTCAATAAATCTGGGAGCTGGTTTTTTGAAAAGATCAACAAAATAGACAGATCACTAGCTAGACTAATAAAAAAGAAAAGGAGAAGAATCAAATAGATGCAATAAAAAAATGATAAAGGGGGAGATCACCACTGATTCCTCGGAAATACAAACAAAAATCAGAGATTGCTACAAACAGCTCTATGCACATAAACCAGTAAATCTGGAATCACTGGCCAGAACTCAGATGGTTGGCTCTCCCTAGCTCCAAGAGAATCTGAAATAGTGAGTATTTATGTATTTGAAAATTAGTCTTAGGCTAGCGATCCAACAGTACCTGACACTTCTTGCAACCGAATGTGTATTTTAATGACTAACAATGATACTTTGACAGTGTGAAATCATCTATAGGTGGAAGCTGTTATAAAAGAAGAGGAAATGAACATTTTTTTGCGGTTACTTCAATTCAGGTTTTATTAAAGTTGTTTCTGAATATTTTTCTCAGTGATCCTCCTGGAGGGATAACACCAGGAGTAATGCCTGATGTAGGCAATGAAGGATGGGGGATGAAGACAGCAAACCACCATGACATGCATGTACCTAAGCAACAATCCTGCAAGATGTAGGATGTGCACATGTACCCCAGAGCCCAAAGTACAATAAAAAGAAGAAAAGAGGATGTCAAGTTGGGGAAACCACATACACAGTGGAATGAATGTGTAAAGTAACGTGGCATGTTCTGGGAAACAGTGCGAGTTGAGAACAAACAATGGCCTCATGAGACCAGCATATCAGGCAAAGAGGTTAGAGTGTAGGTAATGGGGGAACCCCTGACTGGAGGATTTTTATGATGACCCTCTTTCTTGCCTTGTAAGCCTGTCCCCTAATTTCCTGAGACAGCTATACGTAGTTTGAAAATATATGTATTTCGATACCTCATGCTAATCCCCTATATTCTTTCTTCCCTGTTATTATGTGTTATATAAATATTCGGATTAGCACCACTTTTGCACCAGATTGGAAATAGCTGCTTCTGTATTTATTTTCACTGTTAGAATGTAAGTTTCTTGAAGTTAGGAATAATGACTTCTAAATTCTGCATCCCTAATATCTGGCACAGCATTAGGCACATAATATGAACCCAACAAATATGAAATATTTAATGGGAAGCAGATAGATGAAAAGATGGTTGAAATTTCATAAAATCTTTGAGTTAGTCTCCAAGGCTGAAATCAGAATTGCTAATGCTAGAGCATTTTCTATATCATGGAGTACATACTACTAAGACGAGGTAGGCAGTAGCTGTTTCTCTGATACCATAGTAAAAGTTTCTGATAGCTTTTAAGTCCACAGGGTCAGGATTATTAACTCAGCCCCACCCAGTCTTGTGATACTGCCTACATTTAAAGCTTCCTCACTAGTCTTTGACCAGTCTCGTTGTTGGTTTCCTCTAGCCTGATTATCAGCTCCCTCTAGAGGAAAACCTGGAATTAGTACTTAGCCTCACTCATCTTCCTTTAGCCTATTTTCATCTATTTACAGAGCCTTATCCGAACAACTGTGGCAACCATTTAATGCCTGAATTGATTCCACATGCAATCTTTCAGGAGTGCCAAATTCTCAATCTCTAACACATCAATATGTTACACACACACTACTATCCATCTCTCAGAGTGTCCTCCTTCTAAATGATGCAGTTATAATGTAAAGGCTGCAGATTACCCAGATATGAGAAAGAGAAAGAGAGTGAGAAGAAGAGACATAAAAGGATGGAGGAAAAGAGTGAGGATTAGATGGATAGAGGGAAGAACAAAGGAAAAAAACTTTAAGTTTCCTTCCTCAGAAGACATATTTACGTTCATATTTGGAAAACAACGCATGTGACTCAGTATTATGTAATCTGTATGTGACAAAGTTCCTAGATCAAGGGCCTGAAGAATGTATCCACAGCAAATTTGAGTATGTCATGTTGGCCATACCTGGACAAACCAGCAGGGCAGCAAAGATGACACAATGAACTTCAGAGAAGAGGCAACCTTTGAAGTGGTAGACAATCATTCCTGAGGTTCAGACTCCAAATGAGTAATGAGTAAGAGCTCTTTTGTCTCAGGGTGGAACTGGATGGAGGAGTTCTAGATAGGGAAAGAAACACAGTATCAAGGGAAAGACAACTGGGTGCAACCCATTTGTGGAATATTAGTTGAAGGGCGAAAGGAAGAAGAGATTTGTTGTGCAACCCTGAATGGTATTTAATGATCTTTCTACCCAGCTCTCAGGGACATATGATGGGTTCTCAAGGAAATAAAAAAGGGAATGAGATGGAAAAACTATACATATATGAAATTTAGAAAAATGAGAGGTCGAAGCCATTCTGATTCTAACTTAATATCCTGGTTTAACATAGAAGAGAGTTATGCCTGATTCATCAGGTAAAAAGGATGCAAGGTTAAGAGAAGCATACAGGAGGTGGTCAACAAACTTGATTTCCTCCCCCTGTTCCCTTCCATATTGCCATCTGGAGGCTGGAGTCCACACACACACACACACACACACACACACACACACACACACCTTCTCATCCTGACATGAGCAAGTATTGCATATTTGATGTCATGGATGCAAACCTCCCCACTGGTGACCTCTTTTTAATTCTTCTCCTAAGTAAAGTTTATATTGATCAACTGAATGTATGAATGAAGGAGTGAATAACTGAACACTTTTGTGAGTTTCTATTTGGTATTAAAATCTATACTTGATACTGCAAGATATCTCTTGATATTATTTAATCCTTATTGCAACAATATAAAAAGGAATTCTTATACTCATTTAGAAATTAGAAAACAGAAGCTTATGCAAGTGACCTGCTTAGCATCACAACATGGAAACTAAGAGTTGAGATTTAAATGCAGATAATTTTAATTTAAGTTCCTTTTCTTTTATAACAGCTTCAACCTATAGATGATTTCACACAGTCACAGTATCAATCTTAGTCATTAAAATACACATTCAGTTGCAAGAAGTGTCAGGCACTGTTGGAACACTGGACTAAGACTCATTTTCAAACACCTAAATACTCACTGTTTCAGATTCTCTTGAAGCTAGAGAGGGCCAACCATCTGAGTTCCGGCCAGTGATTTGTAAGTGAAAGTTTGTTGATGGATATGGAAAACTCTGCTTTTCGATATCAGAAACATACATCTCTAGCACTCCACCTGCCCCTCTATACCCTGCCTGAATATGAACATGATGCTTAGAGCAGCAGCCATCATCTTGTGACCATCAGGAAAAGGTAAATTAAAAAAAAAAGAAAGAAAAAAATTGCAGAGATGCTGCTTCTTTCCTCATTGAGTAACTACCTATATCTAGACTCCTTGCTGCATGATAAAAACAAATTTCTATTTGTCTAAGGTATTTTTAGGTATTCTGTTAATTACAGGTAAAACAGCAACTAATACAGAAAAATGTCTAAAACACCATCTCTAAAGTACTCATATTTGTGAGATTTTAAAAAATTAAATTGTATTATAATAAATATATATCCTTATTTTAACAAGTGTATTTCCAAAGTCATAGTTTCCTACTCTAAAAGAAGACCAAATGTCATTCATGTTTGGTTGATCCTAAACTGATGAATATAAATAAAAAAAGAAAATATGAAATTTTAATTATTAAGATAAATAGTTACTCTAATTTTTCTAAACATATATATATATACACACATGGTTATATATAAGATATATATATATCTTATTAGCTACACATTTCAGTACTATCATTTGGAAAAAGTCCTTTCTCTCACAAATCAATATGATGAAGAATTAGGCAGCAGGTGGAGGATGTAAAAATGAATCATTTTTCAATAACTTCTTTCAGCATGGAAGGTTTCACATGTCTAGACATATTTTGCTGTTGAATTCCACACTGATATTTAAGGGATTGTTTTTTCCCATCGCATACAAAATTACTCTAATTATAGTAAAGCGTTTTGCTCACATGCTGTCAACCCCAGGCAAAACGTAGAGTCCATCTGTGTCCCTCCGTATAGCTCCAGCCAGTACATCCCCGCATCCCACATCAGTCATCAGGTACAGGTTGAGCAAAAAGACATTTCTCTCCAGTTTGATGATGAACAGAGTAAGTTCTTCTATTTTTAGAAATGAGTAGAAACATTGCAATTTTCCCACATCGCATTCATTAAAAGTTTAACCTATCACTTAGTAATAAAAATGTGAAGAATAACAAGTAACAAAACTTTGACTTAAAAAACTAATATTTAGTGAGACAAGAATGTGAAGGGACTTTGTGTTTTTCCGATGTTTATATCATTCTCACATAATCAGCTGTCAATGACTTGCAGACTTATACCATGTCTCATTTGAGAATTTTCAGAAAAATAAGCCCAGCAGGATAAGGAAGCCCAAATGCATACTCACATCAGGGATGCACCTGCATCTGAAAGTAGAAAAGGAAACAAAAAGAACAAAGAGGACTAGAAGACTTACTTGGCTTGAATGATGAGAGTCACCTGGGTAGGACCAATAAGAATTGCTCAGATCAAATGATTTCTGAAAATGATTTTAAGGCTGTTTTACACAGCTAACAAATTGTTCCCCAATATACAAGCTCACCATTCTGATATATGTGGAAAGATAACCTTCAATAACGAAAAGGAAGGGATTATATTTTAAAGTTTCTGACAGGTCACAACAGTGCTATTGAATATACCTACTTTTAGCACCACTGCACTTGCTCTCCATGACATTACACTTAACTTACTCTTGATCCATTACTTGCAATTATTTCCAATAAAAGTGGAATTCTATTGTGGGTTGTTTGTAGGTGAAAAGGTAGTCTTCACCTTCCCATGAAGCATAAAGGGAATAAGCAATTAGATACATTGACCTGTCTAAAGTATGATGAGAGTCTCTGCTTCCCCCATAACAAAATTATTGCTAACCTTCTTTTGAGACAATGCATTTCCAACTATTCTGTTGGCCAACAGGATAGCTGTTTCATCTGTGCAGCCCCACTTACACGCAGGCTAGTCCACAGTGGCTTTCCTGGAGAAAAGGATACTTTTATGTAGTAATGGAATGTGTTCTGGATATGCCATATGCCATGGGTTTAAATCCTAGCTCTGCAATTTACCAGATGTATGAATACAGGGAACGTGCTAGGCTTCCTTGAATCTCAGTCTCCCATTTACAAAACTGGGGCCATGACACTTATCTCACAGGACTGTTAAAGGTTGAATGAAATGGTTTGTTTGAAAGTGCTTGGCTTATAGTGGGTCCAAAATAAACCTTCACTAAACCTGAACTGTTAGCTTTCCGGTAATATGAAAAATATATATATCAGGAACCCAGTAACTTTGTAGTGTCCAGAAACGTAAATGCACCACACATGAGAACACAAATTATTTATATTTATATATGCATTGTTATAAGAAAACAAATGGCACATACCCACCTAACAGGATGAAATGATTGACAGGTAGCATTGACCTTCTTCCAGGAAATCACAGGTTTTCAAAATAAGCACTTTTTAAAATTACATAAATATGCAGCATGAATCAGAAAAGCATGAGGCTGTGTTTGTTTGATCAGCATTTCATTTTCCATAGCTTCCATCTTCATTTTATTGCATGGTGTGCTATTTCCCTCAATAGAAAAGGAAGGCTACTGGGATGTTTGTTATAATCGTCTGCTTAAGGTTCTTTGGCAGATCACATGTTTTACTTAATTAAATAATGTCTCAATTAATTGATTTGTTTGTAGACATTCTTAATTTAGTAAACGCTTAGCAGAATGCTAAAAATACCATTATATTTCTGACAGAGGCACCACTAAAGTCTGATAATTGATAGCTTTGCTGTTTTCTCTGATGGCCTGAAAGGCTTTTAAAGCTAAATTCTGTAATCATGTTCATCTTTGGAAATTAGTTTTGTGAAACCACACATTTAGTTCTTGCTGAGAAATCTCATTTTAGTCATTTTAACATAATTTATAATGCATAAACTAAATTAGCTTTTGTAGCTAAGCCAGCACATTTTTCTTTAATTTTTATCTCATCCTAATATATTTTTGACCTTGAAAACTGTAATGTCTGTTGGATATTGAAGCCTCTGAACAAAGAAAATCATTTCCATTCCATCACTATGGTTACACTTTCTTTGCTCTCCAGCACTGAACAGTGCTGAAAGTGTTGAATCTGGATTCCTCAGGAGGGCAAGGGAAACTTCATGCAATATCGTTTAGTTCTGATTAAATAAACACATATACATAATGGAACCCAGGAAAGTAGCAAATTACTTCACTTTGTTTACATTGCATATGATATGACTGATGGTAAGGGGCACATATCACCCAATGTTATTCATTTCAGGTTCTGTTGTGTGTGGTTTTTCCCTAGGCAATCACACATACATATTCGTCTCCAAAAACACAGTCAAAATGCCAGGCAACTCCTAACACCTCCAGTACTCCTGAAGTCAAAGCAGTTTTATCCCCCTTCTAACAACAGAGAACTTCTAGTGCAAATGATACAGTTCCCTGTCCGCTAGAGATGTGTTTTAAATGAGCTTGCAGCGTGTTGCTCCCCATCCTAAAATGGGTTGTGGCTGCCTACAAAAGCAAGAGAAGAACCTGGTCATTCAAACAAATGCTGTACCTGCTGCCTCTGATAGAAAAATATTCTTTTTACAGATGGCAGCATTTGTTAAAACATGGCTTGAATTTCTTTTATTACACAGCTTGTCTACAATGTTAACTACAATAGGTTTGCTGTTTTTTTCTCTGCCTTACTAGCTTACGTATCAAAGCCATCCTGAAGAAAACTGTTGGTAACTAGTCGGTATCATTAAGGCTCAACACTGTTTTTAAAAGTATAATGTATCCAATCAGTATTGTGGCATATTAAATCCGTATAAACTCAGATGGAAAGTCTTCTTCCTATGATCGATATTCACAGATTTCCAGCTACATGGGTTGGCTTGTGCAAAAGTAATGCAGAGCTATTCATTTCAGCAGCATATGATTAAAAACATGGAGTGAGACAGGAAACAGCTAGAGCCCAGGTAAGAAAGAAATCTGCATCTTGAATGGCTTTCAGGTATAGGGACCACAATAATCATCTCTGTGGCCTGGCATAGAAAATATACAATAAACATTTGTGGCATGGAATAATAGATGGATATTTGAAAGGGCTCACTGTTTTGTAAGATTTAAAGATCTTTTGGTGGTGGAAAAGGAAACACTGACACTTAGACAACTAAAAGGCAGAATTCTAGCTCCAAGTAAAAAAGGGCTGCCAGCCAGGGTCACACAGGGGTTGCATACAGGAACAGGGTAGCAGCAAGTGGGAGCTGGATGGAGCAGCCTGTGTATGGCAGATGGTATTGGGCTAGCTAGGGGTCCTGGTCATGCTACAGATCAGCTAATTTGAATAATTCTGTGGGCTCCAAGGAATAAGGGCTAGTTGTCTGACCCCTGGATAATAGTGGTCCCAGAGTGTAAGAACCTGATAAGAGAGGTGATTGGAGTGTAGACTTAATCAGCAACTCAAAAAGGGAGATTGATCCACATCTAGCCAGGGACTCAGAACTTGGATCAAGATAGCTTGATTCACTTTTTAAAAACTCTATTACATTCATCTACCTATAGAAATAAAAAATCTGGTTAAAATGCAGCAAAGCATTACATGGCATTCAGTAGCAACTAAAATGTCATTGAAGTGTGATGGGGAGTATTTAACAAAAGCTAACATGGCTGCTATGATTTGGTTATGGTTTATCCCTACCAAAATGCATGTTGAAATTTGATACCTGGGGCTGGAGATCCAAGATGGCCAAACAGGAACAGCTCTGGAGTGCAGTTCCCAGTGAGAATAACGCAGAGGGTGAGTGATCACTGCATTTCCAAATGAGTTTTTACTGCACTACAGACCAGGAGATTCCCAGGCCAAAAAGTGCCACTAGTTTCCAGCATGGCTGTTTCAGCCAGCACCGCAGGTTTCCACACAAAACTTTACACAAATCTGGGCAGCCATTTCAACAGATGCCTGGAACACCTGGCAGACAGAGCCACCCATTCAACTGAAAAAGAGGGGGCTCAACAGGGAGCCAGTGATCTGGCTCAGCAGGTCCTACTCCCACAAAGATCTGCAATCTGAAATGCTCTGGACTGAAGGTTTCGCAGCAAGCACAGCTGGACCCGAGATGGTCCAGCTTGGTGAAGGGAAGGGCATCTGCCATTACCAAGGCAGTCCATCACTACCCGGGCAGTCCACCATTACCAAGGAAGTCCACCATTACTGAGGTAATCAGCCATTACTGAGGTAACCCACAATTACCAAGGCACTCCACCATTACTGAGGCACACCGTCATTACCGAGGCAGTTCTAACTGTAAACAAAACCTCAAGGAAGTTCACACAGCAGCTGGGCAGAGCCTGCAGCAGCTCAGCAACACCTCTGCTGGCAGACTGTGGCTAGACTACCTACTTGCTAGCAGGGCATTGCTGATAAAAGGCAGCAGCAAGTCAGAAACTTATAAATAAAGGCCCACCTTCCCAGGACAGAGCACCTGGGAAAAGAGGGTGGTTATGAGTACCACTACAACAGACTTAAATGTACCTGCCCAGCAGCTCTCAATGAAACAACAAATCTCCCAGCATAGCACTTGAGCTCTGATAAAGGACAGACTGTCTCCTCAAGTGGCTCCCTGACCCCTGTAGATACAAAGAGACCCCTCACAAAGGAGAGATTAGGCTGACATCTGGCAGGTAACCTTCTGGGACGAAGATAACAGAAGAAGAAACCGGCAGCAACCCTTACTGTTCTGCAGCCTCTGCAGGTGCTCCCCAACAAGCAAGGTCTGGAGTGGACCTCCAGCAGTCCTGCAGCAGAGGGGCATGACTGTTAGAAGGAAAACCAAAAAACAGAAAGAATAACTTCAACATCAACAAAAAGGATGTCTACTCAGAGACCCATCCGAAAGTCACCAACTACAAAGACCACAGGTAGATAAATCCACAAAGATGGGAAGAAACCAGTGCAAAAAGGATCAGAACACCAAAGATGAGAACACCTCTCCTCCTCCAAGGGATCACAACTCCTCACTAGCTAGGTATCAAAGCTGGATGGAGAATGAGTCTGATGAATTGGCAGAAACAGACTTCAGAAGGTGGGTAATAACAGACATCTCTGAGCTAAAAGAACATGTTCTAACCCAATGCAAAGAAACCAAGAACCTTGAAAAAAGGATTGACGAAATGCTAGTGAGAATAAACAGCTTAGAGAAGAGCATAAACGACTTGATGGAGCTGAAAAACATGAGAACTTCCCAAAGCATACACAAGTTTCAATAGCTGAATTGACCAAGCAGAAGAAAGGATATGAGAGATTGAAGATCAACTCAATGAAATAAAATGAGAAGGATAGATTAGAGAAAAAAGAGTGAAAAGAAATGAACAAAGCCTCCAAGAAATATGGGATTATTTGAAAAGACCTATGTTTGATAGGTGTACCTGAATGTGACAGAGAGAATGAATTCAAGCTGGAAAACACTCTCCAGGAGAACTTTCCCAACCTAGCAAGGCAGGCCAATATTCAAGTCCAGGAAATACAGAGAACACCACAAAGATATTCCTCGAGAAGAGCAACCCCAAGGCACATAATCGTCAGATTCACCAGGGTTGAAATGAAGGAAAAAATGCTAAGGGCAGCCAGAGAGAAGGTCGGGTTACCCAAAAAGGGAAGCCCATCAGACTCACAGCAGATCTCTTGGCACAAACCCTACAAGCCAGGAGAGAGTAGGGACCAATATTCAACATCCTTAAAGAAAAGAACTTTCAACATAGAATTTCATATCCAGCCAAACTAAGCTTCATAAGCAAAGAAGAAATAAAATCCTTTATGAACAAGCAATTGCTGAGAGATTTCGTCAATACCAGGCCTGCCTTGCAAGAGCTCCTGAAAGAAGCACTAAACAAGGAAAGGAACAACCAGTACCAGCCAGTCCAAAAATGTACCAAATGGTAAAGACCATCGACACAATGAAGAAACTGCATCAACTAACGGGCAAAACAACCAGCTAGCATCGAAATGGCAGGATCAGATTCACATATAACAATATTAACCCTAAATGTAAATGGACTAAATGCCCCAATCAAAAGACACACATTGGCAAATTGGATAAAAAGCCAAGATCCATCAATGTGCTGTATTCAGGAAACCCACCTCATGTGCAAGGACACACATAGGTTCAAAATAAAGAGACAGAGGAAGATTTACCAAGCTAATGGAGAGTAAAAAAAAAAAAAGCAGGAGTTGCAATCCTAGTCTCTGATAAAATGGACTTTAAACCAACAAAGATCAGAAGAGACAAAGAAGGGCATTACCTAACGGTAAAGGATCAATGCAACAAGAAGAGCTAATAATCCTAAATATATATGCACCCAATACAGGAGCACCCAGATACATAAAGCAAGTTCCTAATGACCTATGAAAACACTTAGACTCCCACACAATAATAGTGGGAGACTTTAACACTCCACTGTCAATATTAGACTGATCAACAGGACAGAAAATTAACAAGGATATCCAGGATTTGAACTCAGATCTGGACCAAACGGACCTAATAGACATCTACAGAACTCTCCACCCCAAATCCACAGAATATACATTCTTCTCAGCACCACAATGCACCTACTCTAAAATTGACCACATAATTGGAAGTAAATCACTCCTCAGCAAATGCAAAACAATGGAAATCATAACAAACAGTCTCTCAGACCCCAGGGAAATCAAATTAGAACTCAGGATTAAGAACCTAACTCAGAACCGCACAACTTGATAGAAACTGAACAACTGGCTCCTGAATGTCAACTGGATAAACAATGAAACGAAGGCAGAAATAAAGATGTTCTTCAAAACCAATGATAACAAAGACACAATGTACCAGAATCTCTGGGACACATTTAAAGCAGTGTCTAGAGGGAAATTTATAGCAATAAATGCCCACATGAGAAGCAAGAAAAGATCTAAAATTGACACCCCTATCATCAAAATTGAAAGAGCTATAGGAGCAAGATCCACAAAACTCAAAAGCTAGCAGAAGACAAGAAATAACTAAGATCAGAGCAGAACTGAAAGAGACAGAGACACAAAAAACCTTTCAAAAAATAAATTAATCCAGGAGATGGTTTTTTGAAAAGAACAACAAAATATACAGACAGTTAGCCAGATTAATAAAAAAGAAAACAGAGAAGAATCAAATAGATGCAATCAAAAACGATAAAGAGGACATCACCACCAATTCCACAGAAATACAAACTACCATCAGAGATTACTACAAACAACTCTATGCACATAAGCCAGTAAAACTGGAAGAAATGGATAAATTCCTGGACACTTGCACCCTCCCAAGCCTAAACCAGGAAGAAGTCGAAACCCTGAATAGATCAATAAAAAGGGCTGAAGTTGAGGCAGCAATTAAGAGCCTACCAACCAAAAAAAGCCCAGGTCCAGATGGGTTCACAGCTGAATTCTCCCAGATGTACAAAGAGGAGCTGGTATCATTCCTTCTGAAACTATTCCAAACAATACAAAAGAGGGAATCCTTCCCAAATAATTTTATGAAACTAACATCATCCTGATACCAAAACCCGGCAGAGACTCAACAAGAAAAGAAAATTTCGGGCCAATATCCCTGATGAACATAGATGTAAAAACCTTCAATAAAATACTGGCAAACTGATTGCAACAGCACATCAAAAAGCTATCCATCACGATCAAGTAGGCTTCATCCCGGGGGATGCAAGGCTGGTTCAACATATGCATGTTTATAAACATAATCCACCACATAAACAGAACCAAAGACAAAAACCATATGATTACCTCAATAGATGCAGCGAAGGCCTTCTACAAAATTTAACAACCCTTTATGCTAAAAACTCTCAATAAACTAGGTATCAATGGAATGTATCTCAAAATAATAAAAGCTATTTATGACAGCCCCCACAGCCAATATCATACTGAATGCGTAAAAACTAGAAGCATTCCCTTTGAAATCTGGCACTAGACAAGGATGCCCCTCTCTCACCACTCCTATTCAATATAGTATTGGAAGTTCTAGCCACAGTAATTAGGCAAAAAAAAAAAAAAAGTAATAAAGGGCATTCAATTAGGAAAAGAAGAAGTTGAATTGTCCCTATTTGCAGAGGACATGATCGTATATTTAGAAGACCCCATCATCTCAGCCCAAAACTTCATTCAGCTAAAAAGCAACTTCAGCAAAGTCTCAGGATACAAAATCAATGTGCAGAAATCACAAGCATTCCTATACACCAATAACAGACAGAGAGCCAAATCATGAGTCAACTCCCATTTACAATTGATACGAAGAGAATAAAATACCTAGGAATACCACTAACAAAGATGTAAAAGATGTCTTCAGGGAGAACTATGAACCACTGCTCAAGGAAATAAGAGAGGGCACAAACAGATGGAAAAACATTCCATGCTCATGGTTAGGAAAAATCAATATTGTGAAAATGGCCATACTGCCCAAAGTAATTTACAGATTCAATGCTATCCCCATCAAGCTACCAATGACCTTCACAGAACTGGAAAAAATCACCTTAAACTTCATATGGAACCAAAAGAGAACCCACATAGCCAAGACAATCCTAAGCAAAAAGAACAAAGCTGGTGACATCACGCTACCTAACTTCAAGCTATACTAAAAGGCTACAGTAATCAAAATAGCATGGTACTGGAACCAAAACAGAGACATAGACCAATGGAACAGAACAGAGGACTTGGAGGCAATGCCACACATCTACAACCATCTGATCTTTGTCAAACCTGACAAAAACAAGCAATGGGGAAAGGATTCCCTGTTTAATAAATGGTGTTGGGAAAACTGGCTAGCCATGTGCAGAAAACAGAAACTGGGCCCTTTCCTGACACTTTACACCAAAATTAACTCCAGATGGATTAAAGATTTAAACAGAAGACCTAACACCATAAAAACTCTAGAAGAAAACCTAGGCAACACCATTCAGGACATAGGCACAGGCAAGGACTTCATGACTAAAACACCAAAAGCATTGGCAACAAAAGCCAAAATAGACAAATGGGATCTAATTAATCTCCAGAGCTTCTGCACAGCAAAAGAAACAATCATTAGAGTGAAACAGCAACCAACAGAAAGGGAAAAAAATTTTTGCAATCTACCCATCTGACAAAGGGCTAATATCCAGAATCTACAAAGAACTAAAGCAGATTTACAAGAAAACAAACAAACAAACCCATTCAAAAGTGGGTGAAGGATATGAACAGACACTTCTCAAAAGAAGACACATACAAGGCCAACATGAAAAAATGCTCATCATCACTGGTCATTAGAGAAATACAAATCAAAACTACATTGAGATACCATTTCAAGCCAGTTAGAATGGTGATCATTAAAAAATCTGGAGACAACACAAGCTGGAGAGGATGTGGAGAAATAGGAACACTTTTACCCTGTTGGTGGGAGTGTAAATTAGTTCAGCCATTGTGGAAGACAGTGTGGCAATTCTTCAAGGACCTAGAAATAGAAATTCCATTTGATCCAGCAATCCCATTACTGGGTATATATCCAAAGGATTATAAATCATTCTATTATAAAGACACATGCACACGTATGTTCATTGAGGCACTGTTAATAGCAAAGTCTTGGAACCAACCCACATGCCCATCCATGATAGACTGGACAAGGATTATTTGGCACATACACACCATGGAATACTATGCAGCCATAAAAAAATGATGAGTTTGTGTCCTTTGCAGTAGTATTGAAGTCAATACTGTGGCCTGAGAAGGGACACGGATGAATCTGGATACCATCATTCTCAGCAAACTGACACAAGAACAGAAAATCAAATACTGCGTATTCTCACTCATAGGCTGGTGTTGAACAGTGAGAACACATGGACACAGGGAGGGGAGCATCACACACTGGAGTCTGTTGGTGGGGGATGGGGAGGGACAGTGGGGGGATGAGGAGGTTGGGGAGGGATAACATGGGGAGAAATGCCAGATATAGGTAATGGGGGGAGGGAGGCAGCAAACCACATTGCCAGGTATGTACCTATGCAACAATCCTGCATGAACTGCACATGTGCCCCCAGAACCTAAAGTACAATTTTAAAAAAAAAATGAAAAAAAAATGAAATTTGATACCCTATGTGGAGGTTTGGGAGGTGGGACCTAGTGGGGTGTTTGGATCAAGGAGCGAAACCCTCATGAATAGATTAATGCCCTCCTGTGAGTGAATTAATTAGTTCTTACCAGAGTGGGTTGTTCAAAAGAATCTGAATTCCTGGGTTTCTCTCTCGCTTCCTCTATTTCCATGTGCTCGTTTTGCACATACCTGCTTTCCTTCAGCTTTCAGCCATGAGTGGAAACAGCATGAGGCCCTCACTGGAAACTAAGCAGATACCAGCACCACGCTTCTGGAACTTCCTACCCTATAGAACCATGAGCTAAATAAACCTCGTTTCTTCATAAATTACCCAGTCTCAGGTATTCTGTTACAGCAACACAAAATGAACTAAAACATTGGCCCTAACTTGAACTAACAATACAGATAATTATAAAACAATTTATTAGAAGTTTTCCTAACTTAGTTTTGATGTGTAAAACACTAAAGAAAGGCAATCTCCAAACATTTTCTATATTTTTGTTATCCTCCATTGTTTTCCATTATGTGCCAGGAACAATTCTGCATATGGGTTGGAATGTCTATATTTTTTAAGCAAATGTAGCTGGGAATGCCCAAGTTTAGTAGGGACTACCATTATATAATTAATCATGCTGCAATGGAGGCAGAAACCAAAAGCCAGCTGTGGTAGGCAGAATAATAGTCCCTGAAAGAGGTCCTTATCCTAATCCCTTGAATTTGTAAGTACATTTTGTTATATGGTAAAGGAGATTTAAGCTTTCAGATGGAATTAAGGTGGCTAATCAGCTGGCCTTAAAATAGGGAGATTATCTAGGTGGCCCCATTATAATCACAAAGGTCCTTAAAAGTAGAAGAAGGAGACAGAGGGGGAAGTCAGAGTGATGAGATGTAAGGACTAGATAAACCATTGCTAACTCTGAAGATGGAGGAAGAATACCATGAGCCAAGGAGTGTGGGCAGCCTCTAGACACTAGAAAATGCAAAAGAATGTATTCTCCCCTAATGCTTCCAGAAAGGAACACAGCCCAACTGACACCTCAGTTTTAGCTCAGTGAGACCCATGTTGAACTTCTGATCTTTAGAATTGCAAGTGAATAAATGTGTGGTGTTTTAAACTGTTATATTTATGGTAATTTGTTGAAGCAGCAAATAGGAAACTAATACCCATTTAAACTCCCAAAGCATAAAACCACTGTTTCTATTTTTTTCCATATTTCCTTCATACAAAATTTCGTTTACTAAGAAGACAGACTCTCAACAACTTTTCCAGAGATATCTGACTTTTGCTTTTGCAGAGGTATTTGCATGTTTCGTATACAATACGTGACAACTTCATACTGAAAGCATATTCTGTCAGTGGACCATCCTTCATTCTCAAATATTAACTTTTTGAATACTTATATTTAAATATAAATACTAACCTATTTTGATTTTGTAGAAGACAACTCTGCAATATAAGAAAATGGCTTCTCAGGCCACAGTATTGACTTTGAGGACTTCAATACTACTGCCAAATAATATTCGAAGAAGATAACCATACCCTCTGTACCTTAAAGTAATCATTAATTATTTTGCTTTCTTCACCCATATTCATTCTTGTGCACTCAAAGAACACAGCTCCAACTAATCCCTTTAGTTAAAGGTAGAGGATACCAGAATTTACACTGTCTTTTGAATGAAACACATAGAACAGAATTGGTTTCAAGGTCACGTTTAAAGAGTATAAAGGGACATGATAGTAGCTAGAAAATGCAACATGGCTGAGCTGTCTGTCATAGCACGAATCCTTCATGAGCAAGAATTATTCTAATCTGGTTATCAAGTTTATGGGTAAATATCAAGAGGTGAATAATCTAGAGAGCAGTGCTCTGAATGGAGAGTGAGAAAAAACTGAATGTTGATTCCAGCTTCCCCTCCTGAGTAACAGTGGGTAGTTTTCATGTAGCCTCCCCCTCTGTTTTTGTGTGACCTTCCTCTGTTTCTACAGCTAAATCAAAATGCTTCTGTATCTTGCAGGGACACCCTCATCTCTTTACTTTCCATTCGCTCACCTTAATGCAGTTTTGATTCTTTGATCTGTCTCCTCTGCTTTTTCCTTTTCCTTTCTGAGTTCAGAAAGCTTGAGTATCTGATTTTCCTCTTTTGCTATCTTATCCCTCCAATCTGGTCTTTAAATGTCAGTTTTAGTCAAGGGTCTTTCCATTTTTATACTATGCCTGTCCTTTTTCCTTTTTTCCTTGAGAGGAAAGTTTCTTTTAAAATCCACTTTGTTACTGTTGTTTATTTTTGTTATTGTTCTTTTTAATAACAAAACTTTATATCTCACAGGAAGTAGTGATAACATCTCTAGAAGCAAATTTTACTTTTTTCAGCATCTAGTCACTGAACACTAACTTTATTTCATGATAAACTTCAGGGAGAAAAGAATAAAAGACGAGTAAGACAATCTCCCCTAAAGGAATTTGCAAACTAGTAAATTTTTAAAAACTATATTATAGGAAATAAATAAGTGTGATGACCAATTCCTAAAGGTCCTGACATACGGCAGTATGTGATGCTTTTCCCTCTCCTTTCTCATTATCAACCGTGAGCACTCAAAATAGCGGACCTCAGTCCAAATTATACCGGCTGGAATACAACCAAACAGGAGGGTAAATGTACAGACACCCATCCCATCAGTGACCCACTAATCCCTGAACTAAAAATACTTCATAAGAAAGAAGAGCAAGGAGTACTGAAACATGGTAAGTATTCTCCTCTCAAGACCATTCTCAGTGCTCACTCTCACAATGAAAAAGTTCCCTTTGAAGATATGCAAAACTCTGCCCAGGAAAAAAAGTGCAATGTATCCATTCTCTTAATGATGGTCATTTGGATTGTTTTCCTCTTGGGGTTATTATTAATAGAGCTGCTATAAATAATTGTACAAAAATCTCTTTATGGGCAAATGTTTTCCTTTACCCTGAGTAAATATACAGGAATGAAATTATTTGGTTCGAAGGTAGTCATATGCTTTAATTTGTAAGAAACTAGCAGTTTTCAAATTGATTCAACCATTTTGCACTCCTACCAGCTATATGTAAAAGTTCTAGTTACTTTACATCCTGGCCAATATTTAGTGCTGTCAGGCTTTTTAAATTTAGGTTATTCTAGAAGTGGCTATCTTATTTTCATATTAATTTGTATTTCTCTGATGACTAATAACATTGTGCAACATTTCAAGTGCTTATTGGTTATTTCTATATCTTCCTTTTGAAGCATCTGATTTGCCTATTTATTATTGAGATTTTTTTATTATTGAATTGAAGGTAGTCCTTATATAGTTTGCATACAAGTCCTTTGTTATATATATTATTAGGAATATTTTCTCCTATGCTTGCCTATCCATTTTCTCAATAGACATTTTCAGTGAGCTGAAGGTTTTAATTTTGAATAACAAATTATTAAGCTTTTTTCTTTTAAGGTCACTGTTTTCCAAGAACACTTTACCAATTTCAGGATTATGAAGATCTTCTCTTAACAGATTATTTTAGAAACTATATACTTTTAGCTTTTATGTCAGATCCATGATCCATCTTGAAATGATTTTTAAATGAGGAGTGATATATTGACTGAGCTGTTTTGTTTTGTTTTCTCACTATGAATACCAGGGTTCCAGCTTCTTTCTTGAAAAGAATTTATTTTCTCTCATTGAATGGCATTGGCCTTTTTGTCAAAAATCACTTGACTGTATGTATTAGTCCATTCTCACATTGCTATAAGGAACTACCTGAGACTGGCTAGTTTATAAAGAAAAGAGGTTTAATTGACTCACAGTTTCGCAGGCTGTACAGGAGGCATGGCTGGGGAGGCCTTAGGAAACTTAAAATCATGGTGGAAAACAAAGGGGAAGCAACACGTCTCCACTGGACAGCAGGAGAGAGAGAGAGAGCAAAGGGGGAAGTGCGACACACTTTCAAACAACCAGATCCCAGGAGAACTCACTATTATAAGAACAGCAAGGGGGAAATCCACCCCCATGATCCAATCACCTCCCACCAGGTCCCTCCCCTAACATTGGAGATTAGAATTCAACATGAGATTTGGGTGGAGACACAGAGCCAAACCATATCACTATATAAGTATTGATCTACTTCAGGGCACTCTATTCTGTTCCACTGATCATAATAGATCTAGCATTAGGCCAATATCAAGTATCTTGATTACAGTAACTTCACAATATATTTTGAAATCAGGTAGTGTATATTCTTTGACTTGTCTTTCCTCTTAAAGATAATTTTGAATATTCTAGGCCCTTTGCATTAACAAATAATTTCAGAATCTGCTTGTCAAGGAGAAATTGCCTCTTGGAATTTTAAGATTACATTGAAAACCTGGAGACACAGTTGGGGAAAACTGACATTTTAACATAATTAATCTTGAATATGGTATATTTCTTCACTTATGAAGATCTTTAATTTTATCCAGCAAGATTTTTTAATTTTCTGTGAGTTTTGCACATCTTATTTTATTTCTAATTTAATGTTTTTAATGCCTTTTTTCAATGTGATTAGCAAATTATGTGCTTCTGTTACATAGAAATGCAATTAATGTTTGTTTATGGACCCTGTATTCTGTGGTCTTGCCAAATTAATGTGTTGGTTCTAGGGTTATTTTGTGTAGATCCCATAGAATTTCTATGTACACATTCATATTGCCAATTTTCTAATTGTGTGGTTGATTTGCCTTATGCTAGCCATGACCTTCAGCACAACATTGAACAGAAGCAGTAGGAGCAGCTTTCTTGCCGTGTTCTCAGTATCATAGGGAAAACAATCAGTACTTCAAAATTAAATATTTTAGCTATACATTTCTTCAGATTGAGAAAGCTCCCTATTATTTCCATTTTGCTGAGTATTTTATAAATAACAATTGAATTTTATCCTTTTCTGCATTTATAGGAGATGATCAAATGATTTTTCCCTTTAATCTGTTAATTTGGTATACTACTTTGATTTTCCATTGCTGAAATAATCATTCATTCATTTATAAAATAGATCCCACTTTGTAATGATGTACTATCCAATTATACATTTCTAATTTAATTCCTAATATTTTGTCAAGATCTCGGCAACTATGTTTATAAATGATATTGGGGTATGACATCAAGGTTATGTTATCTTCATAAAGTTTAATAGTGTTTCCAATTCCTTTTTCTGAACAAGTTTATGTAAAACTATAAATATTTCTTTCTTAATGTAAGATAAAATTTTCTAGATAAACAACCTGGGTCTGGAATTATGGGTATATTTTAAATTATAAATTCAATTTTTTTAACAGTTATAAATTAAGTTTTTTAATTTGGGACCATAAAGTTACTCACAGTATTTTCTTACTAATTTTTTATGCTTACAGCACTACAGAGTGATTCCAACATGTCTTACATTGGTAATTTGTATTTTTATTTTCTTTTTAAATTGTTATCTGTATAGCTAGGGCAACTCATTACAACTGGGGTTCCATGAAAGAATTAAGCCTGAATGTCCATAAGGTATCTACCATATGAATTAAAAAAAAAAAATCTATAGATCTAAAGTAGTAGTATTAGATATGTAACTTTCTTGGAATATAAAGCAAATACACAATCCAATCATATTTGTTAAGTCTCAGTTATCGTTCAAAATCCCAGTTGTGAAAAGTCATTTCTAAATTTTATTGATCTTATCAGATAAGTGATTTTTTGATTCATTGATTTTTTAAAATCTTTGCTCATTTTCTGTTTCATTGAATTTCATTATTTATCATTTCCTTCCTGCTATTTACTTTGGGTATAATTTATTTTTTTTTCATTCTTCTTTTCCATGATTTTGTTTTTATTAAGATGGAGACTCACTATGTTGCCAAGGCTCAACTCAAACTCCTGGGCTCAAGTTATCTGCCTCCTGAGAAACTGGAATTATAGGTGCACACAACCATACCTGGCTTGCTTTTCTTTTTCTGTCTTCCTAAAGTGCAAACCTAGATGGTTAATTTAAAATGGTTCTTCTTTTTGTAATATAAGAATTTATCATTTTAAATTTCCATCTGAACAATGTTGTGTCTGTATGTCACAAACTTTGATATTTTATGTTTTTATTATCATTTAGTAGTATGTTTTGTGATAATCCTTGCCATTTTTTTGATACATGGGTTACTTGGAATTGTGTTGCTGCCTGGAGTCCCAGCTACTCTGGAGGCTGAGGCAGGAGGATGGCTTGAGGCCAGAGTTCAAGAGAATTGTGCAGATATTTTGACATTAATTTCTAATCTAGTTATTATATGGACAGAGAATACATACTGAGAGATCTTGACAATTTTAAATTTACAACACTTTTTAATGACCCCATCATATATACATAGTCTCTGTTTTTCAGGTATAAAACAAAATTGTTTATATTTAAGGTATACAACTTGATGTGTTGATGTACACATTGTGAAATGATTACTAAAAACAGATAATTAATATATCTATCACCACAGATAATTATCATTTTTTTCTTTGTACATATGTGTGTGGTGAAAACACTTAAGATCTACCCTCTTAGCAAATTTCAAATATACTGCATAAGAAATAATGTTAACTATGGACACTATGCTCCATGCTTTATATTAGATCTCCAGAACTCATTCATCTCTCATAACCAAACCTTTATACCCTTTAGTCCATATCTCCCCATTTCCCCCCTCCCCTCAGCTTCTGGATACCACCATTCTACTGTCTGCTTCTATGAGTTTGACTATTTTGATTCCACATACAAGTGCTATCATGTAGTTTTTGTCTTTCTGTGTCTGATTTATCTTACTTATAATGTCTTCAGGGTTCATTTATGTGGTTGCAAGTAGTAAGGTTTCTTTTTTTTCCTAATATGTATATCTCACATATATATATATATATATATATCTTATCTTTTTTTATCCATGCATTCATAATGGATACAGGTTTTTCCATATTTTGGGTATTACGAATAATGCTGCATGCTACAATCAACAAGGAGTGCAAATATCTCTTTCAGATAGTTACATTATTTCCTTTGGATATATACCCAGAAATGAAATTGCTGGATCCTGTGGTAGTTCTATTTTTATTATTTTTGAAGAATCTCCACACTGTTTCCCACAGTGGTTGTAAAAATTTCTATTTCCACCAACTCTATGCAAGAGTTTCCTTTTCTCTATATCCTCACCAAGACTTATCCTTTATCTTTTTGATAATAACATCCTAACAGGTGTGAGGTGATACCTCATTGTAGTTTTCATTTACATTTCCCTGATGATTAGTGATATGGTTTGGCTGTGTCCCCACCCAAATCTCAACTTAAATGGTATTTCCCAGAATTCCCATATGTCATGGGAGGGAACTGCAGGGAGGTAATTGAATCATGGGAGCCTATCTTTCCCATGCTATTCTCGTGATAGGGAACAAGTCTGATGCCATCTGGTGGGTTTATCAGGCGTTTCCACTTTTGTTTCTTCCTCATTTTCTCTTGCCATCACTGTGTAAGAAATGCCTTTCACCTTCCACCATAACTCGGAGGCCTCCCCCAGGCATGTTGGAACTGTAAATCCAATTAAGTCTCATTTTATTCCCAGTCTTGAGTATGTCTTTATCAGCAGTATAAAAATAGACTAAACAGTAAATTGGTACTAGGACTGGGGCATTGCCGAAAAGATACCGAAAATATGGAAGCAACTTTGGATCTGGGTAAAAGTAACAGGAAAAGTTTAGAATAGTTTGGAGGGCTCTGAAGAAGACAGAAAAAATGTGGGAAAGTTTGAAATGTCCTAGAGATGACATGTTGAATGGCTTTGCCCAAAATGTTGGTAGCAATATGGACAATAAAGTTCAGGCTGAGGTGATCTCAGATGGAGATGAGTAACTTGTTGGGAACTGGAGTAAAGTAACTCTTATTTTTTAGTAAATAACAAATATGTGAGTTATTTTTTAGTAAAGGACTGATGGCATTTTGCCCCTGCCCTAGAGATATGTGGAACTTTGAACTTGAGAGAGATGATTTAGGGTATCTGGCAGGAGAAATTTCTAAGCAGCAAAGCATTCAAGAGATGAGTTGGGTGCTGTTAAAGGCATTCAGTTTTATAAGGGAAGCAGAGCACAAACGTTGGGAAAATTTGTACCCTGACTACGTGATAAAAAAGAGAATTCATTTTCTGGGTAGAAATTCAAGCCAGCTGCAGAAATTTGCATAAGTAGCAAGGAGCCTAATGTTAATCCCTAAGACCATGGGTATGTCAGGGTCTTCACAGCAGCCCTTCCTATCACAGACCTGGATGTCTAAGAGCAAAAAGTGGTTTTGTGGGCCAGGCCCAGGGTCCCCCATGCCCCACTGGATTTTGGACTTGGATGGGCCCTGTAACCCTTTGTTTTGACCAATTTCTCCCATTCAGAAAGACTATATTTACCCAATACCTGTACACCCATTGTATCTAGGAAGTAACTAGCTTGCTTTTGATTTTACAGGCTCATAGGTGGAAGGGACTTGTCTTGTCTCAGATGAAACTTTGGACTTTGGACTTTGAGGTTAATGCTGAAATCGGTTAAGACTTTGGGGGAACTGTTGGGAAGGCATGAATGGTTTTGAAATGTGAGGACATGAGATTTGGAGGTCCCAGGGGTGGAAAGATATCATTTGGCTGTGTCCCCACCCAAATCTCAACTTAAATTTTATCTCTCAGAATTCCCACATGTTGTGGGAGGGACCCAGTGGGAGGTAATTGAATCAGGGGGGCCAGTCTTTCCCATGCTATTCTCATGATAGTGAATAAGTCTCATGAGATCATGGATTTTTGCTTTTGTTTCTCCCCCAATTTTCTCTTGCCGCCACCCTGTAAGAAGTTCCTTTCACCTCCCACGATGATTCTGAGGCTTCCCAAGCCATGTGGAACTGCAAGACTCATTAAACCTCTTTTTCTTTCCAGTCTCTGATAGGTCTTTATCAGCAATGTGAAAACAGACTAACACAATTAGTGATGTTGAGCACCTTTTCTTATAGTTGGTGGCCATAAATATATCTTCTTTGGAGAAATGTATTTTCAGGTCCTTTGCCCACTTTTAAATCAGGTTATTTGGGTTTGGGTTTTGTTTTGTTGTTGTTGTTGTTGTTGTTTTATGTATTATTATTATTTGCTATCTGATTTCCTTATGTATTTTGTATCTCAACTCCTTATCTGATACATGGTTTGCAAATAGTAATATTTTCTCCCATTCTTTAGGTTGCCTTTTCACTTTGTTGATTGTTTCCTTTGCTGTGTAGAAACCATTTAGTTTGATGCAATCTCATTTGTCTATTTTGCTTTTGTTGCCTATGCTTTTGTCATCATATCCAAAAAATGTCATTGCTCAGACCAGTGTCAAGATGCTTTTTCCCTATGTTTTGTTCTAGGAGTTTTACCATTTCCAGTCTTACGTTTAAGTCCTTAACCCATTTTGAGTTGGTTTTTGTATGTGAATAATGGTCCTAGGCAAAAAGTAAGAATTAAATGTAGTGTTTCCTTATCTCAAGCATCACAGCCCTGTGCTATCTATTGTCTAAAATCTGAAAACAGTTTTTTCATACATGTTGCCCAGTTATACAGTTCTTCATAGCAAAATATAAGGTCCAATAATCATATCTCCGTTATAGCTGGAACCACATCTACACTTAAATGTACTTTTATTTTATTCATTTCATTCTCATAATAACTTCCTGAAATAAGTAGTATTAAGCCATTTTATGGCTAAAATGTCCAAGCTTAAGTAACCACCTTCTGTTATCCTTTAAGCCCATCAAGAGTAGAAATAAATCTTATTACCTTTGTTGTTCATTGCATTTGACTCAGTTCTTGGCACACAATAGATGCTTAGTAAATAATCTTGACAGATACTATTTTCTCCATTATACATATTTTAAAAAATCCTAAATCTCAAACAAGACAAATTGTGGAAGTGGGGAAGAAACAAATATTGATTAAGTGCTGGGATTTGAAAACTATGGAACATGGGTCAAAACTGGCCCACTTTTTAAAAAATAAAGTTTTATTAGAAGATAGCCATGCTCATGTGTTTATATATCATCTCTGTCTGCTTTCATGCTATGATAGCCAACCTAGGTAATTAGGTCTGCAAAGCTTAAAATATTTAATATCTAGCCCTTGACAGAAAAAGTTCACCAACCCCTAGTTATTATATATTATAATGCCAAGCAATGTGCTTAGAACTATTACATACTTTTCACCTCATTTGCTTTCACAGCTGATCTAAGAAATAAAAAATAATACTATTATCCAGATGTGGACTCTGGGACTCAGAGAGGTACTTACCACAGGTTAGATGGCTCATAGATGGCAGAGCACAAATTTAAATTCTGGTTTGTCAGACTCTGATGCCTATGCACTTTTTATTTCTAACAGACAGAGAACTTTGAAAAGAAATGGAAAATGATATATGGAAGGACCCATTTTAGTGATCTGCACATCATCACATGTGAAGAAGTAGATCTAAAGCTAAAGCAACTGAAGAAATAGCTTTATAGCCTACAATAAAAATAGTTAAAACTATTATTACTTACAAGGAATTGTTTATATGTCAACCTTTCGGCTGACTAATAATTGTATGTGCATGGTGTGTGTGTTTTATGTACATGAGCATATGAATATAACATATATATGCTATATATAACATATATTATATGTGTATATAAATGTGCAGGTATATAATTTGATTTATTTCTCATAGATATTCTATGAAGATGTTGTTATAGTACAGAAATAAATGCTTAACAGGATTATATTAAAGATAGTAACTGGTAAATCAAGGATTCAGCCTGATTTTCCTAACTCACTAATTCTATCTGTATCTTCTTTCCATTCTTTTCAACTCATTACCATAGGTTCCCATAAACTCAAACATTACCCGATGGCATAAGAAAGGATAATATTTTGGGGAGCTCTATGTTCTCACAAAATGCCAAAAGCCCACTTTCCAAACCCTCTTCTGGGCCACCTTGGCAAACTCTCCACTATCACTTCCAGCACTGTCAAGATGTGATGCTTTTCTTTCTTCTCTTTTTTAAGTGCTTTAAGCTCTGAGCCATCATCATTTAATTTTAAATTATCTTCTGATTTCCTACGTGGGCTGAGAATGAGAGTAGTCTGGGGAAATAAAATGGTAGTGACAATAAATGAGAAGGGAAGCATTTGTGAAAATCCTTTTCTTCTTTTCAAGAAGAGCTGTAATAGTGTTTTGTATCAACATGACTCCTTCCTTCGGTTATAACAAAGTTAAAGAAATTGTTGGTACTATAAATTGAGAGTTCAGGAGGTGATTCTATTGACCCAGTCTTTTCAACAAGATTGGTATTAGAGGTTTCCCGCATAGAAACCAGTGCAGAAATATTTCTAAAGCAATTTCATCTTTGCCAGGAGCCCTTCCCTACCTCCTTATGCCTCTCCTCTTTCCCAAAATGTTCCTAGGTTATTCAATCTCCTTGTGTCTTCCATGCATGATCCCCTCCCAAACCTCAGCAAATTCCCATGGTGACCAAGATCAAACTGCTCAAGGGGCAGAGTTAGGGATGTAACTCACAGTTTTCCCAACTAGATTTTAAAGTAACTACTTCAAAACAGATATCTTTGATAATAAACAGACCAATAGGTATTTTATAGGCACAAATAATGTCAAATCTCTAGAACAACTAAGAGTCTAATGAAATATAACATGCCGTATCTATAGATGGTTTTCTGGAGGACTCTTACTCATGTAAAGATAAAGAGATACAGGTCACTGTTACCTCTCATGGATGCTCTGTAGGTTGTCTTATTCTTAGGAATGTTCCAAAGGTGAGATATGGCAATGGAGTAAATGTGTAAAACCTAAATGCAAATAAGACATCTTCTATAGCCAGCCAGAAATTTTCCGGTATATTAGCAACTGTGCAGTCATTTCTCCAATAATAGACATTGTACTAACTTTCTATCCCAAAGGGAGCAAGAGTGGGCCTGACAGCCTAGGGGAAACCAAAGAGTTGAAAAATCACAGCAAAGGAAAGTGATCCACTAAGTGGGACAACAAATCCCATAGGGCCTATGAAGCTAGCCACCATTTCAACTACGTCTTCACCAAAAGTTTTTAATTGAGTCTATTGAGGATTATTTTCTTTTTTCCTTGTGGGGATACATCCTTGATTTGATAAAAGCATTTAACAAGGAAAATTGGATTCATTTTAGGACCAATGGCTGAAGTGCATCAGTTCCATAAAGCAAAAGCTAACAGTATTTCCGTTTTAGCCACCATGTAGAAGCGTCTTGGATTATGCTTATCCTGAAGCAGCTCACTTTCTTCTAGCATGTTTATTTACATCAATATCATCTTTCCTGGCACCCTAACCTTAGCTTTGCCTCCCTTTTCTCTTTTATTTCCCCAAATTTAGCCCAATGATAATTGCCAGCCTTACAAATAGCAACAGCAGCTGAACAGAGTTACCTAGAAACACAGCAATAGTCCAGAGAGAATGACAATAGCACAAGTTAAGAGTTGACTTTCACCATTTCCCTGCTCCCTACCTCAAAGGCCTGTGAAAAACAGATGGGGGAACAGAGTAAATTAGAAGGCCATGTTCTTTGTTACAAGTCATTGGCTATATTTGATAGGTCTGAGAGGGACAGGAAAAGAAATGAGATTGGAATTTTAGACTTATATGGGCTGGGCTTCATTACAACTAAAAAGGCCGAAAAAGAACTGGAATCTTCCTAAAATGTTAATAGAGGACGTAAATGGAGTCATTCAGCAGAACATGTTTAAGATAGTA
This sequence comes from Ateles fusciceps, assembly GCA_036589455.1. Lineage (NCBI taxonomy): Eukaryota > Metazoa > Chordata > Mammalia > Primates > Atelidae > Ateles > Ateles fusciceps. Next base: position 6,465,428 of record JAZHEH010001606.1, on the reverse strand, counting down.
ACTGAAACACAATAAGGTCTTTTTCAGACTCGTCCTGTAAGAAATTCAAACTGATAAACAGATTACACTGTTTTTGTAACTTAATTTATGTAGCCAAAACACAAGCTTAGACGAGTGCTGAAAACATATTCTTTAGAATCATATAAGTCTGGTTTCAAATCTCCATCACTTAGCACCTGGGTTAAATGGATTAACTCACATCTCTTGAGTGTTTTCATATCTACAAAACAAGGACATCATCCACCTACTGCACAATCATCATGAGGATTACTTGAGATGATGTATAGAAAGTGAGTAGCACAATGCTGGACACATAATAAGCATTCAACAAATCTTTCTGTTATCACTTTTGCTTGCCTATAATGTGTTTCTCTCATTTTGACCAATCCAAATGCTATGATTCTTCTGCGGGTTCGCCTTTTTATGAATTCATCCTTAACTATCATATTCAAGAGTTTTACTCAAGTATCTGCAAGTGATTGTCAGGAAAAAGAAAGGGTGGACATTCTAGCTACAACTCCCACAGGGCAATTTTATACAGAAATAAAAAGCAGATTTTGGTTCAGTATCTGAAATTGCCTTCCAACAATTTAAGCTAATAAATAATTTAGAAAGAGTGAACTCCTCATCTCCCTAGATAGGGATGCTGCTGAATGGTGCGACATACAGCAAATACAGGAATTGGTATCTGATAGATTCAGGTTCAAATCCCAGTTGTATCACTTATTAGCAAGAAAACCTTGGCCAAGTTGTAAAACCTCTGAGTCTGTTCCCTTAATGTGAAAATTGGTCTTAATAATACCTATCAGATCAGAGTTGTTCTGAAGATTAAATGTTATAAGAGCCTCCCCCGTTCCCCTGCCCTCCAAAAAAACTGCCTTGGCCTCTCTGGGAACCAGGGTAACCTAGAAAAAGATAAACATCTGCTGGGCTCATAAAGTCTTAGAAAAAGGTAAGAGAACGATAATGCCTGCCAGTATCACAGAAGCTGGCAAGACTGTAGCCAAAGCCAAGCTCAGAGTAGGTATTTTGACACAGTCATTTACAAGATAAAAACTCCTTCTCACTCTTGCACACTTTCATGACATCCTCTCCACCACAGCCCTTGCTATCATCATTTTCCACATCCAGTGACTAAAAAGCAGGAGCATTTTTCAGAAGGGATGGGAAGAGAGTATGTGAATGGGACTTTGCTTACTTCCCAGGAGTATTCATCTTTTATTTTTTCTGGGCTTCAAGCATCTTTTTATATATATAATCCTTTAGATGTTGAAAAAGTATCCAAGTAGGTTCAGATGCTTTGTACCCATTATTTGGAACAATAGCGTTCTCTGCAATTATCATTACTGATATGTCAAAGTGACTACCAATAGTACCAAAATCCTACATATTAAGCAGAAAGAAAATGAACTAATATGATAGACTGAGTACACAGATTTACCTCCCAATACCCCAAATCCCTTGAAGTCGCAGAAAAAAAAAATGCCTTGTAAACATGATTCCTTTATTTATCTGACAAATAGCTAAGGCTCTCCTACTGTGCTCTAGGTGCTACAGTAGAAAAAGATATGTGGTGAACGTGAGGGCGCTGATTTCAAGGAACTTACATTAAAGTCAACCTGGAGGAGAAGAGGAAAAATGCAATAAGAAAGCAAACAAATAAGTCAATGAGATAATTGTGGATAGAGATATATTCAACAAAAGTAATTAAACCAGAATGCTATGATTGAGAGTGACTGGTAGGAGAGGGCTGGGGGACTATTTCATATGCAGCAGCCAGGGAAAGCCTTTCAGAGGAGATAATATGTGAGCCAAGACCTGAATGATCCAAATATCCAGATCTGCAAAAATCTGTGGAGTAGAATATTCCCAGGAGAGCACATAGCAAGTGCAAAGGCCTAGAGTAGATGTGAGCTTGGCCCACATGAAAAACAGAAACCCATCCTTAAAAGCAAAGTGACATCCATGAACTAGGAATTTTGAAGAATGTCTGGAATAGAAAAAACAAAAGGAGCTGGACTGCCAGGGAGGCAAATACGAATTTTTCGAAGACAAACCTGAACTCAGGTAATTCCCAGGTGATAACATCTGTAGTGGGATGATAGACAAAGGTCACAAGCGAAACAAAGGGCCTGTGTGGAAAGATTATCAGCCAAGGAAGTGCAGAGTTTCCTAGTATAGTTCAACTTATTTCTTTCAAATGTCTCACCTTTTAAGTCCCCTTGAAGAAATGGCATAATTTATACATTAAGACGCTTTCCATTTCTCCCTCTTAAAAAGGTGGACAACTAGCTTGTGATCATTCTAGGCAACTTCTAACATTCCCTTCCAAATCTAAATATTTAATTACCTAAATTTAGATATTTTATTTGCTGTTATTTTATAATATTACCATACAATTTCCAAATGTTAGGTAATATTATAAAACTACAGCAAATAAAATACCTAAATTTAAATAAGTTGTTTTTCTCTCACAAATAAAGAAACAATTGAATTTCATGTAGAAATAATTGACTGGCTTTACTCTAAATTACACAAAAAATATTTTGTGGATATTTATGAGCCCATCAAATATTCAAAGGGAGAATATTCAAATTTAGAGATTTATATTCTACATATTATTATTTTCAAAACCAGTTCTACTGACCTGCAGGAGAAAGCATGGCTCAGTGTTCAGCCACTGGGTTGCAGAAAGCAAATCAGTTCTGGGCCTAGTCATGCTGTCAAATAGTTCTGTGACTGGTGTCAATCCACGACGTCTTTACCTCAAATTCCGCAGCAGAAAATAGCAAAAATAACACATCCTACCTAACTTCAAGGTTGACTTTTGGAGTCCTATAAAGTTAAATATTGGGAAGTGATTTTTTTTAAATAATGTGTTATTGAGCTGATTATATAGCCCTGTTACCCATCCATTCATCAAAATTTTTAAAACTCTTACTATATGCGAAATCCTGAATTAGATACTACAGGCTTTAAGGAAAATAGTCAACACAGCTCCTAAACTCCTTATGATATAGAGAAATAAGTAGTCACCTTTTCTAAGTACTGAAACATGGATGTGTGGAAATCATCTCTGCATTTCTACCTGAGAATGTTGACTGTTATTCAATGTGTTCAGGTATTTTGATTTTCTAAATTCTAATTTTGGAATATGCCCCCCTTAGGGAGAATCTTCTAAGTGAGAAGTTATAAAGAGCCCATGGGGCATGGTCTGATTGGCAGAGAGGACCTGAGGAAGACTTGCTCATTCCTGGAATTCATGTTGATCAGTTACTTTGGTTCTGAAAACACCATAGGGCCAGAAATACCTTTCAGAGAGAGAAGTTACATGTCCATTCAGGAGGGAAAACATGAGAAAAGGAATATGCCATGTTTTTCTATGAGCTTTGTAATGGGGACAGCTAATATAAATTGTGGATTCGTAGGGAAGTAAGAAAAAGGAAAACACATGGAGGCCTGAGTGTTTTCAAAGAAAAATCTCCACAAGTCACATTGACTGAATACTATGTATAATGGAAGACGGGGACTGTCAATGCTGATGGAATTTCAAGCCTGCCTAATTGGGGAAATGCTGGTGTTATTGATGAAGGAAAGGTACAGCATGCCTAGCTCAGAGTAGATGGAAGGAAAAGGACGAGCTCAGCTTGGCAACTGATGATCTGAGGGGAGAAAATAGAACAGCCGAGTGGGGATCTTCAGCAGGAATTAAAGACAGCACAGCTGGAAACTAGGTGAGAGAACATAACTGAAGGTATAGATTTCGGCATTATTTTTATAGATGTTATCCAAGAAGCAGACAGACATTTGTAGCATGAGAAAGAGGGCAGAAACCAGGCTGAACTTTCAGAAATGCTCCAAGTTCAGAGTTAGGAGACAGAAAAAAGAAATGCCAGGGTTTGAGACCAGGATCAAGCAAGGAGGTAGAATGACTAACCTTGGAAATAGGTAGAGGGTGCTTCAAGCTTTCAGGGCAGATAATCAATATATTCTTAAGCTTCTTATTCAATAAATGTGTCCTTAAAGGAAAAGAAATAAGATGGTAGCTCAAGAGGGCACCAAGATCATGCTAAGATTTTCTTTCAAGGTGAAGGAGAAACACACAGGTTGGAAGTCTACACAGGGAAAGAATTTGAAGCTACCAGAGAGAAGGAATAAATACAGCAACATCGTTCTCAGATAGGAGTTACTTTTAGGGAAAAATAAAGACACAGATTCCTTTGAGCTGAAGGGAAGAGCAAGAGGGGTAAATATGAAGGTGGAAACGTCTTGGAATAAAGATGAGAAACTGAAAGCGCTCATTAAAAATAGAATAGAGAATCATTTATCACTGAGTAAGAATACGGAGTTGAGAAGAATTGAGAGACTCTGAAGTAGCTGTTGGTAGACATGTGTTAAGTGTTCATCCACAAATGAGGAAAGAACTTGCAGCTAGGTAATTTAGTGCTGAATTGAAAAGCAATCACAAAATAAATATTTGCTGAGTTCCTTCTGTGTGCTAGGCACATGTATTTGAAGCTGAATACATCTTTTACTAGCAACACTCTGTGACCAGGACTCAGGGGTTCAGAGGGTCAAGGAGAGGATTACTTAGTATGGAAGTGGGGGATAGCATTGAAGGAAGTGCTGACCAGGAGTCCAGAGTCCAGAGCCACTCACAAAATGCTATTCAAGATTCTAATGATTTTTCTAGTTTTGTACTGACAAAACTTACCACTTTTAGCATCCCTCAATTACATCTAGATCTTAGATATCATTCAACTAACTCAATGTTTCTTAAAGGGGGCTTCTGTGAGATTCAGCAACAAGACTGAGCAGCTCCACATTTATTGATTTTATATATTTTGGTCTTCTTAATATATCTAAACTGGCAAGATTTCTTTTGGTTATAATAGAATACCAAATGATATGGTTTGGCTATGTCCCCACCCAAATCTCATCTTGAATTGTAACTCCCATAATTCCCATATGTCATGCGAGGAACCCAGTGGGAGGTGATTGAATTATGGGGGTGGATCTTTCCTGTGCTGTTCTCATGATAGTAAATGAGTCTCATGAGATTTGATGGTTTTAAAAACAGGAGCTTCCCTGCTCAAGCTTTCTTTTTGCCTGCTGCCATCCATGTAAGAGGTGACTTGCTCCTCCTTGCCTTCTGCCATGATTGTGACGCTTCCCCAGCCACGTGGAACTTTAAGTCCATTAAACTTCTTTCTTTGGTAAATTGCCCAGTCTTGGGTATGTCTTTATCAGCAGCATGAAAGTGGACTAATATATCAACTTAAACTAACTTAAGGCAAGGAGGAAGTAAATGGATCAAATGACTAATAGTAGGAAGAAGAAGGTACAGCAGGGTTCTTGGGGTGAAGGAAGCCAGGAATATTACTTAGATTCTCTCCATCATTCCACACTGTATCTAGCCATGTGTAAGCTCTACTTCCTCCTACTGCAGAAGGACTTCTTCCTCATAATAAAGAACATGGCCTCAGTCAGTTCCAAAGTCTCTTATAAGCACTCTCTCTCTTATCCAAGGTCAAAAATCTTGCAGGAACAACTTGATTGTGATTACTCCTTAAATTATAGGCATGAGCACAAGGACTATGGCAAGCCTGGATTGTTCAGTGTCCATCCCTGGCTAATCAGTGATGCTTGTGAGAAAGAAACTGTGGATATTTTAGAAATTGTCAGCTAAAGTAAGGAAAGAGGAATAGTTCCCAGAAAGAGGGAAAAGAATTTGTATTCTTAGGATGAATAAATAAATTTTAACAGATACATCTTTGATCTTTTTGGCAATTTTATTAAGGCTCACTAGATAGAGTTTTCTTTGTATTTATCCAGAATATTCCTAAGTAGTTGAATGGATAAATAAATCGTATTTCATTTATGCAGTGGAATATTATTCAGCAATGAAAATGAATGAACTACAGTTACATGCAGCACAGTTGAATCTCACAAACATAATGTTAAGTAAAAGAAGACTTAATAATAAAATAACATACATCATACTTTTCCATTTATTTGAAAGTTAGTCTATGATGTTAGAAGACAGAAGAGCTCCATATATAGCTAGGAGGGAGGGCATCAGGAGGCTAATATTGTTCTATTCCTTGATCCAGGTGGTATCAACGTGGATGTGTTTACCTTGTAATAGTTCATTAAATCATATACTTATAATATAATATGTTATACTTAAATAAAAACTTTTTCTACAAAACTACTTGTTAGCAATGTTGGGGGATCGGAAAGAAACCCACTTCATTTAGTTTGAATAAAGTTTGCCACTATTAAGAATCATTGATGTAATTCCGTCCCCTATTCTTCTGCCTACAGTTCAACATTTTCCCTACTCCTTAGCCTTATACTTGGTTGCTTTTCTGCTGTAGAGAGTCAGATTAGAAAACAAAGATACAGACATACAAAATGCCTGTTCAGAGATAATCAGTAACAGAGTCCAAAATAAAGGCTGTCCTTGACTTCTAAACCAAAATCTAGAACATTCCACCAATCTGCCATAATATACACAAATCTACTAGTTCTGTTACCAAAAACTGCATTCATTCATTCACTCTGTATCTATTATAGGACAGATAGTTGGGGAGTTCTCATTCTACCAGCCTGCAGCCCAGGGAATGCTGGAATGGAAATAGGAACAGAGTGCTGTATAACACACACAGGAAGCCATTTTATACTGGATGGATCAGGGGTGCCTTCATGGAGATAATTATATGTGTATTAAACATACACATACAATGAGAAGCATATGTTCAGTAGTTAGGTGGATGAACTGGTGCAATACTGCCCAGATTGAAACTTTGGCCACATCACTTACCTGTTAGGCCATAAGATCTGCTTGACCTTAGCACAGCCGTTTTGTGCTTCAGGCTTCTCAGTTGTAAACTGGGGACAAATTATGGAAGTTAATACATGTAAATGTGTAGGAAGGTGCTATACACATACAAGAGTACTAAGGGTGATAGAGGGCTCAGTGGGAGACTACCCCAGTGAGGAGGAGTATTTTATCATGAACATTGTTTAGAATTGCCAACATATGGTAGTCAGAAAAAGTAGATGCCCTTTTTGGTTTTATTATTATTTTTTTAAATTCTCTATAGACAATGTAACCCCTTATTGTCTTCATCTAAAGGAAATATTCCCCACCTCCACGCCCTCCATCCTCTGTACTGCCAGGTACACAGAAGGTACTCTATAAGTGCTTGCTAGTATCATTGTTATTAATTAAGTATGGAAGGACATGTAGGGATTCTTCAAAAGAACTGAGAGGAGGGTGGTAGAAAGGACCTTCCTGACAGTGGAATCAACATATGCAAAGACAAATAAAAATACTATGTTCATTCAAATTATCAGTTAATATGCAAGCCAGGAAGGGAACTGGGCTTTCCCGAGAATGGTAATGCCATCACTGGGAAGAAAAGTGAATCATTATGAGAATTTGCTTTGATAGGCATCATTGAAGTCCACTCACAATCTCACATGAGATTCTTCTGCCTTCAATTAAACATTTTTCCCACTCCTCAGCATTACACTTGGTTGACTTTCTGCTCTATAGAGTCAAGGATGGCTTGACGATATCTACCTTTGAGAGTACAATTCTGCCAATGAGCTATTTCTGTGCAGTGTTTCTTATTCCACCAATGTGAGCACCTACTTTAATAAAAAAGAATAATCAACTGCTTTGTGTTTTAAAGGATTCTTAATGCCAACACTTCATAGTTCTTCTCCGTGAGTGCAATTAAGTAAAGGGAGGGACAAAGCCCACTTAAATAATTCATAAAAGCATAACTACAGAAAAAAGTGTTTAACTTAGTTTTTCCATTAATCAGTGACTTGGCTGCCACCAAGGTAGAGGATTCCTTTACATCCAGGACCCAGCATACCAGGGGTCTGCAACCCCCAGGCCACAGACCCGTATCAGGTCTGTGGCCTGTCAGGAACCAGGCCGCACAGCAGGAGGTGAGTGGCGAGCAATGATTAATGACTGAGCTCTGCCTCCTGTCAAAGCAGCAGTGGCATCAGATTCTCACAGGAGCCCAAACCTATTGTAAACTATGCATGCAAGGGATCTAGGTTGCATGCTCCTTATGAGAATCTAATGCCTATTTATCTGAGGTGGAACAGTTTCATCCTGAAACAATCCCCCAACCCCAGTCCCTGGAAAAATGGTCTTCCACAAAGCTGGTCCCTGGTACCAGAAAGGTTGAAGACAATTGATACATACCATTATACGAGTCCACATGAGAGGCAAGATTTGTCTCACTGGAGCCCAGGAAGACTGAATAAAAGAATTATAAGAGAATGACAGATATCAGCACATCACATAGGTCACTTAGGCTCCCCACACAAAACAAAACAAAATATTTCTGCTAAAATTAAAAATAAGCAATATATTTAATCAATTTACCCTAGCAAGTAAATATCACTTGTAAATGCAATACGACTCCTCCTAAGGAAGAGCACCAAAGTAGAAAGCCAAACAAAACAGACCAAATACAATGAGATTATTTGGTGCCAACTCCAGAAAAGTTCCCAGTGGAGACTGAGGATTAACAAAATAAATTTTAATCCATGAACTGTCTTTATGGATCAACAAAGCTCAGAACATTATGTAAGGGAATTTGTGCCAAATAAAAATTACTTTAAAAACAGTAAAGTCCCATTATAAAGTACTCCAATAGACAGCATTCTCCAGCTTCGGCCAAATTCCCCATCCTGACATAATGCTTAGCAATATAGCACCTGCAGCCCTCCACCTTGGTTTGCATCCCTAGTCTTGCCACTCTCAAGTTATATAACCTTGGACATGTTAGTTAACCTCTAGGAGTTTAAATTACCTTGTTTATAAAATGAGGTTAATACTACTACCCATCACATAGAGTTGTTACTAAAATTGAATGAAGTTTTGGCAGAAAGCACTTGGAACAGTGCCTAAAACATAGTAAGAACTCTGTTAATGTTAGCTACCTTTTTTTATACTCATTAACCATTACCTCAGCACAGGTGCATGACCAGTATGCTCGGGGGAGGCAAAACTCTAGTGAAATTTTAAAAAACAAAATATAGGCCAGGTGCAGTGGCTCATGCCTGTAATCCCAGCACTTTGGGAGGCCAAGGGGGTTGGATCACCTCAGGAATTCGAGACCAGCCTGATCAACATGGAGAAACCCTGTCTCTACTAAAAATACAAAATTATCCCACTGTGATGGCGCATGCCTGTGGTCCCAGTTACTCAGGAGGCTGAGGCAAGAGAATCACTTGAACCCCGGAGGCAGAGGTTGCAGTGAGCCGGGATTGAACCATTGCACTCCAGCCTGGGCAACAAGTGAAACTCTGTCTCAAACAAAAAACAAAAAAAAAAGTAGTTTGTGCTGTCAGAATGCCCAAGAAGGATAAAATGAATCCTCGTGATGCTCATGAGAACACAACACCTTACCATGCAGTTAGATCAGAAACATCAGACTCTAAGAAAGTCAGGAAACAGAAATCTCCCATACACTTTTGAATGTCTCCCATACACTTTTGAATGCCACATGCCCCAAACTTACCGCATTATCTTCTCATCCCTCTTCCATCCCCTTTCTGATACCCTGGACTTTCTCCTCCTACTTCTCTTATTGTCTATATCTTAGGAAACAGCAAAGCCCCTACCCAAAGGCCCAGTTGAAACTCTAGCTAGTCAGACACCTACAAGTCAACTGACATTTCATTCCTGCCTTAACTCCCCATCACTAGAACCATTAATACACACCTTGGAAATAGATCATTTTCATCCACTCCTCTTCAAGCACACTGCTGCTGCCTTGGGCTCTGCCCACACTATTTCTCAGCTGAACTGTTGCAATCGCCTCCTTATGCACCTCTCTGCTTCTACACTTGCTCCAGGCCAAGCATATCTACAAAACCCTTGGAGAAAGTGTCCAACTTGCAAAACCAATCATGGCACTTCCCCAATAAAAATTTATATTTCTTTTGAGCCACCTCCCTGCTCCTCTCTGTGCTCTCAATGCCTTTCACACCTATGGCCCTGTTTTATCCTCTGGCCAAAGATATTCACTGCAGGTTCCCAAATCTCCAACATTCCCTCTTTGCTCAGTGCTCTGGGCACATGCCCTTGCCCCTTTTCAATAAGAGGAATAAGAGTTGATAAAATAAAGACAACCATGAAGAAATAAGAAGGAACAAAGAAAGTCTAGGGTCACAGAACATAGTAAATAAAGGTTGTTTTAAGAGCTGGGGGAGGAAATAAATTGTGTCAGAGGCAGAAACAAATATAAGAACTAAGGATTTGGTCACACTGATTACTCCTCTATCCAGAAATCTCCAACTTACCCAACAAATCCCAGTCCAAATGTTGCCACTTCTCTGGAGCCCTACCTGACTTCTGCAGGCTGCCATTTCAGATGTTCTACCTTCCCACATTTATAGCATTACACACAGAGCTCCATAAACAATGTTCTAACCATTTTATAATGGCTTGCTTGCAGGAATATCCTCCAGCACTGAGTCTGGATATTGCAGACCATGATAATGATAATGACTACAGTGTAATAATAATAGTTGTTTATTTTATTGATAATGGTGACTATTTGGTAGACTCTAAGTGCTTTGCTAAGGCATTTATGAGATTGAATTGCATAGAACTGCTGTGTTTATTGGTGAAAATGGTCATATATTATGATCAAGTCATACCTGGTAATTTCAGGTAGTTCAGCCCAAAACATGCACTGTTCTCATCTTCACCACAATTCAAAGTGGCAGATGTGTTGTTATCCCCCACTCTATGAGTAATAACACCAAGGCTCAGAGGTTTTAAGTAACTTTTCCCAAGGTGATATAACAGAAAAGTGAAGGAGTCCAGACTCTAATCCAGGACTGTCTGACTCTCAATACCCCTAGCCAATATTATATTCTGACTCACAGAATTATTAGTTTAATTGGTTAACCAACTAAAATAATACTAGGGGGGGTCTCTAAACATAATGGTTGCCTAGCATAAAGAGGCAAGCTGGTGTTCACCAGGTCTAAGTAGGACAAATCCTGATGTTCATATGTGAGTTAAAGCAGGCTTCTCTGTGGTAAGCAAAGGCTGTTAAATATTGAAATGAGCCAATAAAGAAGGTTATAGACTCTCCTTCAAGAGAAGGATTTCTTCCCCCAATGGAGAATAGATTCTATCTGCCTGAGATGGCTTAAATATAATCCTTTGTGAAGGTCAATAAATTGGCTTGCCAAGTCCTTTCCAGGCTCCTGATGATACTCAGATACACTGGCTCGATGTGGCTCACCGCGTGGCCTGAAAATGGAGGGTACTAATGCCCAAGCCAGAAACAATCTCTTCCTTTCTTAAACTCACTTTGCCCTCTGACTCGTCCTTCTTTGTGACATATGTAGAGATTTTTGTATGTTGTTCTGATTTCTGCTGGAGAAAAATGCATCTAAAGCACAAAGCATGTGTGCTTCATTTTGACATCTCCCAGAGTGCCTAGCACAGTGCTTCATGCATTTTTAAAATTTGATCAAATGGTACTTCTTTTTGTCTTCTAAAAGAATCCTGTAGTATCAAACAAAAATAAGGCTGTGATTTTCATCTAAAATTTATTGTCAAAATTAAACTCACAGCATGAGAACAAAGCTTTCTTAAGTGTGCTTTCGGTTTAAAGATGAACCAGCACAGTAGTCAGTAAGAAAGAGATCTGGCTAGATTACTAATAGATAATTGTACATCCTAATATCAAGCACGTGTCTAACAATTCCACATTAGAGTCACTACCATCTCAAAATAATTATACTGGAAAAGTCTTTTTCATAATTGTCATTCCATTAGAAGCATAACTTTTTATACTTTTTAACAAATTAAGTACAAAAAATTACTCTAGATCCTTATTCTCAATAAAAACAATAACTACACGTGTATAGAACATTAAAGAGGGAAACAAAACAAAATTCTTTCAAATGGTTTGGCTCATTTGATCCATATAACATTTCTTACCATTTATATCACCTCTCTAGAGGATATTTACAGGAAACTTGGATCAGAGAGATGAAGAAAATTGCTATGAGTCACAAAGCTTGCAATAGTAGGGTCTATACTAAAACCCAGGTGTTTACCTGATTTCAGATTTCATAATTTTTCCACTGCATCCACATGGCCAATCTTTTTTTAAAAAGCATCTTTACCTCAGGCAGGCGCTATGGCTTAAGCCTGTAATCTCAGCACTTTGGGAGGCCGAGGTGGACAGATCTCTTGCGGTTGGGAGTTCAAGACCAGCCTCGCCAGCATGGTGAAACCCCATCTCTAATAAAAATACAAAAAAGTTAGCTGGGCATGGTGGCAGGTGCCTGTAATCCCAGTTACTTGGGAAGCTGAGGTGGGAGAATCGCTTGAACCCAGGAGGCAGAGATTGCAGTCAGCCGAGATCGTGCCATTACAGTCCAGTTGGGCAACAAGAGCGAGACTCTGTTTCAAAAAAAAAAAAAAAGCATTTTTACCTCAGCAATATAGTTAATCAAGCTTCAGAAAAAGTGATCAATTTGTGGAGGAGGTACATTTTATTAATTTTGGTAACTGAGCTTGAACATTAATTCCCCATATCTTATAAAATATCTGTAGTTAACATTTATTGATCATTTTGCTTCTTGCCACTGAACTAAGTGCTTTATATGGAGTATCTAATTTATTCCATGAAAGTCTGGAAGGTTGGTCTTTCCATTTTCCAATGTGGAAACTAACTGCAGCTGACAGAAATTAAGTAACTTTCCCAAGGTCACATGGTTGGGAAAGTTAAGTCGGAGAACAGTGACCTGAACCCCTTTCAGCTGAATCCAGAATCCAGGCTCTTGACCACCATGCTAATCTGCTATGCTACTGGTTCCCAGGGCTTGATCCTGGGCAGTTAGCATCAACATCCCTGGGAACTTGGAAGAAATATAAATTATCTGGCCACACCACACCCCAGATCTACTGAATCAAAAGCTCTGGGAGGGAGCTCCAGAAATCTATGTTTTAAGCCCTGTAGGTGGTCCTGAGGCACACTAAAATTTGAGAAACACTGTCTAGAGTGAAATAAGAGTAGATGGTAACCATTTACAAGGATTCATTATATACTCTTTGCCATCAGGGAATGCGAAAAGGAAGTAAGAGAAGTTAGAGACAATTAATAACGTTGTTGAAAAGCTTCTGAAGATATGAAAGCCAAAAAGGGAAAAAATAACCTTAACTAGTGTATGCAGAACCTGAAAACGTCAATGATGAGTAATTAATCAGGCAATATGTTACACTGTAATCAAAGATCAGAAAATTCCGGAAGAACTAAATGACACAGAGTTTATTACTGCATGGCAAATGACCATTAATAAAATGTGAGTCTTAAAATACTGAGATAAATAATTGTAGAAGGAAACGTCAGCTGTAGAAGGAACAACTTGTGGTCTTAATCACTTGGTGAAATTATAGGTATGGACACAGAATAAAAAGACAAGAATGGAAATTCACTGTGCTATAAGAAAAACATGGCATGAACGTGATAGCTCTTTTAATACAAAATCAAGGTAGTTACAGAGATGTCACACACTGGTTAAAGAAAGTTTGACCTGGCTAATATTTCAACTGCCAAAATAATGAATTTACATAATTTTAATACCACATTGTTTGGCAAGAATTCTCATCTCCAGTGTGGAAACAAGAAACTCTCCTAGAGTTGCTGAAATGTAACGATTACTTGACTGGGAATTTATCTGGCACCCTTGGATATTCCTTGGATTCATCTGGCTGAAGACCTCTACTGACCTGTAATTTTTTTTACAGGAGTAACTGTACATGAGTGCTTCTGAAGAGAAAACCAAGAGCAGCTTCCAAGGGCATATCCTTCATTTATCATTCATTATATCTCTTTAGAGGACTGCTTTTCAAAGTACAATGTGGAGGGACTGAAAAGTGACATCAAACAAACAAAAAAATCTAATAATACCTGCAAGGTAATATAAAAAGAAAAATGATTCCAACAGAGATTTTCAAAAGTCATTATACAACATAACTGTGAGTTATTTTTTTCATGTGATGGCTACTGATCTGAGGTCTTAAAAATAACTTCATTAGTTGTTTAAGAGGAAGCAAATCAAAGAGAATGCATTAATTGAAGGTGTCAAAGGAAATACTAACCAGTAAAATCTCATTTAGACAAATGAGATTTATCAGGAAAAAGTATGTTCTTATATAACTCAGTGTTTTGTAATAATTTTCCATTCCCGTATCTTAAAAAGTTAACTAAAATGTACTGACTGCTTACTTCATGCCAGGAATCATTCTAAGCTTATTATGTGAATTATCCTTGGTAATTTTCATAGCAACTCTATGATATATAACTATTCTTGCCCTCTCTCAATTTCACATTATACAGATGAAAAAGTTGAAGGCAGAAAGCTAAAGTTACAGGTGGCATCTAGTTTCCAAGGACAGCCCCAAACAATTCCATCCCTTCCTATATGTTCAAGCTGCTCCATCTACAATAAAGTGAAACTCACATTCCTTCTCCTTAAATCTGTACTGGATCTGAGACTGATTTGACCAATAGAATACAGTGAAAGAAATATTATGCATCTTCTAAGCCAGGAATTAAGAAGGACTGGCAGCTTCTACATCTTGAAATCTAGCCACCATGTTGTAAGGAAGCCCAAGAAGCCATGTGGAGAGGCTCATGTGGAGAATAATCAAGGCCCCTGGCTGATAATTTCCACTGAGCTCTCAGCCAACAGCCGGCACCGGCTTGCCAGTTTTGTGAGTGAACCATCCTGGAAATGGATATCCCAGCCTCAGTCAAAACACTCTAGCCGATGGTTCATGGAACGGAGATAAGCTGTCTGTCTCTACCAAGTTCTACCCAGATGACAAAAATCATTGTTGTTTTAAGGCACTAAGTTGTGAAGTGACTGATTGCACATCAATAGATAATTAAAACTCTGAACTACACAAAGTTATAGAGTGAGATGATCCAATATCAGGTAGGCCATACCTTTCACTCTCAAATATATTAACAAACTGCAAGTGCGGATGTGCAAGGGAATGATTCCAATCAGAGGCAAGGGTGAATAAAGGTGTTCATATATGGACATTTTATTCAACAAGCATTCATTGAGAACCACTGAGGCAGCAGGCACTGAGCCCAGATGTGCTGGATATAAAGATAAATTGTCAGAATCCTGAGCCCAAGAAATTCTCCATGCAAGGCCACTAAGAGTGTCAAAGAGGTTTTTAAAAATGAATTCTTGGCTGGCTGTGGTGGCTCACGCCGCTAACAACGAGCATTTTGGGAGGCCAAGACAGAAGGCTCACTTGAAGCCAGGGGTTCAAGATCAGCATGGACAAGATGAGACCCCATCTCCACAAAAAAAAAAAAAAAAAAAAGACAAAAAAATTAGCTGGGCATGGTGGTATGTACCTGTAGTTCCAGCTATTCAGGAGGCTGAAGTGGGAGGATTGCATGATCCCAGGAGGTCGAGGCTGCAGTGGACTATGATCACACCACTGTACTTCAGCCTGGGTGACAGAGCAAAATCTTGTCTCAAAAAAAAGAATTCTTTTTTTAAAAAGCAGGAATTTCCATTTTCAGCTAAAATGGAGTTATTTCATCTCTCCCTCTACGGAAGCAGAAACCCTGTTACAAATAAAAAATAGTAGACATAACAGCACCAACAAGCTGACTCAGTTTCTGAAAAAGGAGGAGAAGACAGACTGCCTAGGAATCTCAGAACTTAAGGAAAGACACAGTAGTAACTTCCCCTCCCATCACTTGCCCTAGCCCCTCATATATCCCAGACATGGCACTGCAGAAGCCTCCAACCAGAGACCATCCACATGCACATGAAAAGCCTATTCCCCTCATCCAAAGGACTAGGAAAGGGTGGCCTACCAATAGAAATATTTATGGTAATTCAACCTTACTGCAGCCAAATCCTAAAGAAAAAACTGCATTCCCCCATCCTGCGGTTTCAGTGGGGCTGAGTACAGCACTCATCTTCCACCCACCTATAAGGTTTCCCTCTTTATAGAAACCATCAGTGAGGCTCATATTCCCCACTTGGGTAGTGTCTTGACCACCAGTAGAGGTCCAGAGGGCGGCAGAGCCTCATGTCCCTACCAGATAACGAAAAAATTTAAAAAACTGTGAGTCCACCTTCCCCTGGCCCCTGCGGCAGTGGAGCCCAGTGGAAATAGGAGGTATGAGGCTAGTCATGGCCACCCAGAAGTAATAGGAGGTATCAGGCTGGGTTAGTTGGAACTCGTCCTGCCATCCCCCTCTTTCATTGTCAGTGACACCCAGCCAGGAGCTGGGCTTTGATCCCCACCCTGCAGCCACAAAGCAATGTGAGTCAGTCCTCTGCTTTCTTTCTCCCTGATGATGGCAGGGCACAGTCACAGTCATTAGTTGGTCTTACAGGCCCACTCACAGGCAAAGAAGCAGTACAAGTTGATGCCGCACTTTCTCTAGGAACATGTCAGTGGGGCTAAGGAAAGAGCTAAATTTTTATCCTACCCACCTGTAATAAGGCAGTGTGAACAAGCACTTCACTTCTGCTATTGGCAGAGCCCATTGGGAAGCTGGACATATACTTAAACCCAGCCCTCAAGCTCTACCTCAACAGGGGGGACTATGTATAATACTAAAAGAAAAGATTAAATAGAATCCAGAGTGCCACAATATAACATCCAAAATGTCCACGATACAATAGCAAATCACAATTTAAATAGAAAAGATATCCACAGCGACCAACACCAAGATTAATCAGATATTGAATATCTGACAAAGATGTTAAAGCAACCATCATAAAAATGCTTCCATGAGCAATGATAAATTCTCTTGAAACAAATGAAAAAAATAACAAAAACAATTATCAACAATATTACCTCAAGTTATTAGGTTTATATAACTAGCAGCTATGGCTAGGGCATCTGTTCTTTCTCAAAATACAGAAGTTGCTTATTCTAGAACAATAAAGATAACTTGTCAACCTGAAAATAATTACAGTGCTGACTCTCATCTTCCAAGAACCTAAGAAATTATGGTGCAATTTAATCTTCCAGAGACCCCACAGCCAACATGATGACCAGAAGTTAATTTTATTGTTTCACATTAGTTGCTTACCCATTTTCCATCAGTTTCACTCTGTGTATTCATTTGCTTAGCATGTATTTCGAAGCTTCAAAGCTCTCATAAAAATCCTCTAGCACATGGTAAATGGAAGAAACTGAGTATTTTGGGCTTGACACTGACCTTGATTTACCCTTGACAATGATAAAAATGTACCTCTTTTCTTCTGAAGGAAAAAAAAAAAGTCAAATGTTTGCTGTGGGACAAGACCTTAGAGACAGAAATGCTTCCAATGGTCTTTCCTCATTGTTTTAGGTTTGTATGATATCAGTCAAGAGGTGCCCCAAAGTGAACCTTTGCCTAATATCTGCCATAAGTCTAAAATATATATATACAGTCTTTGTGCATTAAACACCTTTCTGTCTTGAGGCATTTTCTCTTGAAGTGGAAACACTGTGAGGAATCACATCTCAGGGATGAGTGCCCTGTTAGGATTCACAACACCTGAGCTCCATCTGACTTCACTGCTCATTGACCAGTGTGACTTGAGACAAGTCTTTTAACCTCTCTAACCCTGTCTTATTATTTGTACAATGTGGATAACCCACCTATCTGGTCCACTTGGCAGAGTTAACTAGAAAAATAAAATGGTACCTATGTGTATGAGTTTTACAATACAATGAGCTATGTAAATACAAGTGATTCATATCAGTAAAATTTTTTTTGGTAGAAATTAGTAAAATTGTATAGAAATTCATTGTTACATCAAAATAAACTCTTCAGTAATTCAAACATACAAATAGGATTTTTGGGACACCCAGGGAGCTAGCAGGTATATTAAAAAGGAATTAGAGAGACTGTGAGAGGGAAGATGGGAGGTTGCCATAAACAAGTTTTGCCTGCACCTCAGTTGTCCCTGAGATATTTAATTGGAATGGGTGGTTCTTCAAATAGGTTCAGTGGAGGACATACTTAGGACCAAGACAAGGCTGAAAGCTAAATACGCTGTTTCTGCACCTGACACCTGGATCCAAGGGAAAGGGGTAACCTAAAAGTGCCATCAATTATGTACACAGGTTTTCCTTGCAAGGAAAAATAGAAATAGTCTGGAGTTAGTCTTTCACCAAGATTGGTGGGTAGGAGGCATTAAGATAGTCAAGAAGACCAAGCTAATGGATAAATACTACAGCCTTCAATGCCTGCCATCATCAACCCTCTTTTTAAAATAAAAGTTATGAACTCTTTCCTGAAAATAATGTGAAAATCTTGTTGCTGTTGAAGAGGAATTAAAGGCAGATAAAATCTCAACTCTGTGATATGCATTCAGTTGTTTCAACTCCAGGGGCACAGGTGTTAGGGCTGAATCCCAGTTAGGGAAGCCAAGTGCCCAGCACTGTTTCTAGCCAGTTGTCCTCTCCCCAGTGAACTTCAGGTCTTTATAGAGGATCATATTTTTCTTTCAGAAACTGCTGTGCCTACAGCCATTGAGCAATGAAGCATTTGTGTTGTTACTCCTCCTCTCAAGGATGTCAAATTAGAAAATAGCATCCTATCTCTGGGTATCTGTGTTGCTGTGAAGTTGCAAATAAAGTTGTTTACTTGCTTCAGAAAAAAAGTGCTCACATGTATACCTATGTAACAAACATGCACATTCTGCACATGTACACCAGAACTTAAAGTAAAAATAAAAAATTAAAAAGTGATAACTCATGTAAAACAATGCTCAAAAATTATAGACGTTCGTCAGTTAACACTATGCCTAGAGTGTGTTGAGAACTTCTCCGCAGTTCATTTTTGTTAAAAAGCTATTCTCTGTTCTTCTACTTGAACCTCTGGAAGACTGCAGAAGTTACAGAGAAAAGTACTGGAATGAATATCCAAAGGCTGGAGTCTAATTTGATTCCATTACTAACTTACTGAGTGACTGACCTTGAACATGTCTCAACCTCTTTAGAATATTGATCTAAATATTATACATATTTACTATCTGTGGATAGCAGACTTTTTTCTAATTTGCTTTACTCTTTTGTTGGCATCTGCTTCTCTATGAAAAAAAAATTACTGGTCTTGGAAACCATTTCCCGAAATAGAGTTTAATTTTCTTACAGCCAAACTAGATGTAACCACTCAGAGTAGTGACTCGCACTACAGTTTCACAAGTGTGTATATGTGTAGATTCTGATAATTCTGTACTCTGTAGGGGAGGAAAAGAAATACAACGCAAGTTGAGAAGAAAAATTATCCTCAAAAATGTTTCTTTATCACTGTTTTTAGAGACTTTTGTTAAGGTTAGAGCTTGAGATAGCACCAAGATGGTAAAATGTGCAGAGGACAATGATGAAGTCTCAAGTGTAGCAGTCAGAAGACCTGGGTTGAATTTTTGTCTCTCTACCCACTGCCTATGAGGTTTTGACACAATTGGTAAATTGGAATAATATCTAGCTTGCAAATTCGATTATCTATGGCAAATATAATGCAAATGAAGTCCTTACACATATAAGGAATTCAATCAATGGTGCTTTTATAATGATGATGGTTGTGATTTCTGGGGGCAGAGAGAGAACACAGGAGGAGGAGAACAATCCTTTGCTTCTGTAGCAGCAAAGTCACCCTTTGTCAGAAAAGGGCTTTCAGTTCAGTTCTGTAGAGCCTTCCAAGAGAGACTGTAGCTGCAATTCATCTTAAGAATTTCAACTGATGTCTCCTGTCTTCTTTGCAATAGGCCAAAGCATAACCTCTAAGATTCCAAAGTGTTCCCTGTGAACTTCCCCCTGAGGATGGTATTTCCTCATGAGAAGTAAGAAAAGGCCCATCCTCCAATTTCTGGGACCTAAGATGATGATCATAGCAATAATAATAATAAAATAATGCTTACCACTTATTGGGTTCTTTCTATACAGGCCAAGCACTTTACTAAGTCTTTTACATATATTATTTAATCTTCTTATCAATTTTGTGTATAGGTATTATTATCCCATTAAGAGATAAATAAGAATCTCAGGGCTCAAAGAGGTTAATAACTGAAAATGCCAAGATTCATACTCTACTTGCTTATTCACTACTTTATTCTGCATTACGTGCTACATGAAAATACTTAGCCTTGTTAATACTTAACCCAGTCTCCCTGGCTGCTAGGATTTTATGCTAAATTGTATAATTAGAATTTCAAATTTAGGATAGTGACTTAGAATTATTATATTTCAATATATGACCTTACAAAAGTATTTACTATAATAAATTTGTCTGCACTATCTTTTAGAGAAGTCTACAGAATTCTAAAGCAGAGTCACATATACTTAAAAGAAAAGAAATAGAAATGAGACTATACTTTCTTTTAAAGGTGCTCAAGTAATAATTTTTAAAATTTTTAATTGACATAACTTTACATATTTATGTGGTACAGAGAGATATTTCTACACATGTATACAATGTGTAATGACAAAATCAGTGTGATTGGCATGTCTACCACCTCAAACATTTATAATTTTTGTGTTGAGAACATTCAAAATTCTCTCTTATAGCTATTTGCAAATATACAATAAATTACTGTTAACTATAGTTACTCTATGTGCTAGAGAAACCAGAAATATTCCTTCAATCTAGCTGTAGTTTTAATTGCCAATATATGGGTAAATGCTATGTGCTAGGCCCAATTACAAGCATCTTACACCTATTATTTAATTCTTACCACAATCAACAATTCTGTGATGCAGACACTATTAAAATTCCCATTTTACAGATGAGAGAACAAAGGCACAAACATTATAAACAACTATTTTTGAAAGATTAAACACCCAGGACAAGGAAAAGTCTTTAACAAGCAAAGAACACAAAACAAATGCAAATGAAAAATCAATCTTATATATAAAGCCAAAGAACAACAACAACATAGGAGTTGTTCCTCAAGATTGAGGGATATTAGTGATCAATTTAGAAATAAATCAGGTTTGCATATCCTACTTATGTTGGGTTTTACACTACTGAGTCAGAGAGCATTCTCATTTTGCTAACATTTAGTCCTCAGAGATCCAAAATAATACACAAATTGCTACTGCCCGTATATTATCAACATTTGCTCTTAGATCCCTCCAATAACTTTCCTGTATTTCTGGAGTTGTTTCAGGAGATCCATCGCCTACGTTTCATCACATATTTAATTAATTATTCGTTCTTATTTTCTTTCAAAACTCAACAAATGAGTTGTGACATCTTTATAGAATACTTTCATTTTACAAAATTAGTGCTACACACTAAGTCATCTGACTATTCCATCGTCAACCTTCCTCTTCTCTTTAAATAGATCAGTACCAGTTTGTCCTGCTTTTAATGAGATTAAATGAATAGAGACCTAGCCTTCCTTTATTTTAAAGAGTTGATAGTTTCAGATATCCTTAAAGTAATCTTGAATCTGTGAGATCCACTGTCTGCCTTTTGTAATACTTCACTAGAATGCTTTATTCCAAGAATAAAGTGGTGCTCAAAGTCAGCATTTAAAAATGATATCAAACAGATTTTTTTTATGTTGCTAATTGCCCTTCTCCTTTTTCCAAGAAACTGTGCTAGCTTTAACATACGTTGCCACAAATATAAATACAAAATGCTTACTAAAAGGCAGGCATTGTGCTAGGTGCTGGAGATACAAGGACGATTAAGATACACCCACAAAGAGCCGAACAAGACAGCGCACCAAAGCCACTCAGCTGACTGTCATCTTGAAATTATGGATTCTGTGTCATAATTTATCATCCACATTTTGTCCTAGCCTTTCTGATGCTTGGCATTAATTTTCCTTTCCTGAGCGCCGACCCCTCCTCTCCTGTTCTACTCCTCCACTGTTGAACCGGAACAAAGGTCACTTGAAAGGGAAGCAAAACTCAGCTGTTATCAAAGGCGCAAAGATCAAAATCGGCAGCTACACTAAAGTTCGGGATTAAGAGACTTCCTCTTTAAGATCAAAATTCCAGATGATCCAAATATAGGCAAATGAGCCCCAGTAGAACACTCGGCTTTCTGTGCTGAATCCAGGAAAGAAGCAGAAATCACCATAGAAGCAACTCAGTTTCACTCTTTGCAACCCCGTGGGCTCTATGCTAATTGCTTACCCCAACAGTGAGATCGCATTTCAAAATATGGTCAAACACAAAACAGCCAAGTCAATCAAGCATTAAGTATTCAAGCACAATTATCCGAACACATGCCCAAGGACCAGCAGTGAAGCAGCTTAATTTGGGAGCGGCTTCGTAATCATCTCTCCGGGCAGCTGAGATTTTAACCTCTCCCCTCGGGCCTCCTGTTCGGGGCACTAGGCTAGCTCTCTGTGTGTGAGAGATCACAACGCGAGCCGCCGCCCCCCAGTTGTGAGGCCTCATTTAAATTCATGCTAAGGGGAGGGAGGGGAAGGGGGGCAGAAGGTCTGCCAAAGCCCCCATTGTTGGGGGATAGACGTGTGGGAGCAGATGGTCTGGCTGGTCACTCAGTCTGGCTGTCAGATGCTCTCTGTCAAGTTCCCTGGGGACTGCGGGGTTTTCTTTCCACTCTCCGCTCTGGTCGTGTGTGTTTGCTCAGTGTGAGCGAGGGGTCTTCTTTATCACCCCTCAGACTTCCAGGAGGTGGAGTTGCCTCTGTCCTTCCCCGACTCCTTCCCTCTGCTTTCTCTGCTTTTTCTGGACCAGCTAGTGAGTGCCGCGCCTCCAAGGGCCCGCTCACTGCAGAGAAAAGCAAGCGTTTTCCTTTGTCTCTAATTGATGCTGCGCTCTCTTCCAGCAGCTTCTGACTGGCATGCTCACTCGGTTATTTAACAAATTACTCTACAGCCCTCATTAGGACTATTGACATGTGCAGCTAACCAACCCCTACAGTTAGGGACGATGTAGTAACTGACTTCCATCGTCTCTGTGCCTCCTTTTAGTTCCGTCCTGCATGGGATAAGCAGATAGACCTTCAGAGGTTTAGTAGGCCTTAATATGCGCCTTTAATATTATGTCAGGATCTAAAAAACTAAATAGGTAAAGCATGGGTATTTGCATCAGTAAGGGACAAATACAGAGTCAGCTTTTCTACATATAACTCTGTCTCTAAAGCATTAGCTGTTGAACATAAATCTTGGCCTCAAAACCTGCTCCCTTTTAAGATTCCACACAGCTTGTGCCAAGGCAGCTATTCCTTGCAGTTCTCAGTCAAGATTTCCCCCAGCTCAGGAGGCTGTTAAATTTGTTTTAGTTTATAGACCATACTGGCAGCTCAGGGCTCACTAATGATGCCTCTGTCAGCTGGATGAAGTCCATGTCAGCCCAGAGAGGCTAGTGTCTGAGATTGGGTGGCAAAGTGAAAGTGAGAAATATTCGATCCCCCTCATCTGGATGGCATTAATGTTTTCCTCTCATAAGTTATCCTCTGGAAATAAATGCTTGAGGGCATCACTCATCAATAAAATTTTGTTTTTATGTTTATCTCCCTTTCTCCCCCCAAATTGTAGAAACCTTGAAGGAAGAGATTGTAGTAGTTACATTTCTTGGTTCAGGATACAATGCTATCTCTTGATATGTCAGAGTAGCTCAATAAATGTTGAATAAATGAATGAAAGAAATCAACTCATATTAGAAATTATAAAATGGAATATAAGAAAATTTAAGACTATCTCTAAACTAAATGTCAAACATTTTTTTCCATACCCCCACCATTCCAGATATTCCTGTATGCTCCAGTAAAAACCATACCATTTTACTGTGAAGTAAAACAGCTGTGAAGAATTAAAAAAGAAAACCCGATTCACTAAAAACTTATAGTCTAAAAGATCAAAAACCGTAACTGCCCAAGCACTAATGTCGGGTAAAGACCAGCCCACAAGCCAGCAATTTGGACAAGCAGTTTTGCAAGAAGTGCAACTGACACACCTGTGAGGGATGGAACAGGAGCTTACCATGGCCTATAAACCCCACCCAGTTCTTTGCATGAGCCCTTAGTAGACAGGGGCTACATGCAGAAGCAGAAAGTATGGATTGATTAAGTGCAGTGCTGCTTTAGTGCCCAAGACATAAAGTGTGACAAAGAGGGAGGGGGCTGTCTTCCGCTGAGCAGCACCGCTGTAGGAGCTTGAGCATTTACAGCTTTCAGAACCTCAGGGGATGGCATCTCTAGCACAGTCATCAAGCTTCTTTATTGAATACTTGCACTAAGATACCAAGTAGCTTACTAGGACATCATCGTAGGTGGAGGGGCTGAAGAAAAAAGAAAAGGAGGACATGGACATAACCCATTGTAGTACAGAATGCTGTGCAAACACCCCTAAAGAAAGTCAAACATTGAAAATTTGAAGAGGCCTGCCTATATGCCCTACTTTAGCAGGTACAGGTGAAAGCCAGGACGTATTGATTATGTACACTTACATACATGCTTTTCTTTTATTGCATGTTAGCTTTTCTTTTCATGTAGACATAAGTACCAGAAAACCCATCATGCACACATAACAATGCACCATCTAATTTGAAATCATAGAACACTCCTTAGGAGTGGGTATCTCTATAGTTTGTATTCTATCCTTTTTCTACGAAAGGCTTCTCTAATAGGTTCAATCTATTATTTTTTACCTTTATAAAAGTCTTTTTGTTATAACACGAACCAAAGAGACCACTTTAAAATAAGATGAGCAAATGCTCCACAGGCAGACTCCCACCATCCCTTCTCATACCCATTATAGACATTGCTAGTCACTCAAGGCCTTAATTGTACCCTTCAAATTCTGCTAAAACACAGTATACCAGCAGCTTTTACCAATCAGTCTGTGTTGGTATTTGAGATTACTCCTATTTGTCACCTTCTTTAAAGATAATAACCATATATTGCAAACATAAAAGCACAGGAAGTGAGCTTCATTGCTCAAGAGGCAGTGAAAAGACTCTATGATGCAACTTTTATTATCAAAAGTGCATGGCCACCATTGTCAGGAAGTGCTCCTGGTTTCCACAAGAAGACATGAAATACAGCCTGTGGGATGGGGTAGAGGATCATGATGGGAGGACAAGCTTGGAAAAATGGTAACTTGACATGCTTACCCTTGTGTGTGTCTATGGAGATGGTGGGTATTTCATAGCATTGGGGAAGCTGAGGGTTCTAGGAAGATTTTCAGGGAGGTGGCTTCTCAGGATTGGCAGGATACAGGGTGGGAATAGGTAGTCATTTCTCCTCGGCCACCTCTTCCTAGAAGCGATAAGGGAAAGTCTTGGATCTCATTTCCTTTTTCTTGGACATGACCTTCATATTAGCAAACAGGCCCCTCAGGCAGTATGCTAATATATAAGAAAGTCCATCACAGAAACTAACAAAAAACACTCACAACACAGAGTGTCACTGGCCATACTGTCAAGGATTAGAAATTTGAAGAGCAGGTAGCTCCTGTTTCATGGTTCAGGTTTCAGCTATCATTTCAGTGCTGTGTGCTTTGCATATATTAACAGCCTCACTTGATCCCCCACAACTGCCCTATGAATTATCCCCATTTTAAAATACCTAAGAGCCAATGAGGTTAAAATGCCCACAGTCATAGAGCCTGAAGTAGCCAAATCAGCATTCGGATTAGAACAGGTTTGTGGCAACAAAGCCAGGGTTCTTTCACCACACACTGTAAATACATCTCAGAGGGGAGTAACCTATGCTCCTAGAATATCTTTAAGGACCATCCATGCTTCTTCCTTCTCTCTCTCTGACATGAGCTTTACAGGGACTTCTTTTTTCCTGGCCTACTCTGTTTCATGTGCCACATCTGGGTCTAAGAATGGAACAACAGAGAAGGACAGTCCCTGTGGCTTAACTTTCTACCATAGAAAAGAATTGAAGGCACTCTTCTCTGAAGTTACACTCCCCTTCTCTTGTCCAGTGAATATCTAACCAGGCTGTTAATATCCTCATTTATGGGTATCTATGTTTGTTTTACACCAAAATTACATATGATTAAAGTTATAAATATTCCTGATTGGTCACTCATTGATGGTAGTATGAGACAACGAAATGGAAATAAAGTTATTCTTTCTAAGATTTCAGCTCTTCAATAAATGTACACTGGCATAATGTTAATACTTAACAGCTGGTATTAACCAGGTATTAACCAGAGAGAATGTGCAGGCCCTAGGGGCTCCCCAGCTATGCCAGACATTAGGAACCTTAATTGCTGAAACATGCAGAAATGTGGAAAGATGATAAAGTACAATGAGGAGACCAAAGGAGTGACTATTTATCTGGTAGCAAGAAAGTTCCAATAGTTTAAAAATTGGTGGGGTCATAGAGGCGGTGCAACAGTGGAACATCAGCCCTGGATATGCTTTCTAAAACATGACTCACAGTAACACGGTTGAATGTTTTAACATGTCAAGAAGAGTATGTTGATCAAAAGTGGGGGTTTGTTAGCCACCCTGTTGGCCAACCCGGCTTAGAACATGTATGTCAATGCCAGCAACTGTAACCATCTTGATGCTGATCCAGGAGAGACTTTGGTCCATTCATCAGGATTAATCAGTGGTGGAGATGGCCCCAGCTGGCTCACTGATGCTATATCCATTAAACAGTTAAGCTACCTATGTAATCCCCTCACTCTATTTCTATATCTATTTTAAAATTTATTTTATTTGAACTTCTGTGCTGCTTTTTCTCTGTGAAACAGCTAAGATGAAAATATTTTTACACAATCATGTTGAGCATGTTGAGCAAACTTGGAGGAAGCAGTGGATGTCTATTACATTGCTGCTTTCAGCACCCTTCCCCTGATCAGTTTCAAGTACAATAATTAACACAGATATTGGGCAAGAGCATTCCTAGGAAAAAGTTTGGATTTCACCATGCCTAGTATGTTTAACTTGGAAAGTCCTGAAAGAACTGTTTCAGTGATATCAGCCAGGTTTTGCATTAAACATGATAGTTATGGGGAAAATAAAAGAAGGAGAGTGGAATTATTTTCCAGCTGCTGGTAATACTGAAAATGTACACAGATTCAAGGAGGGTTTGGTAAACCCAGTGATGTAAAATCTGAACAGATTAGTGTCCTCTCAAGTCCTTAGTGATCTGTGTGTTAGAGATTGTCTTCCCATCAAGCTGATGCTATCAGAGGGGATTATTAGGCTGGTTGAAAATGAATATGATCCATTTGATGATATACTATGGGACTGTGAAGGTTGGTGGTACAAAATGCCTGAAGCGACCAACCAAATATCCCCGTTCCTAAAACCTCCGAACTCCATATGTTCTATGGATGAAGGATTTGAATCAAGGGAATCAGAGGCTTGAGCAATCATTGGAGGAGCTGGGGCAGCAAGGAACAGACAAACATTTGCTGAAGATCTCTACCCACAGCAGTGAGACTTGTAATTCCCAAGAAGCCTGCTGAAAATGTCAAGAACCTCCAGGAAGCTCGCTCTACCTATCTCAGCCAGAGCATGAACCAAAGATCTTTTTAAAAGCCACACTGTCTATCTCCACTGCCTGGATCACAAAGCAGGAAATTCACAGGAGCTTGCTACAAGCTTCTGCAAACCTCCTCTGTCATCTGTTCACACATCTGCATACACAGCCTCTGCAGTACAATGACCTCTTTTTCTATCCACCTTCTAAATCTGACATGATTGGCTCTCATGGGCAGACCCTAACTTGGAACCACATGGGAGGCAGATCCTGGAAGACATGTTTCTAGCTACTCCTCTGTAAAACCTTAGCTGTGGACCATGGTCATTTCAAGTTGATAACAGACAACTCAGCACAACATGAAAAGGTCCAGGCTTGTGAATGAATGGGTAAATGAACATGAATCCCTGAATACCTGAAGTAGTCACGTATTTACACAGCCTTTTAAAACCTGGTCAGGAACATTCTGGTGGCAAAGTCTTATTTAGGGGCTTTATAAGAGTTAGACCTCACTTGATCCCTAAAACTCAGTATTTCTCAAACTTACGAAAGAAAAGAACAACCTGAAATAAATAATGCTCTTCACAAAATACTATATTCTGCCAAACACCTGAAAATATCAGCATAGTGAACTCCATCATGTGAAGCACGAACAATTTTACTAAGAGAAAAATTCTGTATGTAGAACTGGGAGCCCACATGTCCACAAAGAAACAAACTGTCAAACCAAGCACGATCAACTGTTTCAGAATTTTTCCATTAATATTCATTTGCTGCTTGTTCATTTCTTTGGTCATTTGCTAGTGCTTGCTACCAGACAAGTGGTAGCAGGCATCAAAGTCAAGAATAAATTTTGGGACAAAACAGAAAATTATCTCCTCTAGTATGACAAGGTTTTCTCCCTGCAAATTTTGAAAGGATTGCCACTACCCTGGACTAATACTAGCCATCTCAGCCCAATATTCCACTGGGCAGTTTTACCATGTAATGGATTTTGATCAACACCTGAAGGAGTATTAAAATATGGTCGGGTGTGGTGGTTCACGCCTGTAATCCCAGCATTTTGGGATGCCTAGGCAGGCAGATCACGAGGTCGAGAGACTGAGACCATTCTGGCCAACATGGTGAAACCCCATTTCTACTAAAACTACAAAATTAGCTGGGTGTGGTGGCATGCTCCTGTATTCCCAGCTATTCAGGAGGCTGAGTCAGGAGAATCGCTTGAACCATGGGGTGGAGGTTGCAGTGAGTCTAGATCATGCCACTGCACTCCAGCCTGATGACAGAGCAAAACTCTGTCAAAAAAAAAAAGAGTATTAAGTACTGGCCTAACTACATTTTAAAAGATAAAGTAAATGGGAATAACTTGATACCCAATACACTGTTCCTGCTGAAAACAACACTTAAAGATGGGAATCCCTAAAGATTTTTCCAAACCTGAGATTCTTTGAAGTGCACATCTCTAAAAGTCCTGTGCCAGGAAGTTCTTCTGAGTGGCTCAAAGTCATGGAAATTTTGCGGAACTTTTCAATACTCTGTTAGAAATCCAATGCAAGAAGTGAAAAAGAGTCTTCTGCTGGAAAGGCAAAAAAATAGTATAGACATTTAAAGCTAAAAGAGTGGCCAGGCATGGTGGCTCATGCCTGTAATCCCAGCACTTTGGAAGGCTGAGGAGGGCAGATCATCTGAGGTCAAGAGTTCAAGATCAGCCTGATCAACATGGTGAAACTCCATCTCTACTAAAAATACCAAAAATTAGCCAGGCGTGGTGGTGTGTGCCTGTAATCCCAGCTACTTGGGAGGCTGAGGAAGGAGAATCACTTGAACCCAGAAGGCGGAGGTTGCAGTGAGCTGAGATCATGTCACTGCCCTCCAGCCTGGGTGATAGAGTGAGACTCTGTCTTAAAAAAAAAAAAAAAAAGCGGAAAGAGCATGTGTATTTTTGTGTATGTGCACATGTACACACATGCACACATGTGCACTAGAGTGTACTAACATTTTTAGCAGTTGAAGAGCATAGTCTAGAGTTTTGACACTGAAGTATCATCTATGGGCATTAGAGAGAAATGAGGTGGACTCCTTCTCCTAAATGCCTAAAAGCTTACCTGGGGGATTAAAAAAAAAAACAAAAACTGGAAAACATAGGAATGGGACTTTGACTCTTCCCAGAAGAATATCAAATCTATTTATTTTATAATGTGTGTCATGAACTGTCTTGCTGTAACTAAAACCAGATGATGAGAAAGAACATCATGCAGCCTCATAAAGGAAACTGTCCAGAAGGCAGGACTCTGGATTGTGTAACCCGGATCTAACAACACGGTCAAGCTCAGTGGAATTACAAACAGGATGTATGCTAAAACTTGACTGGACCAGCCTGGTTCAGTGAATAACTTCTTATTACCCTTAGAATAAAATCTAAGCTCCTTACTATGGTTTGTAAGTCCTAAAGGAATGGGCCTCTGCCCACCCAGTGCTCTCCTTCCTGTTCACTGAGCTCCAACCACACTGGCATTCTTATGTTTATTCAAATACACTTAATTTATTCCAACCTCAGGGACTTTACACCTGCTATTTCCTCAATTCTTCATGTGCACACATCTTTTGAAAGAGAGATCTTTCCTAACCACCTTCCCTAAAAGAACTTCCATCATCCCAACCCAGCCACGGTCTTTCCCATTTCCCTCCTTTATGTTCTTCATAGGACTTGCCATCATCTGAAATGAAAGTATAGGTATACTTTTTTCAACTACCTCTCCTGCTGGAACATAAAGGTGATGAAAATGAGGACCTTATCTTTCTTAATCACAACATGAATGAGCTGAAAGAGTTGTACCACCAAGAGAGAGAACTCTTAGAACACATTCTCTACTGTTGGTTAATTTATTTTTTTAGTCATTCCAAAAGCACTTATTAAGTACCTGCCCTATGCCAGGCACCATTCTAGGTGCTCAGGATAAAACAACGAACAAAGTTGCTGTCCTCCTGGAGCTTACATTCTAGTATGCAGAGATAGTCAACAAACAAATATAACAATATCAAGTATGCTTATGAAGAAAAATAAAGCTGAATGTGAAAAAATGATACATAATTGGCATTTTATATTTTATTATATATGGGGTATTCTGTGAAGGCTTCTCTGGAAAAGTGACACTTAAGTAGAGACCTAAAAGAAGTGACGAAGCAGCCGGGCGTGGTGGCTAACGCCTGTAACCCAAGCACTTTGGAGGCCAAGGTGGGCAGATCACCTGAGGTCGGGAGTTCAAGACCAGCCTGACCAACATGGTGAAACCCCGTCTTTAAAAAAAAAAAAAGAAGTGACGAAGCTACCATGTGAGCTCAGATAAGAGGAAATATTACCCCACACAGAGGAAATAGGAAGTGCAAGGGCCCTGAGGTGGGTGTATGGTTGGCATGGTCAGAGAACAAGAAGAAGGCCAGCGTGGCTGAAGTAGGGAGCATGAAGGGGACAGGGGTAGAGAGTGATGCTGGTTCAAGTGCAGTGCCTCATGCCTGGAATCCCAGGATTTTGAGAGACCAAGGTGGGTGGATCATTTGAGTTCAGGAGCAGGAATTGGAGACCAGCCTGAGTGACAGAGCAAAGGCCCATTTTTACAAAAAAAAAAAAATACAAAAGTTAGACAGGCATGGTGGCCTATACCTGTAGTCCCACAGGGGTGCCCTGTGGGAGTGTCTGTATGTACACAGTGGCTGGCAAACATCTGATTTTTTCACATAGCATCACTCTTCCTGCTTTGACCATTTTCACAAGACCAAGCCCGGACAAGATGACTGGCCTAAGCCACATAACTATGTTTGTCTCCCTCCTCTCATGGATGCTCAGTTGATTGAAAACTGGCTATCTTCAAAGATACGCTTGAAACAGAGGTGAAGCTACTCGAAGATTACTAACATCACTCCCTTCCTCATACACCCTTTAACCATCATTAAGCTTCAGTGTTCTTCCCTCTTCATTTTTTCACTTTCCCCATCATATCTCCTCTCATGGTTTAAGGTCATTCATTCATCAGAAACTCCCCAACTCTTTAGCAGCAGTTTGGAACTCTCTCCCTCACTTCCAAACCCAAGAGTGGAATGCCTTAAGCCTTACAGGGAGCATATTCTGCCCATTTCCTTCCCAATCTGCTCCCCCCGCCACCACCAATCCTCTTCCTCTATGTTTAGTTAGAAAACTGCACTACTACAGATACAGTTTCTCAAGCTGCAAATGTTTCTCCCCCTAGCAAATTGGTCTCTGTGTCTTTTCAATTCTCTCACATCTGCCCTGGCCTCCACCACTACTGCCCCTGACTTTCAGTCATCTCCTGCTCAGACTTTAACAATACAATCCTAATCATTTTCTTTACCACTTGTAAACCTACCTGCAAGCGGCAATAACTCATCATTATTGATTGACTTCAAATGAATGTGGTGCCGCCTCAGAAGGAAATTCCCAAATAGGAATCCAACAAAGCTTGAACATCAACATGGGTTGCGGAATAGCACCTGCCAAAGTTTCTTCTTTAAAGAAGATGATAGTTGAATATACAAGTACATATAAGTTTGTCACAAAGAAAATCAACCTCATCACATTTCAGATGCATGCTCAATATGAGGGGAGGAGTGTCGGTACACTTTAGATTTCAAGAGATCTTTGGGGGACTCGCTAGTTAAATGGCTTTCAAGACACATGGCTTCTCCTCACTTCCATCTTCCCATCTGGAAATTCAGATATTAATAGTGCCCACTTGGCTGGATTGTTATATTATGTGATAGTGTGTGCAACACCAATCTCTGTCTGCCTGATGCAAAGAAAATGGCATGAGATGCCCTTTTTCCCTTAGCACCTCCTGGTTACTTCTCCCTTTATCCACGCTCATGCTTCTCCACAGCAATATTGGACCTGAGCATAAGATTCTGGACGATCTCCCCAATGTGCTAACTGTGAGGGGGATTTAAGGTGAGCAGCCTTTTCTTCTGAGTCCCTAGCCTGGGTGTTGGGCAAATGCTTCCACCGGCTGGCTGACATATGTGGCCTGCTGCAGACTAATTTCTTCTGACATGTTGCCTTGAATGCACAGTCACAGAGCATGTGCTGAAGTGCTAAACACCCCCAAACTGTGCACTTTCCAATCTGTGAAAGCTTTTTGGTGGGTCCAGGCTTTTTTTCTAGACCTGAGGCATTATAATGAGGAAGCACATGGACACGTCATTGAGGCAATCTGTCACCTTGCAAATGCTTAATAGCAGCAGCAGGACCTGTGTGTCCCTCTCAGTGAGCCAGACACCACGACACAGCTGCTCTTCTGTTGAAGTTGTTGCTGCATTAATGAGCTTCCAGACAAAGGCATGACTGTGTGGCGTGTAGCTCAGGGTCCGCACGCAGGCTGGGAGTAATGCACAGAGGGAGACCTATGCTCAAAAATATTACTTCATTTGCAAAAAATTGGTTTGGAGCCCACAGGAATTACGGTGTTTCTTGAGACTTCAAAACTTGTAAAGGGCAGATCATTCCCCCTGCAATCTTTTACAATAACAGTAGCATGTTAACAGCTATCTGATCCTCCAGGGTTTATAGTGTTTTCACACTTTGAACTCACCATATCCCTATAAACGTATTGTTTTACAGATGAGGAAATTTGAGTCCTTCAAAAGTTCAACACAATACATAAGTTCACGTGGCTAATAAAAGGCAGGGACAGCCCTTGAATGGAAACCTGTGTGACTCCAGGTTCTTGACTTTCTGAAGAATTATCACCAGACTTACTCTCAGTTCCCCCATATACACGGAGATGTCACTGAAACAGATAAAAAGGAAGCTTCTGATAGAAGGAGCTTTCAAGGGACTGAGCTTCTCCATTAAGATTTTAAGTCCTTTACCTGCCAGCATGTTAAGGGAGGAGACTAGGGCATCCCAGACGTTTTCAAAAGCTAAGCATTACACCCAAAGCAGGTCCTTCCTCTGCTTTGCCTGTGATGATGATATAGGAACCTTATGTGATACCTCACACCACCAATACAGGAGAGTAACAACTGAAACACAACAAAGAATATAGAACAGATGTAGAAATCAAACCCCAAACTACCTCTACTACTTCTATCGCTACTATTAACAAAATAATATTGCAGATAAAACATCAATAACAAAAATAACAGTTAGTAGTCAGCATTTCTTTAGGCTCTACCATATGAAAACACTTAGCGTTTGCATACATTATCTTGAATTCTCTCAACAATCATCAAATAGAGGTTGTCGTCCTTCTGCAGATGAGGACACTGAGGTTCAGAGAGGAAAAGGAACTTGCTGGAGGTCACAGAGTTTGTACATGGCAGAATGAGGCAAGATGTTCAGGTGTCCCGACTCCAAGGCTGTGCTATTTCCACTTGCCTTCTCTAAAGGAGATAGATAATTACCAAACCAGTGAGTAGTGTCCTGGAGGTTGGAACATCCCCCATAACCCAGTCTGGGCAAGGCCAAAAAAGACTAATAGATGCATAGCTGCTCCTTCTGGTCATCCACGGGTAATGATTATCCTTCGGGACCCAGAAAATGGGTTTCAATTCCTGCTTTTAATCTTCTGTGTCTGGCTAAGAAATAATGAACAAAGGGACAAATTCTAAAATAAATTCTTGCTTCAGGTGTGAGTTCAATTGAACCCTCTGACAGTGTGTGAAAGTATCTGTGTATACGTGCACACACACCCACATTCATGTCACACAGGTGTAGGATGCGAGCAGAGAACGGTAGGCTGATTACATGTCCTTTTCTGCCTCCTGACAGCTATGAAACTACAAGTGGGTAGATTATAGTTGAAGATAAAAATAGACATTATACTGCCGCTTTCTCTTCCCAGCTTTTTAGTCGCTCCAGCTTGAAAGCATATTGTAGCATTTTATTGTAGTCTGGGCTCTTGTGGCTTCTCTTGTTTGCCATTCCTTTTTGGAGAACTAGAAACATTTCCTCTCCATGGGGAAATGAACTCAAGTAAGTGAGAGTGTGAGAGAGGCAGCAGAGTGCCCGTGTGTGTGTCTGTGTGTAAGTGCTTGTGTGCACACCCATGTCCCTCCACGCCTGAGGGAGGAAAGGAGGTAGAATGAGTGCATGTGTGTGCCTGTGTCCCACTGCCTCTAAGAGAAGAGAGGAGGCAGAGTGTGAATCTGAATAGAGCGGAAATTGCGAATTGACACAGCTGTTTTTGTTTCACTGTAACCATTTTTAGAACCTCAGGATGCCCTAAGCTTCCAAAGGAGGCAGCCCACTCAGCCTTGGGATTAAACACTAACCAAGAGTGAGTAGTGATTTGAAGGCACTGGATGCATCATCATCCCAAGGTCTAGAGCAGACCTCTCGTCCAAGCATTGCAGGTCACTTGGTATAATGCATATCCGGTGCCCTCTTTGCCTGGCAGTTAAACTGAATTGTGCAAGTAGTTGCACATCAGGTCTCATTCCAAACCTTTGCTTTTCCACTTATCATCTCCATTCTTTATCCTGAAATTTTATTTTAGGGTCACTTCAAACACAGCAAGGCACAGTGTTCTGTTTCATGCTTAGGTTCCCTGGACAACAGCACCGCCAATCAGTGTAGCTATGTTTTATAATACACATTTCTGTGCCCACCACAGATCTACTGACTTTGACTCTATCAGGATTTTGACTTTTAACAGCCTTCTCCTGGGTGTTAGCGTCATAAGCACTAAATTTTTCAAATGCCTAATAAAGCGGCAAAGAATCAAGACTTCGGTGTTGCACTTCCTGGTATCAACCACTGAAATATTCAGCCTCTCGTCACCTTTACTAGTTCTACCACTTTATAACCAGGAAAAAAAAAAAAAAGAGCTATTTACAAGCCGTATGACCCTCATCAACTCACAATTGCTGTAGGTTTCATTTTTTTATCTGCAAAATGGGGATGATAACGGCGCCTAGTGTATAGGGTTGTTGTGTGAATTAAATGAGAGAACATATATGTTAACATAGGGCAGTAGTGATCAACTGGGAGTGGGGTGACGTTGCCCATCAGGAGACAGCGGACTCTCTGGAGACATTTTTGGTTGTCATACAGGAGTAGGGGTGCTACTATGATGTAGAACAGAAGCCAGGGATACTGCTAGACATCCTGCAACGTACAAAGCAGCTCCCCGCAATAAGGAATTACCAGCCCATCATATCAATCCTTAACATTTTGAGAAATCCAGGTGTGAGATTCAACAGGCCTGGGTTCAAATTTTAGGTGCTACCAGTCTAGGTGTGTGATCTTGGGTAGATTGCTCGGCCATTTGGAGCTTTGATTTTTCCATCTGTAAAATAGGGATAAAAGAAATCATGTCTCACAAGGTTAGTGAGAGTTCAAAGAACTAATTTATAAAATATGTCTGGCATATTTTTCAGTAGGGTTCTTTCTCTTAGTTCCTCTTAAAAGAGGCTGGTTTCCACGTTTATAATAACCTAGGAAGCCAAAGGCTTCCTTACCTTTCATTCGCAAGTGAGGTAGTTTATGCATTGGCGCAGGGCAGGGCACAGATGGCCCATCATCTGAGTATGCATGCATGGCCAGGCCCTGTTACTGAGGTTAGGAATCATAGGGCCCCCTGTTGGGCCATGGCTCCAGAACAGCCCCATAGACAGCCACAGGCTGACAGGCTTACCCTGAATGCACTATTAACCCCATGATGCTATTTTTAAATAATGAAAGAACCAGTTTATTGGGAAAAAGAGCACAAAGCCTAAAAATAAATCTAGCTAACAAGGTGAGGCTTACGATCTAGAGAGAAGAAAACATGATTCCCTTTAACATTCAGGCCATTGGATTTAGTATCCCCCCAAAATTATCATCAACTACTTTTTTATCCACTTAAATGAGAGAGAGCAGAGGTATAGATAAATCAAAGCTGTTTTAGATTTTATGTGCGACCTCAAAGAGCACATAAAATCTGAATCATTGTATTGATTTATATATATCTTGATGCAAAATATGCAAGATCTTGGTGTACCCTTCCAAACAAGCTGTTGTTTCTGGATGTCCCATCCCAGGATACTCTCGGTTAAGCTTGGCACTACTGTCAGTGGAGTAGGAGAGCTTGGAATTTCACTACTCTGGGGGCAACTTGAACCTATAACGATTACAAACATACAGCAGTTGCCAGATCTTAAAATTAACTTGCACTAGGAGAGAGATGTGGAGACCTCCCCTAACCTCACTTCTCCCTAAGTCCCAAGGCCACCCAAGTCATCTTCATTCCCCTACTTTCCAGCACAATCAATTGCAACATTCTTAGCCAATTGAATGGACATTATTTTTCGTCCACCTATCCACCTAATGTCCTCAAAGTACAAAATGACCAAGGGCATGGTTGAAGCCCTGAAGGAGTGGTAAAGGCAGAGGAAACAAGATCCCCACTCCCCCAGAAAATTAAGGGCTCCTGTGTCCTAAGAAAGAAAAGATGCAAATTTGAAGCAGAGTTCTTACTCTTTGTTTTTGAGCCCAGTCACACACCACCCTCCTGGGAAGAGGAGAGAAGGGAGTGGGGTGAGGGGGCTCTGCTATAGGATTTTTGCTCCAGATAGAGATGGAAACAAGCAAACACCACACAACTGCTGCCACAGCATGGAGCCTGCGATGAAGTCAGCAGGCAGGTGCCGCCTCACTCTCCCTCATCCCCCCTCATCGTTATCACGCACAGCTGCATCAGCTTTTACTTTTCATTCCGGTCAAATACACTGTAAATTGATCCTGCTCATCAGGAAGTCTCCTGTTAAGGAAATGAGACTCTGACGCGATCCCAGCAGAGAAGCTCAGACCCCCAGTGGGCTCTCTGCCCAAGGGAGACTTAGCCACACAAATGGAAGGCTGCTTTTGTCTTTCTGGGATGGTGGAGGGGGGAGCAATGCTGCCTTCCAGGGCCACCCCTAGCGTGGGTCTCAGAACCTTGAGAAAAAGGACCCTGCGTATGCTTTCTCTGTACTGTCAGCTTTGCCCAGAAAAAAATGTGCTCTCCATCTACCCTGGGTAGGGACGAAATGCAATGTTGTGCAATCCTATGGCAGCCCTTGAAGTATGTAGGTATTATCTTCATTTTATAGCAGAAAAAAAATGATTTTCAGAGAATAGAGAACGACCTCTTTCCCCCAAGGAAGCCTCCTCAGCTATAAAATTCACTTTACATTGAAATATGTGCAAGTGGTTAAGAAAGAATCTGATCTTGTTACTTCCTTGCTTAAAACCCTCCAAAAGCTTCCCCATTGCCTGAGGCAGTACTTTTGAATCCTGGCTGCACACTGGAATTACCTGGGGAAATTTAAAAAATGCCAATGTCCTGGCCCCAACCCAGACCAATTAAACCAGAATCTATGGGGGTGGAACTCAGATTTGGCATTGGTGTTTTTTGAAAGCTGCTGAGCAATTCTCAAGTGCAGTCAAGATTAAGAACCACTGCCCTAAGGGATTAGCGTCAGGCTCCTTAACATCTCTTGCCAAATCCTCTGCAGCCAGGCCCTTGCTTCTTTCTGTGGTCTCATCGCTCACCACTCTCTCCTACTCCCTCCTTACCATTCTCCATCCCTCCTAGGCCAGCCTGAGCTTCTCCAGAGGAGTTACACACTCACGCCTCTTTGCTTTGATGCTCTACCATCTATCTCCCTAGAATGCCACTCCCTCTCTTCACCTAATTCCTACTTGTTCTTTCAGATGGAGCTCAGACCTACTGCCTCCAGGAAGCCTTCCCTGACACCCTCTAGAGATCTCTAGATCACCTCCTAGGTGCTCTATATGAGCATACCTCTAGCATTCCTATACATTGCAACTGAGTTTCACTTATCTTCTCCCTCACTGGAATGAGTATCTTGACCAGATCAGATCCTATGCTTCTCCTCATTCTCAATACACAGTAGCTAACACTCAAAAAGTTTGTTGATCCACAAGAATTGAGAGCAGGAACTCACACACACACACTTATCCTTGTACACCAATGTTCACAGTGGCATTGTTCACAATTGCCAGAAGTGGGAAACAACCCAAGTGTGTATCACAGATGAATAGATAAGCAAAATGTGGCATAGAATACATACAATGGGATATTATTCAGCCTTTAAAAAGAAGGAAATTCTGACACATGTACAACATGCATGAACTTTGAAAACGTTATACTAAGTTAAATAAGCTTAACACGCAAGCATAAATAACTAAGTTAAATACACTTGACACACAAGGATAAATATGGCATATTTATGTGAGATGCCTAAAATAGGCAAATTCATAGAGGCAGAAATTAGAATAGGGGTTACCAGGAGACAAGGGGGTAAAGGGGAAGGGGTAATGGGAGCTGTTTAGTAGGTACAGAGTTTCTGTCTGAGATGATGAAAAAGTTCTAAAAATGGGTTAATGGTGATGTTTGTATAAGATTGTGAATGTACTTAATGCCACTAAATTATACACTACGCGCATTTTAACCACAATTTTACAAGGAAAAAATATCTGAATAAATAAGTCACATTGGACTTGGAAGAGCATCTAAAGCGTTACTCAGGCCCTTTATACCATGCGATGTGGCTCCTGCTGTCCTCTCTGATCTCCTCTCCTACCCTTTCCCATGAACAGTCTACTCTGGCCACATTCCACTCCTGTTTTTTTCTGCAAAAATACCAGACTTGTTCTCTCAAGTTCATTGCAATAGCTTTCCAGTGGTTAAGATGATCTTCTTCTACATCTTCATATGCCTCCCTCCCTCCCTCTTAATTAAGTGTCCTTCTGAGAAAGGACATGACCACTCCATTTCAAACTGCTATCTTCACTCACACCATCCAAATTACTGTGTATATTGGTTAAGCCAATGATTGCTGATGTCATGAACAAACTCTAGAACAAACTCAGTGACTTAAAACAGTCCTAAACTTTAGGGTGCATCCAGATCATCTTGAGGACTTTTTAAAACACAGATTGCTAGACCCCACCCCTCCAAGATTCAGTACTTCCAGGGTAGGGCCCAAGAGTATCCATTTGTGGCAGTTCCCAGGTGCTATGGTTTGAATGTTTGAGTCACCTCCAGAATTCATGTTAAAACAATACCCAGTGCAACAGTATTGTATTAATCCAGTTCATGCTGCTGATAAAGACATAGTGGAGAGTAGGCAATTTACAAAAGAAAGAGGTTTATTGAACTTACAGTTCCATGTGGCTGGGGAGACCTCACAATCATGGTGGAAGGTGAAAGGTGCATCTCACATGGTGGCAAACAAGAGAAGAGTGATTGTGCAGGGAAACTCCTGTTTTTAAAACCATCAGATCTTGCGAGACTTATTCACTATCACGAGAACAATACAGCAAAGACCTAAATTCAACCACCTTACACTGGGTTCCTCCCACACAACATGTGGGAATTGTAGGAGTTACAATTCAACATGAGATTTGCGTGGGAACACAGTCAAATCATCTGAAGTATTAATAGGTGTAGCCTTTAGGAGGTGACTAGGCCATGAGGGCTCCACTCTCATGAGTGAGTTTAGTGATCTTATAGAAAGAGCAGCAGAAACTAGCTAGACTCCTTTTTCCATTCTGTCCCTTTTACCATGTGAGAACAGTGTTCAAAGTGCCATCTTGGAAGCAGAGAGCAACCTTCACTAGATACCAAATCTGCTTTGCTCTGATCTTGGGCTTCCCTGTCCCCAGAACTATGAGAAATAAATGTCTATTATTTATAAATTACCCAGTCCTAGGTATTTTGTCATAGTATCCCAAACAGACTAAGACCCTAGGTGATGCTGATGCTGTTAGTCTAGGGACCCAATTTTGAGAACCACTGGTTTAACAC
The DNA here is from genome assembly GCA_036589455.1 of Ateles fusciceps. Taxonomy (NCBI): domain Eukaryota; kingdom Metazoa; phylum Chordata; class Mammalia; order Primates; family Atelidae; genus Ateles; species Ateles fusciceps. The sequence continues at coordinate 6,425,140 of JAZHEH010001606.1, read as the reverse complement.
AATTAAGGTTTATTTCTGATTCACATGACTGCAGCATATAGGCATTTCAAGCTGGGAAGTATTCCTCCATGCAGTGATTCAGGATACTATGGCTCCACTACTTTCAACACACTGCCCACAGCTGCCCCAGGAGTGGTCTCCCTCCAAGTCAACCAAAATACAAAAGAGCATGAAGGACCATAAATGAAAAATTCTTATGGTCCATACCTGCAAGGGGTACGTCACTTCTTTTCACATTTTATTGGCCAGAACTCAGTCAAATGGCCACATTGAACTGCAAGGGAAGTTGACAAATACAGTCTATCTTTGTGTCCATGTGAAAGAGTAAATGGAATTGGTAATCCACTACACCCACCAGCCCCTCATGCTATTATATTTGTCTTCATAATAAGGCCTATCTCTACCTGATATTAAATCACATATTTATTTGCTTACCTTTTAATTGCCTCTCTTCATGAGACTGTAAGCTAACAAGGGCAGAGACACTCTCTTGTTCATCACTATATTTTCAGTACCTAGTACAGTGCTTGGAACTGTGAACATACAAGGCACCAATAACTATTTCTTGAATTATTAAATGTATTTTTTGTGGGGCACACTATCTGATGACCTCATATTTACCTCTCATCTTTCAGATGCTCTTGAAACCATATTCTTTATCTGGCTTATGTCACTGAGACCCTGCCATCAGCGTAGGCCCGTGTTTAATTAAGCCAACATATGGGACAAGTATTTCTAATAGCACTAACCAAGTCATGCTGCACTCAAAACTGCTCTGTCCTGAGCATATCAGTCATGGTATCTTGTCATTCCCAATGTCTCTTTCTAGTTTACCCTAGGGGCTCTCTTTGGAAGTGACAAGAAGAGCCCACAAGTTCATTCCTAGCCAGGCTGAGGACTCATGAGTTGGTCTAGCACAGAGCACACTCTAAATGGAGTGATGGTAACTAAGACAGATAGCTACCCTGTGGGATTTGAACTAGGGGAGTTTGGAAATTAATCAGCAAAACATAAAAGAGTAAATACACAGAAAGTAGTAGAGACACTGTGACCGTGAAGTAGCAAGAGGCAAGAGAGGTGAAGCAACTGCTTTGGATCCTCACAGCCTTCCTGTTTCAATTGTAGTTAATTGCAGGATGTCTTAACAAAATTAACTGCCATTTTAACAAAATGAACTGCCCCATCCAGAGATGGTATCTAGGATTACATACTCCATCCAAGATACTACTTGCTCCCTGCCCTCATTACCTTATAGTAAGGATATCACAGCAGCTTCTTCACTACCTTTCTCATCTTTTCTGCACCTTTCCACCAGATTCATCTCTCATAAAACACAAGTTTTGCTCTAATACTCCCTGCTCTAATGCCCTCCAATGTTCCCCACAAATCACAGAAGCAACATTTAATTTGCATCCATGTGATAAGAATTCTTCTAGGGCTACATATACATTGTCTCACTTAATCATCAGATGAACCCTGTGATTAGGACCACCATTTTTATTTTGCAGCTATAGTGATTGGATCATGAAAGGAAAGAATACATTGCCCACAAACATGGAGCTACGAACCTGCGGAGCCAAAGTAGAAACCCACGTATGCCTGTTTCTAAAGCTTCTCCTATTCGCAAATAGTATGCATTCTTTCATTCATTCAGATATTTGCTGAGTGTCAACCATGTGCTGGAATTGGGCTAGGTACCAGGATTACAATAGATAATTTACTAATAGATACTTATACGAGTACTGTGATAGAATGAATTATCATTAGTATTAGACAGGGAGTATGAATGCTAAGGAAGCAAACTGCAGAAACTCTTGCAAGCCTAGCCTCATTGCTAAGGGAAACCCTTCTCAAGGCAGTATCATTGGAGTTATCTGAAGGTCATATAGGAGTGAACAACCTGCTTGGTGGCAAAGAGACTGCATAATGCCTTGTCTCTCTCTCTGACTCTCCCAGACTGCTGGGCAGGGAAGAGGGAGGCTGGGGGAAGAAGGGATGAAGGGAAAAATCCAAAAAAATCTATTAATTGTAAAATGATATTACCAAAGCATATTTTGTATTTCAACAATTCTTATCCTTTGGGTTTCCAATTGTTTCTGTGTAATTTTAAACTAAAATCTATTTCCTTACCCAGCAGCATCTCTTTCTTCTTCCACACAGAGATGCATTTTTATTGCTAGTCTGTTGGCAGTGCTAATTATATTCTCCATAGCACATTCCTGATTGCATGGAATTAAATAAGGCAGGTGTGAAGGTGACAAAACAAAACAAAATATATGACTTATATGACAGACTGATTGGTTTGGTAGAGGACAGGGTAAAAACAGCAAATGTTATTCTATATAAAGATTAGGGCAAAAGGCACAATAGAGTCACACTTTCATATAGATAAATCAAATCAAACTGAAAATAATTTTTAGCAGTTTCCTTTATTATAAATGTAGTCTGAACACACTGTCTTACTGTTTTTCAGCCTTTCACAGGCTTCTGATTTACCTTCTATTAAAGATGTCTCTAAATTAATAGAACTATTTTGATAGAATATTCAATTTTGCATTACAACTTGAAGGTTGATTCACAATCATCACTTCAACATCAGAGTGAAAGCAGAAATTATAAACATCTTTATAAGAGCTTTACCAAACAGGGACAAAGATGGAAAATAAATTCTATGTAAGAAGCAGAAATAGAAAATCTGCGCAAATAAGCCAGACTGTAAATCCAAACTGGATTAGATAAATTTCAAAGGTGATAAAATATTTGTGGGAATGGGATGTCCCCAAACCAGAAAGCCTGACTTGTGGTTTTGCTGATGCGTCCCATAATTTTAATGATACACATATACACTGTAGTTGTGTGCTCGCCAAATCTCATTTCCTTTTCTTCCTGGGCCCGTCTTCAGTACCCATATTCCCAGCCTCCCACAGATGAGGTGTGGCCTTGAGACTGAGTTCCACCCAAGGAAATGTGAATGGAAGACCTAGGGGAGCCTGGGACCATGAATGACTAAGCAGAGCACAGCCATCCCACCCCTCCACACACATCTGCCCTGATCCACATTAGACTGCAATGGAAGGGAGAAAATGCATTAAGTGACTGAGCTTCCAGGGTTGTTTTTTTGTGCAGTAACTGACCAACCCTAAGGCAGGGATGACCCAGGTCCTGCCATAGTAGACTACAATTTTGTAGGCCATGAGTTAACCTACAGATGAATGAGTTAACTGAAGATGTTCCGAATGGTTCTACTGGATATTGATAGTTGAGAAACTTTATATTAACGTATAGCAAGGTATTTGAATAAATTTCCAAAGGCCAGAGCATCTAAGAGGAACAAAGTTGTAAAGGAGGAGTGGACGGAAGGAAAGATGAGTGAGGGGGTAATGCAGCTGGTATCTAAGATGCCCCTTCCAAACCTGTGAGCTCCTTCCTGAGAGAAGTAATCAGGTTCCTCTTTGTTTAAATGCCTCATGCATGCACCAGTGACAAAAGTCCAAAACCTCTAAAGTTGTCATTAAACACTCTCCATGATCTCATCTCTGCCCAGCTCTTTAACCCATTTATGCCGGAGGTTGCAAATTTTTGTATGTGAAAAATCAGACCTTGGTGATGACCTTCAGCAATAGGATATAAATAACTCCCATAAATTTCGCATTCCAATAATAGAACACTAGGCATAAATTTAATCATCAACCACTATCTATCCTTTGCTTGACCCACCCTGTATTGCAAGTGTTTCCTTAACAACCCCATCTTATGCCCTTACCTGTAACATTCCTGTTGTAAGGTGTACCCTTCCCCCACCTCATTTGCCTCCATAATTCATAATTACCTTTCCACGCTGAGCTTAAACTACATCTGCTGATGACTGTTCTTCTGAGGAAACACGCTCCTTAAGCTGGTTTCCATAACCCTTTATACCACATGTATCACAGCACTTATGAAAGTCATGACTGTTGCTCTTCATTCTCATGTTTGGCTAGCTGCATATGTCCTTCATGACAAGAACCGTGTGTGATGGCTCCTCCCTCCCATTGGCCTGTTGAGTATGTTGCCCCCTTGCCACCTCCCTCCCACCAAGGTAACAAACAATAAGTATATGATTGAGTTGAAAATGAGACACTTCCTTGGGCATACAGTCCAGATATGACTAGAGACAGTGGAACACTGTAAAAATTTTCCAGGAAACCTAGGAAATATGCCAGCAAAAGAAGTCCACTGTAGCTCTTGAATAAGTTTTGCTTTACAGACTGTCAGTCAGTCAATCTTAAGGCAGAATTACACTTTTCTGTAAATACAGATGTCGAAGGAAAGCAAGCTTAGGAACCTATACGTTCTCTAAAGATGCCTTAGAATGCATACAAACAAAAAGTGAACATGACAACCTGAGACATAAAAATAAATCTGGATCAAAGGACTTCTTGATTCCAACGCCACCCCTTCCTGACTTCACACATTAAAAATATTCATTTTTCCCTTAAATAAAACAGTCTTTTCTTCCACTGTTGAAATCCAAGTACCAGAAATATCCCACAAGTACAATAGGGGCATGGTTAATTACATCATGGACTATCCAACGGAAGAAATCATAATGGCAAAGAAAAATGATCACTTCCAATTTTGACTAAAAAGGACAAAGAAACGCTATCAAAAGTATCATCTCTACAATATATTCATTTTAAATTTTATTTATATTTTTAAAAAGGAAAGAACTGCCAAAAACTGCTGTAATTGTGGTTTCATAACAGCAGTAAAGTAGATGGTTTTATTTTCTTCCATATGCTTGTTCGTATTTTTCAGGTTTTCTACGATAAAGGCAGAGTGCCTTTATAATTAGAAAACGCAAGAATGCTCTTAAATCAGACGGCATGGCTTTGAATCCTATTCCCACTTCATTATAACTGTGACCTTCATGCAAGTACTACACTTCTCTATTGTTTCAGGTTTCTCATCTGGAAATGGAGATGATGATTCTTTTTAGGGTTTTCATAATATAATTGTGAGGTAGTCCACATGAAACACTTAGAGCAGTGGCTGGCATACAGCAAACCTTGATAAATGCTACCCAAAGTTTTTGCATGTGGAAGAACCCAGTGGGGGGTTCGGAAACTCAAGCAGTGAGGTCAGATGGGGAGAGGATGGGCTTAAATAGCAAACTTTTATCCCCTACACAGTCTTACTCAAGACTGCTTAGGGATTCAAACCTGGCAAATTATTGGTTCCCTGTCATGCAATGCTCAGTATCTCCTTTTCTCAACACAGCTGCCGGAGAGGAAGGAAGAAAAGATCAATTTTCAACTTTATTCTCCATTGTCTTTCTACTTTCTCATCTCGCCCTCCCTTTCATTTGTATTTTGTCTTAACTGCCAATTTTGGGCTTAATTGGTAGAAAGCAAAAAAGCTCAAGTAAAACGAAGCTCAGCAGAATATAAAGAAACAAAGGACTAAAAAAATGAAGGCCTGAATGGCTGTCTCAACTCTATATAATCAGAGAAGCAGGTTGACATGGCACTGTAACATATATAACCTCCTACTGAAGTGGACTGTTTCATTTATCGCTCCAATTTTCTCATGGCAGAGATAATTTATCTGTGTGATGATTACACCGTGTCTCAGGAACTTTTGCCTACTGTTGTATCTTAAATTTGGGAAATCTGTCTGCTTTCAAAGTACTGAAGATAACTTGGGAGGCAAGGCAATGTCATTTCCCCTCCGACACAGTTGCAGACTTGGGGTCAATCTATGAAAGTAAATTGGTAGATTTGCGCAAGTAGTGTAATTAGAGATATTCAGATAGCAGGCACAGGTTCCGTGTGCATGCTAGGATTTTTAAAAAAAATCAATGTCCATGCACAGGAAGAAAACTGAGCACTTATTTTAAAGCCTCAAATTACAGCAGTGCCATGCACAGAAAGCCAGTAGAGGGGTTATAGGTCAATACAAAAATACCCCCCTCATGGGGAAGAATGATTAGAAGGGATGGGCAGAATTTTCACCACCAGGTCACAAGTTCAAAATGCTGCCCAGCCCTGCCTGTATGATATTTATAACCTATTAAGAGTCCATCTAAAAAGGGATGGCTCAGGGTCTATCTTTCCACCAGAAATTGTCATCCTTTCAGCGAAGAGACTGCAAAACAGTAGGATTCCACTCCCGGCCCCACCCACAAACGAACTCACCTATGCAGCTTCTTGAGGTGTATTCCAACAGGCACAGCTGTGTCAATTGCCCATCGACTAAAGCCCATTTCCAGCATTCTTGACCCAGGCTCTGTGGCTATGTGCCCTAGGAAGGTGAGGCTTCCAGGGGGATACTCAGTCAACATCATTTACCTTATGTCTGACTTTCAGTCACAGAGTCAGAAAGAAGGAACAGAAAACATGAAGGTATTTCCAAATGTCCAAATAAATCTCCTTCCTCCAGGTTCTTCGGGCTCAAGTTCTTCTGAGGTACTGAATCAAACTAGCAACTAAAACTTGAAGAGGAAAGATTTTCTTTGTTTAAATAGAAAACTAATATTTATTAAACCATAACCATGTGACAGCACTCTATGAACAGCTTTCCTAGACTTCCTTCATTTCACAAACATTGAATGGAGAGCTGCTAAGCCAAAAAATGAATTAAAAAAAAATCAGGATATATGGATGAGGGAATGTATTCCCTGTCGCAAGGGAGTCTGCAGGAGTCTTTAATTCTTAAGCCTGTGAAGTAATTTTTACCTCACACTCCCAAAAGTATTTTAGGCAACTGAGAGTTAGTTGGCATTATCATCACCACTGTTAACATAATCATCCCCATTTTATAGAGTTGAGAACTGAGGCTAAAAGAATTGAAGTAATTGCCCAAGTTCACACATCTACAAAGTAGCACAGCCCATAAGGCAACACAAACTATCCAGTCAGTGGTTTCTGCTTACAACATGCCACCTTTTATTATAATTCAGAAATTCTTTCTCCCTAGACCAGATTTACCCAAAAGCTTGGCGAGATAAAAAGGAGACAACAGAATACCTGATACCATTCTAAAATCCCAAGAAAAAGAAAAAATAATTTTTTCTTTGAGTATGACAACAGGAATCTCTGGAATGAGTCAGTGCTACCTCTAGAGGTCGCAAGTTCTCCTGCCCTAAGAGTTTTCATGTTGGATTAAAAATAATGAGTAGCATTCCACCCTGTGCGAAGCAGAATCAGAACACTGCAATCCTCACCATGGGGGTAGCCAAGAAGAAATATCCTTCCTTTTCAGAGAAAGTCCAAGGTAGAGAAGCCGTATGGCAGGGTGGAGAGGGAACAGCATCTGTATCAAGCCCACCTGAGTGTGAATCCACAATCCACACCTGGTAATTATATGACTCAGGGCATATTAATGTTAGTGTTCACACCTGTAGAAGGGTGGCGATAAATCCCATTTTGTAGGATTGTTGACAAGATGCTTGTACAGCCCTGAGAGGCATCCTAGGATGTGGTAAGAGCTCAATAATTGGATGCTATTATTTTTGTTCCTGGTCCTCCTAAGCCTCTGGGAATTGCTATGCAGTAGAAGAGCAGTTTCACAGCACATTCCATGGAATTCCCTATTCTGACTCCCTGAGAACAGCATGCTGGTCTCCTCTTGAGACACATACACCCTCTAGCCTTTGAGCAGTCACTCACTATACATCTCTAGGGCCACCCATAAAAGCTAAAAAACCCTCAGAAGTCACCAAGAAGTTGTTCTTTATAGAGTGCAATTCCCTGACCCAAATCAGTCTTTGCCTTTGAATCAGTTTATGTTACTAGTTATTTAGTAGATTGATTGCTGCTATGGCAACTGCACATCCCTCTGCACAGACACAGGCATAAGTCCTTGATACAATCCTGGCTTAGTCTCTCTGGCTGCATTCAGTACATGCCAAAAATTACATAATATTGGGAAAATTAATTTCTTTCTGCATTATACGCACTGGGGCTGCATTGTGGTGCAAAGAACAAATGAAGCCTGGTGCGTAAAGCAGGGACGGTGCTTATCATCCACCAGCTTGGAAGGAGAGAGAACTGAAGAGTCCCCAGCTGTGCTCTGGCCACACTGCTCACCTTTGGTTTCCACGGTTTCTGCCAAATATCAAGGCAGGATGTGCCCAGAGAATGCAAACGCCACTTGGCAGTGATTTGGAGTCTTCCAGGAAAGCTTTTCACTAAGGTAGGAAAGTACAGGTTTTTCTTACATCAGGAGGAGTTGGGTAAGGATTCTGAGCCTACCACTTCCTTAGCTGCATGATCTTGGGCAAAGCCCTTAAACTCTGAAACCTCAGTTTCCCCATCTACAACATGAAGAACTAAGAATAGCATCCGCTCCCCTTGGTTGCTACAAAGATAATATGACACAACAATCCTGGCATGTAGACAGAGTCTAATAACTGGCAGGTCCATTTTTCTCTATCTTCCCTCTTCTTCCCTTAAAAATAAATCTTTTTTTGTCCTTCTCCTCTGATTAGCAAGAGATATTATTAGGGTCATTGATTAAGGAACTGGTTCTATGCTGTCCTTAAATATTTCTGATTCAGAGGCTTGAGCCTCAATCAAATTCTGCTAAATGTGTCAAGTTTGCTGTATAATACAGGTCAGTGTCTTTGCCTGGTTGCAGCTCAAGAAGACATGCTAGATCCTATAAGTGAGTTTTGCTCTGTCCTATTCTGTCACCTCCAGCTTCTCCCCCTATTCCCTCAGGTTAAACTTCCTTAAAATGGCAGTTATTTATTATGAATGAGGATGGAAAACTAGTGTGTAAGTATAACAATTGCACCCACTTCTCGAAGAGTCCCTCACCTCTCATACACAGAGAGAGGCGAAGCACTGTGATCATTGTTTGCTGAGGAAGCCATATTATTAGCAGCCATGCTGTTTCTGTATCTGGAGATGCCAGGAGCACTTACAGAAATTCTTCTAAACCATATGTTGTTTTTATATTTTAACTACTCTTTATGTATATATAATTTGCATAAATACAAAAATAAATAGCTGTCCTGCATTTCTCTGAAGACTGTAAACTCCAAAGAGGAAAAAATTTTCCCATATATCAGCCTTAATGGCATAGTGCTTGGTATTCAGTGAAAGTCGGCAATGTTACAAGCCCAAACTGACTTTCTGGGATTTCATAGTTAATCATTTATGATAAAGATAGCCTCCTATTATGTACTTTCTACCACAGGGTTGAAAAAGAATGGCATGATCAGGCCAGAAATATTATTACATCATAAACCAATGCCAATTTCATCAACTTATTCTGAAGATCCCAGGATTCGAGGTCGGTTACTTGAGACAAAACAATTTATATGAAGAAATGCTTTGACCGCAAAGTATAACAAGTGAGAACATGGCTCTAAAATCAGAGAGACCTGGGTTCTGGATTCTAACCCTAATTCTCAGTTTCATCTTCTTTCAAAGTGGTAATATTTATTTACTTGCAGGGTTGTCCAAAGTGATGGTTAGGAGTGCAAACTCTGCAGTTAAGAATGTCCAGGTTGGATTCGTGGCCTGTCCACTTGTGGACACTTAGTGTTTCAGTGAACCTGAACAAATGACTTTACCTCTGGAAGCCTGTTTCCTCCTCTGAAGAATGGAGGTAGTCATGGCCCTATGCATGTGTTTTTGTGAGGACGAACTCATATTATCTATGTAAAGTACTTAGCACAGGGCCTGGCATGTAAGTGCTCAATAAATGTAGCCAGTAGTGATTGTAGAGTAGTAGTAAATGAAATGATGGGTATAAAAAGCCTGGCTTTTAGATTTTTTAAAAAATGGAAATGTGTGCTGTCAAGAATATTCCAGACCATTGCAAATTTCTTTAGAATCAAAAAGTTGGACAGGGACTGACTATGATGAGAAAGGAATCCTCTTATAAATCTGTCCTCCCATTGAAGTGGCTTCAGTGCTAGCAGAACAGTAAGGGGGTAGTGAAGTCTGGCCTGCATGCGACCTCCCTAGTTCTGAAGCGATGCCTGCTGGAACACATGGGCCAGGGGCTTATGGCACTCTACAGCCCCAGGAGTGGGTGATTACTAGCTACTGCCAAGGATGATGGGGACAGGAAACACAAAAGCAAAATTTTAAATGAATCGGCATAACAGGGCACTGCCAGGAAAAATAAAAATAAAACATCAAGGAAAGGCTGGCCAACCACCCTCTGAGAGCAACGGGGTGGTTTCCTTTGAACACGGGGCCATCTCTCAGGCCAATAAGGGAGCTCCACAAGAGTTTCAGCAATAAAGAAAATAATGATTTTTTATAGACACATAGCCTAGATCGGATTGCTGGTCATGCTTTTTCTGTTTTGTTGCTTCAAAGATACACCCACACACCTTTGGCAGTGTTATCCTCAAACGACAAGATGTTACTTCTAAGTTGCAAGACCTCAGGCGCTATTTGTCCTCACCCACACCCCGACTGTCTGCCATCTTCAGCACCAAACACATCCCTGAGGACAAAAATGGCCCTTCAGTTCCTGAGTCGTTTAAACTGAAAAACCAGTTAAAGTGCCATTCCCAAAATAAAACAGAAACATGGCCACTGGCATGAAATATTTACAGCTGTGGGACAAGGGGAAAAAAAAGCCTCACTTGACCTGGTAGTCAGGGAATGATGTAGCTACACAGGCCTGTGGAGAAGCACGTTGGCCTAAAATCATTCTCTCTTTTGCGATTCCTATGGGTACCTGCCACTCAAGCTAAAGACCCAAAAGTCATCTTCAACTGCTTTGTTCGCTTACCCCTATTTTTATTCTCAAACATCGCTCCATCTGTTCCAAGTCTAACATTTCCTGAACTGGTACTCTCCTTGCCCACTGGACACCCCTCTACAGTTCAGGCTCTCATATCGCTGCTGACCAAAGCAGCCACGTCAGTCACTCATGTTCTTCTATCCAGTATCTCCCCCTTTCTCATTGCTCTTCACACTGCAACAGCATGACTGCAAAGGCCCTTCTAGATCAAGCTCCTACCTACATGTCCAGAGTTGCCCATTATCCATCCAGTCTTCAGCTTCCCCACAGCCCTGCAACTCTCATCCATCCTGAAACACGTTCTATGTTGTGTGTACCTTCACACTGTGGTGCATGCTTTTCCCTCCCTGCATGGAGTTATCTCAGCCCTGACAAACCTGCCTACCCATCCTTCAACATTCAGCTCAAATGTTATGTCTTCTTTTCATTCCCTGATTTCCTTAAGTTAGGTGTAGGGGCTCTCTACACTGTGCTTGCTTTGTCATTTTATATGCTTTTATTATAGCACATTTCATACTGTATGGCCATCATTTAAACATCTCTATGTCTATTCCTGTTCTGGGTATTTGATGGTCAGTCAGGTGTGGTTACAAGAGGAAACACAGAAGAGGCTCAGGGAAACAAAGTTTATTATACTCACTGGTCCTAGAAACAAAAGGCATACTGATATTGTTTGGCTGTGTCCCCACCCAAATCTCATCTTGAATTGTAGCTCCCATGATTCCCACGTGTTTTGGGAGGGACCAGGTCAGAGATAATTAAATCACGGGGGTGGTTTCCCCATATTGTTCTCATGGTAGTGACTATATCTCACAAGACCTGATGGTTTTATAAGGGGTTTCCCCCTTTGCTTGGCTCTCATTCTCTCTTGCCTGTCACCATGTAAGATGTCCGATACTCTTCTGCCATGATTGGTGGCCTCCCCAATCATGTGGAACTATGAGTCAATTAAATCTCTTTTCTTTATAAATTATCCAGTCTCGAGTATGTCTTTATTAGCAGTATGAGAACAGACTAATACACATGCCTGTGTAGGATCACAGGGGAAGCACCAGGTTTTAGTCAGCAGACAAAATACAATAGCCAGGAGAAAGTCTAGGCCAGAGCCTTTACTGAGGCTTCCTCAGGAAAGGAAAGGCAGTTTACAGTAAACAGATTAGGACTGACTAAATTGAATAATTTTGGCGGGCTTTGGGATCTAGGGGGTGGTCTCTAGTTGCCTGGTAACTGGGCCAGTGACAATTACAGGGAAGGAATATTGCTTCCTGGGGTGTATGGGCCAGACAGAAGAGGTATGGCTCTGGATTGGTTAGTTTGTATATCAAAGGCAATGCTCCTGGCTGAGTCCTGGGCCGTCTCTAAGAATTAAGAGTCTCTCCCCAGCCAGAATGACTTTTAAGATGCAAAAACATTACGATATATAGAAAAGGAACAATGTAAATGACACAACTCCCAACCTCAAACTAAAACCTGAGTTTCTTCCTCCCATGTTCTATGCCTTATTTAAAAGCAGGGCTGATATTCTACTGACATGCTGATATGTACAAATGTGCTGCTTTTCTATACCTAGTTCTTCCTGATTTACTAAACATACTGGTTAGTAAATATTTTTGTCATCATCCCAATTATGTTTTGAATCTAACTGCTTTATTAACTATCATCACAGCTTTGTGAGGAATGCATTTATTACCTATATTTTAGAGATCCAGATATGAGGCTCATAAAAGTTAAATATTTTAACCAAATCACAGTTAGCAAACAGCAGAGCCAAAATGGGGAGCCACATCTGCCTATGCTAGAGGCTCTTTCCTCTCCATCATACTGCCGCTCTGACTCTGTTTTCCTTTCTAGACCTAGGCATCCAACACAGTGCCTGGTATCTCGTAGTCATTCATTAAATAACTGCCTAATGGATTAAGGCATAAATAGCAGTGATATAATAGATCTTAAATTTTTCCCATAGCTAATTTACTTTATGGAACAAAAGGCAGGAGGTTCATAACCTTGTTTTAAATGAAACACATCTCATAATAAGAAATGCTTACTTTGGTCAGGCCTGTAATCCCACCACGTTGGGAGGCTGAGATTGGAGGATTGCTTGATCCCAGGAGTTCGAGACCATCCTAGGCAACGTGGCAAGAACCCATCTCTACAAAACATAAAAAAATTGGCCAGGCATGGTGGTGCAAACCTGTGGTCCCAGTTACTTTGAAGGCCAAGGCAGAAGGATCCCTTGAGCCCAAGAGATCAAGGCTGCTGCAAGCCATGATCATGTCGCTGCACTCCAGTTTGGGCAACAGAGCAGAAGCCTGTATATTAGTTCATTCTCATATTGCTATAAAGAACTAACTGGAAATGGGTAATTTGTAAAGAAAAGAAGTTTAATTGACTCACAGTTCCACAGGTGTACAGGAAGCATGGCTGGGGAGGCCTCAGAAAACTTACAATCATGGCAGGAGGCAAAGGGGAAGCAGGCACATCTTACATGGCCGAAACAGGAGAAAGAGAATGAAGCAGGAGGTGTGACATACTTTTAAATAACCATCTCTGTGAGTACTCACTCATTATAAGGAGAATAGCAAGGGAGAAGTCTGCCCCCATGATCCAATCGCCTCCCACCAGGCCCCCTGTAACATCAGAGATTAAAAGTCACACATGAGATCTGGACGGGGACACAAATCCAAACCTTATTCATCCTATCTAAAAACAAAAATAAAAACAAAACAAAAAAAAACCAGAATTGCTTATTTCATCAAAATGTCATAGGTTCATTATAATAGCTACCATTTATTGAGTGACTGCCATGTAACATAAACTATGCTAAGAGCTTTGTGTTCATTACCTTATTTCATCCTCTCACCAACCCTGCAAAGTCAAAACCTATATATTTTTGCTATTTCAAATGAGGAACCAGAGGCTCAGAAAACATATGTAATGCTAATGGTTCACAGCTGGTAAACAACAGAGCAGAGATAGAAGCTATGACACAATCTCCAAAATGCTTGTCCTTTCCACTATGCCACGTAACCATTTTATTTCTATGTCCATGTACAATTTGCAGGAAATAGTGTATACGGCAGGTATTGGGACTCCATACTACTTGGAAATTTCTGAGACAGAAAGGTCCTATATCACCATTAAGTAGCCTTGTAGGCAAAGGCTTATTTTGGTTTCCATCTTCTGGGCCCAATGGGAGACATGGTCGTGGGCTCAGGACCCATCTCCTGCTGGAATCTTATTAGTGCTTCCTCTGCACAAATAAGAACTGGTGTATTGTGTTAAATTGACTGACACAAACAACCATGCTTTGTCCAGAAATAGAAAAACGCTATTTTCTTTAGCAAAATAGAACATAGGAAGTGGTGGGGGTTGAAATGTCATGCACAGAACAAAGGTTTGGCAGAGGAGAAAGGTTAAAATCAATCACTCTACAGGAGAAAAAAAAAAAGGTCCGCAGTATTCTATAGTAATTATTCACCCAAAGACACACTATAGAATTAGTAGCCACTGCTACTCAAAAATTCTTTTAAAAAGGAAAGAAAGAAAATTTCCAACCCAATAATGTTAATGTTTTACTTTCACAAATCATTTGGAAAGATCATAGATATACAACTAAAAATAAATAAAAGAATGCCATTTTAACATTCTCACCTCTAGTGGTAGGAAGTAACCTTTTCATTTAAGAATAAGGCAGGGAGAAAGCAAAATTGTTCACTCAAAAGAAAGGACCACCAGTATGTTACTACTCTGACTTGTATGCTAGAGGAAGTTAGACTTTAAGTTGAAAATGAAGGCTTATCCACCACTCATATCTTCTGGCTAATAACCTCCTTCTCAAGAGGAATGTCCATTCACATTGCTATAGCTTCACAAACCTCAACATGGCAAAACATTCTGGGATTGTTATTATTTTTTTTTTCTTTTCTGCAACATTTTCTTTTTATTCTCTATCTAAGATTACAAATTCTTCAAGGTCCTACCTCTGATGTTTGTTGTCCTCATCCTCATTGTTTTTTAATCTCATAATATTTCTCATTCAGACCAAGAGGAAGTTGTTAAGAAGAATCATAAAACAAAGACAGCAACGTATTGGTTTTTGGAGCCAAATGCTGAAATATGAAGTAAAAGAGAAAACTTTAAGCAACACAGTTTATCAAGAATTCACTAAGAAAAGTACAAAGGAACTATCGTGACTCTAAGAATAAGAACTAGACTCTGCCCATCTGGTCAAGTCCAGGAGAAGACCAAATGGTTCATGGAGGCTATGACCTGTTTTCTGTTCAGTTGAAAGCAGAACAAACAGAATAAAGGATTTATATCACCACACACATTTAAAAAAGATGAAAAAATTAGAGATCAACCTTTCTCATTTATTTATTTATTTAGGTAACACAGATAAAAAACGAGTATTAACTCAGAAAGGTGAACTCATTAAAAATAAAGAATAAAAACCATGTATTTCATTGTTTAGCCTCGATTTGACCTGGAAGCAGAAGAGTAGGGGATGGAAGTAAACTGGCTCAAGGCTTCCATGAGTCGACTGTGCCCAGTGTGATTAATCATAGTATTTCCCCAGATCTAAAGCCTCCTCCTTTCTGGCATACTCTAGAGAGCTTCTTCAGTTAAATATATATTTGGATTCCTGTCACTTTCAGCTCTTGGTTCTCAATTCCTTTTATCCTTTATAAGATACTTTCTGAGTATTAATCGTCCCCAGGAAACTATGTCCCTTACTTAACAAGAGCTATGCCTTACTAAAATAAGAGATAAAGGCTATCAGGTACCCTGACTTCTTGAAAAATGCATCAACAGAAATAAGTTTGGGTAGGGAGAAAAGAATTTTACCATGTAAGTGAGATGAATATTAGATAATTTGATTTGGGAGAGAAAATGCTGCAAAGATGATACTGATAAGAAAAGAGCACAGCCGTATTGTCTTGATTAAGTCACATATGGTATTATCTTAGGGCCCTAATTTGGGCATCTGTAAAGTGGAGGGGTTCAGCCATGTGAGTATCCGTAAGTTTCTTCCCGGCTGTAACATTTACTGAATTAAGTCAGAGCTGAGATTGTGATTCAGGGTTCGAGATTTTTAGCTGTCTGCTTGAGGCATGTTAAAGAGCCATTTTCTCTTTGAAATCGCTATATGTGTCAGAAATAAATCCAGTGTACAGGAAATAAAACATTCTGCCTCTTCCTCCACACCTCCACTCCCTGGGTCTGATTGTTGGATAATAAAAACCAAGATAGGGAAGGCCCAAGGCAGACTCTTAGCCTGGCCTCTCCATTCAATGGATTCAGAATTATTCTGGTTTCTGAATAAGACGATTCTCCCTTTCACCCCCAGCATTTATCACTTTGGTCAACCATTAAAAGGATGAAGCAAAAGCATTGCCCAGCAAGAAACTCCTGCAGCTGGCAGAAATGAAAAGCAAAGATCTTCCCTCACAGGTCAAATCTAACTGACACCACACAGATAAAGCTAAGCTGGGAGAAAAGGCAGACTTGCAAGCAGTTGAAACTAGGGAGGAAACGATTTTGAGTTTCTTTCACCAAAAATTGTAACATATTTGTGCTTTTCTATCAGAGCCTCCTGGAACTCTCTGGCTTTTCCCTATTAATATTATTATTATTATTGAAAGATTTTTTTTCAAGCGAGTCCCTGGTTAGCTAGAATATTCTTGCTCTTTTCTTTTCAAATCCTGCAGTCACACTATGCTGTTTCACCTGAGCCCTGGGGACAATCTAAAACAATGTCTTTTTCTGCTTGTGGTCCCAGAGTTTTAAGATCCTACCTGAATAGATCTGAAGTTTTCTGAAAAGTCTTCTGTCTCCCTGGGGCCCCTAGATGTTCTAGAGAGAAAGTGTCCAGGGATCTGCCACTCAGCACACCACTTACTCTTGAAAGCACATAGGCCCTGCGTGGAATGGACTTTCCTCCTGGTAGTCCTGCTCAAAATGGGACGCAAATGCCTATGTGGCCAGCTTAATCATTCGCTTGGATACCATAGGCTTATTCTGTAGCTAGGGACATCCTGATACTTGGGCAGTTAGCATAAAGAAGAAAAGTCTGCACCCATGTGTCAAAGTCTCACTGGAAGAGAGAGGCAAGCCTGAGGACAACAACGAAGGAGAAGGGTTGAAGCCAGAACTGGGAAGGCTGATCCTCAGAGTAGACTGTGTTTTCAATGAGGGAGGATGATTAATGACTTGGAAATTTTTGGAAAGTTGGGACAGTGACAAGACCCCTTCCTGGCCTAATTTAATGAAGTTTAAGAGAACAATGGCCTTCACTGCAGAGCAATTTGAAAAAAAAAAAAAAAAGAGTATCCTGAGAAAGACAAAGGTTTTTTAATTTGGCTGAATGGCATTTTGATAAAAGGTTGAGGGTGTAGGGTACAGTTTAAAAGAGAAAGGAATGTTTCTGTGCATTCAGTGGAAGGGATCCACAGGAGGGTTAATATTTAGTGGACCTAGAAGTAGGGAATTACAGAGTAATTAGAGAATTTGGGTTTGAGAGAGGGTGGACAATTTGCTGGGAATGGAAGGGCACGGCTTGTTGGGAAGTGACTAGCCATAACTGGCCTAACAGCCACACAGCTAAACTTTCCAAGGATCAAGAGAGAGAAAGAGTAGGAATTGTCATGCAGTTGGCAAGTGATTACAAAAGGGTCTGCAGTGGCATGGGCAGCAAAAAGTTCTGCAATATGTGGCCTCATTTTTAGAGAAAATAAAATCCTGATTGGGGTTGAGGGGGAGATGACTATGCACATAAACACACATGTACCTAAAACTAGAGTTCTTGCTTCTATCGAGTCCTCCCAGGCCAATAAATAAATAAATAGTAGCCTACCGTAGTGGAGCTTGCAGATAATTATGAAATAGGTCAATGAGCTCTATTGAGGGGTTATAAAGATTGCACATGGGGCTCTTCCTGAGGAATATGAAATGAAAGTTACCAAATTTTGATACTGATGGAATTCTGCATTCATGAAACTTTCAATATGCTTTGGTAGGATGGGTAATAATCTGGGAGTCAGCAGACTTGAATTCTGATCCCCCAAACCCCTATTTACCTTTGAAGGAAGAGACAACCTAATGCTAATGTTTTCCCTTCCCCCAACTTCTCCTCCAAAAGCTGGCTTCTGCCTCCACCCTTCTGATGAATCTACTCAAGTGAAGATCACCAATGACTCTGTCCTGCTACGGTTTGCCATCCAATGGGTACTTTGAATTTTAATGTAGGTTTCTTTTCCTCCCTGTTTCCCATGAACCAAGATTTCCTGCTTTTCATCCACTGAACCACTTCCTGGCACTAAATGCTGGTAATGTAGGACCCATCAATTAATCATCTTTGTATGTCGAGTAAGAGTATAATGATTATCAAATAGATAATTGAATAAAATGCTTTTGTCATTAAGCTTTTAGATCTTCATCTTTTCAAATTAAAAGTTTGGACTTCAAAATCTAAAATATGTGATTGCATGCTCTTCTTACAGTGCTTTTATGAATTTAAGAATCGAGTGTCCTCCACTAAGGGAAAAGACTAACTTAATAGAAGATTCTTGAATTTATCACATAAAAAGGATGTGAAAATACAGTCTTCTTTCAAGGTCCCAGAAGCAATACATCAGCATTTTTAGGTTATTGATACCAAAGCTTTGGATATGTAACACTGTCTGCTTCATACATAGATAGGTATTAATGCACAGATACATAATACATAGACATGCTGAATATAATGGCTTTAATGTCGCCATTATCTCATTCTCTTTAGAATATCATCTAACTTACTGAGTTGTATATTGTAATAAAACCCAGCTTCAATTTGAAGAATTGTTCTTTTTAGCAGTATGTGCTTAAGATGCTTAATTATAATCATACAGATCTATGTCTACAAACACATTAAAAATGGTTCTGCTGTTTCTATGTCAATTCATTTGTCATGACTTGGTACATAATTCCTTCAACTCATTCTTTTTAGAGCATAAAAATAATGCTTCCTAATTACAATAAAATTAAAATAAAGTCAGAAAAGTGGAAAGATTTTCTTGATCACACAAATTCCTAACATTCAATGCCTTAGATGAACATTTGGTGTATTTCCTTTTGCGGATTTTTTCTATTTAAAGATTATATTTTGCTGAGTTTCTTTTTAAAGACATAGTTTATATATAGTTCTTGAAAAGAATATATGTATCATTTCCCTGAAAATATTAATACATGATCGTCAAGATATTTGGGGATAAATTGTCACTTCAAAAATGCATCTTACAGAGAGCATTCACATGGTTTTAAATAAAAATCTCTAAATATCTTATTCACAGTTTACAGTGGTAATGTATCTTTTAGATAAATAAAGCTAAATAAAGTACTCAGAAAATTAATACAATTTAACATTCTCCTCAAACACTGCCCCTACCTCTTCCCTCTCAACAGCTAAATCACCAGGTGCAGATGCCACCAAAATCAGCACAACAACCGTCAGAGAAGCACGTGATGAGAATAGCATTCAGGTGCCAATTAACACAAGCCTCGCTCCCTGATACAGCTGTCCTCCAGTCGCTCTAACGTATCATCCCGTAGTCCTACTTCCTAGGAAAAGAAGTGTAAAAAAGAAACTGAATATTTAGGCCGTCGCCTGACTTCTTTTAGACCTTAGCTGAGGCTGAGATCTCTCTGAAGGAAGGACTCTTTTCTCATTCATCTTTGTACACAGTGTCTGCGATCCCACAAAGCACAAGGCACAAGTTTTATTAGTATTTGTTGACTACTGAATAAAGGCCCAGGGCAAACAATCAATTAGGAATAATTTCAATTGCAAGTGGCAGAAAACTCAAAGGCAGTGATTTAAAGAAACATATAGGTGTCTTTTTCTTATCTAGCTAGAAGTCCAGAAGAAGGCAGGTGTTGACGTTTGTTCTATGGCTCAGCAATCTCAGGGGTGATATCTCTAAAATTCTCTCAGCCTTCCCCTTATGCCTCAAGATGGCGGCATTGGCTTCTGCCACAAATCCATGTTCAAGGCAAGAACACACCTTGAAGAACCCCCAGTAGACTTGTAGTTAAATCTCATTAGCAGTATTATATCACTTCCTATTGCTGCAAAAGAGTCTGGGAAAGTGTTTACATTTCCTGGAGTTCGTCCCTGGAGTTGGGCATAAAATCTGGATTCTGTTGGTAACCAAAAAGGGAGAAATGGGTATTGGATAGTCAATTAACAGAGTCTGCCTCAACAAATGTTGTTCTCCATCTTTTTAAAGTCAAAATAAAAAGTATAAATTGAAAACAGCATAATAAAACAATCAAGAAAAGAACATACATTCCATGCAAACTTCCATAGGTATGACCACTCACTGACATTTGCTACTGATAATAGTGACTCGATGAGTTGGAAGTTGTGGGTGGTTCAATAGCAAGACTTATTAAGAAACCTGAAAATGTGTGTATCTTGAGTGATGCACTCAACTACATACTATATCAGGGTTTCTTGTCTTTAAAAGGGGACCTAATATAGGATAAAAACAAATTTGATTTGTCAAAGCTAGATGAATTATGAATGCCTTTTTTTGTTTTAATGCAGTCCAATATTTAAAAAAATATTTTAGAGAATTTGTGGAGGGGGAATTGGAAGAGACTATTTAGATTCTCCTCTTCATCATAGCATGCAGCCTCTGCTTAAAATTTCCAGCAGTGAGGTCTCTACTCTGTGAAGTAACCAATTCAACTTTTAAATTTCTCTAATGATCAGAAAAGCCTTTCATAATTTGAACTTGATTTTACTTCTCAGTGTTATGCATCTACTGTTCTAATACTGTTTTCTAGAGTGACCAGAATTAGTTGTTTCTCCTTGCATATGACAGCCCTTTAAATAAATCAACAAAGTTAAGATCCCTGTTCTCATAGAGAAACAATTCAGGCCTTGAACTCTTCCTTAGTTGGCACAACTTCCATATCCCTTTGTCCACACCTCATTCCAGATAGTTGCCCTTCTCTGGGTACTCTGTCCTAATGAATGTCTCTTATTTTATAGTTCTGGCAATAACACAATAACACAATACATCTATAACCACCAAGGGTGACTGCAGATGTCTACAACCACCCTTGGTGTCAACACTCACCATTTCTATTTTGGTCCACACCTCTGGGCCTAAGAAGAATTATTTGACATCCTTACTGATCAAATATGCAAGTTCTCCCTTCCAGTATATTTGCCAAACAAGCCCCCATAACATCATCCAAATCATTAGATAAAAAATTCAACAAGGCCGGGACAATACGCTAAAAGAGCTTTCCTTTCTGGTTATCAAGCCATTTATAAATATTGGGGTGAAACTGTTGTTCAATTGTCTATTAGTGTATCACAAACAATAACTCCATATTTTTCCATTTCATGCAGGGTTCTCGGGATTTTGCTTTCTGTCTCTCCACCAGGTAATTTAGAGCCACCATAAATGATTTATTTGCCATGCTCTCCACCACATTTTAAACAGTATACCACAGATGTCTCGCACTCCTTTAAAACTCAGGTGGAAAAATGAAGGTAGGTGTTAACATTGATATAATTCATGTAGAGTTACTAAATAACAAACACTACACTAGGAGATTTATATACATTATTCCCTTTGGTCCTCCTAACCACCTTTTAAGGTCTTACAATACTCTCCAACTTTTTAATGAGAGATTACTAACAAGTTTATTGTAGTTAAGAAACTTGGTTTAGAACTGTGTGATTTTTTTGGACAGCAAATACACGTCATTTTCCACACAAATTCTCCAAATCTTTGACATCAATTGGGTGTACAATAATTCGATTCAATTCCAGCAACTACTGAGAAATAAAAATGAAATTCTAAGACCCTCAACTGACTGCATGGACCCTCTGTTGGCCAAAGAGACACCAGAGAAATCTTAAAAAATGAGTTCTTGGCCATGACAGGACAGGTGGTCAGACATGCCACAGTATGCTCCTTTCTTATTAATCTTTAACCAGAATTCTTACCCAAGAAGTAAACAGAAACCAGCTTTGGAAAACAAGATATAGAGAACTCATTTCATTAATCACCTTTAACTAACCATCTGAGGCCGTGTGGGGACTTGCCCTCCCTCTTTGCTGTTTCTCCATGACAACTCACCAGTATCACAATGCATCCCTTCCTGAAAACCATCCTCTCCAGGCTGGTTTTGAACAACTCACAGAGGAGGCACAGTTGAGGGTTCTCGTGTCCTCTGCTTCACCTTTTGACATCACTGAGCTCAAACTCCACCCTTGGATCATGGTAACAACACCCTTTATTTTTGAACATGTGACTCATGAAGAGCCATGAAGTTCAGTTGTGCATGCATATGTTTCTCCTTTCAAATATTTCCTGTTCCTATAGCTTATTAAATATGTATACTTAACCAACCTGTTCAGCATAAATTCCTTTCGTATGCTTCTCTCCTTCAAAGTGTTCTCGGCAGCCAGAGGCCATGGTTCCTAGCCTGTGGAATGGCCAGTTTATTTCTCTTTTATGAGAAATAAAGTTTTTTCTTTCCAAATTTTTGAAACTTGTCATTATTCAGATGTCAACACCCAGAGTTGACACAGATCATACAGATTAAGGGCTCAGTCCCACAAGACTTCCCCCTCCTCAGATGCCAACTGCAAGTGGGGTGCTCGGGCTACCCACACTTCTTCCCAGTTGACTACAAATTCAGGGGTTCCCATGACCTTCTCCTCAAGTTTATCATTCCTTAGAAAAACTCATAGAACTCAGGAAAACAACTATACTTAAAGGATAGCCACATGGAAGAGACACTAGAACAAGATATGGAAGACGTAGAGGGTAGTCCAGAGCTTCCATGCCTGCTCCAGGTACGCCACCTTCTTAGAACGTCAGTATGTTCACCAGTTAAGAAGCTCACCAAACACAGTCATTTAGGAGTTTTTATGAAGGCTTCACTATACAGGCATGATTGATTAAAATCATTGGCCACTGGTGACTGAATTCAATCTCCAGCCCCTCTTTCCTCTTTGGAAATCAAGGGATGGGGCTGAAAATTCTAACATTCTAATCACATGACTCTCTAAAACCTCTACCCATGCTTTAGGCATCTCATTAGTACACAAAAGACAGTGCAGTCCAAGGGTCTTAGGAATCTGTGTCAGGAACCAGGGGCAAAGACCAAATACGTATTTTTTATTATACCACAAGATCTCATGGTTAGTAATGGTAGAGCTGTATTTCTAACTCAGGTCGGCTTGTGGTTGAAATTCATATTCTCCTCTTACAACAAATTTCCTTCTGATGAATCAAATTTTATAGAACGAAAGCTATATTAGTACAAGATATTTTGAGATGCGCTCCAAGTAGAAATATCCTGTGTCAAAGTCACATCAATCTGAAAACTGGTAATCAAGAAAATGAGTCTTGAGAAATGTGTTTTCCTTATTCTGAATAATCATGATCAGCTCTTTAATTGTTATATTTACCCTTCATAGGCTAAAGCAGGTCAAATAGGTAAGACCTTCGTTCTCCATCACTTATGTATTATTAACTCCAGGTTAAGGATTCAACTAATATTTTACAGTAACTTTCACATTTATCCTTTGCCCACTGATCCACCCACATACATTCATTGTCAAGGTTACATATTGTAAGTATGTTCATCTAGAAAGCAAAAAGAAATAGGTTTATCACACCAGAAAGAATTTTAAAACAATGACTAATGTTGCAGGAAAATAAATTATTATAGCTTGAGTGACTTGTGTACCGAAAAGTACAACATTCTCTGTGTGGGTCTGTTTCTGTCACCTGCAAAACAGTATGGAAAATATTCTTGGGACGGAGAGTCGAGCCTTTTTGTGGTATCCTACTCTATCGAACAGTTTAATAGTAATGACTGAACATATAATTCATTTGAGTAACAAAAATTAGTTATAAATTTCCATTTCAAATTTTTCAGCAACAAAAGAGTCTATACCATTTATTGAACTCCTTTGATGTCAATTACTAACAATGGCAAACACTTTTCAAATCTCTAATTGTTGCAACCAGCTCCACAAGACAGATGTCATATCCCCATTTTTACACATAACTAAACTGAGCCTCAAATGCTGAAAGGCAAACCACATGGAACATATATTGTTGTTATGGCATCTTGCTATACTAAACTCTCAACCCTAATATCTCTGAGAAGTCTTCAAGAACAATGCAGATATATTTTCTTAAAAAGATGATAGGGAAAGAAGGGAAAGCAAGGAAAAATTTTTCTTAAAAAAGGGAAAATGGAAGAAAAGAAAGGGAAGGGAATAGACAGCAAGGCCAGATGATGCAAAGCAAAACAACTACTCTACACCAGAGCATCTGGAGGAACAATAGCTAAAATTCTGTATGTTTCTCATTACAAGCAAAAGATTATATTGACGTTATGTCACCACTCCAGATGTGTTTCCAAATATCTTGGTCATTCAGTCAACATATTCACTGAGCACTTCTCTGCATTCGGAATGTTGTAATAGGTGTTGTGGGGGAAAATACATAAGCAATAAAAGATAAGTTGCCACCCTTGTGGCACTCACAATCGAGCTAGGTCAAGAATATAAATGCATGAAATAGCAGTAGACTTTCATGGTAACACCTTAAGGACAGATATCTCTAGCACCAGCTATGAAGCCAGAAAGGCAAAGTGCATGAGTTGGGCAGACTCTTCCATAAGCCAGACTTCTATAATCAATCTGGATTTGAAAAGAACAAAAGAATAGTACATGACTCTACCAACAAGAATAAACACTGAAGGTTCTTTACTGTGCATGCTACATGTCAACACACAGCCCATGGTAGGCTCTACGTCAAGACCATTATGAGAAATAAGCAGTTCCTACCATGAACTCTCAGCAAGATAGTGATCTTGGTCCCAAACACTTTACCTTAACAGGCTGCACACTTCAAACCTTGAAGCTCTTGGTGATAATGAAACATACTAAGATTCTAAGCCCATTCCTCTGCAAATAGCTCAAGATTGTATGCCAAACAGTGGAATAGTGTCTACTGTTGTTTTAGTAACACAGTAACAGGCACTTGGGCAAAAATGATCATGAAAATAAAGTCACACTCCATCATCCATAAGTGATTTCTGGATATTCCACTTCATGAGTCTGCCATGTTTATCTCTAAAACCAAGATGCCAGGCAGGATGGAGATACTCAAACAACAAATGGCTGAACTGAAATCTTCATACGAGTCTCAAGAATTTGGCAAGGTGTCTGTTGATATTTCAAACCCCAATATCAGAACAGTTGTATAAAGACATAGAAGAACATGTTTTTGTTCAGGTCTCCTTGTGACTGATGGAATGATTCAGTTATTTTGAGACAGTGTTTCGAAAAGCACATCCTTGCACACATCTTCAGGAGGGCTAGCGATCCCCTGCATTTCTTGATGTCCCACACAGGCCCAGTATACAATGCTCACTAATTGGATGATTTGGTGCTATATTCCAATACTCCCTCAGAGAAAGCACCCAAAAAGTGGCACAATGTAAACTTTGTGTTCACATATTTCCATATAACTCCATTTTAAAATTTCAATGATTTTTCTGAATGAGCATCTGCAGGTCCATGTAGTTCCATAAAAGTCAAGGAGAGAGTTCTGTTTCCTAATACTCTGTGCTAAATCCCTGTTGGCTCCATATATACTCAAATAATCTAGAGTTTATTCATTATAAAAGATTTAGCTAACTGACTCTGAGTACATTGATTTTCATCCAACAAACATTTACTGAGCAGCTAGCTACTATATGCCTTGTGCCCAGTGTTTGGAGAGAGAGAAAGGACCTGGTTCCCACCCCCACTCTTAGGACACTTAGTCTAAAGGGCTGTCAGACCGCTAGACAATTACAATGCAGTGTGAAGAGGGCTGAGGCGCAAGGTGATGCGCAGCCATATGGTGGGAGAGGTAGAAGAGCGAGCCAGCAGACCACCCTGAACGGTACCTTTCTAAATTTACCTTTCTTGTGGTAAATCCAGACCTGTGCCATGTCAAGAATGATGATGCCTTTTTAGGTAGTGGGTACTTGAATCAATGTGATCAACTGCTTCTCCTCCTAAGAACTGACAATTGAGTAAACCATCTTCTTTCTTATACTATTAACTGATAAAAATGATGATACATACTATAACTTTAATTTGAATTTGTTTACTGGAGTCATCTTGGTCAGGTGACTTAGCCTCTCTAAACTTCAATTTCCTCATCTGTAAAATAAGAGTAACACCTATCTCATAGATTTGTTTTGAGGGTCAGTGTAGAATAATGCACATAAAGCATTTATCATAGTATCTAGCACATAGAAAGTGCTCATTAAATAGCTGGAGTTTTACATTATGAATGCCATTCGTGAATCTTCTTGCCTTCCCTCCTGAGACATGACAATTGCCTGTTCAGCTCTACACCCTGCACTTGAAGCTCTCTCAATCTCAGTGGTATCCTATGTTCCTCAAGCTTGTTTAAGAGAAAACGGCTGATATCTGGAACCAAACTTCTACTTTATTCAGTGACAAAAAATTAAAAAACACTCGATCTTTTGGGTACGTGCTTCTGGTTTACATGTTTCCATAAGAGTAATTTCTTTTTCCTAATACTCTGGCTCTACTCCTTTTGGCTCCCAGAAAGCAAGAATTACTCTGAGATACCCAGACTAGACTAGACACAGATACAGAAAGCCAGTGATCTATATCAACTGCCACTAACCATCAGAGTGAGGGAACAGATACTTCCCATTTTCTGTCAAGGGCAGACCAATGAATTAGGCACTGAAGCAGACCAAATGTGATCTGATATGTTAGTTCTGTGTAATCAGCTACAATAAAGCTAAGTGGTTTGGGAAACCATGGCAAAGCAGTAATTATCCCTAAAGTAACCAGAGGAATAACTAAGGAAGTGTTTGCTAAAATACAGTCTGTGCCTTTTAAAGAGGCCCATGTCTCCATCTGGGCCTCCCCAAAACTCCCTTAAGTAGACATGCAAGGCAGCCTAGTAAACAACCTGAAAGGCCTGTAATCTATAATTTTGGGATGGCAAACAAAGGTACTGGTCATAAGATGGGTTTAATGTGCCACTTAATTAAGCACAAGAATAATTTTTCTATAAGGAACTGAATTTGAGCTCATACTTAAATAAAAGCTGTGGTTGTGGCAGAAAGAGGGAAGAGTTAATCCCCAATTGTGCCCACATGTGCAGTGGCAGCAGAAACTGGCAGAAAGAACCCTGAACTAGCCTTGAGTACTATTCTTGTCTCCACGCTCTCTAACTGTGGGCTCGCTGCCAATAACTGCTTTTGTGAAGCCACTAGGAGCTGCTGACTGGTTGCATTTCCTTGTTCACCCAAAAGCTATATTTAGAGTGACAACCCCTGGAGATTTCAGGGACCCTGAGACAGGTCAAGTGATGTGATCCTGCTCTGAGGAAGCCTCTCTTGACCCAAGGCAAGGTAGTAAACTCTATACCGGGGGAGACGGATTGGGAGGACATGAAGAAGTAAAAGAAAGAGGGAATTCATAGAGTACCAATAGCATGCCAGGACTAGAGCTGGGTGCTCTCACTTAACTTGACCTCATTTAATCTTAACAATTAGGCAAAGCAGGTATTATCCCATTTTTCATTCTCAAATGATAGGTAACTTGGCCAAATTAAAAGAGTAAGTAAAGAGTTGAATTTAGGGCAACTTTTAAGTCTATTACCATGGTTCACTGCCTCTGCATGGAGCACCCTCTGGTGGGCACGGTGATACCCAGACTGAATGAACGCCTTCTCTAGACCTTTTTCCTAAAGAGGCTGAGACCTGTGGCACCATCCTCGCTTGTTAAAGTGGCCAGGAGCCTGCCTGGGTGTGAAAGGGATACTAAGGCAGCTGGAGATTTCTGGGTCTGCTTCAGAAGTTCTAAGCACTTCAGCGTATTTAACAAAAAGTTTCAAGGAAAACAGACCTCCTTCCTTGGGCTATGAATCTTTTCCAGAGAGAGGATATCTATTTAGATAAATGTAAGTTTCAATTCTTCCCTTTCTCACAGTCCTCCTCTCTAAAACAGAATTAGTGAGTAACACCCATCTGAGAGTGATACAGCCTGGTAGACAGTGTTTTGGAAGACTATAACTTTTTAACTCTTGGAAAAGGAAGAAAAATATACAACCCTGCAATCTGCAAAGTTCTTGCACAGATATGAATTCACTGATTCTCAAACAATTGGAGGTACAAGTATCATTATTCCCATTTTACAAAAGCTCAAGTGGCTCAGTGACTTCCTTAAGATAAAATGGTTAACAAGAGCCTTACTTTTATTAAGCAATTTGACCTCAAAAGGCATGTCTTTCTCATTTTTAATACTCTTTCTATAATCATATTAAATAACAAATTTCTACCAGTGATAAGAGAAGGGGGAATGATATAAAGTTAAGCCATTGTCTTGTACCTTGCTATGGTTTGAATGTTTGTGGCCCTTCCAAAATTCATGTTAAAATGTAATCCCTAATGCAGCAGTATTAGGAGGTGGGCCTTTTAGAAGATGACTAGGCCATGAGGACTCTGACTTTATGAATGGATAAAACATAAAAGGGATTGAGGGGGCAACTTCACCCCCTCTGTCCCTTCTGCCATGAGAAAACAGTGTTTGTCTCTTTTGCAGGATGCAGCAACAAGGTGCCATCTTTGAAGCAGGGAGCATCCTTCACTAGACACCAAATCTGCCAGTACTTTGATTTTGAATTTCCCAGCCTTCAGAATTATGAGTAATAAATTTATATTTATAGATTTCCCAGTCTCTGGTATTTTGTTATAGCAGTACAAAGGGACTGTGATATCCCTGAATAATATTTCAGTGGCATAAGACAAAATGTTATATATATGTGTTTTATATATATATATGTTATATATATTACATATTACACACATATATATATATATATGGAAACAGACACATTAGTTTACTCCAGTGGAAGAACAGTAGTGTTACACAGAAAAGGCTTTATGACATAGGGAGCAACTTAACTGAGTCTTCTGTGAAAGATGTCACGAGCTCAAGACAGGACTCTGGCAAAGGAATGAAGGAAATCAAGTGGAGGAAAAACTGAGAAATTTGATATTGCCTAACTATAGGTTCCATGAGAGGAAATAGTAAAAAACAGTTCTGGAAAAATCAATGTGGATGATCTTGAATGGGCAAGCCAGGTAAAAGCATTAGGCTTTTATTTTTTTCATTTTTTATTCTGCCAATAATTTGGAATCCTGAAAGGTTCTGAACCACAGATGCAATGATTCAACCTATCCTACTCTGGTGCTATTGTAAAGTAAATATTAAAATGGGGAGACATTAGAAGATATAAATATCTTTGCCTCAATTCACATGAGACCAAAAGAGGCCCCTATCAGGGTTCCAATACTAGGAATGTAAAGGTGGGGAGAAATGATGTAGGTAGAAAATAGAACACAGTGAGTGACTGGATATGAAGGCTAGCCAGGGGTTGAAATCAAGAGCTATAATTAGGGTTTGAATCCAGCTGATTTGAAGGACAGTGACAGAACTGAGGAGGACAGAGGAGACAGGAAGAGGAACTGGCATGGAAGGGAATATGGTAAATTTTGTACACGCTGAGCATAAAAAAGTTCTAATTGATTATTCAGAATTACATTTTGAGCAAACTCTTGGTGATATGTAGTAGATCTGGAACACAGAAAATAAGTCAAAGGTGGAGACTCAGGAGTCAACGGCATAAGGAAGACAGAAGTGAATGGAATGACCAATAGAGAGATGAGAGTCAAGTGCAGGAAACCAACAGACCCTCAAGAAAGCACACTGAAAGAGACAAAGGAGAAATATGAAGATGGGCAGAAGAACAGGAAGAACACAATGCCACAGGATAAAGGGAGTGAGAAACATTAAGTAGATTATGGCCAATAGTATCAAATCTCACGAAGACATAAAGGAGGATATGGGTTAGGACTAGCCTATTAGTGAGTTCCTGGGGGTCTCTGAGAGCAATTTTAACAGAGTTATGTGGGCTTTCAACAGATTGAATGAGGTCACACAGAGAGAGAGCAGGAAATGAAGGCGGGGGAAAGTGTAGGCTACAACTTTTGGGAAGCAGACAGCCTGACGTGCGTAGCCAACCATCTGATTCTAAACTACCTTTTCAATTTTATCCACCATTTTGCTCCAAGAAATAGTTTTCTCCATATTGCCTTGTCATGTTTCTATCACCTGATTACACCAGACTCATTCTGAATATTCTGTTTTCTCATCCACTCTGTACCTTCAACCTCTCTACCCATGAGAGGCTGCACATTGAATCTTACACAATCTGCATTGTGTAAGACTCAGATCATGTCCTAATGCCTCATGAATCATTTTCCATTTATTTCATCTTTACTGATTTCTCAGATCTCATAAAGTAACTATTAGAAAAACCTGGACTATGGATGCTTCATTTCCTTGTGAAGAACTTTCTATTGCTATTTAAATAATCTATATACAAAGCAAGGGAGACTTAAGCCTCCTTATAAAACAGAAAGTAAAACTTATCTGCCTCTTACATTGTAGAAGTTCAGGCTCTGACAATGGAGTTGGGCAAGAGATGGAGGCTGCTTGAAGGAGAGAATGCTGAAAGAGAAAAGATTCTCTCAGAACTTGGTGGAATGGAAAAATACAGATGTAATTAGTGATATATATAATCAGAAGAAATAAGCACTAAAATTTGATAGGCCTAAGAAAGGAGGTGAGCTAAATCTTAAAATCATGTGGAACAACAGATAATACATAATGCTTACCAATAAAGATAAACTAAAAATAAAGATAAATCACAACTAACAGAAAATCTAAAAATAGAAGCAGTTGAAAGTAGTTGACTCTGGATAGCGAGTGGAAGCAGAGAGTGGCAGGGTCAGGAGACTTTAAAAAATATACAGGATGTTCTTTTGTTTTAATATTCGCTTTGTTCTTAACATGCATATCTATTACTTTGGCAATAAAACATAAATAAAATAATTTTGGTATACCCCTGTGACTGCTGTGGTCAGGTATATCTGGTTCAAACATTCATCTTTCCAGAGGAGTGCTATGACGTGGGAATTTTTATTTGCAGTTCATTGCATTTAGCTTAAGCATAGCTAATACATGGCAAATTTCAATTTCCATAAAGTAAGATTCTGTTATCAACTTCTAACTCCTTCTTAGTAGGAGATTGATAAACCCTACCCAATGTACCTCAGAATATCTGCTTGGTAATGTTCAAATGCCTGATGATCTTTTCCATTCCAACTCTGTTCTTATTCCACCAAAGGGCACACCGGCATGTTGCTTTGCTGTATTAGAGTTCAGATTTTCAATTACAGAACTTTTTCTTTATGTCTGCAAGTGTTTAAAATTCAGGTTTTAAATCAGCAACACAGTCAATTACACCACTAAGCAAAATTTACTTTCCATCAATACCATTTGCAAAAAGCCTTTCTGTCTCATCTCCATCTCTGGGCATTCTCTGCCCAGCTGCCCTGTGCTCTTTAAGCCACTGAAGTTGTTGGAGAAAAGCCTTCACTTGCAAGCTCTTTTGTTGGAAGGAGAGCTTCCTGGTTGTATCATAACTAGAAATTGGCCTCCTGTTGGGCTGAAATCTAGCATCCTTATGTTTCCTTCTTAAATTTCTAAACTACCCTCCCACCTGTAACTTCCTAGACCTTTTCTGTTTGGTTATTTCATACCCTGTGCCAAGCAAGTTTCATTTGGCACATCACAGCCATTCAAATATTTGTTCCATGTAGGTTAACTTGACAAAAATAGAGTACCAAGACAGAGAAAACTACCAACATGTCCCCCTACCCCTGCTGCCACCATGCCACTAAGTTATGATAGACTGACTTGGATTTTGGATACTATTTCTTTTTGAAAATAAGGCAGACTTTCCTAAGGTTGAGAAAATATGTTTTAAAGAAAATAGAAGGAAAAACAAGTTACATTACAGCATGAAAGAGGAATTTCAAAATGTGTTTAATTTAAAACATCCTGTATGCCATTTGCTATAGAGGGAAAGGTCATTGGTTGCTTGTGTTTTATAACTTTGCTTGACTTTATTTTTAATAATTTTGAGTCTGGAGATCCTGCATTTCAAATCCTAAAACCAGTGGCAAAAGCAAGTAAGCACCTAACCAAGGTAAGGCTTTAATATCTGACTGGCAGAAAGAGAGGTAGGAGGAAGATGGCAAAACAAGTCAATGTAACACTGCTATTTGCACAAGCAGCTGCAGAAGCAAAGTGAGAGCTGCAGATGTGGATGTCTGACCTTTAATCCAACAAGAATCTCACTAAGGACTGAAAATAGATCATTTCAGTCTAGTAGGAAGGTTTTAGACAGATGTGCTGATGGAAGAAGAAAGTCTGGCACTAAATTGTATAGGTAGCTGCTGACCAGAAAAACACAGCTTCTAAGAAAAGAGCAAAACCATTAGGTCTCCTAATAACTTTTTAGCCACCGGGCTGGGAAATGAGATTGCAGATGTCAATATGGGACTACTTCTCAACAATTTAAGATTTGGCTTCAGTCACAGGACCCAGGTGAATGTGTTCCTTCCAAAATTCAGGTATTGCCAATTTGATACTAATAAGAGGTAAGGCCTTTAAGAGATGATTAGGCCAGGAGAGCTCCTCCTTTGTAAATAGGATTAGGTTCCATTATACAATCACTTGACAGAGGGAGTTTGTCTCTTTGTGCCTTTCTGTCTTCTGCCCTGTGAGGACACAGTGTTTCCTGCTCCAGAGGATGCTGCATCAAGGTGCCATCTTGGAAGCAGAGAGCCGCCCTCACCAAACAACTATGGCACCTTGATTTTGTACTTCCAGCCTCCAGAACTGTGAGAAAATAAGTTTCTGTTCCTTATAAAGTATCCAGTCTCAGGTATTTATTACAGCATCACACAGCGGACTAGAATAGTAAGGAACATAGATCTAGTAACATGATAATTTCTATCTCTGAAATTAGTATAGTTTACTTTTCTGTCCCAGGATGAATTATGTCATCATCAATAAAAACAACAGCTTTAACGTAACTATAATTGACACTTCTCATATTGCTGTATGGTAGGCTCCTTGCAAAGACCTTACTTTCATTACCTCTTCTCAGATCAATACTGAAAGTAAATGAGTATCATTCCCATTTCAAAGACAAATGAAGGGTTAAGTAAGTCAAGTAAGATACCTACATGTCTCCACTCCCCAAAAGGAAGAACTCAAACCTAAACCTTGCAGATTATAAAACTAATGCCCTTTCAATTAAAAGCAAAGTTGATTATATAGTAAGACAAATCTGAATTTGCCTCCTGGCTCTACCATTTACTAGCTATCTAACCTTGGGCAAGTCAATTTCTGGTAGTCTCACTATCCTTCTATTATGTAAAATGGGACCATTAGTCTACTTCTTGGGGGCATTCAATAAGATTAAATTAAATAAGATAATTTATCTTGAACATTTTGCAAAGTAGCTGGTTCACAGTACTCAATAAAAGACTAGACAAATATGTCTCTCCAATTTCCCTTTTTTAAAGTAATCATAAGAACTGTAAAGTAATTTAACACAATTTTAAATTATTTCACAGATATTATTTGTGCATATACTTACATACACTACAAGTGTGAAACTAGAACAATAATGTATCAAAACAAAAAGGGAATCAATTCTAGACAACTTAGCTTCCAATGAGATGCCTAGAATACAGAGAGATAAGACTAATCACTGAGATGCCTTTAAAGAAAAAGATGCAAAAACACAAGGAATTGGTCAAGAGGAAAATAAGGTACAAAGGAACAAATACTTGGCACATTTTTAACGAAAATTAGGAATTCAAATCCATCTGCACAATTTCCAATATATATATATTTTTTTAATTCAACAGAAGGCTTGGTCCACTCCAATAGCTGGATAAGAAGAAAATACAAACTGGAAATACTATTTGGCATTATATAGCAGGCTGGAGTGTCACCAAAGAAATCAACATGTCCCCAAAGAAGGAGGGTAACTTGAGACAAATCCCAAGGAAATGCTGGATTGGGGAACAATGGGATTTGCTATTTTCTTTTTAATACTGGACCCTACGTAGTAGCCTATGGTAATGGGATTTGCTATTTTCTTTTTAATACTGGACCCTACTTTTGTAAAATGTTGAATGAGGACTGGACTGTACTACATTCTGCCCTTTGATTTCCATATGCCTACTCACATGTCAGTTGCTTTAACTGCCAAGAACATAAGCCATCAATTGCCAGGGAGAAAAGTCACAGAAGAGCCTTTTTTCTCCTGTATCTTTCAGTTAAAGTTGGCATAAAGGAACTGACTGCTACAATTCACTTTTTTTGTCTGACAGAGAAGAATAATGCTTCTTTTCTCAATGCCTCTTAATCTTTCCTAGCTAGTAGAGAAAGAGTGGTGCACCATTCCTCACTAACCTGTCAGAAAAAGTAATTCCCCAAATTAAAAGAACCCCCATTCTTCAATGTCTTGATGATTTACAGAGTTTTTTTAAAATTAATATACAATTTTTAGGGCAGTTTTAGGTTTATGGAAAAATTGAGCAGACTAAGTATAAAGTTACCATACACTCCATATATTTGCCCTCTTCTCCCTGCTATACTTTTCCTACTGTTCACATATTGCAGTAGTGTAACACATTTGTTCCAGTTGAACTCATAGTCACATTATTAACTAAAGTCCATAATTTACATTAAAGTTCACTCTCTGAATTTTATAGTTCTGTGGTTTTGACAAATATATATTGTCATGTCTCCACCGTTACAGATTCATACAGAATAATTTTACTGCCCTAAAACTTCCCTGTGCTCCACCTATTTACCCTTTTTCCCTCTCAACCCAATTCTCTTCAACCATCTCTGTAGTTTGCCTTTTCCGGAATGTCACATATTTGAAATCATACAGTATGTAGCCATTTCAGATTGGCTTCTTTCACTAAGAAATACACATTTAATGTTTAATTTCATGAAAGTTTTTTTTTTTTTTAACAATTTGGCATAATAGAGTTGACTAAGTCATATATACTTTAGTGTGGAAAAGTCAGCAAAATAACCTCTGACGTTTAGGCTAGACAAGCCTAAACCATAGAGACCTCCCAAGATGTTGCACATTTTCCCTCAGTTTCTATTTCACAGGGCAACAATTTCCCACCAGGAAAACATTCTTCATATCTGCCCTAAATTGCTGGAATCCTTTTAGATTTTAGTGAGGATTCAAAAGGATAGAAATGTTTTTTTCTCATTCGACAGACATTTATTAATCACTTGTGTGCATTCAATAAACTGTGTGCCAGACTTTGTGCTAGTAGGCACTAGGGGCATAAAGATGAATAAAACCCAGTCCTTATCCTGAAAATCTAAATGTCTTTGTTCCCCCTAATATCCTTTGCATTCTTCCAATTAAAGCATGTTTCGCCTTGTCACTCTCCTTCCAGGGAAACTATTTAAACAATTACTGCTAGTTGCCAAACATATCAAATAAAAAATTAATGCCAAGCGTGGAAGGTTCTACCATATTAACTTAACTAGCAGATCTTCCATTATTTCCCAAGTATGCTTACAATTGTCACAAATTCATGTGACAATAATATCTTTTGTAAGGGGAGGTTTAAACCAAGGCTACGCCTTGTCTATCCATCTGCTAAGACATGCATGTTTGCTCCTATGTGGTACCTGCCATCATCTTCTTCTTGCAACTACAAAGCTTCTCCAGCTCTAAGTTCTTGGGCCACATTTGCCCCACTGCACGCCACATGGGCAAACATTCTGCTACTCTACACTCCATACCATGAAGGAATGGGGACTCTCTGAAGCTGCCCACTCCTGCCTGGGCAACTCTTGTAGCCATTCTCACCTACAGCCTAAACCATGCTGGCCACAGTTGCTTCTCTGTGACTCCGTACCTTCCAGGCCTTTCTGGAAAGGGGCATACTTGGAAAGCAGAATTCCCACAACTGTTTGGAAGTTTATCTGTGCTTCAAGTTTGGAAAGTTAATTCTGAAACCCAAAATCTGAGCATTATCTATTCTTTCTACACATAGGCTAGCAAACCATAGCAGAGAAAAAAATGAAAACTTTACTACTGTCTGAAAGGGGAACATGATAAATTTACCAGAAAATATGGGGGGAAAGAAGCACAGTTGTAGTATTTCTAAATATGGTTCCATTATATGAGGAGAAAATTCTCAGTTTCTCTCTGCTTTGGGTTAACTAAAAAGTGACCTTGCCAAATGACGGTCAGTTGGATATCTCTTATCATCCTTCAGTGGTATTACATGGTTTTTCCTGGAACTACAGATCTGCATTACTTGGTTAGGGAGGAGTGGGTGGATATATTTAGAAACATTCAATAATTAAAATCACTTTCTACTTACCTTCTGCAAACACATCTTAATGATAGAGTTTCCTTCAATTCCATTAAAGCACAGTTTTAATGAAATCTGTTATCTCGGCTTCTTTTAAGAAGATATATTCCCAGTAATTCTATTTTAAGGGGGCTATCTTTTCTTTCTAATGCTTACAGAGAACACACACACACACACACACACACACACACACAGTTTGCTGTGATCTCTCCAAAAATAAATTAAGTAGTAAAAGAAAGGGAGTGGAGGTGGGCAAGAAAAAGCACCCAGGGAAAGCTGCTAGCTCTTTTCAAGTCCTCAGGAAAACAGCATAAACAAATACACCTTTTTAGCAGTGTAATCTTTAAATAACCTTAGAGTCATGATTCACTTTCAAGAACAGCTCCTTGAACTTCCATCAACGTTTCCATGGTCTTGCTGATGTCCCCCCTTCCAAGGAGTCTGAGGTCACACCTCTAGACTTTTTCTGGAAATAGCCTGCACTTTATAGGAACAATTTATGCAAAACTGCTTGATCACTTTGTGAAAAACACAAAAACAGAGAAACAGTGCATCAAGAGACTAGCAATGTGGGTCATCTGCAATTCTTCATGTGCAAGACAACTTGCTTGTTAGTGAAGGGATGCTGTTCTAAAGATTTGTCAGACTGTTTTGGAACCTCCCTGAGATAGCAGGTGGACCCTAAGGGGATGTGGCGATCAGAGTTACAGGATCCAAAGGACAGCTTACTGTTGGCAATAACAGCTTCTGGATTCTGTCAGTGGGTATAATCTGTTAATTCAGTTTTTCCTGGTTCCAACTTCCCTTTGGACTTCGAGATCTGCTAAAAGTTTATGAGCAAAAGGAAAAACAAAACAAAACAACAAATAGTGGGTAGCATTTTTTTTTCTTTATGTCTTGTCTTCTAAACTCTCAGATGTCAATTGGTAGTAGTGGTAGTATTGGTAGCACCAGTGGTAGTGCCAGTAGTAGTAATAGTTGTAAAAGGAACAGTAGCAACTAACAGTAATTATGTTTTATAAAATGAGCACATAAAATTATTATGTCAAATCTGAAATATAGCTATTTACAATGTTCTTCTACAAAAGAAGCAGCTAAGCCTCAAAAGGAGAGTGACTTATCTGTAATCACTCACAATTAGTAAAGGGCAGAGCCAGAAATCAAGCCCAGACACTCGACTCTAATATCCTTGATGCTGTGTGATAATATGTAGGATCATAAGGTAAAAAGCCATTATCTCAGTCTCTAATTGTATACTATATGAAAGTAGTTTGTTGCTTTAAAATTCTGCTTATAAAAATACACTCAACAATATGACACCATGGTGTTTCATATTCCCTTCATGGTATTAGAAAACCCTGGCCCAGAAGTTACCATTATTTAAAAAAATAAGTCAGTAGGAGTTACCATCTTTTATTCACATTCAGCTAGATACAGATTTCTGTAACATACATTATTGACTATTAACAATGGGCAAAGCACTATACTAAGTGCCTCCACATATACATTTTGATGTAATCCTTACAGCAGATAAGGGAGGTTGCATTATTCCCATTTGCTAGACGAGGCAATGAAAGAAGAAGATAGTGATGCATCCATTCAAATATTCAACCAGTGTCTGCATATTTACTACATACCAAGCACCATTCTAGGCACTGGAGATGCAGGAATGAAAAAACAGACCCTGCTCGACCAAGGTTTAAGTCAAGGGAGACAAACACACACAAATCAAAAAGGTATCAGGACATGGTAAGTGCCATGAAGAAAAACTAAACAACATAAGGGATAAATACTGAGGTGGTGGGGACAGGGAGGTCCTTTTACATGGAAAGCCTCTCTGAGGACGAGAGTTAAGCAGAAAGATGAAATGGAGTAGATACATGGGAAAAGAGCATTCTCACCACAGACACATTTATCAAAACCAACTTTGTGCCATACTGAGCTTGGCACTGTAGATATAAAGATTAATGAGGCATGGTCTTGACCCACCAGGAGCTTTTGGTCTTTTTGTGAAGACATACATAAATACATTACCATAGTATGATCAATACATGCTCAGGGCATTGAGCAGCGTTAGGACTAGGACAAGGCAAGGAAACAACTTCATTTTAAAAGCAGACAACACCAGGACGACTGATTTTTGTCTTGTGCCTCAGGTTCCAGTATGGCTCTGCATGGCACTGATTATAAGTACATACAGGAAAGGTTTCTTACCCTCTTTCTGGGGACCAGTTGTCCTAGAACTGATTACATCTGAGCTGAGCCTTAACTGATAGCAGCAGCCAAATTCAGTGCCTTGTCAGAGTCACTGAGCTAGAACGTATAGAACAAGGCTTCAAAGACACATTTCTATATTAAAGATCATGGCTCTATCTACTCGATCAGCATTTTTTAAAGAGCGTTTGCTGTGTATGCAGAGCAATGGATCCACAGGACATTAGCTATTACCAGAAAAACTGGTTTGGTGATCAAATGAGTTCAAAAACATTCAGCATATAAGAATTTTAATAAGCTTCTTTATTGAAGAACTTTTCGGAGACTTCATAAGCAAACAATATCCAACACTGAGAGAAGCGCTTCTTCCTTGACAAGGACAACAGAGGAACAAAGTGCAACCAAACAACAATAATGCAACTATTGTTTATTGTGTATGTATTACAGGCCAGCACTTTACACGTACATACATACATGCAAAGTGTAAACTATGTAATATATAAATATGTGTGTGTGTATGTGTGTGTGTGTGTGTGTGTGTGTGTGTGTGTGTGTGGTGTGTGATTTAATCTTTGTAATAACCCTGGAAGATAGTTGTTATTAGCTCCATTTTGCAGTTGAGAAAAACTGAAGGATTTAAAGACCCTAACAATCAGCCTGAAGTTATGCAGCTTATATGTAGCAGACCCAAAGGCTTTGATTCCAAAATTTGTGTTTTCTTAGACATTCTACTGCCACCCTGGAGTCTTAGTAATGTTCAGAGACTGCACAAAAGCTGGCTGAAAGTATCGCTGGTGGATTCAAAAATTTGAGTAATAAACCAGAACAGTATTAATTCCAAATGATTTGGGAAACAAGCCTGTAGAACAAACTGAACTACGAAGATGCTTAGGTTTGCAAAGTCGATTTTGGTTCGGTTGTTTTGTAAGCGCAGTGTGTATCGAACTATCTTGCAGGTTTCTGCTAATTATGAAAAACATACCATTTTCTGAGTTTTTTTCATAGAAAATACTGTTTTACTCTTTTTTTTTTTTTCATTCAACTGACAGGGTATGCAATGATCCTTTGTATAATCTGAACCCAACAAGGCAAGGATCTGGGATTATGTCAGCCTTGCTTTCCAATCACATGACTGGTTGGGGTTGTCCTTTCTATAGCCACAAACACTTAACCCAGTCAAATTTCTTCCATGCTGATAGAGGCTGACTTACTAGGAGGAACTTCTTGAGCAAAATGCATAAAAATACAAGATGAATATGGAAGGGAGACCCAGGTGGCAGATTCCATGTGTTATTTTTAGTTAGACCACCAAAATCTTTGCCCTTATAAACAGAACCTATCTGGATTCAGGCTTATTCCTTTGGAGAAGCTGATTAAATAAGAAAGGAGTTTTGCTACTAATAGGCAATGTCCAGCGAAAATGAGGCTCTTGTGGCTCATCTCAAAAGCAAAAGCTACAAGAAAGCACTGAATTTGCAAAGAAGTGAACCTCATAAATTGTGCACAAAGATTTTGAAGATTCAGATAAAAAGTTCAGTTCCAGCATGACCATCTGTTATTTCCCCCTAAAAGAAGATAGCTAGTAGTTTATAAAAGCAATAAAACGGTTCCACAGCTCAAAGGGAATAGCAAGGACTTCCAGTTACAAATCAGGGAACATGCAGGCTGACATCCAACTGAGTATGCTTCCATTACCCCCCGCACTGCCTCTCCAGTCAGAAACAAAGATTCTTCTAGTTACTGCTGTCTGATCCACTTTTCTTCCTCCCTCAAAAGGATTATGATTGGGCATCAAACCCACTGTCCCTCTTTCCTTCTGTTGATGTACACTGCTTAATTTTTTATCTGGCCACCTTTTCCCTACATATATATTATCTTTGACCCCTTCCATCTCACTCTGCCTCAGCCTCTTCCAATTCTTACTGCTTTTCTTAGATCTCCACCCCGACCCCACCATTTGATTGAGTAGTAAGCCAAGACTGAAATCATATCCTGACTAGTCAGGATGAGAAGTTAACGATATACCTGGTCAAAAGAAGAAAGTTTAACCATAAACCAGAGATATCAAGTCCTGAAATAAAGGGCTCCCATCGTTTCTCCCCCCAGAGCTTCTTTCCAGCTCCTTAATCGAGCCTTGCAATCAAGAGTTTGGGCAAAGACTTGTGCTGCCTGGACTGTAATCTTGGCTCTGCACTTGCTGGATGTCTGACCATGGGTGAGTTACTTGACCTTTAAATCCCTCAATTTCCTCCTTGGTAAATTGTGCACAATAATGTACCTTCCTCTTGGGGTTGTTAGGATTAAATGAAATAACTTATTTAAAGTGTATAACTCAATGCCTCACAAATTTTTAAGTCCACAATGAATGTTATTCATCATTATCAGCAGCAGCAGTCGCTACATCTTTCTCCAATTAAACTGTTATTTTTTGCCCTTACCATCCTTTTGTAGTAATTACTGACTGCAACTATATTTTTTCTATTCTTTTATTATACACTGAAACAAATATACACTGAAATTACTTAAATAATAATAGGAGCCTAGCTTTGGACAATGATAATGTAAAGCAAGGGGAAGACCCAGGCTACCTGGTGGGTACCTGGCTCAGGGCCTGACCTTCAGATTGCAGGAGCTGCTTGAGGTCTGATTTTGTCAGCTTGCTAAGAGTAGACCCATCTCTCAGAGGGTACATTTGAATTAATCAAACTCAGTAAACATTTATAGCACTGCAACACCTATCTTTTAATTTACAATAATAAACATAATTATGACAGAGCTGTAATACTTGTGGCAACAAACCACAGAAATGTCTCCCTGTAGACCTATATAAGAAGCCCAATTTTGACCAGAAGTTATTAGGCGAGTATGCAAATAAAACAAGAGAGTTAGCTGATTTTAGCTACATAACCTAAAACAGGCTGATGCATCTATCTTCCAGAGAGACAGACCCTTCAGCCATCATTGGCTAAAGCTCCCTCTAGAATGTGGAGTACCACCTTGGATGCTGCCAATGGTTGCTCAATGGGCTAATTTCTCAGTTCTTCCAAGGCTGAGAATTTGCTGAGTTTTCCTTCTTTGAGTAACATTCTTATAGGCCCCAAAGCTATTTTGCTTCTTAGAGGTAACTTTACATATCTCTGTTCTGATCAATTTTATACTAATTTTATATTTGCACTCCCTAGGGAGAATTTTCTTTCCCTTATACAGAAGCTCGTGGGTTGAACCTCAACATACTAACAGCATTTAGTATTTCCATTACTTCACAGGAAAAATAGGCATGTGGGAAGATGGGGGCTACTGAGGGTCCAATTATGTATCATATAACTTTATAGGAAAATTAACTTCAAGTTCTAAGTAAATAACTTTACAAATGTATTTGACACTTGCTCCCACACCCTCCATCTCTATTAATAAAATAGCATTGTGCTAATTTCATTTTTAAGCCAAAGAGTTTCTATGTCTAACATACCTCTTCTCAATGATAAAGAGGTCATTCAAATTTTTGGCATAAATGTGGCAAAAAGAAAAAGGTGACACTTGTACCACCTACCCAATCTGCAAATCACAGTTAAGAGTTGTTAATAACATGAGAAAAATTTTAATTTAAAGGGGTAAGTGAAACAAATCAAGATTAAAAGTAATATATTCAGACTATAGGCAGTATAGCATAGGATTAAGCTTTGCTCTGACACTTACTGCCTGGGGCAGATGCCTCACTCTGCCGTGTCAAATCAGATAAGCCTTTGCTTCAGTTTCTTCATCTGGGAAATGGGAAGACCATGCCTAGGTCACAGAATGTAATGTGGATGAAATGAGTTAATATCAGTAGAGTATTTAGAACAGGGACTAGCACATACTAATCACTCAGTAACTGTTAGCTCACTGTCATTTCCACAATAAAAATACAATTAAAAAACTAAAGAAAATATATCCAGATATTATTAGCTGCCTCTGCAAGGGCCTTTCTTCCTCTTTATAGTATCCTGTGCTTTTTCCAAATTTTGTGTAATGCCCATATACTACTCAAATAATCAAAAAAAGAATAAACTTTTCCAAAAAATTATTTTCAGTTGGTAACTTTTAACTTGAAATAACATTTGCCCAAAAGCTCCTTTAATGATGTCATTTTAGATTTATAACTGCATCACTTTTCTACTGCTGCAATAACTACTTACCACAAATGCAGTGGCTTAAAATGATACGAATGCATTATCTTACAGTTCCATAGGTCTGAAGTCTAACACAGGTCTCAGTGTGCTAAAATCAAGGTATGAGCAGGGCTACATTCCTTTCTGGAATGAGAGACCACTGATTAAAGCTGTACTGCCTAAAACGGTAGCTGTAGCCATACACAGCTATTTAAACTAATTACAATCGAATAATATTACTACTTCAGCTCTTCCATCACTCTGGCCACATTTCGCATTCGGTCGCCATGTGTGGCCAGTGCCTTCTGCATGGAACAGCACAGATGTAAAACATTCTCATCACTGCAGAAAGTATGGAGAGTGCTGAGCTAGAGGTGTGACTCATACTGACTTCCTCACTGGTGTTCTGGTGCTTCTGGGGCCTGCAATATCTTTTCAGATACAAATGGACTCAGGTCAATCTCCTGTTTAAAATTTTTCTCTGGTTTCTATTGCTTATAACATTTTTCCATCATTTTAAAGCTATATAACTCAAACCAAATCTTATATATAAATCATAAAATGTAGCTGCTCTAGTTATAACTCTAATAGGGGCTTTGAGACCTCCATTAACTCCATTCCATTGTAAACTTCTGAGCATTTTGATACTACCTGTCTAAAA
Organism: Ateles fusciceps; assembly: GCA_036589455.1. NCBI lineage: Eukaryota > Metazoa > Chordata > Mammalia > Primates > Atelidae > Ateles > Ateles fusciceps. The sequence continues at coordinate 6,381,958 of JAZHEH010001606.1, read as the reverse complement.
GACAAAGTGAAACTCCTTATCATGGCATAAAAAACTGTTCTTCATCTAGTCCCAGCCTCTGTGCTCTTCCCCCAGAGACCTCTCCACTATTCCCTTTCACCCTTCTGTAACTTCATCCATGAAATCCCCCTCTACTGCAATGTCTTTCTCTCACTCTCTTTTTTTTTTCTGAGACCCAGTCTCACTCTGTCGTCCAGGCTGGAGTGCAGTGATGTGATCTAGGCTCACTGCAACCTCTGCCTTCCAGGTTCAAGCGATTCTTCTGCCTCAGCCTCCTGAGTAGCTGGGATTACAGATACATGCCACTACACCCAGCTAATTGTTATATTTTTAATAAACATCGGGTTTCACCATGTTGGCTGGGCTGGTCTTGGACTCCTGACTTCATGTGATCTGCCCGCCTTGCCCTCCCAAAGTGCTGAGATTACAGGCATGAGCCACCGCACCTGGCCTCTTTCTCTCTTTTCTACCTACAAAACTCCTTCTTGGCCTTTAACCTCTAACTCCATGTTTGCCACAGAGAAAAGCCTCCTGACAGATATTTTCACCCAGGCCAGGTGCTCTCATACTGAGAGTAATCACATGGATAGACTTTTAAGGACTTTTCTGTGAATCCCCAAAATTGTATGCATAATTTGATGTGTAGATACATTTAGAAGGTAGATGCTCCCTGGTTTTCCTACAATTATTAACTGGCCAGTGACCCCAAAAGTTAAGGAACAGTGCTAGAGAAATTTCAGGGTTCAAACAGGAGTCCTTTCAGCACTTTCTGAACCCTCTTTTTAATCTCAGGGTTTTTTTTAATGCCTTATTACTAAAAGTAATAAAGCATGTTTAATAATAAACATGCCTTATTATTTAAAAAATTTTTTTACATAAATACAGTCACATACTGCATAATGATGTTTTGGTCAATGACTGACTGCATGTAAAATGGTGGTCCTGTAAGATTGTAATACCATATTTTTACTGAACCTTTTCTATGTTGAGATATGTTTAGACACACAAATAAATACTTACCATTGTGTTATACAGTATTTAGTAAAGTAACATACTGTGCAGGTTTGTAACCTAGGAGCGACAGGCTATACCATAAGAGCCTAGGTATGTAGTAGGCATATACCATCTAGCTTCGTGTAAGGACACTCTATGATATTCACACAATGATGAAACTGCATAATGATGCATTTCTCAGAATGTATCCCTGTCCTTAAGTGATGCAGGACTGTGTATGCAGTCAGTTCTGCAGTCTCATCTTCAGGTTAGAAGTATATGCCCCATTCTGGTTCATTCTCTCATGACACAGAATGCCAGGTACTCCAACACATGTTCTCTATAAGAAAAAAAGAAAGGTAAGGCAGTGTACATCTTGGAACTAGGAAAATAGTTCTACCATTGTTAAGTCAACTCTGTACACTTTCGAAGGCACTACTAACAGCATTTACAGAGCTCTTCCACATGCCAGGTACAGTGTGAAGTGGTTTACATATAGTATCTTAATTAAGCCTCAAATCCCTTAAGAAGTATTATCTCAACTTTTACAGATGAGAAAACAGGCTTAAGTTACATAGCTAGTAAATGGCACACTGGGATTTGAGCCCAGGCCATCCAATACATGGGTACTGAATCCACTGCATTCTTGTAGTGGTCTTAGTTCTACTTGAATAATCACTGTAAAGGACCTCTCTTAAAGTGACACTTGTGACTGTCTAAACTTAAAGATCCCAAAGAAAAGTGTAAAGATTTTAGCCTAAATGTTAAAAATCATTCCCTTTTAAAATGAAGGCAAAGGCTAGCATTATATACTGACTATATGTTGGATAAAAACATATCATGAATCCACAAATAAGTCTGTCACTCACTGCCTATATTCCTCTGGGAAAGTTCCTTAAACTCTCAGTACACAGTCTCCTGATACGCATAATGGGGATCATAAAAATACTTGGTTCTTGGAAAATAAATTAAAGAACATAGGTATGATGGTTAATTTTAGGTGTCTACTTGACTGGGTTCAGGGATGCCCAGATAGCTGGTGAAACATTATTTTTGGGTGTGTCTGTGAGGGTGTTTTGGGGAGATATTAGCATTTGAATGGGCAGACTGAGTAACAATCACCCTCACCAATGTGGGTGGGCATTGTCCAATCCTTTGAGGGCCCAAATAAAACAAAAAAGCAGAGGAAGGGTAAATCTGTTCTCCTTAGTTGGCTTGTGACATCAGTCTTCTGCCCTTGCATATTGGCATTCCCAGTTCTTGGGCCTTTGGATTCAAACTGAATCATCTACTGGCTTCCCTTATCCTCTGGCCTGCCAACAGCAAATTGTAAGACTTTTCAGCCTCCAGAATTGTGTGAGACAATTCCTGTACTAAATTTCCTCATAGATAGATAGATGGATAGCCAGGCAGGCAGGCAGACAGACATACAGAACGAGCCTACTTATTGTGTTTCTCTGGAGAACCCTGACTAATGCAATGATGAAATACATGTTAGTAATAACCATAATTGTTGCTGGAAAACAGGTTTGAGGTGGAAGAATGTTCTTTCTGATTTATTGTTCTTCCTAAGTGAGCTAAGATAGCTGAGCTGATGGTTGTTATGACTACCTGCTCTTCTGCTTCTGTCTAAGAAGGAAATGAATCAGAGAGAAGACTCCTGCTTCACATGTAAGAGTTTTGTGGGACAGTGACCAATGATAATTTATTATTCTCTATCAGGAGTTGGAGGGACATAGGCAGATAAGACCATTAAAAATATGAGCCCCTAAACAGACTGGGGCTACTGCAGCTGGCTTTACATCCAGCTCATCAGAATGGTATCTTAGATCTAGCCCTGCTCCTCTAGCTCTCTCCAGGACTGAGCACACAAATCCAACCAAATGAACTCTGGTCCACAAAGAGACACTAACATTATGTCCTTCATAACCACATCCACCCCAGGAAATATTTCCTGACCCATAGAAGTCCTCCATCTTGGGGCCAGGAATGGGAAAGTACAATGGTTAAGTGAGGAGTTTCTCTTTGGTCTGTGGCCATGTCTTAGTCAGTTTGGCTGCTTTAATAAAATTCCACAGACTGGGTGGCTTAAACAACAAACATGCATTTCTTACAATTCTGGAGTCTGGAAGTCCTAGATCAGGGTATTAGGTGCTTGGTGAGGGTCCTTTTCCTGGTTTAAAGATGGCCCTCTTTATTGCTGTACCCTCTATATGTGTATCTATCACATAGACACACACACACACACACACACACACACACACACACAGAGAGAGAGAAAGAAAGAGAGAGAGAGAGAGAGAGAGAGAGCACACATGAGCTCTGGCTTCTTTATCCTTTTAGAGAGGCATTAATCCCATTCATGAGACCTCTGACCTCATGACCTAATTACCTCCCAAAGACCACCCTGCTAAACATATTGAGAACTTAGGCTTCAACACACAAATTTTGAAAGATATGAACATTCAGTCCACAGCAAGCCATGAAACCAAAAATGCTCTTATATTCTGGTTTTACACGTAGAGTATTAAAGAGAGCTTCATGCAGATGAACCACACAGGATAACAGAAGTTGAAGTGTGTGGTTTTAACCCGAAAACTTATTTCATAAAAGGCATTTTACAGCTTTTGAGTTAAAGCAAGGCTATCCTATAATTTTCAATGAAGAATTTTGCATACTTCTGTTAATGCCTGACATTCTAAAACCATGAAACACACTTTCCATTCTTCCAGCCTCCCCCACCTGCCTACTTGCTATCCCTTAAACATACTGAACTCATTCCTGACTTCTAGATTTAGCTCCTGAGTGTTTCGTTCCCCCACATGGAATACTTTTATCTTTGCATATTCAAACTTACCTAACCTTCACATTTTGTCCCAAGCCCCATCTTACATTCAGATATTAAGACTTCTCCAATTCTCGTCATCTCCAGTCCAGCTGCTCACCTCTGTGCATACTCCAGCAATAGTGAATTAATGTATTCTATGTGCCAGGCAGTATGCTGGGCACTGGAGATGTAGCAGTGAACAAAACAGATGAGTGATAAACCAGGCACAGCAACAACCAGACAAAAATTAAGAAGATATTTCTACAGTAAAAGGTAATATGGCAAGCTTACCAAGACAGACTATCAGAATAAGAAGAGATCTCACCAAGTTTCCTGAGACCTGGGGTGATGCCAAATTGGGTCAGACCTCACTGTGAGCTGTTCTTGGAAAGAAACAAGTTTTGAGACTAGTAGTTACTGCTACCCAGTGAAGTGTAGATAGAAATAAACCAGTACACACACACCTCATTGTGGATAAGTCTGAAGTTATGCAAAGCCTATACTCTCCTCTCAAGATTTAGAGTACTGTACCATTAATGACATATATACTTTGCCTCCTTTATAAAATGAACAAGTCTTTTTAAGTTCTGGTAGTTACAGCTTTTTCAATACATCGTATCAATGCTATCTTTCTTCAAGCAGCATAAAGTGAATTTTGAAGTGTTTTATTCTGATGATGTCCCTTGAAAGATATCCATTTGTTAAGTATCTCTCATGTAATTTTCAGTCTAAAGTCCATCATCTGTAGACAGAAGTGAGGACAGCACAGTGGGAAAGAGGCCTAAGGCTGTTATTTTAAACAAATAGCTAGTTACAAGTGCTGGTGAGGGAGAGCTTTTCCATTTGTCTTTTCATACAAAGACTAGCTTGTCACTGCAGCATTTGTGTCCCTAATCTGATTAGCTAGAGGGGTGTCCAGAAATCCCCTAGCTATAATAGCCACTTGCAAACTCCAAATACATCAAAACAATGATTAATAAAATATATCTATAAGCACGTTTACAGTCGCAGGGGGTTAAGAGGGAAATGAAATAGCAGCTATTGCAAACTCCTTTCCCCCAGAATTCATAATTTATTTACCTTGTCTGTCCTGTTCCCGGTGTGGCTACAATCAATTGCATTCAGTGTCAACTCTTAGTACAACAGTCTACAGTGCCCGCATTTCTAGCTCTACACACTAAAAATTCTATAAACACTTTCCAGAAAACATCAGCATCTACGTATTAGTTACCCAGGTGAAATATAATTGTTACTAGGAAAAAATCTGGGGGCCTAATCTTCCCTGTAAAAGTGTCCTTCAAAAGAAGTATATTAATCAGGGCAGGCAAAGTGAGCAAAGAACCCCAAAACCTTAATGACTTAACATAATCAACAATTATTTCTCATTTATGCCAAATGCAACATGGATAGTCCTGGTCTGGCTGCTCTCCTGTGTGGCTATCCTCTAAGCACAAACTAAGGGATCTGAGTTCCTTACAACTTTTACTGCTTGCAACTGCAGCATGACATACCACTATTTTCATGGAACAAAATGAGTGTAGGCATGGCCTACCAGAAATTTAACCATCTCTTCCAATAACACATAATAATTTAGGTTCACATTAAATAAGTCAGAAATAGTCAAAGGCCTTACCTAAATTGAAGAGCCTTGGGTAATGTAAACCCAGCTAAATAGCATCAACCTCATAGAAAGGGAATGCCAAGTTGCTGGTGATCAGCTAGCCATCTCTATCCTGAGGACTAATGAAGATGTATTAAAAAAAAAAAAAAAACAATACACACATGATCATCTACCAATCTCAACTCTTACCAATCCTCCAGCAGATTATCAATGCATGGTTCCTAAGTACTCACAGTAATACAGTCCCAGTTTAAAGGCAGGGCTTTAGAAGGCCAACAAATGTATATTCAAATTCTAACCTATCACTTAGCCATGGTGTGACTTCGTGCAGATAACATATCCCCTCTATACTTCACCTGAGCAATGGAGATAAACCGTCATATTTTATTCACAATGTTGTTGTGAAAATTAAATGATGGGGCATGTCAGTAAAGATACCCCCAAAATGAGAACAGAGGTTATTCAATTAGAACTTGATATAACAAGGAGTCAGCCACTGTCACTTGTATTTGGCAGAGTCGAAGTCAGGCAGGGAATGAGAAAACTTTATGATGAAAAAAGGGAAGGCTTCAGGTATGCTTTGATTAGAGGCTGTTGGCACGGGGAAGCCAGAGATGGGCTAACCAGGAGCAGACATCTTAAGTGATTGGCTTGTGAAGCATACTGGACTTTCTCTGTTTGATCCTCAGCTGTAAGTGGCAACAATTAGGGGAGCAGACAGTCACTGTCTAAGTCTTGATGACAATGGGCTGATGCAACAGAGGTTATGGTTTGGTGGTCCTGGGTTGGTGGCTGTGGAGTTCATGAGTCACTGTTCTACTATCACACGTGGTCTGGCCCTTGTCCCTTTGCATGCTCAATCTCTCATGAGCTATTATTTCTTTCCAAATTGGATGGTGGGTCTACACTTCTTTCACACAGACAAAGATGATCTTCCCAGTTCTCCACTCCTACGGAAGAAATTTAATCAGAATTTTTATGTTCTTAAGCCCTGGTGTTAAGGGATGAGGGGGCAGGGAAAATATAAGACAATAGCTTTAAATTCTGCGCTGTCTGGCAAAGCCAGGTCTACCACTAAACTACACTGCATAGAGCAAATCTCTCCACAGCCCGGTGAAGCCACTATTAAAGAGCATTAATGTGTTCTACAGTGCTGTGAATGAATGGGCTTTCCAGGATGCTGGAGAGCTAAGGGCACAGAAGGAGTGCTCAGAAATGCCTACACACTGATTGCTTTTTTCCCCAGGTGAGGATGGAATGCTCTGACCTGAGTTTGGCTCAACAACCAGCAGAGCCTAAAGTTTGCAAATAACTCCTTGAAGAATTAAGTACAGAGTTTTATTGAGTATGTAGATTCTTTCAGAATGGTGATGAAAGGCACAAGATAAAGTGACTCTAACCCAGCACAAACTTAAGCTTCTTGGATCCTGCAATACCTTACCTCACATGGATAATGTTACCAGTAGCTACATGCCCCCACCTCAACCATTAGAGACTCTTGGGTCCAAGTGAAGTGGCAGGAAGATATTCTGCAGCTGCTTTTGCTCTGTGTAGCCATATCGCTTTTGGCAAGTTTCTGTATTCTTGACTAAGTCTCAAACTTACAGTGTGTGTGTGTGTGTGTGTGTGTGTGTGTGTGTTGTGTTACATGCACATTTGCACTCTAGGGTTCAGATGGTTTTTATCACTAAAACAAAGACCACTTGAAATTATGTAGGTGTCCTGGGTCAGACCACGAGTGGTGGCCAGTCTCAGCCACAAGTCTCAAAAGAGACATGTAGCACATTTGAAGAAAGCAACCAGGACAAAGGAAGACTTAAATAAATGACACATGAGAATGAATAGTTGAAGAATGAAAGGAAGGAAGAATTAAAGATGTTAAACCTGGAAAAAGCTGAGTTCCTGCTAATAGCACCATCCAAAATGGAATGTTTTCCCTGGATTGGCAGGAGGCAAACTGGTTAAGTCTCTATCCCTGGACATATTTGAGCAAATATAACAATACCACGTTTGAAATGTTAATTGACTCCTCTGCCCACCTCTAAGACTTTTCTTTTCTTTTCCCTCTCAGCCCTTGATTCTTTGCAAGCAGCCAAGGTGCCTTTCCTCATCGCCTCTGGGAAGGGATGAGCACAAAGCAGAGGAAAATGGAGCCCTTTCTTACATTTGTATTCCAAAGCCTAGACTCTTCAGGGAATGAGAAGGGGCGAAAAAATCTCCCACTACACTAGAAACCAAAATCCTGCTCTGAGGCGGAAGCTGAAGACAGACTTGGAGGTTTTTGAATTCAGAGTCTGTGAATCTCAGGATCACAGCATTTACCTGGAGAGACCCTGTAGGCAAGAACAAAGTCAACATTTGCAGATGGTCCAAATTTCCCTGGAACAAGGTCCAGACACTGCCTGTGCCTCAGGGTGCTGCATTCTGCCTGCTTCAGTACTTCAAGTACATGGATGCCTGCCCTGGAGGCAAGAAGTCTGTGTGGGGCCAGACTTCAGGCAGCCCCTGGAAGACTCACCTCCTGAGGGAAACTCACTTCCACTACAGCCTCACAACATCCCAGATGCTTTAGACTTCAGAGATTAAAGGGTGGGGAGTGGAATGCTAAGCACCTAGCAAGATGAATTTGGTGATAAAAAGAAAGGCCTAACTACGATGGTTTGGCAGAGCTGAAGAGACCAACCCCACATCCCCGAGTCAGGAAAGTAGAAAATTATACCCACAGGCTGAATGATCACTTGGCATGGGGTTATGCAGAGGAAATCAAATTAGGAGTCTGTGTTGGGGTTCTCCAGAGAAACAGAACCTGTACAGTGTGTGCATGTGTGTGTGTGAAGACACTTATTATAAAGAACTTGCTCATGTGATTATGAATGCTAAAAAGTCCTAACAGCTGCAGGGTGAAGTGAGTCGGCAAGCTCAGAGACCCAGAGGAAATGATATAGTTACAGTCTCAGTTCAAAGGCCTGTGAATCAGAAGAGCTGATAGTGTAGTTCCAGTCAGAAGACTGGAAGCTCAGGACTCAGGAAGAGCTGAGGTTTCAGTTCAAGTCCAAAGGCAGAGAAAAGCCAGCATCTTAGTTGTAACGCAGTCAGGCAGGAGGAAGTCTTTCTTACTTCGGGGAGGGTCGGGGTTTTTGTTTTATTTCAAGCCTTCAACTGCTTGGATGAGGCCCATCTACATTAGAAGACAATCTGCTTTATTCAGTTCATCAATTCAAATACCAATCTCCTCCAGAAATACCCTCACAGACATGTCTGACCAACTTCCTGGGTACTCGGTGGCCTAATTGACTTGTAAAATTACCATCAACAGGGTCTCAATGGGATGATGATGAAGGCCTTTCGAAACACAGATCTAGAGTGTTTCATTAGAAAGGGGATACAGGCATCCAGAACTTGGAAGGAAAGAAAAGGCACTGGGGAATTTGTTGAGGCTTATTTATGTTTGCCTAATCCTGCTGATGTTTCTTTCTAGAAACAGTTCAGTGTAGCCAGTCTGTGTTAATCTTCAGTGGAGCATCCAGCTATGGCCTAAGTGCTTAGCACACTTTTATAGTTAAATCCTTGTTATTTATCTAGCATAAACCAATTTTTTAGAGACAGGAATAGAAAAAATTTTCGAAGGCTATACAAATTGTTCTTCCATCTTTCCTGATAACCTGATCTTCTGGACCTAGTCAAGTCAGTACAACATAGTGATTAAAATCACATTCTAGAATTTACAGGCCCAGATTCACACCCAGGCTCTGTCAAGACATTCACAATGAACTTCAGCAAATTATTTAAAATCTTTGAACCTCAGTTTCCACATCTCCAAAGGTGAAGATAGTGACACGGCTTATACTCATTAAATCAGAGGATTCCAGTAAATAACTTAGCACTGTATTTGCCACAGGCCAAATAGTTAAGATGTATTAAAAGTGGTTATAATAACTTGGATGCAGTTCTTTAAAATGTGCTGCCAGCATTGCCCTGAAATCTTTTAAAAACCCTTCCTCTACTCATCCTTTCTCTTCCTCTTCCATCCCATAACTTAACCATCCACAACATAACTACCACTGATTTTCAAGGTTAGCAGATAGATTTCTGGCTGAAATACCAGATGATAATTTCCCCAGAAATCCAGGAAGCCCATTTACGAAGGGCAGGTATTTGACTTGCATGCCAGAAAGGTGGAAACCAGAGAACAAAGATAAATAATCCTATCTCCTCCTTCAAATTAAAGCTTTGTGTGCATGCATGTGCACCATAAAATACCTACTTAATCAGAAGCATTCAATTAAGATTAGAAAAAGTGAAATACAGCCTCAGGACTGAGGCAAACACAGTAAACAAGCAGTTATTTCTACAAAATCCAACCTGGTGACAATGCTCAATATCAATGATGTGTGGATATAACCAATTCCAGAAAGTAGAATAATTGCACCATTTGACAATGATGCAAATGATCTCTCCTTGACTCTGTTGGTTTATCTCTGGCTGTGAGTCTGGAATTTTCCACAGAGAAAAGACTACTTTTAAAGATAGATACCCTAATAAATTTCTAGATGCAAATTTTCAGCCACATAAAGAAAATGGCAGGTCAGCTATAGTCTAATATTATTCTAATCTACACTGGTTTCAACCAATGGTTTAAAGAGGTAATAACTTTGAGAGGATAGTTTATCTTTAGAGAAAGTTCACAGACATAATCACTCAAGGGAGATACCACGACTGAATCATCATTATCCCATATGGAATGAGTACCTCTGTGCACAAGGTATTTGTGAACAAATATCTGTCATATATGTGAAAGATATTTCTATGATAGGATTTTTTCTATAAATATATTTCTATTATATATATATGGTGAAATTTTATCTATAATAAAGGAAAAATCCTACCATCTCTTGGTAATAAATAATGTCAAAATGAGAATGTGTCATTAGTCTTCAGGAAGGCCCAATTAAACCTTACTGAGATACTGCAACACACATATTAGAATGATCAAGTTAAAAGAAAAAGAAAAAAACTCTGACTATACCAAGCACTGGAAAGGACATGAAGAAAATGGAATTCTCATGCGTTTGTGATAGAAATACAAAAGAGTACAATCACTTTGGAAAACTATTTGGAGCCTGGTGTGGTAACTCATGCCTATAATCCCAGCACTTTGAAAGGCTGAGGCTGGTGGATCACAGGAGGTCAAGAGTTTCAGAACAGCCTGGCCAATATGGCAAAATCCCGTCTCTACTAAAAATACATACAAAAAAATTAGCCTGGCATGGTGGCGGTGTGCCTGTAGTCCCAGCTACTTGGGAGGCTGAGGCAGGAGGATCGCTTGAACCCGGGACATGGAGATTGCAGTGAGCCAAGATGATGCCATTGTATTCCAGCATGGGTGACACAGCACAACTCCATCTCAAAACAAAACAAAACAATTTGGCAGTTTCTTACAAAATTAAACATATACCTGCCATATAACTAAAGTATTCCACTCCTAAGAATTTAAGGAAGAGAAACAAATATATATGTTCACACGCAGACATCACACAAATCTTCATAGCAGCTTTATTTGTAATGGCAGAAAACTAGGAACAATCCAAATTAACATCAAATAAATGGATAAACAAGTTGTAGAATATCCATACAATGAAGTGGTACTCAGCTACAAAAAGGAAATTAATGATACATGCAAAATGGATAAATCTCAAAATCATTACACCATGTGAAATAAGTTATATGAAAAAAAGTATTTATAGTATTTTTCTATTTATATAAAATTGTAGGAAACTCAAACATTAATCTATAGTGGCAGGAGGCAGATCAGAGATGTTGCCTAGGAAGGTTTTGGAGGGAGGAATGGATTCCAAATAGGCACAAAGAAATTTTGAGGGATGATGGTGATGTTCATAGTAGCTTTATTTATAACGGCAAAAAACTAGGAACAACCCAAACCAATATCAAATGAATGGATAAACAAATTGATGATATAGATAAAGATGGTGGTGATATAAAGATGGTTTGTTTTCTAGATGCAGCGATGATTTCACAGATGGATTCATAGGTCAAACCTGAATTGTACACTTTAAATGTGTATAGTTTATTGTACCTCATTTAGCTATCAAGTATAAAGACAAAAAACATCTCCTTTGTGAATGTCTCTTCCTCTGTCTCTTACTTTGCTTCCTATATATATATTATGGACGCCCACTAACAGCATCTTCATTTCCCCTTGAGGAATATGCTTTCCTGATTCTCACTCCTTCAGTTCCTGCATTGTGGCAAGCAGGACAGCCATGTGACTCAGTCTTGGCGAGACGAGTATATCTTTCTAGCCAGAGTGATGGTTAAGAGACGAGGTGTACCCTAACCTGGGCCAATGAGATCAGACTAGGGAGTCCTGAATTAGGATTTCTCTTCAGATCACAGAGAAAGAGCCTGACTTGGAGTGTGAAAATGTAAGCATGGAACTGCAGGCGGACATCTGGTTCCACCAAGGGAAAGCCTGCCTAAAATGGAGCCAACACAGAGGAGAGATGGCACGATACTGTGGGAGCTGCTGAGTTCAGATGTGCCTGAAGGCAGACCTATCTCTGTACTTTCAGTTTTGCAGCCAATACATTTCACTTTTCATTAAGCCAATCTCAGCTGGGTTTTTTGTCACTTGCCATTCTCTCTTTTCCCCCTGGCCGAAGAACGACATGTGATGTCCATGGGAAAGTATTACATATTTGGTAGTTTTCCCATCAATGAAAAGCTGATGGGAATGCTTAAGTTATTTTAAAAACCCACTAATTAACTCTTCTAAAATTATGGATGGTGGTAAATGAATAGATGATTTGACAAGCCAGAGGATGCTCATGGTACATTGGTCCCCTCTACTCAATGTATCTCAAGATAATCCTAGACAAGATGAACACAAGAAGCAAAATAATTCTTATTAGCTGTGTGACTTTAGGAAAGTTGTTTAACCAGAGTCTCAGTGTCCTCTTTTTAAGAGAAGGATAATGACAGTATCTACTTCTTGGGTTTTTAGGACAGTTACATTAAACTATGCACATAAAGTCCTTGCCCTAAAGTAAGTCCTCAATCAATATTTGTTGTATTACTCTTCTAAGATGGTAGCAATCTTTACCTGTACTAAAAAGCCCTAATGGTTCTCCCTTCTCTTAACACAAATCCTATGAATTCTTCAAGTCCCACTACCTCTTTCAGGAAAATCTCCCTTGATTACTTTAATATACAATGTAGGGAATTTTTTTTCTGGATTTCCAAGCCATTTACTACAAATGTGTGTCTGATACCCATATCTTATTTTGTCGTAACTGCATTTCCATGCTAGGCTGGAGCCAGTTCACATTAGATCTTTGGAGTTAATTATTAAATTTTCAGAAATTTTGAGAGGCGATTGTTAAATATCCCATTATTGAAAAATTAAATTACACAAAATGATTAAATTATATTAAAAACAAAAGTAATACCCAAAACATAATACTTTCTATTATTTGTATGACATTTATGATATTTTACTATTATCTATGCTCTTGAGGTTATGTCTGTTATGTGTATATAGAGGACGCTATAAAATGGAGTGTAACTGTGCAACTCATTCTAACTGAGTTCAGTGTCATCATGTTGGCAACTTATAACTTGCAATTGGTCATGGCAGGAGAATTCACACCTTAGAAATAAGCAAATGCTGCAAATCAGGATTCTATACCCCTACATTTTTTCGAGACACAGTCTCACTCTGTCCCCAGGCTGGAAGTGCAGTGGTGTGATCTCAGCTCACCACAAGCTCCACCTCCTGGGTTCAAGCTATTCTCCTGCCTCAGCCTGCCAAGTAGATGAGATTACAGGTGCACACCACCATGCTCAGCCAATTTTTGTATTTTTAGTAGAGACAAGGTTTCACCATGTTGGCCAGGCTACACTCCAACTCCTAACTTCAAGTGATCTGCCCACCTTGGCCTCCCAAAGTGCTGGGATCATGGGTGTGAGCCACTGTGCCCAGCCTCTACACCCCTACTTTCTGGTGCCAGTTGTTAAACATTTAGAGGCACACCACTGATTTTAGCTTTTGCACATTTTAAATTGTTCCAATAGGTTGATTCGCTCTTTGATCATAGGAATGTTTCACATTTGTCTTTGCCCTCTGTTTTGTTCAACATATATAGCGGATGCTCAACATTTTGCCGCTGATAGACGCCTAGAAAGAGGCAATCACTTCACGAAGACAGCTTTGGTATGTGCTATTAATCTATCTGACCTTATGCATTTACAAATACCTCCATGCACACACCAAAAAACCTTGCAGGTCTATTACTGCTGGAGTTGTAAACAATGGGGAAAATGCCAAACATGAAAACAGAGTAAAAATATTACAATGGGACAGTCAAAATGAATGCATACTGATACATCCTTACCTGCTATGAAGAGCTGAGATCAGTCAAATTCATGTCACAGGGAAATGGTCCAAAAAATCAGCAATGTTTCACTTACAGAAAAGAAAACTGTAGGTGCACAGAGGGCAATACAAAAAGTGTCTTCAAAGAGCTGAAAGGCTATTACAAAAGAAAAAGACTAGGTATGTTCTGTATTGCACTAGACAACAACAACACCAGAATCAATGTTTAGATGTTAGAGAGAGATACATTTTTAAATAATGAGGAAGAACTGTCCTACAAAGATGGCCCAAGGTGCAATGGTCAACCTCAGAAGTAGACAAATCCTGCTCCAGTGTTAGTCAAGCACAAGATGTGGCATATAGCAGCAATTTAACATTTTTACATGAATGAATGAGTGAATGGGCTGGCAGTGGTTCTAAAATGGGGCTACCACTTCTTCCTATAGGGTGTTTGGAAATGCACTGAGGCACAGAATGAGAAGCAAAGACATTAAACAATGCAAGGTAAGGGTGTCCCCACACAAGAAATTACCACCACACAAAATGCCAACAGCATCTCTATTGAGAAATATTGAGCTAGACAAATCCTGAAGAGAATGTTTTAATCAAAGATCAACATTCAACCATGAAGTATTTACTGAGTGACTGGCAAGTTTCAAGCACATAGCTAAAACTTTAGAGTTAAAAGACTGCACAAGATAGAGTTTCTTTTTACAAGAGGCTCAAGACTAATGAGAGAAAAAGTAAGTAACCAGTTTCAAGAGACTGAAAAATAGCTAATCTAGAAATCTGAACAGGCACTGATAGGGCAGAGGGCTCCTCTAACTATTGGAATGTGGGGCAGTTCAAAGGGTAGGGAGGCCTCTCAGAGGCCTTGAAGTTGGGTTTTGTAGACTATGTATAGGAACTCGCCAAGATGGAAGAAATTGCAGATGGAGAAAACAGTAGGAGTTAAGGAACAGAAGTGTGAGAAAACATGGCGCTAGAGGTTTGAGAAAGCAACCCATGTAGAAAAGAATTATTTTTGCAATAGCTGCATTTGGGCAACTAGTATATTTTGCAGACATTCCCAAATGGAGCATATTATGAGAACCTAAGCACTGTTTGAGTGAAGCTTGAGTATGGGCACTGGTGAAAAATGAGACTGGGGAGTTGAGGACATGTTCTTTGCAGCCCTGGGAATTTTTGACTTTTTAGAGGAGAGGGGAAGACTTATCACTGGGTTACCATAGGATGAGCAGAGACCAAGGCTCTCATCTTACACCACTCTCCTCCTTCTCTCTGCTCCCACTGCTCCAGCAACATGGGCTTCTTTTCTGTGGCTTGAGCTCACAGCTAAGCTTACTCTCTCTTCGAAGTATTTACATGTGCTCTTTCCTCTATGTAGCGCACTCCTTCCCAACCTTGAGGTCTCATCTCAGTAGCACTTACTCAAAGAGGCCTTCTCTGTCCACCCAATCTAAAATAGCATCAACTGAAATGTTCATATTCCTTCACTTGATTATTACTTGTCTTCACAACTAAAATGCAAGTTTCATGAGGGCAAGACTGCCTCTGTCTTGTTACTTGTATAGTCCAGAACTATGGGTACCACTAGGCCATTTATTTACACCTGGCCATTTCATGCTATTACGTGGGAGGGTTGGGAGACCCCACACCACATTATATGAAGAAGAAGCTGGTGTCTGGTCCATCTAAAAACCTGAACGAGACTAGAAAAAACTTGGAAATCATGTGCTTTGGGAGAAAGTTGTGGGGCCTGGGATATTCAGCCCCAGTAAAAAGTACTCTCAGATGGTGCATCCTCTTTGCAAATGTCCGGAGGTGTCATGTGAAAGGAGGGCTGGAACTGCTCTGGATGGTATCCAAGGAGAAAGACCACAGGGTAGAAGCCAAGTGGGAAAGTAAGATTTCAGCTCCACATGAGAAAACAGCAGCAAGCGAAGCAATAGTCAAAAGTTCACAAGGGCCTTTCAAAAGGTTCCAGGTTCCCATCAGTAGAGTTGTTTAAGCAGAAGCTGGCTAACCAATGCAATAGGGATGGAAAGCTCAAGCCTTAGGTGAGAGAACAGACCACATAATTAACATTTGCATGTCCCTAACTGCATGCCAGGGGCACTCTTTGAGGTACATGACAAATATTAACTCATTTAATCCTTACAACAACCTAAGAAGGCGGGTGCTTCTGTGATCATTTTATAGCACAGACTAAGGCAGAAGTCAAATAACCTGACCGAGTTCACCTTGCAGCAAACGGCAGAGCCAGCTTTTTAAATGACCTTTAATGCGTCCTCTAAATTTCACAGTATTTTTTTATGCCTCAACTAGAAATGAGTTGCTATCCTATTTTTATCATCTCCAGGGAAAAAGCTTTCCAAAATGTCTAAGTGTGACTGTCCAGCACCATGGGGGCTCAGACTGTACGCGGCACGTAACACTATACTTCAATCCTTGTATAGAACAGTCATTCGGAAAAGCTGTGCTGAATGAGGGACTCAGCCCTTGGTGTAGCACGTATTTCTTTATTTTTATTGCCTAGCTCCCCATAACCTTCAGATCCACAAGGAAAAGGATTTTTTTTGTTGTTGACTGCTATGTTCCCAAGTGTTAAATAAATATTTGTTGAAAATAGAAAAGAAAGGAAAGAAGAGAAGGAGGAAGAAAGTCAGTATCTTCAAGAATTCCCCACCTTGGACTCTGTACATTAGCTTCTTTGTGGGCCTTTTCATCTGAACATATCAAGAGAAAGAAATCACTAGGACCCCAGATCACAGACACACTAAACATGTAGCTTTTGTGGCTTTTAAAAGAATCCATTAAAAATGGTTTGGTTTCTGGGTTAAAGAAAAACAAAAACAAGCATTTTTCAAGCAAGGTAGCTGAAGCACAGATAAAAGTAGAGAGTACATCTCTGGATTGCTGTCAAAATCCCATTCTGATTAAATGTAATAAAAGAGAGTCAATACTAAAATGTTAATAAAATGTTGTTTTTCCCCCTAGTCACTAGCATCTAATAAAGGTGTTTTGATCCTATTTATGAAATAAATTATATTACTTAGTACTCAAAGGTGCGATTTTGTCTGTGGGAGGTAATCATATTCTAATTTAATGACAGAGAGGAAAAATCATGCATGACTAAAATAACTATAACACAGGCTATCCAGCTTTAAGAAGACTTACATCTTGAAAGGGACTACAGACATGCCAATGCTTGTTAAAGTATTAAAATTAACATGTTTAAATTTTTTCATTTACTATATATTCAGTGTGCCTTCTTCCAGATCCCATAAGCCCACACTATCTTTCTTATGAATATTTAATCTTTTTTTTCCCCTGGGAAGTCAACTCCACAACCACCCCTCCAGAAAAAGAACTGTAAACAAGGCTGAAGGGAAAAGTGAGACAGGGAGATGAGGCGAGAGCAATGCAAAAGGACAGATGGCTAAGAAAAGCAGAGCATCCCAGAGTCACCCTCAAAGGAAGAGAGAGACAATTAGAACCAGAAGGGAGCAGACTCATTTTTGAGGCATTTAAGGCTCTAATATCTTCCCCAAACAGAGAAATGGGTTCTATTTTGAGGCAAAGGGAAGGCTTATGAATACTTCATAATGTTTGCATTAGACAGCCTATGTCAGCATTAATAGATTGCATCCTTTGGGTGAGTAAGCCACTCCCCGGTCAATGGTTAGAAATTATAAATGTCTTCCCCGAAGTGAACTTCCTCTTCCTGGGAGTAGTTGAGTCACCAACTAAGGTGATTTAGAGGCAGACAGAAAACCTTTAGTAGAGGAATAATGAACTACTTTGCATGCATCCATTAGGCCCAAGAGTATAGGGGGCCTCCCAAGAGGGTTCAGCAGAAAACCATTAGTGCAGCCACATTTTGAACTGTATGAAGACAACTGGGGAGAACCTAAAGAGTAAACTCTCTCTTCAACCACACCAACATCATTTTCTTCCTTAAGCTGGGATGGCGTAACTGGGATGTGATTTTGTCAGTAAACAGTTAGGGGTCAGCATGATTAAAATTTTAATAATTGAATCAAAATTTCTGGAGAGAATTCCCTTGTCTAATACTTGGGCAACCATAACTGAGGCCATCCTGCTGTCCAAGCACATTTTTCTTTGAATTGAGTAAAGGAAGTGCTGGGCCTGAGTTAGATAGGAAATCCATGCTTTCCTATAAGATTACTGGGGGCTAAGTAAATTCTATGCCTAATTAATTTCATTAAAATGACATTTGGTTTGAAAAATATTTTATAGTTTCAGTTCCCCCAGAAGTAGATCAAGAGGAGAATATTAGAATGCAAGTGTGAGGTGATTTGGGGCAACTCCAGCAAAAACATGAGACAGGAAAAGGGAAGTGAGCTAATAAAAGGTTCACTGTCAATAAATTACCACAACGGACAAGTGAAGCTTCATCTCATTGGGGACTTCTAGGAAGTGGCATAAAAAATGTGCCTAAAGGCCGGGCACAGTGGCTCATGCCTGTAATCCCAGCACTTTGTGGGGAGGGGGGGATCACTGGATGTCGAGAGTTCAAGACCGGCCTGACCAACATGGAGAAACCCTGTCTCTACTAAAAATACAAAATTAATTAGCTGGGCATGGTGGCCCATGCCTGTAGTCCCAGCTACTCGGGAGGCTGAGGCAGGAGAATCACTTGAACTTGGGAGGTGGAGGCTGCAGTGAGCCAAGATCGTGTCATTGCACTCTAGCCTGGGCAACAAGAGCAAAACTCTGTCTCAAAAAAAATAATAATAAATAATAAATAATAAATAAATAAAATGTGCCTCAAAACTTAACCCATCTGAGACAGGAAGTATAGTCACATACCAGCTCCCATTATGGGATGCTGGGGGTGGGGATAAGGCCTTAATTGTCCAGCACTTTCCAACCTGCTGCCTGCCCGAGGGTAGAGGAGTGGGTGGTGGTTGAGGGAAAGTTGAGTGGGCTTCAGCAACCATGGAAAGAACTTAAGGAAAAGAAACTGGTGCTTGCACCAGAAGTCAAGCCCAGTGTGCACTCAAATGGCAGAGGTCTAGGGCAGCAAAAGTAGCTGCTTCTGCAGGAAGAAAAGTCAAAAACAAAGTAAGTTCCAGTGGACTACAGCGAAGTAGAAAACATGGGCTTTCAGTGTCACTTATAGATACTGACATTTGTTACAGGCTTCCATCAAATCAAAAAAAGTTACTTATATACCCCCAGCAGCTGCAGCCACACAACCACCACCACCCAGTGCCCAGAAAGCTTAGGTGGAAGACAAAGCCGGAGTACTCTGCTTAATAAGGGGAATGAAACTTACAGTGCCCTAAGAGAATCTAGGAAAGAAGACAGATGCCTAGGAGCCTGGGTACTATGTGAAAGTTGAGGAGGAAAAAACAAAAATCATCACCCCTACTCTCTATTCTGCTCCAGGAAGAACAACTATGTAGAAATGACTGGAGAAAAGAAATGTATAACAGAGAATTTTTCATAGTTTCTTGTTTCTTAATGTGAGATGTGCATAAGCATATATAATAAACTTCCCCTCCCATTGATTCTTAAAAATTCTCAGTGAAAACCACATTATCCACTAACACTTTGGTAGGAGGTGACTCTAGAGGCACTTGGAAAGTTGCCATGCTCTATGTCTGAGGTAGGCATTGACAATGGGACAGTACATATCCAAGCTATATCCCTGTTCAGAGCACTTTTTTTTTTGAGACGGAGTCATGCATTGTTGCTGGGGCTGGTGTGCAGAGGCGTGATCTCGGCTCACTGCAATCTCCGCCTCCCAGGTTCAAGTGATTCTCCTGCCTCAGCCTCCCAAGTAGCTAGGATTACAGGCATGTGCCACCACTCCCAGCTCCAATATACCAGAGCTTGAAAACAAGTGAGTCACTCATTGATTCACTCTCAGGGGGGAGATTTTGGTTTTTTCCCCTAAATCCCCCACCAGATGTTTTAAAAACTGGAACCAATACTAAACTCAGACTTCTGGGGATAAAACCCCCCAAAAGTTTTACTATGTTGGGATAACCACCCAGCTGTAATCAGTTACAGTGTGTATTAAGATTGCCACAATCCCCACCACTCTTTTTGTTTCCCAAATACTACACTTGCACTGATTTTTCCTTTCCTAGCAAAAAATATGTCTAGCAAACATGGAAAAAGGAAAACTACTGCTAGCCAGAGCACTGCATGATTCTAGAACAAAAGAGAATGTATACTCCTCTGTGGAAATAAACAACAATCCTAAGTCGAAAACAAAAAATGTGTGTTGTGTATAAAGTTTTTGGAGTCCTTGAGATTGACCTTTATGCTCACAAAAGATTAGTCTGATGGCGCTTCGGTTTTAAATATTAATATTTGATTTTTCAGGTTATAAATTTCAAAGTCTAAAATAAATTTAAAAGCCTACTTTTTCCTTAAGCTTCTCATTTCAGCTTACAAATATAATTCTGTTTATAATCTAGTAAAGTTCAGCAATTGCTTTTAAGGGTACTTACAGGAATATTTAGCACCATTTATAAACAGTTAATTAAACCTCTTCAAACATTTTTAAATTCATTTATAAATTTAATATATTTGATTTCCTTTAAGTACTTCAATTGTCTGACTTTAAACCTTCCTGGGTAATTAAGTAAATCTCTGAAATCAAATGAATTAAATTTATAAATATGGTAAATCAAATTCTTTTAAATATTCCAGCACTGTAGATCAATTTAGTAATATTTCAACCGAAAATCATAAGCCTAAATCAATTACTCAATTACGTATTTTATATTGAAATTATGAGGCTGGTCTGTTTAATAGAACCAATTCTCTTAAGCATTACAAAAACTTTAAACACCAAATAAACATGGATTCCTTTTTAACACAAAAGCATGCTGTGTTAGTTTTGATTCTCTCAAATACTGCTGTATTTAATTTAAAATTTTACTCTTTTAACTCCCTAGTAAAAAGAGATGATGACTACTTTCCCAACTATGAACACCACTGTTGATTTTGACCAAGTCATTAGAGTCTTGGCAAAATTGATGGGAGATCATGAGCACTATTTATAGTCTATGTGAGGGACTTCAAACTAAAGTTGGTGGTCATGTAACTAGGTCCCTAAGATTTGAGTAACACTGTAACCAAACTGCAATTGAGATTAGAGTCTGTAACTGTCACTCAGATAGCTATACCACTTAACTGGATTATACAGTTCTTTGGCTCTTAAAATATATAAATATCTCCCCTTTTAAATCTAAATACTTGTGATATAATGGCAGAATACTCACCTTTTCATGTATTTCCCAACTCTGCCCCACCATATAATGTCCGTTATGGACATTAAAATGATAACGTCCAAATGGATTCCTGACATTTCAAACAGACTATTTGGTCATGATGTCCAAGACAGTTTTACTGGCAGTGCTAGTGGAAAGAGCACACGAAGTCCCCTCTACTTTCCAATTCCTGGTAGGTATCTGCTAAGACCACCTGTGAGATACACCGTACTATCAGATTGGAAATCCAAAGGCTGTTAACGTATGGATTTCAGGCCAACTGTATAAGCACTCAAGTTAAAAATGAAAGGAGAGGTAGGGATGTATTGTTTAATGATTTTTAACTTTTTAGATGTCCAACACTTTAGAGAATCTGATAAATGTTATGAACCTGCACAGAAACACACAAACCTTGTAGTTTATAATGTCCAAGATTTTGTGTTTCCTCTGACATTCACCAACAGGTATCATGACACAAGAAACAACACAAAACCTTGGACTAGATGGAACTTTAAGGTCCTTTTCCCAACATGGTCCTGAAAACATAATCTATCAAAGTGACATATTACAGAGGAGATACCAGAAATTTGTTTCAGAGGACTGCTTTTCACAGTGACTGATGCAGAGAGCTTATCATAACCAAAGCATGAAAAAGGTCAATGGAGATTGAATAGACTAAATTTCCTTTTTTTTCCAAAAAGGTTTTGTAGTCTGTCCTAATTTTCATTGACATGTATGTCAGAAGTAGGGTAGAGTGAAAAAGTGACCTACAAGGTTAGAAAATATAATTTTATTCAGCTTGGAGAAGTAGCAATGAGGAAAATTTTAATGATGAGTATTTCAAGTATGCAAAGGGCTTTTAAGATAATAAGCTTATTCTCCCTTGTTACTGAAGATAAAATACAACTTCAAGATAACAGAACATTTTTGGGTTTTGTTTGGTTGGTTTTGGATGAGTTACTTAAGATAATAATGGAAACAACTTCTCTGGAAATCACAACCTCCAGTGTTCCCTATCTATCTGGGATAACTAAGGACTACTAATCAGCAAGGGGAAGAACCACATGTTTTGTGAATGAATGAATGTCCTCTTAATATTCTTTTCAAACTGGTAAGTCGACATATTTCATAGCAAATTATGTGGTTTTTCTATTCGTTTCAGCAGTTGTTTCATCTATACACTCTATGCTATATTTACTAAATAGAAATAATCCTATATCATATCATTGCATTTTTTAGAGTCTACAATTTGTTAATATCAATTTTGTTGAGTTTAAATTCCCCATTGATAGCATAAGTTTAAACAAAGAGTTATAGCTACTTTAGAGTCTTTTTGTACCCTCTACGTGCTAAAAGCTAAAGGCAAACTTCTAACATGGTTTTACTTTTTGGAGCATTTTTGGAGGTGTAGTGAGTTTTGAAACTATTTTATCTGTAGAGCCCCCCACTAAAGCCAAGGCTCCTGCATCAAATACGTTTAAGGCTTGGGTTTAACCTGGCTCTTAGACAGAAACCAAAGCTCTCATGCATGAGGCCGTCAACAAAAGCAACACTCTTTCTTTAAAGTTTCAGTTTAATGAATGTTTGCCTTACAGGAAAAGATCTTTTTGCTTTTTGAGACTTTTTCACTCAAATGCTCTCATTTTAAATCACTTAAAAAATTGCCTTTATTGTTGCTGCTGGAGATGGGACTCTTCAAGGTGCCTACAAAAACAGTGAGGTTGTAGTGAATTGAAAGGCAAAAGGCTTGAACTCCATGACCATGGGTAAGTCCTTACACCTCTATGGTAAGGGGTAATGAGAGTAAGATATATAAAAATGGATAGACCTAACACCATAAAAACCCTAGAAGAAAACCTAGGCAATACCAATCAGGACATGGGCATGGGCAAAGACTTCATAACTAAAACACCAAAAGCAATGGCCACAAAAGCCAAAATTGAAAAATGGTATCTAATTAAACTAAAGAGTTTCTGCACAGCAAAAGAAACTATCATCAGAATAAACAGGCATGGGAGAAAATTTTTGCAATCTATCCATCTGACAAAGGGCTAATATCCAGAATCTACAAAGAACTTAAACAAATTTACAAGAAAAAAACAATCCCATCAAAAAGTGGGCGAAGGATATGAACAGACAGTTCTCAAAAGGATACATTTACGCAGCCAACAAACATATGAAAAAAAGCTCATCGTCACTGGTCATTAGAGAAATGTAAATCAAAATCACAATGAGATACCATCTCATGCTAGTTAGAATGACGATCATTAAAAAGTCAGAAAACAAGGGATGCTGGAGAGAACGTGGAGAAATAGGAAAGCTTCTACACTGTTGGTGGGAGTGCAAATTAGTTCAACCATTGTGGAAGACAGTGTGCCGATTCCTCAAGGATCTAGAACTAGAAACACCATTTGATCCAGCAATCCCATTACTGGGTATATACCCAAAGGATTATAAATCATTCTATTATAAAGACATATGCACATGTATGCTTACTGCAGCACCATTCACAATAGCAAAGACTTGTAACTAACCCAAATGCCCATCAATCTTAGACTGGATAAAGAAAATGTGGCACATATGCACCATGGAATACTATGCAGCCATAAAAAAGGATGAGTTCTTGTCCTTTGCAGGTAGAGGGATGGATGAAGCTGGAAACCATCATTCTCAGCAAACTGACATAGGAACAGAAAACAAAACACTGCATGTTCTCATTCACAAGTGAGAACACACAGACACAAGGAGGGGAATATCATACACCGGGGCCTGTCGGGGGGTGGGGGCTTAGAGGAAGGATAGCATTAAGAGAAATATCAAATGTAGATGATGGGTTGATGGGTGCAGCAACCCACCATAGCATGTGTATACCTATGTAACAAATCTGCACGTTCTGCACATGTATCCCAGAACTTAAAGGATTAAAAAAAAAAAGTGTGTACAAAAATGGATAGACAGAATGGAGGGAGTAAATGTCTTCGGGAGTTGGGCAGCTACCATAAAAATGTGACTTTGGAGACTGCATGCTTCCTCTAATGGCATTCAAATCTGAATTTTTAAAAAATGCAGCAAAAAAGACGTCCATAAGGTGGATTAAATCCGAGCATTCTGAGGTGTTTTTGTCCCCCTCCTACACTAAGATTCCGGATCTATAAAGAAGTTGGCAAATCTCCATGGATCTTCTCCTTGTAGAAGAAGTAGCCTAGAAGTAAAAATAATTTCTATGAAGTTCCTCAGTGCTGCTATAACCAAACCTGTCAATATGTTAGTAAATGTTTCCATTTTGCCCTCGCTTTAAGGCCAAGTCCCTTTTTTCAACACCACATATTTTCATAGAATACTCCAATTACCAATTGGGAAAAAAATACTTCATACTTATGCTCAACTAAAACATGCCATATACTAGAACTTAAAGTCAGAATATGCAAATCCATAAAATAAAACAAAATGACAAGTCACCACAGGAGATATATTTTAGTCCAATCATATGTTAAAATCCAGAAATTATGCTAAGCTGGCAATCACTAAAAAAATGCATGTATTCCTCTATTCATTCATCCAATTATCCACTCACTTTTAAAATTCAGTCATCATATACTGCACTCCTATTATGTGCTAGGCACTGAGGATAAAAAGATGAAAGAAACAGGCATGTCTTTCAAAAGGATACTGCCTGGAGTCTCACAAGAGACATGGTGTTGATCACAAGACAGTGCACTGGAGGATTACAGATGCCATTTTGAGCAAAGAGAAGGTATCCCTTGCTCAGATAAGGAAGGAGATGGGAGCTCTAAAGGTTTCTTGAATAAAGAGTTTTCAATGATAAGCAGGAGACAGTTGGGTAAAAAGGAGAGTAGTATTTTTAAGCTAATAGTTGTTTTTCACATATAGCAACAAAACACATTCCCAGTATGTAAAAATTTTCCATGTCTTTCATATCCATCAAAAACTCAGATCAGATCTCAGGACAGCACACACGATTCTCTCCGAAGCTCATGGAAAGTTGGCATGATTGTTCCTAACACAAGCCCTACTGATTCCTCTGATGGCACTGGGGACATACAGTGCAAACTCCATGACATCTTAAATACATGGATCTTGGAGAAGACAGCAGTTAATATCTTCTCTTGTCATTCCATGTTTGTGTGCACGTACACACACACACACATACACACACACTCATTCTTACTGAAAGTCCCAGAGTCTTAAAAACCTATCCTTGTAAAGGAACAGTCAATGGCCCTTTCAACCAGTGAACTAAATTTAAAATAAACTGTCTTAAAATAGTTATACATATACTTAGCAAAGAAGATTAATTCTTGAGACTCCTTGCATATTTCAAGTGAGCCAGAGGAGCTGCACCTTCATCCTTCCTCCTTGCTGAAGCTACTTTTGTTTTTAGCTCACTGTAGTTTTATCAGTAGTAATTGGGACATTCTTCCTGCCAGGGTTTAGCATTTTCGGATTTTTTTTTTTTGTAGGTACTGATTTAATGGCACTGACATTAAGGTTTCTATCCACTGGGTCACATAAAAGCCAACTAAAACAGGCTGCAAAAGAAGAAGAGTGTTGAGTATCAAAAGGAGTGGGTGGGCAGGAAGAGGACTGTCAATGTCCTTACCCCACTGTACAGACACATAGCTGGTGCTGGCTCTAGTTATTTGCACAGCACGTTGAAGGTCTACTAAGGATTTCTGTTGAGGCTCCTCCTGATGGGATAAAGCTCAGGAAGGAGGAGAAGGCTACAGTCTATTGTCTTTCATTTCGCAAACACTGAATCAAATATTCCCATCTCAGTAAAATAGCAGAGACACAGGCCAGTCTCCAAATCAGCTTTCTGAGTCTTTCCCAAAAGGTTCCGATCAATTTGGCTACCCTGGTGAAACCTGGGCATTGCTATAAAAAATACAGATCCAAAGAAAGACACAGTACTTTGAGGAGGAGAGAGCAAAGGCATGAAGTATGACAAAGAGTGGAGTTTTTAAGCCAGCCTTCAATCAGTTGCTGCCTAAATTCGGTGGGGAGCCAGACAAGTATTTGAGGGAAGCAAGCATGGGAAATGCTTAGAGAACAGAGAGAACCAGGACAAAGTGGCAAGTCCAGGCCCTATTCAAGGGGCAGCCACTATTCAACTCTAGCCCAGTGTTTTGCCATGACAGCATGCAGGTCTAGTATGGGAAATGTGGTATTTCAAGAGATGTGAAAATACAAATTTTCCTGTGAAATCCCCCAATTTTGAAATGTTGGCAATGAAAATAAAAGTCATCCAGGTCAAAAAATACACCTGGTGCTAGATGCAGCTGAGCAACCACTAGTTTATATCATCTGATCCAAATTTTAAAGTTTGGAGATCATCTCTGTAGCAGAAAGTACCATAAATTAGAGACCCTACTAGAGCTTAGGCACCTGAACTAATGCTACTTTCTTAAGCCAGAAGGGCCCTACAGGGCATACCAGTTGGCCTTGGATATAAACACATTTTATGTTTTCTTCTCTCTTCTCAAAGCAAACTTAACATTACGTTCAAAATTTCCAAGGAAGATAAATAAAAAGCGAACTGATGTTGATATTCTGGCTTTCTTTTAAAGGTTTTAGAGGGCATGTGGGACTATGAAGTAGTTTGCATTTGATCTCTACAGTCAGTCTTGTTTATTAAAATAAACTTGCCAGTTCTTATTTACTGAAATATGTTTGCTCTGACTCTCAGATGACTTACTTTCACAGATATTAGGACTGAATGATCTGAGTCTCCTGATAAGTATTGTAGATAAAATGAGGGTTCTTTAACCTGGCTTTCCTCAGCATTTCAGGGACTTTTAAGAACAATTTTATTATACAAGGACATCCCAGTGAATTTCTTGATGG
This sequence comes from Ateles fusciceps, assembly GCA_036589455.1. NCBI lineage: Eukaryota > Metazoa > Chordata > Mammalia > Primates > Atelidae > Ateles > Ateles fusciceps. Next base: position 6,355,004 of record JAZHEH010001606.1, on the reverse strand, counting down.
TCAAAAGGAGTTCAGGGCTAGAAATTACATCCTAAATCTGACAAAAGGTTTCACAACCACAGGGCCTGCTTCCCCAAAGTGGGCAGTCAATGAGCAAGGATAGAAAGTGTTCTGTCCTGGGTAGGCAGGGGCAGCAGCCTTCCCTTCTTAGAATCTCCAGCCAACACAGAGCATGGGGGGTAAGTAAGCAGCCTGAAGCAGTGGAGGAGGATGGATTCATGCACTCATTCGGTAAATATTTATTTAATGCCTACTGGAAGCCAGGTATTATTCTAGGTGCTGTGAATAACTGCTAATTAAAATTTCTACCACCATTAAACAAAATTCTAAATGAACAGACACATATTATAATGTTGGACAGCATCCAGTGCCACGAGAGAAAGGAGAGAACTAGGAAGGATAAACGGTTCAATATGATAGAATAACAAGGCTGCTTCTGAAATGTTTCCCTAAGGGCTCCTCAGAGTTTCCTGGATAAGAGGAGCAAGAAGTATCAGTACACTTTGGTATTCATAACTTGGTTCACTATGAGAAAAAAAGAACACCAATTTGAAAGCCAGCCAAATTGGCTAACACTTGTATTTTTAGACTGCCTTTAATTCCTTATGTCTCAGTTTTTTTACCTGTAAAATGGCTGTAATATCAGCTACTCAACTCAAAGGATTAAATAGACTACACATGACAATGACCCAATGTGCCATACAGTGAGCTCGGAACAGAGTCAGCATAGTGTCAGCCACATCATGACTATCACTGGTACCTAGTACAGTGTCTGCGTCCAAGTACTTACTCAGTTCCTTTTCCCTCCTCTTTTCCCTTAGAGGGAGGGCACAGGGTGGTTATGAAGTTGCACATCTGAGTTCCACAGCAGAGATGCTGGGGCTGAAAAGTGCTAAACAGATCTCTTGGACCCAAAGTAAGGAGCAGAGTTTCGTATTATCAGCTCTTTTTCTTTTCCCTTCCACACCTATTTCATTCATTTATTTTTGTAGAGACAGGGATCTAACTATGTTGCCCACGCTGGTCTCAAACTCTCAAGCAATCCTGCCTCAGCCTCCTCAATAGCTGGAATTGTAGTCATGCGCCACCATGCCTGGCTCCTTTCCACACATATAGTTAAAATGTATACATTAATGGAAGAACTAGAAACTCTGGACAGCATTTGATGGACCATATTATTTCTTTCAGACAATCTTTCATGGTCAAAAGAAACTTGTTTCCATAAAAGAAAACTGTGAAAAAATGAACACTTTTGTTAAATAGTTGTGTTTTAATCCTTCTTTGAAATAGGATGGCTATAACGGGACTTTACATTGATGTATATAGGTTGATGACTGCCAAAAAGTCAAATGATAAAATTTTCCAATGCAAAAATAACTCTAGTAAAATGAATGAAATACTTTAAACATACATTTGATGAATAAATTGTAACATCATTTGAATACTGCCTGCCAGATTTTTCAAAGGCTGTTGAAAATGGGTTCCTTTAGCAATGCAGGTAAGGGAAAAGTGAGAAATTGATTTCAAATTAAGTTTTTAAACTGTTTATTCCACTGCTGGTGCCAGATTTGTGCTCTTTAGGTGAAGACTCAATACCTCCTTTGTGAAGTGGTAGCTGAGGAGATTCTGCACCCACTGAGGCTGATGAAAAGCGCAAGGAGGGAATGAAGACTGAGAACCACCATCACATTAATTTGAAGGTGGATGGGCAGAATGTATCTGTGGTGTAGTTCAGTATGTACCACTTAGTAAACTAATGAGAGCCTACTGTCAATGAGGCAGATCAAATTCCAATAAAGGAAACAGGCACGCCTGCACAGTTAAATACAAGGATGAATATACAACTGATGTGTTCCAGCAGCAGACAGGAAGTGTCTACTAGCAAATGGACCTACTACTTAACTCCAGAACGCTCTTCCTACAGACCATGAATACAGTCTCAACTAGAAAACTATAATTTGGTTTTACCAAATCTTGACTACTGTAGTATTCTCTACTCTTTTATTTTCTTCTTCCCTATTCCTTTATTGTATATAAAGTAACTTGTGTATCTGCACAAGCCCCATACTGTTTTTTTTTTTTTTTAAAAAAAAACTAAATGGTCAATGGTATTTTTTGATGGACATGAAATGGAGCTGAGACGGGGGAAAAGTACTGGTTCTGTGAAAATGCCCCCTTTCTTCATGAGTTGCATGTTTATTCAGCTCTCATTTTTACATTCCAATAAATTACTTTGTCCTCAGTTTTAACAATACCAATAACACAAGTCCTTCCATATCTTTGATTAGCTCAATTGGAGAATTTAAATGTTTTTCATTCAGCATTGTAAAATGAAAACCAATTTTATAACTTTTTTATATCTAGCTGTTACATATAGGGCAATGTCTTTAAGTAGGGATAAATTACTTCTAAAAAATGAATCTTCCATAGTGTTCCCTTCAAGTGTCTTGTTTAAATAAACTTCTTGTTTAAAAACAAAGAAATAAATAAATTTGCAAACTTAATCTCACAGCTGCTTATCTACATATGGCCAAAAATGAATCAAATTGGTTTTTCTCACTCACCGTTACAAAGAGGGTGTGTGTTTATCTCTAGAAAAACTACCTCTACAAAGTCTATTTGAGAAGTGATAAAAATAAATAATCATTACTTTATGAAGAATAATTAATTTGTAAATGTGCCATACAGCATATAGCCAGAATATCTGCAAATGTATTCTAATTTTTTCAAATTAATTAAATGTATTAAACCAGAAGCTGAATAAATCACATTACAAAAATTAATGTTTCTAGACTGGACATATCTGTGGAGAAACGAAGCCTGTTAAAACTCCATGCGATGTCACAGACAGAAGGCAAACAAGAGCAGAGCATCTTTGACTTGAAACAATAAAACTACATCGCAATATCTGTTTTCACCATCCCATACAGAAATTACAAGTTAGATTTGCCTTAGAGTAACTAGACAAGGCTTAGATACATTTTTGAAAACCCTTTGTTGATTAGTGTTCAAACATTTAGCAATATCCAATATAAGTTCATGCAAATATAATCCTTTGGACTACTGAATTTAATAATGTAATCCTCACCCCAATTCTGGAGGTCTCTTGTTCTCCTTTTTATCCACAGTGCATATCTTACCTTTTCTATATGTACGTGTATATATGTATATACTCACTATGCCTAATGTTTGTGGTCTGCTTCCTTCAAAAGACTATAAGATCCACAAGGGCAGGAATCTGTATTGTGTTCAGCGACATGTCCAGAACACTTAGAACAGTGCCTAGTGCAAAGTAAGCTTTCAATAAATGTGTTGTCTGGATGAATTTAAATGCATTATGACAGCTTATTATTTAAAGCAACACAATGGGTAGGTTTTATGGTAAGATGAGATTTTTTCCCCTTTAAAAGAATGTACATTTATTTTCCAATTATGAGCCTATAGCTTTCTCTGCCAGGTGCTCTAAAAGCAAGTCACAACTGTGGTTTACCAAGAAGAAAAGAAAAGGTCATTATACCACCATGTGGGTATGGGGGTTCAGGAGAAAAGGGGTCATGGTAATCTATTTTACATCCTCATAACCAGTGATCTCATATTTAATAGCTCTAGGCCAACAACTTAAAAATACCAATGTTCCAAAATACTTGCAGACACACAACCCAGCCCAGAAATCAAAGCATGCCATTGCGACATTAAGGCAATGAGCAGGCTCCCTGTAGGTAACAACCTCTCACCTCAGAGCATTCGTTAGTTCACAGTCACAATTTTATCTATATTTATGTTCACTTTATTTTTCTCTTTAAAGGCAAAATGCAAAACACCTATGCTGAACACTTTCAAGTATAAATATAATTCCAAGGTACAAGGTTCTCCTTTGGAATAGCCTTTTCTCTTTTATTTTGAGTTGATCATCAAATCATCTATTTTTCCAGCATTCTTATAAGGAAACATGTACCAAAGCCTCACATATTAAAAATGATTTTCTAATCTAGGCTCTGATATATCCTAAGGCATATCACATATGTTCTTGAATCCTCGGTTTCCTTATATGTTGAACATAGCCAATGCCATGCAGAATTGTCAACGTTTAGAGTTGTTGAACGCAAAGTCTTGACTGCGGTTCTACAATGTAGCACTGTGGCATAATATCTATTCAGACAATAATTTGCATTTTTGTAACTGCTTTAAGAAGCAAAATTATGAGCGGCATTTCTTCCATTATAATAATGTAGCCACACCCTTGATCTGAATTCTGGGGCCTGTCCTGGGGGCTAAAAGGGAGTAGAAGGTAGTAAGGGAAAAGGGTGGGATTCCTGCCCTCTTACTCTATCCAGATTTGGGTTAAAATAATATAAATGGTTTGATTTAGGAAAGGGAAGAGTTAACCTTCCTTCACTTGAGAAGGCAAATACGTACCCAAGTTAATTTTCCAAATAAGACTATATGGTATCTGGAAAGGGTGAACCAAATCCTTCAGCTTAGAACCTTTACAAATGATTGCTATACTTAACTTGCCTTTAAAATAGACCATGTTAATTTCAGTAAGTCACTCGGTGGCAACCAATGTAGATCAGAACAAGGGGCACAGCAAAGAATGTCAGAACTGTGTAAGGTCTCTGGAGGGCATGTAAGCCTTTATGAAGATCCCTACCCCATAACAATTAGTGTTGGACATCTGTCCACTTTGGCATATATGGGCTTAGACTCACATTTAAGTTCTGAATAATGAGAAATATAACAGTCATATATCCAAATGTTATAGAACAAATTCATACCCATCACTTAAATGGAAGACTCACACTAACTCCATGGAGGCCTTTTCTCTTTAAGTGTGGGGAAGTTAAGTGTCCTCATTTCATTGGAGTGATATCACGGCAACTTCAACGCTGTCTATCATGCCTTCAGGCCACAGCACATTCTAACGTCCAATCTTTGTGACAAAGCACTGGAACACAGTCACCAGCCTCCTCAACAGATGAGCTGCAACTCCCCCTGCAAAGCAACTAACCAACCATTCTAAATTCAAGTCATCAAAGAAAGTTTTCTGCTTAAAATGAACTTCAAAAAGGTGAGTCACTCTTTTTCACAGTCAGCAAGTTTCCTAGGGGTAGAAAGAGAGAGAGAGGGAATGATCACTTATGCTTCAGTGCTGAAAATATGGGCTATGTCTGTCTTGATGCCTTTCAAAACAAAAGTATTTTAGTAACTGCAGCCACAGATGTCAAAAGGCACTCTCCAGGATCATTATCATCACTACAGAAATTGATAAACCTTCCTTCAGGGAGAATTCATGTGCCAGTCACTGCCCTATGCACTTTGTAAGATAAGCATCATCTCAGTTACCTGATCACAACCCATTGATACTATTACCACATTTTTCCAGATGAAGAAATTCAGATATAAAGGGGTCAACTAGGCTACTGAAGAAATCACTACTAAATAAAAGAACTCAGGCTCCAGGAACCAAGTTCTCCACCGCACTGGCATTCCTTTGGCATCCTAGTCATACTAGACTAGGTCTCAGTCAGGCCTATCAAATCTGAGTCCTCAATGAGCCCTTCTATCTTTTGCTGTAATAGCAAAAGTGCAATAGCAGTGTAACACCACTTCTGCTAGTTACACTGTAGTCACTAAATCTTCCATCTTGGGAGGAAAACAGAAACTATAGCAAATATCTTACCAGAGAGAATTTGAGATAAGAAATTAGTGAAATGGGTGTTGTGGAATTGTAAAAGTAAACATGGAACAGTGAGGAAATGCAGGCATCAAAACCACAGAAACAACCACCACCCCTAGGGAACGTAAGGAGGAGACAGGGTAATTACAATCTGGAAGTCTGGAGGAGGAACTCTGCAGAGTTGGGTACCAGACTTCTGAGGAGCTGCCCAGCAGGTACTGGGTGTACCAAAATGAACTGAAACTGAAACTAACCACTGCTGCCAGGGTAAAAACAGGAGCTTCAAATATATAGTACTAAGAACAAATGCTGCTCTTCTCTCTTCTACTCTCCCAGTCTTCCTCTAGTGCACCTAGAGGCAGAATCTAAGGACTTGAAGAACCAGCTTCAGGGACTCCCAGTTCAAAAACAAAGCTAAGTACGGAAGGGTAGGTTTGAAATTGGACACAAAGTTTAAGTAGTAATTAGCACACCTCCCATTAGGGAAGGTGTGCTTGTAAACACAAAAGACAAGGCGGGCTGCAGGAGCTCAGCATCAAACATCCTGTCCCCTTGGCTGATGGTGAAGTGTGACCCCTAATGATGCCCACCAGAAAGACTCTTCTCCTTTGATCTGGTCCCCATTGAATGACTTCATGAGGGGGAAGAAAATCAATCTGGATGGTTGCCCACAATGTGTGAATACCGTACTGAGAATTTTATCATGTACATCCTAATATTTAATCTTTAAAAAACAGTTCTGCCGTCACGCAGCACAGGCATTAGGAACGAATACCTTGCTATGCAACATCAATCACATGGTAAAAACCACAGGGCTCATGGGAAAACTGGGGCTAGGAATACAACACTCACAAACTTTCATAGTGACATAGAGGAACCTAATAAAAATAGCACAGTTTTATACATATTAAATGATTAAGAAATACATAAACGCCACAGTAAGTATGTATGGAACTTCATGAAACTCTATCTTGAAAAAGGCTCAAAGTTTGCTTGTGGGAGTGGGTGGTGAGTCGAGCTGCACTCCAGCCTGAGTAAAAGAGTGAGACTCTGTCTTAAACAAACAAACAAAAAAAGAAAAGAAAAAGGGCAAACTCCTTTTCTTGGGCCAGCACGATGTTTTCTCATTTAAGATACATCACTTGACACTATGATGTCAAGGCAGTAGAACCTGAGGGCAGCTTTCAGTGCAGTTTTACCAATAACCTTTTCCAGGTGGGAGTGTAGTGCACTGGGGACGAAATGGCTGGTTATCTCAAGCTTCTTTAGGTCAGTGTTTAACGCAAGCTGCTGAACAAAGGAAATCGCGTCTCTCGTACTTTCTCATAATTGCACTTCTAGATCTGAAGATGCTTGATAATACTTCAAACACATGGAAATACATGTCCCAACCCCTGTGGTCCAGAAATAAAACATAACATGAATTTCTAAGTTTGTTATTCTATCCTTTGCCACAGTGATCTTTCCAAAACACAGAAGTCAGTAATGTAATTTCTATGCTTAATTTCCTTCAGTGGCTCCCTATTATCCAAAAGATAAAGTCCAAGCTCCTTAGCATGAAGGACAGACTCCTCCTAGATGTAGCAACTGTTTACACATCAAGCTTCATCTCCAGCTAAGCCCCTACCTAAGCCATGATCCAGTCAGCTGAACTATGTACTTTCCCACACATAATTTCAGAGTCACATGAATTTGCTCACAATATTCCTTAATCTGAAAGGCCCATGTCCTCTATGCCTGCCTGTTCAACACCAAGCCACATTTCACTCACAACCTTTTATGATAGAAAGTTCTTTCCAATCCCCTCATTGTTCCAGGCAGAATGAACCAATCCTTTTGTGGGGCCCCACTGTACCCCACGCTCACTAATTCCTCTCATACCACTTTGCTGTGCATATTTGATTGAAGGTCAACACCCCTTTAAAAAACAAAAACAGAAACAAAAAACCTCAAGCTATTTGAGGGTACTGGCCATGCCCCAGTAATCTCTGCATCACTGGCCCCTAGCTCATTGCCTGGTAACTAAATATGTCATGTCTGTTTACAGAATGAAGGAATGGCTACATTATCATAGCAGGAAAAGAGTACAGTAATATAGATCAAGCTGTACCTTTTCTTTCCTCCACCTGAAATCGAGAAAAGACTCTCAGTGCCACTAAATAAGTTTCCATGTAGAATAAAAACTAACTGGTAAAAGCAAGGTCATTACCAAATGTATCAAATGATTTTGCAAAGATGAAGATGGCCTGGGAACACCAAGGTGGAAGATTCTTGAGCACAAGAAACTCACTGATACTTTGCACTAAAGGCATATTGAATTAAATATAGGCAGTACTAAGGAAGTGGAAATTATACCATAGAAAACACTCCTGGCTGAATGATTAAGTGAGGTATCTGCGTGAGAAGCTATGGAGGAAGACTGCTGTTGGTAATAAACACTTCTTTAAAGAATCTGAGGATTAAGAAAACTCAGATCCTGTAGTGTGAGTTTGACAAACTCTGTTTAAATAAAAGCAGCTAGGCTGGGTGCAGTGGCTCATGCCTATAATCCCTCCACTTTGGGAGGCAGAGGCAGATGGATCACTTGAGGTCAAGAGTTCAAGACCAACCTGGCCAACATGGCGAAATCCCATCTCTACTAAAAAAAGAAAAATTAGCTGGGTAAGGTGGCGCATGCCTGTAATCCTAGCTGCTAGGGAGGCTGAGGCAGGAGAATTACTGGAACGTGGGAGGTGGAGGTCGCAATGAGCCAAGATCTCACCACTGAACTCCAGCCTGGGTGATGGAGTGAGACTCTGCCTCAAAAAAATAAATAAAATAAAATAAATAAAATAAAATAAAGCAACTAGTCATCCTGTTCCACATTAAGGCCAATGTAGTCAAAATACCGTAAAAAGCTTGCAGACACCAGTTCTATGACACTGTAACTAACATGGGCTGTTTACCTAGAGTTTTTCTGGATCTACATTCTTCAAGAGATCTCTTCTATTCCAGAGTGACTCACTTTTCCTGGGCAGCAGTGCCATGAATCATTAACCATGTAACAGTATATACAATCCCAAGGTATATTAGGCATGATCCTCTTGAAAACATATATTCTAAAAAATCTTTCCCACAAAAGCCTACTTTCCCCCCGTCATTTGGGTGGGGCACTTCTTATCACAAAACAGTGACTTCTGAGAATCATTTTCTAACAGCTCAATAACTAAAATGATACAGGCAAACCTAAAGGCAGGTCATACTTGTCCTCCTTGGGAAAAATGGCCACACAGAAGCTCTAGGTCTGTTTTACCAAGTGCCTAAGGAAGATTTCCAAGTACATCTCACAGTCACGTCAAACTCCGTATGGCCCAAACACCCTTCTTTTTCCCACGAAGGTGCTGTCCTGGCCAATGGTCCAATTTCCTATAATGGTATGATCAGCAGCCTGGTTACATTTGCCAGTTAAAATCCTCAAATCATTCTTCATTCCTATTTATCTCCCTCTGTCACCAAATCTTACTTTAAAATCTTGGTGACAAACCAAAACATCTCAGCCTTCCCTTGACTATGTTTTAGAATCATAGCATACATTACACAGTTAGTTAGCTATTCTCCAAAATGCATGCCCCTTTTCTACAATGTAGAGTTGCCAGGAAGTAACTGCCTAGTCAGAAGTTCTATTTCTTACCCTACTACTTGCAGTAAGGTGTGCTAGGGAATGTTAGGCCATGGAATGCGAGCAGAGATGATGTATACCACTTCTAGGCCAGGCCCGTTAAAAACTTCCTCATAGCACCCCTATATGGTTCTCCCTTCTCTGCTGGCAGAGATGAAATTTGGGTCTTAAGTGATGGTGGAGCCGCAAAAGGAAGAAGCTTGGATTCTGGATCACCATGTGAAATAAAGTATTCTGTGTCCAGCAGCACTGATGTTTCACTGATATGCGAAGAAATAAATAAATCTACCATGTTTTTTCAAAAATTAATTGATCTTTCCATAAACTGCCTTATGACTGATCACTTTCCAAATTACATGCTGATGGGACACCTATTAGTCACCGACTATAACTTATCTGACCAAACTGTTCCTGACAAAGCATTCCCCCAGAAGACAACAGGGGAGCCAATTTGTGAAATGGTAACCAGAGATGGCAGAGGCCACCTTTCAGAGGGCACTGACCTCTTAACCCACAAGAGGCTCTGCTCAGGTATTTTATGTGCCAACCTTGGCACAAAATATAATTTGCTGAGTTAAAATGAAGACAAAGACAAATTAGGCACTTCTATGAGAGCACTGAATTTTTTTTTTCTATTGCTATGGTAACACTACTCCATTGTAGGAGAGGGAAAAGAAAGACTGGGCCTCAAAAAATAAGCTATAAAATCTGTCAATGATGTATCAAAAAGGATTTTTAAAAGATTTTCCTTTCAATTATTTTACTGCTAGAAATTTATCCAAGAGCAATAGTCTGTTAAATGTGTAAAATATGTACGTATCAGATGCTTATAAACATTTTATTAAAGAGTCAAATTGGAAAAATATACATGGCCAATAATTAAATAAATTATGGTGTATTCATACAGTGAAATTCCAGAGGACAAGTATGAATTAGGATGTAGACGAATACTTACTGATGTGGATACACGTTCATCTTGTCCCACTAGGTCAGTATGCGTGCTAAGGGATAGTATATATCATTTGACTCTGTTATAAACATTTCCCAGGGAAAAATGTCTGAAGATATTTACATCGACATACTAACAGCAGGAGTTATTTCTAGTGAGAGAAATTTTGGGGGTGATTAGAAATGCTTGCCATGTGCTTTTCTGTATTTTCTATGATGATTTTTCATTATTTGTGTAATATAAATAGAAAAAAATACAACTGTAGCTGATTACACTATTTATTCAAAAATATCCACCGCCCCTTCTTAGGGACCCTTTCCTGGTGCCTCTTTTTATGGGAGGAGTATAATTCTTGTCCCCACAGACATCAGGCTTAATGATGTGACGTACTTTGACTATGAAATAAAAATAAAATATGAGTGAAAGGGACACGTGCAACTCCCCAACAGAAACCTTGAGACTTATCATGTGCTTCCAACAATTTTTTTCCTCCATCCTGAGACAGGCATGCTCTAGACAGGAGATGCTTCTTCAGCTTAGCAAAAAGATGTGAAGCAGATTCGAATTGACCTGCCATAGCCAAAATATGAGCAAAAAAGAAATCTTGGATTGCCGTAAGCTACGGAGATGTGGGGCTGTTTGTTACCACAGCATAACACATCCTAAGCTGACTAATGAAGCAAATTTACCAGCACCCCCCCACAAGACGAACCTAGGATTTAAATAATTGTAACAGTCCCTCAGTTATTTCCAGTTAGTGCTGGCGTTCCACAGTAAATTCAAATCTGTCAGCAATATTTTTAAACTGTTATTTATCGAAGAGTTTATTGCTCCCAGCCTCCCCCTTCTTTCTTTCTGCTTCCCCCACACCCTCTCAGAGTCATGGTGATTATTCCTTTGTCTTTCATGACTGTTTCTTTTAGACCTTCTTATTCCCCCTGTAGTCTATTCCTTCTCATTCCACGTCTGCATATGGTGGCCATGACCAATGATACTACCCTTCAACTCTCATTTTAATATTTACTTATTTTAAAGATGTTTTCATTTTTAATACTTTTTAAATTTTAATTTTTAATTGACAAATATGATTGTATTTATGTATATATGTAAACTGTATGTATTATATGGGTACACTGTGATGTCTTGATATATGTTTACACTGTGGAATGATTAAATCAAACATTATTAAATCCATCGCCTCACATATTTTTTGTGGTAAAAATATTTAAAGCCTACTCTTTTTCAGCAACTTTGAAATTTACAATGATTATTTATATAAGTCACAAATCAATCTTTGTTATACACTGTTGTGGGAATCATGTTCCCTAAACACTACTCTGTAATTTACCACCACCAGTTCAAGGCTCCCCCAGCCTATTAGCCTAGAATTCAGGAATTACTTAATTCTTCAAGCTCACTACCCTCCTAACACAAACTCTCAGCACCAGCCAAACTGTTTCATTCATTATTTCCTCTGCATACTTCACATATTCCAAGATTTGAGGCTATAAAGATGATGGCAATAGCCTTAACACTCTGGAGAAGGTTATAGTGGTGGTAGAAGGAATTATTTAATGGGTGACTGACATACTGCAAAACATGTAGCACAGCCTTGAGGTACAAGTGGCAAAGTAAACAGACTGACAAGAAATGGTGATAATTGTCAACAATTCCTTCCATCCCAGAACACATAAGACCTTTTTCCTTTCTCAAATCTAGGCTGACTTTGTGACTTGTTTAGGCCAATAAAAATGCAGTGGAAGTGATGAGAGACTCCCAAGAGGTTAAGAGACCTGGTGGCTGCCACTTTCTTAGAGCCCTGAAGTCAAGCTCTAAGGGAGTCCAGGACAGACTACTGAAGGATGAGTGGTCACATGGTGAGAAGCCCTGAAGGATGTGGCCATCTGGGACTTATCTGCTCCAGCCAGAGTTTCCAGCTGAATGCTACCTCAGTGACCCCAGCCAAAAGCACATGGAACAGAGTAACTGCTCAGTTACCCTGGCCAACCCAAAGACTTGGGAGGAAAAATAAATTGTAGCTCTCTGTAATAATTTGTTTCACAGCAACAGATAACTAAGACAAAGGTATTCTCCTTAATTCTGCCCTGAATATAGTACCACTCAAGCCTCTAGAGGGACAGTGGTCTTCGGATCCCAAGAGACAGTACTCTGTTGGCACAGTGGTAGCACTGAGGTACCCTTAGATGACTAAATGGGCAGTGAATTTAAACGGTGGCAAGAGAGGTGGGAGTGCACATGAAGTGGGAGAGGAAAACGATGATAGAGGCCATGTGGTAAGTATTGCCAATAGACTAGTCTGTAAGATATAAAGAGATGAAAACCTAGGGGTGGTAGAAGATCGCAGCTGAGGGTGTGGGCAAGAGCTAGTACAATTTGAGTTATCGTTTCTGTGGCTCTACTGTTTCCACAAGCTAGGAAGCACTCAGAAAGAGTCAGGCGGCATTGATAAAACCTAAATCTATTTCTACCCCTCATATGTGCCACACTGTGGTTATCAGGAGAGGACATAAATCCATCATGGGCAGCGGCACAAACCTACCAATCTCAGAGCACTTAAGCTGCAGGTGGCAGAGACTGCTAGTTGATCATCAAACTAATTTCTTCCTGTTCCTGGGCACACGATCAGACGACATTCCCCAGCCTTTCTAGCAATTGGATGAGTCCATGTGACTGAGTTCCCCGCCAACAGAACATGGATGGAAATGATGCACACCACTTCCCAGCCTTGCCAGGAAACACCTCCTCACTCTCCTGCTTACCTAGCAACCTTGGAAATTACATGCTGATGGCCACGGAGCCTCAAGACAGAAAGACTGACTGTGGGTCTGTGATCTACTGCTTGCAGGAGAGCCACCACCTAAACCAGAACTGGTGACTGAAAAAGTAGTGTACTACTAAGATTTGGGCATTTATCTTTTATGCCCTTATAATACGTCCTAGCTGCACACATGGCAGCAACTTAACATCTATACCTGAAAATGTTCTTCAGTGCAAAGATATCCCACAAGGGTCTCCAGGTGTTTTTGAAAAACTGTAATATGGTAATGAAAGTCCTCAGCTATTTTCAATATTCGAAATGCCTAATGAAAATTCTACATTTAGGTTTCCAGGCTAAATAAAACATCAAGCCTCTTTGCTTTTGGCTGGGATGTGTGTGTGTGTGTGTGTGTGTGTGTGTGTGTGTGTGTGTGTGTGTGTAATGGGAACAAGGAGAGAAGGGAGAGATTGACTGATTTCAAGGAATTGGCTCTCACAATTATGGGTCTGGTAAGTTTAATATTTTGCAGGGTAAACCAGCAGGGTAGAAGTCCAATAGGAGTCACCATTTGAGCCTTCAGTCTGAAGACAAACTGGAACACAATTCCTCTTTTCTGGGTTTCTCGGTCTTTCTCTTAAGGCTTTCAACTGATTGGATCAGGCCCACCATAATTATGAGGAGTAATCTGCTTTACTTGAAGACTACTGATTTAAATATTAATGACATCTAAAAAACAACTCCATAGCAACACCTAGACTGGTGTTTGAGCAGACAAGTGGGCTTAATGGCCCAGTCAAATTGACACCCAAAATTAAACATCACACCAGGTGATGCTGAAGTCCTGGTATTCCTGAGAGCCACTGCCCTACAGGACAGCCATGAAGATAAATAAGCCAAGTCAAGTAAAATCATCTAGTAACAGGGGTTTTTCAATTACAATGACCTCTTCTACTCCTCCTTTCAGGCTTGTAAATTTGTAATCCATCAGAGAAACCATGTTCTTACTCCCTAAATATTTGAGAGAATATTTTTGAAATAAGTTGTAAAAATGTGCCCTTGTGGCTGCTTCCTTAACTTGATTACCCAATTTCTGGATTACCCACTTGTTTTTATTACCTGAGCCCCTTTTCTATTCCGTAAGTATAAAAACCAAAACTTTAATTACATTACTGAAATCACCAAATCTCAGATTCGACAGACACAGACACTAAAACAAGGTTAGTACGGTTTTCCATCCACGCCTATGACTTCTCAAACCTTCATGGATAGAAACAAAGAAACCTCTATTTCAAAATTAGTGCTCATATTCTGACCAGGCGGTGAACAATTACATGTTACATAAATGGGGTGAATAATTTTGTATGTTGAAAAGTTGTAAAATGATGATATTAAAAATGCTAATTTATCTTAGAGAGTTGTTTCCTACTAGGATTACATTCTTGCTTTTTTTTTTTTTTTTTAACACATTTTAAAAATCTGCACTTCACAGCAGTTAGGAAGTAGCAGAATCTGGTTCTGATTTAATCAGATAAGAAGTAATTCAGCTTCAGGCCATAATGACACTTGGTGGGAGAGGTTGGGAGGCTTTCACACATTAAAAAAAAGAAAAAATACAAATCTCTTTCCCTCCTCCCTTGAACTTTCACTCTCTTTGATACTATTCCTAGATTTTAATTCCAAATTCCCCCAAGGGCAGAGAAAAGCCATCTAATGTGTTAGAATGTAAGACATCCTTAATAAGGTTTTTATGATACCAGAATCAAATGAACCACTTTCTAAAAACTGATTTTGGCAAGGGTGGCAACAAAAATATTTATATAGAGACATACATCCACACACACCTCCATCTACTCATCCATCCACACACACAGACACACACATCTTTTTTTGACCAACCGAAGTCTTTTCTTACCAAAAACATTTGAATATCCCTTATCTAAATTATTATTATACTTCACAAATTTTGTTCCACAAAGTTCCATGTTATAGGCATTAGGAAAAAAAAAAAAATCAATCAGCTGGGGGAAACTCTAGATTTAACAAGCTCCATTGTTCGGAAAGCCTCTGATACTTTAATACACTAATACGTGCGGGGACTTTTACTAAAACACATGTGTGTGTGATTGTGTGTATTCACTATTTCCCAAATTTACTTGTTCATGAACTTTTTTTCCTTCTTCAGAGTATCTCTCAGTATTTGAGTTCTACTAAAAAATGCTAGAAAATGGCTTAAAGATGTATTCAGGAAGAATTTACACTAACAGTTGATGGACTTCTATTCAAGGAAATGTCTGTAAATATTACACTCTGTAAATTCAGGTCAATAAGGCTATGTCTTCAGCCGAGAAAGAGAGTCTAAGCCTTAACAATGACTCCGCTTTCTCAGTTTTCCCAGCATTCCAAAAACCCTATTTCTCTATACTAATGATGACGGTGTTTTAAATCCGTCTGGACGACTGGTATAACAATTGCTAAACACTCTAGGAAGACAACAAATGTCATATGATAAAAGAACCCAAAATATCAACACTAGGCATTTCTAAGTTAGAATTATGAGTTGTTTCTTCTTCATGCTGTTTTGCATTTTATAAATTCCCTAAAATGAGCTATACTTTTCTAATCAGAAAATAAATATAAGGATCATTTTAAAAGATAGTCTAACATGTTTTCTTCTCAGGGGATATTTCATAACATAAATAGTTACAATGCCATGATTTTTACCTTCATAACTAACCATACAGAAAACCTAGATCAGAAATTATGACTAAAACATGAAAAATGTCCCAAAAGTGCTAACCTTGCCTCTGTTTTGTCATCGTATATGAGCTGCTCTTCATTAAGGAGAATCTTCACTTTCACAGGAAATGCCCAGCAGACTATGTTTTTACCTACCTAGAACTCAGATAAGGGAAAAAAAAAAAAGGAAACCATTAGCATTATAACCAATAAATTACTTTCAGAGCAGTCATTTATGGACCAGTTTCTATTGTCTGTGGTAGGTTGGATAATAATTACTGCCCCCTACCCTCACACCATATCCAGGTCTTCATTTCCGGAGTCAGTGAATATTACCTTATAAGTTTAAAAAGGATTCTGAGGATATATGACTAAGGATCGAGATGGGGGAGATTATCTTGGATTATCTGGGTGAACTCTAGATATAGTTAGGTGTGTCCTTATAATAAGGAAGCAGAAGGCGATGTGATGTCTCAAGAGAAGGCCTGTGATCATGTCCTGCCCTTCAGCCGGCCCAGCACTGGGCCCGTGGGGCTCTGAGGCCAAGAGCTCTGTGGAAACTTTGGAGAGGAAAACGACAGGGAGGGGGATGGCACCGTGTGCTGGGAAGCCCGGACAGCAGAGGCTTCTCTGGCGGCAGTCTGGAGAGGCTGGGAGGGAGGGGAGTCTCGGGGGGAGGACTCATCGATGGCGCGGTCCTCGGTCCTCATCCACTTCCTCCCTGCCCCCCACGCCATCCACCGCCTCTCTTTGCTTCCAGCCAACGTCAGCTGTGGGCCCCTCCTGGTGCAGGTCTCCAGAAGCTCGTGCTTGAGCAGCTCAGGGGCACGGTGGCTGCCCTGTGTCCTCAGGTCCTGTCCCCGAAGTCTGGTGTGTGGCCTCTCTGGGGCCCTCAGGCAGGAGGGGGAGCCCCAGACATACCGGACACGAGCTGGTGGCTCAGACCTGGCATGCCTGGCTCTCCGAGGACGCCTTCCCCGGACCACCTTACCTCTCTCAGGCTCCGTGTGGAGATACGCAGGGGTGGCGGGCTTCGGAAAGGCCGGACCCTCCTCAGCCCAGTCCCCCACCTTTTGGTCCCCACTCCTGGGAGGGCTCCTGAGGGCCTCCGGTTGGAGGGGGGCACGGGGCAGAAAGGACGGTGCTGAGGAAGACTCACGGTCAGTGGGAGGGGAGCTTCTGGCTTTCTCCCCCCAGGCACGGCCCGGAGACCCCAGAGCCCTCTCCGCAGGGTCCAGGCTGGACGTGTGTGCTCAGCTCATTGACCAGGGGCCTTTCAGGCGTCTTCCTCGCTGGCCCGGAACTCTCAACTCCTCTGAAGAGGCAGTGATAGCAAAAGGTTAGCAAGGGCGCATTAATCACTTAAGAGAGGGAGTATCATCCCGGACAAAATGACACTGAAAAGACATCCCACGACCCCTAACAAAGAGATGGGAGCACAGCTGTGGGCTCACATCGTTGCCTTTGCTTGCTTGTAGTGATGCAGCCACAAGTCAAGAACGCGGGAAGCCACCAGAAGCCAGAAGAGGTAAGGAACAGATTCTCCCTTAGAGACTGTGAGGAAGAATGGCTTCCAGGGGGAAATGTGGTTCTGTGAAAGCACTCATTTTTGCCCAGTGGAACCACTTCAGAATTCTGGCCTCCAGAACTGTGAGAGAATTAATTTCTGTTGTTTTAAGCCACCAAGTTTGTGGTAATTTGTTACAGAAGCCATAGAAAATGAATGCAATACCCCAGTCTCAAGTAAACAAGTGGTCTTGACTTCTACAAGGCTGGGGGAGACTGACTTTCTGGCTGACAGGATCCTAAGACAGTCCCCACCTTTGGTGACTATTCCTCTGCCCTGGGGCAGGAATTAGAAAGGCACTGGCTTACAAGCTCTGAGTGTGGTTCCTTTTAGTCACACTGTCGAAGTGTGTTAACTAAATCTGAGAGATATGAATCTAGTCATGTGAAAACTACCTGGGACAATGTCCATTTATTAGTAAACACATCATTCCCTAAGATTCTTAGTTTATGTTTAAAGTCATCTCTCTTGCCAGAAAATCACTCAAATATGTATCTGACACAGTTATGTCCACACCTACAATCCTGAGTCAAAAAAAAAAAAAAAAAGCCCCACAAAACTAGAAACTAGAGAACTTTGTATATAGGAAACAGTGAGAGACAACTCACTAAGCTTATTGATTCAACTTTGTAAGAATAAAACATATACTGTGGGAAACATCGGCAATTGAAGGAACAATTGCTGTACTTGTGAATCAAATTCATCCCACTTAAGAGCTCCATTATCTCCAAGTAGTACCAAAATTGAAAAGAAGTTATTGCATTCAAAGGTTTAATTTAAATTTAGATCCTTCAACAGCAAGTTCAACGATTTATGATACTGATTGAACTCTAATTCTCTTACAATGTTGAATTCTAGAAAACCATTTCCTTCAAACATTAGTACCGCTGAGAAACATACTTATAGGAACTCCTTAATCCTCCAAAAATAATGTAACTTATGCATCATTTCACTGAACAAGGCAGTGTTATTGTCACATAGTGATAAAAGTAGTGGTACTATGCCAAGGAGTACCTTGTACATAGGAAGCATGGTATTTTTTTCAGGTAGTCTTCTGGAAATACTGACAGAGTATTGATGACTTAATATCACAAATATGGAATGAATTATTAACTACTAGAAAACAGAGTAACAATCTAAATAGCTCACTTTTCTTCAAGAGGGACTTAATCCCCTTTCCTAATACCTCACTCTATACCATATTCGACATAAAAGTGGCTTACATCACTTGAACTGAGGAGTTTGAGACCAGCCTGGGCAACACAGGGAGACCCTGTTTCTATAAAAAATTTAAAAATCAGCCAGGCATGGTGGGCATGCACCTGTGGTCCCAACTACTTGGGAGGCTTAGGCAGGAGGATTGCTTAAGCCCCCAGGTCAACGCTGCAGTATGATCGTGCTGCTGCACTCCAGCCTGGGTGACAGAGCATGAGCCTGTATCTTTAAAAAAAAAAAAACTGAAAAGCATATTACTATCTCAGTATAAAGTAATGGGAATTCAAATCTGGATGTCAATTCCAAATAAAGGTTGTAGTAGAGTCTTGCTAGCTGTTCAAAATCCGTTTTGTCTTCTTCATGGGCACACAGCTAGACTAGCTTTCCCAGACTCACCTACAGTTAGTATTGAACTAAGACTGGGCTCAATCAGATGCAAGTATAGGAATGTGCATTGCTTCCTGGCCTGGCTCATATGTCCCAAACGAAACAATTCTCCACATCCTTTACCTTTCTCCTACCAGCCTCAGGAGCCATGTGTTCAAGAAGGCTGGCAGAGCCACAAAACGGCATAAGTCTGGAGGAATAAATATATATGACTGGCACTTATTCCTTGCAGTAGCTAGCATCAGCTTTACTGATACATTGGTTTTGCTTGATTTGTTAACTTATGCATTGATTCAGTTAAAACAAAAACACATTAGGTACTCAAAACATGACAGAAAATAAACAAGTGACTCAACCCGAAAATTCACCAAGTAAAAGAAACAATGTAACTAGACAAAAATCCAGTGATGCATGGTCCTGAGTCCTATGAATGAAATGTGTACAGAGTTCTGGAAGTTTTTGTGGAAGTGGGAGCATGAAGCTAGCTTAAGTTGCTTCTTGAAGTACAGACATGGCAGGAGCCTTTCCAAACACAGGAACAAGCACATGCAAAAGCCGCAAGGTGCCCGAGATTGTGGGCCTTGTGGGGGATGGAATGGTGTCAAGGAGTAAGAGATGGGGCTCCATGTACAGGCAGGGAAGCCATAACTGCAGGATTGGTACTCAGCAACACCCTTCACACACTAGTACCACTGCCCAACAAATGTTAACACCACTGCCCAATCATGTTAGTACCTTTGCTGGAGAGACTGGACTTTATTCTGAGGGCATTTCCTGAATGGAAAGTCACAGTCTGGGAGGTACAGAGCTAAAATTGTGATTTGGGAAAAACATCCAAATACTAGGTAGAGAACATGTTTTTCCCCTTAAGGGATGGGGTAGTTAAGGAAGGCAAAGAACCAGTAATAGGTAGATCAAGTTCACAAGCTACTGGATTATTACCTGTCAAATCAAAAGTTTTGTACATATGACTTTTAACCCACATTCTAAAATGTACCCAGGGTAATAGTTTCCAAAAAGGACATATTCAGTAGGCAAATCACTCCTTTACAAATCTAGAAGCTTCATCACTTTTTATACATTAGAGAACTTCTATCTCATGACTCTTTCTAAATTCACTTTGAAGGAGAGAAGAAAAACAAACAGAAAGGACAGTAAATGCAAAGTTAATATCCTATCTATCCAGAGCTTAGCTGTCAAGCAGTAATACCCAGGAGAACCATCCAAAAAGTGAAAAGGTCTCTAAGAGGTGAAGACAGATGTCATACTGGTTAGTGACTAAAGACGCAGCACTTTTCCCACAGGAAAATCCCTCAAAACCTTATTTTGATATTAAAATGGTGTGAAAATCTCTCAAAAGCTTATTTTGATAAAGTTGTATAGAAAAGCTAAGTGTCCATGTTTTTAAAAAATTAAGACTTTTTAGAGCAGTTTTAGGTTTACAGGAAAAATGTGTATAAAGTGCATATACTCCTCCTTCCCACCCTGCTATGTGTAGTTTTCCATACTATTAACCCCTTGCATTAATGTGGTATATTTTTAAAATTCATGAACCACTATGGATATATGATTAAGTCCATTGTTTACATTAGGGTTAACTCTGTGTTACACGTGCTATGGGTTTTGACAAATGCATAGTGTCACGTATCTTCCTTTACAGTGTCATACAGAATAGATTCACCACCCTAAAAATCCCTTGCCTACCAATTCATCCCTCTCACCCCCTGCAACTCTGGAAATCACTGATCTTTTTATTGTCTCTATATAGTTTTGCCAGAATGTCATATAGATGGAATCACACAGCATGTAGCCTTTTCACAATGGTTTCTTTCACTTAGCAGTATGCTGGATCCTCCATGTCTTTTCATGACTGGATAGTACGTTTCTTATCACTGAAGAGTACTCAATCATATGGATGTGCCATAGTGTATCCTTTCAACTGTTAAAGGATATTGTAATTGCTTCTAATTTTTGCCAATTATGAATAAAGCTGCTATAAACATTCACATGCAGGTTTTTGCATGGATGTAAGTTTTCATTTTGGTAAATAACTAGAAGCTTGACTACTGAGTTGCATGTTTAGCTAAGAAACTGCCACACTGTCTTCCAAAGTGGCTGTAGCATTTTACATTCTTACCAGCAATGAATGAGTTTCCCATGCTTTACATTCTCACCAGCATTTGGTATGATAAGCGTTTGAATTTTAGTCATTCTAATAGATGTCTAGCAGTATCTCATTGTTGTTTTAGTTTACCTAACATGTCAAGCATCTTTTCATATAATTATTTTTATCTATATATATGATTTGCTAAAGTATTCAGATCTTTTGCCTATTTTAATTGGGTTTTCTTGTTGTTTAATTTTAAGTGGTTTTTAAATACATTTTAGTTAATAGCCCTTTATCAGATAATGGGGTTTTGCAAAGATTTTCTCCAAGTCTATGGCCTCTCCCTTCATTTTCTAACAGTGTCCTTTGCAGAACAGAAGTTTTAAATTTTAATAACGTCCAGTTTATCGACTTTTTTCCCCATGGATCATGCTTTTTGTTGTTGTATCTAAAAAGTCATCAGCAAACCCAAAATTCCCTATATTTCATCCTAGATTATCTTCTAAGGGTTTTATACTTTACGTTTTACATTTAGGACTATAATCTACTTTGAGCTAATTTTTGTGAAAGGTATAAGGTCTGTATCTAGAGTCCTCTTTTGCAAAAAATATTCAGTTGTTCCAGAACCATTTAATAGCAAGACTGTCCTTTCGCCAATAAATTGCCTTTGCTCCTTTGTCAAAGATCAGTTGACAGTATTTGTGTGGGTCTCTAGTGTCTCTATTCTGCTCCGCTACTCTGTCTATTCTTTCACCAATACCATGCTGTCTTAATTACTGCAGTTTTATAGTAAGTCTTAAAGTCAGGTAGTGACTGACTGTTAATAAGAAAGGGGAAAAAAAGACCCACCATAGAAAGGTTCATGGTAACTCATTAAATATCTACCTGGAGAGAACAGAAGCACCTAGAAGTTGAGACTGCTCCATGAGTCTGGATGCATCCCCAGAGTAAAGACAATGCAAAGCAGAGCACTCAGCTGACCCCTAATGAATCAGATGAATGCCATTTTAAGCCAATGAGGTTTGGGTTTGTTATTATTATATAACTTAGTCTATCTCAGCCATGAAATCCTGATCTGGAAATAATTTCAATTACTTTAATGAAGGAAAGTCACTTTTGATCTCTGAATCCTTCATCAAGAACAGAAAAAATAAGCACCAGCAATGCTCCTGTAAGTGTAACCATGTAACATTAGACATGGTAATTTTAAGAAATAAGAAGTAAAACCTCAGCTTTGGAAGATAGAGATTGGGCTTTTAGATAGTGGTTATTTGGAAGTTAGAGGGCATCTGCATCCAAGAAACAGCTTTTAGTTTGAACCTCATTTCAGCAGGGACTCTTATTACCTGAGAGAGTAGAATATAACTTCTCACACTACTGTAGGGAGGCTGAAGCATGAACAGGAAATCAGAGCAGAGGGCAGGCGGAGCTGCCATGTAACACCAAGACAGCAGTTCACTGACAAGCAGTGATGAGATGCATTATCTGTGAAGAAAACTGGATGTAAACCACAAGTCAGCAACTAAACAGACTTTGTACTTGAAGGAAGTTTTGGATACTTTCATTAAAAAAGACTGAGAAACCCATGCAAGGAAGGTAACAGATTCCAAAAAAGACTTGAGGGGAAGAACATGAACACTGCAGGACACACAGGACAATCAGCAGAACATCAGAGGGGCAAGTAGACTGACCCTAAAGGAATGGTGTCCCCCACCAGATCCTTTGTGAAAAAGAGCTAAAAGTTAATACTGCATCCCATACTCTGAACTGTGTTATTCTGTGGATATTCACATTTCAATACACCGGACACATTTTCAACAATAATAGAGTAGGCATTGGCAAACTAGCGTGTGCAGTCCAAACCTGGATGTTAACTGTAAATAAAGTTTTTCTGGAGTACGGACACACCCATTTGCTTATGTATTATCTGTCTGTTTCAGCACTACAACAACAGAGCTGAGCAGCGGCAACCAAGGCCAACGGCTTGCAAAGCCTCAAGTATTTACAATCTGGCTCTTTACAAAGAAAAGGGTTGCTGACTCCTGACCTAGAGAGTATGGATTTAGTCATCCAATAAAACCTTTTGTTGTCTTTGAGAAACTTCAAGTTTTAGAACACACTTCTACTACCTTTATTTTAAAGGTCCTATCTGTCCACCATTCTTGGACATTCTTGTATCTGTAAGAAATTTACAAAATTACAGAATAGATGGAGGGAAACTTCTGGGATGCTGGTCTCACTCTGATCCTAACCTGGAGGCCCATGACATGGGCACTTCCAAAGTGTGAAAACTCATCAAGCTGTACATTTATGTGCACTTCTTTTGGGTATATATGTATATTGTACTTCAGTAACTTTTTTTTAAAAAAAGCATGTATATCTCTTACAGAATTTCAACAGGCAGCATGTATCCACTACCTCCTACAGTTTGGACTCCACACTAAGTATTGAAATGAAGAAACACAGAGTGTACAGTTACAGAGCTCGGCAGAGTAGATGGGCAATATATATAACAGCACACAAATAACTATATACTGTCAAGTATGTAAGCTGCAGGATTCAATTATAAGCTCATAAAAATCCAACTAAACTTAGCTCAGGCGAAAGGGAAATTCACTGGCTCAGAAATTCCAAGGAAGAGTTAAAGCAAACTAGGAACAGAGAAGCATCTAGGCCAGTGGCTGTCAAGTTAAGATTATTTTTGCGCCCCAGGGGACACCTGGTAATGTTCAAGACAATTCTGGTCGTCACTACTGGGGGAGTGCTAGTGGAGTCTAGCGGTAAAGGCCAGGGATGGTGTTAGATACCCTACAATACCTATTACAACACAGAATAATCTGGCCCCAGATGTCAACATTGCCGAGGTTGAAACACCTTGATCCGAGTCTTTGTTATCAAAAGTGTGGGCTGTTGAAGCAGCACAACTTTTAGCAGCATCTTAAAGTAGGTCAGAAATTCAGAATCGTGGCCCTACCCCGCATTATTTAAATCAGAAGTGCACAAGATCCCAGGTATCTTTTGAGCACATGAAGGTTTGAGAAGCAGGACCCTCAGCTCCTACCACATCTGGAGTCAGGTAATGACTTTGCCAGGTATGTTTCTCCCTGCGTGACTTCCCATCTCTTGCTGCAGATGAGATTCTGCCTCATGCAGGAACGTTGGCTGCTATAGTTTACTAAGATTCACGCATCATATCTCCCCCACCATGCGAGAGGTGCTGACTTGCTTCCTCAGGTGCTGAGTTTACCAAATTTTAGGTGATTTTTATAGCTATAAAGGAAAATAATAGGGGCATTATAAGAAATCTACCTGGATTTCGGATCAGAAAAGCCGATGCTGAAAAAATTTAAGCTGATTTCTGAAAAACAAGGACAGTTGGCAAGCAAATTAAGGCGTTTGTCAAATATTTACTAAGCACTTATGTTCCAGACACTGTTCTGGACCTGGGAATATATCAATGAAAAGGACAAACTCCTGATCCTGTCCTTGAGGAGTTTATATTCCACTGCGCAGAAGCACACAAACACATAAACAAAGAGAAAGCACAATACAATTACAGAACGTGATAAATGCTCCAGCAGGCAAAGCATCTGTAGAATAAGTGAAAGAACACCTAGGGCCCAAGGATAAATATGTTAGGAAGGATTCTCCAAATGAGATAAGATTTGCACTGCGACCTGAAGAATAAGGAGTTACTCAAGCAACCAGGGGAAAGGTATTCTACAAAGACAGATCGGCACACGAAAAGGCCCTGAGGAGTGAAAAGGCCCGAGGAGTGAGAGCTCGGCAAGCTCTGGCATAAGGGCAGGATTGAGGGGGGTGGGGGCAGCAGAGAGCGGAAAAGCTGAAGGTGCAGGAGGAGGGAAACAGAGTCCTAGTGGTTGGCTGTAAAACAGGCCTTTGGCAGGAGAGTGCAATGATTCCAACTGAGGCAGCTCCTGGCTGTAGCTACCTCAGACTGAATCTGGGATTTGCCATTTATAAGAAGTGTGACTAGGCCAGGCACCGTGGCTCACACCTATAACCCCAGCACTTTGGGAGGCCAAGACAGGCAGATCACTTGAGGCCAGGAGTCTGAGACTAGCCTGGTCAACATGGTGAAATCCTGTCTCTACTAAAAATACAGAAATCAGCTGAATGTGGTGGCACATGCCTGCAGTCCCAGCTACTTGGGAGGCTGAGCTAAAAGAATCTCTTGAACTCCTGGGAGGCGGAGATTGCAGTGAGCCGAGACTGTGGCACTGCACTCCAGCCTGGGCAACAGAGTGAGACCCTGTCTCAAAAAAAAAAAAAAAAAAAAAAAAAAATTGAGTCTATTTCATAAACTTGTGAGAATTACAAGTAAATGTGAAGATACCTTACAACAGGAGTTGGCCCAATCTGGCCCACTGCATGTTTTGTATGGCATGTAACCTAAGAAAGTTTTCTGTTTACATTCTAAAACGGTTACATTTTAAAAGGTATGTAAGTACCTACCTCATACCCTTGATTTTGACTCTTAACTCCACAAAGCCTACAATATTGACTATTTGGCCCTTTACAATAAAGTCTGCCATAGTCAAGCCTGTACACACTAGGTGCTCAGGAGGTGAGAGCCAGTGCTGCCAGCTACCATCTCAATGGATATGACTCCCTGCCAGGCATCACCTGAGGCTCTTTACGTTAGACTTCCCCAAATAACCATTATCCTATAGTTAAAATGCAGGCAAGTAACATGAAACACAGAACTTTAATTCCAGAATTAAAACCCAGATCATTATGTTCCCCAAACCCAGGATCTTTCAGTCTCTCATGAAAACCATACAATTAAGCCCTCTACTAATTCATCCTCCAAGCTAGATACTTTAATCTCCTCTATGTCTGACATAAAGACAGTAAAGATGAAACTGAAAGAATTTATATCATGATGCTTATTGTATGACCAAAGCAAAGAGAGGACTGGGGATAAGAAAAGGAGGTAGCTGATTTTGAGGGTGGTACTTAAACCAATTTTACTGTCCCTCTTTTACTTTTATTTTCCTGATATTCTATAGTAAATGTTACTTTGGTAATAAGAGAAAATATTTATTTTTACAAAGAAAGAAAGCAGAAATAATCAGCCTTACCCAGAGTAGCTACATTGTACTTTTTAAAGACAGCACTATTTTGACAGCCAAAAAAGACACTTAGGAATACAGCATTACAAATTCAAGATCATGTCTATGAACTTGGCTTGAAAAAACCCTCTGCTAAAATACAACCTACCATCTGTACAATGTATTCAAAAATGATTACCATAGTATGAAAAATAATGCTGGAACAGCAGAATTTTTTTTCCATTTTTTAGAACGCTTCCTGCTCAGTATTATTTTCGGAGTCCCCCATGAGGTATAAGCAAAGGCAAAATGGAATCTCAGGTCAAGAAGATGGAAACAGAAAGTAAGCAGAGACAAAAAAGGAACATTAAATACTCTTTACTAAAGACGTGACACTGCTCTAGAAATTTCACTGAGCCCAAGAGAGAATCTCTGCATGCGCCAACGTCAAGAGCTGCACTGGGAAACCTCCCATTTCTGGCTTCAAAAGTGAAAGCCTGGGTCCTACTTACGCTATCTCAGCTATCAAAAGCTATAATGCCATTTCTCTGACAGCAGGACTCTCCCACTCTCATGTCACTAAAGGTGAATCAGCAGAGCTTACAGATGCATGGAGCTCAGAAAGGCACCTCTCGGAAGATGGTGTGGGGAGTGCCAGGGCAGCATGGAGCACATTGCTGACGGCCTGTGACAGCAAAATATAACTTTCTCACTGACCAGCGTGCCTTTTTGCACAATCTCTTGACTCCCGGAATCCTTAATAAAAATAAGGGAGATAGGCTGAAAAGCCATACCTGAAAGCCATTCTATGCTTCTGAGATCTTAAATCATGAGATCATGTTCACATCTCTGTAAGTACATTCTAACAAAGGGAAACCCCGACAGTCTCAGTTTTAGGAAATTGTATCCAACCATAAATGTTCAGATATTTTCCCCAAATAAAAAAAAATTAAGATCAAATTTATACCTATTAGAGAATATTTACCACACTGGCAGAGTGCCTCAAAGGACTTAGGAATGTTCTTTTTGCATCTGAAAGGCAGGCTGTGTGACTTTTGCTCCTATCTTGTCAGTCAGCACTAGAGGATGCCTGGGGATGGGCTTCTGCTTGTAGAAAAACTTGTCCACACAAGAAGTGATCAAGAGAATGACCTTCAGCTGCCTACGGCAGAACAGACACTTGGTACCTGACACAGAACTTCATCTCCAGGGCCAGAAGAACTGAATCAAGCCAGGAGACAATCCCTGGAGAATCTGAATCAAAAAAAAAAGAAAAAAAAGAAAAAGGTTAGGTCTGAGGTACTGTCAGCACTCCTTTCCTCACTCCCTTCTGACAGTTTGCCCCTCTACTCTCAGGGTGCACAAGCCCTCAAGCTTGTTTTCCTTCCAATATGGCCCAGCTGGTCCCTTCCAAGACAGAGGAAACTGGTGGAAACCCCAGCATTACAGGAAGCTTTGTTCATGATCACCACTGATCACCTCTACCAGCTCTCCAATTTTAGGAAATGCCTTAATTGGCTGCTGGAAAAGGTCAAGGACCTAAGGCTGGCAAACAAAGTGCTCCCTTAATAAGATGGCTTTCTTCAGTCTACAGAGAAAAGACAGAGAAATTCACACGTGGGTCAGCATCCTTGCCAAGAGGTATCTAAGGTTTAAATATGCTGGACATGTAAATACTAGCATGTTTTTCCAGAGACTGCTAAATAAACTAGCACAGAGGTCAGCAAACCTTTTCTGTAAAGGGCCAGATGATAAATATTTTAGGTTTTGTGGGCCATATGGTCTCTGTCGCAACTACTCCACTCTGCTGTTCTAGGGCAAAAGCAGTTATAGAAAATACATAAACGAATGAGCATGGCTGTATTCCCATAAAACTATTTATGGACACTGAAATTTGCATTTCATGTAATTTTTGCAGGTCAAAAAATATTTTTTTGATTTTTCTCAACCATTTAAAAACATAAAGATAATTCTTAGCTTGAAGGCCATACAAAAACAAGAGTCTGCAGTTTGACGACTCCTGACTGAGAGGGTGAGACAACTCATATTCTGTATCTTACCACCAAAAATGCAACATGCAGAACCTTTTTTCATAAGCTCAGTTATACTTGATTTATCCCTTTGCCCTCCCAAACCCTAATCCCCCAAAGCATTCCTCCAATGGGGTCCACTGTCTCCATTTCCTTTATCTCTGCTCCCATCATCTCTCCCATGGCCTCCACTTCATCTTGTACAATAATTTTACCTCCAAAGTAGTCAATATCCAACCATAGTGACGTGCTTTGAAAAGATGGCAGAAACGGCATCGTCACTTCTTGTTTAAGCTCCTTTAACAGTCAATAGCCTACCCCCCAAATATAATCAGAATAAACTCTACTCTCCATGCCAAGCCCAGCAAGGCCCTGTCTCCCTAACTTCGTTATCCTCTCCTTGTCTTTGACTCTATGTGATGGTTCATTTATTTTATTTGTCAACTTGATTGGCTTAACAGATGCCCAGATATCTCGTAAAACATTATTCTGAGTGTGTCTATGAGGGTGTTTGTGGATGAGATTAACATTTGAATCAGTAGACTGAGTAAAGCAGATTGCCCTCTGTGTTAGTCAGGGTTCTCCAGAGAAAAAGAACCAGTAAGATGGAGATTTTATATATATATATATATATATAACACACACACATACTATCTGCATATCCGTAATGAGATAAGGAATGGACTCACATGATTACAGAGGCCAACAAGTCCCACAAGTGGTACAAATTATAATCTGAAGGCCTGAAACCCAGGGGTGCTAATGCTGTAAGTCCCAGTACAAGGACAGGAGAAGACTGATGTCTCCACTCAAGCAGGTTCCAGTCAGGCCATCAATGGACTGGATGATACCCACCCTACACTGGGGAGGGTAATTTGCTTTCTCAGTCCACCAATTACAATGATAATCTCTAACAGAAACAGCCTCGCAGATACACCCAGAAATAATGTTGAACTAGGTATCTGGGCCTGTATTACATTAGCCCAATTGACACATAAAACTAACCAATACACACTCCCTAATGTGAATATGCCAATCAGCTGAACCCCTGAATAGAATACAAAGGCTGGCGAAGAGAAAACTCTTCCTGCCTGACTGCCCTTCAACTAGGACATTGACTTTTTCCTTCCTTCAGACATGAATACTGGATCTTTCTGGGTCTCAAGTGCTCATGCTTCTCAGGCCTTTGGACTCATGTTAGTACTATACTACTGGCTGTCCTGGGTCTGGAGCTTGCAGATTCACCTTGCAGATCTTCAGATTTTCCCACCTCCATAATTGTGTGAACCAATTCCTTGCAATAAATCCCTTTATACACACAATCACAAAAACTTTTCTGTGTGTGTGTGCATATATAAATACATATATATATACATATATATATATATATATATAAATGTATATACCTAGATATGCATCTCCTATTGGTTCTATTTCTCTGTGTAACCCTAATATAACCATAAACGATGTCACATCATTTTTCTCAAACTTCTTCAAACACATTAGGGCCTTGGTATGTTTCCTTTTTCATGAATCTTTATCACTATGTTGTTACCTTCTCATTCAAGTCTCAATTTCAGTAACTCCTCCCCTAATATTATTTGAAAAATGGCTTCTTCTCACCCTTCACCAATGATTCTCCAGCTCAGCCTCTTATTTTGTCCCCTTGAAAACACTTATCAACTCTAAAATTATTTTTATTACTTATTCATGCTTGTATTCCCCCCATTGGAAGGAAAGCTTCACAGGGGTAGGCACCATATATGTATTATTCACTGTATCCTAGAGCCCTAGGGCAGAGCCTGTCACAGCAAGTTTTAATCAATGTTGGAGAATAAAGAACAGCCCAGAGTTTAAAGCCCCTGCCTTCTTCTTTGGAACTTCCATCCACTTTACCAGAAAATGACCTTGGCATGAACAAGATGATGCTGGTGATGATAAAGGCCCCCTTGTACCCCTACCCCAGTGAAGTGATGCTTCCTCCCCTATACCACTGTGGAGGTCCTCTGCCATCTTTATGCTATTCTTGCTCTCTGGACCCATCAATGAAATGAGTACTTACTGTCACAGGGGCTGTGCCTTACTACTTAACTGGGTAGTCACACTGGTGCTTATATGACTCATAGCAGGGACTTCCCCCCATCCTAACACCAGGCTACATGCAGCTTGAAGTTCTGGGAACCATGATAGGTCTTATGGGTTTGCTGAATGAACTGATTTATCCATTTCATTTCCTCAGCGACACCTAAAACAGAATAACTATGAGTAACAATGGTGGATCCGTGGTGGGAATAAACATTAATGGGTACAAACTTTAACAAGAGCCTATGCTTAGAAATGGAGAGTTTGAGACCTAATCAACTTCACCTTTCCCTAATAAATATTATTTTTGTCCTATTATTCATAGCTACCTTTGGCGGGTCTCCACCCAATCAGTGCTTCCTCTCTGTTCTTCACATTGGCCCCATGAGGAGAGCTCCTATTTCCACACAGCATGGAAAGCAAAGTGAAAGCAGGGCAGGTATTCGCTGATTGGTCTGTGGTCTGTTCATGAAGCTGATGAGCTTCTCACTGTTGTGGTCCCACTGGTCATCTGATTCTCTCCTGCTTCACAAAAGGCAACAGGAGGAACATCTTTAATTCAGGTAGAACAATCTGATCTTGGTGCATGCCACAACTTAACTGAAGAGAAAATAACCTGTCAGCACTAGTTATGTGAATTTGTCTCCATATACCTCAAAGTCCCCAAACGGGGCCAGTCGCAGTTATCTGAAATCTGCCAGCAAGCCAGGGAACTGGGTCCTGGGAAATGTTTTTTGACTAGAACTGCTCTATCACAGGAAAAAATCTAGAACCTAAGAAGATCTTCGGGCTGTGTATGTCTGGGATAATACTCTGCTCACCCAGTTCTCATGTGCATAAAATGTGACTGGAGTATGAACTATGTTCATTTCCTGTACAACAGTTTTTCTTCCCAAGTAGGGAGTCCCCTCGTACCTGCTCTACTGAAAAAGGCTTAATCCTTTTCACTTTCGCCATGTGAATTTCACGCTATAATGGGCCAAGTTTTGGAAAAACAAAGCAGTTATTTTATACCTGCCCAACTTTCTGTTCACACAGGAATATCAGTGGTGAAACCTCCTTGAAGAAGATCCTTGATTTTACAATTACTTACATCTGCACACTTTCCCATTGAATATAATTCTCTTCACAAAGCCACACCTTGAGGTGTAAACTTGAAAAGAGCAACCAGAACTAAACTGTAGGCATTCTTCTTTCCTAGTTCCAGACATCCCTATGTAGGCTGTTTATTTTTCAGCTTTCTGATATAATGTTGGGTTGATATATCTGTCATATGACAGCAAGAAAACCAATTACATGAGTCACGCTCTAAAGTGACCAAATGCTGGCCAGTGAAGCCAGAGCTGCTTTTGATTCATTAGAAATACATTTTTCAGCCATGCATTTTTACAAGGCAATGCAGTTCAGTTGGTATTGCTGTTTTTATATAATACTTCTTTATTTGATTCAAAGTACATATTTATAACATATTGCTAAAAAGTCACAAAGGGAAGGAAGGCATTAATTGATTGTGCATCTCCTAAAGCTTTATTTCCACAATATGTGGTAAGTGCTAGAAAAGAAGAAATGTCTCAGTTTGCCCAAAAACCTCCAACATGGCTTTCTAATAAGTAAGACTACAGGGTAAAAGCATTCCTCAGCATTTGACTAGTGAAGACTCCTACAGCTGCTAAGATTAGGTTTTTAGCAGGACTTCCCACTCTCTCCTCAACTGCATGAGTGAAAAATACAATGGTCTCAGCTTGATTCCAACTATATTTCCCGAACTTACACTTTGGTTTTCTTTAGGGCAAAGCTGTTTAAAGTCAATTGTAGCAACAAAAAATAATGACAATGTCATGAATATTCTTACTGAAAAGCTGTGCACCTTGCTTAGGCATTGAATTTACTGTCAGTCTACCCAAAAACACAGGGCCACAATAGCTGACTGATGTAGCAAGAAATGTCTATTTTAACAATCAGAAAAGGTGGCTGTTTTCCAAAGTGTCATCCATTATGTGGATAGTAAAATAAACAGTTTTCTATGAGCAAATAAGTACAAGATATACAGAGTTAAATAAAAGTTAAATGGATTACCTTTCTGCAGCATTTCTGAGCTTTTAATATTCTGACATGTATTAGGAATTTAAAAAAATTTCTTACTGAATTTTTCTCATAAAGTACAACATTTTGTAGGACTAGTGTTCCATGAAACTTTTTGAATCTTTGGAATAGGCCACTTAAAAATGTCTGAAATATTTTACTATCTTTACTATCTCGGACACACGATTCTACCTTTCTATCACAAGGGTACTTTATATAGTGCCATGTATATTACAACATAGTAAAGCACAATGGGTATGCTTCACAATGCTCTTTGGCATAATTACTGTTGCCTACCTGGCTGATCAGGCAATTCTGGTAAGTGCCTTTTTCTTCAAAACACAAGGTGATTTGACGAAAGCATGAATGAAAAAAAGAGGGACTGCACAGACATGTGACTGCCACATCTGTTAGCAATGCATTTGGTAAGCCTTCCCCTGTCACTATATATATTCAGAAATAATGACAAAAAAATGTAGTTCCTCTGGGCAAATGAAACGGAGGTGCAAA
This sequence comes from Ateles fusciceps, assembly GCA_036589455.1. NCBI lineage: Eukaryota > Metazoa > Chordata > Mammalia > Primates > Atelidae > Ateles > Ateles fusciceps. The sequence goes on along the minus strand of JAZHEH010001606.1, from coordinate 6,322,150 downwards.
TTAGAATCACACCTCCAGTCTCATTTCGGTATCACTTCTTGTCTGGATAAACAACACTCACTCTCACTCTCCTACTCATGGCAAGTAGCCACTGTTAACACTTGCATTAGGGATCAGTCACAACAAATTACAGTTAAGTTTCACACCGCACTGCAGGAGGCAGCCTGGGCCCAGGAGAGCATAGAGTAATGCTGGGCCGCATTACCAATTATGAGAAAACTAGCATTGGGGCTGAAAAGGCCCCTGTGCCTCAGCCACATGAAGTGGTTAAAATTCTAATACTCTAAGTGGTATCTTAATATTTCTGCGTATGGTGGTTTATTATTCTCTGTGGAGAGTAACAGTAGGTAGCTGCTTACAAAAAGGGTGATTTAAATCACCAATCATTTTCAAGAACGCAAGAGATCAGTGGTACTCAACTGTGAAAGCTTTATTATATAATGGGAAACTGCCTGTCTGGATTAAAAACACAAACAAATTTCACTTCAAGATGATTGTGTGAGACGCTAAACTTTCAGGATGTGAAAAGTATCTATAGACTATGAGACACATAAAAATATCCATGGGGAAGATGAGAAAAATAAGGACTAGAGACACAAGTTCATACGTGAATTCCCCCTATCTAGTTGGGGGGGCAGAAGAAAAAAGGGGTTTTGTAAGCTGGATCCCAAGACGGCTAGTTTATTGTTTATTCAAGTAGGGCAAAGTCCACTTTTTCAAGTGAAAGACAAATGTAAATCTGAATAAAAGTTCATAAAATGCATCCAATTAATCTCTTCTAAGTAACAAAAAGTAAAATAAAATTATAAACCTTTAAGAAGTGGGGGGAGCAGGCACAGTGGCCGTGCCTGTAATCCCAATGCTTTAGGAAGCTGAGGTAGGAGGATCGCTTAAGCACCCAGGAGTTCAAGGTTGCAATGAGCTATGATTGCACCACTGCACCCCAGCATGGGTGACAGAGCAAGACCTCGTCTCTTAAATAAATAAAAAAAAAAAGATTCAGCATAAATATGAGAAATAAGTAGAGCTAAACAGTCTTTAAGTGAAGCAAACACAGATAAATTCATTCAGCATCAGACTTGCTCCTTTCGGAGGCATATTACTTTCTAGGGCACCTCTATGAAGTTTTCTGAGGGATCCTGACATCTCAAGATGAGGAAGCAATCAGGATGCTTTGTGATATTGAGCCAGGTGATTTTCTGAGATCTGGGAACAGGATTTGTTTGATAATTTAGCAAATTAAGATGGGGGGTGTTGGGATTCACTCAGGGTAGTTGGCAAAATATTAAGGGAAATGTTAGGGAAAGTTATAAGAATATAGTCTCACACTTTTTGGAAGGTTGAAAGGTGAAGATGAGGGATAACAGAAGTTTATCCCACATTCCATTGTCTCTACTCTAACTGCCTTGTTTACTCATGTAAACTTTGTGCCGGATGGCCCTGGTGTGGGGTGTAGAAGGGGAATTACCCATTAATGGTGTTTGTTCTGGGAAGCAAAGCTTTTATCATTTGTAAAACCACTCTTTTAATCATGTTACTTGTCCTCATGCCTGTTAACTTAGAACCTCTGTTATTAAATCTATACAGCTAGTAAGAGGTTAGGTAGCTGCAATCTCCCTCCCAGAGTAGCTGACAACCTCCCTAGCTCAATCATTCACTGTACTCGGTATATGAGTGTATTTTATTCATCCATCACAGAGTCAGGGTTTGCAGGACAGACCCTCACAGGTAGTGATCAACGTCTTGTGGGGGAGATTTTTTAAATGTCCTTTAACACCAAGTAAAACATGATTGGGCTTATGATGGTTGTAGTTCTCTTTTCCATAAAGTTCCTGTTGATATGATTTAGGTATCTGTCAGACCCTCCAGGAGTAGAGGAAAATCATTAGAATCGATCATTTCAATGTCCCCCTCATCCATACACTCAGGGACATCCATTAATATAGGTGTCCTTTGTGATTTATAAGAAATTCTTATGGGAAGGGCTCCTTATAACCCAATATCCACACATTGTTATTAATAACTCTCAATAATGGCATCTGTCATGTGCCAAACATAACACTAAGTATTAGATATGCATTATCTAACTACCCCTTCACAACAAATCTCTAAGGTACGTTTTATTATGTTCATTTTACAGATGAGGAAGCTGAGGCTGAAAGATTACATTAAGTCATTTCAGGTAACAGAGCCAAGAAGTAAACAGCATAGATTCATTCCTGGCCGGTTTGATTCTAATAAGCATGTGCATACTTTTATTGAGAAACTGCTAGGTAAAATGAGGAAAACAGGCACGAATAATCAAGATATATGTGGTCAACATGTTTAAAGCTTAGTGAAACCAGAAGTGTGACCCACTAACCATGATAAAGGCACTATAACAAGACTTTAGACCAAGAGGGAAGAATTCAGAAGGTGATGTTTGAAGTAAAGCTTGGCAGAGAGAAAAAGGTTCTCTTTTCTCATTAAAATCCTACTCTCCCTTCCAGGTTTATCAGGGATTCATATGCACGAAAAGGACATTTAAGATGAAGAAAAAAAATGTAAGGCGGTGGAAAATGAAGCTCACATTTATGAAACTGCAAACTATTTAGGTTGGCTGAGGTGTAAGCATGTGAAAGGAACTGTATAGGGTAAACTAGAAAGACAAGATTGAGCTAGTTTTGCAAGCAAGAATTCTGTGGAATTGTATTAAACCTCCTCATTACTGCCAAATTCCATCGACGTCTATACTTGCATTTTCTTGCAAGTCTCTTCATTTCAGTTCCATAGGCATTTTCCTTTTCTCTCACTTGGCCTACTGCAAAGTCCTCTTCCATCTCTCTTGAATTCTCCTTCAAATACAGGTCAAACAAAGTCACTATTTCTCATCTGTAAACCTGGGCTCACAAAGAACATTCATGGACCTCTATAACTTGGTCCCATGCCTTGTCTATCAAGATCTGGCCCCTATTCATATCTGTGAGCCTTGCCTCTCACTATTCCCTCCCTTGTCCCTGATGCTAGTTAAAGGAACTATTGGGAAGTTCTTAAACTCTCATCTATTCTTTCTTACCTCTGAGCCTTTACACAGGACCACCTCTGCACATGGCATGCCTCTCCTTGCTCTTCACATGTGCCCAGCTAATTCCCCCTTATCTCCAAGTCTCAGGTGATAGGTTCTGTCCATCAGGAAGACATGTCTGTCTCCTCACATCTAAGGTGTGCTCCTTTGCTTTCTACGCACCTTGATGCACTCACACTCACCATTCAGTATTGCAAATGCTTTTCTACTTGTCTTTTTCATTTATTACCTTAAGCAGCTATTGAGCATCTGCCATCTCACACATGAAAAAAATGAACTATTTTCTATTACAAGCCAGTACCACTGAATTCACTCATGTATTACTCATTGTTCAGAACTCTTCTTCAAATTCTGAAGAAAAATACTAAAGAAAAAGTATGCATTCACATAATTTTGTCTACTCTCTTCCACTTACTTCCTCTGCTCTTAGATACCTACCTTAGCTATTGGCCCCCTTGAGGGCTTAACAAACATCCATCAGTATGAGAGTGAGTCAACTTAATATACAAACAAGTACCACTGCTCCATGTACCATTGTCAAGAGACTATTACATAAATTTCATTAACCTTAGTTGGTACCGAGAAGCATACAGTTCACTGGACTTGTACAGGAGAAAATAAGTTAGTATATTCATCTCTCTGTCACTACATTTCCTCACATGCTCTGTTCTTCATTCAATCTTCTCTGTTGAGAGTAAATTCTCCCAGTGAAAACAAGTTCTCGAGTGCCCAAGGCACCGTGGGCCTTTGAGGCTTCTATATACCTCTAACACTTAGAGGTTTATTTCAAGTGTGGGCACAACCAGTTGCCTGATTGTTGACTCATACAATCAAAGAAAATTGATAAAACATTTAAAATGTTCATATTGCCCTCCGATCACCTGGCAAATATTCCTCTCCCTGCCACATATTCCTATCACAAATCCAAAGGCAAACACCAGACATATCAAGCAAGGCTCTGGCCTCTTTAAACTGGGCAGATAAAGCAGAAGAACTTTCAGGTGGGCACAATTAGCACCTCCCAAGGGAGAAGAAAGACAGGGGGAAATGATGCAAAATAATGCAGAAACACTTAACTGGTATTCACATTCTAGCTTGCAAACAATTTCTAATTCACTTGCCTAGACAGTTAACCATCAGTCTGGATGTAAAGAATTCAAGCCCAACCAAGAAACAGGAAGCATAAGTTCTGTCACAAGTGTGTTTATTTTGGTGGCTCACATCTGCAGCTTTTTCCCCCTCAATGTATTTTTTTCAGAACCAAACGAGGAAGGGAACAAAGTTACTGGGCCTAAATCCATCACTGCGATTGTGATATGCTGAACCACCCACAGCATCATGAGAAGGAAGCTATTAGTTTCATGCTGAAGAACTCCAGCCCACATAGGGGCAGAATCTAGAAGTAAAGGAACAGTCTATTCAGCATGATAACTTTATTCAGCATACCCAACAATGTCTCAGGGCTGATCTAGTCACACTCGGTTTAAAAGCAACATATCTAATGGGACGTGTTCTGGTGGATGTTCCAAGGTACCTGGTTTTCCACCGGGAGTCCAGCAGCAGCAGGAGATCTTCTTGGTGTTGATAATGTTACTGCTAAATAACTAGAACCGTGAATAGAGACTGAACACTGTGTAGGTGCAGGGCTAAACTATCTTAAACCAAACTTACAAAACCAAAGGGTGTAGATGTCACAACAGCAGACTTGTCAACTGCATTGCATGAACCCAAATCCTTGGATGGGTAAATCTCCTACACAGATTGAGTTCTTGTAATCTAGATGAAGGGTCAGCAAACTACACCACTTTTTTTGTAAATGAAGTTTTACTGGAACATAGCCACATTAACTCATTTAACTACTGTGGCTTTTGTGCTACAGTGGAAGAGCTGAGTAGTTGTATAGGGATCATATCGTCTGCAAAGCCTAAAATATTACGTGGCTCTTTACAGAAAAATTTTGCCAATCCCTGGTCTAGAACAGTGGAACATTCACCAATTCTTGCTCTGCAAAACCTGGTTCTAGATCAAAATTATTTTGTCTTAATGCTGCAATTCTCACTGAAGATCCTAGGACTTAAGGCTTTGGGTTGGCCCACAGACATCGCAACCCTCTGCTTGGAAACACTATAGGAACAGGTCCAGGTGGCAACCCTGCAAATCTGAACAGATGCCTATTTTTCTTCTGCCCATGAGACAGATGGTCCTCAGAGAGGGGGAGAAGAATTAGTCCAAGAGAGAGAATTCTCTGTGCAGCACTAATTTTGGAAATGTATCCCTGATCCATCTGGCCAAAGAGGATTCCTTAGGAGTACCTTTGTTATTCGGGTTTGCTTAACATTCAGGGAGGGGGAATCCAAAGTTCCAAGGCTGGAACCTCAGGTATCTGCTCTCTGTCAAAATGTTAAGTACAGCCCTTGAGACAAGAAGTCTCAAGTTAATTATGACAGAAGATGATTATAAGGATGAAGACAAGGATGGCTGACTACTTATTCAGGGACCCCTTTTCAGAGAATTTCTTCACTTTCTCTGAAGTAAATTTTCCCTTAGATGAAAAAGATAATACCCTGATTTTCTGCCACATACAGAAAGCAGGAAGAACAATACTTTCTGACCTGCTAACAACAGTAGCTCTCCTCTAGATGTAACAATGTTTCTCCTTCTCATTAACCACCTTAACTCATCTTTGATATTGAGACCTTGTTATTCTAAAGAATATTTCCCCGAGTAACAAACCATAAATCTGCAAAGTAAATTAGGACTTGGATCTCTCATTTTCCCCCATTTCATTCCTAACGCTTGGTCAGGGGTGTCCAAGGGAGGAGAACAGTCATGGGTTCATAGTTTCTGTATGTGGTTGGGCCAGTAAAGCTCCTTCCTCATCCCTCTTTCTGCTTATCACTAGATACAGAATCTAAAAACTACACAAAAATAGAATGGAATGTCTTAAACTCTTTCTTTTATAATTAGTTGGCAGAGAGACATTTAAAGTGTGCATATACTTAAGAAAGACTCCATATAAATATGATTTATCCAGGTGTGACATGGATTCAGGCTGCTAAAAGCCTAAAACAAAACAAAAACAACAAAATAAGCAATGAACAATAACAAAAACAAAGTAAGATGGGTTGGACAAGCTCGCTAGCATAGCAGGGGTGTCCAATCTTTGGGCTTCCCCTGGGCCACACTGGAAGAAGAACTGTTTTGGGCCACACGTAAAATATACTAACACTAATGATAGCTTATGAGCTTTAAAAAATATCGCAAGAAAAATCTCATGTTTTAAGAAAGTTTATGGATTTGTGTTGGGCCACATTCAAAGCCATCCTGGGCTGCATGCAGCCCACAGGTTGGACAAGCTCGCCATAGAGGGTTGGTTCTGTTCGGGCCACAAATAGGAAAGAGACAATATCAAGATCAAACATAGGGGGAATGTTAGGCAACTAGAAGCAGGGGCATTAAGAAAAGCAACTGTTGACAGATTCTGATTATTCAATCTCAGCCAAGAGGCGTCTAAAGTATGAGGGACTTGGGTGTAACTAGAAGAGTTGAGTAGTTGTATAGAGATCATATGGGCCTACCATTTACTACCTGGATAGTCTGAGTCCTCATTTATAAAACAATAATATCAGTTACTGTCGTGGTTATTGTGAAGACTGAATGAAAAATACATATAAGTCATTTAATAGTGCCTGAGTTACAACACAGTAAGCCCTCAATGTGTACTTAACAATCATTACTGAGCAAAGGTCCTGCTAAAAGCATAATTGCTGTTAGAAGCAGAAACAAAGGTGGAGCAGAGAAGTAACAAGGGAAAGATATCTTTGACTTTCTTCTGAGTCATATACTTGGAGACAAAGGAAAATTCTTAGTGCTTTTGGTTCCAAAACCCTGTGTGGCCATACCTGTGAGCCTGACAAGACCCTTTACCCAGTTTCAACATTAAGGGGAAAGAAGATGCTGCTTCACATAATGCAGGTCTCTGCAGATGATGCTGTGCCACAGAAATCAATCCAGAAATAGTTACATCCCCAGAACTGCTACACGGATTGTAAAATAAATGTTTGTTTTTTTTTAAGAGATGGGGTGTCACCATGCTGGCCAGGCGGGTGTCGAACTCCTGACCTCAGGTGATCCACCCATCTCGGCCTCCCAAAGTGCTGGGATTACACGCGTGAGCCACCGCGCCCGGCCCGTAAAATAAATGTTTCTTAGACAAAGAATAAGTAGCTGTAACGTTAGGAAAATAATATCACTGATCCTAACACATTAAAATGTTTGGCTTAAATTTAGCCTCACAATGTTTTAAGTATTAATATACTATCTGTTTACAAAATTTAACTCTACTTTTCCAGAACTGTTAACATCTTCTACATGAGGTCCTAGACATAGGCACAAACTAGGAACAGAGACCATGAACAAACAATATACCAAGAAACAAGAGTTGATTTCATGACAACCAGGCTGGGAACAAAACTGACAAATGAAAACCAATACTTGATTTGTAACTAGAAGCAAATGGGTAGCCAGGACAGATGACAGAACACAGCTGTGACGACTTCTAGCCGCTGATAATCTCATAAAGCTCACCTCTGGGGCAACTTCCTGAAAGCAAATCAAGATTAACCCCGCTCCTCTCAGCAGATGCTTCTCTTTTCCAAGCTCCATGGGTTTAGGTTACATCTGAGCTCACTTTCACCCATGTTGGAACTAGTTACAAAGAATCCAGAAATGTGGGAACGAACTGGGAATATTGTAGGCTGCTTCGACAAACCTTAGCACCATCTGCTGAAATATTAAGATGCTTGTTTAAAAAGTTGGCTGTCAGAGAAGGAGGTCACAGCACAGACAGTGGGGAAGTTCTCTTAAATAATTTCTTTTTACTTCTCTTTCCTATATACAAGCAATAGGGCACTGAGCCAAAGGTGAATCATCCATAGTAGACCATATCTGCTACCTTCTCCTGGTCCAGGTGCCAGCAGGAGAGAACCTAGAGAGCCTTGATCATCAAAAGAGAAGAAATACTGTCAAAAGACTGTAGCATGTTTGTGAATTTCAGTGACCAACAAGTCATTTGGGAAAATAGAATGGAATGTCTTAAACTCCTTTTCCCTTTTATAATTAGTTGGCAGAGAGATATTTAAAGTGTGCATATACTGAAGGAAGATATCATATAAATATGATTTTATCCAGGTATGACAATCCCTTAGTAATCTGAAACTTGTGAGATTTGTGGGTTCCCTTTGTAGGTTAGATGTTTCTCAAACAGGAGCAGCTGAAAAGAGCCTCAGCTTTGTAGACAATGATCAGGCCAATGGTCAGAGTTCCAAGAGGCTTAGGGAAAGCAAAAGAAAGCCTTTTATCATTTAATGTCAATGTTAAAAGGCCCCAACAGAATCACACGTTAATAATAGTAACAGCAGCAGCTAACATCTTTTGAGCATGTACCAAGCATTATGTTAATGGTTACATCTGTTATTTATCAAGTCTTTCAACATTCTCAGGTAGGTACTGTTGCCTCATTTTACAGAGGAAGAATATAGATGCTTACAGCAATTAAGGAACTTACCCAAGAGCTCATGAGTTTGGAATGGGTAAAGCTGGTATTGAAGCTAAGCTGCTGACTCCAGAAACTAATTTCACTTGTAACCATGATACAATATTGACCATGGACTGAGATTCATGTAAGCCCCCCTTACACAAGGGAGTGTCATAAGGATATGAGTCGTAAAGTGGAAGACAAGGATCTTATAAGAGCCGAAGAACATGCTTCAGGGAGACAAGTGGAGCCAGAGTAATTGGAGGGACGCCAGGCAGCCCAAGTTCATGGATCTTCACTCTTGTGTATCACTATTACTGGCACTAGGCTACTCTGCCTATCTGCTTTCCCTTCTATTAACTTGTTTCTATTCTCTGTAACTTACCCAAGTCACTCATTGGCTAGGCTACAGATTGGTTGTCCTTGAGTTAGGTACCAGTGATTCAATTAACTGAGGCCAGGTGCAGGAGTGGGGGCCTGAAGGGCTGCTGAGGGCCCTGACTTCAGCAGAAGTTATGGGAAAGGCAGACACCTATGGAAGGGGCCATGAGAACGGTGAGCTCCATGTTGCTTATGTAGTACACAAAGCAATTCTGCATCATTGTTTGTTCTCTGCTTCACATTTTTGGCATTTGCAGAGATTATTTATATCCAAAAGGGCACACAGGATGACTTTTCAGTCCCAGCAGTCTATGTGTAGTGACTACATAAAATAGCATATACATACACGAAGATCTTTCCTACTACTAAGTACAAAGAGTACTAACAAAGACAGGTCACTTACGAAATTTCTCTCTTGCTTCTTCACTCTTTGTTTCAAAGTCCTGTTTATTAGAATTAAAAGGTGCATGGTCCTGATTTCCACTTGCCAGGAGGCTGGTCATTTTTCATCATTACGTAGAGGGGTGGCTCTGAGTTAGCTCCACCATCTGTCGTCCCTCACATGCCTGAGGGATCCACAGCAGGACCGGGAGAGCTTGCCAGCCCTCTTAAGCAGACTCTGAGGGCAGGGTTGACAAGTCACTTCCCAAGCCTGGGTGGACCAGACAGGAAGAAAAGACCCATACATATGACTAGACAGAGCCAGACACACAGGGATAATAGGTCATCATAACAGCAAAGCTGGCCTCCAGAAAGAAGAGAACCCACCATGCAACAATCACTATCAAAGCCACAGGTATTCACATGACATACTTCCATCGAACTCCAAATGTCTCCAGAGCAAAAAGGTTAAAAATGTTCTAGTGCTAAGTAAAACCTCCTTTTCATGCAAACAAGAATTAATCACGTAAACATTACACAGTGACATAAGCCAAAAGATCAACAAACCTTTATAGTAAGTACAATCAATCCACTGGAAAAAATAATTCACGCTCAAAAAAGCAGGGAATTACATTTTTTTTTTCCTAAGAAAATTTAGCTCTGAAGATAAGGGTTACTGAATATCATTAGAACTAGAACCTAGCTCTTAACACACTTCATCCAGGTGGCGCTCAGCTCCACACAGCTTCCTGCTGGAGTCAGCTTAGAAAGGATGAGGGGGGGAGTGCAAATAAAGGGGCATTTTACAGCCCTTTTTATAAAATGTTATAATCCTGAAATATTCCACTTAATTTCTCCAGACTCTTTTAAATATACTTTTAACAAACTGGTAGGACAGGCATGAGAAAGTATATGAGGCTCAAAGTCACCAGGAGCAAGTGTAATCCCAGGCTCTGCCATTTACAGGCCTTTGTTACATCCAGCAAGTCCTTCAGTCTCTTGAGATTCAGATTCTTACCTTCTTACCCCAATGCCAACGAGCATCTTAGCACCTGCCCTCCCTATCTCACAAGATTCTGCAGATCAAATTAAAGTGTATATTCAAAGATTTACAACCCTGAAGTAGTCATCAGGCATTTTCATTATTAATGGTGGCATAGACTCAAATTTATTTTACCCAGCTTTCAGTAAAACAGGGTACATGGTGAGAATGGGTTCTAAAGGCCAGGTTAAAACCCCAAATTTAAATCTTAGCTCTTCAAATAAATCTTGGGACTCTACTTACATTCTTGTTTCCTCAGCTGTAAAGAGGAAGATACAACTCATTTTGTAGAACTATGAGGTGGTGCACACAAAGCAGGGCTAACAATGGATACTAAATGAAGTAACGGTTTTCTTCTTCCAATCCTGTGGTCCCTTGCAACTAAATCTTCTGTAATTATCCAATGGCTTTATAGTATTATATTTTAAATATATATAATATGAAATGACCAAAATGAATACAAAACTTTTCCTAGGACACATTTCCCAGAAAATATCCAACCTTTTCAATTCTTACAGTTGTTCCAAAAAGCACACCTTTATAAGTTGAAACAAAAGAAATTTACAGGCAGTAAAGCTTTAAAAATCCTGACACCTGTCATATAGGAACGCCTTATATATAGCAGTTACTTTATATTATCTATAAATGAGTTACTTTTTATTAAAGAAGACAAGTGAAAATTATGAGCAAATGAACAAAACTTCACATACTCGGGCTTTACCCACAAATCTAAAAAGCAGAGTCTGCTAAGGAATGCATCCACTACAAGTAGCAACTTCTTTCCCTTCCATTAAGATATATCAAGTACTTGATGCCAAGCGGAGAAGATAAGTAATGATTTAAACACTACAGAAAAAATATCCTCTAGAAAAACTTACTTATGGAGTGTGTATAATTTTTGGGGTGTGTATAATGCCACTACTATATTACGATTTTACAACACAAAGAAGAATACGTGTCAACTCAAAAGAATTTTCATTTTGACAAGAACACAAACATCACTATTAAACTCATCCAACATCCAAATCCTCCTGTTTCCACAGTCTTAAAGATTCAGCAGTCCTACAAGGCTAAGGGCCAGTACTTCCTGACCACACTGATCAACCCAATGGCTGGCAACCCTCGAATGTACCCCTCGATTTCAGTGTATAAACACACAGAAACACCTTAAGGCAAAGTAGGAGGCGGCCAAGGCTTGGCTGCTTGAGAACTGCCCTAAATCAATTTAAATAAGGAAAAACCAAATGGCCATGTCAACAGCCAGGTTCTGGTATGTGTTGGCTGTACTTGTCAAGAAGAATGACATTATCAAAGTTCTTAGAAATAGAATTTAGAAAAGCAGAGATGTGCAATTTGTTTTTTCATTTTAATAGACAAAAAGAGCAAAGCCCCTAGCCAACATATTAAATGGTTTATTGGAAACTTTTCGCGTATTATTCCTCTGGCCTATTTATCTATACATAGATTTTCACTTCCAGTAACCACAGAACAGTTTTTTCTATCAACCATAGTCCTTTGCAGAGGAATTTTTAACAAATAAATGTGGAACTACCATAGACTCCACCTCTAGCCCTCGGTAAAAGTAACCAGAACTGGTTGCAAAGGATCTGCTATAGCTTGAATGTCCCCTCCAACTTTCATGTTGAAACTCAACTGCTATTGTGACAGTATTAATAGGTAGAACCATTAGGGGGTGATTAGGCATTGATAGCTCCGCCCTCATGAATGAATTAATGCCATTACCACAGGAGTGAGTTCCTGAAGAAAGTCAAGTTCAGCCTCTGCTCTTGCTCTCACATTCTCTTGCCCTCTAGCTTTCCACCATGGGATGATTCAACAAGAAGCCCCTACCCAAATGCTGGTGGCATGCTCTTGGACTTCCCAGTTTCCGCAACCATGATACCAATAAATTTCTGTTCATTATAAGCTACCTAGTCTGTATATACCCAAACGAATATAAATCATTCTATTAGAAAGACGCATGCACACATATGTTCATTGCAGCATTATTCACAATAGCAAAGACATGGCATCAACCCAACTGTCGATCAATGATAGACTGAATAAAGAAAAATTTAGTACATATACACCATGAAATACCATGCAGCCATAAAAAGGAATGAGATCATGTCCTTTACAGGGACATGGATGGAAATGGCAGGCATTATCCACAGCAAACTGGTGCAGAAACAGAAAACTAAACAGTGCACATTCTCACTTATAAGTGGGAGCTGAGCAATGTGAATAAATACACACAGGGAGAGGAATAACACACACTGGAGCCTGTGTATGGGGGAGAGAGAGTATCAGGAAAAATAGCTAACGCATGCTGGGCTTAATACCTAGGTGACAGGTCGACAGGTGCCACAAATCATCATGGGATGTGTTTACCTGTGTGACAAACCCATACATTCTGCACATTTACAAAATTAAAAAAAAAAAATTACCCAGTCTGTGGTAATCAGTTATAGCAGCATAAAATGGACTAAGACACAATCTTAAACTAATTGAGTTCAATCACCTAAATGACACTTGGAATATCCCAGCACTGGGGCCATTCAACCAATGTTACAAGATGTCCAGGGAAAAGACAACTCCCAATGCATGTACCCCACGCCTATAAAATCAATTTTTGGGCCCAGAAATCTATGTATATATGTTTCAACAAGCCCTCTGGGTCAATCTTAAGAATGTTCAAGTTCAAGAAACACTGCCTCACAGCACTTCTTCTCAAACTTTAACGTGCGTATGGATCAACCTGGGACTTCTGTTAAGATGAAGACTGGCTCAGTAGTTTAGGGGTAGAAGCTATAATACAATGAATTTGCGTAAGTTTCCAAAAGGTATCAATGCTATTGATCCATGGACTATACTTAGAACAGCAAGACCTTGAGAACAGATTCCAGTGCTCTTATTCTACCTACTATAATAATTTATTAGCAATCTAATTTGGCAACCAAGATTATGTGATGTTGAAGGCAATATGGTGGTAACTGGACCACTGTCTGAAATTATGCACATTTTATTTCAGAAAGTCCGTATCCTTCATGTTTATGCATTTCATTTTAGAGAGCGAGTGCTACTGTAAAAACGTACTTGAATATTTCCAGGTATTATTTCATTCACATACTAGTCAGTTTCTAAATCACAGCTTGGTACCTGGAGGTCTGTGGTTCTCTTCACACAGTGCTCAACATTAGTCAAGTCAATCACTTTTCCTTTACCAGAGTTCCTCACCTGCTAAATGAAGGCATTTGCATCAACTAATCCACAAGACTCATTACTCCTTATGGGTATAACAGTATTCACAAACAACAGGAAACAGCAAAAACAGAAATACCCACAACTGCCACCAAGATAATTTTCTACAGATAAAAAGCAGTGAAGATAACTCCCTATCTTGCCACCAAAAGAACAAATGCTCTCTTGTCTCTGAAGGCAGAAAAATAAAGATTTTAATCTGAATCTTTGAACCACTGAAGCTTGCAAGGTTCACATACCACAAGACAAAAAGGAGATAATCTGGGTTCTATTCCAAAAAGTTAGACCCTGACCATGCTTTAGTCAGGATACATGCTTCAGTCTTTTTCATTCACTTACCTAGAAACAGATCTTTCCATCTTACTCTGTAATGATGAAAGAAGCTAAACCTTAACTCCTTATTCCATCAGGGGTTGCTCCGTCTTCCCAAACCTCAGGTTTTCCTATCTGTAAAATGGGGGACAATATGTACCTTTCAGAATTATGAAAATTAGTAAATAGGTCATGGTCTACATTCTGCAAAGGAAAGCCATAACAAGACAGTTTTATATAAGAGTTTGACACTAAGAGAAATATCTGCCCAAGTACACCCAAGAACTCCACACTGCACATAACCTCCTGATACTGTTTTATGACTCTCTAGGATTCGACTTTGGTCAATAAATGGCGTTAGTCAAGCTATCAACTCTAAGCAGACAGTATTCTACTACTAAGAATAAACTGAAGCAGGTCAGGTTACTTTCTGGCTATTAACACCATAATATTTACATCAAAAAGGGGAAAATTATAAAGTCTTGTATAAGTGTACACTAAACACAACTCACCTGGGTCTCATAAGAAACAGAACCCCAGACATTTCAACTTTACATTTGTCTGATTTTTACTGATACACACACACACACACACACACACACACACACACACACACCCCCACTTTAGACACAGGACCAGTTTATATACTGTCCAAGAAGGAAGACATTATAATTAACTGTTTATATCACTAACTTTATATGAGAAACATTCATACTTAAAACACATTCTTATCCAAGGAGAACGGAAACAACATGTAGCAGAGTTTACTAAGTGTGTACACTTGCACTTTCTCTTGAAACACAGTAATTCCTTTTCCATACTTTTCCTGGAGTCACTGTTTTATAATTTAGGCATTATTTTCAACCCTGATATACGCTCAAAACAAATCCAAAATATCAAAAAAAAAAATACGAATATTCTCAGCACTAATACTTTGATAGATAAATTTTAGAATGAGCCAAGCCTCACACCCAATTCTGAGTAGGAAGTAACTCCTCACAATGCACTCTCCCCTTTTATGTATCCTACATCCATTCTGAATGCTCACGATGCTTAAGGAACCGTGGTGGATATAGAGGGAACAGAACACCAAACTCAACTGCAAGAAAGGTACTGCTCTAAGGGATTTTCCAGTCTAGTAAGCTAAAACATGAACTAAGTTATGTATGTATTATAGCCTTCCCCCTCACACACACAAAAAGCCCAGCTAGACTTTTTTCCAAGTGATGTATTTTCAGCAGTAAAACCAAACCACCTCACTTAAGGGTAAAATTCAAATATTTCTATCAAGGCAACCTATAATTAACCATTATAATACACTGTGTTTTTAAGACTAGCTTAACAATTTTCTAACTGCAGTCCTTGGATAAGTTTTTAAACCTCTTTCAGTCTCATTTTATTCCTCTATAAAATTGTATTAAGAGTATCTCTCTCATAACATTAATTGAGATAATGCACATAAAGTACTTAGCACAGTGCTTGACCCAAAACATTTAGTCAAATATAAGTTTTCTGGGTGTCAACTGGTATATAAACAGACTACCACAGACTTCCCGGACCCTGAAGAGGACACAACAGAGGAGGAGGAGGAGGAGGAGGAATGAGCAGGGCAGGAACAGGTCAGATTTCCTATACTCTTTCCAGCTAACTCCAACCACAAATGTGTCTCTGCCTTGGCTGAAAAAGCCCCGTCTGTTACAAAGCCTGTCTGGGACTTACCCTAGATCCACTGAATCAGAATCCAGGTGTGTCTGAAGCATCTGTATTAGTAAGTTCCAAAGGTGAGTTATGCATACCTAAGTTTGAGAGCCACAGTGGAAGACAAAATGTTTTGTAAGTATTTCAAAATTTGTTGAGACATGATTCAGCTAAGATCTAATGTTTCACTTTGAGCCAAATACAGCTGTCTAGTCTTCAAAACCTCAGGATCACTGCCCAAAATTTCATTCAGAAGTCTTTCTAATGGAGTTCTTTCTGACTTACCTCCACTCCTTGCCCAGGGCTCCTGCTCAATGTGGGGGAACAGAGAGCATGACACGGAGGTGCCCTCACTGATCCCCTCGACCCAGAGGTCTTGTCAGCCCATCTATCCTCACTCACAGCTCGACATCCTTCTCACCTTTCCATATCTATGACGGGTCCTTAACTAATTTATTCAAGATGATGCTACTACACTGCTTTCAATAAATTTATTATCACATCTGAGTATTGAAAAACACTATCTAATAGACATACTTCAATTCTAATGTTTTTGGTGCCCTAGTATGTATTGGCTAGGTTTCCAAACAGATAAAATATAAATTGTCTCAAAGAAACAAAAAAAAATACAATTCACACTACTACTACAATAAACAATTGTTCATTTAATCTTCATTAGAAGGAAAAGAATTGCGTTTCCTGAAATTTGCAATTTCAAATGGTCAATTCAAAACACAAATACTGTAGGAGACTATGGTGCTATTTAAAAACAGCTTTGCAGAGAGAGAAAAATATTTACAGAAAAAGATTAATATTAGTAGATAAATTGCTAGATAAAATATACCAGTATTTACACCTCTCCAATTATATAAAAATTCCTATTGCAGGGAGGTGTGATTAAAGAACTACACTACTTGACTTAGTAATAGATCTAAGCTGGCTACTCAAACAGATTGTCATCTGGTCAATCAATTGCCATTTGAAAAGCTGCTCTAAAAATATCTTCATATAACTGCTTAAATCTCATCAAAATGTAATGACTTCTAATTAACTTATGCTAGCTTGCAGGAAACAAACTTGCAATGTACACTTTAGATTCCCACTTATAATACAATTACCCAAACCCTCCAAGATTCTCAAATTATTTCCCCAAAAAGACACACAGTAACATCTCCCAATTTCACTTACTATAAAGCCACCATAAACTAGTTCTACAATTAGAGCAATCTCTACCAGCCTTTAAAATGTAGGGGGAGCCCATCAACTTGCTTCATCTACAGAATATACAAAATATGCATTTTCTTATTTCCACAAAATGGCAACAGTGCATAAAACTAAGCGGGTGGCTATTTACCAACTCAGATTATGTACACTTTTGTAAAATGGGGACAATACAGAATTCTCTGCCTCACGAGCTGAGAATCAGAGGAGAGATTATATGTAAAAGTATATTGTTTCCCAGGGCCCAGCAAAGGGACCAAGTCTCCAGAGCCCTAACGACAAGGAGTAACACACCAAAATATGGACTCCTCGTCCACTCCATCTTCATCGGCCAAGCAGCTGCCAAGAATAAAGGCCTCATCTCCCAATACCTGGTAAACAAATGCAATATTGCCTTGCAAATCCACAAGGTGCTCATAAGCATATCTGGGGGAGAAGTTTCAAGAGTAAGTTAAAGACAGACTGTCTTTCTATGAGACTGAAGAGATTCTATGAAAGAATCTGGATGTCATGAAGGCAGAAGTGGTTCCGGCAGAGAAAATGGTTGCTGAGATTATCAGGAAGCTGAAGAAACAGGAGTAGAAATGTTTAAAGAAGAGAAAAAAAAATGCCAGCTGTGCTTGCCGATGCTTCTTTGGAAAACAGCAGAACTCCAGAGGACTGGGCAAAGACAAGTGTAAAACCCAAAAAGAAGAAAAAACAAAAGCCCC
Source organism: Ateles fusciceps (assembly GCA_036589455.1). Classification (NCBI taxonomy): domain Eukaryota; kingdom Metazoa; phylum Chordata; class Mammalia; order Primates; family Atelidae; genus Ateles; species Ateles fusciceps. The sequence continues at coordinate 6,304,544 of JAZHEH010001606.1, read as the reverse complement.
AGGAGGCTCCTCAGGAGAAATGGAATGAAAGACCCATCTAGTTCTTTCTCCAAACCTAAAATAAATGTTTTTCAAAGGAGAAATGGGTTAGGAGCCACTGAGAGAGAGACCGCTGGCAGCACAGTCTTCCCAGGTGGAAGACATCTTCACCCAAGGAGGAAGCAGTTGGTGATCCCAAAGAGGCAGGCAACAGGAGCGTGGCCAAGAAAAGAGGAAATTCTCCACCAATGAGGAAGGAGCCAGTCAGCAGTGGACCTGAAGAGGCTGCTGGCAGCAAGAACAGCTCCAAGAAGAAAAAAAAGTTACATCCAGTATCCAAGGGCTGTGTGCGGTGGTGCACACCTTAACCCAGCACTTTGGGAGACTGAGGTGGGTGGATCACCCAAAGTAAGGAATTCGAGACCAGCCTGGCCAACATGGTGAAACCCCATCTCTACTGAAAAACACAAAAATTAGCAGGGCATGGTGGTGGGCACCTGTAATTCCAGCTACTTGGGAGGCTGAGGCAGGAGAATCAGTTGAACCTGAGAGGTGGGGTTTGCAGTGAGCTGAGATCCTGTAAGTGCACTCCAGCCTGGGGGAACAAGAATGAAATTCCATCTCAAGGGAAAAAAAAAAAAAAGCACTCTAGAAAGATTAGAATGCAGACTGACTTTCCCTGGTAGGCGGGGCATATCCTACCCCAAGGTGACATTTCCCATTCTGTGTCCCATACCTCAATAAAAAATACTCACACATGAAGCATATTGTGAATCCTAAGGCAGTAAGATTATGGATATGCATAGAAATACACACTCCTTCACCAAAATGATATTCATAGGCAGAAGTACAGACACTAGAAAAATACTGAAACAACTCTTTCATTTGAGCTGCTGTTTCTGAAGTGTCAGCCATTAAACTGGAGCCAAGATTATCTAAAAAGATACTCTATCCAAAAGACAGAAATCAATGGGCACCAGATTGTATCTGTGAATCTCTTCTCATGTGTGCACATGCAGATTATCCCACAAAAGCTCCAACAACTCAAAAGCAGCAAACAAGAAGTAAACACAAAAGGAAAAATTCCTGAAAAAACCGCATAATGTTTTGAGATGAGTCACATTCAGGCCTGCATGGGGAGGATTGAGGAAAAGGAACAGTACATGTTCTTTCCGCACATGCAGCCACATTCATCCTGGCTTGCACAAAGCAGCAAGGTGTTTAAGTGACTCTGATCAACACAGCATGCCGATGATCCCACTGAACATTTGATTTGGCTCAGGATCGCCCAGTCGAATTTGCTAACACAGTAGACTCCAGAAGAATCACCCATTAAAAACAATCCGAATACAGACTCTAAATGTGCATAAGGCCTTTTGTGATCGCCGATGGAGCTTATAGTATCTAACAGCTGCAACTGTGACTGTTCTAGCTAATTGCTCTCAGCAACAAAAATAAACAATCGCTTCAGGAAGGAGACTGTATCCGCCAAATATTAATGAATTTTTAAAGTCAGAAATCTCAAATCTTGGTTTAAAAACCTTGCTAGTGCTAAAAAGTCTCAAAAAGAAACAGTTAAGGACGCCCTGAAAAAAAGTCCTTATTTTGTAGTTAATCTGCTCCTCCCACCCACCTAGCCCCCTCCCCAACCCAAAAAAAAAAAATGTGCCTTGCGTTTGGAAGAATTTAAGCAATCTGAGATATTTTAACTCATGTATAACTTTTTAACATATGGGGGGAAAAGAGTCGCACTGATTGGAGCTATTTTTAAAGTGCAGCTCTACCGTAAAAATAGACATTTACTCATAAGGATGCTTGAATAGAGAACAAGCCCAATCTACGTCTCATTGTTAAGAAAGGGGTGAAAAAGGCTGTCGTCCTTTCTGGAGAGCCGTTTATGGTCCGCTTGTGATGTCATGGCAGGATCCAGGTGCACTCTAACGAGCAGCTTTCAGTCTCATCAATTCTTTTAAAAGTGCTCTCTACCATCAGCTACTTCTCTGAACACAGGCAATAAGGAGCCAGTATTTACCCGGACCCTTGCAAGACAGAACATCACGGCAATCAGAGACCCAGGGAGGAGGAGGAAAAATTACTTACCCACAGTTGGGTTCATCATTGTCCTCTCCTCCTTGTCCCCATTAGGGAAGGAAGCATTTTCTTTAGCTAAGAAAAGAAAGGACAGAAGTAGTTGACTTTTCAGTACTCTGAGATATCTACTTGTCCTCTAACCGTAAAGAGAAAAAGTAGCTTCACACTTCTCTCCCTATCTGTGACCCTACGGCATAGCTGATGCTTGCAACCAAATTGCCCACCTAATACAGTTGCAGGCAGTCATTTAGACATCACTACCTCAAACTGAGGTTTGGAGAGATCATCTTAGTGTCTGGAGTTAATCTGTCTCTAGCCTTTATAAAAGCCTGGAGACTTACACCTGTAAACCCAGCACTGTGGGAAGCTGAGGCGGGTGGATCACAAGGTCAGGAGTTCGAGACCAGCCTGTCTCTATTAAAAATACAAAAAAAAAAAAAAAAAAAAAAAAAAAATTAGCTGGGCATGGTGGTGAATGCCTGTGATCCCAGCTACTCAGGAGAGAGACTGAGACAGGAGAATCACTTGAACCAGGGAGGCAGAGGTTGCAGTGAGCCAAGTTCACGCTACTGCACTCCAGCCTGGGCGATAGGGTGAGACTCTTTGAGAAAAAAAAAAAAAAAAAAGCAGCCTGGAGAAATAGACTTGTAATAAATAGGAAACCACATAGAACTCCTGATTTTTATACCTCCCTGACATAATGTCAGCCACAATCAATATACAAAAAACAGATAGGAACTTTTGACATGTCTTAAAAATGAGAAACACATTATTTTATGTCTCAAAAAATATTCTCCCTACATGCATAGAACACAATTTAAAAAGCAAAATCATCTTTATTAAAGAAAAAAAGCAAATCTGAATGTTTAAAAAAGTTGTAGAAATGAGTCAAGTGTGGTGGCTCACGCCTGTAATCCCAGCACTTTGGGAGGCTGAGGCTGGAGAATCGCTTGAACCTGGGAGGTGGAGGTTGCGGTGAGCCAAGATCGTGCCGTTGCACTCCAGCCTGGGCAATGAGTGAAACTCCATCTCAAAAATTAAATAAATAATGTTGTAGAAAAGATTAAAAATAAAGTGGCAGAGACAAAATGTACTCAAAAATGTTTTCTTTCCATGAAAGGCCTGGGTAAATTTTGACTTGTATTTTTTTGTACTTTATACATTTTCCACAGCGACTATATTGACTAAAATTATTCTTAGGGAGGTAAATAATACTGAGTGCATCAAAAAATACTATACGCACTAACCTATGTTCAACTTCTGGATGTCATACATATCCTGAAGGATTTCAAAAACTTGACCCCATAAAAGTACACAGCTCATAAAAGTTAACTTAGCTTGTGTTTAATACTGTGATGGTAGGAAGGACAAAGTTTCAGGAGTGGGGAGGGCGGGGGATTAAGTGTCAGGTCTCAGGCTAGCAAAAAATCTTGGAGAACCTTAACTTCTCTGGGCCTGGCTCATACATATGCAAAATAAGGTGTGCTGAACAAGACCACTGAAGTGTCATCCTAGTCAAAACCAAACTGAGAAATAGAACATGAATTAAGTTTTTAGCCTAAATCTTACAGCATAGTGACCGGTATAGAGCAGGTACCTGATGTACATTCAGTGAAAGAATTCATGGAAATTTTTAAAAAGTAAAGTATGTATTTAAAACAGAGCTTCCCACACATAAGCCCTGGTGTGCTGCTGGGCCTAGAAGTGGTTGGGCCTGTGTGGAGATAAAGGTTCCCCCCTCACGACAGGCTCTCATGACATAAAACAGTTTAGGAAGCGCAACTGTTATACTACTACTACAGCAAAAAATAAAATAAATTTATTAGGATTAGGTTTCAGACTAAATTTATGAAAAATTCTCACCACCCTTTAGGTAGGGAAGATCGAATGCTTGGCTTACATCTGGTACTCAGGCCATCTTAAGATAGAAAACGTAAGTAGCAGTTTACTTAAGCAAAGGGGCCTTCTTTATGCAATGTACGAATAGAAGACAGGTACTTTTTTAAGAGTAACTCCTGAAAAACAGAATACATTCAACATATAGTTCTGTACATACAGACAACACACTGAAGCAATCATTCTCAAGACATGAAATTTCTACTAAAGAACATTTAATACAGTGTCAACTGCAATTTCTGGTTCAGCATGTATAGTAATATCTGCTTAACCTTTCTGATAGTAACTCAGGGTTTTTTTTTTTTTTTGGTGTTAAATTCTGCATTATTTCTTCTAATTACTACTACCTACCATGTAACAAAACATTTTTAAAGAAATAGATTATCTATGACATGCATGTAAAAGTATGGGGATTTTCGTTCAACAAGGTGCTCAGTGGTACTTCCTGACAGGCTGGTTTATTACCTTCAAGGTCCAAGGAACACAGCACTGCATCTTTTGGATGCCTACATAGATTTATGGGTCATTACCTCCCTCCCCTATTCTCATGGCCACAACCGCACCTTTGCCACAACTGCAATTAAAAACCCGCAATCCAGGTAACAAAGCTACCTTGCCGCCACCTGTGCTTCCTTCCAAAGGGTGAGTCACCCTGAGAGTGGCTGCTGGTCTCACCATGTCTGCAGGAAAATCCACAGATGGGCTGGTTGCTTCTGAAGCATGCATTCAACAGGATGAGGATGATTGTCAAAAGGAGTACACCATGAAAATCAGCATTAGAGATAGCATGCGGCTATCAACAACCTATAGGTCAAAGGGCCTACAGGATAAATAAGTCAGTGAGGTTCATTACTGAAATGGTTATTAGTTTCCAAACACTAAAAAAAAAAAAAAAAAAAAAAAAAAAAAAAGCAAAAACCTATCAAACTAAAACCTCATCTTGCAAAGATCTGTGAAATATTTGAATTTTTTAATTTTCCCCTCACCTTTGATTAAGATGATGCTTGAGTGATATGGGTAAGAAGAGTGCAAAATACATATCCAAGAAAGAAATGAATCAGGTAGTTTAACACTAGAAAATAGTATAAATACTAAAAAATGATCACTTTTATCATCTTCAACAACAGAGTTTGATAGGTATAGTAGTGGGAGAAAAGATCAGTATTCTATTGCTCGGGAGATTCTGTTTTTGTTTGATCTTTTCCTATATACTGCTTATCTGACACATCCCAAATAAATACTTCTTTTAAGAGAGCAATGTCCCTAGCAAGTTCTATGGAACTCCCCAAACAACATATAATCTATCATGGCAAATAATTTTTAGTGTTGCAGTATAAATGGGCAAGAAAGCAAAGAGTTTTGCTGTTTAGCCATCTTTTAGCCTTAATTAGTCACGGACACAAAAATGTTCACGGAACTCTTAAGTCTATACTGAATATAACTTATTAATTCTCCAGAAATAATAGAGGTAGATAGAGGCTTGCCTATGTCTTTGATCACAGAGATCTCTTCTTTAGCTGCCTCCCCCAGTATCTTTTAAAATCCCACCTACCCTTACTGAGCCAGCTCAACTACTGCCACTTCTGTGTGGCTCAGCATTCCCATCCCACAAACACCCTCTCCCCCGACTACATGCACATAAGGAGAAACTCCCTTCCTCCTTTTAATACACTTTGTACACGACACCTTCTTTTTACTGTATAATTACTTGCAGATGTAATCTTCTAGAGCATGGCAGGCTCCAGAAGAGCAGAAAGGCATGTCTTCCACACATTTATGTCTGCAGAAATAGACTGTTTTCTTATATTTATGTTTACGAGGTATTTATTTGAAAAAACAACGCCTATGAGTGTTTTTGAGGCTTAGTATTAAGGTAGTCTTCACCTACATCTTTAGTTATTTAAAGTAACAACAACATTAAAACTAAGTTTAAGATCCTAATATAGTGGTGTGTCTTAAGCTAGGGTAAAACCCATCAAACATACTCTTAATATCCAGGGTACTATACTGTATTAGTACATTCAGAATTGTCACTCCATAGATTATGTTTAGAGAGAGAAAGACTATCCAGCAAAATACCTCAGTCCATCCAATAATTCAGATATACAATGTCTTATTGTATATTAGTAGCTCTGCTTTTTTAAAGAAAGGATCTGGGCAACTTGAGTATGACAGCATTCGAAGATTTGTGAAACTAAGTGATACCACTGTCAGACTGAAAATTAAACCATCAGCCAACAATTAATCCAAGAAAGGAAAAGACGAATCTCTAAGAGTAGAACAGGTTTACTTTTGTGAGTTGTAACTAGCTTTATAAAAACTACCGCAAACTAGCCTGACAGCAGCTCTGGGCTGTCACAGCACTTATAACGCTGCAGTTACAGCCTTCTGGCTTGTTTTCCCTTCTAGGTGGTATCCAAGAAGGTTAAGAGTAGTATTTTGCTCATTTTTAGAGACCCAGAGCACAGTATGCTAGATAGTTAACTATGTGTTGACCAACCAAAAAAATCTGTTTCTTTCTATGAACCAGAATTCTAGAAAGGTTAATTTCAGTAAGGTCCATCCTGTATCAACAGGATGCCTGTATTAATGGTGTAAATATTCAATCTTTCCAAGTTGAAGGGACACAGACCTACTTTTGGAAATTTTCAGAGTAAGAGTGTGAATACTACTAGAAGTAAAGAAATATGGGCTATTCACTGCAATGACAGACTGTAAATGTTCTTCATCCAATAATAACTGCCATGATTTTATCAGTATTTGTTTGGTCCCACAGTGTAAGGTTCCAATATAACAGAGGCATAAAGAAGTTCCAATGACTGCCCCTCTTTTCTTCTTCTACACAATGAAAGGTATATGGCATGTTGCTTCCTAAGTAGGTTAATAGGCCTAGACACTAAAATTTCAACAAACTTACTAAAAGACATTTTCTTCGTCCTAGGTAACCCTGTAAGCAAGAAGTTGTCAGTTTCCACTACAATTTATTTTTAATCCTGTTATAAAAAAGGACGAAATCTTGTAATCTGTTTATATTAAAAAGCAGGAAGGTTAAACTGCTAACATTTTTTCTCACATTAAAATAATGTAAAATGATGTTAACATTTAGAATTTCACATTGGCCACTCTAACACTGAATTTCAGTATTGTTCAGATAATTTGTAAGCACAGGTAAGAGAGGGAGAAACAAAATTTCCAGTAGTCACTATACCAACTTCCTTTGCTCAGAATTTTCCCACTATCTGCTCAATTATAAAAGAACTGCTGACATTCAAACCAATCAAAATACTGATAAAGCATGCAAGAAGGAGAGAGGTGAGGGGAGGATGTTCCAACATCACAAAATTGGAGTATTAAATTCATATAATAAAAAGAGGGAGTATGGAGATTTCAGATTAATTGTATGTTGAAAGAAAAGGAAGTGTCTTGTCACTCAACTACGCTCTTGACTAGCAGGCTGTGAATTCAGGACAATTGCTTTTAGAATGGCTTCTACCAAAAAAGCCGACAGATACAATAAAGTCATTTAGTACACTTTAAAAAAAAAAAGTACTTCATTATTAAACTCATTTGTTTGAAGTTCTATAGAAGTAGAATCCTTAAATAAAAGAACAGCAGGGAATCTTTTTTTGCTCCACAGATCTGCTAAGGGTGTATACAAGAACTGAACTTGTATGCGGAACACGGGGTTGGCAGAGTTCATGGTTTGTAACGTGTGCGACACACACCAACACTAACTTAATAGAAACTGAGTTTCTGATTTTAGAAAAGAATCTCTTAACAAGCCAGCATTTGTGCAAAAAAATAACTTTGACACACCAACAGTTAATCCCATGAGTGAATTAAATATTGTCAGTGGAAGTCGAGTCAGTTACCTTCCATTTGGTTTTTCTTTCACTCATATAAACGTGTAATGGTAATTCCTATTTGTGCAAAAAGCTGAAGGTTGAATCAGAGCCATAAGATGGTGTCGACATCCGATTTCCCAAACTTTACAACTAGCAGATGAAAGTACGTCTTCCTGTGAGAATCACTCATTTAGTAATACTTGAAAACTAATCAGAAGGTGTCATTCAGTCCAAAAATTTTTTGCATGTTCTACTTCAATTAGCTTGCCTTTTGGAATTCTAAGAGATAACACTGCTTTCAACTAAAATTCTGAGGGTACTTCTTTTAACTCGAGAGCAAGTCTGTTTATTAGACTGAGCACAGGTGCCCCCAAATTGTGTATAAAGACCTACTCACCACACTGTTCTTTCCCTTCAACTTTGTTTATTGATGTACTGAACATGAAAAAGTACAAAGAATCCAAACACAAAAGAAAACATGTACAGCCTCTTAAATACTCAACAGAATATATTTTCTATTCCAACAGATGTGAATTAAGTCATACTGTACAACTTCAAATAAATACCAGCCTTACATTTTATTAAGTGCTCTGATAAACACTGTAAAGTGAAGCACAATTTGCATGCCCTCTCATCAATGCCTTGGTTTGCTACAGTAGTATAGGAAAGAAGCATGTAGCTGCTGTTTTCCCTTGAGGGAAACCTTATTATTTTTTTTTTTTAAGTATATACATGTATTTTATTTTTTAGTTTTTTTTTTTTTTTTTTTTAAACGCAGAAGGTTAACTCTGACAATCTAAATGCACCTAAGGATATGAGAAAGTGCTAAGCCAATTGATTTCTGAATAGCATTGAGTGGGTCAGCATGAAAACTCGCTTATTCACTTTAGCACGCGCCTCACAGTATATGTACTGTACTATACTGAAAAATTTTATAACTACAATTTTAAATAATAAAAAATAAAACTCAAAGCAACCGCAAAGATAATGTACAACTATGTTATGCATAGCACATTGCCTGTTCTAAGGGGAAGCATGTGAGCATCTCAGTTTATACAAAAAGCAGGACGTAACTATATAGTTCTCAGTGCATCCTGATGAAGGCATTTTTGCCTTCAGCTTTTTTGAAAATTTATTATAAGCTAGATGCTAATCAGAAAATATTTTGTATTTTTTAAAATTTCTTTCATACATGGTAAAGACTTATTTTATTATTTCCCCAAATAGTGGTTTAAGCATCATACAAAGTTAAATTTCAATAGCATACAGATATTTATGATTTTTGTATGAAAAATGTAAGGAAATTTGTTCAAAACCTATGGTTATACTCATTTTTTTATACCACAAACATATTTATAAACGAAAATGTAGCATCACCATAAACAGCTGAAGCTAGACTATCTACAGACAAAATTAGCAACAAATCTGATGCACTGTAAATTCAAGTCCTCAGGACAACAAAAGTGATTAAGCAAGACCTCAAGTAACAATGTTAATGCCATTTACAAAGGAAAAAACTGATACAAAAACATTCAAAACCTGAACATCACTTGGCATGTAAGGGAAAAAAAATCAAATTAGCTGAAAGGTTCATAAACACAAGGTCTTATTTACATTACACAAAGCTCAGGTGTTAGCCTTGAACGTAACTTTCAAAATACCTTCAAATATATCCAACTCAGATCACTTTTGCTGATTTGCTGCAGTACAAATCATGTGCAACATCTTTTTTCCTTAAGACAAAACAATTCTTCAAACAATACTGCAAGTACATCACTAAACACCATGAGCTCTATCTGAAGGGATTTCTTTAGGAAGAACAGATTTTTTTCCCCCATCTCTTGGTAATTTAAATTTCTTGCCTGCTCTTATATATTCTTTTGTAAATTTTTTTATTTGTTTCAAAATCACAAATCAATGTGAGCCATCTATCACATAATAACCAGGATGATCAGACGCTCCACTGGTGATTACAAAAATGAAATCAGCAGTGTTTCACCCATTGATTCTACTCCTTTCATACAAAGATCTCAAAAGTATTTTCTACACCATAAATCTTTCTAAATTTTCCAACCACTGCAAATTTCCTGGTAAATTTTAAAAGCTCACTAGGTGTCATATGAAGAGATTTCTCAAAGTATTCAAGTCAAAATATTTGTTCCAGGACCAGTAAAAAGTTTCTCCAAATTTTCTTTTTTATAAAAATAGATGCTTTTTTTAAACCCACATCAAAGAGGCTCTATCTCTTTGGCAAGGTACTGCTTTACGAAAAGTTCTCCAGTATTCTTACAATAAGCGTTTATAATGTAGCCCCCCCTTCCCCAACCCAAATCATAATTACAAAATAAATACTGTTTTAAACTTCATAAATAAAAATGTAAACTTCAAAATACTTTTCTTAAACAGACATAACAGCAATGCTTTAAATGTAAACCAAACACAAAGCTAATCAGAGAAAGGAAAAAGAGGGGGAAAAAAAGACACAACCAACTGAAGAATTACAACACAAAGCCTCAATATTTACTCACAGGTTCAAGGCAGTTATGTAAAAAGAAAAGAAATGTCTTCCCTTAGCTGAAACACTTTAAAAGGTCCACCTTCTTCAAAGAAGGCAATAGAATGCAATGTGACAGGTAAAAACCCTGTACCTCTTGTCCATATTCAAACATAAAAGATATTTAAGAAGTTTTAATTCAAATACTAGCAATAAAAAATCTCACATATTTCTTAGGATGCTAAGTAGTCGTTTTATCCCCATCTCAACACTGACTTACAAAGACATTTACTAATGTATAAAGTTTCTCTTAACTTGCCTTTGTTGTATAGTTTTCATATATAAATGGACTGAGGACAAGAGCTCATTAGGCTTTGTGCGTTTTGTTTGTCTTAAAGGAGACCTGCAGTACTCTGTCTCCCAGACGGTATCCATTGAGGCTAGCTATCGCCATGGCAGCCTCATCATAGTTTGTCATAGTCACAAATCCAAAACCTTTGCATTTATTGGTGTTAAAGTCACGGATGACCTTCACGTTGGTGACAGCTCCAAAAGGCCCAAACATTTGCCACAGGATACTCTCATCTGCGTCAGGAGCCAGGTTGTACACAAATATACACCACCCTGTTCCAGGGTGCCCAGGGATATTAATTCCAGCCAAACTGGTCATTCCATCAATGGTCATTGGAGAAAACCTACTAAACAGGATAGGGAATACACACAAACACACAGAAAACACAAACAGAGGTTGGTTATAGCAATGGACTTATACCTTTTCCATCCCCAAGAATTTTAGTAATCCTCCTCCCCCAACAAATAGATAAACTATTTGATGTTTTGACCAAGGACTGTGTGTGGCTTTGCACTGACATGCTAGACTACTGAGATATTAATAAGTTATGAAATGACCATTATTTACTGTACTAAATATCATCCACTATAGCAAAGAAATATATTTAGAACTGGCTTCATGAATTAAGCAGGATTGGCAGGGGGAGGGATCAACACACATGTAAACATGCTATAACGTCGCAACGCAGTATGAAACAAATGATGGGTTTTTAAAAGACCAGGTGGCATCCAGTGATATAAAAATTTCTTGAGTCAATTGTGCTTCAAAGAGCAGTTTTTCATTAGGTTGCACATGCAAAATAAAACCCAACAAAAACTTATGAGGGTTGTGAATAGCACTCCCAAAATCAAAGAAACCAATCAATTGTGGAAAGGGATTATGAGTATCATGAACCTCTATCATTACCTCTTTACTCCATAAGCCATATTGAGCAGATTGTCCAACCTGCAAAACACACATTTAGCAAACTTCAGTTTTTAATTTTTCCCCTTGATGTTCAAGAAAGCTGGACTCATTATTGCCATCTTCTGAGGGGATATCTGTACACTGATTATATGTGAAGTCTCAGAACACTGGGTCTTTTTACGTTCTTGAGCTAATGGGCACTGACTGCCACTGGACAGTTCTTCCAATGAATGGCTTCCTTCTACAAGGGTCAGTACATGGGACACAGCGATGGTCATCTCCTTTCAGACGGGGAGGTGCCAAAGTTCTGGGATAGTTTAGTGTTATGACTCATCAGGTAGGTTCAAAGTGATCAATGTATAGCTACATGTTCTTTATACTATTTTTGATTTTCACAACTCTGTTGGTCCCTGCAAATACCTAAGGCACCCAGAGTTTAAGTGGCTTGCTCAGGGCTTGTAAATTATGGCACTGATATTCAAACTCTGCAGGTTACAGAATTCTATAAATTTCCCTCTAATTTGTTAACTTTGAAGGACTTTCATCTCTTAGAATCAAAGAGCTGTAATTACAGATAGAAAAAAATCTTATAGACAACCCAAGCTAACCCTCCTATCTCAAATGTGCTCAGCTGAGGTCAAGAAGGAAGAAAGAAAATCCCACCACTCTAGTGTACAACAAAGCCAGGAGTTCAGATCCTGATCTGGATACTGTATTCAAATTATGCTGTAGGAAGTGTCATCCTACTCAGTTTTCAAAGGCCAAGTAGGAAACAAAACAAGCCAACCTGAGCTTCTCTTAAAATGTTTAAAGAAAGTAAATGGGGGGGGTGGTGGTGGTGGGGGGGTGTTGGTACTCTTTAAAACCTTCTACTGTTTTTCTATATCAAAAATTAGTTTCACAGTATTTGATTCTTCTTGCTTCATCAGTTTCAAAAACCACTCTAATGTCCTAAATTTCCACAGTGCTTACCAATTAATTATGCGTTTTGAGGAGGTAGGTGTAACTTAATACATAGCCCACAACCACCCTCAACTGCTACAATGCCCAACCCTCTCCAAAGACATCTCAGGGTTGTCCTTCCAAGATTGGGGGGGGCAAGGAGGAGGAAATTTTTTCTTTAACACCTGTGCAAGGTAAGTTTGAAAAAAGTCTCAACCTTACTGCCTAACCCGTGGGATCAAGTCAGGCTAAGGTATACATGCAAAAGCAACTCCTTTTAGTTTTATAAAAGCCAAAACCACATCTCATCTGGTCTTTCAGAATGGGGAAAAAAATATAGTCTCCCCATATCCCTGCCCTCAGTCTCCACTGAAAATCTTGTTTTGTAAAAATAAAAAGAACTGAGCTTATGCAAAGGGTAAGGAAACAGAACAGACCACAATGACACTAGCCAGGGTCACTGATGGTTTATAATAAGTATGTGATGATCAAATAAAGACAACGAGGTTACCAAAAGTATTGTCAACTACTTAGTCTAGAATGAAAACTACTGAGAGGATTCGTTGATGACCTTGTTTGCACATAGTAAAGAGAGCACATATACGGGGTTTTATTTTTTGCAGAGATGAGTATAGTAAAGATGCCATGCCTTTGTAGTCAAGAACAAAAGGGTCACAATCACCGGCAATAAAGACAAACACATATTAGTATTACCAATCATAAAGTAACAATACAATTTAATCAAATTGCTAGAATGATCAATACAAAATGCATTTGGCATAAGATACCTGTAGAAAAGAACAGCACATTGAGGTCCCCATCCAAAGTACTAGAAGGCCCAGAAGGCAGAGGCACCTTTCAATTCATTCAAAAGTTATACCATCTGTGCCCATTAATTGCATCCAGGTAGGGACGGGTCATGCTTTGCCACCACCCACTCAGGACACCAAGCAAACACCCAGAGACAGAATACCCTAATTGAGTTTTCAGAATTTTCGAACAGGGTAGAAACCAAACCTGCCCCTGAAGCGAATTACAGTCACGAATTAACAATGGAGGTATGTTCTGAAAATGTGTTACTAGGTGATGTCGTTGTTGTACGAACATCACAGATTGTACTTATGCAAACCTAGATGGTATAGCATACTACACGCTTAGCTATATGGTATAGTCTATGGCTCCTAGGCTACAACCCTGTATAACATGTTACTGTACTGAATTCTGTAGGTAATTCTAACACAATGCTAAGTATTACGTATTTAACCATATCTAAACACAGAAAAGGTAATTCATTGCACAAAAATATTAGGGTAACTATAACATCACTAGGCAATAGGAATAATTTTTCAGTCCACTATATTCTTATGGGGCCACGGTCATATGTGATTGACTAAACGCTGCTATATAATGCACAACTGTACATGCATTAAGGGAGAAACAGTTCGTTTCCATCCTCCATCTCCCCCAGCTTCCATCTCTGGCATCTCCAGAGAGGAGGTCTGGAATTTTTATAACAGGATCTCTGACGACCCTCCAAATTATGATAGGGCATCATATTTACCTATGAAGTCTTATATGATAAGATGATTTTCTCTGGTTTCTTCACTTCTCTCTCATTTAAAAAAAAAAAAAAAAAAGGTCCTTTGGAATTTAAGCCAAGTTATCAACTCTAATCTTTCTTCTCCTTCATCATCAACAAGTGTAGGGAGAAGCATGGAACCTAGAAAACCGGGCCCAGGCACTGCTGAAACCACTGCCTGTATGCAGATGGGCCCAGAAGTGTTTCCTTGCTTTCTCAGTGCCACACATTCATGCTTCCCATGGGAGCTCAGAAAAGGCAGTGGGTGCTCCACATGGGCACCATACACTCCAAATCTAGTAGCAGTTGGCAAACTGTAACGTAAGCAGTTGTAGGAGAAAATGGTGAAGCACCTCAGACACAAGGACTACTACAAGCCGCTACAAATACGTCTTTGCTGGGTCTGTCCATAGCTCAAGGACGTATCTTATTGTCATTTAGAAATGGACGTCAATTTTTAAATGGAGAGCAAGCTAGCTGCCTCCAGAATAACTCAGGGAGGGGAGTGTTTGATAATGTACTACATTATGGAAGGTAAATATTTACGTAGTCATTATATATATATATATAAAAAGAACAAAATACCAATACATAAAATAAATATGTATTTAACATAAAGTATTTTTTGACTTATATTTAATAGACGCACTAAACCCAGTACCCTCTCAGTCCTGTGTATCACTTGCCTCTCTGCAGGAAGACTGAGCAGTCTCGAAGGGGAGAGGTGGCCAGTGGCACTCTCCCCTGCTCTTTAGACTGAACACAATTGATTTTACAAATAACACAGCAAGCTGATATGGAGGATTAGGCTGGATAACCTGCTTTAGTTAAAATAACCTTCATTTAAAGAAAATGTTAAAAAAATTACTTGTTACAAATAAAAATCAGAGTAAAAACTGGTACCAGTAAAGGAAATATAATAAGGAAAGGGAGAGCCGATTAGTTCTCCTAGTCTTAGTACAAGCTACATTATGAGGTTACACACAAGATAATCCAACATACATCACATGAAGTCAGATGGGAAATCTGAAATTATTTTTTGGGTCTTGCTTTAAAAGATATTGTATTTATTAAGATATTAGGTACATAGGAAATGAAGCCAACCAGTATAATAATTAGCAAGACATTTAATATATTGATTGTCTCATCTTTATCCTTTTTTATGTTTGATTAGAGTTTCTAATTTAATGAATAGCACAAGCCCATGTACATATGTAGTTTATATTAAAAAAAAGCACATAGGAGAGATACGTGTACAAATATTTTTCTATCAACAGGAACACAGCTCCAATTATAACTTGTCAACATTTTGAATACAACCATGTATCAGGTAGATCATTTCTATTTCAAAGCTAGGTATTTATAAGTAGAAAATAAAAATAAAGTACCTAATTTCTAAAAAATTTAGCTGATAGACTATGAGAGGGTCTACAGGTAAGTAAAGGGGAAATGTGAAACCAATTAATGAGAAATAAAAATATGAAGTTATTGATGAGTAAGAAAATATACTCTGAATTCCACAAATAATGGTTATCAAAATATCTCCAAAGCACCAACCAAGAACTGCTTGGAAATTATCCACAACAAGACCATCATCTTACTGCCTTCTTCAATTAGATGGCAGCATCTGTCCTCTAAGAAAGAGGAAAATTATTCAAGGGGGATTGACACCAGTTTCTTCCAAAAGGAAACTGTGATAATACAACCAGCACATGCCTTAAAGACAACTCAAGGGCTGATTTCAAAGGCTTTTAAAAAAATGCCTAACGGCTCACAGAAGCAGGCACACAGGCCATTAGACTAGATCATATTCAATAAAACCAAAGCTGCTCCACAAGAAAAGAACATGAAAAATTGTGGCTTAAAGTTTAATTCTGATATAATGTCCCAAGAATATACTTAAGGGGCTTGAATTATACCATCCATCCAAATAAATAAGGCTTGTCCTATTTTGAAAACTGTAGTTAATTAAATAAGCATATTAGACCAGCAGTGCTCATATTAAAATAATTTTCTAATTATTCACATGGGTTGACTAAGCCATAAACCTCACAAACTCACTTTTAAACTTAACCCTTATTACAAAGATTTTTAAGTTTTTTGACCTTAAAAGATATGGCTCATACTTCATGATTATTAAAAGTATTCTTGTCTATAACACATATAACTTGTATTCTCCAATCTCTCTCAACTCCCAAGGTACCATAACAACATAAAAATACAGTGAGAAATTTTCTACATGTCTGCTGAAAGGTGGCAAACTCAAGGCAAGAGCATTAAGACACAAATATCAGGGACAAAATATCTATGTGGTGATTTACAACTCAGATTATAGAAAAGAACAAAATACCAACAAAACAAGCAAACTTTTAATTCGAGGGTCTTTCTGAGGTAAAAGAAGGGAGAGTGGGGCGGAAATCAAGATAATGACAGCCAAGTTAAATATACTGTATTAAAGAAAAGCACCAAACATCAGGTTAAACCTGAATTCTAGGAACAGTTTCTTCCAACACACCCAATCTAGATCAAACACTGTATCTGAGCACACTAACTCACTCATATTTTATTATCTGAACGGGGATCATGGAAGGAATGAGAAATGGGGTGAACGGGACAACAGTTAAAAGTCTGAAGAGAGAGTAACAATTTCTCCCATTTTCTGAAACCAAGTTTCCCTTACAACTGACAATCTCTTATTCTCCCAAAATTTCTTTCTATAGGAGTCAAGGAAAAAGAATTTTCAAGTTAATGATAACATATGGTACTAAAAGATAAAAACACAGAATGGGCCAGAAAAAGATAATTAAATTTGACCATCAGAACATCCTGTAAAGTTTACCCAACCAAAAATAAAAAGCACATAGCCTGCAGGGACGGAGGCTAGGTAAACCTAAGGGCTGACACCCATCAACAACCTATCACCTGAGTGGCCTACAAACCTTGCCATTTCAATAATGAGGCACTTTTCTAAATCCTGTCTTCTCAGTCCTCTTGCTCAATCTTCCTAAGAATTCAATCTTGATTCCAAGAATGCTGTTTTACTCAGTAACTATCAAACAAAACCATTGCTTCAATCAGAAGCAAAAGTAACTGAACTAATAGAGCTTTCTACTAACAGTAAACATTTTATACCTTCACAATGTTCAAAATTAACCAATACATTTTGAAGAACTTTTCTCTACCTAAACTGAAAATCATTTTCAAGGTCCTAAAGAGTTCTGAAATTAACTGGACAAGCTGCCTAGGAAATACCTGTAAAACTCCTTCAGGCTTGTTTCCCCTAAGTTTGCAATTTAAAAAGTATATTTATACATATATTATTCACTTAAGATGTCATAGAGGAAACCTATGGGCAGAGTTGAAAAAGGGCTTTCAGAGACTTCTTTCTCCACAAAGGCAAGCATCAAGCAGCCCCACCCATCTTAAACTAGTCTGACTGCCACTACCACAGGAAGTCAAAGGTGACAAATGTTTTTTGTTTTTTGGTTTTTTAAACCAAGGCCTTTTCCTCACAGCAGAGCATGAAGTACAAAGCTCAATCCACTGGCAACCTAATAATCCAGAGTTCAGATGTAGCCTTTTCATAGTACCACCTCTTCTCCTACAGCAAAGGCCAACTTAAGTTGAAATTTAATGTGGCATTTATAGCAAATTTCCATCTCATACCTCAAGCAACATAATTTAGTATTTTTAAAAAGGAGATATTTTGACTGATTTTATCTCCACTCACTTCAGCACTGCAAATATTCCAATGGAAAAAAAAACGCATAGATTTAAGCTAGAAAACATAACTCCCTAATCTTATTACGTTATATTTTTGATTATGTTTTTTGGCAATTAACTATTCCGCACCAGGAATGAAATAAATAAAACTGATACGCACTTGGAAATAATAATAAAAAAAAATCAGTGTGGGGTTAGATAGCATTCTTGTGTAGTATACCATATGGCCAAAAAAAGGATATTTTTAAAGCGTCCTGGAAAATAAAAACTGCATGACTTGCTTATGAAACCAAAAACTCTGTGCTCTGCTTAACTTCTTAAAGTCATTGTTCTTCTCACATGCACATTAGAGATTTTTTGAATGACTCCTGGGTTTGTGATCCCAGGATTAGAATAAAACTTAAAAAGTTAGAATATTTGTATCTGTCAATGAGATAGTGTGTCTTCCTTGGGCTGAAGCCAGGATCATTCTATGGACTATACAGAGGTCAGTAAATTAAAACCCACAGGCCAAATGGAGACTGCCTGTCACCTGTCGCCATATGGGCTTATAAGCTAAGAACGGCGTTTACATTTTAACAGGTTGTTGAAAAAAACAAAACAAAACAAGACAGATACAATAGGGACCATAACCCATATAGCTAAAATATTTACTATCTTGTACTTAACAGAGAAAGTTTGCCAACCTGTTTGTAAACAATTTTCAAAAAGAAGAGAGGAACTCATTTGTAGAAACTTAATGTAGTCACTTAGGTTATATATCCTTAATAGTGCACATACTATAAAGTGAAGTAAGAGAAATGGCTTCACCTAAAAATTGACACATGAGAATAAAATCTTTTCAGAAAAAAAAAAAAGAGGAAGCCCTGGAAACAATTAAGATAACCCCAGCAATCTACAGATTGGAATTTCTCAGCTACAGCATTATTAATGCCAGGTAACTTCTTCTTGTTGGGACTATGCTGTGTATCATAGGAGCTTAACAGCATCCCTGACCTCTGCCATTACATGCTAGTAGCACCCCGACAAGTTAAGCCAACATGAGTATCTCCAGACATTGCCCAGTGTTCCCTGGGAGACAAAGTCACCCTTGCTTAGGAATCACTGCTGTGGGTTATTGTCCTCTGGTCCCCATCTTCAATACTAGCAAGAGACACTATTCCTCAAGTAGATTCTCTCTGTGCCCATGAGGAAATAAAAATTAATAATAATAAAAGCTACAATAACACTGATAAAAGCAAACCAGAGATCCTGTCAAAAAAAAGTACTGGAAAATAAACCTGAGTATTCTCTTTCAATTTAATAGTTGGGCACTAGAATCAGACCGGACTTACCTAAAACGCTGTGCCTGCTGAGCTAGCGGTCCTGGATACCTTCTGTTTGGAGACTGGTACAGCTGGGAAAGGATGGCCTGATTGGTTTTTTGGCTTGGATTATTAGCAAACTTTACAGTGATTGGCTCCGTGGCACCGGGAGGTTTCTGGCCATTTAGGCCTTTGATAGCTTCTTCTGCCTCAATTCGCTTGTCAAATCGAATAAACCCTACACCCCTTGATATGCCTATGGTAGATTTAAGTAAAGATTTAGGAAAGAGGAAGTAGGAGGAGAGGGGGAAGGAGAGAAGAAAGGACACATTAATTTTTCCTTCTCAAGAACATGTTTTCACCTACATATAACATTTGCCACAAAATCACACCAGGAGGAAACTTCCCCCTAACGCATTAGCCATTCAGTTTAGAATCACAATTTTACATTTAAAAAAAATTCATGTCACTTATGTAATCTGAGTGCCCATTATCACATGCATTCCAATAAGCTAAGATAAGAAAGCACAAGCACATCCATGCTTTCTCTCTCTCCTGCCTCCCTCCCGTACACTCTTTTAACGTCAACAGTATACTGGAGTTCCATTTTTCAAATTGTGCTATTGGACAAGGAGCTCGGAAATGAGGGACACAGTAGTTCCTGTCCTTGAAACAAGGAGAACAGAAAAATTTGCTAAAAATGCTACAAAGCTATGCTAAAAATACATACACAGTGGTAGAAAGATATTTCGGTTGAAATTTTAAATAATATATTCAACTTAATAATATTGTATAGGATATCGGACCTTTAGGAAAAAATGCCTGAAGAGGCTCTTCCAGTTCTCTGAAGCTCTCTTAACGTTACCTGCATTACGGAAATATTATATGGAGAAAAACAAAAGATCTAGATTTTAAAAATAAATTTCTAGAAGCATCAAAGCTTTCTGACCTCAGTAGCATCACTTCTGACTACAGAAGATCACTCCCTGTCCCACATGCTCCCCAGTGTGAAAGACACAAATGGGAAAGAAGCGGGATAGCCCAGAACCTTTCCAGATTATGAAAAATTGTAGAGGGAAACCCAGCTCATTCCATTTAATTAGCGTGAACAGGCTAGTGGGGTGGCCACAGCTGGTCATCATGAGGTAAGCGGTGGCAGGGAAATTTTTTTTTGGCAAGTAAATGAGTACTAGCATAACCAGATTAGACTAGTAGCTAGAAAGTATAGCTGATTAAGATTGTCAGTGAAGAAAAAAACAACAGAGGTTACTAAGAAAGGTATGCAGAGAAAAAGCACTGGACCATCATGCTTGGAGGAACTTAAAAAAAATGAAGCTCTACTTGCTTTGAAATGAATACTGTGTAAGGTCAATGACTTAGAATTTTCTAATGTAGATAAGCATATATGGATGATTATCTAAGACAACCCCTATTACTTTACCTTTTCTATTTAAAGAATATGCATTGCACATTATTACCACCTGATGGCTGAATAAGAAAATTGCAGGGTTTCATTTTTCATTTCAGGTAAACTGAGTAACTTCACTTTGAAAGCCTCAAGTATAAAGAATAAATGGCAAAATGATAGCAAATGTATCTTTTCATTTATTTACTATCTCCTATTAAGAATAACCCCTAGAACTTAGGTGTTCCATTAGAAAAGCATTAGATCAGCAATAAAACAGCCTCTACACAGCTTGAGCCACCTAAACCAGTGATCCTCATACTTGAGCATGCGTAAGAACAACCTGTGGATCACCCTCACACATTATTTCAGTAGGTCCTGAATGAAGCCCAAGAGTTTGCATTTTCAGCAGGGTTCCAGAAGAATGCTGATGCTGCGGCAGGTGTGGAACATACTTGAGAACCACTGACTAAACCACAAACCACGTCCACCTCTGATGGACTGTCAGTTAAGAGATGAAATGCACTTTGTGTCAGAGGTGAAACCTACTCTCACTTCACAAGATCTCATTAAGAATAAATGAATTAGAAAGCATGAATGATATAAAATATATTTTTGTTGCGTTGAACAAATTTATCTGTATTACTAGGCCTGGATTTCTATTTAACCCCATTATTAGTCTATGTGACAACAAAGGGTGACAATGTATGAGTATTATGAATTAACTAACACAATTAAGACTGTATTCTATATAACCTCACTTGTCTAAATATTCTTATGACAGCAAAATCTTTAGGCTATTCTCCCAGGCATGCATGTAGTGCTAGCCCTCTGTACTCAGAACTCTTAAAGTGGTGTTTCCTATGAAGCCAATTAACAGCACAGAGGCAAGTAACAGGGGGCTGCTCTGAGTAGATTCAGATCAACTAAATGGATCTTCACTTGAATGAAAAACTGGGCTCGATTTTCTTCTGAGGTCATTGCTTTAAAAAAATTATGCACTGTAATATATACAACATGCCTCCAGGGTATTACCGTTTTGCAGGTAGGGGGAGAGAAACAAATAGTAAAGAGAAAAGCTACGTTAAAAAAAAAAAAACCCTCACAAATCTTCATGTGGCAGCTTTGGTACATGGAACTACAGCTAGTAGTTCCCCTCACAATGTTTCTCTATTTTTTAACTGTTTCTAAAAGAACAAGTATTGTTTTTATAATAGAAAACTGTATCTGTATTTATTTTTAAAATCTATAATCAAATCTATGTTGCTAGCCTTTTTAACTAAAAGATTTGGCAGAACAGCTCCCTTACATTCAAAAGTTTTAAGGAACATCTTAGTCTTCCCATTTGTTTGGCTAACAGTGATATTAGGCATAAAATAAATTTTTAACACTCAAAATTTCATACTCTTACATATGCCCATAAAGCACAGCATGAAACTGAAAAACAGCCTGAACGGCAATTACCAGTGTGGATGTAGTGTAATCCTCCCTCGGAGAACTAGCTGCATACTGCTGCATTAAACTTCACTTTTTGACAAAAGTAAGATTGTTTATTAGTACTTTATAAGCAGGATGGGGCTTTTTTCACACAGTGGCTTGGAAATGAAGATTATAGCATCTATAAATTTATGACAAGCCATGAAACAGGCTTCAAACCTGCACCTTCAGGGTGGAAATGACTCAAGCACGCTCACTATACTCCATAATCTATTTTTATCCCTGCATATTTATGAACAATTCCAGCAGAAAATTGCATTTTCTGGCTCACATACACCTTTGATGTGTTCTAGAGGCAAGACTGCTACATGGAAAGAGAATATTTCACCATCTGCTAGTTACAGACAGGGATAAGACCGTCCGGAGTAGCTGTCTACTTACCAGTGACCTGGTCGACAAGAATACGAGAAGTGATAATGCGTCCATATTGTGAAAAAAGCTGTTCCAACTCCTTCTGGGTCATAGTTTTTGGAAGTCCACTGACATATAAATTTGCATCTCTGATAGAAGCCGAACTTGGGCGAGCATATGAAACCTGGAAAAGGAAAATAAAATTAAAAGTATATACATGCTCGCTCACCTCCCTTTAGAAACTCAGTAAGACAGCCTCAGTAACTTTCCCATAAAGAGCATACAACACAAAGCTCAAGCAAGCCGGTGCTAACTGCTTTATTACTTTCTGGGAAAATTCTAGACACACGGGAAGTAGTATTCTCATTCTCTCCCCACTGGGTGGAGAGGGAAGAGTATTTGTAATGTTCTGGATTAGACTACTGCAAGGGACAGTAATTTCACTATATACCCCATCCTCCAGATTAGTCCTAAAAAGGTCAATGGGTCTACGATTGATTTGCTGAGGTATAGTGATATGATAATGACTGCCTGCTCATTTTATCAATACCCACCTTTAATCCAGTTAAAAAAAAAAAATAAACCATTCCCAATTTACACTAAAACAGACCAGTGGTACATACAGCACAGTACTATTCAGGGTAACAAGTTGTCCTCTGTGAGGTCAACCCCCTAGAGTAGTGGTCCCCAACCTTTTTGGCACCAGGGATTGATTCTGTGGAAGACAGTTTTTCCATGGACCGGGGTGGGGAATGCAGATTCTCATAAAAAGCACACAATCTAGATCCCTCAAATGTGCAGTTCAAAATAGGGTTTGGGCCCCTATAAGAATCAATGCTGCAGCTAATCTGCCAGGAGGTGGAGCTCACGCAGGAATGCTAGTTTGCCTGCTGCTCACTTCTCTTCTCCTAACAGGCCATAGAGCAGTATGGGTCCACGGCCAGGGGGTGGGAACACCTGTCCTAGAATAGGGATTTAGGCCTAATCATTTTAAGTTTAAGATTCCAAATTTACTGGAGACACTTTTGTTTTCTAGCCTCTCCCATCTGTGTAGGTGGTATTGCTACATTTCTAAAAAAAAAAAAAAAAATTCACCCTTATCAGTAAATAAGCTCCTCTTTTGCTATATGCCATATAATTGTCCGTAAAGTCCCAGAAATGTAAATGTATGAACAAGCCCTCATTATCCTTTGTCTGTTGTCTTCTCATCCACAACCTTAATTTTCAAAGGGTCTTAAGTCCCTTTAACTAACTTTACCTGCCACTGTATGTACTCTTTGAAAAGTTTTGGGTCTTTGAGATATGGTAAGCAAAATCCCACAAGGATGAAAGACAAACCAGTTCTGTGTGTATTTTGATTATAATCATCATTCCTCATGTAAACTCCATGAAGGAAGAAACCACATCGTTCTTGATCATCACTGTATCCTCAATGCCTAGTGAATGCCTCGCATGTGATAGATGCTAAGGTATTTGGTGAATAAAGCCCATCCAATAACACCCCACTGATCATGCAGATCCACAACAGCTTAGTGAACCAGAGCATTTAAGGATCAGTTCAAGTCATCCAGATCTCCTGCCCCAATTGTAACTGATGGCTCTCTGCCTATAACCTATCTTTGCCAATATTTAGTTTCATGAGCTATGCCTGAAACCGCTTTCCCTTTAGTTTAACTGTAATGCTCTGGACTAGCCTACTGCCAGGGTCAGAAATTTCACAATATACACCATCCTCCAGATTATTCCTTAGAATTATCAATGGATCTGGGATTAATTTGCTGAGGTATAGCGGTAACAACTACCTGCTCATTTTATCACTGGTACTCACCTTTAACCCAGTTAAAAAAAAAAAACTTTCCAAATTTACACTAAATTTTAAATAACTTTTAGTATGAAACACCAAACATTTTCTCCATAATTTGAATTGTGCCCACAGCTCTCTGTTGTCGCTTTTGTTTTTGCGTTCCAGAAAAAAATATAAGCCAGATTTTATACTACTTTACAAGGGTCTCATTGTCTTTCACACCCCTGCCCCAACAGTGTTAACATTTAATACTTCTCTTTATTCAAGCAGTTTGCTTATTAATAAGTGAAAATATAGCTGTTGTTCTAAAGGCTATATCTGGAAGTTACATTAGCACTGTCCTGTCATACATAAACAAGGAATTTGGAATAGTGGTGGAGATACCATAGATAACTATTCATGTACTACTTTTTTCCTCTTTGCCTAAATACTTAAGAACAATGAAGATCAGGGAACTCAAATGTAAATGAAAAACAAGTGGCCAATTTCAAGTGATTAATATAACTTAGATGACATTAACTCTTGGGACTGTTATAAATTGATGAAACAAGGCCAATGAATTGTATATGCATTCAGAAATATGAATCAATGAAAACCTAATTTCTTTTCTGGTGTAAGATTCTCAATTATACAAGAAAGCTGAAACCCCACCAGTTGGGACCTCCATCCCTATCTAAGATTCTATGGCTTTACTTCCACAAGAGGGAGTGCTCAACAAGTCAGCTGTTACTCAGTTTCAGATCATGTGATTGAAGTACTCCCATTATGAAGAGCCATGTTGCACGGGCTCCAGGGCAGGCATCTACACATTCTCCAACGAGGCTAACTTCCAATGACTGATGAAGCAAGCAGCAGCAGTAGACAGGCTCTACATGAAATCAAGTACCACAGGAGGAAGTGGAAATGTGGCTAGAGGTAATGGCTAATCAGTGTGCCTGGGCTCAAATCTAGGTTTAATTCATTACTGGCTCTGTGAATTTAGAATTAAGTTGTTCAAGCTTATTACCACAATTCTACCTTCTTTGTATGGCCATTAGGAATAATTAAGTAACTTCTAATCCACATGAAAAGCTTCAGAGTCTAAAACCTATGTGACTACATTATAAATATTGTTTACCTCTACATGCATCTGAAAATTTAGGTAAATACCCAGCCCATTAAAGTAGAGGGAAACCTGGGTCCATTACAATGTTCTAGAATAATTTACTCAGGCAGTGACATTCACCGCTTTGTGCAATTCAGATGAGTGTGGGTGGTATGTCTTAAAAGTCACCCTAAAATATATTTAGGAAAATGGGTTTATATTTAGTGCTTATATAAAAGCTTTGAAAACATACCTAGGTCAGTTACGTGATTTTTTCCCCTCAATGTCCACTCTTCAGTTTATATTGCAACGTTAGTTCCCAGCCACATTAAAAAGGCTCTAAGACAAACCTTCTCAAAACAGTGTCTTTCAGTAGCATTGTCAAAGGACCATTTTCCACTACCACAGGCAGGACAGAAGTGATTAGATTATATATAAACTTATGTTGGTGACAATGTTTAACATTAAACTTACATTTAGGGGGCTTATGAGATTTCACCATTTACAAGGTATTTTCACTAACTACAGTATTTTGTCTGTGCCTCATGACAATCCCATGAGGTAAGCAGCATACATGCTAATATTTTATAGCTGCAGAAACAGGCATAGACAATGTAAACAACACGCCTATGTTGAATTCTAGTAGGTTCAAACTCAGATGTTCCTCACTCTGTGTCCTGGTCTCATCCAGTTTTCCTTCCATAATACCACACTATGGTAAATGAGTGTTTCAGTTCACTTGTTCTAAGAGTTAGGAAAAATTAAAGGAATCCTGGATGTTTCTTACAGGCACACACACAGAGACGGGGCATTGACAACAGGATATTGCTAGAAATTAATTTTTTCTTTTTTTTCTTTTTTGAGACAGAGTCTCACTCTGATGCTCAGGCTGGAGTGCAGTGGCATGATCTCGGCTCACTGTAACCTCCGCTTCCTGGGTTCAAGCGATTCTCCTGCCTCAGCCTTCCAGGTAGCTGGGATTATAGACATGCACCACCACGCCGGCTAAGTTTCTTTGTATTTTTCGTAGAGATGGAGGCTCACCATGTTGGCCAGCCTGGTCTCGAATGCCTGACCTCAGGTGATCTGCCTGCCTCAGCACCAAGTGCCGGGATTATGGGCATGAGCCACCATGCCCAGCTCCATTAATATTTTTTAAGAGTAAATTTTTGTAAGAAAAGTCACCACTAATTAACCAGAGAAACTACATAACATAATTAGAATTTTAAAATTTTGTTACTAATTCTCAGAAGTAAGCAATGCCATTTCCACTCACTTTCAGGAAATTAAGATGTAAGAAAGGGTAACTGCCTTCTCCTTTATCCCAGACCAATGCTCAAGGACCCACCCAGTCCCTTTTATTTACTCTTCCTGGAATTAAAACAGCTTCCTTTCCCTTCCACTATCAAGGGTATCACTGTCATCAACATCCTCCTTTCCTGGAAAACATTTCTTCTTCCATCTCAAAATATTATAAATACAAAATGTACTTGGACCAAAGTGGGAAGAAGGCTGAGTGGAATAAGGACTCGCACTCTGGAGATTCAAATCCGTTACCAAACCAAATTTTGTATCTGACCATTATCAGCAACCTTCTTCATTCTGATTTTTCTTTCCCCCTGTGGATTTAGATCTTGTACAGATACCTTCATACGCACCTAGAGAACCATGCAGGGGCTATCTTCAGAAAGTGTTAAGTATCTTTCTGGTTTTTCAAAACTAAATTCCCTTGAAGAAGACCCAAGAGAGGGTTTGCTTTAAATGACAAATTCTGTATTACAAATGCTTCAATACAATGGACTTTCAGCATATGCCCTACTGAGGTAAAGACAGCCTCTTTTTCCACCTGCAAGCTGTTCTCCAATCTACATGAGCTGGATTCATATATGGGTTTGGATTTTAAATTTTCACTGCCACTTAAACAGGTGAATATTTAATGAATGAGGAGCAAGGTTATGAAATGTCAAAACTACTAAGTGAAGGATCTAATTTAAGAGGCAGCCAGAGAGTCTGCAATTTAAATATTTAAAGATGATACATGGAGCACAACACTGAACACCAACCTACTCCAAAGACAGCAATTTTAAACTCAGGTTTATTCTGAAATTTCTCTTAACCCTACAAGTGATATAATAAACAAACACAAGCAATACTGAGATTATATGAGGGGGAGGTGAGGGGAGGGGAGGGGAGGAGGAGAGGGAAGGGGGAAGGGGAGAGGAGAGGAGAGGAGAGGAGGGGGAGGGGAGGGGGAGGGGGAGGCAGTAAGTACTTGCTACTACAAGCAAGTAAATGCTCTAGCCCATGGCTTCTCAAATTGTTCTTCACAAACCTAGACTGGACAAAATAAAGACAAAAATATATTTAATTATGTCTCAAAATGTAGTATTTTGAAATATGGTGTATTCCTTGTAATTCAAAGCTCATGTCTTCAGCAGCAGCTAAAACAAATTATACATTAAAATGCAAAGATGAGTAACATAAATACTAGGAGTGGGCTATCAAAACCCAAGTTAATCAAAATAGACAAAGAAACAAAAGCACCTTATGAATAAGAATTAGTACTTTATTAAATGTACATAGCAATGTTTAAAATCCCAATGCATCACTTTCAAAAGTCCCTCGACATGCTTTTGTCCCAACACAGAACTGCTCTCCTTTGTGATTCATCAATGGAAAGATCAGTGACAGAGGACATTAATACCAACAGATTAAAGTGATAAGGTCCATAAATGAACAAAGAAGTTCCCTCTTTTTAAACTAAGAATATTTGAGAAGTCACCCACTGACAAGATCACCACCGAACAATTTTTATCACTTGTCAATTACTGACCCAGGACTACAAACATTAAACCTGAAAATTAGACACTTGCCACTTTAGACTTTTTTCAAAAAGCTCCATTCAATCTTTCCAGCTAAAAGGTCACAGTTATGCCCATTTAAACGGATAGTTAATTGCTGTTCATATTTTTTAAAGATGAAGTCTTCATGGGACTATGTGAAAAATGACACTATAACTCAAAATTAGCTCTAAGTAGGCAGTAGCAAAGGTCATGTGGCAGCATCACGGCCATCTAGACAGCTGGCTACACTGGACCCTCCAAACGAGCTCAGAAGTACAACACAGAAGGAGGGGATCTCTAGTCGCAACTCAAACTACAAAGCTCAAAATTCACCCAAAAGGAAGATGTGTACTTTGATCTGCTTCTAAATACAAAATCCTACCAGGAATGGGTCTCAAACATACATCAAGGCATACATGTATCACAGTTCAAGATTAAGTTTTCAATAAGGAAGGGCATATTTCACAATGCGTTGAAAATGAATAAGCCTAAGATAAAAAGAAATTAAATATTAGCTCCAGCAAAGTTGTTAGAGCTAAAAGAAATAATCACATCAAACAGGACATTTTATAAATGGTATTAAAAGTTAAAGCAGTTACCTTTAATGAATATTCAAAGATAAAGAATTTAGAAAACTGTCAGTGGGAAATACATATGGAACCGCAAATTTTGACTGAATTTGTTGAACGTTTTAACACTAAACAATTGCTGTAATTCAAGTGAGAAGTTCAAAGATACCATGGAATATATTTGATAATGTCATTCTCAAATTCCCTCAAGGGCTCCCTAAAACTTTCAGATTCATTTTAGTATTCTTAGTCCTTCATGCTCAGAGCACTGGCTACCTTTTCTATACAAGCACACAAAACCTTCAGTAGTTTTCCAAGCTTCCTGCTCGCCCTTTTCTGTGTTAAAAATAAACTGCTCTCCTTCCAATCAGCTAAATTTCAGTCATTTCAGACACTGCATGGGTATCACCTCATCCCTAAAGTCAACACCAGTCAGTCCTCTCCACTACAGTCTGAGTTAGGCACTCCTTACCTGTATCCACACTGCATTATATGGCTTGCCCTCTGAAAAAACTGACTCGACCAAAATGTACTTGTCTCTTAACGCTGTCTTGACACTGACTTAACCCCTTGAAATAAGAAACCTTGTCATCATCCTACTTTGTACATCCTGGTACCTACCACACATTTATTGCAATGAAGATGATTTATAATCACATACTAAATTGAGAGTTTACTTTTGAAATATTGTTTAAAAGTTAACAGAAGCCACAATCTTTGTAATATACCAAACATTATAGGCAATGGTACTTTGTGTATAGACTAGAATGAAAATTCCATTAAACATTTCAAAAATAAAGTTTTATTTCTCAAATTGGGAATTCGAGTTCCCAGAGGCAACACAATCTTCAACAAAATAACATGCCGCTGATGGGGGGGGGGGGGGGGGGTGGGGGGGGAGTGTTAATTTTGGAGCAAAAAAGAAAATATATTTATCATTTAGTCCAATTTCTTTATATTTGGGAAGGAGGAAGACAGGCACAGAAAGGTAAAGTAACTTGGCCAAATAGACAAAGAAAAAGAGTTGGATGTAGGACTCAGGGGGGTCTTAGCTCTTCATCAAAGGTCTTTCATTATGCCATTAGCTGCAAATATAGTCTTCAAAATCATAAAACTTTCCTGCAAAATGACAGTGACTGGGAAGATAATCAGACATTTCCAAGGAGAAATAAGAACTATTCCAAGAATGTAAGAACCTTAGCTTTGCTACATAGAATATTTTCTAGTATACACATAAGCAAATATAAAACACATCAAAACAACTCTTAGGACAGTTACTGTATTTCCTCTACTAGTAATGACTGAGAATTATTTAGGAGATGTTACAGAAAAATTTTAATTGTTTGGGAGTTGGAAGAGAAAAAAAAAAAATCAAACTAAGAATCCTGAGACCAGCATTTTCCACCAATTAAAATGTACTGACCTACAATAGGCAGCATCTTTTTGATAGTAAGTGTCTCTGCCCTTTTATAAAATTACAAACCATTTAATAGGAAAAGAGAATGGCAACTGGTTGTTTACACTAGGGAGACTTCTCAGTTTCACAACATTTTCCAGTTTCAGCGAAACATCATTAAATAAAAGTCAAGGCAGTTGATGTTAGCTTCAACTTAAAGATGAAGCCAGGAATAAATGTCATAAAAATAAGTGATCCTATGACACTGTTAAAAGACAATAATAAAACTACTGAATAGCCACAGAAAAATAAAAAGTGTGTTGGCTTTAAGATCTTTATCGAGCAACTAAATAATCTACAGAGTTGACAAATTAGACCTCCTTTTTCACACATCTTAAACAGTCTCTGACAAACTACGCTGAGTGACGTTTATTAAATGCTACCCTAACAGTTGCATCCATGTGTATCAATTAAATGAGGGTCTTAATGGGCTGCCCTGACAGGCCTCTCTTTTCATTGAAGTACAACTGGTAGGTCACTTCTGCCCTTTATTACGGTTTCTCCTTGGTTGTAGTATGAAGTTGGTTCAACAAGAACATCTCGTGCTAGTAAAGCTCTTCTTGAAATGCCACTTAGGCCACAAATACCTTCCAGTTTCTTAAGTATCTCTGCAGGTAAAAAATTTAACAGAAAATAAAAACAGTTGAACAATGGCAGCGGATATGGCATCTGAGGTGGAGGCAGTGAAATCAAATTCACTATGGTAGCAGCAGTACACTAGTCAGTCCATGTCTAACAGAAACCTGTCAATCAAAATGCTCCACAATCCCTTTCCAATCCTGTACACTCACTTAGCCTTTTCAGACTTTAGAAGGTGACTGCACTAAAGGAGTATTAAAAATAGGTGAGAGTTTTGGCTATAACCACCAAAGAATCTAGTCCTACCCTCTCTGCATTAGAAAATTTTTAGTAGTTGTTAAGAATGCTAACTCCCTTACTTTTAACTTCAGAAATGAGCCTGCATTTATTTGGCCACATAATAAATATTAAGTAATGTGAACAGGCTGGAACTGAGGCAAACATGAGTTAGCTTAGCAACAGGTTAAAGATAAAAAAAATCTTAGAAAAAGCAGAAGAGAATACATTATCAATGGTGAAGTTCTGGCATACTATGCACTAATAGTTAGAATTAAATGGAATGTTTGGACCAGAACCCTCCAATGTTAAAGAGTAAAAACATATGGTATGTAATCACACAGAGTTAGAGTAGGTCCAGGTCTTGGCTCTGTTACTTACCAGTTATATAGCTTTAGAATCATCGCCTTACGTCTTCTATTTCTTTATTTGTAATTTGATGTTAATCATAGTACTTATCTTATAGAAAACTTAACAAGTATTAAATGAAACAATAAAACTATTAGCACAGAGCTTGGGAACCATGTTTTAATCATAATATGATTTTATATACATACATATGAAACAATTCAGAAAATGACAGCCCCTAACATTTAATAAGTGTTTACCATGTGCCAGAAACTGTTCTGGATATGTTACATATGTTAATTCAATTGCTCCACCCAACAAGTCTATGGATTGGGTCTTATCATCATCTCTAATTTACGGAACAAAAACTCAAGGAATACTATTATATTTGAGGTCAGGAAAGATGACACAGAGGAGAAGACTTGGCAAAAAAAAGCAGTGTATGCACTCTAACATAGAAACAGTTAAAAAATTATATATATAAATGAGGCTTCTTCCAAATCCATGATGATAATTATTAAAGTTAATTCTTGAATATTCCAAGTATTTTGTAAGATGACAGCAGATGAGTGTGCTGGGAAGCCTGCAGCCTGGATGGAGGGAACATAAGGAAGGAGCTGTCTTACTGACACACACAGAGCAAACATTCAACATCTTTAAATGGGCCAACAGTAAGTCCCCAAAATTTTATTTCTCCCATCAAGTTGTTATATAATAAAACTCCCACTGCCTCAATTCTCTTTTGTGGAGAACTGTTAGAACCTAAGCCAGTAAAGTAAGATGTGAAACGAGAAGTACTATTTTGAAGAGACAGGAGCAGAAATAATAAATGAACTTCATGTAATAATTTCTATCTTCAGGTGAAGGTTATGTGTATGTTTGTGCATGTGGAATAGGTTACAAGCCACCATGCAATCCGCTACTTGATGATTCAATATGATTTCCCACTAAAAAAAACTACTGAAGAGGCTACACTAGCAAGTACCACTATAAAACGTTCACTTTAGATATTTTCATTAAATATGCTTTGAATAGATTACAGAGACTAAAAGAAAAATCTCAGTACTTAGTAGTCAGTACTCAAATGGGTTTGAGCCTTCTTAAATATGGCCAGAGCACTAGACTGCCTCAAAGCTTCCTCCCACGTTAACAGTATTGCAGTTCAAAGCTTTTATATTACCAAGTTTTTTACTCCTAGAGGGTTGAAACTAAGTCTTATATGATGCCTATCTTATATAGTCCCACCCACCAAGCCGGGACTCTAATACTTGAATGTATATTCCATGGCCTAGAGCAGGAGGCTTTTCTGAAATACCTCTCAAGCAAGATGATTAGAAGTTGTGGCATTTGCCCAGACAACCTGACTTTTGCTGCTTCACTGAAAACAATGCAGGCTAAATTGGCTTGCAGAAAATCAGATGTACTTATCCAACTGTTAGAAACCCATTCTACAGCAATGGCTTAAGGGGTCTTTCAGGATTCTGAAATTTGACCAAATGACATCTCCAACAGATGCCATACTATCAAGATAACCATGGCAGCTTTACCTCCAAAAGTATACTTAAGAAATAATTTGTGTAGTATTTGAATATCTAGTATGCCTAAGGCACTGTCAATAGATTAAAGTGCTGAGTTAGAATGTTAAACTAAAGAAGGACCACACACTGGCTGGCAGAAATAAACTGCAGCTGTCTTAGGATAAAAACCAACCAGTACTGGTTGGTAATGTGAAAAAGAAAAAAGGTTCTCATCAAGCCAATTTTGGCGAATTAAACATCCTAGGACTTTCAGACACTTCTTCATCCATTATCTGAGAAAAAGAAGTATATGAAAAGGAGAAACGGATGATAAGACACAGGTAGATGGACATTATGCAGAAAATCTCACATAAAAGGATACCTTTACTTAAACCTTTGTAGTTTTTTTGTACGAAACCAAAAAGCTGTGAAGTCCTTTACATATCCTTCACTCGACCGTATCGTCAATGTAGAGTGACACCTACCAAGAAGTTTTGAACTACACACCCAAAGTTAAGGCTGGCATTTAAAAACAAAACAAAATGCCCAAGAATTTCAACTTTTAATTTCACTTACAGTGACTTTTTCCATCTTTGAGCACATAGAGCAGGTCTCCACTGTCTCTTATAGGCAACAGACAGAAGCTTCCTCATGCAGAGGTTATAAATAAAAACATTCTGTAAGTTGCTCTCCAAAGACTAAAATCCCATTGCCCTCAGAACAGACCACCAAATAAAACAGAAAGGTAACGTACAGTGAATAAATTTTTATCCACTTTATACATTTTTTATTTTATGACCAAATAAAACTTTGTAAATGAAGGGTAGAGGGCCATGAAGGCAGAGAATAACCCAAGGCATGGAGAATTAGTTTTGCATATTGAACAATGAAGAGACCAGCTGTGCCAGAACATAGATTTCTGTAGGACACTGAGAACACTAGAAGAGTGAGTCGGGGGCCCTTTAATGTCAGGGTAAAACTTTTATGAGCAGAGGAATGGCAATCTAAATGTTGGTAAGTATTATCAGACAAAAATGTATGGAAGGAGAATACAGAAACAGTTTCTCATCATAACCTAGGTGAGAACAGTCAACATCAGTGTGGCAGTAAAGTAAAATGTAAATGCCATCTACAGTTAAGTTTCCCCTTGTACTATAACTAGAAGAAAAACTGCTTTGCAACAATGTTCAGAAACCCAAGTCTTCTTTGACCTACTTATATATTCAGTAATGAAAATATAATGATCTTTTCCTCTGTGTGTAAACTAAATACTGCTTAGAGAAACTTCATCTTGATACCATTTGTAAATACTTAAATGAGTCCCATAGGTCTCCATGGATCTTTGCAGAGCAAGGCAAGTATGTTTCTATGAGCAATTTACTTCATACTTCATCTACCCAAAATTCATTCCTATAGTTTCTCTTATAAATGGGGCAAGGTTTAATCAAATTTTCCTGCCATTTTTGTAGAAGGTTATTATATGACAGAATAAGTATACTTATGGTGTTCAGATGTAAGCTTCTCCTAAAAGGTACATTATCACGTGAAGGTCTCTGTGCTTTTGGATGAGACACTCCCTTAGGTGTAATACACTGCTACATTTTCACCCAATAAAACGTAGCTTGTAAAACACTATCACCTCTGAAATCATTGCAGAAGACTCTAGACAGCAAGCGGCATATCCATGTTCATTGCATTCTGCGTTCATTTATCGTATGCCCAAATAATGATTGTATAAACTAAGTGCTGTCTCCCCTACTACACAATGACATCAAGGACAAGGCTACCTCTTGTCTTATTTTAATGCTGTTCCAACATTTAACAAAGCTAACTGGCCCACACTAAGCACTCAAAATGTTTATAGAATTAAGTATTTTTTAATTACAGATACTCCTTGTCCAACACAGTACAGCCAAGATTACATGGTCTCAGTGAAACAAAACAAAACAAAAAAACCAACTTGCAATTAAATATTTTTCAAAAATTTTTGCATTTGTTCATCCTGGACCTTTGTTTCGTGGGCAAGGTGAGCACCACGCACATCTTTTAACGTTATCGAGCTTCCCTACCAACCTGGAGACAGGCCTACTGGTCTTGTTATGGTTCCATATAGTACAATGGAAGAAGAGGGAAGTCTTGAACATAAAATAACCACTTCTACTAAATCTTTGATGTATTTTAAACACATTATTCCTCAAACACCCAGAGAAAAACTCTTAACAAAAAACCTTCCTCTTAAAGGATAAGATATTTTATTTCAACAATCCCCATTTCAAACACCTATTTTAAAACACAATCTGCAAACCTTATCTATATTACAAGTAAACCATATGCTATCCAAGATTTAGTGTGCTGGGCCCTGATTTGACCCAATTGTCAGGGATCTAATGTATGTACTCAGGTACACATACACAAAAAAGTTAGGAAGCCAGCTCACTTTCAAGGGCAGCCTGTCTTTGGTAAGTCTCAATCAGTAGAAACTGTTTAAAAGGCAGTAACAGCAAACACTGCAGATTGCTTATGGCATTTAACAGGCTGAGATGGAAATTTGTGAGGCACGTATGATAAAGGAGAAAGTAAGGAAAAAGAATAACAGAAATGTCATTAAAAGCCCTCCCCACAGAGCCAAAGAAGTTTTACCTACACATATTTTGTGGAGCCGACATAAGTTATACAACTATGAAAAAATTATTCAATACATAAGGGGATAACCCCTGAAACATTAGTGAGTGTTTTATGACTTTAAGTCTACCAAGATATTTCTCTCACAACATGATTAGACATTAGAGAATAACCACGGGGAAAGCTTTTTTTAAATGAACGGATTTGCAAGACTAATAGTCTCATTCAAAGACAATTCTTCATTCTCCAAATATCTATTAGACACCTGAGCTGTATATTCCCCCTAACAGCTTTAACAAAAAGTAATTACTGTATTCCTGAAGCCCTTTGTCTGACAGTTGTGAAGATTTTTAAAAGTTTTTAAGAAAAATGTGGACAACCTTCACTGTATGCAATAAAGACACCATATCACTGCCATCTATACAACACCTGCAGAAATTTAAAGAGGGGCAGTGAGGAGGGGGAACAACCACCTTTACCTTTGTTCTAAGACAAAGTGTTCTCCTGCTTCAGATCTGCAGAAGCACCTTGAGAATCTAGTCCTGAGGTATTTAATTACAGTGAATGATTTGGCACCACGCCCTTTCCCTGGGTCTTGCTGATTGATAGCATCAATAACACTCACTGACTGTAATTAAACCGCCAAACAGTATCCCCTTTGCCACCTGGCAGATCAATGTTCTTTAATACTCCAAAGAACAAAGCACAAAGGTGAGAGGGGGTGTTTTTACCCCTCACCTTCACAGTTCATTTGACTTTGTGCACCAGGATAGTTTGTAGACAATGCATATTTTACAATTCCCCTAAGACACTGCTTAATGAAGAACATGAAGAAAATTCCTTGGTTTCTTATTAATTCATTTTTGCAACTCTGAGCAGGAGGAAAACATTCTAAGCCTTTTGGCAAAAGTATGCACTGCGTTCACGTAGCTTTGGGGCAACATTCAGTTTACAGGTCAAAAGGTTTCTAAATTAAGGCTGCATATAGCAAATTTTTTTCCTTTAAAAAATTACAGCATAAAATGTGTGGAAGCTCTTTTAATAGAGCAAATTCCCATTTATTCAGGACCTGGCTAGAGAGCTCAAATATCAAGACAATGGGGAGGGGTGGAAGAGGGGTGTGGTTGGCAGACTATAAATGTAAGGCACATTTTTATTAAATTATAAAAGCCACTTTCATAATCTAACATCTTGGATCACATAACTTAACTCCCAATATCTATGAGACACTCTTTTTTTTTTTTTTTTGAGACAGAGTCTCGCTCTGTCGCTCAAGCTGGAGGGCAGTGGCACAATCTTGCCTAGGGCAACCTCAGCCGCCGAGGCTCAAGCAATTCTCTGCCTCAGCCTCCCGCGTAGCTGGGATTACAGGCACTCGCCACTTCACTCAGCTAATTTTTGTACTTTTTTAGTAGAGATGGGGTTTCGCCATGTTGAGCAAGCGGATCTTGAACTCATGATCTCAGGTGGTGCGCCCACCTCGGCCACCGCGCCCAGCGGAGACACCCATTTTAATTGGATGGGCCCCAAAGAACCAGACTGAAAATTCTCTACATACTCAGAAGCAAATAAATTATGCTAACGTAATTATAATGCTGAAGTATTTAATGACACACAAATGCTCTGAAAATGAACAAATTGTGTGTGAGAATATGTATTATTTCTTAGCTAAATCCAGCACTATATTCATTAAAAACACATTAGTGAATCCCAGCCATTCAAGATAGCTTGATGTAACATACAAATGAAAATCATATTATTTAAAGTAGATTTAAAGCAAGCAACACAGACCTACCCAAGTGCAAATCATTAAGATCAACTGAACAATGTTTCTCAAGTCACACCACCACCTGCTTAAGAATCACCTGTGCTAGCTGTTGAAATACAATTTCTTCAGTCTCTCTCTGCAGATATCAGATTTGGTAAGTCTTGGTCAGAGTGCAGAAATCTGCATTTTTATTAACCACCATACCCCCCATTGATCCAGATAAACATTAAAGTGTTGGCAGTCTCCTGTGTAAAGCAATTTGAAATAATCCTCAAAACTGGGCATATTAGGGTTTCCTAGATAGCTCATAACAATCACAGATGCCAAGCCCTTTTCCTTGCCATCCACTGACTGTTAGTTTCTAAAGAAGACAAATGCCAAGTAGCTTGAAAACAAAGCACTTAGGAATATAAATCACCTGCAAATGCAAAAATGCAGACGTAAAATAAAGCCCATGCAACTCATCCAAAGATATTTCTAAGAACCCACACTGGCTGGATGTGGCTCAGCTGAGTTAGTCTCTGCAAAAAGGCCACTGTGCTTGATTCTATGAAGTTAGGAGCTTCTCTCAATGACCCTTTTTAGGAATATGAATAGGGTTATTTGGTTAAGACAGGCACAAATTTACAGATAGACATTTAACAAAACTGGAAACTGAAACTTTTTCTGAATTACCAGTTCCCAGGATTATGTAGTTGTATTTTTCCTTGCCCTTCTTGGAGCTCACCTGATCAAGAAAGCAAGAACAGAACACAAGTCCAGGACTTACACCTCCAAGTCCTATTGCAGCATTCAAGAGTTCTTCACAGAAGGGAGGAAGAGGAGGCAGACAAGTATCAGATTTCCTGTACTGTTTTCAAAATACCATTAACCCTGGAACAACATGGGTTTGAACTGTGTGGGTGCACTTAAGGGATTTTAGACCAACCCCTCCCCTTCCCTCAGCCTACTCAACATAAAGATGACAAGGGTGAAGATCTTTATGATGATCCACTTCCACTTAATGAACAGTAAATAAGTTTTCTCTACATTATGATACTCTTAACATTCTCTTTTCTCTAGCATATTTTATTGTAAAAACATCAATGTAATACATGTAACATACAAAATATGTGATAATTGACTTTATGTTACCAGTAAGGCTTCTACTCAACACTAGGCTACTGGCAGTTAGGTTTTTGAGGAGTCAAAAGTTAGCCTTTTCACTGTGTGGGGGCTGGTACCCCTAGTCCCCCGAATTGTTCAAGTGTCAACTGTCCAGCCCTGTCTCATTGCCCAAAAGCAGCAGCATGTCAAGACACTTCTGGAAATAAAACATCCACAAGTACTTCTAATGTAGTACATGTGGCTGAGAATGACCCTACAAGTAATGATAGAATGGCTGGCAGAAGTCAAAGAAAATGTACCATCCATGCTTTTGTCTATGCAAATTTAAAGAGAGACCAATGTTAACGCACGTTTCTGTAATTTTTAAACTGGCATCTAAGACTTACATGAACCTACCAGAAAAACTTTCTTGAAGGATGACTAGGTACCTAAAAAATAAATTCGGTAAGTTACTACTATAATAATAATTTTACTGCTCATTACAACTGAAATAACCGAATCAATGTTAACTCACTTATCTGCTAAGTATGACCTCCAAATCCCAGTTTTCTTCTCAAAACATCTGCCAAGAGGGGCTGTGACACCCCTTGTGGAGCATGCTTAGGTAACAAAATGATCCATGAATTCCAAGCAAGGTGGTTTCAGTCAACTGTTGAGACTCTTCCACCATCACTACCCACTGTGGCTGACGGGGGAAGGCAGGAAGTAAGCTAGGGACACTGCCACCAAGAACCTTGTTCCTCATCCTTCCCTCTTTGCAGGCTCTGCCTCTGCTCCAACAACTGTGGGAAAATAGCTAAAGAAAGTCACCTGGAAGAATGCCTGGTTATTGCCCTTTGGGAATTCTGATTAACTCTTCCTTTGGAGGTAGCTAGAAGGAACAGAAGTAACACAAGAGGCCTGAAGACAGGACACTCAGACCTTACTTGGGCTACCTACTCAATCCCCTAGGCCACACCAGGTGAGTAAGAAATTTCTGGGCTTTTTGTATGAAAAAAATTAAAGCTGACAAGAGAGCATTCTACAAAACACATGAAAGGCATTGTACAAATAACAATCAAGAAGTCATCTGTCACTTCTCACTTCAAATAAGGACTGTGTAAACAGGACTCAATATAGATGGAAGAATTTTATTTAAACGTATTGATGAGGTGCTGATAATCAGATGTAATATACTATTAAAACTTGACATGTGGCTCTGGAAATTTCCAGAGCACAAGTTAAAAATGAAGTTAGGAAAACATGTACTCAGTCAGTCTGTATTTTTTAAAAGGCAAAGGAACAATTTACTCCATGTTTCCATTTTTGCCTCACTCCCGGTATGTACTTTTTCATTTTTTTTTTTTTGTCCAGATAAATAACAGTTATTAGGCTAACATCTCATAAGTAGGTCAGTTAATTTGAGGCCTGTCCTTCACACTATTACTTCTAAATTTTCCAAATCTGTTCAAGGTAAAAGAGAAGAAATACTATATATATATATATATATATATATATATACACACACACACACACACACACACACACATATACACACACACACACACACACGTTTTTAAATGAGGGGTACTTTGTAGAAGATGATTTATAAATTTCTACCCTTTGTGCCATCACAGAAAATAACAAACTACACAGGCCAGAAAAACACTAGGATGGGTTGAGATGCTAGAGTTTAAATACAAACCTTCCTCTTTTAATAAATACTCAAGATCAAGACCAAAACTGCTCTCCTCAAAACCCTCTGGTGCCCCTCCCTCACCTACACAACAAAACATCAATGTCTTTACATGTGCACCCACCTTCTACAACCCACAATCACTCTCAGGCTCATTTCCATATTTGCCCCCCATCCTGCTTTCTGTTTTGGCAAATTCTATATATGGTTCCCCTAACAACTGCTTTAAAACTTCCATGCCCTACAGAAGCCATGAACTCTAAGCATCACAGCTATTAAAAAAGCCACTCATCTCAAACAAAGAATTGTACTGCAGGTATTTTAACAGAGCAACTACTAGATGGCAAGCCCTCAGCATAACTTCACTTACATTGCTGCCTGCATGCCCTCTCCTTTTCTATAGTGGGGGACTGGTTTACACAGCATCTAAGAATGTTTCCTAATGATCAGGATGAAATTTTATAAAAGAACAATTTACAATGATAAAGAAAAAACAACTCCATCGCAATAATCCTGTCGCAAAAGGAGGTTGAACTAGAAAAGCAAATCCCAAAATAAAGTTTACAGTGGCTGTTAAACTTCCAACAGTGAAAGAGCAAGGCAGTTAAAATTGTTCTCTCTTCAGGAGAGGGTGCTGCTTTTCACCACTAAATCACTCTATACAATAAACCTAAGTTCATTTAAAAAGTTACTTTTTTTCCTTAATATACAACTTGGTAGACCATGAAAAGCTATTTTTCCTCTCTTAAAAGGCAGTAATGAACATTCTCAGTGATGATGATTTTAAAGATACAAATGGAAACTTAAATGGTTAAGAGATCTGTCCAAGATTACACAGCGAATTAAATCATTTTAGTAAGGTAATTTAGTCAGGGTAAGATTTCAGAAATATAGTTCTATATTCTTCCTATGTTAAGGGTCAAGTTCATGCTAAACAGGAAAAAAAGTATAAATATGACATTTACTAATGAGTAAAAAGGATAAGCTAGTTAGAAAAAGATATACATTTAACAAAAAATTAACATCGATACAACAGCTTAGAATATAGGTTTATTAGCTTTGCTTAATCACTCAAACTGAAGAAAAAAATAGTACTGTTTTTAATATTCTCATTTTTTAAAGAGAACTTTCCATATGCGGTTAAATCGTGGTTTATTTCAGTTTAAGAAATTTCATACGATTGTATACCAATTAATAACTCAAGCGAAGGTAGATTTTAGCCTGGTCTATGCCTGAATGATTAAGGAAAACATTTATTTAATCAAGACCAAAACTGGGCAGTTTTTCTATGGTAGTACTACTTCTATACAGAATTTCTTTTTTCTTTTGAGGGGCTAGAACCTACTAATAATATAACATTCTATTTTCTGAGATAATAGCTCCTTCTTTCCAGATAAATCAACTCCAGTTTCAGGAAAAATAAAGCATCCTAGGCCCATTGTAGAGTAGAGAAAAGCTGAGAGAGATGCTGGGACCCAGGCATCCATTTCACTGTGTTATGTGATAATCTCCTATCCAGAGTACTTTATGCAGGGGAGGGGGGGAAGTCTGCACGTATTTTTGGAAATGAATGATTTTAGTTTGCTAATCATGAATTTAAGTCTGACAACATTAACCTAACAAGTCAAAAGTATTGGCTTTAAGCCATAAAAGTTTCACATACCATTTAGATTTTTTCAATACTTAAGACCCTAAACAATAGAATGAGTAGATAAAGAGCATGAAGACTGAACATACTAGGCACAATCACTCACCTCATGAATAAGTCACAAAAGGAAGGATTCCCATAGGGACTGAAGGCTCTTGGTGAAAAACGTCTCTTCTTCTCATCAGCATACAATTTGACACTTCCATGAAATTATTCCCCCACCCCCCATGCCTGAACTGTACACATACCACCTCTTCACTACTCTTCCTAATGAGAATTTTAAAATATTTTCTAATATTCACACTTTATTTACCATGCCAACGCTGGGGACAATGTGAGCAGGCCTAACCCATAATAGCTGCCTCCCATGCAGTACAGGGATGACATGATTCACCAGCAAGGTATGCCTCTGGAACATCTCCTTAACCAGGAAAAAAAGTGACCCTTAGGACAAGAGAATACTGCCTAGAGATTTTAACCTGTATCTGATACTACGTACAATAAACAGCATCCTAAGATGAGGTGAACACATTGTTTTCAATTTTTATGCCATTTTTTAAAAGCAAAGGCTGGTGAACCACTTTGAACTCTGAATGCTAAACTTTCACCCAGCATGCTCAAGAAAACACATTAATATTTTGGTTAACAGAATGCACCACAGGAAGACTGCTAAGGTAAAATGCTAGACGACAACTGAATTTTGCACACAGAAATACCAAATGTGTAGAGAACCACCAAACATTTTTGGTGATTCCTTAAGTGCTGGGCCTTAGACTTGCTGTTGTAAATTACCTGGGAAGCATAATAGAAAACAGAATCCTGAATCTCACCTGAGAACAGATATCTAGTAGATGTAAAGTGGATCCCAGAAACTATGTTTCTAACTCACTTCCCTTGTAATTAAGATGCAACCAAAGTTTGGGAACAACTGCTTTGGGATCTCACAGAGCCTGAGGGACTTCACTTCACTCACTATTGAAATACTGAGTATTTGTCATTTATTCAAAACACCAACTACTGCACAAAACCCTACTGAGCTAATGCTATTAGGAGGCCCCAGGAGAAATCGCTAAATAAACCACCTCTCACAGCACTTGATTCACTGTTTCAATATCCCAATAACCAGGAATCTTACCAAACGCATATTAAATGCTTAGGGCTTAGAGGACACAAACACTTGTATATACTAACGAAACTTCTGTACATCTTTCTAAAGCAAAGCACAGTTTCATGGCACGAGTTTTGATGTAATGATCAGAAGATAAGGATTTGTTTGTGTCACAGCTCTCTCTTCAACTGCCTGGTCTTCGCTAAACTGTACGACCACCAGTCTCCACTCTGACGGGGGGGGGACAGAGGGCAGTGCTTAAGCCTAAATTACATATGGGTCCCCCTTTAATTCCAAAACCTCTGTGGTTCCCTATGGATAAAGAATCTAGACTTCAAAGAAGGGGGAACTCAGCAGGAACTTGAACAACCTGGCAAGACAGAAGCTGAAGGACGAAATTCCTTTAGGTGGGCTCCAACAAATGAGATGACCACAATTAAACTATAAATGAGTGGGAAAGGTTATACCAGGAAGTAGGAGCTGCAAAAGCATATGCATAGACGCTAGGAATGAGATCACCTTACAAGTAAAGAGCCAGTCTGACTACAGTGGAGAACGGCAATAGCACTAGCGTCACTCCTACAAAGCTCAGACAAATGACAGGGTAAAACAGTAGAGAAACACCATGGAATTCTGAGTGAGCAGTAACATGACTAAAGAGGGCTTTGTAATAAAGTGGTGCTGACAGCCATCATCAGCATAGAATAGAGGAGGGAAAACTACTAATTTATAGAACAGTATCTCAGGAAATGAAAAGGCTTAAACTCAACTTCCAGAACATTCTTAAAGCTGTGAATACAAGAAAACCGGGTTTAAGACATTGTACATGAGCACAAGACCTGTCTGATGGAAATAAGTAAACACAGAACAAACAGGCAAAGGGGGTACTATATACTTGTGTGAAATGGTCTGCTTTGTCTCTCAGACAAATCTGGATACCAGCTTTGAGGATACTAGCTGTAATCTGATTTTTTTTTTTTTTTTTTTTTTTTTTTTTGAGACAGAGTCTTGCTCTGTCGCCCAGCCTGGAGTACAAAGGCACAATCTTGGCTCACTGCAACCTCCGCCTCCCGGTTTCAAGCGATTCCCCGACTTCAGCCTCCCGAGTAGCTGGGATAACAGACACATGCCACCACCCCCAGCTAATTTTTCTATTTTTAGTAGAGACGGGGTTTCACCTTGTTGGCCAGGTTGGTCTCAAACTCCTAACCTTGTGATCTACCTGCCTCCAACTCCCAAAGTGCTGGGATTACAGGCATGAGCCATGGCGCTCAGCCTATTTGATATTTTTACAGGAACTATGTGGGAGCAGGGAAAGAAGTAGGTTGCTGTTTACCCAATCACCCTGACCCACATCTCAGAAAATCAGAAAGAGATATCACAGTATAAGAGCCATAGGCATTACTGTCCTTTCTTCCACATATTCAGCCCAAGCAGCTGGGCCCTAAGGAGAGAAGGCTGGATGAGGCAAAGGAAGGAAGCAGCTGTCCTCAACTGTCTCCTTGAAGGCCACGGGTATTTCTCGTGTGAAAACCTATTCCCCTGCATTTCTAGCTTCCTCTGGATCTCAGTGCAGTGAGGATATATAACAAAAAAACTGACACACTAGAATGAAATAAGGGTAATTATTTCTGAATGGAGAAAAGGACAGTTACTGGGATAAGCCATCCTAACCATCCATTCCATTTTCTTCTCA
This sequence comes from Ateles fusciceps, assembly GCA_036589455.1. Classification (NCBI taxonomy): domain Eukaryota; kingdom Metazoa; phylum Chordata; class Mammalia; order Primates; family Atelidae; genus Ateles; species Ateles fusciceps. Next base: position 6,260,080 of record JAZHEH010001606.1, on the reverse strand, counting down.
GTCACAACTCAGGACCTCAGAACTAAGACAAATTAGCAGCAATCCTGGAGATCAATATAAATTGAGGAAGAGAAGCCTGCAAAAAACTGCAGTAGGATAGAAAGCACACGGTCTGAAGGTAACAGAACATTAGGTGTCTTTATTAAAGAACACTTATTGTTTACTTAATAGTACTAGTAAAAGATCTCTGACACAAATAAAAAGTATGCAGAGAAATGTAGATAATTAGAAAAAGCAGTCCAGACTGAAAAAACCTCAAAACAAACTTAAGGCTTTATCTTAGACTTAATTGGAAATCTGATTTTTTTTTCCCTTCACATTTTGATAATATATAAGTAACCAGTTCGTTTTCTGATTGAATGGTGAATCTTTTCATAGGACTTTTTCTTGCTCAAGAAACATCTAGAATTCTTGGACCTCTCATACCCATGTATATGTGGGAACCACTACATACTTTCCTTTAGAGAAGACAAGGCTGGTAGGTATTTTTCTTAGGGGACAATAAATATAAAGAATGATGTGTCAAAACCACTGAGGACTAATAAACTACCTTCACTGGTAATTCTAAGAAAAGCAACTTTAAAGCACAAAAATGACACTGTATTTCCAGATACCTGAAAAAAATGAGCAAAAATCTCTTAGACAAGTCTCTAAGCAAGATGGATATTACAGTCAGCCTTGACTAACTTCCCCTCACCACTTCAGGCTACAGTCTGAGCTGGTTTCTTAAATCAAGGGTGGAAAATAGGCTCAAACTTGAGTCAATTGATAGAGGCTGTCTGGAACACTATTTTGAAAAATATTTGGGAGCCACATCTAGACTCAGTGAGAAAGCATGCCATGATTGATTGGCAATGTCTGCACTGGGCAGGAGAGAGTAAACTGATGGTACATGTACTAAGAATTTGCTAGAGGCAACATCCCTCTTATTTTCTAAAGGAAAAGAAATCTATGCTGTGAATTAGATTAGCTCCCTCTCCAGAGAGAATCTATGTAAGAACTTCAAAGAGTCACAAAAGCAGCAAAGTACTCACAAAATTATTTACTGTATGTCTTACAAAGAAAAATAACAGGAAAAATAACCTGTGTCATATAAGTTCCTCCAGTCAGTCTCCTCAAAGCAAGCTGAATTTCCTAGAACAAACTACAACTCAAGCACCAAATGTAACCTGCCACCTTTTTGTATAATCCATGAGCTAAGAACGTTTTTCACATTTTTTTAACTTGGAAAAAATGAAAAGAATATTTTGTAATACATGAACATCTTATAATTTCAAGTTTCATTGCCCATAAAGTTTTATTGGACCATGGCTGCATCCATTTGTTTACATAGTGGCTGTTGCTGCTTTTATCTATAAAGGCAGAGTTGAGAAGTTGTGACAGACTGCATGGCTCACAAAACCTTGCTTATTTAGTACCCAGACCTTTACAGAAGAACAAGTCTAAGGTTTCCTCAAATTACAGGGCAAGTAGTTCTCTATAACGGAAGGAGATTTGATTCCGTAGGCTTCCTAAAATATTTATCTAAGAGTGTTGCTGCTCTGGCCCTTTGCGAATACAGGAATGATTATACATAGTACTACTCTTTAACAAGCCGTTTCTCCCGTCATGCAACAAACACCAAAATTCCACGACGTCTCCCAGGTAATTGTTCATATGGGCCCAAAGGGAAGAAAGGAAAGAACTACAAGTAAAGCTTAATTTTTTCAAACTTCTGTTCTACAAGTAGATATAAAAAACTTTTAAACATACTTTTATTGTTTTGGTTTGAAGTCTCAATCCATTCAGGGTGTTGATAGCTTTCTCTGCATCCTTTGGGTCAATGTAGTTCACAAAGCCATATCCCAAGCTCTGTCCTAATGAAAGGGAAGGGGAAAAGGGCACATATTAGTTCTACACTGCTGACAGAGATTGACTTTCATTTCGGCATAAGGTCTTGTCATTAACACCAGCATTATTTCCTCAATAGTAAAAAGAACTCTCTATTAATTCTAGAAATATACATGAAGTCTTTTTGTCTTCCATCTACTACATCTCCAAGTTTTAGAACTCAGCAAGTAGTGCTGTTTAGGAAAAAAACCACACATCCCCAAAGGATTCCAACATACATGACCTGCCTAAGCCAGAGTATACCAGCAGCAAGACAATGCTCAGCCTCAGAGACTGTAGGGATAAATCTCTCTGCTATGGAGAGGGCTTAACAGACAAGACCTTTTCAGCTTCAGTTTCCTTAGCCATAAAACGAGAAGACGGAAAACATTAACCAATAATCTGTCAGCGTTCCGTAAACTCTACCCTGACACATTTACAGCCTTTACCAAGTACAATTATGTTGGAGTCTAAAATGATGAAGAACCATGTGTGGGTGTGTACACATGTAAGTTTATTTTAGAGGAGGGCTTCTCTTCAAATAAACTCAATCAAATTTCTCCAAAGAGGGTTTTATGATCTAGATTAGGACAGGGAAATATAAACACAAAAGATTTACAGTGATGACAACCAACCCAATGAGAACATACGGGAAAAGAAGAAAAAGAACATAAACACAACAAGAGAAAAAAAGTCTGGAATAAGAGTTGCTGCAAAGTAACTGTTGTTGTTGTTGCCACCCTTCCCCCATCATCTGAGCCCTCTCACTCCTGGCTCAGTGATGCTCGAAATCTCAGAAAATCGGAGCTATCAAAAGCAGCTGAATAAACGGAATGCACAGATTAGTAAAGTTAATCCCAACGGTCTCAATTTTTCAACGAAGAAAAAAGTTTCTCAGTTTAAAACAAGAAATATTACACAGATGACAAAAATGGGGATAAGAAAAGTTTAGTCTTCAAAAGTCAAAACAAACTAAATGAAAATTTCCCAGATGCCCAAGGACAGTCCAAACGCTTTTATTAAGTACTACTGTTGCATGAATTTCACAGGGAAGTGAGGGATTTGTTCTTGATGGGGCACCGTAGGTCCAAGTGGTTATCAATGGGGGTTTTCAGGATGGATAATCTGGTTATCTTAATGTGGTTACTTGTTACTACATAAACGCAAAAAAAGGCTACATACAGTGCCCAATATGAAAACTGGTGATTGTATTTTGGGACCACAATCAGAATTTTGGATAATCATTGCTAATATATGCGCTCTTATGAAAATGTATTTTTTTCCTGTTTTTTAAAAAGAAAAACGAATAGAGAGTTAAAAACTAATTAGGTTAATTTTGTTTATCTCACACTAAAATTGAGAGGTTTATTTTACAGTTCTAGTAAAGAGTCACACGTGAAGCCACTGTATTTTTAAACATTCAGGTTTTTATTAATTCAATATTTAGCACGTGCCTACTGTGCGCATTGTGCCCCTCCTATGTAAATGTGTTGCAGTCCAATTGTCGCTGAGTAGAATTAAATTGGCTCAATGTAACAAGATCTGCTCAAGAAACCAGCTTCCAGTGTAAAGATGATGGACTTCTAATACTGGCTGTGGTGTTTCCTGGCTGTCAGTCAGCTATGCAACTTTGAAGAAGCTACTTAACACCTCTCTGAACCATAGCTTCCTTATCTCTAAAATGAGGATAATTCCTACCCAGCTAGGTTGCTGACACAATGATGAAAATACTCATTAATGATCAAAGTGGATCACCCTAGTCAAAATATTACATGAGAAAAAACTCCATGCTTACTGTTAAAGATTTTAAGTGTATTCACTTAAAGTTAAATTAAAAAGATGCTACAAATGTAACAGGAAAAAAAGGGCAAGCCAAATATCGTATTACAGTGTTGTCACACTGCTGTTCCGTGACAAAATCAATCAACTGTATCAGCATAGTCTAATTGCCCTTTCTACTCATACTACTCCTCCACCTGCATCTTAGCAGCTTCTGACCCCACTGCATTCTCAACCTGGGCTGCACTGGAATCAACTAGAAAGCTTTAAAAAACTAAAATAAAAAAACCTGATGCCGGAATCTCACTCTCAAAGATAGATATATGTACATACACATATACGTGTGTATATATATATACATATGAGATCTCACTACATTGGCTGTGTGTGTGTGTGTGTGTGTGTACACATGAGATGAGATCTCACTATGTTGGCCGGGCTGGACTTGAACTCCTGGGCTCAAGTGATCCTTCCACCTTGGGCTCTGATTTTATTGGTCTGTCATGAGGCATTGGAACTACCTTTTTAAAACCCTGGTGACTAACGTACAACCTCCACGTTGAGAAATCACTATATTAATGGTGAGAACCAAGCTGGGGCTATAAGGGGGCTGCTGAGAGGCCTAAGAAAGGTCTTGCAGGGAAGACTGCCATTTCACAGTTGAGTTGTTTAGATATATATGGATGTGTTTCTTCTAAAATCTTCAAGTTATCCATCATTTCAAAGAAACAGTTTATTGGCCTCCTGAGGTCAGTCTGGGGCACGGGAGTGCCCATTGAGATTAGATCACTGGTAAAGTGAAAAGACTGTCTTGCTTACTTCCTACTTAGCTGTTTCCCACTGTGGCCTCCGAACCATTACTCCTGGCCTGCTGTAGGCACTCAAACGTTTACTAAATCAAAGAATGAGAAACTTACTGTTATTATTTAATTAACCAAATGTATTATGACCACCACCACCATCAGAGGACCCAATTATCGAATGGGTCTTCCACCTGACACCCTCTAGCAATCATGACTAGCTATAATGAGTCAGTCAAATATCTAACATCTGTTAAGTTGTTTACACTCAGAAATATTTATCCCCAAATGACTTCTCCTTGTAAAAAGTTTCTTATTTGCCTAGTGGCATTATCAGTATGAATGCCACTCAGAATACGTTTCAGGTAAGCAAAACTGTATTCTTATCCTAAGCAAGATAATATGAAAGTTTGGGAGTATCTGCCACTAAAAGACTACACTCCTAAACCTACCATCATTGTTGCATTAACATGTTGGCACTGTAACAAAAGGGAGTTAGAACTTTAAGTTACTTTACAGTAAAAATCTGTAATCAAGGCAGCAAATATTTATTGGATGTTTAAAATATATGAAGGGCATCACAGATGATCCCAAGATAGGCAAGCCTCCCATTACCACCTTTTAGCTACATGGTATTTTACTGTTTAATTGTAGCTTCACATTAACCATGTTCGGTATTCAGATTCTTCTCCTACAAGGTAGAAATGATATCTGAAGCTTGGCAAGGTCAGTCAGCTCCTACAAATCAAAAAGGCAGGGAGGAAGTAGTAAAGTCAGGACTTGAAGTCAGGACTCTCAAATCCTGTGGCTCTCTACACTCGATTAACAACTAGTTTATACCTGAACTGAGATTTCAGGCATAAAGTGTGTAAGCCCAGGACTAGTTTGTACACAATATGCCTGAATAATAATGTAGCCAGGCACTTCTGACACTTTTACTGTAAAAGTTGCTTCCTGGTTGACTACTATCTCAAATTTCTGTACCTTTTGTACAAATACCAGTTTTATTATATATCAATTTCTGTGCCGTTATTCATTCCTATGACAACATAAATTGCATCTTATTTATATAGTGCATATTTCTGGTTGGAAGTGAGTGCACAGTTTTTAAAAATAAATGCAGTTGCAAGTCAAACATTAAAGAAAAACCTAACCTACCCTCTTCCCACTCTTGTATTCATCAGTAACCGTCATGGGCCACCCAGGGAAGGTTTAGAAACCAAGCATTATTTATCCATATCATCCAAATCTATTTTTCAAGTCTCTCAATTTAGAATATGCATACTGATAATCCTCAAACCAAGATTCATTTCTTTAAAAATTTTATAAAGCTCTACATTTAAATTCCAAGTATAACCATTATAGAAACCAACATGATTAAAAGACTATTTTGACCAAAATGACAAAGCTAAGGCCCTTCAGAAAAAAAGCCTTCAAGAAAAACAAATCCTGTCTTTAAATGCCAAATACTCGCCTGGTAACTGAACATCAAGAAGAGGGTCAATGCTATTCTCAAAAACTACCTGTGGTCACATGTTCTAAAGAATTTTAGAATCATTAATCCAAATCTTTTTTCTTTCAAGGCAAGGTCTCTCTCTGTTATCCAGGCTGCAGAGCAGTGGCATGATTTCAGCTCATTGCAACTTCCACCTCCTGGGTTCGAGCTATTCTTCTGCCTCAGCCTCCCAAGTAACTGGGATTACAGGTGTGCATTACCACACCCGGCTATTTTTTTTTTGTATTTTTAGTAGAGACAGGGTTTCATCATGTTGGCCAGGCTCGTCTCACACTCCTGGCCTCATGTGACTGGCTTACCTCGGCCTCCCAATGTGTTGGGATTATAGGCATGAGCCACCATGCCCGGTCCCAAGTCTTGATTCTGATGGCTCTGGTAGGGATTCTAGAACTTTCCTATACTCGGTACTGCACTGTCATGTATGAAGCCTTTTGTTTTATACCCTTCTTTCTAACCTAACATCTATGCCACAGAAAAGAAACCTTCTTCACGAGAGAGAGAAAAAAATAGCTTATAAAATGTTCCTGGCACAAGGAGAACAGTTATAAAAGGTCAGTAGAAATCACGGTCAAGGGATCTATACCACAGAGCTGAAGTACCCCACAGGCCTCTGAAGAAGACCAAAGACTACTGAGAGAAGGGATCAGAGCAAGGAGAGGAAAACAGGAAGAGAATCCATTTAGTGGCAAAGTGCTACTGTGGGAAACACAGTAAATGCCAATTTATCCCAAACTGTGTGTAATTGCCACCTACATTGCTTTTAATAGCCTACTTTAATTAAAATTTTCATTGCATATTTTAATTAAAAATACAATCTTCTGGACCTGTTTCATTCAAAGGCCACTTAATTTAGTCTTTTCTATTTTAAATTACTACCAATGTTCAGAAAAATCAAATTACCCCCCTCAGGTTTAAAAGTAAAGGCAACAAACTACCATAATTCTTGATTAAAAGGCATATTAATTTCATCCAACCAATATTAAATGAGACCCTCAACACAAAATTGTGAAAAATAAAATTTTGTATTTAAAAAAAACAAGAGTAACCCTACAAATTTCTCATCTACAATAGGCACTCAATAACTATGGAAACCATACTTTCTACTAGGTCCTGAGAATACAAAAGAGACAAAGTTCTTTCTCATAAAGCTTAAATTCTGATGGGGGGAGATAAATGAACACATTCTATAGGGTATTAGAAAAAATAGAGCTAAGGGGAGAACAGCAGCAGGGGATGAGAGTGGGGAGTGGAGAAGCAGGGGCTGCTGTTTAAACACAATGGTCAGAGGTGGCCCCATTCTGTAGGTAACATGTGATCCAAGGCTTGAAGGAACTAGCTCAAGTCTAACAGTGAAGATCTGCAAGACTTATTCCAACCAAGTTCTACCATACACACATCATAATCGGCCAGTTCTACCAGCCAAATCGGCCCCTTGTCTGCATTAGCATTGGTTCTGTATTATTCTGACCCTGATTATTGCTATACTATCCTAACAGGATATCCCTTGCTTAGACTCCCGTTAATTCCAAAAACAGCCATCCTCCACTGTAACATCTTCCTAAAACACAAATCTAACCACAGTCTGGTTTCCAGTCACTGTCAGTTTTTTGCTCACTTCCACTTTTGCGCATCTTCTACTACTCCTACATATACACTCTAAAACGCACATTCAGTTCTCTATGCCTGAACACAGCTCTCCAAGTAGCCAATTCCCATGTATCCTTTGAGACTCTCTGGGGCCATTTCCTGCTACAACTTGCCCCATCCCCAATGCACACTGTTCAGTGCTCCTCCCACCTAGTCCTCCCACAGCTTCTTATATTATTCGGTCACCTTACTACATGTATCTGGGTTCCATTTGGATGCCTCCTCACTACACTGCTGAGCAAAGAAGGGAAGCAGAACATAGTTCCTGACAAAGAGGACCTTAACGCAGATCATTAAATGTTCCAGGTTCTTATGGTTTAGAACAGGGTTGCCCTTATAAATTATTCCTCATGTCCCTAAATTGTACCAGATGGGTTACAGAACATGTGGAGACAAGATGCTCAAATGTTACTGTATTCTGCCTTGCTAAGGAGGTCATACGAGTTTAATAGTTCATGTAAAATTGTTTATATGAAAAATTTCTACAAATACCATTAAGATGAAGTCTCAATTTTAAAAAATGTCATCTAGAGTAATTTGATAGATTTACATAAATCTGTTCCACAAATCTGTAAGTATGAATTATGGGATGTCAGCATATAATTTTGTTGAAAGTACTTTTTCACTAATATAATTAAGTCTGCTAAGACTATTCATGCACAAGTCAAATAAAATGCAGAGTGAATTCTGTAAAAACCTGGTAGTGAATCAACAATAAAAGGTGACTACACTGATTGATGTGTATCTATTATTTCATTTAGAGCAGTAGCAATGTTTTATGAAATAAAAGAATAAAAGCAATGTGAATCTTTTTTAAATCCCACAGTTGGCAGAAACAGGTCACTACAGTCCTCTCTGTCAAGCAAGACTTGCAACCTGAGGGTTTAATAATGCAATACTTTGAAAAAGCAAAATAGAAAGATTTACTTTCTCCAAACACAGGCCTTGCATAAAACTGTATGCCTTAACAAGAAAAAAAAAAGCACATAATTTGATTTACAAAAACAAGTTTTCATTACAAGGGGGGAAATTTTTTGGTTTTTAATAAAGACCCTGTTTCCTCCCAATACCCTTCCCTCTCCTCCTCCCCAGTAAACACACAATAAAGTTGCAAATATGTTGTATTTCTTCAGATGGACTTACTGTTCTTGGACACTCATTATCTGTGTCTGTTCAGACAGGCTGTGCACTGCAACTCTGGCACCAAAGCAACTTGCACCAGACTTTACAAGGGAGCTTTCTTAATATCTCAGATCTGATACACAGCAAAACCATGTGGGTACCACACAGCAGGAAAAAGGTTTGAAAGAATCTTAGAACAGAGGGATGCAATTCTCTCTAGTCATGTTTTTCTCCAAATTTTAATTCCTGACTTGGCCTGAGTCTCCTCAAATGTAGCATGCCAGATGCAGCAGGTCCTTCTATGAAAACACTCAACTAACTTGGGTCAAGTTAAACAGGTCCTCCTTGCTGCCCTCTAATGAATAAGATCAAATTGCAATACGGAAGACTGGTGAGATCCTATTACTACAGTCCAAGCCAGCCTTCCTGAAAGCTGGGAGCATTTCTACCAGCTTCCCAAAGGACATTACCAGGGATTATCACAAGGACAGAGAATTCAACCTAGACACTCACATAATACAGAAAACAGATGGTTCACTCAAAGACTCATCTTCTATCCAAATGCTAATAAAGCTGGCCTGAGACTGAAAGGCCCCAATGTTTCTGATTTACAGGACTTCACAGATACGTGGAGCTAATATAGAAGAGTTTAAATTGTAACTTTTCTGCTGAAATCAAAGTTGTAAATAGCGATCATTTGGTAAATATTACTTAAGCAGCCTAATTCTAGAGGCAGCAGTCAATGTCCTCAGCACCCGGGCATTTTCTTTCAAGTTAATTTTAATGGCCGTATCTGTCCCCGGATTAGGCAACTGGTAGAGCTCTATTTCCCTGTAGTTCCAGTCCCAGTAATTATGAATCTGCTGGCAATGCAGCATGACCCTGCTTAAGTTGGTGAAACTGTGGGTTCTTAATATATCACATTTTCAGACAACATTAAAAACTCCCACACAACTCAGTCTTAGACTATTGAGAACAGAAACAGCATATTAAATCCTCTAAATTCTTGTCAAGTATTATACTGGGTACACAAAGATGTCTTGCATCCGAGACCAGGAAAATTAGGAAAAATTATCTGAAGTAGGAAAATAAACCAATTCCTCTATAATACACAGGATGAGACTATCTGAAAGCAGGTTCTCCCGCTTGAAAGAAAGTGACTGAGATAGTGTAGCATCCTCAGCACCACAATCAAAACAAAAGGTAGTTCTCATTACTTATTGATGTAGATAGCTTCTCTAAAAGATAGGTCAGCAGTTCTACCTTCAAACATTGGAGCTGCCACCAGGACAGAGCAAATGCCAAAAAACCTTCAGGTAGCTTGAGAGTCATACCCGACAATTCAAAAAAGGTCAGGACATTAACAACTCTGAGCTAGTGCAATCTACTTTCAATTGAAGATTTGGGTCTGCTGCAACTTTCTCATTTCTTTGTTAAATACAATTAATTCTGTATAGATTCCACCGCGGCCCCCCCGCCCACCTGCCCCAACACACACACACTAACAGGGGCTTATATTACTGCTTTATCTTGTGTTTACTTAAAAGGCAAAGGAGTTGTTGAAGTAAGTATCATTTGGGATGAAGGCAAAGGAATCACATTCCTCAAAATAGTTCTGTGGTAACAAGTTAACTGCGGTAGTAAAAAGGGCATCCTCTGTCACTTGTGCGACCAGCTGGTGTCAATCTTTGCAAACATGCACTCTTGCTTGTGCCTGCACCTGTGCACGCGCACACCCGCCCCCCCCCCCCCCCCGCAACTAAGCAGCCCATTAAGAGGCAGTACAGCTTCTTAATGTGTTTTTCTCTGTGTAAGAGATCATTTTTTAATTCCAGTATCACAAGAAAAAAATGTAAAGGCCCTACCTATCCACTATAATTACATGAGTGCCTGTTTTGAACCTTTGTCAGAGTCCTGCCAACCACCATGGAGAGCTCCCCATTTTGTCAAGAATGAGAAACTATAAAATTAGACTCTACCAAACTCACAAGGTCCACGTTATAAAAAATTCTTGTTAGAGATAAATTTTCTTCCTGAACACATTTTTTTTTAAATCACTCTCTCACCCAAAAGTTAAAGGTTTGCCAGCCCAAGCCTTCCAGTATGAAAAGGTAGGTTTATCGGGGAAAATGCCCATTCCCACTGCCCCATGAAAACGGATGCCTACCTTTCTGGAAGTCAACAGTACCACTGCCAAAATATCAAGCAACTATGATCCTTACATTACATATATCATTTAATTCTCACCACAAGGCTACATGTAGACACATCTGTATCTGTTTTACGGACATAAATTTGGAGGTTCAGAGACACTGATTTAACTTGCTCAAAGGCACACACAGCTGGATGGAAGGAGCAGTTAGGTTTCCAAGCCACAATTAACCTTTCCAAACTCAGTCTTTCCACAATTGTACACTTTATTGCCTTAGGCCATGTGTGGGAATTATTTTGTGACAGAATCCTGTACATCCAAAGTTTACAACTTTCTAATCACAGTATTTATAATCTCCGAATACATCTGTATTTTTTTCTTGTACTTTGTCATGAAATCAATTTACTGGAACTTCAATTCTTTCTTAATCCATCCAAGAGAGTACCTATTTAAAAAAAAAACAAACCCCAACCCGAAAGAAAGGGAAGGACATCCTGCAGGTGCACAAACCACTTAAGCCCTCAAAACAAACCCATCATTACAAAACAGAGAGATGAGAGGTATCTGCATTATAAAAAGATTCATTTAAAAATGGGCCTTAATTTACATACTCCTTTTCCAAACTCAGAAAGCAGTTCTTATGGCTAAAGCCAAACATGTTTGCTACTGCCAAAACGGTCTCCCACACAAGACGCTTCTCTCCTCAGCAGATTGCATTAAAATGCTTTCAGATGCATAGCATGGTTTCATAGCAGTGGAAAAGAACATGGGATCAATACCACATGGTCTCTGCCCTCTAAGATGCTCAAACATTTTAAACCCCACACAGTCAAAAAGGGAGACACAGGCACCTAATGAACATGAAATACACAAAGTATGTCCAGGGGTTTCACGCTTAACCAGGACCAGCTTGAAAAAGAGAACTCTTTAGTGTGTCAAAACAGAGAAGATGAAATTGAGGTGTTTCCTGACAAATTCAGGAAATAGGAACATAGAGAAGAACAAACTTGTAAAGAAGTATAAAGGAAATGGTCAGGCCAAATGCAAACTATGCCAAACATAAGGGGTCTATGTGGAGGTAAGCAAGCCGACTTCCGATCCTGGGAGCAAGGCTCGCCCTTGTAAAGGTTTACAGCAGTCGAACTGCAGGATGTACCAAGCACTGAGCAACAATGAGGAAAGAGACACATGAGGTACCCAGGGACAGTCACCTTAGTGACTGGTACAATCACTGAGCAGATGCGAATGTAGGACTGTAACTGGGACCTCCATGTTAAAAATCGCCCACTTTCTTGTTTCTTTCTTCCCTCCCCTCTCCATTTCTTTCCTCTCTAGACACTCCCCTCAGCCAAGGCATGCTTATCTACTTATGCTCTTAAGAAATCTCAAAGGCTAATTCTGAAACAAACCCTGCGCAGAGCACCCACTGCAATATCCTCACGATTAGGTGTCATAATTAGTCCACCACCACTAGGCCAAAGGCAAGATAATGCCAACCAGACCTTCAGACACCCAAGACAGCCACTGAACAAGACACACAGATCCTGAACCCTGCACCACTGCTGCACGTCTCCCATACCAAATTTCCCTTTGAAAGCTCTATCGTAAAATTTTAAATTGAAGATGGTACTTTAGAATGTTACTCTGCCATCTTCTCAGTTTGCTGGCTCTCCCATTAAAACTACTTTTCCTTCCACTCATCCTTGCCTCTGGTGTTCTGGTTTTCAAGTGGCAAATAGCTGAACCTAGGTTCAGTTACAGGCCTTCTAGAGTAATGGTCAGGATTGAAACCTAGCAACTCCTTGTGTCCCAGGAGGATCCATACTTCCTTGGCATGATAATGTCTTGTCTTTGTAAAAATAACTAGAAGGCAAGAAACCTTCTGAACCATAATACCCAGAGATTAATACAAGACACCAACTCAGCGGCCTTGCAAATATTCTTGCACTATAAAACTAACAGATATGGATAACCCCGACCACCAAAAAGCTAAACCCAAGATGACTACATCAGGGAGGGCTTATGCTTTTCTGAGATCTCCTTTACATAGCTGTAAAAACAAGTACCTGTATCCTCTTAATTCCCACCCCTTGCCCAGTTAAGCTGCTGTTATGAGTGGGGGAGAAACTACCGCAAGTGTTAACAAACCTTATTTTTAAACTCTGAGCAGCAATTGCAAAATTATACATATTGTGTGAATGCACGCACATACCTATGTCCTTCACATACGATATGGTGACACCAAGTTAGAAAAGGAGTGACAGAGAGAGGGAAGCTGGGTCATTAAGAAGGAAATATTGGATAGCATCACATGATCGATGTTTCAATAAAGTAAAAATATATTTCACCTTATGTGTACTGATCATAAAGTATCTGCTATAAAGGGATATGTACAAGCCTTCCACTATAGTTCCTTTTACATGAAAAAGAAAGAGAAGAATTAGAGATATTTTTAGCAAAGACAAAGGAAGCAAATTTCCAAAGGACATCCATCACCCCCAGTTGATACAAAGATTAAATATAAATAACATGTGATTTTCCTTTGTACAGGACATGCTGCTTATAGTTAATGAAGAGGCAGTAATCAAGAGGGTATGAGGAACATTTTTCTTTCCTTCCTCTAACACACAACACTGATTTTTATATGCTTGGAAAAAATCCCTAAACAGACTGATGGTGTTTGGGCAGGTGAGGGTAAAACGCTGAGTATAAAGGAAACCTATTTAAATACTATAGACACAGCTTCAAAAACGCTCTCTCTGTCATGCAATAAAGTGAAGGAATCCCAATGGAACACAGTCCACAGAGGAAACTGCGCTGTACATGGTTAAAGTTATAAAGGCTATGGGTCAGATGGGAACCATGGCTACGAATTAAGTCAAAGAGGTACCCTGACAGAAATAAATAACAATTTTGTTTTTGTTCAGGGACAGCTTATGCTACAGCAAACCACTCTGAGACCACAGGGCAACTTGCCCACCAATTAACAGATGGCTGCTAAAGAGAAGTACAAAATGGTGCAGTTCCTACAACTGCCACACATTCATATCACACATAAGCATTTCTTCCCCAAATCACCTCATTTAAAAGTTGAAGTGATTAGCTATTGTAATCCTCCAAATTTAAAATTCACAGACACTTTGAGGAAGAGTTTGCTTAAAAGATTTTACCTGGACAATGATTCCTGAGGACACAAAAGTAATATGGCACCATCGATATGAATATGATGTAGTACACACACTATCCTGCCAATTAAGGGGAGCACAGAGGCATGTCTTTTACCACTGACTTTAAAGTACATTAAAAACGAAATATCTAAATCATATACCAGCAACTTAGTACACCTGACCACTGCTACTAATTCTAATTCTGGATACATCTTTCCCATGAAACAGGAAGAACCTAAAAAACACAAAAATAATTTTTTTAACATATTACCATTTTATCATCTCAAGTACTCATAAATCTACAGCAGGGTAGAGGCAAAAAAGATTCTTATTCAACAACCCCTCAATTTTAATTCAACTTAAAAACTTTTAATGTGATGCTTTCTTTAATCTGCTCTTACTGAAGTTACTCAATTTGCTTATTCACATATCTGAGACCCACTCTTGGGGAAGGCGCTATGTTTTTATGGCACCAGCTTAAACAATATGAAGGACCATCTGATGTGGGAAGTAACTTCTATACACAGAGCTTCTCAGCTATTTGGGCCACATTACATGCCCACTTGGCGAACACATTTTTAAGATTAAGGCAGAGACAAGTAGATCAGAAGAATCCATCTTACTACCACAAAGGGGTCCCTACGGAAAAGGAGGTTAGGAGTTTAAGGCCTCTAGCTAACTGGCCTTATAAATTTGAAACTGAGATCTCATCTGTGAGCAAAGAAACTGCACTAAAGGTGCTCTCTAATGCTCACCCTGCCTATGATTCCACCATCTCCACCTTAAGTTTCACAAATTCAGATCTGCATGTTATAATCAGTCTTGTTAAAGAGCTTCCTGCAATGTAGAATGCCATACAAAATGTTAGGGATTCAATTACAAGTACACTACTCAAAGAAATTAATGTTTCACTAAGTAACTAGTTTTTCAGCTCATTCCAATATTCAATAGCCTTTGCTGTCAAGAGATCTCCTATTTTGTTGCTGACAACTTCTTCTTTGCTTTTATAATGGAATAAGGAACCAAATAGTTGTATATTGCAAAAATAATGTCCTTTATTTGGGGAAAAACTTGAAATATGTATGCTGCCACATCACTTACTTGCCCCTATATTGAAATAGAATATAAGCTATTAAGTGCTTATTCTAGTTATCCTAATTGACAACATTATTCAGGTATTCTACTTAGATTATTAAACTTGTTTTTCTCAAGCAACAGCATTTTCTAGCAAGAAAACATATATAAACCGAAATGGATTTTAACACAAAAGCCTACTACACTATTTTGGGGTTCTTTATCCTTCTTGCTCCCCCAAAATAATTAAATCTAATACTCACACTAAAGGAATTAGAACTTCCTCGATAGCATTATTCCCTACAAAGCTAATTTGTTTCTTCATTTGCATTCTCTGTCATCTTCATCTATAATTTAAAGTGACACAAAAAAATTCTTAAAAAAAGGCTGAACACAGTGGCTTCCAAACAGCAGCACTTGGGGAGTCTGAGGCTAGAGGATCACTTAAGACCAGGAGTTCCAAACCAGCCCAGGCAACAACAGGGAGAATCTGTCACTATAAAATATATAAATTAGCTGGGCATAATGACACATGTCTGCAGTCCCAGCTACTATAGAGGCCAAGGGTGGGATGATCACTAGAGCTCGGGGCAGTTGAGGCTGTAATGAGCTGTGATCACGCCACCACACTCCAGCCTGGGCAGTGACAGAGCAAGACTCTGTCTCATGAAACAAACAAAATACGAACCAAATAACCAGGAGCTATGGTAGATTTTTACAATCCCCAAAGAAGTATGTTTTCTGTATATAGAATCTATAGCCAAATTAAGATGTTACGCAAAGATTTTCTGTGTCATCCTCTATAACCTGGTAGTATCTTGGCCAGGTCATTCCCCCTGCCCTACTCACCACCACATTTTCACTTAAAGCTGCCGGAACAGATATCCTAGTCAAATCCTTTACGTGTACACAAATATCTTAATAGGTTGTAAGGAAGAACATGAAACTGACTGGATTCTTTTTGAACAATTACACTTACGATTCTGTATCAATGATTTACTTGCTGGGAAAAAACACACTGTATATAAAGATAAAACTGGACCTGAATCTCTTCAAGGAGAGCCAAAGACTATCCAAAAACCTACTGATGGCATATACTACACACAGGACACAGAAATTTAATGCCTGTAAGCATACATATGTCCCTATGTGGCTGGACACCAAAAGGGTTAACTGAAGGGTTTTAAATAAATGACCACTAAATAAGCAGAGGAGATAAATGTAGGTCATTCACAGGCAAATCTGTTTTTCCACAAGATGTATCGCTCTCCTCAGCTGCTAAAAGCAATGGGAGTCACCAAACATTACTGACCTCTGAAGATTAAAAGCTAGAGATGAAACATCCAAAAAGACCTGCTGTGTGATCACAGACAATGCTACTGCTGGTGGTCACTCTGCCACTCTTCTGGTTCTTCTTGTTCACACTCAAGGAGCTAAGTAGTGCCCAAAAAACATAATCGAAAGGGGGAGGAAGTCACAAGAGGTTACTTAGGAGGGAGTATCAGCATCTTCACTGCACCTACTATTTTGCATAATTCAAACTTTGGTTTCCCCTATACTAACAATGTGACACAATTATCAGTAAATTGTTTGAAAGACACTGAAAAGTGACTTTATTTACAAAATACACATACATACACACCTCTCAAAACAGACAAACTCCTTTACCAATAGCTATGGCCAGTTCATAACAGGGGCTTCCAACGAATTACAAAAGTTACTCTCTTATGGGTCAAATCGAGACCAATAAAAAATAAGCTTACTTTTCAGATGAAAAACACTGATAGAAAAAAAAAAAACATGAATTACATAAAAAATATTTCAATGGTGTTCTAGACTGCACACTGACTCTAGCTAACTGGCAAAAAGAAGCACACTGGAAGAGGCACAGAGGGTTTTCAGAATGACTAACTGCTTGGAACCAGACTCTAAGGACTTAAGTAGTAGGAAGTAAAACTACCCCCACCCTCAGAACAGAGAGGCGAGTCATCATCACGATCTTACCCTTCCACACTTCCTTAAGAGCCTAGGTCCTGGAAGAAAATGCCTAACTGACTTTACTTGGGTTCCTTACTGGCTGCTTGCCTATAGGAAAGCAGGAAGAGAAAGGACCCACCCCATTGGCTTTTGGAATTAACTTTTTCCCATCACAATATACTAGGAAAGGTAATTCCCCAATATGCAAAGATCCTAATGAAATGAAAGACTGAGACAAGTCTGTCTTGGATCCATGAACATCCTTAGAGATCTTTCCATGCAAACTGAAAAGAAAAAATGCCTCTCTCATTTCTGTTCAAATAAATGACTGCATCAAATATTAACCGTCAAATGAAATAATCAACAAATTGTTAGTGGACCAGACTATACTTTTACACCTTAGCTCAATCAAACAAGCACCAATTTAGAGCATCCTGCATTCCACCTTCACAGTATGACAATTCCCTCCTTCTCTACCTCCCTTGAACCATGGAGATGCATCACAACAACTTCCACTAGCTAAGTATAACAGTTATCCTTGGGGGTTACAAGACCTCCAGGCAATAACTGAAACCACAGATGGTACTGTATCCAATATATACACTACTTTCTTTTTTTCTGACCTGTTAAGATGGATTCTAAGTGACTAAAGGACAGGGACCATCTACAGCCATGAATAATGTGGACAAGGTATGATTCACATCCTGGACAAGAAAGTACAAAATTTCATCACGATACTCTGAATAGTAACTCAAACCTTATGAACTGTTTATTTCTGGGATTTTCCATTTAATATTTTCATATCATGGTTGACCACAAGTAACTGAAACTGCAGAAAGTTGAACTGTAGATAATGGGAGGACTACCGTATTTCATGACACTGGCTTTCTTCAATGGATAGTTTCCGCTTGAAATCAAGAACCTAGCAGTGGCTGATATTCTCCAGCTCACCCAAAAATCTCAAAGACTGCTGAACAGTTGGTTAAGCTTGAGTCATCTTTAGTCAAGACAAGACCTTACAGCTCCAGAGGTGGAAGATCTTCCTCATGCCAATCAGAGGCTTTTGCAAACTCCCTACAAATATGAGTGCAAAGTAGGCAGTGGGGAGAAGTCTATACAAAGCTTGCATTAAGACTTTAGCCATGAAATATTCGCCTTTTTCATTATTTTAAACTCTCACAATCCAGGGGAGGCTTTCTGTTAAGCCCCAACACAGGAAATTGCTTTTCAGTTGTCAATAGCCAATGTCTGAAAATAAACCCAGTCACTAAAGTGTGGAATGATGTACTTGCAGCCAACACGAATTTGGCTGATGCCAACAGAGAAGGCGGGAGGCCAAGATATAAGACCTAAATTTTTTTATTTTTTTGAAGGACTGTTGTACTCAGTAACAGAATCTGAAATAATGCAAAGGCAGAAATAGGCCGCAAACCACCTGCCTTTAGCTTCAACATTAACATCAGCATCTGTCTCCCAGGTTGCTTCTAAAAGATATTTAAGTCTTCTGTAAAGACAATAATTGTTCCGGTGGTCTAAAAAAGAAATGGCTCAGCTGTGTGGGTTTTTGGTTGGGTAGTTGACTGTTATATTGATGGGGGCTTTCTGTGAGGGGTAGGGGAAAAGAGTGCTAGGGAAAGGGGGAGAAAAAATGGAAGAACTGAAACTACAGAAGAGAATTTCTAACTCTTCGCTCTTTGACTCTGATTGAGGAGTGGCTTTCTGCCAAGATTTTTTTCAAGTGCTCAGCAGAAGATGAAGTGAGGTAACTAGAAGAAGTCTGGGGATATTGCACATTGTGTCCTGTGTCCCAAGACTTCACACAGATGTTTGTCCCTGGATGCTCAGGGAGAAGAGGAAGTAGAAAAGTGTGAAGGCAGAGGAGATTCCAGGGAACAAAACTAGTTGGGTTCTTCTTTCTGACCTACTGTACATACACCAATGCCTCTTCTTCCAGGTGACTTTCCATTAGATGAGAATTGACAGAGACTGAAGGCAATTTTCAAAAGAATGAAACAAGCCTAAAACCAGACTGAATAACTGCAAAGGGGGTAAGATGAAATCCTTGCAAGTAGTCAGCAATCTGGCAAAATATTGCAGAAATTTAGTATTTTAACTGGATGTTTCTTTTATAAGGAATGTGGCAAGAACTAAATTTGAAGACAAGCTATTTATTTCAGGGGGAAGGGTTGGTCCCTAAAGCCACGTGGAGAGGAAGAGAAATAAAATACACGTAACAGTCTACAGCCCAAGGGGGGAAAAAAATTATTATCTCCTGAGAACAATTATCATAATTTACTTTCAAAATACTCTGGCATATCAAATGCTGTATGATTTCATTTATATGAGGTACCGAGAATAGGCAAATTCATAGAGACACAGAAAGTATAATGGTTACCAAAGGCTGGCAGCAAAGGAGGTGGGTGAGGAGTTACGGATTAATGGTTACAGAGTTTCCATTTGGCATGATGAAAAGGTTCTGGAAATGGATAATGGTGATGGACGTGAATATGCTTAATCTCACTTAATTGTAAACCTAAAAGGCTTAAACAATAAATTTTATGTTATACTTTGCCACAATCAAAACATTTCTTTTTAAAGTTTGGAATTAATCTGATGACATATGTGCACCAGCCATTTAAGCTTTAATTCTGGCTGGTCATCTAACATGCTATCATTAATGCATAATCCAGGAGTAGTTAACTAGCCTAATACAAGTAATGGCTGAAATTCAAACAACTAGTATAAGCCTACATACTATCCATACCTAAATCAACAACCAATTCTCTGCTGATTCACATAATGAGCGTTAAAATAGGTTTCTGTTCTGCAAACCAGTTGTTAGTATAATGAGTGTTAGAAATGGTGTCATACTGGTAAAATTAAAGGAATTCAGGATATGCAGATGGGCTAAATTAGTTTAGAGACATTATCCACCCTTGTGTAAAGAGCGCAAAAAAATCAAAAGTGGCATAATCCAAGGTGGCTATGTCTTTACGGATAGAACCCCTAAATATTGAACGGTCCTGGGTTCCAGTTTTTGCTTAAAGTGACTTCTTTTTGCATGATGCAAAGTGAGGGTGCAGAACGCTACTTTTGGTAAGTTATCAGCCTCCAGTAAACATTTCATGTAAGGTGTATTCAAAGCATTTTAAAGAACAGAGAAGTGGGACTTTGCCAAGCTTTCAGAAAAGGCTTATCCATCACTTTGGTCCTGCTTGCTAGACAGATGTTTCTATGTGTAGTGGGATCTGGCCTGAGACCTGCTTTCATTATAACCTATAAAGCAACTAAGACTTCCACTCTTCCTCCTTTGGTGCCGACTAACAACTACCCAAAATTAGGTATACACTATACTAAGATAGGTCCATTTAGAATAAATGTAGTCTCAAGGAGTCACTGGTCATGAATACAGTGGCCTCCAAAGGTACTGTCTTAAAAAAGGAAGAGAGAGACTCTTTAGAAGTCCACTGATCAACTATAAAGGCCAGGAAAGAATATTAGACATCTTCCTTATATTGATGGCTATGTCCAAATATATTATTTTCCACTAACCTTTAGAGAACTAAAATCTCAAATAACATAAGAAACTAACTCCAGAAGATTCCATATTCTACTTTTAAATAGTACATCAGGACTAGCTTTGAATGTTCTAGAGCTGGGGATATAATGGAATGTTATCATGCTTTTTTAGAAAGGCTCCCAATTTCCAGCACTTAAAAAATAAATACATTGATATAAAACAGAGTAGCAAATTGGTATTAACAATTCTGTATTTTAATCCTACTGTAACATGTATAAAAGGGCTTATTCCTGTTTAAAAAGGTCTACAAATAATGAACAATAGAAGAGTCTAAAAACAAACTTGTTAAAATATTGTGAGATTTTAAGTTCTCAGATCCCAAATCATTCTGCTTGAGAAGGTAATATGCTGACTGCACCATATATGGCAAAATCACTTGGCACCATGTTTAAGAAAAGCTAACCTAATACTCAGGTTCACAAAAGATAAAAAGTCACAACTTTAAAGGTACGATTTGGGAAGTCATGTAGGAGAGCCCTTTATTGTCTGCATGAGGAGATGTCAATTGATTTGATACACCATAATCAATCTCTCATTTCTGTTCAAAATGTTTAGTTATAATCAGTCTCTCATTTCTGTTCAAAATGTTTAAAGTAGAATAAGAGCAAACTACAATTCACGTAAGTGGAATGAAAAAGCTTCCATGGCCTAGTACCAGGGTTAGGAAGAAGGATTCGTAAGACAGTATCCTTGAAGTCAATTCCTTAAGACTGGATTTAAAGCATCAAAATGCGAGGAAATAAAACTGTTCTCTCAGGCTCCAGTGACCTTCAGAACAGTGCAATGATCCTGATTTACCCTAACCCTAACCCTTAAAGTTTAAAAGGAGGATCTGACTTTCTCAGTATTAAGTCCAAAGGTCAAACAGGTTGTAAACAGTCAAGGGCACCACCAGATCTACTCCACAAGGTAATCAACATTCAAGTCCATCACTTCTCACCAAAAAATGCAAATTTTTGCTGAGCTGGAGAAGGGGGGGTTGGGGGGTGGTAGATATAGGACTTGTACGCCATACACATTTTCCCTTCAAAATCAAAGCAGTATGTACAAAACAGAGTTCCAACAAAAAGTACAATGATGAGAAAAGAACTCATTAAGAGCTAAAAATAAACTCTAATTCACAATATGCATAAGGATTTAACAAAAAAAGGAAAACAAGATGTAAAATTGCATCTGCTAAGTTAACCATACCCTCATGGAAACTGCCCCCTCCCATACACACAAACTGAAATCAGTAATGTCTGTGATGACTGAATGAAGCAATGCTTTAAATTTTTCAATGAATATTTCAACAGAAAAGAAAACATAGGGATAGTAATTTTTTTCCTGTCTTCTGATCTGCTAACACTGCACGAATACTAGGTTTCTGAACATCCCAAAACACAGGTCTCTGTATAGCTAGACTTGAACATCTTATTTGATAAAATAACATTTAGTATAGTATTTGCATTATATATTATTTACATTATATTATATAAAGGGATATTCACCTTAAGGAAGATGATGTCAATAAAAGTAAAAATAAGCCACAGCTGGTTTTTATCTAACCAATACTTCACGACTCAATTTAACAACTTGCTGACCTTCGAAGGCCAGTAATAGCCCATTGGGGGAAGCTCACTTTAGAGTGTCTTCTTATTTTAAGTCAAGCTAATTCATTCTGAATAACATTCACACAATACCACACAGAGCAATAACTACACACTCCAGTGCTCTAGTTCATAACGGCTGGCGTAACATCATTAATCATCATTCTGAGCTCCCAAGTCCTGCCTCATACCTTCTATTCTTACTTTGTTCCACCCCTGGAAAATCAATTATGTTGGTCAAATCACCTAGAAAGCAAAGGATAGAATATGAGCTTTGCATTCTTCTGACATCATAAGAAACTCTAAGAATTCTAGGACAACAGATCTACTTCAAGATGTTTTTCAAAACATCTTGGTTTACATATTAAAAAAAAAAAAAGTCTGCAACTGTCATGCAACTCAATGGATATTAACTGGTAAGAAGAGGATAGGAAAGAGATAGTACCCCTGTGTGCTAGGCACTTTATGAAAGAAGCTAAAGTTCAGAGTCAAAAAGCACACATAAGGCTGCAACACAAATTAAGTGGCTAGGCTGGAACCAAATGTAACAATGTTCTAAGCTAAAACCTCTAAAATTAGTATTCATTAGGCCACCTCCCTAACAGGAGAAGGCAACAGGTATTTTGACTCAAACTTCATCCCAAGAACTTAATCCCAAACTAAGTAACAACCTTAGTGTACAAAGGGGTTTAGTAAATTCTACTACCATTGCATTCAAGTCCATTTCACAAGACAATAAGAAACTTTTTAAAAAAATATTTATTTATTTTTTGAGACAGAATCTCGCCTATCACCCAGGCTGGAGTACAGTGGCACGATCTTGGCTCACTGCAACCTCCACCTCCTGTGTTCAAGCCATTCTCTTGACTCGCCCTCTCGAGTAGCTGGGATTACAGGCACCCACCACCATGCCCAGGTAATTTTTATATTTTTAGTAGTGACAGGGTTTCACCATGTTGGCCAGGCTGGTCTCGAACTCCTGCTGTCAGATGATCCACCTACCTTGACCTCCCAAAGTGCTGGCATTACAGGTGTGAGCCACCATGCCCAGCCAAGGAACTCTTATAAACACAGCTTAAATACTTCCCATTTTGCTTTTTTTCCCCGTAAAGGAGGCATAAGGTAAGAAGTGGAAATCTTTGTTCTTTTTCTACAGATCACTCCTTGATTACCTAAAGATGATAATGTAGGACTACTGAGTAGACTCTGAAAAGATGGTTTTAACTGAGGATGCTTTTCGTCACAATACTTAGAGCAGCCAATGCTACTGTGTGGTTTACAGTCCCTCAAAAAATATTTGATTACATTTACCATCACCAATAAAAGGGGCATCCAAGGGCGTTGAAATATTGACATTATGAAACTTTAAGGAGCCAAAACAAATACCTTAAGGACTAAAACATGCTAATTAAGCCACTGTGTAGACCTGACAAATCAAATGACACTCACAAGTAAAATGCCAGAAAAATATCTGTTAAAGTTGACCTTTTTAGCTGGAAAAGCACACTCTGAGGGTTTCCACAGCTCTCAAGATTCAGTAGCAGCAGTGTACTCAGCTGAAAGTCAATTAACTTAGAACAAGCTTAAAAGAAGTTGGCAAATTCTGAAGCACAGTTTTAGCTTCAACGATCAACTATTCTGTTCAGGAATATTTGAAAGGAAATGTTCCAATAGGTACAGAATAAAAGTGCTTTGCTCTATTCTGAATTTAAAGAAAGCAAAAAAAAAAAAAAAAAAAAAAAAAAAAGGCCGGTGGCTAAAGTTGTATAACAGATAAGGTAGTGAAACAGACTAAAAACTGTCAAAAACAGGTTGATTGTGAACTGTATCATAAAAATGGGGGTATAAATCCTTTTCATACCAGAAAGGAAACAGAATTTTAACATTCTATAAACTACAAAAAAAAGAAGCAACAAGTTTGTATCACAATTCAACTGTTTTTTATCTCCTAATCAAACTATCTCCATTTCAGTTTACCATCTCCTTTCTCATCTACGTTTTCCGTCATCCCTATGACAAGCACTTACGTTGAGAATCGTTTCTCTTCTATACCACCAATCTCCTGATGTAAAGCAAGCAAAGACTACACTCCCAAAAAAAGTCTGGAATAGCAAATAGCACACGTGCATTCTTATGCTAAATTATAAAGGGGCAAATGTCACAAGAGAATTTAAACTCTAATTTTATTTTCTATAAATATGAATACATTTAGAAAGTTTGTGTTTTCTATCAAACTAGAAAAGGAACAAAGAGAAAGGTACATAATACTCACTGTTCCTCATCTCGTGGTAAGGCAAATATGACTATGCTAGAAGTTCCTCTGATAAGGGCCAGGAAAGCACAAAATTAAAACTCCTACACCTCATTTACACGATAGGTTCAACTTTATTTTCCCAGTAAACATTCTAAGAAAGCTGTTGGGAAACTGGATAACTGTCTCCTGGAAGCAGCACATATTTTTTCACTTTATTCTAACGGAATAAAATACTGAGTAAACACAATTAATAATATCAGGAAATCAGAGAAACAAATCTGGATGATTAACAAATTAATAGAGAAGAATACTGTTTCATACTTTTCTGTATCCTCACAATAGATGTTTCTTCTTCCCAGCAACTAGCCTCTAAAGGCTTTATTACTACAGGGTATCTAAAGCAGCAGCTCTTTGATTTATGAAGAGCTGTTTACTGGGAATTAACTTACGAATGATGAAGAGGTCCAGATTTGCCACCCCAAAATATTCCACTTTGGCATTTTTTTTTTTTCAAATGGAGTGTCCCTCTGTGGCACAGGCTGGAGTGTGGTGGCATGATACCAGCTCACTGCAACCTATGCCTCTTAGGTTCAAACAATTCTCCCACCTCAGCCTCCCGAGTAGCTAGGATTATAGGCACCTGCCATCACACCAGGCTAATTTTTGTATTTTTAGTAGAGACAGGGTTTCACTATGTTGGCCAGCCTGGTCTTGAACTCCTGACCTCAGGTGATCTGCCCACCTCAGCCTCCCAAATTGCTGGAATTATAGATGTGAGCCACCATGCCTGACCGAGATTAAGTATTATTTTAAGCTAAGGCAAATGAGAATCAACAGATGCAAGAGTTCTCTGCCCTCCCCTTTCTCCCTAAAAGCAGAGTATAAATTTCCATTGGGAAGGTGTCCCTTTGTCTTGTACCAGTTCAGAGGAGAGTGACTCATTACTTCAGACAGTTGACACCACACTGTTTATGCATACAGGTCTGCATAAACAAACCTTGCTAAAATTTCCCTTATCTGTCTTACTTCCTCTACATATTTTCTGAACACTTCCCTACAATTTCCTATCCCGCAAAGCCCAAACTTTTCCTTTGTTAAAATGGTATATAAGCCCTCAACTCTGACCACTTCTTTGAATTTTCTAACACTTTGCTGTCAACTCCAAAACACATAAAATACTAAAAAAATTGTGTGCCATTTCTCCAGTTAATTTGCAAGTCCCTAGGTACTAAACAAGAGGAAAGAGATTCTTTTTCCTAACAATGGTAAAGAACTGTATTGTATTTGATTTTTTAAAATGTTACAAATTTCTAGTTTCATCATGCTGTAATCTTTCATCTGAAGTAATCAAGACTGACACTGAAAAGTGTTCTATTAAAATACCGAGGTTCAAGTAAAAAGTGAACCTAGAACAATAAACTTTATTTCTCCAAAATTTTATATGAAACTTCTATAGTGATAACACCAAATTTTTCAAATGACTTGCATGAGCTTTGGCAAAGAAACAAGATATAATGAAAAATAAAGATACATTAACGAAGATGCAAATAAAGTTTCTCCATTACCTTTTACCCATGAGAGATGTTCCAAAAACAGTGGTTCCACAAACTTGATACCAATTTCATTTTACACAAACTTAGCCACTAAAATCTAATAATAGATTCAAATGCACTGTATTCCACAGTTAAAGCGCTAAGGACCAAAACATTTACCCCTGTGCAGTCATCTGCCTTCCTACAAACCTAAGAACACGCACAGTCTTTCTGACATCTTTCTAATTAAACAGCATACAGAGTTTGCAAAATGAGGTGTTTATAAGTTACCACCCACTCACCCAACCGCCCTGCTGTTTCTAACTACTAGTCTGCAAGAATCAGAATTCCTGATCTCTTGATACTACAGACATTTCATAGACTCACTGTACAACTGTAACTGGCATACAGAATCACATTTTCAAATTAATGTTCATCAAAACAGCTTTGTGTTCACTGTGACTGACTCACAGGAAATAAGCGCTATCAAATTTGAAGGTTCCCATTAGTCTAATAAAATACCACTTACCTGTTTCAATCCTGAGGAGCTAAGATTGTATTTGTTTAAAAAGAAGAGAATCCTATGCCATTAAAATTAAAGTTTGAAAACCACAGTTATTTGAGAATAAACAAGGATCAAAACTAGCTTTAAAATTCTCAGCAAGCAGAGACTCAAGATAAACCTAACTAAGAACACTCATATATTAATAAAATTTTATGATACTAGCCCTAAGGCGTGCTGGGGCGTGGGAGGAGCCTTATCATGCGAGGCACTACCTATTCAGAGGTAATCAACACCTCTTCAGGCCCCCTGGAATTTACATTTGGGTTTCTGTTTCCCCCCTTTTCAAAGCTTCTAGTTAGCAGCTGATGGGGTCAGGACAGGAGCTACCTCAAACAACTCAGAGTGAAATACTCATTACCTGAGGTCTTCCACTAACTACTACTCTAGCCATTCTTTTAGAAAAAAGGAAAATTAACAGTAAAGAACAATCTACCTTGGAGTTTCAAAAACCTAATTACTTACACACACACACACACACACACACACACACACACACATACACAGCCCCCCACTACACTTTCAGCAACAGCTCAGATCAGTAAAGACACAGCCTAATGACTTAAACTCAATAGTCCTGAACCCTGGCAATTAACTCTGAGACCAATGCTGAGGAGGGGGACAGCACTTTAAACTTTCCAATGAAAGAAGTAGTGCAATAATTAATACTTCTTCCATTACACCCCTGAATCTGGAATTCAGGTAAACCTGGAAATCCCTGGTTCCATCTCCCTGAGAAATGTTCAAGACATGCATAACTCCTAGCTAACTAGTATGTAGGCTAGGAGGTCCCCCCCCCTACAGACTCTGATTCAGTAGGCCTGGACAGGGCCCAGAACCATGCATTTCCGGCACTTATCACAAGTGATTTCAATGCAGGAATCCTAGTCACCATACTTCAAGAGACACAGTCTGATTTCCAAAACTTTTTGGACTTCAAAATCACATGGGAAGCTCTCTGACAACAGATTTCAAAACTCCCTTAGGTGAGGATATAAAGCCAAATTTGGGAACCACCAGGCTAGAATATCCAAGCTCACAATCTTAATTATAATGTTTCTAAGAGAAGCATAGATGTTCTTGTTCATTTCGTGTATTCTTCAGTTCTTTACTGTCAAATACCTTCCATTTTCCTTCCAGAGAAGACACACTCACCAGAAGACACCTTTGGATAACTCTGTAAAAATTACACATCTCTCTATAAATTCATCAGTTGGCCCTGTGCTTAATCTTTAAAGAGTGAGGTCTTGCCTCCAATAAGAAAAAGGCAAAGAGGAAACATCCAGATAAAGAATAAGAAAATCAGAATTCTGGTCCTTACTCGATACCGCTTAACAGCTGTGTGGCCTTGGACTAGTCACTGCACAAACCTGGGCCTCTCATCACCTGTGATGTTTGGGGAAAACGGGAGAAGGCTGGTTAAGGTTACCTCTAGGGCTTTTCTGACTATAACGCTTTTTATTCATTCCTTGCACCATAAAAGCCATTTTGCTCATCTAGAAAACGGCATCAGCAGGTGTCAAGGACTCCAAAGTGCATTTAAGAACGCAAAAGGATGGACTAATATCAGCTAAGCTGTATAAGCAGCAGAAGCTTCTCATGATGAATGCTTATAGATAGGAAACAGGCTGAAGCATACAGCTGGGGCAGAAGCCCAGAGACGCACCTGACAAACAACATAATAAATAGAACTTAGCCTAGAAAGATTATTGTATTTGCTACTGAAGACATTTCTTAATGCACTTCCCTAATCCTCACTCTATCACAATAGTGACATTAATTTGCTAACACTGACCATCTAAAAATTATACACTCTCTTCAAGGACTTAAGAGGCACACACTTTCCTAACTAGATATTTTTGTTCCTGAGATACAGTTTCCTAATTCAGCATTAAGTAAGATTTAAGAAAAGGAAAAAGGAGAGATTTCAAATCTTCCTGCAGAGTGACTCCAGAGTTTTCCTGTAACCCAATTAATGCTCATGCTCCTACAAAATCAGAATTCAGAAATCAGTCCCAGCTGCTCCCCAGGAGGTAGAATAAGCTGGATAATTAGAGAAGGACCAAAGAACTCTGATCTGTCCCTAAAATGCCTACTGAGAAACTGCACAAGATGGGTAATGCTAAACATCACAGGGCAGGGTCCAAAGCTCCACAAATTCTTTCAAAACCTTCCTAGAGATACATTACTACTCTCTCTTAAGAAGTATGCCTACTTTTCTAAGTACAACCACTCAGAACCCAGTTTTAGATACTACCACTTACTAGACTATTTCACTCAATATATTTATTAAGAAACTCAGGAAAAAAAAAAGTCCTGAAGCAGTTTATGCTTGAAGCTAAATGAGTAAGATCCTTCTAAAAGCCATTTTAATCCATATTATGAATAAGATGTCAGTGGTCCAAATCAAAACAAGATTACCAGAAGCTGAGGTGCCTAGTGTTCAGATTTGCTTATTCAACTTTTTAACTTATTATCATCTATGTTTCTTTAAGGAAACATGCTCATATGTTATTAATGTGAACAGGTTAAACGGGTCTGATAACCAGTTAACAAAAAACTGTTTCAAAAGCTTTTATAGCTCCATGTTCAGTGGAATCTACTGTCAGGGAGATATACTCACCCTCCCCACTGCCTCCAAATAGGTTATAGGATCAAGTAAGTCTGAGGAACTATAAATCAAACAGGTTTTCTTTACTGCTGGATTTTCCATAGCTCTTATTACAGTGATTATTCAGAATGGATCTTAAATGAAGAAGTACAGAGTGCCGTATTTCCTAAACTTGTCTGTCATCATGAAATGAACATTGAAAACATCTTTCAACCTTATATACTATTGTGGGAAGGAAAATTAATACCCTATGAAAAATGGTATAAAAAGCTCCTCAAAAAATTAAAAACAGAACTACCAAATGATCCGGCAACTCCACCACTGCATGTTGTTAACCCAAAAGAAATGAAATCAGTTTGTCAGAGAGAGATATGCACTCCCATGTTTATTGCAGCAATGTTTACAAAAGCCAAAATATGAACTCAACTCAACCCAAGTGTCCATCAATGAATAAATGGATAAAGAAAATGTTCTATATATACACAATGGAAATCTCTATTACATCCTTCCTTCCCCTGGAGCCACTGAAAAGACAATGGGCAGGGGTCACAGGTGAAGGAAATGGACAAGAAATATTTGCCCAGTTTTTTTAGTATCTAGCCATGTATTAAAGAGTACCCATGTGCTGTGCATCTATTACCACAGTCTACCAAACTAAAGCTAGAGAGGCAAAGGAGGTAAAGATAAAGAACTCAAATTTATCCCATTTTGCCACATAACAACTCCAGTTAAAGATTTACAAAAGAGTAAGATTAATTCAAGACTGACCAAAGGTAAGACATGAGAATCTCTGAGATGTCTCCTGTGGCAAATGCCTAATATGAAAGATGTATGATTTGTTTAATATTGTCATCATATAAAATGATAACACATATCAGTTCATAACAAAACATGACTTTCATGCTCTGTTCAAGCATCTTTCTCTTTGGATGGTAAGGGGGGCCACTAAGCAATCAGAAATCTGCTTCATTTGTGCCACAGCCCTCAAGTCATTTATATTTTATCTTTTATATTAAAAAGTTGCAAAATCCACATCTAAGGGATGTTGTTTTTCTTTTAACAAAAGATAAAATTCAACATTAGGGCAGAGACAAAGAAGAGCCTTTTGTTCTTCACCTTCAACTTACTGAAAACTCTATAAATTTCACATATGCTGATCACACTCATTTTGGAAAAGAAATTGAAAAATCTCATCCATTTGATTATCAGTGTTCAGGAACATGAGAACCACCTTCCTGATAATATCATAGTGAGCATTTAAGCAACATAATTAAAATATAATGACTGTTTGATATGGATCAACAACAATCAGTTTGTACTTAGTTTTTAACTTGATTTCAGTAATTCTCTCTGTGAATCTCAATCTGTAGCTTGAGGAAATATGATTATGAGGCCAAGCCCAGGGGCTGGCTTTAGAACTCATTTGGAGAGCTTGAAGAGAATGCTCCCCTAATGATCAACAAAATGGCTCAAAGTCCTATGTATGAAAAAGTCAAAAGAGACCTTAGAAATGGCTCAGGGCAACCCCCTTTTCTCTGCCTTTTACCTCATTTTGCCAATGGAAACCAGAAGCCTAGAGCTGACTTATGCAAGGTCACATGACTAGATGTGAGTTCAGACTGCTGGTCTCACTCTTCAGACTGCCTTTAAGTACCCTTTACTCATTTCAAATATTCCATTTTATATTTTGGGTTATAAGCTTTGTAAAGCAATTTGGTATACATCATCAATCAAATCTGACTGACATGAAAAATCCATGGGGTCTGTCTACCTTCATATATTTTTAGTGTTTAACTTCATATGCATGTCTAACTTCATATACTTTTAGTGTTTGAAAACAACTCTTGCAGGAAGCATTAACCCTTCTATCCCAGTAACATTCTCCTTAAATTAAGTTTTGGCTTACTCTAAAAATTTAGTCAAATCTTAAAAAATACTAAGGAGATTTTCAACTACCTAATATTCAAAATGTACTATAATTAAAGCCTTATCTTTATGACAGGGGGGATAATTATACACCACGGCGTCCTTTCCTTGTTAAGGAACAGAACATAAGATCTCATTACACTCAGTATCGTATCAGTGAAAATATGTATACACTGACAATGTGAATATTACCATTTATTTCATCATATATAAGCAAAAGGATTATACTAACATAAGAAAAATACATTTTAAGATTTTTCCCCCTCTCCCAAACACGTACTGTATTTTACTGTTGAAATGCTAAATTAAATACACTCAGAATACTGAAAGACAAAGGTTAACATGACACTTCTTATCCAAGACACACATACTTTTAGAACGTTTTCCAAAGATACTATCCAGATGAGAGTATATTAAAGTCCAGTTAAAACATATACTGCCCCCAAAATAGTTTATGCTTTAAAAAGAAAATTTTACACTGTTTCATATTGCTGATGTAATAACAGAGAGAAAAATCTAGATATGTAAAATTGCAGCAGTGAATTATTTACAAGCAGTAATCTTATTACTTTCTCATATCTTGAGACACGATTCTTTAAATATGAGTCATCTACATAAAACTGCTTACCTGTTATTTTGTCTCTTACAAGCTTACAGGACTCTATCTCACCAATGCTCCCAAAGAGACTCTTTAGTTCCTCCTGTGTCATGTTCTGAGGAAGGTAGTTGACTATTAAGTTGGTCTTGCTGTCCTCTGTGTTCCCAGAGTCAACTGGTGACGAGCAGTTGTTGTTTATGGTGGTTGGACCATTGGCTGTGTTATTGCAAGTTGGCCCATTAGACAGTTGTGTTTCCATGGCAGCAATTACCTGCTAAAAACAGAGAAAATAAAAAATGTCAGATTTCATATTTCACAACCTATCAGAGACTCCATCCAAGAACTTAAACACTTGTCACTAAACACAAGTCGTTCTGCTGAAATTACAACAATGCTCCAACAAAAAGTGTAACACCTACACTAATTTTTACTTCGTATTAAGCAATTCAACTTAAGGTTACAACTTTATCTTCACATACATATTCCATACATGCACAGAAGCACAATCTAAATCTTAAACATTTTCTAGAATCAGATTGTGGGTCTATTCACATATCCTTACTCACCTGCAGTGTCCACAGATGAGGAAAATAAGTATCAAAGGGCACAGAATTAAACCCTAACTAAAAATCATACTAGAAAATAAAAGTGCTGAACATGCTACCAAAAAGAACCAAAAAATGACATACCTAAACTCTGAAGAGATTTTCAGTTAGCCTAAGAGGTTCAATATTCTAAAACTGAACCATTAACTTAAAAATCAAAGAGCAAGAGTACTTTTAAAAATATAAATTTGTCAACATGTACTGTTTTGGTTACATATTGAAAATGTTTTTGATGGACAATATCGTATCTCTACTATTGGTAAGAAAAAAAATAGATGCTATGTTTTAGGGATTGGAAAGGAATTATAAGGTAACTTGGGAATGAAGCTACGAATACTTTGTCTACCTGGTAGAAACTAATAGACTAATAGGACACTCTTGTCAACCTTGGCAGCTAAAAATCACCGACAAGGCAACGATCTACAGCATCAAAATAAAATCCCCAAGCAATTCAATATGGTGTTTTTCCTCGACTCTGCTTTTAAGGAGAAAAAAGAAAACCTATTCAGCCAATGAAAACACCAATGTAAATACGTCAACTTCTGCAAACAGACCAGCCCAAGGAATTCTCATTTGAGCACATAAGCCTGTTGAAAATGCAAGTAATAGGGTATCTATAAATTCCAAATACCAGATAAAGAGCAGAATTGGGGGGAAATGGCCTCAAACTCTTGAGGCTACTCTAAAAATCACTTAGTAAGCAGTTTTAAATCTAGTTTCCTAAAAACCGATCCTATGCAAAAGCGTCACAAACCACAGCCCCAAATTTTCCAAAAGCATTTTTCAGTAACTACCTAACTTTGGACAGCCAAGACTGTGGTGGAATCTAAAAATCAAAGCATCACTGAAAGGATTATCCTTCATGTTTCATACAATACATCTCTCACCTCCACAAAGACTACTTCTCAAAATTGACAATTCCAAATTGATGGGATGCTAGTTTTCGGGAAGCTTTAACATAGAAAAGGCAAAGAACTTGAGGCAAAGAAAAAAAGCAAAGTAAAGGGAAAGAGGGTTACAAGGAAAGAGAAAAAAAATGTCTTTTAAAAAGCAGTTTTTTGCCTAAGAAAAATGAAAGGGCACATTAGCAGATAAACATATAGGAAGAAATCTCTACTGCCAGGAGATGTTTATAAAAGGCGGCAGTGTAGGACAGATTGAGACTGGTCAGACTGGACAAGAATCAGTGCTGTCATGATAAAAACAGGAGGCAAAACCCAGAATAGCTTTTGAAATATCCAACAACCTGTAACCCCTCTGTGACTTCATTTCCTTGCTTGTCAAAGAAGTGGGTATTTATTCTACAAGCTTCAAGCTGTTTCTCTTGGGTAAGTAAGCTAAGTTTTCTCAGGGAATACTTAAAGGGATGAAGGAAAATAAACCTTTGGAAATCTACATTTAAAAATCTTAAGTAACTCAAGACATGGGTTGTACTATAATTAACAAATCTATTTGAAGTTGAAAAAAGAAGTTTCAGATTTCCTAATAAAACATAACTGTTCTGGTTTGTAGAGTATTAGCTGTGGGTCATTCTTTTCACAGCAAAATTCTTCTGGGGTTAACCCTTGCCCAGCAGTTATGGAAACAATGAGCTACAAGATTAAAGTGGCCAAAGACACTTAAATCGCTATTCAAAAGTTTGAATAGGTGTAGAAACTATGAGAGCCCCAAATGTAAGATTCGGACTAAAGCTCATTGGGACAGCATTTGAAATATAAAGTGTTCGTTGACTGAAATTAGCAAGATTTAGAAAGGACAACAAACACTCCTCACTTAATTGCACATTTATTTCCATGTTCAGGTGGCAAGAATGAGCTCCTAAGCCAACATTCAAGTGAACAGCTGCAGTAGGCTGTGTGCGCTGAAAATTACAGCATCTCTCTGCTATAGGACCATCTGCTCAGAATAAAATGATACTAATGTGCTATATTTTACAAATAATGCATATTCCATTGATAGGCTCAACACAACTGTTCACAGAATGCAAACTCTTTCAACAGTTACTGGGCAAATAATTTTCAGCCAGATTTATAATTTCAACTTTTTTTTTTTGAGCATCAAGAATTGTAAATAACTTCAAAATTTAGTAACCAAAAAAATACATAGTAAACAGAATGTATAGAATTACTGTAACTTAGTATTCAGACCATACCAAAACTTTTTTTGTTTTTTTTAAAAAGCTTGTCACTCTTTTGAGTCTGCGCTAAATCCTAATTTAGATCATAAAAAATTACATACAAGAGCATGGTTCTGATGCTACACATACCACTATAGTTAAAATTGCAATGTGCTTTAAGTCCTCATGATGGCCATACCACAATAGGTTAAATGTAAGAATACTCAGTATGCCAAATGGAAGATTCAAGTGTTTGGTATGGCCTCAGCACTCCTGCAACATGCTAAAAAAAAAGTAGCCTACAGAATTTAAGAAAAATCCCACAGACCCCGGTCCAAGGCTCTGCTGCCCACGAACCACTTCTAAGCAGAGAAGCCACATCACACAGTCTGACTGCCATGTTAGTTTGGAGTTGCCGTCTGCAATATGGACACAAAAAGTATCGTATGTTAGATGAGCAAGATAATGCAACAAATCAGTTTGTACAAAATTTACAGTGATTGTATTGATATTCCCAGCACGTCCATGCAGTGTGGCTTAATTGAAATTGAGGCAATTCCAATCTAATCTTTCCAAATTCATTTTAACATGTAGTTTTCTTGCACAAATACAAGCATTTTTATTTAAGAGCCTGATTTTAAAACAATATCAACTAGTTATCTTGGCATCTATTCTAAAGAACTAACTTAAACCATACCTCAAAAATTAAAAAAATAAAGTAAAATGAAGCAAAATACTGCAGGCTGTCTTCTCTCCTAAGGATGTGGGAGAAGGGAGGCAATGTGAATGAAATTTTATAGTGAGAAAAAGTGATCATGCAATTTCTAAGTGATTGCTTTGCATAAAAGCACTCTTTCCCAAAATATCAAAAGGACATTAAGAGAAGCTATATTTGCCCACACTGTTACATTATACTACAAATGATCCTTAATCCTGGGACTTAAAATTAAAAGTGAATAGAAACCCTGTGAGGTTCTTCTGCCACTAGAGTCAAAACAGTTTCTAACAGTTTCACTGAGAATTGTTCACATATACGAAGAGGCAGTAAACCAGCATCCTTCAATTGAAATAATTAGACCGATAAATAGGATTGTTTGGAGTAAAGCTTGCATAGGATGTCAGCTTTGTCCCTGAATGAAATCAAGTGAGCATTTTTTAATATGTAAATTGTAAACCCAGCATGATTTGAAATTAGTGCTGCTATGAGGCTTCCAATACAGTTAATGGGCCATTTACCACTTAATGCAACTTGCCCGAATACCAAACGGAGCCATGATATTGGCACAAAAGCCAAAGTTTACTTTTTTGCCATATGTACAGATGCTTCAAATGGTCAACGTAATAATCGGAAAACTTCTAAAAATAGCGAATAACAGAAAAGGTCTGAAAATGTCTTTTACTTATTTATAATTATAAAAATTTTATCCTCAGAGGCAATCCTGGCTGTAAATGATTTACTCTTGATACTAGCAATGCTGCCAGTTACAATGGCATCCACTTTCTGGCATCTACCAAAAAGGGTTAACACACTTTTTTACAGGATGCCATGAAAATGTTTTACTCTTCTTCCCTTCTCCCACTGTAACAAGAGAATTCAGTCTGACCCTGTGTTCTTTTTTTTCAAAAAACTACTTATAGTTAAACTGAACCGTGAAAAAATGTTCTACACCCATGAAAGATTTTTTATAAGACCCAACTGCAGTTAGATTACATGAGTAGGACCACATCCAGCAGGGTAAACCAGGCACAAATGTACGTCCTGAATATCTTCAGGAGTTCGGTCTAAATATTCCTCACTACATAAAACAGATTGTAATTTAACTACCTCAGTCCCTTCTATCCCATAGGAGGTGGACACTAATGAGCGATCTATTGACACCCCTCTTCAGAAAGCCCCAGGGAGGTGAACAATCACTTTATTGCACCAACTAGGTAGGAAGGCTGGGTATGGAAAATGATTCTACTGCACTTTTACATTTCAAGCACCCCAGACAGTCTCTCCGCTTGAGGCAGACACATACCTTTATGGGAAGTTATAAATAAGTTGCTCACATGGCCCTTACCTTTATGCTGGCCAACAATTCCGTTACTAAAAATGTAAAGCTACTTCCCCTTCACTTAAGGACAGGCAATTCTGCTCTACTCAATCTACCACAGACAACTGGGTTGTGCACTATTTATAGATTCCATCGGCTCTGAAACTCTTCAGAAAGAAAAAAAGGCCATATTCCAGTGAAACAGAGCTATTAATTTTAAGACTTAAAAAAATAATGTTTCAATATATATTCTCCTCTTAATTTAGACATCAATTGTGCCAATTCAGACTGCTTTTCCACCTGTTATTATCCAAGTAATAATTTATGAAAAGGCACTTTAGCATAGATGAATCTACAATATTCTAAACTTTCACTAGGCTCTAAGATAAAATGGTTGTTAGTTTGGTGAAAGCACAGGTTTTACTGGGAAACAGAAGATGGTCTCTACTTTTATACACACAGTTACTTCCAAAGAGCCATAAAGACTTTTAAACTTTTTATTTAAATGGTCCTCTATTAATTTTAACATCTACAGTTTTCACAATAGTGGAATTTAGAAAATAAATGCTTTATTTCTCATATCTGCATTTGAGAAGTCAAACTGATCCAATAGTTTCCTGGTCACATGAGAAAAGTAGTCTGTATTTTCTAATTTTACAATTAAAAAATTCTGCAAACTAAGGTAATCAGCTTCTTCACTATTTTCAAACCTCTTGTACACAGCCACCAACCAGATAGCTAATCAAGAGCATCTTAAATAGGCCGAGCTCAGTGGATCACCTGAGGTCAGGAGTTCAAGGCCAGCCTGGTCAACATGGTGAAACCCCACCTCTACTTGAAAGTACAAAAAAAATTAGCCGGGCGTGGTCTGCAGTCCCAGCTACTCAGGAGGCTGAGGCAGGAGAATGACTTGAACCAAGGAGGCCGAGGCTGCAGTAAGCTGAGATCAAGCCACTGTACTTCAGCCTGGGTGACAGTGAGAGACTGTCTTAAAAAAAAAAAAAAAAAAAAAAAAAGTCTTAAACATATCCTGAAAATTTTTATTAAGTTCACTTTAGCATAATGTTGCAAGAAGGGGGAAAGGTTCCATAGCCTAGAAACCACCTGATTTGGGGACCAGACTTCTGTGGGTTCAAGTCACAGCAAGGCTGCCAAAAGGGCCAGTACAACGCCCCGCAGTAAGGCTTGTCCTGTCTGCTCCAGCCACTCCACTGCCATGGTCACCATCCTGACCTGAACTCTCATCTTCTAAACCACCAAATTAAAGCCTCCAAAAGGTCCCTCTCTCCTTATCCTCATCTACCCTAATACTGTTCTCAGGAAGACTTTCTAAACCCTCCACAGCTCCCTATCAAATTAAGTGTAAACTACTAGGTATAAACTG
Source organism: Ateles fusciceps (assembly GCA_036589455.1). NCBI lineage: Eukaryota > Metazoa > Chordata > Mammalia > Primates > Atelidae > Ateles > Ateles fusciceps. The sequence goes on along the minus strand of JAZHEH010001606.1, from coordinate 6,222,184 downwards.
AGATCCTGTACAACTACTTTTACCAGCCCACTTCTTCAAGCACCTTAAGATCTGAGCTACGCCTTGTCCCTCAAACAATTCAGTACCTTCACTTTTCTAGCTTTGTTTAGGCAGTTCCATCTCCCTTATTCAAGGCTCCATCCAAACCCACCCACCTCCATTTCAGGGGTTTGTACAAACTGAGCATTTAAAAATGAAAGGGCAGTAACAGTTTCTTAAAAATTGAAGAATGAAAGAGCAAATCCCCTTCCTAAATGTGTGCAAATTTGTTAACTTGGTTTTCTATCCTACCAAGTATTTCAAACCAGAAGTAATTATGAAAGCATATTTTCAAGTTTTGGCGCACTCCGTCAGCCACCCTCATCCACTGAAATCTAAATTCCTGTCATACAGTAAAACAAAGGAAACCATTTACCTTCATGATCAGTTGTGTACTTTTATTTCAGCAATCTATCATACCAACTACAAAACCCTAGAAGACAGGACAAATCCAAATCTCTGGCCAGCAGGGTTATGGATATAGGGCATGCGGAATTTGGGTCCAACTTCAGGAAAACGGCAAAAGCAAAGGTAAATGTGGGAAAATTAAACAGATCTTGAAGAAGGCATTTAGACACACATCACGATTAAGTCGAGGATCACAAGTGATCTTGGTACTAACTAGAAAAGTTCAGGCAAATAGAAATAATAACATCTCTGAAAAGAATCAGGGCGAGTGGCAAAGACAAGCATCTCAGGCTGGAAAGGTCCAGCTTGGATAAAGTGACCTTGGTCTCTACACTTATATGCAGCTAGAAGGTTTGAATACCCCGAGTAGCACAACACAGCAGGACAGAATCCACCTAGTGCAAGGCCTTCACTCTGACTACACCAAACCTCTCCCTAAATGCCAAGTTACATATGAATAGAAAACATTTGTCTCTTAAGTTTTAGAGCCATACCTACCAAAAAAAAGAAGAAACAAAAAAGGCAGCACAACCTTTACCAAAAAACATCATCCTTTGGGGAACTTGCAGCAGGGACAAAAGCACTAGAAATAATTGATGAAATAATATGAGCTTATAGATGACAGCTGGGTAGGCAGCCAATGAGGTCATCTGCCTGAGAGATACCATTCCTACAGCAAATGCTTTATCTTTCCCAAATTACTAAGTGGTATTTTCAGGGTATGTTTCTGGCTTCATGTAATTATTAAAGCAAGAGAATAGTCAACCAAGTGCTAAAATCACAAGGTTAACAATGTCAGTTACAGGAACAAGCCATTAGTTTGTTTTCTTTAAATCTTTTTGCTTTGTGGTTCCTAAAATAAAGGTTTGTAGCTTTAAATGTCATAGGATTTCTTCAATCTAAAATCCCTGTCAATTCTCCAGCCTACCCACATACCATGTTAGCTGTCTCACTAGGTCTACTAATTCCTCAAACTCGTATTTTTGGCCCTGGGGGCTAACAAGGGCCCAAGAACTTGCAGAGAAAATGCACTGAACAGCTGCAGCAGTCATAAGGAGAATGTTCTCTGGCAGCAAATACTAACATTTTTCTGTCTCATAGCCCTTTACGACTTCTACAGACAAAGTACAGTCTCCTTCATGCCAGTCTTTCTGAGGTTTTGTAGTTTGAGAGCTGGCAGGTTTAAAAAGCTTTGAGGTTAGAGAGGTAAGATGAGTTTAGGGTCCCAAGTCCTTCTCTTCAGTCTAGGTCCATTACAGGTAACCAGGTTGGGCAATGAGAAAGTAAAGATCTGGCAAAAAACATCTGCTTAAATTTCATGTTTTGTTCATTCATCCATTCAATGAACATCTGCATGCAGTTCCCAGGAACTCAGGACAGTCCTGAGGTACAGCAATCAAGAAGTATCTTGGAGTGCTGATTTGCTGTGAAAGGTGTATGCAGAACAAGAATGAACATACAGAAAAAAAAACAGTATATTAGCAAGAAATAAGTGTGCTTTGGAATATATGTAGAGAAGAATAAGGGGGGTTGAGAATGTGGAGATAAAGATGGGTAGTTTCCAGCATTAAACAAGCAGGGCTTATTGAAAAAGTAAGCTTTGGGTCAAAGTTTGAAGGAGGTACAGGCTAGCTGCTGAGACAGGTAGAATAATCTGTTTCCCCTCAATGTCTACATCCTACGCCCAGAAATGTGAATCTGTTATGGTACATGACAAGGGGGAATTAAGATTGTAGAATTAAGGCTGCTACTCAGGTCACCTTGGGAAAGGGAGATTATCCTTGGTTACTAAGGTAGGCCTAATGTGATTACAAGGTTCCTTATAAGTGACAGAGGAAGGTGAGACAGTGTCAGAGTGAAAAAGCATGAGAAGAAATTGAAAGGACATTGCTGGCTTTAAATGGGGCCACCAGCCAAGGAATATAGGCAGCCTCTAGGAGATTCAAGAGGCAAGGAAACAATCTCCTATGAAGAATCTGGAAGGAACGCAGCCCTGCCTACACTTTCATCTTGGCCCACTGAGAGCCACCTTCAACTTCCAATGTTCTTCGGAATTGTAAGGTAATAAATCTGTGTTGTTTCAAGCCAATAAATTTAATTTGTTATAGGTCTAAGAGGAAATAAAGACAGCCCCATGGAGATATCTAGAAGAAAAGATGCTAGGCAGAGACCTCCCAGTGCAAAGCCTGTCTGCTGTGCAGGAGAATGACAAGGAGCTAACACTAACAGGGAGAGCAGGAGGAGATGAGTCTAAGAGGTAATGAGGCCAGAACACATAGGGCCTTGAAGGCCACCATAACAAAAAAGGAAACTATAGAAAGGTTTTGAGCAAAAGAGTAGCATGTGGCTACTGTGAAAATAAATTGTGTGTGGGTGTGCGGGAAGACTCAGTGAGTTTGGAAACAGATCAGTTATGAAGAAACTGCAGCAATTCAGGTGCAGCATGACAGTGACTCTTACCAGGGTGAAGTCAGGGAGAAGTCATCAGATTCTGGATACACCCAGAAGAAAACACATTACTAATGTGCTACATTTTTATTCTATCAATACACTGTTCAAAAATCTACTGTCAAAAAAACTGGTTTAGATTCTAACTGCTCTCATTCCTACAAACCACCACCAAAACAATTACTATGTTCTAGACACTAAGAACACAAAACGAATAACTAAAGATAAAGCTTTTATGGAGAGTCATAACTTAAAAGAAAAAAAACACATACATATATATACACACATATACATACACATATATATGTATGTATGTATCTTCTTAAGGAAACCGAACAAACAAAAATTTTGAGTTTATAAATATTAAATCAAGAGTTATTCACTTTATGGTTGGATATTCACTATTCACTTTATATTTGCTCCTAAATGAATCCATTGCCAGATTCTTAAAAGAACTAACCAGGCCGGGCGCGGTGGCTCACGCCTGTAATCCCAGCACTTTGGGAGGCCGAGGCGGGCGGATCACGAGGTCAAGAGATCGAGACCGTCCTGGTCAACATGGTGAAACCCCGTCTCTACTACAAATACAAAAAAATTAGCTGGGCGTGGTGGCGCACGCCTGTAGTCCCAGCTACTCGGGAGGCTGAGGCAGGAGAATGGCTTGAACCCGGGCGGCGGAGGTTGCAGTGAGCCAAGGTCGCGCCACTGCACTCCAGCCTGGCGCCTGGTGACTGAGTGAGACTCTGTCTCAAAAAAAAAAAAAAAAAAAAAGAACTAACCAATTCATTTAGGAGCAAATATAAAGTCAAAAATCAGCAGCTTAAAAGATGCAACTACTGGCCGGGTGTGGTGGCTCACGCCTGTAATTCCAACACTTTGGGAGGCTGAGGCAGGCGGGCGGGTGGATCACAAGGTCAGGAGTTTGTCTCTACTAAAAATACAAAAATTAGTCAGGTGTGGTGGCACAAGCCTATAATCCCAGCTACTCAGGAGGCTGAGGGAGGAGAATGGCTTGAACCCAGGGGAGGGGGTGGGGTGGGGCGGAGTTTGCAGTGAGCATGGATCCCTCCACTGCACTCCAGCCTAGGCAACAAAGACTCTGTCTCAAAATAAAAAATAAATGCAACTACTAAACACAGTATGTCAGAAAATTGATTCATAATCTATGTGAGCCCTCTTACAACTTTCAGAATTCAAGGTAAAACACCTCAAAGCTCCCCCGCCAAAAAGTTTAAAAACAAAGCGGATGAAGATGAGATTAAGCCATGTTTTGTGAAATGGGAATAAACTTTAAAATCTATATTTTTCAACAGGGTCATTTATATACCTCTACAATAGTAAAGGTCAAGCCATGGATTAACTCAATCTTCGTTACAGGCTGGAATACACTAAATCGTTACCGTCTGGTGATGAATCATTCCAACCCCATTCTTTTATTCCAACCTCAGTGGACCTAATTAATTTCCATGCCATTATTTGGCTACAGAGTCTAAAAAGGGATATGGTACAATAAGAATAAAATCAACTACCCCCCCTCAGTTTTGTAGCAGAGGTTTTGTTTGGTATAGGCAGATAAATCTGAATTGCTAAATTACAAGTTAACACAGTAATCAACATAGAAATTGGATTAACTTCACATGCTTCTACAAACGTCACAGCTATCAGGAACCCCCTCAGGGTAGTACAAATTGTGAAAGGCTGATTGGAAATCCTCAAATTAATCCCAGTAGTTGAGTGTTTTCATTAGGTAGGTTAAAAACATAGCTCCTCTGTTGGATACAGACACTAAAATACTCTGTCATGTACAAATTCCAAAGCGGAAAGAATGACTAATCTTAAAGGGAATGTAAAAGACAAGGAAGGTTTATGAATACAAATAATGTTTTTTAACTCACAAATGTTATGAAGTGCCACAATACTCCTCCTGGCCACTTAGGTTAACATTTTATTTTTCACTTATTTAGCAGGACTTAGAGGTAGAAAGCCAAATGCTATAGTCAGTGTTTAACCTCAAGCAGCTTACACCAAAAAAATAAAGGCATATAAAATGTCACCTAACAAAACCAGATTTATTTCCTTAGTAATGTTAGGAGGCTACAAATATTTCTTTAGAACGTCAGAGAAACTGAAAATAAAGGGATGCCATCCCACGGCATATAAATATCTTATAATTCATTGATGTATTGTTGAGAGCAAAACAAAGAGTCTAAACCTTGATCAGTACAGACAGCTTCCTTCCTCTCTGAATTGTGTATCATCTCCATTACTGGTATTCACCTATGAAATGTGTTTTTCTTTTCTGTTGATGTGTAAAGTCCATAGATTCCAAAAACATGTATACTTTAGATTTAGAGACATGACTATCATTAATTTACTGCGGAATTTGAGGCATCTTAAAAAAAAAAAAAGATTCATATACTAACAAAGTTACTTTCTTTCCTTAAAATAGAAATTTTAGATTGATGCTTAGATTGATGACCTCTTACCATCTCACCCAGCAAAGTGCCTCCTCTCACACCTACTTTTGTTAGACTTCCCACTTTCCAAGTTATCTTAGTATCATTAAAGTAAAGCACATTTGAAACAAATGCTTAAGGATCTCAAAAAGTAGGTGAAACAAGTCCTCGCACGTTGGAGATGAAAAATAAAGCAGGTGTATGAGCATGTATGTATATGTATAACCTGGGTGTGTATATACATACATATTTCCAAGTGTTGATGAGAAACATCTATCCCCCATGGGCTGAAGAGGAGAAGGGAACACATATGCAATTACAAGCTACTTTTAACAGGAAATTCTTAAGACTCAAACCACAAAGCCATTTAGCCTTTGAATTATTTTCACTCTGGGAAGGAACACAGGAGGTAAAGGGGCCCATTCTCTTTAAAAGCTTTAATTACATACACATATTTCGTCTGATAATGTCAGAGCACTTTACAAACTCTAAGGTGCCAAGTGAATACTAGGGGCTATTATCACTATTGCTGGACAAAAGATGTCTCTTAAAATGTTAGCATAGAAAATGTGCTAATCTACTTTTGGATTAAGCTGTCAGTTTCCCATCCCCCCCCCCCCCCCCAAAATCTAAATGGACAAGGCTGAGGAGTTGTGTTGGGAGCTTTTTAACATGAAAAGGAAACACTGTGGACAGAAGGTACAGTATACAGACTTTTCCTAATCATGACTGTTAATTCCTGTCCTGGACCACTGAAGCAGATGCTATGTTAAACTACATTTAGCACAGTCACAAATGGTGACTAAGGAAGTTAAAAATTTTTACTTGCAATGCTGCAATTTTTAACCCCAGACCTCCAAAGACTATGTTTAAATATACAGAGTACCAACAGCTCAAGCGTTTCACATTAGAATTACAGCCTTGTCTATTTTAATTTACCTTACTTTTAATAGTGCATGACCCTCCTACCCCCCAAAAAAGTACACATCTCTCATCCTCTTCAAGTCTTCTTATGCTCAGGCTCTTGGAATTTGAGTAAGATTAGAAACTGCTACCTCCCTATTCTTCTGACTAAGAACGCCAAAAATGATCCAGGCATCTTCTACTTATATTCAGATTTACAATACAGAGAAAACAAGAGTGCAGAAATCTAATTCACAATTATACCCTAAAATCTAGGTTGATAACGGGATCAAGTTTCCATAATTAATGGATCAGGCAAATGATCCATATATGTACTTTCATACAAAACCATACACTCTTCTATCTTCTTTCTCCTATCATGATTTTCAAAATGGCCTGAATTTAAACTGTGGCTTCAAAATCACATTTAATTAAAATAAAAATAGAAAAAGGAGTCTCCATGGCATTTGAGTATCTTTTCCCACAATAAAGAAGTTCAGATGATCTCCCTGCCTTCTGTAGAATCCAATGAATCCTACAACTAAAAAAGGGTAAGGAATTAGTGGCAAGGGAAAGAAACTAGCATTTATTGATTCCTCATTCCATGCCAAGCCTCAAGCTAGATATTTTACAAACAAAATCTTATTTAATCCTCTTGTGGGGCAGGCAAGGTGACTCACGCTTGTAATCCCAACACTTTGGAAAGCTGAAGTTGGAGGATCACTTGAGCCCAGCAGTATGAGGCCAGCCTGAGCAACATGGAGAAACTCCATCTCTACAAAAAAATATGAAAATTAGCTGGGCGTGGTAGCATGTGCCTGCAGTTCCAAGTACTACAGAGGCTGATGTGGGAGGACTGCTTGAGCCCCAGAAGCCAAAACTGTAATAAGCCATGATTAACACCACTGCACTCCAGCTTGGGTGGCTGAGCAAGACCCTGTCTCCAAAACTAAAGAAATCTTATGCACTATGAGCTATATTACATTCTCTTCAATTTACAAATAAGAATTTCAAAACTTCAAGAATTCCCACAAGTATTAAGTGGAATTTGAAACCAGTGCTGAGACCCCATATCTAGAGCTTCCTAGCTGATCTCTCTGCTTCCAGGCTTGCCCACCTTCTCCAATCCCTCCTTCATTCCACAGCTGCAGGGATCTAACTAAAAAATGGTCAGCACCCCACTACCATCTCCTTGAAAGCCTCTGCAGACACTGCCTACGAACTAACATCTCAGCTCCCTAGTGAGGCAGTTGACCTGACCCGGCTCCTAACTCTTCCTCCACATGCCCAGCAACCCCCATCACATACACAAGTTCTAACAAACTCCCAGTAGTTCTTCCCACTCCCAGTGTCACACAACCTGTTTTCTCCACCTACAACAGCCTCACTACCTTTCTTCTCTCCTGTCTAACGGAAATATCCTCAGCACAGGAAAAGAGCAGGCAACGCCTCCAGGAAGCCTTCTGTGAACCACTCTGTTGGACCAGGTAACTCCTGTGTGCTCCTATATGCCTGACTTATCTTTAGCTCCTCAGTATAATAAATATGCAGAAGATCCACAAAGAGAATGAATGCCACGAACTGTAATTCAAAATGCCAAGTAAAAAACTTCCCCTTTACTTATCCATGTGATTTTATGTTCTCTGTCAAGTCGGAAAACTTTCCATTGCAACCTTGTGTATTATCTCAGGTTGTCTATAAAGAGGAAGGTAGACTGTCAAGGAGAAAAAAGGGGAAAGTAGGCTGTCAAAGTCCTACCACTAACACACACATCTCTTTCCACATATAGCTACTAATTCTATATTGGATCTTCAAACTTCAAGTGGAATAAGCATTTTTAAATTCCTAGCTATAAGCCTTTGTTAAAAGAATATAAACTTCAGGGCAGAACCAGGGACAGGTGTGTTCCATTGTTACTACCTCACAGTTTAAAATAAGCCAATCTCATCACCATTCTGAAAAATCAAGACAAAACCTGAAGTTTATACTCTCTCCCCAACACAGCCAAGATCTGGTGTGTAGAATGATACCAGAAAGAGGAGTAAAGAAACTCCCCAAGGCTAGAAAAGCAACATCCTTGATCCACTGCATATAACAGGCGCTGTGCTCAGATGCTGAGAAAACAAAAATGCACAAAACCCCACTCATTCCACCCCTCAATGGAGCTTCTCCAGAACACACCTGTGCCCTAAGGAGGTGTCCAAAGAAGTCAAATGCACACAAGGAAACCTTTAAGAACCCTCAGCCAGAAATAATCACCTCTCTACCTGACCTATGCTAAATATTTTGCTATTCAAAAAAAAAAGGGAAAAATCACTGCTGCTATGGAAACTACCACTTCTAAGTTAAACATTTCATTTTGGACATGTATTTGAGGAGAAATGAGGCGTTTTACTTCCCATTGTTTAAAATGCTAGACAATAGAAAACTGCACAGCATTGATACTGAACACTGAAATGGACTTCTGCCTAAGAAAATTTTAAATTATAAAGAAGAGCAGGCTGAAGTTTTCCTGATTTAGAACTGCTCAGAGTTTCCGGGTACCCATTTCCTATACAACTTTATACTATATAAAGTGCAAGTTTCTCTAAATAAACTCTCAGCACAGTAGATTTAACATGTAAATTGCTTAGCAGTAAACAGTCTTACTCTAAATAAGACTTTCGGGAAGTACCTACCAAGTACCAGGCAGTATAGTCTAGGGCAGTTAAGACCGCAATCTCTTTCAGATCAAGCTTGAAAGAAATTTTCACTACCATCCACTACTTTAATCTGAGACGGGTATGAACAAAAAGATTCTTAATTTTCACTATCATCCACTACTTTAATCTGAGATGGGTATGAACAAAAAGATTCTTAAGCCACTCTTCTAAAGGGAACCATGACCCCGAACCCAAATTTTCCAATTCTTCTGTGAATAGTGTAGATCTACTCAAACGCCACTCTATCATTCTATGTTAGACTATAAACGCCACTCTATCATTCTATGTTAGACTATTTTAAAGAGTTCCTTAACGATTTTGAGTGCCAGTTTCTAGTTGAGAATCACTATAATGGAAGTAGATGGTTTAGAAACGTGCCCTTTCCTATACCCTTCTGCCCGATGCAAGCATGCTTTTACATCCATCCTTTGTCAGGCTAAAACCCAAGATTCACAAGGAAGATCAGGTGACTGCAGGCCTTGGCACTGAGTTGTCATTAGGACACTATTTTTTATTCTCCATTTCTAAAAAGCAAAAGAGGGGGAAAGGGAGGGTGTATCATGAGGTAAAAGCAAGAATAGTAAATTGAAACTGAAGAAAACTTCCACTGCATTGGAACAGTCATAGACCAAATTTCACTAGCATCAGATTAAGAAAGAAGAACTGCTCTCTGCATCGCTGGCCACCAAGACAACAGTATTTCTCTGAAGTAACTTCTTGCTCTAACTGGAAATTGACCCATACTTTTACTTGCCAAGAGTAAACACAGCTGGTCTCCTACATTAAGAATTACCAAAATGGAAACAAGTGAATCTTATTTACACCCACCAAGGTTAACTAAGACCTAATAAACATGATCAACGTAAACAGCAGCGGCCAGGTGGCCACTCTGAACATTCTTCCGATACAAAGTACATCATATACCTAACGGCATAGTGAACAAGGCCCCCCAAAGTGGCTATAACCAGCAAGAAGAAAACATTGAGGGGGTGGGAGTCAAAAGTCTTCTTAAAGTATTAAGCATTCAAATAAATGGCAGAATCTGAGGGCCAGCTAGGAAAAACCACAAAGAAAAAGACAACAATAGACTCTGCTTAAATAAATCACCTGCGAAGTTGAAAAGAGATTACAGGAACAGGGTCGCAAGAAGGACAAAGGAAAAGTCCCAAGGGGATAGACAGAAACCAGCAGACCTGCAACACTCCTCAACCTCCAGGCCAAAACTGGCAGCTAGAGGGGCAGATGAAGTCTGAAAATATGTTATATGGTCTCTCCAATGTCCTTTAAAAAAAAATTGGTAGTGTTCAACATTTAAAATTTCACCAATGTAAGCAATTTCACATTTATAAAAATGTTTCTGATTTCTCTAAAAATATTAATAATAAAAGTTTGACAAGAGTCCACATTCCCAGAGCTACTAGCCAGCAGGTTGCCCTATAAATGGGGCTCCTTTCCAGTTCTTCCAATACAGCCTTAATGCCCTGGCCCCTGCAATGGCTGGATTTCAAGTAAAAGAATATCGTAGCCTAAATGTCCAATGTGCAAATGAGTATATGCTTTTTTACCATGATGGAGAGGTTCTGAATGCCAGAGGACTGGAGGAGGGAGGACGTTTCCAAGATCATCTAAACTGAGGCTCTTTAACTGTAGACCTAATCATCTGTGAAAATATTATCATGAATATGCATAACAAAAAAATGAGGCAAAAAAGCATCAAGTCTGTGTTACTAAACATTCTAATATGACTGCCACAGACATTGAAAGCACTCTAAATAAGACTCATTTTGGCCTGTTTATGCTACTATGGATTTGGATTAGAAAGCCATCTTGTCCACAAAGAATTAGGTATATCCTGTCCCTTCCGGGGCTGAGGAGAAAGTTACTTCAAACCTAATCAAAGATTTTGCTGTAAGAAAGAAGAAGGGCCCATTAAGTGCTTTATCCTGAGGCAGTGAGTAGGATAGCACACAAAAAAAGATAAAAATCACCTGGCATTACGCCAGAAGCCCTTGATTTAACATTAAATTTCCAGGTTAACACTCTAAAAACTATCTCATGACACACCACAAATTATATTTCAGAGGTAAAACAGGAAGTAGGGAAGGAACGGAGTGTAAATAAGAGGTCTTACTTCACACCTTTTCCGCTGCCGTTGGTTTACCCCAATAGAATCCCATGAAAACCTGCTTCACATTGGCAAAATGGGCAGGCAGAGGAACAAAGGCAATTCCAAGGCCTGCAGAAAGTCTTTAAAGGCAAGGGAAGAAAGCGAAGCCCTGCCTAAACACTGGCTATTTATAGCACTGGAATGGAAGATCTGGGAGGTGGCTGAGGGAATATGAAAGCTAGAGAGTGCGTGGGCGGGCTTCCTTCTGGTTTCCTTAGACTCAGAAACTAATGCATTCTTCCATGCCTCCAAAGCTGCTATTTTGTTTCCTGTATAAGTTTTCAATTTACTGCAAGACTGTCCCTAGGTGCATTTGACAATATCAGAGCAATTACAGTTTGGTTAAAATCTGAAGGTAATCAACTCACCATTCTTTCTTATTCTCTAGAAAAAGAGGCCTGAACAAAGAGGAGGAGACACCACCACCCAATTCATAAGGATGGTCTCCCAGAATCCCCTGAACTTTCACAGTGTGGAAAGTTTCCATAATTTCAGGCAGAGACCAGGAGAAACTATACTTTTCAACTCTTCTCATTAACCAAAAGCCATAGCTAAAAATAAAAAGCTGGAGCAATTCCAAAATTGGGAGTTTTATAGGGCACATTAAATTATTCCCTACCAACTGCAAACCTTTAAGGTTGCAGAGTATTATGTTAATGGTATTGGCTTTTTTTTTTTCAGAATCTGTGGTAATTTTCCAAAAAAAAAAAAAAAAAAAATAACCTCATGAACTTCCAAGTCCAGTCTTCATTATGAGTGAAGTATGGCTTCCTAAATCTGCAGAGCATATCACCCACACATAACTTAGGTTGATTTTTTTCAGGGCTGTATTATAAAACATTTTGAACTGAGAACAGACCCCACAATTGGTATTAAATAATAATAAATTATAATAGTCATTTTATACTTGTTTCCTGATCCAATGCATGAGATTCAAAAATAAGAAAGCAGTCTCACAACAGAACTTTCTAAATAGAATGTGAAGCTCTCACATTTTACTTAAACACTAAAAAGTGTTTATGGTTCCCCCTTGACATTCAGGTGTTATTAATTAACTCTTAAGATAAATTTCCAACTTAATAAACTTGGAAAACTGCTTTCTAAGCATATTTCCAATTTGATGAAAGTTTACAATACTGAATCCTATGAGTCTTTTTATAGTCATTTTCTTATGATATTTGTAGTCAATTTACTGTGATCTTGGTAAGACAAACACACTTCTTAGCTCACATCCATAACTATGTTGGCTATCACCAACATTCTTCTTGTATGCTTCATTTATGGCCAAGGTTACAGAAATAAGCATATTTGACTGGTCTAAACTCAAATCAAACGATCATGTATAATACACAGCAATACCCAAAACACAGGCACTATTTTTCATATCTAAAACATTAGAGGCTAAGGCATTCATTTATATTAAAATGAAGATTTCAGTTCAGTTAAGACATGGCCAGGTAAATTAAGGCTAAGGACGGACAAGTCAAAACACTATGTAGCATTCAGGAAATTTGGAACAAATTAAAGCTTTCACATAAAGCAGAGTCAAGGTTAGGCGAGGCCTCAGAGAGGCAATTATCTCATTCTCAAGTCCCAGGCTAACAAACTGACAAGGATACAGGAGAAAAAAAAAAAGAGAGAGACCAATATGAAGGTAAAAGCCCACATAAAGTCCAAAGACAATGACTGCTGGTCCTAAATCTGTTTCTTAGTGGTTCTGTGACCCTCAACAAGTTTTTCACCTTCCTAACTTCCCTCCTCTATTAAGAACAGATTTTTCCCACTCTGCTAGCAAACAGGCTTATTAAAAGAAGTTATAATAAATTACAGATAAAGGAATGTCTTATTAAAATTTCAGACACTATACAAAGTAGGGTATTGTTCTCAAGGTACTAATCTTCTTGAGAACTGTTTTCTGCTTTCATGCTCTCCTAAAAACACATCTCTTAATTTATGGGAAGGTCAAGCTGCCATTATCTCTGCAACCTGAGAAATTCAAATTAGTGGTCAAAGAAACACATAGACACACACCCCCAGCTTTGCTTTCTTCTTTCCCTCAAAAGGTCATTTTTTTCACCAAGCAGATCAGGAACTCTACAATATACTATATTCCAAGTATCAAATATTTAAGCCACCATAGCATACAGCAGAATAGAGTACTTAAAAGTTTTTTTTTTTTTTTGAAGACAGGGTCTAACTCACCACACAAGCTGGAGTATAGTGGTGTGATCACAGCTGACTGCAGCCTCCTGGGCTCAAGGGATCCTCCCACCTCAGCCTCTTGAGTAGCTGGGACCACAGGTACACGCCACCACACCCTGCTAATTTTTAAAATCTTTTGTAGAGACAAGGTCTTGCCACATTGCTCAGACTGGTCTCAAACGATCCTCCCACCTCAGCCTCTCAAAGCGCTGGAATTACAGGCACGAGCACCACCATGCTCGACCAAGAAGATTCTTTAAATGTCCAAGCAGATAACCAAGTCAAAACACTTTATTACTCAACAGACAATGATGTTTAGTTGATAATTTAAGAATCATACATTATTTAAAAAAAAAAGAATCATACACCATAGCTATTCCTAAAAAACTCAAATTCAAAGTACATGGTGGGCATTTACTCAGAGGCTAGCATAGTGTTTAACACAGAGTCTTAGCATTCTTAAAAACATGCAAGACCAGCCTGGGCAACATGGCGAAACCCTGTCTCCACTAAAAGTACAAAAACTAATTGGCTGTGGTAGCTCACACCTGTAATCCCAGATACTAAGGAGGCTGAGGCATGAGAATCACTTGAGCCTGAGAGGCAGAGGTTGCAATAAGCCAAGATCCTGCCACCACACTCCAGACTGGACGACAGAGCAGGACTCTGTCGCGAAAAACAAAACAAAACAAGAACACCCACATGTAAGAGATTAAGCCATTTTAAAGAGATGCAACTATGAACTAAGATTAAGCCTGAAGACAATTAGTGTATGTTCCATCTCATACCAAAAAAAAAAAACACTTTGTATGCCCAAATACTTCTTGGTATATTCTGCCAATGAGGCAATTCTATCTGAAATTATTAATAAACTATTTATCAGCCTGCTTGACCACCACCAAGGTTTGGTAAATAGACTTGGACACAATGTAGAAGCATAGCTGAAGATGGAGACCCCAGGGCACAAGAAGTAAGCTGAAGAGAAAATCCAGGAAGGTCGTCAAATTTCTCTGATAGGCCCTTTCTTTCCAATCCTAGCGTCTCATCTCAGTTGTTCATTGCACCTTCATCCCCTCTCCCATTTGAGAGCTCAGCTGAGTCTGCAGATATCCCAAGATACTAACTGGTAAATACTGGGCTAGATTCAGAGGCCACTTCATTTTCTATGCATCCCACAGACTCATACCTCAAAAGGGCAGGAAGTATACGAGGTTCATTATTGAATAAAGCCATCAGGAATTCTTGGAGATGGAGCTCTCAAATAAGGCTTTAGTCACTGCTAAAAGGACGCAGAAAAAAAAAAGATATGCCTCAAATATCAACACATTTGAGGGACAGACATCTGCATTCATTCTAATATGCAAATCCTATGTACAGGGCACTGTGCTGGATATTCAAGATGACTCAGATAAGGAGTTCCCACTTACTGTCTAAGCAAAGAAGGGAACACATGGAGAACCACAACACAGGACACAATCTGGTAAGTGTGAGAAGGAGGGATTATATCTGGATGACAGAGAAAAAAACAGGCTCCGAACAGAGAAAGGGCATGTGGACTAGGCTCTCTGTTGTCCTAGGTTCAAACAGAGGGTGAAGGACACATAGTTGCAATCATTCTAAAAATGCCTCCTATGTGCCCAACACTGTGCTGGGCGCAGAGACTATCGCATAAACAAGACAGGTACAAAGGGAACTTAGTGGGAGAGATATTAAACGAGCCAAAAGATAAAGCTAGTGTTTAGAACTGCAGTTCATGCCATGAAGGAAAAAAGGTAGCTGTAGGAATAAAACTGGGACAGTGATCAGAAGAAAAGCCTTCTGCAGATTAAGTGACATTTAAGCTGAGACCCAAAGATAAACATGATTAGATATATGTAATACTTGGTCTTTGGGAGGTAGAGGATGGTGCCACACACATACTTGGTAGTGTGGGGGACAGAGGGGCTGGTGAATAAGACACCTGTATCCTGAGGAATCTCATCCTAAGGATGCAATTACATGCAGTATGTGGAACCCAGCAGGGAGAATTTTACAATTATGAATAAAACTTAAGCTTTAGAGATCTTGAAACCCATCTGTGCTCAATGGTTCCTTTTTTCAAACGAAGGAAATGAAACTCAGGGACTGGCTCAGTGTTTGTCAACTAGGTAGGTGCCGAAGTGGGGCACAACCTGTAACTCCCATTACATCACACTGCCAGTTAACTTTTTAATCAGAATTTATTTGGAATGTCAGAATTCAGTAAATTGATCATGTACAAGAAACACTTAATATCTATAGGGAAAAATAAGTAGACTTGGGCCTAAATGCCAAGCACTTCACTAGACATTGTGAATTTTTATTTGGTTTCAGGCAAAGTAAGAATTATAATGAGTTTTTTGTAAAGTGAAATATATTCAATTTTTCTTGTGAAGTTATGTACATCCTACTTTGGGGCATCTAAGCAACCAGGAAATGACAGTGATAACAGATATGTGTCAGATTGTCTTAAATGCCTCTCCTTGGCAAAATAAAATTGACAACCTTATTAGTCCCCTCCCACAATGTGCAGTTTTATTTCTTATTGTACTTCCCTGAGAAATACATGTATCAAGGAACAACTGTTACAGAGAGGGCTGAGGCAGTCGGTGGAGCCACTAACAGAATTCACAGCAGCACTGTTCATCAAAGCACAAGAAATGACAACTGTTTATCAAGGAAGATGAATAAGAAAGATATGAAGATTAAAAAGTCATACAAGTTCACACAATTGAATGTTCTTCAGCAGCCAAATAAGAATCCACACACAGACCAAAGCATATTATAAAATCAGAATGTTGATGAATTTAATTCAGTGTCCTCAAGGACAAAGAAGGACTTATGATCTTTTCGTTATCACAGCTGCGCTTACAAGTCAAATACAGGCAAAATGAAGCATTTTTAATCATGTATCTTCTAAACTTTGCATTACTTTAAGGATAGTGTGAAAATGAAAGTAACAAGGGGGGGGAATCCCCTTCAAATTGAAGCCACTATAGCTCAATCGTCACTGTCTCATGTCTGTTAACCCAAAACTCCCAGTATGAGTACTGAGCATCATAACATAGAAATCTAGACCTATTCTGCCAACGAGCAGTTGCTCCAAGTCTGTGTCAACCTGTAAACAGGTATTCCTGAAGCTTATGACCAGCTCCAGTCTGAGCAGAATAAGAGATCAAAACTGGAGAGGACACACAATGGGAAAAGTAGTTAATCGATTTGAGGAATTCTTCATCGAGGAGGAGACACTGGGTCCTGCTCAAAAAATAAATTATCTCAACCTTTTCACTGAATTTACAGTCCCAAAGAATAGATAATAAACTAAGAATTCCAGACTTTTGGGTACTTGAAGGTCACTATGAGGTCATCTGGAATAGTCATCTACCAAAAGAACAGTCCTGACTGGTCTTCACTGATGCTACATTCTATTTTGTACATTGTCTCAAGCTACCTAAACTTGAGAGACTTCTAAGTCTTTCCAAGGACATTAGAAACATCTGTGATAGACACAGGGCATTTATCTCAGTTAACAATGAAGAAAAGTCACCTTCCAGAAGAAATGCTGTGAAAGCCCACATCATGTGCACTATTATTAAAAAAGTAACATAGAAAAGCAGTTTAAAAACAAAATTCTGTTACATACCAGCAAAGTCAAGAACTTAAAATAATTATAATCATAATACCTAAGTTTATCAAAATGATGTAAGCAATAAGATCTAATTTATACTGAGATAAACTATACAGGCTCACTCAGGCTATCCAGGCAAGAAACCAATGAATGCTTATTTCATACTGAAATTTACAGGACATGAATGATTTAGAAATATACATCGACCCTGAGCTACTAAAATGATGACAACCCAAAGATGATTACTGATCTATCAGAAGAAAAACAATGAAAGTTGAGGGCGAGAGTCTCTTTCACTCTTTTAAAAAAAAAATGCAGTTCAATAAAAATGTACCTTTTAAAAATAGAAAGTTATCCCTTTCAACTAGTGTTGATCTGCCCTTTATTACTGGAGATAGAATATATATCACTCAGAAAGTTACCCTGAAGCTATAAGAAGCTTGGAGGAAAATATTAAACTTCAAGGTAAAGACAGGACCAGGAGCCTATTAAGACAAAAAACTAAGACATTAGTGTTCAAAAAGTATATATGCAGGAAACTTGCAGTTGTCTCAGTACCAGACTTTAGTGGCAAAAAAAGAGAAAGGAAAGCCTTTTAAAAATCTAAGTCACCGAAATTTTAAAGTGACACCCACATGACCCAGTTTATTTTTCTATTCCAAGAAGTTCTGATGCTGTTTCTCTATTTCTCTTGGAAGTTTTTCATGTCTAATACATTGTAAAAGGTATATTTTTATTTAAGCACACAGTAAAACAAAACATTATTGAGGACCTTGGGCCTGTAAATAAATTTTAGGAGAAACACATGAATTCAAACATGAGGAAAGGGCTACAGATGTATGGTAAATGTGAGAAAGAATATGGGCATTTGGAAAAGGAGACAACATTGTTGGATAGGGTGGGAAGACAGCTATTGAGATGTGCTAGGCCATGCTCTAAGCACTTTTAAGGGGCATATCCTGCCATGTGATCCTAACAACTTAATAAAATGGGTCATTTCATCCATATTTTTCTCGGTTTATTTTTTAGTTTTTTTTTTTTTTTTTTTTTTTTGAGACAGTTTTGCTCTTGCCACCCAGGCTGGAGTGCAATGGCATGCTCTCAGCTCACTGCAACCTCCACCTTCCATGTTGAAGCCATTCTCCTGCCTCAGACTCCCAAGTAGCTAGGATTACAAGCACCTGCCACCACACCAAGCTGACTTTTGTATTTTTAGTAGAGACGGGTTTCACGACCCTGGCCAGGCTGGTCTTGAACTCCTAACCTCAGGTGATCCAACCACCTCAGCCTCCTAAAGTGCTGGGATTACAGGTATGAGCCACCACACTGGCCTCATCCATATTTTTAAAAAGAGGAAATAGGCTTGAAAAAAAAAGATTAACTTGTCCAGAACTCACAAAACTTGCCAATTTTTTCTAACAAACTCCAAAGCCCATGCTCATTGCACCACACATCAATGAAACAGCTAAAATAACCAACGTCTTCCTTCACCCCAGACCAATTAAATAATAATCTCTCTTAAGGGCCCAGATACTAGCATTTTTATAAGCACCTGATTTGATTCTTATCTGCAGGCAAGGTTGAAAGCCACTGTAAAAGACCTTCATAAGACAAGTGGACTATCAGCTGGGTCGTGCCGAACAGACAAGAGTCAAATAATCAAGAAACTGGGGAAGTTATCCAGCTTTTAGGGGGAAACAGAAATTCAAAAATAGTGGAGGTGCTGAAGCAGAACTGATCCAGAGTAAGTTCAGGGAAAGTCTGAACACATGCTTTACTCCAAGTGGTGATTTAAAAAGAAAAAAAAAAAAAAAAAAAAAAAAAACAGGTTGGAATCATTTTGCCAAAACAACAAAGTACAGGTTAGAAAATCTCTTTAAAGATGTTGGGCGTGGTGGCTCATGCCTGTAATCCCAGCACTTTGGGAGGCTGAGGCGGGCAGATCACCTGAGATCAGGAGTTCCAGACCAGCCTGGCCAACATGGTGAAACCCTGTTTCCACTAAAAATACAAAAATTAGCTGGGCATGGTGGTGCATGCCTGTAATCCCAGCTACTTAGGAGGCTGAGGCAGGAGAACTGCTAGAACCTAGGAAGTGGAGGTTGCAGTGAGCAGAGATCCCGCCACTGCACTCCAGCCTGGGTGATAGAGCAAGACTTTGTCTCAAAATAAATAAATAAATACATACATACATACATACATATATATGTGTATATATTTAAAGACTATAGGTAAGAAGAGAGCACGAAATTACTTTTATAACTAATGTAACAAATGGGTATGAACTTTAGGAAAACAAGGAACAAATGACAGTTCACTAACCTAAAGCCAATGGACCATGATACAAAATGTAAGAAGTGAGCAACAATAAGCAGGGCTTGCTGAGCAATCGATGTAGCCCAATAGTTACAACCATCAACTCTATGGTGATCCCTTCTAGCATTTGCCATCCTACGTCTTGATTTCCTCATTTAGGAAATGGAGAAAATAATCATCTCATTCAGTTATTGGAAGAAATATGAGATATGGCAGTCCCCCTTAGAACCCCAATGGATGCCTAAAATTTCAGATAGTACTGACCAATACCACATTTTTTCCTACACATACCTATGATAAAGTTTAACTTATAAACTAAGCCCAGTAAGATATTAACAATAATAACAGAACCATTGTAGCAGTACACTATAATAAAAGTCATGTATATGTAATCTCTCTCTCAGCGTATTTGGTTTTCTTTAAGTCCACAACTTTCACCTTTTCACTTAAAGGGAACACGGAGCACTTCAACATCTTCTCTTTGACATATCAGAATTGCCAGCATCACTACTCCTGTGCTTTGGGGCCACTGTAAGTAAAACAAGGGTTACTTGAACACAAGCAGTGCAATACCTCAATAGTCAATCTGATAACCAAGATGGCTACACTAAGCGACTAACAGCATGGATACACTAGACAAAGGGAGGATTCACATCCTGACCGGCCAGCATGAGGGTACGTCACACTACTCAGAAGGACACGCAATGTAAAACCTGTAAATTGTTTATGCCTGGAATTTTCCATTTAATATTTGTAAGCCATGGCTGACTGCAGATAAGGGAAATCATGGAAAGCCAAACTGCTGATAAGAAGGGAACTACTGTTATCCAAGCGAAAAAAAAAAAAGAGACCTAGAGCTTCTGCATTCTTACAGAGAGCAGTGTAAGAATTCAGTCCACCAATTTTTTTTTCTTACCATTAAAACTTTAGATGGTCCTGTTAAAAGACTCAGAGGAATCAGTTTGGCCTGCTTATTCACTTCCTATTTTCAGTAACCCTCTACATCAGCCTAGGCCAGTGCCCAGACACCGGACACAGCCATGAGAAATTGAATTTTTTCCTAAATGGTAAGGTGGAGTGTATGTTCCCTATCCCTACAGAAGTGACTGTCATTTCACAAATAGTGAATATATGTATTAAGTGATATATTAAATTTATGTAATATATATACAAAATAATGTATTAAAATGTATACGTGTCTTCAACTGAATTCTTGGGGCCTAGTATTTAGAAAACAGTTAAATACAGTAATAGAATTCGGTAAAACTTTTAATTGTTACTCAAAAGAATCTACACAACTTAAAATCTGACACCTGCTGAATGGTAAAGCTTGGTCATCTGCAAAACTTCCTATTCAACTTTCATTTTCGCAAACCTTATTTTGTCTTAAGATGATTTCCACACATTTGGTAGGTAATCTTTTAGCTAAATGATCCTGAAACCCACAATCTGAATAGCAAGAAACTGCTTCCTAAATAATGTATCATATTATACAAGCTATCACTTATCTCCCTTCCCCCAGAAAATAAACATTCTTAAAGGGAGGCAATGTTGTAAAAGAGTTAGCTTCTTATCTTTCAAGCCTTTACTAAATATCACTTATAAATGAGAAGACATATTTGAAGTTTTTAAGTGTTCTATGCTCTTTAAACCCTTTCCTGAATGTATAGAGTTAGGACACTCAGAGGTAAGGGGTAAACCATGTTCCTAAACTACATTATTTTCTAAAGCCTGAAACCAAAGTTTTCAAAGGGCTATAAATGTTTGAATAATACATTAAGATACATACAAAATGACAGTTGATAGTAAAAAGGAAAAAAAAAAAACCTTTCAACAAATGACAAATTTTCTCCTAAATCATTCTTTGGTTAGAGGACCACCATAAAAGAGGTGGGTCCGAGTGCTGTTTTACACTGGAAACAAAACAGATCTAACAGGTGTAATAAATACCAGGGAGATATGAGACAGAAAATATTGAATTAAACTTCTATGGTTGAAAAAGAGGGGGGGGGCACAAAAATATACAGAAATGCTGGTGTAAAGGACAGTAGATATTTTAACCAAACCATTTATATCCACATTATCAGAGACCCAGATACCCCCTTACCCATTCTGTGACTGCACAGGTAAAGTCAAAATGTATTTTCTGCTTTGGAAGAGATTTTCTACTTAGGATTAATTACAGGCATATCAGCTGTTCTGGGAATTCACTTTCAAATAAAATGAGGCCACATTAAAAACCTGAAGGAACTGAAATAACATCCTTCATCTCATCTCACCATCACCCATAAACCTCAATGTAAAGAAAGCTAAAAGGCTCACTGCAATCCCTCAAGAAAAAGTTAAAGGTTTGGATCTCTGATGATTACCTTGAATAGACAGCAAAATTAGGCTGGAGCCAGTAATTATAAACTGACTAGCTAATGTAACTAGGCATTAGCCATTCATCCCAGAACTGTAATTTTATGTTTTATGTATTAGGGTTCCCCTGGTGATTTTCCTGTTAGCAGGAACCTCATTAAGTTCTGACTTGAGGATGCCTGCTTTAAATAAGTACACAGAACACAACACAACACAAAACATCCAAAACCTCACATCTCTTAGCATTTCCAACACAAACATTGCGGGTCTCCTGAAGAACAATTAACCTCTACATGTTCTCTAAGTAGAGAGTGCCTAGAGTCTCAGAGCTGCAGACCCCAGCAGACATTCTGTGAAAACACTGCCAAGACCCTGCTGACATCTGTGGCAAAAGCATCGTATCTTCTAAATATATGTTCTGTTTAAGTGGCTTTTAAAGAATAAGCATGGTACCTTTAAAAGCAGTGTGTAACAAGAGGTCAAACTATAAAACTGAAGAGGTTAGAGAATAAATCAATTGTATATCAATTGTCAAAACTCAACTTTAAAAGGCAGAGGTGGTCAGAAACTGCTGTACAGACAGGGTAAATGGAAAAGAAATCTCCAGGCTGAAAACGGCAAATGCTAATCGCTAGGGTGGGAGCAAGGAGTCTTGACCAATCGTAAAGATGAGAAAGCATTTCCCTTCTGCAATGAAAAACTAAAACTGTAGATCAGAAATTCAGGGGAAAATAATCATTTCTGTTAATCTCTGGAGAAATTAAATACCCTTACTCCTGTTATAGAACTCAACTGTATCTCCCAAAATAAACATGTTGAAGCTATAATCTCCAATGTGACTATATTTGAACATAGGGTTGTGTAGTTCAATAGTTTCAGTAGAAACAGTAATTCAAGTAACTACACAAACATTTTGTTTTTCTCTATTTCCTCAATTATTTCAGGAAATAATTAAAGCAGCTAAAGGAGCTCATAAGTGTAAATAATTAAGGTTAAATTAGGTCATAAGTGTGAGGCCCTGATCCAGTAGGATTGGTGTCCATATAAGAAAAGAAAGAGACACCAGTGATTTCTCCTTCTTTACATACCTACAGTAAAAGCTAAGTGAGGTAACAGTGAGGTGGCCTTCTGCAAACCTAAGAAGTCCCACCAGAACACCTTTATCTTGGTCTTCCAGCCTCCAGAACCATGAAAAAATACATTTCTATTGTTTATGCTACCCAGCCTGTCGTATTCTGTAATGGCAGCCCAAGCAAACTAATACAACCCCCACAGCAATTCTTAATCTCTCAGTTGCCTTTACTTCAGACTGCTGCCACCCCAATCTTTTCCTGGAATCTGAACCTTAGGTAAACAGATAAGTCAAACCACGTAAGTTGGGGACCAACAGTTTTTAAACTTTGCAATGGCGCAAAATCGATACACATTCAGTAGAAACAGTACTTCAAGTAACTATACAACCGTTCTGTTTTTCACTTTCAGTATTCAGTAAGTTACATGAAATATTCAACACTTTTATTATAAAATAGGCTTTGTGTTAGATGGTTTTACCCAATTATAGACTAATGCAAGTGTTCTAAGAAGATTTAACGCAGGCTAGGCTAAGCTATGATATTCAGCAGGTTAAGTATCTTAAGTGTATTTTATACTTCTGGTATCTTCAACTTAATTTAAGATGGGTTTATCAGGACATAAGCCCCATCATAAGTTGGAGAGCCTTCTTGTAGCCACTGAACCATGCCCCTCACTTTTGAATCAACACTGTCAGCTATCCATAACTGCTAATTTACCTTCACTAAAATAAGTGTCTACCAGTAACTACCCTTCATCCTCCAATTCCCATGACACCAAGGCAAGCCTTTATCATCATATACGCTGCTTCAAATCTGTCTCCTGCTCCAACATTCTGATCTTTATACAACGGCTGGCTTCAACTTCCCAAGAACATCTCATGCTATCACCTACTCTAATACCATCAATTGTATACATACAGACCTTCATTCAAGGGCCTTTTCATATTTCTAATCCTCCCTAATGTTTTCTCCCAACTTCTCAAGCCAAAACTCTGCATAAGGTCAAAATGACCCATAACTATCATCTCAATCTGTCGCATTCTTTTATTTCCTTCTTTCTTTCATATATATATTTTTTATACACAGGTTCTCACTCTGTCGCCCAGGCTGGAGTACAGTGGTATGGACATAGCTCGCTATGGCCTCAAACTCCTAGGCTCAAACAATCCTCCTCCCTCAGCCTCCCAAGTATCTGGGACTATAGGTATGTGTCACCACACCCAGCTATTTTTTATTTTTTAATTTTTGTAGAGACAGGGTCTCACTATGTTGCTGAGACTAGTCTTTAACTCCTGGCCTCAAGCAATCCTGCCCCTCCCAGGTCTCCCAAAGCACTGGGATTACAGGCATGAGGCACCACTGCCTGCCCTACTTCCTTGCTTTTATTCTTATTCTTGTGACAATTTGGAATGTCCTCTCTGCTTATTTCCTTTCTAAACGGCAGCTGGAAGAAGGAAGTTCTGAAGAACATTACACAATCATAAGGGGTTGTGATTGTATAAGGTTTTATGGCAAAACCTTCTGCCCCAAAATACTGCTCTGCTACATACTGATTATAATAGGCTTTCAGCCCCACCAAATCATGCCAGGTACTTACACAATACCTGAAGGATGGTATCAATTTCAGCTCCATATAAATAGAAAATGGGAAGATCTGTCACAAATGAAATTCAGAGGTTTCAGAGGGTCTCATCTTCTCTAAATATTAATATCCTAAGCACTGCATAAGGTCTAGAGACCATGAAAGACACACACAGATTTGATCTGAGCTCAATTAGTTTTTCTCTCACTCAAGTGAAGCTACCACCTAAATCCCAGCAACAAAACTGATAGTCTCTCAGATTTTCCCAATTTTCAATCATCCCCTCCCTTATCAATCCTCCAAAGAACAAGCCTCTTCAACACTCTCTTTATGAGAGCATAACTGAGCTTCATAACCTATACTGTATCCTTATCGATTTTCATCATGTGACTGACGAAACACAGCAATATACCAAGATTTCCAACAAACTGAATACCTGTGGCTCTTGATTTTTATATGCCCCCAAAATAGCCTCTGTCCCATTCAGTGGACTTTCCACCACCAAACTTTTATAACTATTTTCACCATTTATCATCTTCTCCTTACTAGTTCCAATTTACACACATGCTCTTCATGATTAGCTTTGCTTACCTTCTCTAATGAATTCTGCTTACCCCTTTAAAAACGGTCCTCCAAGAGCTCTTTCCTGGTAACTTAGCATGCACTATATCATACAGCCATTTGTAAGGCCCCACCAACGAGTCCACCTGTATGTGGTCATCTCTTTATGTAGAAACCCAACCAGAATGGAGACTTAAAATTCTAGAAGAGCTCTAGTTCTTTCATCACTCTGATCCGAATCAAAGGGCACTGCAGTCAACAGCACCCAGAGATACTCCAGTGTCACTAGCACACCAAGACCATTCAAGCTGCTTCATAAGCTTATCTTTCCCCCTTCTAACTTAGGGGTGGTAGGGCAGAGAAATGACACCAAGCACATTTACAATCAGTGCCTGGAATCAGAAGTAAATTGATAGTATAACATTCAGGGACTTCAGTGACACTTTCCTGGAACACTGAGTGCCCAAAAGGGCTGGGCCATCAGCTTCCCCCTCAAGAGGGGAAAAGAACCACCCACTTTCTACAACAGATTGACTGTTAAACACAAGTACAGCAGGCCTCTTGCAGGAGAAAATGCAAGCTGTCCTGCCAGAGTACCTAAAAGCTTCTGAGGACAATTTTTCTTAAGGAGTGAAAAGATATATTCTATCCATACTGGATAGATGGCCCCCCTTTTTCAAATTCAAGGCTTTATAAGATACATTCAGTTTTAAACATTCCTAGAATTTGAGAATTGCAAAGTATTAACCATTTTCACATCAAATAACTGCATTAGTCAAACCAGAGTAATTATTAAAGTTACACAAAGCTAGTATAAATCAATCTTTAATGTTTAGGAAAATCATTTTAAAATTTGTGTGGGTAAACCACTCTAATCATTTCAGAGACAGTACACCAACCATATGTTGGTGTTATATGGCAATGTTATATGGCAATGCTCCATATAACCTGGAAAGAGTTCCTGACCAATGGAATACAGATAAAATATGGCAGAGTCAGCATTAACGGTTCCATCTTCTCTTGTTTTAATAGTAAGTAGAGAGCCAGAAACATACACATTAAGTATATGCAGCTCCTAAAAAAATAAAATTTAACGCTAAAAAAGATTAACACTGCTTTAACCAAATTTCCCCCCTTATTTTATGTTATGCAAATCTAGAAAACATCTGTATACATGCCTTATAAATTTTGATCAACTGCTATCAATACAAACCAAAGAAGTAAAATAATATTACTGCTCCTTAGACATTAAAAAAAACACACACACACAAATTTCTAAGTGATATTTTCAAAGTTAACAACTTTGAAAAATTAAGTCCCTAGTTTTACAGACCACAGGCTTGTTATAATTAAGTGGGTAGTTCGCTTATATTTTATACAAGATTCCCTAAGAACCTAAGATCCTGCCAGTGACTATTTAAGAAACAGAGAAAACTCTGGGCACGGTGGCTCACGCCTGTAATCCCAGCCTTCCGGGAGGCCAAGGTGGGTGCATCACCTGAGGTCAGGAATTGGAAACCAGCCTGGCCACCATGGTAAAACCCCATCTCTACTAAAAATACAAAATTAATTGGGTGTAGTGGCACACATCTGTAGTTCCAGCTAATTGGGAGGCTGAGACAGGAGAATCGCTTGAACCCAGAAGGTGGAGGCTGCAGTGAGCCGAGATTGCTCCATGCTCTCTGGCCTGAGCAAGGCAGAGCAAGACTCCGTCTCAAAGAAAAATAAATCAATAAAAAATAAAGAAATGAAGAAAACAGCATTTTAAGTACTGGAAAATAGTATGTCCATAGCCGATAATATATAAAATGCCTCAAAAAATAGGACTGTCATAAAAAACAGAACCTCTAACAGAGAAGAAATTTTAAGTTGCCACTATTAAAATGGAATTTAAAATCTCAAGATTCCGCATATTTAAGAATGAATATTTCTTTGTTCATCAAAAAGCTCAGACAAAAACAAGACATTTAATGGCAATGTGTCTCTTCCCTGAAAGCTGATTTTATTGCTGTTTAGCATTTCCAGAAAATAATTTCCAAGAGCTAAACAATTTTTAATACTGACTCCTCTTCACAGCCTGCTGCTCTGCAGCACCCCCACCTCCTTACAAACCAGGGAAAAAAACACTGAAGTGGATGTTTAAATGACTTACTTGATCAGTATGGTTTCCCCACCAGATTTTGGAGTATCATGAAAAGAAAGTGTACCCATTTTGGTCCTCTGACCTTTGATTGATTCTTAATTTTTATGAGAAACAAAAATTTGAACAGTAAAATACTTCAGCAACCCAAGGAAGAATTAAACCAAAAGGCAAATGATGAACTTTGCAGGTCCTAGTATAAAACACTAGAGTTAGAAGGATGATCAGGTTAACATGTAACTCTGGTTCAAGCCCTGGTTATGGGGCTTTCACTGGGTTATTACAGTTCCTGTTATTTACAAATGTGAAAGCTTATTACATATAAAAGCTTAGTTCTAATAAGCTTTGGATAACTTGCGATCTCCATTTAAAAAGCCTCTTCCTCACAATTACCATCCATTTGAAGAGCGATTTGACCCATACTCTATCCTTTGAGACATCACATAAAAGGACTCTCACCTACTCAAAAATCAATCTTTTCAGTCAGATGAAATCTTAATGAAAGCTGAGATCATCTTGAGGAAAGCAAAATACTCCCAAAAGGCAAAAACAGCTTTACTCTCTAATGGTAAATGCACAAAGTTGCCAGATTATAATTCTGCTGCTTAGTCACTATGGTCCAAAGATGTATGATTAGCCTCACCAGGGCAATGGCTCTCTATAAGTAAGATATCCAGGGTTTACCATCCTTAGAGGTCACTTTGACACTATTACTGCCAAATCTATATGTACAGAGTTAGTTCCCTGCACAAGAAGGTATTTAATCACAGCTCTGTAATTTTCTTCAAAACAAACAGTAATACCCCAAATATGTAAAAGGTATTCTGAGAACAACTGCTCTTGCCCTATGTCCTTTGTATAGGTTATTCTACTGATTCAGTATCACGATCATGGAATATACTAAAGAAAATAGATTTGGGCTTGCTTATCTATTCATTTTAACCCCATTTTCCTCATTCCATATGGTAAGAATGCATCTGAGAGACAGCTAACTATAAAGAATGAGGACAGGAACAATGGACTGCAAAGCTGGTTGATGCAGAGTCCAACTCACAAGCATGACATGGTAGCCAATTTAGCTAAATGGACACAGGTTGAATTAACCTGACCTTTATGCTTCAATGTCCTAATTTGTACAATAGGTACCATCTGCCCAGCTGAGTACTGAGCAGCTAACAATAGGATTTGAAGAGTTTAAGATTTGAGACAAAAATGAACCAAAATCCAGAATAAATCCTACTTTTACTTAAGCCCAAAAGTGAACCTCCAACCTCTGTTTAAAAGGAAAACACAAGCATTTTCAAAAACAAAACAAAACAAAAAAATGCAACCAGTAAAGGCACTACAAAAAGAGAACGACTTCCTAAAAATCATTAAAATGAATCTGAAAACGTAATGCATGCTAAGTCCCTAGTACATCACAGAAACAGTATAAATATAAACACAAACTAAATGAAGAAATGCGTAAGTCATCTTCATATTATCTGGTAAATCTCATATAAGATACACTTCAATAAAATCCCCCAAAGGCCAGCTATTGGAAATTTAAAACAGAAAGGATGCTTGGTAGCGTGGGGGGGGTGGGGGGGTGGGGGGGTGGGGGGTGGGGAACGGGTGGTTGATAAAGACAGAAATAGTAAAAGGTTGGGACTGAGAGGACATGTTTCAAAGGGCACCATGTGTAGGATTTAGGGCTGCCATAATGATATGCTTGAGTGAATATAAAGTATGGGGCAAGAATTCACGGGCCATGATCAAGAGAAAAAGTTATTTGGCTAGATCATGAAGTAAACATTGCATCTGGCAAAGAATAGAGAACTCTGAATGCCTAAAAGTGTTTGGAATCTGTTCTGTAAGCAATAAGGAGCCACTGAAGGTTTCAGGCAGGATGACAGAGCCAAGGCTGTCCTTTATCTGTCTCTTACAAGGTTCTAACTCAGACCGGGTATGGTGGCTCACACCTGTAATCCCAGCACTTTGAGAGGCTGAGGCAGGTGGATCACGATATCAAGATTTCAAGACCAGCCTGACCAACATGGTGAAACCCCATCTCTACTAGACATACAAAAAGTAGCCAGGCGTGGTGGCACACGCCTGTAATCCCAGCTACTCAGGAGACTGAGGCAGGAGAATCACTTGAACCCGGGGGGAAAGACGTTACAGTGAACCGAGATGGCGCCATTGCACTCCAGCTTGGGAGACAGAGAGACAGACTCTGTCTCAAAAACAACAACAACAACTACAACAAAACAAGGTTTTAACTCAAATGTGCCTAAATTCTGCAAGGTTTTTATCTGAGTAGACACAGTTCATAACATTAGTGCTAAAAAGATCACAGAAGCAAAACAGGACTCTTTGATTCAATAATTTAGTTCTAATACCCAGGCACAGAGAATTCTAATATAGTTGTTATTGTACACTCTGAAGCCAGACTGCCTGAGTTCTAATTCCACCTCTGTCATTTAACTGCATCTTAGGGCCAATAACTTAAATCACTCTATGTTGCAATTTCCTTATCTATAAAATGGGGAGGTGATAATTATACTGCCTACATCTCAGAGTTCTGTAAGAACTCAAGTGAGTGAATCCATGTAGACTGCTTAGAAGTGTCTGGCACAAAGCAGCAGCCTTCAAATTATACTGATACAACGACTTCTATGCCACACTCTTTGACATCTGATAAATGTTATTGTAACATTTCATATAAAGTAAGAGAATATTGATTCTGCCTTTGCAGGGGGAATATCTGTGTGGGAAGGGAGACAAGGGAGGAGTCAGATTTTTCCATTGCTGTCCTTCAAAACCACAAGCTAAAAGCTATATACCTAGGCGAACACTTTCCATTTCCAATAGGCCTCGACCATTTTTCCCTTCTTGATGGTTTAAAATGGTTCCCAGGCACACGTGTAATTAAAATTCATTATCTTAAAAAACTGCTTTAGGAAATGCAGCAATCAAATCTGCTACCATCCATTTTTTATAGATATAATTATAACCTAATAGGCATCATTTAATCAAGACTTAATAATTAGGTTCTTAAATCCAAAACTTGATCATTTTTTTCCTTGATACGTGTACAAAATTTTCTCCCAGGTGGTGGTCACGTAAAGTGAAGGATGGAAGCACTGTTAAAACCCTTATCATAATGGCCTTCCTAAAGTGCTAATTATTACACAATTAAGACAGACATAATCTGACTAGAGAGCCTAAGAAAATATAATGGAATCTCAAAGCAGCTTTTCAAATTTTTTTCCAACTCCATCTCCAAACTACCTACCAAAAAAAACAAAACGAAACAAAACAAAAAACCCGAAATACAAAGTAAGACCTCTTGCCTATGACTTCGAAAACAAGCAAATAAAGTCAGGAGTAGCACCAAACCTTCCCCTCGTTCTAACATCACCTAGTCAGATCTTTAAAGGAGAAAACAACCCTATCTGTTACCTTGTTTCCCATCCCACATTTTAAGAGATAAGAAACCGGGCCCTGAAAAGTGAGTATTTTCCTAAAGCACTCAGGGTGAAACCTGTACTAGAACCTAAGGTGTCCCTCCACACAAAACAAGATTTTGTACTCTTACTCCACCCCACTATGGGGGTGGGGAAACGTGGAATTTTGAGGGTCTACAACCTTCAAGTCTGATCACTGGGTCTGTCACATCTAATTACAATATCCAGCCCCATTTCCAACTAAATAAGATTAATTCTTCGTCTCGGTGCTTAACAGTAACTCCTACTACTCCCAGCATCCCACACCCTAGTTTGAAAGACAAGCAGGTCACTAGCAAGTTCATCTTCTTTGAGAGCCTCTAATTGCCTTACCACACCCAAGGCCCTTTTGGCTAGACTAAGCTTCTTTACAGATCTAATACACCAAACAAGAGACACACAGTTGGGCAAGAAACCTACTGAGAATCAGAAAATCCTGAAAGGGGTCTATTTATCATTGAAAAGAGAAATCTTAAGCCCTTTATAGTTTTGCATTCTCTTTCATTTCCCAAAAGGTGTAAGAGGTCTCCCAGTAAATCCAAACCAAGCCCCTGCTTTTAAACATAGCTGTCCAAGGACTCTGTGGGTGGGTGCAGGGGACAGACCTAATCTTTTCCTAAGCAAGATTTGAAGGATTAGAGCATTAGAGAAACAAAGCATTAAAGAAACAAAGCCTTGAAGTCCAGTAATTTCTCCTAAAATAGCCTCATTAAGGCAAGTTTTCTCGGTCTTCCAAAGAATCCCAATTCAAAAATTAAAAAAGAAAGTAGCTAACACTGAGAGCTTCACCACAAAGCATCCCAATCAACCTTTCATTATTCCCATTCTCTAGGTTAGACATTTAAGTCTTGGAAAGGTGAAGTCACTTTGAATAGGGACCCCGAATTGTAAATCTGAGGTGTAACAATCAAGTCCTTTAACAGGAGAGTTCCTATTCCTCTCCTCAGCTTATTTTAACACCAGCATGTGCAACCCAGGCTATCTGCTCATCCAGGGGCCTAAGTGTGTCCTTCACAACCTGGGACGGTAGAGCCCAAGAGCAGCTCTACTAAGACGGAATGAGCAAACAGCATCAGGTTTCCATGACGAAAGGGACCCCACAAGCTGCAGAACATGTCCAGCCTAGCCCCCTTCCCTCTCATTCAAGGATCGAGTGAAATGCACTACAGCCCCATAGGCTTAAGACATGAGATGGAAATTTTAAGAATTCTTTCAAAGGACATAGGTCATTATTCTCAACTTTGGAAAACTACTTCAGATTACTTGGTTTTGGGGAGTAGAGAATCAGTACAGAATGCTTCTCAAGCAAATGAATCTACAAAATTAGAAAATTCAGCTTACTTAAAATAACTTACAGTAAAAGTTTAAAACTAAACTTTAAATTTAGTTTGGGGAAGCAGATGACGTATGAAATTTTTTTATTCAAACACTAATTTAGATCTTCATCCAACATGGGTGCCTTCAAGGGCAATGAATCCACTTTTTAAATCTCCTCAGAGGATCCCGTTCCTATTAAACAGAAGCCACAGGAAAACTGGCATTAACATTTCCTTCCAGCTTGTTGGAAGGAAAGGCACCTTATTTGAGAGCTTTCCAGATCAAGAACACATTTTATACCAATAAACTTTACAGGTGGACCCAGTAGAGATCTATAAATCAAGGCTAAGTAATTGTGAACTGTATAGCAACCGTCCCCACCCCTTCCATTTTCACATTTTATTTCAATTTGGAGCTACCTAATAGACACAGAAACCCTCCAGACTATTTCTCAAAATGGCCCTTTCTGTTTGGAAGTAGGTACACTTACCCAGGAATATCTGGAGTATGAAATAAATATTAGGGGCCTTGAAGAAATACAGTAACATTACTGGAAATGGGCTCGAGTTTAATGTTTTTAAAATAACATTTAAAACTTAACTGCTGCTTTCTTTCTTTTAAACTAGAAGAAATTTTCTCAGGTAGAAGATTTTTAACACAACAAGGGATTTCAAAATTAAAAAGTAATTAATATTTCTTCTCTTGAATGTTGTGCTTGAAAGGAAAACTTTTACTGTCATTTATTCAATAAATATTAAGCTCTATGTACAGGAACTATCGGAATATTAAGTGTGTCTTTGCCTTCAAGGGCTACATAGTTTTCAGATGAGTAAATTTCTTGCAAGCAGAAATTCCAGAATATCAATGATCCTCACCACCAGAGGTGTCCGAGCTAAGAGACTCTAGTTTTAAACAGAAATCAACATCATTAAGAATGCCAGATGTCACTGTTATTGACATGTCTTGATCCAGTCAGGGCTTACCAAGGTCAATATTTGACAGCAGAATGTTCAGAAATTAGTTATCCAAATCAAAACGCGGAAAATGTCTAAATCAGCACATCTGAAACTTGAAAGAAATTAATTCTATTAGAATATTAAATGTGGAATCATACACAGAAAAATAAGTGGGCACCCTTTGCCACCAACACCCCATTTTGCATTTAAAGGGGAAGGGACTCCCATAGCATTCTCTTCTAAGAAGTTCTACAACCAGGAATTGACAGGTGGAGCCCTGATTGATAAGGGCTCACCTCTCTTAGACAACATCTCACCTCTCTCCTCCTTACCCACCTCATCCCATGACTAATGGGAGAGGGGGAATAAATACAGTGCAAGACTGTTTATGTTTTGTTTTTTGGTTTTTTAAGTGGAGGTGTGTTCCACAATTGAAGAAAGAGGTTAAGATTCTATACACACCCTGGGTTGTTCCATTTACTCAATTTCTACTTAAGCAACAAACTAGGACAATGAAACCAGTATAGGAAAAGAAAATGCATGGAGTAGGTGAACTACTCCAAGGTGCATTTTTAGCTCATGTGACCTTCCAAAGTGCTCCAAGTATGTTGTACGTAGATGTGTGGGCATGTGTGTATTTATAGAAAGTGTCGAGAGTGCTATAAAAAAAACATGAATAAATCATAGATATGTCAGTGCTACAAGGGACTTCCAA
Organism: Ateles fusciceps; assembly: GCA_036589455.1. Taxonomy (NCBI): domain Eukaryota; kingdom Metazoa; phylum Chordata; class Mammalia; order Primates; family Atelidae; genus Ateles; species Ateles fusciceps. The sequence continues at coordinate 6,188,704 of JAZHEH010001606.1, read as the reverse complement.
ACACTAGCCCACAGCCTCAATTTTTAGACAGAGAAAGCAAGCCCCAAGTCTTGGCCAAACTTTCTAGTGATAGAACTTGCTAGTAATAGAACCTGGTCACATATAGCATTCAAGTTTTCAACTCCTGAAGGCAATCTTACCTCCAAGGTACTCCAATTCCATGGCTTTATTCTTAAATTTACCCCTCCCCTAAGAAGATGACTGTCCACTCCTCCCTACAATACAGATACCAAGTTTTAAGACTCAGATGGGCCTAGCCCTGTCTTCCAAGAACCCATTAGTCTCATCCGGTGGTTCTCAAAGTATAGGCTGGGAAGCTAAGAGTACTCTGAGACCTCCTAAAATATCTGGGAGGTCAAGAGAATGCCTTTTTCTCTCATAAATGTACAGTACAGCTTTCTCAAGGTTATATGATACCTGCTTCTGCATTCAGTCTGTTGCAATATGAGAATACAGTTGACTACATCTATTAAGCCAGATAATAAAGAGATGCAAAATGTAAAAGTATGTCACCCTTTAGAAAAACACACATATTCCTCACTTTAAAAATATTTTTGTTAATATGTAATGGGTTTACTATTTAACTAAACATGTTTTTAAACTTTCTCATCTTAATTTCTTATATAGTAAATATTGAAAAAACACAAACAAATGGGGTCCTCAATAACTGAAGTATATAAAAGGATCCTCTGATCAAGAACTTTGAGAATTACTGGTCTAATTCATTACTACATAAGCTCCCCTTTACGGTGAACCCCTTTAGCACATACAGATAAACCTTAGAACAGATTCCAACTCCAAACCTTCAAAGGGATGTTCCTCGAGCTCTGGGACTATGTAAACTACTTCTTATGCCCAGTACTACCCTGATTTATAACAAAAAAAAAATTAATCACCTCAACTTCCTTTAATCTAAGATTTTTACATAAACATGGTAGGGGAAGAATATAACTCTATAATCTGATTCTCAGAAAAGATGCTTTATAAAGCATAACAAGCTATTACATTTTCATGTTGCATACTTACACTGGTTTACAAAAATGCTTGAGTATCTTATGAGTCTCTCCTACAGAATACGGAGCATGCCAGAAACCAGTTTTTCACTTTCATTTGGGGGTTTCCACACTAGTCAGGTACCCAAGCACGTTCCAGTATCCTCTGGAAGCCCTGGTTCCTTTCTCCTCAAGGCCCTTTTTGCCGTATCAGCCGGCATCTTTTGCTTCAGTTTGCCTCACACTAAGCCATCCTATAAAATTGTCCCAAGTTTGGCTCTCTCAAACAAAAAATCAGAAACGTTCCTGCATGGATTTCAATGTCCTCTAAAAATCCACCCGTTTTCCAATAATCAAAACTGTTTCCTTATATGCTAGGAGTACATCACACTTAATCTTCTCCAAGAAAAAGAAAAAGACTTCCTCTACTTGCATACTTGCATAAAAGCTCCCCACAAGTGCTACTCACATCTTCCTGGTTTTAGGAACCTTTTCCCAATGTTTGCAGCAGACCTTACCAAACTGCCCTCCCATAAACTCACGTTTTCTGCCTCTGGACTGTCAATCAGACTTCGAGAACTTAAGAGTAGCATCCACATCCTAGTGTTTCTGAACACCCAAGGACCAGGCACAATGCTCAGCTCAAGGCAGGCACTGAACGCTAACAAACAGCTTACACAGAGGGAAAGTGGAAATCTACTGAAATGCTCTGAAAAGCCCAAGGGGAATCAGCTTTTGAAGTAATTAGTAATTCTAATGTGGTAAGCTGTGCAAATTAAAAAGTATATATTTGATGCAAGATAATAACCACAGAACTGTATAAAAGATAGTTTTTTTAAGATGGAGTCTCGCTCTGTCACCCAGGCTGGAGTGCAATGGCATGATCTCAGCTCGCTGAGACCTCCACCTCCTGGGTTCAAGCAATAAAAGACAGAAATATTTAATTCCTTCAAATCTATACCTGAGAGGTTAACAATTTCATGAACAATTTCAACACTTTCAAAGAAAACACAAACACGTAAAGGCACAGGTGAGGAAAAGTAAATACTTAATACACAGATACAGCTTTCTGAACCTTACTTTTTACATTTCAAGATCAGCACATTGTCTTTATTTAAAGATTACTATATAATAGAATACCCTCATTAACCAGTCTCCTACTGACGAACATTACAAGGTTTTGCTATTTTAAACAGTGCTTACAATTTTAAATACCTCATACAGTATAGCAAAAATGTAAATTTAAAGATAGAAATCGCTGGTTCGTAGTCTATTTGCATTTTTAATTACGCCAGTCTCTGCCAAAAAAAACCTTCTAACAACTTATCAGTTTGCAATCCCACCAAAGCATAATCAACATTTTCAAAAAAGAAGTAATGCAGCAGTGTAGAGGAGAGGGTACTAGGAGAAGGAAAAGGCAAGTCAGGAACCAGCTACAGGGTTACAGTCACCAACCGCAATCACTATACCTAAGACTTTAGACAACACATCTTAGCATCAGTTCTGAATGTATATAAAGTTAGAGTGCTGTTCAACACTATGGGTAGGGCCTTTCTAGCTGTAACATTCTCTGATGTCCTTCAATTTGTTATATATAAGAAATGTATATTAAATATGAAGACAATGCTTATTCTCTTCAGCTACCCAAGAACAACAAATAAATGCTGAGAAAATCAACTGCAGCACTGGCAACATAAATGCTCTGATAAAACCCCTGCTAGGAATTTCAAAATGGAAGTGAAATTGGGACTGAAGGCAACGACCACCTAACAGAAAAAATAAGCCATTTCAAAGATGAAAAACAAAAAAAGATGTTAATCATTTGGGGGTTTTCCTAGTTTAAAATAAACCACATCTCTGTAAAAGAAATACGGATAAATGGCTGTAACAAGCAAGGGTCAAAGCACCCTCATGGCTACTAATAAACAAAAATTTACAAACATCCCTTTCAAGTCTACCATTTGAGAGAGTGTATATTAACAAGAGATATGATTTGCTAAGCTAAATGAAAGCTTTCATTAACAAGAAGTGGCAGGATCACAACCCTGCTGCTAATAAACTGCCAGTATATCCAAGGTCTTCAATGAGGAATGCCCATTTAACATAATGCATCTTTAAAATGAGTTGCTTTAGAACTAACAGTTCTATGTCAAGGCAGGCCTACAACATATACAACAGATGGAACTGCTACTGTACTTTGGGTTTGTATGTGTGCTCATGCACAAGCATGAGCCTGGCATATACCACAGGAGAACCTGGCCCGATAACGCTTCTTCAAGTTAGCCATCAATGATTAGAGCATCTAGAGCACCTACCTTAGACCTCAACTCTCTATCTGCTTCCAAAGATACTCAGAGCAGAGCAGAAAGCATTATTCTGATAGCTGAAGAGGGTTCCACATAGCTATTAAATGATTGGCCCAGTGGTCATCCACAGAGACCCCTCCTTATTGGTGGCAAACACAGCCGTATCAGTCCAACCATGCAGCAGCCAGTGTCCTTTTAACGCAGCATGCTTTGAAACTGTATTAACAGGTCATAAACACATGTAAAAAGGCATGGTTTCAGCCTAGTCAAAGTGGTTATAGAGGCATCACTGCATATTTTTTTCTGGGTGGTCCAAGTAAATTAAACTCACCAACTAGACTGCAAATAGATACCACAAATTCTTAATTATTCACAGGGATGGATGAAAGGAAATAGCACTGTAATACAATAGTCAACTTAAAATATTAAGTTATTCAGTATCCAGCACTTAATTACCATCCTATAGTAATAAGTAAAATCTAAAAAATAGAATGTTGGTACAGTTTAAATATTAACAATTTTTATTAACACCAATTGGTCAAATATGTAAGTTATACAACTTAACAGTAACCAAAATACCAAGGCCCAACACACAATTAAAAGAAAAAAAGAAATCCTGCATGTAATATTTACCTTCAGCATATGTAATTTTATAATTTTAAACTTCATTTTAAAGACATAGGCCCTACTAGATTCAAGAAATCAAACTAGCCATGTGAGGTGGCTCAGGTATGTAATCCCAGCACTTTGCGAGACCAAAGTAGGAGGATCCTTTAAGCCCAGGAGTTCAAGACCAGCCTGGGTAAGATGGTGAGACCCCCATGTCTACTAAAAAAATTTAAAAATTAGCCAGTTGTGGTAAAGCATGCCTGTAGACCCAGCTACTCAGGAAGCTAAGGCAGGAGGATCCCTAAAGCCCAGCAATTTGAAGTTACAGTTAACTATAATCATGTCACTGCACTCTAGCCTGGGGAACAGAGAGAGACTAAATCTCTTAAAAAAAAAAAAAAAAAAAATCAGCCGGGTGCGGTGGCTCATGCCTGTAATCCCAGCACTTTGGGAGGCCGAACGGGTGGATCACCTGAGGTCAGGAGTTCGAGACCAGCCTGGCCAACATGCTGACACCCCATTTCTATTTTATTAAAAAAAAAAATCAGTAATGGGACAACAGAACCTACTATATTCAGAAAAAAAGTCAGGAGAATCACTGACATCAAAGAGCTTCCAATATAGTTGAAAATAACATTTAAGTTGTGCCTAAAATTTTAAACCAATTTAAAAAGCTGTTAAGAAGAGACCAGATATCCAAGGCAATGGGAAGTTGTTACCCAAGTGCCCACTCCCTGACCAGCTCAACTCTCACACCTGCTGGCCCTGTATTGCCCGAAGTAAAATTCTCCTCTCCTGAACTAAAACTTCGTTTACTTCTCTCCAGATTCCATCAAGAGTAGAGGTTACTACTGTCTGTATTTTCAGTAGCTTCTTTGTGCACCTAAAGAAAGGGGCTGCAATCTAAAAGCTGTGATGAAATAATATCCACCTAGAAAAAATAATGCTATATCCATGTCAAATCAAACAATTGTAAGTGGTACAAACTAAAAGGCATGGAAAGTTTATTTTCCTAAAGACTAGCATATATTAAAAGTAACTGTTTGCCAGAGTCCACCTCTCTGAGAAAACTGAGAGCATAGCCAAGTAAGCTTAATAATCTAATAAGTAGGTCAGAAAGACACTATTTTAAAACATCATGTCTTTGCCATGCATTCACTGTACTGTTTAGTTCTGGAGATCTGTGTGAATGAGGAAACAAGCCAGATGGAAAATTCACTTCCTCATTTTCCTTGTCTTTTCCAATTGCTTAATTTCCCAGACTCTACCCATCTCTTACAAACATACCTAGCCCTTTAGGATTAAGGAACTCCATAAAGCCACTGACACTTTTTTAAAAAGTATTTTCAATACTCTTAAACAACAAATGTCTTCCAAAGTTTCTACAAAGAAAACTGCCTAAGTCTCTTCCATCCCAGCAAATATTTTTAACACATGGTATTTCTTTTTAGTTATAATTTAAATGAATACTGGAAGGAATACAATATGGTAAAGCAGTGGGTTGATTTGTCAAAAGAATTATCTAAAAGGTCATTCATAAACAAACCAAATACTACAATCAATGACAAAAAACAACTGTGGATGAATTAGTGAAATCCTGACTTAAGCCAAGCAAAAAGCCTAACAGATATTCCTCTTAAGTTCTTACCGCATCAATTAATACATTAGAAAGTGTTACTTTTAAAAATACCGACAATATTTAAAAACCCAATACAGACAGCACATTTTCAAAGCCATGGGTGAAGAAAATAAAGGATATTAAGACAATGCAGATCTCAGTGCTAGGCTCTGCATTCACAGTATAGTTTTCAAAGTAAATGCTGCCAAATTATGCTGTCCTACAGAGAACATTAAAATTGGTTTCTCAGAAAAAAATAAAAGTCAGATCTATGGTGGGATACAAGCTAGGTGGCATGAGAATCAGCTCCAGGACTCAAAGTCCACCATGAATGTATCGAGGAGAACAGAGTTTAATTTTAGGAACCTCTGTCTATTTTTATGCCTATAAAATTAAAAACTAGTCTGTTTTTATGTACAGCAAAAATAAGGTAACTAGGAAGTCAACAAGTGACCTTCATTAACCACCTCCCACACTGTGTTATAAGCCTTAAAGGTTCTTTTCCTTCACAGCACAAATCACAATGATGTATAATAATTTGTCGAAGTTTAACATAAGGTCTCCTCTAATACACTCTAAGTTCCATATCAGCAGGGAGTATACTGCATTCACTACTATAGTCTTAATACCTAAGATAGCATGTGGCATATAGTAAGATCACAAATATTTACTTAACAAATGAAATTTTGCACAGGAAACCAAGAAATGTTCAAACGTAGGCTGGCAAAAGAATTATACAATTTTAAAGAACTGCGGGGCAGAAAAGGTTGAATCAACAATCAAAAACAGTAAACGGAAGGACAATCAAAAAGAGCAAAATGCCATTCATGGCAGGAAGCCAGACACAATAAAATCATAAAATGTTACATGCCAGAAGAGAGAGAAAAGTTTGAAGTTTAAAAGTGGCTACTAACAAAAATTTTAGATATAAACACTTCAAATATTCACAGGCTATTTAATAAACTGTCATCAAATTGCCTCATTTTTTTGAGATGATAACAGAATAATCACAGAATGGGAGAGAGAAAGAAATGTAAGCCATAATGAAAAATTCCTTATGGATAAAATTCCAGAAAATTCCTTAAAGAGACTGAAATATAACACCCAAAACTTAACAAAGTCCCTGGATCTCTTAAAGCTTCTGTATTCCATAGGGAACTGGGGAACTAGAGAAGCATTTTACCCAACAAAATCTTTGGTAGTCGGCCAGGCACCATGGCTCACGCCTGTAATCCCAGCACTTTGGGAGATTGAGGAGGGTGGATCACGAGGTCAAGAGATCGAGACCATCCTGGCCAACAGGATGAAACCCCATCTCTATTAGTAAAAAATACAAAAATTAGCTGGATGTGATGGTACACACCTAGAGTCCCAACTACTTGAGAGGCTGAGGCAAGAGAATCACTTGAACCCGGAAGGCGGAGGTTGCAGTGAGCTGAGATTGCACCACTGCACTCTAGCCTGGCAACAGAACAATACTCCATCTCAAAAAAAAAAAAAACAAAAAAAACTTTGGCAGTCTATGCGAAATTTAAGAAACACAAGAGAAATTAAATAGAAGTGGTATATATTCATTAAGGTCAAAGTTTAAGGTTACCACGTCCTATAAAATGTGATGATGAGTAAAATGGTATTGAACCTTCACCCTCAACAATTAACTTCCGCTTCATCCTGTGATGTTCTAAATTACAGTTAAACAGTACAGAGCAGTCTTGGCAGGATCCCACCTGACTGCTTTGTTCATAGCCTGTTGGGCCAATTTTATACCAGAGGCACCTGCTTGAAATATGTAGAGACAATTCGATAACCTTATTTTCTAGGGTTTACACCAGCTTTGCATAGCACAAGGATAATATTTATACTCTAGAAAGAGTAAAATATTTGCAGAGATAATAAATCAGAGAATATGTTAGCATGCAGCTACTTCAGATTCTCATTTCTAAGACATTTTGGATTAAAAGATGCATCACTAACCTCACAGCTTTGGAGGACATGGAATCACAACATGAAGTAAACTTATGAGACTCTAAAGTAACATAAAAATTGCATACTTAAGACATGAAAAAAATGGGATGAGTTAAGTCAGTTTTTCCAAAAATTTCCCTGTAGAGATTGAAATTCTAATAAGATTACCAATCATTCATGATTTACTTACAGATGCAAATAACTTTCAATTGATTATGTCTCACGTACTGTATACTTTTCTTTAAATTATCTCTATTCCAGACTTTGAGTTCTACTGTTCTAGTGACCTTCACAAATATTTCCTGAATTTCTACTACAAACACACTATGTGAGAGATCAAGTAATGAACAAGGGCAGATGGCCTCTTTCTAGAGAAGAGAAAAAAGATCATTTTGAATCTAATTCTTTGTCATCCACCCCCAACCAATTTTTCTGACAGTAAAGTTGGAGAAATACTGAAAATTTACTGGAAAAAGGTGAATCAAGAACAAACTTTACTGGGTGGATATTTTGTTTATTCAAATTTGGTTATTATATCCTATTGAACACTTCACCTGACCTTTTTTCTCGGAACAAAAAAGTGGTATTTCTAAAAGCCCACCTGATTGGGAACACATTTTTTTTTCCCAAAAACCTAACAAATTTAAAAAACAGCTCTTACAGATTCTCTACTACAATGAGCCAAGGTTATCTCAATGTCTCTTTCACCTTTTTCTTGATTTTAACAGCATTCTAAAAAAAAGCCTGAAGACAGTGTCTTCATTTCCTTGCTTACAGAAAATAACCAAACCTTACTTCATATGGTTCCAAAAAGTAATCCTGCAAGTCAAGGATGCCAGCTGGCATCAAGAAGTTATCAGCCTGTGATGGAATTGCCTCCAGAAGTCACCTAGTCATGGACCTAAAATAATCCAAGGTCAGAATCCCGGCCCTGAGGAACAAGGTATGGGCATACTGCTGGGAATGCTACATGGACCACAGTGAAGCTTTAAAAAAGTAATAAAAATCAAAAATAATCCTGGTATAACAGCCCCACCACTGGAGAACCAAACAACTTCTACCGCAATTTAATATGAAGGTGAGATACAGTTGCTGCTGGGGTCACACCATTTTATCACAAAACACCCCTAAGAGAAGCAATACATTCCCGAACACAAAAACTGAGCTGCCTCTTAGATCTGATTTCAGCCACCATAAACTACAGCCAGCAGAACTACCAAAAGTAGAAGGAACATCATTTGGGGTCCATGGAAAGAAGTACAAAACTAGGAGTCTGACCTGATCCTACTTCCCCACTTATTTGTATCCTTGAGCAAACCACCTGACCTCCGAGGTTCATTTACCTCACCTATAAAATATCATCCCAGGGAGCAGTGGCAAGTTTCTATAAGGACAGAAAGACTGAGTGTTACCACTACTAGAGGAAATGTTCCCTCTCCTGGTTCCATCACCGTGGGGTAGTTCACCACCTACAACTGCCAACTCCACATATTTTTCTGTCTTCCCAATAGTGAGTCAGTCAACAACTAAAATCATGCAGCTCCCTGCTGCCCATCCCAATCCACTGCTAACTTGACTGTCCAACACAAAATTTCTTACTCTTGCATTCTCAAGACAGAGTAATTTGGAAGTTACCATAGAAGCTGCACAAAAGGAAAACCAAAACAGATGTCTTCACTCTTCCTGTCTAGATCAAGAACGATTATTCACTATAATAGTGTTTGTAAGTCAGCCAAACTCTTTGGGAATTTTTTTTTTTAAAAAGTCCAAGAAACAAGAATACAAATTATTCCCCAAAGAGCCAGTTCCAACTGAAGGAATGAGCCTTTCCAGTAAACCAAAAAGGTAACGTAGCGTACGGGCTGTTCAATCACCTTTCGGAAGTTAAAACAAAAAAAGTAATGTAAATGTCATTAAGGGAGAAAAGCAGCAGCCAAGCTTCAGAACACCAAGCACTGGCATGAGAAAGCGATCATCAGCAGCCCAGAGAACACAGGCTCCTGGAAGACACTGCCTTAGGCATGAAGAAGACACAAGGAGAAGGCACATACCAATGCCCTGAAAAGCATCCTGGCTTCTGTCCTGCTAATTTCTTCTTGCTCCTGCAACTACACTCCTAAACGTGAGGAAGCCAAAAGTGTTACAGTTATTTTGACTTTTTCCTAGGTGTTTTGAAAAATAAATGTTTTACCTAGAGGAGACTGCTGGCACATAATGTTATCAAGAGAATAAAACTCCGGTGGAAAACCTCTTCACGTAGTTTGACACACACGTGCCTCGGATCCACTCTTCCAGGACAACGGTGGAATTACGACAGTCACAGTGTGTCTCTCTCCAGCCACACCTTAAAACTTGGGTAGGTTTTGCATACACATTTTTCACCTGTGACTGAGCTCCTGGCAAACTAGAAAATAGTTATACCATAAAAGAAAACCAGAATTAACAAAATTGATATGGGATGAAGTAGGGAGAGAACAAGACACGAAAAGCAAATAAATACTCAGGCAAAACGGACCAAGAAAAGACACAGTCCTGTCCCTAAAGCAATATGCAACAACCTGGCCTGATACCCTGACTCCCAGAATGCAGGGATATGTCCCTTTGCTTAATTCCTCAAGCATTCAATTTCTACTGTTAAATGAAGGAGAGGGGGAGTGTGTCATTTTTTAAGTTACCACTTTCTGCCTCATCTCCTTAGGCAGGCAGCCCAAGGAAAATGAGGAAAAGGGTGCTTTATAAACATCTCCAACGTTCTCAGTATCCAGCACTCAGTAATTTGTGATGAAACAATAAGTATTACACAATCTTCCTGGCTTCTGAACATAATCTCAATACAAAAACGAAGATATTTTTATAGATCCTTTAACAAAACTTAAAAACAAAATTAGATGAATTTGGAAAAGCCCTAGACTTCAAGTTAACTAGCAGCCCACATATATCAAAGCCATTCTTATTGCACAGAAGTTCCAGGGAAAGGACTCCCAATCTTCAGGGGGGATAAAATATGCTTGCTTTTACTGATGCTCAATTCTCCACCTCCAGCCAATAACTAAGCCACCCTGAGGTGCCTCAATCAGCTGCTGCAGGGAGCATCAAAAACAAGCAATATATTCATCTAAAAGACTCATGTAATCATAGAAGATGCTTGCTACCAAGAATTTTTAAGTTCCTCTGAAAAATAAGTTCCAAATATACCTGCAATAATGAGTGTGTATGTAAAAATCATACACATAGTTAAACCAAAATTAAGTTTTTAAATAAGCAGACACTTGTACTCACACCCCAAATATAAAAAGTAAATAAATAAGACAATTGGCTGGGTTGTAGAGTAAGCCAATGTTTAAAATTGCCAACACTAAGCTATTATTCTGAAGGGTTTTGCTAAGATGTTCAATAGAAGGGCACATTCTGATTCATCATTATAACTGGCCTAGCTCAAGCGGCCGCCAGGAGAGCAGGGCTTTATGAGCACTGTTCCATCCTAGAAGCTACATTAATGCTGGGTTGATAAAACAGAGCTTCATATCTATTTGCCAGGCTAAACAAAAAGTTGACTAGAAGTGTAAGTGCTTAAAGTTACCAAAAGGAAGGCTCTACAATGACATTTTCTACCTACTTAGCATTCATCTGTATTCATCTCACTAGAGATTAACATACACCAAAGTTGCTCTCTGCTATTCAAATTGTGCTACTATGCTCAGGAGTAGATTAATAGTATCCACCTTTCTTATTGTAAAATAAAACTACAGCATTGGTCCAAACATGACATGTGGAATCTCTTTCTACTTCTGCTGGCACCATCAGCCTGCTCTATGACACACACGAGAGTGCTTTGCTGAGGCTGCACTGCTGCTTCGGGGGTGGAGGAAAAAAGGCTGAAGATTGAAAAAAATAAAGGAGGAAGAAAGAGAAATAACACATACATAAACCTCACACACCTGGTAGTCTCATATGAGCTTTTTTATTATTTTTTTTTACAACAATCTGAGGGGGAGAATATCATTTATAAGCTCAAACCATCAGCAATGAGGTTAGCAGGTGGACCACAGGCTCTTTTAAACAGCTCATAGCATCCTATTAGTTTTTACAGCACCAAGTAACAATGTTGACCCCAAAGTATCTGAACAAATACAAGCAAGCAACTGGCAGGGACAAATCCCCCATTCCCAATGGGGACAGGTCTAAAATCCCAGGGGAGGAGGAGAGAAAAAGTAAGTTAAGGTGACAAAAGATCATTTTATAAAAGGAGAAACTGTTTTTCAATCAGGGGTGAAGGAAGGAGAGACCCAAGACAAGTCTTCTCTAAAGTAAAGAAGACTATAAGATATAAATGTGTAAGGAACAATTTAATATGATTCAAACATTATCTGTAAATACATAGATCTAAAGAATATAAAATCTTTAGAACTACTGCCTTTTTCTTTATATTTAACTTTTAATTCACGTGGCTTTAGGAAGCATAGCATTAGAGACACCAAGGCCAGGCAAACAGAACACAGCCAAAGTGAAACAAGCCATGCTTCATCCTAAAGGGGCAGTCAATAAATGTGAAATCAGTGTTGCTCCATCCTTCCGAGATTTCAAGAAACAAGACATTTGGCTATAGATCTTTATACATTACCAAACCCAGAAAACTCACAACTATTTAAAACACAGTTCAGGGCGATCAAAACACAGGCCATATGCAGTCCATGGGTTACCTTTCAGGACCCGTGGCACAAGTAATCTGTCCACTGATACCCACTGCTCCCTCCCGTATCAGTGATTCACTTGATCCAGAAGATATTCTTCAGTGAGTAAAATGTAACCAAGTGCCTAAGAGCCAATGCAAAAGCACAAGCACCGTAAGAAAATAAAGGGACAAGTAAGCAGCAGGATGCACCTGACCCCAAATTACCAGGCCTCAGAACTAGCACAAGACTCAAAAGGATAAACAAGGGACAGAGAACAAGCACAGAGGCATCACAAAGAGTGGAGGAAGGCTGTAGGTAGTTCAGGTTCCTTGCAGAGTCTATGAAGAAGGGAAGAAATGAAAGTCAAAAGCACTGATGACATCCTATTTGGAAAAAGTCCATGAGTCATTCACAGTCATAGGCCAGAAAAGACCCCAAGGGTTTAAACAAAATAAACCAGCAATTAGTAAATAGCACCTGGGGGAGATCAAAAGCGGTGTTGAATAAACTCATATAGAAATATGCCTTACCTGGGAATAGGCTATAAAAACTTGCTGACTCTATAATAAATGTATATTTAACACATTCTGGAAACCTCTGCAATAAAGGTGGATGACCCCCTCACCTGCCATGTCACCTCCGATAAAGCAACATCAGTAAAACAGAAAATTCTTACTTTGAAAAGCAACTCAGAGAAAACTCAAGATCAAGTGCTCCAGAAATATTGTCCCAACCTTACCCAATTCACTGAATTTTCAGAGACACCGATTTACTTGCTTTGAGAAATATCTCTTGTACTACTGACACACACAAACGACGGCTAAAGAATAAAAAAGTGCTAAACATCCTTTTAAAAACTGAACAAGTGAGCACTTTCCAATAACTTACTTGACAGGGCATCCATCAATGATGTTCACACCATCAGCAATGAGGGGGAAACATATTTCTGTGTGAACTCCATTTTGTGATGAATAGGAATGGATCCTTGATAAGAGGTTAAAATTCAAATCAGGGAAAATGTGGACTGAGTATTTTAATATAAATGGTTAAATTTAAAATTTGATTTGTCACTGAAAAAAATATGAGAAATTTAAATTAAGAAATTTATATTCCTGGAATGTTTGCTGGCTAAAGTGTCAGTCTCATATGCAATCTTTTAGCATTATTTATATTTTCAAGGAAAATGCATTTTAAACTTTCCAAGTTCCATCATCACAGGTATAACCATGTCTATTTCCATACTGAGATGTCCAAAGTAACAACTCTCCCAAATCCTCCCTGTAGTCTGAGATTCCTTTCCTTCATGGCAGAAATATACGTATGATGGTGTATTATAAAAAACAAAATCACTAAAAATGCTTCATAGTAATACACTGAAAGCCGAAAACGTAAAACTAATCAATAGGTAACCACCCATTTACTACCAACTTTCCAATTCAGTAAATGTCATTTCACTGCCAAAAATCTTGTACTTTAATATGCTCATCTTTCCTTCAGATGGGGAGGGTAAGATTTTACACAAACAAAAGGTTAAAAAACCAAGGACATGGGTAATTAAACCAAACCAGACACTGAAAACTTCAGACTTCTATCCTAGTATTTTCCACCTGGCTGTGCTAAATTAAGAATCTCAACCTAAGTGACAAAACCTACGGAGACAACTCAGCAAATAAACTGGCTGCACGGTGCTCACAAGACCTTACCTATGTGGTATTTGTTTACAAAAACAGAATGGATTTTCAAACAAACTATGAGACAGGCAAGCTTAGAGTCATCCTTCAAAGAATGCTAAAGGCCCACATCGCTAACTCAACAGCAGACAAGAACCTCTCTGAATGGCTTCATCCCATTCTCACTAGTATAAGATGACATCTCTAATTGCCAAAGTCCTATTTCCCAAATGGAACCTCATTTTAACACTCTTTCTACCAAAGTGCAAGATACTAAAAACTATATGGAAATTTCCTGCCTATTTGTGTGTATTTCTCTAGGAAGAGAGAGCTACAGCTTTCTTCAGATGCTTAAAGAGATTCTAGCCCCTCAACATGAACAAGAACTTTCAATTTTACAATGACTCTAAAGAAATATAGGAAAGCTAATTATCTCAAGCAACTATCACCTCCTAGTCCCACAAAGAGATGAATTAGTCAAGAGAAAGTGTGTACTAAAAGCTTTAAGTGGAAAACAAAAAAAGGAAATTAAAAATTCATCTTGAAGGAATAGTTTATTGGTTTGATATTTATAAAAGATTTTTGTGATATTCCATTAACATAGTCGTTAAAGTTGCTGAAATAATTTCCAATAATGAACAACCCACAACAAAAAAATTATGGAAGAAAATCTAGTCATTTAGAATATAAATTTCCTTTTCATGATAAACGTTTTTAAGTCAAAGGAAAAAGCCAAGTATTAAATCTATCATTACACATGGTCCCCAATTTATAATGGCTCAACTTGCAATTTTTCGACTATATGGTGATATAAAAGCAATACACGTTTAAGAAAAACTGTACTTTGAATGTTGATCCTTTCCCGAGCTAGCAGTCTGTGTTAGGAGACTCTCTCGATACAGGGCAGTGGTACCAAGCCACAGCTCCCACTCAGCCAACGGATCACGAGAGTACACAAGGGATACTCTGTGCTGCCAGATGATTTTGCCGCCCAAGTGTAACATAAATGTTCTGAGCATGTAACATAAATGTTCTAGGCTGTGATATTCAGTAGACTGGGCATATTAAATACATTTTTAACTTAATGCCATTTTCAACTTACAATGGGTTTATCAGGAGCATCTGTATTAGACTGGACAAGGGAAAAATATACATGTACATCAAACTGTACATAATACACCTGGTTCAAAATACACTGGTGCTAAAGCAAAACCTTCAGGGCATCTCTAAAAAAAAAAAAAAAAAAAAGCAGCTACCATTTTAATGTCACTGTCTTACAACAAATAAGTATAATTTTAAATTTGTCGAGTTTTTTTTAAATACATTTTTCAAAGTGGGAAAGGAAATTTTGCATGTCAGACCTTATCTGCTATTTATTTTCAGTTAGAAACTGATACAATGGAAATCAGTAATATGTATATATACTAAGAAACTGCAAGTTTATTTAAAGAAAAAAAAAGACGACACTGTAAGGCACTCTACAAATGGTTTGGTTTTATGCCCATGCCACCTATTCTTATAGCATTCTGGGTTATTTTACCTGTTTTACTCCTCAAAGCCCCCATCCTTCTCGTCACAAAGATTTCTTACAATGAAAACCTATTATCTGTTATCACACAAAACTATTCAGCAATATTCAAAAAGGTAACATGTCATTAAGAACATCAATTCAATTGACACATTGAAAGCCTAACTCAAAGCTATGAGAAAATAACACTCATTGCAAACGTAAGTATTTTTATTAAGACCAAGCTCTAGAAAGTTAGCATTGATATTAAAGGAGAAGATGCCTATGAGAATGCATTTAGCACAGCATTGCTCACACAGGAGTTACCTTTTGTTTTGTTTTACAAAATGGAATACAAGCCTAGAGATACAGAAAATCTTCCCTTGAAATAAAAAATTCTTCTAGCCACCTTACTAAAATGAAACTTATGATGCACATCACACAAGCTGAAAGCCAAATCTGCTAACTTTACTAGTGAAAAAATGTCCTAAGTACGCCACAAAAATCTTAAGACTTCATTTCGCAAACTTCTACTTTTAATTCAGGCTCCAAAAGTTATCATTTAAACCATAATAAAACATGTATCTTTTAATATATAAAAGCCTTAAAATAACCACTGCCTTTCAAGCTTAAGTGCTTTGTTTCCACTTAGCATATTTACATTCAAAACCCTGAAATAATTAACTAGCATTATAAACCGTCTAGTATCCCGAACCAAATAAATACACAATAAATGTTCTTCCCAAATTAGAACATACAAAAGTGTGGATTTGGCACTAAACTACAATATGTGGGCTCTGTATGTAACCAGAACCGGTGAAGACTTCTACATCTGTAAAATGAAACTAGCCAAAGAAAGAAAAAAATTATGCATTTTATGTCCTCCATAGTGAATTTGACAGCCAGGTGTGGCATCACCAGACATAAAGCCACCGAACAGTTCCATAATATATCAACAAAGCGGCAATACTGACAGCTAAACACTAACAAGTGGGAAAGCACCTAATCAGGATAAGCTACCTAATCTGCCAGTCCCAGGGCAATATGAAAATACAGGGTAACCTTGTCCAAAAATTCTTAAGAATTTCTAGATAAGGGAAGGTGTGCAACTGCACCGGTTACAAGGTGGTTAAACAGTCCTGCCTATAACTAAGTACCCATGCCAAAAAAAATAAATAAATAACCTCCCCCCCACACACTTACACTCGAATGTGGTAGCTTACTATAATTTTTGACCTGTCCAGCTGAGTAGCCAAGAAACAAAGAGCCGGGGTAGACTGCTATGGGCAGGTTTTCCACAGGGTGGCACACCATCCGGACCTAATACCACCTCACCTATCGGGCCCCTTACAATGTCACCAAAAAGTAACCAAACCAAGCTAAGTACCACAGATCTCTAGCCTCTCTCAATTCCAAATAAACATGAATGATAAAGGTGGCAATAAGAATGGAACGATGTGATAGATTTAGTAAGACAACAAATGGGAGCAAAAGAACTGATGCTACCATGCAGACATCAAAAAGGTGAATGGTAAAGTCAGTCTTAAGAAGCTTAGGAAGCAATTTCCGAGTATCTAGTCCTTTGGGGGGAAGAGAACATGAAGGCTAATTTGCCACTGTGGTGCTCTTGTGCCATCCTAATGCCTGAAACGCATCACAGGTTTTTTCAAAAAAAAAATTTCTTTCAGCAAAGGAAGAGGAAAAGGTTGATCCCAGCTTAGAAGTCAGGATATTCTGGAAGGCTCTGTTGTGTCCTTAAAGAGAACCTAAGACTTGTTTCTAGAATAGAAGTGGGGTGGGGGGTGAGGAGGCACATTATTTTTAAAAGGCAAGCACAGAAGGCTGGAAGAGCCAAGAGAGGTTGGTTACAAGGATTCAGCCGGAAGCATCTGCCTGTGTACAAAAAACCAAAAGGTTGGTTCAAGGAATGATGGTATTTGCCACTTACAGCATCATTCTCCCTTAACCTATCAAGAGCTGAGTCTTAACTAAAACCACTGAAACTGGGACAGAAGAGCTTTTCTCTTGTGAACAAGCGGTAGCCAGAACAAATCAACCAAAAAAAAAAAAAAAAAACGAAATCAAAAGGAACTATAAAAACACATCTTGGGCAGAGAAAAGAAAAAAGGTTCCATAGTAAGTAACAGGTAGACTGGCAGACACTGACCAGCACTGGGTGCTTGTTCTAAACAAGGAGCATACCCTAAAACTAAAATTCTCTTGAACCACAGGGAAAGACTGTGGGCACTGAATATAGCTGACTTGACTGATCCTGAAAGAAGACACAACACAGTAGAGAAAACACCTAAAGATAAGGAAGAGGGAGGGGCTTACACACCTAAAGGACTGTCTTTTCAAGGGGGGAAAAATAACTCCCCAAAAGGTGGCAGCACAAAGTTACCCAAACAGGCAACAAGGGGCCAGTTTTAATCACACACACACACACACAAATACTCTCTCAAAAAGGAAAATTACAAAAGAGGAATCACAGAAAATTTAATATAATGTGTTTCTTCATATTCTAATTTTTCCTACCTCACTCTGGCCTTCATCTTCCAGGTGTTTTCTTCCTCTTCTTCTCTCTGCATGGTTTGCAAGCGAACTTCCCCTACGTATATCCTCCCACAACCTTCACAGTGTTACTTTAACATCCCAACAAACCTCCTATAAAGAAGGGCCCTACCACTTAACATGCAGGTCCATTCAACAACACCATTTCTACACCCAAAGGTTCCTAAGAGAAGGTAGATCCAGGACAACTTTTCACCCGCTCACCACAATGGAAACTTGGAGACTCCAGGTCAGCTTCCACAAGAAATGGGAAATTCAAGTGACTCTGGCGAAACCATTCTTGAGAAAACTCTCCAAGGGCAACGAAACAGTATTTCAAACAAACAGATTTTACTTGAGGGAATAGGGAAATTACACACCATTGATATTTGAATGGTTTTAAATGGACTGATTTGCCGTAAGTTTTGAGACTGAGCTACATTTTCGTTAAGAATTATTAGGAATAGGGCCACTAGAAAATTAAGTTTTAAAAGCCCTTTTGTCCTTGTCGGAGGTATTACATTTTGGCACTGCTAAGAACCGTTCTTTGGGGGGAGGGAATAAAGGAGAGTGGACAACCCGTAGCAAATCCTCCTTTTCCCACGTTTTCAGAAAACGAAAAGAGATAGGACCTGAAAATCTTTGTCGTAAAGATGGTCTTTAAAAATGCACACAATTCTAAATGACCATCTGGACGGCTACAACTCCATGCTCACAGCTCGCATATAGAGATATGGTTTTACGCTCTGGCCTTCAAGGATAACAAGTAGGCTTTTAAGGAAATGCCGTGGGAAAGACTCTGCTGGCTGGTCATTGTCACAGCCACGGGAGGAGCACCTGCCAGTGAACCCACGCTGGCTCCCCCAATCTCACCAGTGCACGCACACACGTCCGCGCACCCGGGCCGCCGCCGGCGGGCCCTCCCGGCCGAGCTGGAGGAGCAGCTGCCGCAACCATTTCTGAGCTGAAATCCCAGAGCCGGCCTCGCCCGGCGGAGCGCCCGCGCTTCCCGCGCAGCGCACGCCTCGCGCGCAAACCCGAGATGTGACCGCGAGCTGCGACCTCGCGCGGCTGCGACGGGCCTCACCTAACACACTCAAGGGGATCATCCTTGCTCCTGCCCTCAGGCGGCCGCGGCCCCACACCTCCTCCGCACACAGCGCGGCCAGCGCGAGTCTCCAAACGCCCGAGAGCTCCAAGGACTGCGCGCGAGGAGGCGCCGTAACAAATGGGCACACACCAGACACCACCCCAGCATGTTTCGCAGGAGAAGCCAGTGCACACATCTTCCCACAAGGCGGGGTTGCCAGTCCAACACAGGAATCCTGCCCTTTTTCTCAAAAGCCCCCTCCCCCCACTTTCCCTCCAAGACACTCACCTGCGTCTCAGCAGTTTCCTTTTCGCGCTACACGCGGCCGCACCCGGGCAGGTCCACGCCCGTGCACGCTGCCAGGCGCAACTGGCCCCGCTCGGCTCCCACCGCCCCCAACCTTCTCGTGCCCACGGGAGGGGCGGTGCCACCTTCCGAGGCGCCCAATTCCCTCCACTCCCGCCGCAAGGGGCTGAGCTCTAGGAACTTCGCGGACACAACCTTCGCCGCCCCCACCAGCGTTCCCGCCCAGAGCTCGGACGAAGGCGCACCACCCCCACCCCGCTAGGCGCAGCGGGGGCGCGCACAGACCTTAGACTCGGCGTCCAAAATGGACCAGGGGCAAGGCGCGGGCGCCGTCCCCGCCCCCACGCCCCCCGCACTTGCCTGCTGTGACTCGGAGCTGCAGCTACTACGGCTCGTGCCACTAGCCGTCAGCAGAGCCGCGGAGGAGTCGCTCCGGGCGAGCTCCGCGGAGAGACGGTGGCGGCGGCGGGAAGTGGGACTGGAAGCCGGCGGAACCCCCGCCCCACCCGCGCCGAGCCGGCGACCGCCCTCCTCACCCGGCCGGCTGCTGCCTCAGTGACGACCGGGCGCCGCGGTCCCGCCGTTTGTAGCGGGGCGGGAGGAGGGGGCTTGCTTGGAAGAGCGCCAGGAGGCGGGGCCGGCGGCGAGTTCGCGGCGCCGCGGCCGCCGCCGGCGCGTGCCCTGCCCGACCGCCCCGCGGGTCCATGCCTGCAGGGAGACGCCGGGCTTCAGCAGCTCAACTCGGTCCCTCTGGGCTTCCGAGTCCCACCAGGCTTCCCAGACAAGGTTTCCCCGGACTGCGCGGAAAGCGTTGAGCTCCCCAAAGGAGGCCGATTCCAGGTGCAAGTTTGCAAACCTCGAGGCTCCGGGCGCTAACGGGGAGTCAGAGGAGCTAACGTGGGGGGTTACTTTATGTGTTAATAAATATACATATAAGTATACACATACACTTATGTGTGTGTGTGTCTTTTAAAAAGTCTCTTTTTCCCTCTACTTCGCAGCCAAGGGGTCCTGTCCCTCGATGGAAAATAAAGGATAAGCCCCTGCTGCCCCTCCCTGCCTCTCTAGAGGGAATCTGACGTTTAAATAAGCCCAGAGTACCTGTGCGGGGTGCTATACTCTGCTTCAAACGCAAAGTAGGAAATCCTGCACTCGCCTATGCAAACGCTGGCCGCTAGCCGCATCCTTCCAACGCCCCCCACCGCGGGGCCCGAAATGGCCAACTCTTCACCGAGGGGGCGTCCATCGTTGCCTTGCCTTGGCCCGCCCCCTCGCCAAGCTCAATCCCTTTTCCGCAGAAAAACCTGTGCCTGTCCTCAGCTCCCAGTCCCACGGCTGGAAGTCAAAACCGACCCCGGAGCCACGCGGCTGGAGCACGTTTTTACACCTGCTCGGCCGCTTAATTAAGAGAGCACCTGTCTTTGGGCTTTTTTCATTGCAAAGGGATAGGTTTTAACCCTTCTCCTAAAATCTGCATTTAAAAAAATAATCTGTCATACCTACCCGAAATTGTAGGAGGTAAGAGAAAGGAACCGAGCAGTGGGCGACCGAGTCGCCGCAAGAACGTGACCGAGGTTACGGCTTCAAGGGCATGATGCGGGTTTGATGCAGCAAGGTCCGCTAAGGGCGCCCAATGCTCCCCGCCCCCATGCGACGGGCGGGGCAGGGAGTGGGGGAAGGGAGAGGACTCGTCTAACCCAGGGCGGGGGTGGGAGAGGCAAATTTGCCCTCTTGGGCGAAGTCTAATCAGCATAGTGAAGTAGGGGGCTCAATTAAGGTCACAAGCGAGACAGGCCGTCTCTCAATTTGTGGGACCCATTCTGGGGACAACGGGAAATAGCTAATTGATTCTATATCAGCATTTCTGTGTCACCCCAAATGCGATTTGCAAATAAATGACCTTAATTGACTTTGTGTGGGTTCCTGGGAAAACCTCTGAAAGCGCCTGCGCCTCTTTGACCTCTCTGTAAATAGTTAATTATAATATTTCCATCCCAGGCACGCGGGATTGCTAAAAATGCCTATTTCCAAAACGTTAGGCGAAAATGGGCCTAGCTAATTTGTCAATCCAAGCCTAAAACTCTTAGAATGCCCTACGCCCTACTTCCTGACGCTGACTAAATTGTGGGAGAGCTCTCAAAAGAGTTCCCCAAGTCTTCCAAACCACTTCTGCCTTAAAACCGTAAGGGTTTTTTGTGAAGAGCTCCAGAACAGGTTAGCTTTATGAAGCGCGGTGCCCAACCACTTGGTTAAAAGAGGGAAAGGGGAAGAAGTGCCTGCTGTAAGACACACTCAGGCAATGACACCAATAAGGGCGAGAGTTAAAAAATAAAATGTTGACCCCATAAAAAGCAACTTTGAAACTCTCAACATTTTTTTTTTTTTGCAGACTTATCTGTTCATATTTTTGACAAATCTTTCAGATGTCCCATTTAAGAAGCCATTTTACAAGGAAGTCTTAAGGCCCAAACATATTTCCTACACTTCTGTTCCCCCAAAACACGAACACCCTTCTTCTGACCTTTAGGAACTGACTTTCAATTTGGAAAATAATGTCTTCGGTTACTATTATCTGCTATGTACTCTCTAAAAATTTTCATTTTAAGCCTACGTTTTATAGGTTGCAGTTAATAGTGTAGGCCTGGGAAATAAAACATTCACCTCCTTCCCACCCTCAGAGGATGAGTATAATAAATAGGGTTACGGAGGAAGGCTGTAGGTTTAGAATCTTAACCAACGGGAGTGTTTGCACATGAGTTGGGGGAGGGGGACAGAATCCGTGCATTTCGGGGAGAAACTACAGAGACATCCATCCCTGTCCAGCAGTGTTAAGAGTAAATACTAAATGGTTGGCTATTTCTCTCACCCTCGCCATAATAAAAGCAGACCTGCGTCTGGTAATTACGAGAGAAAATACTCAGTCTCGCCATCAGTTTTGCTAACTGGTACTTGAAAATGGGAAACGGGGGAACGTATCCAACCTCCAATTTGTCACAGTTGTATAGCTCTCGTATTAATTCTTTACAGACGTGAAATAGGTGGGTACGTAGCAACGTGCTGGGCATAAATTAAGCAACAATGGCCACGCGAGGTCTCTTCCGCCGCGGAGCTCCAGTGGCGGGCACTGCCACCTTGCCATCCCTAGCCCCCACCGCCCTTTGCTGAGTCGAGTCCGGGAGGCTGGCGGTGCGCTGGCTTTCCCAGCTGGGAGAGTGGGTGGGGTGAGGAGGAACGAGACGTTAACCCCAGTCGGCTTTGTACCTTTTCCCCATCCTCTACCTCTTGAGCACCACATGAGCGCTCTCACCACACACTCACCCACACCCCCCTCGTGCCAATAATTTAAACTTCTCTTAGGCAAAGCCAGCACCTCGTTCCACCACTACAACCCCTTCCGCCCTCCCCCGCCCCGCGAACATCCTCCCCCTTTCCTACATCTACCCTGGATTTTCTCTTTGGCAGTTGAAAACCAGCTGGTTTCTCCTAAACCCTGAGAAATCACAAAAGTTAAAATGAAGCGTGTGCCTGTCTGGCCAGCTTCTCATCCCCAACCATCTTTCTTCTGGCGTCAGTTTAACAATAGCTATTCCAGGAAGCGGGGGGGGGGGGAGGGGGTAAGGAGGGGGGTGAGGGCCACCTAGCCGAGTTGGCTCTTGGGGTGGCTGAGAAGCCTCGCGGCTGCGAAGGGCTTCCCCCTTCGCCCAGAAGGCGAAGTCAGCCGCGTAGGACCAAGGACAGGGGCTTAGAATCCACTTCCCATAGCCCAGCACAGCGAGGTTCCCAAGCAGCCGCCACTTCACAGACACAGCTCCAAGGATCTTATTTTACGCTTTTCTGAACAAAGGGAATCTCATATCCGGTACAGGCTTAAGAATTCAGCCCCAAACTGGCTATCTTCTTTTAAAACTGAATTATGATAATTGGAGTCCGTGAATCAGAGCCCGCATACAATGATGAGTTTTGACAGCTTCTAACAACCCTAGCCTCAGCCCAGCCCCAGCCCCAGCCCTCAGGCGGCATGTACTTTTTTCAGTCAACTACAACTCGCTGCCTGGTGCAGCATCTAAATTCCATCTGGCAATCCCATCTCCCCAGCACATGCTATCTGGTTAATGCAATTAAGCCTGTGTTTTCGCTGGTCTAATCTGCCAGTCCAGGCTTCTGATTCCCTTTAATGATTCTAAAGCCTCTCCTGTCCTTCGGTTGTTTCGGTTGCTGAGAGAAAGTAGAGGCATGCATCCCCAACACCCAAGTTATCCCTCTCTTCCCACGAAATGAACTTCCAATTTCATTCCTGAAGCTCGCTCCACATCTATCCTCCCATTGTACCCCTGCTCTCCCCTGGCCACATTTACCACTTAAGTTTCTGCCATGGACATTTGCGAATATTCAGTACTCTAAGCATGCGTCCACCGTCTTTTCGTCTAGCTCTTTAAAATTAAAAAAGCAGAACAGTAGCTCTGAAATGAAACAAACATGTGCAATTAACTTCATATTCTGTATTCCGCTCACTTACAGGTTTTCTGGGTTTGCCAGCGCATCGCTGCAACTAATGATTAAAGAAACCAAACCGAAACTTACCTTTCTCCCTTAAGGTTTTTGTGTATGTGTGTTTTTAAAGTAACGGTGCAGTTCTCCCAATAAGGATGAGCAAGAAGCTGCTGGATAGTTCTCTTAAGACAGCACGAAACCTAAACTGTGCTCGGCTTAAAAGAAGCAAATAAAAAGAAACGCTTTCGACCCCAAAGTCCAATGCTAAAAGAAATGGCGGAAAAAAAAATATGAAAGGGGAAGGGAAACTTAAAAAAGAGTTTAAAAAGACGGAGAGACTACCCTCCTATTGCCGTTCAACTAAACAAAAAGGGGCAAGAAAAACAAACCAAGGAACAAAGAAAGAGACGAAAGAACGTTTTTTCAAAAAGACGATGTCTTTCTCCTTGTTGCTTTTTAGTAGGTCGCTACAGGAGTAAGCTGCTGCATCTCTAACTGAGAACAGAAATAGGGGGGAGGACATCTTAAAAGGGAGGTGGACTGGACCACAGATTTATAGCACCGTATCACCAACCCCTTCTCTGCCTCCGCACTGCCGTGTGTGCAGCTGCTCTGCCAGGCTCCTATCCCGGGCAGCACGCGCGGAAGTATACGCCGAGTCGCGCCACAACGTAACTTGCTCATCGCCCCAGGATCCTGATTGGTCCAGAAGCTTCCATTGAGGCCGCCCAGGCGGGGCACCGTGAGACGATTGGCTATGGGCTTGTGTCACTCTCGAGAGCTCAATGGAGTCCCGTTTCAAGGTAAGTTGTGCGGGGGAGGTACACTCTTAACACTGGCGGCGAAGGGAAATGCAAGAAGCAAAAAGAAATGTGGAGACAGCAACGTGGGAGGGTTGGAACTGTACTATCAGAGTTTGCGATATGGCACAATCTCCTTTCCTCTTAAATCTTTCTGCTTCAGAAAGATTCATTTCCTTTGCCATCACTGCTACATCTATGGCATATTTCTTTATAACATTAAACTCTGTCCGGTATGTATGAATCATTGAGAGCTCCCTCTCTTTGATCTGAGTGAAAGGGATGAATGTACATCCATTACTTGCCCGCATGCCTTTTTCAGTACTGTATTTTGTATTAGATGTTAGGTAATTGTGTGTCTTTATTTTAATATATACATATTTCACATCTCTTTCTCCCCATCACCCCCTTTTTAAAGCATCCTTTTAACATAAGGATGAAGTCAGAAATGCTGTCAAATAAAGCTGCACGGTTTCAATTTGCTTGCACTTTATGTTAGACTAGAAAAGTGTAGGATAAAAATCCTATCCAGAAAAAGAGGTACTGAGTAGAGCTAAGGTCCTTCACTTTGAGGTGTCTAATGGCTCTCAAAAAGAGCAGCTGTACATAAAATTGGAACAAGCCACTCCTCTGCATTTGCAGACAGGTACAGTCCTTGGACCACACATGTATTGCTGACAGCAAAGATAGACGAACATTTATCAGGGCTCTTTCTGTGAGGATTTAAGAAGTTTAACCAGAAGACCAAGTACTGTTAGTGTTTCTGCTTCACAGAGGAAGACCAATTTATTACAACCCCATATTTTAATAGCATTCAGGAGACCAAAATACAGTTTTATGCATGATAATTATTTCTTCCTCTAAGTGAAAGTGAGGTCCTCAGGATCGTCTGGATCAATATTCACTTGACCCAGGTTCTTTTCCAGCCAGAATTTCTCCTTTCAATCCTGAAAGATAGCACCAACTTCCTAGACAGTTCGTACCATTCTTACACAAACAGTGTAACGGATCTTCTCCAGAGGCACATGCCTTTTTGAAAGGAATTCCTTTACCTATTTACAACTAGTCGATACCTTTGAGAATGCCGGAAAAGAAGACACAGGTAAGAGTTAGAGATTGCAAAAGGGTGGGGTGTCATGGAGGGGAATGGGGCAGATGATAAAATGACTTGGAAATGAGGAATACGGTAAATCGGTGTTCTTTGAGAGTGTCCTTGAGTGTTGATAAATGATTAATGGTGAAAAAAAGACCTGTTTATCTCCCGTGTAGCCTGTATAATAATATATGAGTTCCATTACTTTGCATGACAATAACTGAGGGTTGAGAAAGAAGGCCTGAATCTATGCTATAATTAGCATGTATAAAATCATGCCTTAACCTCCACCCCCCACTTTTTATATAACAGCAGCCCCTGGAGTCTTAATTTCAACTTAAAACTATTCTCTAGAGCTGGGTGAAACTCAAAGCAAGAAGAAAGAAAAATAGTTTGAAGAAATGGAGTCAAGGGGGAAAAGACAGAAAGAGTAGATATATGAATAACAGAAGATTGGGTTTGTAGTCTGCCTTCAACCTCTTCCCCCTCATCCCCAGCTCCATACAGAGAAATAAACTTTAAATGAATACAATGTGGGGAAAGTATAATACTGTTTGATTTAATCAGACTTACCTATGGAGTGAATTG
The DNA here is from genome assembly GCA_036589455.1 of Ateles fusciceps. Lineage (NCBI taxonomy): Eukaryota > Metazoa > Chordata > Mammalia > Primates > Atelidae > Ateles > Ateles fusciceps. Next base: position 6,162,446 of record JAZHEH010001606.1, on the reverse strand, counting down.
TCTTTCCTTCTTGTTACCACACTCTTAAATTAATATTGAATTAGTTTCGTATGCTCATATAATTTCAGTATATTGAAGTAACTCTTTACCATTACAATAAGTGCCTTCTAACTAGGTGGAAATTAATATTTTGTTTTATTTTTTGGTACATGTTTATATCCACAAGAAAGATTTGTAGATAACTGTGGTATATTTTCCAAAATGGTAAGGACAGGTGTGGAAAGGGAGTGATATGGAGTAATAAAAATCTAGCATGTGTATTATGTAAAGAAACTACATGGAAAATAGTAAACTTGTTCACTCAAATGCAAATTGCTAAATTCTGTAGATTCAGTATTTATGGGTTTTTTCCAGCTTGGGCAGAGTGACAAAATATTATTCAAAGTATTGTCATCCCTAACATGTTGTCTTTTTATGTAGGTAACATGGAGTTAAATTATTTTTTAAAAATGAAAGTATCTTAAAATGCTATTTTACTTCATTAAAACAGATATTTTTACATTTTAAAACTTTTAAGTGGATAGAGGTACATCATAAGCAACATATACTTTTTCAACTTTTAAAAATAAAAAAATATAGATTACAGCCACTTTAAAACAAGTGATATCTGGATGTAGATTTCACTTTGAAATTCATGTGTCATAGCTTGAAACATGAACAAATATATACTATCCTGTGACTATGTGCAAATATCTCATTTTAGAATAAGCAAAAAATGCAGTCAACCCCTCTTCACTCATGCTTAGGTAAAAGAATTATCCATAACATCTGAACTGGCACTAGAAAAGCACTTAAAAGACATTTGAGTATGATTAAGTCATATGAACTCTGACATATCTTCCAAGTACCTGGCATTATTTTGAATTTCAGCAGAAAAGGGAGAGATGAAAGGAGTGACTATGAATGTGGAGAAAAAGTGTGATGTGGATAAAGTTGCAAAAAAGTAGTTTTCGAAACTGAAAAAGTAATGAATTATTTTATTAAACTTTCTATATAAAAGAACAGTTATTCACAAGAATATGTAAATCTGTTGTGGAAAATGTCTTTTAGGATAAATGACTCCCTTAAACTAGTCCTCCTGGGGGCAAGGGAGGGAGTGATTTTAAATTTTATAATAAAGGGTACTGTAAACTACTTGTAACATTTTTTAGGCAAATAAAAAAGTTAAACTATTAAAATTAGTTTACAACGTTTGGCTTAAGGCAGTAATTCCAAACAATAAACCTTAGATCAATAAAAACACTATGTGTTACTTTGGTGGGGTAGGGGGTTGTGGTTCATATTATTGGAAATGTGATAGTTTAATGTCTGCATGAGAAATACAGATATCATATAACTTGCTGATTACTCTTTTATTTATTCTTCTTAAAGTAGTATGTCGACTTGCCTTCCACCGTAAGGGAGGAAAAGTTGTGAAAATTGCCACCAGTGTGAATTTATACCTTGGTAACCACGCAAGAGAATGAGGCAGGAATTAGCACCATGGACAGGGACGAGCAGACCTCGAATTAAGATTTGCAAACCTTGACAGGGTGTTTTCTGTCCCTTTCTGTGAGACACGGAAACTGCACATCTTGAGAATGTTTCATTTCACGGGACTGTGCGGAAAAGACTGTCCCACTCTACAGAAACTCATTTATTTTGAATTAGGCTGGCTTTTCTTAGGACTCAGCCATCGTGACAAACCGCCAGGAGAGTTAGAGACCCGAACTCGCTGCGTACCCTCCACTGTCCTCTTTTACATACCATTCCCTAGCTGGAGTGAGCCCGCCTTTCGTCAGTGTTCAGACAAAATAAACGCAAATCCAGGTAGTCTTCGAGAAGTCTGGTAAACATACTCCAGAGTTTTTAACCCTCGAAATTTCCAGCCGAAATTGCAGCAAAAATGCCTACCTGCTCACCATTGCTCCCTTCCCCCAGTTCTCCCGGCTCCCTCTTCCCGTGGCAAAGGGGTAAAGCCTTTTATCCGAAGGTGAGTGACTCCCAAGACTATTTTGCGAAAGATCGTTTACACTGCAAACACTTTCGTTAGAGACAGTGCCAGGGGCGGCAGTGAGCGGGATCTCACACATCCTTTACTTTCTCTTTACATTGTGTCTTCAAACTCCTGTTCAAGGGGGAAAGACTAAAGACAGCACACTCAACGAATATTCCCCCTAAATCCTGAGGTTGCTGTTTACACTTAAAGACACATGAATTGTTCATTTAAATGTTTTTAAAACATGTAACTAGTGTCGCGGTAAACCTTTGAGACCAGACTAGGTTAGTTCTACCTTCCCAGCCCTCCACCTACACATACACATACACACACACACACACACACACACACACACACACATTTTCCCCCGAACCAATGTATGAAGTTCACTGGCCTTTAGATGATTTGCCTGCAGATATTCAGACTAAGATCTGTCGCACATGCCCCAGAGTGTCTCGGAAAATGTATTTGCTGCCTCAGATCGATGATTATTTTATGTAGACACTCCCACAAAAGTCCCCAGATTTCCCTCCCCCTCTTTTACTCAATAGCAACTTTTAGGAGGATAAACTCACGTCTTTCCTGAGCGTGCAAAGGGAAAATCTAGGTGACTAGACAGGGTGAAGAAAAAAAAACCACGGAGGTGAGAAAGGGCAGATCAGCCTTATGTGCGTTCCTTTCAGGGATACTAACAGCCTTCTTTAACCTTCCCCCTTGGAGCCGATGCATCTCATGCAAAATTAACACAAGTAATTAAAAATAGCAGTTTCCAAAGTTAAAGGTAACCATCTGTCTCAGCGGGTAGCAATCAGTCTTTTCTCCGGCCCCTTTACCGGGACCTGGGAAGAAACGGTTTTTCTGCTTCCGATGCTCGGACGCTCTTTCTTATATTGAAGATTTATGTTTCCACTTGTGTGCGATGCACGTCTAATTTGAAATAATAAAGCCTGGCTGAGCAACCAGTCAATCAGAGCCATCCAGGGCGCTCAGCACGCCGCCCAGCCCTCCACCTCCCTCTGGTCTCTAACTCTTTCCCCTCCTCCCCCACCCTCGCTCTCCTGGCCCTCCCCCCTCCTCCTTCCTCCCTCCTCGGTTCTCACACGCGCTCACACTTTTCCCCCCCCCACGTGTGTTCAGATCAAACCCTTGCCCCCACAGAGCAAGTGACGGCACCGGGGCACGGTGACAAAGGCGGAGTTTGTATCAGAAGAAGACTGAGGCCCGGGGAGACACAGCGACTAGAGAAACAGCTGTCTTATCAGCCCGCTGCAGAGATGGAGATGGCTCGAGAGGTCCTCAACAGATAATCACTTGAATAGGTTTGCAATGCGCCAAACTTCACGCTTGATAAGGCCAACCCAATGTAGAGAGAAGCCCAGATCCTGCTCCATTCTGTTTTATCTGGGCTGTAAATTAAGAAATTGAAATTCAGGTGGCAGAGGCAGCAGTCTGCTGATAGACCGCTAAAGTAAACTGTCATTAAAATGCTTTCGGAAGGCAGAGGGGCACCTGGAATGGGATATTGTTTAAATAAAAAAAAAAAAAAAGTAGTGGGAGGGGGCAGTAAGAAGAAAAAGCACATGTGGCGTAAAAATTATTTGGGGAAGGGAAGCTGTGAGAAGTGGAAAAGGGACACAGCATCTGGCCATGATTCCTAATTATAGCTACTATGAATAAACAATTTGAAAAGTACAGTATGAAGTTGTGTGAAGTTTGGTGTGATGAGAGATCAAGGGACAGTGTAAATCAATCTGGTATAAAAAGGAATTCTGTCTTTATCTGAGCAGGGGTGAGAGGAAGTGGATATCAAATGGACTCTAGTTTTTCTTTCATTGTAAAAAAAAAAAAAAAAAAAAAGCAGATCAACCGGATACAGAGGAGTTACCATAAATTGACGTTAACCTGGCCTTTTGGTTGAAGTGATAGGGCCACAGGAGAGATTCCAGGATGATTTTTACAATAACCTAAGAAGTTATCATCTACAGGAAAGAATCTGCTGAGCTAATTACAGAAATAACAGTTATATTTCAACTCCCTCCTCCCTTTACCTAGGTAATTGCTATAGAATAATTCAGGAAACAAAAAAATTCCAGGTATTTACTCTGACACCTACCTGATTCTTACGGCATACTGTATATCTACATTCTTCTGTCTGCTCTTTTGGATATGAGGTTTGAAATTTTATGCATTAAATAGATGTTTTCACAAATATTTAATATATATAATGACCAGCATATAGCCAGTGACCTTGTTGTCTGGATTCACTAATGTCTTAGTATTATATCTTGTTCTTTGTGTCTTAAGTGAATTGCAAGTTCTTGGTGTCCCTTTATGAGGATGAGGTGAGTAGTGTGAGAAGATACATGGCATTTTCCACAATGGCATTTATATTTTAAGTCTTAGAAACACTTATAAAAAGTTACCTTCAGCTGACAACACATAGTTAATACGGCTTTAGAAAATGAATCAAAATGAATCTAACTTCATTAGAAATGAAATAATTTTTAACTTCAAAACTGTGATCAATATCAGAATGCACTTATCTGACAACATAAAGGCTTATATCACTTTAGGGTAAGGAAAAATCAAAAATGAATTTGTTGAAAAAGTGATGAGAAAAATTTTAAGATGCTATAATAAATTTTAGCAACTATTAAACTATTTGAATAAAAAACAATTATAAACTTTGAAGTTGTTATTTGATTACTCATAGGGTAGTATGTAAATAAATATAACACATGAAATCTTAAAGACATTTCTGTTGAATAGTTACATGCAAAAAATCCATCTCTAACATAAAAAAAAAATAGGTGTTTGAGGGTTTATTCTTTTAAATTTAAGTGTATAGATGAATAAGTGCTATATGTATCCTTTAATGAGAGAGAAATGTATGGTTATGTAAGCTAACTGGTCCTTTCCATACCATATTTTCCACAGAGTTATATTGGTTTAAATAATGGCTACTAAGCATGCATATTAAGAAATATTAGTTTAATGAATTCCAGCATTTTAGGCAGGATTATGTTATCTCCAAAAATCGGATAAAAAGATATTTTTCTGCTTGTTAGAAAACAAGTTTGAATTATCAGCTTTAATAAGCCCCTTAAGCTATGATTTTTTTTCTTAATTAAACTGAAAATATGCACACAATGGACAGTGTAAACTATTCTTTGTTAATACAGGTAAGAATTTTTTAAGATGTGAATTTGCATAAAGATTAAAAGACACACTGTCAATAAGTTTGAAATGTGAAAAAAGATATTAACTTATAGTATTTCAAAACTAATTTTAAGTGACATTTTTATTATGAACATAAAATCTTTTAGCATGAAATTAGTATAAAAATCATTTTTATATAAATTTTTGTCACAAAAGGAATGATACATGTGATTTCTAAAGGCAGAGCAATTCATTATAAATGATGAAAAAATAATAAAATAACCAAAAATGTAAAATTAGCTTTAAAGGATTTTCAATTATTGATCTCCCTCTGTGAGAAATGGGATACTATATTTTTAAGGGAAACAATCTTCCTATGATGTATTCAGGCAAAAATGGTAGAGCTTTTGAAATATCCAAAAGTCCTTAATGTTTTTCTTTAATGACTGATTATAATTCTATTACCAAAAATATCACACATAACTATGTCCTTCCAGATATAACATTTATCATCAGGTAAAAGTCAAATGAGTGATACATAATCACTTCCTATTTCAAATATTTTTCCTAATCTTTGACAAAAGGCCCATTTCAATTTGATTCAAGCATCCTTTGAGTGCCTAGCATGTGCCAGAATAACAAAATTAGATTAGAGACAAGAAATGCTTGAAGGAAATCAGATTATATTTTGGGCAATAATAGTAAATGGAAAATTCAAGAGGTTTTAATAATTCTGTTAATATGTTGTATAATACATATTCAATATGTCTGGTTTATGTTGTTATTGTTCATCGTTACAAATTTTTGCAAAAATATCGCTGTTTTTTAAAATATATAACTTGTCAAAAAATTACTCCTTTATATAGGAATTGTAATGTTATCCTTCTAGGAGCTACAGTTTTACAAATTGTTAATGGCTTGGGTTTTGACTTCAGACACGTGGATTTGAACCCGATTTCACACGGTCTTGGACAAGTTAGTTTACTGCCTCTAAACCTTGGTTTTCTAATCTATAAAATAGTGATAATAATGCCTAATTTAGAATCACTGTGAGGTTAGATGTAATCATAAGTATAAAATACTCAAAACTTCCTGGCATGGAGGAAGCAGTCAATATATGGTAACTACAATTATGAGAACAAAAATGATAACTTAGCACATTTACTTGATAAAGCTAGAATTAGAATTCCTGCCTTTATATACTGTCTCTTAAATATTTTCATTAGCTCTCATGAATGTCCTAACTGATATATTTCATGATAAATATCCTCTCACATTTCTAATTGCAACCAAGTTTAAAAGGCATCAAAAGGCATAAAATCTTCAATCTGCCCTGTTATGTGACTTCAATATATTTCCCAATACAATTTCATGATTCACCCATAAAAAGTTGTGGGTCTTCAAAAAGGAACTGAGTCTGAGATCCCATTGGACTGATATAATAATAAAAACACCTTAGATTTTTATAGTACCTTTTATCACAAAAAGCTCAATGTACTTTTACATATTTATCATTGTAACCCCAGGAGGTAAAGAAGGACATAAATTATTTCTCATTTTCACGGGCTATAACAGAGGCATTAGGAATTTAGGTAACATTTCTAAGTTTAATAGAAATAATTTTCCTGAATGTCAGTCTTTCTGCAATCTGTTACTCTCTTTGGCATTAATTATGGTATTGTTACGTTAGGCTCAAATGTTGTTAGTTTTGGCATTAAGTATAGCTTAAAATTCAATTAATTACTTGATGAAATCAAGTTGAGTCAAATATATACCATAACAGTCTAATCAAATTAAAATATTTTGATGTTAAGACACTTTTATTATTCAATCTTATATATGCACACATTATTCTTATTTACCATTCTGTGTTAATTTCTAAGGCAAGACGTTAAAGGTTATTATTCATTTATGGCCTTGAAAGAAACCAGTTCCAATCTACTTATCAGTCACCTCTCCCCAGGCTCATTCTCCCATCTCACATATATTTTTATAGGCTATTATCTTTATTCCATTTACATAGGCTAACAGTATTTTCTGCTCTAGTTTTCTATTTAGATTGTGTTTGAAAAAATCTATCAAAATAAATATCCAAAGGAATATAGAGGAAGACTATATAAAGGGCTTTTTATAATGGTTTTTTTGTTTTGAATAAAACAAAAATGTATAACTAACGTCCTCTTGACATTATAAACATAGAATATCAGAAGAATACTAAAACTTGCTTATGGTTTATAGTTTTGCAGTTCCCTCCTGGGCTTACATTGCTATGGATTGATATAGAGCTACAGCTGTGGACTTTCAGTAAGTGAAATGGAAGGAAACAACATTTTGCAGCCTGATAAAAGAATGAACTTTAAACTTGTAGAGGTATAAATTCATTGTAAGTCACAATGGAAAACAGATTTAATGTTTTTATTTTAAGCTTCAATAAGCATCTGTCTGCATCTTAAATGTATCATATAATTTGATAAAATTGACCCACTCAAGGTGAAGCCCAGTCATGTGACTGCCAGACTTCTATGAGCAAGTGTAATTAGCACCAAGAAGAAACACATGAATACACATAGAACAGCCCGTGCTGCTGTTTATTGCCATTTCACACTAACCTCTCTTAACTCTTCAGGTTGATGTGATTAAATAAAAAATCCATGTCTCTGATGGAGCATTTTAAGGCTGAGGATACTGTTGTAATAGAAATAATATTCTATTCCTTTGGTCATTATCATTCTACTATGAGAAATTAGAGAATACGGTTGCTTGAAATGTCAGTTTTTGTAAACATGAATTGGAAGATGGAACATAAATAAATGGTGTTACAGACTGTTTAAGCTGTATGAGTAACAAATCAACATTTCCTTGAATTATTTTGACACAATTTGCTGTGAATTTTTTTTCTCTAGATGGTATTTCTGGATTCTTTGTGCAGACAATAAAAGACTTTCTTTTATTCAGTGCTTATTATTTAACTCATAGAGTACTGATATATTCTAGAATACTAATATTTCTAGATATAAAATGAATACTAAAAGGCATGTCTCCATTTATTAGTCATATCAAAAGGATACATGAAAGTTTGAGCCTCTTTGTAATGTTTGTATAAAAGAGGAAAATATTCATATATATTACAGTGTTCAGTCCTCAGTTTTAAAAGATCTTTATATAAATCTACTTAATTGGGTGTGTGTGTGTGTGTGTGTGTGTGCTTTAGAGCAAATAAAAGGAGGTTCAGAGGTGAAAATTACAGGAATTTGTTGAAGTTGACCAGTCTGACTACAGTAGAGGAAGTGGGCTACAAAGCACAGGAAATCGGTTTGGTTGGGTATTGTGGTATCACATTATGCTGATTTTGAAAACCAGCAGAGGGAAGTACAGATATACAACTATTAGAAACAGTATACACAGAATACACCTATTGGCAACTGTGAATTTTAGAAATACCAAACAGAAAGATATCCAAAGGTAGAGAAATTAGAACCAATTCGCAGGGTTAAGAAGCTTTCGTCTAAAATTGCAATGAGGTGGCAGGGTCAGAGTATAATAGATACGGAGAAAAGAGTAACAGGTAGAGAAGAGGCGTTCATAATGAAACTGTTTTGATGGTCAAATTATTTCCACCAGCACTGGGAAAGAGATAGGGTTCTGAGCAAATGTTTCTCAGCCAACAAGTCCACGGAAGCTGTGAGGGAGAGAAACCAGGGACAAGAGCCTGTCAGACTAATGCACTGTGTAGCCCTGGATGCCTCCGAGATACCTTTGTGCCTAAGGGAGGGCTTTAAAAACAATGCTGGGAGAGCACACATTGTGCCACTAAGCAAAGATCTCTAGATGTGGAGTCCCAGCATTGTTTCTCCCACTAACTAGCTGATTCTCTTCAGAAAGTCACTGACTAAACTTCATGATTCCCAGGAGAGGACTAGATTAGCAATAATAATAATGGGTAGGTGTACTATACGCTAGATAACATTTTAATGCTCTACAAGCATTAAATCGGTTAATCCTCACAAGAATCTTATCATTTTACAGATAAGGAAACCGAGGAAGTTAAGTAATTTGTCCAAGATAACACAGCTAGAAATCAACAGAGCTGGGTTTTCACCCCAAATAGGCTGTTTCTAGGGCCCAAGTCCGTAGCCACTTTTATTAGAGTACCTCTAAGGTACTTTCCAGATGTCAAATTTGGTAATTTTAAATAAATACAACAGAAATTACAGATGACATAACACTTGCAAGAGAACAAAAGCCTAGGGAAAATAGATATTACAATGAACATAAACAGATAAAACTTTTTATTTCAGAAATAATCATACTCTTATAGCTTGCCATGCTCCCTATTGCTGACAAATAGAAGAGAGAGAACTTTTATAGTTGGATAATTTCTTCCTTTAAAAAGATTCAAGTCAAATATAATAGGATTTTGAGAAATATTTTATATAAGATGTCCTAGGCTATTCTAACCAGCGGGTAACATTGTTTTACGGTTTAATTATTTAGCTTCTACACATTTTAAGAAGTCTACTCCATAAACATATAGTAAACAGTTATAAAACCATTAAAAAGATAGTGTTTGTTATTTAATGAAATGTGTAGATTTTTATGAAATATTATTAAGCATGTTAAACGTCATATAAGGGATGTTTACTAGAACATTAAACACTGGCTATTTTGAGGTAATGGGAGCTGGATTTATAGTTACTTTTTTTTTTACATTTTCTGAATTACTGGGTTTGTAAAAATTCTGAGCATGCATTCTTTTTTATAAATCAGAGAAACAGGTAGTTTATTGTTTCAGAAAAAAAACTCTACACCTCAAGCTTGAGGGCTTATAGCCACCAGGTGGGGGCAGGAGCTAGATGCTGGATGGTAAGGACCAGTGACCTCTTAAAAGACAACTTAGATTAAGAGAGAGGTCACAGTAACAGCCCTGGAGCTTTATAGTTTATAAACAAAATAATATTCACTTATAAAAACAAATTGAGATTTAATACACATGAAAAATAAATATGACAAAAATCTCAGAAACTGATCTACCATTTTCTTAGACGACAATATCAGGTATAACTATCCGGTCCAATTAAAATTGCCTAATATTAATTATATACAATAACATAAACTGTTTCCTTCATTTACTATCTGTATTATGATCAAGGAATGTTCTTCTTTTCATTGAATTAATCATTTATTTTTCTCTATTAAATCCTTTCTCAAGTTGCCTAAGAATCTCATAAAATGAACCTTCATTCCCAGCCAGCAAAACCCTTAAAGTGATTTGCTTATATTTCTATGGCATATAAGTAAGTGAAAACCATAATACAGTAAATAATTATAATGAGATTGAACAAAAACTGGCTTCCTGACAGGTACCATTAGTGAATTGCTATTTCAATGTCCTAAACAGTCACCTGAGTTAATTCCATTTTCATATTGTTTAATATTTGCCTTTAAAAATCACTCTTCAGAGGATGGAAAACTGGCTCAATGTCTCAACTGTGACTGATGGCACAGTCTTTGAACATTCTTACTTATTTCATTTTGCTATTTAGAAATATTCTAATAACATGACTAAAAACCTAACAAGAGCTATCTAACAGGTATTAGTTATCTTAAAAGGAATACTGTTGTTAGATTTATGACATTGGTAGAACTAGAAGATACTAAGAAAAAATACAAAAATAACAGAAACTTATTTTTTAATACAATGTGTTTTAATGTGCCCTGTTATTATCTTTTAAGCTTTAGAAACCACAGACATATATTAATTTTCAGATATGAATGACGATCGTTTTGAAAAAAAACTTATTTGTCATATGCAGAGGACATAAAGTGCCGCTGCCCTCACTCATGCACTCATTTGACTCATGGCGCAATCCTGAATAATTTTAAACCAAAACATGACTGTGGCAATCAATTTTTGTCCAATTTATTGGGCATGAGTTAAAGCCAATTAAAAAACCATTTTTGGTGCAATTCAAGAGGAAAACTGTATAAACCCATGAAAAATAAATTTCAGTCCTAGACATGAGTCATCACTATTCTAAATATTGGTGTCAGACCCAAATCAAAAAGAACAAATCCTAAAATTGCACAGTCCACACTGGAAACTGCATTTATCAGCAATGATTTTACACAATTATTAATATTTTTATAAGAAATTGACCTGAAAGGAAAATCATTCTCTTCTATCTGAATAATTTTTGCAATCAAATTAATAGGTAGTTTACAGCAGTTCCTTGAGTTTCTGCATTAAGAACTGAGGTAGAAAGTCATCTGTGACCTTTATATAAAGAAAGCAAAATATTTTACCTGTAATTTTAAAGTACCTTTAACCTATTAAACCATGTCTTCTTTCACATGAATATAGTAGCTCTCTTTTAAGGCCATAAAATGAAACAATCCCTGTACGCTCCAGATATTCTTAGGATAATCAAAGCAGCAAAATTGAAGCTTCTAGGTTGGAAATTACAGCTATAAAATACAGCCATACATTTTCAATCTGTATATTAAAAAGGCCTTTCAAGTTCAGGGTTGTCTCGGTTAAAAGTATTCACGCAGACCTGAATTCTGGTTCTGCCACTCTTGTGTCCTTGGTATACGACTTTGGGCAAGTTGCCCAAACTCTCTAAACCTCAGTTTTCTCATCTTAAAATGGGTATTAAAAATAATCTACCTTTTAAGGCTGTTGTGAGCATTAAGTGACTCAAGTATTTGTGTGACTCAAGTATTTGTCTGACAGAGAGTGAATCTTCATTGGATGACAGAACTGGATAAAGGAGAGCCCAGTGGTTCTAACACATGGCTGTGCATCAATGCCTCAACCTAACTGTGAGGGTTTTCCTTTTCAAGTACAGATGCCTCCTCTTTACCTCAAGAGATTTCACTCTAATTCTGAGGTGTAGTCTAAGCACTTATGTTTGTAAAAAAGCTCCACAGATGATTTTGATGAACAACTGATTTAGAGCAAAAATCAGTACAGTTTTTTCCAATTGTGCAATTAACATGCAGTTAAACAGTGGTGTGAACTATTTTGGTTATTTCTGTTGAGCAGATTAATTGGAATAAGTGCTAATTTTATATGTTGTGTTATACTGAAAAAAGATTTAACTTGGACATCTTTAAAAGATTTTATTTACATTCATATTGCTATGAGGTCACAGAATAAGTGTGATTTTCTACAACTTCCTATTAGTAAAATGAAAGAACATGTAGGATAACCCTGGGAAGTTGCAGTCATTCCACTGGCATAGATATATGTTACTGTTTGTTATGTTTGTTACTTCTATTTAATAAACATAGGCAGATAAGCCAAAATTACCTAATCAGTATTTTCGGAGTTATATTTTCCCTTTGAGTTAGTTCATTTCTAACTGTCCTACTTCAAGAGAAGTAAGCACGCTCCTCAATGATAGAGATCAGGTGGTGCCATGCTGTTAAGAACAGAAAGTACCAGAAAAATATACATGTTGGACTGACACAACCACCCCACAAATTACTCACCATGATCGTTTAACAGAAACACGCACATTTTCCTTGGGATCTAATTTTAAATATTAACAGAAATCAGGACTCTCCTTAATATTCTCCCATTAGTGGAGATTAATTTATTAGATGAACAACCTGTTACCTTGAAAGGAAAAGAGATTATGTCCTAGTAGAACTTGGGTATTAGCAATGTCAGTAAAGGTGGCAACATCAGCCTAGGGGAACAAAGAACAGTCAGGTCCTAGAAGTATCAAGAGAAGATGAGGAGGAGGTAAGGAAACCAAGCAGATAGTTTCCACCACTTGCCTAGGGCAAGTCTGGGTGCAGCTGGTACATTCTCAGGCTTTTATAGGCCTTCTTGGTAGAAAACCAGAGTGATTTATATGCTGGCACATCTCTACACAGAAATTCAGGGAAATTCCAATACTGCTACACCACCAGACAGAGTTTTTAATTTAGAGATTCTAGAGAACAGACTTTTGTTATACCCTCTCTCTGGATTTAAGCATGGAAGCTACATAGATAACCTAAGGGCTCACTGGGACAATACTTATTGTCTGGAGACTCCCTACCCTCCCGGTTTAGAAATGACTCTGCCATCTAAATATAATTCAACATTCAAAATGTTGGTAGATCAAGGAGATGTTGATCAAGAGGTTGATGAAGGAGCTGGTATACCCAGATTCTAGTTTTTAAACTTTTGTGAATCACTATGTTCCATATATAAAGGGAATGATAATGTTTGCTTGTTTTACTTTGTAGGGTTATTGTAAAGCTAAAAGTAAGTATATTAACACTGGAAAATTTTTTATTGGCACAAGAAATGAGAGGAAAACAATATTTAATGTATATAACTTTCCAGTAAATTATACAAATGCCTGTCAGAAACGTATTTCCTTTTTTTAAATTAAGTAAACTTTTTTCATTTTCAGTATGATTCTCCAAAGTTTCAAAATCAACTCATCAGATAACAACTCTATATTAAAACTTCAAAAAGTGAAATTGCCTGACACTTGCTGAAATATCATGGAACACAAAAATGAAAATCTACAGAAAATTTAGAACCTTCCATTTCTTTTTTTGTTTATGAATATAATGTTTTATCTAAATCTCGCCTTGGACAATTGGTTTCGAAAACGTGGCTCTTTGAAATTTCAGAAAGGAGAGGGTCCTTTCAGAGTTTTTTGTTTAAGCAGCAGAGAATTGCATTCTCACAGCTGGAAGCTGAACAGCTGTTGACTCTGACATTTTTCTGTTCCCCTGGGTGAGAGTTCAAGGACCCTCTCTATGCCATCAGGAGGACAGCCAGTAAAGGGGTCAGAAACATGTTCCATTGCAACTCAATTCCAAGGCCACCCTAGAGGACTGGAGAATAGATTAACTCAGAGCCACTGTCGTCCAAATGGTAGAGATAGTCTCCCTGTTGAGGAAAACCAGCCTCCATGAGAATTTACTTTCTGACTTATGTCCAGATCGCAAGGCTTATGTGACCTGAAGGACCCTTGATATTGGCCAGTCTCAGGAATTCGGAGGACTTTTAGAATTTATCAATATATGTCCCCTTTTTTTTTTTTCACATATATAGGAAATTTCCCTTTCACTCAGAGTGCATTTCTGGGTGCTTCTTGGTGGAGTCTAAATAGCTAACTCTACTTTGATTTTATAGGAAGAAAAACAAACAAAAAAGAATATTTCAGAATAGCTGTCACTGCAGCACTATTTATTGTATCCACTAGAGGACTCCTCTCAGAATAACTCAAAATCTCTCCCTTCTCATTCTCTATGGCCTCTGGCATTTGATGCTCAACTAACTCTTGAGTTGGGCCACTGGCTACATATCAGTGTTAGAATGAAAACATTTCCCCTACTTTAACACCTCCTGCTAGTTCAATAAAGTGATGTTTAAATAACTGAACTGGCTTCAATGAACTGTACTTGCCATTTTTTCCTCCTTCTTAGCTAGATAAAATGGAGATAATTAGGAAGTGGATGAGCAGGTTTAATGAAAGACATCTTTTGGTATACTCCTGAAGCAGCAATCATCATCTGTTTGGCTTTTGAAGAGCAACAATTATAATCACTTAAACCCCCAAGGGGAACAAAAATAGAATTTACATTAGCATATAAAATATACAGCTGGATTGGGCAAGCCTACAAAATTCTGGGGAAATCATTCTAATCTGAATGCTATTCAAACTCACAAGTAAAATGAGTTCAAGAGTATTTTACATACTTCCTTCCTATAAAGTAATACATATAACAATATTGAGAGGATTTTCCTAAAAATGAACGCAGGGAAATAAAAAATTGTTGCCAGGAGAGAATCCCAGAGGGAATAGGCTAAACTGTATTGTCAAGATATCAGAGAGGAAAATGCATAATGATATTCACACAAAGTACTAATCACTCTGAAATGAAGGTTTTTACCGTAAAGCTACACACATTTGGGAGTTTAAGAAACAAATTTTGGTCTGATCACAGGTATAACTTACTCATAAATAAGGAAAATTTCAGATTAATAGTACTTCCCTTCTCCTCCATTGCAAATGTGAAAGTAATACAAAGGAAAGTGAAATTGCTTAAGTTGATAACCTATTGTTATAAAACAGAACTGTTTCCTATTTTAAAACAGAACTGTTTCCTATTTTAAAACATTTTCATATCATTTCCTCTCAAATAATCTCTTTCTTACCCCCTTTCTAATTCTAGCCCAGATCACAATCTCCCTCATCATTTACATTATTTAATTACTTTTGCTTCTATATGCCTTTCACAATTTGCAAGATACTTTTTTTTTTATTGGTAGAGCATAGAAGAATAAAAATGGGGCCTGTGCTTTATCCATTATGCTACTAGCAACAAAACACTAACTTTAATCAATATATTAAAGGCTTTCCTGGCTGTGCACATTTGTCAAAGGCAGTATATCTGAGAAATTACACTAATGAATCTTAAAAAACTCAGCATCCTACACAGAAAACTTGTTCTCTCATCATAAGTATATATCAATACATAAAGACAAGAAAAACATACACTTCATCTTTCTGTATATTATTTGAAGAGCAAGTGTTACATTTCTTTAAAATGGAAAATAAGTCAGTAAGCAAAATTCCACCACCACTGAGAAGCCTTCCTGAATACCACACTAAAGCCAACCACAGGCATATTAGCAAAAGCTTCCTCTGGACTCCTAAAAGCACTTTTTACATATCTCTGATACCAATTATTTCACTACATTATAACCATCTGTTGACATGTCTATCTCTTACACAGACTATGCATTACTTGACAGCACAGCCATCATTTCCAGCCAAGTATTATCAGTTTATACCACCATGTCTACCATGTATACAATAACGTCTGTTGAATGCAGTGTATCATTCACTGCATCCTAAGACATCAAAATGTTGTGGTATCCATGGTAGGAATCAACCTTACACGTTAAATGCCATCTCTGCAACAATATCAGATTGAATGATAAATTAAGCACTAAGAAATTAGAAATTCAAAAGTCTAGGTTTCTGTAGCAATCTTAGCACTAATTATCTTTAACAAAGGATCATGGTAGCATTTTAGATTTTGTTAAATATTTATAATGTTAATCAGCTCTTTACCTAACCCATAGTTAATTATTTTTACTGAAAACACTTGAAAAGCTGAGTTCTTAATTCTTATTGGTAATGACCTCAGGTTTCATTAACTTTATAATCTCTATTTTTAAAAAATTAAATACATTAACATTGCCTTCTCAGTCTTTGTCAATGTCTGTCAAGCGAGACAGTATCTAGCTTGTATTACTCTGCCCTTTCTGTAATGCTGTGAGAGGCTTTAAAAATCTACAACATATAACTTTACTTTGAACACAAAATGTAATGATTTCATATTCAAAAGGATTTACAGAGAGAATTGTGGTGCATATCTTGAAGGATTCCAGGACCTATGCAGGAACTTCCTTAAGATCCTTTGGTTTTTTTCTGACTTTAAACATAGTCCACATTTTTCCTACCACTTTTCAAAGTGAAATTATCATTTCGTATAAAGTTATGACAAAGCAGTGGAAAGGTAGAAGAAAATAGACTCCAGAAGACCTATCCTAAAATACTCCTGGATTTTTAGTTAATAGTAGTTAATATTCTTATTACATTCTATTTTGAAAAATTAATTATACATTTAAAAATGAACAACTGCTTTAATAACTTTCCCTTTTAGCTTCATATTCATATAACCATAACTTTTATATGTATACTTACACATATTCATTATTTATATAGACAAATTTGTACACTTTAATGAATTTGAATGGAAAGAAAAATTGTATAGACGGTCGTATGATTTTAGTACATAATCATGTAATATACATTTCCACATCAAGGATGAAACAGAAAATTATATGAACATTTTATTAGCTATAATAAAAACTTGGCCTGAATTTGATTTGAAATTAGACCAGTAACTAAAATTAGTTTTGGGAGAGGTAATAATTCAGGGTTTTTTCCAAGATCAAAGTGAAACAGATTTGAATGGTTGAATGCTGGAATACTGTGGGGTTGAAATGCTCAAGCCTCGTAATACTCCCCTTTATAATCTGGTTCTTAAAATTCCAAAATTATCTGATTAAAAAATCTATTAGTACTTTCATAGTAATGTGGTTTAAACATGATTAATTTGGATGGTTTCACTTTATAAAAAATTGAAACTTACAAAATGGGATGTATCAATTTTTTTAAGTTATTCACTTAACAAGATCATTAATTCAAACACTATTTTAACGTGTGAGCTCTCTGCATTAAAAAAAAGGAAAGCAATTAAAAAAAATTTACACAAAACAACTCAGAAACCCATTTACTGCATAAAGTGCAGATAGAGTTATTCTGAGTGCTTTCATTTCTTCTCAGATGAAAAGTGAAATATTGAGCAGTTTTTTGTTGAATATCAATGATGTCCTTAAACATTTTTTCATTGTTAAAGATACTTGAATGAATTACCCTGATAAACTCTTATCATCTTTACTCCACATCTAAGCTAATAAACAAACCCAAGAATAAGCAATATTTATATCCCAATCTCTCAGGTCCAAAGATTTTATAAACAAAAAAGATCAAAATTAGAGCATTTTTATGGAAAAGGATGTTTTCTCTGTATTTATTAGAAAGTCTATCATCTTTAATATTTAAAAAGGAATCATATAGTAGGGCCCTATTTGAAACTTTTTATTTTCTATATCACAAGTTTCTTTAGTTCACAAAATGAAGGCGGTTTAAAAAATGCCCCTTAATCACTGTGATTAGAAGTTAATTGATTAAGTATATCAAAGTAAACTCTTGCTTAGAAAATATATATTATGGTAAAAAATATCAAATGATTTGCTACCTATAAAAATCATTTTATTGTATTAGCAAATGTAAGTGTAATCAAAATTTTAAAAGTCTTGAAAATGAAAAATTAAATCCCATTTTAGTCGTTAAAATTGTAAGAATCACTCTGCTTATTTAAGTTTCCTTTTAAGGAAAATTGGGTACAGTTAGGTCTTCCTTTTATTTAGTAGGCATTTTTGCTATTTATTTTAAAGTATTTTTGTCATTAGAACTGAGTTAATCTTTCTCTCCTTTTGTTTTTGGAATGGAATCAAGAATAAATTCTCCACAATTAATGTCCCAAAAGAAAAACAACCAGACAAACCAGGCTATGTATCCAAACCCAATTTGGGTATAGTTAGAAATATTTCAGTGAAACTTTTTTCTTCAAAAATGTTGTATTGCAAAAGTGCCGAGATTGACAGGCGATCCCTACCCTCAGAATTTGGGGCAATTACATGAGTTTTACGTGGAGGGCCTTTTAAAATTTAGTAGCTAATATCTCCTATCCTTCTATTATTTGATTCTCATTTTCTTTGATTTTTGATCCAATTTTGGAGTCAGATAGATTTTGATTCATATCTTCACTTCATAGTTCATGAGCTATCTTACCTTAGGTACTCACTTTCTAGGTGAAATAAAAGCTACCACCTAAAGTGTTTTGAAGATTAACTGAGATACTGTATATAAGGTACTTACATACATGATTGAATCCATGACTGGGTCATAGCAGGTAGACAACACATGTTAACTATTAAAAGTTAACGTCTTCAAGATTTTAGATTATATATTTGACATAGGATACGTACTACTTTTAATACCAATTAGAAATAATAAATGAAGATTATTTTTGCATTTTTAAAATTATAATGTCACATCAGCCATTCTTTTTTGCCTTTATGCTTGCAGGTACATTTCATACCCTGGATATGGTACAAAGGGCAAAACCTGCAATGTTTTGCAAAGATAACCTGGCTGCCATCCACCTTCACTTCCTACATCTCACTTTTCTCCTTTATGCATGAATACTTTTTCACTTAAAGTGAGTCACTGTTATTGGAAGCAATGACTTTCTATCAGAACACTGCTTAGTTGAAAACACTTAAGAATTTTGTGCTTATGAACATTATAAGCCTTCTGCTATTTGTAAGATTTATTCTAATAAACTGAGGTTCAAGAAAAATATCAGAACATGACCACTGTATTTTCAACATGCCAATAACATAAATAGAACATTTATAATTTTGGTATAAAAGTAACTAAACTGAAAATAAAAATATTTGTATTTTGTAGAAAAATTTGATTATTGTACTTTTACATTTTAAATTTCTATATTAAGAATATTTAGCAAACCTAAAATTGGCACAGAATTATGGTGAGGGAAAGGATGAGGACTATATAGCATTAAATATATAGCATTAAAGAGTATAAATAGGCAATTAAACTACATGCACTATTAATTATCATTTAGAAGATAATTTTCAGTTACCTAGCTTATTTTAAATCTTAATTTTTAATGAATTACTTAACTGAAACAGTATTTTCAGTGTTTAGGTGAAGACTAAGTAAATCTGATGGCTTGAGATTATGATTATGATTAAAATAATTATGAATAAAGGTGTTTTTCTCCACATGTCAAAGTAATCTAATTTTACATGTATACAGGACATATATTTACTTATTTATAAATATCTATATATCAGTATTAGATAATGAATCCTTACTTTGTTTAGCACTGTAGATATATAGTTCAAGGTATTTATTTTTAAAGCCCAGGCAGTGTTAGTAAAGTTCAAGATTCATTATAAAATCAAATCCTATGATAGTTGAGTAATATGATCTAAAATTAATTATATAGTTAAGAACATTGTTAGCTGATTGTCTGTGGTCTAAGAATATTAATGGGTAGGAGAAGCAAACCTCCCACCTGAAATTCTTGCAAATATAAAGATATACTATGTTCTAATCTAAACTTTTCTGAGACTTTTTTCACAAATTTTACTGAATTGATTCCTCTTGTACCAATAAATTCGTAGTTTAACCATTTTGGTGTTTTAGGTCTCAAACTGAAAACTGTTTTAAGGATAGTTATTGCAAATAGCTAGACTAAAATCAATAGTGATGGTTTTGGAAGCTGAGTGCATAAAGTATCACTTTCCTGTGATAGTTACTGGTGAACTACAGTAACTGCATGTAGAACAGGCAAAAATAAGTCAGTTGTCAAAATAAGTTATTAAAATATATGCCCACTAAAATACATTAACCTTTACTGCAATACAATTCATATTTTTAAAGTTATTTTCTGTGTTTCCTATGATCACAAGAAGTTTATGATTTTAAAATCTTTATTTCAAAATAGGTCTTGAGAAATGTAGCCACATGCAATTATATCTACACACACATAAATGAAAATTAAGAATGGACTCAACAAAACAATTCCTTTCAGTAGGTATTTCTGTTTCCATCCCATCCTTCAAATGAGAAAACTGAGATGGCCTTGCCTCATTAGAGAATGGGCAGGTCCATTCCAACACAGGGCATCCTAGTTCTCTCTATGGCAACAGCCCTGGATAAGTTAAAAGGCAACTAAAGTTTTACAACTACTGAGCACTACTAATCCTTTTTCTTTTTTTTTTTTTTTTAAGTGCAGAACAGGCCAAAAAACTTAGAATTCTCCACAGTAAAGGCTTTTACCCAACTTGGAATTGTTTACTTTGTCACAAATACTGTGTTGGATAGCTATTCTTGGAAAATGAGTGAGATAAAGGGGCAAAACCCAGGAGTCCATCCCTGAAATATACCTCCTATTTTAAAACAAAAGGGGTTAATTAGGAGAGGATGCCAATGAAGGACTCTTGAATGAATCTGTACAATTTAAAAACTGGGATGAATGGGAAGAGGGAGGGGAGTAGAGGGCAGTGGGAAGAAGGGTTAATAAGAAATTATTTTCTCCAGCCCCAAACCTTTCAAGACCACAACTTTGCAAATGTATTATCTCATCATCATTTAGCATTTAAAATTTCTCTAGGAATGATGGCTTCATATGTTGCTACCTGAGGAAGTGTGAGGAAGAATGGTCTAACTGCAGGTGAGGACACAGAGATAGTTGTAGTAGCTGAGGATGACCCCACTGTTCCTTTTCTTCTTCAAGATTTTGATCAGGGATGACCCGGCTAATGTGCCGAGTTCAGGAAGTCAGAGCTTCAAGGTTCTTTTGAAACCAGACAATAACCTAGTTCCCTTTGCCTCCCTTCCCTGCACTTCTCCCCTGCTGACTGCCAACTCTCACCCACTTTAAATGCATCAAGCCTATTACCATTCCAAGAGTCTCAAACATATAAATACACAACTTGTCCACTGACCACAGTAGAGAAAAAAACAAAATTAGCACTACTGGTTTGTACGGGTTTCTTTTTGTTGTTGTTGAACCACCCCCTCCTCCCAGCCCTCAACCCTTTGTGTGTGAGGATTCCCCTTCAAACCACCCACAGACCGAGCAGACGAGAAGAAATGGTAATTTTCGGTTTAAAAGTTCACTTACCACGGCAACCTCATATTGCTTTGTCATGCTTTTTGCACTTAAATTTTCAAAACTGCTTGTGCTGGGCGCAGAACTGGGAAGGCAGGGCTAAAGTATCTCTAGTAATCACAACAAAAAGGAGAGAACATTCACCAATCAGAATTACATTTAAATGCACAATCAAACCCCGGAGCAGGACGCACGGTTCAGAACACACCAGGGAAGGGGTGGGGGTGGAAAAAGCCAAGCTACCAAAACAAAAGGTAAAGGGGAGAGTCGAGTGGTTGGAGGGGAAATTGATCCAAGCCGCCTTTTGACCGTGGACTGGCTTAAAACCACCACCACCACCACCACCACCCCCCGCCCCCAGCAACCCCGCGATTACCCGAGTGATTGCACTTGCCTCCAGCCAGCTCAACTGCAGGAGAGGAAAGCCCCATCTAAGTTCACTAGCCCTGCCACAGTCTTCCACTGCCTGATGGGTTCCTTCAGGAAAACACTTCCAGAGGCATTCATCCACTTGAGGTCTGGGGTTGGCTGCTGCTGCGAGGCTGCTACAGCCGAGGCGGCTGCGAGCAGCTGCTAGGATCCTTGCCGTCTCGTTCCTGCCTCTTTCGCGCTGCACAATAGCCCCGGCTGGGTGCACCTCATTAAGCCAGCCGAGAGCCCCAGGAGCAGGGCAAGCAGTGTGACAGCGCTGCCCCTTTGTAATGACTGTATGATGGATGCAACCGAAGGGTGGGGTCTGGGTGGGTCAACACTGTTAATGACAGTATGTATCATTCTGTCTGTCCTCCAGGAGAGGGAAGCCCCTTCCCCTCCCCCTCAGGTCTCTCTCTCTCTCTCTCTCTCCTCCCTCCCTCGTCTCTATCTCTTCGGTCTCTCCTCTCACTCGGCGCGCGCACACACACGCACACACACTTTGCTCCCTCTCTCCCCCACCTCTCTATGGCATTTTCTGCAGTCAGTGTTCAAAAAAATTATGAACACCATCGGGTAATTTCCAACTAAACCGATTACGGACGGCGAATTTGTCCAAATACTTGAGGAAGGAGAAGAGCCTAAAATCGAAAAACGAAGGCGGAAGAGGCGAAGAGAGCGGGGTGGAGTTGGACGCCGGAGCGAGCGGGGCGTTAACTGGCCAATAGTTTGCAACTGCGGGTCCCCACGCGCCGCCGGCTCGGCGCTGCTCGGAGGCGCGGGACGCGGCTTCCACGTGCGCCGCGCTCCTGCCAGCGCCCGGGACGGTCTCGGGGGCGGGCTGCACGGTGAGAAGAGCGAAATAAATAAAACAAGCCCGAGGGGCCGTGGCTGGGGCGGAAATTGCAGGAGGAACTCCTGCTCGCGTTCTGCGCGCAGCCAGTCAGGGAAGAACTCTTCAACCGGACCGAAAGGGAGTCCGACCCATCCGCGAGGAGCTGCCAGGATGCTGGAGCGGGTGTCAGGGTCTCAGACTGCCTAGTCGGGCGAGAGCTCCTGCCCCCGGCGATGGGGTCCCCCCCTCGGACCAACACCCCGGTCCCGCTTCAGAGCGTCGGCCCCACAGGTGCGCAGCGAAGTCACCACGTTGGGGACGAGACCCCCGCCTCTCCCTCTTCCCTTCTCCTCCCGACCCAACACCCTCTTTACGTCTCACTCCACTCTGAGTCTCGCCTGTGCTGTCACGGCTGACCCAGGGAGGCAAAAAAAAAAAAAAAAAAAAAAAAAAATAATATATATATATATATATATATATATATATATGTATCTCCTTTCGCTCCCTTTTAGGGGAGCCTTGGATCTGTGTCACCCCCGCTGACCCAACCCCGTTGACTTTTTCCCCCACCTTTCGGCTTTGTTAATGGTCCCAAGAACCTAGTTCACAGGCACCGATTTTTCTTCGATAGGAAAGCCTTGCAGAATGATTTTTATTTCCCTACGTGGACAAGTAGACGTATTTTACACTCAACCTCCCGTTTCCAACTTAACTGTGATGCTGTACACTCTTGATGTAGCTACAAAGCGCCTTCCAGACATCCTGAGCTATTTCTCCAGAACTGTGTGGATACTTATTTACGTTTATTAGAGTTTATGGAGCACCACTTCTCTGACTTTGTAATACACTTCAGTTTTTATCATCGTTGTCTTATAGCGGCTAAGAGAAAGCAAGAAGCATAGAGAAAACAGGGCATTTATGTCTAATGAAGCATCTCTCCCTTTTTATGTCAGCCATTTATTAATCAGTTAAAATTTGTGTAGGTTGTGCAGCTTGCTTTAGGCCATGGGATAGCACTAAAGATTTTATGCCACTCCTCAAAGAGCTTCTGATCCACAGGGAAGGCAAAAGAACCTTCAGCTCTTAATTGCTTCTAACAAGAAACCACTTTTAATGGATGGGAAGGAGAGACCTTGTCAGAAGGCTTTCAGCAAAGAAAAGGAACACTGTAGTGTTGACCTCAGTGGTTCTTTCAGGTCATAAACCTGCAAGGCCTCAGAAGTCTCCCCTGCCTTTTTTTTTTTTTTTTTTAACCAATTGCTTTTCCCACCTTTTTACAACTCTATTGTAGTACCAGACTTCTGTTCACATATTTCCTAAAATTAAATATAAAGGCAAGGGTGGGGGCAAGAGAAGGCCAGTTGTAATTAGTGAGAAATCTAAATTGACTAATTAATTGACTAACAGTAACACTAACTTAAGCTTGCCTAAAAAAAATCCTTAGTGATATGCCTTAATGAGTAAAAATAAGAATTATATATAATTAGGTATGCATAATTGTATAAAATTAGCAAAATAATTGTTTTTATGTAAATAGCTCTTTATAAGGGCATCTGAAGACTGTTCAAATATTTCCTCATTTTTGTTTTTTAAGATAGAGTCTTGCTGTGTTGCCCAGGCTGGAGTGCAGTGGCTCGATGTCGGCTTACTGCAGCCTCTGCCTCCCAGGTTCCAGCGATTCTCCTGCCTCAGCCTCCTGGGTATCTGGGAATACAGGCGTATACCACCACACCCGGCTAATTTTTGTGTTTTTAGGAAAGACAGGGTTTTACCACGTTGGCCAGGGTGGTCTCAAACTCCTGACCTCAGGTAATCCGCCTGCCTCCACCTCCCAAAGTGCTGGAATTACAGGAGTGAGCCACAGCACCCGGCCTCTCTTACGTTGTTTTACTAATAAAATTGCATAATGAAAGAGATGAGTATAAAATAGTTGAGAGTGGAAATAGTTAATGGATTTTGTAGTATGTTATTAATTGTAATCATAGCGAAAGTTTATTAAAAGTTTATTATTAAATTTCTCCATTTCTTTTAAGACCTAGATGTGCAAGATACTAAATACTTTTTTTGGAATATGTCATCTTGATTGAAAACTACCAGGATATTTTTGAAAAAATAGCTCACTAGCTGGCTGGGTAAGTTTGTTTGTTTACAATGGACTTTTCAATAATGGTGGTAGGCATACTGGAAGATATCCACTTTACTAAGTTCATTTTGCTGTGTTCTTTTCTGCTTCTCTAACCTTGAACTTTAGTCAGGGAAAATGGAAGGAATGGGAATGCTAAATAATAGAAGAAAGATATTTTCTTTGAACTTTGAAAAACAGATTTAAGTAATTGAACCATACATTTAGAAACCAGAGCTTTTAACAAATGAAAATTTTAAGATGTGTAAAAACAGCTCCCATAAGTATATGCACCAAATGTATTAACCTTGTGATACAGAAGATTGCACCTGGGAGAAGTTAACACCGTTGGAGATTATTAAGACTTACCAACTCACTCAGCTTTAATAAAGAGAACTTGAGCCAAGTATGGAACACAGTTGTACTGAATTGGCAAGAATTATACACTGAAATGTAAATAAATTTTTTTCTGGGAGGTGAAGATATTATCAACCTTCCGAAAACAGTTTAGATATTTTTTGAAAAGATTACTGTCCTGCAAAAATGTTTATCCTACTAAAAGTTTCTAGCCTCCTTCATAATAACCTATATAACAGATTTAGTACCACTTGGAAAAGATGTTTGATATCTGAATAAGTTAATATGTTCTATTTTCTAGTTTTGTTAATGGGATTGTAGATGTGATGTGTTTCTGGCTCTGCGTTATCTATGGCAGGAAAAAATTGAGGGCGGAAGAGTTTCTTTGGCGTACATCAAGGACTACATTATAATCAATACAAGCAAACCAACTCTGGAAAATATATAAGCTAGATATTAAATAAGTAATTCACTGTCTATAAATCTCCTACTAGTGGTTGAACGTTGAGAGTCATGTAAGGGCTTCAGTGGCTGAATGGAATACAGTTGTTCATCCCAAGCAACCTTGGCCATCCTTATAGAAACTTCTCAACCAGTTCTGCTACAAGTAAGGACAAGATCATTGTCTAAGAATCCAGTAAGGCTTTTAAAGATTCTCTTGCAGGCTACCTTTGAAAAGCAAGTTCAACATTCAGTTTTTCAGAAAGCATTTGTTTGTTTGCATGCTGTTAAGATTTCTTTACCCATGTTAGAGAGCAGAGTTTCTGGAGTCATACAAAAATTGGTTCCAATGCTTATAAACTGAGTAACTAGTACACTTCTCTTAATTACTCTGGATCACACTTCCTTCCTTAGTAAAATTAAAAGAACAAGGATCAACTCCTACAGTTGTGATGATTTAATGATACAAAGTGTAAAAACATACTGCCTAGTAAAAGGTCAGTCCTATTGAGACAGACATTGTAATTTGGCTCACTCAACATGAATTCTTAACCTCTTCCCTCTTTGTCTTACTCTTAGAGACTGAAAAGTTGAATATTTCATTTCCCAGTTTTCTTTGCAGCTAGTAGTGGCTGTTTCACATAGTTATGGCAAACTAAATGTAAATACAGCTGGGTGCAGTGGCTCATGCCTATAATCCCAGCACTTTGGGAAGTCAAGGCACATAGATCACCTGAGGTCAGGAGTTCGAGACCAGCCTGGCCAACATGGCAAAACCCCATTTCTACTAAAAAGTAAAAAAAAATTAGCCAAACCTGGTGGCGCATGCTTGTAATCCCAGATACTCAGGAGGCTGAGACAGGAGAACCGCTTGAACCCAGGAGGTGAAGGTTGCAATGAGCTGAGATTGTAACCACTGCCCTCCAGGCTGGGCCACAGAGTGAGACTCTGTCTCAAAGACAAAGAAATGTACATACATATTTGCTGGGGAAACTTCTGAAAATGCTTTTGTTTTCCTGATGAAAGACGAATAGCAACAGCTGTCGCCACTTTTTGCTCCTTCTTCTTACCCACTTCTTCCTACATGGTATGTGTGATGGCTGGAGCTAGAGCAACCATTTTGCAATTATGAACCAATACATGTGAGTTGAAGGCCAATTGCTGAAAAAAGGTGAAGGAAGATAGGAAGAACCCGGGCTTCTGATAGCAAACTTGACTTGCTCAATTAGTCCTAGACTGTCGACCTTTAGACATCTTGCTGTATATGAAAAAATAAACTGCTCTTTAGTTGAGCCATATTTAGCTGAAAATTACTGACATATCTGCCACTATTGTTGTGGTTTTCTGCTTTTAAATAAAATCTGCCTTGATTATCTTTATGACTTTGAATGTCAGCCATTTTGAAGAATTTCAGGTAAAAAACTTCTCTGAGACTCCATCCATGCACCTATGACTAGGTCACTGGTTTGGGTTTGGATGATCTGCTCAAATTATTGAAACTGGAGTGGGTTTGTAAGGACCGTTTTTTTTTTGAAAGTCCCACAACTGACAATTCTTTTTGAGGAAGCCCCATATTTGTACTAAAAGAGACTGAACCTAATATGTATATTGAGTCTAAATATCTTTTCTGTTTCCTTCAATAATGTAGTTTTGCTTTTGTTTTCAAATAAACATACTGGGATGTATTTATCTTTGAATATATTTATATTGAAATATTCAGAATATTCACTTTGGAAAATTATAAAATACTTAATTGATGATCCTAGTTTGGTGCCATAGCTCCACACATTTTTTTTTTTAATACAAGGTCTTACTTTGTAGCTCAAACTAGAGTGCAATGGTGCCATCATAGCTCACTGTAACCCCAGACTCCTGGCCTCAATCTGTCATCCATCTTCAGCCTCCCAAAATGCTGGCATGACCCACCACGATCAGCTTCTATACAATTTAAAATGTCCTCTTAAGGAGTCATGTTTACAGTGTGAATCACAATTTTGGAGAATGTCAGCAATGTGGCAATATTATCCAATATGTTCTCTGAAGATTGGATTTAATCCAGGAAAATACCCAAAATGTTGTTCAAAATCACATCAAGTAAATTAAGTGAGCAATCACCTACAAACTAGATAATACAGGGTTTTTCATTGTTGTTACAAAAAAATTTAGGTATATACACAAAATAATAAGATCTAGAATGTGTCTAAAATGTGTTATAGCAAGGATGGCATCTTTCACATAAGCATATGTCTTCCTAAGGGACTGCTTTGGAGGCCCACACACTTGGTCACTTGTGTTAGCTAAACACATCAGTCTCATAGCTACTTTCAGTTGTAATTTCTTTGAATAACCAGATGTTTCCTTTTCACCTTTCCCCTTCCATGCTGTCATAAATTTCTTATTCTGAAACAGACTCAGTGTTCAACCGATTCAAGGCTATTTTTATAGTACTATCACTTTACTGCAGTTGATTAAAAAAATGTACAAGTAGCAAGACAGAATAGTGCCATGGATACAATAGTAAAATTTTGAATCAAACAGAATTTCATTTGAGCTCCAACCTTTCCCCTTA
The DNA here is from genome assembly GCA_036589455.1 of Ateles fusciceps. NCBI lineage: Eukaryota > Metazoa > Chordata > Mammalia > Primates > Atelidae > Ateles > Ateles fusciceps. The sequence continues at coordinate 6,134,212 of JAZHEH010001606.1, read as the reverse complement.
CTAACTGTGTGATTTGAGTGGTTATTTAATCATTTCAGTCTGTTTTTTTAATCTGTAAAATGAAGATTAAAATAGTATGTCTCTTAGAGAGTTGTCCTGAATATTAATTAGGATAATAAATATGGGGTTTGTGTATAATACTGTGCATATAGTAAGTGATTAATAAGCATTACTTATGATAATACCATGTTAGGCAAATAGCAGGGTCTTTGAAATACTTAAAATGTAAAGAATATTAGGCCATTTATAGGCATCGCTATCAGTAACTGCAAATCTAAAAATAATTTAGCTAATTATCAGTAAATCATGGATAGTTAACGTAGGCTGATCTGGATGTTTATCTATCATTTTGTTTGATGCAGTGAAAAGAAATTTGGTACTAAAATAAATAGCCCTAGCTCCAGTGTGTGATGTAATAGGTAAATCTCTGCCTATCTAAGTCTCATTTTCCACAGTATAATGTAACTAATGACCGTCTTCCCGGGGAAATGTTCTTAAAAAATAGGTTAAGAATCTGGTAATTACTTCTCTCCCTTTTGTTACTAAAGAATAGAAAACCGGATGTATTTTCTGAGAACCAGGAAATCAGCAATTAACTTGGAGCTTACAAAAGATCTCCAGAGATATTTCATTACTTGGAGAACTAAGATGAGAGTAGAAGGTAGATGACTATTGATTTAGGTCATATATGTTTATGACACATCAAACAGATGGTTGAACAAAAATTAGTGTTTGGGTGCAAATTACTCAACTCCTCTGAGTCTGTTACTTCATCTATGCAATGAGTATGTAGACTATGAATGTAGCTTTCAGTTAGTCAATTATTTTTAGTTAATTTGTTTCTAGTTATTTTTAACTAAATATAAAAGACAATTTTCTCATTTGATTCAACAAGACCTTTCACTTACTCACCTAATTGTAGTAATCATGGAGGTGGATAGGATGTAGGCATGGGGAGAGATGAAATAAAATCATTTAGTGGTTTTAAATTGATGAGAGTTGATTATGTGATTAAGGGTAGAATATTAAAAATAATTTTTTTTCAGGAAAAAGGAAAAGTCAAAGTCCTCTAAAAAGTATTTAGATTTTTTAAATTTCATATTTTTATAGGAGAGAAATATGTTATGAATAATATATGTTAAGCTATACCGAAAATAAAGTTTACTTAGAAATAAAATTTTGTCTGTTAATTTTTTTTGTCTTTGTAAGAGACAGGGTCTGTGTTGCCCATGCTGGAGTACAGTGGTGAAATCAAAGCTCACTACAGCTTTGATCTCCTGGGCTTAGCTAATCGTCCCACCTCAGCCTCCCAAGTAGCATGCCACCATGCCTAGCTAATTGTTTTTAATTTCTTTGTAGAGAAATATAAAAGTGCTCATCCTCCTGCCTCAGCCTTCTGCCTCAGCCTCCTAAAGTTCTCGGATTGCAGGTGTGAGCCATGGCACCCAGCCTTTTATGTTAAATTTTAATTTAATGTTTTGCATAGAGTAGAAGACTACTGTAGACCAATGATTCCCAAAGTGTGATCCGCAGCCAGCACCATCATCACCTGGGAAATTGTTAGAAATGCACCTTACTGGTCTTTATCCAAGACTTACTAAATAAGAAAGATGGATCCATTAACCTATGAGTTATTAAAAGCAAGCCCTTTAGATTATTCTGATGCAAACTAAGTTTTGAAAACCACTGCTGTAGGCTTGAGCAAAGGAGTATGTCCTTTGTAATTGAGTTTGCACTTTCTCTCATCAAGAGAAGGAGTTTCTATCTACACTCCTGGAATCTGGCCTAGTTTTGTAAAGTGCTTTGACCAACAGAATGTGGTAGTTGTAACAACATGCCAGTTTGAAGCCTTGGCCTCAGAGTCCTTCACTTTTTCTCTCCCTTGGTACGCTGGTACCACCATGTAAATGGCCCTAAAGTAGCCTGGTAAAACATTAGAGATCATGTGGAGAAGAATCCAGTTGTCCTAACTGCGGCCGTCCAGACCAGCCTAGATCCAGCCAATTATTAAACGTGGGAGATCCCAGCCAAGATCAGGAGAGCTGACCCATAGCATAGTAAATGTTTATTGTTTTAAGCCACTAGTGCAGTTGATATTAGAACTTATATCCTTTGGGTCCAAAGTCCCTGTTACTACTCTCACACAGTGAGGAACTGGGAGGACTATAAATACCTTCCAATGTAAACCTCTTATTTTTCACATAATAAAACCAAAGAAGTGTAATAATTTGGCTAACTCATTTACAATATGAAGCTTTCAATATTTATAATGCCAAATTCTCACCTCTGATTGTGAAAATGGAGACCCTGAGCAATAATATCAGAGTTGTTTTGACCTGGGTAGATAATTTTTATTTTTAAATGAGTGTAAGAGGTGATTCTGCTGCAGATGGATCATAAATTATCCGGAAATGTCTAAGTCAAATTATTTGTGGAGCCAGGACTCAAAATCTGGTCCTCTGATTCCCAGTGAGGCCAGCTTTAAACTACACCAGTGATTTTCATCAGGGTGGAGAGATGGATTCCCTCTGGTGATGCAGTATTGGCAGGAGGTGGCATGTAACAGAATCACCTTAAGGAGCTTTTGCAAACCACCCCTTCATGGTCAGACAACCCCTTTCAAAATCCCCTCAAATGGGAACCCTTGCTATGGTAAACTATTATTGATGGGTTTATGTTAACTTCTCTGGCCTTTAGGTATGTAGGGGTTAAAAACAACAGCAGCCCAGGCCGGGCACAGTGGCTCACACCTGTAATCCCAGCACTTTGGGAGGCCGAGGTGAGTGGATCACCTGAGGTCAGGAGTTTGAGGCCAGCCTGACCAATATGATGAAACCCCGTCTCTACTAAAAATACAAAACTTAGCCAGGCGTGGTGACATACGCCTGTAATCCCAGCTACTCAGGAGGCTGAGACAGTAGAATCACTTGAATCTAGGAGGCAGAGGTTGCAGTGAGGCAAGATCACGCCATTGCACTTCAGCCTGGGCAACAAGAGCAAAACTCCATCTCCAAAACAAAAGGCAAAAATACGGCAGCTCAAAGAAGGTTGAGAAGTTACTTCTGTACTTACTTCTGTGCTGCCTCAATCTCGTTAAATTTACTCTCACCCAATATTATCTAATAAATAAAGGCTTCAGTGAGAATGAGACTCAGAAGTATTATATTTTGACAACCGTAATTCTATAATGACTAGCTTGGATCTGGCTCATATACCTTTATACCATTCCCTAATGGGGGCATTTAACTGCAACCCTACATTTAGATGACACCTATCTCTGGGTAAGAACAATATATGAATCTTTATGTTTGAAGTTTTTAGCCGAGCATTGATTCAGCCTAAAGGTTTTTCTACTTTGACCATAATTTTCTGGTAAGCAGTCTCCTGCCTTTCTCTCCTTTTGCTTTGCTAATGGGTATTAGATTCTTGTACATTAGCTGACTGGTATAATCATGTACAGATATTATTCATCACCGGTCCTAGAGCTCAATACCTGCCTTTCAGTTTCTCTGATACTAAACCACCATCTTCATGTTTCGACATCTGCTAATTTTTTGCTATAGGATTTACTTGCCAACTTTGTTTGTGTCCAGTCTGCTCCTCTTTCTTTTCTTCCTGACATCCTTCCCACTCAGGAGGAAAAAAGATTGAAACCTTCCCTAGAATGTTCTCTCCTTTGGATAATGAACCTCTTGCCTTGTTTCTATGTAAAGACATCCTGTCCTTATTGTACACTATAGGCTGTCTCATTGTGGCTGTCCCTCACACCACCTGTGCCTCAGAAATGAATGGCAAAAGACTGAAAACAACCGAAACATGCCATGTGCATGCTCCTGGGAGGACCAGGCAGTGCAGGTATCCCAAGGACCATGGCATTTTCAGTTTTGGCATTCTATGGTTGCTTGGTTTCTTTCTTTCTTTCTTTTTCTAAATTATACTTTAAGTTCTGGGATACATATGCAGAATGTGCAGGTTTGTTACATAGGTATACACGTGCCGTGGTAGTTTGCTCCACCCATTAACCCATCATCTACATTAGGTGTTTCTTCTAATGCTATCCCTCCCCAGTCCCTCATCCCCTACAGGCTCCAGTGTGTAATGTGCCCCTCCCCTGTGTCCATGTATTCCCATTGTTCAACTCCCACTTGCAAGTGAGAACATGCAGTGTTTGCTTTTCTGTTCCTGTGTTAGTTTGCTGAAAATGATGCTTCCCAGCTTCATCCATGTCCCTGCAAAGGACATGAACTCATCCTTTTTTTATGGCTGCATAGTATTCCATGGTGTATATGTGCCAGATTTTCTTTATCCACTCTATCATTGATGGATATTTAGGTTGGTTCCAAGTCTTTGCTATTGTGAACAGTGCTGCAGTAAACATATGTGTGCACGTGTCTTCATAGTTGAATGATTTATAATTCTTTGGGTATATACCCATAATGCCATTGCTGGGTTAAATGGTATTTCTGGTTCTAGATCCTTGAGGAATCACCACATTGTCTTCCACAATGGTTGTTCAGTTTCTATGTAGTTGTGCAGTTTGAGTGCGTTTCTTAATCCTGAGTTCTAATTTGATTGCACTGTGGTCTGAGAGACTGTCTTCCCTATAGGAGGTATTAGGGGTCACGGACCCTCTTAAGGAAGCAGTCTGAGGTGTCTGTCGTTAGGAGCTGTCTTCCCATTAGGAGGCATAGGGGTCAGGAACCTTCTTAAGGAAGCAGTCTGTCCCTTAGCAGAACTGAATCGCTGTGGGAGATTTGCTGCTCTCTTAGAGCTGGGGGGGCAGGAACGTTTAAGTCTGCTGAAGCAGTGCCCACAGCCACCTCTTCCCCCAGGTGCTCTGTCCCAAGGAGATGGGAGTTTTATCCATAAGCTCCTGACTGGCGCTTCTACCTTCTTTTCAGAGACGCCTTGCCCAGATAGGAGGAATCTAGAGAGGCAGTCTGGCTTCACAGCTTTATGGAGCTATGGTGGGCTCCACCCAGTTTGAACTTCCTGGCGGCTTTGTTTACGCTGTGAGAGGAAAACTGCCTACTCAAGCCACATTAATGGCAGAAGCGCCTCCCCCACATCAAGCTGGAGCGTCCCAGGTCGACTTCAGACTGCTGTGCTGGCAGCAAGTATTTCAATCCAATGGATCTTAGCTTGCTGGACTCCGTGGGTGTGGGATCCGCTAGCTCTTGGCTACCTGGCTTCTGCCCCCTTTTGAGGGGAGTGAATGGTTCTGTGTCGCTGGTATTTAAGGTGCTACTGGGCTATGAAAATAAACTGCTGCAGCTAGCTTGGTTTCTGCCCAAATGGCCACCCAGTTTTGTGCTCGAAACCCAAGGCCCTGGTGGTGTAGGCACCCAAGGGAATCTCCTGGTCTTTTGGTTGTGCAGAGTGTGGGGAAAAGCTTAGGATCTGGGCTGGAATGTACCATTCCTCATGGCATAGTTGCTTACAGCTTCTCTTGGCTACGGGAGGGAGTTCCCCAACTCCTTGCACTTCCAAGGTGAAGCAACCCCCACCCTACTTCAGCTTGCCCTTTGTGGGCTGCACACACTGTCTAACCAGGCCCAGTGAGATGAGCCAGGTACCTCAGTTGGAAATGCAGAAATCACCCACCCACTGCATTGATCTCGCTGGGAGCTGCAGACCCAAGCTGTTCCTATTTGCCTATTTTGCCCTGGAATTCTATGGTTTCCATGAAGCGAAGCTACCCAGAAGGAGCAGTAAGGTGCTTACAGGGAACAGGTCGCCCAAGACAGCAACTTCATGTTTTTCCTAAGGGCCACTTTGTATGGACTTCCAGAAGCATGTTCCAGGGAAGAATGCTGTACCTCATTTTAATCTTTACTGCACTGTCTGTTGCTGATCTAACAAACTACCATAAACTTTCTGGCTTAAAACAACACAATTCAGCAACACAAAGTTTTGAAGGTCAGAAATTCAAAGTGGGTCTTACTGGGCTAAGAGTCTTCTGGAAACTCTAGAGAAGAATCTATTTCCTTGCCTTTTCCAGCTTCTAGAAGGTAGTCACATTCCTTGGCTCCTGGCCCCTTTCCATCTTCAACACCAGAAGTGGCAGTTTGAATCTTTCTCATATTGCATCACTCTGACACTGACTTTCTTGCCTTCCTCTTGCACTTATAAGGATCCTCATGATTACCTTGAGTCTACACAGATAATTCAGGATAATCTCCCTATCTCTAGATGATCTCATTAGCTACCTTAATTCCATCTACAAACTTCATTTTCCTATTCCATATAATATATTTACAAATTCTGAGGATTAGAATGTGGACATTTTAGGGGGACATTATTCTTCTTCCACATCTATGTAGTGAGGAAACAAATTCTCATGGTAAATATATATTTGTAAAATTATCTATTCTTTAGGATTCACAAAGACAAAATACAAATACAAATGTGTCAGGCTCTTTGACCTTAGGGAATTCATGTAATGTAGTAAAAATTCTAAGGAGATTGGGGGAAGGAATTACTGTGCTGCAGCCTGTATGAATGTACCTTTTTAAAAGAGTATGCGGTTCTATAGTTCATGTTCTGTATGTATTGGTTTTCACACTTCATGTGTATGAGGAAAGCACTGATGAAAACCGGACCTCCATACCCCAAATAAAGAAATTGTGATCAACTCAAATGAAATGGGTACAGGTGCAAACAGAAGGAACTGATCAAAAGATGACTTTATAAAAAGTAAAAGCGGTTTTTTGCATTCTTCTTATCATGTAATAATTTTTAGTCTCACACCTTCATCATTTCCTCTGGCTCCAACACTGGATCACATCTATGCTGCTGATTTAGCAGCCAAGTCAGTAGTTTAAGTACTAGGGCTTATTCTGCATGCTAAATTATGTTTACAGAATCAAAGGATTTTCAAATGGAAGGGCTTATCTGGAATTTGGAGATGAGATCTATCCAAGTGCAGAGAAAAGTCTTAAGTCTGAGAAATAATTAAATTACAACACTGTTTTTATTGAGCTCAAAATCAGTTTGTTGAAAAACTTAAATGTCTCTCTGATTTTATCTTTCCTGTTCATTTTTAAAAGAAAAATTACTATTGATTTTGTAAATATAACCCTTGCTCATTATAGTGAGTTCAAGTCATGCAGAAAAGTAAAAAAGAGGCTTAAAAAAATCACTCCAAATACTTTTTTAAAACCATTATTAATATATAATACATGCTATTTTTATAAATAAGTATTGAAGTAGAAAGAAGCCAAATGAAGCTGAAATGAATTGGAGTAGAATTCTGTACTTGAAATAAATGTTGTATTTAGTGCAGTATATATATATATATATATATATATATATACATATATACTTTTTTTTTTTTTTTTTTTTTTTTTTTTAAGAAACAGTCTCGCTCTTGCCCAGGCTGGAGTGCAGTGGCATGATCTAGGCTCACTGCAACCTCCATCTCCCGGGTTCAAGCGATTCTTCTGCCTCAGTTTCCCAAGTAGCTGAGACTACAGGCATGCGCCACCATGCCTGGCTAATTTTTGTATTTTCAATAGAGCAGGGTTTCACCATATTAGCCAGGCTGGTCTTGAACTCCTGACCTTGTGATCCACTCGCCTCAGCCTCCCAAAGTGCTGGAATTACAGGCGTGAGCCACTGCCGCCTGGCAGGATATGTTATTTTTTAAGAGGTCCCTCTAAAAGTTAAGAAGAGATTATTGAAAACATTAAAAAGTTGAAATTATAGCTGTAAAATCTAGATATGTTAATTCTTTATGGCATCAATTGTTTTCCTGTTCTGAAAGAAAAAAGTCATTAGCCTCCTCCTTTCCCCTCTCCCACCTCTTGATTTTGTTATTTATAATATTTATTTATATATTGCCAATATTTATATATATATTTATTTATATATTGCCAAGGTTTACACATTTATATTCTGTTCTATCATTATTTAAATGTATTTTCAATGGATTTGATGTTCACTCAAGATCTTTATGCATTTCCTCATTTTCCTACCTTTCAGTCATTTCTTAAGTAGCTAGATTTCATTATCAAGTAATGTGTACTTACCTGGTTTTCTCTTTAGTTTGGTTTGGGTTTAGTGGGAAAGGATGCATGTTTGAAGACATCTATATGCTCTATCTATTGCAGTTATATATCTTGTATACAGGGATTTTTGCGTACCTTGAAGGTTTATAATGTTGCATTATATCTCTTTTCCTTAAGAATTTCTTATATATTTTCCAGTGGTTTCTATGGAATGATATGAAAGCAAATAATGACTTATCTCAGAGTTGAGTGTTTGTATCAAGTTTCCTTGGAATATATGTTCCTTTTCAATGTGAAGATTAAATTTTTGTCATTTCAGAGAAACTTTCTTCATTTTTTTTTTAAATTATATTTTTGGATACATTGATGTGTTCCTCTGGTTTATTATTTTTTAAACCTACGATACGTTGCTTTGTTGCACAGAATTTATCAGTTCTCGACTTCTATGAGCTTTTTGCTCATTTAATTTCATCCTTTTGTATTTAAAGATCTGCATTTATAATTATTATCTCATTTTTTTCTTGCTTGAATTTTATTATTAGTTCTTTAATGATATTGTTTCCATCTTCCATTTCCTTAAGTTTGCAATCCTTCTTTTCTCCATTCTTCTGTTTTTAAATTTATCTTTAAATTGTTTTAGTCCTAAGTTACTTAGTAGCATACAGCATACAGTTTTATATATTTTAAAAATTATATCTTGAAGGTGGTTTCATATAAAAACTTACTCAACTTCTGCACTCTTTTGAATTGTATATAACATTTCATTTTTATTCATATATAAATTATGTAACTCAGGTTCATGAAACATAGTGTAAATAAACTTTTGTTTCTGCCTACACGCCTTTAAAATTTATTCAGTGGCCATAATCTTCCCTGCCTACCTCTGGGTAGGAATTTGGGCAGATTCTCATGACTTTCCTGCTCCCTCTTGAGAAACGAGTCAGTTCCAAAGTCACTTTATCACAAACACAGACCAAATTCAAAAATCGGAATGCACATGCCAGAGATTTTTCAAAATTCAGAGATAAGCAATTCAATTAATTAATTTTTCTTTTCTTTCTCTCTCTCTCTCTCTCTCTCCTTTTTTTTTTTTTTTTCAGTAGAGACAGGGTTTCACCATGTTGCCCAGTCTGGTCTTGTCTTGAACTCCTGGACTCAGGCAATCCGCCCACCGCAGCCTCCCAAAGTACTGAGAGTACAGGCTTGAGCCACTGTGCCTGGCCAGAAATAAGCAATTCAAAATTGATTTAACACAAAATCTTCTCTCCAAACAAACTTTATGTTAGAAGTCTGCAGAGGAAAAGGGCAGTGGAGTTGTTTTCATGTGAAACTTTCTTCCTTGTGGAGCCCCTCTAACCTGCCTCCCCCACACCTTGAAATGTGCTGGTTTCTAAGCCCTCAGAGCTTAGGATTTCAGAGCGGGGAGAATAGGAAAGAGTAAGAAATGTGGACTAGTCTCTTTTAAGCTGCATTCCTTCATGTCCTCTAGACCTGGCATATGTTTAAAAAGAACGCTCCCTGGTGGGCTTTTCAGAGATTCCCTGCTTAGTCCCATTAAATATACCTCTCTTGACATGAGACATGAACCTTTTCCTTCAGCAGGTCTTTTTCTCTCTGGTTTCAACTTACATTTCTCTGACAGTCCACCCTATACAGCGGCACAGTGATGAGTCCCCCTCGTTCTTTGCCAGTTGCCAATAGCCCTCTTAGGTTAACTAAAGATGGCCTCAACTTGTTCTTTCTCTCCCATCTGTAACTGGACCAGGCAGAATTACATGTTTTCTCCTGCCAGGCTTGGGACTGTGGGCCGTTATCAACACAGAACTCTCTTGATCTCCCTATCAAATGGTAAGTTAGCTTTTTTCTCACCTCCGAACTTCTCAGCACCCAGATAGTTGGGCCCCTGCAGGGAACACATCTTGAGCTCTCTTACTGGCCCCAACAGAAGCTCCTTCCTACTGCCTTGCCAAGACACACTGGTACCTGAAGCAGAGTAAAAAAATCTGCACCCGTATGTACACTTATCAAAATATCCTCCCATATTTTGAACAAAATGAAAAAAGTTTAAAATTCTCCCCATATCCAAACACTCACAGGACAAATTTTTAAAAAGCCTCACTGTTGTCTAATATGCTTGTGTGCCTTTGTCAACCCACATAAACATACACAATGAGATGGACATAGGACTTTCTGCCCTGGAACAACGGCTGTTTGGAAATGACTCTTTCATCACCCAATACTGTAAGGTCATAAAGCAAACAAACAACGACAGCCTGTCTTTATTTACATGTTTGATATTTTCCTCAACATGAGTTGTTTTAGCATTTTTATTTTTTCAAATCTTACACTAAACTATTATTTATCTTGATTACTATGTTTTTGGCATCCCCCTAAATTCTTTTAATAACAGTTTTATTGAGATTCACATGTCATAGAATTCATTGTTAACATAGGAAAAGGACCAAAATGGTAGATAGGAGACAGGATTAACATATAGCTCCCACTTGGAAAGACAGAACAGCATCTGGAGTCTCACATTGTGAACTTTTACTCCAAGAACCACCAATGGAACATATCAAGAAATCTGAAAGAATTCACAGACCCTTTGAAAGAAGTGGCTTGTTGGTAGACAGGTCATGAGATAGCACAACTGTGAGTTCCCGAAGTGTGAGAGGGGGGAAAAAGTCTGCCTCTGAACCCACATCACCACTGAGGAATCTGAAAATCCAGATCACGGGAGAAGAATTTAGCCTTACTTAAAGTTGAAACAGATTTAGGGAGGTGAGTGAAATATAAAAGTAGAAGAAGCAGTGTGAAGAGCCCTGTAGGCGCGGTTGGTCCCCTGTTCAATCCCAGGGAAACCATTCCTAGCCTTATCTCACAGAGGTCCTTGGAGAAGGGAAGGCAGCTAGTGGAATTGGGGAGGGGCCAGAGGGTGAAGGAAGCTCCTAGCTAAATTTTGAAATAATTTCAACTGAGCATGAATTTTCCTGAGCAGAATCCAGGATCATGAACAGAAAGTGCAGACACCAGCAGAGAAGCCACAGCCAACAGTGCAGGTGGGCAAGCAGTCAGGCAGAGAAGGGCAAGGCATGAGAGCAAGAGCCCTGCTTGCTTTCTTAGTGGGGAGGCTTGTAGCTTGTAGCAGAAACTCAGCCCTGCTTGCCAACTGTGTGGATATAATCTCAGTGTGATTGGGGACATGGTAGGAATGAATCTGGCCTTGCTGGCTGCATTGGAACAGGATGAGGCCTGTCCCTATCAGCTTTCTCCCACTTCCTTGGCAACCTGTGTGATGTAGCAGAGGCAGCCATAATTTCCCTGATAACATCACTTGATTTACCTGACAACCACATCCTCATCTCCCACAGTGACTGCAGCAAACCCTACCCAAGGAGAATCTGAGCTCAGGATGAGAAACCTGCGTACTCATCCTAGCCAATGTAGGGTGAGATTTTATCCCCCTTCTACTTCAGCTGGTGCTGTCTTGAAAGTGCCACCTCCTGGTTAGAGGCCAACCAACTCAGACCATTACAGAAACTCGTAACAGAACAATCCTGTTCCAGAAAAGAAAACAACAGCTAATTTTACCACCTGCAGCACCTGGCTAACTAGAGGTCCTGATTCTGTCTATGTGACAACTTCACTGCTAGCATAACCAGCCATTCGAGAAAACCAGTGCACTAAACAAAACTATAATGAAGGACTACCACAGAGTCCATTTCATCTCCCTGCCACCTCTACTAGAATAGATAATGGTATTTATGGCTTGGAGACCTGAAGATGGATAATATCACAGGACTCATTGCAGAAATTCCCCAACCTGGACCTTGGTAGCCCATTGGATGGCTAGACCCAGAAGGGCAATAACAACCACTGCAGTCTGTCTCTCAGGAAGCTCCATCCCTAGAGAAAGGAGGAGAGCACCACATCAAGGGATCCCCCTTGTGAAACAAAAGAATCTGAACAGCAGACCTTGAGTTTCAGATCTTTCCACTGAAATAGTCTACACTAAAGAGAAGGAACCAAAAAAGTAATTCTGGTAATATGACAAAACAAAGTTCTATAACACCCCTCAAAAGATCATACTAGCTTTCCAGCAATGGATCCAAACCAGGAAGAAATCTCTGAGTTGCCAGGTAAGAATCCAGAAGATTGATTTTTAAGCTACTCAAAGAGGCACCAGAGAAAGGTGAAAACCAACTTAAGGAAATTTTTTTAAAACTGCAGGTTATGGATAAAAAGTCTTTGGAGAAATAGATATCATAAAGAAAAGACAATCACAACCTCTAAAGTGAAAGACACACTTAGAGAAATGCAAAATACACTGGAAGGTTTTAACAATAGACTCTAACAAGTGGAAGAAAGAACTTCAGAGCTCAAAGACAGACTTTCAAATTAATTCAATCTGCCAAAGAAAAAAAAATTAAAAAAAATGAACAAAGCTTCCAAGAAGTACAGAATTATGTTAAACAACCAAACCTAATAATAATTGATGTTCTTGAGGAGGAAGAGAAAACCAAAAATTTGGAAAACATATTTGAGGAAATAATCCAGGAAAATGTTCCTTGCCTTGCTAGAGATCTAGACATCCAAATACAAGAACACCCAGGAAATTCATTGCAAAGAACACCCAGGAAATACATTGCAAAAAGATCATCACCGAGGCACAGTCATCAGGTTACCTAAAGTCAAAATTTAAGAAAGAATCTTAAGAGCTGTGAGGCAAAATTATTAGATAATCATGTAAAGGAAAGCCTATCAGATTAACAGCAGATTTCTCAGCAGAAACCCTACAAGCCAGAAGGGATTGTAGTCTTATGTTTATCATAAGAATTGTTACCAATCCTCCTGAATTTTAAGTGAAGTAACTCAGGAATGGAAAACCAAACATCGTATGTTCTCACTTGTAAGTGGGATCTAAGATACACAAAGGCATAAGAATTATATAATGGACTCTGGGGACTCAGGGAAAATTGTGAGGGGATGAGCGATAAAAGACTACATACTGTGTTCAGTGTACATTGCTTGAGTGATGGGTGTACCAAAATGTCAGAAATCATCACTAAGTTATTCCTGTAAACAAACACTACCTGTTCTCCAAAAACTATTGAAATAAAAAAAAAGAATGCCCATCGAAAACTAGCAAGATTGCAGAGAGAAATTGGCATACCATATATGTACTGCCGATAGCATCAACAACGTTTTATCTTTTTATAAAGCAATTTGTGGTAAGAGCCAATAAAAGAGAATTCATCTATTAAATTTGTACAGTTGAATAGTTTTTAGTATTTTCTGAGTTTCCAGCCATCAGATTTTTAGAACATATTAATCATCCCATTAAAATGCACATCAGCAATCACTCTTTTTCTTATCTCACCTGCAGCCTAGGCAATCTCTATTTTCTATCACTATTGATATACCCAAGAAAAATTTCTACGTGAATGTTTATAGCAGCACTATACATAATGACCAAAAATAGCCCCCTTATATTTTGCCTTCACACCTGTTGCTTCCTTGAGCTTCAAGAAGGAACATCCCTCATTCTTTTCTCCTTATATCAGTGTAGCATTTCTCTCCAAGGAAATTGCTTCACAAAATCCTTCCTCTTTCCATACACTGAGCTATTTTTGTATCCTTGATCCAGCTGAGACATCCACTGGTCTTGAAACTGGTTCCAAATAGGCAAAGAAAAGTAGTATAGGTTAGCATTTTGAGACACAGATGCAAGAAATAAATGAGCTCATTCACATTCTGCCTGATATGGTTAGGATTTGTTGTCCCCACCCAAATCTTGTCTTGAATTATAATCCCTCTGTGTTAAATGTCGGTGGTGATTGGATCATGGGTGCAGTTTCCTGCATGTTGTTCTCTTGTTAGTAAGTGAGTTTGTGACCGAATTGTGGACAATGGGCTCAGTTCACTCCCTGATTGGATGTGTTCTTCCTTGGTCCCTCACTCACCCAAGAATCGGGGAGAAGACTCTGCTGGGCACAGTCAGTTCCTTTAAGTAAATATCAGACCCCAAAGAGTTTTGCAGAAAGTGATTTATTTAGGCAGAGACAGAAGAAAGAAAAAAGCTAGAGCAAGCTCCCACGCTGTCCTGGGAGGGGATCCAGAGATGGAGTCCACACAGATTTGGGAGAAGGAGACTTTTAACCTGGGAGTTATTCCTGCCCCATTCAAGTTTTTTGTCCTATGAAAAGAGTTCCTTTAAACTTCCGCTGGAGTGATTGATCTTTGATTTCTGACATCTGATTTGTTGTTTGGCCCACAGTCCTCCCATACCTTTTTGCAGTCTTTCTAGACAAAGGGAACTCACCTGGGCAGTCTATCTTCCTGCATGTGAAAGTTAAACAAAGACTTGTAAGCTCCTGGATGGAGACATGAAAGAAGACAGGTCGGGCATGTCGCTGGGAAGTTCTTGCCTTTGAAACCATGCCCCTTGTGGACCCGAGGAGAGAATACATTCCCTCAAGTTCTCACAAGATCTGATGGTTTTGTAATGCATTTTTCCCCTGCTCTTCTTTCCTCCTCTCTCTCCTGCTTCCTTGTGAAGAAGGCGTTTGCTTCTCCTTGTAAAGAAGGCACTTGCTTCCCCCTTCTGCCATGCTTGTAAGTTTCCTGAGATCTCCACAACTATGCAGAGCAGTGACCCAATTAAACCTCTTTCTTCATAAATCACCCAGTCTCAGGCAGTTCTTTATAGCAATGTGAGAATAGACTAATATTCTGCCTTTGCCAGTTACAAGGGAAATTACTTAAACTTTCTGAAGTTCAGTTTTCTCTTCTGTAAAACTGAGATAATAGCATAATGTTCTTATAGATTTGTAATGTTTAAATGAATCAATTTATGTAAAGTGCTTGTAGTAATAATACTCAAGAAGGAAAATGTGTTAGTGATTGTTTTTATTTTTAACTTGTATTGTGTAAAAAGCATATATCATAACATTTACCATCTTAACATTTTTACATGTACAGTTCAGTAGCGTTAAGTACGTTTAAAGTGTTGCAAAATAAATCTCCAGAACTTTTTCATTTCTCAGGACTGAAACTTTTTAGAACAACTATATCCTAATAGTCTCTTAGCCCCTGGTAACCACCATTTTACTTTTGATATATAGAAATTTGACTACATTGGATACTTCATATAAATGAAATAATATTTGTCCTTTTGTGGCTGCCTTATTTCACTTAGCACAATGTTCTTAAGGTTTATACATGTTGTATCATGTAACAGGGTTTCCTGTTTTTTAAAGGTTGCATAAAATTTCATTGTATCTTTATACCATATTTTGTTTATCCATTCATCTGTCAATGGACATATGGGTTGTTTTCATCTCTTGGCTATTGTAAATAGTCCTGCTATAAACATGGTTGTGCAAATACCTCTTCAAGTCCTTGCTTTCAAATCTTTGGAATATATACCCCAAAGTGGGATGGTTGAATCATCATATGGTTGTTCTATTTGTAATTTTTTTTAAGAATTATACTTTTTTTCCATAGCTGTTGCACCATGTTACAATCTCACCAACAGTGTACAACTGCTAATACTGGTTATTTTCTGTGTTTAATTGTAGCCACCTTAATGGATATGAGGAAATACCTCATTGTGGTTTTAATTTGCATTTCTCTTATGATTAGTGATGTTGAACATCTTTTCATGTGGTTATTTACCATTCATACATCATCTTTGGAGAAATGTTTACTTAAGTCTTTTGCCCATTTTAAATTTTAGTTTTTAAATTTTATTTGAATACTTTTTTCAGTACAAGTGGTATTTGGTTTCATGGATAAGGGATTCTTCAGTGGTGATTTCTGAGATTTTAGTGCACCGACCACCTAAGCATTGTACAGTGTACCAAATATGTAGTCTTTTATGTCTCACCACCTCCCAAGATTCCCCCTACCACGTTCCCCAAAAACCATTATATCATTCTTATACCTCTGTGTCCTCATAGTTTAACTCCCCGCTTATAAGTGAGAACACACAATGTTTGGTTTTCCATTCCTGAGTTACTTCACTTAGAAGTAATAGCCTCCAGCTCCATCCAAGTTGCTCCAAAAAATTATTTTGTTTCTTTTTATGACTGAGTACTATTCCAGGGTGTGTATATGACACAATTTCTTTATCCACTCATTGGGTAATGGGCACTTAGCTTGTTTCCATATTCCTGCAATTGTGAATTGTGTTGCTATAAGCATGTGCTTGCATGTGTCTTTTTCATATAATGATTTTTTTCCCTTTGGGTAGATACTCAGTAGTGGGATTGCTGGATTGAATGGTAGTTATGCTTTTAGTTCTTTAAGAAATCTCCATACTGTTTTCCATAGTGGTTGTACTAGTTTACATTCCCATCAGCAGTGTCAAAGTGTTCCCTTTTCATAACATCTATTCCAACATCTTTTGCTTTTTGACTTTTAAATTATGGGCATTCTTGGAGGAGTAAGGTGGTGTCTTATTGTGGTTTTAATTTGCATTTCCCTGTTGAGTAGTGATGTTGAACATTTTTTTTCTAAGTTTGTTGGCTGTGTATGTGTTCTTAAGAGAATTGTCTATTCATGTCCTTCGACCATTTCTTCATGTGATTGTTTGTTTCTTGCTGATTTGACTTCCTTGCAGATTCTGAATCTTAGTCTTTGTCAGATGCATAGTTGGTGAATATTTTCTTGTTATCTGTTTGTTGTCCTGCTTATTTATTTTTCTGTGCAGAAGCTTTTTAGTTTAATTAGGTCCATTTATTTTTGTTTCTGTTGCATTTACTTTTGGGTTCTTCGTCATGAATTCTTTGACTTAGCTCATGTCTAGAAGAGTTTTTTTCAATGTTATCTTCTAGAAATTTTATGGATCCAGGTCTTAGATTTAAGTCTGTGATCCATTTTGAGTTGATTTTTGTATAAGGTGAGTGATGGAGGATCCAGGTTCATTCTTCTGCATGTGGCTTGCCAGTTTTCCCAGCACTATTTATTGAAAAGGGTGTTCTTTCTTCAATTTATGTTTTTGTATGGTTTATTGAAGATCAGTTGTCTGTAAGTATTTGGGTTTATTTCTCGGTTCTCTATTCTGTTCCGTTGGTCTATGTGCCTATTTTTATTGTAGTACCTTGTTGCTTTGATAACTATAACCTTGTAGTATAATTTTAAGTCAGGTAACGTGATGCCTCCAGATTTTTTCCTTTTACTTACTATTGCTTTGTTTATGCATACTCTTTTTGGGTTCCATATTAACTTTAGGATTCTTATTTCCAGTTCTGTGAAGAATGATAATGGCATTTTGATGGGAATTGTTTTAAACTTACAGATTGTTTTTGACAGTATGGTCATTTTCACAATGTTGATTCTTCCTATCCATGAGCATTAGATGTGCTTCCAGTTTTTTTCCTTTTCCTGTGGCAACTGTAGTAAAAAGGATTGAGTTCTTGATTTGATTCTCAGCTTGGCTGTTGTTGGTGTATAGCAGTGCTCCTGATTTGTGTACTTAGATTTTGTATCCTGAGACTTTGCTGAATTTATCAACTCTAGGAGCTTTTTGGATGAGTCTTCAGAGTTTTCTAGGTATATGATAATATCATTGGCAAACAGCAACAATTTTATTATAATACTTTCTCTTTTCCAATTTGGATGCTTTTTATTTTTTTCCTCTTGTCTGATTGCTTTGCTTTGCCCATTTTTAAACTAGGTTATTTGATTGCTTATTGCTGCATTGTAGTTCTATATGAATTCTGAATATTAAGAACTTTTGTAAGAACCAATTGATTTGCAAATACTTTTTCTCATTATGTAGGATTTCTTTTTACTTTGTTGATTATATTTTTTTGTTGAACAAAAGTTTTAAAGTTTGATATAATGATTATTTTTAAAATGTGCTCTGTAAATTCTAAGTATAACAGTCTTTCTTTGGAACATCATATATGTCTCAGGAGAAAGTTCTATTTTAATGTCCTGTAATATATATTTAGTTGGTTCCTTATTGATAGGCAGTTAAGATTTTCTAATATTTTACTATCACCAACATTTCTGTTCTTCTTTTACATGTGTCATTTTTCATTTGTTTGAGAACATCTATAGGAAAAATACCTAAAGGTAGAATTTCTTAATAAAATGAATTATATTCTTAAAATTTTGACAATGTATATCAATTTATATTCTGACTGACAAATTATGAAAATGCTTATTTTCTGACAAACAAAAATATAATACAGTATGTAAGCAAACATCCTGATTTGCCAATCTGATAAATAAAAAGTTGTATCTTATTGTCAGAATTGTATCTCACTGTTCTTTTCATTTGCATTTCTCATGTTCTAAGGGAAAGTGAAATCATTTCAAAATTTGAGGACCGTTTGTTTTACTTACAAAATTGTTAGTTCTGTATTGAAGAAATCAACTGATTGTAGCATGAGCGATAATGATTTTTTTCTAAATGTTGTATTTTTGACTTGTTCTAGGCTGTTTGTAATTATTTACAAAATTTTTAGTGAAGCCAGTCTTCACTACCATCCCATCCTAATTTTTGATGCTTTCTTTATCATTTCTTATATTCCCATATATATTTAGGTTTATTAATATTTCACTGGTATGCATGTATGAATTATATACATATGTACACACACATATATATATATATATATATCATAGGCCAAAATTCCATACTCACTAAAAATATTTTTTTATCTTATTAAAGTATAATTGATAAATAAGAATTGTATATATTTAAGGTATCTAATTTATTCTTATATTTAGTATAGTATACTTTAAAAAGTTGACATGTATTATTTCTACATATTTATGTGGTACATAGTGATGTTTCAATACATATAATGTATAGTGATCAGATCAAGATAATTACTATATCTATCATCTCAAACATTTATCATTTCTTTGTATTGGGAACATTAAATATTCTTTTCGTTATTTGAAACTATACACTATGTTATTAACTATAGTCATCCTACAGTGCTATAGAAAACCAGAACTTATTCCCCTATCTGGCTAGAATTTTGTATCCTTTAACAAATCTATCCCTATTCCCTCCTTTCCCTGACCTTCCCAGCCTCTAGTGTCCTTTGTTCTATGTTTTACTTCTTTAAGATAAACTTGTTTTAAGCTTCCACATACGAATGAATACATACATTGTTTAATTTTCTGTTCCTAGTTTATTTCACTCAACATAATGTCTCCCAGTTCCATCCATGTTGCTGTAAATGACAGGATTTTGTTCTTTTTTATGGCTGAATAGTATTTCATTATGTATACATACCATATTTTCTTTAGCCATTCATTTGCTGCTGGACACCAAGGGTGATTTCATATCTTGGCTATTGTAAATATGCTGCAATAAACATGAGGGTGCAGATGTGTCTTCAATATACTGATTTCCTTTCCTTTGGATAAATGTCCAGCAGTGGATTGCTGGATCATATGGTAGCTCTATTTGCAGTTTTTTGAGGAACCTCCATACTGTTTCCCATAATGGCTGTACTAATTTACATTCCATCCAAACAGTGTACTAACATTCTCCTTTCTCTGCATTCTCACTAACATTTGTTATTTTTTGTCTTTTTGATAATAACCATTTAATTGGAGTGAGATGATATCTCATTGTAGTTTTGATTTGCATTTTTCTGATGATTAGTGATGTTGAGCATTTTTTCATACATTAGTTGCATTTCTCTGATGATTAGTGATGTTGGGCACTTTTTCTTATGTTTGTTGGCCATTTGTATGTCTTCTTTTATGAAATGTCTATTAAGCTAATTTGACTATTTAAAATCAGATCAGTATTATTATTTTTTGCTGTTGAGGTTTTTGAATTCCTTATATATTCTGGTTATTAATCCCTTGTCATACAAGGAACCAAGATAACTTGCAAGTATTTTCTCTCATTCTGTAAATTGTATCTTCACTTTTTTAATTGTTTCTTTATGCAGAAACTTTTCAGCTTGATGTAATACTGTTTGTCTATTTTTGCTGTTGTTGCCTGTGCTTTTGAGGGCTTACACAAAAAATCTGCCCAGAAAAATGTCGTGAAGCATTTCCCCAATGAATTTTTCTGGTAGTGTAATAATTTCAGGTCTTACATTTAAGTCTTTAATCCATTTTGATTTGGCTTGGCATACGGCAAAAGACAGTGGTCTAGGTGCATTCCTTTGCATGTGGATATCCCATTTTTTCCACCACCGTTTATTAAAGAGACTGTTCTTCACCCAATGTATGTCTTAGCACCTTTGTTCAAAAATGTGTTGGCTGTATATGTGTGGATTTATTTCTGGGTTCCCTTTTCTATCCCATTGGTCTCTGTGTCTGTTTTTATGCCAGTACAATACTGATTTGGTTACTATAGTTTGGGAGTATATTTTGAAGTTTAGTAGTGTGATATCTGCAGCTTTGTTCTTTTTGCTCAGGATTGCTTTGCCTCTTTGGAGTCTTTTGTGGTTCCATACCAATTTTCGGATTTTTGTTTTATATTTCTGTAAAGAATGTTGTTGGTATTTTGATAGGGATTACACTGAACCTGTATATCACTTTGGATTTTACGGACATCCTTGTCTTGTTTCAGATCTTAGAGAAAAGAGTTTCAATTATTTTTCCATTTAGTATTCTGTTAGTTGTGGGTTTGTTGTATATGGCCTTTATTGTTTTGAGTTTCAGACTGGGTAATTTACAAAGAAAAATAAGTTTAATGGACTCACAGTTCCACCTGGCTGGGGGAGACCTCACAATCATTGCAGAAGGCAAAATAGGAGCAGGGCATGTCTTACATGGCAGCAGGCAAGAGAGCACATGCAGGAAACTGCCCTTTCTAAAATCATAAGATCTCTTGAGACTTATTCGCTACCATGAGAACAGCATAGGAAAAGCCCACCCCCATTATTCAGTTACCTCCCATTGGGTCCCCCTGATGACACATGTAGATTATGGGAGCTACAGTTCAAGATAAGATTTAGAGGGGGAACACAGCCAATCCATATTATTCAACTTCTGGCTCCTCTCAAATCTTTTTTGTTCTCACATTTTTCCTCACGTTTCAAAATCAATCATGCCTTCCCATCAGTTCCCTAAAGTCTTAACTCATTTCAGCATTAACTTAAAAATCCACAATCCAAAGTCTCATCTGAGACAAGGCGAGTCCGTTCCACCCAAGAGCCTGTAAAACCAAAAGCAAGTTAGTTACTTCCTAGATACAATGGGGGTGCAGGCATTGGGTAAATACAGCCATTCCAAGTGGGAGAAATTGACCAAAAAAGGAGCTACAGGATCCATGCAATTCTGAAATCCAATAAGGCAGGCATTAAATCTTAAACTTCCCAAGTGATCTCCTTTGACTCCGTGTCTCACATCCAGGTCACACTGATGCAAGAAGTGGGCTCCCACAGCCTTGGTCAGCTCTGCCCCTGTGGCTTTACATGGTATATCCTCCCCTCCCAGCTGCTTTCATGGGCTGATGTTGAGTATCTACAGCTTTTTCAAATGCATGGTGCAAGCTGTTGATTGATCTACCATTTTGGGGTCTGGAGGATGATGCCCCTCTTCTCACATCTCTACTAGGCAGTGCCCCAGTGGAGACTGTGTGGCAGCTCTAACCCCACATTTCCCTTCCTCACTGCCTTAGCAGAGCTTCTCCATGAGGGCCACACCCCTGCAGTAAACTTCTGCCTGGACATCCAGACATTTCTATACATCCTCTGAAATCTAGCCAGAAGTTCCCAAACCTCAATTATTGACTTCTGTGCACCTGCAGGCTCAACATTACATTGAAGCTGCCAAGATTTGGGGCTTGCAGCCTCTGAAGCCATGGTCTGAGCTGTACATTGGTACCTTTTAGCCATGGCTGGAGCACCTGGGATGCAGGGCACCAAGTCCCTAGGGTATACATAGCAGGGGGTCCTGGACCTGGTCCCTTCTAGGCCTGTGGGCCTGTGATGGAAGGGGCCACCATGAGGGTCTCTGACATGTCCTGGAGACATTTTCCCCATTTTCTTGGTGATTAACATTCATCTCCTTGTTACTTATGCAAATTTCTCCATCAGATCTGAATTTCTTCCCAGAAAATGGGTTTTTATTTTCTATTGCAGGTCAGACTGCAAATTTTTCAAATTTTTATGTTCTGCTTCCTCTTGAATGCTTTGATGCTTAGGAATTTCTTCTGCCAAATACCCTAAATTATCACTCTCAAGTTCAAAGTTTCACGGATGTCTAGTGCAGGGACAAAATGCCACCAGTCTCTTTGCATAGCAAGAGTGACCTGTACTTCATTTCCCAACAAGTTTCTTATCTCTATCTGAGACCACCTCAACCTGGATTTTATTGTCCATATCACTATAAGGATATTAATCAAAGCCATTCAACAAGACTCTAGGAAGTTCCAAACCTTTCTGCATATTTCTGTCTTCTGAGCCCTCCAAGTCTCTACGAAGTTCCCTACTTTCCCACATTTTAATCTTCTTCTGAGCCCTCCAAACTGTTTCATTCTCTGCCTGTTACCCAGTTCCAAAGTCACTTCCACATTTTTAGGTACCTTTACAGCAGCACCCCACTACCCAGTAACAATATACTGTATTCATTCATTCTCACACTGCTAATAAAGACATACCCAAGACTGGGTAATTTATATATTTAAAAAAAAAAGAGGTTTAATGAATTCACAGTTTCACATGACTGGGAAGGCATCACAATCATGGCAGAAGGTGAAGAAGTTGAGGTGGTGGCAGGCAAGAGAGACATGTACAGTGGAACGTCCCTTTATAAAACTCTCAGATCTTGTGAGACTTATTCACTATCATGAGAATAGCATGGGGAAGTCCCACCAGCATGATTCAGTTACCTCCCCACTGGGTTACTTCCATGACACGTGGTGATTATGTGAGCTACAATTCAAGATGAGATTTGGGTGGGGACACAGCCAAACCATATCAGTAGTTTTATTTTTTTATTTTTTGGGCAGGTTCTCTCTCTGTCATCCAGGCTGGAGTGCAGTGGTGCTCACTATTGCCTCAACCTCCTGGGTTCAAGTGATCTTCCTACTTCAGCCTCTTGAGTAGCTGGAATCACAGGGGGTGCACTACCATGCCTAGCTCATTTTCTAAATTATTATTTGGAGAGAAAGGGTTTTGCTATGTTGCCCCAGGCTTGAACTCCTAGGCTTCAGTGGGATTACAGGCATGAGCCACTATGCCTGCCAGTTTTTGTTCTAGGTTCGTTAGTGACTTCTGTAATGTTTATTTATTTGCATATGTTCATTCATTCTGGCATCCTTGGGAAGAATTCTACTTGACCATGATGAATGATCTTTTTAATGTGTTGTGAAATTCAGTTTGCTAGTATTTTGTTGAGGACTTTTGCAACCAGATTCAGTAATACTGGCTTGTAGTTGTTTCTTTTTCTTTTTTTCTTGTGTTCTTGTCTGGTTTTGGTATAAGGGTAATAGTGTGCTCATGGAATAAATATAGAAATACCTTCTCTTTGTTTTCCATTTACATGGAATATCTGTTTATATCCCTCTACTTTCAGTCTGTGAATATCTTTTTGGTGAAGTGAATTTCTTGTAGACAGTATATAACTGAGTCTTGTTTTTTATCCATTTAGTCATTCTATGTCTCATATTTAGATAATTCAGTCTGTTTTCATGGAAAGTTATTGATATATATAGTTTTACTACTTCCATTTTGTTACTTGTTTTATGTTTATTTGTAGATCCTTTTTTCTTTCTTTGTGTATGCTTGTTGTTAAGTGATTTTTCTCTAGTAGTAAGTTTTGATTCTATGCAATTCATTTTTAATTTATCTATTACAAGTTTTCACGTTGTGGTTGTGATGAGGCTTATAAAAAACACCTTGTAATTATAAAATGTTATTTTAAACTGATAACAATTTTGATTGCAGAGAACAGTAACAAAACAAATGCTACACATTAACACTTCCTCATTTTGATGTTTTAATTTATATCTTTTTATATTGCTTATCTCTTAACCAATTATAGTTATTATTGCTTTTAATAGTTTTGTCTTTTGGCCTTTATAGATAAGATAAAACCTAATTACATTATTAGAGTATTCTGAATTTGTCTCTTTCCTTTTTTTTTTTTTTTTAAACCAATGAGTTTAATACCTACAGATGTTTCCTTGTTATATTTTGGTTTCCATTTCTTTAAGTTTGAAGAATGCTCTTTACCATTTTTTTTTTTAAAGACAAGCCTAGTATTGGGGAATTTCCTCAGCTTTTGTTTGTCTTGGAAAGTATTTCTTCTTCATATTTAAAGGTTAGATTTGCTAAGTATAGTATTCTTGGTGAATAGTTTTGTTTTGTTTTGTTTTCTCCCCCTTGGCTTTGAATATAGCATCCCACTCTCTCCTGGCATGTAGTTTCTGCTGAGAAACCTGCTGAAAGCCATATTTCAATGTCATTGAATGTGATATATTTATTTTTTTCCTACTGCTTAAGTAATCTTTCTTTGTATTTGATTTTTGCCAATTTGATTATTATTTTCTTTCTTGAAGATTTCTTCTTTGGATTGAATTTGATTGGTGATATCCAAGCTTCCTATACCTGAATCATTTGTTGTTTTTCAGATTTGGAAATTTTTCTTAATAAAATTTTCTTAAATATTTTTCTCTCTCCTGTCCTTCAAAATTTACTGTTGTGCAGAGGTTATTTGTTTAATGTTTTCTCACAATTTGATGTCTCAACTTGACTGTTCCAAAGGATGTCCAGGTAGCTTGAAAACATTATTTCTGTGGGTATGTGGGGGGTGTTTCAGAAGATATCAGCATTTGGATTGCAGTGAGTCATATCAACTTTGCAAAAATGAGTAGGCATCATCCATTTTATTGAAAGCCCATATAGATCAAAAGGTGGAGAAAGGGCAAAGTTCTTATTTCTTCTATAGCTAAGACATCCATCTTTTCCTACCCTCAACCATCAGCGTTGCTGATTTTGAAGGCTTTGGGTTTGTACTGGGTCTTACATTATTGGCTCCTCTGTGTCTCAGGCCTCTGTGCTTTAACTGGATTACTGCCACCAGCTTTCCCTAGTCTCCAGTCTACAGATGGCAGATGATGGAATTTTTTTAGCTTCCATAATTGCATGAACCAATCCTATATAATCAATCTCTTTTCATTTCCCTCTCTGTATCCTATAGGTTCTGTTTCTCTAGAGAATTTTGATTAATGCAGGAGTTTATTCCATTTACATTTAACTAATTATTATTGATAAGGACAGATTTACTAATTTGTTAACTGTTTTGTTTGTCTTGTAATTCTTTTGTCTCTCTTTTTCTCTTGCTGTCATACTGTATGTTCTCTTCTTCTTTTTTTTTTTTTTTTTGAGACAGGGTCTCACTCTGTCATCCTGGCTATAGTACAACATTGGCATGATGACAGCTCACTGCAACCTTTAAGACATGAGCTCAAATGATTCTCTTGCCTCAGCCTCCCAAACAGCTAGGACAATAGGCACATGCCAACACACGTGACTAATTTTTTATTTTTATTTTTATAGAGACAGAGTATCACCATGTTTTACAGGCTGGTCTCAAACTCCTGGCTTTAAGTGTGTCTCCCACCTTGGTGTCCCAAAGTGGTGTGATTAAAAGTGTGAGCCACTGCGTTCAGCTGTTCTTTTTTTTCTTAACTGATAGACTTTGATTCATCTCTCTCTTTTCTTTTGTGTAACTTTTATAGATACTTTCTTGAGTATTCTTACATAAAATATATTATAGTTTTGGTTGGCCATGATACTTTATACTTGTAATCTCTGCATTTTGGGTAGCCAAGGTGTGAGGAATGCATGAGGCTAAAAGTTTGATACCCCCATCTTTATAGAAAGAGAAGAGAGCCAGAGCAACATAGTGAGACCTTTTCTCTACAAAATACGTATATATATATATATATAATGTATATATTTAAAAATAGCTCATCATGATCATGTATGTTTATTGTCTTAGCTCCTTGGAAAACTGAGGAAGAATTACTTGACTCCAGGAATTTGAGGCTGCAGTGACCTATGATGATGCTATTGATGCTATTGTACTCCAGCCTGTTCTGGTAGACAGAACAAGAACCCTTCTCTATTAAAATATATGTATAGGCCCAGCGTCATGGCTGATGCCTGTAATTCCAGCACTTTGGGAAGCCAAGGTGGGAGGATCACTTGAGGTCAGTTCAAGACCAGCCTGGCTAACATGGTGAAACCGTCTCTACAAATAATACAAAAATTTGCCAGGTCTGGTGGTACACGCCTGTGATCCCAACTACTTAGGGTGCTGAAGTAGGAGAATTGCTTGAACCTGGGTGGCAGAGGTTGCAGTGAGCCAAGATTGTGCCATTGCACTTTAGGCTGGGTAACAAAGCAAAACTCCATCTCTCTCCTGCGGGAAAACAAACAAACAAAAAAACATATATATACACACACACACACACACACACACACACACACACACACACATATATATACATATATATATTATATATATGTATATATATATATAATGGTTTAATTGCATATTTTAAAGCATTAACAAGTCAACATCATTTGCATATAAAAACTGTATATTTTTACCTCTCCCACCAGTGGCACATTGTATAATATTAATGTCACAGTTTACTTCTATTTATATTGTGTATCCATTAATATAATTTATAGTTATTTGTAATATTTTTGTCTTTTAATTTTTATGCGAATGTTTTTCCCATTATCATTATAATATAATATTCTGATTTTGCCTATAGATTTATCTTTAGCAATGAGTTTTATACTATCTTATGATCTTGTGCTGCTGCTTAGTGTCCTTTCACATTAATTTGAAGAACTTCTTTTGGCATTTTTTTGTAAGGCAGGTCTTGTGGTGATGAACCCCCCCCAGCTTTTGTTTGCCTAAAAAATCTTTGTCTCCATTTCTAAGGAGAATTTTGTTAAGTGTGGTATTTTTAGTTGGCAGATTTTTTTCTTTCAGTACTTAAGTATATCATCTTACTTCTGTTCTGCAAGGTTTCTGCTGAAAATTCTGCTAATAGTTTTATGAAGATTCTTCTATACATGTCATTTTTCTCTTGATGCTTTCAAAATTTTCTTTGTCTTTAATTTTTGACAATTTAATTATAATTTGTTTCTGCTTGGGTCAGTTTGAGTTCATCTTACCTGATGATCTTTAAGTTTCCTGGATTTGGATGTCTATTTTTTCCTTTGGGTTTGGGATATTTTCAGCCATTATTTCTTTGAATAATTGTTTTTCCCTTTCTTTTTGTCTTTTCCTTCTGGAACTCCCATAGTATGTACAGTGCTCTGCTTTCTTGTATCCTCTAAGTTCCTTAAGTTATCTTCACTCCTTTTCATTCTTTTCTTTTTTTGCTTCTGTCAATGATTTCCAGTAACTTGTCTCTTGTTTGCTGACCCTTCTTTCTGCATGATCTAATGTTCTTTTGAAACCTCTGTATTGGATTTTTCAGTATTGAAATGTCTATGTTGAATTTGAGTTTTCCTCCTAGCCTTGGCAAGCCTCTTTATGAGAATTAAAAAAAATTATCCATCAGATTAATCATACACCTCTATTTCATTAGAGTTAAGTCCTGGATATTTATCTTTACTTTTTATTTGAAGCATATTTTCTTGTTTTTTCATTTTCTTTGACTCTTGTGTTGGCTTCTGTGTATTAGATAAATCAGCCACCTTTCTCAGTGTATTAGTCCATTCTTTCACTGCTGTAAAGAAATTCCTGACACTGGGTAATTTATAAAGAATAAAGGTTTAACTGGCTCACAGTTTTACAGACTGTATAGAAAAATTAGCAGCTTCTGTTTATGGGGGAGACCACAGGAAGTTTCCAGTCATGGGGGAAAGTAAAGGGAGAGTGAGGTGCCTCACATGGCAGAAACAGGAGCAAGAATAAGTGAAGGGGGAGGTGCTGCACACTCTTTGAAAAAATTTGTTTATTATACTTTAAGTTCTGGGGTACATACGCAGATCATGCACGTCTGTTACATAGGTATATACATGGTGATTTGCTGCATCCATTGCACTGTCATCTACATTAGGTATTTATCCTAATGCTATCCCTCCTCAATCCCCCTACCCCCTGCTATTCCTCCCCTAGCCCAAACCAACCAGGCCCCAGTGTGTGATGTTCCCCTTCCTGTGTCAGTGTGTTCTCATTGTTCAGCACCCACTTATGAGTGAGAACATTCAGTGTTTGGTTTTCGGTTCTTGTGTCAGTTTGCTGAGAATGATGGTTTCCAGTTTCATCCATGTCCTTGCAAAGAACATGAACTCATCCTTTTTTATGGCTGTGTAGTATTCCATGGTGTTTATGTGCCACATTTTCTTTATCCAGTCTATCATTGATGGATATTTGGGTTGGTTCCAAGTCTTTGCTGTCGTGAACAGTGCTGTAATAATAGAATGTGCATGTGTCTTTAT
Source organism: Ateles fusciceps (assembly GCA_036589455.1). Lineage (NCBI taxonomy): Eukaryota > Metazoa > Chordata > Mammalia > Primates > Atelidae > Ateles > Ateles fusciceps. The sequence goes on along the minus strand of JAZHEH010001606.1, from coordinate 6,105,795 downwards.
AATAAAATGATTTATAATCTTTTCGGTATATATCCAGTAATGGGATTACTGGGTCAAATGGAATTTCTGGTTCTGGATCCTTGAGGAATCGCCACACTGTCTTCCACAATGGTTGAACTAATGTACACTCCCACCAGCAGTGTAAAAGTGTTCCTGTTTGTCCACATTCTCTCCAGCATCTGTCTCCTGACTTTTTAATGATCACCATTCTAACTGGCATGAGGTGGTATCTCATCATGGTTTGATTTGCATTTCTTTAATGACCAGTGATGATGAACTTTTTTTCATATGTTTGTTGGCTGCATAAATGTCTTCTTTTGAAAAGTGTCTGTTCAAATCCTTTGCTCACTTTTTGATGGGGTTGTTTTTTCTTGTAAATTTGTTTAAGTTCTCCATAGATTCTGGATATATTAGCCCTTTGTCAGATGGGTAGATAGCAAAATTTTTCTCCCATTCTGTTGGTTGCTGGTTCACTTTATTGATAGTTTCTTTTGCTGTGCAGAAGCTCTTAAGTTCAATTAGATCCCATTTGTCTATTTTGGCTTTTGTTGCCATTGCTTTTGGTGTTTTAGTCATGAAGTCCTTGCCCATGCCTATGTCCTGAGTGGTATTGCCTAGGTTTTCTTCTAGAGTTTTTATGGTGTTAGGCCTCATACTTTAATCTTTAATCCATTTGGAGTTAATTTTTGTATAAGGTGTAAGGAAGGGATCCAGTTTCAGCTTTCTGCATATGGCTAGCCAGTTTCCCCAACACCATTAATTAAATAGGGAATCTTTTCCCCATTACTTGTTTTTGTCAGGTTTGTCAGTTGTATGGTGTTTTTTCTGGGGCCTCTGTTCTGTTCCATTGGTCTATATCTCTGTTTTGGTACCATTACCATGCTGTTTTGATTACAGTAGCATTGCAATATACTTTCAAGTCAGGTAGTGTGATTCCTCCAGCTTTTTTTTTTTTTTTTTTTTTGCTTAGGATTGTCTTGGCTATGTGGGCTCTTTTTTCCTCTATATAAAACTTATGGTGTTTTTTTCCAATTCTGTGAAGAAAATCATGGGTAGCTTGATGGGGATAGCATTGAATCTATAAGTTACTTTGGACTGCACACTTTTAGACAGTCTGTTCTCATGAGAACTCATTCACTATCATTAGAACAGCACCAAAGGGATGGTGCTTAACCATTCATGAGAAATCTACCCCCACAATGTAACCACCTTTCACCAGGCTCCATCTCCAATACTGGGGACTACAATTTGATATGAGATTTGGTTAGGGACACAGAGCCAAACCATATCACACAATCTTCACATACTGGCCTTATAGGGGGAGATGACCCTTATCAGCTTGGCCAGAGATGCTTGGTACTTACTGAAGCTTTTTGCTCTCTCAAATCCACCATATTTGTTCTTATCAACCCCCAGAAACTAGAACATGCTATATCCTGTCAGTGACCTAAAACAGATGAGTTACAAGCCACACTCTCAGGCAACAGTTGGAAAAGTTAAAGTGGGGTGATGCCAGATGTGTAGTAGTTCAACTCTTTCCAGGTAGAAGCTGAAGACCTCTGTTTTATTGCTGCTGTAATCCAGGGGGGATGAGCCACAGAGTGCTTACATACTCATTCACACTCTTAAGATGATTAGCAATTGCCTTCCCCATAGCTCCTAAAGACAGGCTAGTTAGAAACCAACCTTTAGGCAGCAGTCAGAAAAGTTAATATATTAGATGTGTAGTCTAATTTCTTTGAGGAAGAAGTTGGGAGCTGGAATTTATTGTTTATTTGTTTTGCCTTGAGCCAGGAGGAAGTGCTACAAGAAGTGTCCATGTATCCATTCTAAACTATGTCTTTTTTCTTTGTTGGTCAAGGGGACTAATGAATACTAGGTTGCTACCTCACAGAGACAGATGAGTTAGGAGCCAGTTGCTAAGGCTTCAGCTGGAAAAGTTGGGGCACTAGATGTGACATGCAAACTCATTACTCTTCAGCTGGGATTTAGTATTTCCCCTCCTAATTGTGTGGCACTGTGCTATGGATGGGGTTTATGGCAAGAGTGTGACTCAGCTTTTCCTATCTGTTTTGATATCAGTGTCGTCTCACTCACCCCACGTATAGGAGTCTCTTAGTTTCTGTATATTTCACAGAGGAAATTAATCCATATGTACTGTTTATTCAATATGTCTGTAGGTTGAGGGAAAGTATGAAGCCACCTATTCTTCCACCTTGCTGACGCCTCTTTCTCTCTCATTCTGATTTAATTATTGTAGTTTTTCAATGACATAATACCTAGAATTGGAAACATTCTCTACTCCTACTTCAACCTTCATTTTTCAGAATTTCCTGACTATTCTTTTTTGATTATTTTTATATTAACTTTAGAAGCCACTTGTGGAGTTCCAAAAATATTGTCTAACTATTTTTATTGGGATAAAGTTATAATTTAAAAATTAAAGAATATTAAACTATTTATAAACTTAAATTTTTCTTTCCATGGACACGATGTGTCTTTCCACATAATTACCTTTTGTTTTGTATCCATCAGTGGCATTTTAAGGTTTTCCTCATATCAAGCTAATATATTTCTAATTATATTTATTCCTGATGTTTTATCCTTTTTGTTGTGATTTTAAATTGGATTTTTTTTCATTACGTCTTTAAATTGTTGTTTGAATATATAAAGCCTGTTTGTTTGTATATTGGTATTATCCTGGTTGTCTTACTGGTGTTTGAAATAGCTTTTTAGCTGGTTCTCTTGCATTTTCTGGGTAAACAATTTTAGTATCTACTAATAATGATAATTTATTTTTTTCCATTCCAATTTTTATACTGCTTACTCTTTTGGATATGTGTTTGCATTGGTTAATGTCTTTACAACAATGATTTCCCTCCATATGTCACCATGATTTGCTCTCACTTCCTTTAAGTCTCTGTACTCATATGTTATCTTAACAGAGAAGATATCCCTGATTGCTTTATATAAAATAACAATGTTACACCCTTTACTCCAACTTATCTCATTCCATCTCTAATACCCTCCTTTATTTTTCATCTATAGCTGTTTTCCCATACAGTATTTATTTGTTTATGTATTCATTGGTTTTTTCCTTAATACTGTAGTCTCTATGAAAGTGGAGTATTTATTTTTGTACAAAAATTTGACCCCTCTGAGTAAAAAAGTGGTTAGCATAAGTGTTAAACAATAAGGGTGGTAAACAATATCTTTTACTTATTATTCATTTAATGGGAATGTGTCTGTTGCTTCCCTATTAAGTCCAATGCTAGTAGTTGGCATTTAATATTTATATAAAACCTATTTTCTTTAATCTCAGTAAAAATTTCTCAAAATTGACCTTGTTTTTTTTTTTTTTTTTTTTTTTGAGACAGAGTTCTGGCTCTGTTGCCCAGGCTAGAGTGCAGTGGCGTGATCTACCTGCCTTGGCCTCCCAAAGTGCTGGGATTACAAGTGTGAGCCACTGTGCCTGGCCAAAATTGACCTTCATTTTAAATTCACTGCTTTATTTATATTTTTTAATTAAACTTTTTTTATGGCATTTAGTCCGACTTATCCATGTTCACAGATTGATACTGGTTTGTGAGTCTTAATAATTTAATAACTGAAGTTTAGGGTTTGGCTTTGGGTCTTACTACCGTCTCATTGCTTTTTGGGCTTGCCATTTTTTTATCAACGCATTTTTTTGTTTTGCTCCACTTTGAATATAACACATATAAAGAGTAGTGCACAAGGTATAAATGTATAGCTCAACAACCGAACACAAAACAAAACTCATAAAACCACTGTCCAGGTCAAAAAATAAAACACTGCCCAAATGCTACAAGTATGGATTATACCCCTTCCCAGTCATTACTGCCTCTGCACACTTATCTTGATTTCTAATGCTGTAATTTAGTTACATTTGTTTTTGAACTTTATAGAAATGAAACTATACAATTTATATTTTTGCACTGTATTCTTTTACTCAACATTATACAACTATTTGTAAAATTTATTCGTGTTTTTACTTATTGCTCTAGTTTCTTCTTTATTATTGCTATATTACAATATTTTATTATGGGAATAGGCTACTTCTAGAATTACCAAATCCCTCTCCCTACACCTTCAACAGGGATAATTCTTATTTGCTCTTTGCTCCTTTTTTCTTTCCCCTTAAAGAGTTTTCTGGCTTTTCCCCTGTTCACTGTAATTATTGCCTCTTACTTTTCTTTTATTCTTAGCTTTTCAAGGCCCGTTAAAAATATCCTTAGCCCTTCTGCTCTTAAACACCCTGTCCTTGTTCTGTTCTCTTCTCCACAAATCCCTCCACCTCACTCACAAAAATTGATGCGTAATATTCATAATATTATGTCGAAGGAGAAATCACAGCAATCACAATCTAAAGTAGCATATAAATAAACTGTTAATTTTTATTTTTTAATTTACTGATAATTTTTTCACAGGAATATCTTTGATTTAAAATGGTGTTTCTTGTTCTGTGACTTTAGTTTTGAATGACATGGGTGAGCTCTTTTTAGCTTCATTCTTCTTGAGTTCTAAGTTTGCCCACCAAAGTTATGTTTTTCTGGGTGGGGGTGGATGGAGTCTCATTCTTTTGGCCATGCTGGAGTGCAGTGGCACAATTTCATCCCACTGCAACCTCCACCTTCCAGGTTCAAGCAAGTCTCCTGTCTCATCCTCCTGAGTAGCTGGGATTACAGGCATACGCCACAATGCCCGACTAATTTTGGTATTTTTTAGTAGAGACAAGGTTTCTCTATATTGGCCAGCCTGGTCTTGAACTCCTGGACTCAAGTTATCCTCCTGCCTCAGCCTCCCAAAGTGCTGGGATTATAGGTCTAAACCACCATGCCGGCCTCCACCAAAGTTGTTTTTTGTTTGTTTGGTTTTTTGAGACGGAGTCTCCCTTTGTCCCCCATGCTGGAGTGCAATGGCAAGATCTCAGCTCACTGCAAGCTCTGCCTCTCATGCCTCAGCCACTTGAGTAGCTGGAATTATAGGCACCTGCCACCATGCCTGGTTAATTTTTGTATTTTTAGTAGAGACAGGGTTTTGACATGTTGCCCAGGCTGGTCTTGAACTCCTGACTTCAAGTGATCTGCCTGCCTGGGCCTCCCAAAGTGCTGGGATTACAGGCGTGAGCCCCTGATCCCAGCCCAAAAATTAAAATATTTTAATAAAAATATTTTTAATGATTTAGGTGAATTAAAGCAGTTTAGAAAGTAAAGCTATCTTATTTACATTTGTATAATTAGATATTTAAAGCTACGATCTAGATAAATGAAATTATTCCTTTTGGGGCATATCTTATTTTTTCATTGACACTTAAACTGAAAATAAATAATTCAAAATACATTTGTTAGTATGTGAGTGGCACTAACTTCAAGTATTATCTCAAATTTTGTGATCAATTTTAGTATTTCTATCTTTTAGCAACAGGAATAACTTGAAGTGTTAATCTAAATTTAGATATTGACAATACTTATCTACAACCAACATTTTAATTAACCTACTTATTCTACTAATAGCATCACTCAATTTTGCTTTAAAAATGAGAGTTCTCTTTGACAAAAATTTGTTGGAGTCATTTTCTATAGAAAATGGATAGAAAACTGCTAGCTCCATTTGGTTGGTGCCAGATTTTGAAGTAATTTAATAGACTTGTTCTTAAGTTTAACCTGCAGATAGTATGGAGTAAAGATTCTCTAGTATCTCAAATAAACAAAGATAAGAAAATCAGTCCTCTCTTGAATAGCCAATGGCTCTCAGAGCAATATCATTTACCTTAATTTACAACTTAGTTATAAAGTGTGTTTCAAAAGCAAAGAAATAAAAACAAAGTTATTCATCATCTGCACACCTGAAGAATACTCTAAAGTAAATGACAAAGCTAATTTTTAAAATAATGCTATATTTTAAAACGAGAAAACAAACATTTTTAGGAAGGAAAGTTGATCTTTGATTTTTTTTAAATTTCTATTTTATTTCTTACTCATTTTGCTTTGTTTTGTTGGTGTTTTTATTATATATACCAGTTGTACATATTTTTTGGGTGCATGTGATATTTTGACACATGTTTACAATGTAAAATGACTAGATTGGGGTAACTGGGTTGTCCATTACCGCAAACGTTTATCCTTTCTTTGTGTTGAACATATTACAATTCTTTTCTTCTAGCTATTTCGAAATATACAATATTGTTAAATATAAATTCCCTACTGTATTATTGAATACTAGAACCTATTCTAGCTATCTAACTGTACTTTTATAACTACTAACCAAATCAGTCTTTTATTTATTTTTGTTTTATTTTATTTTTTTGAGACGGAGTTTTGTTCTGTCCCTCAGGCTGGAGTGTAGTGGCGTGATCTCAGCTCACTGCAACCTCCACCTCTGATTCAAGCAATTTTCCCCCCCCCTCCCCCTAGCTGGGATTACAGGCACCCACCACCACATCTGGCTAACTTTTGCATTTTTAGTAGAGACGGAGTTTCACCATGTTGGCCAGGCTCATCTAGATCTCCTGATCTCTGGTCATCCGCCCACCGCAGCCTCCTAAAGTGCTGGGATTACAGGTGTGAGCCATCGCATGTGGCCTAAATTAGTTTTTAGATGTCACTACTATCGGTTGATTTATTTTGATGTTACAGCACAGGTAAAATAACTTTTGAAAATTTCTTCCTTATTGATCCATAATAGAAATCTATAAACTAAATTAATTCTTTTAAAAAATATATATAATTTAAATTATTAAATTAAGAATTGTAAAAGATTGTTTTTCCTTTGCCATTCTCATAAAACAAAATAAATTTTCAGTGTGCAATAAACTGAAATGTTTTAATTATGTGTAAATCTATGCTTTTATGCAAATATATATGTAAATTTAAGTAGTTCATAGGAAAACTAGCTGTGAAATGTTTCATGTGCAAAAAGTAAACACTATACATATTCTAGTTAAATATCTTTGGAGTGGATCTATCACAAGAGGCCTTTCTTAAGACAGACATTGAGGTGAGGAATTTCGAGAAGCTTTCTTTTAAATAAACCCTTTGAAAGCCTATTTGTCTGTGTATTCTCCTAAGATTACATTAAAATCATAGACAAGAAGAGATAAAAATTCACAAGGAAAAATAGAGTGAGAGGGAGACAACTTATTTGTTAATGTTGTAATTGTTATTTTGACTAATTTTTGTTTGAAATTTTTAGTTGCCATACGTAGACTGGGAGACAAGCATTATTTTTCGATGAATTTAAGCTGTTAGAACTACCTGAAAAATGGCATAAGCTTACAAGACAGAGTTTCCTTTTCCCTTTATTCCTGAGCAATTAAGCAGAGATGGAATCTTCGCTTATGGAAATGCTATTACAGGGCATTCGATTAGTATTTGTGTTTGTATGTGTGTGTTATGGAGAGTGGATTGGAGCTGCAGGTTGTGAGGCAGAAAGGGACCAGATGATCTTGTACATTTTTATCCCATTGAGTATCTGTGATTCACAAATTTTAAAATTCCTTCCTTTTTTATAAACGTAGTGTATTCTGTGTTGTTATTGTTTTAAGAAACAGAACTGTCAACTTTATGATAATTGATAGCAACTAGGAAATTAAATTTAGGAAACGTTTTGAGTCACTACTATTTTTTATTTATTATTTTGTCTCTTATAAAAGCAGTACAATTTGATGATTGTTTCAAATAAAGAAAACAAGACACTTTCAAATGGCTTGCTTAGATATTTGAATTGTATTGGATTTAGTGCTGCAGCTTTCAGTTTACCAGCAAATGCTTGTGCTCAACTTTTAAGTAGAAGGAACAAAATAAAAAAGAAAAAGTCAGTATTTTTAAAAACTAGAAAATTGGCTAGGGTGACTTTCTGTTTAGAGTTGGTTAAACCTAGTTTGAGTCCCAAGTTTGCTATTTTCCAGTTGTATAACCATTAGCACATTGTTTATGCTTTTTTTCAGTCTCAGGTTCTTTTCCTGTCAAATAAAGAAATAAAGTAGAAGTAGAATCTACTGAAGGGCTTTTATGAATATTTATAGAGATTAAGCATGTGAAGGTTTTACTATATTGCCTTGTAAATGCTTAATAATCATTGGCTATTAATAATTAAATGATGTTAACATTGTAGACAGCCCCATCATAACAGACGTGACCTGTGGTAAGTCATGTGACATATCTTAATAAAGGTCTAGAACTAAGAACCATCTGGAAAATCTCATTCGGTAGACTTCCCATGGAATTCTGTAAAAACGTGGATAGCAATCAGTTTCTCAGTCTTCCTGGGAAAATGCCCAATAGAGTAAATGTATAAAGATAATGATTACTATTTTGACATTGTCCTTGAGAGGCTAGATGAGAGTAAGTGTCTGTTCTTGAAAACCTGTATTTCTATATTCTTTCGGTTATGTAAGTAGCTATTATTAGTTTACATCACTGTGCAGGGGTTTAGCTGGCATAGCAAGATGCTGAAGTGTTTTCAATGCATGAGCCTGGTATTCCTGTGTGACTAAGTGCATTGTTTACTAATGACATTAAGTGTAGGGTAGCTCATTTTAAAATTGGTGTATTGTATAAAATGAACCCGATTTAAAATAAGACCATGTATTTTATTTAATCCAAAAATTAATGTTCCCGAAGAAAATGCAAACCCATTTTAATGGTTACTATGTAATTCTAATAAAAATATCTGGCAAAAATGATCAGCAATTACTTACTGTTAAGCCTATTCTACTTGCACTGAATGGAGAGGGATTTTAAAAAATTTTTAATTTAAGGAATATGAAATAGTAGGAGCCCAGAATTATAATGTTCACAGAGAGTAATGGTTTATTAACTACAATTCATATACCCTGAGACTAGGTGTGATTTCCTTTTGAGCTTTGACATAAAAAAGCAACAAGCAGTGCTAGTCTGCTTGAATAGAAACTGACTTCGTTGTAACTTGCTGCTGTAAAACATTTTTTTTTCTATTTAGGCAAAAAAAGTAGGAATAATCTAGCAAGTGGTTTCAAAATGAAAAAAAAAAATCAATACTTAGAGCTGTTAGTGTTCAGCCTCACCTCAGACATCAAGTTTTCTGATTATATGTAATGCAAAAAGCATATTCATGGAAGTAAAACAAAGAGGAGGGGGAAATCAATTATTTCTTCACATACCATGAGAATACCTTTTTAAGCTTGCAAGCTTAACTAATAACACACTCAGAAAGAGCACTCTTCATAGTGGCTATAAAAATGGCCTAATTTGAAAGACAATGTCTCTGGCATGCATACCCAGTAGGTTCTATTCAGCAAACTCTTGAGGTTTCATGTTAACATAATGAAATATTGTACTGTTCCTTGTAGGCTAAATTTTTCTTTACCTTTTAAAATCAATAGCCTAATAATATTTTGTTCAACTCTATCTGTATCTAAATTTTAAATTACTTTGCTGAAAATTGTAGATGTCCAGCTCTGAAGCCACTAGCCTTTTCCTTTTCCTTCTCTTCCCACCCTCATCCAAATCTTTTACAATTAGTTTTTAGAATACACACCATAAACATTAATAAAACTCACTTAGGCATAGCTATTTTATTCAGGTGTCAGGAAGGTGTCCACCTTTGTTATAGTGTTAACTAATTGGTTTAACTTCTTCAGCGTCTTTAATAAGGAAATGTTGGAATCCAGTATGATTATATTTGTGTTAGTCTGGTAATCTCTCTAAGGTTCGTGACTCAATTTAATTTAACAATAAACTGTTGTGTGTATAGGGGAAGGGGATTTGGGGCAGACTCGATGATTTTTCACAAAAGTCAATGTCATATATATTTATAAACCTATAACTTAAATGTGTATATCTGAAGGGTCCATACATTTTACATTCTCAGAACCTCACCTAATGATAATTGTATTTTTCAGATTACATTTAAGTTTTTGATATGAAAAATTTCAAACACAAACAAGTAGAAAGAAGAGTAAAAGCAATCCCCATGTATTTATCACCCAATTTTAATAGTTACTGAGACTTTCCCCGAGATTGCTTTAACATTTTACTTGATGGAAATATTTTATATCAACTTTTTTTTGAAAGAATAACAAATACAGGAGAAGTCCCATATACCATAAGAACATACCAGTATAAACATCTCCATCAAGAAATAGAAAATCAGCAAAACCCCAGGATTCCTAATGCCCCTTTTGGGGCTTGTTAAGATAACAACCTTAGGCAAACTGAATTTAACAGATTTTCGTTGAACAAAGAATGATTCATGATAGGGCAGCTCCCCTGAACCTATTTTAATTTCAGAGAGATTCCAATGCTATCATGTGTGGTCAAAGAAGATTTATGGCTAGAGAAAGGTAAGAGACATATAGAAAGTAGAAGGTACAGAAACAGACTGGTTACAGATCAGAGTTTGCCTTATTTGAATCCAGCTTGAGTTGACTGCCTTTGATTGGCTGAAACTTGGTGACTGGCACAAGACTGGTTACAGTCTGTTTACACATGCAGTTAAGTTACAGAAACCTTTAAATGAAAGGGACAGCTTTAAGTTAAACATAATTTAACAGGACTCAGGAAACAATACGTAAAAACATGGCACTTTTTTTTTTTTTTTTTTAACGTGGCACTTTTACATGCTGAACTAAAGAAGCAGCTTCAATGTCTCTCTGACCTTACCCTGACCTTCTGTCTCTCAAGTCTCTCCCAAACCACAGAACAACACTGTTCTCTGAAATTCCCTTGTCTACCTAAAAATTGGACCCACCAAAGAGGAACACATTTGCCTTCGATTCCTTCCCTGTAGTTACGTTAGCTGGAGAAGAATAAAACTCATATTTCAAAGGAGAGACTAAACATTAAACAGCACACCCAGAGCCCACACACACTTTGTCCCAAACTATTATCTGTTCTATGGTCACATTCAATTTCCAAAGAGAATCACTTAACAATTGTTTGAGCTTTGGGCTCATTCACTTCTGAAAATCATTTACTACCCCTCTCATTTGCCCAAACTCTCCATTTCTGTCTCCCCTACGAAGAGTGTATGTAAGCCTCAATCATCTGTCCCTTCTTGGAGTCTCAGCTTTGCAGGACTCCCTGCCCATATTATGTTAATAAATTTGTATGTCTTTTTTAAAAAATCTATTATCAGTAATTTTAATAAATCTTCATTGTATGGAGAAGAAGCCTTCTCTCCATCCTTACACCCCCCACCCCCCCAGTATTTTACTCCATTCAGACACCTCCATCACTATTCTCAACTTGAAGAGTAACCAGTATTATGACCTCTATTAAAAACAGATTCGTTTTACCTGCTTTGGAAATTTTATATAAATTAAATCATGTAGTGTATATTTTTATATCTGTCTTTGTTTTCTCAACATAATGTTTATGAGACTCACCTACCTGTAGTTTGTTCATTTTGTTGTTGTATAGTATTCAATTGAATGTATAGACCACTATTTATCCATTTTAAATCTGTTGAACATTTGGGTTGTTTCCTGTCTTTGGTATTAGAAATAGTGCTGCCATTAACATTCTTGTACATGTCTTTGGTGAAATACGTATGCATTTCTGTTCTATATTCATTTGCTAAAGTATGTTAAAGCAAGTTCCAGACATTGTTATTTTACTCTTACACACCAGCATATTTTAGAATGCATCCGAGAAGTATGACATATTCTCACATAACCATAATTGCTTGTTACCATCTGAAGCTTTGTCCTTTATTAATTAAAACGCATGATTAAATGGGAAAATCTCTTTTCTTTGGGATAGCTTTTGAAGATGGCAAGCTGAAAATATTGAAGTTGAAATACCCCTAAGCTGATAGTAGGTTTCTTTAGCTTTGATAGACAGGTCAGTCAAATAATCACCAAGTATTTACTGAGCTTTTTTTTGGTGGATCAACTAAGTCCTTTTAGCGCTATTCACACTCATCAGTATACTGACAGACCAACTGGAATTTAAGAGGAGGAAACCATTCCTTTTGATGAATTGTTAGTCATAGAATTGTTTATATTAGGTATTACAAAATAATAATTCAACTCATAAAGAATATGGACTGTGGAGCATATTTTAATAAAGAGTGACTTTAGTGAAGAGTGACTTAAGTGACTTCTTTCCTGTAGTGTATATTATAGCTATGTGATTCCTGGAAAATATTTAGAATAAATAAATAATAATTGGATATAATATATTACATAAGATATATTTTATAAATATATCAATATTAATATTTATAAATTAATATAAGTATAAATTAAAGTTAATATGTTATAATTAGTTAACAGTTGATATTAAAAACATCCAAGAGGTTTTCTTAAGCAGATCCTGCATTTGATTTTATTATTTTATGAACATAGTATCAATTGTAAGGAAGTGATGTTTTTCACTTGGGATGTATGATAAATAATTTGAACTATCTTTGCTTTGATTTATGTTTTCAGATGGGACCACTTTTTTAATAGAAAACAGTTTTTTTGGCTCCAGTTTTCTTCATGATTTTTTATTCCAAGCACTGAAACTTGTCTCAAATACCTGGCCTTAAGTTCCGATTTTCCAGCTCCGTGATCAAAATCAAGCAGCAACTTCTCTGAGGCCCAATTTTCTTATCTAAATCATATAGTGATAATTCCTACCTCTGTTTTTTGCATATTTATTTATAAATGTTGTACTATTTATTAAGAAGGTTATTCTAGAGGCTCACAAGGCTCACAATATGTGTAAGATTTCCTTTCTTTCTTTTTTTTTTTTTTTGATGGTCGCACTCTGTCACCCAGGCTGGAGTGCAGTGGCACAATCATAGACAAAGAAACCTCCCACCTCGGCCTTCAGAGTAGCTGCAACTACAGGTAGCACTCCTGGCTAAACAACTGTTTTTTGTAGATGCAGGGTTTCACTATGTTGCCTAGGCTTGTCAGCGTAAGAATTCTTATATTAGTATGATACTTTCATAGTTACAATTTCGAAAATTGAAAGAATAGCAAAACTACAACAACAACAACAACAAAACTAATCAAACTTTCTGCTTTTGTTTTGAATCTTTTTTCTTCTTTGACTTTTGGTCACTCAAAATAATAAAAGCAATGACAGCGATAACAACAGCTACGATTTACTGAAACTCACTGTGTACCAAGTACTATATTCATTATTTCATGTAAAATATTTATAATTTTTACAACAATGCTATAAATACTATAATGACAGTAATTAATAATAATTTACACTATGCAAATAAAGAGACCAAGGCTTAGAGAAGATAAGTAATTATTTCATTGTCACATAGCCAGTAAATAGCAGAAGAGGTTCCAATTCCTTTTCTTTTTATTTGACTGGATCAAGATTCATTTTATACAAAGTAAATTCACTTTATTATCTGTGCAAATAAACTTATGAGCTTTATGATGTAGTTATGTTAACTTTCAGTAAATTTTTAAAGAAATGCCTGTAAGTAATGCTGTTTTACCAACAGGATTTTATCAACGGTGATGTTTCACTCCATGAGGAGTTTCAGGCTGTAAAAAATTAATATTCTTCTATTAATGTTTGTAAAGAGAGCCCTAAACAATTTAGAAAATTTTATATATAAAATGTGTATATTTTTAGGAAATTATTTTTACAAGATGATAGCTTTAAAATATAGCTACAAATAATTAGTTAAATATCTAACTTGATTCATCTTTTACGATACATTGCAGTATTAATTAGATGCACAGAAAGCATCAAGAACCTTGATTAACTGCCATGCCACATTTCATATGGAATTATCAATGCATAGGATCTGAGCATTTATTTTAAAGAAAGTAATCATTAAAGTTTCTGTTGCAAAATGTCTGCTATGTGATGAGGAGTCTTGTGATCTGCCTATTCAGGAATCACATTGCTAGTTATTCATCTATATTCTCATCAGTCTAATATCAAATAATATTTGATCCTTCCCACTTTCTTAGATGCTTTCAATATAAAGAATGAAGCCAAAATTTTGGATGGAACAACTCACAATGCTTGAAAATATTTTCCAGTTTGCCTTATACATTATAATAATAGCTCTAGTCTCTTTTCTGACTAAATATTGAGATCACAGCGAGGCATAGTGGCACAGGTCTCTAATCCCAGCTACTCAGGATGCTAAGATGGGAAAAATCCTTAAAGCCAGAAGTTCAAGACCAGCTTGGGCAACATAGCAAAAGTCCCTCAACAAACAAACAATAAACTGAAGATTACTTACTTCTCTTGTGTTAAATAAAATATTAGTATTCTAAACTTAATAAAGATTAATGTGGAATCCAGATTATTTCTTGGAGGGACGATTTATGTTTTCTAGCCCTGCTTGTCTGCCTCCTTGACATGGTCAGTGCTTTCAAAGGTCCCCAAGAGGCTGGACTGTGTGTGTTGTGTGTGTGGTGTGAGGGGTGTGTGTGGCTGTTTTTGCTTGTGGGAAGTAAGGGGTAGGTTGGAGTGGGGGTGAGGGTGTGATAGTTAATTTTAAGTGACTGTTAATTGTAACTTGAGTGCATTAAGGAATACATAGAGAACTGTGAAACATTACTTCTGGATGTGTCTGTGAGGGTGTTTCCAGAGGAGTTTGGCAAGTGAATCAGTAGATCAAGTCAGGAGGATCTGTCCTCAGTGTGAGCAGACACCATCCAAGTGGCTGGGGCATGTATAGAACAAAAGGGATGAGAGAATTTCCTCTCCCTTTTTGTCTTTCTCTCTCTCCTGGAGCTGAACACTCTCCCCTTCCTACCTCTGGACACTGAAAGTCGAGACTCCAGCACTGGGACTTTAGGCCTTACACCAGCACCCACTGGGTTCTCAGGTCTTTGGCCTCAGACTGAGAAATATCCTCTTGTTCTCCCTGATTGTGATGCTTTAGAACTTGCACTGAGCCACACACCCAGCACCCCAGGGTCTGCAGCTTGCAGACAGCCTGTTGTGGGACTTCTCAGTCTCCACAGTTGTGTGAGCCAATTCCCCTAATAAATCCTCTACCTGTCTATCATCTATCTATTTATTTAAACATATGTCATACTGGTTCTTTCTCTCTGAAGAACCCTGACTACTACAGAGGGTTATTGTGGGAAAGAAATGAGAGGAAAACAGAATACATCAAAGACAGGAACTTTCAAATTAGTGTTGCGAAGTGTACAGAGGTACTTCTTCTGAGGTAATACTTTCCCATCATCAGAAAGCCTGAAGAGCTTTGCTCAATATATTGTGTATGGATTTGGATATTTGGATTTAATATCAGGCCACTTATACATGTAAGAATGTAGAAACTCATGATTCTAAATGATAGGAAACTACTTAGAGGCTTTTGGCTGACAATTATGAATTAGATAAGTTCAAAGAAGGAGAGGTTTTTATTTTTCTTCTTGCATGGCTACAAGAGCAGTTTCAAACACATGATAATAATAGTGCTTTGTCTTACAAGATGAAAGTTTGATTTTACTCTCCATTCTCTATTATCAACAGTAATTCAATTAAAATTTTATTTCAAGCTCATCTTCTATCAGAGCTTTGTCTTTGGTATGCTTGCATTCTAATATATCCTATATAAGTCATTCAAACTGGTGAGCATCTCATTTGGCAAAAAGAATGCAGTTGTGTTTTTCATAAACAGCAGTTTGAAAAACTGGGTACAGAGAACAAACTGTTCACTTAGCATTGCAGTTACTTTGTTCTATTTCTCTGTGATATGCTCTAATTTTATTACCATAAACAAATGAAAGGCGAAGGGATAGAAAGTGGGGTATAGGCCATATCCTGAATTGGCTTTCAATTGTGACTTGTTCTGAATCCATTCTCACATTAAAGAATGGCTATTCTGAAATTAAATTTGCTTGGCATATCTAGGCTATCATTTTCTTTTGTGTTATGGAGCTTATCTTCGTTCTGTGGGATGATATAATTCAGCTCTAGTTGGTCACTCTATCATTTCAGTTGGTGAAGCTTGTCCTCATTGAGATTGTATTATGTTTAGGAGCTCATTTTCTCTTTAGCTATGAGATGAATGTCTGTCATTAAGTTCAGTTTTTCCTCAACTGTCATCTTTGTGTGACCTGCATCAGCATTACCTGGGATCATTGTTATAGATTTCAAAACAGATTTATAGAAAAAAAAATGCAAAGATCCTTATTTTTAACAAATTTCCCAGGTAATTCTTATTTAACCTAACATTTAAAAACCATGCTCTTATAACTATTACATATAATCTCCCATTTCACTAGTTTCTCAAAGAAAGGTCCACTACTTTCACATCAGCCTGGCTCCGTTCTCTCAGTCACAAGTTTTTCTTACTGAGGCACATCCCCTTGTCGCATCATAAATCTTTCCTCCTGGTCACCAGATCTAGAATCTAATGTTTCAAAATAATACTTTGATGGTTACATTTATTGATCAACTTGGCTAGGCTATGGCACCCAGTTGTTTGCTCAAACATTAGTCTAGATATTAGTCTATGGAAGTATTTTGTAGATGTGTTGAAAATCTATAATCAGTTGACTTTAAGTAGGTTGACCTAGATAATGTGAGTGGGCCTCATCCACTCAGTTGCCTTAAAAGCAAAACCTGAGATTTCCCAGAGAAGAATAAATTCTGCCTCATGACTGACATGGAAATCCTGGCTGGGTTTCTAGCCCACCCTATAGATTTCAAATTTCAGACTTGCCAGTCTGTAGCATAAGGTAAAGCAGTTCCTTTTTATTTTTAAAATAGAGATTGGATCTTGCTATGTTGCCCAGTCTGGTCTCGAATTCCCAGCTGGTCTTGAACTCCTGGCTACAAGTGATCATTCCTCCTTGGCCTCCCAAAATGCTGGGATTACAGGTGAGCCATTGTACCCATCTGTAAGGCAATTTCTTAAGCTCAGTCTGTCTCTCTCTGTCTCTAGAAAACTCTGGTTGGAATAAATACTTACAGTTGCCCATGTGATGCTCATATTTAGGGGCTCATGTCCTCAAGAACTCCTTTGCAGGTCCCTCATTGTGTGTTTATATAATCAATAGATCTGTCTTCTGCCTTGAATCTTATATTGCTGGTTGCCTCCCCCTCAGCTGGTCTCTAACATAAAGCCTTATAGAGAACAATGAATTCCTTACAGTTCATCTAATTACCGATTATTGTTTGCTACCTGTATTGCTTCATTCTGATCTCCATTTAACAGATTGAGACCACCAAAGCCGTACATGAAGGACACTGCTTTATTCATGTGACTCTGCCTTTACAACGAAGGTAGTATCCCCAGGACCTAAGTTATTTAAGAATACAGGTATCATTTCAGATACTCTCCACTCCCCCACTCTTTTCCCTTGTCTTCTCCAATTTTCCAAAGTGGATCATCATGCCTTAAGTCTGAGCACTGATTTGTCAGTATAAATATTTTTAGTGTGATCAAATAGTTATATTTTTATCACCTTGTTCTATGCCAAATTTGTGTCACAAGTTAAAAAAAAAAATTAGTGAGATGAGAAAAAATTTAACAATTATTGGCCTCAGAATTCTTCTTACAGTGAGAAGAATTTTTGGGCAAAAAAAAAAAAGAAATTTTGTGATAAATTGTACTTTGTGGCAAGGGTTTGGCAGTTGCCAAAATCTTGTTATAGTTGTAGGCAGTATGACATAGTGTCTCAAAGGATAGGCTCTAGAATAAGACTGTATAGGTTCAAATCCCAGCTCTGCCGCTAATTAGCTGTGTGAATGTGGAAGGATCACTAGATCTTCCAGTTTCTTCATCAGTAATAAAGACAATAATGTTAACAGTTACTTCACAGTGAGAAATAAGCATGTAATACTTGTAAACACAGTGTCTAAAGCACATGAAGTACTCAATAAATGTTAGCTATTATTATTTTCAGCATCGTAAGAGGGAAAGTTGCTCTGCAGAAGACAGAGAAAAGAAGGGGAGAGGAAGGCAGGGATTCCAGTTGGGGAAAACCTGTAACTATTTTACAATAGAAAGGTGGCAAAAAGAGAATTCAAAAATTGAAAAAAGAAAAGACAATATTTTTTGGGAAATTGAATAGCTGAGATATAAGCTATTTCCTATCTCCTCCTTCGAAGGCTACTAAACTCATGAATTCTTTATACCATATGTGGGTGTGTATGTATACATTGAAGAGAGGGTTGAGTTTCATATCTAGGTTCAAGTTTTGTGTAATATTTTATACATGGCAGTGCAACCAGGATGGCAAAAGTGGTGCGGAAAACATAAACCCTTCAGGAATTTGTTGTCATTTTTGGAAGTGTTTTATAGTTTAGAAATCAGATTGTAAACAGATAGGGAGGGTCTTCAGGGACTATAGGAATTCATCCAGCTTGAGAAATCTACCTACTTTATAACTTCCTATCCTACAGGCTGTTCATTTTCAAGCTATGTGTGGTATGTGGCCACCTAGTAGGTTGAAACCAGTTCTTGACAGATCTGTTTATAGATGAACCCGAGTGGACTTTCCTCATTGCCATGCTAAAGTTTCCATCCCAGGACCAGCTGTGGCTTCATTACCATAACATATGACCTGTGTGCTGGCATGATGACTCACTGCATCTGTGCAAGTAGAACCCCTTCTCTATATGCAATAATGCACCCTCTCCCTTCTCCATTGTCCCAAAAAATCCTCCAGTCACTTCCCCCTCAGGGAGACACTGCTTTGGAGAATAGTGCCAATGCTCTCCTTACTTTTGACAACTAATAAAACTGTTCAGCAAAACCTGTGTTCTTGTGAAGAGTCACTTGTTACCAGGTGAAAGAACCTTGGTTCATTTTGGGTAACAAGATCAAGACAAGTTTGCTAAGTTCAGGACAGGGGACCCCCAGCTGGTATCTTAGCTAAATTAGTATTTTTTTAAAATTGTTATTGTAAAAATAGAACGTGCTCTTTGTAGAGCTCCATATTACTCAAGTCTTTGAAGGGCGTCATAAATTAGCAAAGACTTGCACTATAATGTTAGCTACTACTGCAATAGTCACTAAAAAGTAATTTCATATTTACTTGCATCTTTAGATCAAAACTGAGGATCAAATTTATATTCCCAAACTGTACCTTCTAAAATACCTTTTTTAAAAAAATACTTTAAGTTCGGGGGATACATGTGCATAACGTGCAGGTTTTACATAGGTATACATGTGCCATGGTGGTTTGCTGCACCTCTTATTGACGTTGTTTTTTCTCTGAAGACTCTTAGGAACCTCTCAAAACCTTCCCAGAAACCCAGATCTTTGGATCACTCCACCTCCCCCGTCCCAGGTCTTTGTTACGTATTAGGCTGGTGCAAAAGTAATTGTGGTTTTTCCCATTACTTTCAATGGCAAGTAAGTAGCATAGCCTCTGTGGCTAAGGACTCTCTCCATTCTCTTATTCTTACACTTCTGCATCACAGAAAAATAGGTCCAGTAAAGAAGGAATCCTCATGAAAAAGTAGGAAGGCAGAATCCAAATTTGCAATGACAAAACCCTCTTTAGTAGGAAAGAGAAGAAGAGAGAAAAACAGAACACACTCTCACATAAAAAACCCTTTTTTTTTCCTGGTCGTATCAAAAAATTTAAAAGAAAAAGAAGCACCTGGGATCCAATCACCTATGTCTTTTAAGTTTCTTGAGACGGACTGAGCTTCATGCATTAACATGGATTACTGTTTAATCAGTGTTTGATAGTAAGTTAATATTAAATATATAATATAAGCTATATTTTAAGATACTAAAATCTTAAAGGATACTAACAAAATTGGGCCATTAATATGCTGAGAAGGACAGCATAAAAGCAATTACAGGCCAATTTCTCTAATAAACATATATCATACATGAGATTATGCTAGCCTCATTAAATAATACAGGGATTATAACCTCTATTTCTCTTCTCTGGATGACTTGGATATGACTGGAATGATTTATTGCTTGAATGACTGGAAGTCTTCATTAGTGATATGATTTGTGTCTGCAGTTTTCCATGTGGCAAGATGTTTGATTTCTGATTCAATTTCTTTTATAGCTTAAGACTACCCAGATCATTTTATTTTGTCTAAATCAGTCTTATAATGTGTACTTTCTAAAAATTTTCATTTTCATCTAATTTTCAAATGTTTTGGCATGGAGTTATTTATGATATGTTTTTGGTATCTGTATTATCTTTGATAATTTCCTTAACTATATGACTTAACAGTAGGAATTTCTACTAGTTTATTGTTCCTGTCTATTTAATTCTGGACAAGAAAGGGATCAGAATTCCCTTTCTTTCATAGCACTCTCTATAAAATGTCTACTGCCTTTTATCCTGAGAATGGTGCGGTGAATTAAAGATGACGTATTGCCAGGTGCAGTGGCAAGTGGCATGTGCCTGTAGTCCCAGCTACTTGGAAGGCTGAGGCAGGAGGCTCACTTGAGCCTGTGAGGTCAAGGCTGTATTGTCCTACCATCATGCTTGTGAACAGTCACTGTACTCTAGCCTGGGCAGCAGAGTGAGACCCCATCGTTTGACAAAAAAGATGGCCATACATTTCTTGATATCCTCCCATGAAGTATGGGGTCTAGCTCCTCTCATCTTTATTAAAATATACCCCAGCTGACAGATGAAATGAACTCATGTGGCTGAAATGAGGCACACCAGAAATAGAATTAAGTGGCCATACCAGGGAGAAGGGTTGGGCATATACCCCTACATGACTAGCTTCCATAAAGTCTTCTTTCCTGTAATTGAACAGAAACTAACCCTTAAAAAAAAAAATTGTTAAAATAGCTACTGGGAGTTTCCCCTGCTGACCTGATCCTGCTTGATTGCCCAACACTAGCCACTGGCAACTGGACTCCCTACACAGCCCCGTTGCCCCCTCCCCCACCTTCCGCCAGCAGCCCTGATTTGACAATAGACCTACTGTGCAAACAGTCTTTCCTGATAAACAGCCACAGATTTTAAGCCAGTTTCACCAGGTTTACAGAGACTGTACACAGAACCTTTTCATGCCCCACAAAACATTTTTATGCCCTTCGGTTCACCTTTTGAAGTAAAGAGCCAAATTTCACCTCATTTTAACATTAAAATTTCACCCTAAAATGAACATCAAATATATGTCACATACATGTTTACTCATTGCACATATGCTTGACATTCCTTGTAAATATTCACAAAGTTTCCACAAACCTACTAAATATACACCTTAGACAGACTCTGAAAGATGTAAATGCCCCCTTTTCCTCTCTCTTCTTTTGACTGTACTTCCATATTACACTGGAGGCCGTGTCTTCCCATTTATAGATTTATTTAAATAAAAAATAAAACTGTCCCTTTTTCCTCCACAGATTTCATGGTCTTATGTTAACATTTCAAATCTAGTTTGACCAGTGACTGCATTGACACGTAGCATATGGCAGAAGGGGCCCCTGGCCAGTGCTGGGTCATGGCTTATGAGAATTGAAGGCTCCTAAAATCCTTGGAATCTCTGAAGTGATAAGTTTCTTTTCTAAATATTTGACATATAACAAACCCCCTTAATCATTTTAAGATGTTACTACTTGTGTTCTCCAGAACACACGTTGGTCAATGCTGCTTTAAGTTTGTTATGTTTTGATGTGGCCTACAAAATCATTAAACTGTGGTTCCAGTAATTGCCAAGGATCTTGTATTGGAATAATCAGCCTGCATGTAACAATTGTAAACTGTGGATTAGGTTAAAAAAATCCACGCATTTGAAGGCATGGAGTTTAATCAAAAGCGGGAAAAACAACAATAAGAACAACAACAGCACCTGAAAGAAACAACAGCACCTGAAAGAAACTTGAATCTTGAAAGGAGAGAACTGTCCTGAGTGAGATTCACATTGATGCAAACTTTTCCCCAGGTACATTTTCTAAGTTGGTGCGGTGCAGGACAGCTAGATTTGAGTAAAGAGCCACAGAGCTATTGACTTGAGATGTCAGAGGATGGAGTTCGGGGCTATCAGAACAGCTTGAAATTAATAGGCATAATTCTCAGAAACTGGAGCATCTCAGTGTAGAGAGCCCCCAAATTTATATATGATCTCTCCTCAAATCTTTGGCTAGCCTCTGAACTGGGCACGCATGAGAAAGACTGTAAACAATTAAGTGGATATCAAATTGGAAACCAGAAAAAAGATGAGCAGAGATTTCAGCTGCTGCCCATCACAAGGGAGGGAGAGAGACAGTTTGGAGTTTGAGTCCTATCTAATTAACTTTATGCTAGAACAACAAACTCAAAACTCTTCAAAATTCAGTGTCTAAAATTTGTCATCCAAAATGTCCAATATACAATACCATTTTTTGTAATCATACAAAAGCAACAACAACAGGAAAATGTGACCTGTAGTTCAGAAAAAAAAAAAGTAACAAATGAAAATTGAACCTGAGATAGTACAAATGCTTTAATTAAAAATTAGAGATTTTCAGATTAGATAAAAAGCACAACTACATACAATCAACAGTAGATGCACTTTAAATATAAAGACATAGATTGAAAATATTAAACTGTGGCTAGGTGCAGTGGCTCATGCCTGTAATCCAAGCACTTTGGGAGACCAAGGTGGGTGGATCAATTGAACCCAGGAGTTTGAGACCAGCCTGAGCAGCATAACCAGACTCCCATCTCTACAAAAAATAAACAGAAATAAGCCAGGTGTTGTGGTGTGTGCCTGTAATCCTAGCTACTTAGGAGACTGAGGTGGAAGCATCACTTGAACCTGGGAGGTTGAGGCTATAGTGATCAGAGATCCAGCAACTTGCTTGGGTGACAGAGCAGGATCCTATCTCAAAAATCAATAAATAAAATTTAAAAAAAGAAAGTAAAAAACTGGAAAAAGGTATACATTGTAAACAATAAGAAATATTGGCATAGATATGTTAATATCAGACAAAGAAAATGTCAAAAAAGTAGTTATTAAACAAATTTCTGCATAAAAGTTCAGTTCAACCACAAGACATAATCATAAATATGTATGTACCTAAAACAGAGACTCAAGATAAGTGTAACAAAATCAAAGCCAAGGGAGAAATAGGCAATACCACAAACATAGGGATTTTAATGTACTACTCTTGGAAATTGATAGAACAAATAGAAAATCAGTAAGGATCCTGAAGATCCAAATGACACCATCTGTACAACAACTAGTAGAACTAATAAATAAATGAATAGAGCGGTCACAGGGAATAAGTTCAATATACAACAATTAATTGTATTTCTGTATTTAGCATAAACCATTAAAAAATTCTGTTTACAAAAGCACCAGAAAACATAAGTTACTTAGAACAAATTTAATAAAATATATGTAAGACCTCTATGCTAACAACTTGGGGAACAGAGCTGGGTAAAAAATAAAGACCTAAATAAATAGTTGAAAGACTCATTATTGTTAAATTTACAATTCTACAGAAATTGTCTGTAGATTTAATGCCTTCCAATAAAAATCCTGTCTATTTTGAGACACTGACAAGTTGATTGTAACATTTACATACAAATTTAAAAGATTTAGAATGGCCAAAACAATTTTGCAAAAAACAGGTGGAAAATTTACATTACTTGCTTTAATAATCTACTTTAAAACTATAGTAGTCAAACCAATACAGTATTAGCATAATAACAGACATAAGTCAAAACAGTCCAAACATAGATCCACATATGTACAGTTAGTTGATTTTCAACAAAGATTTAGTAATGTGTGCTTAGTCACTATTCAAGAATATTGAACCCTCTATAGAAAGGAGAATGGGAACCTTTTTCTTAAAAAGCCGTGGAGTAAATATACAAGACTTGCTGGCTATACTGTCTCTGCTGCAACTACTATACTCTGCTCAGCCTTTGTAGCAGGAATGCAGCTATAGACAATATGTCAGTGAATGGTTGCAGCTGTGTTACAACAAAACATTATTTATAAAATAGATAGTGAGTCTGCAGGTCATAGTTCACTGATCCCTGCTATAGAACATAAGAAAAACAAATGCAGTGGATAAATGAAACTAAATGTGGTAATAGCCCTATGTATCCATGAGTTCAATCAACTTTGGATTGAAAATATTAGGAAAAATATTGCATCTGTACTGAACATGTTCAGACATTTTTCCTTGTTATTATTCCCTAAACAATATAGCATAATAACTATTTACACAAGTAATCTAGAGATGATTTAAAGCATAGGGGAGGATGTGCATATGTTATATGCAAATACTATGTCGTTTTATATCTAGGACTTGAGCATCTTTGGATTTTGGTATCTGCAGAAGGTCCTTAGATCCAATCTTCCACAGGTACCGAGGAATGACAAAGCAAGTGGCTTGTGAGACATGTTAACACAAATGAATTAAGTGGACTGGAACATCTGTGTTTTGTGCATAGATAAAAGGATAAAATAGTTGATTGTATAACTTACTGATAGAAAAGCTCAGAAGGACCACATGGATACTGAATATTCGTAATGCACTAATAAACATGAGCCACGTGAGTCTCCCGATATTCATGAGGTTTGAAATAGGTCACTTACTGATGATGCCTATTCTAGCCTCGATGTCCTTATCCAAAAACACAAGTTAAATTTGTAACTATTCATTACCCTAACTGCTGAGCCATGACTGTGATCAGTTGTACTTTTCTGAGTCTCTCCTCTAGTGTAATTGTGTATGTAGCTGGCTATAGACACCTTCCATCTGCTGAGTTCTCTTTTTCAAACCTCAAACACACCATCAGCTGAAAAGTCTGATGTGGCAGAGAGATTGAGCAATAGGACATATAAATACAGTATAGTCTAAAATTCAGGTAGTATGGTCCTTCTATTCTGCTTAAATTCATTCTAAGTATATTAACATACTCAACTCTTTATTTTTGCATCTGTCTTTGTTTTACGCTCATTCTTTAAGCCATGTGTTTTGAGTACCACCTTAGTTTGATCTGCAGACATTTCTGTTTTTCTGACCTGGAAGGTGGTTTTAGCTGGTAGGGTATCTGGAGGCTATCATTACACCACGGCAATTTCCTGCATGACATGCACCAGGCAATTAAATGGAGAAAAGAAAAACCTGCTCAACAAATGATGCTGGAACAACTAGATAAACAAGTGGAAAAAATCAACTTTACTTCCTAAGTCTTCACTGTTCCCCAAAATGAATTTCAGATAGATCATAGATGTAAATGTAAAAGATAAGCATATAAAGCTTCTAGAATGTAATGTGGGACAATATCTTTGTGAACTTGGGTTCTTAAAAAGGATAAAAATGTACTAATCATAAAATAAAATAAAGTAATAAAAATTAAAAGTTTTGTTCATCAAAAGACATCCCCAAAAATGAAAGAGACCGGGCACAGTGGCTCATGCCTGTAATTCCAGCACTTTGAGAGGCTGAGGTAGGCGGATCACCTGAGGTCAGGGGTTCAAGACCAGCCTGGCCAACATGGTGAAAACCCATCTCTACTAAAAATACAAAACAAATAGCTGGATGTGGTGGTGATAACCTGTAATCCCAGCTACTTGGAAGGCTCAAGCAAGATAATCGCTTGAATCCAGGAGCTGGAGGTTACAGTGAGCTGAGACTGTGCCATTGCACTCCAGCCTGGGCAACAGAGTGGGATTCTGTCTCAGAAAAAAAAAAAAAAAATAGAAAAGGTAAGTTATAGATGGAGAGAAAGTGTTCAGAAAATATATCTGATGAAGGTATTACAGTAAGAATTAACCAAAGACCACATAACCCAACATAAAGGTGGGCAAAAGACTTGAACAGACATTTCGTAAGATAAGATATATCAATGAATGGCCAATAAGAACATCAAATATTATTAGTCATTATAGAAATGTAAATTAAAATAGCAATGAGATTTTATTTTTTTGAGACAAGATCTTGCTCTGTTGCCTAGGCTGGAGTGTAGTGGCGACTTCTCGGCTCACTGCAACTTCTGCCTCCCAGGTTCAAGAGATTCTCATGCCTCAGGCTTCTGAGTAGCTGAGACTACAGGCACATGCCACCATGCCTGGCTAATTTTTGTATTTTTAGTAGAGACGGAGTTTTGCCATGTTGGTCAGGCTGGTCTTGAACTCCTGACCTCAAGTGATCCACCTGACTCAGCCTCCCAAAGTGCTGGGATTACAGGAGTGAACCAGCACTCCTGGCACAATGAGATAATAATATATTTCAAACCCATAGGAAGGCAAAAATTAAAATAAATTTAATTTAAAAGTTTAATAAAATTCAAATAAATGTAAAAGTATACTCTTTATAATTATTATACTTTAAGTTCTGGAGTACATGTGCAGAATGTGCAGGTTTATTACATAGGTATACACGTGCCTTGGTGGTTTGCTGCACCCATCAACCCATTATCTACATTAGGTATTTCTCAGAATGTTATCCCTCTCCTAGCCTCCCACCCCTCAACAGGCCACAGTGTGTGATGTTCCCCTCCCTGTGTCCATGTGTTCTCATTGTTCAGCTCCCACTTATGAGTGAGAACATGTGGTGTTTGGTTTTCTGTTCTTGTGTTAGTTTGCTAAGAATGCTGATTTTCAGCTTCAACCATGCCCCTGCAAAGTACATGAACTCATCCTTTTTTATGGCTACGTAGTATTCCATGGTGTATATGTGCCACATTTTCTTTATCTGTTCTATCATTGGTGGGCATTTGGGTTGGTTCCAAGTCTTTGCTATTGTGAACAGTGCTGCAGTAAACATATGTGTGCCTGTGTCTTTATAGCGGAATGATTTATAATCCTTCAGGTATATGCCATGTAATGGGATTGCTGGGTCTAATGGTATCTGGTTCTAGATCCTTGAGGAATCGCCACCCTGTCTTCCACAATGGTTGAACTAATTTATACTCTAAACAACAGTGTGAAAGTGTTTCTATTTCTCTATATTCTCTCCAGCATCTGTTGTTTCCCGACTTTTTAATGATTGCCATTCCAGCTGTTGTGAGATGGTATCTCATTGTGGTTTTGATTTGCATTTCTCTAATGACCAGTGATGATGAGCTTCTTTTCATATGTTTTTTGGCTACATAAATGTCTTCTTTTGAAAAGGATCTGTTCATATTCTTCACCCACTTTTTGATGGAGTTTTTTTTCTTGTAAAACTGTTTAAGTTCCTTGTAGATTCTAGATATTAGCCCTTTGTCAGATGGATAGATTGCAAAATTTTTCTCCCATTCTATAGGTTGCTTGTTCAGTCTGATGATAGTTTCTTTTGCTGTGCAGAAGCTAAAAGAGCCTACTTTTAAGTGCTACTTGGATACAGATCTGACAAAGAAGAAAGTGCTTAAAAACATATCAGGCAGATCAGGCGGAAAAATACTGTGGGTGATTTCTAGGTCTGTTACAAGAGAAATTTATTTTATGTTATCTTTTATTTTTTGTTTTTTTAGGTACATAATATGTGTATATATTTATGGGGTGCATGAGATACTTTGATATAGGCATACAATGCTTTATAATCATATTAGGACAAATGAGGTATCTATCACCTTAAGCATTTATCCTTTCTTTCTGTGATGAACATTCCGGTTATACTCTTTTAGTTATTTTAAAATGTACTCAACAAATTATTGTTGACTGTAGTCACCATATTGTGCTATCAAATACTAGATCTTATTCATTCTATCTAACTATATTTTTGTACTCTTTAACTGTGCCCACTCTCCCCTCCCCCTACTACCCTTCCCAGGCTCTGGTAGTCATCAGTCTACCATCTATCACCATGAGTTTAGTTGTTTTGATTTTTAGTTCTCACACGAGTGAGAACATGTGAAGTTTATTTTTCCCATGAATGTGTGAGAATATGTGAAGAAAGAACAAAGTGGCTTATTTCACTTAAGAAAATGTGGTACACATGCACAGTGGAGTGCTATTCAGTCATAACAATGAATGAGATCATGTCATTTGCAACAACATGTATGGAACTGGAGGCTGTTTTGTTTCAAGAAAACTTTTAAGAGAAACCTATGTGGCCCCAGGAACAGTGTGTATGTGGTGTTAGGAGAGGCAAATATACTAATTGAAAGGAAATTTCTAAATACTGTATTCTTATAGATATATATTCCCTGCACAATCTGAAAATATACTAGTAAGGTTTTCTTGAATAAACAATCTTATTGGGAGGGCACAATTATTTTAGGAAGGAATAAGGATGAGAAAAAGGATAGAGAGAAGGTATGGCGTGTAGGGGCCCAAAAGGGGACCAGAACTATTTTGTATTTCAATACAATATTTTTTAGCTGGTCTGCCTTTGCTTGAGGGATACTTGAATATCCCTCTCCCCACTTTCCTACCCTTGAGGTGAATGCCTAATCTTAGCAGACTGGGGAAGATGTCTGGATTATTTAATCAAACACATTTACTTATATTTCATTAATTTGGAAGATGAGTTGAGAGAATAGTGAAGTGTGTGAATTTGCATACTAATGAATTCACTTCCTGTGATGCCATAGATATTTATGATGGAAAAACATTTTTAAAAAAGGAAACACTTCTGATCTTTTGGTGGGCAGAATGTTTTATAATGAACCTCAGAAAAATGTCAACATTAACTATAAGCTTCATCCATAGAAAGATTGTGGGCAAAACAGGTTAAAAAGGAAAGAAAAGAAAAGAAGGGGAAGAGGAAGGGGAGGAAGACGAAGAGAAGAGAGAGAGGAAGAAAGACATACATTGGGAAAGATATCTTATGTAATTACTTTTTGATAAAAATAAGTACAGTATAGCGATTGAGATACAAAGGATGTAAAAATTCTTGCCTATCTTGGAAAGAAACCCTGTCTATAGTTTTTAAGAGCTCCCAGTTGGTCTGAGTTGGAGGTCTTTGTTACTTAGAGAGGCTGAGAGGAAAAGAGGAGGGAATCCAGTAGGATTCAATTCTCTATCCTTACTTCAACCAGAGAATCTGCTCTTTTATCTATTTTCTTTCATTGTACTTGCATGTAAAATTTTGTTTGAACATCGTTTCCTTGGCTAAACATCATTTTTTTAAAAAGCTGCTTTCTTACACCTTTGCTGTCAAAGTAGGTTGTAAATCTGTGAGCAGAGTGAACTTCTCTTGGAAGTGATTATTATCTTGCTCTCACATGGGAGACAAATGAATACGTAAGTAAAAGTAATACGTAATGGACAAATATCATCAACAGATGAGTAACCAAAGAACAAGTATAGTTAGTTAATACATGAAAACATCTTTAATCAACAGAGAAATGCAAATTAAAACAAGATACTGTTTTTCCTGTACTAAATTATCTGAGATTCTGAATAAAGGAGATTATAAAATGTCAATCCCATGAAATACAGTACATATAGTATCATTTATGCAATGTACTTTTAAATATTTTAGAAAAAAATTATATCTATATCCACAGAGAGAGAAAAAGAGATAAAGTGAAAGCAAATGTAGTAAAATGCTAATATTCAGGAAATTGGGTGAAGGATATTGGGGGAATTCTTTGTGTTATTCTTGTTTCATGTTACTGTTACATTATGTCAATAAACACATTCTCCAAAAATGAAAAAAAATAATATGGTATTAGAGACATATATAGTTAAGAACATGATTAAAATTGATAAATAAGTACTAAGAAAAATATAGAAAATATTGACTATCAGTGAGGACACCATGAAAGGGTCAGTCTTACACATTCGAAGTAGAAGTTTGTACAAACCTTTACAGAACATTTGATGATACGCATTTAAAGTCTTTGACAATGTTCATTTCATTTTATTTGGTAATTGAATTCTGGTAATCTCCTATGGAAATAACATAAAATGTGGAAATAGCTTCATGTACAAACTATATCAAATCTAGCATTATTTATAAAGGTAAAATATCTAAGAAACCTCATTATTTTTCAGTAATCAGATAGTTATATCTATTATGGTAGAGCTTTATGATTAGATATTATGTAATAGTAAATATAATGATCAAGATGGTAGCTGCCATATGCTGACATATAGTTGCTGTGTATCATGAACTATACTAAGTTCTTTTCAAGGCTGTCTCATGTAGTTCTTGTAACAGTCTTCAAATTCACATTCATTAATAGTTTATTTTATTATGAAAAACATCGCATGATGTTAAATGTAACGTTTTAGGTAGTAATGTGCTAATTTTATATTAAAATATAAAATAAAAACATTTAAAAAGAAAACGCTATAGTAGAAATGATTTTGGTAGAAGTCTAGACATAGTTTTCATTTTAAATACCATAAAGTTGAAAATATTTTTTAACGTATCAGCAAGTTAATTAAGAAAGGCAAATTGATTTAATCCTAATTGATTTCTGAAGACAAATTTGCTGTATTTTTTATGACAACAGCCATGTACATTATAACTGGTCTAGAATATTCGATGCCTAGATAAACTTAAATAATTTTCTCTGATCGTAACTGCATTGTACTATAATCAATATAAGCATATAGTTTGAAAGACTTGTTTCTGATAAAACAAAGTAAATGTAAATTATGGTATAGTATAAGTGTAGTAGAAAAATGTGTAAAAAAGATCATGTGCCCATCTAAAAAATATACTTTTGTAGATGTAAAAGTAAATTACATTTTAAAGGAAATTTTCACTTAAAAAAACAACAGTTATTATGGATACATTAAATCCATTACATAAAAACTGGAATTTTTTAGTGGGATAATGATATTGGCTGTTACAATAATGCAAATGTTTAGTGAAATCTCTTCCAATTTGAAATCTAGACTAAGTATCAGAATGATCATAACATGGAAATAAAAATATCTTTTCCAAAAAATATTTACATTGAAATTAAGCCCACAAGTATAATACATTTTCTAATTCTTTATAGGCAAGAACCATGAATAGACTCAGAAAATAGCTTTAAATATTTTATAGAGATACTAGGTATTTTATGTCTTCTGTACAAATTTTAAGTATATTTAGGCTAATCTTATTACACACCATAAAATTTAAAACAAAAGGTAGAGGGTGTAACCAGCTGATGCCAATAAATGGAAAGCTTAGCATGGATGTTCTTCAGATTGTACTGTTGAAAGTATCCATCCCAACATCTTTATTCTCTGCATGAAAATTTGAGATCCCAAAAGATTAATTTTTTACAGTACACCCTTTTGACTACAAAGGGGTGTCTCCATGAATAGTTAAATCTTTATCAAAAGTACGTCATTAACATTGTATCTATTACCCAGATTCTCTTTCCTAAGAAAAAACAGTGGGAGATTTGAAGAAAAGGATGTGGTATCCATACTTCCTAGTTTTTATAAGACACTTCTGTTTATACCTATTATCTTGGTGTAATTATTAACAGCTCTCTCTTTCATACTCAAAACTGTCAATCTTGGCTTAGATACCCGAAGGTATTGGGTGTATTGAGTTTTTAATTTGGTTAAACTATATTGATGGGGTAAAGTGGAGTGGAAATGGGAAAAGGTGGAGTGGCTGTTCTCTTTTGGTTATATTTTTCCAGTTAAGCCAAGAATTTTTTACAGACAAGGTTTCATTGGGTCACCCAGGCTGGAGTGCCACCGCAGGTCCCAGCTCACTGAAGCCTCCAACTCCTGATCTCAAGCAGTCCTCTCGCTTTAGCTTCCACAGCTGAGGATTATAGGTGTGAGCTCCAAGAGACTTTTGGGAAGAGAAGGATTTAACAGCTTTCTCAGGATTGCATAAAGTTGGAGGCCCAGTGATTTATCACATTAATTTTTGTTTCAATTGAACAATTGTGTATTAGACTGCAGACTTGACAGGCTTGGGTTAAGGTCTCACTCCGTCGCTCAGGTTGCAGTGCAGTGACACCATCGTGGCTTGTGGCAGTTATGTCCATCTGGGCTCAAGCAGTCCTCCTGCCTCAGTCTCTTGAGTAGCTGGGATTACAGGCGAGTACCACCATGCCTGGTTAATTAAAAAAAAATTTTTTTTGTAGCGACAGGATCTTACCATGTTTCCTGGGATTGGGTTAATCTTGTTGTAAGCCAGTGTTTGGCTTTCCTGCTCAAGGACACTAATAATTGGACATGTACTTTTCCTGAGACTGTTAATATATTTTAGTCTTTTGCTTCTGTCTTCTTCCCATTATAAGCTATAAACTTAGAAGATCTGGTAAGGCATTGAGGAAAAAAGAAGTAAAAAAAAAATGAAGAAATGGCTTTTTGCTGGGAAGCAATAATTTAAATTACTGTGTTTAAGTTATTATTTAGAAGGGGAGGCACAAATAGATTGGCACATGCAAATTATATGCAAACACATTTGATCTTCTCAATTTATGGTCCTATAATTTGAATTAAAATGCTCTTTTAAAGACAGTTAGATAGTCCTAATGTTCTGTAACAGCAAATCAAAATCTGGATTCTATAACAAGCTTCCATACTTGGGATTTCTTGCACTAAACAAGTTCCATCTTATATAGTTGAAATTTGAAATTTTTGTGTTTGATGATGAACTCAATGCAACTTTTTGTGTTAAATTGATGTTTCACGGTGGTGATAGTAATGAGTCATAGTTTCTGGGTAGACTTAACTTTTACTTTCCTTTTGGCAAACAAATGGCTATAGATTCACAATTATGTGAATAGATTGTTCCCATGCTAAGTGCAAAGGGAGTAGTACTTGAAGAAAATCTTTGCCTAATTTATATATGTAATATTTTATACATATCTAATATATATAAAAAATCAAACCTGGATGAACATCAAAAAATTCTTCTGACTTACACATTGTTAAAATACACATAAATTTATCAGCAGTATCTATCTTCTACCTCAAACCCCTTTTATTGAAGGGATTGTATTAAACTGGCTTCTGTTTCCTAAAGAGATAGTTATATTATAAAGAAATGAAATTGCTTGTTTTTCATTTCTCTGTTGAGAAAAGGAACTTGAGGTCACAACTGAAGTGAATTAATGCTGTTATTACTGTGAAGCTTGCCTTACGTCTTATTGTTATATCTGAGTGAGGAAAGTGGGAAGCAATGCCTTTCACCAAATCATAAAAGTAAAATGTGAAAATATGTTAAAAAGAAGAATAGGCTGAAGGGCAAACCAAAAAAAAAAAAAATACGAAGATTCATTCATTTATACAACTTACTAAAGCTGACAATTTGTAATGGGTATTGGCATCAGTATGTGCAATTACTTCTTTATTTCCACTGAACTGAAGCTGTTCTCCCCCCTAGGAAGGCTTAGAGGAAGCTGTTTCAGGGTGGGGGGTGGAGGTGGGGAAAAAAAGACAAAAGAGCTTATCTTGAAACTATTAGCTATAATGCACAGGTACTAAGAAGCAGACGCTGCCACATAACATATATTACATTCTAAATGAGATATCCATATTTACATAAGCAGTTCCTTAGGCACTCTAAGCTAAGTTCATGGGAAGAAAGTCTTCCAAATGCCATTCATACCACCAGGGATAATTGCAGGAGTAATAAGAAGCATCCATGCCATTGCTGGGGAAGCGGAGAACGGGGTTTTAATTTTCAGTTTGACTTACATGCTGTTGTCATATTATGGAGACTACAGTTGCAGTTTTACAGCATGGTTTTTCTTGGCTTATTTTAGAATCACAGAAAGAGTAAGCTTGCAAATCTTTTAATAAGGCAATTACATTCAGACAAAGATTAGATCTCAGTGGCACAATAGATTTTTGCTATATTATTCAGTATCTTTTTGATATTCCACTGTCACTAGACAAAGCTGTGAATAGTAATGTGACAAGTCTATTCAGAAGACAACAATGAGGGTTTCCTTAATTGTGTTCACTTGTATGCCACACAAACCCTCTCTTAATTTTTTTTTTTGCCTGTTTTGAAAAAGCAGAAAGAAAATACCATTTAGAGTCACAAAAAACACTGTTGAATCTATCTTTGAAATCTGCATTTTGTATTTGTAAGATTAAAATGTTGAGATATTCAATCATTTAATTTTTTATTTGGTAAAAATATCTCATGATTCAAAATGTCAGTCTTAATATAGAAATGAATTACTTGGTATAAAAAGAACAAAAATCCATAAGAAACTAAAGACTTGTTTCAAAATAAGTGCTTTGGATGATGGAATGTAGAAATGGAAAATACATGTGTTAGTTTCTAATGGTTGCTAATGAAACGAAACTTAAAACAAATATAATTGTTTTATTTTCTTAAAGGCTTGACCTTCCCCTTTACAACTGAAAATTCTGTAAAAAATATTACTATAGAAATACAAGATATATAGTCATGTTCAGAAAATGCAATTTTACATTAATGTATCAGTTTATTTATGAGAGGGAAATCATAATTATATGAGCTAGCATTTTTAAAAATTTTATAAATTAATACTCAGTAATTTTTAAAAATTGGATATAATAGCGCTTATTTCAATTGTCGCAAGTTGAAATTCACTA
This sequence comes from Ateles fusciceps, assembly GCA_036589455.1. Taxonomy (NCBI): domain Eukaryota; kingdom Metazoa; phylum Chordata; class Mammalia; order Primates; family Atelidae; genus Ateles; species Ateles fusciceps. The sequence continues at coordinate 6,071,491 of JAZHEH010001606.1, read as the reverse complement.
TCTGCAACTTGATTTAACTTATATTGTTTGAAACTAATAAGTTTATAGAGGTAATTATCCTTAAATGTTAACTCAAACAGGACAAATGGAAACTGATCTAGTAGAAAAAGAATTGGGTTCTAATCTTGATCCTACAAGTACATTTTACATCTTGGTTTAATTTAATCTTTTGTATCTATTTCCTCAAGGGCAAAACAGGGGAAATGTCTGATGTGAGGATAGAGTAGAAAACTAATGAGAAAATTCCTGCAAATATAAAAGCACTGCACTAAGGCCCTGTAATATTAGGATAAATATAGAAGATCCAGGAAGGTCCTGTATTCACAAATTTGGGAGGTTCAAGTACTGAATCATGGAAATAAATAGGAAGCGACTCTAAGATTGTACACCAATGATTACTCTCAAGGAGGTTTCAAAGAGATAGAAATAAACAAACGGCTCCAAAAGAAATTTTCTAATGTCTTAGAAAATAATTGTTAAATTGTCTGATGAAATAGAACCTAATTATTCTGAGCAGCATTTACCATTTTAAACACTTAAAATACGCTATTTTGATAGTACTAGTAGAAATGATCAATATAGCTTTCTGCTCACCGAAAAGCTCGGCAAGGCATTTTGATGTTTTTGCATAAAAATTTAAGAGAACACTTAGAGCAAATGTAATAAGTAAGACATAAATACACTTTTTCTAATTAGTTGAGATGTTTGCACAAACACTAATTGCAATGATTAGATGTTCTGAGAACTATATATCTTGATATTGTGACAGAAATCGGCACTTATATGTGCTTAACAATAGTTTATCATTTTAATGAACTTGTCCAATAGAGGTCAGATCAAAATACTAGACTTGCATTTGGTACATCCAAAAATGTTAAGAAAATAATAACAATACTTTATGATTGTTAATTATGTGGGCAAATTAATATTCTCAATCCTGTAAACCAAAATATTAAGTTTTTTAAAAGTTACTATTCCCCTGCAGTAACGTAATTCAGGTAATCAAAAACAGTCCCTCACAAGATCTAAGTTTTTCTTGCTGGTGTTCTTAATATGGATTTGTCATGGAGATTAAAATGCCACACAAAATGTTTGATACTTACTATGGAAAATCTTAAATGTAATTTTTCAGTGTTATAGTCTACCTCTACAGATTCTAATGAATGAATAAATTCTTTATTGACTTTGGCTAAATGGCAAGGCTGTGTGACTCAGGGAATAACCAAGTGTTGGCAGAACAAAAGTGAAAAATCAATAGCAATTGATTATTTAAACTCGGAATTTCAGGGTACACAGGCAGGATTTATTCTAAGCCAAGCCCCCGTAGGAACACTGTTTGAATTCATCTGATTTGTAAACTGTCTCTAGTACCTCTTCCTATACAGTTAATTTGCAATCAGAATTGCTGTTTTAAACTAGGGCATCTACTTTGTTGGTGAATGTTATATAGTTCCTGTAATTTGTTTATTTTTGTTCATATGTGTGTTAGTGTCTGCCTATGTCCCATTATTTTTTTCCTTTGAATTCTGACCCTTCTTTTGATGTTTCATCTTTATATTATTTTATTTCAGAAACTGCTAGAAGTCCTTCAGGACTCCAGTACCCCTGTGGTGTTGTCATATTGAATTGTGGGGGGAGGGGTGTTACCCATCTGATCTCAGCCAAATCAGGATGGGACATCATTCAATTGAAAGCCAAGAGGGACACAATTGGAAAGCACTGCACCATGCTTTTTGTATATTGCACCTGCCTCTTGGGGGTCATGCTAAAAGTGGTGCACTTTCAGAAAGAGAAAATCTGGCAGATGTTGGCGGTGATTAAAGGGATGATTAAAAACTGGCACACTTTCTCCATGAAAGTGTGTCTGTGTTTATTCAACTACACTTAGAACTTGGCAGGTCTTGAAGATCTGGCCAGACTGGAAAAACTCTGGCAGGACCACCGTTACTCATGCTTTCTTCTTCCAAGATATTACGATCAACTACTAAGCAATTTAATTTGCCAACACTATGTATAATGTCATAAATATAATTTTTGTATGAACTAAGTAGAATATAAGGAAGTTACTTTCATAATATGGTTATTGAATATTACAAACACTAATACTTAAAATTAGAGGTGTAGAATTCTGTGATACCATTAATTCATAGGTTTGCAAATATTTGAGTGTTTGCATGGACACAATTTTTGTGCATAAAATAATTTAAAATTGAAAGTGCACAAGTAGAATATTTGGCTTCCTATAATCATGATTACACTTTTTTTCTAGGGGAATCTGCCATTAATATAGCTATTATAGAGATTTTCAACACATTTATCCATGAGACACTTTGTTTAAGGCAAATGAGAAAACAAGCTGTGTACTGACCCTTCCAAAAACATCTTATAAAATGAAACAGCTAATAAAAGTTGGAAGAGTGATTCATCAATAGTAGTATCAGGTTTTCAATTCTTATTGGAAGTATAAGGACACATAAAGTATAAGCAAACTCCTTTTGTGAACTTGTTAATTACTAACAGTAGATTAGAAGTTGATGAGTCACTTTCCAAAAAGCTAATTGAGGAGGAAGAATATATTGTTGCCACATATGATTGCCAGTGAGAAATGTAGACTAATATTACTATTGAATACAAAGGGATTTGAATTTAACCTTTCTTCTAATTTTTGAGTTCTTTGTCCAACATCCTTGATAAATAGTCATTTAATCTCTTTGCTGTCAGCATGTCGTTTTTTGCCACCTTTAACCGTGAAACCCATTGGACTTCTCTTTATTTTCTACACATTTCTATGCCTTTGGCCTACTGTTTCTCCTGTCTGAACTTCTTTCCTCCCCCTGCAATTTCCAAAATTTATGTGCCTGGCAATATGACATGCCTTCTTCTCTGTGAAGAGGCTATCCTACTTCTGCCAAGGTAGCTAAAAACATCTTTTGTTCCCTGCTGCTATTGTGGCATTTGCCCATACTATATTACTATTATCTCACACACACACACACACACACACACACACACACACACACATACACACACAAACCTATTTGTAACTCTCACTTTAAAATGCTTATAGTCAGACATGGTAAAATTCATTTGTATATTTTTAGAATCTAGCATATAGTCCCCTCTCAATAAATATTTTTTGACTACATGTATGAATGAATGAATAATTTTTAATTGGATCAGAGAGAACAGTCAAAATTTCATAAGTAAGAATTAAAATATCTGAGCTCATAAGATAAAAAAATGTATACTGACATAGATGGTCTATTGCTGAAACAACCAGAATTATCTCATTTTCATTTTTTAAAAGAGCTATATTCACCAATTTTGATGGCCCCACTTGACTGAGTGAAGTGAGCCTAGAGACAAATATAATGAAGGAAGAGTTTTCACTTTGCCTGAGAAACATCAAAAGTGAACAAGAAACAAATATTGATGTCTCGTAGCATGTTGTTGAAATTCATGTCTTTCATCATGCTGGTATCCTATCAGCAAATGATAAAATCTTCAAAATGATAAAGCTTGTATTTCTATTATCAAGATGGACAATAATGGCAAGCACCCATTGTTTGCCATTATTGTCCATCTTGCTAATAGAAATAAAGCTGTAAGACTTTGCTAAAGTCTTACTTTTTCCAATGTAGCTATAAAGTGGAACTAACATTAGTATATTTGCTAAGTTTCTTTCATTGTGAAGTTATTAGAATATGTTTATTTTGTAGCTGTTGTTTTATAATAAAACAAACACATAGGAACACATACAAGGGACTTTTTCTCCTTAGTTCAGCTAAAATCTGGGTTCTTGTCCCACAACCAGGAAAAATTAGGCACATGGACACATTGAAAGGTAAAGAGAGAAGAATTTATTAAAAGGTCTTCAGTGAAAAAAAGAACATCCTACCAACAAGCTCCCACCTCACAGATTGAATACCAAACCACCACACATGAGCTGAAGAGGCCATGCTCTTCCTGCTGCATAAGGCAGAAATTCAGTGGCTCCACCCCATTCTTCTAGTGCACAGGCAGGACCTTAGTCCGAGCCACTCCACACTGATTTCCTTCTTTTTTTTTTTTTTTCTTTACGGTGGGCATGTTTAGGCAAGCCCCCTGTGCACAACCACCTGTGTGGCATTTGGCTGTCTCCTGTCTCTGTCATTCCCCCTCTATAAATAAGTATATCTGACTGCCATTAGAACAAGGATAAGGATAAGGGTGAATACTAATTGTAACTGATCCCTGCTGACAGGGATGCTGTTTTGCAAAAACAGTAGTCAGATTTTTTTCAGAAGCCTATCTAAGGGTCCCCAGCAAAAGGGGCCATCGTCTGAGGCTCTGGTTGCATGACTGTTTGGAGTTTGATGATCTGAAGACAAGAAGAGACAAGCCAGGTTATTAAAAAATATGTGTCAAAATGAAAGAAGGAAAGGTAAGGACAGCTCAAAAATCCTAAGGCCTCTTACCAGTTTGCATGGAGAGAGGGGAACCCAAAAGCCTGACTGGTAAAAAACAAAACACAAAAAAACTTTGCCCTTTTGCCAGCATGTTGGGTTTCTGGGTTCCCTTCCCCTGAGCCCAGTCCTAAGACAACCAGTGTAAGGTTTGGGAAATTATCTTTTCCAGTTTGGAGGATGCATCTGATGGGAGTGCCCTGTAGTACAGAGACAAAACTACCAATCTGTGAAGAAAGGAAAGAGGAGGAAAAAGGAAAAAATAAGACTTTTTTTTTTCAGAGGCATCCCAGGGGTTCAGGATGCATTTAAAAGGGATAAAGGGGTACAGACAGAAGATGAATGGCTAGTCATCTAGAAAAGGGGGGGAGGGGAGGGGAGGGCAAGGTGTTACAGGTTCCCTGTGCTTCCTAGCCAATACCCAGGATATATGGGGCAGAGAAAGTGAGGCATCCCTCTTTTTCTTCCATCCTTATATCCCTGAGTCCTGGCAACTGTAACAAGCTGCCACCCATGGGTGTCAAAGTGGCTTTCACCCATGTTAAGAGAGCGGCCTAAGGGGTGGGAATACCCACTCTTACTCATTTATTCCCTCTCTCTCCTGCTGTCAGTCACCTTTGAGTTCCCTAGACCTCATTTATTCCATGGACACTAGCATGAACTTTATCCATGAAATGGGAGGCTTGGCTTGGCAGAAGTTAGTGATGCTCACCTGCCCTGTGCCTTTTTAACTTCATTATTGTCTGCCTCTATGTTCTTCAGATCCAGTTTTCTTTCCTAGGGCTTCAGCTGAAAGCTTGGAATTGAGTTTGGTACCAAAAATGTGTCTTTAGGTACCTTATGGACTCCTTATCATAAGCTGAATGCAAAAGTTAAGCTGTGGAATTGAGTCTTCCTCCAACAAGGGAGAGAAAAGAGTATCCTGTGGCATGTCCAGATAACTAATGGCTATAGTTATGCTTGGTAACATTTGGGTGCATGGTGTTTGGCTTGGTTAGCTCCTTTGGTCTTATTTTTCCAAAAAGGAAACCTTTGGGCACCCTATATGTTTCCATCTCCCAGCAGGATTTGCAGGATAATTGTCCAGAACTAGAATATTGATCCAGATTTTTATATTATCCATCCAATTTTATTCCTTTTTTTTTTTTGAGATGAAATGTCACTCTGTCACCCAGGCTGGAGTGTAGTGGCACCATCTCAGCTCACTGCAACCTCTGACTCCCGAGTTTAAGCAATTCTCATGCCTCAACCTCCCAAGTAGCTGGGGTTACAGACATGTACCTCCACACCTGGCTAATTTATGTATTTCTAGTAGAGATGGGGTTTCATCATGTTGGCCAGGCTGGTCTCGAACTCCTGACCTGAGATGCACCGCCTGCCTCGGCCTGCCAAAGTGTTGGGATTACAGGCATGAGCTACTGTGCGCAGCCCACTTTTTTGTTCCTTCTGAGCTGCAGTCAGAGATTGCTGGTTGGTTCATAGGAATAAGCAGTGTTAGTCTAAAATGTAGGCAAAAACTTAAAAACAACCAATAAGTCTAGAATTTAATAATGATAAGTTTTGAAACATAATTTCTCTCTCTCTGTCCTCATTTTTGCTAAAAATAATTCATGATAGGACTGAGTTGCTTGCAAAATAGACTTTAGTCTTATACTTGGCTGATTGCATGAAGTACAGCAAGAATAATTATTTTTACATAGGCCTTTTAAATTGGCTCTGTTGGAACTCTGTTCCACAAGCAATCTCAGAGAGGACTTTCTAAAGCAAAGTCCACCTATGGGTTTTGCCCTCAAACACCTGTGTGTGTGTGAACTCCTCTATTCTTGAGGTCCCAAGAGCATAGTATTCTTGGGCCTGTTAGGAAGTGATATTCTTTACTTACCACAGGTTAGGACTGAGTAGACAGGGAATGAGGCCAGTTTTCCCAAGGGACTTCTATTGACTCTTCAAGTTCAGCTTTGCTTCTTAAACGGAAGCATACCCAGTCAAAGCCTTGGTAAAACAACCAGTTTCTCCAATTGCATCCTGTTGCAAAAGAAAATGGGTTGTTACTGCACTGATGCAAACAACTATATTGCCATAACTGAACAATACTCAACTAGTTTCCAAATTCTGCAGAAGCCAAGGAGAGAGAGAGAGACAAACATGCTCCAAATTTTGCTCACAGGAGTATAACTTACTCAATTATTAAAGGCTGTAAATAGCTCAAAATAAGTTTCCTTGGGGATCAGCAGTATTCCAAGAAAAAGTCAAAAATTACTTCAGTTTTCTATTAGTTCAGTCCATTCAGTTAACGCTTGTCTTGCTTAATATTTGTGAACATGTCACCTCTGGATGAGTCCTGTACATTTTTTCTTTATTCCAATGTCACAATCTCCAGAGTTATTTAAAACCTGCATTTGAGAGCATTTGCCGAGTTCTATAGCTGATTATAAACTATCTTTTGAGGAGGATCAAAACAAGACAACAATTATGAATAACAAATATCTGGGATAGTTACATTCAGAGACATGATTAACAAAGAAATTTGCTTATCTGTGTGGTTTACAACAGCTTAATATAACAACCGTAATTGTGATTGATGACATATACTCAGACATTCAAATTTTATAAATCCCATACAATTTTTGGAACATATATTAATATTATTCCCTAAAATATAACCTGATGAAGACTAAACATCATTTTGGCAATCCCATGTACCTAAACATGTCAGGCAGTCCTGTTTATCTCTCTTCTGGGGTGCTCGAGAGGCCCTCTGTAGCATTCAAAAGCTAGGGGTCAGGAAGACAACTTCCAAGCTGAAATATACTTTTGGGAAGCCTGTTAAATGTGAGAGGTTTAAAACACTTGATGTTATGAAATAGAATCTAATATTACCATAGTTATTTATTTTGCCAAAATAACTCAAAAATTTTTAAAAAAGAAAAAACCTTTTATAACACTTTTGAATTTAGTCAATGTTCACACACAGAATTTCTTTTGCAAGATTGATTTTTTAGAAAACTTCTACAACTTTTTTAAGCTTTTGGCTTTATCTTATCTAATTCAAAACAATCCTTTAACCCTAGGCAAAAATTTACATTTTGACTATATCTGCATTTTACCAATAATCTTTAAGGCTTTTTATTTCTCAATGATTAAAGTCACATAAGCCAAAAGGTACCACAGCTTTTATATCTCCTTTAAAAAATATTTGATGTAAGCACTTATTTTCTTTCAAGCCAATTAATTAGAGTTCTTTTTTGTAGTCATCACACCCAACAAATACATAACTATACAGACAGACAGAACAAGATGCAATAGTTATAAGATTTTTTATTTGCCAATGTCCTAATTAGACTATTGGCCTCTGGGGTGGAGATCTTTAGAGCAAGGCTAGGAAAGCATGCACTTTCTAGGGCCTAATAAACAGGTATAGCTGGAACACAAAAACATTTCGAGAGGGATCCATCTGCCTCCAATTCCTGGGGCTCCCTGAGGAAAACAGAGGTCTCTCTCAAAATGGAATCTATGGTGCTTTTTCTGTTTTTTTTTTTCACCCGCCAAGGAGTCCCAAGCCATCAGAAATTATGTTAGGGCCTCTGATGCATGCATGTAGAATGGCAAGACAAAATGAAGAAAAATAATTCAGTTGATTGAGAAAAGAAAACCTTTCGGCAAAACAAGATCCAAGAAGGGAAAACATAAAGACCTTTTTAAATATATCTATAACTTGGATATCTACTTTTAATTAAGCTGAACACTCTTTAAGAAAATGCTTTTAAATCCCTTATTACCTGACTTTAGCTGTACCAAGCAGCCAATGTTTTTGACTGTCTAACTTTACTGAAGGTAACTACCCAGGTGCTCAGAGACAGGAAAATTCAAGGCAGTTCGTGGAGTGGAAGAGAATCAACAAATGGCAAAGGTCATGCAGATATCAAACCAGAAAGGACTCATTCCCTAAACCAAGATTGAACCCTGGCCATCACTGTAAAATAGTGGAGGCTGAAACAAAGCACAGGCATGTGGTTCTCCCAAGGATGTAAAACAAGATGGAAGCCTGCAACAAAGTTTGATACTGACTAGTTAGCCAGACTGGCTTGAATAGTGAGCCTATGGAGGCCTAGGCCCACATCCCACCCTAAGACCCCTCTTTCTGACCAAACCATATAGAAAGACATCCAAAGCATCACCAGACTGGCTATAGCTTAAGACCAACCTCACAAATCTTTTTTCATAAGTAAAACTTTACTGAGAATGTAAAAAGTGATAGTTGGGGTCCTGGCCTAGTAAAACATTCTCTATATGGATAAAAACCTCTCACACAAGTTAGCTCCTGACCAGGGGGAGAAAGAAAAACAAAACAGCCTAAATGCAGGACTAGAAAGATATTTTGGGGAAGAACCTCTTATTCTCATGTGAATAGGTTTCTCCAGCAAGGAGAAAAACTTTTGTTATTGGACTGAAATGGACTCCTTGGCTGGGGGGAGGGGAAGACACCATGGGTGTTTGCCAGGGAATGCTGGCCAACCAGTCATGCAGGAACTTGGGCCATATGCCCAGCCCCAGCTAGGAGGGCAGGAGGGTGGGGAGGTCACTACTGACTTGTCTATCCATTGCACATGCCTGCAGCATTAGTGTGGGGGCAGAACACCCCCAATATTGTAAAGGAAAAGATAGATGCCATTATAGTTCCCCCCCAAAAAAGATAGAAAATGCCATAGAAAAGACTGACTTGGATTGAGGCTGACATTCCTGAGCCCCAAGAGTGACAGTGGGGGGGTTGGTGGGGCAGGGCACAGTTTCCTCTACCCTCAGAAGTTTGAGGGATAGACAGCTTAGCAACAAGAGGGATAAAGATTTTTTGGTCTGCATTTTGCTCACCTTTCCTCATGCCCTGTATGGGTCACCAAAATAATGCACGATTTTTGCTTCTTAGCTCAGTTAAAATCTGTGTTCTTGTCTGAAGGAAAAATTAGGCACATGGACACATTGAAAGGTGAGGAGAGTTGAATTTATTAAAGGAAAGCTCTCAGCAAAGAAAGGGGGTCTTGCCAACAGGCTCCCACCTCACAGACTGAATATCAGACCACCACACAGGAGCTAAAGAGGCAGGCTAATTCCTGTGCATAAATTGTGAATTCCTGGTGGCTCTACCCCATTCTCCCAGTGTGCAGATGGGTCCTTAGTCTGAGCCATTCCATATTGATTTATTTCCCTTACTGCACATGTGTTAGGAAATGAAAAATTTTTACCTTGGGCTTGTTTAAGCAAGCCTCCTGTGCACAGTGACCTGATTGGCATTTGGCTGTCTCCTGTCTCTCTCACAAGCACACAGGATGACTTGGGATGATGCATATATTCAAGGAATGGATATTTTTTTTAAAAGTATTAATCTGGGCCATGTTCACCCTTCTATTGATCTTTATTTCCTTGATTGGAGGGAATTTTCTTAATGTTATTTCGGCCATTATGGCTTTTCATGCATTTCAATTTTGAGCATAATGTTTTTAATGAATGTTATATCTTGGTTAATATTTTCACAGAATGCTATTTTTGGTAAATTTTACATAATGCAGCTTATAAACTATTATTTCAAAATATAACCTTTTTGTCTTATTGCTATCATTGAGTAGGTACCGCTGAAGAATTTTAAACAGGACTATGACAAAGTTGCTGCTATTTATTTTCTCTTTTAGACAGCATTAGTTTACAGATCAAGTTCTGCTCTCAAATATCCAACTATGTGTTTATATACATATACTATTTGTGCATTTATATTTTCAAATAGTAAGGTTTTCCAGGTATATTGAAGCACAGAAAAATAATTATGTAATGAATCTCTGACGTTCAGTTGAAAAAAATAAGAGAAAGCATCTTTAGGATTTCTAAAGATGAGCTTTATCTCAAGAGCAAGTGAATGAGACTATTCATGAATAAAATGTAAAATTTCAAAAGGATTTATAAATAAAATCATTAAATGTTGGAATCTGGAATTCTAAGGGATGAAAAGAATAACTAATAATGAAAATAAAAATTTCAATTAAATGTTAACAAATGGGAAATAGTAGAAGATATTAGGTAAAAAGTTTCAAGGAACGTTTAGAAAATCACACACATACACAAATATGTGAGGTTGCATAGGAGACATTGGAGGAGTATTGCTAGTTGAATCAAAATTTTAAAATTTTGAAAAATGAGACATGTTTAAGAATTATACTAAAGCAGGATGACTTGAAGGGCTTAGGCTCAGAAAGTCAAAACAAGAAGGTAGCTGCAAATAATAACTGACAAAATGTCAAGGTGTGGAGTAATTAACTCTAGAGGTATCTTCCAGTTCAACCAATAGCTTTTGTTTTTTTAAATACTATAAAAGTCCTTGTTTATCTACTGAATGTCTTGTGTTATTAGGAATAAATCTGACACAATTCTGTTGAACTCAAGAGGTTTTTGTTTTGTTTTTGTTTTTGAGACAGAGTCTCACTCCATCACCCAGGCTGGAGTGTAGTGGCACAATCTCAGCTCACTGCAACCTCCACCTCCTAGATTCAAGCACTTCTCGTGCCTCAGCCTCTCCGAGTAGCTGAGATTACAGTCATGTACCACCACGCTAGCCTAATTTTTGTATTTTTATTAGATACCATGTTTTGCCATGTTGGCCAGGCTGGTCCCAAACTCCTGACCTCAAGTGAACTGCCCAGCTCAGCTTCTCAAAGTGCCAGGATTATTGGTGCGAGCCATTGCTCCTGGCCTAAGAGGTTTTTTTTTTTTTTTAAAAAAAACACTCTTCAAAATAAAACAGATTATAAATGTATTCTTTAAGGAAGCAGGAAAGATCTGGTACTTAATTCCACAACTATAATCTTGCTATGTCTACTCTCCTCTTTTGAAAGGTGTGCATTTGGATTTTGTCCTAGAAGTGCCAAAAGTGAAAAATATAAAAATATTATACAAGGTTAAGATTTATATGTATATATTCATTTCTTCAACAATGGTTTATTAACTATTTCTTCCAGGTACTGTTCTAGGGATTGAAGACATAGAAGTAACCTAAATGGATAGTAACTTTTCTCACAGTGGTCTGGTGTGGGAAGAAAGGCAATAATAATAAAAAGGAGTCAGATGTGTCAGAGTGTGAAGAGAGTTTTGGAGAGAAAGTCACAGAGTGGGTAGATAGTACTGAGATTGCTATGTTAGACGGATCATCAGGAAAAACCTCTTTAATGTGTTGAAAATTAAGGAAACACTGAAATGCAATGAGGTGGCTATGTTGGAGAAAATGTAGAGATAAAAAAGTTACAGTTTATAAAATGCATTATAAAGTATATTATTTCATTTGAGTTCTATAACAACTGTAGGAAGCTATATATATATATATATATATATATATATATATATATATACATGTGCATAATAATATATACATATTGTATTATTATCATTCTTAATCTTGTGAAAACTAAAGTTTAGAGAGGACAATGGCATTGAAGTTACCTGCCTAGTAGAGAGGGGTGTTATATTTAATCCAAGTCAAATACTGTTAGTTCAGCAACAGGTCTTGACAGAATTGCTCACTTTCTCTAAGCCTCAGTCACATAATTATTAAGATGGGATAATAGTAATAGTGACCCCATAGGGTTGTGAGAATTGTAAGATGATCTGTATAAATCAAATCAATGTTTGACACATGCATCCGACAAGCCTTAACTCTAGATCAGGGGTCAGCATACTATTGCCCTCAGGCCATAGCCTGTCTTCTGTCTGTTTTGTAAAATATGTGAGCTAAGAATAGTTGCTACATTTTTAATGGTTGGAAAAAACAAAAGAACATTATGTGGACTTCAGATATCATTGTTCATAAATGAAGTTTTGAACCTAGTCACTCCCATTCGTTTATGTTTGTCTGAAGCTGTTTTATGCTACAACAGCAAAATTGAGGAGTTATAACAGAGACCAGACAGGCAACAAAGCTGAAAATTTGTAACAGACCCTTTACAGAAAAATTTTATCCCTGCTCTGGATAGAAGTGCTCAATTTTGCTGCCCAAGCTATGTCTCATTTCTTTTTATTTCATTTATATTATTTTTAATAAGCATATAATGTACATATTTTTGGGAGTACCTCGTGATGTTGTATATGTACAATGTGCAGTGATTAGATCAGGGTAATTGGCATATCCATCATCTCAAACATTTATCATTTCTTTGTGTTGGGATCATTTAATATTCTCCTTCTGTAACCGAGTTTCTTCTTGGATGTTGTGGGTTCTTGGCCTCTAACCTCTTAAAGAATAAGCAGTGAGGCCGCTTCAGCTGCACCGTATGCTCACAAAGTAAAATTTCAGACCCAAAACAGTGTTGCAGAAAGGTGATTTTATTTAGGTAGAGAAAGAGAAGGAATGGGGAAGAGAAAGGCTTCCACGAAGGGTGTGGAAGGGGATTCTAGAGGGGAAATCCTGGAGGGAGCTCCCCACCGTGTGGGGAGGGGATTCCAAAAAGTTGGAAATCTGGTGTAGGTGAGGGAGCATGGACTTTTATCCTGGGAGAAACCCCCACCTTCTCCAAGACCCTGGGCCAATGAAAGCAGTTCCTTAGAACTTCCACTGGAGTGATTGACTTTTAGTTTCTTTCCGCGCCTGGGAAATTCAAACATAAACCGTTCAATCTCCCGGATGGAGAGAGATGGGAGGGGGCATGGCACTGGGAAATTCTTGCCCTTAAAGCTACACCCCCTCATGGACCTGGAAAGAGAACACATTACCTCGTTTCCCCCTCTGAACAGGAAAATTTAACTTCTGTTGGAATAGGGGCATTGATTTTTTTTTTTAACTACTTTTTGCTGAAATGGGGCATAGAAGGGTCCCTGCAGTTGAGGTTTCTTCCAGAGGGGGAGCTTTTTAGGGGTGCAGGTTGATTTACAGGTTTACAATAGAGCTTATGAGCTAAGGACATATGGGGTTTTAGCAGCAGGATTAACTGTGACCTTATGGTTTTATAAGATATGAATATGACCAGGTGGTTAAAGATGAGAGGCCCAGAGTTATAAACGAGCCTAGGAGAGAACAGAGCTAGGTTTTTGAAGGTTTTTAGCTTTGTTTTTGATTTATTCCTGAGTTTTATATTTAAAATAACACTTAACTGGTTTACAAAACAGCAGCACTTTTTTTTTTTTTTTTTTTTAGAAAGAAACAGGTTCCCCTTTTTCTGTTAGCAGATTTAGGGCTTTTTTATTTTTAAAGCTATGGCAGCTGAAGAGTTAAGCTGGTTTGCAGAAAGAGCTTCCTTTTGCAGAGAGAATTAGCAACGTGTCTTTGTTATTAATTAACTTTTGAGGTAGCTTATAGTAACTGAATAGAGGTAGTAACTTTTCTAATACCAGCACCAAGTTTTTAGGGCAGGAGAGAAATATTGCAAAGGCTGTGCTAGCGCCCAGGAGAAGATCGACTTCTTGGACTTTTATGGCTAGCTTTACTTGGGGCTTTGTGAAGGTGATGGCTTATGCTGGCACTTTTTCCAGGCATTTTTAGTTCTGCTACTGGGTTATTTGGTCAGACACTTTAGGCCCAGCGGACCTTGGTTCCCAGGGATAGTGTGCCTTCTAGTGATTTCCCTGGCACAGTGGGCATGGATGAGGTGGTGGTTTATCTCTTTAGGGACAGTTTTTTCCAACATGTCCCTTTAGACCTCACTGGTAACAAATTTTGCTAGACTGGCGGCTATCCTGAGCCTTTTTTAAATTTGAGCCACTGGGGTTTGCTTGCCTGAAGGCTATAACCAAGGTAGCAGCTTTTTAAATATTTTTTTTTTACCTTGTTTTTTTTTTTTTTTTTTTTGGTTTTTATTATAAAACACTGAGGTTGCTTGGTTTAGCAATGATTTTAGACTTTGTTTTGGTTTTAAAGCTGGCTTTTGAAGCTTTTTTTTTTTTTTTTTTGATATCTGCTGGTGACTGAGTAATAAACTTGTTTTTTAGTATTAACTGACCTTCAATAGAGTTTGGTGACAGGGGAGTGTACTGTTTTAAAGCCTCTTGCAATTGCTTAAGGAAACCTGTTGGGTTTTTTTCTCTTCCTTGAGTTATGGTGGATAACATTGCATAGTTTATTGGCTTTTTCCTAGTTTGCCTTAATTCCTTAAGTGTACAGGTTAGGAAATGCTTACGGCTTTAGTTCCTCTGTTTTGAATTCAGATTCCAGCGAGGGTCTGTGGCAGGGACTGCCTGAGTACCTGTGGGATATTTGTCTTTATTTTTTGGCATTATTAGCTTATGCACCTAAGGTACCAAGTGTTCTTAAACTTTTGAGCTGCTGCTAGAGCAGCCTTTTTTTTTTATTTATGGTTAGCGTTTGATTAAGCAAAAACATGACATTTTTTTAAGTTAATTTGAAGGACTGACTTAGGCCCTGAAGAATGTTTATGTACTTGTTGGGGTTATTTGAAAACTTTCCTAAGTCTACCTTAATTTGCTTTAAGTTAGAAAGTGAGAAGGGGGTGTGTACTTTTATTGGGCCATATTCTTTTCTTACTGCCTATAGGGGGCATTCGGGTAGCTTGAGGTGCCCTGGCTGTTTTGGCCCTCTCTGGCTCCTGTTGGGGTACAGGAGCTGAGGAGCCCTGGTTGGCATTGGTGGAGGTAGTTGCCACAGGGAGTTTTACCTGTGGAGGTAGCCCTGAGGAGGGGCTGAATAGGGTAAGGGGCACAGGCCTGACAGAGGTGAGACTTATTCTTTAGGAAAAAGAATAGTTGCACATAGCTGTTTAAAACTATATATTATTGTTAACTATAATCGTCCTGTAGTGCTATAGAACACTATAAATTATTCCTCCTACTTGACTGTAATTTTGTATTGTTTAGCAAATCTCTTCCTATCCCCAACTCCCACTACCCTTTCCAGCCATTAGTATCGTTTGTTCTACTTTTTACTTCTTCATGATCAACTTTTTTTTTCAGCTCCCACATATGAATGAGAACATACAGTATTTAAATTTCTATTCCTGGCTTATTTTACTTAACATAATGTCTCCCAGTTCCATCCAAGTTGCCACAAATGACTGGATTTTATTCTTTTTTATGGCTAAATAATATTCCATTGTGTTCATATACCACATTTTCTTTGTTCATTCATTGGTGGTGGGACAACTACCTCAAGGTTGATTCCATATCTTGACTCTTGTGGATAGTGCTGCAGTAAACATGGCAGTGCCTATGTCTGTTTGATATACTGGTCTCCTTTCTTTTGGATAAATTCCCAGTAGTAGGATTGTTAGATCATATGGTAGTTCAACTTGTAGTTTCTTGAGAAACCTCCATACGGTTCTTCATAGTGGTTGTACTAGTTTATATCCCATCAACAGTGTACAAAAGTTTTCTTTTCTCTGAATATGTCTTGCCCTTTCAACTCTACAAAAAGATCTGCCCATACCATCTAATCTAAAGTAGTTCCTCCCATCCCAATCCCACCTCTTGTCTCCATTGCTCTGTTTTATTTTCATCAATACACTCAGTAGTGTCTGAAATTATCCTATGTATTTTGTGCTTGTTTATCAGTTTCCATCCCATTTGACTAAATATTCTACTCGTGTGGAAAATCCATCTGACATTTTGTCAGTTGGAGTTGTAGGATATATATATGTTTTGTCTATAGAACTTTGGTCTTATTTCTCAGTTTCCTGTGATTAGGGAAGAAGTGTTCTTGATAGATTCTGCTCTAAATCCCCAGAAACATGTACAGATTTTTTTTTTTTTTTTAAGAATGGGACTATATGCTCCAGATCTTATTTGACTTGACTTTTTCTCTCTTTATTTTACATTGTTTGTACATATAACTCCCTATTCTTTTTTTTTTTTTTTTGACACAGAATCTCACTTTGTCGCTCAGACAGAAGTGCAGAGGCACAATCACAATTCACTACCGCTTTGACCTGCCAGCTCAAGTGATCCTCCCACCTCAGCCTCTCCAGTAGCTGGGACCATAGGTATGTGCCACTATGTCCAGCTAATTTTGGTATTTTTTGTAGAGACAGGATTTCACCATGTTGCCCAGGCTGGAACACCCTATGATTTTAATAACTCCAATATATGGATAAAATTAGTTTAACTATTATTTAGATGGAAATTTGTAATAGTTTATTATTACAAACAATGATACAATGAGTATTTTGTTATTTTGTTCATTTGTACAAGTATTTCTGTACAATAGTATTAGAGGTAAATCTTATCTCAAGGACTATGCCTATTTTAAAGTTTATAGGTATGACAAATTGCTTTCTAAAGAGCTGTATGCATTTTTGTGCTCCTTAACAGTGCCTCTTTCCCCATCCATGTCTTAGCTAACACTGGATATTGTAAACATTTTTAATTTCCGGCCAATCTGGTATGTAAAATATGATACTGCATTACTATTTTAATTTTTCCATTGAATGTATATGACTGGACATATTTGCTTAGGTGTGTTGGTCATTTGTATTTCTTTTTTCTGTAAATTACCAGTCATATCATTACTCCTCAAAAATACTGAATTGTCCTTTGTTAAAATTGATTTTTATGAGTTCTTTTAAAAAATTTCAAATTATTTCTTTTTTTTATCTCATATATGTTCTAAATATTTCCCATTTGTCTGTTACTTATGTTTGAATTTTGCTTCTGGTATCTCGTAGCCAAATCTATTAGCGTTTTCTTTGTGGCTGTTAGATTTTGAGTCTTGCAGAACTTCTTTAATTAAAGGTTATAAAAATATTTCTCCATAGTTTCTTCTAGTAATTTTATAATTTTTTACTGTTCAGCTCTTTTAGCTATCCAATTTTACATAATGTAATTGATCTAAATTAAATTTTCCCTTAATAGTTATCTGCCTCAACATTATTTACTGAATTGCCATTTTTAAAAAACTGCTTATTTGAAATGTTAACATTCAAAAACATATGCATAGTTATTTATTGATTATATTCTTTATGTTTTGAAGTAAAAAATTTAAAATTAAAGAACAAAATAAATACAAAAGTACACAAATTATGAATGAAAACTTGATTATTTTACAAAGCAAACACACTATGTAACTATCAGCTATGTCAAGGAATGAAATTATTACTATCTCAGACATCTGCATTCTGTAGGTAGCCAATTGTATCTTCAAATATTGATAATTTGTCTTTTAGAAATATATTTTTATTTTGCTCCTACTATATTAGAAAGGTCGCCAGAAATCTGCAAGGATCTCTTTCTCTTGTTACTGCTTTAAATGGGGAATGCTTTTGATCTTTTATTATTAAACATGAGGTTTGCTGTAGGTTCTTGGTCCATTCTCCTCCACAATAAAGTACAGAAAAAAAATTTTCTATTCCAAATTTATAAAGATTAAACAAAAACATGCATAGGAACTGAATTTTTGTAAGGCAACAATCAGAATTGTCTGAAGGTGACCTTATAGGCTCACGCTGGCTTCCTTAAACATCAGGCTAGCTGTGAAAAGGACATTTGTCCTACTTCAGTAGAGGGGGAGTTCACTGAAATTCAGCTTTCACTCTCTCTCTGCCTCGCCTTTGTAGAAGAAACTAGAGCATCTAGTATCTTTAGTAAGACAGGTAACTGGCCTAATCAGGTAATTCCTCTAAACTGCTTTTGCTCCAAATCCAGAAAGCCTGATGCTAAGTAGCCTGAGTGCTCTGTCTACCCACAGACTGACTCTCATGATTGAATTATAAGGAGGAATGATGAATGTGTGGAGGTGATAGTAGAGGTTGGCAGCACAGTCCCTGCAACAACCTACAGGTATTCTGGGTTAGTAGTGCCCTGGCTTGGTTTGTTTCGCTGTGTCATGTTGAAAGGATTAGGGGTTTCCACTTATGCCATCTCTTCATTGCTGGTTCCTGGCATTTATAAATTCCCCCTTTCCCCAAAAGTATATTCTTCAATAGGTGTGGCATTGTAGAATTCATCCCATACTTTGTGGGTAGAGATGGTGCCTCACTCAGGTTAGATCCACCAGCTGGGGAAATTACATAACGAGCATCTGTCATGATTGTCATGTTTTATTATTATTATTATACTTTAAGTTCTGGGGTACTTGTGCAGAACGTGCAGGTTTGTTACATAGGTATACATGTGCCATGGTGGTTTCCTGCATCCATCATCCCGTCATCTACATGAGGTATTTCTCCTAATGCTATACCTCCCTTAGCCCCCTAGTCCCTGCTATCCCTCTTCTAGCACCCCATCCCCAACAGACCCCAGTGTGTGATATTCCCCTCCCTGTGTCCATGTGTTCTCATTGTTTGACACCCACTTATGAGTGAGAACATGTGGGTGTTTGGTTTTCTGTTCTTGTGTTAGTTTGCTAAGAATAATGGTTTCCAGATTCATCCATGTCCCTGCAAAACACATGAACTCATCCTTTTTTTATGGCTGCATAGAATTCCATGGTGTGTATGTGTCACATTTTCTTTATCCAGTCTATTACTGATAGGCATTTGGGTTGGTTCCAAGTCTTTGCTATTGTGAACAGTGCTGCAATAAACATACGTGTGCACGTGTCTTTATAATAGAAGGATTTATAATCCTTTGGGTATATACCCAGTAAAGGGATTGCTGGGTCAAATGGTGTCTCTGGTTCTAGACCCTTGAAGAATTGCCACACTGTCTTCCATAATGGTTGAACTAATTTACACTCCCACCAACAGTGTAAAAGCCTTCCTATTTCTCCACATCCTCTCCAGTATCTGCTGTCTTCTTATTTTTTAATGATTGCCATTCTAACTGGTGAGAGATGGTATCTCAGTGTGGTTTTGATTTGCATTTCTCTAATGACCAGTGCTGATAAGCTATTTTTTCATATGTTTGTTGGGGGTTGTATAAATGTCTTCTTTTGAGAAGTGTCTGTTCAACTTCTTTGCACATTTTTTGATGGAGTTATTTTTTTTCTTGTAAATTTATTTAAGTTCTTTGTAGATTCTGGGTATCATCCCTTTGTCAGATGTGAAGATTGCAAAAGTTTTTTCCCATTCTGTTGGTTGCTGATTCACACTAATGATAGTTTCTTTTGCTGTGCAAAAGCTCTTTAGTTTAATTAGATCCCATTCGTCTATTTTGGCTTTTGTTGCCATTGCTTTCAGTGTTTTAGTCATGAAATCTTTGCCCATGCCTATGTCCTAAATGGTATCGCCTAGGTTTTCTTCTAGTTGATGGTATTAGGTCTTATATGTAAATCTTTAATCCATCTGGAGTTAATTTTTGTATAGGGCGTAAGGAAGGGATCCAGTTTTAGTTTTCTGCATATGGCTAGCCAGTTTTCCCAACACCATTTATTAAATAGGGAACCCTTTCCCCATTGCTTGTTTTTGTCTGGTTTGTCAAAGATCAGATGGTTGTAGATGTGTCACATTTCTCCTGAGGCCTCTGTTGTGTTCCATTAGTCTGTATCTCTGTTTCGGTACCAGTGCCATGCTGTTTTGATTTTATTACTGTAGCCTTGTAGTATACTTTGAAGTTAGGTAGCATGATGCCTTCAGCTTTGTTTTTTTTTTTTTTTTTTTTCTTAAGATTGTCTTGGCTATGTGGGCTCTTTTTTGGTTCCATATTAAATTTAAGGTTTTTTTTTTCTAATTCTGTGAAGAAAGTCAATGTTAGCTTGATAGGGTTAGCATTGACTCTGTAAATTACTTTGGACAGCATGACCATTTTCATGTATTGATTCTTCCTAACCATGAGTATGGAATGTTTTTTCATTTGTTTGTGTCTTCTCTTATTTCCTTGAGCAGTGGTTTGTAGTTCTCCTTGAAGAGGTCCTTCACATCCCTTGTTGGTTGTATTACTAGGTATTTTATTTTCTTTGTAGCAATTGTAAATGGAAGTTCACTCATGATTTGGCTCTCTGTTTGTTTGTTATTGGTGTATAGGAATGCTTGCGATTTCTGCACGTTGATTTAGTATCCTGAGACTTTGCTGAAGCTGTTTATCAGCTTGAGATTTTGGGCTGAGACGATGGGGTCTCCTAAATATACAATCATATTGTCTGTAAATAGAGACAATTTGATGTCCTCTTTTCCTAGCTGAATACTCTTTATTTCTTTTTCTTGCCTGATTGCCCTGGCCAGAAATTCCAGTACTATGCTGAATAGGAGTGATGTGAGAGGGCATCCTTGTCTTGTGCTGGTTTTCAAAGGGAATGCTTCCAGTTTTTGCCCCTTCAGTGTGATATGGCTGTGGATTTGTCAGAAATAACTCTTATTATTTTGAGATACGTTTCATCAATACCTAGTTAATGGAGAGTTTTTAGCATAAAGGGCTGTTGAATTTTGTTGAAGGCTTTTTCTGCATCTATTGACATAATCATGTGGTTTATGTCATTGGTTCTGTTTATGTGATGGATTACATTTATTGATTTGCATATGTTGAATCAGCCTTCCATCCCAGGGATGAAGCTGACTTGATCGTGATGGATAAGCTTTTTGATGTGCTATTGGATTCAGTTTGCCAGTATTTTATTGAGGATTTTTGCATTGACGTTCATCATGGATATTGGCCTGAAATTTTCTTTTTTAGTTGTGTCTATGCCAGGTTTTGGTATCAGGATGATATTGGTCTCATAAAATGAGTTAGGGAGGATTCCCTCTTTTGTATTGTTTGAATAACATCAGAAGGAATGATACCAGCTCCTCTTTGTACATCTGGTAGACATTGGCTGTGAATCTGTCTGGTCCTGGACTTTTTTTGGTTGGGAAGCTATTAATTGCTGCCTCAATTTCAGACCTTATTATTGGTCTATTCAGGGATTCAGTGTCTTCCTGGTTTAGTCTTGGAAGGGTGTAAGTATCCAGGAATTGATCCATTTCTTCTAGATTTACTGGTTTATTTGCATAGAGGTGTTTATAGTATTCTCTGTTGGTAGTTTGTATTTCTGTAGGATTGGGGAAGATATCCCCTGTATCATTTTTTATTGCATCTATTTGATTATTCTCTCTTTTCTTCTTTATTAGTCTGGCTAGCACTCTATCTATTTTGTTGATCTTTTCAAAAAACCAGATCCTGGATTCACTGATTTTTTGAAGGGATTTTTTGTGTCTCTTTCTCCTTCAGTTCTGCTCTGATCTTAGTTATTTCTTGTCTTCTGCTAGCTTTTGAATTTGCTTAATCTTGCTCCTCTAGTTCTTTTAATTGTGACCTCAGGGTATTGATTTTAGATCTTTCCTCATTTCTCTTGTGGGCATTTAGTGCTATAAGTTTCTCTCTACACATTGCTTCAAATGTGTCCCAGAGATTCTGGTACATTGTGTCTTTGTTCTCATTGGTTTCAAATAATATATTTATTTCTGCCTTCATTTCATTATTTATCCAGTAGTCATTCAGGAGCAGGTTGCTCAGGTTCCATGTAGTTGTGTGGTTTTGAGTGAGTTTCTTAATCCTGAACTCTTATTTGATTGCACTGTGGTTTGAGATACTGTTTGATATGATTTTCATTCTTTTCCATTTGCTGA
Source organism: Ateles fusciceps (assembly GCA_036589455.1). Taxonomy (NCBI): domain Eukaryota; kingdom Metazoa; phylum Chordata; class Mammalia; order Primates; family Atelidae; genus Ateles; species Ateles fusciceps. The sequence goes on along the minus strand of JAZHEH010001606.1, from coordinate 6,049,593 downwards.
GGAGTGTTTTACTTCCAATTACGGGGTCAATTTTAGAATAAGTGTGATGTGGTGTTGAGGAGAATGTATATTCTATGGATTTGTGGTGAAAAGTTCTATAGATGTCTATTAGGTCTGCTTGGTTCAGATCTGAGTTCAACTCCTGGATATCCTTGTTAATTTTCTGTCTCATTGATCTAATATTGACAGTGGGTGTTAAAGTCTCCCACTATTATTGTGTGGAATTCTAAGTCTCTTTGTAGGTCATGAAGAACTTGCTTTATGCATCTGTGTGTGATACATTGGGTGAATATAATTTTAGGATAGTTAGCTCTTCTTGTTGCATTGATCCCTTTACCATTACATAATGCCCTTCTTTGTCTCTTCTGATCTTTGTTGGTTTAAAGTCTGTTTATTGGAGACTAGGATTATAACCATTGTTTTTTTTTGCTTTCCAGTTGCTTAGTCAATCTTTCTCCATCCCTTTGTTTTGAGCCTATGTGTGTCTTTGCACATGAGATGTGTCTCCTGAATGCAGCAGACTGATGGGTCTTGACTTTTTATCCAGTTTGCCAGTCTGTGTCTTTTGATTGGGGCATTTAGTCCATTTACATTTAACATTGATATTCTTATGTGTAAATTTGATCCTGCCATTTTGTTACTGGTTGGATGTTTTGCCCTTTGTTTGGCACAGTTTCTTCATTGCCTCATTGGTCTTTACCATTTGGTTCTTTTTTGCAGTGGCTGGTACTGGTTGTTCCTTTCTGTGGTTAGTGCTTCCTTCAGGAGTTCTTGTAATGCAGGTCTAGTGGTGACAAATTCTCTCAGCAATTGCTTGTACGTAAAGGATTTTATTTCTCCATCACTTATGGGTCTCTTGAATACAGCAGACCAATGCAATGGGTCTTGACTCTTTATTCAATTTGCCAGTCTGTGTCTTTTAATTGGGGCATTTAGCCCATTTACATTTAAGGTTAATATTGTTATGCATGAATTTGATCCTGCCAATATGATGCTAGCTGGTTGTTTTGCTCGTTAGTTAATGCAGTTTCTTCCTAGTGTCAATGGTCTTTACAGTTTGATATGTTTTTGCAGTGGCTGGTGCTCGTTGTTCCTTTCTATGTTTAATGGTTCCTTCAGGAGCTCTTGTAAGGCAGGCCTCATGGTGACAAAATCTCTCAGCAGTTACTTGTCCATAAAGGATTTTATTTCTCCTTCACTTATGAAGCTTAGTTTGTCTGGATATGAAATTCTAGGTTGAAAATTATTTTCTTTAAGAATGTTGAATATTGGCCCCCACTCTCTTCTGGCTTGTAGGGTTTCTGCTGAGAGATCTGCTGTGTCTGATGGCCTTCCCTCTGTGGGTAACCTGACCTTTCTCTCTAACTGCCCTTATCATTTTTCCATCATTTTAACCCTGGCGAACCTGCCAATTATGTGTCTTGGGGTTGTTCTTCTCAAGCAGTATCTTTGTGGTGTTCTCTGTATTTCCTGAATTTGAATGTTGGCCTGACTTGCTAGGTTGGGTAAGTTCTCCTGGATAATATGCTGAAGAGTGTTTTCCAACTTGGTTTCATTCTCCCCATCACTTTCAGATACACCGATCAAATATAGATAGGATCTTTTCATATAATCCCATATTGCTTGGAGTCTTCATTCATTTCTTTTCACACTTTATTCTCTAATCTTGTCTTCTTGCTTTATTTCATTGAGTTGATCTTCAATCTCTGATATCCTTTATTCTGCTTGCTTGATTTGGCTATTGAAACTTGTGTATGCTTCACCAAGTTTTTGTGCTGTCTTTTTCAGTTCCATCAGGTCATTTATGTTCTTCTTTACACTGGTTGTTCTAGTTAGCATTTTGTCTAACCTTTTTTCAATGTTTTTAACTTCCTTGGATTGGGTTAGAACATGTTCATGTAGCCTGGAGAGTTGTGTTTATTATCCACCTTCTGAAGCCTGTTTCTGTCAATTCATCAAACTCATTCTTTGTCCATTTTCATTTTCCTGCTGGTGAGAAGTTGTGATCCTTTGGAGGTGAAGGGGCATTCTGGGTTTTGGAATTTTCATCTATTTTATGCTGTTTTCTTCTTATCTTTGTGGATTTATCTACCTTTGGTCTTTGAAGCTGGTGACCTTTGGATGGGGTCTCTGAGTGGATGTCCTTTCTGTTGATGTTGAAACTATTTCTTTGTGTTTGTTAGTTTTCCTTCTAACAGTCCGGCCCCTCTGCTACAAGTCTGCTGGAGTTTCTAAAGGTCCACTCCAGACCCTGCTTGCCTTGAAATCACCTGCAGAACAGCAAAGATTGCTGCCTGTTCTTTCCTCTGGTAGCTTCCTCCCCAGAAGGGTACCCACCAGATGCCAGCCAGAGATCTCCTGTATGAGATGTCTGTCAGCCTCTGCTGGGAGGTGTCTTCCAGTCAGGATACACCGGGGTCAGGGAGCCACTTGATGAGGCAGTATGTTTCTTGTCAGAGATCGAATGCTGTGCTAGGATATCTGCTGCTCTCTTCAGAGCTACCAGGTAGGGATGTTCAAGCCTTTTGAAGCTGTATCCACAGCTGCCCCTTTTCCAAGGTGCTCTGTCCCAGGAAGATGGGGGCTTTATTTATAAGTCGCTGATGGGCTGCTGCTTTTTTTTCGGAGATGACCTTCCCAGAAGGAAGGAGTCTAGTTACACAGTCTGCCTCCAGAGGCCTTGCTGAACTGCTGTGGGCTCTGCCCAGTTGCTTTGTAAGCTTCCCAGTGACATTGTTTACACAGGCAAGGTTAAAACCTCCTACTTGAGCCTCAGGTGTGGTGGACACCCCTCTCCCACTGAGATCAAATGTCCCAGGTTGAACTCAGACTGCTGTGCTTTCTGGTAGAATTTCAAGCCAGTAGATCTTAGTCTGCTGGTCTTCCTGGGTGTGGGACCCACTGAGACAGATCATTTGGCTCCCTGGCTTCAGCCCCTTTTTCAGGGGACTGAACAGTTTTGTCTCACTGGTGTTACAAGTGCCACTGGGGTATGCAAAAAAACAAAAAAACCACAACAACAACAAAACATGCTGTGGCTAGCTCGGTGTCTCAGTGTCTTCTCAAATGGCCGCACAGTTTTGTGCTGGAAACCCAGGACACTGGTGGTGTAGGTACCAGAGGAAATCACTGTGAAGACCATGGGAAATGCACAGTACCTGGACCAGAGTGCCAGAGTTCTGGGAAAAGTCCCTAATGGCTCCCCTTGGCCAGAAAGGGAGTTCCCTGGCCCCTTGCACTTTCCAGGTGAGGCAACACCCCACCCTGCTTTGGCTCGCCCTCTTGGGCTTCACCCACTATCTAACTAGTCCCAGTGAGATGAACCAGTACTTCAGTTGGAAATATGGAGATCACCCACCTTCTATGTAGCTCTCACTGGGAGCTGCACACTGGAGCTGTTTCTGTTTGGCCATCTTGCCAGCAGTTGCCCTGATTGTCATAGTTTAAAGCCAATCTGTTAATGAATTGAATTATATTAATAGATATCTTACTGCCTAAGTTTTCTTTCTTGTAATAAACCCTAACATGCTCTAATGCTGGTCTGATTCGCCAGTATTTATTTATCATTATTAAAAAATTTCAATGAGTAAGTGGACTTTATGTGCTTTTTTTTGTAAATAATTTTGACACAATTTTTGGGAAGCTTTGCATCTTTATTTTTGTGCTCTGAACAAATTTAAATGACAAAGAGTTATCTGTTCTTTCTAAATTTAGCAAAACTGACTAGTAAAATGGGTGTGTACATTTTTCAGAGAGGGTAGATATTGGTATGCTTTCAATACATTTTTTCACTATTGTCTAATTGAGGCTTCCTATCTATTTTTAAACTCAAAGCTTATAGTTTAAGCCTTTCTGAGATATTTTCTACAATTATCCATTCCATCTAATTTCCCCTTCACCAAATCCATTAGAATAAATTTTTATGTTATTGCTTTTAACTTTGAAAAATATGTCCAAATATTCCTCTTGTTGTTCTGAATTTTTTATTGGTAGCTTTTGTCTAAAAAGACTTTCCAAAGTTTCTGCTTCTAAAGAACTAGTTTAAGAAATTGTTTTTATACACGTACTTTATTTTATTAATTTCATAGATATTGTGAATATGGTGAAGGATTGGGGCACCTCTGCATCTAGCAAGTCTGTTGCTATCATTTCTCCAACAGCGTGTACTCACCTGTGTCTCTGTATCACATGTTGATAATTCTCTCAATATTTCAAACTTTTTCATTATTATTACGTCTCCTATGGTGATCTGTGATCTTTGATGTCATTATTGCAATTGTTTGGGGGGACCACAAACCATTCCCATATAATATGGTGAAATTAATAAATGTGTGTGTTCTGACTACTCCACCAACTGGCTGTTTCTCTTCCTTTCCTTGTGCCTCTCTGTTCCCTGAGACGCGATAATATTGAAATTAGACCAATTAATAACCCTACACTGGCCTCTCAGTGTTCAAGAAAAAGGAAGAGTTGTACATCTCTCACTTGAAATTGAAAGCTGGAAATAATTAAGCTTGGAGAGGAAGGCATGTTAAAGGCTGAGATAGGCTGAAAGCTAAGCCACTTATGCCAAACAGTTAGCCAAGTTGTGAATGCAAAGGAAAAGTTCTTAGATGAAAATGACAAGTACCAGTCTAATGAACAGATGAATGATAAGAAAATGAAACTACCTTATTGCTAATATGGAGAAAGTTTTAGTGGTCTGGATAGAAGATGAAATCAGCCACAGCATTCCCTTAAGCCAAAGCCTAATCCAGAGCAGGGACCTAAGTCTATTCAATTCTGTGAAGACTGAGAGAGATAAGGAAGCTGCAGAAGAAAAGTTTGAAGTTAGCAGAGGTTGGCTCACGAGGTTAAAGGAAAGAAGCCATGTTCATAACATGAAAGTGCAAGGAGAAGAAGCAGGTGCTTTTGTAGAAGCTGCCAGAAGTTATCCAGAAGATTTAGCTAAGATCATTGAAGGTGGCTGCATACACTAAACAACAGAGTTTCAAAATAGACAAAACAGCCTTCTCTTGGAGGAAGATGCTATCTAGCACTTTGGTAGCTAGAGAGAACTCAGTGGCTGGCTTCAAAGCCTCGAAGGATAGGCCGACTCTCTTGTTAGGGAATAATGCAGCTGGTGACATCAAGTTGAAGCCAGTGCTAATTGACTATTCTGAAAATCCTAAAGTCCTTAAGAATTATGCTAAATCTACTCTACTGTGCTCTATAAATGGAACAACAAAGCCTGGATGACAGCATATCAGTTTACAGCATGGCTTGTTTATTTAAAGTCCACTGTTGAGACCTAGTGCTCAGAAAAAAGGATTCCTTTTAAAATATTACTGCTCATTGCAATGTGCTTGGTCACCCAAGTACTTTAATGAAATGTATAAGGAGATTGATGTTTTCCTGCCTGATAACACAACATCCATTCTGCAGCCCATGAATTAAGGAGCAATTTCAACTTTTAAGTCTTATGATTTAAGAATACATTTCATAAGGCTATATAGCTGCTATAGGTAGTGATTCCTCTGATGGATCTGGGCAAAGTAGATTGAAAACCTTCTGGAAAGGATTCATCATTCTAGATTCTATTACGAACATTTGTGTAAGGAATGCGGTAAGTCATTTACTTTTTCCAGTGTCCTTCAAGGCCATGAAAGGACTCATACTGGAGAACCTGATGAATATAAGAAATGTGGTAAAGCTTTTGGTTGTTCCAGTTCCCTTTGAAAGCATGAAATATCTTATATGTGGTTTTTAAAAACCCTATGAATGTAAGAAATGTGTTAAAACTTTCAGATGTTCTCGTTTCACTAGAACTCATGAAAAAACTCACACTGGAGAAAAACCCAACAAATATAAGGAATATAAAAATGTATGCAGTTTCCCCAGTTCCCTTCAAAAACTTAGACGAACCTATACTGGGGGAGAAAACCTCATAAATGTACAAAAGTGGTAAAGCATTCCATTTTCCCATTTGCTTTCAGATACGTAAAAGAATTCACAATGGAGAAATACCCTGTAATTTTCAGAAATGTGATAAAGCCTTTAGTTGTTTCATTTTTCTTGAAATCATGGAAGGACTCGGTGGAGAAAAGCCTTATGAATGTAAATATATGGTAAGCCCTTTAGTTGTTGCCATTCCTTTGGAAGACATGAAATAACTCATTTCTGGGACTAACCCTATAAATTTATAGAATATGGGAATGCCTTTATTTCTGTGATATTTATTCAAAGATACATAATAACATATACTGCAGATGGGCCTTATAAGTAAAAGCACAGGGAGATAAAACTTCAGTAGTTTGAGAAATACAAGAAAGTTTTCAATTGTAACAATTATGTTAAAAGTTCTGTGAAAAACTCCCACTGGAATGGAATCCTATAAATATAGGTTAATTGGAAAGCGTGATGCAAAGTAATTATTGAATAATGCTAAAAATGCACATAAATTTATACTAGTCATAAATATGTAGTATTTATCAGTGGTTCATTGTTAAAGAGGGACTCCATATTTTTTTATTTTCACTTGTTTTACAAAGAATCATGGAGGTGAGACAGATACTCTATAAGCCATTGTACTTGAGTTTTATAGGCAGTGTTTTTTTCTCCTCAGTTAATAAAATTTTTGTGTATCCACTTAAAAGTGTGTTAGACTCCTAGATGAGTTGAAGTGAATTTATAATATGGAGGCAGTGTTCATTTTCATGTCGTTGTTTGTTTTGCAATTAGTGGGCCATGGAAAAATGAGTTCTTGTTAATTGTTTGAATTTTCTTACTGGCCTTATGTGCCAGGTTTTAGTTATTACTTATCCATGATATATATATATATATATTATATGGGGAAAACTATTTTTTGGCTGTAAAAGATGTTTATTTTATTTTCTTTGCTAATAAAGATTTGTGATCAGTTTTCAAAAAAATAAATAAATAAATAGAATACTTGTGATTCATGGGAAGAGGTCAAAATGTCCACATTAACAGGAATTTAGAAGAAGCTGATTCCAGCACTCATGGATAACTTTGAGGGGTTCAGTACTTCAGTGGAGGAAGTAAATGCAGATGTTCTGGAAATAACAAGAGAACTAGAATTTAAAGTTGAAGGCTGAAGATGTGACTGAATTGCCACAGTTTCATTATAATGCTTGCATGAATGAGAAGTTGCTTCTTATGGATGACCAAAGAAAGTGGTTTCTTGTGACAGAATCTGCTGCTGGTGAAGTAGCTATGAACATTGTTGAAATTACAGCAAAGAGCTTGGAATGTTACATAAGTTATTTGATAATTCAGTGGCCGTGTTTGAGAGAATTTACTACAAACTTGAAGAAAGTTATATGAGTGAAATGCTATCAAGCAGCATCGCATGCTACAGAGAAATCTTTTGTGAAAACAAAACCTCATTGTTGTCTTATGTTAAGAAATTACCACAGTCACCCCTACCTTCAACAACCACCACTTGATGAGTCAGCAACCACCAATATCAAGGCAAGACTCTCTACCAGCAAAAAGATTATGACTTGCTGAAGGCTCAGGTGACTATTAGCATTTTTCTTAGCAATATGGTATTTTTAAATTAAGGTGTGTATATATTTTTAGACATAATGCTATTGCACAGTAAATAGAGTTGTTTATGTATGCATTGAGAAACCCCAAAATTTTTGTGACCCACTTTATTGTGCTATTAACTTTATTGTGGTGATCAGGGACCAAACCTGCAGTATCTCTGAAGTATGCCTGCAGTTTTTATTTTTAACTAATTAGTTTTCTATTATTTTTATAAATATTAACTTCTAATTATGAGTTGATTTTGTTTTTATGATTTGGCTTCTATTAAATGCTTAGTTCATTTATTTTCAACTCTTCAGCTAACACAAGCATTTAAGTTTTTTTTTTTTTTTTTTTTGCTAAGTGTTTCTTTGGTCATCACATAGATTTTTGTCAGTAACTTCTTAATAGTTCTCATTTCCTTTTTGATTTTCTCTTTAATGTAAGTAATTTAGGAGGGAATTTTTAATCTTTAAAGAGACAGCTTTTCATTTGATGTATTGAGCAGCTTGTTATTCAATTTGTAATATGGTTCTGTTTTCCTCCCAAGTCAATACATTCAGTAAGTTCTGCCTCATTTTCTTAAAAGTTGAATTGCATTAAGTTTTATAGGTGCATCATGATTTATTGAACCATTATCATATAGGTAGAGATTTAGAGTCTTTAGAATTTTTGCTTGTACAAAGAATGCTACAAAAATATTTTGTATATCAAATGTATGTACAAGTATTTCTTCAGGTGTGCACACTAGAATTGAAATCATAAGGTCAAAACTTATGCATATTTTAAATTAGATAGATACCATTCAATTGGATTTCAAAGACTTACATATATATACCAACAACAATGCTGTTTCCTTCAAACTCATCATAAGTATGTGTGGTCAAACTTCTAATTTCTTTTCTGCCAGTCTAATTGTGGTAGGGAGAATAATGGTATCCAAAGACATCCATGCCCTAATTCTGGGAACATGGAAAATGGGATTTTGTGGATATAATTAAGATACACCTTCAGATGGGGAGATTGTCCTCATTATCCTATCCACTTGGACCCAAAATAATCATACAAACTCTTAGAAGCAAAAGAGAGAGTCAGAAGAAGGGGTGAAGGAAATGCAACATGAGAAGACTTGACCCACAGTTGCTGGTTTTAAAGATGGAAGAAAGAGGCAATGAGCCAAGAAATGTGCTGGCTTCTAGAAGCTGGGAATGACCCCTGGCTTACAGTGAGCAAGAAAATTAAGACCCCAGTCTTGTAACTACAAGAAACTGAAACCCGAATAAATAGGAAACATGCTTCCCTAGAGCCTCCAGAAAGGAAGGCAGCCTGTGATCATCTTGAGATTGTATTAAGAGCCATTTCAGACTTATGATCTACAGAACTGTAAGATAATAAATTTGTGTTGTTGTAAGCTACTAAAATGTGATAATTTTACATTGATGCTTTAATTTTCTTCCCAAGATAAGAAGTAAATTGGAGCATTTCATTTTTAATTTATAGTGTTATTGAATTGTGACTAGAAAATGTGATCGGTTTGTTTTTATTTTTAAATTTTTCAGTATTTCCTGTGGGGTCTAATGTACTAAGGTAGTTTCTATCTCCTGATGGGACCCTGAGTGACATTCTAGTGTATGTAACTATCTCATGTTTTTATTTAAAAATAATAGAAATTCACCATCTATAGGGTACAAAATACAATGTTGGATTTATGTGGAACTATAAATTTGGATTATGTGGAACTATAAACTTAGTTATTCAAATCTTTTATATTTTTACTTAAATTTTCAACCAATTGATCTCTTACATTTTGAAAGATTTCCTAAACTCTTCCATAATGATTGCAAATTTGAAATTTTATTGTTATGTTTTTTATACTTGAAATGATGAAATATTTGATGCTAATGAAAATTTCAAAGCATAAACATGAGATAGCTATGACTGTTGGTTGATTCTATAAACTAGAACATTACCAACTGATATGGTTTGGCTGTGTCCCCACCCAAATCTCATCTTGAATTCCCACGTGTTGTGGGAGGGGACCTGGTGCGAGGTAATTGAATCCTGGGGTCAGATCTTTCCCTTATTGTTCTTGTGATACCGAATAAGTCTCACAAGATCTGATGGTTTTAAAAAGGGGGAGTTCCCTGCATAAGCTCTCTTCTCTTGTCTGCCACCATGTGAGACATGCCTTTCACTTTCCACCATGATTGTGAGGCCACCTCAGTCATATGGAACTGTAAAACCATAAACATCATTCTTTTGTAAATTGCCCAGTTTCAGGTATGTCTTTATCAGCAGCATGAAAATGGACGAATACACCAACAGTTTGCAACACCTCTGTGACTTCCTGTATCTTATTCCTCTTCTTCTCCTAAGAGTTAACTAACTATCCTGAATTTAGTCTTCATCATTTCCTTGCTTAAAAAAAATTCTATCATATATGCATTTCTATTCCTAAGCAACATATTACTTAAGTTTTGTTTGCCTTTGAGCTTTAAAAACTATTGTATAATCAGGTTTATACAGAAAAACAGAACCAGTCGGATATACAGTTGACCCTTGAAAATGTTCCCACATATAATTCCCTATGTAGTTGAAAATCCATATATAATTTTTGACTCCCAAAAGTTAAAAAAAAAAGAATAAGTGTGATGTGTTGCTGAAAAGAAGGTATATTCTGTAGATTTGTGGTGGAGAGTTCTGTAGATGTCTATCAGGTCTGCTTGGTCCAGAGCTGAGTTCAAGTCCTGAATAACCTTGCTAATTTTCTGTCTTGTTGATCTGTCTAATATTGACAGTGGGGTGTAAAAGTCTCCCACTATTATTGCATGGGAGTCTAAGTCTCTTTTTAGGTCTCTAAAAACTTGCTTTATGAATCTGGGTGCTCCTGTGTTGGAAACATATTTCTTTAATATAGCTCTTCTTGTTGCGTTGATCCCTTTACCATTATGTAATGCCCTTGTTTGCCTTTTTTGATCTTTGTTGCTTTAAAGTCTATTTTATCAGAGACTAGGATTAGAACCATTGCTTTTTTTTTTGCTTTCCATTTGCTTGGTAAATCTTCCTCCATTCCTTTATTTTGAGCCTATATGTGTCTTGGGTCCATGTGAGATGGGTCTCCTGAATACAGCAGACCAATGGGTCTTGACTCTTTATCCAATTTGCCAGTCTGTGTCCTTTAATTGTGGCATTTAACCTATTTGTATTTAAGGCTAATACTGTTATGTGTGAATTTGATCCTGTTATTTTGATGCTATCTCATTATTTTGCCTCTTAGTTGGTACAGTTTCTTCATAGTGTTGATGGTCTTTACAATTTGGTATGTTTTTGCAGTGGCTGGTACTGGTTTTTCCTTTCCATATTTACTGGTTCCTTCAGGAGCTCTTGTAAGGCAGGCCTGGTGATGACAAAATCAGCATTTGCTTCTCTGTAAAGGATTTGTTTCTCCTTTGTTTATGAAACTTTGTCTGGATATGAAATTCGGGGTTGAAAATTCTTTTCTTTAAGAACATTGAATATTGGCTCCCACTCTCTTCTGACTCGTAGGGTTTCTGCAGAGAGATCCCTTGTTAGTCTAATGGGATTCCCTCTGTGGGTAACCCGACTTTTTTCTCTGGCTGCCTTTATCATTTTTCCCTTCATTTCAACTCTGGTACATGTGACAATTACGTGTCTTGGGGTTGCTCTTCTTGAGGAGTATCTTTATGGTGTTCTCTGTATTTCCTGAATTTGAATGTTGGCTTGCCTTGCTAGGTTGGGTAAGTTCTCCCTGATAATATCCTGAAGAATGTTTTCCAACTTGGTTCCATTCTCCCTGTCACTTTCAGGTAAACCAGTCAAATACAGTTTTGGTCTTTTCACCTAGTCCAATATTTCTTGGAAGCTTTGTGCATTCCTTTTAATCCTTTTTTCTATACTCCTGTCTTTATGCTTTATTTCATTAAGTTGATCTTCAGTCTTTAATACCCTTTCTTCCATTTGATTGATGTTTTTTGATACAGGGTTTTGCTCTGTTGCCTAGGCTGGAGTACAGTGGCTCACTACAGCCTTGACCTCCTGGGCTCAAGCTATTCTGATGCCTCAACCTCCCAAGTTGCCGGGACTACAGGAATATGCCACCACATTTGGCTAATTATTTAATTTTATTTTTGTAGATATGGAGTCTTGCTATGTTGTCTAGGCTAGTCTTGAACTACTCAATCCTCCCACCATGGCCTCCCAAAGTGCTAAAATATAGGATTGAACCACTGTTCACAGCTGGTCTCTGTATTTAATATTTTGTTTCTCATAAGTATTGCAAATCTCTTTCCCAGTTTGTGACTTGCATTTTGTTATTTGATTAATTTATTCATCTTTTATAATTTACTTTTTAAAGTCTTATTTCAATAATCATTCCCTACATCAAGATCATCCAAATATTCTGCTTTATTTTCCCCCTATTTATAAGGGTTTCAAACATTGATAATTAATTTTTGCAAATGGTTTAATCCTATTTATTTTTTGATATGAACAGCTCATTTTTTTCAGTACCACTTATTGAACAGTTAGTTCTTTCCAGATGACTGCAAAGACACTTCTGTCAAATATCAAGTTTCATTTTACATGGATCTATTTCTCAACAATCTATTCTATTACACTGTCAATTTTCCCATAAGAGTTCCTCTGCCACTCTGTATGTATTATTCTAGTTTCAATATCCGTTCTAGTATACATTGGGGCAATGCTCTCTGCTTCCTTCTTCTTCTTCCACTCTGTCCTTGTCCTCTTTCTCATCCTTCTTTTAATTTTTTTTTTGTTATACTTAGGTTTTAATAGTTTCATGTAAATTTTAAACTCTGATTTCAAGAGCTTTTCAAATTCCTTTAAAAATTTAAAAATTCTTCCCAGAACTTGACGGAAATTACATTGAATCAATAGGTAGAGAATTGACATCTTTATGACATTGAGTCATTTGATACTGTTATAGAATATGATATCTCTAGGTAAGTCATATTTAATTAAGATGGTCTGTATAAAATAATGATAACTGCTATAGACATTCACATACGCGTTTTTGTGCAGACACATGTTTCCAGTTCTCTTGGGAATATGCATAGGAAAGAAATTGACTGCTTCATATGGCTTAACTATGTTTAACTTTGAGAAACTATCAAACTGTTTCCTAAGTAGCTTCACCATTTTGTACTCCTACCAGCTATGTGTGAGGCTTCTAATTTCTCCACGTGGTTGCCAACACTTATTATTATGTTCTTATTCTTTTAGATTATAGTCACTCTAGTGAGTGGGAAGTGGTACATCATTGTGGTTTTAATTAGTTTACTTGATGACTAATTTTGAGTATCTTTTTAGTGTGTGTGTGTATGTATATATATATATATATATATATAACATCTATATGTATGTATATAGATATACACAACATATATATCTATATATAGACATAGAACAGCTACTATATATAGTTGTATGTAACATATAGATGTACACATATAGACATATATATAATTTGCAAATATTTTCTCCCATTCTATGGCTTTTTTTCTACTTTCTTGATGTCATCCTTTGTAGTATAAAAATTTTAATACTGTTGGAGTTCACTTACCTATTTTTATTTGGTTGCTTATACTTTTGGTATCATATCAGATAACGTATTGCCTAAGCCAAGATCACAACAATTTACTTGTATGTTTTCTTCTAAGAGTTTTATAGCTTTATTTCTTATATTTTTAAGAAATACAAAGTTCTGTGATTTATATTGAGTTAATTTTTGTATCTGTTGTGAAGTAGGAGCAGTTTTATCATACTTTAACTTTTTTAGATATGATTTTAAAAAAATTCTTTCAACATAATAGCTAATTTAAAGTCTGTTTCTAATATGTCTACAATCTGGGGCTTCTCTAGAAATAGTTTCTATTAATTGTCCCCGCCCCACACCCCTGTGTATTGGTCATACTTTCCTGCTTCTTTGGGTGTCTTAAATTTTTTTGTGTGAAACTGAACATTTACTCTGGAAATTGTACCCCCCACCTCCAGGGTTTGTTGTTACTGCTATTTGTTGCTGTTAGTTTGTTTAGTGACATTCCTGCACTAATTCTGTAGCCTGTGTGTTTTGTTTTTACTGACCACTGATGTCTCTGCCTGGTAAGCCTAATGGTCAGCATGATTGAATAGGATTTTCTAAAATGTCCTGTATCATAAGTCTCCCAGCCTTTGTTGAGGGGCTCTGTGTGTGTGTGTGTGTGTGTGTGTGTGTGTGTGTGTGTGTGTGAGTGTGTCACAAAATGTCTTGAATGCTCCAACTCACAGTCTACAGTTCTGCCTTAGCTTTAACTTTCTTCTTGTGCAGAGATTTAAGGTGAGCCAGAGGTGAGAAATTATATGTTGTTAGGTCTTTCTTGGGCGTGTACACAACCCTTCAAATGTGGTTTTCTAGATCCCAGTAATATGTCAGAACTTTCAAAGCTCCCTATGGATACTTTGTTTCCCATTTTTTATTCTTTTTCAGTTTTTTGGTCATCCTCTTGTTAGCCCAAGTGGTAGCACTGCCTTAGCTGTGAAGTTGAATGATTGCCAGTGATTTTTTTTTTTTTTTTTTTACAAATACCCTGGGATAGGTCAGTTTGCAAAGACTGACCTGTTAGTTAGGTCAAATAGTGACAAACCCTGAAAATGGTGCTTTTCAAGTGCTGCTAGTCAGGTCAGATATATTCTTTAGGGTTAGATCTTTCAGCAAGCTCCAAACCTGTTCTCCTTCTCTAATGGCCACTAGGTGCAAGGTTTTCACAGTTACCATCATTGTGAGGCTGTTGGTTTTTAAGACTACTGCAATGTAAGGAAAAGGAGATAAGATTAGGGCAAGTAAAAATGCCACAAAATTTGCCCTTCTTACTGAATTTTGGCTGCTTTCCTTGAATAAACATTCATTCAATTGCTGCAATTTTTAATTTACAGCATTTTTAAAAAGTTGATTTTGGTAATTTTTGCAAGTGTTATTTCTCATTGCTTTTATGAAGGGATGGATTTTCAGAGATCCTTACTCTGTCCTTCTAGACAGGCTCCGATATACTGAATGTTGATCTATTTTTAAATTTGTTTTTTTGTTATACTTTTAATTTTGAAAACAATTTATAATTAAGATAATAGAGATTGACATAAATAAATGTGAGAGACATCAATATACCTCACTTTTATAATTAGCCAATGTTAATCTTTTTATCATTGTTGTACTCTTTTAAAATCTCCTAAAAATACAAGCTTGTTATGCTTCAATTATTTGGTTGTTTCTGTCCTAAAAAGTTATCTGTCTTAAGAAGCACTTGAGGTAATTGACAATCTAGGATCATGACTAAGAGAACAAGCCTCATTTTCTGAAAAACATTGGTTTAAGTTTTAGTTTCTTGTAAGTGTATGACATTAGACATGTTTTAATGTCCCTGACTTTCAATCTCTAATTTATAAAATATGAATCATAACATATACCTCATATAGTTATGTTGAAGATTGAAAGAATGTATATAATGTTCTTTTCTCAATAAATAGTACCTATTATTATTTAAAACTGAAGCAGTAGTTTAGATATAATTTCAGTTGGAGGAAATTAGCAGGTGAGATGGTTTATTCATTGTCAGAAATTTAACATCCTCCCACCTCTTTCAGTTGGTTACTTTGAAATTCTCCATACTTCCTCTTCTGCTGTGATTCTTTTGGGGGAGGCATCATTTATTTATGTATTTTAGTCCGAAGCACAGGAGAAGGTCCTGTTGATAGCATCTTCAATCGGTTGCATGGATCTTCTTCTTTCCTAGGACCAGGAAACAGTGGTGTAGGTTACTTTTTAATGCAACCTGAGCAGTAGTAGGCTTACTACTTTATGTAACATATCAATTTTACAAATTTACCTTACATGTCAGGGATAAACACAGGTGTTTCACAGAATGTTATCTATTTTTACCTAAGTTTCTGTAACCACTACTAGATAGCAATAACATCAAATGTCAACATATTCATTGCTTTTGTATTTTCCAACATCAGATGGTGCAGTTACTCAGTAATTGGTGTTAAATTTATGTGATAGATGAAATGAAAAAGATATTACTGTTGTATTTTGAGGAGTGCTTATGGAAATAATAACAAAAATTAAATTAAGCAAAATGTGCATGCAAACATTTAAATAATTTTCTCAAATACAACTTAAAACATTTCATGTGATCTTGCTTTTGGGATTCACAATAAATAAATGCTCAGACGTTTTACTTAGCTACTTTTGAAATCCTATCAGTGTACTTGATGAGCAAATATTTATGGTAAAATTACAGTCTTTGCTACTACTCTTTAACTTTAAATTGCCAGATGCAAAATTTGGGGGGGAGTAGGATATATAGAGAATATCAATTTTTAAAGACAGTGTGTGGATTTTGTTAGTCTAAATGTTATTATTCTTCCCAAGAATGAGCTCATCTCCTTATTCTAGTCCTGTGGGTTTTGGTGATGATCATTCATGTTGTATATATGTGTGATTTGCTTCCTTGGTCCAGTGACCATTTTTAGAAGTTATCAATTTCCCTGTGTTCTTACTTTACTTCCTATCTCCGTTTAGTTAGTGATTTAAGGAAAGAGTTATTTTCTAACGTATTTTTATCGGCGATTTAAAGAATTTTATAAAATACAAAATGTTACCTTTTTTCCCCAAGGCTGAAGAAATTAGACTGTGAGCCCAGAGTATGTATAGAAAGAAAGCTAACTGGAGTAGAGCACCAGACTCCAATATCAAAGGCCAGAATGCTCACATGTCTGGGTCTATAATTATTTTGCAAGTGGCATCTATAGTGCTTTCTGTAGGAATCAGAGATTTTGCCCCCAAATGTCAATGGGAATGAGGGTAATATTTGTAGAGGGACTACAATGATTCAGATATATTGATGAAAAGTTCTTTACACATTACTTAAAATTTACTCCACTCCTGAAAGCTAATCATTACTATTTTTCTTTTTTTTTTTTTTTAGAAAAAGTTTTTTTTCTTAGAAAGGTTAAATATTTTGTGGTAAGTCATATCACTAGTAAAGATAGAGCCAACTTAGGTCTACTAAATACCTAATTCCATTGCCATTTTTGATATATTTTCTTTTCTTTTTTTTTTTTTTTTTTTTTGAGATGGAGTCTTGCTCTGTCACCCAGGCTGGAGTGCAGTGGCACAATCTCAGCTCACTGCAACCTCTGCCTCTCAGATTCAAGCAGTTGTCCTGCCTTGGCCTCCCGAGTAGCTGGGATTACAGACATATGCTATCATAGCCAGCTAATATTTGTATTTTTTGTAGGGATAAAGTTTCATCATCTTGGCCAGGCTGGTCTCGAACTCCTGTTCTCAGGTGATCCGCTTGCCTCAGCCTCCCAAAGTGCTGGGATTACAGGTGTGAGCCACTGTGCCAGGCCCATTTTTGATATATTTTCTTGAGAGTAGTGCAGATGTCAGATTAAGGAGGTAAATTAACACTTTTGTAAAATGAAAAATGTTAAAGAGAGCATTTATGCAGTTTTTAGCATAGAAGTAGGTGGTTCAGATAGCGACAGTGATATTTTTGCCAAATGTTCATAGGTAAGGAAATAAAATTCAAATAGTTCTGCTTTCCCCTAATTCTTCTCCCTGAGTCTCCAAACGTAAATAATTTAATGTAATATTTAGTTGGTTATAAAACAAAAATCCCTAAATGTATGTCTATTTCTGCTATTTAGAATGGCTATGTTTCCAAATGTAAAGAGCCTATTGAACATCTAACTTAATAAGATGAATTTTTCTTTCTTCATAAGGACACTTAGAATTCTCATGATTTTACAGTTTATTTCCCCTACAGATCTCAAGTTCTCTTGGAGTAACTATTGAACAAGTCAAGTACATTTATTGAGTATCTGCTTATGCTTGATAATTTATTTTTCTCCTCCAGATCCACTCTACAATCTCTCTCTTGTTCTGTGTCCTAGGAGACTAACCTTTATAAAGTGCGTCAGTGGGATCTCCTGCTCTCTGGCTTCTTGTTGGAATTTCCCAGTGACAGTCACTATCAGGAGAATGGAGGCCTAGAGAAGAGTAAGATTGGGATTTTTTTTTTTTTCTTTTACTTGTTTTTCTGTCATGGCTTCACAGGGTTGCTTGAATCTTGTCTACAACAGACCACTGCTACTATAGCTATAGTTACTCTGTTAAGGTTCCATCAACGTCTCCTTCCCTGTTTTTATGCATTATAGCAATTATAGCTTGCAGGTTTCCCTTAGAACTGTCTATCTTTTATAAGTCGTCCCTTTATTATCCCATTTGAGTGCAAAATCTGTGTCTTATCAGAAGCCTGACTGGCACATAGCTAAATACTGAACAATGTACTAGCCTCTGTACTTTAGACATAACAGAGGGGTAATTCTTAGGGGGAGAGACATTACTAACAAGCAAAGAACAGACACCAGGCATATTCAGTGAAACGTACAAATGAAACATACAAATTAACATGGCCAAGAGGTCCAATAATTGACTGTGGAGATCAAAAAAGAGAAATTGGAGTTAGTGCGATTTATTGTCCTCACAAGTATACATTTGGTAGAGTAAAGCTAAATGTTAAAAAATATTGTCCTCAGTATACATTCTAAGCAATTGATTCTCAAGGTGTCAGACATTCCCTGATGAGAGTGACAGAATTGGATCATCTTTGGTATAAAACTTCAGTAATTGATCTCAGAATATAATACATGGGAGATATTTCTCTCCCTAGGATACTGAGTGATGTCATACTCATGGAATTTGCTATTTGAGTGGTATAGCTTTTATGGAACTTGACTTGTGAGTGGTGCTCTGCTTTGAAAAAATTGTGGGTGATATAGGCTTTGTAGAATTTAACCTTTGGGTGGTGTGTTTTTTGGGAATTTGACTTTGAGTGGTACAGTTCTATCTGATTTGACCTATAAAGTCGTTGGATGAATATTAAGTGGGATATGGACTACAATATTCAACAGAGTCACAACCCAAATCTAAAAAAGCACTTGAATTCAGAATTTATGCTCAACATCATTGGTTATTAGATACATGCAAATTAAAACCATGTTGAGATACCACCATAGACCTGCTAGAATGGCTAAAATTAAGATTGACAATAACAAGTGATTGTGAAGTTGTGATACAAGTGAAAATCTCTTATGTTGGTGTCAGGAATGCAAAAATGATACAGCCACTTTGAAAAACAGTATTGGCAGGTTTTCTTCTTATAAAAAGAAATGGTATTTACCATGTGATTTACCAGTCCCACTTCTAAGTATTTACTAAAAGAAATACAAATAGGTTTACACAAAGACATGGACTCAAATGTTCATAGAAGCTTTATTTATAACACCCCAAACCTGGAAACAAATGTAATGTTCATCAAATAATGAATGGATAAATACTTTAATATTCATATAATGGAATGTTACCCAGCAATAAAAAGAAATGGAGTACAGATACCTGAAACAATATGGATAAATCTCAAAAGCATGATGCTAAGCGAACAGTCAGCTATAGGATATAACATACTGTATGATTCCATTTATATTACATTCTAGAAAGGCAAACTTAAAGGAAACAAATCAGTGGTTACCAGAGGCTGAGGACTTGGGGGAGCTGATATTGACCACAAAGGAAAATAAAGGAACTTTTCTAGATGATAAAACAATTCTGATTCTTGATGATAGTGGTTACATGACTGTTTGCATTTATCAAAACTCACCAAATTGTACATTAAAAACCGTAGGCTTTATTGTATGTGATTATACTTCAATAAACCTGACCCCAAAAAAGGTAAAAAGTTAGGCTGTTTACTCTATGATAATAAGTAAGTATTCAGTTACTCTCTGAAGTTGTTGATGGTATATTTTGATATCGAGCATATCTCAGTGCAATTCGGCTTTTTTGAAATTTGAAGTGAAGGATATAAGATTATTTACACTCTGAATGGTATGTTATTGGAAAAGTAGAGTATGTGAATATAATTTCTTTCTTTTACTAAAACTGTTACTTATTTGCTCTTGTGCAATGAAAATACCTGTGTATATTATAAATGATGGATTTAGACGAAGTAGAGAAATTCTAAGAGAGGAGGGAAGACTGAGAGTCAAGGGTCCTTGAAAATGGTAATCTCCAGTTAAGGAAAATAAGCAATTCAAAGAGCTATAACCAACAAAGACCATTTTGCATAAATTTAAGCCAACCACACTTCAGAGTTCCTTTTGGAGGTACCTGGAAGAGCTCAGGAGGCACCCTCATAATGACCAGCTTAAATATGTATTTCTCCTCCATACAATCAGAGATAACTTAAACTACTTTTTTTTTTTCTTAGTGGTGATGGGGGGTTATATCAAAATATCAACTAAATCCTTCAAAGGATATTTTTTAAACAGTGAACATTTTGAAGAAAAGAAATGCCACAACTGTAAAAAGATAACCTCTTCTATCTCATAATGCCATTGTGACTTTTTACTACCTAAAATGAATCCCAAATAGTTCATTTTTATATTTTACTTTAGTGTTTTACTTAAAAATGGTCATTTCCCCTTAGTTATCTGACTTGGTATTTCTTACATAAATTTGTTACTTGGATTTTATTGTGTTCTAGGATGTTTGTTTTGTGGCTAGTGAGTTATAAATTTTTTCAAATGTGTAATGAATATTTTGCTATCTGCTATAATTTTTTAGAAATATTAAATTATCTTATTTTTTGTGATCCATAGACTCTATCTGTGGTTCTCTCTGTGGTGGCATAAAAACAAATGTCTTAAATTTTATGTGAACTCTGTGTGCTCCAAAAAGGGGTAGAGGCTCCCTGAGCATTCAAGGAGCCAATTTTTTCAGTCAAGAGCAGTTGGTTATGATCTAAAAAATATCTCCTCAGTCAAATGTGATAGTACTCTTGTTTTTCAAATGCTAGCATTATTTTAGAAGTTCTAAGCATTACTGTTTTATATGCAGATGAAGATCACATTTTATGAAAGAGGACTCCTGTGTTTTGAAAGCCTACTATTGGTCACATATTGGCACTTCCCCTCTATTGATCTTTCTCAGAATTCTGCAAGGTAGTTAGAGAAATCTAGGGTTGAGATGTAAAGCAGCTAGCCCAAATTTACGTAATTTAGGAACAGAGGTAACGTTTAACCCACCCCATCAGACTTTAAACACAAGGCATTTTAACACAAGGCATATATTTTCTATATCCTATAGAAAATAGAAAAGAAAATAGAAAAGAAAAAGATAAATTTTCAAAGTAAAAAGAAAACTATACAAAATTTAAGTTTCCCAGGTTGTGACTCTTCCAGGATTTCATAAAAACTTTTAAAAGCAATTGAAATCACATACCTTCATGCCCATTTGTTTTTACATTATATCATACCCACTTCAATGGATAGAAGAAACAATGTTTCATAAAGTAAGAAGCTCCAGAGATTTCTCAGCTTGTAATCAGTTTCAAAGTTTTAGCAGAATTAAAACAAGATTTTTTATGTTGTTTTCTTATGTGCTTCCAACCTTTTTGAAACAATACCAAACATGTTTTTATGCTTGTATGTAATCAGGGAAATTACAAATATGTATTTCGCTGTAATCATCTTCTCACTTATACCAGTTTGAAATGACTTTTCTAGTCTGTGATGGTTATAGGTAGTCTGATAAAGTCTCTACAGCTATTACTGAATGTAGTTCTGCATTTACACCAAATATTTCTATGAAAAATAATGTGTCCAACTTTTGATTCTTTTTTTGTTTGCTTATTTGTTTTTTTGAGACAGGCTCTCACTCTGTTGCCTAGGTTAAAGTGTAGTGCCATAATCTCTGCTCACTGGAGCCTGCACCTCCCAGTCTGAGGTGATCCTCCCACCTCAGCCTCTCAAGTAGCTGAGACTACAGCTATGTACCGCACCTCCTGGGAAATTTTTGTATTTTTTTTGTAGCTGTGGGTTTTTTCCATGTTGCCCAGGCTGGTCTGAACTCCTGGGCTCAAGCAATCCTCCCTCCTCTGCCTCCCAAAGTGCTGGAATTATAGGCATGAACCACTGCACCCAGCCTATTTTGATTATTTCTGAAAAACCAGAAACAGCTATTAATCAGAATATTTTTGATGTTATCTGGAGCTATCAACTAAATTACATAAAGAAAACCTGAATTTCATATCACTGAGAAGTGGGCGTATTAAATGCCATAGATTTTTTGGATGATCATTTAAAGTGGTTAAAAGCCTGCTGACAGAATCGAAAAGGAACTTGGCAGGAAGCTCCCACTACACACTTTGAACAGTTATAATCTTGGCAGATTTTATTAAAGGGCACTTCCCTCCCTTCTTTCTTTCTCCAATCAATGAAATAATTGTTACAGGCGAGAATGGAGATTAATCCACAGACTACCTAAGCAGTCCTTTCATTTATGGGCTTCTGATTACACATAGGGTTAAACATGTTTGAAAAATAGACTTAAAAATAAATGACATTTCTGGCTATTTGGAAGAGTTTGAATATATCCATTCATTCATTCATTATTAAGCATTCACAAACATATTTTATCTTCCTTCAAAGCGTTTATAATGTAATGGTGAAAGTAAGACATAAATATAAATATAAGGCAGTAGAATAGTTCAGTGAAAGAGGCACCTATCAATTTGTTAAGTCAGATCAGAAAGAAGCATAACTTCTCAAGGTGAAAGAACAAGGAAGGCTTTCTGGAAGAAGTGGCATTTGGACTATGACTAACAGATGATAATGGTAGGACAGGGAAGAGTATTCATGTTGGAGGGAATAGGCTGAATGACAATATAGATAGGAAAGCTTTTGGGTGTGTAAGGAGAACTGGGAGTACTGTGATTTGGCTTGAAACAGAATTATAGAATGAGAAAATAAAGTGGAACACTTGGGATATGTTGAGATTCTGGATGGAGTGTGTGACAGGCTAAGGAATTTGGCTTATTCCACAGGTAATTGAGAAATCAATTGGCACTAATGCAGCCACTGGAGAACTCAGTATACCACAAAGAATTTCAGTAGTCTTGTGAGAGGTGTTAAGAAGTCATTTAACAAAATTTATACTTTTTTTTCCTGTTTTTTTCCTCCCTTCCTCTCTTTTCCCACTGATGTGCTGTCTATTGTGTCAGAAGCAAACTTTCCAAGATTTTCAAGTTATACCTAATGGCAACTCAAATCAAATCAACGTAATTATTTACTGAATCTCCCTTATATGCAAGACATATTGTGTCAATTTTGAGACCTCTCAAAACTTTTTTTACCTAAAAATCCCAAATGCAGTGGATAAAACTTCTTACCTTCAGGGTTTTGGGGAAGAACTCCCAAACAACCCACAAGCATAACATTATTTAAAGTTTTTTGTTTTATTTTACATGTGATTTTTCAATGAACTTTAAATAATGTAAACACAATCTTAAATTCTTGCTATAACAGTATTAAAGGTAAGGAATGCTCAACTATTCCTACTAAAAGTCTTTGAGTAAAATTGACACTTAAGGAAGATGAACAAAATTTATAAGTGGTTACTTTTCTTAAGATGTCAGTTTAGCTATTGGCGATATATATGATTAGGCAGTGATTAATTGAAAACTGACCAGACAGAAAATAAGCACATTGGAGTCCAGAGGAGGGACGGAAAGCATGACCTCAGCATTTATATTTGAACTCACAATACCAATGTACCATTATGCTTTCTATTTTAAAAGAAAATAGATTAATACTCTGAATACAGGTATCTTGAAAATTAAAATATTATTTTGAAAGGGTTAAAAGTTTATGTATGCTACCATATTAAAAAGATTTTAATCAGATTAGCAATAAAAATTTAAAACTTTAGTTTGTAGGTAAAAACATAAATGCATTTTTACCAGTTCTGTTTTCTAGTAGATCTTTTATTTCTGTCCTTCCTGGCATGTTTCTTTTTTCAAAAAAATTATTCTTTTACATTTCTTAATAATCAAATAGTATTTTAAAATGTTTACGACAGATGGAATTTCTCCCCAACTTTAATTTTAGTTATGATTGTTTACTCCAGTTGTTCCCAAACTTGTATTTAAATTGTTATAAGTTTTAATATAAACCTTTAATTATTACCATGGAAGTGTTATCACAACATAAGGTGGCACAAGAAAGCAGTTTGTAGGTATTACATACTAGTATGCCATTTTTTTTTAAAATGTATTCTAAATAATTGGGAGTAGTTATGAGCATATATTTTGTTTTTTTTAAATGAGCAAAATAATTTTAATTATGGAAACAAGAAAAGTATTTAAGATAGGACCTAGAATAGTATTCTGCTAGGCTCTAGTGTTAGGGTGTTTACTTTTAAGGATTTTTATTTCAGTTGCTCCTGTCTTTGAAGCACTGCTGTTAGGTTGAACCTATCTTCTTCATACTTCCTACTTTCAACTCCCTTGTAAATACATACTTTGGTTGGTATTAAGTTTGGGATTTGAAGGGAAGAACTATCAGCTTTGAAAACAATGGAACTCCAATTGAAAGAAGTTTGCTGTTAGTGTCTCCCCTTGGTTTTATTTATGTTTCCAGGGATGTGGTCACTCAGCACATGTATATAGGGTAAATGCAAACCATAATGTAATACTAGGGCTGATGTATGCTACTACCACAATTCAATAGAGAAAGTTCTGTGTTCATAGTAAGTCTCTGTCTCCAGACGCTCAAACCCTTGCTTTCTGACCATTGATAAGAAGTAATAGCCTAGTTTAAGTAACCTAAGACATACGGACGCTTTATTTCTCTGAATATTATTTTCCTGTTTCTTTTCACTTTCCAGGCTCAATCCTGTGCCTCTGGAATCCTAGTATAATTCCTCTTGTACTTGTTTCTCAATATGTTGTTTTGCAGTGGTCTATCCATTCATATGGATGAAAGTCTCTCTGGATAGAGGAAGAGCAATCCCAGACAGTCGTACACATAAAATCATATGTCCTTCATTTTTTCTAGAGGGATTCTGGAATTTCCATAGAGGATCAATGCTACCTTTTTGGCATCTTCATCACCCAGGAATGTATAACCTGTGTTTGCCAGTGATTTATAAAAATAAAAGTTTTTTTTTCCTATTTCCTACATGTAAAATTTTATTGGTTATGCTTTTTCACAGCATTCATCTCCTTAGTGTGTAATGCTCAACTCAATTCAGTTGAAACATTACAGAGTTTCACACTCTAACTACCTCTAAATGCCAATTTGAAGGTAAAGGAAAATAATGAAAGGAATCACAGCATAGTGAAAAGAGCACAGGCTTTAGGGTCAGGCAGATCTGGGTCTGAGTTACCTCTCTTCTCCTTCGCTGTATGACTGTAGTCAAATCATATGACCCCCCCTGAGCCTCAGTTTCCCCATCTGCAAAGGGCAGATTGTGATACCATCTATAGTGAGGATTGACTGCATGCAGAATATCTGACACACGATATGGTAGCTACTATTGGAATTTATGAATGTGAAAGTATTTTATAATTTACCAAGTGCTTTATAAGTGAAGAGTTAGGACTCTCCTTCTTTTGAAAACTTTCCATCTTGATTCTTCTCAAATTCATATGCCTGAAGCTCCAGCCTGCCTGGCATTTACCAAGATCTGTAATCTTTTTTTCTCTTTTCTTTCATTTATTTTGAAGTTACTGGCTTCTCCTTTTCTTTTCTCCCCACCTCTGCACCCTGGTGGAGCTCCTTGTCTGAATTACTGCTTGAGCAATCTGTATATGTTTCCATCTATAGATGTATATGTTTTAAGTGTATATCTTTTCTCCCCAACCAGCACTTAACACAGTACCTTGCTCATGATGCTTTGCTCCTTACTGCATGTTGATATTGGGATTGAACAGAAAATATATGGTCTATAGACTTTGGTTTGGATATATTGGCTATCGTGAAGAATTTGTAATGAACTTTAGAGTTCAATCTGGTTTGAGTTCTGGCACTGACACTGACTATCTCTGGTGACTTGTTTAATATCTCAGATGTTTTTTAACTCCAGAGGACACAAATTAGATTACGGTTGAGAGAACTGTTAAAGATCTGCCTTGGGACACAGTGTTTTTCTTATATATGTTAATTTGGATTCCTCTCTATAACTTCCTCCCCCAGATTAGATCTTTCTTCTTATATTACATTTTAATTTTCTTCCATGATAGCATAACCCTTATCACTTGCCTCACTTTTTTCTACCAAGTGTCAGAGCCTCACACAATTTAAAAATAGAGATGTTTGGGCTGTTTATTTTTATGCTTGGGTGTTTTAGGGGCAAGTGGGTGGGAACACTGCATCTTAAATAGTCACATTTCAAAGGAAGTCTTAGTAAATGCATAAAAGTTGTAAAAACAAAGTTTTTATCATCCTGTAGTAGACATTATTGATTCCCTATCCAGCGTTCATTGTCCCCTTTCCTTTTTCATAAGGTTGCCCTCAAATTTTCAGGTAGCTGCCCTTTCATCATGTATTAGTCTGTTCTCATGCTGCTAATAGAGACATTCCTGAGACTGGGTAATTTATAAAGGAAAAAGGTTTAATGGACTCACAGTTCCACAAGGCTGGGGGAGGCCTCACATCATGGCAGAAGACAAAGAAAGAGCAAAAGGACATCTTACATGGCAGCAGGCAAGAGAGAGCATGTACAGGGGGAACTCTGCTCTATAAAACCATTAGATCTCGTGAGACTTATTCATTATCACAAGAACAGCATGGAAAAGACCCACCCCCATGATTCAATTACCTCTCACTGGGTCCCTCCCATGACACCTGGGAATTATGGGAGCTACAATTCAAGGTGACATTTGGGTGGAGACACAGCCAAACCATATGACATCATGTGTCCAAGTGCTTCAGACAGGAGACTACAACCTGACTCCTCAGAGTAGGTCATGATTGGTCTAAGGCTTATCAAGCTCACACTTTTTAAAATAATTTTTCAGGAATATAGGCCTAGCTAAGCAGCCTGAATCAGTTCGTCGGGCTATGGGATACAAACTGGGTCTGTGAATGCAAGGGAGCAGGTTTGTCTGGAACTGTAAGGAATTCGTTTTCGGACCCAGAAGAGATCAGAAATACTTTTCTCTCTTCTTTTGGATTTCAAGTTGTGTGAATCTGAAGCCAAAAACCGTCAGCCATTTTTTTCTGTCACCAAGGAAGCTATTTTGAACCAACTCAGAGGAGGGGGACAGTGAAAGGGAGCCCAGAGAAATAAAACTGAAATACTGGATTCAGCCTAACCTGAGGCCTAGCCTACCTCTTGACTTGCAGTTAAGAGAGTCCAAGCATTGTTACTTAAATCAGTTTGAGTCAGGGTTTGCAATATATGCATCTAAAAGGTTCTTAAGATGACATACAATTTTGAAATTGAGGTTTTTCTCAAGAGATAAAAATTGATCTAGATCAGTTCTGTCTAATATTATTTTCTGAGATGATATAAATGTTCCATTTAAGTGTAGACACTATCAAAATACAGCTATAGAACAATTAAAAAATGGATAGTACAACTCAGGAACTGAATTTCTAATGGTATTTCATTTTTCCCATTTTCTTGTTTTTATATTGATATATAATAGATGTACATATTTTTGGGGTATACATTCATGTAGTTTGTAAAGATCAAGTGAGTGTAATTGGGATAGTTATCACCTTAAATATTTTTCTTTATGCTAGAAACATTTGAATTACTCTCTTCTAGCTGTTTTGAAATATACAATAGATTACTGTAAACTGTAGTCACCCTACTGATCTATCAAATACAGGTCTTATTTCTTCTATCAAACTATATGTTTGTACCCATTAACCTCTCTTCACCTCTTCTCTCTTCTACCCTTTCTAACCTCTGGTAACTACCAATCTACTCCTACCTTCATGAAATTTGATTTTTCAGCTTTCATATATCATTGAGAATATGCAATATTTGTCTTTCTGTGCCTGATTTGTTTCACTTTACAACTGCCATTTCTATCCATGTTACTGCCAATGACAGAATTCCATACTTTTTATGGCTAAATAATATTCAATTGTGTATATATACCACATTTTCTTTATCCGTTAGTTTGATGAACACTTAAGTTGATTCTATATTTTGGCTGTTGTGAATAATTCTGTATTAAGCATGGGAGTGCAGATAACTCTTTGATATACTGATTTCCTTTGTTTTAGATATATAAGTGGTGGTGGAATTGGTAGATCATATGTAGGTCAATTTTTAGGTTTTTGATAAACCTCCATACTATTCTTCATAGTTGTTGTAGTAATTTACATTCTCACCAACAGCGTACAAGGGTTCCCTTCTCCACATTCTCACCAGCATCTGTTATTCCCTGTCTTTTTGATACATACCATTTTAACTGGGTGAGATGATATCTCATTCTGGTTTTCATTTTCGTTTCACTGATGATTAGTGATGTTGAGTATTTTTCATGTCTTCTCTTGAGAAATGTCTATTCAGATCTTTGGCCTATTTTTAAAATAGATTATTGTTTTTATTACCTTTTAATATTCAGTTGTTTGAGCTCCTTATATATTCTGGTTATTAAGTTTCCTTTGCTGTGCAGAAGTGTTTAAGCTTGATGCAATTCCATTTGTCTCTGTTTGCTTTGGTTGCCTGTGCTTTGGAGATCTTGCCCAAACAATCTTTGCTTATATCAATGTCCTGGAGTACTTCTTAATGTTTTCTTCTAGTAGTTTTTATCGTTGTAGGTCTTAGATTTAAGTCTTTAATCCATTTTTATTTGATTTTTGTGTATGGTGAGAGATAGGGATTTAGTTTCATTCTTCCACATATTGTTATGCAGTTTTCCTAGCACATTTATTGAAGAGACTGTCCTTTCCCCATTTTATATTCTTGAGGCTTTCATTGAAAATGAGTTGGCTGTAGCAGAGAGAGGCGGAGCAGAATGGAGAAATAGAATGTTCCACTGATCACCCCTCACACAAGGATACCAATTTATCTACACAGAAAAAAAAAAAAAAAAAAACTACCTTTAGAAGAGCCAAAAATCAGATGAGCCCTCATAGTAGCTGGTTTTATCTTTGTATGACTGAAAGAGGCACTGAAAAGATAGGAAAAGGTCCTGAACTGCCACCCCTTCCCCACCCCCTACAGCAGCAGTATGGTGCAGAGAGCACGGCAATTGTGAGACATTGAACTCAATGCTATCCTGTTAGAGCAGAAAGAAAAACCCGAATCAAACTCTTGCTGATGTCTGTTCATGGCTTGCTGATTGTAGGGCCCCAGAGCCTTAAGCAAACATGAAAGTAGCCAGGGAGTGATTACAGCAAGTCTTGGAGCATTTTAACCATCCCTAACCGGGGGGGAATCCTAGCAGTTGGAACTTGAGTTCCTGCAAACCTTGCCACTTAGGGCTATGGTGCTCTGTCTGTAAATGAATTTGAAGGCAGTTTAGAACATTAAGACTGCAGAACCTAGGTGAGTCCTAGTCCGGAAGTAGGCCCAGAGCCTGTGGACAGTGACATACCGAGACACTAGCTGAGGCGATAAAGGGAGCGCTGTTGTCACCTCTCCCCTAACCTCAGGCTGTACAGCTCAGGGCTCCAAAAATGACCCCTTCTTTCTGCTTGAGGAGAGGAGGGAGAAGAGTGGGGAGGACTTTGTCTTGCATCTTAGATACCAGCTCAGCCACAGCTGGATAGGGCACCAGTTAGAGTTGTGAGGCCTCTGTTCTAAGGACTTGGATGACATTTGTAGATACATCCTAGGCCGGAAGGAAAGGACCCAGTCCTGGTTGCTTGCTAAACAACCCTTGTACCCTGAATAACAAGCATCAGTACCCAGGTACTATGTCAAGGGCCTTGGGTGAGCCTCTGAGACTTGCTGACTTCAGGTGAGACTCAGCACATTACCAGCTGTGGTGGCGATGGGGCAAAATCCTGCTTTGGAAAAGCAAAGGGAAAAGTAAAAGGACTTTATCTTGCACCTTTCATACCAACATGGCCACAGAGGGGTAGAGCATTAGGTGGGCTGTTTGGGTCCCCCAACTCCAGGACTTGACTTTTAGATGGCAGTTCTGGACCTTCCCTGGACCAGAGGGAAGCCCAATACCCTGAAGGGTGAGTCCCAAGCCAGGCAGCATTTATCACAAGCTGACTTAAGAGCCTTTGGGCCTTAAGAACATCAGAGATGGTCTAGCAGTCCTCCTTGTGACCTGAGGTGGCGCTGGCTGTGGAATGAGTCTCCTCTGCCTTTGGAAAGGGGAGGGAAGAGTGGGAAGGACTACATCTTGTGGTTTGAGGTCTAGCTCAGTTGCAGTACAGGAGAACACTAGGGAGACTTCTAAGGTTTTTGACTCTAGTCCCTGACTCCTGGATGGCGTCTCTGGACCCACCCAGAGCCTGAGAGACCTCGCCACACTGAAGGGAAAGACACAGGGCTGCCTGGCTTTCCATCAGCAGATTGTAGGGGCGCCAGGGCCTTGGGCAAGCATGGAAAGTAGCCAGGGAGTGGTTACAGCAAGCGTTATACAAGACCCAGTGCTGTGCTGACTTCAGGTCTTACCCAGTGCAATTGCAATCATAGTGGTGTTGGCCACAGGGATGCTTCTGTTACTCCATTCCCAGATGTAAGTGGCTTCTGCACTGTAGACCAAATGGATCTAATCAGTATTTACAGAACATTTCATCCAATGGCTGCAAAATACAAATTCTTTTCCTCAGCGGATAGATCATTCTCAAGGATAGACCATATGTTAGGTCACAAAACAAATCTTAAAACATTCAACAAAATTGAAATAATATCAAGCATATTCTATGGCCACAATGGAATATAACTAGAAATTAATAACAAGGAATTTTGGAAACTAAACAAGTACATGGAAATTCAACAATATGCTCCTAAATGACCAGTGAGTCAATGAAGGGATTAAGAAGCAAACTGAAAATTTTTTTTAAACAAACAATAATGGAAACACAACATACCAAAACCTGTGGGATACAGCAAAAGCAGTACTAAAAGAGAAGATTATGGCTGTAAGTGCCTACATCTAAAAAGAGGAAATTATTATTATTTTAAATAATCTAACAGTGAAACTTAAAGAACTAAAAAACAAGAGCAACTCAAACCAAACTGAAAATTAGTAAGATAAAATAAATAATAAAGATAGACCAGAAATTGATGAAATTGAAATGAAAAAAATCAATACAAAAGATCAATGAAACAAAAAGCTGGTTTCTTTAAATGTTAAACAAAATTGACAAACCTTTAGCCAGACTAACATGTAAAAAAGAGACAAGATCCAAATATATAAAATGAGAGATGAAAAAGGAGACATTACAAACTGATAATGCAGAAATTCAAAGGATCTTTAATGGGTACTATGAGGAACTTTATGCCAATAAACTGGAAAATCTAGAAGAAATGGACAAACTTTTAGACACATAAAACCTACCAAGATTGAACCAGGAAGAAATCCAAAACCTAAACAGACCATTAATTACTAACTGAGATTGAAGCCATAATAAAGTCTTCCAGTCAAGACAAGCCTGGGAACTAATAGCTTCACTGCTGAATTCTACCAAACATTTAAAGAACTAATACCAATCCTACTTAAACTATTCTGAAAAATAGAGGAGGAGGGGATATTTCCAAACTCCTTCTACAAGGCCATTCTTACCCTGATACCAAAACAAGACAAAGACACATTAAAAAAATAAATAAAAAAAGAAAACCATAGACCAGAATCTCTGATGAATATTGATGCAAAAATCTTTAATAAAATACTAGCAAACCAAATTCAACAATGCATAAGAAAGATTATTCATTATGACCAAGTGGAGTTTATCCCTGGGATACAAGAATGGTTCAACATATTCAAATCAATTAATATGATACATCCTATCAGCAGAATGAAGGATAAAAAGCATATGATCATTTCAATTGACACTGGAATAGCATTTGATACATTTCAATATCTCTTCATGGTAAAAAGCCTAAAAATTTGGGTATAGAAGAAACATACCTCAACATAATAAAAGCCATACATGACAGACCCACAGCTAATACCATACCAAATGAGGAAAAACTGAAAGGCTTGATGGATGTTTACCATCACTACCGTTGCTTAACACTGTATTGGAAGTCATAGTTAGAGCAGTCAGACAACAGAAGTATATAAAGGGCATCCAAATTGGAGAAGAAAAAGTCAAATTATCCTTATTTTCTGATGTTATGAACTTATATTTGGAAAAACCTAAAGACTCCACAATAAAACTATTAGAACCGATAAATTCAGTAAAGTTGCAGTATTCAAACTTAACATACAAAAATCAGTAGCATTTCTGTGTGCCAACAGTGAAAAATCTAAAAAATAAATGAAAAGTAATCTCATTTATAATAGCCACACATAAAATTAAATATCTAGAAGTTAACCAAAGAAGTAGGCCGGGTGCGGTGGCTGATGCCTGTAATTTCAACACTTTGGGAGACCAAGATGGACAGATCACAAAGTCAAGAGATTGAGACCATCCTGGCCAACATAGTGAAACCTCATCTCTACTAAAATACAAAAATCAGCAGCTGGTCATGGTGGCAGGCGCCTGTAGTCCCAGCTACTCGGGGAGGCTGCGGCAGAAGAATTGCTTGAACCTGGGAGGCAGAAGTTACAGTGAGCCAAGATTGCGCCACTGCACTCCAGCCTGGTGCCTGGCAACAGAGCAAGACTCTGTCTCAAAAAAAAAAAAACAAAAAAAAAACAAAAGGAAAAGACTTCTATAATGAAGACTATAAAACACTAATGAAAGAAATTGAAGAGGACACCAAAAAATGAAAAGTATTCCATGTTTATGAATTGTAAGAATAAATATGTTAAAATATCCATACTACCCAAAGCAGATTGCATTGAATCTATAGTAATTCCTCAAAATACCGATGAAATTCCTCACAGAAATAGAAAAAAATCCTAAAATGTATATAGAATCACAGAAGACCCAGAATAGCCAAAGCTAGCCTAAGCAAAAAGAACAAAACTGGAGGAATCACACTACTTGACTTAAAATTTTACCACAGAACTATAGTAACCCAAACAGCATGGCACTGGCATAAAAACACACACATAGACCAATGAAACAATAGAGAACCACAAAGAAATCCCCACACCTATAGTGAACTCATTTTTGACAAATGTGCCAAGAACATACACTGGGGCAAGACAGTCTCTTCAGTAAGAGAAAACTGGATATCCATTTGCAGAAGAATGAAACTGGATCCCTATTTCTCACCATATACAAAAAAATCAAATCAAAATAGATAAAAGACTTAAATCTAAGACCTTTAACTATGAAACTACTACGTGAAAACATGAGGGAAAATCTCTAGGACATTGGTCTGGGCAAACATTTCTCAAGGAATATCCCACAAGCACAGACAACCAAAGCAAAAATGGAAGGCAGGATCACATCAAGTTAAAAAGCTTCTGCACAGCAAAGGAAACAATCAACAATTTGAAGAGACAACCCACAGAATGGGAGAAAATGTTTGCAACTTATCCATCTGACTAGGACTTAATAGCCAGCATATATAAGGAGCTTAAACAACTCTATAGGAAAAATCTAATAATCCAGTAAAAAATGGGCAAAATATTTGAATTGATATTTCTCAACAGAAAACATACAAATGGCAAAGAGACATATTAAAAGGTGCTCAACATCACTGATCATCAGAGAAATGCAAATCAAAACTACAATGAGATATCATCTCACCCAAGTTAAAATGGCTTATAACCAAAACACAGGCAATAATAAATGCTGGCAAGGAGATCTCCACCCTGGTACACTGTTGGTGAGAATGTAAATTAGTACAACCATTATGGAGAACAGTATGGAAGTTTCTCAAAAAAACAAAAATTGAGCTGCCATGATTCAGCAATCCCCACTGCTGGGTATATACCCAAAAGAAAGAAAATCAGTATATTGACAAAATAGCTGCACTCATATGTTTGTTGCTGCACTGTTTACAAGAGCTAAGATTTGGAAGCAACCTGAGTGTCCATCAACAGTTGAATGGATAAAGTAAATGTGGTACATAAACACAGTAGAGTACTATTCAGCCATAAAAAGAATGAGATCCAGTCATTTGTAACAACATGGGTGGAACTGGAGATGACTACATTTAGTGAAACAAGTGAGACACAGGACAAACATCTCATGTTCTCACTTATTTGTGGGATTGAAATATAAAAACAATTGAACTCATAAACATAGAGAATTGGATAGCTACCAGAGCCTGGGAAGGGTAGTAGTGGTGGTGCGGGAGGTGGGGACGATTAATGGGTACAAAAAGTAGTTAGAAAGAATGAATATGACCTAGTATTTAATAGCATAATAGAGTGACTATGGTTAATAATAGCTAATTGTACATTTCAAAAAAAACTTAAAGGGTGTAATTGGATTGTTTGTAACTCAAAGGATAAATGCTTGAGGGGATGGATACCCAATTCTCCATTATGTGCTTATTTTACTTTGCATGCGTATATTAAAACATCTCATATACCTCATAAATATATACACCTACTACATAACCATAAAAATTAAAAATAAGAAAAGGAAAAAAAAAGAAAATGAGTTGTCTGTATATATGTGGATTTATTTCTGGGTTCTCTACTCTGTTCCATTGGTCTCTGTGTCTTTTATGCCAGTACTATGCTGATGTGGTTACTATAGCTTTGCAGTATATTGTGAAGTCAAGCAGTGTGATATCTACAGCTCTGTTCCTTTTGCTTATGATTGTTTTGGCTATTTGGAATCTTTGCGGTTTCATATACATCTTGGCATTATTTTTTCTATTTTTGTGAAGACTTCCATTGGTGTTTTAATAGAGATTGCATTGAATCTGTGAATCGCTTTAGGTAGAAATGTCATTTTAACAATATTATTTCTTCCAATCTATTAGCATGTAATATTTTTCAATTTTTTTGTGTGTCCTCTTAAATTTATTTCATCAGTGTTTCATAGTTTTTGTTGCATGGGTTTTTTAGTTCTTCAGTTAAGTTGATTGCTAGGTATTTTATATTCTTTGTAGGTATTGTAAATGGGGTGGCTTACTTAATTTCTTTTTTAGATTGTTTGCTCTTGGTATATATAAACGCTGATTTTTGTCTGTTGATTTTCTATCCTGCACCTTTACCAAATTTGTTTACCAGTTCTAACAATTTTTTTGGTGGTGTCTTTACATTTTTCTAAGTGTAAGATTATATCATCTGTAAACAAGACTAATTTGACTTCATTGCCAATGTCGATGCTTTTTATTTATTTCTCTTCCCTAATTGCTCTGGCCCCATTTAATTTTTATTAATTAAAATGTAAATAGCTTCATGTATCCAGTGGCTACTGTACTGGATAGTACAGATCTAGAATGATCAAACTTCAGATGGTTGGGATTACTCTGTACCATCCCTCCTAAGCTTCTGTCTTCAAATGATCACTAATACCTTCTGAATTCTGTTTTGGATTTCAGTAAATCATTCCAAAACCAAACAAAGCTCTGATTTAATTAGACCAAAGTGTCAGTTGCACAGCTGTGTGTGTGTGTGTGTGTGTGTGTGTGTGTGTGTTTCGAAGTTTTCAATTTGCTCGCATTTATATTTCCTGTAATTGGTGCTGCAAGAAGATAAGCATGTACCTATTCGTTGCCAAACAACTTAAGATAAGCACGTATAAAAACCTGAGAAATACAGAGCAATACGTAATTATGTATCTGTCTGTGAGAGCTAAGAGGCAGAAGGATAAACATTGAGAATACTTCTTTCACTAAGTCTAGTCACTGTTAGAGTGGCTTCCTAAAGAAGATAGCAAGACACTTACATTACACTCTGTGCAAAATTAGTCATTTCTTCTCTGAAGAGGCCCCAGCTTTTATATAAAAAAAATTGCATGGCTATTTAAAATGTAAAATATTATCAAAAGTATTCAGCAATCATCAGGTGGATAATCAGCAAACTATTAACTTCCGGATATAGCATTTCAAATGTTTAATTGGTTAAATGATTATAATATTATCTTTTTAATTTAACTTCAAGTATTATTTTGAGGGTAAACATATCTGTAAATACTTTCAATGTTAATTGTGTGATATAAGCACAGTGCACTGTTTTAGGGATCACAGCCTAGTAAGAAAATAATACAACAAACTGCAAAGCAAAAATGTTTGGCTACTGGGTAAATTTTCAGAATTCTAGAGGAAAAGAAATGTAACTCAAAATAAAAAAGTTACCCTGCACAAGAAAGTATACACCACTTTGAATGATCAAACAGACAAACACCACTTCCCCAAAACAATAAAAAAACCAACCCAGGTATTAATGTTGTTCTGGCAGCTTGTCTGTGCAGGCTACTCAACGGGGCAGACAACCTTCAGAAAGAAGATGCAAGCTGTCAGGTTCATCCAGCTATAATTGGAGTATATATTGACTTTGGTCAGTTTAGCAAAGAGAATATCAGCTTACAAAGTGCTAGCTATGATGGAGATGAGATAACTGGAGATCATTGTTAAGATGTCTGCCACTTTTAAAAAGATTTGTCTTTAGAAGTTAATAGGAATTTTAAATTGCTACGGCAATTGCATGTCAACATGAGCTATTTCTTGGCTGTTAACCATAAATTTATAATATATTAATATGTTTGAACATACTCTTTCTGTCATTAAATTCAATTAAAATTGAATAATTATAAACATATAAGTCCCTAGAGCCTAAAATCACTAATGTTCAAGGAAAAAAATTAGATAAGAAATTATTCACATTCAATCACATTTTGCCATCAAATTCATTTTTCAGATGAAATATTTTCAACAAATAAAGACTTAAAATTGGGTGCTGTAATAGAATCATTAATAGATCCTTACTTCCAAATAAAATGATTAATGTTTCCATAATGTATATTATGTAGTGTTAGAGTTAAATATGTCAATATGTTATTGTATTCAGTAAATAGTTCAATTGATCTTTCGTCTCTTAAAGCAAATCATTTTCCAAAGGAATATATATTTCAGAAGTACATAGTTCCATAAATAATATGTTAGAAAGCATGAAATAGATAATGCCTTGTTTGGATAGACCCCAAAACTGAAACTGAAATTACAGTCATTTGGGGTAACTAACCTATTGGTTTACGTAGTTTCGTTTCAAGCTTACAAGTGAGCAGAAAGAAAAAAATAAGCTAATCAAATTATTTTCACCGAGGCAGCAAAACATTGCATTGTAACTTGAAATCCAAAGCTTAAAATTTAACCAGGCTTACTTAGCTGAAACAGTATTCTTAGACCTTAAACTTTTGCTAATTTAGTACCAAAAAAACTGGGTTCAAAGATTTTATTCTTCATTCTCCCTTAAATCATATATTTATATGATTTTAAAATATTTTTTAAAAGAGTAATTCAGAAAAAGGATAAGGAAACTCAATTGTCCTGGTCATGTAAGCAGAACAACTACGTTGCGACTAGCATTTAGAACTACCCTTTCCCCCTCAATCCAGTTCCTAGTTCAGGAAAGTTCATTTTATATATGAGAATGAATGAAAAAATTTATTTCTGCCCTACTGCATTGGATTAGTGTCCTCACTAGGAGTTCATGAAACAGTTTCAATAAAAAATGCAATTACAATAAAGGATTTTAAATCATATTAATATGATTACCTTAGCCTCACGTTGAAAATACAGAGAATGTTTAATTTCTAGAGAATGTTAAGCACTTCAGCTTAGTAAATCCTATCATGTTTTCCAGTAATGCTAAAAGGTGCACAATAGTTTTTCACTTTAGGTGCCCTGTGACTAGGGACTTGGCACTTGATGACTGCAGGGAAATCACTAATGAGCTACAAAGCCTTTACACCTCTAGGTCAGGAGTTTGGATTAGACCTAGGTTGGGAGTGACAGAAAGTCGTTACCATCTCATGATAGTTCAATGGTTTATGTGAAGGAAATTCATTGTTTTCAGGCCACTTTCTAATGAACAAGCATCTATCCTACAAAAAGTCACCACTGCTTTTGACAGTAATTGGCAACAACGTAGAGAATGAAAAAATTTAACCAAGATTTGTGTTTCCTCCATGTTATGACTACCATATTCAAGTAGGGAATTTTTAATGGGAAAATACACAGCGCATTGCAGATATGTCTCTGAAAAGTAAGGGTAGGGAAGAAAAGGGGAAGGAGAATAATGAAGAGAAAAGAGAGAGTCATCCAGAATCAAAATGCAGTTAAGACATGTCATCAAAAAGCTTTATTTACTGTTTATATAGCAAAGATATTTAATTCAGAAAAGGCATGCACCTATTAATTTGTTTCTCTTTAGTAAAATTTTAATAATTTTACCCAAGGCTTTTAGATTATGGGATCCAAAAGTTGATAAATGCCTTGAAATGGTACTTCCTTAGTAGAGAGTTTTCACTACTCGTCATTATCTTCTTTAGAAAGCCATAGTGGCTACAGTTAGTGAAAGAAGTCTTCTCAGTCTGTTTCCTTCTAAGTCTTTTAGTTTTTACTGACACAGACACATAATAACATATTGCTCTGTTTTGCTCAGGGTTGTTTTTGCATGTGTTTAAGTTGTTTGGCAAGAAATAGGCACATGTTTATTCTTCTTATAGCACTCATTATAGGAAATACAAATCTGAGCAAATAGAAAACTTTGAATATGCACATAGACACATGTACACACACACAAACACACACACGTATACCATTGACATTTTCATTTAATTATATCTGAGCTTTGTTTGGCTTTAGAATGATTAAATAAAATCTAAAATGTTATTAATGATCATTTGAAGACAGAAGCATAGGAAGGACGTTGCAGAGTGTTTCCAACCATCTGAAGTTTCATCAGTCTAGATCTGTGCTATACAGTATGGTAGCCACTAGACAAATGAGACTATTTAAATGAAATTAATGAACACTTAATAAAATTAGAAATTAAGTTCCTAAGTTGCACTAGCCACATTTCAATTGTTTGATAGCCACCTGCGGATAGTATCTATGTTATTTGAATGTTTTCATTATCTCAGAAAGTTCTGTTGAACAGTAGGGCCCAGACCACATTTTCATCTCTATACTTAATGTTTTTATATTGAAATATAATATTTTATATAATAATAAAAATCAAAAGAAATAATTGGAAAGTAATAGTGAAACCTAAGGAAAAAGAAAATAATGAAAAAATGCATTAGAGTTGGAAGCTTATGTGATGCATAAGCCATAAAAATCTCACTAATTATTATATTGAATGTATGCATCTTACATTTTTTCAGTTTAAGATACTTGAAGATTTTGATTTTCAAGAGATATAAGAACTTGATGGCTTCTTTTTCCTTTGCAAGGAAGATGATAATAATTTGGTATAGGCTGGGCCTGGTGGCTCACTCCTGTAATCCCAGCACTTCAAAAGGCTGAGATGGAAGGATCGCTTGAGGCCAGGTGTTCAAGACCAATCTGGGCAACATGGTGAGCCCCTGTCTCTAAAAGAAGGTAAAAAATTATCTGGGCATGCTGTCGTGCACTTGTAGTCCCAGCTACTCAGAAGGCTGAAGTGGGAGGATTATTTGAGCCCAGGAGGTGGAGGTTGCAGTGAGTGGTGATTGCAACACTGTACCCCAGTCTAGGTGACAGAATGAGACCATGTCTCAAAATAATAAATATAATAATAATTTGGTGTTATTTTTTGTACTCTGAATTTAGTTTACTGGAAGAAATATATCAATTAAAGGGTGCTAGAATCCCTCAGCCTTATTTTTTCTTTTTATATGAATGATGTATTTGCCTGCACAAGCACAAAACCATAACCCTATTTTAGAAGACGAGGCCATACAAATACATTTCTAATCCCAGAGGTGAAGTGCACCTGCATATCAGATATTAGAACTTAGAGAGGATACTCCTGTTTGGCAACATTTCTGTCTAAAACATTGTCCTCTACATTATTTTATTAATGATGAACTAACTAAAGAAAAAGTTTTGGAATTTTGGTGGATGGAAAAGGGGCAACTGTTGACAAGTTTAATTTCATTTTAAGCCATTATCACAGGGGATATGTGTATACTATCTTAGAATCTGCCAATTTTTCAGCTTATTCACAACAGTCAAAGGAAAGATGCTATCTCTATGCTTATAGTGAAAAGCTTTGGAAGTCAGAAAGCAAATCTTTTATTAAATTCTTGCCCAGGGTTCATCTGTCAGGTTTAGAAATGACTAGTTATTGTTACCATGTTCACCAAGATCATCTATGAGTGATAGGGAAAAATGAAACATTTTAAAAGAATTCAAGAAGCAGTGGGCCCCTGTTCTTGACTATCAATTTTGTAATGAAATAATTGTTTGTTTTATTTACCTGGACAGTTCTTCCAGTGCAAGTCAGATCTATTTAAAGTAGAAATATTGTAGGAAAAGGTGGTATTAGAAAAGCAGGTAAGATTTTGCGAAGAGTTAAAGAATAATGTTGCTGTAATGTTAACAATCATATTTATAGAAATACAACCAAGGAGATTCTTCAATATATTGGTCAAAGATAAACTAACAAAATTTCCCATTCAAACATGCAGTTAGATTGCTCAAGTATACTGAGCATTGGAACTATTTATAAAGTGGATCCTGTGGAGTCTTAAATTAGTCTAATAATGGCTTTAATAAGTGGACTGAGCATGGTGGCTCATGCCTGTAATCCCAATACTTTGGGATGCTGAGGTGGGCGTATCACTTGAGGTTAGGAGTTCGAGACCCGCCTGACCAAGATGGAAAAACCCTGTCTCTACTAAAAATACAAAATTAGCTGGCCATGGTGGCATATGCCTGTAATCCCAGCTACTCAGGAGGCTGAGGCAGGAGGATCACTTGAACCTGGGAGGTGGAGGTTGCAGTGAGCGAAGATCACACCATTGCACTCCAACCTGGGCTACAAGAGTGAAACTGTCTCAGAAAAAAAAAAAGTGATTGGAGTGCAGCAGCTTCGGTGTCCTGTTATAATCTTAGTGAAATTACTATTTCTGTATGTTTAGAAACAATTTTTACTTCTACTTTTTCTAGAGAATTTTACCCCCTGATACCCATATCACAGGAGATAACACAGTATTTTTTTTTTTATAGTAAATTCAAGTTTCCCTCAAAAATATGGTACGGTAACCTAAGAGAAGATGAACAGATTATTTTCTCATCCTAAGTGTCTGATATTTTAGATACTGAAAAATCAGAGAATGAGTTTTAAAACAATTTTTTAATTTTTAATTTTTGTAGGTACATAGTAGTGTATATATTTATGGGATGCATGAGATGTTTTGATGCCAGCATGCAATGTTGAAATAAACACTTCTTGGAGAATGGGATATCATCCCTCAAGCATTTATCCTTTATGTTACAAACAATCCAATTACACTCCATTAGTTATTTTTAAATGTACAGTTATTATTAATTATAGTCACCATGTTGCACTATTAAATAATAGATGTTATTCATTATTTCTATTTTATTTTTGTACCCAGAGTATATTTTTATATGAATAAAAGATAACGATATTCCATACCACCTTGGAAATGGAATCGCTTGATCCCAGGTGCCTGTGGAAATGTTCACACTTTTTATGGGTGAGGATAAGTGAGGAAAGACTAAGAGCAGAAGAGTCCTATAGGGAAAACTTAAAGAAGCCAAGGAGAGTAGAGAATGGATGGAATCAGGTGATGCCGCTTTTTCTGTCTTCCTCACTGCTCTCCCTTCTGCAAAGGTGAATGTCTTTTTGCCTCAGCTTTATTTTTCAAATTGTAATCAAGACTGAAACAAGTCAGACCATGAGACTCATTTGTTTTCTTTCCAAGTGAAACCAAACAGATCTAATTTCATTCTGAGACAAGGCAGGTGGGCTTGATAGACAGTATGGGGGGTGGGCAAAGAGGAAAAATGGTAACTGTGGGAAGATATCAGTTGCAATTTATCTTGACTT
Source organism: Ateles fusciceps (assembly GCA_036589455.1). NCBI lineage: Eukaryota > Metazoa > Chordata > Mammalia > Primates > Atelidae > Ateles > Ateles fusciceps. The sequence goes on along the minus strand of JAZHEH010001606.1, from coordinate 6,008,128 downwards.
AGTAAGACCTTTCCTTTTTGCATGACATACTGCTGAACAAATGGAGAGACACTCCAGTTAAGTAATTGGTCAGATTATTAGTGTGTTGTGCTTAAAAAGGACTTCTAAGCTGCATTAGCTTGGGTTGACATCACAGATGCTCATCTTCAAGGGGTCAGTGCAAGAACGAATCTATTTAACATCTTCATCAATGACCAAGATAATGGAAGAGTTACAGCGGTCTGTTAATTAACATTATGAAACACATTACACTGCAAGGGTAGCTTGCACATTGTAGGGCAGTGTATGAATTTTAAATTGCCTTTTACCATGATAAATGCAATGTCCTTTGCATTCAAAATTTTAAAGGCTATTTGTGTTCATCCCTGCAGGCATGACTAAGAAAACAAGTAAGTGAACTCTTGCTACTGTGAATCTCTGTGTTCTATTTGCTAAAGCACAGGGCACTAGGATGGGAACAGCTTTACTTTAAATAGAACCATCCATTTTTTACAGCTGCACCCCCCAAATGATTTCCTCATTATTCTATATGTAACTCTTTCCCAGAATTTCAAGGCAATGGCGTAAGGCAGGGTCAGAGACATAACTTGAAGAGCCCACTGCAAAAAATAAAAAAGGGCTCTTTGTTCATAAAGTAGAAACAACCAGTAAAGCTACTAAGATATGAAGCTTTTTTCATTTCTTTATTGTTGCTCTATTGACTTGTTATCGTGTTTTTATTTACTATTTAATATCAGTCTAAGAAAAAATAAAAATTTAAATTATTAGCATAAATTAATAATTATCTTTATATTGTGTATTGTCAGTTTTAAATGCAAATAGGGGAACATTATACTCAAATATGAAATCACCACAGTTATGCAATTCATATTAGGTAGCTCATAGTAAATTGGTATCAGTTGAGTGGGGCACTGCTGAAAAGATACCCAAAACTGTGGAAGCAACTTTGGAGCTGGGTAACAGGCAGAAGTTGGAACAGTTTGGAGGGCTCAGAAGAAGACAGGAAAATGTTGGAAACTTTGGAACTCCCTAGAGACTTGTTGAATAGCTTTGCCCAAAATGCTGATACCAATATGGACAATAAAGTCCAGGCTGAGGTAGTCTCAGATGGCAATAAGAAACTTGTTGGGAACTGGAGCAAAGGTGACTCTTGTTATGTTTTAGTAAAGAGATTAGCTGTATTTTGGCCCTGCTGTCAAGATTCCTGAAACTTTGAACTTGAGAGAGATGATTTAGGGGATCTGGCAGAAGAAATTTGTAAGCAGCAAATCATTCAAGATGTTACTTGGGTGCTTTTAAAGGCATTCAGTTTTAAAAATGAAACAGCTATAAAAGTTTGGAAAATTTGCAGCCTGACAATGTAGAAAAGAAAATCCCATTTTCAAAGGAGAAATTCAAGCTGGTTGCAGAAATTTGCATAAGTAACGAGGTGCTGAATGTTAATCACCAAGACAATGGAGAAAATGTCTCCAGGGCATGTCTTTGCAGCAGATCCTCCCATTACAGGCATGGAGGTTTAGGAGGAAAAAATGGTTTCATGGGCCAGGCCCAGGGTTCCTCTGCCTTGTGCAGTCTAGGGACTTGGTGTCCTGTGTCCCAGCCACTCCAGCCATGACTAAAAGGGGCCATTGTACAGCTTGGGCTGTGGTTTAAGAGGGTAGAAGCCCCAAACCTTGGCAGCTTCCATGTAGTATTGAACCTGCAGGTGCACAGAAGTCAAGATTGAGGTTTGGGAACCTCCACCTAGATTTCAGAAGATGTGTGAAATGCCGGGACGCCTAGGCAAAAGTTTGCTGTAGGAGTGTGCCCTCATAGAGAACCTCTGCTGTGGCAGTAGAGAAAGGAAATGTGTGGTCAGAGCCCCCACAAAGAGTCCCAACTGGGGCACTGCCTAGTGGGGCTGTGAGAAGAGGGCTACCATCTTCCAGACTCCAGAATAGTACATCCACCAAAACTTGGAAAAGCTGCAGACACAATGCCAGCCCATTAAAGCAGCCAGGAGGGGGGCTCTACCCTGCAAAGCCACAGCGGCAGAGCAGTCCAAGGGCATGGGAGCCCATTTCTTGCATCAGCATGACCTAGATGTAAGACACGGAGTCAAAGGAGACTATTTTGGAGCTTTAAGATTTGACTGCCTTGCTGGATTTTGGAGTTGTATGGGAACTGTAGCCACTTTGTTTTGGCCAATTTCTGTCATTTGGAAAGGCTGTATTTACTCAATGCCTGTACCCACATTGTATCTAGGATATAACTAATTTTCTTTTGATTTTACAGGCTCATAGGCAGAAGGGACTTGCGTTGTCTTAGATGGTACTTTGGACTATGGACTTTTGAGTTAATGCTGAAATGAGTTAAGATTTTGGGGAACTGTTGGGAAGGCATGTTTGGTTTTCAAATGTGAGGACATGAGATTTGGGAGGGGCCAGGGTGGAAGGATATGGTTTGGCTGTGTCCCCACTTAAATCTCATCTTGAATTTTCACATGTTGTAGGAGGGACCCAGTGGGAGGTAATAGAATCATTGGAGCAGGTCTTTCCCATGCTGTTCTCATGACAGTGAATAAGTCTTATGAGATCTTATGGTTTTAAAAAGGAGAATTTCTCTGCATAAGCTTTCTCTTATCTGCCACCATGTGAGATGCGTCTTTTACTTTCCATCATAATTGTGAAGCCTGCCAGCCACAGGGAACTGTAAGTCCATTAAACCTCTTTCTTTTGTAAATTGCCCAGTCTTGGGAATATCTTTATCAGCAGCATGAAAACTGACTCATACATGCATGTATATTTCATTCTTCCCAGACGAGTAGAAACACTGCACAAAACTAACTCTGTGGTTTTTCTTTCACTTTTTGATATGCCCACGTTCTACCAGAACTTCAATCTTTGGCTTACAGATCAGGAAAGAAGAACTAAAAGGAAAACTATCTATGGGTTATTCTATCATTTTCTGTATAAGAGGTTGGTTAATATGAGGAAGTAATTGACTTGTTATAGTGTTTTGTAAATAGGATAAATTGGGCTTCTTGGTCATTTGCCTTTTTTAAGAATACCATTCCCTTTTCTCTGCATTTGAATCAAATTCTTTTGTGAATGGAGAGCATGGCTTGTGGGAGTTGTCAGTGCCTTAACTTACTGTCATGCTTCTACTTCATGCTCACTTTGAATCTTGATCAGCTCTTATACATTGTGGGTCCATCAAATTTCTTTGCTCCTGGGACATATGAACTCTATCTGTGAATGGATGACAAGGATTGGTAGACATCTATATTGCATGTATCTCCTCTGTCACTCTCATGCTTGATGGTCCCAGTGGATTTCACTTACCATACATCAATTCAGAGATACAATTATTAAGAATTTTAAGAGGGTGACAGCATTAAAAAAACAGAGGTCTTCTTCTGAGCATGGGGTTTAATACACTGTACAGGCTGCACCCCCAGAAAGCTGGCCTTGGTATCAGATCTTCATAAATTTTCTCTGCCTGCCATGCTCCATAACTGTAGTCCTCTCTGTTGGATCTTGTCCCACAAAAGACAGCTGTTTTCATCTTCCTGTAAGAGTATGAATTTGTTTTACCTCTGTTGCCAGGAAGAAATAACTTCCTTGACTAGTCTGGAAAAGAGATTGCTAAGATAAAGGACTACTTTAACAGCTCCAATATTTAAATATGCAGCTACATGGCAGAATTCTCAGGTTAAGGCAGAAAATGCATGTGTGTGTGTATGTATATATATATATATATATGTAGATGTGTGTGTGTGTATATATATATATACACACACACACCTACATATTTATATACACACACATCTACATGTATGTATTTTTTTTATATATCTCAACATGTATTTTGATACACACACACACACACACAATACACACACACACACACACACACCCCCCAACATGTATTTCCTGCCTTAACCTGAGAATAATATATCAGAGGAGAAAGGCAAACTGGCTGCAGAAATTTGCATAAGTAACAAGGAGCTGAATGTTTATCACCAAGACAATAGTGAAAATGTCTCCAGGAAATGTCAGGGACCTTTGCAGCAGCTTCTCCCACGACAGGCCTGAGGTTTAGGAGGAAAAAATGGTTTCATGGGCCAGGCACATATATATATGCTATATAACTATATATATAATAGCATATGTATTTATATATCTAGTTGACAGTTGAAAAATGCAGGAGTTAGGGGCACTGATGCCCATGCAGTCAAAAATCCACACATAACTTTTGACTTCCCATGTATCCGTAAATAACTTTACTAAGTTATCCTTGTATAACATTACTAATAGTCTACTCATTACTGGAAGTCTTACCAATAATATGAGCAGTAGGTTAACATATATTTTGTATGTTATATACTATATTCAATAAAGTATATTGTACTATATACAATAAAGTAAGCTAGAGGAGAAAAAATGTTAAGAAAATAGAAGGAAGAGAAAACATATTTACTTTTCATTAATTAGAAGTGGATCATCATAAAGGTCTTCATCTTTATCCTCTTCACATTGAGTAGGGTGAGGAGGAGGAGGAAAAGGAAGGGTTAATCGTGCTGTCTCAGATCTGCATATAAATGGACCCTCACAGCCCAAATCTATGTTATTCAAAGGTCAGCTGTGTCTATCTGTAACTATCTAATCTATCATTGCTCTATCAATCTGTCTACAGACAGACACACACACACACACACATACACACACACACACAGACACAAATGCACACCTGTTTGTACCTCAGGTACAGGAGGTGACATTCAATCCCTGCTCCTCTCTACTGTTATTTCTCTGGCTTTGGTTTCAGAGAAAATGACAACGTTTTTGAAACCTATGAATTTATTTTTACCTTGGGGAAATTTTTCTTAGTTTTTTCATCTGTTAAAATGGGATAATACCTATATTGTAGATGTAATTTAAAGAGTTCATGATGTAATGAAAGTGCCTGATGGACAGTAGTCCTATCATTAGTACTCTACTACATTCTTTCTGAGAAGACATTAATGTAGTAGATAAATCCCTATATCATTATTTGCACTACACTCAGCACTCAAAGCATTCAGTCTTTTCATTTTAGTACTCAATCTTTATCTAAGTTTAGAAAATTTAGTTGTTATTCCCATGATCACAGTTTTTTTTGAGACAGAGTCTCACTGTGTCACCCAGGCTGGAGTGCAGTGGCTCCATCATAGCTCACTGCAGCCTTGACATCCTGTGCTCAAGCAATCCTCCTGCCTCAGCTTCTTGAATTGCTGGGACTACAGGTACATACCACTAGGCCTGACTCAATCGCTTATTTAATTGTATTTCCTTTATTTGTCAGTCATCCTAAAAGTTTCCATCTTAGGTGTGCTGGGTGGATTTTGTGTAGAAAGGTGGATGCCTGCTTGTTTCACAGTAAAATGCTGACATAAAAAACAGCCATTTATCTTTTTCTTCCATCAAATTTTATTTATCATCTATACAAATTTAAATATCGGGCAGAAAAATATACCTTGGTGTGACTCACATTTATAACTTCTTAGTTAAGCTTTTACCTTTACATTGCTCTTACTCAGCTCAATTTTAAAAATATAGTATTTCTCTTTACTAGAGTAAATTGAAAATATAGAAACAACAGAATGAAGAAAGAATTGTACACATTGAAGATAGTCAATGTAAATAGTTTTTACCCCCCTTTTCTGGTCTTTTCTCAATGTACAACTTTAAAAATACTGGCAGATTTCTATTACGTATAACATTTTACATCTTGCTTTTTATGTAATATTATATTGCAAACATTTTTTTTCATGTTACATTCTGCCTGGACATTTTTATGGCTGCAGGGTATATTACCACATGGATTTATTTAACAATTTCTCTATTTTCTGACACAATTTCATTTATAGTGAATACTGTGATGAACATCTTTTTGAATAAAACTTATCTTATTTTTCAAAGTTATGTCCTTAGGATAGATTTCCCAAAGAACATTACTGGGTTAAAGCATCTCAGACATTTTAAGTCTCTTGACTGTTTTTGACAAATTGCTTTCAAAGGAGTCATACTAATTTTTACTTCTGCTAGGGATTTACCACAATGCCTATACTTTGTTAAATATAGATTATTGTCATTAGTGATGATGGGCATTTTTAGTATATGTGTTTGTTTTCTCATTCTAATACCTCAATCATGAAGTATGCTATCTCCTGCATGTCCTTTGGTAGACCACTCATTCTTATAGGCATGATCTCCTGGCAAAAGTGTGGTGGAAGAAACACTGAAACATTTCTACAAACTTGTATCATTTCTAATGTCTCCGCTTCCCTAGCCACCCTCCCTTAATAAAAATTGGCCAGAAAAAGCTAACATCTCTTTTTTCAAAGTTTATTTTTATTGAAAAATAAATTGCTTTTGTTGTACAAGCTAAACATTGCAAATAAAGCTAAAGCATCCTGTGACCAAGACCACAATGTTGCACAAACTCACAGGCTATTTGTGACCAGCCTGGGCAACTTGGCAAAACCCCATCTCTACAAAATATACAAAAATTAGCCAGGCGTGGTGGTACACATCTGTAGTCCCAGCTACTTAGGAGGCTGAGGTGGGAGGATTACCCGAACCTGAGAGGTCAAGGCTGCAGTGAGCCCTGATCCTGCCACTGTACTCCTGCCCAGGTGACAGAGTGAAACCATGTCCCCCTCCCCCAAAAATCTGCGGACCATCTTAGACAGTTATCTGTGCAGTGTTGATCTAGAGAGCCTGTGCTGGACTATCTGCTTGTCCTTCCCAATCCTTTTCCTTTCATGGGAGGGGAAACATTGCTATCAGTTTTACGTAAATCCCCCCAGGTATTTTCCTTTTTTAAAAATTTAAAAATATTTAGTTTTCTTATTAATACCATAGCAGAATGACAGACCTGACTTATCCCAGCCCCTCTCCTTAGCTTGTTTCCTCATAGAATGCTGATGCCTTTTCCCTGCATTAAATTCCAGTTAGTCCTATTGTATAGTCCTCTTTCTATAGTCCAGGCCAGTTGTTTTCCACATTTACATGTTGTGAATACGGTTTTGCATCTGATCCCAGAGCCCCTCTCAGGTGTTTTTAGTTTTAGAGGCTCAGGATGTTTTGCTGTATCAAGAGATGCTGGGGAGAAAAATGTTAGAAAAACATTACATTAGGATGCCAAAATATTTTTCTCTCCCCTGAAGCTAAAACACATACAGTTTCACCCTAAGGAACCAATTCTTTAGAAAACAGAGCTAAAAGGGAAATGAAATGAAAGGCAGCCTACATTAAATTTCATTTAGTCCTATTGTTTAATTTATGTTCTGGGCTGTTCGATTCCTTTTAGGCCCTAGGCATGCAAGATACCGTTTTGGTGTGTTTGGTCATTCCTTCATATTTTATCCTATCTTTGGGCCTTATGGATATTTCTGTTCTGGAGGCTTCTGAAATCAGTCAGCTCTCTTTCTGGGAGTGTTGGTAGGTGGAGTGGAATACTTTTTAGCAGGCATGTTGGTTTATATTTTTTTCCCATTAAACCTATTGGCTTTCTCTTTTTGTGAGTTTAATAATGTGATATCTTACTTCTGCTGACCAATTTTTAAAGTTTTGGCTTTTCATTTGTACTCAGATTATTTTGCCATATTTTCTGAGTAATTTTGTTTATTTTAGTTCAGACATGGAGAGATTTCCTAGGAAAGCATAATGAAAGCACACTCTAACCCACTTGTGGACCTTTGCAGATTAGGGGTGCTTCCATATTGTGAGCCATGTGGCTAAGCAGGATATGATTGCCTCGTTTCTGACCCAGTGGTCAAAAATACTGTGCTTTGCTGGAGGAAAGTGTTCACAGCTACTGCCTATGTTGTAATTTTTTTTTTTTTTTGAAGATTAACAGAAGACCTGAATTTGTAGAGTTTTCCATATGGTTGCTTTCCCAGTAGCACTAACTGACTTAAAAAAAAAAAAAAAAGAAAGAAAAAAAAAAAACACCTCTTCATTTTAAGGAAAAGAAAAGTCCTGAGTCACTTAGTATTCCTTACACTCGGGAAGGCTGACTATAAAGGCTTACGCTTCCTGCTGTGATTGTATCCTCCGTGAAAGAAATGAAGCAGCAACATGAACTTAGTTCCCTTTATCTGCGCAGTGATTCTAAGTCTCAGTTTCTGCCGTCTTCCCTCTCTGACTATTTAATACACTTATCGTTTCTCTGCCTGGCATTCCCCTATAGGAGAGATTGAATTTAACAAATGTACACTAAGAATGATAGCTGACACTAATTCAATGAGCAGAAGGTTAAATCCAATCATAATTCCTGAGGTAATGGAGACTGGTAGGGTATGCAGATCTCTGAAGAGTCAAAGAGATTAAATGAGACTACACAGTTCCTTTGACTCTGTAGCCACTAGGAAAGTATAATAGTGTTTTAAGGTAGGGTGATACTGGAGCCTAAAGTTTTATTTTTTAAAAATGAACAAAGCAACACAGTCAAGCTGATGCAATAATTTTGCAATCCCTTGAGCTGCTAAACTCAAGTGAAGAAAGATGTTAGCTAAGTGCAATCTGGAATGAATACATTAATTTTCACATTTCCTTTTACCCATTGTGCATAAAGTCTTGAACTGTTTTAACTCAGATGAGCTTTAGTCCGTGATAAAATCTGGGAAGAGTATCTGCAAAGATTTGAACAATATAAATAAATTACATTGGGGATATAGGAGTGGAAAAGGGAGGAAAAAAAAAGATTTGCAAATTCTTTAAAAAAACGACTTGATTTAATGTCTGTAGATGGAAGCTGTGGATCAGTACTTCCCATGAGATTCCATGACGAATTGTCACTGATGGCAACTAACAGAAAACTAACGAAAAACTTGCAGCTGGGGCCCTTCCTGGATCTGCCTCTAACAGCCCTTCTCAGTAGGATGGCAGGATCAGAGTTAAGGCTGATAAGATAATGGAGTCTGTGCATGCCCGACCTGATTGCTCCCCCTGATCTGATCACTAGTAGCGGGGTGACAGCTGCTTTTCCAGCCCTCTGGACAGCAAGTGGCAGAGCAGCATGTCAACGGCATGTGCATATTTAGCAGTCATATATTGACAATTAAAAAGAAAGTATTTCATATTTGTATGACCCTTATTAAAGGGTATGTGAAATATTTAGTCAAAGAGTTGGAGGGTTTAAAGACACCATTGTGAATTTTTGCATGACTGAGCAGGGTTCTTTTAAAATATACACTTGATCAGTGAATTATGATAATTCTTGCATTGGTATGGCTGTGTAAAGATATTGAACATTACATATTCGATTCACATATATACCTCAGAGGAAGACTGTCAAGTTTTAGGATTGCAATAGTAGTACATGATACTGAAATTGGGATGGGTTTGTTAAAATTCAAAATGGAGGTAATGAAACTGAAAAGAAACAGGAAAAAGAATATTTTGTGTTCAGGGATTAAAGCTTTCTAAATTAGTGGGTTAGAATAAAGTACTATGTCACTAAAGATAGTAAAATGTGTAAACACATTATTTTGTATAGAAACAAAACTAGTTTATATATATATATATATATGTACACACACATTTGTGTATATATACACACAGGCACACAGACACATACACATGTATGTATTTGCCAGTATATATCCACTTAAAATTTGCATACTCTTATATCTCACACTTCCACATCAAGGAATAGGTGTTCTTCATCTGCCCTTTTCACTTAAATAATGTACTTTCTTTGTTGTTTGGTTTTGCAATTGAAGGGCACTTCCTTTTGTTTTGTGTAAAAATTATGTGTTTGAAAAATACAAAAGAATACATGTAATTGATATGTAAGCAATGATGCATAATAATTACTGAACACTAGTGAATCTACCATGCAATTGGGATCTGGAACATTATTTATATAATTCATATAATTCCTATCTCATCCTATTTTCTGCTTCCTATAGATATTCAGTAAATTAAATTTTATCATTTCCTTTTCCAAAATGGTTTAATCATGTAAGTATATATTCTTTTCATAATCTCATTTTTCAAAGTTAAGGTATAATTTGTATACAGTAAGTTTAACTCATTTTTACAATTCTTTGGCTTTTGACAAACACCTACACCATCATAATCAAGATATAGAGCAGTTCTATTTCCTTTCAAAATCATCCCATGCCACTTTGTAATCAATCCTTTCCCTTTTCCTCCACCCTTGGCAACCTCTAATCTGTTTTCTGTCCCAAGAGTTTTTAGCCTTTTCTGGAGTGTCATCTAAATGGAATTATACGTTGTATAGCCATTTGAGCCTTCTTTCCTTCTGCATAATGCATTTGAGATTCATTCATATTTTTGTACATATCAACAGTTCATTTCCTTTTATGAATTTGTAGTATTCTATTATAGGACTGTATTACAGCTTGTTTATTGTTTGACTAGCTGAAGGGCATTTTGAGTTGTTTCCAGTTTTTGGCAATTACAAATGTATTGGCCATCAATATTTGTATACACATTTTTGTATAAATATAAATTTTCATTTCATCTGAATATCTACTTAGAAGTGAAATTTCTGGGTCATATGATAAATGTATGTTAAATTTCATAAATAACTTTATAAGGTGTAGCACACATTTCCAAAGGGGCTGTATCATTTTGTATTCTGAGAAGTTATTTGTCAAAGTTTCAGTTGCTCTGGACCCTTATTAGCATTTAATGTTGTCATTGCCTATTTTTTCAAATTTAACCATTTTTTAATTAATGATATCTCACTGAGTTATAATTTAAACTTTCCGAATGACTAATTATTTTTAGCAACTTTATGTACTTATTTGTGATCTATATGTCTTGTTTAGTGAAGTGTTAACATTTTTTTGCCAATTTTAAAACATATGTTGTCTATTTTCTTACTGAGTTTTAAGAATTTTTATTCACAGATACAATTTTTTTTTTAATTAGATGTGTGATTACAAATATTTTCTTCCAGTTTGTGCCTTGACTTTTCATTCCTCTAACAGCAAAAAGCATTATGTATCATGCATTATGCTTTTGGTATCTAACAATGTTTCACCTAACCCAGAGTCACAGAGGTGGGTGGATTGCCTGAACTCAGAAGTTTGAGACAACCCTGGGCAACATGGTGAAACCCTATCTCTACTAAAATACAAAAAATTAGCCAAGCCTAGTGGCTTGCGCCTGTAATCCAAGCTACTTGAGGGGCCGAACAGAATTACTTGAGCCCAGGAGGTGGAGGTTGCAGTGAGCCAAGATCGCACCACTGCACTCCAGCTTCAACAACACAGTGAAACTCCCTCTCAAAAACAGAAAAACAAAAAATAAACAAACAAAACCCAACATTTACTGGTATTTTGTTGAGGATTTTGTCCCTGTATTCATGAGGGGCGTTGCTGTGTAGTTTTTTCTCTCTACCTTCCCCTACCCCTACCTGTGTTGTCTTTTTCTGGTTTTGGTATTAGAGCATTTTTGGCTTTACCAAGTGAGTTGGGAACTGGCCCCTCTTCTTTTCTATTCTGGAAAATATTATGTCAAATTTGTATTATTTCTTTTTCAAATGTTTGGGAGAACTTGCCAATGTAGCCCTCTGGCTTGAAGTGTTTTTGGTTGGAAACGTTAATCTAGAAACACACTTTAATTGATAGATATAGAATTATTTGGATTATCTGTTACATGATTGAGATTTTATAGTTTGAATCTTGAAACATTTGCCCATTTTACCTAAGTTGTTCAATTTCTGGGCATAGAGTTGTTTGTAATATTATTATTATCCTTTAAATGTATGTCGTATTTATAGTGATGTCTCCCTGTAAAAATTCTTAATATTTGTACTTCATATCTTCTCTTTTATTTTGTTGGTCAGTTTGGCTGGATGATTACAGTATTTTTTTTTATCAAAAAATAGCTGTGGTTTTATTACTTTTCTCTATTTTTTTGTTCTCAGTTTAGTTAATTTCTATATTTATTATTTTATTCATTCTGTTTGGGTATAATATGATTTTATTTTTCCAGTTTTTTAGGTGGATTCTCAGAAAATTTCTCTTCAAGTATTGCTGTAGCTACACCTCATGTTTTGACAGGCTGTGTTTTCATTTTCATTAAACTAAAATATTTTCTAATTTCCTCTGTGATTTTTACGTTCATCTTTGGGTTATTTAGAAGTGTTCTGTTTGCTAACCAATCATTCTGGGGATTTTCCAAGTATATTTCTCTTACTAGCTTCTAGTTTGATTCCATTATGGTTACAGAACATACTTGGTATGTTTCAATTGCTACAAATTTTTAAATGTTTGTTTTATGATCCATAATGTGATCTATCTTAATGTATGTTCCACATGCATTTGAAAAGAATGTATAGTCTGTCATTGTTTTACAAATGTCAATTAGATTAAGTGGATTGATTGTATTGTTCAAATCTTTTATTTTCTTACTGAATTTATGTCCAGTTGTTTTATTGATTAGTGAGAGAAGGATATTTAAGTCTTCAACAATAATTGTGTTTGTCTATTTCTCCTTTCAATTTCATTATTTTCTTCATATATTTTGATGTACTATTAGATGAATGCATGTGAAGAATTATTGTCATTCTATGAAGCTGCTTCTCTTTATACTCATAACATTAATTTTCCTGAAGTCTATTTTGTCTACTATTTAGATAGCCACTACAATTTTTTTGTAAGTGTTTGCATGATCTGTACACTCTCATTCTTTTACTTTTGTCTGTATATTTATGTCTAATGTAAGTTTCTTGAAGACATAATGCAGTTGGATGTTGCTTTTGTAATTAATCTAACAATCTAGTCTTAAATCAGTGTGTATTTTGGCATTCTACGTAAGTACTGACATTTTTGGATTACTCTTCCATCTTGCCAGTTATTTTTTGTATGCTCCCATCTGTTTTCTGATTCTTTCTTGTTTTCTTTTGTATTGAGTATTTATTTTATGATGATTCCATTTTATCTATACCACTCACTTATTATTTTTACTTAGTGTATATTTTTATAGTTGTCCTCAGGTTTTTTTTTTTTTATTTGAGATGGAGTCTTACTCTATCTCCCAGGCTGGAGTGCAGTGGTGCCACCTTGGCTCCCTACAACCTCCACCTCCCAGGTTAAAGGGATTGTCCTGCTTTGGCCTCCTGAGTAGCTAGGATTACAGGTGTGTGCCACCATGATTGGCTAATTTTTGTATTTTCACTAGAGATGGGGTTTCACCATGTTGGTCAGGCTGGTCTGGAAGTCCTGACCTTGTGATCTGCCTGCCTCGGCCTCCCAAAGTCCTGGGATTACAGGTGTGGGCCACCGTGCCCGGCCAGTTTCATATTTTTAATTAAGCATATCTTTTATGTACACATAACATTATAGTGCTTCATAGAGCCTTATAACATCATACTCTCAATTCCTTTCTCCCTTGTTTTGGGATGTTTTTATAATTTTAACTTCACATGTGCTATAAATACACAATAAATTGGTACTATTTTTTGCTTTCATAATCCACTATCTTTTAGAGCAAAATTTTATATTTCTTTATCAACATTATTTCCAGGACTATTCATTTCTTTGTATAGATCTAAATCTGTGTCTGAAGTCATATTCCTTCTAATTGGTGATTTATTTTTTTTTAGCATATCTTGTAATGCAAGTGTGCTGGTAATAAATTCTCTCAGATTTTCTTTGTCAAAAAAGTTTATATTTTACCTTCATTTTGAAAGGTGTTTTCACTGGGTATGGAATTCTGGGTTTACATTTTTTTCTTCAGTAGTTTAATGATATTATTCCATTGCTTTCAGGCATGTATAATTTCTGACAAAAGTCTGCTGTAACTTTGAAATATTTGTTCCTTTGCATGTATCTTGTTGTTTCTCCCCTGGCTTCCTTCAAATTTTTTACTCTCTTTTTGGCTTTAAAGTTTGAATATAATATAATATAGGAGTGATTTGTTTTTGGCATTTATTCTCTTTAGTGTTACCTGAGCTTCTTAGATCTGGAGTTTGCTGCTCTTTCTTAATGTTAGAATTTTTGTGCTCATTATTTCTTCAGTTGTTTCTTCTGTCTACTTTTTATCTTTTCTTATGGTATTCCAATTACAGACATATTAGGCCATTTTTTGTTGGTCCACAGCTCTTCAATGTTTTGTTATCTCTCTCACCTTCTTTCTTTCTTCTTCTTTGTTTTTTTTTTTTATTGATTACATTTGGGCAATTTCTATTGACTTTTCTTCAAGATCACCAGTCATTTTTCCTTAGCTTATTCAAGTCTATTGATGAGCCTATCAAAGATTTTCTTCATCTTTGCTACTGTCTTTTTCATTTCTGGCATTAAAATTTGAACTTTCTGTGTATTATTTTTTACCTCCTTCCTAAAATGTTTATCTGTACATTCAGGTTGTCGACTTTTCCTATTAGGGCTTTTAAAATATTAATAATAGTTATATTAAATTCCTTGTCTGATAATTCCAACAGCTATTATATGGAGTCTGGTACTCTTAGTTGCTTTTACTCTTTACATTGTTTTTTTTTTCCTTTTTCTTCATTCCCTCTTCTTTGTGTATTTTTAATTTTAGTTGAAAATTGGATACATTGTGTAGGACACAAGAGACTGAGTTTCATAGTAGTAACATAGGGATGCCTCTTTCTGTTCTATGTTGTAAGTCAATCCATTTGGGAGATGAACCAAGTCTGTGTTTTCTTCTTGCTATAATTTATCTAATGCTCCAAAGTTTTTAAATTCCTCTAGCATTACTTTGTGCTTAGGGTGGTACTTGAGTTAATGAAGGATTTTTCTCAATATACTTACTCTATACTTAGCTTTTGACATTCACTATTAAACTTGTACCTTAGAGAAGTTCTCTCTTTGTTCTCTGTTTTTTCTAGTAGTAGATTGCTGTTATTATTTACTTGGTACTTGCTTTCCTGGTTAGTGGGTGAGGTGACAGAGTGCTTTCTGGGGCTCTGTTTTAGCTTTAGTCCTAGGCAAGTGTTATATGCCTGGATCTCACTGTGAAGTCTTAGTAAGCCTGCTTCTCCTTCAACTACAGGAAAGCCTCGGTTTTCTAGAGCTGCTGACAAATTACCACTAACTGGGTGGCTTAAAACAACAGAAATTTATTCTCTCTCAATCCTGAAGACTAAAAATTAGAAATAAAGCTGTTAACAGTGTTGGTTCCTTTTGGAGACGCTGAAGAAGGATCTGTTCCATGCCTCTCTTTTGGGGCTACTCGTGATTCCCAGAATCGTTGGTCTTTTTTGGCTTGTAGATAAATCACTCCAATCTCTGCCTCCATCTTCACATAGTATTCTTTTCTTTGTGTTTCTATGTCTTCACGTGGACATATTTCAAGGACATTTGTGATGATACTTAATGCTTACCCTAATCCACTGTGATCTCATCTTAACTTGATGACATATGCTAAGACCCTATTTCTGATTAAGATCACATTTACAGTACCAGGAATTAGGACTTCAGCATGTATTTTCTTGAGGATGTATTAGTTTGCTAGGGCTGTTATAACAAAAACACCACAGATTGGATGGTGTAAACAACAGAATTTTATTTTCTCACAGTTCTAGGGGCTAGAAACCCATGATCAAGTTTTCAGCAGGTTTGGTTTCTCCTTAAACCTCTTTTCTTGGCTTGCAGATGGTCATCTTATTGCTGGGTCCTCTCATGGTCTTTTCTTTATATGTCTATATTCCTGGTGTCTCTCTGTGTGTCCAAATTTCCTCTCCTTATAAGACACCAATGGCCCCATTTTAACTTAATCACTTCTGTAAAAGCCCTATTTCTAAATACACATTCTGAGGTAGTGAGTGTTAGAGCTTCAACATATGAATTGGGATGGAGGGGGAGAGAGACACAAATAAGCTGTAACAGAGGACACAAACCCCAATCTAACTGAGTGTAGTAGGGCCTAGGTGTTTTTCTGTCCTTCACCCAATTGTAGAGGGCCAGAAAATGAATAAGAACTTTTACAAAAAAAGTTCCTTTACATATTTTCTTACTAAAAAGTTCTACTATTTTCTTATTCAAATCTGCCTGATCATTATTTATAATACCTTTAAAAATATGTTTGTGATCTCTGTTTGTGAAATCATATTTAATTGCTTTTAACTTGTGGATGATCTAGAGGCTGAACTGACAAATGCTATGCTTTGTAAATGATTTGCATATACTTCTTTTAGAAGCCAAGTGCTGCTACCAAAGTAGTTTTACCTTAGCCCCTTCCAGGATCACCAGCTTAATCTAACAGTCTCTAGTTCATAGCTATGACCCACTGGTTAAGGCATTTATTTCCTGATTGTGTCTTTAATAATGACACGTATCTATCAGATATACCTGCCTATTATGTGACTTTACCATTCACCAGTCAGATTTCAGCTCACAGGATTACTTCTTCCCTTTGGAGGTTTCTCTTATTTCTTGGGAGCCCATCACTGTAATTAGTTTGATGCAGGAAGTAGTTGTTTGGTAATATGTGAACCTTCCAGAATATTTACTCCATCAAATCTCAAAAAGCAGAAGTGTTCAATAATAGATTTTTGTAATTTATTCATTCCACTTACATAGATATACCTCCATCTTTCCAATGTTTGCATAGTATTGGATTTTAAGGATGTAACATTTTCAAAATGATACTTCTGTTTACAGGCATAAAGATAATTCCCAGTTATTAGCTATTTCATGTGACATGCAATGAGCATAATTGTACTTGAATTTCCATAAACTTGTATCAGTATATACTTGTAGAATACATTTCTAAAAGTGGAATTGTTGGGTTAAAGGCATTTTGAGAGTTTTTGATACATATTTTCAGACAAATTTAAATGTTATTAGAAAATCTAAAAATGTTTCTAGATCTTTGTATTTAATAATACCTGTTTTATAAATTATGATATATTATTTCCTAATGATCAATATTTACCCTTTGATGGCAGTAAAATCTTGTCCATTTGGAACATTGTCTAAGAAGGCAAATCGGGGCAAAAAATACTATACTTATTACCTAAGTCCTAGTTTTGGCTCTGCTATGTATTTGCTTTTTGACTTTGATAAGTTAGCTTACCTTCTTGGTTCTTTGTAGTTTTATACATGAACTAAAGATGTTGAACTAGAACAAGGGTTATTAAATTTTATTCCAAGGATGGGAAAATGAACTCAATAGGTGGTGCTTTGAAATCCCTGCCACTACTTCAAGCAAGACAACTGTGCTTTTATCTTTTTTGTATCAGAAGTACTGAAGAATATTTCATTTGGGGAAAATAAGTTTCTGCTATTAAAAGTAGTTTAAAATCTCTTTGCCTAGGTAGATCTAAGGTCACTCCTAGTTCTAAAGTTTTCTTATGATTTTGTACATCCTTCCAAATTGCTAGATTTTTAGTATTCGAACTCCAATTATGGCTCCTACATTTTTCCCTTTCTATAGTCAATGTAAAAATAAACTCACTTATTTAAACGAAAAGTAACAAAAAGAGAGCCGTTTCTTCTTCCTTTAATCCCTTCTCTTAGCCATCTCATTTGAATTATAAATGCTTTAGTCTCAACTACATTTTTTAAGAGAGAGGTTAAAAACATGTGACTTCTCATTATTTATTATCCTTCAGAGTTATATTGAATTTAAATATACAAAATTATTTCTTATATCCTGTCTGTCTTGATTTTCTTTGGTGTATATCTATTGTGCATGTATTGATCATTTCTTAAATACTGTTTCTATCCCTATCCTCATCAATTTCTAAGTCCCAGCATACTTTCCTGTAGTCAGTATTAAATGCTATAGTCACATTTATTTTGTCTGAACACTATTTTCACCATAATAAGATTTTTACATTTCTTTGGGAAACTCTAATTACCTTAGGCACAAGAGCAAAACTCTTAGTTTAATATTCTGAGGAACTCTCAATCAGTCTTCCTCAGAATAGTCACTGAGGCAAACTGACTTACTCTCCCATGTGCCTGATTATCTCTCTCAGAATTTTTGAAATTCACTCAATTTGCATCTATGTTAAAAACTTCTGTACCTCTGCAAGTTTCACTTTTTCCATTGTTAAAATGCAACCTTCTCCAGGAAATTTTTTCCTACTAACTAGGAATAAAATGTTCTATTTTCTTTTATCATTACAGGCAAAGTACTTGCACTTTGTCTATAGTGAGAAAACAATAAAACTTTTTGAAATGGATTCTAGTAAGGCTGAGTTTGTATTAATTTTGCCTGCACTGAGTAGAAATTTGAATATGCTATCTCTAAAAGGAGGCTTAACAGAGAAAGAAGCATAATTAAAATGGTAGGCACACACACACACACACACACACACACACCCCCCAAATTTTAAAAAGTTGAGATTATAAACTCTGGTTTCTAACTTAAATGAGAATATCTATTAAAATAATCAAATATATAAAAGAGTGTTTTAGCATATTTTGTGCAATTTAAAAAGACCTTCCTTTGATTTGAAATGTGCTTTATTATACTATATTTATTCACTAGTGAAAACTTGAGATAACTTACTGTAGAAGATTCCCAGTTTTTCCTTTAGGACCAAGGCACTCATTCCCACACTGTTAGAAATGGTGGCTGAAGAGTGTCAGCTGAGTCCCTCACTGAGCATAGCCCTCAACTAAAGAGAGTCATTTCGACCAAAGTCATATCCTATCTTTGGGAGCAGTCTGCACCTAGTGCCTGCTTTGGTGGAATTATAAAGACTTGGTTTTCTTGCCTTGGTTGGGACAACTCTGATACGCTATCCCAGTTCCACAGCTCACCATCGGATTAACTCAGGCTTTTGTGGTGACATTGTGCAGCTCAACTTTTCCTTTGCTTACCTACTTCCTTTCCAACCCCATGGATATTGTTCGTGAGGGCGCTCCTAAATAAAATTGCTGCATACATAATCTTGATGTGTGAACCTTACCTCCCAGCCCCCCACATTTACTGTGTAACAATGAAAAAAATACAAAAATAGCTAATACTTAAATAGGTTTTAACTATTACTATTTCCCAAGCATTGTGCTAAGAACTTCAGATTCATTAAGTCATCTAAACCTCACACCAATATGAGGTGGAAATGATTATTAAAAGTTCTATTTTACAAATGAATAAACTCACTTTAGAGGAATCATATAATTTATCTACATTCTATTACTACTAGATTGTAAAGCCAAGCTTTGAAATTATGTCTGCTACATTCCAGAGATGATGCTTTTAATGACTAAATTACAATACCTCCTGCATTTCCAGGGCATGTATTGATCCCTGAAAGGGCATATTGGAATAGAGTACAATTTAATGTTTCTGGCAGTGAAGACCAATGGGCATATTCTGAAAATTAAATTTTGCTCTATATTTATATTGTGAGAAGACATAGTTTTTTAGGGGGGTTAAAATTATTGTTTTTAAGTTACAAACACAGTACTGCACTTAGATGTTGGGTATTATTGTATTTTTATCTCTGATGCAAATGAAGGAATGTGAAAATTAATTTCATGTGAGGAAATTCATGCTTACTTACTGACATTAATAAAAGTTGATTTTTGTTGGAACCAATCACTGATGTGTTAGTGAAATTCCAATTAATTTTTTGTCCCTATTGTAGACATTAATTGGCATTCCATCCATAACTTGTGACATAATAAAAGGCAAGATAAAAATACAAATTGTTTTGTAGTTTCAAATGTATTTTGAAGCTGATTATACTAGCTATATGACATGACTGATCTTGTCTACTAAGAAGAGATTGACCGTTAATTTAATTTAAGAAATTCATCTGAAAATAGATTTCTTTTCCAGGCACATGCAGATGTAGTCTTATATTAGAAAGCTTTTCCAAAGTAGAAAACCTGTATATTAAATTGCTACTTTTATGTATGTAAAACAATTTTGATATTTATATATACTTCGTAATAAAATACTTTGTATTTGTATAGCACTGATGAGTTTTTACAAATATTATCTCATATAATTTTTATCGTAATTGTGAGATAGCTGAGGTAGTGTTATTAATTTCATTTCCTAGATAAGTAAAAGAGTATCAGGCTAAGTGATTTCTTCAGATGACTGAGGTAAAGTCTATCTGACCAATTGATTTGGTTAGGCTTTGTGTCTCCACCCAAATCTCACCTTGAATTGTAGTTCCTATTATTTCCATGTGTGTGAGAAGGACCTGGTTGGAGGTGATTTACTCGTGGGGGCAGTTACCCTCATTTGATAGTGATTGAATTCTCATGAGTTCTGATGGTTTTATAAAGGGCTTTCCCCCCCTTTTGCTTGGCACTTCTCTTTGCTGCCACCATGTGAAGAAGGGTGTGTTTGCTTCTCCTTCTGCTGTGATTGTAAGTTTCCAGAGGCTTCTTCAGCCCTGTGGAACTGGGAGTCAATTCAACATCTTTTCTTTGTAAGTTACCCAGTCTCCGGTATTTCTTCATAGCAGTGTGAGAATAAACTAATACACAATACTCTTTTACTACATTGACATAAACATATTAACTTTTTTCCTCCTTGAGCAATTTCTTCTCTGTTGTCACCCTTCTGAGATATAATATTTTTTTCTTTTTTTCAAAGGCAAATTTCTTGGGAAAAAAACATTATTTGCCTCACTGATTTTCAAATTATGTAACCACCATTTGTGAATGCTTTGCAATCTGGTCTCTTTTCATCACTGCAAAAGGGCAGGGCTATCACAGTTCACCAGCAATCCTTGTCATTACAGCATCCACTGGCATTATCACAAATCACAGGTTTCAGATATCATTGTTCACCATCTCTCCTAAGCATATTATATATTTTAAGAAAAGCTTATCCCTTTGTTTCCATGATACTGAAAGTCGTTCTCTCCTCCCCTTTGTTACCTTTATTGAATACATTTTTTACCCTTCAAGTACAGTTGTATACCAAAGATACATTCTTGACTTTCACCTCTTCTACCTGCATATTGTAGCTTCCATTTAGTGTTTATGATTTCAATTATCACCTCCCCCTAGGTGAGAAGCAATGTGGTACAGGGGTAAAAACCATGGCCTCTGGATTCAAATTAAATTGCTTCTGAATCCTAGCTCCATCATTTCTGTGGTTTTGAAAAACTATTTAGTTTATGTATGTACCAAATCATTTTACCCCTGCTTACCACAGAGGGTTGGAAGGGTTAAATGAGATAAGGTATGTAAAAGGCTTAGCCATTAAGATTCTCAATTTTTTAAATTTTAGTAAAATTTAATCTCCTTATTGTAGTGCTTTAAGACTCTATACCATCTGGCTGCTTCCTACCTCCAGGCAAGCAAATTTGGTGGTAAAGATTATTTGGTGGCAGAAAAGATAGAAGGAAGCAGATGTATTTAAGACATGTTGTATAGGTAGGGTTTACAGACTGGGTGTTAACTTGGTGATTGGGATGAGGTGATGATTGAAGATTATACTAAAATAACTTTACATTTTCAGCCTCATAGAATTGGGTAGGTGGTGATGCTATTTACTGAGATAGGAACAACTGAAGGAAGACTACGATTCTGGAGTAGATTATGAGTTAGATTTAGAGTATGTGGAGTTTTAAGTTCATTTTAGGTATCTAGGTAGAATGACTGAATAGGCAATTAAACAAGTAGCAGCACTCAGAAAAGAAATAGGAGGGAAAAAACCAGAAATATTTTAAGAACCACATTTGAAGCAACACAAAAATAATAATACAACTGAAAATATATACAATCAAGAATGTGATAGGTAAGCATATGTAAAACTTAAATGTAAATACTAAAATTATAGTAAGTATGAAAAACATACTAGAAAGTTTATATGTATGCATAATTGGCTCTGAAGAAAAAAGGATATATAAAATATTAATCATGATTAATGATATACTAGAAGAAAACTTTTCTGAAATAAAGGCCTGTGTTACTGTTTTGTTCCAAAATACTCATTATCTGGCTAGTTTTTTTTCAGGTGCTATTTTAGGCATTGGGAACAAAATATTGAGAAAGAAAAGGTTGATTGTTCTCATGGAATTTATGTTTTACAGGACTAAAACTTATGCCATGTCCCAGGAAAAATTTTAATGAAACGTCAAGACTTACTCTCATGAAGTTACTAAATATCAAGATAAAGAATTTTGTGGATGTCTAGTCAATGATGGAATTTATTTGTATGGATGGAAAATAATGTTGGCCTCTGTCTTCTCTATAACAGTTCTCATTGAGAATACAAGGGATCAATAGCTCCAAAACTATGAGACAATCAAATATGTCCCAATAATTTTGACACCCCAACCAATATTTCCTTCAAATATTAAGGCAAAGAATAGATATTCTCAAGTAAATAAGAAGTTAAGCAATACTGTACCCATGCACCTTAGTTGAAAAGAATCTAAACACTGGACAATGACATCCAGCCAAAGAAGACACAAAGCAAATGAAAAAAACACAGGATAGAGGACCCATACTCTTCACTGAATATAGTTACGTGTAGCAACATTAAATTACTGTGGGAATTTTGTTTACAGAACAGAATATAAATGCTACAAACCTTATAATGGACAATTAAATATTACAAGGTGAGGAGAGAAAAGAAAGGGTTTAGTATTCCTATTTAATTTTCCTATCTTTCATACTAGAGATTCAAAATCATGGTCTAAATTTAAATCATGAGGGGTTTTTTCCCTTTGAAGTAATAATTCCTATCTTTTAACATTTTAAAATATATATTTTTTCTTAACTTTAAAGAATTCTTCTGGGTACCACCAATATTATGAACAGGTGTCCAAACTACAGTTTCTTCATTTCATTTTATTTTCTTACGTTGAAACTCAAATGGATTTAAGTAATTTACAAATTAAAAATAAGTATGATCTCATTTGAACTGCTATTCTTTCTGTGTTACTCTCTGCTCATCTGTGCATATATTTGGGAGTGGCTCCTGGAGTGACAGTCTGTAGATGATAACAAAAAGAGTTGCTTCTGGGGTTGGGCAGTAGCACTAATGTGGTCAATTTTTTATTTTTAATCATAAATGGTAGTGTATGGAGAAAACTACCAAGACATGAAGAAAAGAAACAGTTGAAAGTCATCCCTGGAAATGAGCTAGAAGTGGGGGTAAGTTGAGACAGGAGAATTAACTATTAGAAAGTTTTTAATCTTCTTGGCCCTCTTAGTTCACAGATTGGAAGTCAGCACATTTTAGACTATGGAAGGCAAGTTATTTAAACAATAATATTTTATAGAAAACTTTCTAGTTCTGATGCATTTGTTTTCTGTTTTGGATCTGACTTGCTAATTACTTCAATTTCAAACCTCGAAACAATTTTTAAGGTATTTTGTAAGTATATTTGAAGTAATGACATTTTTTTCAAGGGATTCTGTAGCTATTATTCTGTGTTAATAAATAAGTTGATGTTATACATGTTTAGAACCTGGTTGCATCATTTGTTGATTTCATTTTTTGAGACTATCATAAAACAGCATTTTGGTCACATAATTATTTCAAAATATATATATCCCTGTAATGCCCCAATAGAAGCATAGATAGGCCAAGAGAGTAAGACAGAATAGCAGACAAAATTGGATCATACTTATTTAAAATTACAAACATGTTTATTATATTATACATCTGTAATACACATGTGTGCACACACATGCATACATACACACACATGTATTTCCAGTTTAAAAACTCTTAGCATTTGAGAGGTCTTACTTTAAATAACCTGATCTTTCTGATTTATTTTTTCCCATTATAGGTCAATGAATTAAATGCAGAAAATTACTTCTAAATTGCTATGAGCTCCTTACAGTACTAAAATTATTTCATTTTCCAGGGTCTTCTTTCAAATCAAACTCTATGCCTTAAGCAGATGCTGTGGGGCTCAATTTCTATGTCACCCAGGTGCTAGCATTTGAGGCCAGGATTGCACTAGCTGTCTGAGTTTTATAAGTAAACTGAGCGAGCAAGTAGTACTTTGGGCAACATAATATTCTACACCCTTTTACTGATTTTCTTTTTCAGAAATGTGCTCTCCTACAAAACAAAACAAAAACAAAAAACAGAAAAACATTGATAGGTAGGACTCAAATTCATTTTATCTACCATGAGCTTATTCTTGGACTTAAAATAACACAGCTAATGTGAGTTATCTTTTTTTCAGTCTCTTGGTTATTTTTATGAGTTAAATAGTCTACAGTGAACTATTTAGCTCTGTTCTTGCATTAAATTAAGAACAGCTATTATCAAAGTATATTCTTTTTACATCAAAATAATTTTGTGAAGTCAATTTTTACATTGGAAGTGAAAAAGACCTTGCATCTGAAATCTAGTATTGTAGCATTTTAGAGGTGGAAGGCCTGTTGGGGATGATTAGTCTACCCAGAATACTAGGGATGGCTCAGAAGTGTCTTGCCTGCCTTGGAAGAACATATATCCCTGCATGGACAATGCTTTTGGTTCCTTACATTTTTTTTTATGTGTTTGCTGCCAGCGACCTGAGTTCATGTGGGAAACAGAATTGAGAGGATCCTGGTTGACTAGGGGGACAGGGATCTCAGTGGGATTTAAGTTAGCATCCAGGTTACTACTGAACATAGGGATCTGTGTGACTCTGTGGGCGCACTACTTGTCCATCTTTACTGAGAACCACTTGATGCTCAAGAAGCTCAGCTCTTTTCTAGATTCTGGATCCGAATGTCATCTTAAAAGCAATTTAAAGAGGAATTAGAATGGTTTTAGCTAAAGGGCTTGGGTTTAGGGATTAAATTCAAGTTGCTTGAGGAAGGCTCTATTAAGAAGTGACATTCTAGTCCCCCAAAGAATAGAGGTTGTGATAAGTAGGTGACTGAATGGGACTACTCATCAGCAAATTTCTAGCTAGCAGAATCTTTCTCTTTATCATTGTGACCTCCATTGTTTAACCTATTGCCTGGCATAGAGGAGAAACCCAATATTTGATGAATGAATAATTGAAGATATGACAAGAAAAAAGCAGAAACACAATTGGGTCTTCCTTGGGAGTAAGTTGCATACCAGTTCTTGGAAATGAAGCAATCACTAAAATGGAGAATAAATTTAGTGCTATAAGGAATCATCCGAGGTATGAAACTAGGGCTTTCTCAGTATCTTCCCACCAACTCACCTTAAGGGATCTTGGGAGTCCCCTTTAGAGATTTAGTCACAACAGAAATGTGGCAGACATGGGGCTGCCAAACAAAGTAAAACAAATAAAATATAAAACAATACCAAAACAGCAAGTATAGGACAATGCCTAAAAGAGATGTCGTGTTATGTTGATGTAATATTTTCTCATAGGTAAATTATTCTCTTAAATATTGATTTTCCATTCTTTATAAAAAGATCTCTATTAATATATTCAGATCTTTTGGCATTATATAAGTACCTTCTACCTTGAAGATTAAAACAGGGACCTTCGAAATCAGTGAACAAGAACAACTTTCTGCCACCTACAGAAAATCTTGCTGCCACGTTAAGAAATGACAGACCTGTAATATTTATGCCAAAGATAGCATTTCTTGGGTCCCAAATGATATAGTTGGAGTCCCTGTATTTACTGGCTTTGTTCTTATTGCTAAACTGTCTTCTATTACAAATAAAAGTTTGCTTTGGTTCACCTTGGGATAGAGAAAAACCATTAGCGAAATCTCTATGCAATCTCTTACCCTAAAGTTTTTCCAGTGGGAGAGTTTGGAAATCAACTTTTTTTTCTAAGTTCAGAAGGAATTTGTCAAGAACCTCTCTATGGTTTTCTGGACATCATATAAAAGGTCACAGAAATTCAACTGCTTTTGGTGTTGTCATCTTGTGCCTTTGCATCCCAGCTGGAATTTTAGTGGATGGGGCAGAGAAATTTTTGATTTAGCTCACTAAGCTTCAAACGACATGTACTATGATGGCAATAACATATCCTATAATTTGCTTTGATCAACTAAGTTGTTTTCCCTCTAAATGTGGTATTTGTTTGATGTGCATTAAAATGGTTGTTGAAGAATCTTAATGGAGAATTCTGGTTTTGCCTTTGGCCTAAGGATCAAGAGGAGACTTGATTAATAAACTGTGAGATGCAAACTTTGTCTTAACAGAAATCATCTCGAAAACAGAATAAGGAGGGATGCCCTGATGTCTTCTCCACCTCTGAGGCACCTGAGTGGTCACAGTGGACAGAGAAGGGAGTAGAGACCTGGAGTTGATAGAGCCTTGGTTAGAGAAAGGCACTGTTTGTTAGAAAGGAAATTCCTTAACAGTTATTTCTGACAATAGAATTAGTGTCCTTGGAATACATTTTCTTTGTTGATTTAAATACTTTACTATGCATTTTGCTACTTTAGAGTCAAATTATTTTGGATAAAAAATTTTATTCAAACTCAGTGACATAAAGCAGGTCATTTTTAAGCCAAAAACATTGACTGAATTTGGACTTAAATACCAAACAAAACAAACCTTTTCTTCTTGAAAGATGCTATAGAGCTGAAAAGAAAAAAAATGATGTTGTTTGGATTCTGTTCATATACATAAGCTTTGGGAGTTAAGTTTTTGCTTTATGTATGTACAAATTAATGAATCCAACTACCCCCTGTGATATGCAGCTTGTGGTAGAAACTTTTTTTTTACTTAAAAAGGTAAAGATCACTTGTCACAGAAAATTTGTTACTAATTTATATCAAGGTTATAACGCCTAAAAAAATGTAATGACTCAAAAGAGATAAATTTGACATTTTAGAATGGTACGATCTGATTTAACTGCCAATGAAGACTTCGGTTACTGAGGGACATCATTTTCTCTTTTAATTAATTCCTTTTCCTGACATTTCTCTCATCATGAGGCAAATTTGTTTGTGGCGCTTAACCTTTAAGTATTATATCAGTTTTCATTGGAGTCATGCAGTGACCAAGAGTAAGCGGATGTAAGACATGAAAAGTTTCTCAAAAATGCAAAAGCTCCTCAAACTAAGTTTGCCACCAGGAAATTTTGTCCTCCACTTGAACTCAGAACTCATGACCTCAGGTGATTTTTGGTTTTGCCTTCTTGGTCCCGCTTCCCATCCTTCAGAGCTCAGGGACCCTGTGTTCTGCAAATGGCTTTTCAGGCTCAATCTTCTTTATCTATTAAATGCATATATATTTGTTCAATTTGCTTTTCCCTTCACTGTTCCTTTCTTAGTTCCTGCTGTCAAATCCTACTTATTCTTTAAGCTCACTTGTACTTTCCTAACCCCTACTTTCACTTTCTCTACTATCTTTCCCTTCCCAGTTTTGGATTATTGATTCCTTCTTTGTTCTGAGGCATTCAGTACCTGTGATACAACATTTGCTTTATGTTATCATTGTGTATAATTTGCCTGTTTCTCTTCCTCCTTTCCTTGAGAGTAACTGCATTTTATTGGCATTTCAGCACTGGTGAGGAAGGAATTACAGCATCTGGCCTGAGATCCAATTTCTTACTCCCTTTACTGAGGGCAGGGGTAAGAGATTCCTCTGGAAAAAAGAAAAGGCAGATGACTTGGTCTCATTTCCAAGATAATAATATTTTCTGAGAGTAAGAGATCTTATTTGCACATAGTCCTTATAGGATGTCCCTGCCAAAATCTATAGTAAATAGGACCCCCAAAATGAAACTTGGCTCCCCTAGAGAATGTCATCTGGGTTATATAACATTCAAGGGCAGGGATGGAGAAATTTTTTCTTAAAATGTCAGATAATAAATATTTTAGGTTCGTGAGCCACATGGTCTTGATTGCAACTACTCAACTCTGATTGGAGTGAAAAAACAGCCATAGACAAAACATAACAAGTAAACCTGGCAGTGTGGCAGTGAAATAAAAATGGTGGTTGGCTTGTGGGTCATAGTTTACCAAATCCTAAGGTATAAAATAGAGTGCTTCAGAACTTAAATCCACCTTCTGTGTGGGGTAAACATAGAAGTAAAGCTTCACTTGGAGAACTTAACTATTGTTCTGGGCAGAAGCCCATGTCCAGGGAGGGAGGAAGGGTTGGAGGAGCCACTCTGGAGGGCCCACATCTCTCTCTAGTCTGTCTCTCCTTGATTTCCTGCATCCTCAAAATCTTGAGTAAAGCTTAATTCTAAAGGAGATCTCTGATTTGTGTAGACCTGGTTTGACAATTCAATCCTGGAGGCTGGCTCAACACATTAGCACAAATGTTAAATAATGCATATTTGGAAAAAACAATTACTCTGGACCGCCACCTAAGTCTCCCAGTGATATTTTTATCTTAAATGAAGAGCCTCTAAATGCACACATATACTGCTACCCTGGTCTGGTGGCCTGTGGGAATCTGGTGGCCTGTGGAACTATCTCAGTGGGGTCATGATCTTCTCTGACTTGTATCATTGTTGAAATCCCTCATTTTTCTACAGGCATTTTGAAGATGACTTTCAAATACATCAAAGTCGTGTTACTGATTGTATTTTGCTCTTTACAAAGAGTCACTTTGCCTAAGAAGGTTAATCTGTCTGCAATGTATCAACACTGTAGGGATTAGTGTCCTGGTTTGGTTTGGAGAGACCTGGTTAGGTTTGACTTTTGACTTGGCATTTCAGTTGAGTATACAACTTGAGAGATCTTTCCACCTTCTTACTTTGTCTTGAAAGATGGAATCTTGTCCTGTCACCTCCTCCTAAGCTTAAGACTATAGTGAGCTATGATTGCACCACTATACTGCAGCCTGGGTGACAGAACAATGTTCCTGCCTCAGCCTCCCAGCTAGCCGGGATTACAGGAACAAGCCACCATGCTTGGCCACTTCTCTATTTCTTTCTTCTTCCATTTTTTAGGGGAAGAAGATTTATGGACAGAAAAAGAAAAGTGATGTACAGAAAATGGAAGTGAGGTACAGAAGCAGCTGGATTAGATACAGTCTGGTGTTTGTCTTTTTGAACATGCTTTGAGCAGTTGGCTATAACCTTTTCTATTTCTTATACCATTCCAGATGACTCAGAATCTGAAAAGAAAGCAGCAGAAAAAAATTACTAATAGAAGTCAGGGCCCTGCTTTCTGAAGCACTCCTCTCTTAATTTGGGCAGAAGACATAATTAGGCAAAGTTGGCAAATCTTGTTATGTCGCAAACTAGCTGTGTTATTCTGACCAAAATATGTAACTTCTCTGAACTTGTTTTTCCTCTTTATAAAGGAGAAGTCCACCTTTCGCATGTAGATTTAAAGAGTAAGCTTCATTTACAGGTTGGGTGATTATACTTGTTCTTTGCTGGCCTTTAGCCAGAAGTTATTTGCACATGCACATATGTCACTCAGAATTATAATCAAATGTTGAGAAGCCTCCACTACAGATGTTCCTAAAGAAAAGGGCAGATTTTCTCTTTCTAGTATGGTTTAAGTGCAGTTCTACTTGAAGGCAGAAGGGCCAACTGGAACAATCTCTAATTATCCTTTATTGTCCTACTAACCTGTACTTTATCTGCTTCTTTTTGGCACAAATAGTATCCCACTCAACACGATTATTCTAGGAGAAAAAGCCACTAAGCTAGCACCCAATACTAGTTAAGGACTGATTTAGTGAGTTCTGAAAGTATATATGGCTTGACTAAAATTATTTATGCAGTCGGGGAAGAAACTAATTCACACAGCAGTGCCCTAATTGGCATCAGAGAGGTGTTTCCGTAAAGCCCTTAGGAAAAGCAGGAAGTTGATTAAATAGAAAAAAATGCACATGAAAATAGGAGTACAAAGAATGCATAGAAGAATAAAATGCAGTTGTTAAATAATCACCCTCATAATATTTTTCTCCCCCGAGAAGTTACCTTTGATTTAATGCAGGAGAGAGCACCTGGGAAAATTTCAAACTGGAGTCCCTCCCACACTTCCCCTGCTTATACTAAGAATCCATGGCCCAGAATTCAAATACTAAATCTAAGAGAGGCAGGTAAAAAGAACAGTGGAAAACAGATGGCAGCAGTTACAACTAGCAAATTCCCAGTTGGTGGCTCTCACATTTAGAAGCGGGCATCTGTTCTTCTTCCCCACTGCAAAGTGGTTTTAACTCTGAGGTGTTAAAAATATCTAAGTTGCTGTTTTATTCATTTCTGCTATTTACTGACTTTAATGACTTACAGTATATCCAATGAAAAGTACAATGTTTACCCAAGCGGCAAAAGACTCAAAACAGAAATATGGGACGCTGTTAAAAACCTTGTGGTCTACAAAACAGCCTGTATGGTTTTATAGGTGTACCTTGCTTTAAGAAATCAATGGGTACCTTAACGTTTGTGTAAGTTGAAATATACTTTAAAATACACCTGGGGTGCTTGATGTTACAAAAATTCTGAGAGAGTCAAAACGTCTCTGGGCGTTAGTTTCCTCCTCTCTGAAATGGGACTAGTAATGCCTACATTATTAATCTACTGTTCAAGTCTATTGTGAAAATGAGGGATAGTATCAGTGAAAGGTATTGTAACCCCCTCAAATACTGTAATGCTTAGTCAATGTTAATGCATTTTATTATTTATAAAAATTCTCATTTTGAAATATATGTCCATTCGTAAAAAATTAAAATTGCAGGGTGTGCCTGTGTTAATGAGTAAGAAAGCCTTAAAAATAAAAGGGACAGTTAACATAATTACGAATAAAATGTCAAAAGCCTCTTTATGTTATTATAAAGATGCCTTTCCCAGAACCATTTTTAATAGCTATCGGGAAGAGTCTTATTGAACTGAATATCATTCAACCCAGTGCCTAATGTAGATATTTATTGTCTGCCAGCTAGTCTCACATTTTGTTTACTTTCCTTTTTTGATTTAAAAATGGTATTCATTCATTGCAGAAAATTTGGAAATACATAAAACATAAGGAAGAATAGAAAAATAATTTATAATTTAAAGCCCAGAGACACAAGACTAGTATAGATCTTATGTCACCGCATTGAGAAAGCACTGCTATGAAGATTAATTTTTTAAAAGTTTTTCTGCTCTCATAAAAGTTAGATTGAGCAATAGATTTATCCAAAGCATGGTTTGTAATCACAGTCTCTGACCTCACAATCGCTCTGAATATTCTTCTTCAGTATTATTAATCACTAACATTTTTTGAGTAATTACTATGTACCAGGTACTCTATTAAGACTTCATATATATATTAATCAATATGGAACTCACAACCACTCCATGTATTTGACACGATTATTTACAAATGTGAAAATCAGATCATTTGATATGAAGGAATATTCCCAAGGGCCTGTGGTTACTACATGGTGTGCAGCTGTGATTACATTAAAAATTAGGGGTATTTGATTCTGTAATGTGCACTGGGATATTCTGCTTCTCTTTAGTATGGTGGTAGTAGTTTAGATTTTGGAACGAAATATGTCGTGGGTGATGCTTATTCCCACTCCTCATGTGTCCTTTCATGCAGAGGGACTTTCATATCCAGTCATTTTCTTTGCCTTCATTCTCTTCTCTTCATGTCAAGAAGAATGACGTCCCATTTGTGTGTAAGAGGTTTAAACTGGATGGCATTGCCTTAGCCCTTGCTGCTCTTCTCTTCACTTGAGGTCTGCCTGTGTAAGAGAAGGTGCATTCTCAGCTACTCCTTGGCAATGGAGGCTATGTGGGTCTGACCAATAGTTTTTTGGGGAGGAGGGTAAATTCAATTCAGGGAGGCATGTCACCCTGTTTCTTTGTACTTAAGTTATCTCTTTCTGTTTAGGCCTTTACTAATTATCCCTATGTCTGACTCTGATATATCTCACTCAGTTGGTTACATACTTGGGCATAGAAAGAAGTGTTTTTTAAATAGATTTTCTATGACTCTGAGCAGATAGTCCCAGATATGTTTCTAACCTTCACCATCTTTGTGTGAAACCTTGGGCAAGTGACTTCACTCCTCCATGTCTCAGTACCTTCAGTTATAACACAGGACATAGTTTTTCCTTCCTCCTGGGGTTTTTGTTAGGTTTAAATGGGTTCATATGTACAAAAATACTGAGAAGTTGTTCTGGAAAACAAAATAGAAGCCATGGTGCAGAAGTTTGGTTTAAGGTCAGTGGGCTGAGGTTTAAGGAGGAGAGGTGACTGCATACCCTGAGTGCTTATCATTCCAATAGTCCCCTGACCCAGCCCCCATGGACCCAAGCCTGAGCTTTGCTTATGTTACTTTATCTCATCCTCACAGGACGTTGTCAGGTAAGCATTATTTCCCCCCATTTTGTGATGTGAAGACTGAGGCTTAGAGAGGTTAAGCAACTTGCACAGGATCACACAGCTGGCAAGAAGAAAGGCAGGCACTGCATTCCAAACCATGTCTGAAGTTCACGTTCTCTTAAGACATGACTCTGATAATTAGGGCAAGACCTGGGGTAATGAGCATGGACTCAGATCCTCCTGTAAGAGTGGGCCAGTGTCAGGGAGGTCACTAAATGACAGCAGAATGGTGCCTTGAACCAAGTGGTACAGAACTTACACAGGTTGTAGAAATAATGCCTTGGAAGCTGACGTGAGTGTGCTGTGTTTGTTGTTGGTGGTTTTTTTGTTTTTTTGAAAAGAAAATTTTTTTTAATCTATCACTTTTTCTTTTAGAACTAAGGTTGATATTTTTTTAAATACTGTTTTTTTTTTTTTTTTTTAACATAGAATCACATAGCTTGCGATCAGGTTCTCATGCTTCAGAATGGTATGACTGTTTTATTTTTCCACTTCCTCCAATAAGATGTTTGAGGTCCTGTCTCCCCGGTACCACTATCAGCATTCTCGGACCCCATTAGTCTCTTCTATCCCCCGTCTTCCTTTCACCCTCAATCTTGAAAGCAATGTATCCCTGTCCTTTTCTTTTTTAACCCTCAAACTTAAAAGCAATGTAGTATTGCATGAGGAAACATAATATGTAGAAAGGATTTCACACGGTTTAGGGGAAAGTTTGCTTTTCCCGTAAAGCATCTGCTCTGAGAGTACAGAGAAGTGGCTTAACAGGGCATCAGAGTAAAACACCAGTTTGCAGAATGAATTGTCTTGTGCTTGTGGTTGTCTTTCCTGTGGAAAAGGCCATTTTCTCAAGGGACAACTTGAGTTTAGTCATCATTTGGAACAGGTACAGATTCTTACATAAAACTAATATGCAATGAAAACAACTTTGTTGAGTGCATTGTGCTCGTGTTTTGACCCACATTACCTCAATTCATCTTCACAATAATACTAAAAGATGAATATTATTATCATTGCTTTTACAAAAAGGAAACTGGGGCTCACAGTGGTTGAATACTTTGCCCAGGGTCAGGTGCCAGTAAGTGCAGACACTGGTAAGACTCCTGCTCCAGTTTGTCTGTTTCCAAATCTCCTGCTCTTTTTGCTCTTTCTTACATGAACTAATTTACTAAATATGAATGGGGGGAAAATTCACTAGAAGCAGCCTTTTTCCTCAAAAGAAGTCTACTAGGAATTCCTTCTTTGCTTCTAAGTGGACACATTCGTATGATCTCTGTGTCCATCTATAAATTATCTATGGTACAATCAATTCTGAAACTCGCAAGGACAAACTTGGGGAAACAGCTGCTCTTTACAGAAAGTCTAGAATTGGAAAGAGAATGAATATGCTCTGTGCCATGAATTTTTCAAGAAAAATGTTGCAAGGGATAGAAATCTTGATAGATATGATTTTTTATATATTTTTTTGAAAAGCTCCGTATGAGAAAATCTTCCACAAGGGACATCCCTTTTACCAACTTGGCAAAAACTAAAAATGCAGAGCTTCCAGGATCAAAGCGTATTCGCAACACGAAGAACTATCCCCTGACAATCAGGCTGGAAGAGGGAGGTATCCTTTAATCTTTTTCCCTTTGTTTTAGTACTTTTTTTTCTGAGGGGGAAAAATTCTCTTTTTTATTTTCTCTTGCTGACTAACTCTTCCTTTTCAGTCATTTTCATCTCACGACTCATGGCAATTTTCCCTCTTTACATTAAGAATGAATATCAACACAAATCATGTTTGAGTTTCTATTTCAGGGCATTATTTCTCTCCTCAGATGTTCAGAGGTAAGCAAAAGAAAGTTGGAGTGAGCACAGCACCAAGACTTCAGCAGGATCAGAAGTTTCCATCTTCCCTCTTTTCTCTGTGCATGCCAGAGTTGTGGAAAAAAATGTTTCCTGTGGCAACAGGAAAGCAGTTTGAATCAATCAAAGATCATTTATAATTTGTATGAACTGGGGAAAAGAAATAGACTTGAAAGATCTTCAGATTTCAGGGAAGTTCTATAAAGGGAACCAGAGGTAGTTATTTACAAATGAAACTCGAGGTTTTTGGTCAGGGGCTTATGTGCTAGAGATTGTACAGCTTCATTCAATGTGTCCTAGTTTTTTAGGACAAATGCCAAAATAAGGGGAGGAGGATTATTGCACATAGCTTCCTGTCTGGGGGTCTAATCTGGTTGTGCGCATTGATGCCATGATTCACATTTGAGTTGTTACTTTCAAAAACGCTTCATTTATTAAAAAATAAAATCATCATTATTATCTCATTACAATGTGGGCCCTGGATATGAAAAAAAAATTGATTACCTGATCTTTAGTTCCTTACTCTGTTCTATCTGTCTCTGATTTTGTTGCTTGGGGATTATTGGTCTATCAACACTCTTCCTGAATAATCAATCTGGTTAATTTAGCCTATAAACCACTTTTCCCCTTGTGTCTGGTGTAACATATTGTTTAGTAATGTGCCCAGTAAAGCAGAAAAAGTAACTCCCAGGAATAGAAAAGGAAACGGCACTCAGATTTTGAAATTGAGTATCTTGCATTTTACCCGTCTGCTGGGCTGTGTGGTAACTGACTTTTTATTTATTTTGTTTTTAGCCATATGACTAACTCTGCCTCATTGTGCTCAGCAGCTGAACAAAATGCACAGCGCTATATTCTGAAGCACCCACTCATTCTTTATTGCTTTTATGACAAAGCTGTCCCTCCACATGTCTGCTCTGCCCCCCTGACCCCAAAGCGTTTACTTCAAGTAAACATGCCAGATGGTGGAGAAAAGTGATGGGTCAAAGAACAACGCTCAAGGGTCAGGAGTCACCAAATCCTTCTTCACAAAGCAAACTTAAAAGCAACAATTTCACCAAATGCTCTGGAGTGCTTTCACAGTGGAAATGCAGGTGGGAAGGGTGGACCTTAATTACATATTTTGCTTTCAGGGCCTAATGGTTTTAGGTACAGTGTCTATTGGCTAATTTAAACGTAAGCAATTTGTGAGAAACGATAAGAAAACAAGGAGGACAGATGGATCACTCTTGTACTCAGCAAAGAGCAGCAAGGTGAATAGTTTGTGTGTGAATGAGTATTCTAAGCTCTGGCTGAAAATTACACAGACAATTTAGATTTCTTTTTCAGGGGCTATTGTTGAAAGTTGAGGCCTAAAGGATGCCATTGTCTAAAATACACTAGAACCCTGAAAAAACTCTAGTAACCTCCAAGGTAGCCCTTAGAGGAGCTCTGCCATTTCTTTTCCTTGTTTAGTGTGGTGCTATGTAAATCCAGATATATGAGCATTTATGGAGTTACTATAAATATCTTAAGCACAAGGATGAGTCTTTTTAATGTTGCTGTTTTCAAAGTAATTTAAGAAAATGTTTATTAGCCATTTTATAGGACTGTGTATTTTAAAAAGAACATTAGAAATACTAACCTGGCCAAGATGGCGAAACCCCGTCTCCACTAAAAACACACAAAAAATAGCTGGGCGTGTTGTGTCATGTGCCTGTAGTCTCAGCTACTTGGGAGGCTGAGGCAGAAGAATCGCCTGAACCCAGGAGGTGGAGGTTGTAGTGAGCCAAGATTGCACCACTGCACTCCAGCTGGGCGACAGAGTGAGACTCTTGTCTCAAAAAAAAAAAAGAAAAAAAGGAAAAAGAAAGATATAGTAGTTACTCCTTGCAGATAAGCTGGCATAGGTAGGCACTCTTACCTCTCTTTTTCAGATTATGATGGCATGACATGTCTGTAAAATGCACTAGATTTATACATAGAATCCTAGAATATTTTTAAAATAATTTAAAGAGGGAAAAATTTTTGAATTTTTCTTATTCAGTACATTAAAACACATCCACGTTTCTAAAACTCTTTCTGGGCTAAGTACTATCATATTTGACTTTCAGGATAAAGTTTTTCTCCTAATTGCCAAGCATAAGAACTTATTTTTTTGTGGCACAATGAATTCTTTAGCTGGGATATGGTGTAAAATAGAGTTAAATTGGAATTTCTAATGGAAACGTTATTTATAGGGCTAAATGTGTGTCCTTAATAAGTTACCAGCTTCTGTGATACATCACCCATGAAGAGATTGCTAGTAATAGTAATACTTTTCAGTATTACCAAATTAACATTTAATAATATTAATAATAACCTCAAGTCATTGGATGTCAACTGTGGGCTAGAAACTTTATAAGATACTTTATGAGGACTTTATGCCTAATTTAATTTTTCCAACTTTAGCCAAAAGGACAGCAACGAAGATTTATTTAGCGTTTGCAAATTACCAATTGCTGGGTTTATTGCTTTACATATGTTATTAAATCCTCAAAACAACCCTGGAGAGTAGGTACAATCATTAGGGTCATTTTGTAAGTGAGAAAACTGAGGTTTAGAGAGATTGAACTAGTTGTTTACTTCTTCATACACTTGGTAAATGGCAGACATAGATTGAAACCCACGCACAAGTTCTTAGTCACTATTCTAGGTATTATCTCTATTATATTAGTAATAAACTGAAATTCAGAGATGTTGCATCTGCCCAAAATCACACTACTAGCAAGAGGCAGAGGGCACATCCAAACTCAGGTTTTTTCTGACTTTAAAGCCCACACTGGATATGGTAGTCTCTCTCTCAACAGAACTACATTCACACACCCTAGAAAAACAACTGATGTTCCCCATTATTTCTGAAAAACGCACAAATTGTTACTCACTGCATCATCAGTATTCATGGCTAGTGAGTTACCTTCTGTTAATGCTTGTACACTTCTGCTCCTAATTATTGACTTTTGTGTTTACAGTTGTGTAGTTCCCAAGCCTCCTTATCCCAATTGAACATGTTACTGTAGTTATATAATTATGTTAATGATTATATAAGCCAATGAAACATGAATGTAGAAGTAGAACTGTCATTTCCATGAAACCTAACTGTATGAAAAAACAATTAAGGCAAGGTGCAAAACTATTGAGCCAAATTAAATATGAGTGATGAAATTGTGAAAGACTGAGGAAAAATAATAAAATCTGAGACAACTTCTTCATTCACATCTGCTTGCCAATTTTATTTAAATTTTGATTCCACTTTTTAAAAAAATCCCAAGGTCTTGAATAAAAAACCTTGGTTCTAAGTCAAACTATTGGCCAATGAATGGATACACATATTCGCTTAAAATAAAATATTGAGGTTATATACTTACCTTTTTCTGATTGTCTAATGATTCTTGATAAGAAGGTTTCTTGTCTGTTTACAGTGGAGAAAACTGAGGTGCAGGCTGATTAACTCCCTAACTTAGATCCTACCATCTAGCACAGTGGCAGAGCTAAGACAAAGTAGCAGAGCAAGAAACAGAATTTAACTCCATGGTTCTAGTTAACTTTATACTTCTCCACAGTTTATGCTTTGTCTTTTACTGCCTCACCAACGTGATAAATTTGAGGATTAGGAGTCATATGCCAGGAAACCCCATGGAAAATTATTGGACTCACATGGACTTGAAAGTTCCCGTTACTTCATTCCCACCCTCAGAAATACCTTCCTTTTTTCTCAGAGATTAACCTATTTGATTTTCAAAAACTCTAGGGAAAGATATTTCATCACATCATATTATGATTATCATTGTTAAAAGAATTTTATTTTCCTTAGAGACTCTACCAATATACACTCCTGCTAAGATGTAGAGCTTTTAAACAATAGGAAAGAACAGAAATGACTTTTAATGACATGACAACATTGCTGAAGATTTAAGTCCCAGATCTTCTCTAACTTTATGCTGTCTCCCCTAGCTACTTACTTGACACTTTCTGAATTATTCATAACTGAAAAAAGACACTGTGTTTTAGACTTGGTTATTAAAATCACCTTAAAAATAGTTTATTTGACTAGTTTCTATCTGTTGAATTGACAGAAATACCAGCTCTTCTTGAGAATTTCCACAGAATGATTCGTGATCATATTTTCTTGAGAATTAAAGTGACGTAATGCTGAACAAAGGAAAAATTGCTATACATACACATAACACTCACACTCTTTCTCAGTACTTGTTTATGTAATGTCTAGGTTCCTTGTGTTAGTTGCTATGGCTGTGTAACAAATCACCCCAACTTAGTGGCTTGTAACAACAATATTTATTTACTGTCTTTCCTGGTTTCTGTGAGTAAGAATTTGGTTGTGGCCTGGCGAAGCTATTCTGGATCAGAGTGTCTCATGAGATTGCTGTCCGAGGTAGGCTGGGGTGAGAAATTTGAAGCATTGACTGGGACTGGGAGATCTATTTCCAAGGTTGTTTCCTCACATAACTGGCTGGTGGTGCTGATTGTGGGTGGGAGACTTTAGTTCCTCTCTACATGGACCTTTCTAAAGGGCTGCTTTAATGTCCTCATGGCATTGCAGCTGGCTTATATTCAAGAATCCAATGTAGAGACTGCAATACATTGATCTAGCCTGAGAAGCTATGTACCGTCATTTCTAGCATATTCTATGGGTCCCTTAGGATCAAAAGAAGCAAGGATGAGGAGGGAGTGTCTTAGAATCTGGCTACCACACACCACTGCTTCATCCACCTGGAATCATGGCAATGACCAAAATCTGTTGTTGTAATGATAGTTGTCTGTCTTCTCTTTCAGAATTTAAGTTCCTTTAGTGTCTATGTCTTGTCATTTATTTTCTCTTTCTTTAATGCATAGATTTTAAGAAGTCTTTTTGACTCCTTTTCATCTATTCACTCTGGGTCTGGATTTGATGACTGCATTAATTATTTGTTGCTGCAGAACAAACCATACCAAACCTGTAGTGGTTTAAAGCTACAATTGCTTGTCTGCTTATAATCATGTGGATCAGCAATTTGTGCTGGGCTAAGTTGTGAGGTACTGTGACCATCTGTCTTGCCTGGGGTCACTCATATAACCCAAGTCATCTGACAGTTCAGATGGAGCTAGGTGGTCTAAGATGACCTCACTCACATGTCTGGTGTTTGGCAGGTTGTCAACTTCCTGATTCTTCATTATATGGCCTCTCCAGCAAGCGAGCTGAGGCTCATTCTCATAGTGGTCTTAGAGTTGCAATAGCATCTGGAAGAGGCAAGCCCCAGAGTGTAAACACATTTCAATTCTCTGCTTGTGTTATTCTAGCAAATATTCTATTGGCTAAGGGAAGTCACATGGGTACACCTAGCATCAAGAGATTGAGAAATTGATGTCACTTCCTGATGGGAGCCTTGGCAAAGTCACATTGCAAAAGGGAGAGATACAGGATGGGAGGAATTATTATGGCCATCTGTGCAAACACTGCCTAAATAGCTTTCCTCTGAGCCTTTGGGTAACCTTTCCTTATTTGTATCACCCTCTAAGCTATAAGCTCCCCGAGGCAAGGGCCATGGCTAGTTTGTATTTTTCTATATATTTAGCACTTTTCCCACTGCTACATAAATATTTGTTGAATTGAAGTGAATATAAAACACTTTCAGGGAAAGAGATTGTGGAAAAGGCAAGTAGAGAATAAAATGGAAAGATTCATGCTGTGTTGATAATTTTCGATGGGTTTAGTTATTTAAACAAAGCTTCAATCCAAGAAAACCAAACCGTTTGATTTTTTTTAAATTACGTTATTAGCTGTTTGCCTGAACTGACTAGCTATTTGGTCAAAAAGACTGGATAAATTGTGGGTGTGTAGATAAAAATACAAGTATAGCATGTTGATGAAAGTCACACGTTCTTATTGCTAGTTCAGTTTAGATGCTCAGTAAAGTACAGCTGTGATGTCTCTTGTCCAATAATCATGAGACTGCTCCCGTTGCCAACTTTGCCTGTAGTTCACCAAAGTCAAGTTGCCCAAGGTAAGATAATATTTTTTTCTAAGATTATTGTTGACAGGGTCCAAAAGCGTATTAGGTGGTTAAATTCCTCATTGTTACCAATGGATTAGTGTGTCAAGCAACAAGAATTAACTTATTAGTGTCAGTAACACCTTGACTTTTAGTATTCAATATAGGTTTATTTACGTTTTATCATCTGTGGCAGTAGTTTTCAATTTAAGATTGTAAAGATTTAAAATATTTTGTTCTCAGAGTCGGGGAGATGATTAAAAATATTTCGATAAGGCTGCATAGACAATCTAAAATTCCCAACTTCTTTGTTTCTGACTAGAATTTTATTGACTAGAATTACAATGTGTCAATTCAGATTATTTCATCTTGATCAAAGTTATGGAATATCTGATTAATGAGAAAAAAAAGCAGGTTGATGTGTATGTACTGTAGCTTGTTAAGTAGATCAACTCTTTGAAAGCATGAGGCCAATGGAAAGAAATAGTAAGAGGAATTTGCTGGTGAAAGCTGAGAGAGTAAAGACTGTATTATGTGCCTTAACATCTGGGGAGGTCAATATGGCTATAAGTAATAGGTCTTATGAAAATTATGCAATTAAGATAGTTATAATGGGGATGGGTGTATTTATGATCTATTGTCGTGTAAAAAATATTCTCCCCAAATGTAGTGACTCAAAACAACAATAATCAGTTATTATCTTACATGATTTCTGTGAGTCAGGTATTTAGACAAGGCATAATGGGATGACTTGTCTATGCTCTATAGTAGCTGAGGCCTCAGCTGAAAGAATTAAGACTGGGGGCTGGAATAATCTGAAGTCTTATTCACTCACATGGTTGATGCCACAGGATCTCCTTGGGCTTGTTGGCCGGAACACCCCTATACCTTACACAGCCTCTTCCTTGGCCAGGGCCCTCTCACAAAATGGTGGTTGGATTCCAAGGACAAAGAGAAAGAGAGAGAGAGGGAGAGAGAGTAGTGTGTGTGTGTGAGAGAGAATGTGTATGAGAGAGACTGTGTGTGTGTGTGACAGAGTGTGTGTGTGTGAGAGTGTGTGTGTGTGTGAGAGAGAGAGTGTGTGTGTGTGAGAGAGAGAGTGTGTGTGTGTGTGTGAGAGAGAGAGAGAGAAGAAGCTCTATTGTTATTTATGACCTAGCTTCAGAAGTCATGCATTATTACTTCTGCTGCATTCTAGTCATGTAGGCATTCACAACGTCCAGCTCAGTTTCTGGGAATGAGGAAATTGAATCAATTTCTTGATGGAGAGGGACAAAGTACTGGAACTGCATATGGAACCAGAAATATTACTGTGGCCAGTTTTGGAAAATATAATCTGCTCCCATGGAGCAGGAATAATCATGATCACATTGTGTTTTAGACTTGCTAGGGTTTAATAAAATAATAATATGAAATGTTTGATTTGTGGTCTGAATAATGAATATGATTGGCAGTATTGAACATAGCCAAAGATGTTGACTCCAGGGGGATGGTATTAATTAAAATATCTTTCAGATAATTCAGAAAAAACAAGCAAAAATTTTTTGTTATATTTCTCATGTGTTTTTATTGCAAGTGACAAACTCAAATTGATTCAATCAAAAAGAGTGTATTTATTAACTTGTGTAACTGAAAATTTGGGGGACAATGCTGGCTGAGAGTACAACTGGATAAAGGCCTCAAATGATGTTGGCAGCAGTAATCAGTATCTCTCTGTATCTAAGCTCTGCTTTTCAATTTTTATTGCTCAGGCAGGCTTCCCTCAATCTTGGAAAAGAAGCCAGCAGCAATTCTAGGTTTATATTTAGACTTAAATATTATTATGTACTGTCATAATTATTATTATATATTTTAAGTCTAAAAACATTTAGACTTAAACCTAGAGGCCAGCAGCAATTCTAGGTTTATATTCAGTTTAGCATCTCCCGTTAAAATAGCGTCTCTTTTTCAATAATTCCAGCAATTGTTCAAAGTATTGAGACTCAGTGGGTTGGACTCTGAAAAGGTGATTAGGATTATACCAATCTTTGAGTGGTAATGACTTTGATTAGTAAAACATAAATCGTGTACACATCCAGAGGGCTGGAGGTTGGGGCTCAGTGAGTTGGACTCTGAAATGGTGATTAGGATTATACCATTCCTTGAGTGGTTATGACTTTGATTAGAAAAACTTGAATCATGTACACATCCAGAGAGCTAGAGGTTGAGGTTGGACTCACCCAACTCTCATGAATTGAGAGTCATGGCTTAGCTTGGAATGATGTGTATAAGGCAGAGAATGTGCATATGCAGAGAATGCCTTTCACAAGAACAGCAGAAACACAATACTGATGCACTAATGTGGGCACTGGGTCCTGGTTGAAAGAGCACTTTCTGGCTATGATAGACAAAAAGTGAAATCCCCAAGGATCAATGCCACAGGGAAGAAATTAAGAGCTGACACTTGCTGATTGATGTAATGAGTTATATATCAATCTGACTTCAGTCTTATGTATTTATTTGACACTTAGTTGTTAAACATCTAATATGTGCCTGGAATGGAATTTTACATGTTTAGCTGGGATTGTAACTTTAGTTTAAGTGAGAATTAGAATTGTCTGGGCAGGTCTGGCAGAGGTGTGGGGTTAAAAACCAATTGTGCGAGGACCTCACAGCCTCTTGGGAGGTAAGTTTGAGGGAAGGTGAAAGTCCTGGAAGGTGGAGGAGAGAGGCAAGTGTAGCATGGTGTCTCCCATTCAGATCAATTCCCTCTCAGTTAGCCTTGATTTGTGTAAGAACCCCAGAGAAAGCAGTGTGATTGGAAGTCGGTACTGAAGGAGCTGTAAGACACGTAGTAGCACCGCCTTGCAATATCCTTCTGCAGAGAG
Organism: Ateles fusciceps; assembly: GCA_036589455.1. Lineage (NCBI taxonomy): Eukaryota > Metazoa > Chordata > Mammalia > Primates > Atelidae > Ateles > Ateles fusciceps. The sequence continues at coordinate 5,965,275 of JAZHEH010001606.1, read as the reverse complement.
AAACCCAAAGAGAAGCATTTTCTCTCACTTTGCTGCTGAATAGCTGGATGGCATTAATATCTTGAGAACTACAGTGTCTGGGATATGGGGGAAAAAATAGCTCCTAGTAAACTCTTAACAGGCATAAGTTTAGGGTAGAGGGAGAGTATTTATTTATGAGCTGTGGATGATATTCTTTGGGTTCCCCCAAGAACACGTGGGACCATGTTTTTTTTAGAATGGGAAAGTGTCGGTCAGTACCATAAAATGTAGAGTTTTAGAAATAAGGAGGGCATTTTAGTTACATATAGTTTGATATAGTTCAGTAATTTTGAGTACTATTAGAATATCTTATTGTCCTTTATCAATACAAGGGGCTGTGGAGTGGACTGGACTTAAGAAGGCTTAACCTTAAAAAGTCTGAATTTTAGACTGATGCATTAAAAACTGTAATAACATCCAGGGACATGTTGGAAGTAGACACCATTATTTCTCAAATATACTGATTACATAATCTGCAATTTAAAAGAAGATGGCCATAATTATCTAATGGATTTTTGGGATGCTATGTCAGAGGTGTCTGGCCTTGTAAAGGATCCCACACAGAAGATGATCAAATGCACTTCTCTCTGAACCGCTCTATTTTCAAACACATTAAAGAAACTAAGGGAACTTAATTAGCATGGTGGTAGGCCAGAAGACGTAAAATAATAAAATGTTGAGATTACAGAATAGTGAGCTTTAATAAAGTGTGTTTAAAGTGTAACATAGAGGAATAAATGGAAATAGGCAGTTCACAGAGGAAGACATTTGAATTTGGCTTTGAAAGGTGATTTGAAGTTGACTAGATATCAGAGATAATGAGGAAAGACCATTCAAGCTGGAGGAAACAGCAATGCAAACACATTGAAAATCCCATGTTTGGGTCTAGAATACAGTGCATTGGAGGTAGGCAGGAACAATGTACAATCTTTTATATCTTGCTTATGAGTTTAAATATTACCTTGTTAGACATTAGGAGTCACGAAATGATTTAAATTGAAGAATGAGATAATGTGATCTTTGTCTCAGAAAGATTTCTTTGACATCATTTTGGAGGTCTGGAGATAGAGAAGAGGAGAAAAGACTAGTTAAGACTGTCATTCATAAGCAAGGCTAGGAAGGTCAAATTCCAAGCAAGAAATGATGAAGACTGATTTGGCCAGTGATGGGAGCTAAGAGGAAGTGGTGCATTTTTTAGAAAGACTGATCAATTGTGTATTCATCAAGCAAATCAGATAAGACACTGTATGCTTCTATTCACTAATTTTTATCATATGTACTTTAACATAGTTTCATACTTTAGATGGTTGAATGTGTTATAGGAAAGAACTCAAATTCTCTTAATAGGCGGTGGCTAAATATTCACCAAATAGCTATACTTTCTGTTTGGGTTTTGCTCTGAGTTTATTTCAAATTTTATGAAAGGAGAGAGAATGAATGTGAAAAAGGAAATTAGTAGTCCACTGTATTTTAACATAGCATGATTTTTATTTGAGTATGCCAAAAAGATATGGAGTAATCGACAATCTGATTATTTTTTTAAAAGAATGAATGAAAGTGTTCAAATAGGCTGAGCTTTTTCCGAATTTAAGTATTGAAATTCTTAAGGTTGTTTTATTATACAACTAGGGAAAAATTTTAATGTCAAAATGTGATTTAAAATATAAATATTCACTTAACAAATTTTGGAATAAGTGACATATGGGAAAGCCAAAGTATGACAGTATTCTGACCTTCTTAGCTCTATTCCTGTGGTGTTTCCACTCCCAGATCAATCAAGTTCTTCAATTGAAAGTTTAGCTCAAACTTAAGTTCTGGAGACAGTCCTGCTTCTGGTCAGAGAAAGTTAAGAAAACTTAGGAGGATAGCTTGGGAGGACCTATATTAAGTGTCTTTGGACAGGTATACTCTGATCTAATGTTCTTGATTTATGAATTAGAATCCTAAGACCAAACTATAATTTGTATCTTGGTTTCAGTGACATGTTTTAATTTTTGTACTATGTCTTAACCCCTGCTTTGATAATTCATCTAGTATTCCTGTTTCTTGAGATTATAACTCATACTTTACGTCTATCTAGAACTGAAGTCCTCCAATTCTGGGGCCATGCTGTCTGCTACTATGACTCTCAGACAATCCAACTACCTTTCTCCTCGTATCAGCGGCCTCCAGGTGTCACCCTCCTCTGTACGCTGTTTACTGGGAGATTCACGTCCATTTCATACTTGTAGCTGGATCTTTTTGCTGGTCTCTTTTGACTTGTTCTGTCCATTTGCAGACTGTTCTCTGATTTCAAACCCAAACAGACTACAGTCTCCTATATGTATGCTAGAATAATGATTTTCGGTTTTCCTCAAAATCTGAGACTTGGATGAAGCTGGAAACCATCATTCTTAGCAAACTCACACAGGAACAGAAAACCAAATACCGCATGTTCTCACTCATAAATGAGAATTGAACAGTGAGAACACATGGACACAGGGAGGGAAACATCACACACCGGGGCCTGTTAGGAGCAGGGTGCTAAGGGAGGGATAGCATTAGGAGAAATACCTAATGTAGATGATGGGTTGATGGGTGTAGCATACCATCATGGCACACGTATACCTATGTAACAATCCTGCACGTTCTGCACATGTATTCCAGAACTTAAAGTATAATAATCATAAAAAAGAAGAAATGAGGCCCTTTAACGTCTTTAGTTAGTGATAGAGTTTTTTTTAACCTATCTTGAAATGCTTCACAAGTTACTCAAGGAAAAGGCACCTATCATTCTGATTATCTACTTTTATAATTCCAAAAGGTATTTGTAATAGGGGAGTGATAAGTGGTCAAATTATCTCTGCCAGCAACTGCTGAGAGATCTTGGTCAAGTCCCTCCACCTCTCCAGTCCTTTGTTTCTTATGCAATACCTTAGCAGGTAGTGTGAGGATAAGAAGATAGTGGTTTCTTAGTAAACACTTATTATCTCATTTCATAATGGATTTGACACCACACCTATATTATAATATATAGCACATGTAGATGTTTTGATTATTGTAACTGTTAGATTGAAGAAAGTGGAGTCAAATAGTCCTTTTTGTGTTTGTTTTCAAAGCCTAAACTATTGAGTCTATCACAGGAAAAGAAAATTATAAAATGAATATGTGATTGGTCAAAAATAACATATGTCACTACCCCAGGTATAATATAAGACTGTTAGTTAAATATGACAAACAACGAACAAAAATACTAAACTTGGCTTCAGAGAAAAAAATTCAATGGCGGATAAGCTAAAAAAACACCTAGGGTGCAGATCTGTGAGGGTTCTGAGGCATGGTTAGATACAGGGATCAAATAATACTTTTATCATTTCTCTCTCTCCCCTCTCGTTTCCTTTTTCATTTATTTGCTTGGCTTTTCTCTGTAGTAGTTTTATTCTTAGTTAGTTTTCTTCCTATAATAACGTGTGGTAAGTCCAGGATAACATCCCACCTATCTAGCAGTTCCTACAAAAAAGTCCCAGCTCATCATCCTCATCCTGCTACTGCTGTGGACAAGGAGGCCTAGTTCACATGTCTATTCCTCAAAACCAGTTTGTAGGTCTGCCACAACCAGCTCTCAAAGACTTAGAAGGCAGTAAGCGCCGGCCTTCCAAAAGGAGAAGTTAGCTTCTGGCACAAGAAATTAGAATGCTTGGAAGGTACCCATATCTCTCACTTCCTGAGTGCATGATCTTGGAAAAGTTCTCAATCTTTTTTCAGTTTTAGCTTCATCACTTCCTATTGATGGGAAGAGTTACTCCAGCGGTTTAGGTTGATAATTAAATGGCTTAAGATATTAAAAGGTGTCCTAGAGTTGCTGGTATATACCCAGCTGGTAGATACCCTTATTACATCTTTTCCTGCTTTCAGTAGTATGGAAATAAGATTGTGTGAGGAAGCCAAGTGTAAAATAGGAGCCACTCTGAAATTCCTACCACAATATCACTTCCCTTTTGATCTCATACATTTATACATGAATATCATCAAAATCTGTGAATATTTCCTATAGGTCTAGGCTACCTTATGTGGCAAGCAAACATAACCTGGGGATAAGGTGGATAATTCAGCTCTCGTAGTCTGTTAGGAGCTTGCAATACTCAAGTAACTCCATTTACCTTCCTAGTGGAAGATGTCTAAACCTAACTGTCATCAGGGATAGAAATGCCTGAAGGTGCTCAATATCTGTTACCTCCCACAGAATATTCACCACCCCAGGCATAAAAGTCAAGAGAACTGTGGGACTATCAATCAATGTGTTGATTAGTAATCTGCTACTCTCCTGTTTTGTCCTGTTAATGTGAGGACAAAAGCTGTGGTAATATTGATACAACCCGAGGAACGTGCAGCAATTTGAATTTGTCTCGTCAAAATGAAGCTATAGTTATGTAGCTTTACAAGTGCTAAAAGCAATTAGTTGTAACTGATCTTGACTATCAAAGAAATGCATGGGAGGCTGGTTGTGTGGTGTCCTTTTAATTCCTGATTGATTTTTGCTGTAGGTTGTTTTTTGTGATTTTTCTAATAACAAGCACGGGGTGACGATAGCTTTTCTTCAAGCATGTATTGTGATCTTTAGTTTCTTGGTCCTGACATTATCCATTAATGGCTGCATCACAAGCCGGGATAAAAACACAGAGCAGGTCAAGTCCCATTACAATAAAAACGTTTGTTTAACAAAATGGTTCCCAAGTCCTTCTGTGACAGAATTAATTCAGGCAGCATGAAATAAATCATTTTGGTTTCATAAACTATTTGGAGATTCTCTTTGAATTGCTTCTTAAGTAATTATGAAATCATTCCTGGCTTATTCAATAATTTAAAATATCTGCTGGGTCTCTGCTTGGCCCTGGGGTTCATGGCAATAACCAAACGTCTCTTCTCTTAGAGACAAAATATTCCGTAGGATGGCAAAGACAATTGGATTAGTTTACTGGGGCTGCCACAGCAAAATGCCACAGACTGGGTGGATGAAATAACAGAAATTTATTTCTCACAGTTCAAGAAGCTAGAAATTCAAAATCAAGGTGTTGACAGGTTTTGTTCTCCTGAGGCCTCTTTCCTTGACATGCAGATGGCCACCTTCTCACTGCGTCCTCACCCAACCTATGTGCACATGCCCTGTTCTCTCTCTGTATGTCCAGATTTCCTCTTATAAGGATATCAGTGCGAATGGATTAGTACTCACCTTAATGGCTCCTTAATCACCTCTTTAAAGGCCCCACCTCCAATGTCACATTCCGAGGTGCTGAGAGTTAGGTCTTCAACATATACATCTCTGTGAGGGGGTCATAATTAATCTCATAATAGTGTAAATTAAACCAATGAGTATGCATTATTTAAGGTGGTACCCCAAAACTATAAATAAAAATAAGGCAGGGTAAATGACTGGGTGGAATGCTGGGGAAATTGTTTTAAACAGGGTGGTCAGGGAAATCCTGTCTATTTAAATATCTTTTGAACAGAGAAATGAAGAGAAGGAAAGAGGAATGGGAATATTTGGGGGAAAAGTGTTTTAGGCAGAGGGCATGGTGCTCAGTGTAGTAGAAAAGAGCCTAGAGGCTGATATGGCTGGAGAGGAAAGTGTCAGGACAGAGATGAGACCAGAGGGGTAACTGGTGATCATGGAAAGTCGTAGAGGCCTGCAAGGAGGTGATAACTATCTGCTGGAGACAATGGATTCCTAAACCCACAATCAAGGTTCAGTGTCGTATATACTAGTAGGGCTGTGCAGGGTGTTTGGACAGGACTGCTTACATAATTTGTGGGGCCCAGTACAAAATAAAAATGTGGGGCATCTTGTTCAGATGTCAAGATGGTGATATCAGCGTATAAAACCAAGTGTAGGATCGTTCTCATCTCAGAGCTCTGTGCAACCGAACTGCACAGTTCACATACCCTGGCTTTAGAAATAGAGAAAAATCTGGATTTGCACAAATGCTTCTTCGAAGGTAAAATATGTGGTCAGAAACTGTGTAGTCTTGTGGAAAGTGTATTTCTGTGGTTTAGATTTAAAGTCTTGGTTAAATCCCAGCTTCTTTGCTTTCTACCAGTGAAACCAACTGGTCTCAAATTTCTTATTTGTAACAGAGGGATAGTGAACCCTGTCTTATAAGGTTTGGTTTTAGTCCAGTTTTGCCAAATAATAGTAAAAACCTTGGTAAATGAGATAGGATTCTCTCTTAGTCCATTTTGTGTTGCTATAGCAGAATACGTGAGACTGGATAATTTATAAAGAAAAGAGGTTTATTTATCTCATGATTCTGCAGGGGAAAAGTGCTGGCATCTGCTAGGCTTCTGGTGAGAGCCACATGCTGGGTCAAAGCATGATGGAGAAGGTCAAAGGGGACAGGAACACATGAGAAGACCCAAGTAGAGTCCTGGCTTTATAACAACCTACCCTTGCAGGAACTATTCCAGTTTTGCAAGAACTCACTCACTACTGCTAGAATGGTACCCAGTTATTTATAAAAAATCTGTCCTCATGATCCAGAAAAGTTCCACTAGACCTTACCTTCCAACATCACCACACTGGAAATAAAATTTTAACATGCATTTTGGTGAAAACAAACAAAACATATCTAAACCATAGCGTATTGTATTTAAACAATCAGCAAATAATACATTTTATTTGCTTCCTTTTTACATTCTCTTTTGATATTGCTTCCTTCCTATAATTCCTGAAAAAGGAAAGTGTTTTGTGAAGTAATGGTAATAATTTACACTAGAAATGAAGATTGTTCACCTTTTCATAAATGCAGGAATTCATTCTCATTTATATGATACATTTTATTACGGGCAAGAAGCCCAGATGTCAGATAGAGTGTTTGCTTTGTTCCATGACATAACCGAGATTGTATATCAATAGTCTTTATTACTCTGCAGTAATTATTTGGTAAAATGAGCCAATTCTAACTGAGCCTCTGGTCTTGGCCTCATCTCTTTTCCTTCTTCCCCCCTTTAGACAGTCATTTTTCTGTTTTTCTTGTCCAGCTTTCTCCCCAAAGAGCAGCTGTATCCGCGTGTCTCATTCTGAGAGGGCAGGCAACTGGCTGCTATCAAAGTCACTCTGTGGCCTGGCCAGTGGGGGAGCCATGAAGAACCATCTGCTTGCCTCTGCTGCAGAAATTTAGTGTCACCTTTGCAGTAGTCTTGTTTAGAGAAGGATTATGGAGTTATTCTTAACTGAATGTATTGTTTGCCAAAGAAAAGGACATCGTTTTAAGCAGTAAATAAGGAGAAAGCAATAACCTGTCTTGGTAAGCTTGCATACTTAGCTGCATGAAAATAGTTTTTCTGTAATTGTAAGCAATGACAGCAGGCAGGCACACTGGGAACATACCTCCTATCGAATGCAGTCTCAAATATGCAAAAATAAATGACAAGAATACCTAACTTGTGGATGAAAATTAATAAAAGTATTTGTAAAGTTTGTATTAATAATTTCAACTCTCAGAGTCTCCCTTTGCAATATGATTCCAGTTGTATCTATTGCTCCTAAGGCTCCAGTTTTGGTGTGGGTTAAGGAAAAAGCATGGGCTTTGTTTTACATTCAAATCCTCGCTTTATTCACTACCTGAACTTGTCAAAGCATCTTGGGATTGTTTCCTCGTCTGTTAAATGGGCATCATAGTACCTACTTTGAAGGGTTATTGGAAAATTTGGAGACAATCTAATGATCATCACAGGAGGAACATGAATATAGTAGATGATCAATAATCATTAGGTATTATAATTAGCCAGTGTTGAGATGATTGCTTTTCATTATTTTTACCCATATATGAGTACAAGAAACTTACTACAGGAAATATAGGCACCTGACTAAACATATAGTTTTAATGGTGGCTGACAACATGACTCAAATTAACTATTACTTGAATACAATGCAATACACATTTTTAAAGTGCCAATTATGGGAAAATCATTGTCCTTGGAGTGGGAGATACAAAACGAACCCTGAATTCAAAAGTTGGTGGAATGATCAAGATATGTAGCTACTGAACTATTAACTTTTTCAATTGGACAATAGTTCATTTCTCTATAAAATCCTCTTTGAATTCTTTCTGTAGGACATGTTCATATTTTAGTCATATTTCTTGATCATAGCTCCACTGAAAACATTTCATAACTTGATCAGGATTCAAAATTTTTTATATGATTTTCTTTATGAAAGCCGGGTCTCTCTGGTTCAGAACTCATTAAAAATCTATCACATATTCGTATTTAAAACTGAGATATCTCTTTCTTGATACTATTTCTAAATGAAAGCATGAAGATATTTAACCTAGCTTGGTGCTATAGGAAGAGAAGAACCACAGGATGTATGAACAAAAATGAGAAAAAGACAAAGAGATAAGACTTTAAAATCTCAACAAATGAGAAGGGAATAAAAGGAGCAGCTTTAGAAAGAAAATGATGCAAAAACTGGAAAAATATATAAGGGAAAGATGAAAGGCAAAAGAAAAGTAAAGAGAAAAGTGAGTAAACAGGGAATTTATGTCAGAATATGTGGTCAGGTCTTAAGATCTTTGTCTTACTTTTGGTCTGAAAGAGGATTTTCTTGCTTGAAAAAATATTTTTAATCCATGACATTTGTTTCTTATTTATATCTCTTAGAACATTTGAGAATCATGGCCACTAATATATAAATCTATATAATCAAACCAATTTTATGAAATTCTTGCTATTTTTAGAGATTTGTTGTTTGATCTCCATTGAATATATTATCAGCAGTAGATTCTAATAACCGAACACTGCCATTCACAAAACAGTTCCCCTCTTCTGGTGGAGCAAAATTAAAATTTTATTTAGTTAAATGAGAACACCAGGAATCACTGCCACTACATTTGATAAATTGTGAGATTGTTCTAATGATAAAATACTTTCTACTTCTCTTTAAAAACAGTGGGCTCTCATCCTGGAAACACCAAGCACTCACTGATAACCAAAATAATAAGCACAATGGGAGGAGTGAAGACCATTTTTCTCAGCATGGAGATGTAGTCTTATTTCTCATTTCATGTTTTAAAGTGACATTTGGAGGTTTTCATTTTGAGGCATAGATTCCACAAGAAAGCATAGCACATCCTTGTTTTGACCACAATAGAGTTGTGTTTTTTTATGCAATTTGTTCCATTTTTAATTTTCTAAACAAGATTCTAAAAAAATTTCTGGGAAGCTTTCAAGGGAATTATCTTACGTCTTAGCATGGTATGGCATTTACATTTGTATAAGCCTACTATGGCTCTGAACAGAAATCTCCAGTGAGTCAAAGAATGGGGTTTCTTTTAAAATGCATTTATGAATAAAATAACTGCAAAATAAGTTTCCTTTCGGAGTTTTGAAATGACAGCAACGTCCTATTTGTCATGAACATGTCTGGCTGGTTAAAAACAAATAGAAGATAATTTTTACACATCTTCAGGATACTTCTGTAAAAATATTTTAAATTTGTATTTATTAATAAAACCCAAAGTTAGAATACCAATAATTTTTTTACCAACATTATTTTCTTCTAGAAAATGCATATGATTAGAAGCAATTTTCCCTTTCTCTTCCCTAGAATATGTGCTTTCCTTGATATTGATCTGACCATAAACAAAGCTATGAGACACTAAATGTATTTCTTAGCATCAGAGATACAACACAGAAAATTATCAAGAAATCCTCAAGTCAAATTTTGCTTTTACTATCCTAGAAGAAATATTAGGTCAAGTCTGCAAGTCTCTCATAGTTATTTTAAGAGTCTTAAAGAAGCATTTGATATTCCTTTTGTTCATCAAGATTGGAAAAATGATGATAGAAAAAAGTTCTAAGCCACCAGGAAGCTCTTAGAAGTCAAGCATTATTACTGTAGCATTCTCATTAGTCTGAGTCACTGTCATAGTCATAGTTGAAATTGTTTATAATCAAAGAGTATAATAGAATGCCCATGTTATAGAATATTTTGATGGGGCTCGTAGGCCTTTTCACTTGGAAGATATGTATTATATAAAATATATTAGTAAAAATTGATTTATCACCCTTGACACTATGTTTTTTAAATACCTGTCAGCATATTTATTATTTCAAAAAAGCAGTTGGCTCCTAAGAACGTAACAGATTTTGTTAGTCTTCGTTTGAGTATTATCCGAATTAAACCAAAAATCTTCATAGTTCAGTCCCATGAACGAAGGCTTCCCTTTAAAATGAAAATTCTCTATCAATTCTAAATTAAGGACCTCTATAGATTCAAACTCTGAATGAATTTTGTGACAGAGAACAGAATGTGGACTCCTTAGTCTCTATTCTTTTCCTTGTCTATTCTAATTTACTTGGTTGTATCACATTCCTAATTTCCCCTAAATCTTAGGGAAGACAGGAAAAATGATACAAGTTGGGGAAAAAACATGTGCAGACATCTCATATTGAGCCCATAGAACGGATAAAAATTTAGAGGACAGTTTTGATGTAAAATTAGCTCAGCTCTAAAAAGGAAAGGGTTAAGCTGAGAAGAGAGAGGTCTTGGCATGTGAGACATGTTTGTTTGGATCTGCTGGTCATGAAGCAGTTCCCTTAGTTGGTTCAGATGCAGTTATTTATTCCTCACAGGTTATTCTGCTATGGTCTTGGTCAGTGCCCTTGTAGAAATGCTAACATTTTTGGATGGGGCAGATAATTGCCTCTCTACAAGGTCTCTACTGGTAGCAGCCTGTGGCTACCACAGTGATTTCTTTTCTAACCTACTTTCCTTACCTTTGGATTTTGGGATGCTGCTCTGTATACTTGGTTCCCAAACTGATGTGTGTCTCTGGCCTGGGTGCTTGCTTCTTCAGTAATATTGCTTATCTGTTTTATTCCACAACCTTACCTTAAACTCTTATACAGTTGTGTCCTGATTCCTTTTCAATGCTTTTTCTCTGCACGTATAACATATCTAGCTCTTGAGTGCCTGGGTTCTACCTTAACTAATAATTTCCAGGTATTATTCCGCTCTGATAGTCTGTCTCAAGTTCTAGCTCTCGCCATATGTTACCCAGTGTCTGTTCCTTACCTTCTCTCTGAGTTCTATTTGCCTCCCAGGGTTTCAGAAACATTTATAAATATGTATGGAAAGGACTTATGGGTTCCATAACAACACTGCTTTCCTCCTTATCAAGAAGCCCTGGACAAATATTTATTTATCTTGTAGCTGGTCGAAGTCTGACTGTCAATGCAATGATATTTATTATAAAAGATACATCCCAAAGGGTGAATGTTTGGGTTTGATGCTAGAGTGTTCCATTTTATTTCTTCTAATTAATAAAACTGCTTTACACATGATATGTGGAAACTGCGCTGAGTTTGAGGAAAAGCTGGACAGTCTCTGAAAAAACTTGTGTTATAATTTTGTGTAGTAGTGATATTGCTGCAGAAACACAGGTGCCAACCAAAAAGCCTAGCTTTGAAGGAAAGCTTCATAGTTGAGTTATGAGACAGCTGGGAAGCAGCAAAATAGATACGGATCCATAAGCCCCACAGGAAAAACAACTTTAATCAGGGCCTGACATATTTGGTGATTGTAACGAAGTCTCTTGGTATGTGTAAGCCCTGGATCAAATGGCACCAATTGGGTATTGACAAGCGTTCCATTAGTGCAAAACTGGATAAAAAACTGGCTGTTGCCCTGCACAGACTCCAATAATGAGAAATGAGTTTCTTGTAAAGAAGAGACTTGGTTTGTTTTCAGAAAAACATATGTGCACTGGCCCAGGTGATACCTCTGGTGGACTGAAATTCCTCTAAGCTCAGCCTTCATATACTACATCGGCATTTAGTGCAATCTTTCCAAGTCTCTCCAAGTGTCAGGCCTCTTTGACTCCTTAAATTGATTCCATAGTTCTGAATGCCAGTAGCTAGTGCTGGCAGTTTGACCCAGGAGTAGAGAGCGTCGTCCTGCTCTGAGAGCCCCTCAAATGGATTTTACAAGGGAGTGGTAAATACGATGCTTCAAGGTGCAGTGAAGCATGTTTCTAGCACTTTTCACAGATCATAAATTAATTTGAAATGAACCTCTCTCCTCCCACAAAACATAATATCAGAGAAGGATTGTCATCATGGTTTTTCAGTAGCACAGTGCCCGAGGGGGGGAAAAGTCATTTTCTCCTGCATTTGTTGACTGGACACGTGATTGGTACCAAATGCTGGGTTGCCACAAATGCGTGGCATGTGTGTCCAATTCAGAATAATTTGCAGTTTGGAGTAGATTCTCCACACCTTCAGCCCTGAAAGTGAAAGACTGGAAAGAGCTATGTTTATTTTGTTGTAAAGATGAGTTGTTACGTAAAGCCCCAAATGGATGCAGCAGGCGCCCCCGAATGTCCCGTCCTTACTGTTTCTGTATTGTAAATATAAGTAACTGTTCTTGATAGTTAACTGGAAAAGATAAGAAGTAGCTGATAGTACATACAGTCTTATTTTATAATTATGTGTGGGCATTTGGTTATCAATTATAAAATAATACAGTATCCTCTCGTAGTAATGCTGCAAGGTAGAAGGCATGAAACCAGTTTTGTTCTTCAGAACTTAAAATTCAGTGTTTCTTTCACTTGTGTGTGGCACCTGCTATTTTATATACAATAAAATTTTACAGAATTGATTATATTTAAACTTGGTTGATATCATTAGTTTCATATTTTCTTTTCCTTAGTATATAGTAGGACCCACAGAAAAGCATATTTGATTAACTGTACTATGATTGAAAGTGACTGTGTGTTAAAAAGTATAGGAATATTGAGGTGGAAGAGAAGGGAGAAAGGAAATCTAAAGGGAGGAGATGTGTGTTAGTAGGGAAGTATTTAGGTAATTCAATATTGACTACCTATTAGTGGCCTTGTTTTCTCCTGTCCATATTCTCTGCTGATCTCTCGAACTTCACATCTAATTGTCCATGGACTACTCTTGTTCTGTGTTCCACAGGTGCTTCAGATTCAGTGTTCAGACTGAACTATTCATTTTCCTCCCAATATGTCATCCTTAAATAGTTTCTGTCTTGAAGATTGGCACTACCGTTCTACCCAGGAGTCGTCTCAGATGACTTTACCTATCTTCATTCTCACCTAATAGTTATAAGCAGTTGTAGAGTCCATCTCCAGAATTCCCTGCATTTTTATAGCCAAGTTTTCTGCTTTAGCAGTTCTCATTGGATCACTAAGTGAATGGACTGGCTGACTCCACCACCCCACTACTTTAATTTAGCCTTTACCCTGCAGCCATAGCTTTTTAAATGCAAATTTGATTCCATCACTTCACTGATTAAAATTCTTTAACAGTCCTTTTTGCCCATAGGATCAATTTAGCACCCCAAAATTTTTTATGATCTAGCTGTGCTTGCTTCTCTAATCTTATTTCCTGACACTACAATCTGCGGTCTATTTATTATACGAAAAGCAGTTTTCAATAAATACGGTGCTGTTTCATATCTCCATGTCATTGCATATTTGAATTTCATTGTTGGGAACACCTTTTTGTGTTTCGTGTTTGGCACTTGGTTAGGGATTACTCACTCATCGATAGTTAACTCACATTTCTTCATCTGGGGAGCTCTCCTGGACTTCTTACTTTCAGTTATGCTTTTACTCTAGCCCTCCTAGTGTCATGTGCATTATCCTAGCATTGTGTCCATCCATGTTAGTTTAATTGCTGGTTTTTCAGTGTCCCTCATTTATTCTAAGCTCTTTAGGGTCCAGAACAGTGCTTTTATATTTTTGAGGTTCCAGTGCAGTATGGTTTCTGCTACATGATGAATACTCAATGTATATTTATTGAATGAATATACAAATGCAATGATAAAAGCACAGCTTCATTGGGATGATGGATGAGAACTCCCAGTTTGGAGAGAACATCTCTATTGGGGCATTTGGCAATGCATAGACTTAAGAGCTGAAAGAAGATTTGATCTTAATTCACATCTGATTTGCACCTCAGGGGCGTATTGATCTTGAAGAAGCCCATAGCAATTGGAGACTATGTAAGGGTGTATAGAAAAAAATAACACTCACATGAAAAACTGAAGAGAGATTTTATTTTGTTCTTTTAGTCTTTGATGTATTGATGCACTTAAATTTCCCTCTCACTTTTCCTTTCTGCCTTCTTCCCTCTCCCCTCACCCTCTATAGCTTCTTCCAAAAGAAGCATAAAATAGTTGTATTAGAACATACAGGTTTATTTTACAATTGTTTATATATAAATATATGAATAAATGCATTTTTATTCTTAAGATGACTATGTTACTATGTATATTATGTATACATATAAAATTAGAAAAATTTAAAATATATCGTAATTCTTTTTAATTACAGTATAATTCTATGCTGATGTTGGTAAGGATCAGAAAAGGAGTCTGGGACTGGAAAGAAAGAAAGGAAGTCACATAATAACAAAGGCAGACTATGTATTTTGAGAGCCAGTCTTAGAGGAAGAGAAAGAAGCAAAGACAAAGTGCATGGGGGAGGCAGAATGCATAGGGCCATAGAACTTATTCCTCTGCCTGTCGAGGGGGATGTGGTTAATGCAAGGGCAGAAAAAGCCAGGGTTGAGTGGTACACAGGGTTCCCATATATTCAGCCTGGAGATACCATGGACAGAGCTAAGGCAGGCTTCCTCTGTGGATTAGGGAACGCTGTGAATAAACTACCACTGGGAAGACATGGGGAAGGTCTTTTTAGCCACACTGAACTAATTATTAACATACGAATTCTCCAAAGCTGTTTCTATCTCACCTATCCTCTACTGATACTCTAGAGCTCTGGCGGCACTGAGAATGGGTGGTCAACATGCTAGATAGATATCCCTTCTCTTGTAAACTCAGCCTCTTGGTGCTCTCTTAAGTTGAAGAAAATGCGTCTAGGGAAGAAAATGTATTCAATGCCTTCTGTGATGCCGGGTTTATGAAAAGCAACTGACACTGCTAGGGATCTGAAGGCATGTATGGCCTGGGTAAAGGGCTGAGTAGGATATCATTTGCAGTGTACGTCTTACTTTGGTGTGTAAAAGTAAGTTGTTATATTAAGATTGCTTTCAAGATGTGGCTAAAAAGCAATGTATGTGCTTCAGGCAGGAAAAACAACCAATTCCTATTTCTAACCACTAGCCCAGGCACTTTAATTTACTCCTCCTAACTGCACTCTGGTTTGAGTTTATCATCCTGATTTTACCACAGGAGAAGCTGGACTTCGCAGATAGTTAGTGGCAGAGCTGGGTTCAACCCTGGGTCTGGCTGACTTGAATCCTGTTCACATTCTTTTCTCCACTCTGCCTTATTTGCCGTCACATCTTGGCTGGCAGGCGCAGAGTCAAACCTGACAGGGACCGTGAAAAGCCTGGAGTTTTCAGCCTGCTAGGCAAGCGGCGGTGCCATAGAGGTAAGTCCCTGTGAGCGCTGTCATTTATTTCTGTCTACTTTAAATCTCTTATCTGTAAGGCAAAAAGCATTTACAAAGCTTTCAGAAAAATGCTCTGTGATTACCAGCACTAGGCGAGCAATGGCTTGCCTGTTTTTCACAGATAGCTGCAAAATATGTCTTTTAGGGGGAATTATCTGCTTTCTTCCACTTAGATTCATATACAAACACACCGATGAAGAAATGTGTTTTGGAATCTCATAGTCCTAGGTATGAGCAGATAGTTTCTATTCCAGGTTGTACTGAATCAGGTGAAAAAAGGAAGTAAATACTATAAAACAAAAAAGTAAATATTCAGTTGTAAATAAACAAAATCCCCAAACCTACCCCTGGTGACAAATTCCTGCCTTATGATGATTCTTGTTAAGCCTCGGAATCCCAAGATGTGATTCCATTGGTATGAAATATCAGGTGTTTCCTACCAGTGGGACAAATATTTTTTAACACCTTGAGAAAATAACAAGGAAAGGGCTAATACCTCTTTCTAACTTAAAAAAAAAAAAACATACCTGGCACTCCACATGGCATACATATTTCAAAACATCATGTCTTACATGATAAATGATATAGTGTTTATCATCAATTAAAATAAATAAAAATAAAAACCAAAATGTCTAAAAGCATACCTAGCCTCTCTTGGTAGGATCTACTTGGATGATATTTTTATCTTTGAAGAGAGAAAGACGTTCGAATTGGCACCTCCCTCGGCCTGATGAGAACTTAGTCTTTAGTGTCCTTTGCACTTTCTCCATGCAGACTTTAGCTGTGAGAGTAATTCTTAACAAATTGTACAGTTGACCTTCTATAAGCTGCCCCTCCCATACAATTAAAAGATGTAGTGTGGCATGAGAATGTGATGATTCATGAAGCCCTAGACACCTTAGACTCCCTGCTCTTACATACCTTATTAAAAGATAGACCCGAGATGCTTGCTGCATTCTCGGGGTGGACCGTGGGAGCCTTCGAACCTGGACCCCAGGCCTTGCTGCAGCTACAGAAGCCCAGGCTTCCAGAGTCAGGGAATTCCTGGGGGAGGAAATTCTGTGTCCTCAACAAAGAGCCAGTTTTTGTATATTCCCACTGAAAAACTGAACATAACCTTTAAAGTGTAGAGAATCTGTTATTCTGAGATTTAAAAACTATATTCAAAGCCAACTGATTGTATTTGAAATAGCTCTTCCTTGTGAGGTGCATAGTCCTGGCTGGAAAAAGGCTTTAATAAGCCAGGCATGCTAGGGTGACTGCTTTACTCCACTTTGCTTTGCTGTTGAAACATTAAGCGTAATCTGATGTGTCAATAGAGTCACCTCAGGTACTCAGAATCATTTTAATTCCTCTTACCGTCAAAACATAGTGTCAATGCTGACATGAATTGGCATTAAAAATATATGCGAAATCACTTGGAGAACAGCACTTTTTACTGATAGGAGGTCTCTTTAAAAACAGTGTCTGTCAGAGATACAATTTGAACTCTTTTTTGGCTTTGAATTTTACAGAGTAGCCTTAAAAAAAAAAAAAAGCAAAAAACAAAAAACAAAAAAACCTGACTTGCTTTGCATCATTATCTGTAGAGGAAAACAGCTTTTCCTTTTTATCTGACCTCATGGGAGATGCTGTCCATTTCCAACATTGCCCTGAGATGGACATACAAGATGACACATAAGTGGATGACATCACTCATGGCTCATGATTAAATACTTCCCTGGGACTCACAAGATGTGCACAGAAGAAAATGGGAAGACAGAGTGGGTGATGCTGAGAACATTCTTATTTACTCCACATGGGTGCATATTTTTACTACTATAAATAGATTTCAGGGGAGAATATGAGTGTACAAAATGAAAGAATATAGATATAAAAGCCTTAAATTTTAGTTTTGAGAGAATACAAAAAAATACATATATTTGTCATATTTCATATGCTTTCTAATATGTAACGCAAAATATGTAAATGTATGTGATGTATAAAATGTAAAATAGATGCAATTTACAGTATATATGTTCACTGTATATCATGTGTATGTAGCGTTCTAGATCCCCAAGAAAATCAAAAAACTAAGAAAAAATATTTTTTGATAAGTGACATATTCCTTGCTAAGTGGCATACCCAGATTGCCTAAGTAGTATAACTACACATTCATTATTTGACTTTTTGTAAATATATTATAATGCTATACTTGATTTTTATAAATATATTGCAATGTTAGATTTGAAGAGGGGAAGTGTTCTTCAAGCGTTATTTAGGAAATAATTTATTTTTTAAGATGGAAAACCAATCAAATGTGTGCTTATTGACATTTGGCACACATGTTTGTTTTATTTTCTTGCTTTGCAAAAATCTTTGGAAAATAAATGACCTGTTGAATTGAAAAGTAAACGTCATTGCATTTCAATCTTTGAAAGCAATAGATTCTATTGACAGGAATGACCAGATTTTCTTTGCCATTCCTGAAATTGTAGAGCTGGTCATTCTTTTTATAGTTTGCTAATGTTAGCAGGTGTTTCCTTTGTATTTGTGTGTGCACATGTGTGTGTGTGTGTGTCTGGCAGCAAATCACTCAGCTGACCTTTTTCATAATCAACTACAATAAATGGAGTGTGTATGTGTGTGTGTGTGCCTGCCTTTCGGTGTGATGGACAGTTTGCTTAAATATATGGAAAAAGTTAATCCCTCTGCCCCTGACCTTTGGCACAGGAACCTTGTGCTTCCAGTAGAAAGTGTGGTAAATGCCAAGTCCTTTGGGCAGAGAATGTTTGCATTAATGTTTTCTATGCTGGAGCCTGAGCCATAGATTTTCTGTCAGCCATTCTTTGCACTGCTGATATGGAATAGGTTGAGCTGTATATAGAATATAGTACCTGCTGCCATCTGTTTTGACACCCTGAATATTTTAACCCTAGCCAGTGTATTAAAGGGGAAAGTCTCTTAGTCTCTATCACACATGTGATTGCTGTGTAGTACCAAAGGTGAAAAGAGCTGTGCAGTTTAATGTGATTGTCAAAGGGTCAGTTGTCCTGTTAATTATCAAGAGCTGAGTGATTATAACACAAAGAGGGAGGAGGATGGATGCAGTACATACCAACCTTGTAAATAGAGTTAACTCTTGATGTTCTTGGAAGCCCAAGACTGCAGCTCTCCAGCATCACACAGGCCTGGACACAGCTCTGCATGTGCTGATCTCTGTCTGGAATGCCTTACCACGATGAAGGTTTTGGATTACAGGGAATACGTACTCCCAACAGGGTGAGGCAGCTTTGGCAGAAAGACCTGCAGTAGGAGATGAAATGCTGCCAGTCTGGCATCTGAATTTAGCAGTTTGGAAGCCATTCTTGACTCCTCTGCCTCCACATTGCCTCTATTGATTCAAAATGTAAACATCCTCCAGATCAATTGTTTCCACTCCATCAGCATTTTCATGGCCTTAGGTCCTCTCACTTCTTGCCTAGATTATTTGCCAAATTAGTGGAAGCTGCCTGTCCAATCCCTTCTTCTGTGTAATTTTGAAAATAATGCAAATCTCCCCCTCCCCCGTTAAGTGTAAGCTGGAAGCCAGAAGGCCACAGCCTCTTTACAGCCAGGCAAGCAGCAAGATTAGTACTAGCAGTGAGGGTGTGAACGCAGAAGAAGGAATGAAGATGTCTGTGTGTATGGGAAAGATACAATGAGAATAAATATGGAGATAAAAATAGATTGTCGATATCAGTAATCCAAGCAAGAAAACATAGTTCCAAAATCCAGGGAGTAAATCTGGACAAAAGGCATACAGAGGCATAGAACTTTAAGATTGTAAGATATCCTGTATGTCATCAAGTCTAAACCTACATTCATTATTTGTATCATGTCCTAAATATTGCCATTCTACAATGTCAGCTCCCTGTAGTAGCTACCTTTTTCTCAGAGCCACAGCCATCACTATATATTATCTTACTTTGTTCATTCTGTCTTTGGACATCTCTAACTATTCTGCTTTATTTTGAATGAAATCAATTTCTTTTGCTTAATATCTAACTATGATATTTATCACTAACTGTGACATAACTAAGCCATGGAATCTCATGGCTAAAGGGACATAAAATGATACTTTCTTCTGTCATAGTACCTAGAAGGATGAATATTATCCTAAGCACAGATGGCATAATTTCATTGTAAATATTGGGAGTGGCTTTAAAAGGAAATTGGTTTGGTATCTGCCTCTGTTGGAAAATATACCTCCATATTCACCAGGTTAAAATCCTTGTCTTTGGCAGACATTCATCAATTTGCTTGGTCAATATTAAATAACGAGTCAAGTCCTTCAGTCACCTGGGAATGACTTTTGCAGTTAATGCATCCCGGCAGGTGCTGTGGTTGTGCCTTTTGTTTAGAACCAGCTGTTCTGTTGGAGCATAACTCAGGCATTTTTATGGCCACAGTAGGTGGCTGGTAACCCTTATAAGAGAATGTTTTCAGATTCCTCCCAACCACACCACTCCACTCTCCTCCAAAAGAAAGTCCATCTATCTCATGTTCTGCAGTGGGTATTCTTGAGACTGTATCAAGTACTTGTTCAAATCCTTGGCTTCAACAGTCCAAAGATTTTTTTAAAAAGTTCACAAAAAACCTTAAACATTTGCTCTTTCCATCTGCTCTAATGGAGAAGTGGATGGCCTTTTGTTCCAGAGGAAATACTGGTTAAATGACTAAACTTTATAAACAGAGAAGACATCAACCACACTACCTTCTTATTTTCCAAAACATGTATATTTTTTTCATCATATTCATTCTGATCTTTCAGAATACAGAATTCAGATCTTCCTTGCCTCAGGTATCATTTCTCTTGTATCCCCTTTTGAACAAGTTTCTGCTTTCACTCTTTGTCTCTGAGATCATCCTGCTGTTTGACTTTTGGTTCTCTATACTGGAATCACTTATAAGGGACATGCCTACTTACTGCCCTTGCCAGAGAAAGGAGTTTGATAGATAGAACCTTAATCTGTTGTAGAATCTGTTACAGAATGCCAACACTACTGGCTTGAGACTGCTTCATTTCTTATCAGATGCCTTCTTGAAAGGCATGATATATAGGAATGTTGTATAAAGATTGTACTATTGTCTACTATACTACTGTATATGATTTACTTTTATTTCCCTTATATTATTAGAACACTAGCTATCTAAATACTTGGAGCATACACTTGTCTATATAGTTATATTGAATGAGTCATGCTTTAAGATTATGCTGTCAGTTTTGGCCAAGGCTAACTAGAAGAAACGGCCTACCTTGGACTTATTTTGTAAACGCAATACTAAGACATTGTCCACCATATTCCATACTACATTATATATAAAGCTTCAGAAACATGCCTTTTAGAGTTTAGCAGAGGAAAATGCTATCTCTTTCCACATATGCTTTCTTGTTTTTATAATGATAAATGTACGTTGCCAACAATGTAACTCATTACATTCCTATTTATTTTGCTCTGATTGCCAGGAAACTCAGAGCAAAATGTAATGGTTAAATGTAGCATTTGACATTCTAGTTAGTACAAACGCATTTTCCCTTTGTCTGAGTTTTATATTTATGTCTTAATAGGTTGTTTTTGTTTGTATGCCCATTGTCTTAGTCTGTTTTGTGTTGCTGTAACAGAATACCTGAGACAGGGTAATTTATAAAGAAAAGAGGCCTATTTAGCTCATGGTTATGCAGGATGGAAAGTTCAAGGGCGTGGCCCTGGCTTCTGGTAAGTGCTTCTGTGGAGTGTCATAACATGGTGGAGAAGGTCAAAGGGGAAGCGAAAACATACAGAGAGAACTGGAGGAGCATCCCGGCTTTATAACAACCCACTCCCAAGGGAACAAATCCATTCCCTCAAGAGTGAATCCAGTCTTGCTCCAACAAGAACTCACTCCTTGTCAGAAGAACAGCACCGAGCCATTAGTAAGAGATTCACCCCATGACCCAAACACCTCCCAACAGGCACCACTTCCCAGTACCACTGTGCTGGGGATCAAATTCCAAAATGTGTTTGGTAGAGACAAACAAACCATAGCCAAACCATAGTACCAATAATCTCAAATATATTTTTGGGAGTCAAGATATTATATAGATTTATAATACGTTTCCTGAACAGTCCTCTTTATCACTTGGGAAAGATGTGAAAAGTCTTTAGGGGCCTACTTTTAGAGTCTCTAGAGCATCCTTGAAACACTCCTAATATAAGTCTCATTCTAACTCTTTGAATACTTACAATGTACATGGCATGCCACTAGATGTTATAAGTCACGCACCAACCAAAACAGAAACAACCTTTTTCCTCAGTTCTGCTGCTTTACTGCTGGGGCACAATCTTCTACAAAGTAATAGGTCTTTAAGGACAATCGAGAAGTTGAAACAGTCTATAGGAAGCTAGGAAATGTACAAACTGAGTCATGAGGGAAGGCTCTGTGGAGAGGATTTCACTTGATCTAGGGATTCAAACTGTGTGTAGATTTGAGTACATGAAGCACACAAATGAGGGCAATGGTGTGGTGCTGAACTGGTTTCCCCTTCCACTTCTGCAAAACCCTGATTTGCAGTGTTTGCCAGTTTCCAGGGTGTCAATATTTCTGCTATGGCCAATTTGAAGCTATCAATCATTTAGTAATGTGCTTGCAAAGTTCCTGAATATTTAAAAATTAGCTGGCATGAGCCTATTTGAGCCAGGTAACATACCACTGGATGAAGTCTTCATAGGAATGTGATACTGTGAGCAAAGAGTTCATATTTGTGAGGTCCAGTTAAGGAATAGAAAACAATCCTGTCTGTATCTGGAGGTTCCTATTGGGAAATGATGGCAAGGTGTAAAGAGTTAATTTGGGATAGAATTTGGAGGTTTTTTGCTATGCACTTGGGATTTGCTGTTTAGAATATGGGAAGGTCTTGAGTACTTTTTAATAGAGGAATGACAGGATAGAATTAATGTTTTGGGAAGATTGGCCTTTTACTAGTTATATGTTGGGTGGTTTTAAATGAGCAGAGGGGAGCAGAGACAAGTGTTAGGAGCTTCTTGAAATGCAGTATGTATGAAGTAATAAGGAACCAGAGTTAGGACAGAAGTGGCCAACCAGAGTTAGGGAAGGGAAGGCAGGAGGAAGGGAGGATGGCGAGGACAGTGCATATCTGCTAGTATGGCATCAGTTGAATTCCCTTAAAATCTCTGACTGGGCTGGGCATGGTGGCTCATGCCTACAGCACTTTGGGAGGCTGAGGCGGGCAGATGACGAGGGCAGGAGATCGAGAACATCTTGGCCAACATGGTGAAACCCCGTCTCTACTGAAAATATAAATATTAGCTGGGCGTGGTGGTGCATGCCTGTAATCCCAGCTACTCGGGAGGCTGAGGCAGGACGACTCACTTGAACCAGGGAGTTGGAGGTTGCAGTGAGCTGAGATCACGCCACTGTACTCCAGCTTGGCAACAGAGCAAGACTCCGTCTCAAGGACAAAAAAAAAAAAAAAAGCTCTGACTGGAATCAACTGAGGGCTCATTTACATGTTTGTGGATTGATATTGGATATTACTAGAACCTTCAAGGAGGCTGTGGAGAAAACACTCATACATATTCTTGACATGTGGCTGCTTGGTTTTATTATAGCATGCTGGCTGGATTCTAAAAGTAGGAGTCCAAGAGAGGCAGACAGCTGAAAACCACATTGCCTTGTACAACCTGGCCTTGAGAATCATGTGATGTCTTTTTCACTACATTCTATTTGTCGAATCAGTCACAAAAGCACAGCTAGTTTTATGGAAAGAGAAAATAAGACCTCCACCTCTTGATGGGAGATAGCAAGGCTATAAAAGACCATGTAAGCGTGACACACAGGAGTTTTTCAAGTGCTTGCTATTATTCTCATTATATGAGTGTAAGTGTCTGCAAGTAAACTGGTTCCCTCTGAAATATAGTGAATATTTTCAGTAAATGCCTGGTATGGGTTCAGTAACAACCTTGAAATGGTGGTTGTGTAGCGCTTGTTAAATGAATGATATGATTATTATTTGATGCTATTATACAAGACTACACACAATTTCCTTTTCTAAGAAGGAGGAACAAGATCTTACATGTATGATGAGGTTGCTTTTATATTAATTAACTTGGGCAAAGTAACATAATAATAATTGCAAATTCTTATTGGAAGCTTCTCATATACTAAACTCAGTAAATCATTTTTATCCATGATCTTGTTTAATCCTCACAAATAAACCTGTGATGAGTATTATTAGCCTCACTTAAGAAGGATAAAATTGAAGTTCAGAGAAGTGATGAAATTTGCCTGAGGTCACATTGTTAAGTAATGAAACTTGAATTCAGTTCTAGAAATGTGCTCTTCTTCCTTTTCATGAGATGTATTGTATCACCTCTTCATGAGGTGATAAGGTCTGGCTGTGTCCCCACCCAAATCTCAACTTGAATTGTGTCTCCAAGAATTCCCACATGTTGTGGGAGGGACTCAGTGGGAGGTAATTGAATCATGGGGGCTGGTCTTAACCATGATATTCTCATGATAGTGAGTAAGTCTCATGAGATCTGATGGATTTATCAGGGGTTTCTGCTTTTGCTCCTTTCTTATTCTCTCTTGCAGCCACCATGCAAGAAATGCCTTTTGCCCTCTGCCATGATTGTGAGACCTCTCCAGCCATGTGGAACTGTATGTCAAATTAAACCCTCTTTTCTGCTCAGTCTCAGGTATGTCTTTATCAGCAGCATGAAAATGAGCTAACACAGTAAATTGGTACCAGTAGAGTTGGGCACTGCTGAAAAGTTACCCAAAACTGTGGAAGTGACTTTGGAACTGGGTAACAGCAAGAGGTTGGATCAGTTTGGAGGGCTCAGAAAAAGACAGGAAAATATGGGAAAGTTTGGAACTCCCTAGAAACTTGTTGAATGCCTTTGCCCAAAAGTCCAATAAAGTCCAGGACAAGGTGGTCTGAGATGGAAAAGAAGAACTAGTTAAGAACTGGAGTAAAGGTGACTCTTGCTGTGTTTTAACAAAGAGACTGGCGACATTTTGCCCCTGATCTAGAGATTTGTGGAACTTTGAACTTGAGAGAGATGATTTAGGGTATCTGGAGAAATCAATTTGTATGCAGCTAAGCATTCAAGAGGTGACTGGCATGCTGTTAAAGTCATTCAATTTTATAACTTTTATGCTCTGCATCAAAGTTTGGAAAATTTGCAGCCTGTAAATATAATAAAAAAAACACCATCCCATTTTCTGAGGAGAAATTTAAGTCTGCTACAGAAATTTACGTAAGTAATGTGAAGTTTAATGTTAATTTCTAAGACAATGGGGAAAATGTCTCCAGGATATGTCAGAGGTCTTCTCGGCAGTCCCTCTTATCACAGGCCTGGAGGAAGAAATGGTTTCATGGGCCAGTCCCAAGATCCTGTGCTGTGCACAGCCTGGGGACTTGGTGTCCTGTCCTTGGGGCCAAGGGACAGCTTAGGCTGTGGCTTCAGAGGGTGCAAGCCCCAAGCTTCCATGTGGTGTTGAGCCTGTGGGTGTACAGAAGTCAAGAATTGAGGTTTTGGAACCTTTACCTAGATTTTAGAAGATGTTTGGAAACACCTGGATGTCTAGGCAGAAGTTTGCTACAGGGATGAGGCTCTCATGGAGAACCTCTTCTAGGGCAGTGTGGAAGGGAAATGTGGGGTTGGAGCCCTCCCACAAAGTCCATGCTGGGGCACCGCCTAGTGGAGAGGTGAGAAGAGGACGACCGTCCTTCAGACATTAGACCCACTAACAGCTTGCACTCTGCACCTGGAAAAGCCACAGACACTCAATGCCAGCCTGTGAGAGCAACCAGGGGACATGGCTGTACCCTGCAAGGTCACAAAGGTGGAGCAGCCCAAGATCATGGGAACCCACCTCTTGCATCAGCATGACCTGGATGTGGGACAAAGAGTCAAAGGAGATCATTTTGGAGCTTAAGATTTAGCTGCCCTGCTAGATTTCAGACTTTCATGGGGCCTGTAGCCCCTTTGTTTTGGCCAATTTATCTCATTTGCAATGCCTGTATTAACTCAATGCCTGTACTCTCCACTGTATCTAGGAAGTAACTAACTTGCTTTTGATTTCACAGACTCATAGGCAGAAGGGGACTTGTTTTGTCTCAGGTTAGACATTAGACTGTGGACTTTTAGGTTAATGCTGAAATAAGTAAAGCCTTTGGGGGAACTGTTGGGAAGGCATGATTTGTTTTGAAATGTGAGGATATGAGGTTTGAGAGGGGCTGGGGTGGAATTATATGATTTGGTTGTGTCCCCACCCAAATCTCAATGTGAATTGTATCTCCCAGAATTCCCACATGTTGTGGAAGGGACCCAGTGGGAGGTAATTGAATCATGGGGGCCAGTCTTTCCTATGCTATTCTTGTGATAGTAAGTTTCACAAGATCTGATGGGTTTATCAGGGGTTTCTTCTTTGCTCCCTCCTCATTCGCTCTTGCAGCTGCCATGTAAGAAGTGCCTTTCGCCCTCTGCCATGATTGTGAGACCTCCCTAGCCATGTGGAACTGTAAGTCAAATTCAGTCTCCTTTTCTTTCCAGTCTTGGGTATGTCTTAATCAGCAGCATGAAAATGGACTAATACATGAGGTATACAGTGTCACTTCACCATAAAGTAGGGAACTAAAATAGAAATAGAGCCTTAATTTTGGCTGCAAAGAAATAAGTGTCTGAGAGTGGGATTGCTAATGTTGCACATGAAATGATACCTACAATGTGGAGGTGGACAGAGATTCAGAAAGTGATGGATTTAGGCAAGTACCCTACAGGCTTTGCAGTCTTTTGGATGAAAACATAGGTTTCAAGTAAGAATATGGATGAAAACATAGGTTTCAAGTCAGGCCGGAGAACCTTGAAAACCATGCTTGTAGAAGAGTATAGCCATCTTCAAACATCTATTTCAGTATTAACAATATTTGAGATTAAAACTCAGCTAATATATGCTTTTCCCAGTTGGCTCTGTGCTCTTGGAAAAGTGTAGTAGGCAGTATTGTCAGTATATGCCTATAAAACTAAAGAGAAAGGAATTGCACTTTATCCTTTTTTGACTCTATGTTTCTTTCCATTTTGTTTTCCAAATAGAAAGTTTCCTAAAATTTTAGCACCTATTAATGTTTCTAAGTGGAACCAAATCATGGGATCTCTCTCTTTTTTCCTTCTTAGTCCAGTACATAAAAGTGGAGGAAGCATATTCTTATATTCCCATTTCCTGGTTGTAATAACCCTGATGGGAAGAGGAAGATGAATCACAGGGCAATGGAGGCAATACTCTGTTATAGTCCCTAGAGAGAGTCATAATCCTTGCCCATAATGCTGTATAGATATCCTTCTCCAGTATGAGTTTAAAAGAGAATTCAGTACTTCATCAGAAGTTAGATAACTGCTAGAAACTTTATGATCTCATATTTTTTAAAGTAACCAATTTATTGTATTGTTGTGACTTTTATTTTTTCTCCCCTTTGACATTTATGTGATGAGCACCTTTGGTGATGGCTGAAATTATAAATAGACAAAGAGAACTCAGGCATGACAAAGATGTCTTCCAATTTTCCTAGAGATTAATCTCTCCCTCTTAAATCTACAGAATTAAACTTTTTCTTGGTTTGATTATGTACCCCAATATTTTTTTTCCAAGCTATAATTACAGATTAAAATTAAGATAGCAATGAAAAAAGTACTCTGATTTATTACTTTTGGCAGGGAAGGTCTTTTTCCCATGCTGCTTCTGAATTCTTTTCCTTAAAGGAAATAGCAGGGGAAGGTGACTATTTGTCAGCTAGTGGCAGCTTCCAAGAAAAGAATTATATTTGGGAAACTATTTGAGATTAAAGCATATTAGAAAAGATACATCTCATCAAATCAAGATATTGTTCAAATCAACCCACTGTCCTGTTTTTAAATGTTAAATTTGTATGTTTTAAAGCTTAGAGTTTTAACAACTTTTGTTCCTTATTGATCGATGACATAACCTCTGCAAACCAGAATTTTACCTAAAGGTGAAAACCTCCTTTGGAAAAACACAGGGGCTGGTATTTTAATCAGCATTTACAAACCAAGTGCCTGATGAACTGTGTGTTTGTGCTACTTTTTAAATTGCCTTAAGTCTTTGAGGAGGTATTATTATACCTATTTTTTAGAGGAGCAAACTAAGGCTGAGATTCACTACCTTGTCCAGGGATACATAAAACATAAATAGAAGAGCCATAAATGGGATACATATTATCCTAAACCAATACCTCTCAAACCTTTTCTTTCTGTGTGTTTTTTTTTTTGAAACCCAAGAGAGTGCAATGGCCACAGGCCCACTTTTCTTTTTCTGCCTAATTGTCAAATGTTGCTTGTTGTTTCTACCAACCCAGAATATTATTCCTGGCTTTTTTTCTTTATTTTTTAATCAGAAAGCCAATAGATTTTCTAAAAATTTTCAGTATTTTACCCATATTTTATTGATCTTTGATGCTATTGATTAAAAGACATACATTGGATTATGTATGTTCTACTAAGAAAAAAAATGCTATCAACAAAACTATGACGTAATGCTTTAAAAAATAGTCCTGCATGGTGCACAAATCAGTCACATCACCACTCCTTGTATTTCATCAATTCCAAGAGATTTAGCAATTTCTTGTGTTTTTAGTTCCTCTGCATGGCAGGTGATAGCAATCCCTTTTGTATGCATTTAATAACAAAACCTAACACAGCTTCATCTACTTCTGAGTATTATTTTTCTTAGGTTCCATAAGACACATGGTTATTGTTTTGTAAGGAAATAAGGGGCTCTAGTCATTCCTGAAATGATGAATATTTGCCTCACTAAAAGCAAATGCATTCCCCACTGCTCTATTTCTATGTATTTCTGTGTATATAATGACTTCTGCCTCAATGCCGAATCATGTGCAGTCTTTTAGAAGACATTTTAAATGGCAATTAAACTCAACACTTGTAGCACCAAAAATATTCAAAACTCAATGGAAGTGACAACAATGTGAATATTTATACTGAAAGCAATGACAACCACATGAGAACTGCCACCTGGCCAGCAGTGATTATAATATGTCACTAAATCTAACACTCTTTTCCTCATTTCAGAGGTATTAAAATGTGAAAACCTGTACTTCTTAGAATCAGTGAAGTAAGTAAATATTAAATGTGCTTTTTAACAGTCTGTCCTTTCTGCATTTCAGATTCTGATCTGGTCCCAGCTCTTCTATTCTTGAAGCACCCCTGCTCCCTATACCTATCATCCTGCAGAGAAATACTGCTGTACGCTGTGCCTCTTGCCACCAAGAAGAGTTTTTTCATCTACTCTAGGCTGCATTTTAGCATTTACCCCAAGGCCTGTTATAAGTGGACAGAAAAGTAAATTTTTCTTTTTCCTCTTAGGGAGAGAAAACCTAACTACATTTCCAACTTATGGCAGTGCATGTTCTACATTTACATTGTATCATGGTCATGTGTAGTCCCTTGCTGATAGACAGGGTGAGCATAAAGGGATTTAATTTTTGAACTCATGATAAACTTTTTCAACAACTTGATAGTTTGTATATAAGAATTATTTTCTGTAAGTTGTCTCTTTACTCTGTTGATAGTTTCTTTTGCTGTGCAGAAGCTCTTGAGTTTAATTAGATTCCACTTACCAAGTTTTGCTTTTGTTGTGATTGCATTTGGTATCTTCATCATGAAATTTTTGCCCATTCCTATGTCCAGAATCATCTTGTCTAGGTTGTCTTTCAGGGTTTTTATAGTTTTGGGTTTTACATTTACATTTTTAATTCATCTTGAGTTGGTTTTTGTATATGGTGTAAGGAAGGGATTCAGTCTTCTAAATATGGCTAGCCAGTTTCCCAGTACCGTTTATTGTTTAGGGAGTCTTTTCCCCATTGCTTGCTTTTGTTAAGCTTTGTCAAAGATTAGATAATCATAGGTGTGCAGCCTTATTTCTGGGCTCTCTATTCCATTTTATTGGTTAGTCCATCTATCTGTTTTTGTACCAGTATCATGCTGTTTTGGTTAATATAGACCTGTAGTATAGTTTGAAGTTGAGTAATGTGATGCCTACAGCTTTGTTCTCTTTGCTTAGTATTGCCTTGGCTATTCAGATTATTAGTTCAATAGGAATTTTAAGATAGTTTTTTCTAGTTCTATGAAGAATATCATTGGTAGTTTGATAGGAATAGCACTGAATCTGTAAATTGCTTTGGGCAGTATGCCCTTTTCAATGATATTGATTCTTCCTATCCATGGGCATGGGGTGTTTTCCCAGTTGTTTATGTCTTCTCTGATTGCTTTGAGAAGTGCTAGTGTTTCACAGTTTTCGTTGTAGAGATCTTTCACCTCCCTGGTTAGCTGTATTTCTAGGTATTTTATTATTTTTGTGGCAAATGTGAATGAGATTGCCTTTCTAATTTGGCTTTCAGCTTGGCTGTTGTTGGTGTATAGGAGTACTTGTAATTTTTGTACATTGATTCTGTGTCCAAATATTTGCAAACTATGCATCTGACAAAAGTCTAATGTCCAACATCTATAACGAACTTAAAAAAATTAACAGAAGAAAAACAACTCTGTTAAAAAGTGGGCAAGGGTATGAACAGACACGTTTCAAAAAAAAACATATATGTAGTCAACAAGCATATGAAAGAAAGCTCAATGTCACTGATTATTAGGGAAATGCAAATAAAAACCACAATGAGATACCATCGCACACCAGTCAGAATGGGCATTATTAAAAAGTCAAAAAATAACAGATGCTGGTGATATTGCAGATGAAAGGGAACACTTACACACTGTTGGTATGAGTGTAATTTAGTTCAACAATTGCAGAAAGCAGTATGGTGATTCTTCAAAGAGCTAAAAGCAGAACTACCGTTCGATCCAGCAATCCCATTACTAAACATATTCCCAGAGGAATAGAAATCATTTTACCATAAAGACACATGCACATAAATGTTCATTACAGCAGTAGCCACAATAGCAAAGACATAGAATTAATCTAAATGCCCATCAATGACAGACTGGATAAAGCAAATGTGGTGCATGTACACCACGGAATACTATGCAGCCGTAAAAAGAATTAGATCATGTCTTTTACAGGAACATGGCTGGAGCTGGAGCATGAATAATAGCCAAGGAAAAGAAAACCAAATATCGCATGTTCTCACTTATAAGTGGGAGCTAAATGATAAGAACTTATGAACACAAAGGAGGAAAAAACAGACACTGGGGTCTACTTGATGGTGGAGGTTGTGAGGAGGGGAGAGGAGCAGAAAAGATAACTTAGGAGCAGAAAATCCAAAAAATATGGATACTGGGCTTAATTCCTGGGTAATAAAATAATCTGTACAATAAGTCCCCATGACATGAGTTTACTGATGTAACAAACCTTCATATGTACTTCTGAACCTAACATAAACATTACGAAAAGAATTATTTTCTATTATTAAACATGTCCTTTGGAAACATTTTCATAACTATTGAGTATTTTGTTGAGCCCTGAGGAAAGTATGCAGTAGCTGATTTTTGACTTTTATTGCAAATTTATTTTGTTCTCCATTCTTCAAAATTTTCCATTGATATGTTATAATACCTGCATACTCTACCAATCCAAACAATATATAGTCAAAAGTGAAATTGATAATCTCTCATTTTCTCTTCCCGTTTTCTAATGTAACTACCGTAAACTACTATTTCCTTTGAGAAGAGAAACAAATGCTACACACACATGCACACATATATACGTATATATAACTGCCGCAGATTAAAAAACAAACATGAGAACCTAACATGGATCTTCTATTCTTCCCAAATGGCCTTTTGTGGACCTATTTTGAAGTTAATGCATAATGATTCATATTTTTTAATAGCTGCTTATTGTTTCATAGAATTAATATATCATGGTTTAGGACACCATTTCCCTCCCTGTATTTGGATAGCTAAGTCTGTTCCAGCTGCTGTAACAAAATACCATGAACTGGGTATCTTATAAAAGAAATTTATTTTTCAGAGTTCTAGGTCTGAATTCTAAGAATAAGGTACCAGCAGATTCAGTGTCCGGTGACGGCTTGTTCCTCATAAACAGTGTTTTCTTGCTGTATCCTCACATGGCAGAAGGGGCAGACAATCTCCCTTGGACCTCTTTTATAAGGGCACAAATCCTTTCCATCCTCTAAAGGCCCCATCTCTTACTACTGTTGCACTGTGGATTAGGATTCAGCATATAAATTTTGGGGGAACACAAACATGCAGGCCATAGCAATGGATAATCTAGTTATTTACAGATAGTGTTGTTATAAACCTTTTGGATGTATTTTTGGGTAAGACTTTTGACAGTATCAGAAATTGCTGATTTTTCTTTTCTCTTTCCTCCTGACAGAATCATAGAAATGAAGATACTCAGTAAGGAAGCATACATACTGTAAATTTAATATTGCTAGTTTTATTTTCCAAAATATTATAAAAATGTACATTCATCAATAATAAATGAGACTGCCATTTTCTGTAGGTTTTCATTAGCACTTAATGTTCTCAAACTTTTACATGGTCATGTAATAGGCAAAAATATCATTGTGTTGTTTTAATTTGCATTCTTTTTTTTATTTTTTATTTTCATTTTTTTAGAGTAATAAATAGATTTATGTTAAGGATAGATCTTTCAATCAGGCTAACATGTCTCCTCTGATGATTAAAGGACTAAAAAAATATTTACTTCAATGTTCTGGGTGAGTTATTAACAAAACTGTGCATTCTCAGAAACTACAAAAATAAACCACTGGAGGAGAAAGAACTCCATCCAGGAAGAATAATACTACCACCTTTGCAAAGATTTAGCACCTGACAATTTGAGATGCACTTATGCAATTATTCTGTTGTTTGTCATTTTTTTTTTTTCTTTTATGAGGTTTGTGAAAGACAAAAAAGAAATGAAAAAATAAAGAAAGCAGCTGGGTAAGTGATAACTGATTTGCTGAATCTGAAAAGGCTAAATTTTATGCCTGAAGAAAGGCTTGCCAACGGGAAGCAAGACAATTTGTGCAAAAGAAACCCAGAATGACTTAGGAATTGAAGGCTCTGAGTATCTCTGAAAGTGAGGGTAAAGGGTGAAACTGAAGAATAAACTATTTTTTTTTTTCCTTCAGCTCCTAAAGACACCAAACTCTTTTCCACTTTAGGGCCTTTGCACGTTATTCTTTCTGCTGGCAGAACCATTTCCTGCTCATGTTCTTGCTAACTCCTGCACTTCCTTTCATTTCTAGTTTATGTGTCATTTTCTTAGAGAAGACTAAAGTTACTGGTAACTTCTTCCTGTTAATAGGTTCCTGTTAAAACTACATTTCTCCTTTTATAGCACTATGACAATTATATTTATTTTTATTTTATTTATTTTTTAAGAAAAGAAAAAAGAGGGAAAAAGAGAAAGAAGGAAGAAAAAAAAAGAATGAAATAAAGAGAAAAAGAAGAAGGAAAAAAGGGAGAGAGAACGGGAATCTTGCTCTATTGCCCAGGCTAGAATGCAGTCTACAAATGGATATTAAAGGCTCTTTTATACTAATAATTGTGTTATACAATGGAGACAGGAAGGAATAAGGGAGGAAAATAACAAACAAACAGCCAACCAGTATTTTATTTAAACCTATGTAATGCTATGCAATTGCTGGGGAGTGATTTACTCCCAACCATGTGGTCACTTTTAGAATAAATGTAATGTGTTACTGAAAAAAAAATGTATGTTTTGTGGGTTTGGAGTAGAGAGTTCTGTAAATATTTATTAAGTTTTCTTGTTTGAGGTCTAAGTTCAAGTCCCGGGTATCCTTGTTAACCTTCTGTCTCATTAATCTGTCCAATATTGACAATGTAATGTTAAAGTCTCCCACTATTATTGTGTGGGAGTCCAAGTCTCTTTGTAAGTCACCAAGAAGTTGCCCTATGTATCTGGGTGCTCCTATATTGGGTGCACATAGACTTAGGGTCGTTAGCTCTTCCCGTTACATTGATCCTTCTACCATTATACAATGTCCTTCTTATCTCTTTCAGTTTCTATTACTTTAAAGTCTGTTTTATCAGAGATGAGAATTGCAACTCCTTTTTTTTTTTTTTCTCTCCATTTGGTCGGCAAATCTTTCTCCATCCCTTTGTTTTGAGTCTCTGTATATCCTTGCATGTAAGATGGATCTGGATGCAGATTACCGATGGGTTTTTTGAAGTGGCTGATACTGGTTGTTCCTTTCTGTATATGGTGCCTCTTTCAGAAGCTCTTGTAAAGCAGGCTTGGTGGTAATGAAATCTCTGAGTACTTGCTTGTTCGTAAAAAATTTTATTTTTCCTTCACTTATGAAACTTAGTTTGGCTGGATATGAAATTCTGGGTTGAAAGTTCTTTTCTTTAAGGATGTTGAATATTGGCCCCCACTCTCTTCTGGCTTGTAGGGTTTCTGCTGAGAGATCAGCTGTGAGTCTGATAGGCTTCCCCTTGTGGGTAACCTGACCTTTCTCTCTGGCCGCCCATAGTATTTTCTCCTTCATTTCAACCCTGAGGAATCTAATGATTATGTGCCTTGGTGTTGCTCTTTTTGAGGAATATCTTTGTGGTGTTCTCTGTATTACCTGGAGTTGGGTATTGTCTTGCCTTGCTAGGTTAGGAAAGTTTTCCTGGATAATATCCTGAAAAATATTTTCCAGCTTGGATTCATTCTCTTTGTCACATTCAGGTACACCTATCAAACGTAGATTAAGTCTTTTCACATAGTCCCGTATTTCTTGGAGACTTTGCTCATTCCTTTTTACCCTTTTTTCTCTAATCTTGTCTTCTCGTTTTATTTCGTTAAGTTGGTCTTCGACCTCTGAAATCCTTTCTTCTGCTTGATCAATTCGACTGTTAAAACTTGTGGCATACTTTACGAAGTTCTCGTATTGTGTTTTTCAGTTCCATTAATTCACTTATATTCCTCTTTAAATTGTCCATTCTCATTAACATTTCGTGAAACCTTTTTTCAAGGTTCTTAGTTTCCTTGCATTGGGCTAGAACATGTTCTTTCAGCTCACAAAAGTTTCTCATTATCCACCTTCTGAAGCCTGATTCTATTGATTCCTCACATTCATTCTCAATCAGGCCTTGTTCAATTGGTGATGAGGCACTGCAATCCTCTGTAGGAGGAAAGGCATTCTGATTTCGGGTGTTTTCAGCCTTTTTCTGCTGGTTTCTTCCCATCTTTGTGGATTTATCCACCTGTCGTCTGTGTAATTGCTGACTTTCAGATTAGGTCTCTGAGTGGACGTCCAGCTTGTTGGTGATAAAGTTTTTTCTGTTTCTTAGTTTTCCTTCGGCGGACGCCCCTCCCCACCAGAGCTGGACCTTCCCGGGTTCAGCTGTACTTGCTGTGAAACTCTCAATCCTCAGCAGTTCCAACTGCTGTTTTTATTTTTTTTTTGTGGAGGGGGGTACCAGCCTTCCCTTGTGGCGACCCACTACGCCGGCTGAAACAGCAGCGTTAAGATTCGTGGTGCTTTTCTGCCCGGGGAATCTCCTGGTCTGGTTCCCCCGCTTCAGTCCGATTTTCAATCAGCTGAATGGGAGACTCTGCTTTCCTGGAGCTCCAAACGCCAACCAAAAGGGCACTCAGTCCCATATACTCCGGACTGAGAACCACTGCACCTGGGCGCCTGGAAAACGGCCGCGCCCCTCCAAAAGAGTCGCTCTAGCAACCCGTGGGGGCTCCTCCGCCAAGAATCTCTTGGTCCGTGGGCAATAAAAATTTGTCTGAAAATGTGGCGTCCACTCACTCTCTGCACTTTCAGAGGGAGCTACAATCCTGAGCTGCTGCTAATCGGCCATCTTGGATCTCTCTCCAATTTGCATTCTTATATTTACTGACCATGATATATTTTTATTTTTAATTGATCATTGGCATTTCCTCTTTTGTGATTTACCTGCTTTTATCTTTGACTCATTTTAGGCTTTTTCTTATTGAAGTGAAAGAACTCTTCATATGTTTAGAAATAATAAACAATGGGTGCTTACTATTTAACCTGACTCTAAGTGCTTTATAAGAATTAACACATTCAATTAATTCTCACAACAGCCTTATGAGGCAGATACAATTTTATAGGTAAGGAAATTAAGGCAGAGAAAGGTTAAATAATATGCCCAATGTCACACTGCTAGTAAGTGACAGAGCTGGTGTTCAAACTGAGGCTGTCAGGATATAAACTCACATCCTAACCCCTGCGCTATGTTCTGCCTAGCTGGAAGGGAAGATTGGAGTGTGTGCTGAGAACAAAGAGATATACCATCGCTGGGTACACAGGAGCCATGGCAGGCATATTTCAGAACATATTGGAAGACAAATATTCATGTCTAAAGTCTGATAAGAGCGATACTTCTCTTAAGAAAAAATAAAAAGTATACCAGTTCGAAATGGATTCTTGTCGCTGTAGATTGTTGTTGAAAGTGAACTGTGGGGGACACTGAGAAAGCTGATGAGGCAGAAACTGAACAATGAAACCAAAGGAGCAGAGGGGAAAATCTGTGTTACACAAGGCATTGGAGGCCATAAATTCTTTAACACAGAGAGACTGCAAAAATAACGCCTGTACTACCTTCTTTGTTATTTGTAGTTTAAGTAAATTGTATGTAGTTTTCATTGCTTTAGCTACTCTTAATTAATCCCTTTGTGGTCCTTACAAAGTTCTCCATAAAGAAAACTGATATCCGGTCCTTCCTTTTCCCCAAAGATTGCTACAGAACAGATAGATTTATAACTGTTATGATATTTATTTTCAAAACTTTGGGTGTTCCAGAAACCCAACTTACATTTTTCTCAGTACCTCTGTTTAGTTCCATTTTTGGAACCCTGATGTTATTACCTGATTACAAAAATAAAAAATAAAGTATCTTAATCAACTTAAGATAAACTCAGACATTTGTTTTAAGCTCATTTAATTCAGGAATTTCCTCTCTTACGTATTATTTCCTTTTCCCAACAGTTTGCTAGGAGCTTTGGACCATGGGAGTTGGGAAGGTGATCTGGCTCAGGACCATTTTTTTTTCCAAGTGGGTATCCCCAAGATAATACAATCCTGTCTGGTCCTTGGATGCGACCATACTTCTCACTGGAATCTTATGGGGCATCTATTTTGAATTGATCTTCCTCAAAAATATTTATTGAAGTTTATCAATTATATATTGAAGATAAATATGAAGGGACCCCCTATATCTCAAAATGTGATCTTACTTGGAAATAGGGTCTTTGCAAATGTAATTAGTTAAGATGAGGTCATACTGGAGCATGGCGGGTCTCTAGACAATACAAATGGTGTCTTCTTATAAGAAGACAATATATGAACATGTGAGAGGAGAAGGCCATGTGCTTAGAAAGTTATGCATCTGTAAGTCCAGGAGTGCCAAGGATAGCTGGTGACATCAGAATCCAATAGAAAAGCATGGAACAGATTATTTTCCAGAGCGTTTGAAAGAACCTGGCCCTACTGACCTCTGGATTTTGGACTTCTAGCCTCCAGAACAGTGAAAGAATAAATTTCTGTTGTATTAAGCCATGAAGATTGTAATACCTTGTTATAGCAGCTCTAGGAAACTAATACAGCATCCAAACTCAAGCTACTTCTAGAGTGTTGTCCTCTTAGCCTACTGTTCCAGTTGCATTTACAGCAACATCCACTCCATTCTGGGTCACTTGGGAAAATGTTTGGCCATTTCCAGTGTCCTGTCAAACTGTGCATCTGCCGGAGCAAAAACTCTGCTTTACTCAGGGATCAGGGTAGCTTGGATACTCCCTGTAGTGCTTGCCAGCTTCTAGGACAAAAAGACAGAGACCAGGCTTAGGTACTCTCTTTTCTTCTATCCTGAAACCCTTCTGGGGGTCCTATAGACATATGTCTTAGAGCTCTCATATGGGTGTAGGCACAGGGAATTCTCTGCATGAGTCCCATAGCCATTTATTCTCTGGCTGCTCTTTTTGCTCAACCTTCCCCTTCTCTATTTATCACACCTCTCATATCCATATCCTCTGAAACTTGGGATTTTTGTGGGATTTTTTAAATCTAGTCTGGGTAAACAGAAAACAACTGCTTCCACACGTGGTCTCTAAGTATTTATCCCTGAATTTTTCGCGTGGCATCTAGCAGGTATGAAAGTCTAGAATTTGCTATCTTTATTCTTGGGTTCCTTCATGACAAGAATGGGAGAGAGTCACTGTGGGAAGGAATGGTACAGGAGAAACTCATTTACTAATGCTAAGTACTTCTTAGTCATTCATCTGTTGTAGTTATTTGGATAGTAGCTGCAATTTTTAATTTCTATTTATTTTTGCTAACAGATTATCAGCATTTAATGATGACCTTTTTGCTTTCCTTGATTTTTCCCACATTATGAAGTTCCCGGAGTGAGATTACTGAGAAAATGAAAGAAGTTGTGCTGTTTTCCAGAATGGCTGTAACAATTTACAATGCTGCTTGCCATGTGTGAATGTGTTAGTGTGGCAAATTCCATATTCTAAAGGTGGCCATAAGAATATCTTCATTCCACATGATCTTTGTGTATGTGACCTTGACATTCCTCTCATCAATAGATGAGGTTCTCCCCCACAACACTTGACTCTGGGTGGGCTTGTGACTTGCTTGTAACCAATAGAGTGCATCAAAAGTGATGTGGCATGACTGATGAGGCTGAATAAGTAAAGGCAATGCAGCCTCCACTTGGTTTTCCAGAACATTCACATTCGGTGCCATGAACTGCCATGAGAGAAATTTGGGTGTCCTAAGACCACCATGCCAGAATACACATGCCACGCCACAAGGAAAGGCCACATATAATAGGCACTCTAAATGGTAGTTCTAGATTTCCAGTCTCCCAACCCAGGCGCCAGGGTTTGGAAGTCCTATGGACATCCAAGCATGGAAATTTACTTGGCAATTAGGTATATGGACTTGCAGCTCAGGAAGAGGCTAAAGTGGAGGTCTGGATTTGAAGGTCATCAAGCAATGATGAAAATTGAAACTATGGGAGGGATTGTGATTGCCTAAGGAGAGTATTATCAGTTTACTATTGCCGCTTGGTAAGCCATCCCAAAACTTAGTGGTTTAAAACAACACTAATAAATATTTGTTCATAATTCTGAAACCTGGGTTTGGCTCAGTGGGGCAGCTTGTCCCTGTTCTACATGGTATTGGCTGAGCTCACTCATGCATTTGCAGTCAGTTGATGGCACAACGGGAACTGGAGGATGCAATGTGGCCTTACTCAGATGTCTGTCACCTGAGATAGGATTGTTGGAATAGATGGAAGCTGGTCAGGTCTTTCTCTTCCTCATGGTCTCTCATCGTCCAGGGTCTCTCTCTATACACAGGACTTTATCTTCAAGAAAGATATCCCAAACTTTGTTACATGGCATGTCTGGGCAACAAAAAGATGAAAGGATATGTCTTTGAGTACAGCTCAGAATTTGCACGGTATCATTTCCCTTCATTATATTGGTCCAAGCAAAAGGCCAGCCCAATGTGGGAGGGGAACTGAATGTGAATTCAGTGATTTGCTAAGGCTATTATCTAGCCATCAGTCACAAAGGAGGTGGGAATGAGAATAGTCTAATGCTCTGAAGAGCACCACATCTCAAGAATGAGTGTAGAAAAACAAGCCCATTATGTGACTTAAGGGTGGCCAGAGATATAGGAGGAAAATCAAGTAAGAATGGTATTATAACAATTAAAGATTCCACTTCTAGAAAAACAGAGGAGTTTGTTACTGTCAAAGTAAGAAAACAATAATGAAACATACCTCCACATTTCATAACAAGCAGGTTATTGATGACATCAATAGGAAGAAATTCAGTGGAGCAGAAGGAGCTGAAGCCAGATTTCAGAGGGTTGACGGAAGGAAGCATGGGGAGAGAGAAGGTTGCCTGTAAAAGGGCAGAGAGAACTGGGGAAATAGCCAGAATTTGACATGTTTCTGTTTTAGTTTGTTAGTTTTTGTATATAAGAGTAATTTGGAACACTCTAAATGCTGAGAAGAAGGTGGAGACAAAAGGGAAAAGTTGAAGATATTTGAGAAACAAATATTAGGAAACTGAGTTGTAGTTTCTTGATTTAGCAGAAATTAAAGTCAGTTTCACTGTGCAGAACAAGATTATATTACCTTAAGCTATTATTTTTCATTCTTTTTAGTTTTCTAAAAAGACAATTTACATTGTGTCAAAAGGAGTAAAATCCATTAAAATGCATAAATATGTAATTTCACCTTGCTTTTTGAAGTGCCCAATTAAGAATGATTTAATCTAAAATGAATCCATTTAGAAGTAAAAATGTTTAAGAGGAAATATTTTGAAAGTATTACATTGTCTTATGAAAGTAAATAGTATATTTAAAATATGCATCCTTGCATTTGACATATTTATTCATTTTCTTCAAGATGTAAATGCTTTAACAAATGTTGCAAATGTAGAGAAATAAATTAACTTTACATTAAAGAGCAAACATCTCACAAATGGCAACAAGAGAGCAGTTGTATTTAAGATGTCTGATATTGCTTTATGTCTATATTAATAATAAAATATTTCAATGTACTATTTTTCCTCATGGAAAACTCTGTTGTCCTTATTCATATACAAATCAAGCTGAAGGGGGGATCTGGATGCCTGTGTACCTCCCAGAAGCTTTCTCTGGAACTGATTTGATGAGATGATTTACACTTTCAGATATGCTCTTCACTATTTTTACCTTTGGAGTACTGGGTATTTTACTGGTTTTGATGGAGTAGATCAGACACACATGTTTGCTCCAGAGAGTTTAAACATACATTATTGATTCTATCGTTTGAAGGTAAAAATGCTTTCGGAAGAAACTTGGAAAACAAGTCTAAATCAATTGAATTTAAAGACCAATAGAAATCCCTAGATATGGTTTCCACAGCAACAATTTGAATGTTGCATATTTCTTTGCACTCAACAGGTAGTTACTTGCTTCATTAATTCAATGCAAAAATTTTGCAACCTACTATGTGCTAGGTAGGTGAGAAGCAAAAAGAATAAAGCCAAATGGTATCTTATTTTCAGCCCCTTCTCTCCCATCCTTCAGCCGGCAGAGAGTTGACAGTCTACTCAGGATGCCAGGCAAATAAAGAGTTTTAATAATAATGTAGTATGTGCCATAATGAAGGTGGGAAAAATGTACTTTGAAAGCACAGAAAGAAGCTACGTTTGTCTGTTGAGACCAACAGGAAACACCTGTTTAAACAGCTGAGAAGACATTTGAGTTTTATCTTCAAGAATGATAATGGTTTGTAGAATGAATTGAGGGCTTGGGAAGAGGTGGGAGGATGGACTGAGTGGTCAGGAGGAAAAAAGTGCATCCTGTTCAGAGGAAATAGCATGCATAAAGGCAAAGAACTGTTGGGACATTGTGGTGTTGGAGTGCTCCTTGTGGTTTTTTCTCTAGTATGACAAAAGGCAGGATATGCTGAGGGAATGGCAAGTTATTATGCTGGTAGAGTAGATAGAGGTGTGGTAAAACATTTCTATGACATCATAAGAAGTTTGAACTTTACACC
Organism: Ateles fusciceps; assembly: GCA_036589455.1. Classification (NCBI taxonomy): domain Eukaryota; kingdom Metazoa; phylum Chordata; class Mammalia; order Primates; family Atelidae; genus Ateles; species Ateles fusciceps. The sequence continues at coordinate 5,924,240 of JAZHEH010001606.1, read as the reverse complement.
ATTAGTAGGACATGTTGAATGATCAATGGTTTATATCAGGCATAAACATTAAGAACCGGAAAATCAGAGCCACAAATCATAGGACTTGTATGATATGAGGTGATGACTGTTTCTGTTTCACGATTGTCAAGGTATGTTTGCAGGTGACTTGTTCTTTTATGTAAAAGAGTCTTGGGGATGCCCACTTGTTACTTGATATGTTATTGAATAGTTTTGAATATCAAAAGAGTTATTGAATATCAAAAAGACTTAATTCCACATGCTGAATCTCACAGTTTGTAGTGAAATCTTAGTCTCTTGTTTTATCTTTGTGGATATGAAGACCTCTTTTGGCAATTTTTAATTCACTTGAAGGCAATTTTAAAGTTACCTTTTTGACTTTTCATTTTAGACTAAATAATCCTATCTCATTATTTTTTTTTCATAACACCTATGTTACAATGCTTTAAACCATTTCAGTTGCTATTTTCTGGATTTTTTCCCCAGTTTCTTGACATATTCCTTGTAAGTGATAAAATAAACACCAAGCAATATAGCATTTCAAAAAGATTCTACCTGATGTTAGATCTAATATAAAGGGTTATTCCCAGTTATTTCTTATACACCTATTATATTATGCCTAGTGTTGTTAGAATTTTTTAGAGGCAACTCTGCATTGGTGAAAGATAGAACTTTTTGATGTTTTGATCATTTTTTTTTCTTTTCTATTTGTGCAGTTAAAAAAATTTTAAAAGCAGTCTTGTAAAGGTCTTTCTTATTATTGATGGATGATTTCTCTTGACATCTTAAATTCCATTCATATCTCAAGCAACAAGGTGTAATGAAATGAGGAGATGCTGGGGGAGACCTGAATTCAAACCAGGTCTCTTTAAGAAAGGTTGGAAGAGAGCAAGTTATGCTAAAAAAAAAGTCCTAGAATAATTATGGGATATTCTCAAAAGTATCCTAATTTGGATGATAACCTGCATTGTCACTTTAGGCTCTTGTAATTATGAGTTTGTGCTTCTGTAAATCTCAGCTTCCTCCTTGGTAAGACGGGACAGCATATATAGCCAATACAATTGTTGGGAGATTTAAATATTTTAAAAAGTTACAGTTTTTAGCATGAAGTCTGATACAAGGCAAAGACTTTAGTTAAATAGACATTTTCCTCTTTTCTTGTCTCCTTTATAAAAAAATGATAATTCCTCCCTTCAAATCAGGTAGACTCTGTATACATAAATTAACTAAATATCTGAGATAAAAATATACCCAACCAAATAACATGCTTGTGAAGTTCAGACTTAGATTTCAGTGGGAAACTGAAGGAGCATCCTTGCTATACCCGCAATCTAGGTCATTACTAATGATACTGCATAGTACAGAATTCTACATACGATGGCCTGAGTTATCCCTTAGCTCCATATGCAACCAATAAGAATGCTTCTGTGTTCAGCTGAACCTTCAGTTTTCAGATGAAATCTCATTAAAACAGAATTTCACCAAGTGCATTCTTAGGAACACTATTCCCTGTAGGGAGTTAGTGGACATTATGAATGGGGAAGAAGTACTGTGGACAAAAAAAAAAAAATGTGGAAAGGGGAAATGTTGCAATAAACTAAACAAAGTTAAAATAAGCAAAGTTAAAGGGAGTTTTAACTTGCAGGATTTCCCAGAGCCTTTAGCATACTCATCTTTGCTGGGAATCTGAAAGAGTGTAATATAGTATGCAGCATTTACAAAATAACTAACTGAACTTGGATCCCTTTTGCCATGGAGCTCCTCAAAATGACAAGTCATTGATAGCTCAGTTTACCACAGTGTTTTCCAATCTTGGTAGAATGTTCATTCATTTATTAAGAAAACATATAGTTGGCTTACAACATTCATTGATTGAGTGCTTTGTATCCAAGTGGCACTTTAAACCATATTATTTAACACATTATAGTTTAATATTTGGGAAATAATTTGAACCTAAAAAATATAGATATAGTTTCAAAAACACATGGTAAATTCTGTAAATGATTTTTTCATTCTTATTTTGTGGCAAGAATTTAGTATGTTAGCTGTTCAGTACAATGGTTTCCAAACTTTCTAAATTGTGCCCTCAGTTCTTCACAGGGCAAATATGCTTATTTATTTACAAATTATATTTGTGTATTAATGGGTTTATATACAATGTAAGCATGTGCAAAATGGAGGTGTTTAAAAGGATTCAATGAAAAAATAAATAGAAATCAAAATTCTAATATTTTCTTCCTGGGCTTTGATGGTTCACGTTTCCAACCACTGGGCCACATGTTTCTTTCTTTGGAGACCGTTGTACTAGTAGTAAAGAAGCAAAGAAGGAAACAGAGATATCTGCTATATACTCAGAGGAAATATTATCTTTCATTTATAGTATTTGTTATCACTTATTAAGGAGAAAATTGAGGTTTGACACTATTGTAAGCTATTCACAAAAAAGGATAAAGAAACAATTTTTTGATCTCAATAAGATTATTCTGATTGAAGGAAATATATAAGAGAAATATTGATTGAAGAGACTCATTGAAGATGGTGGGATAGGAGTCTCCAGTGCTTGCTCATTCACAGAAACATCAGTTTTAATAACTATTTATGCACAGACACTTTTACAAGAGCTAAGGAATCAAAGTGAGAATTACAGTACCTGGGTGGAGTACAGAAATAAGAAGAGGCACATTGAAGAAGGTAGAAAGGATTGTTGCATATTGCTTACATCACTCCTCTCCCAAGCCCACACAGCACAGTGTGTATGTGTGTGTGTGTGTGTGTGTGTGTGTGTGTGTGTGTATAGAGAGAATCTTTAGGTTGGGAAAAGAGTTAAGTAGGCACAAGACTTCATCATAGGCCACAGCACCAGGCCTGCCCCAGTGAACCTCAGCACCAGACTTGCTCCCATAGACCCAGGCTTCAAGCTTGTCCCAGTGCTAAGCTGTATCTCAAAGCCTCAGTCTGCAGGCCTGCCCCTGTGGACTTATGCTGTAAGACAGCCACTGTGGCTGTAGGCACTGGACCAGTACCCATGGACATAGGCTTCAGGCTGGTTCCTGCAAATCCAAGCCCCAGTCCTGCTCCAGTGCCAGACCAGCCTGCATCATCCCAGATTCTAGGCCGGATACCACAAACCCAGGTGCCATGCCTGTTTGCCCTCTGACTGAAGCATCAAGCTAGCCCTTCTGGTGACTTCAGTAGCCAGCCTATCTATGGACACTCAGAACGGAGCTGCGCAAAATTTCTGGTTACACCAACTGGTGAAGGATTTTTCCTATTAAAACCAGTCTGTAAAGGCTAGAAAAGGTGCCTGTTTCTTCAACTGCATAGACACCAACACAAGGCCAAAAGGATCATGAATAATCAGGGAAATATTACACCACCAAAGGAACAAAATAAAACACCAGTAACTGACCCTAAAGAAATAAAAGTATATGAACTGCTAGATAAAGAATTCAAAATGATTGTCTTGGAGAAGCTCAGTGAACTACAAGAAAACACTGATAGGCAAATAAACAAAAATAAGATTAAAAATATATGAGCAAAATGGAAAGTTCAACAGAAAAATAGAAACCGTAAAAATAACCAAATAGAAATACTGGGGTTGAAGAACACATAATTGAACTGCAAATTTCTACAGAGAGCCTCATCAGCAGACTTGATCAAACAGCAGAAAGAATTAGTGAGCTTGAAGATAGATCATTTGAGAATATCCAGTCAGAGGAACAATTTTAAAACAAGAAATACTATGTGACTTATGGGACAACATTAAGCAAATGACTATATGCATTACAAAATTTTCAGAAGGAGCAGACAAAGATGAAACAGAGAAAAGCTTATTTTAGGAAATAATGACAGAAAACTTCCCAAATCTGGAGAGGAAAATGAACATCTAGATCTATGAAGCACAAAATGAAACATAACATAAACATATATTTAGATTAGACATAAAAAGATCTTCACTTAAACATAATCAAATTATTAAAGACAGAATCTCTCTTTGTTAAAAGACTGAATGGTTTCTAATGTGTATATACACACCACATTTTCTTTATTTGTTGATGGGCATTTATATTGATTCCGTAACTTGGCAGTTGTGAATACTGCTGCAATATGAGATATCTGCAATCTGAGAGTGCAGATATCTCTTTGACGTACTGATTTCAGATCCCTTGGAAATCCCAGAATTGGGATTGCTGGATTATATGGTAATTCTATTTTTAGTTTTTGAGGCGCCTTTGTACAGTTTTCCATAATGGCTGTACTAATTTACATTTCCACCAACAATATACAAGGGATTCCTATTTCTATCTTTGCAAACACTGATTATCTTTCATCTTTTTTATAATAGTTATTCTACAAGTTATGTGGTAATATCTAATTTTGATTTTAATTTGCACTACTCTAATGATTAGTGATGTTGAACATATTTTCATATATCTGTTGGCCATTTGTCTGTTTGCAACCATTTGTATGTTTGCAACAACATAGATAAACCTGGGGGACATTCATCTAAGTGAAACGAGCCAGGCACAGAAAAACAAATACCACATATTCCCACTTCTGTATGAAATGTAAAACAACCAGACTCATGGAAGCAGCAGAATTGTGGTTTTCAGAGGGTGAAGGGAATGGGGGTTGGAGAAATACTGGTCAAAAGGCACAATGTTTCAGTTAGGATGAATAAATGATAAATATTTAAGGTGTTTGATATGTTAATTAGCTTGATTTAATCATTCCACATTACATACATATATCATAGTATTACATTGAAGCCCATAAATACCTACAATTGTAATATATCAATACTGAATACAATTTTTTTTAAAAAGTCAAAGAATTTTGAAAGCAGCAAGAAAAAAGCATTTTATCATATACAAGGGAAGCTACCTTCCCTTATAAGACTGTGAGCAGACCTTTTTTTTTGCAAAAATCTTTAAAGACCAAGAGGGAGTCGGATGTAATATACAAAGTGTTGGAAAAACAACAATAAAAAAACCTTTCAACCAAGAATACTATACCTGACATAGCTATCTGCAGATATGTGGGAGTTATAAAGATCTTCCCAGACAAACAAAAGTTAAGGGAGTTCATCAGCACTAGATGAGCCTGACAAGAAATGGTAAAGGGATTTCCTTCGATTGAAAAAAAGTACACTAGCTAAGAACATGAAAATATATGAAAGTATGGAACTCACTGTAAAGGTAAGAATATCATCAAGTTCAGAAGACCCTAGTACTATTATGATGGCATATAAATTACTTTTAACACTAGCATAAAAGTTAAAATACAAAATTATCAAAAATAACTTTAGCCATAACAATTAGTTAATGAAAACACAATATAAAAATATAACCTGTGATCTTAATAACAAAAAAAAGTGAGAGGAAAAGTAAAAGTGTAGAATTTTTGTATGTAATTGAAATTAAATTGTTAGATTAAAATAGACTAATATAACTAAAAAGATATTTTATATAAGCCCTGTGATAACCACAAAGAAAATTACCTGTTACAGATCCAGAAAAGAACGAAAAAGGAATCAAAGCATACCACTACCCCAAAATCATCAAGTTACAAAGGAAGAATATGAGAGGAAGAAAGGAACAAATAAACTATAAAACAGGAAACAATGAAATGGCAGTAAGTCCTTATTATCAATAATCACTTAAAATACAAATGCATTAAGTTTTCCAATAAATAACATAAAGTGGTTGAATAGCTTAAAAGAAACAAACCGAGATCTAATTCTATACTGTCTAGAATGGAGTCAGTTTTACTTTAAGGACACATACAGAATTAAAGAGATAAGAAAAGATATTCTAGGCAAAAAGTTACCAAAAGAGAGCATGAGTAGCTATACTTATATTGTACAAAATAGACTGTAAGTCAAAACTGTCGTAATAGACAAAGAAGGTTATTATTTTAATTATAAAAGGGTCAATTAATCAACAGGATATAATAATTATAAATAGATATGCACCCAAGATCAGGGCACCTAAATATGTAAAACAAATATTAATAGATCTGAAGGGAGAGATAGAGAGCAATAAAATAATAGTAGAGGACTTTAATATACCACATTCAACAATGAACACGTCACCCAAACTGAAAATCAGTAAGGAAACAATAGACTTGAACAACACGAAACACCAAATAGACCTAACAAGTATTTACAGAACATATCATCCAATAGCAGCAGAATACACATTTTTTTCAAGTGCACACAGATCATTTTGCAGGATAGATCATATATTAGGCTATAAAACAAGTCTTAATAAATTTAAGAAGATTGAAATCATATGACGTATCTTTTCTGACCACAATAGTGTGCAATTTAAAATCAATAGTGGGAGAAAAATGGAAAAATTCACAAATATGTGTAAATTAAACAATATATTCCTGAATCAAGGGGTCAAAGATGAAATCAAAAGAACATTAAAAACCTATATATTTTAAATATATAAAATTATTTTAATAACTTTAATTGATTTATTTAAATAGAGAAATAATTTTGGGTGGCAATACCCTAAACATCAAAGATAGTACCATTTTAGTATTAAGTTTGTCAATGGGGGAAAAGCCTAAGATTTGGGGTCAGGACACCCAGGTTCAGACCTGAATTCTATCATTTCCCATTATGTGATCTTAAGCAAGTTACAAATTTCCTCTGAGTTTCAGTTATCTATGAATGAAGACAATATTAGTTTGTTGTATTGTTGGAATATAGTGTAATATATGAAATGTATCAAAAACTTACTTTAATTGACTAGAAATAGTGTTGTTAAGGCATATATTATAGATCCCAAGATCCCAAGGTGGGTGGTGGAAATCTCTATTAAAAAACAAATGTGATTATCCTAAATTATATATATGTGTGTGTGTGTGTGTGTGTGTGTGTGTGTGTGTGTGTGTGTGTTTGTCATTCATCAATGAACAGATCATCCAGACCGAAAATCAAAATGTCTCTCATGGGGGCGCGGGAGAGAGAGAGAGAGAGACAGAGAGAGAGAGAGAAACTCCTATTTTACTTTGCTTTAGTTTGAGACACTTTTTATTAAACTATAAATATATAAATGTGTATATTTTTCCTGTTAATAAAGAATAATGAATGGACTGTAAAAATTCTTATTTAAAATCTTTCTATATTCCCCCTAATCAAAAATCTCCTGAGGAGTATCTTCATGCTTTAGCCTCAGAGCCTTTTTCCTTGCTGGACTCTCTGAGATGTTTGACCACACATAGTGACTTGCCTTTCATCATATTTTAGCTTTCAGAGTCAACTTTCCACCTCCTTGACCACCTAAAAAGTACCCTGTAAATATCCCTTTATCCCTTTACCCTGCCTTTATCTTTTACCTTGTTAAGTGAATAGGTCTTAAATGTTCTCACCATGCACACACACACACACACACACACACACACACACAAATGGTAATTATCCGAGGTGATGGGTATGTTCCTTAGCTTGATTGTGGTAATGCATATCACACATTATATATGTCTATCAAAACATCGCATATACCTTAAATATACATATGTATATATAATTTTAATTTGCCAATTATACCTCAATAAAGCTGGGGAAAAATCCTAGAAATATTTGTAGAACATTAATCATATATTAAGTAGTAGGCATCAGGAATACAGAAGTCATAATCTTTTGAGGAACTTCTAAGTATTAAAGAGATGCCCTAAACTGGGTAGTGTTTTCAGAACAAAAGGGAAGATAACCCTGCAAAATTCCTTCTTAGTATTGTGAATATTTTATTTTGAGTAGGAACTCTTTCTGTGAAACGATCGTGGGGAAAATGTTGTATTAGGCATCAACTTAGTTGGATGGATCCTAGGACTATCTTGTTCATGATTCTTTCTTGAGTCTTGTTCTCATGAATTCTATTTCTTTCTGGCTACTTCTCCTCTTTAGGCCTACTTTGGTGTATGAGCCTTCTGCTGTCCTCTAAGATGTAGTTGCTAGTCATTTCTATTCCATTCTCCTCATGACTTCGCATCTGATCTCAGTGTATCAGCCATTCAAACTTTTTCCTTTGTCAATGGCTGCCATATTGTTCACTTATCAGTAGTCTCCCATTTCATCCTTTGTGATGGTTATGCCAGTATATTATTTCTTAAGATACATTTTACTTCACCATGACTCTAAATTCTTGCAGATGTTCACTTACATTTTAATCACATAAAATAGCCTTCATTATTAAATACGTGTGTCTTTAAAATTTTTCAAAAGGTATTTTATATCTTAATGTTAACATATACTTAAATTTGTACACATAAAAGCTTAGCTACTTAAGGGATGGGTATAACCTGTAAAAAGATTTCTCAGGTTTCTAATGTTTTCTGAAACTTTTCACTTCAAATAGAATTCTAATTGTATTGGCTCTAAGAGAATGCAAACCAAGTTAGTATTGAGTCAGCAGATGGAAAAATCCTTATCGTTGAACAATGAAACAACTTGAATTCTTTTTCCCCCTTTTGCCATCTGGTATCTGTGCTCATATTTGAAACATTAACCATTCAAGAAAGAGTTGTTTTTTATATCCAGTAGTCAGAATATTTCTCTGAAGACTGGTGCTTATCTTTGCAGGAAAAAAAAAAAAGATAAAATTCTATAAATATGAATGGAGCCCTGAACTAATATTTGACAGTCACATAAAAGCTTAAGAAAATGCAAAGTACAAAGTGAGTCTAAGGAGATGCCATTTTCAATTTATTTTCATAATCTAATTCTATATTGCTTGTAAAGGTTAATCTAAATCCAGCAGAACCAAGCCTATCCACTGTTTACTTGTTATAGGCACTGCTACATTATTCTAAATGCAGCAAGATGAACATGGCCCTTGTTCACAACCTAGTTGCTATTTCTTTCTGAATCATAACAGATATAATTTTGTATGTGACCTTCAAATTATTAGTAGTCAAATAGTGTTCATAATGGTAAAATGTTTCTAAGAAAACATCTAGAAAGGAATTTATAATATTCACTTTGAAAATAGTGACGCCATATACATTTAACCTCCAGTTATTCAAATAACCTTGCAGATCACCTTTTTCTAGATGTCTACCTACTGGACGACCTCAGTTTCTTTCTATTTGGTGAGAAAGAAAGCCAAAGGAACTCCAATAGTTTAAATATTAATTTAAATTTTAGCCTAAGGAAATAGCTATTTAACTTTGAAAACTTTAGCCCCTAAGAGTCAAGCATTACTGTATGTGGTAGTAATGGCTTCTGGACATTCTGGTGTTTTCCTTATGTATAAAACTGTTTATTTCTATTTTTCATGAGTATTTCTAATATAAACAAAACAAATAATTAATGTAGTAATTGTATTATGCTTGAAGCCAGATTCTTGGTCTAAGTCTAGATCTTTTAGCATGTGGGATACATATTGCACTTTTCAAATTGGTTTGTCTTTGAGTAGACTTTGAAGATGATTTCCTCTTGTGATTGTGTTTCCCATTTGGGGGACTTGTTAGCAATGCCTTGGTTTCTGGTGGAGTGGATCAATTCCAGACGTTTTCTCTATGTGAATCACTAAGAAGATTCTATCAACTATTCTTTAGATTTAGAAATAATTTGTTCACTGAACAACCAGTCTCTGATGGACAAGTTTAAGAAGATTACAAATAACACTCATTAAGTAAAAGTTAAGTGCTTTCTTGAATCAGCTTGAACCTTTATCCATCAGCTTAATCTAGCTCTGGTCTACTTATTTGGCTTCGGGACAGACCCTTTAACTTTCCCTCCTAATGGGTATTTCAGATGTTGAAGAGCTTTTGGGCACAGGGAGCAGTGTTGTGCTCAGCTTGATCATGTTATGGACAGAGGGCTGAAGTTGCTTTCAGTAGCTACGGAGAAGGCCTCAGAGAGAACCTCAACTTCATTCTCTGTCTCTTAGTAAGCTACACTTTCCACCCAGCAGCTCTGATTACAGTGAGTCTGAAAATGTCTCCCTCAGAAACAATGTCCATTGCTCACTATTTTTGAGCCCGGCCATGCCTGTTACCAAAGTCTCTCTCAGTTTCTTGCTTATGCTGCCAACAAAGTGTTCTCTATTGATCGTGGCTTCTGCTTACTTGGCTCCTGTCACTTTAGAGTCTCTTCCTCCTTAATGTGGATTTTCAATTTATACTCTCACTGACTTCCAGCTCTCTCCACATCTCACATTCACCTCTGCCACAGAGAATGTATAGTCGCACTTACGGGTCTTCACGTAGGAGAGAGTGCCACTGCAATCTCACATCAGGCTTACCTCAGAAGCCATTGTTGTCTATGTGCATTAGAACAATGACAAAACCAAAAACTCTATCAAGAATATTATTTATTTGTCATTTAACTCAATATCAAGAACTCAGATTACTGCTCATCTCAGCCCTGGGAAGCAGATATTATTCTTATCCTTGTTTTACGTATATGGAAACAAAGACTCAGAGAAGTTAAATACTGACAGAGCTGGAACTCAAACTTAGCTCTGTTTATCTTCAAATCCCATGCCTTTAACCACTGTAATATGACAGAGAGCAGGTCACAGCATCTTGTTATCCAAAGCCTAGAGTACTTTGCACATGGATGCCCTCAGAAGGGGCCTGTAGGCATGATAGATGCCCCAAGGCATTTCAGGAGAGACGATTTCAGCAACAGATGCCTTCTAGCACATATAATTTCCTGGCAGCAAGATGAGGCTAGCATATCTATCTTGTTAAACACAATTTCTTGGTGGATTGAAGACAGGAAGCAAACCTGTGTTTTGAACTTCAAAGCACTTGTGTAATGACAGAAATGGTACTAGGCTTGTCATTGTAGGACCTGGGACTCTTACCCTAGGCCTGGAATCTATTGACCTTTAAATTTTGGACACATCACTCAATTTCTTACTTTACTCATCTTAATAACTGGGTCAATCTTAATTTTAAAAGGACAATCACACAGACTTAATCTTTTTTAAAAATATTAGCTTATTTTGATAAAGGGCTTGGCATTTTATAGAAATCGAGTATACTAAGAGCTTTTTCTTTTTTAATTCTCCAAAGAAAGACTGTATCTGGCTGCTTAAAAAAAAGAGAAAACCTCTTAAATGAAGTGTAACACACACAGAAAAGTGCAGAAATAATAAGTATTCAACTGAATTAACTATCTCAAAATGAACTTACTTGTGTAACGACTTTCCTACTCAAGAAATAGAACATGGGGCCGGCATGCTGGAAGCCATTTATGTCCTATCCTCATCACTGAACCTTCCGTTCTCCCCAGAAGTAACCGTTGTTTTGATTTCTCACACTATAGATCAGTTTTGCCTACTTTTTAAAGCTTTATGTAAATGAAGTTATATGAAATGTCTTCCTTTGTGCCTGGCTTCTTTTGCAAAATTATATTTGTGGGATTCATTGATGTTATTGCACATGGGTATAGTTTGTTCATGTTAATGGCAATGGTGTGTTTCATTGCATGAATGTACCACAATTTATTTATTTTACAGTTGATGGACATTTGAATTGTTTTCAGTTTTCAGTTATTACTAATAATGTTTCTATGAATATTCCTGACTACATCTTTTGGTTAATATGTACACATGTTTATATCTAGGTATGAAGTTGCTGGGTCACTAGATGTGGTATCTTTAACTTGAGGAGACAATACAAAGCAGATATCCCAAATAGTTTTCCATTCTGTCGATAGTATGTGACAGCTTGTTGCTCCTAAGACTAGCCAACTCTTGATATTTTTAATTGTTTGAATTCTGATGGGTTTGTGGAGGTATGTCTTTATCTTTTATCTTTCCTCTACTACTAAGGAGGTTTAACCACACCACCTTTTCCTTTTTTTTTTTTTGAAATGGAGTCTTGCTTTGCAGGCTGGAGTACAGTGGCGCTATCTCGATGGCTCACCCAGGTTCAAGCAATTCTCCTGCCTCAGTCTCCTGAGTAGCTGGGATTACAGGTATAAGCCACCATGCCTGGCTAATTTTTGTATTTTTAGTAGAGACAGGGTTTTGCCATGTTGGCCAGACTGGTCTCAAACTCCTGGCCTCAGGTGATCCATTTGTCTTGGCTTCCCAAGGTGCTGGGATTACAGATGTGAGGTACTGCACCCACCCAGTTTAACCCCTTTTGATATATTTGTTGAAAATTTGGATATCCTCTTTTGTAAAATCCTTGTTCAGTCTCTTGCCACTTTTTGCTAAAGAGTTCTGGATTTTTCTTGTTGGTAGTTTGAAGTGCTTTATTCTATATGAGTCCTTTGTGGATTATATGTGTTGCAAATACTATGGCTTGCCTTTTCACTCTCTTAAGTCTTTTTTTAATGAAAGAAACCTCTTAATTTTAATGTAGCCTCATTTATTAGTTTCTCGTTTGATTAGTGCTTTTTGTTATCTGTTTGGGAAATATTTCTTAACCTCAAAGCCATTTAGAAAATATTCACTTGCACGGTCTTTCAGAAGCTTTATTGTTTTCATTTTCACATTTAGAACTACAGTCCACTTGGCTAGGTGATAGGAGTCTGTCTACTACATTTTTCTCTGTGCTTTCATTCATCCTGTGTCCTCTTTGCATTACGGAAAAAAAAAAAAATGAGACTATGGCCTGAGGACGATGCGACTCTTTTTCTGTATATCCATGGGCTTTTTGACTGTTTTTTTTTACACATTGACACATTTCCTAAACATAACTCCCTCTCCCCCACTTTACTGAGCGTATTTGAGACACAGAATGAATTTCTTAAATAATATTTTTGTATTCTTGTTCTTAAGGAGATTACGACTACAAGAACATTATAAAACACCCTTGATAAAGACAAAGGAGTTAGTGCAGATATATCAAGCAGTTTATTCTGAGAGATGCAGTCATTCTTACTTTTGAAAGTTCTCACCATTCTCTGCCATGTCATGGACTAGAAGTTTCTATCCTAGGATCACCCTCAGTACCTGCACTTAATCAACAATGGACATCTCTTCATAGTGAGAAATATGAATGAAGAAAGGAGGCTTTCCTAAAAGAAGGCTTCCTGCATTTTACAGCAGGATTTTATGGGTGTTGCAAAAACACAAGAACGATTCTAGACTGTATGGAAGAGCATGGCTACTCTAGTGTCTGTTGGCATAATTTGTTTTGTGAGGAGCTTGTACGTGGCTAGCTAACACAGAACCACGGCTAAAGCTGACAGATGCTCCATCCTGGAACAGGCATCCTTTGTGTTTCTTTCGTGCTGCTGCTTTACTTTCCACACCAAACACTGTTACAAACGCAAGCCATTTGTTCAACATGAAAAGGTAGCAGTAAGGAACATACCGATGGTGTCTTGCAGCAAGGCCTTGCACACGTGTTTCTCATGGACTATACTGACATTTCTGCCATGTCATGTACCCCCTGCTATGGTGATTACAAGGCGAACATTTTTATATTTCTCTGAAATGTAGCATCTTTCTGTTTGTTAAATATATTTTTTAAGTGTAGGTCAAAATTACAAATTTCTTTTTCTTTTTTCTGCTTTCTAGAGTTGACAGCAAAAAATGAAGAGCTTTCCAAGGGGCAAGGTCCATGTGAGTCTGTCAGAGGCTAGACTCATCCATGATTTCCTTTCCTTTCTAACTCCTTGGGAGAGCACTGTTTTCCTGTCTGTGCGGTTTGCAGTTTTGCAGGGCACGTTAATAAAGGCACACTTCTAAGGAAGATAGGAAAGGTCAACTAGTGCTTCTCAACTAGTTTTAAAAAACTTCTGGCTTCTACAGCTATGTGAAGATATGCATAGATATAATTGTTAAGGGCTTATCCTACAACTTAGGAAAAAATTCTGCGCTTTTCGCTAGCATATGGCCTTTTAAAATGTCAGTAACTTTGTTAATTCCAAGCCAATTATTTTCACACTTTTCAAAGCATGAAATCACACTGGTCATATGCATCTCTATATTGGGATACAATAACACACACACACACACACACACACACACACACACGCTTATCACTTTTATTCCCAGAGATGATGCCACTGTGCTAATTTAATTTAATGTGTGCGAGCTTGGTCAGTGTTAAATGTTGGTGGTGAAAAGATAACATACAGATTCTGTCCTTAAAGAGATTCTTATGGTAGAATATATATGTGTATGCTGATCAAAAGTTAAGCTATGGACTACAATATTTTTACTTCGAACATTCAGAAATATACCACTTAGGACCTAAAAATTATAGCTAGCCTATTTTGAACAGTTCCTAAGTTCTGACTGTTGGTCATGTGCTAGATGTGAAAAAAGAGAAGATGTAAATAAAGAGACGATCTCTGCTGTGAAGGTACTTAAAAACCAATATGCTACACTTTCTCCCTTTCGTCGATTCAAAATCATGAGGCTGCTACAGCAGTGCAGACGATTTTTATTGTTATCCGCTTTTGCTTAATCTCACTAGATGGCTTGTTCTTTTTTATTTTGTTTGGTTTTATTTTATTTTATTGTACTTTAAGTTCCAGCATACATGTGCAGAACCTGCAGGTTTGTTACATAGGTGTACATGTGTCATGGTTGTTTGCTGCATTTATCAACTCGTCATCTAGGTTTTAAGCCCCGCATGCATTAGGTATTTGTCCTAATGCTCTCCCCTCCCCTCCCCCCGTCCCCTGACAGGCACACGGTGTGTGGCATGTGTTGTTCCCCTCCCTGTGTCCAAGCTTATTCTTTAATTTATCTGAGTTAAAGCACTATTGTATCCATAACTTTAAAAATTTTCTATTCTGGTATTGAGAAAGTGGATGACCTTTATTAGGTTAGGGAGTGGAGTACTAAAAGATAATGACTCTTTTATGAAAAGAAATGCAAGGCAGAAAGTTCTTGTTTCTGTCGAATTTTGTAGAAGTATGGCTTTGTCCAGCTAGTGAATTGTGTTAAATTTTGACACCCTTGCATATCTGGTGTGGTTTTTTTGAGGTAGGAATATAAAGTTGAATGTTTGCATTATTTTGACAAAGCGTAATTTTTTCTTTGTTTTTGACTGAGCAACAATCACATGGATGGATTACTCATGTTAATATTTTGTAATATCTAGATATTTCTATAAACTAAGAATAAGGATAGACAACAGCAGAATGTCCCAGATCGTCATTATTAATATAATCATCATGGATTACTATATAAGGTCAAGATGTCAGTTCTTCACAAATTAACTTATGGGCTTGATGCAATTCTGCACAAAGCCCTTATATGATTATGTGGAACTTGAGGAAATCTTATTAAAATTATCTAGAAGAGGGAAACAGAAAGAAGAGCTAAGAAAATATTGACAAAAAAGTAATGGTTGCAAGGCTTGACTCATCAACTATTGAAAACTAGAACAATTCAGTGATCAAAAACTGCATTTTAACTGTCAGTTTAATTTATGTATACGTATGTGAAATTTCAATAACATGTATATGAAAAAAATATTTAAATCTAACTTAATCCCTATATTCAAATATCTATCTGATTATCTATCTATCATCTGTGTATATTTAGAATATTTAACAAGGAAATATGCAAGAACCATATAAAAATTTATAGAATTTATTGAGTGATATAAAATTATTTTTATGTCCCTAGATTCAAAAAGGCTTGTAGGATAATATAAATGTACAATGTATATTATCTTATGTATCCTGTAGTATAATGTTCAGTACATAAAATAAGTATTCAGTGACTGTTTCTTGAATGAATATAAAACGTTTGTGTTGTTTTGTAAGTAATTCTTGGAAGGCTTATTTCAGCATGAAATAAAATCTAAGTATTGATACATAGAAAGTAATTGTCAGGATAATTTGGGAAAAATATATTGTCCTAGGTACCTGGTAAGAATATACATGAAGGAGGTAAGTATGTTAGTCAGGATTTTCCAGAGAAACACAATCAATAGTGGGTGTGTATGTGTGTGTGTGTGTGTGTGTCGTGTGTGTGCAATATATGATTTATCGTAAGGAACTGGCTCATGTGATTATGGAGGCTGAGAAGTCCCACAATTGGCTGCCTGCAAGTGGAAGATCCAGGAGAGCAGGGGATGTAGTTCTGAGACCCAGAGCGCTGGTAGTGTAAGACCCAGCTGAGGGCAGGAGAAGACTCAGTCAGGCAGAGACTGAATTCCACCCTTCCACCTTTTTATGCTGTTCAGCCCTCAGTAGATTGGATGATTGAGGGCAACGTGCTTTACAGAGTCCACCAATTCAAATGCTAAGCTCCTCTGGAAACACCCTTACAGACACACCCAGAAGTAATGTTTATTCCTGGTTCTTCATGTCACAGTCAAATTGACACACAAAATTAACCATCACAATAGGGAAACAGGAACAGAATAAACTGTTAAGTTTGCCAGATTACGTGGTGAAACAGGATGAGAAGAAAAATTCTTATTGGAAAATAGTAGGTTGGAGAAATAGAAGCAATTGCCTATTATATTTAGGCCCTAATTTAGAAACTCTTTGTCTGATAGATAGGGCAATGTCAGCTTGGAACATTTGGCATATCAGGTTCAAAGCAATAGGATATTGGGAAGACATCCATATTTCTAAGGAAGAGAGAAACTTTGTTAGAGTGGGACTTAATGACTGTTCTCTCTGATATATGATTTATTAAAATTCTTTCCAGTATAATTACTCATAAATATGGGAAATCAACTGCAATTTACTCTCAGGAATCAATCAGTGCCTTTTCTTGCTAGATCGATCCCTTGTGGGCTACTGATCACTATTCCTGGATTTGGACCAGTGATGCAGAGTGCATTCATTATTCATTCACTTATTCCTTCAATAAATATCTGAAATGCCTACTCAGTGACAACATGGAGGTGGTAGGGCTGCCAATTTAATAGGAAACAGGACCTGGCTTCTAGTCTTTTGAGCTAAGAGAATGGGAAGTATTGGGGAAGGCAGGAGACACAAATTTGTATGTTCAAAGAATATGATGTAAGGTCTGTAGAGTAGCTGGGTAAATTTGTAACTGCCCAGTGGGTTTGCCTTACCCGCTGCCTAGACAGAGACAAGTTAACAAGACAGGGAAATTACAATAGAGAAAGAGAAATTCACGCAGAGCTGGCTGTGCAGGAGACCAGAATTTTATTATTACTCAAATCAGTCTCCTGAACATTTGGGGTTCAGAGTTTTTTGTTTTGTTTTATTTTTTTGGAGATGGAGTCTTGTTCTGTCGCTCAGGCTACAGTGCAGTGGCACGATCTCGGTTCACTTCAACCTCTGCCTCCCGGGTTCAGGCAATTCTCCTGCCTCAGCCTCCTGAGTAGCTGAAACTAAAGGTACATACTGCCATATCTGGCTAACTTTTTGTATTTTAGTAGAGATGGGGTTTCATTGTTATGCCCAGGCTGGTCTCCAGCTCCTGAGTGCAGGCAATGTGCCCGCCTTGGCCTCCCAAAGTGCTAGCATTACAGGCCTGAGCCACCTCACCCACCCAGATTAGTTTTTAAGGACAACTTGGTAGGTGGGGGGGGGAAGCCCCAGTAAGCCAAGAGTGCTGATTGGTCAGGTCAGAGATGAAATCTCAGGGAGTCAAGCCATCTTTCTGTGCTCAGTCAGCTCCTAAGATCAGATGAGCCAGTTTATGGATCTGGGTGGCACCAGCTGATCCCTCAAGTGCAGGGTCTGCAAAATGTCTCAAGCACTTATCTTAGGAGCAGTTTAGGGAGGATCAGAATCTTGTAGCCTTCAGCTGCATGAATCCCAAACCATAATTTCTAATCTTGTGGAGAATTTGTTAGCCTGCAAAGGCAGTGTAATCCCCCAGGCCAGAAGGAGGTTTGTTTTGGGAAAGGGCTGTTATCATCTTTGTATTATACTATAAACTGTAAAATAAATTCCTCCCAAAGTTAGTTCAGCCTATGCCCAGGACAGCTTGGAGATTAGAAGCAAGATGGAATTGGTTATGTCAGATATCTTTCACTGTGTCAGTTACAATTTTGCAGTGGCAGTTTCCAGTTGTGTGTAGGTAATAAAATGTGGGTTAACTATATGAAATATAAACAATGATAAAGAGTTGAGACTAAATCCTTGGAGAAACATGGCACTATTAGAAGTTTTTAAGCAAGAGGAGAACATGGTCGTATTTGTGTTTTAGATGGAACACTTAATCTATAGTACAGAACAGAGATAAAAATCAGACAAGATTGGAAGCTGGGAGATAGGGGCCATTGCAATAATTTAGACTGTGAAGGATACCGATTTTGTATGTTCCATAGGTTACATATTTTGGGGTCCTTTAAAAAATAATACAAAATTTTGAATGCAAAATTAGATGTGAGGCTCTAGAAGTGGTCGTAAGACTCATGAGTTTTATTCTAGATCCACTTTTAGATCCAGTGAAGTAATTTTGGTGGTCTGGACTATGGTGGGGGGCAGTGGGAATGAAGAAAGATGAATGAATGAGGAAATTTGAAAAGGAACTTGGTGATTGGTTGTGCAACATGAGAAGAAAGAACTATAAAGGATCATGCTTAGTTTTCTGGCTTGTGCTAGATGAAGGGTCTGTTCACTGAGACAGGAAACACAGGAGCGGAGAAGATTTTCGTGGCAATATGGTAGGTGAAGTTTTGCACCCATGTGAAGTAGAAGTGATTGTGAAATATTCAGGTGTGAAGCTCAAGATAGTGAAATTATCCCACTTCTGGTGAGGCTCAATTAATTTTGGCAACTTGGGTGTTCAACATCCTGAGGTTGAATGTAATGCCCCATCAAACGTGGCTGCCAAAGTAGGTGTAGATTTAAATTTGCATAATCAGTAGTTAAGTGATCATTGCCTTCAAGCCCTATTGTCTACGTCTGAAAACTAATGCTGGGTTACTCTTACTGTTTTTCTCACCTTTACTGTGGTGCCTTTCAGGATGATTTTTTTTTCCTGGTCTCTTGCACTATAATACTGGGACATGTGCTACTTAGCTAGCAGGTTACCCTGAAGGCTTTTAGTTCTCTGGGGAGGATAAATTTTTGGTTGTGTGTGTAGGGTTTCTCTAATGTAGGTCAGTGTCTGAGCTCCCTTTGATTGTTAATCTATAGTCTTGAACTGATTATGCAGCCCACGGAGGACCTGCTAAATACAACGTTTTAAAGTTCAGCAGCAAATTTCCTTCTCCATTGTCTTTTAATTTGAAAATAGCTGACAAATTTTTCTTACACTTTTCATGAAAGTGAAGAAAGATGTGACTACCAACGAATATAAAAATCACCCCACTAGGAAAGTTTTAGATCGTCATCAAATGACTTAATATAGGAGATAATAATAGAGACTGTTTTGCAACCTAAAATATAGTATTTTCTGCTATGAACACTAATTACTATTTACAGCTAGATTATAGGGAAATCTGTGGGTGTCATGGAATTCAGTTGAAAATTATGGAGACTCTGTTTGCATAATTAAAAGCCTATTTAATAAATTCCCTCCTATTTGCTAACCTATTTAAGCATATCATATATGTACCAATATTTCTTTGCTAACTATGGTAGAGAAGACAACCAACTTTAAATCTCCTATTGCTGAATAATACTCATAATAACTGTGTATAATATATGGCTCATAATTAGCGAATATGCTGAGCTTTTTCAAGAAATGCATTAGATATGGCATAGATACAAATTTCTGCTTCATTAAATGACTTTATAGACTATATTTTGCTGCTTTTGCATATGTGATCTTTTTCCGTTTGATAGCAGGATGACTTTACAGCTTCTTAATGAGAATACCTTTTTTTACTGAAACCTTTTCTGAAGTTTTATTGAAGCTCTGGGTGACCTATTTCTAACGATTTTAGAGCTCTAACATTTTCTCTTCCTTATTTAAGTAGCTTTAACTTATGTTTGATTAGTGGTTTTAGAAGTAGACTCATAATCTAATTTTAGGAAGAAAATCTTTTCTTACAGGAAAAAACAAATTTAAAAATAACCTTATATGTCACAAGGTGCCTATGAATTATGGAAATGGCTCACATTCCCGGAGCACTTATTGGGTAAAGAGAGGGTGAAAGCCAGAGATGACTTCTCTTAGTTGCATTTTATTCTTAGTTGCATTTCTGCAGGAAAATTTCTGTTTATGAAGAGGACTAGTTAAATAAGCTCACCGATGGGTCTAAGGAATGACTGCAACACAATGTTAGGCGCTGTGATGTCATAGTACTATGGAAGCGCAGATGAGATGCTAGTACTGGGTATTTGCAGAATGGGTGGGAGTTTTCCAGGTGTCCAGGTGCCCCATATTTAAGGAAACTTAACATTCACATTTGAATTTTGGAGCAGCTGTGACTTAAACATCAAGAAATATTGTGATAAATGAATTGAGCCCTGAAAGATAAATAGGAATTTACCTACCACAGAAGATGGAAAAAGGCTGGAACAAAATTTTAGAGGCATTAACTCATATTATCATTTTTTTTTAAGTTAGAGTAAATTTTAATTTTAGTTTTAAAAGAAATCCACACACTTAAACTGAAACAACATAGAAATATGTCATGTAAAAAGGAAATATTCACTATATGTAGTTGCCCTCCCTATCCCCCAGTCTCTATTCATGCCTCTCTCCAAATGTTTAGTGTGGATTCTGAGAGCTTTTCCTATGAGTTTACTCATTTACATATCTGGGTGTGTGCATGCATGTGTGTATGTAATTAGCTGCATTGTTATGAAACTTACATCACTCAGTATGCCTTACCGACCCTTTCCTGTTAGTGCATTTCAGACTACTCTATTCATTTTAAGAACTACCTATCAACATGGTATAAATGTATCATAATTTATTTAACCATTGCTATATAGAGGGTGTTTACAATTGCTATGGGCTGAAAATTCCCTTCTGAAATTTTTATGTTGAAATCTTATTTATTTATTTATTTATTTATTTATTTTTAGAGTCAGGGTCTCGCTATGTTGCCCAGGATGGAGTGCAGTGGCTATTCACAGGTGTGATCCCAGTACTGATCAGCATGGGAGTTTTGACTTGCTCCGTTTCCATCTTTATTCAGTTTGGCAATTACAACTTTTTTTCTGCTACATATTTTGCAAATATGTCCTTTAAGAAAGATTATATATATATATATATATATATATTTTTTTTTTTTTTTTTTTGAGATGGAGTTTTGCTCTTGTTGCCCAGGCTGGAGTGCAATGGTGTGATCTCAGCTCACTGCAACCTCTGCCTCCTGGGTTCAAGCAATTCTCTTGCCCTAGCCTCCCAAGTAGCTGGGATTATAGGCTGCCGCCATCATGCCCAGCTAATTTTTTGTATTCTTAGTAGAGACAGGGTTTCACTATGTTGGCCAGGCTGGTCTCAAACTCTTGACCTCAGGCAGTCCACCTGCCTCGGCCTCCTAAAGTGCTGGGATTACAAGCGTGAGCCACCACTCCCAGCCAAGATTTATTTTCTAAATTTGTCTCTTGTGGCAGAGAAATTTAAAATTTTGACGTTGTCAAATCTGTCAGTTTTTTCTTGATGGTTTCTGTATTATTTCTTTTATATTTCTTGCCTAAGAGGGACTTTCTCAGATCAAGATTACAAAAATATCCTTAAAAAAATGTTTTTGTATTTTCATATTTTTTTTCATTTTAGGTTTTAATCCACGTGGAATTTAATTTAAATATGTATATGACATAGGGTATGACTGAGATCTAGGCAATCACCACATCTATCTCATCTTCTTTCCCTAAACATAGTTAGATTTTATTTCCCAGTCTTCTGTGCAGTTGGGTGAGGCCATGTGACTAAACTGTAACACAGAATGAGAGGAGAAGTAATGCATACCACTTACACTCTTGGCCCATAAAAATCTTCCAAGAGAGATCCTCTATGTCTATCTTCTTCCTAAATGAACTTGGAGGCCTGGTGTTGAAAATGGTAGAGTCAAATTTGTTTTTTGTTTTTGAGATGGAGTTTCACTCTTATTGTCCAGGCTAGAATGCAATGGCATGGTCTCAGCTCACTGCAACCTCCGCCTCCCAGGTTCAAGTGATTCTCCTGCCTCAGCCTCCCAAGTAGCTGGGATTATAGGCACGCACCACCACGCCTGGTTAATTTTGTATTTTTAGTAGAGACAGGGTTTTGCCCTGTTTGCTGGGCTGGTCCCAAACTCCTGACCTTGTGATCCACCCACCTTGACCTCCCAAAGTGATGGGATTACAGGCGTGAGCCACCGCATCTGGCCAGAACATTCATTTTTGACCCTATGTCAGCAAGAGAGAAACTTCTTTCAATAGTTTTAAGCCACTGAGATTTTAGGGTTTATCTTTCATAGCAGTTATATATTCAATACACAGAGTAAGACTGTGACTAAACTTTTTCCAAACTGTAAGGTCAATGGTCCTAACATATTTTATTTAATAGTTTCCTGTTTACTCTGTAATTTGAAATTCTACTTTTAGCCTATTCTGTATTTCCATAATTTTAGGAGTGATTCTAGATTCTGTTTTGTTTCACTGAGCTATTCATGTATTCCTGCGACAATGCCATGGTATTTTAACTACTACAGCTTTGTAATTTTTCCTGGTATCTGGCAGCAGAATTAGCTTTTAAAATTGAGATCTGTCTTGTTCCTTTAAAATCTTTCTATGACTCTTAGAATACAATAGAAAATCTCTGATATGATCTATCTTTCTAGATGTACCCCTACTTCTCTGCTTCTCAGCTTCTTTAATTTTCTTGAAAATGTAGAGTTTCTTATGACCTCTAGACCTTCACATTTGCCTGAAAGAGTTGAGTGTATCCAGATAAACTCTTATTCCCATATGACTTTGATCTGTTATGTAAAAAGATAGAAGTCATTACTGATTCCATTTAGTCAAGAAGACATTCTTAAGTATAAATAACTTAAGGACATGTGAGGTCACATGGAAAGGAACATCTTGACTTGGAGGATTTAAA
Organism: Ateles fusciceps; assembly: GCA_036589455.1. Lineage (NCBI taxonomy): Eukaryota > Metazoa > Chordata > Mammalia > Primates > Atelidae > Ateles > Ateles fusciceps. Next base: position 5,901,378 of record JAZHEH010001606.1, on the reverse strand, counting down.
ATTTTTTCGTCTGTATTTGACCTACAGATGAATCAGTTCTCCCCTGGTATCACATGTTTCCCATCATGTAAATAAAAACATGGTAAAAATCAGACTTTTCTTTAGTAACCCTGGAGACCTTAATTGTACCCTATGTTGTGTATGGTATAAGTATGAAATTTAATGGAACCTATAAGTGTATGGCTTACAAATAATTATTTCGATGTTGTCTAATCTTACTGCATTAACTATAGGCCTGTTCAAAAGCAAAAATAACACCATATGCAAATTTTATATAAAATTGTAGACCTTTCTACCTAGAACTACTGTCTGTCTCAAACTCCTATATACTGCTGTGTAAGTCAGGGTTTTGGCAGCAAGTAGCATACTCACATAGCGTAACCGAAGAGTGTTTTATAAGAGATGATAGACAATAGTGTGGGGAGGAGTAAAAGAAATGAATAAGGGATGGTGGAGTGTTCCAGAGTTGGTACCAGTGGGGTCCTGTTACCAGCCCCAGACCTGAGAGAATCAGGAGAGAGAGGTTACTGGAAATTGAAGACCAGGTCACCTGACAGGGACAATTCTTTTAGCATAAGAGCTTAACTAACCTGCAGTGACATGGCAGAGAGAGCCATGGGAATTAATCGTTGCTCTTGTTCTCTATCTATTCTGTGGTCTTCTGCTGGAATTTCTATTGGTCAAACTCAACTAGAAGTTCAAGAGGAAGGTAGCCTCATTCATAAGGGTTGTTAAGCTCTTGGGGTTCAAAGCTGGGTAACTAAGGATAGAGAAAATTTTGGGGGACAAAATATCCAGCACACTCTAATGTACCTTGAATTTATTTTTAGGATATATATAAAATGAAGATTAATTTCACATATTTCCAAGTTCCAGACCAATACTTCCAACACTACCTGTTGAGCCTTGACTTTCCATATTACTTTCTGAACCTCTTCTAAATTATTATGCATAATAGAGTATGTTCTGGAATTTGTCGCCTGGGATATGTTTTTCACTGTTTCATAGTAGTTTTATAAAATGCTTATTTGATTTGGTAAGACTTTCCTATATTTTTTTCTGATTTAAGAGTTTCTTTTAGCATTTAGTATAGATGTAGCTCATTAGGTGTTTTCAAGCTATATGGAGAAAATAACTTGTTTCTCCACTGTGTGTTATACTTTTACAAATATGTGGAGTATGGTTCTAGTATATTATAGGCATATGTAAACAGTAAAGGATGGTTGAATAAATGAATATAAATTTATTGAAGAATATATTGGTATATATGTTCAAAAATAGTAAAGCAATGTATACTACAGTTAAGATCTGAAGACATTACATAACATTTACTTAAATAGATAAAGACAGATTTATACACTCAAATAACAGGACAAATAGTTCTCATGTAAATAGGGAAGACCAAACAAAGCATTTATTGATTCACTTGATATTATTAAATTCTTCATGTAAAAGATTCTCACCAGAATGTAAAAGGGGACACAGGTAAATTGGATTTCATGTCGAGATACAAGGGGTCCTCAAGGTGTCTGGGCACTTCCCCCAGTATCAGCTCCAGAGAGGATTCAGGTACTAGATGTCTACTACAGGGCTTCTCCAAGGGATTAGAAGGGAGAAGGGATTCTAAACTTCTCAGGGGAGTGGGGGAAGCCTTCAAAGCTTCTGTTTTATCTGTCTAAGTCATTTTTATCTCTTCCTCAACTCCTTATCTTATTGAATTATCTTTCTTATTCATCTTTAAAAATTTAGCTCAGATTTATACTGCTTGTTGAAATCTTTTCTTTTGCAAATTCTTTCTCAATCTTTAGTCTGTGTTCTCAATGTTCCTCTTAATTCTTGGGCTGGTGGCATCACCGTATCATCATTATCACAGTTGTGATCATCATCTGATGCTGATATTTCTTCAAATTACTGTGTGCTAGGTATTTGGGTAAATAATTTACATGAGATATCTCATTTAATTTTTACAATAAAGTAAATATTGTAAGTATTCCTGATTTAGAGATACACACTGCATACTATTTATAAGCTTTTTGACTCATCTTCCCTTAGATGAGTTCATTGAGGCCTTAGATACATCTTTTATCTTGTCTCTCTATATCCCCAGCCTTAAAAATAGTGATGAGTACGTGTAGTTATACTCCAAATATTTGAATGAATGTTGGTTTAGTCTAGCTTGATCTAATTTCTAGACATAGCTTTTATGTGATCATTTAAAAATGAAGTGACACTTTGATTCTTATCAGGCAAAGCCACAACATTTCTGAAACAATACTTTATTTTATTTAATCCACTAAAATATTTGTCAAAATAAGGTCCCTCTTGGGTTTTAGTTCTCTGTTCTGTATGTGTATTTAATTCAAATTGGATGAAAGACTGATAATCATGGATTTCTGCTATTGAAGAAAATGGAATAAAAGACTTCTTGGCAAAATAGTTTTTCAACTTGCAAATTAAATTATAGTGTAGATTTGCTATCTTGACCCCATTAACTTCTTGCCCTCTTTGGCTATCTGAGACCCGTGGGAATCAGATTTCTCATAGCGCAGTATAACATGCTATTGATCACCCCTTCTGCTTTGCCACTCTCACCTCCCAATACAAATTGGACTGTGTCAAGTGGAGAAGGAACGTGGAGAAGGAAGATAATTGATTTACCCTCCCATTGAAATTAGATGCTTTCTAAAAGGAGACAATCATCTGGGCTTGGATCCCTGAGTATCTACAAATTTGGGATTGTAAATTCCTCAGCTAACTTATTCTGAAGTATCAGGAGCATAAGTAAATACATTTTTCTTATATCTGTGTGTACTGGGGTGAAAAGGATTGAATGGTACCCTAAAGTAAAACCTAGCAGTGACCTTTTAAAGGTTTTTACACAGTTTTAATCACATTGTGTCTCAAAGTTGAAATTATATACTCTCAAAATATTAGAAACTTCTTTGAAACTATGGAAACAGCATGTGAGATGAGAGATGACTGGACAGCAGAATAAGGCCTTCCTATTGTGACCGTTGTTCTTTCGCTGTCAATATCTAAAAGTGTATCTTCATAAGTCACTTTCTTGTAGTTATATCTTTGAGAACGTCAGTGCTTTTAGAATCAACGGTACTGTCATAAAGGGAATGCAAGCCATGGAACTGTTTATAATATGCTTATAAATTGTTTTTCTAATACTTATAGCTCTGCTTTTATGCTAAATAATGTATTTGAAGGATTGAGTCGGTAATCTTCCCAAGCAGAGTGACAGAAGCCTCCAAGGCATGTATGCAAGGCTGTTTCACTATTCTGCAGCATTTTGGAATGCCTGTTATTTAACGCAATACAGATAAATTAACATGCAATAAAGCTTCCAGTAGTGATACTAATTTACAACAATGGTAGAACAAAAATGTGGTTAATAATTGTAATTCTTCCAGAGGGTTTACTTCTTACTTTATTCTATTGTAGCAGTGAAAATGTGTTTAGGGAGTAATGGAGTACTGTTCTGCAGGTCCCAGTGGAGTCCTCTTAACACTGTACTTGCGGTGAATTCCTAAGTTTTAAAATATCCCCTGAACTTTTCTTTTCTTTCTTTCTTTTTTTTTTTTTAATTGTGTCTCTGCCAAGTTTAGGTATCGAGATGATGCCGGCCTCATAGAATGAGTTAGGGAGGAGTTCCTCCTCCTCAATTCTTTGCAGTGGTTTCAGTAGGAATGGTACTGGCTCTTCTTTATACATCTGGAAAAAGTCGGTTCTGAATCCATCTGGTTCCAGACATTTTTTCTTTTAGGTTGGCAGCCTTTTTATTACTGATTCAATTTCAGAACTCATTATTGGCCTGCTCAGAGATTCGATTACTTCCCGGTTTCAGTCTTGGGAGGTTATATGTGTCTGGGAATTAATCAATTTTCTTCTAGGTTTTCTAGCTTGGGTGAATAGTGGTGTTCATAGTAGTTTCTGAGGTTTTTGTTTGTTTCTGTAGGGTCAGCGGTAACATCTCCCTTGTCATTTTTGATTGTGTTTATTTCGTATCTTCTATTTTCTTTATGTTTAGCTAATGGTCTATCTATCTTATTAATTTTTTCAGAAAACAAACTCCAGGATTTGCTGATCTTTTATATGGTTTTTTCCTTCTCAGTTCCCTTCAGTTCAGCTTTGATTTTGGTTTATTCTTGTCTTCTGTTAGCTTTGGGGTTGGTTTGCTCTTGTTTCTCTGATTCCTGTAGTTGTGATGTTAGGGTGGTAATTTGAGATCTTTCTAACTTTTTGATGTGGGTGTTTAGTGTTACAAACTTCCTCTTAACACTGCCTTAGCTATAGGACTGGGCAAAAATTTCATGACGAAGACAAAAATGAAACTTGACAAATGGGACGTAATTAAACTAAGGGACTTCTGCACAGCAAAATAAACTATCAATAGAGTAAACAGACAATCTAACAAATGGGAGAAAATATTTGCAAAGTATGCATACAACAAATATTTAATATCCGGAATCTATAAGGAATTTAAACAAGTTCACAATCAAAACATAAACAACCCAATTAAAAACTAGGCAAATGACACAAACAGACACTTTTCAGAAGAAGACATACACATGGTCAATAAGCATATGCAATAATGCTCAACATCACTTACCATTAGAGAAATGCAAACCAAAACCACAATGAGATATCATCTCACACCAGTCAGAGTGGCTGTTACTGAAAAGTCAAAAAATAGCAGATGCTGGTGAGGTTACAGAGAAAAGGGAATGCTTATAAAATGCTGGTAGGAATGCAAGTTAGTTCAGCCCTTGTGGAAAGCAGTTTGGCAATTTGTGAAAGAACTAAAACATAATTAGTATTTGACCCAGTTATCCCATTACTAAGTATATACCCAAAGAAATATAAAACATTCTACCATAAAGACACATGCATGCATGCGTGTGTTCAATGCCGTACTATCCACAATAGCAAAGACATGGAATCAACTTAAATGCCCATACTTGATAGACTGGGTAAAGAAAATGTGGTACACATTCATCATGGAACGCTATGTAGCCATAAAAAATAAACGAGATCAGCTGGGCGTGGTGGCTCACGCCTGTAATCCCAGCAATTTGGGAGGCTGAGTTTGAAAGGAGCCTGGTCAACATGGTGAAACCTTGTCTCTATTAAAGATGCAAAAAGTTAGCAGATCATGGTGATAGGCACCTGTAATCCCAGCTACTCAGGAGACTGAGGCAGGAGAATGGCTTGAACCTGGGAGGCAGAGGTTGCAGTGAGCCGAGATCACTCCATTGCACTCCAGCCTGGGTGACAGGGTGAGACTGTCTCAAAAAAAAAAAAAAAAAAGGAACAAGATTATGTACTTTGCAGAAATGTAGATGGAGCTGGAAGTTATTATCCTAAATAAACTAACACCATAAAAGAAAACCAAATACTGCATGTCTTCACTTGTAAGTGGAAGCTAAACGTCAAGTACATATGGATGCAAAGAAGGGAACAAGAGACATCAGGGTCTACTTGATGGTGGAGGGTAGGAGAAGGATGAGGACTGAAAAACCGCCTACCAGCTACTATGCTTATTACCTGGGTGATGAAATAATCTTTACCTCAAACCTCTGTGACATGCAAATTACCTATGTAACAAACCTGCACATGTTCCCTTGAACCTAAAATAAAAGTTAAAGATAAAAATTAAAAAATAAAATACTACTTGAGAGTGATGTGGGCAGTGGGAAAAATTTAGGTTCATTATTGAAAAGCAATAACTTACGCATCAGGAGACCCCAACTGTTTTGTATCTAAGTTATGTTTATCTCATTGAATTCTTGGCTTAATGACCTTTTTATTCCTTAATCAACATGTATAGTAAGGATTATAGTATTGGTTAACCTTTCCAGTGGGAAGAAAATGGAATGGATAGATGAATTTGTCTTAGATGAACAGCTTATTAATTTGGAGTAAAAGATATGTCGCAAGCAATTTTAGAACATTTTCATTGCTGTCACTCATAGGTTATTTAAAAGGTGCTCAAAAACCTTGAAAAAAGAAGCAACTTGTGTTAAAATCTGAATTAGTTCAAGTGACCTTCAGAAATAAATCACTTTAAATCACATTTCTACCTTGCTGTGATAAAAAATCTGCGTATAATCGGAAAATTCAATCACTAATACAGATGTTTTTATATAAATCCGTTCAAAGAAAAATAATTGAGCATTGCTGTCTATGAGGCATATTGAAGGTAATCAAAATAAAGAAAAGTTGGTGTCTGACCTTAGGCATTATTATTTAAGTACACAAGCTGGATAAATCTTACTTGAAGGAGAGGATTCTAGGAAAGCCTTTTTTTTTTTTTTTTTAATAGGGATTCAAGGGCAGAAGGCTTTTGTTGTTGCTGTCTGTTTTTTTTTTTTTTTTTTTAATAAATGGAGTATGGCTGGCTTTCTGGCTGCCAGAGAGGAGGATAATAAATGGAGATTTTGCTCAATGTTTCTATGATAGGTTAGTTGGATTTGGGGAGGCTAACATATGAAGTCAGGCTATCTCCAAAATACTGGGTAGCACATTCTGATCAATCCCATAATTAGCAATGTTACAGAGAGGTCCTTCGGCTTGATGTGATGATTTCATCTTTTTCAAATCTTTGTCAGCTTTAATCTGGGGCCAACATAGAGGAAACAGCAAACTAAATCCTGCCACTGTACCTGAATGTGGAGGTAAAGAAATATTTCATAGAAAACCCGGATGCAAAGGTGTTTGCTTTCACACATTCTGGAGGAAAAAGTCAACTGGATCATCGGAAACTACCCAATTTGCTTAGTTATTCTTTTGATTTTTCTTCTTTTTAGGCTTTAGATAACAACATTAAACAAGTTGAAACATCTCTAACCATCTGAGTATGAAAATGAGAAGGGGCTGGGAGTGGTGGCTTATTCCTGTAATCCCAGCACTTTGGGAGGCCAAGGTGGGAGGATCACAAAGTCAGGAGTTCTAGACTAGCCTGGCCAGCATGGTGAAACCCCGTCTTTACTTAAAATACAAAAATTAGCCGGACATAGTGGTGTACACCTACAATCCCAGCTACTCAGGAAGCTGAAGCAGGAGAATTGCTTGAACCGAGGAGGTGAAGTTGCGGTGAGCCGAGATCACGCCACTGCACTTCAGCCTGGGTGACAGAGTGAGACTCCATCTCAAAAAAAAAAAAAAAAGGAAAGAAAATGAGAAGGGTGGGAACTTCGTCATATCTGCATATCTGTCTTTAGCTCTAGTACTTGGCAGAATGCCTCGCCCATAGCAGTGCTCAGTAAATGTAGGATTAGACAAATGAATGAAAGAATAAATGAATAAATGAATGTAGCCTGATTTGATCTAAGCCTCTCTAAATTTCATATATAAATAAGATTAGCATTTTTTTTTCCCCTGCAGGAGAAAAGACCAGTGGATACACTCACTAACTGAAGTTCTCTTTGTTTGCCAACTTTTTAATGAATTGAAATCGGGGGTGACTCCTTGTCCTGCCAGTGTCTTGAACAACTGCTGGCATATAATAGTGCTAATTACTTGCATAAATGAATGAATGCTGTGGTGAGAGTAGACACTTTCATCATTTCCATTCCCTCTACTCTAAATCCTGACTTATTATTTATATTTAAGTCCCTCATTTTCTATGAAGGCTCACCTCATCTCATTCTTTAACACAGTGGTTCTTCCCTTGGACCTTGGTACAGACCATCTATTTTACATTTTTTATTGACATCGAGAAGTGACAGTGATTTTACCTTTTCTTCTTCTGGTAATTTATCATTAAGGCAAATTTTAAAATAATGGGCAAATTCTTTAGAAAGATGTTTATTGCATTGTTATTTTTAAGAGTGAAGCTGCTATAGCTTGCTTCAATAGCTTAAGAGTACAAAGCTAGATAAAATCTTTTAACTTCACATCCAATGCATCTGAGCTGCTATCCTGCTTTCTCTTTCCAGAGTTCCTCTTCCAAGTTGAGGACAAGGTCTGCAGGCATATTTATTAAGTCCATAGAATTTGTTATTATAAATTCATGGAAAAAGATCTTTAAAATCTATTCAGTTCATCGAAGGACAGTTAGTGCTGTCACCATGATATGGAGTTACTTCTGAAAATAGGAAGTTCAAAATTAGGGCCTTGACCATTGCTGGAATCACCACGGCAAACAAGGAACCCAGCTGGGTAAACAACGTGGCAATTGTTTCTTTGTGTGCAGAGAGAGAAGATACTTTGCCTTCCCAGGTGTCATTATAGTATGCTTGCTTTATACCAAAATATACATGGGCTCCCAAATGTTACAATTGTTAGTGACTAGCTTATTCAGTGCATGCACCTGGCTATTTTTCCCAAAGCACATTACAGTGGCTGCATACTGAGGGGGGCTCCAGCCTCCGCCAAATGTTGCATAACCAGCTCTTTATTGCAACATTCTAGAGCTTGAGGTTGGTCCAAAGTATTACATATTTTTTCAAGTGAGTTTTCTCTGAGGGACACCTGTCTCTTTCCCATGATCTGGCTTCACATAGATTCTGATAAAGTTAAGCATCCTAAGGAAAAGGTTCTTCTTCTTTTAGAAATTTTCTTGACCTTGCATAACTTTTAGAGCAGCTGGCTTTGTGGGAGAGGAGTGTTGCCTAATTCCATCAACTACCTGTATTTTAGGTCCTAGACACTTATGTATTAAAAACAACTCTGCAATAGTCTTAGGTGGATACATGCTGCTTTATGTTATCAACTGAAGCATCATTCATTTTACCCTCTCCAAACCAAAGTTCTTTCCAAGGTAACCGATATGTTTACCAAGAAACTACTAACAACTTTTACACAATATTTTTCTCACTTAAATGTTATAGGTAGCCTCACTGGACATATTGTTACACTAGCATACAAAGTGGAAACAATTCAAAGGTCCAAAAATAGGATAGTAAGCATGTAAAGCGGTTGGTACACTTGTTCAATTTGATATTATGCAGGCATTAAAATTAAGGTTATAAAAACTTTATAAGGATATTAAAAATGTTATCAGTTACTAAGTGATAGGAACAGAGGTAAGTCACAAATTTGTATATATTTTGCTATCTTTCCCAAGATACATAGTGTAATCACTTTGGCACATTTTTAATTTTTGGAGGTCCATTACTGGAAAGTCCTGGATCGATCAAATGCAAACACAAAATCTAGAGAATGGTGCAATACAGTTCCCGGCTTTTCACCTCAAGTCACTTTTAGGTCCATTATGAGTCCGTCTGGATGGAGATCAAGAAGTCTTTTCTGTCTCAGGCTGCTCTGTTTCCCCAGTTCCTTTCATGTCCTATTAGCTTTCCTTTTTGGCTATGCAGGGTTGAACCTCTTGGCTCACTGAAGTGCTGTTTAGTTTGCTTTTTTCTAAAAGCTGGTTCGTGTGTGTGTGTGTGTGTGTGTGTGTGTGTGTGTTTTATCTGAAAGATACATCTTAGTCCTGCCTTACGGACAAGCATCCATAAGACAAATATACCTTCAAATACTAAGATAACTTCCTAGAATGTAATTGTTCTCTGTTTTGCTTCTATTTTGCTAAAGTGGTTGGGGTCTTTACAGACAGTTTCATTTCTCCAAAAAGTAATGAGATAAGAAGGAAACTCCATCTCTCCATATTTAGTAGGGGTGGGAATAGAAATGACTGTTACCAGAATATTTATAGTATTTTTATTAGAGTAGCAAAATGGGTTTAATTTTTCCATTTTCCCCTAGTTTCCAAACTGTATTTATGTTTTACATTACTTTCACATCAAAGAAAAAGACGCAGTAGGAAATTATGATAACTTAGAGAATGAAAAAACTTCTTATTTTATTGATAAGGAAGTTGAATTCCAGGTCAATTAAATGACGTATCCAAGGTAAGTGCTGATGACAAACCTAAATCTTTAGAACAGCTCCGTTATTTTCTAGCTGTATTACAGAGAGCTCTTTTTCCTTTCTGCATCGGTTTTCTTATTTACCAAATGAGGCTAACTGGTTGGGTTGTAGTTTCTGTGTGGTTTACCCATGATATAGCAGATGTAAAGTATCTAGCACCAATTCTGTCACATAGTGAGTGATGCATACATGCTATTTCCCTTCCCTCCCGGTTGTATTGATTCCCGGTGCAGACCCTTACCAGTATACCAGCAAGAATCCCCTCTTGAGTCACTATAATTACTCGGCTTTATTAAACTTATATACAGTGTTTTCTGTTATGGGCTAAAGCGTATCTCCCCAAAATTTATCTGTTCAAGCCTTACCCCCCAGTACCTCAGAATGTGACATTGGTGGTAGGGCCTTTAAAAGGTACTTAGGGGCCTGGCACGGTGACTCATGCCTGTAATCCCCCGCACTTTGGGAGGCTGAGTTGGGCAGATCTCTTGAGGTAAGGGTTCAAGACCAGCCTCGCCAACATGGGCGAAGCCCTGTCTCTACTAAAAATACAAAATTAGCCAGGTGTGGTGGTGCAAGTCTGTAGTCCCAGCTACTCGGGAGGCTGAGGCACAGGAATCCCTTGAACTGGGGAGGCGGAGGTTGCAGTGAGCCGAGATCGGGCGACTGCACTCCAGTGCAAAAAATAAAATAAAAACATAAAATAAAAGGCGACTAGGTTAAAATGAAGCCATTAGGGTGGGCACTAATACATTCTGACTGGTGCCCTTATAAAAAAAGAAAATGTGGTCACATGGAGAGATACCAGGTAGTATGCCCAGAGCAGAGACTATAGGAGAACACAGGGAGAATGGGCCCAAAGAGAGATTCTTCAGAGAAACTAAACCTGCTGACACCCTTATCTTAGACTTCCAGCCTTCAGAACTGAAAAATAAAGTTTTGTTGTTTAAGCCACCCAGTCTGTTGTATTTGTAATGGCAGAACAGGCAAACTAATACACCTTTCCTCTTTAAATGGAAGTTAAACTGCTGAAAGGAAAATACCACGTTATATTCATTTGTAATGATAGCAAATGACCAATAATTTCTTGAAAAAAAAAAGATGATTTTTATTAAGTGTAGAAACTTTGTTTTACATTTCTTTGAGTTCTTCCATGGAGACCTAGATATTGAGGTTATGGGCAACCATAATGTGATAATGAGGATTATTAGTAATCTTTTTTTTTTCCTTTTGCAAAAAGTGAGTAGAGTTGTGCTTTTCATGAAGTCATAGGAGTAAATTCATTTAGAGCTGAAAAGATTATTCCTTATTGCCTGTACAGACATAGGAAGAGAGAATTAAATCTGCAAATGTAATTTCTAAAATTAAGATTAATGACCAGGAATATACAATTCCCTCATATGCTGATGACCTCATGTTGTCTGAGACTAAATGTGGGGGCTTCTCAATATCTTTGTATTAATAACTGTGATTGAGTTATTTTAAATGTGGTCAGGATACAAGATTAACTTGTCTGTGTTGGAAGTGTGCCTTGTATTTTTCAGAGGATCAAAAAATAGGCAATCATAAAAGAGAAAGCCATAGGATGTTTTTACTGACTTTTAAAAATTGCATTTGATTCTCATTTTTTGAATTGTGGGAAATTGGGAAAAACTGAGTTATCTTAATTAATTTATGGAAGGGACATCAAGAGATGAAAACATTTTGCAGGGTTTTCAACATTTGCCAAGCCTAAAGCTCAAAGGCAAAGTTAGCATAAATGAGAAATGCTCGGAACAGTAGGTTAACAAGTTTATTACTGAGAAAAATGCAGAAAATAGTGTTTAAATAAGTGAGAGGGCTACTTCTTTCTGAGCAGAAACAGTTGTATATCCTTCCAGCAATACAGGTACACAGACATGCATATATACAAGGGATATTTTTCTAATGTCTTATTATCATAACTTGCTGAATAACCTTTGAATGTGAATTAAAACCTCTGAGTCTCATCCGTGTATGTATAAATAAAAGATATTAAATAATCTCCAATATACCTTCTAACTCTAATATTGTATAGTTTTATTGTATCTGGGATTATGAATAAAAGAGGACAGCAGATGCAGTGTCACTTAGGGAGGCTACTTGTCATACAGTTTCTGCTTGCCCCCTAATGACAATCTCTGCAGAAGGGGCAGGGACTTAACTCATGAGTTCAAACACCAAACCTATCCTTTAAATGGTGGGAGTTCTATTTCCTGCTGAATCTTCAGTAATAGAAGAGTGCTTGCAACACAGAAGACATCCAATACGTTTGTTGGATGAAATAACAGATATTTCCAGTGCTTTTCAGATTGTTATGATCTATTGTGGTGTTATTTCCCATATTTTAAAAGGTCATGTTTACATGTGTCTAGTCAATTATATTTGACTGGAGAGCTAGAGAGTTAGAGAATTGTGATCACATGTAGCTGCTAAACTAAACAAAATGATCTGAAACATCAGCAACATTTTAAAGAATCTTTTGTGGTGTTCCTCTCACATAGAAAACCAGAAAACTTTGTCTTGTCTTTCCATTTCTTCCTTCATATCTTCTGTTTTCTTCTCTTATTTTTATTCAACTCAACTGTCATTAGGGAAAATACGTATTCTCTGAATGCAAACTCTATGAGGGCAGAGGCACTGTCTGTCTTTTTAATACACCTAGAACATTACCTAGCAAGAATGATATTAAAAAATATTTGTTTAATGAGTGAGTGGTAACATTAACCACAGAAAGATAAAATAATGTCTGGCTCACTTTTTATTAGTAATGGGGAAGGGTAGCCTGAAAGGAAGGGATTGATGTACGTATGTATATTTATAATACATCAGAGAGATATACTATCATTTCCTTTTTTTTTTTTTTCAAAAACAAGTGTCTCATTATTTTCTTGGTTAAGTTATAGTGAGAATGCTTATGAGGAAAAAGGACAAAATTTAAAATGCTTAAATTTCGATCCATTCTTTTAAAAAACTTGATTGATTTCAGAAGAGTATATTATAAATTTCAGCCATATGGAAAGTAAGAATTGGAGACAACAGAATTATCCTCAGTGTGATTTGCCTCAGACATGGTTCTTCCAGAGGGTAACTTAGCAATGACCTTCCTCCCCAGGTAATTATCACAACATTTCTGTGCATGTCTGAGTTTGGTGCACGCTTTCTGTCACTTAGGAGCCTGATGTAGCTGAAAAGCTATGCAAGTAAAATCATCAGAATGGGAACCAGCCTAGCATTCTGACTCAAGGGGGATAAAGAGGAAATCAGCTGCCTAATGAGGCTCTTTTTTTTTTTTTTTTTTTACCTCCCTGCCCTCGTGAAAAATATAGTATTTCATTATAAATCTGTGTGCTTCGTTTCTCACCCTGCCTTGGTTTGGGAATCAAAGGACATTTCTCTCAGGTCTCACCCTTGGAGTTCTCATCCCCACTCATGCCTTCAACTATTACCTCTATGCAGGTATCTCCCCAAATCTGTATTTCGAGGCACGTCTTCCTCAGCTCTTGTAATCACTATCTTGCATTCCAGCTGAACAACTTTCATTTTTATATATTGCCTGTTTTGACATATAGGTGCAGATTTTAAAAGTCAAAATTATATACAATATTTCATTCTGTTTTTTTCTCAAAAAGTAAATTATTAAACTTTATGAACTGGACTTTTATATTTTTCTGCTTATCAGATGTGTTGCAAAAGACTGATCATTTGTGTTTTTTTAGAAGTAGGGAGTGTCAGAACAATTTGCTGGCTTCCTCTTTTATTTCCTAAATAAAAGCACTGAGTAAATGTGACATGTACATCACTTTAATGTTGATACAGCAGAGTCAAATTGAAGAGATTTATTCTGTCCTTGAATTTGACTCTGAAAATAACTTGTACTAACATCAGGAACTTCGCATCTTCATTTTCACAATCATATGGTTCTTCTAGTCAGATTTAAGACAGAGAGGTTATTGCAACTGAAAACTATTTTTAAAATGTGAAAGAGTAGTTGTTTACTAAGACTTTTCCATAATACACTTGAAGTTTATATCCAAAGAGCATGTTTTTGATCAATTATATTTAGGCACTATATATGTTTCAGAAATTCTTCAATATTTGCATATATATATCTCAGAAATTCTTAACTTTCATAAACTGCAACTTAGTCATTCTGGTTTTATATCAAGGCTTACTGAGATATTTCCTTTACCTGCCAAAATCCTAGATTTGAAACGAGTTTGAAATAATATATAGATTCGATTTACATCCATCTGTGTTATAAAATTGTTTGAAAGGTATATGATCCATCGTGTTGAAACTTGACTTCTGCAGGGAATAATGTCCTTCTGGAGGGCCTTTCTCTTTTACAAGGTGCTTTTCTCCATCATGGCTATTAATCCTTCCTTCCCATAGCAGTCACAGTGGCAAAGGGAGGAGCTGAGTTTGTCTTTTTACCCTTAGATAATCTAGAGGTGCATTTCTTCTTCTACAGCCATAGAAAGAGATAATCTGCATCACCATTTCTATATTGTACGCATTCAAGACCCTGGATTTATTTTTGCCTAATTGCATGGTTCCTCTGTACTTCACTATGGTTGATTATGTGTTCTATTTCTTTATGTAGTATGTCACACGAGCATGTCTCCATGAGGTATTTGCTTTTCATCTGCATAAAATGAGTCCGTTTTGCCATGGAATTTCCCCAGAAACTGACAACACTTGCCTATGGTTCAGCTGAACAACTTATATATTTTCATCATAAAAATATATCTTTTGAAAGTACTATATTTTGAAATAGAAATCATTAAAATGTATTACAAGAGATTTTAGAAGAGTTTCATGAAGATATTTGACAAGAATATTTGACAGTATACTTCGGGGAGAGACCAAAGTAAAGAATTCTTCCACATTACTTTCTTAGGAACCTTAGGTTTTGTCTCCTGTACTATATTTAGATGTGTAGCATGTTTAATTTTCTGCTTCCATGCCTCACTCTTCTTCTAGTGCTTATCGTAATCCAGCTAAAGTGTCAGGCCGAAGTGTAAAGAACACATTCTGTCCTGAGTAAGCCAACTTGCAGCTGTATGAGGCCCCTCTGTGCCAGTCACCATCATCCTACCATTCACCCATGCGTTCCTGACATTGTAAACAGAAGTCAATAAATGTTCTCTCAGTAAAGTGATTCTGAAAACTTAATTCTAAGTGTTGTCTTAAGTTAGTAAGACTTGAAGTGCCTGGAACTTGAAGTGCCTGTTTAGCCCAAAACAAACGGCCTCACTCCCCTGTACAACCTGTGTTCCATGGGATAGTTTAGAGGTTCAGGTGTTCTTCAGAGAAGGAATGGGACTCTGGGTTGGCCACTCCCAAATTCCTTAGCTAGGAACTCTGAACACACATTCAGGTATGTCTCCCATACAGGGTCATTGTCAGGGTATGCTTAAATTTAGTTATTGCTATCAGATGTATCTACCATACAGGGCGCTATGGTGAAGGGAGAGTCTCAACAAATGTTTCCTGAAAGAAATTATACATAAATAGGATTTTGAAAAATGACAGAAAATGTGCTGCGTTTTAGGGTGTGGTCAGGTTTAGACCGAGGGAACAACATTGAATATACTCTTCCATGGTGATGGATAGACTCATATACATATGATACTGATTTTGGCTATTTTAATACGATTACTTTTTTTTTTTTTTTTGAGACAGAGTCTCACTCCATTACCAGGCACAAGGCTGGAGTGCAGTGGCGCAGTCTCGGCTCGCTGCAACCTCCACCTCCTGAGTTCGAGCAATTCTCCTGCCTCAGCCTCCTGAGTAGCTGGGACTACAGGCGCGTGACACCATGCCCAGCTAATTTTTGTGTTTTTAGTAGAGACGGGGTTTCACCATGTTGGCCAGAATGGTCTCGATCTCTTGACCCCGTGATCCACCCACCTCGGCCTCCCAAAGTGCTGGGATTACAGGTGTAAGCCACTGCGCCCGGAAATACAGTTAACTTTTTTACTGATTATTTTCAGGTACACAGTTTGTTTTGCCCATACGACAGCCAATGCATACTAGATCAAGTGCAGCAGAGAAATGGATTAAGGCATCACATAGCCAAGATACTTGATAACAGTGTTTTTTTCAAAGAAGAAGTCATTTAGAAAACTCACGTTGTAGCCTCAGCTGCTTGTCTCTTTCATGACCTTTCAGTTCTGCCTAATTATTAGCACTGATACAGTGCCACCGGACTAGTCGGCACATTTGCTGATAAAGGGGCATTTCTTACACAATAATTTTTTTGCAGTTCACTTTATAGCCCAAGATTTATTAACCAGGGTCTGTAGGGAGGAGTCTTCATATAAAGACTTCAATGCTTTTGTAAGGACATACTGTACTACATTTATAAAAAAATAGTACTGTAAATAATATTACAAGAGACAGTACAGCTCAGGTCACTCTAAAATAAGCTGAGTGCAGAGTTTGTATGGTCTAAGGTGTATGTCGCTCTACCACTCAGTACATCCTAGGGGTTTTCTGCTATTGCTTCATTTGCTTTTTCCATCACTTCATGTTCAGTTTCACGGAAGCTTAAATCCTTTGCTTTTCAGTAAAAGATATACGAAAGGGCACCTCTGGCTGGCATGTGGAAGGACCCTTCCATTTTATTTGATAACATGTGCTTATTATTTTATTAAGGGATTGTTAGAAATGATGATATAGATGTCTGATATCCTAGGAAGACTGGGAAATTAAAAATTGGATAGGTAGAAGTTTAAAACTCAGCTTGTCACGCAGTACCTGTGACTTAGGATCATCACTTTACTTTCTATGAGACTTAGTTTTCCCATTGATAAGATGAGACTAATAATAACCTCAGGGCAGGATGTTGTAAAGATACATTGAGATAATATGTATGTGTAAACAGCTGAACAATATCTCTTGCACAAAGTAGGTGCTCATTAAATGGAGGCTATCATAAAAATAAAAAAGTGGGAGCAAAATGTCAAGCACAAAGTGCCAGTCATGTCGGTGATGGTTCTGTTTCCCAAGCAAATGAATGTAGCATACATTCTGGGAAGCCAAATTCTCATTTCCAAATGGGTGACATTTCAACTCTCAATCCTGTTTGTTAAGTTGACAGTAAAAGTAGAGAAAAACTAGACTTTTTTAAGAAAAAAAAACATGTGACTGGATTTTTTTTCAGTAAAGCAGAATGTGGCAAAAGTTTTTGGTTGTTACATGAAAGGTAACTACTAAGAGAAGGCGGGGAAGATTTATGGGACGTAAGTAAGTCTTTCAGAACAGTAATAGTATGTTACAAACACAAATAAGAGAAGCCATTACAAAAATGGAAAAGGATGTTACTTTTCATGTCTAGGCCATGTTTTTAGGGGAACATGTTGGTATGAGTGTTCAGCATGAAAATCTGTGATTATGTGAGTATGCTGTGATTACCTGACTGATAGTAAGCCTGCTAATGCAGTTGACGGAAGTGGAGAGTGCGGGAAGGTGGGGGATGAAATTGCAGACAATACGTTTTTATCCTGCTGTACATTTCCACACAGTCAAATAACTGGTGACATTGGACTCTGGAAAAATAGCCAGTGGCTTTCTAAGCCAACAGTCCCAACCTCAGGCCTACAAAATTGTTATACTGTATGTATTCCTTGGAACAGCAGTCAAAGTCATTCCATGAATGAAAGGGGCTCACATTGCCAATAAGTTTGGAAATGCTGAATATTATGTCTCATCACACTACATGTTGGCTTATTAAACTCTCTGAGAAGTCCTGCTATATAAAATAATGAATTAGTTAGCAAAGAGTTTTTTTTTGTTTTTTTTTTTTTCTTCTGAGACAGGGTCTAGCACTGTTTCCCTGGCTGGTGTGCAGTGGCACGATCATGGCTCACTGCAGCCTTGACTTCCAGTCTAAAGTAATCCTCCCACCTCAGCCTCCTGAGTAGTCAAGATTATAGGCACACCACCATGCATGGATAATTTTTTATTTGTAGAGATGGGGATCTTACTATATTGCCCAGACTGGCTGGTCTTGAACTCCTGGCTTCAAGCAATCCTTCCACCTTAGCCTCCCAAAATGCTGTGTGAGCCATCTTGCCTGGCTTTTAACAAATAGTTTGATGATTTCCTAATTGTAACAGTGTTATCTCTTTATCAAGAAGGTTTTACAAACATCCTTTTGAGCTAGTGACCTAGAAAGCACACTTTGAAATATCCTGAATTTGGTAATCAGGAAAAATAATATAGAATTATGCATATGGTAATATATAGGGAGCTGTTTGGGGGAAATGAACATTTATAATTTTATATCTCCTGAAATGTACACCTTACGCTTGCTGGGAAGGATCTAGTGGAATCTTATGAGTAGCTGAAAAACTTTTTTTGTGCTATCACGTTAAGCAAGAACCAATTATTTATTTTGCACATTAAGGCACAGGAGATAAATCTGATTGTCTGACAAAATTCTTTTCAAGTTTTGTTCTACAGTTCCAAGTCCTGATGCAGCTTTCTTCTTAACGAAAACTATTTTCTTAATTTGAGCAATTCGCCAGATTGAAGAAAACTTGTAAGCACTGTTAGTACTTGTCAGGAGTAAATGGGACTCTAGAGAGTTCTTTGAAATAGGAAACATTTGAACAGAATATCATCTTGCTTTCAGCTGTTTGTATAGATGCAATTTCTGCAATTCTATACCTCACAGCTCTAATTTTTCTTCATCTGTGTCTCAGGCTTCCATCAATAATCCTTCCACTGAAACACACTTGACAAGAGAGGTAGAGTAGACGCCCTTGCAATATCTTCTGAGTGTCACTCAGAAGTGATTTGTAATTGGGTGTATACATTTTAGGGAGAAAAATGTAAAACTAAATAGAAGATTCAATCCATATGAATCCAGATTGGACAAGGGTACTGTTAGTAGAATTTTATAAAATCACCTTTTGATTAGACAGTGGAAATTTTGTAAAACATTAAAAAAAGTGATTTTGGATTCATATTGTGGATCTGTATCTATAAAATAAAATAGTCTGGTAATGCACCCTATTGTATGAATGAATTGGCTGTTTTCATGATCCAGTTACCTCCACCTTATGCACTGTGATTTCTAATACATCTTTCTGAGCTAGAAATTCTGTAATACAGTTGTTACCTTGTCTCATAGCATCAGTATTAGAATAAAGGTCCTAATCTGTGTGTATATTTTAAGTAAGCAACTGGATTCCTTCTGCTTCCCTTCTGTAATTCAGGGATATCTGGACTACAGCCTAAAGTCCTTTGTTATTAAAAAATTAAGTAAGAAAGCACAATAAAAATATTCTTTCTGGACAGTTAACACTATTACATTAATTTTATTTGATTTGGATCTTTCTGTTTACTTAGTGAAGGCTTTTAAAAGCCTATTCTGATAATTTTGGAAGAAAATTTAAAAAAATAAGTACATTTTAAAGTGATGCCATCTAGTTCTCTCTCAATTTATATAAGAAATATACACTCATATTAAATTTTCATCATTTCTTTATGGAATAGCATTAGAACTTTCTGGGAAAAAAATACATATCCTGAACTGTGTATCTCAGTTTCAATATATTTGTGTGTCCTGTGTATGTTTAGTCACACATGAAAGAATAGCCTATGTAAAGTATTGTTTGGAAGAAAGAATGACGACTTTGTAATAATAACCTTTGACTAAATGTAAGGATGAGATGAGTTATGGTATGTGACCATAGGCTATCATTCTACTTTCTCTAGAGCAAATTGCACTGTTTGAGGAATTTCTGTGAGCTCATAATTATACTAGATAAGCATTTTACAATTTCACATGAAGATCTAAATTGACTAATTGAAAGAGGTTACTTTAAAAGTGGTGAAAGTGATGAGACCTATACGCCCATTTAACATGAACTTTCCCTCTGTTGAATTTACGAATTTGCAGTCATTCTTCTCCCTTTCATTCAACAATTCAGGGATCAAAGATTTCTACCCTGCTGGAAGAAGCCACTGTTGAAGTGTGAAAGGCTACTCTGCTTTTTGCGTCCATTTAACCTTTGATCTGCCCTAAAGAGCTAGCCAAGCGTCAATCAGGGCTGATTGGGCACATGTGCTTGGGAAGAGGACAGAGAAATTCACCTCTTCCAGGTCATCGAACCATCTTTAGATGGCAAAGAACTTGTGAAGTTATGAACTAACTTGCTTGTGATGCAAATTGGTGACCTAGGGTGAAGTGCTTCATTAATACTCACTCTCCCCTGAGCCACCAAGGTGTCAGAAGTTGTACTGCTTACTCTCACATTATTTTTTTTGATCTGTAATGTGCATTACAATAATTTATATTCATAGAGATGGTCCAATCAATTGCATATGGCTAGTTAATAAAGTACTAAAGCAGAGAAGAAAATTAGATTTCATTTAGAAGGAAACAATATTTAGATTTTCCCATTGAAATATGTGGAAAAGCTTTGGAAAAATTCTGTTAACATTGAGGTCTCAGAAGAGACTGTGATTAAAAATAATAAAAAGAAAAAATATGAATTTCTATCCAGATCACTATTTTTTTTTATCCAAGTGATGAGAAAAATTATGCAAACCCATGCATTTGCCCTGAGTTATGATTGTATTATATTAACCTCAGCTGACAATATCCTACGCTAGCTTTGGCTTACTTAAAATTCTGCCTCTTGGGTATAAACACACATTTAAAATTGACTCAGCTTATTTATTTCTTGCTGGGGTCACTTTACTGGTTAGTCTTGACTACTGGACTTATTTTATGTGTTTTCTTTTTTACAATATTACATTCTAAAATTTTTTTCAGCTGGGAATTTCTCTCTCATGGTTTTATTACTCAATTCAAGATCTGTAATTATGACCAAATCTCACAGATAACAAGATGCTAAGATGAGCTAATAAGGTTTTGCTTCTTTTATCATGGTAAAGTACTGGTTAGAGTGAACATTGCCCATTTTCAAGTAATTTTGGGTCTATCAGGAGTGGCTTGTATTTTCCCATAAACAATCCTAGTATAGTAGAAATGCCCGACAGTGCATGATGGCAGTTATCTTTGAATCTGAGTAGTTCAGAGGAAAAAAGCAATGCTCTTTGAAATATCTGAGAAACATGTTTTTGAAATTTCATTACTAAAAAGAACAGGTACTAATAATAAATATAAAACTGTAAATATTTGAGTATCTATTTTGTGTTCAATGCCATGTAGATCATTTATTCAGCAGTACTGCTTTTCAACAGAATACAGTAGGCCAGAGTGTGTAACCATGGAGTCTATTTTCTAAAAAATATGAGAAAGCTTACTCTCTGCTCAAATTGACTGAATAAGCTACTGCCAGTGGATATTTGAGTCTTGCAGAATTATTCTTTATAATGCATCAGGTGGACAAAAAAAGAAAAAATTCAGAGAGAAAAAGGTATGAGTCCTTATGTGAGTTCTAGTGCAGTATAAATGTTGGATGATTCTTTATTCTAGTTATGAGTAGTGCTTTGAAAGATTAATTTAAGACTAGTCCACTCCAGAAGTTCATGATAGTAGAAGATTAGGCCAGATTCTATATATAAAAAGATTTAATTATTAAAATTAGCATTTATACTTTAGAAATTGTAAAACTAATTTAATTTGAACCCATGAGTGAATTCAATATGTTAGCATATTCATGTTTCTTTTCATTTTTCTTGAAATAATAATTATAAGTAGGGTATTCTCTAGTTGTTATGACTGAACTATCTGATTTTGATACTGATGCAATTTCTACATTAATATAATCAAATAGCTATACCAAATTCAGTGCAACTTTAGGTATGCTGGAATGCTTATTTTATTGACAGTCATTTTGGTATTAAACCACTTTTTATCCATGATGAAATACCACTTGGCCATGGTGCTGTTCTCTCAAGTTCATTCTCACTTATTTGTCCTGCTTTTCTTCATGTTTTTCAATAACATGAGCTATCTGAGAGGGCATTCTGTGCAGTCACATTGCTGTATGTAATTGCCTCACCTTTTTCTTCAGATTACAACAAAGCCTTTGCCATGGTTTATCAGTAAAGTCATAATTATTTTCTATGTCATAGGTCTTTATTATTCTCAAAAGTCCACTTTTTTGGTCGTAAATGAAGATAAATATTTCCAAAAGTTTATGCTTATAGAAATTCCTCAGAATGTAGATTCTGTAAATTGATTTAAAGTATACAAAAATTCAGATTATCTATATATTTTATTCAAACTTTTAAACTTAGATTTTCAATATGCTTCCAGTAAAAGTGTTTCTTTAGCTGTAATAATCCAGAAATATAGCAATGTTCACCAATCTATGTAGAAATTCAAAGAATCTGACCATTTCATTGTTGTTTTAATTTTCGTTTCCCTGCAGACCTATGATGTGGAACATCTTTTTATACGCTTGTTTGTCATCTGTATATCTTATTTTAGTGAGGTGTCTGCTAAGGTTTTTGGCACATTTTAAAATCAGGTTGTTGTGTTCTTATTGTTGAGTGTTAAGATTATTTGTATATTTTGGATAACAGTCCTGCATTTGATTATGCTTTCCAAATATTTGTCCCAGTCAGTGACTTATCTTTTCTCTCCCCTTGACAGTGTCCTTCACAAATTTATACTTTAATGATGTTCAGCTTATCGAGTTTTTTTATTCATAGATCATGCCTTTAGCGTTGCAACTAAAAAAAAATCAATGCCAAACCCAAGGTCATCTACATTTTCTCCTATGTTCTGGAAGTTTTATAGTTTTTCATTTTATATTTAGGTCTGTGATCTATTTTGAGTTAATTTCTGTGAAAGGTGTAAAGTTTCCATCTAGTTTTATTGTTTTTACATGTGGATGTCCAGTTGTTCCAGCACTATTTACTGAAAAGATAAATGTTTCTCCATTGTATTGCCTGTCCTCCTTTGCCAAGGATAATTTGATTATGTTTATGTGGATTATGTGGATTATGTTTATGTGGATTATGTTTATTTGATTATGTTTATGTTATAGAGTCTATTTCTGGACTCTCTATACTGTTCTGTGGATCTGTTTATTCTTTTGCCAATACCACACTTTTTTGATTATTGAAGCTTTATAGTACATCTCAAAGTCAGGTAGTGTTAGTCTTTCAACTTTGTTTTTTTCCTTCAACATTGTATGGGCTATTCTAGGCTTTTTGTCTTTCCATAGAAACTATAGAACCAGTTTGTCAATATACAAAAATGACTTTCTGTGATTTTGATTTGAATCGTATTGAACCTATAAATAAGATTGAGTTGATATCGTCACAATATTGACTCTTTCTACCAACAGACATGAAATGTATCTTCATTTATTTAATTCTTTGATTTCTTTAATCAGAATTTGTAGTTTTCCTCATATAGATCTTACATTTTGTTGATACTTTCCTAAGTATTTCATTTTCTGGGATGATAATGTAAATAGTATTCAGTTTTTAATTTCAAAACCACTTGCCCATTGCTAGTATATAGAAAAATGCTTGACCTTTATGAAATAACCTGTTACCATGCAACCTTGCTATAGTCACTTTTCAGTTCCAGTTTTTGTTTTTTTTTTTCTTCTGGATTCTTTCAATTTTCTACATAGATGGTTATGTTGTCTATGAACAAAGACAGTTTTCTTTTTTTTTTTTTTTTAATATGTATGCCTTTTATTTCTTTTTCTTGTCTTATTGCATTATATAGGACTTCTAGTACCTTGCTGAAAAGTGGTGGTGAAAGGGAAAATCCTTGCCTTGTCTCTGATGTTAGTGAGAAAGCAGTTTCTCACTGTTAAATGTGATGTTAGTGTGTAATGTAGGAATAGGTGTCAAATGCTTTTTCCGCATCTATTAATTTGATCATGTGATTTTTCTTTTTTAACCTGTTGATGTGACGGATTATATTAATTGATTTCCAAATGCTGAAGTCTTCTTGTGTGCCAATTGACGGTCATGTGTAATTATTTTTGTACATGTTTGATTATATTTGCTCATATTTTGTTGAGAATTTTTGCATCTATTTTCGTGAAAGGTATTGGTTTATAGTTTTCTTGTAATGTCTTCATTTGGTATTAGGGTAATATTGGCTTCATGGAATGAGTTAGAAAGTATTCTCTCTGGTTCTAGCTTCAGAAAGAGATTGTAGAGAATTGACATAATTTCTTCCTTAAATGCTTGGCTGAATTCACCAGTGAACCCATCTGGGTCTGGGGCTATCTATTGGAAGGATATTCATTATTGATTTAATTTCTTTCTTTCTTGTATTTTTTTTTTTTTGATACAGAGTCTCACTCTGGTTGCCCAGGCTGGAGTGCAATGGGACAATCTTCATTCACTGCAGTGTCTGCCTCCTGGGTTCAAGCGATTCTCCTGCCTCAGCCTTCAGAGTAGTTGGGACTACAGGCGCCCACCAGCACACCTGGTTAATTTTTGTATTTTTTTAGTAGAGATGGGGTTTTGCCATATTTCCAGGCTGGCCTCGAACTCCTGTCCTCAAGTGAACTTCCCCTCCTCAACTTTCCAAAGTGCTGGAATTACAAGTGTGAGCCACTGCTCCTGGCCGATTTAATTTCTTTATAAAGATTGCACTATTCAGATTGTCTGTTTCCTCTTGTGGGAGTTTTGGCAGATTGTCTCTTTCAAGAAATTGATTCATTTCATCTAGGTTATCAAATTTGTAGGTGTAGAATTTTTCATGGTATTCCTTTATTATCCGTTTGATGTCCAGGAGATGTGTAATGATGTCTCTTCTTTCACTTCTGATATTATTATAATAGTAATTTTTGTCCTTTCTTTTTCTTTTGTTAGCCTAGCTAGAGGCTTATCAATTTTATTGATTTTTAAAAGAACAAGTTTGTGAGTTTTGTTGATTTTTTCTTTTGATTTCTTCTTTTTCATTTTATTTATTTCTCTTCTAATTTTTGTTATTTCTCTTATTCTGTTTGCTTTGGATTTAATATGCTTTTCTTTTTCTAGTTTCTAAGATGGTAGCTCAGATGACTGCTTTTATATTCTTCATATTATATGCATTCGGTGCTATAAATTTCTCTCTAACCAGGCATGGGTGGCTCATGCCTGTAATCCTAGTATTTTGTGAGGCTGAGTCAGGAGAATTACTTAAAGACAGGAATTCAAGAGCAGCCTGGGCAAAAAGGCAATACACCATCTCTGTAAATAAATAAATAGCCAGTCATGGGATGGTGGTGCACATCTTTAGTGTTCCAGCTACTCAGGAGGATCCCTGGAGCCCAGGACTTTGATGCTGGAGTGAGCTATCATCAGGCCACTGCAACCTATCTTGGCTGACAGAATAAGACCATCTCAAAAAAAAAAGTCATCTAATCACTGCTTTGCTTATATGCTAGAAATTTTGATAAGCTGTATTTGTTTTATTTTTTGTTTTCAGTTAGGTGCATTTAAAATTTCCCCTTGTTATTTTTTCTTTGGTCCATATGTTATTTAGAAGTGTGTTGTTTAATTTCTGAATATTTTGGGATTTTTCAGCTATCTTTCCATTATTGATTTCTAGTTAATTCCATTGTGATCTGAGAGCAGGCATTGTATGATTTCTATTCTTCTTAATTTCTTAAATTATGTTTTAAGGCCCAGAACATGGTTTATTTTGGTGAAAGTTCCATGTAAACTTGAGAAAAATGTGTATTCTATTGTTATATGAAGTAGTCTATAGGTGTCCATTATACGCAGTTGATTTATAATGTTGATTTCAACTATGTTCTTACAGATTTTCTTCCTGCTGGATCCGTCCATTTCTTATGGAGGAGTGTTTGAGATCACTTATATATAAAATTTTACAAGATGTAGATTACTCAAACAAGGAAGTTAATTAATGCACTGAACATTGAATCAAGATGAAGAAATATAACAATGGTTTGTGATGATTGGATGAAAATAACAGCCTAAAATGTAATGGCAATAAACATAATCTTAATTTTTCACAAGAACTAGCATGGCAACATTTTAGTAAAAAAATTATGAAAATTTTAGCCTATAAAATTATTTAATGCAAGGGCCATAATTCTGAGTCCATTTCTCAATATAGCTAATAAACTTTATAGAGTTTAGATTAGTGCATTGTTAATTTCATTCTTTTATAGAAAAGTTAAATCTCATTAATCTCTTCAGTTTTTCAGAAATAGTAATTAGGAACCTAGTAGGGACAAAATAGAGATTTTAAGTCCTTGAGTGCTTTAAAAATATGACAAATAACCTATCCTAAACAAAATTACTCTCTAACTGGAGCTACTGTACCTCACTCCAAATATAGATAACAGCAGATTAATAAGTTTTGTGTCTATAAAAAGACATAAAGATATAGAAAAGCTCCCTCTTGTCTTTTACATGAAGGAGAGATTTCTTCCAGCTATATGCATCAGAGACAACTTTATCAGAAAAGCAGCATTTTACCTGGTGTTGAAGAATTTAAAAATTGGACATGAGGGATGGAAGACAGGACATTCTAGGCAGCATGGTGGAATAATAAAGGATATGCCTCAGAGTCAGAAAGATGCCTTGCCAAAGTCTTGGTGTCACTAACTAGCTGGGAGGCGTTATCTGACTCAGATTTTAAGAACACGTCTTAAATCACCATCATTTAATTCTATCGTTCCACATTATTTCTTTACATCTAAAATCAATGAGAATCTTTAGAGGGAAGAACCTAAACTCTGAGTATACTATAGCGTTTTTAAAAACAGCATGAAAACCTTTAGTCTAAGTTAGATTTAGTAATCATCTTGCTTTCTGTTTAGAAAAGCTAGAAACATCAGTACCGTCTTTATAGATGACAATGATATGTCTTCTGTGGTTAAAAATTGCCAAGTAGTTGCCTTAATCTTGGAAAGGAATAAAGGTAATTAAAACATTCATAAAGCTATCACATTTTTGTAGTGAGAAACTCTCTATTTTTTAATGTCTCCCATATTATTAAGAGATGATCATATATCATATATTTCGCTGGGGAATAGAGAAATAATTTTCTGCCTTATTAATCCTACATAGTTATATGTAATAGTTATATAATAAAGGAGGCTCTCCCAGTTTCTTTTTTATAAAGTTATTTTCATTCCAAATCCATTTTGACATTTGCATTATTATAGCATCTTTTTTCCTAATACAGGCTTTTTTTTTTTTTAGAGAGGTGGAAATTTTAAATTTCCTTTATAAAATCTCGCTGTCCTCAATGTGAAATGCCCACAATAAGCAAACATACCTTATATCCATGTTGGCTTGGTGAAACATGAGTCACAGTTATAGCAAAACATTCTAAAACTGGAGCCTAGTATTTATACTCCTTTATAAGTTTAAGTTAGGAATATATTTTTCTCTGGCTTAAATAGGGAGGCGGAAGAAAAGAGGGTAAAACTCAATACTGTCCATGCATGAAATTGGCTTTAGTAATTGACTTTGGTGGTAGTAAGATACTAAACTAAATAGCTTCACTAAATGTGAAGCAGGAATGAGAGGGTATGCAGTAATTAGTCACTTTGACTTTTTTTCCCCCATAGCTTAGCATTTATTACGGTTTCTCTCATTGCTCTGACCTAAACCAATGACCTTTAAAATGAAATATATTTCATTGAGACTGGTATAACCCCTACCCTTTCTATAACTATTATACATACATTTTTTTTTTAATTAAGTGACTCAAAGTATGGAAGACAGCCGTCCATGGAAAAGGGGCTGTTTTTAACTTTACTGAAACGTCAGGAATTAGTCATTATGATAAAATGTGTGCCTCATTTAACTTAAGAAGTGCAGGTATGCCATTTATGATCAAGGCGAGAGTAAAAAACTCATTTATTATAAGTTTTGTTAGGTATAATTTATGATTAAACCAAAATTTTGGGGGAAATGGTCAAACAAACTAAAAGGAAAAAAAAACTCTGAGAGGAAAGAAAAAAGAAAATTCTTCCAATAGAAATGATATTTTGCTCTCATGCTGTCATAAGACATTTAGGTTTTGAACAGGTTGATTTTTAAAAACACAGTTGTTGCAGATGAAGTTCAACTTATAGTCATTTTAAAATCATCGTTATAGCCTATATCAGCTAACGTGCACTTAAATTGTTTACCCCTTCAATGGTTTAATGCTAGACTTACAAAATTAGAATCTTTGAAAATTAGGGCCCAGGATTTTTAACATGATTTGAAGTCTATAAAGAAACTCAGAAATTTTAAAAACCACTGATTTAAATGGATTATTCTTTCTTAAGGAGAAAATTCTTATTGGTATTATTTTATGCAGGATAATGAGATATTTTATGTTTTATATTTAATTCTTGAATGCTTATATGTAACGAGAACATGGATAACTTTTACTAGAATTTTTGTGTGTGAAAATCGAATAGATGCATAAATTCAAGTTATCATATATTCCTTCTGGCTCAAAACTGTAGACATGAAAATAATAACAATGGAAAATCAAGTAGAGCTAGAAGATTTCAAACATAAGATAAATATTGCTGAGAACAAGAAAAAAAAATAGAAGAGTTACAACATGAATGGGGCTAAAGCCATGGAAATTCTGGTCTCTTGATCCCATATAAATAGTGGCAGTAGGGAGTGTGATACCCTTAGGGTGAAGGGGACTAAAAGTTCTCTAAACAGGAAGGAAGGAAGAAAAGGGGCACATAAGAAGTAAGATTACTGCTTGAACTTAAGGCCTGGGATGGAAATTTCTTTCAGGTAAAGGAAGCTAAAACAAAGCAAAGCTCATGTCAGATCACTGCTTGCAGCTACATTTAGCAAGCTGTTTTTCCAGTAGGGAGGATTTATGTAGGTATCACTTCAGGATGAAAAACTAAAAACAATTCCAATGGTGGATGACTGAAGCTGTGATAGTCTCAGCTCACCAGAGACAGATGTTGTTAAATGCCATTATAAGACCTGGTTTCAGACAAGAGGTTGGGGAGAGAAGCAACCACAAAATTACTAGAGAGGAAGAGGTGAACACAGAGGGCAAAGGAAGAGATAGATGAATAGATTATTGAGCATGCATTAACAAGTCTCCCACAGTAGTCCAAATCACATGAAGATGTCTTAATGCTAAGACACGATCAGAATTAAATGTTGAATTTGTCTACATGAAATTAATTTACAGAGCAGTCTGCAGAAAATTTTAAAATAGACTTAAAACAATGAGTTAAAAACACCTTCCATTTTAAAAGGTACTAAATTATAAAGCAAAATGTAGAAATAAAACAAAAATAGTTGAATATTAAAAAGAACCATTTAAAAATAATGGGTATTAAAAATCATTAAAATATTAATTAAAAATATAATAGATGGGATAAATTCAAGAATGGCCGTGGTGTGTGTGTATGTGTGTGTATATATATGTGTGTGTGTGTGTGTGTGTGTGTGTGTGTATATATATATACACACACACACACACACACATATATATATATAATTAGTGAATTGAAAGTGGTACTGAGGAAAACATTCAGAATTCAGGAGAAAAACAAGTAGTGAAAAGTTTGAAAAAATGCTATACAGACACCTGTCATATTGGATTAGGGCCACCTTAATGACCTTGTTTTAACTTCATTACCACTGTTAAAACCTTTCCTAGCTCCAAATATAGTTCTTAGGTACTAGGGGTGTGGATTTACATGAATTTTTGGGGGGAGACACAATTAAGCCAATAACAGCATGAAAAATATTTAAAATGCTGTGAGGATACAGAGAAATAAGAACTTTTAGTACAGGGCTCATTAGAACTGCAAACTGGCAAAGCCATGTTGGAGAGCAATTTGAAAATAATATGTAAATTTAATGATATATTTGTCTTTCATCTAGTAATTCTACTTTTAGATATTTATAAAATCTTTTCCATATGGGCACAATATGTATAAGAATGCTCATATGATACAGGGATATACTACATCACTCAACAAAAACAAAACTTTTATACAAAAACATAATGCTAACTGAAAAGGTGAGTTGCAATGTTATACATATATTATAATATCCATACAGCAAATTTTAAAACATGGCCAGGCACAGTAGTTTATGCCTGTAAACCTAGCACTTTGGGAGGTCAAAGCACAAGGATTGCTTGAGCCCAGGAGTTTGAGACCAGACTAGGCAATATAGCAAGACTTCGCCTATCGTAAAAATTAAAACAAAATTTAGCCAGGTGTGATAGTGCACACCTGTAGTCCTGGCTACTCAGGAGGCTGAGGTTGGAGGATAGCTTAAGCCTGGGAGGTTAAGGCTGCAGTGAGCCATGATCGCACCACTGCACTCTAGCCTGGGTGACAACACTGAGGCCGTATTAAAAAAAAATTAAAAATATATTACTTTCTATATTGCTATGTCTACAAGTATGTAGAATAGCTCAAAATCTGCATACTTTTGCAACCACTAAGTTCAAGATACTATTTACATCCTGAGATGAAAGGGGTGAGGGAATTTAAATCATGGATGAATACCCAGTTGTGGTAGGGAGAATAATGGGCTCCAAATATCAACTATGTCCCCCATTCTAATCCCCAGAACCTGTGAATGTCATGTTACGTAGCAAAGAAAAACAAAGTTTGCAAATGAAATTAAGGTTGCTAATTAACTGACCTTAAGATAAAGAGATTATCATGGAGTATTTGAGTGGGCACAATATAATTACAAAGGTCCTTAAAAGTGAAAATGGGAGTCAGAAGAGTCAGCATCAGAGTGATACTATGTGAAAAAGACTTGACCGGCCATTGCTGGCTTTGAAAAAGGAAGGAAGCCTTGAGCCGAGGAATGCAGCAGGCAGTCTCTGCAAGCTGGATAAGGTAACAAAACAGGTTATCCCCTAGACTCTCCAGAATAAACACAGGCCTGCTGAGACCTTGATTTTTAGGCTACTGAGATGCATGTCTGATTTCTGTGTTATTTTGGACCATGAAATTTTAGATAATTAGTTACAGCAACAATAGAAAACAGAAGTTCATTTGTTTCTGTAATATTTTATTACTTCAAAAAAGATAAAACTACATCATATAAATCTTACGTTTTGTTTCCTATTATATTAGCTTGTACAATGTCATTTTCTTATTTATCTTCAATTTATAGGCACCTCATAGTGACACCTAGAAGTTGGAGTGAGATGATCAGCTGCCCTGTGGAACATCCAGTGCCTGGGGCGTTTGAAATCTTGTGGATACTCTGGATAGTGTCCAGAAAAATAGCAGTTACGATTATATCCTTACACTGTTAAATGTTTAGTGCCACAGCTTGCTTTCATCTCCACAGGATCAACAATTTTCTTATGTAGCAAATTATTATTACTTTGTTTAGCACATTTCTACAATTGCCTTTGGCTACAAAATATTCACCATTAGGAGCAGATATGATAAAGCTATTAACTGCTGTTAAGAAACATGGATAGTTTTCTTAAGAAAGAAAAAAGAACGACGAAGATGTTCACAAATTGGTTCTTTCCTTTCTGCTGCAACTTCTGTCTTTGTGAATGCCAAATATAGATAACGGTCCATGACATACTGTTTAGACACATCTAATTTCTGGTTATACTCTATTTCCAATAATGCTTTATATTTCCAATACCACTTTATTTTTCCTTCAGCTCTCTGCCAACCAACTGTTCTACTTGAATAATTTTCAAGAAATTTTGTTGTAAACAATTGGTAGTTTATCAGCTTCTTCCATAATTATCTTTAATGTAACCAAATGTTTTTTAAATTGCTTTTAGGATAAGTTTATTTATATTGTCATCTCAATGAACTCTTGTGGACCCTGTTAACCTTAAACATTTGCTTGACATCTGGCATTTTTTTAAGTCTCTCAGTATTCATCTCTTAATCTTTTCCTTTTGTTATGAATATATATCTCCGAGCCTTCATATTATAATGGTCATTGGGTTCTTTATCTGATCCTGTTGAGGACACAGGCAATTTTTTCCAATGAGGGAAAAGGCATGATGAAATCCAATGACTTTCTCTTTACTGAAGGAGAAATTGTTTTGTTCTGTTTTATCATATAATGAAAAGAAAAGAAGGAAACTTGAAAAGACCACTCCTGGTATTTTCCTAATTTTACTAATAGTACTTTGGAGAATGGGGACAGTAATTTTAAAGAAGGTAGTTGAGAAACATTATTTGGTAAGTGCTCTAACATGAAATTAAGATGACTGCTTCTTTTATTCAAGGCAAATTCCTGTAGAACTTAGAATAATGATGGAAAGTTCCCCCTCTTCCCTTCCTCTCTTCCTTCCTTTCTCCTTTTCTTTCCTCCCTTCCCCTCTTCCTCCTCCTCTTCTGCTCTCCTTTCCTTCATATTCCTTCCTCCTTTCTCTCTCCCTCATTTCTTTTCCTCTCCCTCTTTATTCTTTCCCTCCTTTCCTCCTTTCTTCCTCCCTCCCTCCCTCCCTTCCTTCCTTATTTTCCCTTTTAATTTTCTTTCTCATCTCTTTCAGACCATTTCCCTTTTCACACATGCCCTTTGTTTCTTAAGTCCAACTTTGTTTTTCTTCTATTTATCTCTCTCTCCCATTCTTTTTGCTATCTTGTTCTCTACTCACATACTTTTCCTTATAACCTTCATGTTATCTATTTCCAAGCTATTTCAACAGAAACAATACTGGTTCAGGCCTAAAGTACTACAGAGGCACAGTGAACTGGTTTATGTCATCTTTTGTTATGCAAATCCAGATATAAGAGAGCTATTGATTGCCTACCATCTTCCCTGCAGCCATCCACCTCCTTTATCAATGAGTATGGGACAAAGTTCCTATCTTCCCATATGGGGTAGGCATGGGAGTGGTGTTTGTAGGTCAAGAGGGCAAGCTTCATGCAACATATTTAGGGTAGTGGGAGAACAGGGGGATGAGTTCCCACCAGATCTAGAATTCTTTTGTCCCAATCTTTCTGGTAAAGCTGGCAAAAGGGCAGCAACTAAGTGGGACTTTCTTGGAATAATTGTCCCTGTCCTGGAAGTCCTAGGCAGTCTCCAGAACCCAAAATCATCTTCAATGTTACTTAAACTAGAGGGATAATTATGGTTGATAACTGAATTAACTTTAGTATTTTCTGATCATGTCCTGTCTTCGC
The DNA here is from genome assembly GCA_036589455.1 of Ateles fusciceps. Classification (NCBI taxonomy): domain Eukaryota; kingdom Metazoa; phylum Chordata; class Mammalia; order Primates; family Atelidae; genus Ateles; species Ateles fusciceps. The sequence goes on along the minus strand of JAZHEH010001606.1, from coordinate 5,868,436 downwards.
TCATAACATTGCATAGTTCTCAATTGTTTTCTAAATTTTGTTTTCAAAGGTCTCCAAGTATTTGCACTCTTCTCTATAAACTGTTATTTCTCTATTCCAACTATCGTTTCTGTTAACACACACACTCTGAATGAAGAGACCCTCCCAAACAGGCTTTGTGTGAGCAACATGGCTGTTTATTCACCCGAATGGGGGCAGGCTGAGTCTGAAAAGGGAGTCAGCGAAGGGTGGCGGGATAGGAGTTGGTTTTATAGATTTGAAGTGGGCAGTGGAAAATTACAGAAGTTAGTTTCGGGTGGTTTTTTGCAAGCAGGGAGGGGTTCGTAGGGTGTGGAGTCACGAGGTTGACCATGTTGTATTATAAAGTCCAGTGGCCTTATCAGTTGGGGTGGGAATAAGGAACAATAGAGAATGTCTCAAAATTAAGTAGGTGCTGCAGGGGAATAATTTCTTCCTCTTTTCATGGTCTTCCAGTTACTTCAGATTTTCCAGGAACTCATCTGGAGTGTCCCTGCAGGTTACAGAGGTTAACAAGGTATCCATGGGGCCATCAGTAGGCCTAAAGGACCTTACACTTTCTACCCAATAAAAACCTAGTTAATACTATTTTTGTATAAATAATTTTTGGAACTTCCTATACTTGTCACACACATAGACACTCACACACACACACACACACACACACACACACACACATAGAAAGAGAGGATCTCACCCTGTCACACAGTCTGTGGTGTAGTGGTGACATCATAACTCATTGCAGCATCCAACTCCTGGGCTCAAGAGAGCCTTCTGTCTCATCGTCCTGAGTAGCTGAGATTACAGGCATACACCACCACCACCATGCCTAACTAATTTTAAGATCTTTTTATAGAGACAGGGCCTTGTTGTGTTTCTCAGGCTTGTCTTGAACTCCTGGCCTCGGATGATTCTTCCAACTCAGCTTCCCAACGTGTTGGGATTACAGGAGTGAGCCACTACATCCTGCCCGGTGCGTATTTTTGAATCAAGTACAAATCTTCCTTTATCTCATCTGGCTTAATCATTTAACCTATTATAATTTCATAGCTTTCTCTTATATTCATGGAAGTTATATCTCCTTGCATACTGCCCAAAGGATTGCTCAGTTTCCTGCAATAAATCAAATAGTAACATGCCTTTCCTCTGACACTCTTGAATGAGGTTCCCTTTAAGTAGTGCAATATTTTTGACATTTTCTTTTCCATTTTCTTCTGTTTATTAATCTTTAGGTGATGAGACAGTCTATTCTGATCTCGTATTGAAGAGGGAGACCCAGGCATCTCAGATCAACTTCCCCTTTTCATTCCTAAGACTGTAAACTTCCCCTTTTCATTCCTAAGACTGTAAACTGAAACTCTTTTCATATGTAATTCCTGAGACATAAACCAAGACCCTTTTCATATGTTAAGCTATAAACCTAAGATTCTTCCATGTGTAACATCTAAAGTAAAAGCCTATATAAAGACGGAAACTTCCTTTGTTAGGGGAGCTTGGCTATTAGGCAACTATGCCACCTTGCTCCCAGTCAAATAAACCTTCCTTCCTCCTGTATTCGGTGTCCGAGAGATCTGTTTCCTGTGGCCACTCCGGCTACAGTATTTGCTGGCAAATGGGTAGGGAACTTGTCAGCCACTCTTGGAGCTCCGTTTGGCTGCTGTTGAAATTGCCTTCTCATACTATCAGGATTTGAGCTGATGTGGTTGTTTCTGTGCCAGGATTTTATAGATTTCTATTTAGTTTACCTTTTAGCTTAACAGAAATGGAACCTTTTCAACCTGGTTTAATTTTTAACTTAAAAAATAAATTAAGACATTATTAAAATTATTATTTTAGTTAATTCATTTTTATTCAGGGATAACTCATATAAAGTTCTAAACTTTAAGGATGTAACTCAATGACTTTTAGCATGTGTATATACCCATATAACTGTCTTCCATGTCAGGATGTAGAACACTTACAGCATCACACTTAGCTCCCTTGGACATTTTTCTACTCAGTAACATCCCCCTCTCATCTGTGGAGGTAACCACTGTTTTAGCATCTATCACCATTCATTAATTTTTCTATTCTTGAACTTTCTATAGAATCATGCATTATTACCTCTTTTGCTGCATATTAGTTGGCTTGTTGCATGTAGTGACAATTCTTTCTAAAATTATTTGTATGTAGTATCCCGTGTCTTAATATATCACAATCTATGTTTTCATTTTACTGTTCAGTTATTTTTGTTGTTTATAGCATTTGGTTGTAATAAGTAGAGTAATTTTGAACATTCTTGACTATTTCTTTTGGTGTACAAATACACTAATTTTTCTTGACTGGACGTAAGATTGGAATTGCTGAGTCATAAAATAGCATATGTTTAACTTTAATCAATACGATACGTTTACGAAGTAGTTTTACCAATATACACTCCAATTTGCAACATACAAAAATTTCAGTTGCTCTATATTTTTCCTAACATGTATTCTGTTAAATGATTTTTCATTATTTATTTATTATTTATTATTTATTTATTTGTTAGTCATTGTGATTGATGTGTAGGAAACATCTTGTTTTAACTTCATTTCTTTAATGACTACATTGATGTTTTTAACACGTTGTTTTAGTCTGTTTCACATTGCTATAAAGAAATATTCAAGAGTGGGGAATTTATAAAGGAAAGAGGTTTGACTCACAGTCCTGCATGGCTGGAAACCTCAGGAAACTTACAATCACGGCAGACGGCAAAGGGGAATCAGGCACCTTCCTTACAAGGTGGCAGAGAGAGAAGTGAGAGCACAGGAAAAAATAAACAAACAAACAAACAACAACAAAAAAAAAACTGCCACTTTTAAACCCATCAGATCTAGTGAGAATTCACTCACTATCAGGAGAAAAGCATGGGGGAAACTGCCTCCTCACACCCTATCCAATTACCTTCCTCCCTTCACAAGTGGAGATTACAGGTCCCTCCCTAGACAGGTGGGGATTATAATTTGAGATGAATTTTGAGTGGGGGACACAGAGCCAACCCATATCACACACATATCCACACACACACACACAGTAATAGTTTAATAATTGTGCTAATTAAAATATTGTGTGCCTGTTTCTTCATGATTTGTAATAGTTCTTTATGTTCTTCTGATGTGAGCGCTTTTATTAGTTTTCTTTCTTTGTGTGCCTTGCATTTTTACACTTAATTATGTTTTGGATTGCCAGAATGTCTTAACTTTAATACAACCGATTTTCTCAATTTCTTTAAATTTAAATTTATATATATATATATATATATGTATGTATATATATGTATGCATTTTGAGACAAAGTCTCACTCTGCCACCCAGGCTGGAGTGCAATGGTGCGATCTTGTCTCACTGCAGCCTCTGCCTCCCCAGCTCAAGCAATTCTCCTGCCTCAGCTTCCTTAGTAGCTGGGATTATAGGTACCCGTGACAATGCCTGGCAAATTACTGTATATTTTTAGTACAGATGGGGTTTTGCCATGTTGGCCAGGCTGTTCTCTAACTCCTGAGCTCAGATGATTTGCCTGCTTTGGCCTCTCAAAGTGCTGGGATTATAGATGTGAGCCACCACACTGGCCTCTCAGTCATTCCCATGGTCATGAAGATATTTTTCTGTTTTCTTTTAGAAAATTTATTATTTAACATTTAGGTCTATGATCCCTATAAAATTAATTTCTAAATATGGTATGAAGTAGCAATGGTTCATGCTTTTCTATTTATGTATCCAGTTGTTCCAAAACCATTTATTGAAAAGACTGTCCTTTTTTTATCAAAACATACAGATACTTTTCAAGTAAATCAGGTAACCAATTATATGTTAATCTGTTTCTGGATTTTAATCTGTTTCATTGGTGTATTGTATATCCCTTTGAAAATACCATATTATCTTAATTACAGTTACTTAAAATAAGTCTGGAATTCTGCTAATGTAAGATCTCAGTGTCTGTTCTTTCAGGATTATCTTGTTCTTTCAAGATTAAGTCCTTTTAATTTTTACATCAATTTTAGAATCAATTTATCGTTTCTGTCTCATACAAATAAACTGCTGATATTTTGATTAGGATTGCATTGACACTGTAGATCAGTTTGAAGAGAATTGACATTTTAACAACATCCAGTATTTTGGTCCACAAATATTGCATTTATCTGCATTTATTTAAGCCTTTTAAAATTTCTTTTAATAATGTTTTATTGCTTTACATTGTAGAAGCTTCATACAGATTTTATTAGATTTACTCTTATATTTGATATTTTTGATGCTAGATATTCTGATGCTAGGTGTTAAAAAATTATATTTTCCAATGTTTTTGTATGTTTTGTTACTATCCATAGATCATTAATTCACTGTGGTCTAATTATTAATTTACATATTAATACTAATTGTAGGTTTTTAAAGATTTTTTAATGTATGCCATCATATTTCTTTTTTTTCTATTGTCAAACCTAAAAGAAAAATCACAATCCAATACATCTTAAAAGCATAGATGTAATTTATGTATTTTACTAATAAAATAAACATTTATAAAAATTTGTGAACATAAATTACTTACTGATAAATAGAATATTTTATTTTTATCAGTAAGTAAGGTGCTAACTGTAAAATTTTTGTGACTAAAGTTTATCAGATTTAGATAGTTCCTTTCCATTACTACTATGGTAAAAGCTTTTATCATGAACAGACTTCAGATTTTATGAAATGATTTTGTGCATATATCAAGATGATAAACTTAAAAATTCTGTTAAAATAATGAATTGAACTGATTGATTTTCACATGTTCATTCAACCTTGCAATCCTACTTGGTAATGATATATATGTTATATGTTGTTGAATTTAACTCATAAATATCTGTTTAGGGTTTTACATCTATGTTTTTAAGGTGTATTGGCTTGTGATTTTCCTTTTATGTAATGTTCTTACCAGATTTTCATATCAAAGATCTATCGATATTATGGGAAGTAGGAAGTGTTTTCTCTTTTTGTATTCTTTGGAAGGATGTGTGTGAAATTTGTATTTTTTTCCCTTAAATTTTTGATAGAATTTACTATGGAAGCCATCCAGGCCTGGAGTATTGTTTGTGGGAATTTTTTAAAAAGCTTTATTGAGGTGTAATTGACATTTAATATGTTACAGAAATTGGAAAACAATTTTGTAAGGTTTGAGATATATACATACTTGTGGAGCTATCACTATAATCCAGATAATGAAGATACCCAATCCCTTTGAAATTCTTCCCTCCAGTTCTCCGATCCCAGTAAACTAAAGGTATTTATTCTGTCACTACATGTTAGTATGCATCTTTACAATTTTTTGTAAGTGAAATTACACAGTGCATACTATTTATTCCTGACTTCTTTCATCCAACATAACCATTTAAATATTCATTCAGGTTGTATGTATCAATATCAGTTTTCTTCCTTTTTGTCAATAAGTAGTACTCTATTTTATAGGTATACCACAGTTTATCTGTTTACTTCCTTTGCATTGTTTCTTCAAACACTGTTACGTATTTACCTCTTTTTGGGTTGACTCCAGCTTTTGTCTATTACAAATAAATCTGATATGAATATTCATGTGCAAGTATTTGTATGGTCATTTGCTTTCATTTTTTCTTTGGTGAGAATGACTAGATCAAATGGTTCATGTGTATATAAAGTTTAAGGAAGTCTTAACTGTTTTCTGAAAGTGTTGTGCCATTTTATATTCCTACCAGCTGTATATGAGAGTTTCAGTTCTTCCACATCTTTATCAACACCTGGTATGATCAGTCTTTTAAATTCTGGCTGTTCCAATAGGTATATAGTAGTATCTCACCTTGATTTTGTGTTTCCCCAATGCCTAATGATGTCAAGAATCTTGTCCTTTGCTCTTTAAGCTTTGCCATACTTATGTATGTATGTATCTATTTAATTTGCTTTTTTTTTCCTGCTAGTCTGTGACCTTTCTGCTATTGTACATATATTATGCTGCTGGAAGTTGTAAAGTTCACTGATTCTCTCTGTACATCTCTTAAAAATCCTCTATTCTTTCTGTTTCATTTTTGATATTTTCTATTGCTATACTTTAAAACTTGCCCATAATTTAATCTATTACATTTTAAATTCTATAAAATTATGGTTTTCATCTCTGGAAATTTCAATTTGATTCTTTTTTATATCTTCTATACCTCTAATGAACTCTTGGAACATATAGAATACAGTTATTTTTAATGTTTTAATTTCATCTGTAAATTTAACATCTATGTCTGTTTAGCTGGGTTTCAATTTGTTTTTTGGTTTCCATTGATTGCTTTGCTCTTTGTTATGGATTCTATTATCCTGTTTTTTTTTTTTCATAACTGGTCATCTTTCTTTGGATGTTACATGTTGTAAATTTTACGTTTTTGGTACTATTTTTCTATTCTTATGAATATTCTTGAGGTTTTGTCCCAGATGAAGTTAAATCACCTGGAAACAATTTGATTCTTCTGGCTCTTTCAAGGTTTGTTAGTTTGGACCAGAACCATGCTTGTTACGGTTATTTCTCTCTACTGAGATAAAACACTTCAGTGTACTCTACTCACTTCCCTATGAATCATGATTTTTTCCACTTTTCTTACAGAAAGAGACACCATTCCTTATCCTATGTAAGCATCAAACATTGTTGTCACTAATCCTTTTAGCTTTTCTCCTCGGCTCCAGGCAATTTCCTCAATCAATATCCTGATCAGATTCAGCTGAGTACTCTGAAGTTCTCTGAAGTTCTTTCTCTGTTGCTTTCTGCACTCCAGTACTCTTTCCAGAAAACTCTAGCTGCCTTGGTGTCTCCAGACTTTAAGCACTTTATCTTCAACTCAAGGAAGTCCCCTGGGCTCTGCCAGGATTTCCCCCTCTCTGCACTGCTGCCTGGAAACTCTCCAAAGGTAGTAAGCTGGAGCAAGAGTGGGGCTCATCCCATTTGTTTTGTATCTCCCAGTACAAAACAAATGTTTTGATGTCAGGACTGGTGTCAAGTGTCTAAAAAACTCTTGTTCTAAATATTATGTTATTTTATTGATTGATTAAAGTGGAAGGTAAGTGATATGGTTTGGCTGTGCCCCCACCAAAAATCTCATCTTGAGTTGTAATCTTTATAATCCCCACCTGTGGAGAGAGATCAGGTAGAGCTAATTGAATCCTGGAGCAGGATGTTCTCATGATAGTGAGTAAGTTCTCACGAGATCTGATGTTTTTATAAGTGTTTGCTAGTTCCTCCTGTGTTCATTCTCTTTCCGGTTGCGTAGTGAAGAAGTTACCTTGCTTCCCCTTTGCTTTCTATCATAATTGTAAGTTCCTGAGGCTTCCCCAGCCATGCTGAACTGTAAGTCAATTAAACCTCTTTCCTTTATAAATTGCTCAGTCTTGGGCAGTTCTTTATAGCAGTGTGAAAACAGACTAATAGAGTAGGTAATAATGGTCATCTGTGAGAAAGGTTTTAAATTACAAACTAAATTTATTTTTGTCTTAATTTTAAAAATATTTATTTTTAAAAATTAATTTTAATTGACAAATAGTAATTATATATATTTATTGTGTATCATATGATGTTTTGAAATATGTGTATACATTATAGAATGGCTAAATTGAAGTAATTAACATGCATTACTTTCTATTCTTTTTGTGATGAAAACACTTCATATTTACCCTTAATTTTCAAGAATATAATAATTGTTATTAATTTAGTCACCATATGGTACAGTAGTAGATCACTTGATATTATTCCTTTGATTTAGCTGAAATTTTGTGCCCTTTGACCATCATCTATCCAACTCCCTACCTCCACCCTCTGTCACTGTTAACCATCATTCTACTCTGGCTTTTTTCAATTCAACTTGTAAAAATTCCACATATAAGTGAGATCATGTGATATTTGCCTTTCTGTGCCTGGTTATTTTGCTTAACATAATGCCTTCCAGATTATCCATGTTGTCACAAATGACAGGATTTCCCTCTTTTTAATGGCTGAGTAATACTCTCTTGTGTGTACTTACCACATTTTATTTATCCATTCATCAGTCAATGAACATTTAGGTTGCTTCTGTGTTTTGGCTGTTATGAATAATGCTACAATGAACAAGGGAATGCAGATATTTGTTTGACATATTGATTTCATTTTCTTTAGATGTCTACCCAGAAGCTGATTGTTGGATCACGTCATAGTTTTATTTTTAATTTTTTTTAGGAATCATCATACTATTTCTCATAATGTCACTACCAATATATACACCTACCAACGGTGTGCAAGGGTTCTCTTTTATCCACATACTTGCCAACTCTTGTTATCATTTGTCTTTTTGATAACGACTATTCTAACAGATGTGAGGTGATAACTCATTGTGGTTTTGATTTGAATTTCCCTATGATTAGTGATGTGGAGCATATATTGGTTGGTCATATATTTCCTTCTGAGACTTGTCTGTAAAATTTATTCACCCATTTTTAAATCAGGTTGTTTTCTTGCTATTGAATTGAGTTACTTATGTATCTTAGTTATTAGACCCTTAACAGCTGTATGGTTTAAAAGTTTTTTCTCCCATTCTAGATTATCTCCTTACTCTGTTTCCTTTGCTGTGCAGAAGCTTTTCAGTTTGATGCAATCCTATTTGTCTATTTCTGCTTTTGTTTCCTGTGCTTTTAGGATCATACCCAAAAAATCTTTGATTAGATGAATGTCATGTAATTTTCCCCATATTTTCTTCTAGTAGTTTTAGCTTCAGATCTTCAAATCTTTAATCTATTTTGAGTTGATTTTTGTATATGGTGTGGGCATACATGTCCAATTTCATTTTTCTGCATGTGAATATCCAGTTGTCCCAACACCGTTTATTGAAGAGATTGTCTTTTCTCCATTGTGTGTTCTTGGCACCTTTTTTGAAAATCAATTGACTGTAAATGTGTTTAGGCTGTCTATTCTGTTCCATTGGTCTATGTGTCTGTTCTGATTCCAGCACTCTTTATGCTCTTTTGATTGTAATTGTTTTGTAGTATATTTTGAGGTCAGGTAGTGTGATGCCTACAGCTCTTTTCTTTCTGCTCAACATTGCTTTGCCTATTTGGGATCTTTTGTAGTTCCATATGAATTTTAGATAGTTTTGTCTATTTCTGTGGAAAATGTCACTGACATTTTGATAAAGATTTTATTGAATCTGTAGGTTACTTTGGGCAGAATAAAAATTTTAGCAATATTAATTGTTTCATTGAATAAACAATAGATATCTTTCGATTTATTCGTGTGTTTTTTTTTTCAATTTCTTTTATCAGTATTTTATAGATTCCAGTGCACAAATCTTTCATGTTTTGGTTAAACTTATTTCTAAGTATTTTTAAAATAGCTGTTATAAATGGCATTGTTTTCTTAGTTTATTTGTCAGGTGGTTTTCTGTTAGCATATAGAAATGCTACTAATTTTTGTATGCGGATTTTATGTCCTGAATGTTCCCTGAATTTGTTTGTTCTAACAGTTTTTTTGTGGAGTCTTTAGAGTTTTCCATGTATAAGAGCATGCTGTTTGTAAACAGAGCCAATTTAACTTATTTCTTTCCAATTTGAATGCCTTTTATCTTCTTTTGCCTAGTTGCTCTGGCTACAACTTTCAGTATTATATTAAAAAAAAGTGACAAGAGTGGTCATTGTATTGTTTCTGATCTAGAGGACAATTTTTCAACTATATTGAATGTTATGTTTGCTGTGGGTTTATCATATGTGACTTTTATTGTGTTCAGGTACATTTTTTCCTATACCTACTTTGTTGAGAGTTATTATGAAAGCATATTGAATTTCATCAAATGCCTTTTCTGCATCTGTTGAGATGATCATATGATTTTTATCTTTCATTCTGTCAACATGGTGTATCACATTTATAGGATTGGGTATTTTCATCTGTCCTCATATCCCAGGGGGGATATGTCTCCATTGATCATGGTGAATGATATTTTTAATATGCTGTTGAACTTAATTTGCTAGCATTTTGAGAAGTTTTGTATATATGTTCATGAAGGGTACTGGCCTGAAATTTTATTTTCTTGTATTTTTGCCTGGTTTTGATATCAGGGTAATGGTGGCCTTTTAAAATGAGTTTGGAAGTATTCCGTTCTCTTGAAAAAAAAATACACGTGCGTGCACACACACACACACATATATATGTGTGTGTGTGTGTGTGTGTGTGTGTGTGTGTGTTTGTTTTGAGATTGTTTCACTCTACTGCCCAGGCTGGAGTGCAGTGGTGCAGTCTCAGCTCACTACAACCTCCACCTTCTGGATTTAAGCAATTCTCCTGCCTCAGCCTCCCAAGTAGCTAGGATTACAGGCATGCACCACCATGCCCAAGTAATTTTTGTATTTTTAATAAAGATGGGGTTTCACCATGTTGGCCAGGCTGGTCTTGAACTCCTGACCTCAGGTGATCTACTGGCCTCAGTCTCCGAAGGTGCTGGGATTACCATTGTGAGCGACTGTGCCCGGTCTTCTTGAACACTTTGAAAGAGTGAGAAAGCTTTGTATTAGTTCTTTTCCAATGTTGGTGGATTTTGGTAAGAAGCTTTCAGTCCCTGAGCTTCTCTTTATGAGAGACTTTTTATCGTTAATTCAATCTTCTTACCCATCATTGACCTGTTCAGATTTTTATTTCTTCATAATTACTTTATAGGTGGTATGTGTCTAGAAATTTCTTATACATTATTCAGTTTTTGGTGTATAATTATTCATAATCTTCTTTTATAATCCTTTGTATCTCTGTGGTATTGGTTGAAATGTCTCTTCTTTCATTTCTGATTACATTTATATGAGCCTTCTCTCTTTCTTAGTCTAGTAAAAGGTTTGTCAGTTTTATCTTTTCAAAATTCCAATTCTTAAACTTTTATTAATCTTTTCTATTGTTTTACTGTTTCTGTAGTCTCTACCTCATATATTTCTGCTCTGATCTTTATTATTTCCTTCCTTCTACTAATTTGTTCTTTTAGTTTGTTCTTTTCTAGTTCCTTGAAGCATAATCTTGAGTGATTTATTCAAAATCTTTCTTTTTTTTGATGTAGATGTTTATTGCTATAAACTTTCCTCTCAGAATTGCTTTTTCTGTATCCTTTAAGTTTTATTATATAGTGTGTCCGTTTTCACTTATCTCAAGATATTTTTAAATTTTTTCTTTGACTCATTGGTTGTTCTGGATTATGTTGTTTAATTTTCTTGTAGCACCTTAAATTTAATTGATAAATGACTATTTAGAGATGTTTTCCTTATGTCAGCTTTGCTATATTATAAGTTTCAAGGAGTTCTTCCATTTTATCCAATTTTGAAATTTATTTGCGTGATTTTTTAATTAAATTCTCTTATTTATTATATTAACAATTTTTCATAATGTTCCCTTTTTATCCTAATTTGATAACATTGGATATAGCTGCCAATTGCTTCTTTAGTTATACAGTTCATGCAGCTATTACCAAATTATTTGACTTTGCCTTGTCATAGAGTGTTACTTGCCACTCCAGTGTTGTTAAAAAAACAACAACACTGAACTAGGTGCCTAAAAACATGGGGTAAAATAAGCCTTCAATAAATACCTAATTTTGAACTTATATGTAAATTTTGTAGACCTCTGTTTCCTTATCTATGGAAACTAATAGTGGCTGTGTGGTTTAGAAAACTGTCTTTATCTATTTGGGCTGCTATAGCAAAATACCTTACACTGGGTGTCTTATAAAGAACAGAAATTTACTTCTTACATTTCTGGAGGCTAGGAAGTCAAGGTGCCATCAGATTTGGTGTCTGGTGAGATTTTATTCCATACTTCATAGATGGTCCCTTTTTGTTGTTTCCTGTCATGATGGAAGGGGCAAACAAGCTCTCTCAAGACTCCTTTATAAATGCACAAATCACATTCATGAGGATTCTGCCCTCATGACCTAATCACCTCCTAAAGGACTCACCTGTTAATTCATTGCAGTGGCGATTAGGTTTCAATGTATGAATTTTTCGGTGACTCAAACTTTCAGAACATAGCAAGGGCCAAATAAGAGTAGAAGGGCATGCTAAAGAATGAAGAGAGTTATGAGTAAGGGATCCTGGTTACAAGTCCTGGATCTCAACCTTATAAACTAGAGCTTGGACAAGTTGGTAAATATGAAGATAGCATCTGCGTATATTTTTTCTCTCAATCCACAGTGTAGCACCTATATAGTAAGTATATAAATGGTATTTATTGAATTAAATGCTTTGCAAAATAAAGAGATTTTAAGTTATTATACCTAATGTCTCTTTTAGTTATATATTCTGTAATTCTGGGTAATATATGTAAAATTACTTTGAAGGTTGAACAGTACAGATGTAAGAAATTATTTTTAAAATCCTGATTACATAATTGTAAAGGTGCTGAAGCAGAAGTAAGAGACTTTTGATATTATTGCCAGATAACTGGTGGCAGGATTAGATTTTTCAATAGAGACTGGACAGTTAGAGTACGGACTACAAAGTTCTGCTGAACTAAATGATAATCAGTTACACGTAAATATTAGATGGCCACCTGCAGCCCCCTGATTTTTCAGTTTGTTCTATAAGTGCTTGCTTAATACTTTTAAGATATATTTAGCCCCTTTGTTTAACAATTATGATACGTTGAGCCTTTCCCCTCCAATTTCCTTTTGAATATTGCTAAGACTATATAGTTGGCTCCTACCTAGTAGGAAATCCTCCCTGGCTGCTACTTTTTTGAAATGGCTTGGCCAAAATTGGAATCCAATAAACAAACACTTACTTATATACCATTGAGTGTGGATAATGATGAGCTTAAATAATACATCTGTGGGGGATATTTTTCTTCTAGGCCAAGTTAATTCTCAGGCTTCTTTATTTTCTCAAAAGTCAGACTGCTAAACAGAATATTTTTTGACATATATGTTCTGCTGTCATTTTGTATCTTAAACCTCCATCTTAAAAAATGATATAGCATGAAAATGATGGTGGTAACCTGAAGCAATATTTAAAGATTGTTTTCTGTTAATGGGGGGGCATTACCTATTTTCTTTTTGACTGTGAAAGATTCAGGTCAGCAAAGATGCAGCAAAATGCACGTCATTGCAGATTTCCCTCATTGTCACCTGTTGCTTGGGTATTATCAGATGTGAAAAAGAAAATGATTGCTTCTTTTAAGTTTTTCCCTATCTTTCTTAATATTTTGACTGACTGGTATGTGTCCAGGACAGAATGTTATTTGTGGTATGTGTGTGTATGTGTGGGGGTGGTGGGGGGAGGATAGTGGGGAGAAGTATATAAGAGGCACAAAGAAGAGAGAGTCAAAAAATAGGTAGTATGTCTTTCACTTTCCTCAGACAAAAATTCTCTTCATATTTGGTATTAGTTCTACTTAGTGTTATCTGCCAGGTTTAAGCCTTCCTTTGGAATACATTTTCAATCATAATATATGCTAGAACTTCTTGTTAGACTGTTGTGATTTTTTTTTTAAAATACTTTATTGCACTTTAGGTTCTGGGTACATGTGCAGAACATGTAGGATTGTTGCATAGGTACCTACATGGTAATGTGGTTTGCTGCCTCCATCCCCCCATCACGTATATCTGGCATTTCTCCCCATGTTATACCTCCCCAATTCCCCACCCCCCCACTGTCCTTCCACTATTTCCCCCCCCAATAGACCCCAGTGTGTGATGCTTCTCTCCCTGTGTCCATGCGTTCTTATTGTTCAACACCCGCCTATGAGTGAGAACATGCGGTGTTTGATTTTCTGTTCTTGTGTCAGTTTACTGAGAATGATGGTTTCCAGGTTCATCCATGTCCCTACAAAGGATATGAACTCATCGTTTTTTATGGCTGCATAATATTCCATGGTGTATATGTGCCACATATTCCCTGTCCAGTCTATCATCGATGGGCATTTGGGTTGGTTCCAAGTCTTTGCTATTGTAAACAGTGCTCCAGTGAAAATACATGTGCATGTGTCTTTGTAATAGGATGGAAATAGAAGGCCAGAAAATGTAGGTTTCTCCAGCAGATACATACATATTCCTCTGAAGGAACCCAAAATCAACCTCCCTCCTCCAACCCCTCATTCTTTATTTTTAACTTGTATTTTAAGTTCGGGGGTATATGTGCAAATTTGTTACATAAGTAAATTTGTGTCATGAAGGTTTGTTGTACAGATTATTTCATCATCCATGCATTACGCCTAGCATTCATTATTTTTCCTGTTCCTCTCCCCTCCCTCCCCACCCTCCACCCTTTGATAATCCTCAGTGAGTGTTGTTCCCCTCTATGTGTCCATGTGTTCTCATCATTTAACAGTCAATTATAAGTGGGAACATGCAGTATTTGATTTTCTGTTCCTGTATTAGTTTGCTAAGGGCTTCCAGCTCCATTAATGTTCCTGCAAAAGACATGATCTCATTCTTTTTATGGTTGCATAGTATTCCCTGGTGTATATGTACCACATTTTCTTTATTCAGTCTATTATTGATGTACTTTTAGGTTGATTCCATGTCTTTGCTATTGTGAAAACTACTGCAACTAATATACTTGTGCATGTACCTTCATAAGAGAACAATTTATATTCCTTTGGGTGTATGTCCAGTAATGGGATTGCTGGGTTGAATGGTAGTTCTGTTTTTAGGTCTTTGAAGAATCACCACACTGTCTTCCACAATGATTGAACTAATTTACATTCCCACCAACAATGTTTAAGTGTCTTTTTTCTCCACAACCTTGCCAGCATCTGTTATTTTTTGACTTTTTGATAGTAGCCACTCTGACTGGTGTGAGGTAGAATATCTCATTGTGGTTTTGATTTGCTTTTCTCTAATTGTCAATGATGTTGAGTTTGTTTTCATATGATTGTTGTCAGCTTGTATGTTGTCTTTTGAAAGGTGTGTTTATGTCCTTTGCCTGCTTTTTAATAGGGTCATTTTTTTCCTTGTAACTTTTTTTTAAGTTCCTTATAGATGCTGGATATTAGACTGTTGGATACATAGTTTGCAAAAATTTTCTCCTTTTCTGTAGGTCATCTTTTTACCTGTTAATAATTTCTTTTGCTGTGCAGAAGCTCTTTAATTAGATCTCATTTATCAATTTTTGCTTTTTTTGCAATTGCTTTCAGCATCTTTGTCATGAAATCATGTAGGCCTCGTAGAATAAGTTAGGGAGTAGTCCCTCCTCAATTTTTTGGAATAGTTTCGGTAAGAATGGTATCATCTTTTCTTGGTACATCTGATAGAATTCAGCTTTGAATCTGTCTGGTTCTGGGCTTCTTTTGGTTGATGGGCTATTTATTATTATTTTAATTTCATAACTCAGTATTGGTCTGTTCAGGGATTCAGTTTCTTCCTAGTTTAGTCTTAGGAGGGCATATGTGACCAGTAATTTTTCCATTTCTTCTAGATTTTCTAGTTTATGCGCATACAGATGTTTATAATATTCTCTGATGGTTGTTTGTATTTCTGTGGGGTCAGTAGCAATATCCCCCTTGTTGTTTCTGATTGTGCTTATCTGAATCTTTTCTCTTTTCTTCTTTATTGGTGTAGGTAGCAGTCTACCTGTCTTATTAATTTTTTCAAAAAACCAGCTTCTGGATTTGTTGATCTTTTGAGAGAGAGAGAGAGAGAGAGAGAGAAAGAGAGAGAGAGAGAGAGAGAGAGAGAGCGTGTGTGTGTGTCTGTGTGTCTCAGTTTCCTTTAGTTCAGCTCTGATTTTGGTTATATCTTGTCTTCTGCTAACTTTGGAATTTGTTCTTGGTTCTCTAGTTCTTTTAGTTATGACATTAGGTTGTTAACTTGAGATCTTTCTAACTTTTTGATATAGGCATTTAGTGCTATAAATATCCCTCTTAACACTGTCTATATTAGTCTGTTTTCATGCTGCTGAGCAAGACATACCTAAGACTGGGTAATTTATGAAGAAAAGGAGGTTTAAAGGACTCACAGTTCCATGTGGCTGGAGAGGCCTCACAATCATGGTGGAAGGTGAAAGGCATGTCTTACATGGTGACAGACAAGAGAGAATGAGAACCAAGTGAAAGGGGTTTCCCCTTATAAAACCTTCAGAGCTTGTGAGACTTATTCACTACCATGAGAATAGTATGGGGGAACTGCTCCTATGATTTAATTATCTCTCACCAGGTCCCTCCCACAATGTGGGAATAATAGGAGCTACAATTCAAGATGAGATTTGGGTGGGAACACAGCCAAATCATATCATCCTTCCCCTAACTCCTCCCAAATCTCATGTTCTCACATTTCAAAACGAATCATGCCTTCCCAAGAGTTCCCAAAGTCTTAACTCATTTCAGCATTAACTCAAAAGTCCATTGTCCAAAGTGTCATCTGAGACAAGGCAAGTCCCTTCTGCCTATGAGCCTGTAAAATCAAAAGCAAGTTAGTAACTTCCTAGATACAATCGGAGTACAGGCATTGGGTAAATACAGCCATTCCAAATGAGAGAAATTGGCCAAAACAAAGGGGCCACAGGCCCCATGCAATTCCAAAATCCAATCACTTTCAGCATTTTGTTCAAAACCGTTGAACAAATCTCAAGTTCCAAACATTCCCACGTTCTATAATTCTATAGTTCTGCCGCTGTGGCTTTGCAGGGTACAGCTCCACTCCTGGCTGCTTTCACAGGCATTTGCATTTATTTCTTGGCTTCTAATTTGCATCAAGATTCTTTTTATTTTTTCAGAGAGTACCATATTTTAAAATTAGGTTGCTGTATTATGTATTTTAAAATATGGTTAGTAAGATACCATCTCTTTTTTTCCAAAATACAGCATAAAAGTGAATTCAGGAGCTGGTGCTCTGTTGGAGAGATCACACATAGATTTATCATTTTTTATTACAATAATTTCAGCAGTTTCTTTGTTTTAATCAATATCAAAGCTTTTGCTATCTTGGAAGGGTGCCACTTGAAATGACATTTAGGCAAGCCTATGATTCAAGTGATGTCTCAACTATTAGCAATCTAGGATGCAACCGTATTTCAAGAAGGAATAATTTGGGACTGGCAACTTCTCTGTGAAAAACCAGTTATCATAGGCAAACAGGGGAGCACAAGGCATTTAGGAGAAACATATATTCTTGTTTTTTATGTTTTGCTGACATATCTTCCCAGTATCTGTTTGGAATGAGAAATACCGCTGTTTTCTCAAATAGAAAACCTAGTGATTGTGCCATCTTAGACATTCGAAATGAGATGCCAACTTTGTGTGTGTAGGTGTATTGTGCCAGGTACTTAAAATAGATTATTCCAAATACTAGAGGGGCTCAAAAAGCTATTCGACAAGATAAATAATTAACATTTATGATTTATTTTACTAAATTCAAGAAATAACCACAATATAATTTGTGAAATGACAGTGTTTTTGGTCCTTTGCTAATTTTAGCAGTATTTATATAGCTTTTCAAAGAGTGCTATAACTATAGCTAGAGAAAATATCTCTGAAAAGTAAGCATCTAGAATATGTATATGTTGTCTGCCTTTAGTTCATATGATTCACCCTGACTTAATTTATCTCTGAGAATTTATTCCAAGGAAATAATGCAAACTATAGAAAAAAATGTATATGTGCAGTTTTTATTATTCTCATACTACTAAAGAATTAACTAAATTGGAAACAACTGAAATGCTCCCATTTAGGGAAATAGTTATATAACATAGTATTTACAGGTACGGAATATTTGTCTTAAAATAATGTTTAAAAGGAGATTTTATGATGTGGAATTAGGTTGTTGATAAAAAAAATTAGGTATTATAAACCAAGGCTATAGAGGATAGTCTCAGCTATTTACAATATATTGTGAAAATGATAGAAGGGGTTCTCTGAGAGCTGAATTATGGGTAGTTGCTTATTGGGCTTCCCTAATTTCTGTGGCTTTTTATGAATTTTTTACAAAGTATGCAAAATGCAGTTGCATTTAAAATATGTTTGCCACGTTTTCTCTTGACTTTAATCTGGCATTTCTAAAATCATCCATTAATTTTATTTAATATACATTTTTACTGAGATATAAGTTAAATACAAAAAAATATAAATAGGTAAAAATTATTAAGCTGGTTTATATTGGATAAACATCTATGTAACTACAATTCAGATTAATATAATAAGAACATTTCCATTGACCCATAATTCTCTCTCATGCCTCATTCCAATCAATCCTCCTATATGTAACTAACCACTATTTTAACTTAATTTCTCTACAATTGATGGTTGAATATATATGCATATTTGAACTTTATATAAATTGAATAATGAAATATTTAGTTTTTTGCATCTTGCTGTTTTCATTCAACATGTTTTTAAAAGCCATTTTTGTTGTTGTATGTAATAACATTTTTTTTATTTTAATTGTGCGTGCTCTGTATGAATAAACCATACATATTTTCAGAACATCAAAATGCTGTCTCAAAGTAGCTGTACCAATTTCTGTTTTCATCGGTGATGTATAGGAGTTCTGGTTGGTCCAGTTCCTTGAGTTCTAGCTGTTCCACATTTATCACATCCCTGACATGGTTGGCTTTTTTAAGTTTAGCCATTCTATGTAAGAGATACAATGAATTAGGAGAAACAGCAGTTGAGAAGTTGTATCCAAGGCATCTCATCTACTTAATATTTGCTCTCAGATCACTGATGCTCATTTTTTTTTTACTATATCTTCTTCAATTTGAGTAAGTCCTATTAATTTCTTCTTGTAATTGGTTACTACTTTTACAGATTATGTTTTCTAAAGATCCTCCAATGAATTTTTTATGTCATGCATTATAATTTTTAGTTCTATAATTTCCATTTGCTTTTTAAGAATATTTATTATTCTCCTGAAATATGCCACAGCCTCATTCGTTATATCTGTTTTTTCCTATAAACTTAATCGTTTTTTTTAGCCTTTGATTACTAGTTTTAATAGCTGTGTCATCTCTGTGTTTGCTTTTATTGACTCTCTTTTCTCTTGATTATGGGTCATGTCTGGCTATTCTTCATTTTCTTAATATGCTGAATTAAAGTATGAATTTTGTTCTATTTATTTCTCAGAGAGTACAATACGTTTTTTCTGGTGGGTGGTTAGGATGAGGGGCTGATCACTCAGATTTCTTTTAGAGTTAAATTGATTTGGAGCTGAGGTATAAGTTCAGTTAGATTTAATTCACTGATAATTAGACCAAATCCCAGATTCCTGTCATTGTCTTTTTATTCTTGTTAATATTTAGCTCAAATATGTTAGGATGTAGTTTCAAGTGTTTTCATATTTGTATTCAACTCTAGCAACATCTTAAAATTCAAGCACCACACAAAATTTTGCATTATAAGGTAATTTCTCTCTCAATTTAAATCCATTTCTAATGTTACATTCTTTTATTATATCTAGATAAGATAAACATTTCAGTTGGAGAGAGAACTGTCAACCTAAATAATGTGTTTCTGTGTTTAAGCCTCTTCCTAATTCCAGTTTATTTAATGAACCCACTGGTTTTTTTAATGCTTGCCTGATTTCTCATTCTCCAAAGACTATTTGAAGTCCTGTTCCACGGTATACCTCTACACAGCTCAGGCACAAACCTCTAGATATGAAAACTCTCTGCTCTCTCTAATCATGTATAAAGGGCGAGTTTTATTGGATTATTATTTTTATGTTATATATTTTCCTGTGCTTTGCCTTTCAATCTTTCTATACCACTATATTTTAGAAGTGCTTCTTTTAAGCTGCATGTAATTGAGTTTAGAAAATCTAGTCTGACATCTTTTG
The DNA here is from genome assembly GCA_036589455.1 of Ateles fusciceps. Taxonomy (NCBI): domain Eukaryota; kingdom Metazoa; phylum Chordata; class Mammalia; order Primates; family Atelidae; genus Ateles; species Ateles fusciceps. Next base: position 5,848,662 of record JAZHEH010001606.1, on the reverse strand, counting down.
TTCATTAACCTGAACATTTAATCCATTATAATTAATGTAAGTGCAGATACATTTGGGTTTAAATTGTTTGTCTTATTTTATCTCTTCTATTTGTCCTGCCTGTATGGTGTTTATTTTTTAGTTCTTTCATGCCTTCTTTTGTATTGAGTGGGTATACTATATTTATATCTTTTCAAGTATGGCATTTATGATTCTATTTTTACTCATTTAGAGGTTAATCACCCTTATCAGATAATAACATCTTTTGTTTTTCCTGGATAATAAAAAATACATAGTTGTGTAAGTCTATTCACCCCCTCCTCTTTCAATTTTTATGCCATTGTTAACACCATAAGGCACTGTTCTTTGGATTTGCTTTAATAAGTATATTAGTTATTAGGGCTGTTGTAACAATGCATACCACAAACTGGATGGCTTAAGTCAAAAATTTATTATTTCATAGTTTTGGAGGCTAGAAATCTGAAATTAAGATGTGGTTAGGGTCATGTTCTCTCTCAAGCCTCTATGGAAGAATCTTTTCTTGCCCTCTGTAGCTTCTGGTATCCCCAGGCATTTCTTGGCTCCAGTATTTGCCTCCATCTTCACATAGCTGCCTTTCTTCTCTATGTGTGAATCTATCTCTTTGGGTCTCCTCTTTCTTGCAAGAATTTCAGTGATGATGGATTAGGGGCCAGCTCTCCCCCAGCATTACCTAATCTTAATTAATTACATTGGTCAAGACCTTATTTCCAAATAAGGTAACATTTTGAGGTACTGCAGGGTTAGTTCTCCAATATCTATTTTGAGAGGACACAATTCAACATAACAATGAGTTAATGTTTATTTAGATTTACCCATATGTTTAATATTTATGTTGATTTTTGTTTTTTCTTACATTGCCTAAGTTATACCTGGGATCTTTTTCTTCTGATTGGACTATGCCTTTAGGTATGGATATGCTGGTTGAAAACTCTCATTTTTGTCCAAAATTATTTGTATTTCATTTACATTCTTGAATACTATTTTTTCCCTGTATGGAATACAAACTTGTCAGTTATGTCTTTTAGAATATTGATGATATCATTCAACTGCCTCCAGGTCTCCATTGTTGTGATTGAGAAATTAACTGTTACTTGGAAACTCTTTGGATGATTTTATATTTCCTGGATTCTTTTAAGACTATGCCTTTGACTTTGGTTTTTGGCAGTCTCACTATTATGTTCCTGGATACAGATTTTTAATATCTGTATGTATATATGTATTCATTGTTTATTCATTAATCTGTCTGTTTCAGATCCTTTGGGCTCTTTGAATCTGTAGACTACTGATTTCCATGAGTGGCGTATGTATGAGGAAATTCTCTAAAAGCCAAAACAGTCAGAAATGTGGGGGAGGCGGAGAATATAGTTGAGAGATAATTTTTCTTGGGTTTCTCATGTTTCTATTTCTGTACATATATAACAGTTTTTGTTTCAAACTATCTTGGAATGCAGATGAAAAATAGTATCTATTTGGGTGGAAGGCAGATTTGTTTGCTATACAAAATAATAAATGTAATGTTCCCCTTTGGCATAAAAGTGGGATAAATTTGTTAGCAACCTCCTTATAAGATGGAATTTCCTGAGCTTATGGTTTCTCAGCTGTGACATAAAAACTATTATATGTGCAACATCTATCAGAACTCACCTTTGAGTCATCTTTTGGGACTTGGGGTCAAAGAGAAGTAATGTAAACAGGGAGGTCATGCTGCCTGCAGTGTGATAAGAAAATCCTTTGTCTGTGACCCTGAAGTTGTGTCTTCTCTCAACATCTAGGAAATTGTGGAAAAATGACTTCTTAGGTTACAAGAAGGATGAAATCTCAGACCCTTCATAGTTCCTTAAAGTAAAGTCTTTTTTGTTGGAAAGTTTTTAAAACATCATTTTTCAGTATTTAGATTATAATGTGACTTGATGTGCTTTGATGTTTATTCTGCCTTTTTTTTGATGTTCAGTGGAAATATAATTCTCATCAAATATGAAAATTTTCATCTCATTATTTCCTCAAATGCTTTTTCTTCTTCCCATTCTGTTCCCCAATAATACTTTTGTTGGATCATTTGATACTGTCCTAAAAGTTGATTACACTACTTATTTTTTAAAATTCCTTTTTTCATTTTGTATTTCATTTTAAATCGTTTCAATTTTCATGTCTTCAACATCAATGATCTTTACTTCCTCAGTGTCTAATTTGCTCTAATCCTTTCCAGTGTATGTTTTTATTTAGATAATTTTTTTCCTCATTTTTCATTTGGGTCATTTTATCTCTTCAATTTCTTTCTTTTTTATGTTTATTTTTTTTTCTTTATATCCTTGAATGCATAGGCAATCCCTGACTATGATGGTTCAACCTACGATTTTTCAACTTCACAATCATATTAAAGTGTTATGAATTCAGTAGTACATCAATAAATTACATGAATTACATGTGATATTCAACACTTTATTATAATATTGGCTTTGTGGTAGGTGATTTTGCCCAACTGTAGGCTAATGTGAGTTTTCTGAGTGTGTTTCTAGTAGGCTAGGCCAAACAATGCTTGGTAGCTCAGATGTATTGAATGCATTTTGACTTATCATACTTTCAAATTACAATGGGTTTATTTGGGCTAATGTGAGTGTTCTGAGCATCTTTCTGGTAGGCTAGGCCAAACAATGTTTGGTAGCTCAGATGTATTGAATGCATTTTAACTTATACTTTCAAATTACAATGGGTTTATTTGGGATGTAACCCCACCATAAGTTAGGGCACATTGGTGTTTATAGTATTTGCAAAACCTCTTTTAAGGTTTTTGTCTGCTAATTCTAGCAACCCTTGTTTTCAGATCTCTTTCTATCATTGATTTTTCTCCAGGTTATTTGTCACACATTTCTGCTACCTTGCATACCTGGTAATTTTTACTGGAAGCCAGCCAATGTGAATTTCATGTTGTTTAGTGCTGGATTTGAATTTGTTAATTAAAAGAAAGTCATAACCATACTCAAGCACATTTAGACTTTTTTTGTGTTATCTTTCAGAGTTTTATATATAGATTGTGTTTTATTTGTGGGTCTATGATAGATTTTGAGTTAAATTTTATAAAATATATAAGGTTTGTTTCTGAATTTATTCATTTTTGAATTTAGATGTCTACTTGCTTTTACACAATCTGTTAAAGAGACCATCTTTTCTTTATTGTATTGCCTTTACTTATTTGTCAAAGATCAGTTGACTATATATATGTGCATCTATTTTTAGGCTTTTTGTTCTGTTCCATTGACGTATTTGTCTGTTCTTTCACCAGTAAAACTTTATTTTGATTACTTAAGTTTTACAGTAGATGTTGAAGGTGAGTATTGCTAGTCTTTTGACTTTGTTCATCTCCTTCAATATTGAGTTAACTGTTCTGGGTCTTCTGTCTTTCCACAGAAACGTTAGGATCAGATTGTCAGCGTGCTCAAAATAACTTGCTGGAATTTTGACTAGAATTGCATCCAATTTATATTAAGTTGGGAAGAACTGATATATTGATAATATTGAGAAATAAAATTATCTCTTCATTTACTTTGTTCTTTTATTTCTTTTGTTAGAAATTTATAGTTATGTTATACTGATTTTATACATTTTTTTTAAGATTTATACCCAAAGCATTTCATTTTTTGTGGGTACTAATGTAAATAGTATTGTGTTTTTAATTTCAAAATATACTTGTTCATTTCTAGTATATAGAAAAGTGATTGACTTTTGTGTGCTAACATAATATCCTGCAAACTTGCTATAATTACTTTTTAGCTCTAAGAGTTTTTTGGGAGAGTTTTTGGATTTTTTACATAGATGATCATGTCATCTATGAACAAAGGTAGGTTTCTTTCTTTCTTTTTAATCTGTATAATTTTCTTTCCTTTTCTTGTTTTATTACATTAAATAGGAGTTCCAAGATGATACTGAAGAGGAATGATGACAATTGACATCCTTGCTATGTTCCTAATATTAGTAGAAAAGCTTTTAGTTTCTCACAATTGTGATGCTCACTGTAGGTTTTTGATACATGTTCCTTATTAAGTTAAGGAAACATGCCTTTATTCCTAATTTGCTGAGGGCTTTTTGAAAATCGTAACTGTTAGATTTTGTCAATTTTGTTTTCTCTGTTTATTGATATTATCATTTGATTTTCATCTTTAGCCTGTAGATGTGATAGATGACATTAATAGGTTTTAAAATGTGGAACTAGCCTTGCATAGCTGGAACAAATCCCCCCTTTTTGTGGTATATAATTATATGTATATAGGAATTATTGAATTTGATTTGCTAATACTTTGTTGAGGATGTTTACATCTATGTTTATGAGAGATATTTGTCTATATTTTTCATTTCTGGTACAGTCTTTGGTTTTGTTACTAGGGTAATCTTGCTCTCATAGAATGTATTAGGTAGTATTTTCTCTTTCTCTTTTGGAAAGACATTATAGAAAATTATTTTAATTTCTTCCTTAAATGTTTGGGAGAACTCATTGAGAACCGATCTTGTCTTAGTGTTTTCTGTTTTGGAAGATTATTCATTATTGATTCAATATCTTTAATGCATATAGGCCTATTAAACTTGTCTGATTATTTCTTCTTGTGTGACTTTTGGAAGTTATGTCTTTCAAGAAATTGATTCACTTTATGTAGGTTATTAAGTTAGTGGGCATAGAGTTCATAGTATTTCTTTGTTATACTGTGCTACCCATGAAATCTGTACTGATGTCCCTCTTTTCATTTATTATATTAGTAATTGATTTCTTCTCTCTTTTCTTAATTAGCTTACCTAGAAGCTTATAGATTTTAGTGATCTTTTAAAGAAACTAGATTTTGTTTTGTTGATATTTTTTCTAATATTTTTACTTCAATTTCATTTATTTCCACTTTAATATTTATTTCTTTTCTACTTACTTTGGACTTAATTTGCTCTTTTTCTAGTTTCCTAAGTTGGAAACTTAGATGATTGATTTTAGATTTTTCTTCTTTCCTCATATGTATCCTTAATGCTATGAATTTTCCCCTAAGCATTGCTTTTACTGATTCCACACATTTTAATAAATGGTCTTTTTTATTTACTTCAAAGTATTTTTCTAATACTGAGATTTCTTCCTTGACCCATGAGTTATTTAGAATCATATTATTTAATCTGTAAGTATTTTGGGGTTTTCCAGCTATCTTTCTGTGAATGATTTTTAGTTTAATTCTGCTGTAGTTTGAGAGCAGACATTGTATGATTTCTTTTCTTTTAAATTTGTTTTACTGTCCTAGATATGGTCTATGTCAGTGAATGTTCCATGTGAGCTTGAGAAGAAATTAATCCGGTATTGGGACAAGTAGCACATGTCAATTATTTGGTATCAGTTGATTGACGGTGCTGTTGAGGTTAACTAGTCCTTACTGATTTTCTGCCTGTTTGATCTGTCCTTTTCTGATAGAGATATGACGTCTCTCACTGTAATAGTGTAGCAATCTGTTTTTCCTGGTAGTTCTTTCAGTTTTTGGCTCACATATTTACCTCATGCTCTGTTGGTGGTTGCATACACATCAAGAATTTTTATGTCCCTTCTAATGCCTTCTTTTAGTCCTGACAGTTTTCCTTGCTCTGAAGTCTGCTTTTTCTGATAGTACTGTAGCTAATACTCCTAATTTCTTTTAACAGTGTTAGTATGGTAAATCTTTTTCCATCCCTTTACTTTAAATCTATGTGCCTTTATATTTAAAGTGGTGTTCTTGTAGACAACATATAGTTTAGTATTTTTAAAATTTCCTCTGACAGTGTTTTTTAATTTGTGTATTTTGTCTATTGAAATTCATTGATAAAGCTGGATTAATTTATACTGTGGTCATTACTGTTTTCTATTATTTGCCCTGTTCTTTGTTCTTATTTTTGTTTTTTACTTTTTTTGCCTTTTGAGAGCAACACTGGCCACTTTATATTGCAACACTTTCTCTCCTTTCTTAGCACATTTAGTCTGCTGAAACAAACATATTTTAGTAGGTGTCCTAAAGTTTGTAATATACACAGTTACAGCTAATCTAAGTCTACTCTCAAATACACTACACTGCTCCGCAGGTAGTACCTTATAGTAACAAAATAACTCTAATTCCTGCCTCACAACTTGTGTATCATTGCTGTCATTCGTTTCATTTATACATAAACAGTGATCATCAAGTTAATTGTTGCTATTATTATTTTGAACCAACTATTATCTATTAGATCAATTAAAAATAGGAAAAATAAAATATTTTATCTTTGCTTATTTCTTCTCTAATACTCATCCTTCTGATATAAACTTCATGTAGATGTAACTTTCTAATCTATATGATTTTCTTTCTCTCTGAAGCAAACCTTTTTAATATTTCTTACCTGATAGGTCAACAAATTTTTTGCTTTTTAAAAGAGTTTTTCATTTTTTTTCTCGTAAAATGCATGTGGCATAAAATTTACTGTGTTAAATTTTTAAGTGTACTTAAAAATGATACTGATGGTAATTACATTGATATTGTTGGGCAACCATCACCACTATTTATCTCCAGAATTGTTTTAAACAATGTATTTTTGCAAACACAATTATGGAATGGGGGACCAACATTTATCTTCAAAACACTGAGACCTGGTATAGGATACAAACTCCACTGAGATTGGCATGTGCAGGAGCCCTTGCATGATGTTGGAGGTCGTTAAATTCTCTTCTAATACGAATAGAAAACGGTCTTAGCAGGAGAATGATCTCATTCCTGGTGCTATTACTCAATGAGAGGAATTAAGATGTGAATTCCTGAGGCTAGGTAGTTTATTCTAAATATAAATTTATTGGCTCTTGTTTCTAGAGACTGCGAAGTCCAAGATTGAGGGGCCAGCATCTTGTAAGCTCCTTCTTGCTGTGTCATAACACAGTGGAAGGACAAAGAGGGGGCAAGAAGGGGCAAACTCCTTCTCTTGATAATAAACCCACTCTTGTGTTAGTCCATTCACAAGGACAGAGTTCTCATGACTTAAACAACTCTTAAAGATCCCATCTGCCAATACCACAACCATGGCAGTTACATTTCGACATGAATTTTGGACATGACAAACATTTAAACCGTAACAGATACTATGAAGGTGAGCCCCTGAAATAAAAAGGGGGAAGAGGCAATCAGCCTATCGCTTCTCTTTGAGGAGATGAGGAAACTCTTAAGAGCAATCTCAGTAGGGAGGAGGGAGATTTAAAGGTGGTCTATGCCTTGCGAAGGCAAGAAGAGAGCTAGAAAGAAACCTGGGCAGATAACCTCAGTGCAGGGCCACAGAATATGCATACCCTGCACAAAAGTGCCCAGGTTGTGAACATGAATTGGAGATGAAATTATACCCTGGTACCATGCAATCTGTCTTCGGTGTGATTCATTCTGGAGAAAGAAGCATAGCAAGTTTTGGAAACTGATATGCCTAGAAGGGGCACCTCTTGTAATTTATTAGACTGGAGCCTACATATGCTCAAATAGAGAAACCTCTTTTTTTTTTCTTAATGCAAAGAGGCTCTTATATGCAAGCAACAGTAGTTCTAACTATTAAAATGAAGATACCATAGCTCTAAAGTGAAAATAACCTGAAGTAATGATTTACAATTACACTATGGATTTTCCTTCCTTTATTACTCTGCAGTATTCAGTAAAGATACCTTTATACATGACAACCTTTTCTCCATTACAACATGTGCTATCCCTTCTTGGGTTAACAAGTTAAAATGATATCAGCACCAATTTCTCCAAAAGATAAACTTGGCTGAGCGCCGTGACTTATGCCTGTAATCCCAGTACTTTGGAAGGCCAAGACCTGTGGATCACGAGGTCAGAAGATGTAGACCATCCCGGCCAACCTGGTGAAACCCCATCTCTACTAAAAAAATACAAAATTAGCTGGGTGTGATGGTGCACGCCTGTAATCCCAGCTACTCGGGAGGCGGAGGCAGAATTGCTTGAACCAGACAGTGGGATGTTGCAGTGGGCTGAGATTGTGCCACTTCACTCCCACCTGGTGACAGTGAGACTTCGTCTCAAAAAAAAAAAAAAAAAAAAGATAAACTTGGTAGTAACAACTGTAATCAGCAGGAAACCCACCAAGAAATTATGGCCTTGGAATTGTCTATAAGTCACCTGATCCAGTTGCATTCCTTGCACATTGGAACTAAACTGGAAGGTGTAGGCAAATAGTGAGTGGATGAAGTATGTGTAGTTTTAGAAGGGAATTGTTTACAGCAGCTCAAAGAGAACTTTCAGAGGAAGATAAAAATATCTCAACAAAAAAAAAAACAATTTGAATATCGTGAAGAACCTAAGAAAACTCCAAAACTCGTTCTAGATCTTTTAATTGAAAAAAAAATTAATATGTTTTGAAATTATTGCAGAAGTCTATGTCGTAAAGCTATATAAAATTAAATCATGTTTTATCTTACAAAATCTTAATGCTAAATCTAATCCCTTTAAAGGAAGACTTTCTTTGTTTTACCTAAAATATTCAAAAAGTACTGATAGACAAAATGATAATCTATGTGGTATGCAAGTATAACCGATCCCAACAAATAAAACAGAAAATGAAAAATCCCCAAACATTTTAATAGATATGGTGCAAAACCAAATTTTCTACATCTTCAAATATCACTAAATTTACACAATTATTATTATAATTTGAGTGGATGCTAATATATAGTCTGATTTCTACCATCAAATATTTTAATAAAGTTGTTGATTTATTTTCAAATAAGGGGTTTTGTTATTTCCTATTGCTACCTACTGAACCTTTTGAGAGAAATATTTTCTGATTGTTTATTTGATTAATATTACTGGCTAGTAAAAATTTATAACATTTTAACCATAGTTTCCCTGATGTGGGTGAAGAGATACCCCTATAGAGATGGCGGAGAGAGCATATGTCTTTTGTTGTAAATTCTATAAGAGAATTTTACAAGAGTATAACTATTAATATATCTTTAGCAGCTTCATTAGTTAAAATACTGGATGTAGAGAACTATACAAGCAAATCAAAATTGTTTCAAAAGAAATTTTGTTAAAATTCAGAATTATGAAGTATTGCATCATCTTCCTAATATCCCCACAGTGTGATTTTCCTTTCACCTCACAAATGATATGTGATGAACAGTTTGGTAGTAATAAAAATTATAAAGTAAAAGTAAGAAAGGCTAATGAGATGGAGAAATACATGCAGGGGTAGTTTGTAGGTGGTCAGGGAAGTAAGCAGTAAGTTGCCTATAAAAGCTAAAATATGATGGAGAAGGCACAAGTCACGATGTGCACAAGAGCATTCCAGACAAAGAACCAGCAAGTGCAAAGTGTCTGAAGTTGAAATATGAAGATATTCTTCAGGAGTTTTTTGATTAGGGAAAGATTGAAAGATCTGACAAGAATGAAAAAGTCCATTTGTATTCTTGATTAACAGAAAAAAAATAAGCATTTTCATATTTCTAGTTTAATAAAATGTCTTCATCAAAACTAAAATCAAAATAAGAATTTTCTCATATATATAGAATGAGAATTTAGTTAAATCACATTTGTTTCTAAGAGATATTTACCCTATAGTGAGAACAATGATTTACAACATTATTTCCAATTAATTAAAATAAGTTTAGGATACATTCTGCATATTACATGATGTTCCAGCAACCCAATAGGTTAGTATTATTTTCATTCATAGATTAGAAAAACCGAGTCTCAGAAAAAAATCCCTAACTTGTTTGATATCAAATGATCAAAAACATTAAAATCTAGGCCTGAACCTAAGTCTCCTGACTCAAAATCCAGGAACTTTTTCATTTGATGAAACTAAAACTGAAACACTACTGAAAATAGTTTAGTCTATCTTTAATGTTTCAGATGTCCCTAGAAAGATCATATATGAATATTTCAGAATGTCATACTTTGTTAAGCATAATGGCAAGGTTTCTGCATCTTGAAGAAGGTAGTTGGGAATATGTCATTATCTGCTAAGTATTACTCATTTATTTAACAAACATTTTCCTTGTTTGGCAAATAGAAATTATATGTATTTAAGATATACAACATGATGTTTTGATATAAATATGCATTGTGAAATGACTGCTAGTATCACGCTAATTCACATATATTCGTCTCACATAGTTACTCTGTGTGTATGTGTTCAGTGATAGTAACTAAAATCTACTCTCAGCAAAGTTTGAGCATACAATACATCATTATTAACTAGAGTCACCATGCTGTATATTACATCCCCAGAATTTACTTATCGTGTGTAATTGAAACTTTGAATTCTCTGAACAAACAACATCTGTTTCCTGTACCTCCAAGACTGGCAATCACCATTATAGTCTCTGCTTTTACAGATTTGAGTTTTTGAGATTTCATATAAAAGTACATACATATAAAAAGTACATACAATATTCGTGTTTCTGTGTGTGGCTAATTTGCTTAGCATAATATCTTCCAAATAAAATTATCAATATTGCATTAAATGGCAGGATTTCCTTCTTTCTTAAGACTGAATAATATTCTTGCATGTATGTTTCTGTGTATGTATGTATGTGTGTACATTTGTGTGTGTGTATGTATATAAATGTTTTTATTATGCTTTCTTTATCAATTCATCAGGCAATAAAAACTCAGGTTGTTTCTATGTCTTGGCTATTGTGAATAACATGGCAATGAACATAGAAATGTAAGTATCTCTTTGAGGTCCTGATTTCGTTTCCTTTAGCTGTATACCCAGAAGTGAAATCACTGGATCATATGACAGTTTTATCTAATTTTTTGAGGAACTTCAGTATGGTTTTCCATAATGGCTATACTGATTTAAATTCCTACCAGCAATGTACAAGAATTCACTTCTCTGCACATCCTTGTCAGTACTTGTTCTCTTTCCCATTTTTGGTAATAACAATTCTAACGGATATGAGGTGATATTTTATCATGTTTTTGATTTACATTTCCCTGGTGATTAGTGATGTTGAATACCTTCTCATCTACCTACTGGCCATTTGTGTATCTTCTTTTGAGGAATGTCTCCACAGTTTCTTCTGCCCATTTTAAAATCAGGTCATTTGTTTTCTTGCTATTAAGTTGTATGAATTCTTTATATATTTTAAATATAAGTATTAACCCTTTATCAGATATATGGTTTGCAAATATATTCTCTCATTCCACAGGTTCTCTTTACTCTGTGGATTGTTTCCTTTGTTGTACAGAAGCTTTTTAGTTTGACGCACTCCCTTTGGTCTATTTTGGTTTGGTTGCCTGTGCTTTTGAGATAATATCCAAAAACTCATTGCCCAGACCAACGTTAGGAAGCTTTTTCCTTATGTTTTCTTCTAGTAGTTTTACAGTTTCAAGTCTTACATGTAAGTATTTAGTCCTTTGAGTTTATTTTTGTGTAGAGTGTGAGATAAGCATCTAATTTTATTCTTTTGCTTGTGGATATCTAGTTTTCTCCACATAATGCATTAAAGAGGCTGTCCTCTTTTCCCTTAGTGTGTTCTTGCCATTTTTATCAAAGTTCAATTGGCCGTAAAAGTGTAGAGTTATTTCTGGGCTCTCTGTTCTGTTTCATAAGTTTATGTGTCTGTTTTTATGCCAGTATCATAGTTTGAATTACAATAACATATTATATTTTGAAATCAAATAGATCGATGCTTTCAGGTGTATTTCTCAAAATTGTTTTGGGTATTCACAGTCTTTTCTGGTTTCGTACAGATTTTAGGATATTTTCTATTTCTGTAAAAAAATGTCATTAGAATTTTGATAGAAATTGCATTGAATCTGCAGAGGTCATACAGATAATTTAACAATATTAATTTTCCAGTCCATGAACAGGGAATTTTTTTTTCACGTGTGTGGGTCTTTTAAAATTTTCTTCATCAATATTTTATAGCTTTTAGTGCACAAATTACTTACCTCCTTGGTTAAATTCATTTCAAAATATTTTTGATACTGTATTTTATTTATGTCTTAATTCTTTTTTATTTTTAATTTTGGTAGGTATGTAGTAGGTATATAGATTTAAGATATACATGAGATATTTTGATACAGGCATACAATTCATAATAATCACATAAAGGTGAATGAGGTATCCATCACCTCAAGCATGTGTCCTTTCCATGTGTTACAAATAATCCAATTATACTCTTTCAGTTATTTTAATATGTACAATAAGTTATTGGTCACTATAGTCACCCTGTTGTGATATCAAAGACTACATTTTATTCATCAAGGTAACTATGTTTTTGTATCCATTTACCATCCCCATGTCCATGCCTCCAGCCTAACTATCCTTCCCAGCCTCTGGTAACCATCATTCTACTTTCTATCTTCATGGTCCAATTGTTTTATTTTTTAGTTCCCACAAATAAATGAGAATATGTGAAGTTTATCTTTCTGTACCTGGCTTATTTCATTTAACATGGTGTCTTGCATCTATGATATTGCAAATGGCAGAATCTTATTTTTTTTTTCTGGCAGAATAGTACTCCATTAAATATGTACCATATTTTCTTTATCCATTCATCTATTGATAGACACTTAGGTTGTTTTCAAATCTTGGTGATACGGTTTGGCTGTGTCCCCACCCAAATGTCATCTTTAATTGTAGCTCCCATAATTTCCAAGTGTCGTTGGAGGTAATTTAAACATGGGGGTGGGTCTTTCCTATGCTGTTCTCATGATAGTGAATAAGTCTCATGAGATCCGATTATTTTATAAAGGGGGAGTTCCCCCTCCACAAGCTCTCTTGCCTGCCACCAGGTAAGATGAGTCTTGGCTCCTCATATCCCTTCCACCATGACTGTGAGGCCTCCCCAGCCATGTGGAACTGTGAGTCCATTAAACCTCTTTTTATTTATTTTTATTTATTTTTATTTTTTTATTTTATTTTATTATTATTATTTTTTTAATTGCATTTTAGGTTTGGGGGTACATGTGAAGAACATGGAAGATTGTTGCATAGGTACACACATGGCAGTGTGATTTGCTGCCTTCCTCCCCCATCACCTATATCTGGCATTTCTCCCCATGCTATCCCTCCCCAACTCCCCCACTCCCCCACTATCCCTCCCCTTTTTCCCCCACACAGCCCCAGTGTGTGATACTCCCCCTCCCTGTGTCCATGTAATCAAACACTGCATGTTCTCACTCATAGGCGGGTGTTGAACAATGCAAACCTCTTTTTCTTTAATAAATTACCCAGTCTTGGGTATGTCTTTATTAGCAGTGTGAGAACAGACTAATACTTTTGGTTATTGTGAATAGTGTGGCAGTAAACATGTGAGTGCAGATATTACTTCAGTATAGTGATTTCCTTTCTTGTGCTAGGAAAGGAATTCCCAGCAGTGGGATTGCTTGGTCATAGGTAGTTGTATTTTCAGTTTTTTGAGGAACCTCCAAACTGTTCCATAGCAGTTATATTAATTTACATTCCCACCAACAGAAGACCAGAGTTCTTTTTTCTTCACATCCTTTTTAGCCTTTGTTATTGTCTGTCTTTTGTATAAAAGCCATTTTAACTGCCATGAGATGATATCTCATTGTAGTTTTGGTCTACATTTGTCTGATAGTCAATAATCTTGAGCACATTTTCAATTACCTGTTTGCCATTTGTATGTCTTTTTTTGATTTGAGGTTACCACAAAGCTTACAAGTATCTTATAACTCGCTATTTAAAAGTGATGACAACTTAATACAGCTAGCATAAAGAAACTAATAAAGAAAAGAAAAAGAATAAAAACTCTATACTTGAAAGCTATTTTAGATGGAAGAGTTTTCTTAATTTCTTTTTCAGAAACTTTATCATTAATGTATACAACTACAATGGATTTTTATACATTGATTTTGTATCTTGCAATTTTACTGAATAATATTTTAGTTCTAACAGGTTTTCTGGTCGAGTCTTTAGCTTTTCTTAATATATAAGATCATGTAATCTGCAAACAGAGGCAATTTTACTTCTTCCTTTTTAATTTGATGACTTTTAATTATTTATTGACTAATTGCTCTGGCTAGCAATTCCAGCACCATATTAAATAGAAGTGGTGAAAATGGGCCTCTTTGTTTTGCTTGTGAGTTTAGGGAAAAAGCTTCCAGCCTTTCATCATTGAGTATTATGTTAACTGTTGGAATGCCATATTTGGTCTTTATTAATTGAGATACAATACAATACTGTATACTAATTTGTTGAGAATTTTGTTATCATGAAAGGATGTTGAATTTTTAAACATGCTTTTTCTGCATTTATTATAATGTCATATGCCTTTTAACCTTTATTCTATTAACATGGTATATCATGTTTAGAGATTTACATATTTATAAACCGTCCTTTCACCTCAGGAATAAATCCCACTTGATCATGTCGTATAAACTTTAATGTGTTGTTGAATTCAGTTAGCTAGTATTTTGTTGAAGACTTTTAAATCTATGTTTATCAAGGATTGGCTTACAATTTTCTTTTCTTGTAGTGTTCTTATCTGGTTTTGGTATCAAGGACATAATGCTGGTATATTAGGGTTCTCTAGAGGGACAGAACTAATTATAAACTTGTATAATAAACTTATATATCAGCTTATATATATGTATATATAAGTTTATTAAAAAGTATCAACTCACATGATCACAAGTTCTCACAAAGGCTGTCTGCAAGCTGAGGAGAAGGAAGCCAGTTTGAGTTCCAAAACTGAAGAACTTGGAGCAGGAAGCATCCAGCATGGGAGAAAAATGTAGGCTGGGAGGGTAAGCCAGACCAGCCTTTTCACGTTTTTTTCTGCCTGCTTTATATCCTGGCCACACTGGCAGCTGATTAGATGGTACCCACCCAGATTAAGGGTGAGTCTGCCTTTCCCAGCCCACTGACTCAAATGTTAATCTACTTTGGCAACACCTTCACAGAACCACCCAGGATCTGTATTTTGCATCCTAAAATCCAATCAAGTTGACGCTCAGTATTAACCATCACAGATGGCTTCATAAAATGAGTCTCAGAGTATTTCATCCTCTTCAAAGAGATTGAGAAGGATTGGTATTAGCTCTTTAAATATTTGATGGAATTTGATAGTGAAGCCATCAGGTCCTGGCTTTTCTTTCATGTGAGACTTTTTATTACTGTTTTATTATTTACTCATTATTGGTCTGTTAAGATTATCTATTTCTTCATGATTCAGTATTGGTTGGATGTGTGTATGTGTCTAAAATTTTATCCTTTATTTCTAGATTATCCATTTTTTTGCATATAATTAGTTCAATTTATTTGTATTTCTGTGGTATCAGATATAAGATCTACTCTTTTTGTGATTTTGTCTTTTATTCTTTTATTCTAGTTAAAGTTTTATTAATTTTGTTTATCTTTTCAAGAAACCAATATAGTTTCATAATTCTTTTGTATTTTCTTGCTATTCCTTTTTAAATTTAATAGTTTTTTCTTCCATCTACTAACTTTGGGCTTAGTTAATTTTTCATTTTCTATTCTAGGAGACTAAATTTAGGTTATTTGAGGTCTTTTATATTTTTTAATGTAGGTATTTATTGCTGTAAATTTGTTTCTTAGAACTTGTTTGACTGCATCCCATAAATTTCAGTGTCTTGTGTTTCCATTTTCGTTTGTCTGAAGATATTTTTAAATTTCCCTTTTATTTTCTTGTTGGATCCATTGTTTATTTGAGATTCTGTGGTTTAATTTCCACATACTAGTAAAATTTTCAATTTTCCTCCCATTATTAATTTCTAGTTTTATACTAGTGTGATCAGAAAAGATATTTGGTATCATTTCAATCTTAAATTTGTTAAGATTTGTTTTGTGACCCAACATATGATCTATCTTGAAGAATTGTCCACGTGCACTTGAGAAGAATATGCATTCTGTTGCTGTATGATAGAATCTTCTATATCCATCAATTAGTTGCATATGGTTTATAGTGTTATTCAAGTCCTCAATTTCCTTAGTGATTTTGAATTCTAGATGATCTATCTATTGTTGAACATGAATTACTGAATGTCCCTAATTTTATCATATTGCTGCCTATTGCTCATTTCAATTCTGTTTATTCTTGCTATATATGTATGTGCTCCAATGTTGAGTGCCTATATATTTACAACTGTTATATCCTCTTGATGAATTTACTCCCTTTACTATCACCTTTTGTGACCTTTTGTCTCAAGAAATCTTTTGACTCAGTCCATTTTGTCTTACATAAGTTTAGCCTCCCTTGCTCCCCTGCTTTCTTTCATATGTATGAGATACCTCATTCCATCCCTTTATTTTTAGCCTATGTATCTTTTTACAGGTGAAGTGAGTCTCTCGTTGGCAACAGATAGTTGCATCTTTTTTAAAAAATTCATTTTGCTACTTTATGTCTTTTGATTGGATTTAATCTATATTTAAAATGATTATTAATTGATTAGAATCTACTATTGCCATTACAATTATTTTCTTACCATTTTATAATTTCTTTGTTTCTTCCTATCTTCTCTGGTGATTTGATAATTTTTTATTAGTATGCTTTTATTCTTGTTTTACATAGCCACTAGAGTATTTTTGTCATTATGAAGTTTACTAAGACATTTTATAGTTATAACAGTTAATTATAAGCTAATCACAATTTAACTTTAATGAAATACAAAAGGTCTACTCTTTCACTTCTCCTGCCTTTCACATTTTATGTTATTGATACCATAATTTACATATTTTTATAGTCTGTATTCATAAATAAATTATTGCAGCTGTAGTTTTTAAAAGGTTTTCCTTTTTGTCTCTCATGTCTCTCATTTTCTTTTTTGTCTCTCAGAGATTTGCCATAGATGAACCTACCTATTTCACTCTTTTTGTGCCCTCTTTTGGAGGAAGTCCTAGGTTCTCTGCCTTTTGTTGATTCTACAAAGCCGAGGCCAGGTGCTGAGAGCTTCTCATTTATTTTCTCTAGTGCATTCTCCTGAAGAGTTGAAGGTTAAGCACTCTTTACCAATCCAGTAGAGTTGAGTCAGTTGTCTGTGTGTTTTCATGCATGACCTGTAGTGTTTCACATGCTGTCTATGAAGAGTACACAATGTGTTAACTATGGGAGAGAAGGGGAGGATGTGCCTAGAACCAGAGATATACTTAGGTTCATTGGGAAAGACCTCAGGTGATGTGTTCTATGAGGACTGTGGGAAAGTGTCTTGGTAGAGTCTGCAGTTAATTGATAAAAACTCAGTCCTTCCTTAAGATCCACACCTTGATTGTTTCCAGTCTTTGTCCCTTTTCCTGCTACTAACTGTCCCAGACTATCCAGTCATTCTGATCCCCCTCAGTCTTCTGAGTGGGTCAAGCAAGAAGTGGACCTTTTGGGTACTGTTCCTCAAGGCTGGGGAAGGCTGGTGCTCACCTGCTCTCACTTCCTTCTGTGAGAAAATGGGTCAATAAATTTTGAAATGATTTGCCTGTGTCCCCACCCAAATCTCATCTTGAATTGTAACTCCCACAATTCCCACATGTTGTGGAAGGAACCTGATGGGGAGGTGATTGAATTATGAGGGCAGGTCTTTCCTGCACTGTTCTCATGATAGTGAATGAGTCTCATGAGATCTGATGGCTTTTAAAACAACAGTTTGCCTTCACACGCTGTCTTTGCCTGCTGCCATCCATGTAAGATGTGACTAGCTCCTCCTTGCTTTCTACTGTGATTATGAGGCTTCCACAACCTTGTAGAACTGTAAGTCCAGTTAAACTTCTTTCTTGTGTGAATTGCCCAGTCTTGGGTATGTCTTTGTAAGGAGCATGAAAACAGACTAATACAGTAAACTGGTACTGGTAGAATGGGGTACTGCTGAAAAGATATCCAAATATGTGGAAGCGACTTTGGAACTGGGTACAGGCAGCAACTGGAACAGTTTGGAGAGATAAGAAGAAGGCAGGAAAATGTGGGGAAGTTTGGAACTCCCTAGAGCTTTATTGAATGGCTTTGAACAAACACTTAGACAATGAAATTCAGGCTGATGTGGTCTCAGATGGAGATAAGAAACTTGTTGGAAACTAGAGCAAGGTGATTCTTGTTAATGTTTTAGCAAAGAGACCTGTGGCACTTTGCCGCTTCCATAAAGATCTGTGGAACTTTGAACTTGAGAGAAATGATTTAGGGTATCTGATAGAAGAAATTTCTAAGCAGCAAAGCATTCAAGAAGTGACTTGGGCACTGTTAAAAGAATTCAGTTTTATAAGGGAAGCAGGGCATAAATGTTCAGAAATTTGCAACCTGACAATGCAATCAAAAAGAAAATCCCATTTTCTGAGGAGACATTCAAGCCAGCTGCAGAAATTTGCGTAAGTACCAGTAATGTTAATCCACAAGACAATGGGGAAAATGTCTCCAGGGCCTGTCAGAGATCTTCACACCAGCCCCAGTCATCACTATCCCAGAGGTGTAGGAGGAAAAAATAGTTTCATGGGCCAGGCTCAGGGTCCTTGTGCTGCGTGCAATCTAGGGACTTTGTGTCCTTTGTCCCAGTCACTCCAGACATGAATAAAAGGGGCCAATGTACAGCTCAATCTGTGGCTTCAGAGGATGCAGCCCCCTGCCTTGGCAGCTTACACATGGTGTTGAGCCTGTGGGTGCACAGAAGTCAAGAATTGAGATTTGGGAACCTCTGCCTGGATTTCAGAAGATGTATGGAAACACCTGCATGTCCAGGCAGAAGTTTGCTATGGGGGTGGGCGTCTCATAGAGAACCTCTGCTAGGACAGTGCAGAATGGAAATATAGGATGGGAGCCTCCACCCAGAGTCCCCACTGGGGCACCACCTAGTGGAGCTGTGAGAAGAGGGCCACAATCCTCCAGATACCAGAATGGTAGATCCACTGACAGTTTGCACCATGTGCCTCGAAAAGCTGCAGACACTCTATGCCAGCCCATGAAAGCAGCTAGGAGGATAAGTATACGCAGCAAAGCCACAGGCGTGGAGCTGCCCAAGACCATGGGAACCTACCTCTTGTATCAGTGTGACCTGGATGTGAGACACGGAATAAAAGGAGATAACTTTGAGGCTTTAACATTTGATTGCCCACTGGATTTTGGACTTGCATGGGGCCTGTAACCTCTTCATTTTGGCCAATTTCTCCCATTTGGAATGGCTGTATTTACCCAATGCCTGTACCCCCAGTGTATCTGGAAGTAACTAACTTGCTTGTGATTTTATAGCCTCATAGGCAGAAAGGACTTGACTTGTCTTAGGTGAGACTTTGAACTTTGGACTGTGGACTTTTGAGTTAATATTGAAATGAGTGAAGACTTTGGGGGACTGTTGGGAAGACATGATTGGTTTTGAAATGTGAGGATATGATATTTGGAGGGGCCAGTTGCTGACTGGTTTTGAAATGTGAGGACATGATATATGGGAGGGGCCAGGGTCCCAATGATATGGTTTGACTGTGTGCCATCCAAATATCATCTCGAATTGTAACTCCACAATGCCCACATGTCATGAGAGAAATCCAGTGGGAGGAGATTGAATTATGGGAGTGGGTCTTTTCTGTGCTGTTCTTATGATAGTGAATGAGTCTCATGAGCTCTGATGGTTTTAAAAATAAGAGTTTGCCTGCACAAATTCTCTCTCTGCCTTCTGCCATCCATGTAATATGTGACTTGCACCTCTTTGCTTTCTGCCATGATTGTGAGGCTTCCCCAGCCACATAGAACTGTAAGTCCAATTAAACCTCTTTATTTTATAAATCGCCCAGTCTCAGGTATGTCTTTATCAGCAGTGTGAAAATGGACTAATACAAATTATCTCTTGGCACTGAGCTGTGATGCCTGGGGGAGGAGTAATGCAAGCAAACTGAAACTATTCTTCTTACTCTCTTAAATGTATGTATACTTGGAATTTTTGCTTTAACAGGGTGCTGAGATATCCCTGATAGACTTTTGGGCTCCCACAAAGATACTGCCTTCTGAGAAAGTCTTTATTTCTTCTTTACATTTGAAGAATTTTTTTTTGGAGAATACAGAATTCTAAGTTTGTTGCTTTTTTTTCTTTCAACAATTTAAACATTTCACTCCACTCTCCTCTGGCTTGCATGTTTTCAAAGAAGAAGTTGAGTGTAATTCTTATCTTTGTTACTGTATAGGTAAGTTAGTTATTTCTTCAGGATTCCTTTAAGATATTTTTATTTATCTTTGATTTTCCAAAGTTTGAATATGATATGAATGGATGTATAGTTTTTTGTTATTATTTATCCTGCTTAGTTTTTTTTCACCCCTTCAGGTTTTTGGATCTGTGGTTTGTAGTTTGATGCCACACTGGGGGCAATGTTCATTTATTAGTGCTTCAAATACTGCTTCTTTTACCTTCACTTTTTCTTATCTTTCTGGTATTCCCATAACATGTGAGTTATATCTTTTGTAGTTGTTGCACAGTTCTTGGGTATTTTGTTTCATTTCTTTTAAGTCTCTTTTCCTTTATTTTATAGGTCTGAAAATTTCTATCTATGTGTTTCCAAGCTAAGCTCAGAGACTCTTTCCTCAGTTACATCTTCTATTAATAAGCCTATCAAAGATATTTTTCATTTCTGTTACAGTTGGCTGTTTTTTTTTACAGTCTAGCATTTTTAAAATTCTTTTTTAGAATTCTCATCTCTCTACTTACATTATCTATTATTTTTTGTTATGTTGTCTACTTTTTCCACTAGATTTCTTTACATGTTAATCATACTTCTTTTAAATTCATGATCTGATAATTCTCAACATCACCACTGCATTTGTGTCTGGTGCTCATGTTGCTCTGTCTCTTCAAACTGTTTTCACATTTTTAGTATGCCTTGTAATTTTTCCTTGAAAGGTGTACATGATGTACTGGATAAGATAAACTGCAGTCAATAGACCTTTAGTGATGTGGTAATAAATTGTGAGGTAGGTGTATTGCTCTGCAGTATGATTAGGTTTCAGATTTTTATGGAGTCTAATGGGCTGTGAACTTCACAAATGCTTCTCAGTTTGTTCTCTTTTTTTTTTTTTGTTTTTTTTTTAACTTCATTAGATGGTATAGCATGGCTATAGGTGACTGGAGTGGGGTAAATTCCAGTCTCCACAGGAAAAGCTAGAACAGCTGCAGTTGAGTATTTTCCTTCTTTCAGGTGAATCAGGCTCTGATAAAAACCCTATAGGTTGGGCTCTGGTAAACTATTTTTTTTTTAAGGCAGGCTTTGATAAAAAGAAGAGGTTGCTCTGGTGCATTTCAGAATGATTTCTTGCCTCCTCCTCTTGCAGGACGCCAAAGTAGATTTTTCTCGAATTTTCATTGTGAGGACATTTTGTGAGGTAGAACTCACAAAACTGGTAGGATCTTCCTATAACTGGGTCCACCTGGAGTTTTCATTGCTTATACTTGTCTATTCTGAGCCTCCACCAATTTCTGAACTACAGTTCAGCTTTTTCTGCCTTGGTACTGGTTCCTATGACAGTGGGCTTCTGCTCTGGTAAGCTGTGATTCTCTGTATTCATCAATTTGTCTTTCCAATTTTGGGGTCAATGGTATGACCTGTAACTTCGCTTTTCTACCAGGCCTAAGAAGAATTGTTGATTTTTCAGTTTGCTCTGATTTTTTCTTGTTAGGATAGAATGCTGACTTCTATGCTCCTGACATGTTAGATAAGAAGCTGGAAGCCTTACTAGTATTTTTTAAATCTATTCATATTTCCCAGTGAAAAGACCCTTCCAACCTCCAGCATGGAGAATAGAAGTCTGGATCCCAATATTTTTGGAGCTGAGTGATGAAGAGAACTGAAGGATCCTAGACTATAGTATACATTTTTCACTTAACTGCCCTGCTTTCTCATCAAGTGGAATTGCATCTTCCTATCCAGACAGCCCTTTGAATTTCAATGTCCAGATAATGTATCAACATTTGCCGTGATGTATGGTTAGAGATAGTTAACTTTTTGAATAGAGCAAGACTGTTCTGTCTTTTAAATGATATTAAAGCACGTCTTCTTATTTTAGTCACTATCTCTTCACTTCTGTTTCTATACGTTCTTGATGCCCCCAACACTTGATTGATAATTTCCCAGTGTGAATCAGGTTGATTATTAATTTTACCCTCCACCACTTGCTTAGCACTCAGTTTTCTCAGTTCTTCTCAACCATCTGCTTTTTAGCTTCTAATACTTTGTTTCTATTGTCTCCTTTTTTTATTCTCCCCAAGTCCTCTGGGTTTATATCTTAAAAGTCCCTTTATTGTAATTTTAATGGGGTTTAGGAAAGTAGTGAAAGGTGACGTTCATTTTTAATCATTTGTCTTTAGTTGGAAGGTAATTTCAAATCATATCTTAATAATTTAACCATTATAATCAATATTTTAAATGTCACACAGGGGATAGCCCAGGAATAATTATATGTTAAGAACTGGTAGAAGCTAAGATGATTAAGAAGAGTAATGAGTATAATTTTATGTGTATATGATATACCTTGTTTTAAAGATTATCTGCATACGGAGTACCCAGCAGAGATGTTTTTGTTAATTTAATGTTGCCATTATCAGGACAAATGTATCATCAATTAGATGTCTCCTTACACATTGCCTATTGAAATAAATCTTTCATTTGTCCATCAAACATTTATTGATTTCCTACTATAAGCCAAGTATTGTTTAAGGATTAGGGGATAAAGAGTATCTCACATCTAAAATATATTAAAGACATCTAAATGTACACTTACAATATAATGAACTAAGTGAAAAGTCAGATTTGTCCTCATTCCGCCAGGCGGTAGATTCCTGCTGTTACTAAATTCTTAATCTTCATTATGCATTTCACCTCCTGTGCACACTGCTCCTTTATTTCCTTGTATTGCCTGTTAGATACCACCCTGATTAGATTCATTCACTCCCAAGATAATATTTTTAAAAGGCTTTCCATTGGATATACTTTACTGAAGATTTGATACCCAAGAGAAGGATTAACATGCAATGCAGCACAGCACAGCATACAACTCAAATTTATGTTAGATATCCTTTTTGTTAAATGCTCCTTTGCCATTTCAAACAATGTTAACTTCTCACTGATTGGTTCACCTTATCAGTCTCTGGACTTCAACTGTTCTGTAGAACTCTTCTTTTTGTTTCTCTTTAGTTCTTCAAAAATTATCTGGGTTTACGATGTAGAACAATCCAATTTTCTTCAACAAATTCTGGATCCATTTTGTGTATTAGCCGGAGTAGGCTGATATTATTGGTTGAATAAAATAAACATTTAATATTTATATTGTAGTTTGCTGTCGGTTCACAGAGATGGTTTGCTTCATTCAGGGTGCGTGAAGAAAGGCACAAAAGTACTTGGAGGGTAGTCCAGAAAATTACTGGGCGAAGTCTGAAAGATCATTTATCATAACCTCTTACATACCGCTGTCCAGAACTCATTCATATGTCCCCCACATAACTGCAAGAGAGGTGGCACAATGTTGTTTTGCCTTTTGCTCAGGGGAAAATGAAATAGTCTTTGATGAACATGTAGAATTCCTTCTGTTACACTTAAAAAAATACTAGGTTGATCTGTAAAATAAAAGCCTGATCTGAATTGTACTCTATTTTACTGGAATTTTAGTAAACATTTTTTTTTCCTGTACATGAGTTTTTCATCTTAGGTAGGCCTTCCTGTCTGAGATGATAATCCCAACCTTTAAAGGAAAAGAGCCTCCTATTAATTATGTGATTTTTTTTTTGTTTTATTTTCTGTTTATTTTAGTGACTTGTATTGCCCTGTTACTTAGTCAAGTTCATGAAATATGCATATATAATTTGGTATTTAAAAAAGTTTTACTAATAGTACTTCAGGAATTTTCTTCTTATGGGTTGATCCTATCTGCTGGACTCTAATGTGATACTAGAGTCTTTTAATTCTGATTTTAACCGTTAAGCTCAATGTTAGGTCAATGTCTCTAGAGCTTTTTGACTGTAGTGGAAAATCTGTCCCTACATTTTGAGATAACCCACTTTCCTCCATCGTTCCCATAGGATTCCCTACTCATCTTTTCTAGTTTGTCAGTTACTTTCTTTTTTTTTTTATTTCATATTGGTTTCTAAGTTATTCCCTTTAGCTACCTTGATTTTTCAGTCTTTTTTTAAACGTTGATTGCTCCTGGTGTTTCTATAATCAGCTGGGTTGTTGTTTTTTTACTGCTTATACATTTAGTCCCTTAAAGTTAAAAAAGTTAATGAGTACTTCAGTTACTTCTGTTTGCTCCCTGTTCCCTCACCTTCCCATTAATTTTAGTTTCCCAGTGTGTTTTACACATTATAGTTGTATTTTGTACAACTTTATTTTCAGAATTTTATTTTATTTATTTGAGATATATATATATATATATTATTGCATTTTAGGTTTTGGGGTACATGTCAAGAATATGCAAGATTGTTGCATAGGTACACACATGGCAGTGTGATTTGCTGCCTTCCTCCCCCATCACCTGTATGTGGCATTTCTCCCCATGCTATCTCTACCCAACTCCCCCACCCGCTGCTGTCCCCACCTCTCTTCCCCCCGACAGACCCCAGTGTGTGATGCTCCCCTCCCTGTGTCCATGTGTTCTCATTTTTCAACACCCACCTATGAGTGAGAACATGCGGTGTTTGATTTTCTGTTCCTGTGTCAGTTTGCTGAGAATGATGGTTTCCAGGTTCATCCATGTCCCTACAAAGGACAAGAACTCATCATTTTTGATGGCTGCATAATATTCCATAGTGTATATGTGCCACATTTTCCCTGTCCAGTCTATCATCGATGGGCATTTGGGTTGGTTCCAGGTCTTTGCTATTGTAAACAGTGCTGCAGTGAACATTTGTGTGCATGTGTCCTTATAGTAGAACGATGTATAATCCTTTGGATATATACCCAGTAATGGGATTGCTGGGTCAAATGGAATTTCTATTTCTAGGTCCTTGAGGAATCGCCACACTGTCTTCCACAATGGTTTAACTAATTTACACTCCCACCAACAGTGTCAAAGTGTTCCTATTTCTCCACATCCTCTCCAGCATCTGTTGTCTCCAGATTTTTTAATGATCACCATTCTAACTGGTGTGAGATGGTATCTCAATGTAGTTTTGATTTGCTTTTCTCTAATGACCAGTGATGATGAGCATTTTTTTATATGTTTGTTGACTTCATGTATGTCTTCTTTTATAAAGTGTCTGTTCATATCCTTCACCCACTTTTGAATGGGCTTGTTTGTTTTTTTCTTGTAAATCTGTTTTAGTTCTTTGTAGATTCTGGTTATCAGCCCTTTTTCAGATGGGTAGACTGCAAAAATTTTTTCCCATTCTGTTGGTTGCCGATTCACTCTGATGACTGTTTCTTTTGCCGTGCAGAAGCTGTGGAGTTTGATTAGGTCCCATTTGTCTTTTTTTGGCTTTTGTTGCCACTGCTTTTGGTGTTTTGGTCATGAAGTCCTTGCCTGTGCCTATGTCCTGAATGGTTTTGCCTAGATTTTCTTCTAAGGTTTTTATGGTGTTAGGTCTTATGTTTAAGTCTTTAATCCATCTGGAGTTAATTTTAGTATAAGGTGTCAGGAAGGGGTCCAGTTTCTGCTTTCTGCACATGGCTATCCAGTTTTCCCAACATCATTTATTTAACAGGGACTCCTTTCCGCATTGCTTGTTTTTGTCAGGTTTGTCAGAGATCGGATGGTTGTAGATGTGTTGTGTTGCCTCGGAGGCCTCTGTTCTGTTCCATTGGTCTAGATCTCTGTTTTGGTACCAGTACCATGCTGTTTTCATTACTGTAGCCTTGTAGTATAGTTTGAAGTCTGGTAGAGTGTTTCAGCATTTTAATATGTGAATCAGTCTGACTTTGAATTCACCTTTCATTTTTTATTTTGTGACAGTCTTTATCAAGAAATTTTGGAATCAGCCAATGCTATTCCTTAATTTATACGATAAATTAAGATTGTTTGGTATAGTTTAAGGAGACAGTAATTCAAATAATCTAGGACAAGCAATGAAATGTTTTCTTTAAATTTTGATTATTTGATATAAAATGTTTTTCAAATGCAGCCACTTTAGTAAGTAGATTAGTTTAGCAGCTAGCTACTATTCTGTTGCTTTTTCTGATGGAATAGTCTCTTTTCCAGCTAATGGGTTGGATATACTGGGTGAGCTTATTAGAGTTACCAATGCAATAAAATGATCCTAACTTCTACCTCAGAAGTAAAAGTTGCAGGGAATATATTTAAAAAACAAATAGTTTTGCTGGCAATTATTGTTGTATAATGAATATTCTCTTTAAAGGATATGGATGGAGAACTATTTCTTGCTTAGTAAATTTGTGGAGTCATTAACACTTTTGTATTATTGACAATAATAGGTATGTAAGTTTTCCTGTCTCCAGTGTTCTAGGAATTGTCCCTTCCCCCCACTTCAGGGATGGGTGAAGAGCACATTACCAAGGTATGGCCGGTTAGTTTGGCCATTTTGATTGGTTTAGAGAGAAATGTACGATCCAGGCGTGGTCTATTAGTGCTACCATGATGCCTGAAATTTTCAGAAAAAACTATTTTCCCTCTCATACCCTCATCCCCCTCTAGAGTTGCCATAGGGACTACGTAAGTTGAGGATTTGCTGGAAGTTCTTGCTACCATCTTTCCTTGGGAAGATCCTCTTTCTAAGGACACAACAGGGGGAAGTGTGTGTGGGGGGGTGAGGGATAAAATACTACTTATTTTGTACAGTGTATATTGCTCAGGTGATGGGTGCACCAAAATTTCAGAAATCACCACTGAAGAATTTATCCATGTAACTAAAAACCACCTGTTCCCAAAAACTATTAAAACAAAACAAAGTAAAACAAACAGAATGAGGAAAGCAGCTCCAAAAGGGAGAGATAGAAAGAAAATATCTCAATGGCATTTTTGAAGCCCCATATCTAGTTGTGTCTGAAATTAGTTACCTATTAGATTTCTCAGAGAAGTAATTCATTAAATTACGTTGTAATTTCAGCTAGTTTTGCTTGAGTTTCTTTTCCCATAACTAAAAGTGCCCCAACTAAACCAGTAGATGACCTAGATTATATATATTAACATGTATCTATAGATATAGTTATCTGTATCTATATATAGAGATATCTATTTATATCTATGTCTAGATCTATATATGATATCATAAAATAAAAATATTCATTAAGGAGGGTAAGAAAGACTTTTTCCTATATTGCTTACCATTCTATCTCTGTCATATGTCATGGTGACTACACATAGACATATATCATATTTCTCCCCCCAATTTGATCTTGAGGTCTCTTTATAGAGTGACTATAACCTCTAGCTCTACCCTGACAAGGGTCCAGGGGATAGGGTTGTGAGTTTCTACAATGTGTCTTTCATGGGATCCTCCTTTATCTTAGCAAACAACCTAATGTCTAAGTGTCCAACCCTTGACCCCATGTATGCACTCATAGTAAACTTGTTTATGAGGGCAAATAATGGCCATTTATTAGGGTAAACTGGCAAATGCCCTTGTGGCTCTTGTCTGAGCTGTGTCCAGTTTATTCCTTCCCAAACAGCCACTATCTAGGAGAGCCTTGACTGGGAGGCAAGTTAGGTCTGAGTGTGTCAGTCTGAAGAGACACAGAGGAGGCAACACGATAAAACACATGAACTATTAATAACAGAAGTGGTTTATTACTCATAGATCCATGAGGGAAGAGGGATACTGATGAAGGTCATGGGAATGTTCCTGAGGAAATAAGCTCAACCAGCAGGTTGGGAGCCAGAGAGAGATGAATCTATAGGCTGAGGTGTTTACTGGGGTCTAGGACATTACCTGACTAGGTTTTCTGTGGGGAGTGCTAATTGATTGGTGAGTTTAGAGCAAGCAGACACAAGTTTCATGGGACTATGCAGTGACTGACAGTGGTCACTGAGGCAAGCATATCTGCACAGTTTATGCAGGTTGTGGGGGGTCAGTAGGGGAAGTTAAGTAGGTTGTGTCTGCATGTTCTATACATTGATGGTCACCAGGAGATGTTGGATAAGGCAGATATCCAGATAAACCATATTGAGAAGATGGGAGGAGACAGAGAACTAGAAACTGTGTCAAGGGCAAATAAACCCTCTTTCTGGTATGAACAAGTTAATCCTAGATCCAGAATGAATGCCAAGACAAGATATAAGAATTTACTGCAACATGTTTAATAAATATTCATGAATGAACAAATTGACTAGTCCTATTTGTTGGGCACCTGTTTTGTGCAAAATCCTATCTTAGGAGAGAGTAACATAATATAAAGAATAAGAGACAGACTTTGACCTCTAGTTGATGATGTTGGGCAAGCTTTGAGGTATAAC
Source organism: Ateles fusciceps (assembly GCA_036589455.1). NCBI lineage: Eukaryota > Metazoa > Chordata > Mammalia > Primates > Atelidae > Ateles > Ateles fusciceps. The sequence continues at coordinate 5,820,341 of JAZHEH010001606.1, read as the reverse complement.
AAAAACTTAACATAGATTAAGAGAAGGGGCTAAAGGAAGTGAAAATTGTATGTTGAAGAATAGCTAAGTCATGAAAGGGCACTAGAGTTAGACAACCTGAGAATCAGTGCTCCACTCTTGTGAACGGTTTGATCTTGGTTACGTTATTTAAACCCAGTTTCCTTATCTGTAACAAGGGAGTAATATTTTTATGTTCTTGATAGATTTTCTGTGAGGATAAGTCAAGATATTCTACTTAAAATGAGTGGCATGCCTAGGATATGTTAAGTGCTCAATAATTATAGCTATTTTTATTTCAGGAAACAAAGATGGGCAGAACATAATTCAAATATTAAGGAAAAGAGATTTGGAAGCAAAGTCACCCTGGGAATCTGAATATTTATTGTATTGCAAATTAAAATAAACTATAAAAATATGGTTTAACACACAATATAGTCCAGCAAAATTTCAGTATTGCACAGGTTAGATTTATACAATGATAGGTTTATTTTAGAGATTAATTAAGACTTGCATCTTTGGTAAGCAGGAGGAAAAAAGACCTTTACATTATACTTTTAAATTTTTTAACAGGAAAAGACATAGCATTTAAAAACTTTAAGTGATAATGATAGTGTTGGATTTTGATAGATATTTTGCATGAGGAGGGATTTAAAAAGTACGTTTAATTGTCTGCTAGGAGGTAGATATGTAGAAGATTATTATATAGCTAGATGGAAAGGGACTTCTTGAGTCTACAATATTTAAAGATCATAAAATTTTAAAAAGACTCATTCAGGAATAAATGCCTTTCTATGTCATAAAATGCTTTTTGTAATTACTTTTTTTTCCCCTAACTTCTTTATTTCATGGTAAAATGGTAGTTTCCTTTGGATCTCTGGATACAAAGAAAAATGGAGTCCCATGAATGGACAAAAAAGTAGCTTCATATGTGTTTAATACTGCTGGTCTACACATTTCAGAAGCATAGGGGCACTTCTATTGATTCAGGGGTCTTATGGAGAAAATAAAACAGGATGGTATAGTAGAGGAAAGAACATACAAATAGATTAAAGCCATGTGACTTTGGACAAAATAACATTTTCGAACCCAAGTTTCCTTGTGAGTAGAAAGAAGATGACAACATTAATATTATAGTGTTTTGTGAGGATAAAAGATAATATTTACAGAGTGATACATTTTTAGCATATGATAGGTGATCTAAGATAGACAAATATGAATAAATAAAACTGTAGACACAAAATGTTAAGTAGCAGCTTGCAAAATTTTGATAAGTATTGATCAAGTCTTAGCTAATGTCCTAACTGCTGAATAGTCACGTTCAGCACTGTGGCTTAATTTTTTCATTGCTCCCACCCAGTCTAATGATACATGGATGGAGGTTTTCCAGACAGGGATTTTGACAACAAAGTCAGTGTTCTATGTTTTCTCTTCTTCTCAGGCTATATACCTTTGTTATTTAGCATGTAAAGGAAGCATAGGTCTAGCTTCTACCAGGAACCAGCATTCTGTCGTAGCATTCTCTATTCAACTTTCTTGTCCTTGTTTCTATAATATTTTCTGGCTTCCCTGCCTGATTCTGCCCAATTTTCCTTTCTTGTTAGTTTACTGAAAAGCTCCTTTAGCTTCGCAAAATTAGGTTTCTCAGGGGAATTCTCAATCTAAAATCTACTTAACACCATGGAAGGACGCAACCTTCCTTAAGAGCTGCAAAATACGGATTAGGGTGTTAAAAGTAGCTACTTACTGGTTTTAAGGACTTTTCATTCTTTTAAATTTAAACTGATCAAATCCCCAGATTTACATTTTAGCATATATAACTTTATCCATTGGTCCAATATTATCCTTAGAAGGTCACATCTTTTTTTTTCTTAGTCCATTTCCCATCCTTTCTTTTTGAGAAGGGGATCTGTTACTATATGTATGGTTTATTGACAAGAGTTTGAAACCTCTTTCAAGTTTAGTCAGTTACTCCTTTTTTCTGTTTTTTTTTTTTAAATTTTTTTTTTTTCATAAGAAATTTTGCAAAGCAGTCTGGCATATAAAAGTATAAATCATTGCTGCTATTTCTGAGGAGGAAGTAGGCTCAGAGCTCTCTCTGATTTTTCATCCTCATCATCTCCACAGCTTCTACAGTACCTCCAAGGAACTACAGGTTTCAGGAAATATATCTTAAAACCTCCGGGTTAGTGAAAAAAGAACTGGAATTCTTGAGACTTGATTTTTGGCGTTAGTTCTACCATCAAATTTGTATGTGTCACTGATAGGGTTAATTGTTTCATCTGTAAAACAAGTGGTTTAGAACAGTGGTTCTCAATTTGGGCTGCGTATTAGAATCACCTCGGGAGCTTTTAAAAAATCCTGATACTTAGGCCTCACTCTATACCAATTAAATTAGAATCTCTGAGGCATGACCCAGCCAGCAGTATTTTTTAAAACTCCTCTAGGTGATTCCAGTGTGGAACCAGCTTTTAAAACCTCTATAGAATTTGTGAGCAGTAATATTCCCCAGGTCCATGAGTCTGTGCAGTGTGTTTTGCTAGATGTCGTTAATGTGCACAGAGTCCAGTACTAAGTGAGGATGCGGGATGCAGGTGGACATAAAGATGGAATCTGGAAAAGGGTTTTGTGTGTTGTTTTAAATCCTAGTAGCTCTGTGTTTTGAGCAAACGCTTTGTTATATCCCTGATGGGAGTGATTTTAACTTCCAGTAAAATAAAATTCTCAAATGGGAAATCGTATTTAAATGCAATGTTATTTTTATATACCAATAATATCATTTGTTAATATAATTAGCCAAGAATTATCTAAATATTTTATTTATAAGACAACTAGAAAAAGCAGGTTGACTACAGAAACATAAGATATGGTTAATATTCCTCAGTTGGTGTTATAGATTTAAGGCATATTGAAGTGATATGTTGATAATAATGACGATCTTTAATACTTATATAGTGCAAGTTAAAAGTCCATGTATCAAAAAGGTAAAAAACAAACAAAACCGAGAATTACTGCTTTGTGCATATTGCCATTATTAAAAACCACTGTTTTAGTAGTTTTTAAATTAGGAAAAAAATTTACACCATTGGTAAGCAATTGATCTTAGAAGATACAAAAATTGGATGACAATATTTTTGCAACCATCTCCAAATGTCAAATGAATTTATTATGATTGGATAAATAATAGTGAATACTAAATAGTTTAAAAATGATAACAGAATAAAATATTAGGTATTTAGATGCATAACTAAACAGAAATGACTTTTCATTTTATTACCAAGGCCACTTATACACTTTCTCTCATATTTTTGCAGCTAATAAGTATTCAAGATTCATATTTAATAAGTATTTAATCTCCACTTTTCAACACGGTGGTTCTTTTCTGAAAGTTGGTAGCCTTTAAATAAAAGAAAAAGTGCAGTTATCACTTGAGGCAGGACAATATATTAGCAATTTTACTACCTATTCTTTAGGCTGTTTTTTTTCTGGAATAGATTTACCAACAATGGAATGAAAAAAAAATTACACATTTTCTGGACAGAAAGGTCAGTCAGTCTTTTGTGTTTTTGTATTCTGGTCTCCTTACGCTAGAGAAAAATTCACACTAGGCTTTTCGTGTGTAAGTGTCCTGAGGGGTTAGATAATATGCCCCAACACTGACAGGCTAGGAGAAAGTCTATAGAGACAATTTTGACAATGTGGAATCATTAGCAGCATTGACCGCTTCTGAATGAACCCTGTTAACAAGGACAATGAGCTCTTTTACCAATGATCATGAGTGACTAATAGTTGAGAACATCCCAACTTCCCTCTTTTTCCAGACTGTAGATTCTGATGTCCTGGTACAATATAAACTGAGTAACGAGAATGGGGCAGGTGAGGAGAGGGAAATAGAGTGAGTAAGAAAAGTGTGGGGGAGGAGGGGGAGAGAGAGAGAGAGAGAGAAAGAGAGAGAGAAGGAGATGGAAGGTAGGGGAATAGGAGAGTAGAATGTCGTAGTGAAACAAAAAAATGATTGATACGGTATTTTCAACAAATTTGGCCAGTAGAGAGGGAACTAAATATAATTTGGTTTAGATAAATTAAAGGCATACAACATTTTCTGTACTTTCTGTGTTGTGGCATAATTCTTAGTTGTTACACACTTTTAAAAATACAAAGTTGGTACAAATAACACCCAATATATGGTCATCAGTGAATTATTTCTTTTTAGTGAAAAATATCTAAAGTGCTTCTGTGAAGTCTTCTTAGTTTACCATTTACATAGGGTTCTCTATTCTCAACTTAAATTACTATCTACACCACTTATTTTGTGGCTCATTAATATACTTTGAGACATTTCTTTGTTTCCTATCATAAAACTCATTTATTTTATTAATGATCTAAATTTCAAACTTCTACCGTGATAGGAATTGCCTTAAAAAAAGTTGAATAAGTGAATATATGAATATTCCCACAGAGTGAGTTGTCTGAGGGCAGGAACTAGCAATACCATTTTATCCATGTGTTTTCACACAGCACAGTTCAGGCAAGTAGAAAGTGCTCAGTACTTTTTTGCCACAAAGTGCTGCATGAATAGATGAATAGTCTAATATGGAATGAGAGCACAAATGCATATATCCACTTGCAGAGTTGATTCATTCATATCCCATGAAAGTTTAGTTTGTTATACCCAGATAGGAATTTTTAATCAGTACAATATGTGCTTTTTACTAATATGTTGTGATAACCAGTCTGATTGATGTCAACAATAGAGAAGATTTAGATAATAGCTCATATAAATTATGAAATACTTAATTTTCCAACCAAATCTCATATTTTATATTTGTTTATTTTCTCTCTTCTGCAAAAATGAACATAATCACCCAGCCCAGCACACTCAATTTCTGTCAAACTCCAATGCCTAAGCACTGTTAGTTTTCTTTGAGAGTTTATTATGAGTTGCCCAAAATCATCCCAACAGGCCACTATACTAAATCTTAGGAGGATCTGAGCAAGGAAATCCAGAAGTTCTTTTGGTGAAGAAAATGTTAGGAACTTCCTGTAAAGTACTTCCGTGCTGGTTTAAAGAAATTGTTTGACAATTTTCCCATTGAGATGTAGGGTCTGTTTCTTTTTCCTTTTTTTTTCTTCAATTGATGCAATTCAGTAATTTTTATTGCAACTGGAAAACAGTACATCACAGAAACTGTGGTAGGTCTGGGGAAAAGTGTTATTTTCAATAAATGATGAAATAGTTTGTCTTTGGCAATATGATTACATACGAAGAATGCAGAATGCAGGTATGGTTGCCTTCCAAGCAACACCATGAAGTCCCTAGAGTTTGGCTGATTGCGCCTGCCTCTACATTGTTTCTTTAGGTTCACACGAACATAACTGAACATCACGTTCTTTCTCCTTTATGGTTCTCCCTTTCTATTCATGATATTGACAGTTTCATACAGAAAATACAGACAAAAAACTTGGCTTTTGAAAAAGTATTACTCTCGTAAATTAATTTGGCCATATAGGTCTATTGGTCAGCCAAGCTCAGATGGGTCTGTTTGTAACACCAAGAAGATATGACAGAAGTTATATTTGGTGACTTCTGAGACCAGATCATAAAAGGCCATGGGTTTTCTGAAACACTGAATGGTAACCTGGTAAGTCTGACTATCCTTAGGCCTTCACACTGGTGAGGCAGAGTGTGTATGTGCTTACCTGATCATCCCATCCAAGGCCAGCTGTGAAGAACATCTTGGTAAGTGGGTCCCAACCCCAGCTGTTCTAGCTCCCAGCTATTTGAGTCACCCCCTAAACATCAAGGAGAAGAAATAAGCAATGTTTTTTCTGAATTCCTGACCCACAGTCTCTGTGAGCATAATAAAAATGTTTGTTTTGTGCCTCTAAGTTTTGGGGTAATTTTTTACACAAAAAGAGCAAATAGAATAAATTTTATAGAAAAGTACATTTTATTTTAAAAACTATAATAAAATAAGTTTTGTATGTGCCATTTATGAGTAATGTATAATACTACATTTAATTTAATATGAGAAACTCCTAATTTGCTTAACTTTCTCTACCCTTTCAAGGTTTGAAATCACTAAATAATAAATTCAGTGACTCATTTTAGCATATTGTAAACCCATTTGAAAAGTATCTCAATGTTACTTTTAGCTCCTTTCTTCTTTTTCAGTAAATAGAAATTCCTATAGTGTTCTGCTTTTTACTTTCATTGTACCTGAGGCAATTGCCATGGAGGCTGATGTAGCCCAGGTTTCTTGAAGGCATTGTTCTTGGCTTTAGTCACTTTTCCACTGGATTCTCCTCTGGAATATGTTAATATAGATGATAAAATACAAGAATTCCATGATTAGAAATTGGGAAACATCATATTTTAAATGCTCTTCTTAGGGAGTCATAATTAACATTAGCATATTTACTAATCTGAGAAATCCTAGTCTAAGGAAATCTGTTTGACTCTATTTAATTCAGTGTTTCTGAACTCTTGACTATACCCAGATCATGTGACCGCACAACAGCCTTATAGAATACACTTTTGAATATCTAATGTCTTATAGTACTGGTTTAGAAGATGCTGATTGATCTAGATGGAGTAGTAATTAGAAAATGTTCATACTTAGCCAAGTAGTAATTAGTAAATATTAATAATTGGCAAATATTCAAAGAGCTTGCTTTATTTTTTCTTTCATTTATATATACTCTTTGAATTTATGAAGTATAGAAGAAGATAAATGATGGCCTTAAAAACTCTAAGAAATAAATGAATGATAAATGTAAAGAAGAATTGCAGGAGGTAAGATCAGAGAAAAAGTTAGTAGCAGCAACCAACGGCAATTATAGATAATGTAGGTCAGTTATTATGAATAGCTCTATCCCTCTCATATGGTTCCAGGGTGTTTATCAGAGTTTCCAGGAGAAGCATAACAAACTGTTAGAAATATGCATATTTAAATTTATGATTATTTAAATTTGCTTTTAGTCTTATTATTCAACTCTCTTGCAATTTCAAATAAGAGTAGAGGAGGGTGTAATCATGAGTATGAAATAATTGAGAGATCCAAGTCTGAGTAGAACAGAAAATTCACAACTTTGGAGAGTGAGGTAACACCTTGGTATCCCAGTCTCGTTGGGGAAGGGTGTATTCTGGTCAACCGACTCTCCAATTACTTCATTTTGACAGCATAACTGATATTAGAGCACAGATGTGAGGGTTGAACTATAGAACTCTCTAGATTGACTTTTCAAGTGCTGTATACATTTTTAGAAAAGCAGCACTTTAACAGCTACAAATCTTTAATAGAGTTGCTAGACCATCAACTGACATGTCAACACACCTTGAAAGAAGCCTCATCAAATGCAAAGGTAGAATTCTGTCAGATAGCGTTAGCAAAGCAAAATAAACTAGGAAGAAGGAAATATTTCTTCCAAATACCCAAGTTATAAAATAAAACACTTCAAAAGTCTTTAAGATGTTTCTAATATTTAATCTGGGTAAAAAGATAAGAAATTTAAAAATCAAGAAGGTAAATGAAAGCACTTCTTAAAATACTTAAATAGAAAATGATAGTGTAGAAGTGCAACTGTATTTATTAGTGGAGGGGAGAAAACAACTTGAGTTATTTCAAGCTTCCAAAGGATAAAAGCAAAGATGGCAAGATAATGTGTCACTGGCTTGGGAAAATAGAAAAATATGTTGTTAATACTTAAATTAAGCCAGAAACTATTAATTTCTGACAGAAACTATTGATTTCAGAAAACTATATAATTTCTGAGAAAAAAGGTTCTAGGTTAAATAAATTTGGGTCAAATAATTATAAATCTTTTTACTGAGTTTTTAGTACACTAATGTGTTTTTTGAATGATTCTAACAGGTGTTTATTATATAGTGTTCCTCAAATTTCCTTGGCTATGGAAATGTTTATTTGTTTGTTAAGACTTACTCTCTCTTGGGACTCAGGTCCAAGGGGCAAACTTTGGGAAACACTTGATCTAGCCCTTTTGTTGGATAAAGCTGTTACTGATCTTGCTATGAGACTAGCTGATGGGTGGCCTGTACGCACCTGATGGCTCCCGCTATTAGTACTCATATCTCTAATTACTGCATTTAGTTTAGGTGGAACTTGTGCCCTTCCCTGGTTTAAATCACCAAATTAATTTTTCCATCTATAAGATAGGGATTATTATATTTTGTAGAGGGGGAAAATGAGATGAAGAAAGGTGATAAGCCTCTCATAGTCACACAACATGAACACTACCGTGTCAGAATTTGAACTTTAAACTTCTTTTTCCCATTCTGCTGAGTATTGCCTTCGAGATTATATGTGTATGTGTGTGTGTGTGTGTGTGTGTGTTTATGTTTTTAGTTAAAGAGTGAGCTCTGACTTGGATTGAGCTTCTTTTCTTTGAGTGGGACTCTGGTTTGACTAAAATTTAGAGAAATTCTGAGGTTTTTAACGAAAGGCTATATTTATAAAAAATAGGGCCCACTTATTAAATACTAAGGCTTATATCATTAAGCAATAATAGAGAAAGGAAGAGAAACTTATTCCCAGTTTTGATGAAAAGAAAGAAGGCTTTTAAAAAATGAGTGGACTTTGTAATCGGAGTAGTCATTAGTTGAATGCCCCAAATGAGTACATTTTAAAGAAATGTATAAATATTTGGTTTCAGACACAGAAATACTCAAAAGATGATTACACATTTGAACATGAACCTTGGAAGAGAAGACTAGCTACAGGAAAACACTGGCCATCTTCGTAAATAAGAAATTTGAAAATGAAGAAGCAGTTGTAGTTATATTAATGGTTCTCAAATTAGTTCTGTCTCTCTCTGTTTTCTTTTTGTCTCATTCTCATGCTTCTCTATACTTTTTCATACTTTTACTGCTTTCTCTTTGTCTTTTATAAAGTCATCTTTATGAATCAGATATCTAATTATGGAACACCAGTGGGATTATTGAATTCTGTGATCTATTTTTAAAGAGCTAGTAGTTCCCTGGGAGGGCCTTTCTTTGCCCAAGGCCCAGTTGCATTGTGGTTGTGGTAGTGGAAGTCTGTTTATATATTTGCTTGTTTTTCCAAGATCAAGTGGCTTTGTCTTATTCACTTGCCTTTCCCCATTTACTGTTTTCAGTTTCCTAAAAGGATCTTTGCATGTGGACTATGACGATTTAGCTATTGAAAGTAGATTGGTCTGTCTGAAAACTGGCTAGTTTCCACAAGAAATATATATATTTAATATATATTCCTTTTTAAAATATATATATTCCTAATTTGTGGAAATTATACTTTGAGAATTATTGACAAATATTCTGATACAAAGTTTGAGGGAGAGCACATAGGGGAAGAGAAGATTGGATTTTCTAAATCAGTCTTTGTAAGGAAAGATGCAAGAGTTCTTAAAAGCATCCCCTGTTGAATTTGGTTACTTACTTTTACCATTCATATTCTAGCAAAGTTGTCCTTTTATCTTGGAAAACTCAGGCACTGTACAGTTTTCTAAACAAATACGGTTCAGCTCATCACTTCTTGTTCTGGGGGATTATATAGATCATTGATAAGTGAATAAAACATCCTGTGTGAGATGTCATATTTCTCTAGTAATGGGTGAGCATCAACTTCGATAAATATATTAGTCAGAAACAAATTCCATCCTAGTGTAAAACTTTAAAATCTTAAAGTGAAAAATTCTAGTTACTTAGAAATTGGATTATTAGGCCAATTCTCTTTATAGCACCTCTCATACTTTTTTTATTTGCTACTTGATTTTTATCTATTCTAATCCTCTCTGCCTATTCACAGGAAGGTAAGATACATGTTTACTGTTGCATTGCCAGTGTCTAAAATAGTGCTGGGCACATAGTAGATTTTCAATAAATGTTTGCATAAATTCACACATTTTTCAATAACTGTATGAATATTTCAAGGGATTCATGAATAAACACACCTTCATTTTAAGGGAAATAAATTGAGTCAGGTGAGGTTAAGTGGTTTACCAAAAAGTGTTATAACGAACTCATAGATAGACTAGAAATAGAATCCTGTGTCCTAATTCTGAAACCAGCTCAGTATACCTCTGTGTCTTTTGTTTTATCTGTTTTAATTGTACATGCTTACTAAAAAGGCATTTGGAATTTTAGCTTAATTAATGCCAGGCCTAAGTTAAGTTCTTTCTGATGGTGAATTCTTGTTTTAATATTGTTTGTAACCTGTTGACATTATAGTTTTCGAATTGTCTGAGGTTTTTTTCTCACATTTTAGTGCACTGAATAAATCTTATAAACATGAAATTTAACTTACTTAAAAAAATCTATTATCGGAATCTAGTGACATTCTCTTATTAGATGAATAAAACAATTGCAATACTAATTTAATAAATCAATTCATTGTATTCTTATGAATTATTTTTGGTTCTCAATCTTTAAATTATAAATTTTATTTGTGTACTAATATTTTGCTCATAGGTATATTTTTATTTTAAAGGGATTAATTTTATGTTAACTTATAGTTTAGTAGTTAAAAGTAATTGTTTTTGGTAGACTGAATTGTGTTTAAATTTTTCTCACCCTCCCTTCTTTCTTTCCTTCCTTTTTCCTGTCCTTCTTCCATGACTCAGCAATTCTCTACTTGTAGGGGTGTCTGGCAATGCCCTATTCTTCACCTGTGTAGTGGTCACACAGCAATTAGCTTTATAATTACTAGCAATTATACTAGAAATTGTAAATCATATAACTGTGTATTTCATGTGCTGTTCTGCATACACAGTTATCAAAAATTTAAAAAAATTAAAAGCAAAGTTATATAGTCCATATCTTTTAGTCTACAGTGGATTTAAATTTAATGAACATTTGTTGTATTATTATTTCTGATTCTCAGAAATTTATAAAAGTTTCAGAGTTTGGAACTTTCTGTTTATATTCCAATTTATTTATGAATAAGCTTCTCACAGACAACATAGTGATTTATTCCACTTGAAATTTATTTGATTAGACATGAATTATATAAAGAACATAAAAGATGAGAATTGCCTGTTTTATTATATTTTTTGACTTCTCTGTCATAAGTAATCAAGTCAATTTTAGTAAAATTTCTAAAGAATAAAAAGTAATTTCAAATACTTTCAAGTACTTGCCTTCTACTGTCTGTAGATTATACATAAAGTCATGTAATTAAAAACTTAATATAGCCTCTAATAGATAAAACGTATCTTGGATAAACTTTTACTCTTTTATCTCTTAGAACAGATATATTTGCCACATATTTGTCACAATATAATTTTGTTTAGGTTGTTCTACCAACAGAAAAGAAAAAGCATGCCTCTCACCACCACCCCCAATTTAATTATAGATTTGTTGTTTTATGGGTATAGATATTCATGGGTTCCAAATTTAAATATAAACAATGTATCAGTGTATATTTTGTAGAAAATACTAATATTTTAAATGATGAAATTTAAAAATCTACATAATATCATTACATTATTTGTAATATCCAGTGCAAAGACAATATACTCTATATGCTTATTTTATTTCCCATCTGACAGGATATTTTTACACAAATATAATTCTACCTGTAAATAAAATACTGAGTTATAGTCATTGGTACTTGGGACTGTAGAAGATTTTCCCAGAGTTTTTTTTTTTTTAAATCAATTTTCCTTGCAAAAAGGGAAAGTAAGGCCCATAAAAACGTTAAGAAAGGTTTGATTCAGAATGTAATCTTTTGATCATAGATACAACACTAGATGTTTTCTTCTTTTGTTGTAGAATAATTAAGCTTTAGTTTATTTTAAAAGAGAAAAGAAAAAAAGGAGAAGAGAAACCAAAAGGCAGATATAGTTTCTAATGTATTAGTCTTAGAAGTAAACCAGCCTCTTGGGAATGAACTTCTGCTTTTGAAAATGCAACCTGGAAAAACATGTTAAACTCTGATTTTTGATGATAGAAGAAAGGGGATAAAATTTATATACAGATTGAATTCTGGTCATATTTCTGGGACTGCATTTGTGCATGCTGCTTTGAGACTCACCGTCAACCCTATCTTTCTCCTTAACAGATAGGTATTGAAATAAGAAACCCAGCAGCTACTAAGCCTTGGTCCAAGTGTTCTTTCCACTCCACCAAACTCTCTCTTACTGTTCCATTACTTAGGCTCTGCCTATGGATTGGTACAGATATTTAACTTGAGAGAAAAGACAAAGATAAAATATTAAATAATAATTGTTGGGAAATTTATTGTTTGAATTTGCAATGGTTCCTGTCAGGTTAGAGATATAAGTGAAGTGTGAAGCTTGCCATATCCTGAGGATAGTACCTTGCATATGCCTATGAATAAATGAATGAATTGTAGACAATTAGAAAAAAATTATGAATAACTGTTACAAGTTGAACTAAATGGAATAGTTAAGAGTAGGCCAATCCTATGATTGCAGAAAAATAAGAAGAAAGAGAGCTAACATATAGTTGGGAGGAACATAGGGGAATTTATGGGATTAGCAGATCAAATGTAAGAAGCATTTTGAAGGATTGCAATCAAGACATATTTCATGGGGGAGCTGACACTTGAGGTAAGTATAACAATAGTTTAAAATAATACCAGATTTCTGTTTTTGCTATTCTTTCTACAAATTGCAATGAGAACATCGACTCTTCTTTAATTTGGATTCTTTTATTTGAAAACTGTGTTAATTAAAATTATCCTTCCTTAGCAAAGTTAGCATTTCTTTATTGAATGTCATCTTCATTATTATACAATTTAGTATTTTAAGACTTTTATACTTTATACAGAATAGTGCCTGGCATGTTGTAAGGGTTTAATGTTTATTATTTGACTGACTGAATATCAAGTTACAGCCACAGAAAGCTTTAAACCAAGAGCTTCTACCTTTTTGGAGCTTGCCTTGATCAAATTTCCTTTTTTTTTTTCCCCTAGGGCTCTGTCTATGGAGTTCCATCTATACCTGAACTAACTACTGGTAGTCTCATCCAGTCTCATGGCTTTAAATATCATCTGTATGATGACTATTTGCAGCTGTACAGTTTTAGCCTGTAACACTCCCCCTGGACTCCAAACTCCTATATGCACTACTTCGTTGACATCTTTTGTTACTATGTAATAGTTATTTCAAACATAATACATCCAAAATTAGATGCTTTAGTTTGCTCCTAACAGTTTCCCCATCTTATCTAATGCCATGTGTATTTCTCCAATTGCTCAAACCAAAGACATTGGAGACATGATTGCTTCTTTTATACCAACATCCAATTCATCAGCATATCCGTTGTCTCATATTTCCAAAATATGTTCAGAATCTGACAATTTCTCTAAGGTCCATTACTCCAACTCTTCATTGAGAGACATCATGTTGATAGCTTGAAATCAGCCATCATGAGAGTATTTACCCTCCGAGGAATTGGCAAACACTACAGATTGGGGATTATTTTCTGAGAGACTGGGTTTTAACCCATTTAAAACACCTTTGGTTGTTGGATAATGTGTAGAAAGATAAGGTATGTGATTTGATATTGTGGATAACTAACCCATTCAGCTGCAGACTATAGCCAGGTAATTTCCTGTATGAATGTCAGGGATTTTATTTAGTCAGGTATTTTCCTGTATGAAGGTCAGGGATTTTATTTAGTCAGTCATGGTGAAACAACCAGGGAAATCTGCAATTGTAGAAGGAAATTCAAATAGTCGTGAGACAGGTAGGAGAAAAAGAAGGATTGGTAGCTATTATTAGAGGTAGCCAGTACATTCACCAATCTTTTCCAGTTGGTGAATGAACAAAGGTTTAGGTTCATATTCCTGAAAACGGAGCAATGGTAATGGCTGGATAATCTCAAAACTACAGCCACGTAGGTTAGAGATAAGGACAGGCTTCCATTCCTAATGAGAAATTATACATTTAGATGGGAACATTGTGAGGAATATTAGTCAGGGGTAGAATATTTTCTGCAGAATGGTGTCTTGGGGAGATTAATAACTTAGTGCCCAGTAATGCTGTTTATCACACTTTAATGTTTTCATTTTTATTTCAATAGTTTCACACTTTAATTTTTGTCCAGCCCTGAAAACAGTGGTTCTGAGGTTTATGCATCAGTATCACCTGGACTTGTTAAAACACATTGCTAGGTTCTATCCCAGAGTTTTTGATTCAGTAGGTCTGTGTCAAGGCTTGTCTAAGAAGATCTCAAAAGACATTGGTGTTCTAGGTCTGAGTGTCTCAATTTGGAAACCACTTATCTAAAGAAAAACAAGGGGCAGGCAGGGATGGTGGAGACTGCCCCTGGTTTTTGAGGCCCCTTGCTAATGACTGCTGTGCCCAACTTCCTTAATATGATTCTGAGCAAGTCAACTATAGCCTCAAATGTACTGTTTCAAAAGTTCTGCAGTTAGCCCTACCCTTACTCTTTGGAAGGCAGCATAGCGTCCTTGATGATATTATTCCTTGTTCCTTGGGTGGCTTATTTATTCCTACTGGTGGCACGTAGTACTCTTCTTGAAAAGAGTTCTCATTCATCAGCATTTAAATTTTCAGAACAATTAGATCCTAGTGATATTTTATTGTTCTTGACTAGCTAGTTCCTCAATCCAATACTGAGTTTAGTTACATGACGTAGAGTAAATTGCAAAATACAGAGTTCCAGTGACAACAAAGATGCCAGTTCTTGTCCCCAGCCCAGGGGATATTGTGGGCATAGAAAATAAGACTGATTTTAGGCTCTGTTGGTTAGAAAATTGAGCTGATGAATAGATTTTCTTTAGGAAATTAGGTGTTTCTCAAAGTGAGATACTCAGACTTGCAACATCAGTGTCTCTTGAGATCTTGTTAGACATGCATATTCTCAAGACTTACTAAATACCTACTAAATCAAAAACTCTAGGATGCAACCCAGTAACACCTACATTTGCTGAGAGAGAGAGAGAGAGACAGAGAGAGAGACAGAGAGTGTGTGTGTGTAAGAATTGGTAGGGGGGATCAGAGAGAGAGTAAGCTAAACAAGAAATAGAAGTGTGCAGCTGAGTCTATAGGTAGAAAAAGTATCAGAAACTAGCTGGGAAGAATTAGAACAAGTAGGAGTTGCTGCAATATTATATTTGTTCCTTATTATAAGGTCATAGTCATCTGGTAATTAACAAAAATGTATTAAAATCTTATGTGCATATGATATACTGATGATACAGTAATACAGCTCGCTTGCTAATTACACATGTTTTAAAAATCGATTCATTGAAAGAAATCACTCAAGGGCCTCTGCAAGTATCTTACTACATGAATTAAAGATGAATTGGTTGAAATTGTAAGCTTTTGTTTTAATAAAGGCACATTTTACATTTCATTGAAAAGTATTTTAACATTATAAATTTTCACTAATTTGTACTTACTTTTTCAAGTAATCCAAATTGTGGAAGCATTTCTTTCTTCACTAATCCTTCAGTCCTCCACGCTCTATTAGTTGAGATAATAAGTAGAAGTTTAGTGAAAAAATGTGCACACAGGAAGAAGTGTAAAGGTTAAGAAGGTTCGCATCACAGCTTGGAGCATGTCCACCTTTCATTTTTTAGCTCTTGACTTTCCAGTTTCTTATGTAAGTAGATTTTCACTCAATCAGTGTTTTTTTTTTTTATATCTTAACTGCACAATTAAAGCAACCTTTGAAAATAGTAATTTCTCACTCCTACCTCTAGATATTTGTCTAGGATGTGTGTTGTAGTCCATTTGTGCTGCTATAAATGTGACAAAATGCCAGACTTAGTAGCTTATAAACCGCAAAAATTCCTCACAGTTCTAAAGGCTGGGAGGTACAAGATTGAGGTGCCAGCAGATCTATATCTAATGAAGGCCCACTTCCTGATTCATAGATCACACCTGCTTGCTGCATTCTCACATGGTGAAAGGGACAAGGTAGCTCTCTGGAACCTCTTTTATAAGGGCGCTAGTCACATTCATGAGGGTTTTGCCCTCATGACCTAATTACCTACCAATGGCTCAACCTTGTAGTACTATCACATTAGTGATTATGAATTTTGGAGGGACACAAACATTCAGACCACAGTTATGGACTACAAATTAAACAAACTTAAAAAGCTTTCTAGGTGGTTTTAATGTGCAATCAGCTTGGGGATGACTGCACTAGAGAAAAGCAAAATTCATATCTGGAATAACTCAACGAACACATTTTGATGAGTTTTTGAATTCAGCAGTCAAATCTGATTATTCTATAGTGATTTACAATTCACTTCATCTTTTAAATACGAAAATCATATTTAAACTCACTCTGATCTTGTGATATGAGCAAGGGAGATGATAGTGTATTCACTTTACAGAAGAGAAGGCTAAGAATTTATATTAATTTTATAAATTTCATTAGGTGCTTAAGTAATTTTCTGAAGATTTATTGTTTATTAGCAAGATATGTGTTGCTAAACACTGGACTAGGAGATTTGCATGTCATAGCATGAGGATGATACATTCAATTTCATAGCATTAGGATGCTTTCCTTTTTATACACAAACTTGACCCTCAATGGATACAACCGTAGCTATGTTTCCCTCTTTCTTTTTTTGTAACCAGTATTAGCTTTAAAACATTTCAGGCACAGTTTTCATTTATCATCCTTGTTTATTTTGACTTATTCATCACATTCAGGATGTTCACAGTACATTCCTAACTTTGGGGCCATTATTAAGCTTACAAGTGACATTAACCTTCCCGGAGAGAATTGTCGACACAGGAAAGCTGACAACCTGATCTTCTAATATGAAATCACAGGTTTGAAAGGTGAGGAAATTGACCTTGAAATCTTCCCTTTGCCACCTACTGGACTCTGAGCAGTCAAAGTCATTCTGACTGAAGGGCAAGCTGGGCCATTTGCTCTTTGCCTTTTATTACACTTTTTGTGGCAGACCAAACCTCCATTAGAAGACTATTGAAAAATGCCATAAGCACAGCTGTAAGAAAGATTTCTTTGTGTTCGCACATCAGCACAGTAGCTTCTGGGCTTATTTGAATGGCATGGTGAGCGCTTTTATAGGGCATCCGCACATCTTTAGAACAACGTGGTGGAGTTGGGATTTGAACTCAAAGTTACTGACTGCCAGACTTGTGCTCAAATCAGCAGGTTCTGCAACTACCCAGCTGTTTGTTCTTGTAGAATTGGGCTGAGCAGAAAAGAAAAGGAGAGCATAGCTTATGAAATAACATGATTGATTCACCAAGTGCAAATATGTGGATCAGGACCTTGATGCTTCTGCTAATAATAAATGAATAAAAGAAGACTCATCAGTGGACATTTTAATAAATACATTAATGAAATAATGGAAATGTGGAAAGAATGCAGTGGAATACTTACTCAAGCAGGGTTTCTCCAGATGGTCAATTGGTGGGACAAGAGATTTTCAGAAGCCACAGCTGAGAACTTTAGACTATAGAGTAGCAATACTGCTTGGAGAGAAATGAAAACTATTTCCCAAAGGAGAATTCTTGTAGACTCTACCTTTCTTCCTCTGATTCCTTTCAGCATGGGCAGGTGCTTGCAGAAAGGACTGAGACTGACTTTATCTGGGTCTCATTAATCTCTGCATCTACTGCAAGTATAACCAGATATCATTAGCTAAAAATGGGTTTTAATTCAACAGATTCACTTCTAATATGGGCATCGTTATCCTCTCTCGTGGTATCAGTATTGAATATAATTTATGCAATTGTTGGTAATCTTACAGCCATGAAACATGAAGTTAAGTAAAAAACAAAAACTACTTCTCTAGAGCATTAAAAAAAAAACAACTGCACTTTTAAAAATAAGCTTTCTGCTCTATCCATGTTGCTGCAAAGGACATGGTCTTGTTCCTTTTTATAGCTGCATGGTGTTTCATGCTGTATAGGTACTACATTTTCTTTATCCATTCTCTCATTGGTGGGCATGTGGCTTGATTCCATGACTGCTATTGTGAATAATGCTGTGATGAACATATACATGCATGTGTTTTTATAAGAGAATGATTTACATTCCTTTGGGTATATAACCAGTAATGGAATTGATGGGTCAAATGGTATTTCTTTTTCTGTTTGAGGAATCACCACACTGTCTTCCATAGTGGTTGAAATGCTTTACATTCCCACCAACAGTGTAAAACTATTCTTTTTTATCCTTGCCCTTGCCAGCATCACCATTATCCTCAGCAAGCTCATGCAGGAAGCAAAGACCAAACACTGCATGTTCTCACTTATACGTGGGGAGCTGAAACACATGGATATGTGGTGGGGAACAACACAAAGTGGGGACTGTTGTGGGGGTGGGGCAAGGATGCCCATCAGAAAGAGTAGCTTATGGATGATGGGCTTAATACCTAGGTGATGAATTGACCTATGTAGCGAAGCACCGTGGCATACGTTTAGGTATGTAACAAACCTGCACATCCTGTATATGTATCCTGGAATTTAAAAGTCGATGAAAAAAATTAGAATAATAAACTAAACCTAAAATTAACCCTACAAATGCAATAGTTTGAAGTCTCCATTATGTCAGGGTCCAGGAGATTTAGTTTTTGACAGGATTGTCTCCCCAAAATTTGGGAACTTCTTAGAGGATGCTTATGTATTATATAAATCTGTTCTTGGTATAATGTTCCATTCTACTCATGAACCAAACCTCTCCCACAAGTCTCCTTGTACCATTTCTGGGTGAGAGATTTCCCTTTAGGCTAACATGTTATTTACATGTAGAAACATACTTTACATTTTTCCTTTGGAAGGCAGATAAAGCAAAACCAGAATCTTGTGTATGGGAAGCTCTAAAAATTTATTTGTAAAGGAGGGAGGAGGAGAGGAAAGTACTGGAAGAGTGAGAATAAATCATCTGCTTATGGTTGAAATTTGTCATCAGGACTCTTCCATATAATGAACTCAAAAGGGCTTTCCCAGATGGATCTGATACAGAGATATAATAACCACCTGACCATATGTGGTGATACAAAGATTGTCAAAAACACTTCTGCTTGAAATATTAGGGATAACATAAGAAAAGTGTTTCAGCTTCTATATAACGTATATTTACATATGTGTGTGTATATGTTGAGTTTGTGGATGTGTACGTACATACTTCATTTTCCTACTATTTCAGTTCGAACTCCTTTATGCCATGTTTCACCCAGGTACCTGCTCTGAGGGAATCCATGTTGGTAATGATGATAACACTTTGAAGGAGAGAAGAGAGAGGGACAGATGGCTACGAAACAAAAAGAACTGCATTGTTTAAAAGCAGCCCCACCCACAGACAAGTGTTTAAGGTACACGGTCACTTTGCTTTTTGAAAGAGAACAGTTTCCTCAGTGGCAGTTGAACACATTGTTTGGATAGAAATGTGTGTTTTTAACATGATTTGACATACATTGGTAAGCAGAATTGTGGAATACTGTGGCTGGAAACCATTGTAGAAGGCTTGTCATGCAACTTTCTGTACCTGGATGAGAGAACAGAGGCATAGAAAGCTACATGCTTTATTTTAGACAACTGAGATAGTAGCCCCGAGAGGACTGAAGCCTGAGAACCACTAAGTCAGGGTTATTTATTCCTTTCTCACCTTCTCTAAAATGTGTGAGCAAATTTGGGCATTGTTGATTTATTGTAAAATGGTACCCCAAAGCAGATCCTGTTGGTAAATAGTATAAAATCCAGGGACATTCATAAAGAAAATAATGAAGTAATATTCTTTGATTTCTCTTTCATTCTTCTTCCTTCCCACCTTTCACATTTTATCTCAACCCTTGTGGTACAGGAGCTCATGCTTACTTTCAGGCCCCCGTTCTATACATACTCTGATGAGCATCTGAGACTCAAGCTTACTATTTGTCTCTGTCTTAAAATTCACAACGTTCCCATTGCTTTTAATCCAACAATATTGTATTTATTTTTTGTAAGTCATTCTGACATTCTGTACTCTTCTCAAGATAGTGTGAAAATGTCTAAGGTATTAAAGACAAGCAAATATTTAATGAATTAACTTCCAGGGGCACAAATAATATATCAGTGTGTCTTCGACTTTAATCTGCATGCAAGTCACTCAATGACCTTACTAAAATGCAGATTCTGATTCAACAACTCTAGGTGGGTTCTGGGATTCTGCATTTCTAAGTTGTTTCTGAGGTGATGCTGATGCTGCTGGTACATTGACCATACGCTGAACAATAAAGCAATTACTATAATAGTTAAAATACTTGTATTTCAACAGAGGGCATTAATATTTTGAACTAAAAATGACAAGATAAGAATTTCAAGCAGAAGTGTTTTTGACAATCTTTGTATCACTACATATAGTCAGGTGGTTATTATATCTCTGTATCAGATCCATTTGGGAAAACCCTTTTGAGCTCATTATATGGAAGAGTCTTGATGACAAATTTCAGACATAAGCAGATGATTTATTCTCACTCTTCTAGTACTTTACTCTCCTCCTCCCTCCTTTACAAGTAAATTTTTAGAGCTTCCCATGTACAAGATTCTGGTTTTGTTTTATCTGTCTTCCAAAGGAAAAAAGTTAGAAACATTTATTGAATGTTCGTTATTTCTTATTTGGTAGAAACAGTGGGTTCTAGTTTTAATTTGGGAGTAGTTCTCTTCTCTCTCTAGCCCCCAAGGCAATCTACTTTCCTAACACATATCTTGTACTTTTTTTCCCTTTTTTCTCTGTAATTATGTTTTCAAAACCAGATTCAGCACTTTTCTCCTTCCTCTAATGTTTTAGAATGTGGCTACTAGTATGGCTTAATTTTGCCTCAACATCTATTATGATGCTTTGTATATTAATATGCACAAATAAGTCTCAATAAATGAATACATAATAAATATTTACGGTATTTAATTGACTTGGTCCTTTAGATCAACTCTTCCCCATGCTAGTTTTCAGTGACATAAGGAAAATACCTGTGGGTTATTTGTTTTTCCCTCCTAGGCTCTAGTTGATGCAGGTATTCTCCGTTATTTATATATTTATGTTCTTTCTGTACTTTTCAATTAGGACAGCAACACTTTTATTTCCCTGTAAATAATACCCCCTTAATCCTACAGTCCTACATGTGAAATTGCAAATATCATCTCCTTGGCATGACTAATGTAGAATAATCTTATGCACCTGCTTTTTCTCATGTGTGTATTGGGTTTGGATACAACTAGGAAAAATGAGTAGGTGGTTCTGATTGATATTTCTTTCTAAATTTGAGCCTCTTCTTTGGATGAAGTCGTGGAGAGGATGTGGCTAATAAAATTGCCAGGCCAGAATAGAGATCTTTTGTGTGCTTACAATCTAAGTGAAAGTCAGCATTCATTCTATATAAATCTTTTATTCCTGTTTTGTACTTACTGAATACCACTATGTGCCAGGTATAGATAGCAGTAACATCCCTTCCTTCATGGAGTCAAATTCTATTTGTAAATGTGTATGTACGTGTATGTATGCAACTGTGTGCTTTATGGAGTTAACAATTAAATTTAGAACATAGTTTCTATTAGTGACAAATACAGTGAAACTATAGGAAGCAGGTGAAGAAAATAAAGGGGAGAAGGGATACTATGGGACTTAAATTTTGACTTTTAGGAAAGGTTTGTATAAGAAGACATTTGAGCAGAGACCTGAGGTGAAACAAGGGGTGAGACGTGGAAACTGGAAGAAAAGGTTCCAGGCAGGGGGGAGAAGCAAGTGCAAAAGCCCTGGGTTGAGAATGATTCTGGAATGCTGGATGAAAAGTGGAAGGCTTATGTGGCAGATGGAGTAAGTGAGGTGAGTGAGGAGATGAGTTCAGACAGGAGGCTGGCCTGTATTTGTCAGTGGCTCCTCAGTAAAAATCGTGATACTCTTCTGTTTACAATTTCAGTGGCTTTTATTGTTCTTAGGATGAAGATGCAAAAGCTTGCATGGCCTGACCTGTACTTAATTCCCAAGCCTCATCAGGCATGCTGTACTCTCCCAAGTTCTGTGTTCCAGCCCCCATACTCTCCTGTGGCCTCTTTTGACTCTTCTCTTTCACTATTCTCCTCACCACAGAGCCTTTGAATGTGCCAGTCCCACTGCCTGGAGAACTCTCCATCTACACATCCAACCTTTGCTCCTTTGCATCTCAACTTCATTATCAATTCCTTAGGGAAGACTTCCATGGCCTTCCTATAATCTCTGTTAGGTCCACTCATGGTATCATGCACCCTTTCTTCATGATGCTTATCAACGTTTCAATTTTGCTTTTCTTTTTGATTTTTTTTTATTATACATTAAGTTTTGGGGTCCATGTACAGAATGTGTAGGTTTGTTACTTATGTGGTTAATTACTGTCTTTTCCTGCTACCAAAGTATAAAAGGCACAAGGCTAGAAACTATGAGTATTTTTATTTTTTCCACCACATTATCACTAATACCTTGCATGGTATCTGCCACACGGTAGTTTCTCAGTAAATATTTGAATAGTTGATTACAAAAAATTACCTCACTTTTTTTTCCTCCTTTACTTTCACCTTTATTTCTCTTTTCTTTTTCTCTCTGTTATCTTTCTTTCTTACTCATTTCTTTCTTCTTTCATCTTAGTTTCTGAAGACTTTTTTTTACCACTGAATTTGAGATTCCATATGGAAGTGAACATTTTCTAATGACTAAAGGATGATGGTAGAAAGGAGTTGGTGGCATTTAATAGCAGGCTGCCATTCTATCTGAAATCAAAGCTGCTCTTCATAAGAGACCATGACTATTATATCTTCCTTAAAATGAAGACCTACATCAAACACTGCAGCAGGGGGTGTTTTTCCATTTCATTTCTTTTGTTCTGCTTGTGGCTTTGCTGAATCCATCTATCATTAACATTCATAATTTAGCATTGTCTTCTGGCACAGTGTGATGCGATCTGTATTGCTGACGGATCTGTCTCAGTCTTGGTCTTGGGTCTTTCAGCTGTCTCGTTTCTGGGATTTTGCTTATCTAAGCATTTCATTTGTCACACTACCTGCCACTGTCACCACGTTTGTCTTTATCCTCAGTCATTAGTTTCCTATGCTCTGTCTTAATCCCATTACAGGGCTTGTTCTTGCTATATTTATTTGTCACGGTATCTATTTTAGTAACAGATGTAGTTGTCAGAACATCTCCTTTGCTCCTATTATTGGTGTCACTTTTGCATTCAGTGTTAGACATCGTCTTGTGTGTTATTCGGGGTCTTTGTATGTACACTTCTTAGTCCACTTCATTGTTTTAATTGTATCAGATCTTTTTTTTTTTTTCTCCCAGGGATGCATAATTGTGGTTCATTTATTTCTTCTTGCCAATTCTGAGTATGGTCGAGTTGCTTTGTCTCTGAAGCAAGCATTTTCGGAAGGCCAGATCAATGGTGCAACAGAAGTGAATGCAAATTTATGAGTGTTTGCTCTCAACATGTGTGCGTTCAGTCAGAGAACAGAGCAACAGTGTATGCTTTTGATTATGTGAGGATAGCATGTTCACTTATAGAGGCTTGATTTTTACTGTGTGCTCTTCATATTCATTTTAATATCATAGTCTATTGCTTGAGAGGTTTTCTTTAAAAATCAGTTTAAAGTTAATGTATTTCTGTTGTCGACAAAATTTTGAAGGAGGATATAGTTTATCTTTCCTACACTTGGGTGATGGATTAACAAAGAAAGCAAAATAAGTTTATTCTAAAGCAAACTGATTTCTTGAAGAAAAAGCTAACTAAGCAGTGGTTTAACCAAAAAACAAATATAAGATGAGGGAAAACATGGAAGAGTGAAAATAATAAAAACAAATAGGACTTGGCTTGATAATGGTATACACAATATTAGCCTTAGAAGTAACCATGTAACATTTACAACTAATTCTCGGATAACCTGAAATAACAGAGTATAAAAGGGAACTTCAGCTTACTAAAAGATAGAAGAAATTCTCTTGCTTGGTAATTGTAGATACTCTCTCAGAGGAACTAGCTGTAGCTTTTCTAAGGTTTTGAGTCAACTCATAATTGGTGGAAGAAAAGAGAATGTATAAAAAATTCTAAGCCTAGGAATCCTATAATTGCATAAAATATTTTATGCCCAATCAACTAATTTGGAACCATATCATTTTAAGATTCATATTCTCGCTCCACCTGTGATTTTGACAATTGCTTTTAAGTTGTTGAGTTTTAAATATTTTAATTGTTCTGTAGTTTGATTCTTCTAAACCGAGGAAATCAGAATATCAGTCACTTGGAAGAGAAAACTTTATTATGGAGTCCCAGGAATCAAGGAATTCAAGAGAAAGTAGATACTTGTAAATCATAAAACAGTGTCACCCTCGCTTGTCAGTATATGCCTCCTATTTCTAGTTTTTACAAAATTTAAACTGCCAGTAAAGATCTCTTCACCATTAGAGTGTAGGAAAATAGGTTTTTTAGGGGAAAGAGAGATGTTAATTGGAGTTTGGGTTTTTTTGTGACTACATGACACCCAGCAATACAAATTTGAAAGATGTCTGTAAGGCTCTTCAAGTGAGAAGAGCAGCTTCCATATTTATCCTGTGAAGGAATAAAACATAAGATCAGTTACTGTTTATGCTGGAGAATATTTCATATATACGTGTAAATATCCATGCGAAAATCTGCTTGCATATACCTTATGGCGTCTTCCCATTTTGTGCCTCTGTCGTATTTGGTATATAGCTCTAAGACTTTTCATGGCTTCATGGTTGTTTGAATGTCTTCTACCACACTTGTTATGATCTCCTTATTGTTAAGCCAGTGCTCTGTGGATTTGTAGTTTTTAATACGTCATTTCTAACGAATGGATGCCATTTTATAGTCTATGCCAGATAATTAAGTAGTAAGGTTACATGCTGTACCTCATTGTCCCTGGTTTTGCTTAGACAAGGGCAGTGAAAAAAAGGTCCATGTTGAAATATTTTCAGGTAAGTATACAATCACTGTGTATATAAAATACTTGAAAAGGTAGATAATTATGAAAAAGAAGTAGGTATCTAGAAAATACTAAGCATACACTCCACATTGTATAAAACGCCATATGATACATATGACATCTAATTTACTCATCATAAAAATCTAGTGCAGTAGGTATTTGTAGTAGAATACTTTTCTGGTGAGCTGCTGGCTCAAATTAATCTCTCCTTTTCTGGGAAAAGACTTGTGAGCCCTTGATGACTACGTTTCTAAGCTGAATTTTAAATTTCTGGCCATAGCATATTGATCCATGGTTTGAGTATGATCCAGGCAGAGATTAATCAGATTTAATCTTCCAAGATGTGGAAATTTGGGAAAGAGATAAAGAGACTAGGAATTGTTGGAGCTGAGTCATATTAATGACAGTCGATGGAGAGGTCACCTGTATTCATTCACTCAACAATATCTACTAAATGCCTTGTGTGTTCAGGCACCAAGTGGGCCTGAGGATTAAATGACAGTAAAAATAGACATAATCTCTGTTCTTATTTATAGGTTACTGAGAGGGGAAAACTAAAGACATTCATATAATTAATTAAAAATATAAACTGATATAAATAAAAAAAATGGAATATAGTTCTATGATAATAAATCACAATATAATCTAAAACAGGCAAAGGTTGGGAAGTAGTAAAATTTCCTTTTTTTTTTCAACATTAATTGTTTAGAAAACACATTATGTAAGTGGAAGGGATAGAAGTGGTTGAGAGAAGACATTTCAGGGAGAGGAAACAGCACATTAGAGGCCCTAGAATGCAAGAGGGCAGCGTGGTGCAGTATTCCTGTGTGCCTAAATACTGAGAGCTGGGAAACAGTGGAAAGTTAGGATAGAGGGTCTTGATTGTCTGGTTAACAATTATTGTTCATATTATAAGAATAATGACATTCAAGGGAAGAGTTTTCATCAGGGGTCTAATATGATCAGATTTGTGACCAGATTTAGTTCATGGGAAAGTTGATGCTAGTTTGTTATAGCAAGAGCAACAGAGTGGGAAAAAAGTGAATGGGTTTGAGATATATTTAAAAAATGAATGTAATAGAATTTGGTGATAAGTTTTCTTATCAGAAAGAGAGAGAAAGAGAGAGAGAGAGAGAGCGAGAGAGAGAGAGGTGTTAAGTATGGACTTTGATTTCTAGATATTTGACTTGCAAAGGTAGAGATAGATAAGTTCACCAAGTTAGATGACTTTAAGAATCAGAGTAGAATTTTTATGTGCTCATTTGATGCAGTTGTGATGGTCGTGAATTTTGTTTTTAGCATATGTAAATGGTGACTTATGTTAATTTTAATGTTTAATGTTTGGTAACAGAGAACTTGCCTAGAAAAAGATGGTGGTAAGGACTTCTTAATTTTCTAGATATTCTTAGGAAGAAATTCATTAATTGTGAAGGTACTCAAAGTAAGCTAGATTGCCATCTGGTGACTATTTACAGAAATAGCAGACACATGCTCCCTGGGGACACACTTATAACTAACATTTATTGAGAAATTATTAATGCCTGGAATCTATGCTATGTATTTATATGTAGTATCAAATTTAATAACAGATTATAACATACTGGAATTTAAAGGGTGTTATAAGATAATACTATTATATGTAAAGAACATAATTGAATGGTACATGAATAATTTAGATAAAAAAAGTATTGAGATGACAATGGCACGATGAACTGCACCTCTCCTCTCTCTGCTTCTGTACCCCACTGACATAGATACATGCACATTTACATCAACTATTTTTTAGGAGAAAATTTGGAATAAATTCTGCTGTAGAATTTGGTGTCTTTCCTCCTAAAGAAAAAGAGTCATTGATAGATCTTGAGTTAGTTCTTTTTAATGTAAGCCAGGTTTAGAAAAAAGTCAACTTTTTTTTTGGACAATTCATCCATTTATCTATTCAACAATTACAGTTATAGATTGGGCACCTATTATGGTGAGGCTCTGTTCTATTGAAGATTCAACAGAAAAAAATGTATGAGAACTCCTATCATTATGAAGTTTCCCAGTGAGGGGGAGACAGAAAATGACAAATAAAATGTATAATATGCCACATAGCCTTATGTACTGAGGGAAAAAAAGCAGATAAAGGAGATAATTACAGATAGAGAGGTATAGGAATTTTGATATTTTAAGTCGATGTTAGATTCAATGTAATGAAAATAAAGGTGGTAAAGAAATAGACCCTATGGACATTTTGAGGTAGAGTGTCCACAAAGAAAGGACAGCAAGCACGAAGGCCCTGAGGTTGGAATGTGCCTACATTATTTAAGTAAAAGAGGCCTATGTGGCTATGGTAGAGTTAGAGAGGGGCTGCCTGAAAGGAGAGGAAGTTGGGGATACCAGGAGGAGAGTTCATCTTTGGTCTATGAGCTCACTTTAAGGACTTTGATTTTTCTGCAAAATGAAATGAGAGTCTGCTCAGCAGAAATTTACCCTTTTCTTGATATGAGAATCAGATTTTGTTCCTTGAAGAAAATTTCACATCTGTTTTAGAGAGATGTGCTTATTTCTCAGATGAACCAACAAGAGACCTGCCTTATCTTCTTGCTGTGGAAAAGTGGGAGTTGAAGCATTTATCTTCTTGCCCATTGGTACCACTACATTTCATCTCTTCCATCTCCAGAGCTAGACACAGCTCATCAGGGTTGAATTGTGAGTCATACTGGAGTTTACCCTTAAAGAGGGATGGGATGTTGGACTAAGAGACTCAGAAGATAAGATTGCATGTAGAAAAGAAAATATTAAAGAGAAAAGGGCTGAGCATTGTGGCTCATGACTCTAATCCCAGAACTTTGGGAGGCTGAGGTGAGTGGATCACTTGAAGTCAGGAGTTTGGGACCAGCTTGGCCAATATGATGAAACCCCATCTCTATTAAAAATACAACAATTAGCTGGGTGTGGTGGCACATGCCTGTAGTCCCAGCTACTCAGGAGGGTGAGGCAGCAGTGAGCTGAGATCGTGCTACTGCACTCCATCCTGGGTGACATAGCAAGACTCTGTCATTAAAAGATAAGAAAAGAAAACATTGAAGAGAAAGGAAACAGAGAGTGCCTATGGAGTACACCTTTCTTTTCAAGATCTGAGTGTAGAAGGGCCCTCACTTGTGTGTTTCAGGGGGTTATGTTAAATACTAAATTGTTCCTTCCATGATGGACTACAATTCTGAGCACTCAGCCAAGAAATGCTTATCTATCCATGGTGGTCTTGTATGTTTTCTCTGGGAGAAACTGCCAAATGATAGGGCCCAAGAAGACTAACTACTTCCTTCACTCCTCTTATTGAATCCTGCATACTTGAGCAGAGACAGGACCATTGTGGGTTGGCTTGTGTACCAACCCCCAACTGGAAAATAGTCATGTTGAGGTCGTAGTCCCTGGTACCTGTGAATCTGACCTGATTTGGAAATAGACTCTTTGCACATGTGACAAAGATGAAATAATACTGGATTAGGGTGGGCCCTGAATTCAGTAACTGACGTTTTTATATGAAGACCATATAAATACACAGGGACACAAAGACACACAGGGGAGAACACCGTGTGAAGATGGAGAAAGACTTTAGTGATGCATCTACAAGCCAAGGACCACCAAGGATTGCTGGTGACTACCAGAAGCTAGTAGAGAGGCATGGAATGAAATTTCCCCTTAGAGCCTCTGAAAGAAATCAGTCCTGCTGACAGCTTGATTCCAGATTTCTAGCCTCCATAATATGAGAGAATAAATTCCTGTTGTTTCAAAGTATTCAATTTATGGTACTTTGTCATGGCATCCCTAGGAAACTAGTACAAAGGCCAAAGGGGTTTTAAACCCACAATGTGGTTATTTCTCTATAGAGGTAAGGAGAACTATCAACTGAAGAAATGAGATATAAAAATCCCTAAGCATGAGAGAAAATGGAATTCCTGGTTGCACTCCATGGGCTAAAAATCAACAACCTTTAAGGTGGAAAATGAAGCCTCAGCACATTAAGATGTTTAGCTTGACATTGGCCAAGAGTATTTCCTGTCTCATGTACTGCCACATGTATCAGTATTTATAAACTGAAAGAAGAGGGCTGGATATGGTTCATAAATGCAGCTACTCTTGAAATAATGCACAATGTTTCTCACCGTGTTGGGCCAGAAATTCTGCAACAGTTGACAGGAGCTTGGTGTTGGTCTGTCCACTCTCTGAGCATAGATCATATGCAGTTTCCAGCTATCCTGGGTCCCCCAGTGGATGCATATGTCCTTAGACTTGATTCACTCTCTTTTGTGTTATGAGAGTCTTCTAGGTACGTTTTGATAAGCAGTAAACATGAATCTCATTTAATTTATTTTACTTTTTAAAACAACTCTGTGAAGTAAGTATTATTTTTTTCTGCTATTTGTGAGGATATTCAGAGGGCAAAAGACTAAGTAGCACGGGAGAGATGGCAGAAACTGAAAAGAAAGGGCAGAATTTTTAAGCATGGCGAGAGCAAGGAAGGACATTCTAAGCAGAGGGGACAATGCTCAAATAAAGTTACAGAGGACAGAATTGACTGTCTTTGAGGAAGCCCCAGCTGTAGCAGACAGTATCTGTTGGGAAGTGAATCTTGAACGAAATGAAGAGGACTTCGAATACTACGTGAAGAATTTGGACTGAAATTGTGGGCAACGAGAAGCCAGAAGTCTGTTTGGCACTTGTGTGTATGTATGCTTGTATGTATTTGTGAATGTGCATTCAATTGTATGATATTGTTATAACCAAGCAAGTTAGAAGGAAAGCGCCACACTCTGAGTTCTAATTGAGAGTCCTTTATTGCCAGCGACAGAGAGTCAACTCGTGCTTAAAATCTCCGGCCACGAAGAGGGGGACATGATTTCCTTTTATACCTTACCTGGAAGAGAGGAGAGGGGGAGTCTAGCTGAAGCGAATTTTGCAGAAGCAGAACAAGCAAGTTAGTAGGAGGAAGCTGGTAACCAGGAGGCAGGAGTTTCCCATAGTCGCTGGTTACTAAGAATATTTCCATATAATCATCAAGAGGGGGTAGCAGGGGGGGACTTTCCATACAATCAGTCACCAACGGGGGATTTTCACACTAGCAGGTAGACTTGCCAGACAGGATGTGGTTACAGCAGTTACAGGTACCGAGAAAAGTGTGACCCAAACTTCAACGGTTCAAGGCTCTGAATACAGCCTGACCCAGTAATGCACCTGAGGGGGCTGTGGCAGGGAGGATGAAGCTAAGATGGAGCTTGTCAGGCTTATTTCTAAGATGGAGTCAGGTTAGTTCATTTCAATACGAAGAGGGAAAAGAGTGGACTGAGACAAAAGATTAGAATTTCTCTTGAGGAATTACTTTGGCAGCCATATATTGAATAGTTTGAGAAAAATATAATTTATGAGGCTTTTGAAACATGAAAAGAGGAGAGAACGATATTATCTCAGCAATTGTTTACTGGAGCAATTAGAGCGATAATCTGCATGAATGACTGGTTTTATTTATATGTGTGTATGTATAATATTATACATAGTAATGAAAAACATTATTTTCTAAGTTTGCTGGACAAAAGCAGCTGAGTTGTACAAATGTTAGATTGGGTTTAAAAAAAATTCCGCCTGTAATATATAGGTTTCCAATCTAGTCTATCTCTTTTAATTTTACCAAGTCAACTACCAGGGGGTTTTTCCAGACACCATTGCTTACCGTTAGTTTCCATTTGGCCCTGGTAGTAAAGCATTAACCAAAAACATGGAAATATATTTTGAGAAGAGCTAGTCTCCCCTTAATGTGATCCCAGTGAGATTGTGTGTGTATTAGTCTGTTTTCATATGGCTGTAGAAAACTGCCTCAGACAGGGCAATTGATAAGGGAAAGAGGTTTGATTGACTCAGTTCAGCATGGCTGGGGTGCCTCAGGAAACTTACTTTCATGGTGGAAAGTGAAGGGGAAGGAAGGCACCTTTTTTACAAGGCTGCAGGAAGAAGAAGTGCCGAGAGAAGGGGAAGAGCCCCTTATAAAACCGTCAGATCTTGTGAGAACTCACTCACTATCACAAGAACAGCATGGGGGGAAACCACCCCTATGATTCAATTATCCCCCACCTGTTCTCTCCTTAGACCCATGAGAATTATGAGGATTACAGTTCAAGATGAGATTTGGGTGGGCACCCAAAGCCTAATCATATTAGTGTGCTGGTTCAATGGGCAGTTACCTTCTACCAGTCCCGCTAATCACTGTGGCAAACAAAATATGGCAAGATAATTTTTGAGGTGTGTTCAAAACTAGTATTGCATTTTTGCTTAGCATTCTGCTATAGAGTACTAGGAAGATAACAGGGAATTGAAATTATGTATATTAGACTTTATAAAAAAATAAATTTTTTGTCTTTTTAATAATAACCAACCAACAGGTATGAGGTGATATTTTATTGTGGTTTTAATTTGCATTTCTCTGATGATTAATGATGTTGAACAACTTTTTATATACGTTAGCCATTTGTATATCTTCTTTAAAAAAATGTCTTTTGAGGTTCTTTACCTATTTTTAAATATTCTTTTCCAATTTGGATGCCTATTTTATTGTTGTTGTTGACCAACTTCTCTGGCTAGGATTTCTAGTACTGTGTTGAATACAAGTGGTGAGAGTTGACATCTTTGTCTTATTTCTGATCGCAGAGGAAAAAATTTCAATCCTTCACAACTGAGTACAATTGTTAGCTATATATCTGTTATACTGGGCATTTACTATGTTAAAGTATATTCTTACTACTAATTTTTTGGTAGTTTTTACCTTGAAAGGATGTTGTATTGTGTTACATTCTTTTTCTTTCTCTATTGAGATGGTCATATGTTTTTATCTTCTTTCTGTTAATGTGGCGTTTCACATTTATTGATTTACATATATTAAACCATCCTTGCATGATAGACATGGATGAAGAAACCCTGAATGAATATACTAGCAAATGGAGTTCAGCAGCACATTAAAAGTATTATATATTATAATCAAGTCAAATGTATCACTTCATGTGATTTAATATTTTCTTTATATATTTTAGGGATTGGATATTGGATGGATATATATTTATACTTGCTATATCCTCTTGATATGTTGACCCATTCATTGTCGTATAATCTTTTTGTCTCTTGTGGCATTTTTTTTTTACTTAAAGTCTGTATTGTCTGATATTGGTATAGCCACTCCTGTTCTTCTTCAGTTATCATTTGAATTGCTTGTCTTTTTCCAACCCTTTGCTTATGTTCTATATGTGTCCTTAAAACTAAAGTGAATATCTTCTAGAAAGCATATTTTTGGATCTTATTTTTTAATGTATTCAACAACTTCATATTTTCTGATTGTAGAACTTATTCCATTTACATTTAAAATAATTATTGATAGGTAAGGAGTTACTCTTAGCATTTTTAAGTTGTTTCATGACTGTTTTGTAGTTCTTTTGTTGCTTCTTTCCTCTTTTTGCTGTTTACTTTTGTGATTTGACCATTTTTTTTTTTGTAGTGGTGGGCTTTGATTTCTTTCTCTGTATAATTTGCGTATTTTTATAGGTTTTTAACTTTTGTTTACTGTGGGGTTTACATAGAACATTTAAAAAATTAGAACAATCAATTTTAAGCTGATATCTTAAATTTGCTTGCATATAAAAACTCTTCCTTTTTACTTTTTTCTCCCTGCCCAATTTATGTCATTGATATCACAACGTACAACTTTTTATATTGTGTATTAACAAATTATTATTATTATTATTATTATTTTGAGATGGAGTTTCACTCTTGTTACCCAGGCTGGAGTGCAATGGTGTGATCTCAGCTCACTGCAACCTCCGCCTCCTGGGTTCAAGCGATTCTCCGGCCTCAGCCTCCTGAGTAGCTGGGACTACAGGTGTGCGACACCATGCCCAGCTAATTTTTGTATTTTTTAGTAGAGATGGGGTTTCACCATGTTGACTAGGATGGTCTCGATCTCTGACCTCATGATCCACCCACCTCGGCCTCCCAAAGTGTTGGGATTATAGGCGTGAGCCACTGCGCCTGGCCAACAAATTATGATAGTCATAGTTACTTTTACCTTTTAACTTACATAATATAGTTACAATTAATTTATGTACCACTATTACAGTATTAGAGTATTCTGTATATGATTATATACTTACATTGTTGTGAGTTTTATATTCCATGTCTGTTCATGCTGCCTATTAGTGTCTTTTTATTTCAGGACTTCTTTTAGCATTTTTTGTGTAGCAGGTTTAGTGGTGTCAGTCCATTCAAGCTGTTATAACAACACTACCATAAACCGAGTGTCTTATAAACCACAGAATTTTATTTCTTATAGATTTAAAAGTGAGGAAGCCCAAGATCAAGGTGACAGCATATTTGGCATTTAGTGAGGGCTTGCTTTCCACTTTATTGAAGGTGTCTTCTTGCTATGTTTTTACTTGGTGGAAGGGGCAAACAAGCTCCCTCACATCTCTTTTATTAATATAAAAGAACTAATGTCATTGTTCAGGGCTCTGATCTCATGACCTAATTGCTTCCCAGAGTCCCCACTTTTTAATAACACCCCATTGGAGATTAGTTTTCAACATGAATTTTCAAGCCATATGAATATTAGACCATAACAAATGGTGATAAACTTGAGGAGGAACTTCCATTTGTTTGTCTGGAATCATTTGTTTTTTCTTTATTTCTGAAGGACAGTTCTGCCTTGCATAGCACTCTTTGTTGGTAGTTTTTCTCCTGTAGCACTTTGAATGTATCATTGCTCTCTGCCTACAGAGTTTCTGCTGAGAAATTCACTGAGATTTCAGGAAGGTCTCACTTATATGTAGTGAGTGACTTTTCTGTTGCTGCTTTCAAAATTCTTTACACAATTTTTTTGACTATTGACAATTTGAGTATTATATGTCTTATTGTAGATCTCTTTAAATTAAACCTATCTGAGGTCCACTTGGCTTCATGAACGTGGGATGTCTATTTAGATTTGGAAATTTTTAGCCATTATTCTCTTAGAGAGAGAGGCTTTTTCCCTCTCTCTTCGCCTTCTGAGACTCTCAAGATGTGTATATTGGTTGCCTGATGGAGTCACATGGGTCCCTTAGACTTTCTTCACTGTTTTTCATTATTTTTTCTTCTCTGTCTGGATAATTCCAAATGACCTGTCTTCATAATCATTGATTTTCCTGCCTGGGTGATTAAGACTGGTTTTGAATTCCTCTAGTAAATTTTTCAGTGCAAGTTTTGTATTCTTTAGTTATGTGTCTAATTTGTTTAAAAAATCATTTCTTTATGTTTTTGTACTCATTTTGTTCACATATTGTTTTTCTGATTTCACATATTCTTGGCACTGAGGTAAGCTAGTTTAGGGGAGGATTGATGCAGATAAAGTGAAATTGCTCATCTTATCTGTAAATGTGACTATTTTCCAGTTATGTTACTCTGAGGTACTTCTGCTTACCTGGTTTCTGAATTTGACTTCAAAGTATTTGTTACCAGTATCATTGTTATATTGGTATTTCTGTAGAGGAACAAGAGCTAGGGCTTTCTACTCTGCCATCTTGCTGATGTCATTCACTCAAACATTTTAGAACAGTTTTAGACTTACAGAAAAATCATAATAGTAGTACAGATAGTTTCCACATACCTTGCACTTAGGTACCCCCGTTATTAACATCTCACATTACTATGGTACATTTGCTACAATTAATGAACCAGTGTTAATATGCTATTATTAAGTAAAGTCCATAGATTATTCAGACATTCTTAGTTTTTATCGAATGTCCTTTTTCTGTTCCAGGATTCTTTCTAGGAGAACATTTTTCATTTAGTCATCATGTTTCCTTAGACTTCTCTTGATTGTGACCGTTTCTCAGAACGTCCTTATTTCTGATGACCTTGACAGTTTTGAAGAGTACCACTCAGCTATTTTATAAAATGTCTCTCAATTGGGTTTTCTGATAATTAAACTAGGGTTATGTGTTTTGAGGAGGAAGATCACAAAGATAACATGTCATTCTCATCACGTCTATTTATAGTAATATTCTAAAAAGCTCATGGCCTCTGTTCTCTTCAATGCGTGCCATTTTAATGTTTCTTATTGCTCCAAAACAAAGTTATTTACATAACTTCTAAAACTATGAAAGTTTTTTTGCTGCCTTCACAGTGTGGATGAATAGTTGACAAATACTTTGAGTGAAGCCTGACTTGTGTCCTACTGAAACACACATGGAATCCCTGGCGAAGAATGGCCTCTATGATTTTTGAAATCTTAAAACGTTACAGGTCTAAAAGCTGCCTTTTCAAGGCTACAAACAGTTTGGAGTTTTCAGCACTAAAGCCTTCAACTGATCCTGAGTGGAAAATACCATGAGCCAATACCTCCATTTCAGACTATGAGGTTGAGCATGCAAATGTGCTATTTATGAATTTAATCGTCAGATTCTTTCTTTTATCAGTGGAAAGGAATAAAGGCTTGTTAGCTGTTTATGTATTTAGAGTGCACTCTGCCATGTGCAAAGCATGACTTGTCCAAATAGAGTTACGGCTGATTTCCATTTACCCCAAATTAGTGGAAGATGAGTACAGATAATGAGTACATCATTTTTAGTGGACGATGATGAAAACTGTAGGTTCAACTCACTCATGCTGGAGTGAAAACTATAGTAAAGGATTGGACTATCAATGACCTACATAGAAATTATAATAGTAAATAATGAATAACTTAGAGCAGAGTGATGATGGACTATGGTTTGGATATTAAGGTTTCGAAGACACAAACTTCACCCATAACTAAGTAACAGGTTGGTAAAAGGTGAATACTATATTTATCTTTAATCATGAATTTATGAGAAGTCAGATTCCTCATATCCTATTCACCAAAACCAGGACTCCATAAAGGCTAATAAAAGAGTTTGAGTATTGCCAGCCAGGATTCTCGTGACCATTGGCTGGCCCAATGAGAAAATGTAGCTATTGAATGGTGTTGAGATAAAATGGTGCATTAGGAAATTCCCCTTCCCTTTGTACATTTTGAAGCCCCGGTTTCTGAGGTTAAATGTATCCAGAACACTGTTAGTGGTGGCGCATTAGTTGGTCTCAGTATGAGAAATACATGAGGTAGGCAGGATGACTCCCACTAAAGGAATCAGGGGAACTGTGAACTGCTGCATACAGAATTCTAAGTTATTCTTGAGAGAGATATACACACATACACACATTCATTTTTTTTTTCCTGAGAGACAGAGTCTCGTTCTGTCACCCAGGCTGGAATGCAGTGCAATCTTGGCTCACTGCAACCTCTGCCTCCTGGGTTCAAGCAATTCTCCTGCCTCAGCCTCCTGAGTATCTGGGACTACAGGCGCACACTGCCATGCTCAGCCAATTTTTTGTATTTTAGTAGAGACAGAGTTTCACCATGTTGCCCAGGCTGGTCTTGAACTCCTAAGCTCAGGTGATCTGCCTGCCTTGGCCTCCTAAAGTGCCAGGATTACAGGTGTGAGTCACTGTGCCTGACCAAGCTGTACTCTTTTTTTTAAAAAAGCTTCAAACCTTCAATAATATTTCATTAAGAATTACAGTTTGGTTTCAGTCATTTTGAGGAAAATTAAGAAAAGGGCTTGTTCTGTACCTGGTCAAA
This sequence comes from Ateles fusciceps, assembly GCA_036589455.1. Taxonomy (NCBI): domain Eukaryota; kingdom Metazoa; phylum Chordata; class Mammalia; order Primates; family Atelidae; genus Ateles; species Ateles fusciceps. The sequence continues at coordinate 5,783,767 of JAZHEH010001606.1, read as the reverse complement.
GAATAGAAGGAGCCAATTTTTAACCATTTGGATCAGTGATTCTCAAATGGGAGTGATTTTGTCCCCTAGAAAACTTCTGGAAAGGTATAGAGATATTTATGGTTGTCACAATTTGGGATAGGGGGAAAAAGGACTACCAGTATCAGGTGGATAGAGGCCAGGAATATCGCTAAACATTCTACAGCGCAAAGACAGCCTTTCACAATGCATACTTACCTGGTCCAAAATGTCAATAGTGCTGAGACCGAAGAACTCAAAATTTTATATATTTTTAGGGGATTCCTATGTGGGCTTGGGAAAGCTTGAAGTCAATTGTGATTTAAATATTTACAGGGATATATTTTGTCATTAGTCTGCAAATTCCAGTTGCAAAGTAGAGGCTCTGAACATGTGTGCATACACATACACCAGAAGTAAACTCTCTTGCAATTATCTTCTCTATCACTGACAGGGCAATGACCTATGAAAATTATGTTATGTCTAATAGTCCCTCATTGCTATGTGCGAAACACCCAGCAAAGCTCAAGTTAAGGTTGTGGTCACAAAGAAAAGAGCTGTCTTTCCTTATGGTGTTACCCAAAGGTAACACTTTGCTTTGTTTTGAAGCTTACTTTTAAAAAATTATGAAGTTATATCTTTATGTTGCATTAAGCCTGGGTAGTTTGTGTTATTATTATGCATGTTGAATTTTAGCGATTGCAGAATATAATGATGCCATCTCTGGATCTTTTATAAATTGGCAATAAATATTCTTCTTGAAACAGTTTGGGAATTAGAGAAAAAAATTCCCTAGAGTAAGACCTTGTAATGAAACGCATTCTTCCACTCTGATCAACAGCAGAAGTAAGGTTTTTCATTTCATGGATGGTTTACTGGAATTGTAGATGTTAGCCTGGTGCTATTAATTATTTGATCAGTTTTGCCTATCAATAAGTCTATTCATTTTATGGTCTCCTTTTAAGTGTATTAGAATAGAAATACAACCTTATGTTCCGCTTCAAGTTATGTGATGATAGTAACAGCAGTGTTAGGGGGAGTCATCTTATAATTATTTAGAAATCAAAAAGAAATTTTAGAACCAATAAAGATCCCTCTTTTTTTCCCTCCCTGGCCTGAGATAGCATTTTTAGAAAAAAAAATAGCCCCAAATGTTTTGACTGTTAAAGTAGTTTGGGAGGCCATATTGCGACTCTCCTGGTGGTAAAGAAGCTGCTGTCATGTGACAGGTGTCCCATGGATAACCATTACCTCCTGTCAGTGAGAAATGTGAAGATTAAAAACAGTGTCACCAAACACTGACATCATCCTGTATTTTTTATTTAAGAGCTGCTGAAAGATTTCCCGCTGGCTGACCAAATATGTGAACAGCTGGCTCCTGACCATAATCTGTCACTTGTAGCACATTTCAGACTGCCCATTTAAGAGCAGCATAACATCCTTGGGATCTTCAAGCTAGTCAAAGGGGCAGAAGAACTTATAAGGAAGTACAAAGCTGGCCCAAACTATGAGTAACCCAAAGACCATTTGGTTTACTCATGGGTGAAGGCAAATACTTGAGACATTCAAACTTTTTTCTAGTCATGGGTTATAAATCCTGAGATTGGAATTGGGTCATTGGGAATGTAAATTCTTATGGGTGACTAAAAAGAATTATGCGACTGCTTTGTATTCAATTTTCAGAAACAATGTCCTAGATATGCTTGCTTATTTATCTGTCTAAGAACCTATCATATCTTTAAGACGTTTATAAATAAAAAAAGGGAACGGTTGTTTCATTCTTTTCTTATGACCCTGAATTAATCCTACTCTCCTCGATCAACAGTGATCAGAGTGCCAGTTTGGCTGATATCCCTATAATAGAAAGTCTCATTTGAGTTGATTGATCAGCTGGATAACTTAGATAAAATGCAGTCTGCTTTTATTCATCTTCCTGTTTAATAATGAGCTGTCTGGAACTTCCACTCCTTTGATATATGTTGTATCCTAATAAAAAGCAATCAGCTGCAGAATTTGCTCAATTCTGTGTTCTTGATTCCTTGATAACTCCTAAGTTTCCTTGCTTATCATTATGCTGTTAAACTACTCTCTATTGAATCAAGAAGGATATAAGCTCTTTTTAAAGCGAAATTTTCCAAAATGTTGCGATTTCATTCATAGCCAAAATAGGAGTGACCTTCTTTGGCTGCTTTCCCAAAGTCAACCTAGAAAATTCCCGTTTACCTTGCACCCAAAATGAGACTGGAAAGGTAGATAAGAGCTCGTTTATCAAAGGCCTTGTTTTGCCAAGATACAAAGCTTGGATCCTGTTCTATGTGACAGGGAGGCAGGTGAAGGTTTTAAGAGGGGAGCGATAGGATGCATTTCTTGTTGGAGTAAAAAATTATAGTGATAAAACCAGAAAGCAACTATTTGAAGTAGTCAATTAAGGATCCTCAGTGACTTAAAATATACTCTATCTGGAATCCCATCCCTAAATTTGTCGGCAGAATGAATATATTAGCATTTTAACCATATTATACACTTTCCTCCACCAATAAATAATATTGGAATACAGAGCAGAAAAAAATACATGTGAAGACAAATCTTACCGAAGTCTTATATTAGTTAAAGTAACTTTTCATCTTTCACTTCATTCTGCATCTCTTTAGTTCACTCTCCTGATGGAAAAAAAAAATCTGCTTTTTAGAAGGATGTTAAGGAATATGGAAAGGATGAGTGAGAAATAAAAAATCTGATATGATAAAGGAAGAAGTAAAGGCCCCTATAGACCCATATTACATATATGTTTATGGCTTACAATTAAGACTTCTGAGACAATTAAAATATTAATATTTTTCCATAGTTCTCTTGCCCCTCCAGCTAGATTGTAGGATTCTTAAAGGCAAGGCCATGTTTTTGAATACTTTATCCCTCACTATGTGTAGCATTGTGCATGATACACAGAAGATATTCCATAATTACTTGGTAATTGACAAATTTCTCTTTATGATTTTTTTTAGCACTAACTGTGAACTAGATACTATAGAGGACTGAAAATGATGTAAAATATAATCATTGCCCCTTAGGTGTTAAAATTCTCCCAAATGGAATAGAACTGAGAGAGGCATATGTACTTTAAGATCACAGGGTATAGTAGTAACATCTGTTTCTCTTTTCCTCTATAAAGAAGATATGAGAAATATTCACAATAGCAGACATTTTTGAGATATTATTGGGAAGCTAGTGAAATTTTATTTATGCCGTATTCCATACGTGTTTACATTTCATTTAAAAATATAGCACATCATTTGCAGTCTACCCATCTGACAAAGGGCTGATAACCAGAATCTACAAAGAACTAAAACAGATTTACAAGAAAAAAACAAACAAGCCCATTCAAAAGTGGGCGAAGGATATGAACAGACACTTTACAAAAGAAGACATACATGAAGCCAAAAAACATATGAAAAAATGCTCATCATCACTGGTCATTAGAGAAATGCAAATCAAAACTACATTGAGATACCATCTCACACCAGTTAGAATGGCGATCATTAAAAAATCTGGAGACAACAGATGCTGGAGAGGATGTGGAGAAATAGGAACGCTTTTACACTGTTGGTGGGAGTGTAAATTAGTTCAACCATTGTGGAAGACGGTGTGGCGATTCCTCAAGGACCTAGAAATAGAAATTCCACTTGATCCAGCAATCCCATTACTGGGTATATATCCAAAAGACTATAAATCGTTGTACTATAAGGACACATGCACACGAATGTTCATTGCAGCACAGTTTACAATAGCAAAGACCTGGAACCAACCCAAATGCCCATCGATGATAGACTGCACAGGGAAAATGTGGCACATATACACCATGGAATATTATGCAGCCATCAAAAACGATGAGTTCGTGTCCTCTGTAGGGACATGGATGAACCTGGAAACCATCATTCTCAGCAAACTGACACAAGAACAGAAAATCAAACACCGCATGTTCTCACTCATAGGCGGGTGTTGAACAATGCGAACACATGGATACAGGGAGGGGGGAGTACCACACACTGGGGTCTGTCCGGGGGAAAAAGGGGAGGGATAGTGGGGGGTGGGGAGTTGGGGAGGGATAGCATGGGGAGAAATGCCAGATATAGGTGATGGGGAGGAAGGCAGCAAATCACACTGCCATGTGTGTACCTATGCAACAACCTTCCATGTTCTTCACATGTACCCCCAAACCTAAAATGCAATAAAAAAAAAAAAATAAATAACCTCATTTTAAAATGGTTAAAAAAAAAGAAGTGTTTAAATGATGAGAGATTAAAAGATTAACAATGATAAAAAATATATATATATATAGCACATCAGTGTGCCCACTTAATATTTGAGAAAAGAATTTATAATAATATATGCCCCAATTGGAATCTTATAAGAATTTGATTATCTTCAAAATAAATGGGACTTTTTTTTTTTATGTTGGTATGTTGCTGTTACTTAACTCATTGAAATATCCCAAAGGAAAAGTTGGAAAGAAGCTTCTAGGGGATTGGATGCAATTTTTCTGAAATAGCAAGTTCCACAGTTACCATCCAGAAAGAAAAGGCAAGAACTCTTTGGGCAACTGTTCTCTTTGCCGTTGATGCAATCTAAGACATGCTTTGTTGAGTAAATCTTGGGAGGATTTCGTATCCTTTTTCAAACTATGCTGGAGTTTTTGCTTCCTTTTCTAACTATATTGGGTTGTGTAATGATAACTTTCAAATGAATCGTTATAATACAGGGACATGTCCTACAAATTTAATAATGGTCACCATGAACAGCAGTATGCAATAAGGTTTCCTCAGCAGGGACATATTCTTTCTGAAAGGGAAATTTAATTATCTAGCTTGACTACTGTGTAATTCAAACCCTAGCTATTGCAGCTCTTTTATACTACACAATGGTGTTAGTGGCAGAGAAGAATGTCGATTACCACCCCATAGGCAAACTCGGAAAGCTGAACTGCCCAGTGCTTTGCTTTTGCTAAATTTTTGAATTAATATCCAGCTCTTTAGACATTCCTCTCTCATAAACCATGAATGATAGAAGAAAGCCATGGGGATTTTAATTATGTGTTAATTGTATGCATCTTCTTTCTCTTGCATTTCATCTTCCAGCTTTTGGTAGAGCAAGGTGGTCAGAAATGGAAAATACCATAGAGTCAAACAGCGTGACATGAAGGGAAATTCAGGATCACTACAAAAAGTCCCTACCAATCCCCTTGAAGCAATTACAAAAGTATTTTGGGTGTCTAGAAAAAAATGCTATATAAATCTATGGTTGTTGTTATTTTAGGTGTCTAGAAAAAATTGCTATATAAATCTATGGTGGTTGTTATTACCGTTCTGGTATACTGTAGTGTAGTTAGCCTGTTGAAAGGGTAGTGACTCCATGGAAGGAGATGATGGGATGGAAACAGGAAGGTTGGGGGAAAAATACTATTGGAATCATAAGGAGTGTCCAGTAGATTTATTTTAAGATATACTATTTTACTTGACCTTCCTCAGTTGATGCTAGCAGGAATAGAATGAAGACCTTCAGATAAGTTTGCCCAATCAATTGAAATCTAGTTAGCCTGGCTTTTTGAAATCTTTAGTTGCTATAGTAAGGGATGTGCATGAGTCTGTTATTTTTCTACACATATAGTATTGAACAGTAAAAAAGCAATAGGCCCAAAGTTGAAAGATGTGGATCCTAGAACTGTTACTGAGATGCTGCTCTCTCTGAGTTGTGTGGCTTTAGCTCTGATAGATAATGTATAAAAAGGGGATATAAAAAGGTAGTTTCTCCCTATCTTTCTAGGTCCCTACTGAGATACCATGCTGATTCATAAGATATCAAATTTGAGAGTAACTTATTCTGTATAAAAATCTAAGAAATATGTGACAATATTGTTATTAACTTAAGGAGAGAATGGCGCCTAGTGTAAAATTAAAGCCTTGCGACTCTCCATCCCTGTAGAATGCATACATATTCTGTGCTTTTTTTGCCGAGAAGGGGAGAGAGTGCTAATTTATTTACCTTGGCATTTTCTTGTGCACAAATGTCACCCCTCTCCATCCAAAAAATATGCTTGCTGGCATTTCTTGTAAATTGCTTCTAATTCTAGCCACTGAAGTGAGACCAAAGGATATGTGTATATACATATATCTATCTATCTATCTATTATCTATATATACTCACACACACATATATATACACACATATACACACACATATACACAGATATACACACACATATGTATGTAAGTTTAGACTATTTTTACTGTTTTAAGTGTTATGTAATCATTGTACTTTTCTGTGTAAAGTATATGGCAAAGCAGGAAGGCAGGAAGTAGTTTAACACTCTTGATCCCAGGATCTGAGAAAGTTGCTTCATGAGCCTTTTGATTGAGACAATCTTCATGATTAATCTACAATGTTAATCTGATTGTGCCTTTTCCTGCTTAAAACCTTCCATTTAACATCACCTTTAGAGAAAAAAATCACATTATTCACATTGCATGCTGCTCACAATTAGAATCTTCATCTACTAGGCTTACCTCCTGCTTTTTACATCTTAGGCTTCATTAATAATTTTTTGTAGTTCTCTAAGAAAGTATTGCCATTTCATTTATGCCTTTGCACATTTTCTTTTCTTTGCTGGATGCACTCTTGCTGCTTTACCCTCACGGAAAATACTTGTTTTTTAAGGGCAAATGCAAGAGTCACCTACTCTATGAAGGTGTATTCTATGAAGTACACCTACTCTACGAAGTATGTCTTACTCTGTGAAGTCCTCTACTGTGCTCCCAGGCAGAGAGGTTCTCTGACTCCTCTCTGCTACAATAAATTTCGTACATGCTTCTGTGGTAACACTATTATTTTGGTCTGGTTGGAGAAGAATTTCCTGTTTGAGGGCAAAATAGCAAGCTATTCCACCTCCCATCTTCCTCCACTCAGAGGAAAGGAAGGGTACATGCTGATACTGAACAGAGTGCTATTCAGGCAAGGCAGGGACAGCTCTTCTGTTATATTCTCGCAGGTGCAACAGCAATAGCAATGACATATCTGTGTGTCACACTATGTCAAGTTGCTGTAGGGAGAGGGCTCTTTCCTCTCTGGAACTGAGTATAATTGTGACTCTTACTGGAATCAGAGAGAGATTGCAGAGATGGGCCACATATGCATGTAGGCAACCGGGGGATCCTGTTAATACATATCTATATATCTCTGTATATATCTGTATCTATAATCTATCTGTCATCTATTTATCAATCATCTGTCTAAACTTCTTAAGAATTAAGCATATTATTTGTACCTAAATTCAAATTATTTTACTCTAATTCAGTAATTTTTATTTCATTAATCTTTAGGCTCAATAGGCTTCAATTATTGTGGATTAGGAGACCATCTGGTGACCAAAGGAAAAACCTGTTAAGGTAACATTTTCTGGCTCTTTAGGGGAGTTTTCCCAGAAACAAGTGACCAATAAAATGGCATATCTGTATTTCCAGCTGTACTGAATGTACCCTTTAGTTTAGTTATTAAACTGCATTTTCATGTAGTGCCACCCCTGATGACAATGCTAATTCTCTGGTCAAGGATGTTTCATTTGATTCAAGAGTTGGATTTCTTTCAAATCCCAGAGGACTAGGGAATGCTTGAGGGAAATCATTTAAATGTCTCTAAAGTCATACACTTCACTGTTGTGAAGAAGGCCAGGTTTCAGCAGGGTTAAATATCCTGCAATCTAGTTGAATCATCTTAAAACTGAAACACTCTGAGAGAATGCACACTCCTTTTCTGACCTCTCAGCTTTTATATTTCATCTTGGCAAAAAAGAGTTTTACTGAGAATGAATACGTAGTTACACGCCTTCTGAGTTTCTGTGGTAAAACTGAAGAAGTGAGTGTATCCAATTGTTTAAAATAATGATGGATTTCTACATTAAGCATTGACAAGCCCCAAATGGTTTCATTTTCATGTGAATTATTCAGGTTAAATCTTTCAATTTCACACTCCTTGAGAAGGTACACTGGAAAAAGGCTCTCATAATTTAACCTTGAGCACTGAGAGCAATTTCAGTTTCCTTTCTGCAATCACTTACCTCTTGGGTTGCAAACATCATGGCTGTCTGTTGCTGCTTCACAGAGGTAGATGATTTTGTACAAGATTCCTCTAATTGACACAAACCCTGATTAAGTGACCCTTAGCCCAGTAGTGCATTACTAAAGACCAGGAATATCGGTAAGAGATGTAAGATAACGACTAGGTCTTAGGCCTTTTCTCCTCCGTAAGCATACTTTTGGAGTAATCTTATCAGTTTTCATAATTTTAATTGCCACCCAATGAAGATGACTCCTAGATTATATTAGCACCTAGATGTCTCTCTAGCATCAGACTCTTAATGTCTATTATCTTGATATTTCTGCCTAGCTATGCTATTGGAATCCAATCTTCATGTGTCTGAAAGTGTACGTACCATTTTCCCCTGATCCTCTTCCAGTGAGCTCTCTCTTGGATTTCTCTATTAGTAAATGGGACCAGCAAACGGCTACTTGCATAGCCAGTCATGAAACGAATCATCCTTCTTCCAAATATTCCATGCCATTACAATTCCCTCCCAGCTTAACTGTTACTTTGCCTGAATTAGCCATTATTTTTTCCATCCCCTTTGCCATAGTTTTTTGAGGCCCCCACTGCATAGAAAGTGTTCAGTGAATAAATGAGTCCAAATATATTTTCATTGTTACAGACTTTAAGCTAATTGCTAATTTGTAAGTATTGGGATTTCTTTTCTTTTCTTTTCTTTTTCCCCCAAGGCTTGGTATTGGTCATAGTTCCTAACTTGTGTGCCTTTCTAATATGATGGTACTGTAGTAAATGATTCTTGGATTTACTGGGAAAACAGGTTGCCCTCCTAACTATGTTCTACAGTTTGTTGCAGGGCCTTTAAAATAGTCAGTCATGTGGTCAATGCCATCACCTCTACACCTAATTGTTTTTGTAATAAAGTTCTGTTTTCATTTTTTGGCAAATATAGGCATTTACGTTCATCTTTTATTTTTCACGATTAATGTCAAATAGGCAGTTTTTCCAATCCCCAGAATGCAAAAAACAGCCCATTTATCTCGCATAGTTACGTACCTACTACTTTTGTAACAACAGAATTCATTCTCTGATAGAATGATTGTGTACTGTGACAATGTTTAGCTTCAGGTCCAGACTCCTATCAAGAGTAAGAAAAGTTTTCTGTTGTTCATTGAACCAAGTGGGGAATTAGTTATGAAAGTAAAGTATCTAATTTTTGGTTTCCAATCTACAAAGAAGAGTTTTTTATTCAATCCAAAAGAAAGTCATCAATGCAAAGGGAAACAAATCCAGGATAAGTTAAGTTCAAATTAAGCTCGAACACAGTGCTTTGTCAGCTTATATGTCTAGTAGTTTTAAAGTGGTACAAGGATACAAAGTCCTAAATTGTCATTGGTAATGTGCTAATATACCTACTTGTTCTATGCCTAGTATTTCTCATTTTTAAAACTGTATACTCTCACTAATTAATGGAATCCCAGATCTACTTTCCTTGTTTCACATTATAAAGAGCAAAATTTATTAAAATATGTCACATTTGTAATATTTGTCATTACTGTCCATAAAATTAATTTCTAGAATTTGAAATTCTTAATATATATAATTTGTATTTACCCTGTCTACTCTTTCTTGCATTGATTTTTGGTATGATTTCAAGCTCATTTGAGATTTTCTACAACCTCATCAATAAAAATACAATTTTTAACCCAATCTTTCCATACCCGTTGCCAGATTAAGCTAGTATTTTTATTACTACTCATTACTATTTTTATAGTAAAATAACTTTAAGGACTATTGCAAATAAATAGCATCATGACATAAATTTGAAGAGCCAAAACTTTGCTCTTGAAATTAAACTTGATTATTTGAAGTTACAAAAAGGTCACTGCAAAAGTTGCTCATAATCAACAAAGAAGTAAATTTACACAGTTGTTACTCCCAGACATAAGTTTTTCTTCGATTCTTTCCTGAGCATATTTACAAATGCCAAATTATTCTCAATCTTTATCATTTATGTCATCAAGAATATTAAAAAATGCCTTATTTCACAACACATACACACACACACACGCAAGACACATTTTTGGATAAACAAAATGAACATATGTTGATGATTCATGTTGGCATAAGCATTGGATAGATTTGGGTGGAAATATGTGTCTTTCTAATTCAAGTATTTAAAAATATTTTAAACTTCTTAAAAACTGAAGATTGCATTTAACAAGATAGTGACCATATATTTTTAAAACCACATTCAGCATAAATGCTGCACAGAAGTTCTTTCATTGCTTTGTGGCATTCTGGCTTCTCAATGTCAAGGTCAGGAGGATTTGTTTCTGTTAGGAAGAGATTCTAGAATCCCTCAAAATTCACTTCTCCAATATGGCTTTTATTTAGAAGCAAAATTTCAGGAGAATGCCATTTCCTTGAAAATTTAAGAGTGTAGTTATGCTTCAATTAATGTTAACAGGATGAGGGGGCAGGTGGTCTACAGAAGATAAAGTTTTTTCAGTCAGGCAGATTCTTCCTTAAAAATTATTACAGATGTCCATAGCACTGCAAACCTTTATGCATATGAGGTGTCAATATATATTTGTTAAATATGAAAGAACTAAATAAAGTCAAACAAAATAAAGACATATGGAGTGCTTTGGACAAGTTGCTTAACTGCTCTGGTTCTCAGTGTTATCATGTATAAAAGGGTGATAATAACATGGTCTCTGACTTAAGATGGTTCCACTTAGATTTGTCGACTTTCTGATAGTGTGAAGGTGATACGCTTTCTGCAGAAAGAGTACTTCCTTCAAGTATCCATACAACTACTTCATTTTTTGCTTTTAGTACAGCAGTCTCCCTGTATCTACTGGTGATATGTTCTAAGACCCTCAGTGGATGCCTGAAACTGCAGATAGTACCACACCCTTTGCATACTATTTTTTTTTCGAGACAGAGTCTTGCTCTGCTGCCCAGGCTGGAGTGCAGTGGCACAGTCTCTGCTCCCTGCAACCTCCACCTCCTGGGTTCAAACCATTCTCCTGCCTCAGCCTCCCGAGTAGCTGGGACTATAGGCACATCATACCTGGCTAATGTTTGTATTTTTAGCAGAGACAGGGATTTACCATGTTGGCCAGGCTGGTTTTAAACTCCTGACCTCAGGTGATCCGGCCAACTCAGCCTCCCAAAGTGTTGGGATTACAGGCGTGAGCCACCGCACCTGGCCACTATTCTTTTTTTTTCAATCTGACAATTGGGATGGCTACTAAGTAACTAATGGGCAGGTAGTGTATACAGCGTGATATACTGATCTAAGTGATTATTCACATCTTGAGGGGAACTAAGCAGGACAGTTTGAAATTTAAACTTATAAATTGTTTCTGGAATTGTCCATTTAATATGTTTGGACTGTGGTTAACCATGAGTACCTGAAATCATGGAAGGGGGAAATCATAGATAAGGGGGGGGGACTGTTATATAGTATTTAATAAATTAAATGAACTATACTATAGTTTATAGTAAAATAAGTCTTGTGTTAAATGATTTTGCCCAACTGTAGGCTAAGGTAAGTGCTCTGGGGACGTTTAAGCTAGGTTAGGCTGAACTGTGATGTTCAGCAGGTTAGGTGTATTAAATGCATTTTTGAATCATGATATTTTCAGTTTATGATGGGTTTATTGAATCATAATTCCATTGTAAGTCAAGAAGCAGCTATATGACTTATCTTAGAAGATTATCGTGAGGATTACATTGCATAATGAGAGTAAAACACTTTGTGCCATGCCAAGCACGTAGTAAATGCTCAATAAATATTAACTGTTATGATGAGTTTCCTTATAATGAAGGCAATAATTTCATAAACTTCATTAGTGTTTTCACTCATAGTATAATGGGGAAATAATATTTGATTGAATAGTTCAGTGCTTGTTAGCAAACATTTTCTTTAGAGATAAGACTAGAAAATTTTCATTTGCTTTTACAGATTTCTCCAGGATTTTAGTTAATATTGGCTGCCAAACTGGCAACTTTGAATGTTAAATTATTAAGAATGTAATTGGATTATTTGCAACTCAAAGGATAAATGCTTGAGGGGACGGATACTGCATTCTCCATGATGTGCTTATTTCACATTGCATGTATGTATCAAAACATCTCATGTGCCCCCCAAGATGTATACATGTACTATGCCCCCATGAAAATTAAAAAATTAATTTTAAAATTAAAAAAATACCTACTATTTTGTAGTCATATCAGCAGTATGTGAAGAAGCTACATTGTTGGGTGGATTTCACTTAAAATTGACTTGAAACTCATGTATGTATTACCCATTCTGGTGCATCCTTAAATTTCTTCAATCATTTCTTTCATGGAATTTAACCTAGCTCACCTTTTAAACAACCGGGAATGTATCAAATAAAATGAGCATACTAAACCATATAACTGCCTGATTCTGAACACTATAATTAAGTTTATATTGCACGTGACAAACATAAAATCAATCTTTTCATAGGCAACTCCAAATTCTCCGCCTTTAAAATGTCAATATGTTGAGTTCCTTCAACTCAACCACGTATTTGAAAGGTTAGGACTATGCCATGATTAAGCCCTTGACTCTCAGCTAGGATGCTTATATCTTATCTCTCAAGAACTTAGTCTATGATGGTGGTTTCAAAAGTAAAATTATAGTCCAAGTTTAAGAATCTGACAAACTTCTCTGATTGGCTAAGAAATTAGAAAAATAAAAATTATATGGTGTGTTTTCCATAATTAATTCATATAAAAATTTGAGATATCTTATCTAATTTATGATGTTTAAATACATATTATAAAAATAAACTGGTGATTGTGGATAATAGTAATTATTGTTTATCAGCAAAATAAAAAGTTGGTTACCCCATGTGTATTCACTAACATTTTATTTGCATAGCTAGCTAGAGAGTAAGTTCTAAGCTCCCTCAGGAGGAGTACTCTTTTCATTCAGCTCTCTAATGACCATCTCTTTCTATGGTATAATTTTCTATTATAGCCATGCTACATTTATATTTCTGTATTATTTGAGTTTTATTAAATTATCTCTTTAAATATATATTGAGTGCACATTCTTTCTATATATAGACCCTATATATACAGACCACCTATATATATATAGACCTTATATAGAGAGACCAAATACATAGACCACCCCCTAGCAACACACACACACACACACACATTTTATATACATAAAGAGAGAGCGAATATAAATAGCATGCCACGAGTGTAATGACTGGGTGTTAGATTACTGAGCAACACTACATCTAGTTTGACATATTTTCCTAATTGAACCCTTTCCACTATTACCTTTTTAATTCTCTTCTATTTTCTGCTACTCTGTTCAAGTAAAACACAGAAATTAGTTTGCCAATATATAGTTGAAAGGTATTTAGGAAGCTCAGAAACAAGTATCACCATCAGAATTCCAACAGTATATTTTATATTCACCCAGAAATAAAAGCAAAGAAAAAAAGAGTACCAAAATTAAAAATATACCTTAACTGAATCCTGCAAAAGTACTATGAAGTTTGAGATCTTTTTCTTAAGAAGAATGAAACCCACACGTCATTGAGCTCCAGATTTTGGGGGAAAAGTTCTAGCCCACTGCTTTTCAGCACTTGAATCATCTCAAAGGGGAACTGTCTGCTGTGCTTGATGGTTTGGACGATTCCAGAAACTGGTGGATGTTCTGGGCTCAATGGAGTAGAACACCATAGGCTAGAACTGAGTCATGATCCACTTAGTGGAGAAGAAAAAAGTTTTTACCTGGGGGAGTGGTCATTTCCTCTAACATTGTGTCCTGGGGTGTGGTTTGAAATAATTTCACGAAACATTCCCAAGTGGAAAAATTTTTCTCATGTTTCCAGGATAATGGGTGATGTCTTTGTGTGAAAAGCTAGTGCCACAGATAAATTGTTAAGTTTTGATTTATCATCACAACTTCATTCTTTGTTTTTTGTTAACCCTTATTTAAAATGCTCTGAAATATGGCTTATAAGTCTGGAAAAATCTCTCCCTTTTCTCCAAGTTGTTAAACTAAAAGTGAATTCAAGAAGTCTACAAAAATGCCTTTGACTTTTATAGGATAGAATATTTTGCAAAATGTTTTCATGTGTGCTATCTTATTTGATAAGATGGCCATCCCATGAAAGAGATCCAACCAATGGCATGGCTTCTAAGTTATAGATGAGAAAACCGAGACCCTAATAAGTGACTTGTCATAGACTCAGCTCTTCAGTGTACCAAGCTGCGCTCTCTGACTTCAACTTTTAGAACTTTCTATGACAATTCATTGCCTCTGACATTTATATTACTACTTTCATCTAAAATATTTTTCTGCCCCTATGTATTTACGTAACCTTCTTGACTTGATGATCAAATTGAAAATGATTACAAAGAAGGTAAACTTTCTTAATTGTTTTCTACATATGTTGAAGCTTTCTTTTGTGTTCATTTCCTTAGATTCATTATATTTCACCTTTTAAATTTCTTTTCTGTGTTTAGAGAAAAATCACAGTGTATGAAAGTCACTGAGAGATAATTATCTGCTTATAATTGATGATAACTGCTTGGAATTTTCCAGGGAATATGTGGATTATGGCTGGTCATCACATTAAAATCTGTCTCATGGGGTTCCATCATGCTATTTGAAAAACAGTGTGAGAAATAGTAAGAAACTATTAAGAATATCAATATAAAATGACCCAAGTGGCTTACTATGGATCCTGTCTGATATTTTTCATTTTTAATATGAAGACTGGGATTTGTGATTTAAATTTTATATGATAAAAATCTTTCTGCTGAAAAGACAAGCTTCATTTTGTTATTGTTATGCTTTCCTCTTTCTTATTAGAGAGTTATAATAATGAGAATGCAAAGAATCTCTTTCTCCAGAAGACCTTTTTGATGAATGCCAGCAATTTCATTCTTCTGTCCTTGTTCGTAGTTTGCATGATCACGAGTTATCTTTTGTTTTCTAGTTAACATATTTATACTTTGTGCATTTTCTCCATTTCTCCACCCCAAAACCAACTCTCCATTTAGATCCTCATGGATGTGGCTTTGACTTTGTTTACTTAATAGTCAGTGTGACAAAATGTTTTGAATTCTTGGTCTGGAAAGAATCAGAGTATACTAGTGAGGATAGTAAAATTAAAATTTATTAGACCTACCATAGTATAGTTAAATATATCACAGTATCAGGGGAAGTAAATGAAATCCTCAGATACTCTGTATTTCTCTAGCTTAGAGATTTCATTTCTCCCCAGGCAGAATTTTTAAAATCAATTTTATTGTGACTATAATGGTCATATGAAGAAATGCACAAAATAAATAATATTGGTGTAAAAAGTACATTATGTGACCACTCCCTAGGTGAAGAAATAGAACATTGCAGGAATCCCAGAAAATCTCTGCATTACCCGTCCCAACTTTGCTGATTTTTATGTTATCTATGTCCTAGCATTCCTGTAAACTCTGCCTCACTTGTGTAGTCTGTAATAAATGCTGTCAGTCTTCTATTTTGCCTCTTCACATCTCCTTTACCAAGTGCTGTGGGGTTTGCATGGGAAAAACTCACAATTGCCCACTTATTTGAAGAATTGCTCTTGGCCAAATGGGAATCACTAACAGGTAGGCCATGCCTCCTCTCTCTCTGCAGCCTCAATATTGACTGTAGCACAAAAGGCCAATCTGTTAACTCAAGGTTGGATGAACTGTGTGATGCTCCAGTGTTTCACCTTGGAATTGAAGCAAAGCTGGTTTCTAAATGAGACCTTACTCTTGCAGGCTTTATTGCCCCCTGTCTTGATACTACTCCTTCAAGAAATGAATCAATTGAGCAAGAACCCATCTCAGGCTGTGATTCTAAAATCACACAAGATTGTTAACATAAGAGAGGGATTTGGGGAGCTACCTTGAAAGTCTGTCCATCACATATCCTTAGCCAATTCAGACTAGTTTTGCCTATTGAATACGTATTGAATTTTATATATTTGAGATCATACACTATGTGTTTGTTTTTCCTGTTTTATTTTTTCTCCTTTTATTCTTGTTCATGTACATATCCAATTTTCTAAACATCACTATTGTATTTTTAGATTTGTCCACATTGCTGCAGGTGGTTGCAATTTATTCATTTTTAATTCTGTGTAATAAAAACCAATAAATTATTGTTTTCATTCTATTTTTGGACCTTGTGTTGGTTTTGATTGTTTCCATTTGTTTTGCTATTGAAAACTATACTATTATGAAGATAATTGTGTTTTATCCTGATGCACATAACCTTGCTTTTGTATGAGGCAGTGCTTAAGAATCACATGATGGGCTTGTTAAAACCTAGATTTCTGAGCCCAATTCTGGAATTTCTCTCCAAGAATGTCTGTTACGAGATTTGCATTCTAATATCTTCTTAGGTGATACTGATGCTGCTGGTCTGGGGTCCTCTCCTGGAGGAAACACTAGGTAGAGTATATTCCTAGTTGTGAAATTATTAGTTCAATAGTCTACATATGTTTAGTTTAGTAGTTAATACCTGCAATTTGTCAGAGTTATAGCACATTGTGTATATGTACAGCAAAATACAAAAATCCCTGTTGCTCCCTGTCCTGGCTAGCAATAATTTTCAAATTTCTAAATTTCAAATCTAGTAAAATTGTATTGATATCACAGTGGTTTAAATTTGTATCTCCATGATTATAAAAAGGCTGAGTATCCATTTTATGGCTTGCTTTTCACACTTAGTGGTATGTTTTCAAAAAGAGAAATTCTTAATTTTAGTATATCTAAACTTTTGCCTTTCACATTCTGAACTATGATTCACCTAAAATTGATTTTTGGATGTGTTATAAGATTGATAATCAACTTCTTTTTGTTTATATACATACTAGATTGCCCCAACATCATTTATTGAAAAGTATTTTCTCTGTCATATTCAGGTGCCATGTACACGTGAGGTTCTTTCTTGGTTCTCTATTCCTGTATTTGTCTACTCTCTTTCTCTGCTGTCCTGTCTCATGATTTTAGTTAGTTTAGCTTCATTATAACACTTAGAGAAGTTAATGTAGTGGTATAGTTGTATTTCTGGTGAACTTAACAGGTTTTCCTCATGTAGTGACTATTTCTCCAATAATTCTCTTTGTCTTAATATGTATTTTCTTTAATATTACTGTGGTTATGCTAGCTTTTTCTGGTGTTTACCTTATCTTTTATTTTGTTTCATTTTACATCCAAGATTTCTGTAAAGTCCAGTTTCAGATGTGTACATTTGACCTGTGAACAACACAGGTTTGAATAACAAAAATCCACTTATATGAAGATTTTTTCAACTAAATATAGATGAAAATACAATATTCACACAATGCAAAACCCATGTACATGGAAGGCTAACTTTTGATATATGTGGGTTATGCAAGGCTGACTATAGGACTTGAGTATGCACTTATTTATGTATAAGCAGGTGGTCCTGGAACAAATTCCCTGTATACAGAGCAACAATTATGTAAGAGATTTGTAGCTAGTTATTATTTTTTAAATTCAGTATATGAATCATTGCTTTTTAACTGGAAAATTTGATAAATTTAATTTAATACAATTATTGAAATATTTGGGTTTAAATTGATTATATGATTATGTAAATTGATTATATGATTATAATCACTTATGTGGTTAGTAATTGTTTTGGCTATTCTGTATTGTTTTTCTTTGTTGCTACATACAAACACACATGCAAACATACACACATGTATATATACACACAGAGAGATATATTTAAAAGTTTGGAAGTTACAAACTTTTTCTCTATTCTTGAGTGTTTGTCTAGAGAGATGATATAGGTACCCTTGATTTACAAAAGATTAATAAGTATCCTTCTCTAAGTTGTTCTTTCAGAAAATGCCAAGATCTTAGAACACTTTTGATTTAATTACCTCTTTTAATATATATGCTGTTACTCTGTGTTTTAATTCTCTCTTTATATTAAGCCCCACAGGACACTTTTGCTTTAGTTTTATATACTCAAAGTTTATTTATATTTACAAAATGTGCATTATTTTCTTTGCTCATCTTGCCTTCCTGCATTTCTGAGTTTAAACTCCACAAATGTAGTAATAATGGTTGTTTTATTGTCTATACCTGATAATTCCAATATCTGGATTCCCAATGTGATTCTTTCTGTTGTCTGTTGTTTCTCCTGGTTTGACTTGTCTTGTTTTGCATCTCATTTTCTTTCTTTGTTGGATGTTGTATTAAAAAATTGCTTCTAGAAACAATTAAAGGCCTTGAATGGTGCTTTTTTTGTTGTTGTTCAGAATGTATAAGAGGAGTCAAAGAAGCAACAGGATTCACTCAAAAGGGATTAATTGGGTTAAGAGACTATTTGCAAACTGTCGTGAGGTAAAAAACCAGCAAGGGCAGTTGAGTCACTCACTCAAATGGAGAGGCTACCCACCCGTGGAGCTTTAGTTACAGACAGATAAAGCCACTTCCAGAACCGCAGCACCAAAGCAGGAATGGGGTGTGGCACAAATACCCTGATTTCTGTCCTGCCACCCTCAGATCTCCTCATCATGCTTCCCTGTGTCCAAAACCAAGCAGAAGCCAGAGGACAAGGGAGCCTGGATAACATAATTAATTAGGGTCAGTAAACCTAAAGCAAAGAACAGAGAAAAGAAGAGCAGAAATACATAGAGTAAGTACAGTGGGTATGTTTTTCTTCTGAGCTCCTTGCTAATACCAAGGCTTTAGTTTTCTGGGACACCTTAGTAACCCATTGGGATATAGTCCAACAACTCATTGTCTGGGTGGAGCCCTCTAGCTCAGGACCCAGAGAGATTGTGACTCACCAGAGTGTGCCATCTTGGTGGGCACTGTACTGCACCTGCTGCTCACTGAGTCCACTGAAAGCAAAGTGTGACCTTTCAGCTGCCTCCCATCAGTCTGTGAAATTTTCAGGGCAGAAACAGTGCTCATCTTGAATGTTCTCTGATCTCCATTTGGTGATTACTCATTTTCTTTGTTTTCACTAGGATTTTGTGGAAGGATCTAACGATTTTGTCTACAGCAGGAGGATTAGACAGGGATTGGCAAATGATAGCCCATGGACCAAATTAGCCCAATGCTTGTTTTTATAAGTAAAGGGTTATTGAAAAAAAACTACTCCTATTTATTATGTGGCTGTATTCACAAATGGCAAGGTTGATTCATGTGACAGAGATGGTCTTGTCCACAAAATCTTAATATTTATTATCTAGCCCTTTATGGAAAAAGTTTGCTGAATCCTGGTATACATGTCCACCGTTATTAGAAGCCTGGTGTGCCTCCTACAAGAATATTTAAGATATATATAATTTACTCATGTAAGGCATCTTCATCTGTAACAGCTAATTAAATTTTAGTGGTAAACTTGACTGGGTTGAGTTTCTTTTCCTTATTATTATAGATCTATCTAATCATGGTGATATTAATGAGATGTTCAATGTTCAAATTGAAGTTAATTGGAAGGAAAATAAGTAGAAAGAAGTAGTCTAGGTTACTGGAAAAAACTAATCAAACTGTCACTGATAGAGATAAACGTAAAACTATAACTTTAAAGTGATTAAAAATCTGATTAAGTGACTTAATTAAATGTGCACACAAATAAATATAGGATCAGAACCATTTAAATGCCATTTTCATACCATCTAGGACCTACTATGTGGCTGATACTGTGCTAGGAATTTTTAAGCGCATCATCTTACTCAAATTCCAGTCTTCGAGTTTGTTATAATCCTTTTCATTTTACAGATGGGTAGATTGACTTCTAGAAAGTTTAAGCAAGTTGAGTGTGATCTCCAGCTTGCAGGTAGCAGTCTTAGGATTTGGATAGACTTTGGAGTAAAAGCATCAGAAGGACAGGAAGAGGCCAAGTAATGTACTTCCTTATACAACTTGACTGTGTAGCACTGAGGATTTTGTTTATGTTAAATTCAGTAACAATTCCATCTCTGACTTTTTGTTTCAGTTGTATACTAGGAAAAAGAAATCAAATGGGAAAGGCAGAAATGGTTCCTTTTAAGAAACAGTAGGAGGAATCTGTTTTGGGCTAAGGGATACTGACAACTCAATAGTAGCCGGCTGAAATTGCCTTTCCTACTGAAGTGTTTTAAGCCTGGCCTAGAGCACTACAGTCAGCTTGTACCTGCTGCATGAATCTTTTGCTATGCTTCAGAATCAATGCAAGTCTTTGAGGTATCTTATGACTCTGTTATGTATTTATTATGTTCATGAATATCAAAGGAGTGGGGACAAGTCTGGAGGCTTCAAACAAAGTAGAGATAAGCTCTGGGACCATCTGATTGCATTTTAAAAAGTGATATTTTATGTGTATTCTTTATAAAACTTTCTTTCTAAATTCCGAAGAGGCTATTTATTCCTTAGCCTGAACTTAAAAACTGGAAAGGTTTTTGTCTTTTAAAATTCAATTGATTTTTAGGTTTCTCTTCCTTTCTAATATCCTCAATTGCTTTCCAAGCAAGATACTTATACTTAGGACTTTGTTTTGATCTAACTTTGACAAAGATTTGCCCAGAGTCTGAGACCAAGTAGAAACTAATTTAGCGCCAGAAGCAGGACTTCATTTTGACTGAATGGTAAGTGTTAGAAAATGGGGTTGTTGCAAAAGTCTTACAGGCTTAACCTTAGCAGCTATAAGCATTGCAATAAATTTAAAATATTTTTGCTTTTTTGCCATTTTTAAAAATTGTACTTTAAGTTCTGGGGTACATGTGCAGATCTTGCAAGATTGTTGCATAGCTACACACATGACATGGTGGTTTGCTGTCTCCATCCTCCCGTCACCTACATCAGGAATTTCTCCCAGTGTTATTCCTCCCCAACCTCCCCACCCCCTGCTATCCCCTCCCCTAACCCCTCAACCCCAACAGACCCCAGTGTGTGACGTTCCCCTTCCTGTACCAATGTGTTCTCATTGTTCGACACTCATCTATTAGTAAGAACATGCAGTGTTTGGTTTTCTGTTCTTGTATCAGTTTGCTGAGAATGATGGTTTCCAGATTCATCCATGTCCCTACAAAAGACATGAACTCATCCTTTTTTATGGCTGCATAGTATTCCATGGTGTATGTGTGCCACATTTTCCTTGTCCAGTCTATCATCAATGGGCATTTGGGTTGGTTCCAGGTCTTTGTGATTGTAAACAGTGCTGCAATGAATATATATGTGCATGTGTCTTTATCATAGAATTATTTATAATCCTTTGGGTATATACCCAGTAATGGGATTGCTGGGTCAAATGGAATTCCTGTTTCTAGATCCTTGAGGAATCGCCACACTGTCTTCCACAATGGTCGAACTAATTTACATTCCCACCAACAGTGTAAAAGTCTTCCAATTTCTCCACATCATCTCCAGCATCTGTCTCCAGATTTTTTAATGATCGCCATTCTAACTGGCATGAGATGGTATCTCAATGTGGTTGTGATTTGCATTTCTCTAATGACCAGTGATGATGAGCATTTTTTCCATATGTCTGTTGGCCTCATATATGTCTTCTTTTGAAAAAGTGTCTCTTCATATCTTTCGCCCACTTTTGAATGGGTTTGTTTCTTTCTTGTAAATCTGCTTTAGTTCCTTGTAGATTCTAGATATTAGCCCTTTGTCAGATGGGTAGATTGCAAAATATTTTTCCCATTCTGTTGGTTGCTGGTTCATTCTGATAATCGTTTCTTTTGCTGTGCAGAAACTCTTAAGTTTAATTAGATACCATTTGTCTATTTTGGCTTTTGTTGCCAGTGCTTTTGGTGTTTTAGTCATGAAGTCCTTGCCCATGCCTATGTCCCAAATGGCTTTTCCTAGGTTTTCTTCTAGGGTTTTTATGGTGTTAGGTCTTATGTTTAAATCTTTAATCCATCTGGAGTTAATTTTTGTATAAGGTGTAAGGAAGGGATCCAGTCTCAGATTTCTGCATATGGCTAGTCAGTTTTCCCAACACATTTATTAAACAGGGAATCCTTTTCCCGTTGCTTATTTTGTTAGGTTTGTCAAAGAACAGATGGATGTAGATGTGTAGTGTTACTTCCTAGGCCTCTGTTTATTCCTTTGGTCTGTATCTCTGTTTTGGTACCAGTACCATGCTGTTTTGATTACTGTAGCCTTGTAGTATAGTTTGAAGTCAGGTAGCATGATGCCTCCCGGTTTGTTCTTTTTGCTTAGGATTGTCTTGGCTATGCGGGGTCTCTTTTGGTTCCATATGAAGTTTAAAGTGTTTTTTCCAGTTCTGTGAAGAAGGCCAATGGCATATTTTTGCTTTTAAAAGTAATTAAGTAAAAAAAGCATAATTAAATTCTAATACACATACCAGTAAGTATGTGTACAGATTGTAGTTTGTCTGAATTGAAAAATGAGCCAAGTGGTTTACCAAACCACCAGAATACTTCCAGTGTTACAGTATTTCATCTTTCTTTCCTCATTTTCTGCTCTGCCATCCCAGTTTTCTACTTCTCAATATATTAGTCATAAAATAGAGAAATAAAGGGGAGGAGAGTATAGAAAAGGCAGAAATGTCTCTTTAACAAGGGGAAAGTTTCCTTTTTTAACAAGGGAAACAATCAAGTTATCACTGGGTAATCAATTCACTTGGAGATTCAAATATGTGATCTCAACATCATGTAGCAGGAGAGGTTGATCTCTATGTTTTTAATAATGTCTCTTTTAACAAACGTATAGTAAATGGACTATCTCTGGAAGGTCTAACGTGCAAAAAAAGTATTATCTAAAACAGTTTAAAAACATAGAAAAATATTTTTTAGTGGGCGTCTTTATATGTCTTCTGCAGGACAAATATAAAACAAGGAGACTTCTAGAATGTTTTTGATATGACAATGAAATTGCCTTACATGTTCTTAAGGGTGGAGAAAAAATTGGAACAAAGAACATCAGGACACTTAACTTTGTTTACAGTAGTCTGTTCAGTTTCAAACCCTCTTCCAGTTAATAACTACCCTAGCACATACAGAAACCCCCACCCAAGAGTAGCTACTATCCTGGCAATTCCATCATCATGTCTTAGTTTTGCCTATTTTGGAAGCGTACACACATGGAATCACACAGTATGTATGAACTCTTTTATGTCTGTCTTTTTCATGAGATTCATCCATGTCATCATATTTTTAGTACATTCATTCTCATGTATTTGTAATATTTATGGTGTGGCTATACTATATAGTATTAATCTTACTGTTGAAGGATATTTGGTTTGTAGGGCCATTCCTAGGATATGTGGAATCCTGAGAAAACTTTCTTGTTCTTATTTGTATTTTGGCAGGGTCCCTGTTGGTATAAACAATTTGATTAAAATATATTATTTAAATTTATAGGCCTTTACCAATATAGAAATTTATCAATAACCATTTTGAATAATAAGTAGAAAAGAGATGCTTATATATTTGTTTACAATGCTTATATATTTGTTTACTATCAAATCAGTAGTCATAGAGAGTCTTCATAATGTCCAGGCATCTTTCTGTCTGGTCCAGGATACGCCTCTTTATGTTCTTTATTGTCAAAAGTGTTGCTCCTGGCTAACTTCCTTGTTCCTACTCCTACAGCAAGGTAACAACACTGTTATTCACCATGCCATCATTCTTCACAACCTATTGGTATTGAAACAATATATATCTTATTACCTTTGCATTTCCCTAATACCTTTTATTATATACTCATTATCCATGATATAGCATCATTTGTTGTCCATCTGTGAATATTGGCTTCTAATGACTCTCTCGAAGATTGTGACTTTATTTCATTGAGTATGGCTACATATTGCCAGTCTCAACCATAGTATGCAGGAAAATGCCAACAATAATTTATTTTCTAGTCATGCTAAATTTGCTAGTCAGAATTTTATTGAATAAACATATAACAGTATTTCATCTAACCATGTCCACTCTTGAACTCTTTCTACCATAATCACTATAACACTAAAATGTGCTATCTTTCAGTGTTGATAATACCCTTGCCTTCCATCTCTTACCAGGAGAATTGATGGGCCAGTACCCATCAGAAGAACAAGAGATGGTTCCACTCTCACAAAGAGAGTCACTGTCTTGGTCAGCAAAGCTTAAGGCCATCCCAGGGTGCATTATGTTGCCTCATCTCTCAAAAGCAAGAAAATATATAGATCAAGAGGACCCATTGGCACTGTAGAGCATCAGTGGGAAGGGGATAGGAATGGTCAACCCTGAAGAATTGGCTAAGGTGGGGTATAGAGTCTGTGGAGAGGGTGAGGGTTTGCACTGGATGCTCATGGCAGAATATTTGCTGCCAGCTCCACCATTCTTAGGTACTATAGGCTGGAGTTTGCACTAAGGTAAGAGAATGGATGGATGAGAGCCGGTGCATGGGCCTACAAAGATGGCTCAAGTTCAAGGCTTGGCGGTGATTTTTTTAGCTCCCTTTGTCTATCTTATGTCACTTAAAATTAGTGTAGGTGATTTCAGGTGACACAGAGAGAAGGGAAACAGAACCTATGTAAATCCTAGTCTTGGTTCAGGTACACCACCCTGGTGACACGGCCAGCTCCAGTTGATCCCTCTTACAGAAAGGCAATAGAAAATGTTAAGGGAGACACTCCATAGCATGGAGCTTTTTGAGGCATTGCTAGGTAGAGCCCTATTTCCCAGGGTCTAAGGGCAGTATTGTTGGGTTGTCTCTAGTTTTGTCTGTTATGAGTAATGCCACTATTAACATTCTTGGGTATATCTTTTGGTGCACATGTGATGTGATTCCTGTTGGCCTTATACTTAAGATGGAATTACTTGATTAGATATAATGTACATATTCACATTTTGTAGATGCTGGCAGTTATTTAGGGGTTTGTAGCAAGTCATTTTCTCAATAACATGAGAATACTAATTCTCCACATCTTTGTCAGCATTTGGTGAGGTCATGATCATTATTACAAAAAAAAAAATAGCTCTTCTGATAGATTTAGTTGTACTTAATTGTGGTTTTCATTCACTTTTTCCTGGTGAATAATGGTGTAGAATATATTTTCATATGCTTATGTGTAATGTTGATATCCTTGTTGATGAAGTACATGTTCAAGTCATTTTTCAATTTCTGAGTCTACCCCATACACTTTTATCCAATAGAAAAAGAAAGTCTTTTTCTGATTTGTAGAAATCTTTTCCTTATGGTTTGTAGAAGTTCTCAATATATATCGTTAGTCTAGTCTTTTATTTGTATTGCACATATCTGTACCCTGTACAAAGCTTGCTTTTTCATTTTCTTGATGTCTTTGAGTCACAGAACTTTTCAATTTTAATGAAATATAATTTATCAACAGCTTTTTATTGTTAGTACTGTTTCCTACTTGAAAAATTTTTGTTTAACCCAGGGGTATGCATATATTCTGTTTTGTTTTCTTCTAGATGTTTGTTATTTTAATTATTTTTGTTGTTTTAGCATCATTTACTAAAAAAAATATTATTTTCCTGGCAGTATTATTTTGGCATATGTATAGAAACACAAGTAATTGTGTAAGTGTACATATGATTCTGGAATCCCTTTTCTGTTATAAGGGACCTTAAAAACCTTGTGCCAGTACCACAATGTTTTACTTACTGTAGCTACATAAGAAGTCTTAATATTTAGGAATATATGCCCTTGAAATTTATTTTTTTTTTCTTAAACATTTCTTCACTACTCTTGCCCTTTCTGATGTCCTTTATAACTGTGTATATCACCAGAATTTCATCTAGGATAAAATTCCTTCTGTCTAAACAGCTCCTGTTAGTTTTTTGTTTTACTATATTTATTCTGGCTATTCTCTGATTTATTTGTCTAAAAACATCTTTATGTTGCCATCATTTATGAAGGATATTTTTGTCAGATATTGAATTCTAGATTGGCAATGTTTTAAAAAATAGTTTCAATTTTTTTTTTTCAAAAATTTTATTTTCTTTTTTTTTTTGCTCTCATATCTGAAGAAAAGGTAGCTGTTGTTTTTATTTGTTCTTTAAAGGTAATTTTATTTTTTGTTCCATTTTATTTTCACTTCTAGACACTTTTCTAATGTAAACTTTTATTTTAGAATATTTTAGATTTACAAAAATATTAAAAACTTATACAGGAATTTCTATATATCCTGCACCAAGTTTCACCTACTATGAACATTTAACATTAATATGGTACATTGCTTACAATTTGTGGACCTATATTGATACATTACCATTAATTGAAATCCACATTTTATGTAGATTTGCTTATTAAACCCATCTATTGAATCTTAATCTTCATTAGTATTGTTCAGTTCTAGAACATTTATTTGATTCCTTTTATTGAAATTCTCAGGTGAATTTATCACCTACATCAATTTTCTTGATATTTTAATGATAGTTATTTTTAACTCTCTGTCTTATATTTTCATTTGTGTTACCCGTTGCTCTGTTTCTGGTTTTTTGTTTGTTTTATTTTTGGTTTTTGATCATAGATTTTCAGTTCTGGTATGTCTTTTGATTGCATACCGGACACTTGCATCTGAGTACTTAGATAATATTATCTTTATCCAGAAAGGATTACATTTTATCTCCCAGAGCAAGGGCCAATTATCTTACTAGAGTTAAATCTTGGTAATAGCCTTTGTTAGGGTGGTTTATCCCTCCCTCCCTCTCTCCTTCCCTCCCTCCCTCCTTCCCTCCCTCCCTCTCCCTTCCCTCCTCCTTCCCTCCCTCCTTCCTTTCCTTCCCCTTCCTCCTTCTCTCTCTTCCTCTCTTCCTCTTTCCCTCCCTCCCTCCTTTCCTTTCTTCCTCTCTTCCTCCCTTCCTCCTTCTTTTCTGTTTTTTTTTTTTTTTTTTTTTCTTGAGACAGGCTCTGGCTCTGTCACCCAGGCTGGAGTACAGTGATGTGATCTTGGCTTGCTGCAACCTCTGCCTCACAGGCTCAAGCCATCCTCCCCTGTCAGCCTCCTGAGTAGCTGGAACTACAGAAACACACCACCACATCCAGCTACTTTTTGTGTTTTTGGTAGAGGCAGGTCTCACTTTATTGCCCAGGCTGGTCTCGAACTCCTGAGCTCAAGCAATCTGCTTGTTGTGGCCTCCCAAAATGTTGGGATTACAGGTGTGAAAAACCACATTCAGCCTGTCTTTATTTTTATCAGGTAGCCCTTTAAGGACTCATTTAAAATTTTGCATTGATTACTAGAAACCTTCATCTTGGCAGACCCTGACCTCACCTCATCTTCCTAGCACCACAAGACTTGACCTATCTGGTCAGCTTTTTAGGTTTCTAGTTTTCCTCTCTACTGGTGTTCTTGGTGTCTTGCATATGCAGCTTAAGTGTCAGCTAATGTCTCATGGGAACATTGTACATACAATTTCTAACCTACTTCCATGTAGTTCCTTCCTCTCTGGGATCTTGGCTCTGTAAGTCTTGGCATCTCCAGACTCTTACTTCCACCTCCTCAACCTAGTTAAAATGCCTCCAGCTCCCAGAAATGCTTTCTGCTTCTATTCTTTATGCTGCAAATTGGCAAATGCTCCAGGGAAAAAGCGAGGTAAATTAAAGTTTAACTCCAGTGAGCTTGCTTTCTCTCTGTGATATTGATCTTTTAAGTTCTGTACTCTTTGTTTGATTTGATATCTTCAAACAGATTTTTTAAAAAATTTATTAAAAACAAAATCCACTTTTACTGTTGACCTTAGAGGGAAGGTTAATCTGATGCGTGATTGTCAATCATGTTACAGGTGAAATGAAGTCATAATTATTCTTAAACTAATATTTTGACTATTCCATTTCTGGAGAGTTTATTGGTCTTAATTGGTATCTAGTCTCAACTTATTTCCATCTTTTGCCTCCTCTTTCCTTCTCTCTTCTATTTTTCTTAGTTTGTCATTTTTCTCATTCGTTGGCAATAACTAATTTCTCTGCTTGCCTTATGAGGAGTGCTGTTGCTCTTTTTTTGAAGCTTTGAACTCTGTTGTCATCCTATCTGGCAGGATCTGCTTAACACTCTAAGCTCTTAATTTTCCAAGTGCAGACAGTTCCCTTTTTAAGAGAA
Organism: Ateles fusciceps; assembly: GCA_036589455.1. NCBI lineage: Eukaryota > Metazoa > Chordata > Mammalia > Primates > Atelidae > Ateles > Ateles fusciceps. The sequence continues at coordinate 5,755,599 of JAZHEH010001606.1, read as the reverse complement.
ATTCTAATCTAGCTGCTAAGAAAAATTTCTCCCACTACTTGCATCCAATTTCTGTAAGTGTATATATCAGTTTTTATATATATAATGCGTAATTGCAAAGAGAAATTGAAGTAGCTTCCCAGAAGGAAGTCGAAGTTTTTAAACCTGGAATGTATTTTTTGAATTTGTCTTGCTGTCAATTTGAAGAGTAATATTTTATATATTCCAGTATGTCTTAAGATATTGAAAAATGTTTAAAACTTTAAACTTTCCTTGAAGCTTCCTAAAATCTAAGGATATTCTCCTTGACTTATGATAGGCTTATGCTCTGATAAATTCATTATAAGTTGAAAATATTGTAAATAAAAATGCATTTAATATATCTCACCTACCACACATCATATTTAAGTCCTGTCTACTTTAAATGTGCTCAGAACACTTATTAGCTTACAGATGAACAAAAGCATCTAACATAAAGCCTATTTTTATAATAAAGCATTGAGTATTTCATAGAATTCATTTAATTCTGTACTGTAAGTGAAAAGCAGAATGGTTGCATGGCTATTTGAAGTACAGTTCCTACTGAATGTATATCACTGTTATACCATCATAAAGTCAAACAATTGGAAGTTGAACCATTGAAAATGAGGACTGTCTGTAGACTTAGTATCTATCTATCTGTCTGTCCATCTATGTCTTCATGTGTAGATAGGATGCCCTTTAAGTGTTACTCTTTATATATTATATATAATATATATACCTTATATATATATAATATATGTATATATACATATTTTATATAATGTATAGATTATATATGCATATATACATAATATATATACATATATTATATATTGTATACATTATATAATGTATACTATATATACACAATATATAGTATATATTGTATATGCTAAACAAAACCTCATGTTATGCTATTAAAATTTTACCAAAGATTACACGTTGTCTGCCATTTCCCAGAATAATCAGCAAGGTAAATGATTTTCAGTCACAATTGAATCAAAGTTTTGTTTTGAATGTGGTACAGAATTTCTAATCACCACAAGACCATCACATTAATAAAATTCCAGTGCATAGCCCGTATCCCACACACCTACATACAATATGGATAGGATGCCCTTTTTTAAAAAATGTATCATTCTATTTAATGGCACAGGCAGGTTGTATAGGTATAAAGAAAAAGAGACTTATTTGTTATATAATACTAAGTAAATTTAGATGTTAAGTATACTATTGTAAAATTTCATTAATGCTCCAAGTTGGTGCTGATAGGTGGAAGGATGGATGTGCTGGTATTTACAGGACAGACCATACTTCCTTCTAATACTTGAGCATAATGTTCAATATATGTGCAAAACCGATGAAGGTTGAATACCTCAGAAGAGAGTACCTGCCGAACATGATTGTCACTCAAAGTGTTTCTAATTTGGTTCTTAAAACCTTGTCAAGGGAACAATATAAACAAGGGAACGGAGGCATAAATGTGATAGTATTCTTGGGGAATGATAAGCACACCAAAATACAGAGAAAAGTAGAATGAGTTGGAAAAAAATTGATTATACCCACATAATGCATTGAAGGATGTCTGGTGTTGGCGCAAAGGAAGAGGCCCCCTTCTGCCTTCTGAAAGTTTGCTAAAACAAACAGTAGACAAATTAACAAAAGGAAAGGTGCAAGTTTATTGTGCATAAGCAGAGGAGCCACACAAAATGTGAGTGCAGTAGTCTATTCTTATGCTACTAATAAGGACATACCTGTGACTGAGTAATTTATGAAGAAAATGATGTTTAATGGACCCACAGTTCCACATAACTGGGGAGGCCTCGGAGAGCAAAGGAGGAGCAAAGTCATATCTTACATGGTGGCAGGCAAGATAGCTTGCATACGGGAACTCCTCTTTATAAAACCGTCAGCTCTCGTAAGAGTTACTCATTATCATGAGAACAGCATGAGAAAGGGCTGCCCCATGGACCCTCCGACCGGGTCCCTCCCACAAGTTGTGGGATTTATAGGAGCTACAATTCAAGATGAGATTTGTGTGGGTACACAGATAAACCATATCATTCCATCCCTGGCCTCTCCCAGATTTCATGTCCTCACATTTCAAAACCAATCATGCCTTCCCAACAGTCCCTCGAAGTCTTAATTCATTTCAACATTAACTCGAAGGCCTACAGTCCAAAGTCTCATCTGAGACAAGGCAAGTCCCTTCTGCCTATGAGGCTGTAAAATCAAAAGCAAGTTAGGTATTTCCTAGGTACAATGGGGATATGGGCACTGGGTAAATACATTTGTTTCAAATGGGAGAAGTTGGCCAAATGAAAGTGCTAAAGGCCCTGTGCTATGCAGTCTGAAATTTAGCGGGGCTGTCAAATCTTAAAGCTCCAAAATGGTCTCCTTGACTTTATGTCTCACATTCAGGTCATGCTGATACAAGAGGTTGGTTCCCATCACCTTGGGCAGCTCCCCCTTGTGGCTTTGCCAGGTACAGCCCCTCTCCTAGCTGCTTTCATGGGCTGCCATTGAGTGTCTGTGGCTTTTCCAGGTGTATGATCCAAGCTGTCAGTAGATCTACCCTTGTGGGGTGTGGAGAATGGTGGCCCTCTTCTCGCAGCTCCACTAGGCAGTGCCCCAATGGGGACTCTGTGTAGGGGCTTTCATATTCCTTTAGCAGAGGTTCTTCATGAGGGCTTCAACCCTGCAGCACACCTCTGCCTGGGCATCCAGGCATTTTCATACATCCTCTGAAATGTAGGCAGAGGTTCCTAAACCTCAATTCTTGACTTCTGTACACCTGCAGGCCTAGCATCACATGTAAGCCATCAAGGCTTGGGGCTTGCACCCCTGAAGCAATGGCCTGAGCTCTACATTGACCCCTTTTAGCCATAGTAGGATGCAGGCCACCAAGTCCCGAGACTGCACAAAGCATCAAGGCCCTGGATCAGGCCCATGAAACCATTTTTTTTTTCTTAGGCCTCCAGGTTTGTGATGGGAGGGGCTGCTGTGAAGACCTCTGACATGCACTGGAGACATTTTCCCTATTGTCTTGGTGATTAACATTTGGATCCTCATTACTTATGCCAATTTCTGCAGCTGACTTGAATTCCTCCTCAGAAAATGGATTTTTCTTTTCTTATCACATTGTCAGCCTGCAAATTTCTGAACTTTTATGCTCTGCTTGTTTTCTAAATATAAGTTCCAATTCCAAACCATATCTTTGTGAATACATAAAACTGAATGCTTTTAACAGTACCCAGGTCACCTCTTGAACACTTTGCTTCTTAGAAATTTCTTCCACCAGGTGCCCCAAATCATCTCTCTCAAGTTCAAAGTTCCAGAAGTCTCTAGGGCAAGGGCAAAATGCCAGCAGGTCTCTTTGCTAAAACATAGAAAGTGTCACATTTATTCTACTTCCAAACAAGTTCCTCATCTCCATCTGAGATGAGCAGCATTTGGTCAAAGCCATTCAACAAATCTCTAGGCAGTTCCAAACTTTCCCATATCTTCCTGTTTCCAGCCTTCCAAACTGTTCCAACTTCTTTCTGTCTATTATCCATTTCCAAAGTTGCTACCACATTTTGAGGTATCTTTACAGCAACCACCCACTCTCCCAGTACCGATTTACTGTGTTATTCTGCTCTCACACTGCCAATAAAGACATACCCAAGACTGGGTAATTATAAAGGAAAGAGGTTTAATTGACTCACACTTCCACATGACTGGGGAGGCCTCACAATCATGGTGGAAGGCAAAGGAGGAGCAAAGGCACATCTTACATGGTGACAGGGGAAGAGAGCTTGTGTAGGGGAGCTCCTCTTCATAAAATCATCAGATCTCGTGAGACTCACTATCATGAGGATAGCATGGGAAGGACCCACCCCCATGATTCAGTTACCTGCCACCAGATCCCTCCCATGACAAGTGGGAATTATGGGAGCTACAATTCAAGATGACATTTGGGTGCAAACACAGCCAAACCATATCAATGAGACTCAAAGAAAAGCCAGAGGGCTGAAGCTTAAATAGCACCCTCTTCGTTAAGGGAGAGAAATATAGAAGAATGTAGCCAATATTGAGGGGTAGTAAATTATTTTCAGGGGAATTGAACAGACCCAAAGGATAAACAAAATATTTGTAAGTCATTCTCTTTGGAAACTGAATGCGACTGAATAATTATAGAAATGTTAGGGGTAGAACTGCACTGTCGACAAAAGCTGTCTCTTTATACATGTTAAGGACTCTTAAAAAAAATCTCTCACAGCTGTCTTCAGAATAGATTATGTCTGTCTGGGCATGGCGATGACTTTTAGCCTTATCTCTTCTCTTCTTTGGTAGTTAACCTTTCCTGGCTACTTAATGAGATTCCTAGGGAAAGAGCTTTAATACAATTGTTTATCCTCAGTCAAATAAGGTAACTTCCTGAGGAAGCATTTTGCACTGCTTGTGGGTGGTGGGGGAGAAGCAAGAGAAAGTTGGAAAGTCCTTGATTCTCAGGCAACCTGTAATGTCTTTCAACTTTTTAACATTCAAAAGTGCTCAGCGTGCCAAAGCACCATACTTTGAGGTGTTGTTCTCTGAGCCCCAACATTGGCTATGAATTGGTAGGGACTGGGGAAGTCTCTGAAATGTATATGTGAGTGTGTGCGTCAGAGAAAGTATCTGTTGTTTGGTAAGATTACTCTGAAAACCCTGAGAAGATGGATTGAAAAGAGGAGAGCTATGGATTGCAAAACTTGTTGAAATAGATCATAGCAATCTGAGAAGGGGTGATACTCAAGAATTTAAAAAATATCACCTTTGATTAAAGACAATCTGTTTCTTTTTCACTCCTGGAAAAAGTTCAATAATTGAGGAATTTAATGTATCTGATAGATTTGAAAGATGCTGATTAAAAATATCTCACCTTTGGATGATTGATCTCTATTTAATAATTTGGAGAGTTTTAGGTGATATTCATAATACTTTAAGCATTATATGTTCAGACTTTTGCTTTTTGACTCCCTCAAAACATTCTGCTTCACAACTTAAGAATTAATGTCAATATATAAATTCCCATCTTTGTCAGTTGCTACAGAGCCCTGCACAGTTCTGATGTACACTATTTTAGAAACCTCCTTAATTAAAATGAAAACCCATTGTGTCAGTACCTCTGAAGGAGCTAGAGTAATGTGCATTTGAATGTTTGTTTGAATATAGTTTTTAGGCTATTGAAATTTGAGACTGAGGCCAAGCATAGCAGTGTGGGCCCAGTGAAAGACCAAAGCCAGGCATGAATATTTACTGACAGGCAGTTAAGCAAAACAGCCACTCTGCTGTCTTTTAACTGTCCTAAATATTTGCTTCTCATTAATTTTTTAGGATGTATTCTTCCTTTGCTGAATCTACTGTTAAACAGAGAACAGATACTGTGTTAGCATTGTTTGTTCTTGCTCAGGTTGGTGGAGGAAAAATGTGTTAGATGTAGTTAAAAGAAGTATTGCTTTTTTAATTGTGTGAATTTACAAATAGAACAAGATTTCTAATAAAATAACCTATATTTTCAGTTGTTTTTAGGTAAAGGAAGTTTATATCTTAACACTAGATTGTAAAAAATGGTCTCACAAATTCTCTAACGTCTCCCCTCCTGCTTTCTCTGAAGTCTCCCTCCTGCTTTCTGGGAGTATCTATAGAATTCTAAAAGAAATTATACAGCTGGGTTTTTGTGATATAAAAAATACACTGAGTTTTATGTTTCATGGGCCAGCTAAGGATTGCTCACGGATGATATATTTATCTTTGGTTGTAATTATTGCCTCATAATAATAAAAAATAATATATTGATGAATAAACATTAAGTATCAATAGGTCAATTCTTTTTCTTTAACAATATTGCAATTTGTAAATAAAGTAACTGAGATCTGGAGAATTTAAGTAACTTGCCCGATATCAACTATGAAGAATAAAGACACTGATATTCATATTTAAGTCTGTCTTCAAAGATCCTATTTTTTTTTCTAATTCACCCTGCTGCTTCCTCATAGAGATAAATGTCATACTAAATTATTTTTCTTCTTCTGTGAAGGGAAGGAGGATGAGGCATGGAGGAGGTGTGACTCAAATACATGAAGCAATAGGATCTTACTGTGATAGTAAATGGCAACCAATCTTCCAGTGGCCTGGTGACTTGTATCTCAAAATAAAAAAAATCAGTTCTGGTGATAGCAGATTCTTGGCAACTAACGTGAAAAAAGCAAAACACAAAACAATTTGAAGTAGGATTATATTGTTACTTTTGCATGGGAAAATTATACTTTTGCCTCTTTGTTTTCCCAAACTGTTAGTTTCAGACAAACCAAAACTCCACTTCAGTTTGAGCTGAATGGGTTGTGGGAAGCCTGTAACTTACTGCCTGATGGGTGATGTCACGGTGAGTGACATGAACATGGATGGAGTCAGTGATCCCAAAATTTCCAAAGCTTGGTTTGTGTTTCAAGAATGTAGATGTCTATCCAAAAGGAAACATGCATTCACTGGCAACTGAGAAAATTTGGGCATTTTAAAAGTCAATATTATTGAATTGTGCAATTGGAACTACATTGGGGCTTAACAGCCAACCAGTTCTCTACTGTTTGGAACTTGTTGTTATCTGAATCCCAAGCTGAGAATGGTTTTCAGGGTAGTAAACAAACAAAAAAACTCCCAAAAGCACAGAAGAATATGTGAGAAATCTTATTTGGCCCTCGAAGCACAAAATATTTTCTATCTGTCCATTAATAGAAAAAGTTTGCTTATTTCTGAACTAAAAAATGGAGGTTAAGATATCTAAACTTATACCATTTCTGTCTGAAACAGCTTCCCTTAAATGATAGATTAGAGCTTGAACTCTACTTACTGTTGGTGTGAACTAGGGCAGAATACACAATGTTCCTGAAGCCTGATTACGCATTCTTAAAACAGGCATAGTATTATCTACATAATAGTGTAGTTGGGAAGATTCTGTATTTAATGACTATTTTAAGTATCAAAAGTAGATTGCAAAGGAGCATGTAGAGTATAATCTCATTTTCGTAAAGGTAATTTTTTAATTGCCATCACATGGAAACTACCTGGAAACATAGCCACTGAATTGTTATCAGTGGAAAATCCTGAAGAGGGAAAATAAAATAAACATGTTCATTTTCTATTATGTAGTTCTATATTGAAAACATGTATAAGGCAATAATTTGCGAATGAAAGTATAGACTAAAAGCAAATTAAAATTTTTTGGTATAAAATAGGGATACTTGTTGATCCTTCCTTGCTCCTTAAGGAAGGGTGAAAGATTTTAGATGACTAATTCTAATTTGTGGATTAGAATAGCATTGTGGAAAAGCCTTAATTGTAAACCTGGGATATGAGAGCTTATATTCTTTAGGAGAATACATACATAGTCTTTTAAAAACGTATAGTTTGACAATTTATGGCAATTTCTGAAAGGGAAATTGACCTCAATACTTCATTTCAGGTTTCAGCCTCTATGTGACAGGATGTGGTACCCTCACAATGGGATGCCATTTTCTTCACATCTCACTTGGGGAAATTCATCCACTGATGTCTCCTTCTGGAATCTCTTTTGTCCCTGAAGTCAAATTCATGAACAGCTCAGCATAATCTCAGTGGACCCAACACTTCTGCTATTGTCGAATGTTACTGTGATTGAAATTAATTCTGTAATTCATAAGAAATAATTAGCCATTTAATCCTTCTATTACAGATGAACTGGGGCTACAGCAGTCCTGTAAAAATTCAGAACTCCCTGAGGCTGGTAGGAATCACAGTTGGATTTGGTTCCACTGTGGTAAACCTTCATCTGGATAGATATTGAAACTTGAAATAGCTCAATCAATGTATGTGGAGGCAACATATCCTTTAGGTTTATTTATAAAATTCTATGATCTCTGACAAGTGCTACCTCCACTGCTGAGGTTCTGAGAGTTTCAGAATTCCCTCATGAAAATATCGAAAAATAACTGCAACATCCTCTAGACCCCATGAGCAATAGAATGCTAGGTAAGGCCTCTTTAACAGCTTTTCGTCAAGACTAATGGCAACCCTTGCGCTCTGTAACCATTATGCTGTTTGTTCCTGGCACCCTACACTGGCCCTGTATATCATTTCCCACCTCTTCAGCTTCCTTTCACACCTGAGATTCTTACTTGACCCCACACTCTAACTTCCTTCAGAATGGGTTGTCCATTTGTACCACTGCCATGCCTGACATTCTCTCCACTGGCCCCAGGATCACCATTTTTATCTATCATTTTAACCTGCTTGGAAAATATTTTCCTTTTTGGAGCAGCTTATTTCACATGATCTAAGAGCTATTAATAATGCAGTTGGTTCAATTTTATTACTCACATTTTTCAAATAGGATTCTTTCTATGGAGTGGCTCTCACCTGTCAAAGATACATAAGCAGCCGAAGAGAGGATAGGGAAAGAAGTTTGTTTTAACTTCAAGTATAATTTTACCTTGTTTCTGGCTCAGAGCCCTATTAAGGCTTGTTGAGTGTCATTCCTTATCTCTCAATTGCTGCCCTTCTAGGTGCCATGTTGCCTCTCTGAACCTGGCTGATGCTGCTGGCTCCCTTTTCAGTCAGGCTATCAATCCTGTCTCCATTTAATTTATAATTGTGAGTAGGACTTGGGACTTTCCCATAAGAACTTCATTTGTTAGGAAAACTTTAGGAGTGATCTCGTTGACTGATTATATTTATTTCAGGATTCTGTGATTTTTTTAAAAAAATCTTTGAAAATGTTTTATTGTTTCAGATTCACTAAAAGTTGCAAAAGATAGGACAAGAATTCTGTTACACTTCTCAATCAGTTTTCCTTATTGTTAAAATCTCATATTGCTATAGTACATTTGTCACAAGTAAGGAACCAGTTTGGTACATTACTATTCACTAAACTCAATGCTTTATTCAGATTTTACTATTTCTATGCTTCTTTTGTTCATTTATTTATTCTCTGAGACAGGGTCTTGTTCTGTCACTCAGGCTGGAGTGGAGTGGTGAGGTTGGTTCACTGCAGCCTCTTCCTACAGGGCAAAAGTGATCCTCCCACCTCAGGTGGTCAAGTAGCTGGGAAGTGATTCTCTTCCCTCGGTTTTCCAAAGTGCTGAGATTAGAGGCATGAACCACCAGACCCAGACTCTGGTTACAGGTGATGTGGGAGACATTTTTGCCAAGAGCATAAAGGATGTATGGGAGAGTTTTCATAAAGGATGTATGGGAGAGTTTTATCTGTTATATTAGATTCAACTCTGCTCCTTTTAAAATAACCTGTGACAATTAGTTCTTGATTGACAATTGCATTATTTTTTAGGTGTACCATGATAAAATGACTTGAAAGAGCTACCATCAAAAACAAAATTCTGTTTTCATATAGAAGCTCTTTGTATTTTTGGATCACCAAAATAAGAGGACAGATTAAGGTAACCCGAGTCTTGCATGTTTTGCTGAAACCTTTGCTGAGAAAAAGTGGGTTTGGGCAACAACTCCTAGTACTGTGCCTCCCCTGGCGCTGTACAGGAAGGTTTCTGACTTCAGGCAAATCTAGAGTGACTAGGAAAGCAGTAGGGATTTAGGTGAGACTTATAAATAAGAGAGAAATCAAAAATCGTTTTGGATGCAGCAGAATAAAGTGAAACAAGGATCAGTTAAAAATATATAAAACTATTAAAATCCCCAAGGAAGTTTGGGTTGGTTATTAAAGAAATATTCTTGTATATATTCTGTACCTTCTTCTTCTTCTTCAAAAAAAAACCTCTATAGATGTTCTGAAGATACTGTGTGTGTGTGTGTGTGTGTGTGTGTGTGTGTGTTCTGAGTCTAAGTGTGTCTGAGCTGGCAGGATGACATTCATTAAGCAAATAAATATTGAGTACCTACTTGAGTGCCACTGTGTTAATTACTGGGGATACCAAATAAATAAGACTCTGCTTTTGCCTTCCAGAAGGTTATGGCATGGGTGGTGATGATCTTACACGTAACCTTGCAGTTTTTCTGAACTCCTTAGCTTTGTTCAATTTATACTCTATTTTATCTGACATGAAAAAATATGTCTAGTCGTGGGTAATCTGAGTCATTAGCTTGTCATTATCTGCTAAAAAGAAAATGCAAACATATGTTTTTATCTTCACTAACAAATACTGTTTAAGTTCTTGCTCTCTGTTACACATTTACCAGCCATTAGGCAAATAGAAATAGTTTAAGACATACCATATCCCTTTTCTAGCTTGTCACTAAGGATATTGTCCTAAAAAGAAAACAGTGATGCAAGGTGGTCTTAGTTCCAAAGAGTGTTACAGATCTAAATTATTCAGCAGATTAAAAGAGCAGACAATCATTTCTACTGGAACTGGCAGGCAAGGCTTTATGGAAGTAAGCCTCAGACTATGCTGAGAAATAAAGCTCTACATGTGCACAAGATTTTCAAGGATTGAATTATACCAGCCAAGTTTATAAAATGCCCTTTCTCCTTTTTTCTTCAGTGTTGCTCATTTTCTTTCATTTCTTGCCTTCCTTATGTCATGAGAACTGTATTATAGTGAACTGTTGTTCATTTCTCATTAGTTGCATTAGGATAAGGGTTAAGATGGGTTAAGATGGGCACCAGCAGCCATGCCACCCTGAGAGTAATTAAATGTAACACAGCAAGTATAAAAATTACCCTGGTTGCTTCAAGTCTCTGAGCTTTGATTCAGGCCTTGAACTTGCCTCATATCAGTGATTAACTAACTAATCATCTGGATATTGTTGCCACAAGATGTACTTTTGGCCTGGTATCCTACTTCATGGTGGAAATTTACACTCATTCTCCACTTTTTCTTATTGTCCTCAAGTGTTGTTTTACCTGAAAGATATAATTGGGAGAATTTATGTCATAATTCTATAATAATATTCCAAGTTTAACTTTCTAATAGCCTTTGTCACATGCATTTTTATTTTAAAAATATGAATGGCACATGAATTATGCTATAGTCATACAAGTGCACACACACGTTCATATGTGTATATATATATATATATATAAATTTTATACCCCACAAAGAGGTGAATTCATTAAAGGAAATGAAAACAAAAATTTCATAGGGTGTAGGGCAGAGCAAACGCTCATCACAGACTCATCTGACAAGTCTCTTTCAAGGGCCTGTCCACAGATTGAAGAGTCACTCTTTGCTCAATTTGCATCCTTGGCCCAATAAATGTTTTATGACCTCCCTCTATGAGCACTCACAGCCAGAAGGAGGTAATACAAAATTGATCTGTATATTAAAACTGCTGAGCCAAGCGGGCTTGCTCCTGGTATTACACTGATTATGTGTATCTGATTCAACAGGCCCTATTGAAACACCATAGTATTTGAAAAAGACACCCATCAGCTGCATTTTTTATACACACAGTTTTCTTCTTTTCTTCCTCCCTTTAACCCTGGGGGCCAACTCCCATATTCACATCTTTAACTCCCATTTGGACTCATGAATAACAATACATCTTTCATGAGAAAAGATGCCTCACTATTATGCTCAGCAGTCTATTATTTCTAGAATACAGCGAGGGATATGGAACTTGAAATCAAATACCCAGTGGTTGGAATCCCAGCTTCACCATTTATTTGCTACATGGATTTGGGCAAATTATTATATCTCTCTGGACCTCATATTGCTATTTGAAAGTGTGGATAATGGCATTCACCTGCCTGACTTGTTACACTATAACTGGTATGGCCAGGCTTTCACTGTCAGTGAACGTAAAATGAGACCCATATTCTTTAATACTCATGTTATGATGGTGGGAATTAATACTGCTGTGACAGATTCCCTTTAATCGTGCCCCAATTATTTCTGGAAATGACACTACACTCTCTCTTACGTGCATTCAGAACAGACTCATTTAGTTTCTTCATTCTGTTCTCTTTTGACAATCTCCCAAAGTATTTTATGTAGCAACTATTTTTATTGAATACCTAATTTGTGCCAATATCTTTTCTAGCCACGCGGGTTATATAATAAATAGGATAGACAAGGTCCCTGTTTTCATGAAGCTTATAGATGGTGGCAAACAGGAGTGTGGTAGTTGAGTAAAATAGATAAATAATTATACAGAAGGACAGATACTCTGAACAAAATAAAACCACAATCCTGTAGAAATTGACTGGCAACATTAGAGATAGCAGACTGGAAAGTGTTCTCTGAGGAGGTGACATTTGAGTTAATATCGAGGTGGTAGAGATGGAACCCAGTAAGTGACTATGTGAGGTGGATGAAGAACACTCCATATTGAAAGAGCCACAAGCAGAAAATTCTGAGAAAGATTTACTAAGTTAGAGGAACCGAGGAAAGGAGAGTATAGCTGAAATACAGTGAGAAAGGGATAAGGTGTACAAGTGTAGTCTGAGAGTTGTGCAAGGACCTTATCATATATGGCCTTGTAGTGCTGCAAGGGACAATCAGACTGGAAGAGGTTGACATGTTTTAAGCAGGTAAGCCACATGATTTTTTTTTTACATGAGATAGTGAATATATGATTTTCCAAAATTCACACAAAAGTGTTTCAGAAAGTCAGAGTGTTTGACTATGTAACACACTGATGAGCAGTGAAGCAAAGAGAGAAGAGACTATAAATGTGGCAACATGGAGATTATTGACATGGTCACGATAAGAGCTGTTTCATTAGAGTCTAGAGGATGAAACTCAGTTGAAATGCGTTGAAGATAGGATCGGCGATGCAGAAGAGGATATAGACAACGTTTTTTAGATATTTGGCTGTTGAGGAAAAAAAAGACTCTCTTTAAAAGAATATGATAGGTCCAGTAAAATTTGTTTTTAATGGCAGGTGCTAGAGCCTGTGTATTTGTCAATGTTAATAACCCTTGTGAAGAATACATTTATGATGCAAAGGAAAAAGGAATTCATTTTCAAAGTGAAATCTTTAAGAAGGTATGAGACAATGTCTCTAGAACACAGGTGCTTTGCCTGGCATTTGATGAAAAAGGGACTAATATCCTATTGTAGCAGAAAAGACAGCAAAGCATCTTGTGGGAAATTAAAGACAATTTCATCTGATTATTTCCACTGTCTCAGTGGAGTATAAGTTAAGGTTATTATGTAAGAGGAAACATAAAGAAAAAGAGGTTTTGGGGGTTATGGAGAGAAGAGAAAATGTGAAAGTCACTGAGGGCAGAGGGAATTTGAACTTACAAGAAAATATACCAGTCTTTCCAAGCAAGTATGTTTTACAAAGAAAATGAATTTAAAGTGAGACCTGCCGGTGAGGTGGGAGACCTCTGCCCTTGTTGCTGCAAGACCTCCTGAAAACACTGCTTATTACCAAAGGCTCGGCTGATAATTGCTGCTGCTGCTCCAGCTCAGGCTATGACAGGGACTATACCCTTTGTTACTTCATTCCAAGAATAAAACAAGCACTTTATTAAGCCACCCATGGAGCAAGAACAGGCTGCAACTTTAAACAAAATTTACCAATGCTTTAGATATGGTAGAAGAAAATAATGGTGATAAAAATATAAAAAAAATTCTTTGATATAACTATTTTTGGAGTTTAATGGAGCATTTTTTTCAAACCTATAAATCAACTGGATATTATATGGTGGCAAGGGCCAGTTTACTTCCCCAGAGAATGCCCTTGAAATTGACTACTTTATGTCCAAGCACCAACTACTCTAAGGATCCACGGATGAAGTTACTCCATTCTCATCCATGTGTACGATTTGTCATCTAACTCCCAATTTTCTGTCTCCAGGATCTTCCTTCTTGCAAACTGACTCATAGTAGTAATTTGCTTTTCATTGGTCTGGTTTTATTTCTAACATACTTCTATTGTGGTAAAATACACATAACCTAAAATTTACCATCTTTACCATTTTTTGCATACTGTCCAGTGGAATTAAACACATTAATAATGTTGTATAAATATCATCTTCATTCATATCCATGATTCTTTTCATGTTGTAAAGCTAAACCTATATTCATTAAACAGTAACATCCCATTTTCTATTCCTCCATTCCCTGACAACTACCATTCTATTTTCTCTCTCTATCATTTTGATTGCTGTCAGTGTCTAATATAAGCAAAATCATACTGTGCTTTCGTTTTGTGACTAACTTATTTTGCTTAGCATAATGTCCTCAAGATTCATCCATGTTGTAGCATACATAACCACTTTCAATCTATTTGGGTGTTTGGATCTAAAATGAACCTCTTGTAGGCAGTATACAGTTGGATCATGTTATTTTATCCTTTCTAATCTGTGTCTTTTGATTGGAAAGTTAAACTCCTTTTATTGAGTGTAATTACTGATAAGAAGGGACTTATTTCTGTCATTTTGCTATTGTTTTTTATATCACCTATTGCTTTTTATATACCTATTGCTTTTTAATCCTTCACTTCCTGTATTACATTTTTTTAGTGTTTAGTTGATTGTTAGTGGTGAAATGTTTAAATCCTTTCTCATTTCCTTTGGTGTATGTTCTGCATGTATTTTCTCTGTGGTTAACATAAGGAGGACATGTAATCTTCTAAAGTTACTATACTGTAATTTGAATTATTATCAGACTAACTTAATTAACACAACAACTCTGCTTTTATAAGTTTTTCCCAATTCCTTTTGGTTGTTCATGTAAAAAGATTATGTCCCTATACATTATGTACCCTAAAATATAATCTAGTAATTCTTGTAAATGCATTAATTTTTTAAATTATGTAGAAAACAAAATGTGGAATAACAAACCATTGTTATAATGATACTAGTTTTAAGAGTAATAGTTTAAAAAATGTATCACTCCCCTAAATAATGAGAAAACAAAAGTGAAGTTATAAAACATGGTTAAAACAATACTAGCTTTTGTTATTTTCCATGTACTTTCTTTTATTTAGATTTTTATTTATTCATATGATTTTGACTTACATTCTAGTATTCTATCATTTCACCAAGCAAGCTTCCCTTAAGAATTTCTTGCAGAACAGGTCTAGTGGTAACAGACTGTCTGAGCTTTTGTTGATCTGGGAATATCTTGCTTTTCGAAGGACAATTTTTGCTAGATGTAGAATTCTTAGTTGACAGGTTTTTATTTATTTATTTACTTTTAGCACTGTGTCTATATTGGCTCATTGCCTTCTGGCTTTCAAAGTTTTTGATGACAAATCTGCTGATAATTTCATTGAGAATCCCTTGTATATGATGAATAATTTCACTTGCTGCTTTCAATATTACTTCTTTGTCTCCGGCTATCTCAAGTGTGATTATAACTTGCCTCAGTGTGGAACTCCTGCAGTTCATCTTACTTAAATTGTTTGAGTTTCCTGTATGTTGATATTCATGTCTTTCATAAAATTTGTTGTTTTCAAGTTTTCAGGCACTATTTCTTTTATTCTCTCTACTCATTCTCATTTTTCTCCTTCTGGGACTTCCACAATGTATATGTTGGTTGGCTTGATTGAATCCCCACAATCTCTTAGACTCTTCACTCTCTAAAATTCTTTTTTCGGTCTGTTTCTCATATTCAATAATTTCCATTGTTCTGACTTCAAGTTTGTCGATTCTTTCTTATGCCTGCTCAAAGCTGTCTTTGAAACTCTCAAGTGAAATTTTTATTTCAGTTACTATATTTTTAGGCTTCAGAATTTCTTAAAGATTTAATTTTAGACTTTCTTTATATATATTTATTGATATCTCTATTTTGTTGATACATTGTTTTCTTGACTTTATTCACATCTTTATTTAGTTTTTGAGTATATTTAAGACAGTTGTTTTAAAGTCTTTGTCTAGTAGATCTGCTATCAGACCTACTAGAGCATGAGGGACAGTCTCTGTTGAATTCTTTATTTTATTCTTTGAATAGGCCATATTTTCCGGTGTAGTTTTATGTCCTGTAATTTTTTGTAAAAACCTGGACATATGAGTGATAATGTGATACCTCTGGAAATCAGATTCCTTCTCTTCCCAAGGTTTGCTGAGTTTCATTTTTTTGTTTGTTTGTTTGTTTTCCAGATTGTTGTACATTGTCTCTGTGCCAATAATCAAGTTAATGAGAAAATTAAAGGTCTTCTGAGGTCTCTACTGAGCCTGCATTTATCCCTGGCATGCATGGTCACTTTTTAATTTTCCTCAAATGTGCCATTGGTTTTGAAATGCCCTTGTGTTTAGTATATGGATCACAAAAGGGAAAAGAAAAAGAGGAAGGGGAACAGAAAAGGGACCAGAATTTTAAATCTCCTGGAATTTACTTCAACCAGAAGTTGGAGAGAGGGGAAGCACTTGCAACAATAGAAAGTAGCAGCACCTACCTGTTTGTCTCCACTTCTGTGATCAAAAGTGCCAGTCAGTGATTGGAGTTCTCTGACATTTGGAGGAAAATGTGCTTTGTGCCTGGTCTGGCTCCCCCTGGGCCATGTGCATGCTGCTGTAGGAACACATGCACAGCTGCCTGCCACGGGGCTGAGGGATGGGGGATTGGCTAATAGCTGATAAGCTAAGAGCTAAAAATGGACTGAGTTTAACCACAGTTTATTGTCCTAGCTTTCTCATGGATGTTTCAGGCCTTCAATTGATTCCAGAATTTCAAATCATTACATCAGACAACTTCTGTCAGTGCCTTTATTGTCTTGGTGAAGAAATAGGTTCCTAGTGCTTCCCACTCTCCCATCTTTTCAAAATTCCCTCACCAGTTCACCTTTGAAGAAAGTCAGTCTTAAGTAACATGAATGTAGTCATGCTCAATCATCTGATTGAGATAATAATATTCAGTAAATGTTGGATTATTCTCTCTAAATAACATAATGACAGTGCATCAATGTCCCAGTCTGATTATATCCTTTTTTTTTTTTTTTTTTTTTTTTTGAGATAGAGTATTGCTCTGTCACCAGGCTGGAGTGCAGTGGTGCAATCTCAGCTCACTGCAAGCTCCACCTCCCAGGTTCAAGTGATTCTCCTGCCTCAGCCTCCCAAGTAGCTGGGACTACAGGGATTGTATACTTTTTATGTCACTACAGTACCTTGAGGTAAAAAACATCTCTGTACATTCTTTCTGTAGATCTCAGTATCACAACTCTTTACACACCATCTCAGCTGCTTAAGAACACAAACAATTTCAAATTTCAATGAGCAACAATATTTTCTTAAGCTACTCTCAGTCCAGGAATACAGTTTGCAGAAATACAGTTTTTATGCAGGGCAATTTACATTGCCAAATTGAAATCATGACAGTGAATATTTTACATTTTTTTTTTGCACAAAAATATGTGTCTTGGCTTTCTATTTGTAGAATTATGGCTTATTCAAGATGTTTCCCCTAACGACAACAACAAAAGGGAATTGAGATCTCTCCTTCCAATGATAGATAGTCACTGTAACTTTAAATGACAGTTCTCATAGGTTTCCAAAAAAAAAACCTTAAAGTTCAGTTGCAATGTAAGGACTTTGCAAAATAATTTTAAATATCACATATATAATGTGCCTGAAACATGACTGAAATAAAATAGAAGTCCCAGCTTAGTATATTTTAAATTAGATACCAAGAAGATATAGACTTTTGTTATAAGTGTATCATGTAGTGTTATTATACCTAGATCATAGGTAGATATCTAGGGAACGTGTATACTTCCTATATTATTTTCAAAATATAAAAATAAATTATTATAATGTATATTACTATTAGGTGGTACAAGGGCCTAAATTGGCATTATGGACTACATTTCTGCCTCTCTATTGGCTTATTTTCTGAAGCCTGTTACTTCAATATATTAAAAATTGACATTTGATACAAGAAGGATTCATCTCAAAAATTTCCCTATAGATTTATTTCTACAATTGATTTAATTTGAATTTCATAATTAATTTAATTCATTGTAATAGTAAGTTTTCCTGACACTGTTTTATTAAAAATAAGAAATAATTGTGGTTATGATAATAATATAAATGTGGTTTACCACAGTTATAATTCAAACAAATATTTAGTAACATATTTACACTGATGGGAGTAAAGTTACAGTAGGAGCAAGGAAAGAGATTAAGAAAGGGAGAAAAATGCATTTGCAGTGTATGGCAGTGGGAAAATAAAGTATATGATATGGTCATGTGTGTTGGTAACTATAATCTAAAAAAAAAAGGAAGATCCCTTAATGATTGGAAACAAGATGAAATTAAATATAATACACCAAAGCTCAGGGCTGCCTAATAGAGAATGCTAACCATAAAATGGAAAGTGTTGGCCTGCTTAAAGAAACATCAATCTTTTTGATATTCATGCGTTAATTTAGTCATTCATTTACTCATTTGTCCATCAATTTTTAAATCATGTTTAGATAAGAGCACTGAGGAAAACTTGTCAAAATTTTGAAAAAAAGATGGTAAAAAAACTATCTGGTTTTACGTCTTTCCTTTTAGAGTCAGCTCCATATGTGAATAGTAATCACAATTAATTCTACCACCTCAAAAAATAAATTTTTGTCCTTCACAGCAAAAATCTATGTTACCTCTCTTTTACTTGACATGTGGCTAGTGTGAATTGAGATGTGCTAAACGTAAAACATGCACAGGATTTTGAAGTCTTCATAATAATAAAAATAGTGTGAAATATTAACATTTATTTTGATCACATTTTGAAATGGCATTATTCTGGATATATTGCATTGAATAAAATGTATTATTAAAACTAATTTTACTAGTTTCTCCTGCTTTCTTTTACTGTGGTTACTAGCAATTTAAACTTTCAAATGCAATAAAATAGAAACAAAACCAGTGGAATAGAGTAGATAGCCCACAAGAAAACACATGCATATATGGTCAACTGATCTACGACCAGGTGCCAAGAATACACACTGGGAAAATATACCCTTTCATTAAATGATTGGAAAAATTGGATACCTGCATGCAAAAAAATAATGTTGAATGATAATCTCACACCACACATATAAATTGACTCAAAATGGATTAAAAAGTTAAATATAATACCTGAAACTATAAAAATCTTAGAAGACAACATAGAGAAAAGATTCCAAAAATTGGCCTTGGTAATAATTTTTTGAATATGTTACTAAAAGCGTGGACAATAAAAGCATAAATAGACAAGTGAGATTATATCAAAATAAAAAGCTGCTGAGCAGACAAGGAAACAACAAAATGAAAAGGCAAAGTAGGCCAGGCATGGTGGCTTATGCATGTAATCTCAGCATTTTGGAAGGCCAAAGTGGGATGGTTGCTTGAGACTTGAGCCCATGAGTTTGAGACCAGCCTGGGATACATCGTAAGACCTCATCTGTACTAAAAATTAAAAAAAAAGTTAGCCAGGAATGGTAGTGTATGCCTGTAGTCCCAGCTACTTAGGATCCTCCTCACTTGAGCTTGGATTACTTGAGCCCAGGAGGTCAAGTCTGCAGTGAGCTATCATCATGCTACTGTACCACTGTACTCTAGCCTGGGTGATAGAAAGAGACCCTGTCTCCAAAAAACAAAACAAAGCAAAAACCTACATAGTGGGAGAAAATATTCACAACCAAATATCTCATAAGGGGTTAATATTGAAAACCTATAAGGAACTCCCCACAACTCAATTTAAAAAATTGAGCAAAGAACCTGTATAAGCATTTCTTCCAGGAAGACATATAAATAGCCAAGAGGGATATGAAAAGATGCTGAACTTTATTTATCAAGGAAATGGAAATCAAAACCATAATGAGATATCACCTCACACCTGTTAGTGTGGCTTTTGTTAAAAACAAAACTCAAAATATAACAAATGTTTGACAAGGATAAACAGAAAAGAGGACCCTATTACCTATTGGTGGGGAAATTAAATTAGTGCAGATACCATGAAAAGCAGTGTGGGGGGTGACCCTAAAGACTAACAATAGAACTACCATATGATCCAGCAATGCTACTTCTGGGTAATATCTAAAGAAATTAAAATCAGAACCTTGAAGAGATATGTGCACTCCCATGTTCACAGCAACGTTATTCACAATAGACAAGATATGGAAGTAATCTAAATGTCCATTAGTGAATGGATGGAGAAAGAAAATGTGATACATACACACAATGGACTATTATAAGGACTTAAAAAAGAATGATATCTTGAATTTGTGACAATATTGATGAACCTGAAGATTCATCATATTATGTTATATTAAGTTCATTACATCATATTAAATGAAATAAGCCAGAGACAGAATGACAAATACTATGTTATACACTTTTACATGACGAATGTAAAACAGCCAAACTCATAGAAGTGGAGCTTCTACGAGTGGTTGCCAGGAGCTGGGGACTGAAATAATTAGGTAGCTATTAGTTAAAGGATACAAAGTTTCGGTCATTCAAGATAAACAAATCCTAGAGATCTCTAAAACATATTGCCTATTGTTAATTATACTGTATAGTACAGTTAAACCTTTCCTAAGAGAGTAGGTCTTTTATTCAGTTTCATCATCATCATCATAAATAAGAAGGCAGGAGAAAATTTTGGAGGTGATACATGTATTTATGGGATAAAGTACAGTGATGGTTTCATGGGTGTATACTTACTTTCAAACTTACCAAGTTGTATACACTAATTCTGTCGGCTTTTTGTCTATTTGAAAAATTGAAGTTAATCAAAACCTTTAACTTTCTACTAGGAAAAGTTACAGATGCAGCTCAAGTTATATTGCCATTGGACAGAATTGCTTTAGACTCTTCTGCCCCCAAAATAATTGTTGGAATTAACATACAAAATTAAAATAAACAGATATTACAGAATTATCTTTAATATTATAATTTATATTACATAATTTTATGTTTAAAATCACTTTCTTTTAATGTGGTTACTAGCAATTTTACATTGTATTTGTAATATACAGTTTATAATATATTATAAATATAAAATTCTGACCCAGAATCTTTTCTTTTTTTTAAGTTTATTTTAAGTTCTGGGATACATGTGCAGGATGTGCAGGTTTGTTACATAGGTTAATGTGTGCCATGATGTTTTGCTGTACCTATCAACCCATCATCTAAGTGTTAAGCCCCACATGACTTACCTATTCATACTGATGCTCTCCCTCTCCCCCACTCCCAAACAGGCCACAGTGTGTGTTGTTCCCCTCCCTGTGTCCATGTGTTCTCATTGTTCAGTTTCCACTTGTAAGTGAGAAGGTGCATTGTTTGGTTTTCTGTTTCTGTATTAGTTTGCTGAGGACAATGGCTTCCAGCTCCATTCATGTCCCTGCAAGGGGTATGATCTCGTTCCTTTTTATGGCTGCATAGTACTCCATGGTGTATATGTACACATTTCCTTTATCCGGTTTATCATTGATGGGCATTTGAGTTGATTTCGTGTCCTTGTTATTGTGAATAGTGCTTCAATGAACATATGTGTGCATGCATCTTTATAATAGAATGATTTATATATTTTTGGATATATACCCAGTAATGAGATTGCTGGGTCAAATGGTATTTCTGGTTCTAGATCTTTATGGAATTGCCACACTGTCTTCTACAGTGGTTGAACTAATTTATATTCCTACAAACAACATAAAAGGGTCCCTCTTTCTCCACAGCCTTGATAGCATCTGTTGTTTTCTGACTTTTTGATAATCACCATTCTGACTGGCATGAGATGGTATCTCATTGTGGTTTTTAATTTGCATTTCTCTAATGATTAATGATGTTGAGCTTTCTTTCATATGTTCGTTGGCCATGTAAAAGTGTCTGTTCATGTCCTTTGCCCACTTTTTTGGGGGTTGTTGTTTTTCTTGTAAATTTGTTTAAGTGCCTTGTAGATTCTGGATATTAGATCTTTGTCAGAAGGATAGATTGCAAAAAATATTCTCCCATTCTGTAGTTTTTCCCTTTGTTCTGATGATAGTTTCTTCTGCTATGCAGGAGCTCTTTAGTTTAATTAAATCCCATTTGTCAATTTTTGCTTTTGTTGCAGTTTCTTTTGATGTTTTAATCATGAAATATTTGCTCATGCCTAAGTTCTGAATGGTATTGCCTAGATTTTCTTCTAGGGTTTTTATAGTTTTGGGTTTTACATTTAAGTCTTTAATCCATTTTGAGTTAATTTTTGTTTAAGGTATAATGAAGGGTTCCAGTTTTAGTTTTCTGCATATGACTAGCCAGTTTTCCCATCACCATTTATTAAATAGGCAATCCTTTCTCCATTGCTGGTTTTTGTCAGGTTTGTCAAAGATTAGATGGCTGTAGGTGTGCAGTCTTATTTCTGAGTTCTCTATAGAATCTTAATTCTTACAAATTTTCTCACTTTTTTTCTTGCTGATCTTTCCTACTAAACCAGGCTTATACATTTGAAAAAAAAAAAGCAATTCCTTCTTATTTTTATTTTATTACCTACCTCTCTGACATGTTTCAAGGATTTGAGAATGAACCTCATATATAACACTATATGTGATAGTTCCTGAGGATCTATTGAGAAAATATGATTCTATAGTTGGATCTCTGTTTCCTAGTTACTAAGTTATTTATAGTTTTCCATTTGTTGCCATCCCATGGGCAGTACGATTCTTTCACTGCCTACCTCCTCTCCCTCTGTGTTGTGCTATATGTGTATGTGTACTTTGGATTTTGTGGACTTTCAGAATGTTAAGATGAAAACAAACCTCAGTTTTCAAAAAATCTCTCCAAACAAACAAAACCCCAAATCCACTAGCTTTACTAGAGAGTAAGTTACCAGATAGATACTTTAGGGATTGTATTGAATATCAGCCAAGAACCCTGTTTGAAATAAAGCAGCATCTAACACTATTGACATGAATGAAACTGACACTTTGATACAAAAAGCTCACTGATAAATTTAAATATTAATAATGAGGTTGTAAGTGTCTGAAAAATTGCTTTCGCTCATGCACAGTAGGAATTTTCATCAGTATGAAATTTTGCAACTATTTATTTGAAACATTATAAAAGTGTAATTGACGGTTGTGTGATTGGGTGGTAATTTTTTGATGTTTTATTTACTTTTTCTATGGATTAAAATCACTTTATTACAAAATTTTCATGCATTTATTTTTTAAAAACATATAAAATGAAATCGTATTGCTAACTCAAAAAATGCAAGCTATTAGCCAATCTGTAAGCATGGAAGCATCAAAGTGTCTGTTAAATGTCCAGGAATGTAAAGACTCTTACCCTCTGCTTATATATTTTATACAAATAGTTCCAATGTATAATCATTTATGTTTAGACTATCGATATATGTGCATATATGCTTGTAATTGTTTCTAAAATAAATGGAAACATATCTCATTATTATAATCTTTACATATTTTTATGTTTTCAAATTAGAAATTAATGTTGAGGGTTCATAAATAAAATACATGTAAATTTACTATAAAAACTTACATTTACATATGTTTCTGTATTAATCAACAAGTCTTTGTAGTATACTCTTTCATCATCATTCCTAGGAAAATTACTCATAATACCTAAACTTTGAAATAAATATATTTACATTTAGTCTATTTTTTGTTTAGCTGATATTTGAAAATATTAGCTGAGTTTTTGTTACATGCAAGGTACTTCTTTTTCTCAATAGAATCACAGATTTTGATGGTTTTATTGTTGTTACATAAAAAATGTCCATGTAAAATATTTGGATGTGATAGGATATCTACTTTCTCTCAGAAAGTTCGGAAAGAAAATAGTTTTTTTGTACTACATTTATTTTTTTTCTGTGAATTTAAAATAGTTTAAAAATAGAAGAAGAAAAAAGACTGTTAGTTGGTAGTTACCTGAGTTGAACAAATCACTTTAACTTTCTGAGCTTGGTGTCTGCATTAGTTCTTTACTGTACTGCTATAAAGGCATACCTTGGGACTGGGTAATTTATAAAGAAAAGAGACTTTATTGGCTCACAGTTCAGTAGCTATACAGGATTCTGCTTCTAGGGAAGCCCCGGAAAGGTACAATCATGGTAGAAGGTCAAAGGGAAGCAAGCACATCTCTGTGGCAGAAGCAGAAGGAAGAGAGCAAAGGGGAGCTACTACACACATTCACACAACCAGATCTCATGAGAACTCTATCACAAAAACAGCAAGGGGGAAATGTGCCCCATGATTCAGTCACCTCTCACCAGGCCCCTCCCCCAACACTGAGGATTACAGTTCAACACAAAATTTAGATGGTGACACAGAGCTGAACCATTCCAGTGTCCACATGTGTAAACTGGACATATTAATTCTTAAGATTATTTTAAAGGATCGATTTTAAGTCAGTTATAGACCCATGGTTTTCTATTTTATTTCATGGGCTATAACTTGTTTTTCTTATTGTATATGTTGATGTTCAAATTGTCCCATATTTGCTAGTAGAAGCCCCTTTAAATTGAAAGCCCAGTTTCTTAATATCCTTGCAATACTACAGTATCAAAATTTAAAAGTGTTTAAATTGTATCAGTATATGTACATCAGGGACAGTATGGTTTAGATAAGGACATTTTCAGATATCTCAGGATAGAGATCCAGATAGTGGTTGGCAAGAACCCAAAATATAAAACTACTGAAGGACATTGTTACAGAGGATGCAGCACCTGTAGGAGGTGTCGTGACAGTGAGTGGTGGAGCAGCAATGTAAGGTGTTGTTTGCTACATTCACAGGTGATAAGCAGGGGTAAACCTCTGGTCAAAAAAAATTATAATGGTAAAAGACATTTTCTTACTGGTTTCAACAAATATTAATTCCATGAAGAAGAAAGAGCATGGTTAAAAAAATAGATTTCTAATATTTTTCTACAAATTTTCAGGAAGTTGAAGAGATGAAATTAACAGAAGGAAACACGCAGGAAGGCAAGGTTGTAATTTGCTTCTCTTTCCACCTTTAGGCAAAATCAGACTCAAGCTATTCCAGACACATAATGTTATTCCTTAGTTTAAATACTACTAGAAATAGATTTCAGAACTTGCTCAATAATCCATTTAAATATCTACTTATGCTTACTGCCTGAAATTCTGTGTCTCTAAGTTCAATACTATGTGCTACTTTAAGATTAAACACTGTGTTCTCATTTTGTACTCAAAGAAAATAAAATTTCTGGTCATATTCTCTTTAAAGTCTCTATAAAATTGTAGTTTTCAAATTTGTATTTACCATGTTCCTTCTCCACTTCCAAGGGGAAGGGACCTAATATTTTCTGAATTCCTACTCTATGCGAGAGATACAACTCTACTAACATTTTTTGTTAGTGCCAAGGGCTATTATGGGCATTTTATATGTTTGAATTTGTTCAGTTTCCAGAACTACCTTCTGACTTTAGTATTTTAATAAAAATTACAGAGGTTGGGTTAATTCCCACATTTGCACAGTTTTTTTTTTTTTGGTCAACTTGACTGGGCCATGGGGTGGCCAGATATTTGGTGGGGTATTATTTCTGAGTGTCTACAAGGCTGTTGGTAGATGAAATCGATATTTAAATAGGTGGACTAAGTAAAGAAAATTGCCCTCCCTAACATAGATGGGCCTCATCCAATTCATCACAGGCCTGAATAGAATAAAAGACTGAGTAAGGAAGAATTTGTTCTCTCTACATGAATGAACTGGAACACAGATCTTCTGCTGGTTTCAGAGTTGGCCTTAGACTGGAACGTACATCACTGGCTCTCCTGCTTCTTGAACTTAGGCTTGGACTGCAACTTGTGCCATTGGCTCTCCCGGTTTGGACTTAGCCTCCATAATTTTGTCAGCCAAATTCGTCGTAATCATGTTCTCTTCCTTTCTCTCTTCTGTTTCTCTGGAGCGCCCTAGCTAATATGAATATTAAGAGGTAGAGCGTGTAGTCCAGGCCATCTGACTGTAGCATTCTTGCTCTTAACTAATACACTAAACTGTCTCTGATTTGACAAACACCATGTAGTTGTCACTGCTTGGCAAAGTCAGTGGGATTTTTTTTTTCTCCATTTTAAAGAAAAAGAATCTCAGACTTAGGGTAAGCATTTTTGAGGTTTATTTTGCCAAAGTTGGTTTTGAGGTTTATTTCGCCAAAGTTGAGGATGTGCCTAGGAAGAAGAAAAACACAAGTTACAGTGGGTTCTGTGGCCTGTGATTTTTCTGAGGAGGGTTTGGAGGACTCCACTATTTAAAGGGAAAAAAAGTGAGCAGGAGAGGAAAGAGTGGTAAAGAGTAGGGCTGGTGAGGATAGGCAATGAGGCAAGTGGTTACAGTCTTGTGAAGCTTTGATTAGTGCCCTCTAAATCCACATCTGACATGTGAAAGCAGGGAATAGAGGAACAGTCAATTATGCATGCATTGGTATTCAGTAAATACACATTTTACATAAGATGAAATAAGCATGAGGAATTATAGCTATGTGTTTGGTAACAAAAGGTTGTTTCAGGGATTGGGAAGGGGGAATGTAAACTCCCAAGTACTCAGGAAGCTTTGTGCTGGGAGGCAAGAGTCTCCAGTGACCTTAGGGCAGCCTGAAGAAGAGTCATATGTATGGGCAAGTTGGAGGCAAACATCAGTGCTAGGGAGAGGTGTACAATAACAGCAAAGGGATCTGAGAGAATGGGGCGTAGCTGTGATGCTATGAAGGGTAGACTTTGGATAGAGATCACTCTGATGCCGACACCCATGTACTTTTTCCATTATCCTATTTTGCCTGCTGTTTCCCTTGCACTAGTCTGCCTCCCACTACTCCTGGAATTAGCACCCACAGACCTAAGGGCTAGGTTACCCTACTGCTTGGGAACCAGTGACATTTAAGGCACTGAGAGAATCATATACCAAGCTGCATTTCCTGGAAGGTCTAGTAGCCTTCTAGATTTCAAATCAGAACCAGGGGTTTAAGAAAGTGATTTTTACATATTGTAATTTATAAAAATTTAAAACTTTTATAAAACTTTATTAAAAACATTTAACACAGTATAAACATGAAACTAATCCCTTAAGAAGCTACCCAAATCTCTGTCTTTCAGGGCAGTGATGCCCCTGTGTGCACTTTGGAGCCCTACTTTTCCAGGACTTGACTGCATAGCAGCTGCTACCTGAGTTTCCTGTACTCATAACAGAAGCGAGTCTTGGAAAGGTAAGTGACCTACAGCTATAAGGACCGGGCACCCTGTGGAATTCTGCCATATGAATGCATAGGACACAACAGATGGGATCTCTGAATTTTGCTTTTCTATCTGAAAGTCTTCCTGATTTTTCTCTGACAAATCAGATTTATATTCCTCTAAGCTTGAATTATGTAAAGATTTGTGGTCTTGTGTAGGTTGCAACTTGAGAAACAGAGACAATAGTGCTAAGCAAAGGTGTAAAGAACAACTTTATATTTTTATAGCATTTTTCACAACCATTGAATCCGGAGGCACTTCACAGGAAGTAGCGACAACTTTTCCTATAGATGCTATTAGGGTGTGAATTCTGAAACACAATTCTGACCTTCTGAAGTTCATTTAATGGTGTGGGAGGCTCCAAAAATGGTTATCTGTAGATTCTTTTCTTTTTTACATTTTTGAATGTTTTTCTTTGATGTTTCTATAGATCTCTGCAAATAAAAACAAGTATTTATTCATCTAATGATGGACTAAGCAATAGGGGGATAAAATGTCAAACAGGAAATAGTTTTGAATTCTACTTTTGACACTCTTTTTGTCTAGGATTTTTATCCAAAAATTAGAAATTATATATCCCTATCTTAAGGGTAATATATATGGACATTGTGTTTCTTCTATGTCAGTGAAATACTGCATATAAAGCCCTTAGAACAGTATTTTACAGTCAATTACTATTGTTAGAAACTGATTATTTGATTATCAGGTACTATTGCAGGGATAATTAAAATTTTACTATGTTACTGCCCCCAAAAAGCTTACTTCTAGTAGGAGACAGATGTAATACAGAAACAGATACAAAAATTTGAAATACTGATAAATGAAAAAAAGAAAAGATAGTCAGTTTCAGGTGGGGGCAATTTTGACTGGAGTGGTCAAAGATGAGGTGATTTCCTGAGTTGGGAGGACATGATGACCAGGAGGAAGCCATGAAAAAACTTGGGGTTAAGTCATTCCAAGCCAGCAGTGCAAACATCCTGAGGAAAGGATGAGATGATCTGTTTAAGAGGCAGAAAGAAGGCATGTGGACTGAAGAGGTGGACTGAGGTTAGAAGAAGAGTGTAGGGAAATAAGTGGGACTAGATCACCTAAGCCTTTGTACTCAATGGGAAGGAGTTTGAATTTTATCGTGATTGCTGTGCAGAGCCACATAATGCTTTTAAGCAAATTGAGAGTTAGTAATCAGATGTATATTGGATTGTATTGCATAGCCTTAATTTCTGAATGGAGGGCTGTATTAGTCTATTTTCACACTGCTATAAAGAACTACCTGAGACTGGGTAATTTATGAAGGAAAGAGATTTAATTGAATCACAGTTCTGCATGGTGGGGGGAGGCCTCAGGAAACTTACAATCATGATGGAAGGCAAAGGGGAAGCAAGCACATCTTATTGTGGCAGCAGTACAGAAGGAGAGTGAAGAGGGAACTGCCAAATAATTTTTTTAAATTATGCTTTGAGTTCTGGGGTACATGTGTAGAATGTGCAGGTTTGTTACATAGGTATACACATGCCATGGTGGCTTGCTGCATCCATCACCCCATCATCTACATTAGATAGTTCTCCTAATGCTATCCCCTCCCCTAGTCCCCCACCTCCTACCAGCCCTCCCCTAGCCCCTCACCCCATGACAGGCCCCAGTGTGTGATGTTCCCCTCCCTATGTCCATGTGTTCTCATTGTTGAACACCCACTTATGAGTGAGAACATGTGGTATTTGGTTTTCTGTTCTTGTATCAGTTTGCTGAGAATGATGGTTTCCAGCTTCATCCATGTCTCTGAAAAGTACATGAACTTACCTTTTTATATCTGCATAGTATTCCATGATGTATATGTGCCACATTTTCTTGATCCAGTGTATCATTGATGGGCATTTGGGTTGGTTCCAAGTCTTTGCTATTGTGAACAGTGTCACAGTAAACATACATGTGCATGTGTCTTTATAATAGAATGATTTATAATCTATTGAGTAAGTACCCAGTAATGGGATTGCTGGGTCAAATGGTATTTTTATTTCTAGGTTCTCAAGGAATTGGCATACTGTCTTCCACAATGGTTGAACTAATTTACCCCTCCCACCAACAGTGTAAAAAGCATCCCTATTTCTCTGCATCCTCTCCAGTGTCTGTTGTCTCTTGGTTTTTTAAATGATCACCATTCTAACTGGCATGAAATGGTATCTCCATGTGGTTTTGATTTGCATTTCTCTAACGACCAGTGATGATGAGCATTTTTTCATGTTTGTTGGCTGCATAAATGTCTTCTTTTGAAAAATGTCTGTTCATATCCTTTGCCCACTTTTTGATGGGGTTGTTTTTTTCTTGTAAATTTGTTTAAGTTCTTTTAGATTCTGTATATTAGCCCTTTGTCAGATGGATACATTGCAAAAATTTTTTCCCATTCTGTTGGTTGCCGATTCACTCCAGTGATAGTTTCTGTTGGTGTGCAGAGCTCTTTAGTTTAATTAGATCCCATTTGTCTATTTTGGCTTTTGTTTCCATTGCTTTTGGTGTTTTAGTCATGAAGTCCTTGCCCATGTCTATGTCCTGAATGGTATTGCCTAGGTTTTCTTCTAGGGTTTTTATGGTGTTAGGTCTTATGTTTAAATATTTAATCCATCTGTAGTTAATTTTAGTGTGAGGTGTAAGGAAGGGGTCCAGTTTCTGCTTTCTGCATGTGTCTAGCCAGTTTTCCCAACACCATTTATTAAACAGGGAATCCTTTCCCCATTGCTTGTTTTTGTCTGCTTTGCCAAAGCTCAGATGGTTGTAGATGTGTGACATTATTTCTGAGGCCTCTGTTCTGTTCTATTGGTCTATATCTCTGTTTTGGTACTAGTACCATGCTATTTGGTTACCGTAGCCTTGTAGCATATTTTGAAGTCAGGTAGCTTGATGCCTCTAGCTGTGTGTGTGTGTGTGTGTGTGTGTGTGTGTGTGTGTGTGTGTTTTGCTTAGGATTGTCTTGGCCGTGAGGGCTCTATTCTGGTTCCATATGAAATTTAAGGTGTTTTTTTTTTTTTTTTTTTTTTTCCAATTCTGTGAAGAAAGTCAATAGTAGCTTGATGGGGATAGACTGAATCTATAAATTACTTTGGGCAGTATGGCCATTTTCACAATATCAATTCTTCCTAATCATGAGCATGGAATGTTTTTCCATGTTTGTGTCCTCTCTTATTTTCTTGAGCAGTGGTTTGTTACACATCAAAATGTGAAGCAGCCAACTAAACAGTTGACTAATTCATGTAGGGAGATTTCAGGACTGAATGTATAGCCATGTCTTAGTATCCACAGGGAATTAGTTCCAGGACCTCCTGCAAATACCACAATCTGCAGATGCTCAAGGTCCTTTATAAAATGGCATCATATTTGCATATAACCTATGTACATTCTTCCATGTACTTTAGATTATGTATAATTATAATACCTAATGCAATGTAAATAGTTATTACTATATTGTTTTTTGAAACTTGTATTTTTTATTGTTATTTTGTGCTTTTTCCTAATTTTTTTTTATCTGTAGATGGCTAAATCTGTGGTTGTGGAACCAATATATATGAAAGGCTGACTGTATATTCTTCAATTAGATTACTTTCAAAGTCACAGGTTAGTGGAAATCCTTTAGGAAAAATAGTATTTTTCCACACCTATAGAAGATCAAGTATTGTTCTAAGTGATATACATAGTTTTTAAAATTTTAATACATGAATTATTAAACGTTTTTAAATTTAATACATGCATTTTGAATTTATCTTGTATGGTTTAACACAACCATAAAAGATAGAAAAATGTCATTATATAGATTTTACTGATGGGGAATAGAGGCACAGAGATGTTAAAAAACTTGCTCAGTTATATACTTAGTTAAAAAAAGGTCAAAATTTGAGCCTAGGTAATCTGACCCCAATTTACAGGCCCTAGAGAATAAAGGAAAAAGAGGGATTAGAATTCAGTGCTAATGCAATTTAACATTTTGAAATCACGTCAGGGGAGCTCGAGTCTGTAAGAGAACTAAGAAGGGGCAGTCAGTGAGGTGCGAGAGGTTCTAAGTGAGGTTGAGTCATATATGCCTAGAAAAGTTAGTTAATAAGTAAGAGATTAATGTGTCAGTGTTGTAAAAGCACCTGATTTGGTTGCACATATATTTAAATTGAAATAATGCAATTTATTAAGTAAAAATAACCAATTCTTATTATGTATTAAAATATTAAGTACAGTACTAATAAGCTAAATATTTGAGCACATTTAATTTTTACAAAAGCCTGATACATCAAGTTATTCCCACTGTACAGATGAGGTAACTGAAGCATATAGAGCTAAGTACCCAAGGTTGTACAGTTGGTAAGAGGCAGAGCTGGGACCCAACACCAGCAGTCTGACAGTAGAAACCAGTATTCTTAACTAGTAGTCTTTACCAAGTCTCTAAAACATGATACAAATGTACATTCCATAAAGCAAAATATTAATTGACCTGAGTACATTTAATTAAACTTTCTTCATCAATAGTTATCATAGAAAAAAGAGACAAATTACAAACTGGAAGTATAATAACACATACAAACAACAAATGACTAGTATCCAGAATAAATACAGAACTCTTAAAAGGATTAATAAGTAAAAGACAGCCGGGCACTGTGGCTCACGCCTGTAATCCCAGAACTTCGGCAGGCCAAGGCAGGTGGATCACCTGAGGTCAAGAGTTTGAGACCAGCCTGACCAACATGTTGAATCACCATCTCTACTAAAAACACAGATTAGCCAGGCATGGTGGCTCATGCCTGTAATCCCAGCTGCTAGGGAGGCTGAGGCAGGAGAATAGCTTGAACCTGGGAGGCAGAGGTTGCAGTGAGCACCATTGCACTCCAGCCTGGGAAAAAAGAGCAAAACTCAAAAACAAAAAACAAAAAACAAAAAACCAACAAAATAATAAAAGACAAAGAATTATCCAGAAAAAAAAAGAGCTAAAGACATGATCAGGTATATTTCACAAAGAAAAACATAAGTTGTTTATCAGCTTATTAAAAGATACTCAATGATTATTAAAATGTCAGTTAAAATAATAAGTAATCCTTTGATACTCAACAGATTGGCAAAGGTTAGAATATCTGACTATTAAAGCTTTGGTGAGAATATGAAACAATTTACATTGCTTATGGAAGACAACTTGGCAAAATTACATAGGAAAATATTTTAGTATTATCTTGTAAAATTGGAGATGTGTACAACCAAGACCTCAGGAATATCACTGCTAAGTAATTGACCTAGAAAAATTCTTGTGCACATTTATGGAAAGACATGTATAACACATTTATGGCGGTGTGTTAGGTCATTCTTGCAAGGCTGTGAAAAAATACCTGAGATTGGGCAATTTTTAAGAAAAGAGGTTTAATTGGCTAATGATTTTGCAAGCCCTACAGAAAGCGTTGCACCAGCATCTACTTGGCTTGTGGTGAGGCCTCAGGGAGCTTAAAATCATGACAGAAGACAAAGGGGACGATGATATGGTGTTACATGGCTAGAGCAGGAACAAGAGAAAGAGAGAGTGGGGTTGTGTCACACGCCTTTAAACAACCAACTCTCACTGGAGCTCACTATCACAAGGACAGCACCAAGACATGAGGGACCTGCTCCCATGACCCAAACACTTCCCACTAGGCCCCAACTCCCACACTGGAGACCCCATCTCAACATGAGATTTGGAGGGGACAACCAAATTATATTATTTCACTCCAGCTCACCACATCTCATGTCCTTCTCATATTGCAAAATACAATAATGCCTTCCCAATAGTCCTCCAAAGTCTTAACTTGTTCCAACATGAACTCGAGTCCCAAAGACCAAGTCCAATTACAAAGTCTCATCTGGAGAAGAGTAGGAAGCATGGCACCAGCATCTGCTTGCCTTCTGGTGAGGCTTCAGGGGAGCTTACGATTATGGCAGAAGACAAAGGGGGACCTGACATATTACATAATCACAGTGGGAGCCAGAGAGATAGAGAAAGTGGGTGGGGAAGGTGCCATGCCCCCTTAACAACCCCAGATCTTATGGTAACTCACTTACAATTGTCAGGACAGCACAAGCCAGGAGGGATTATGGGGATTATGCCCCCATAATCCAAATATCTCCCACCAAGCCCCACATCCAACACTGGGGACCACATCTCAACATATTTGGAGGGGATTTGTCCAAGTACAAAGTCTCATCTGGAGAAGAGTTATTTCCACCTATGAGCCTGTAAAATCAAAACAAATTATTTACTCCCAAGATACAATGTGGGTACAGGCATTGGATAAACATTCCCATTCCAAAAGGAAGAAACTGGACAAAGAAAGGGGCTAGAGGCCCCATGAAAGTCTGAAACCCTGCAGGGAAGTCATTATATCTTAAAGCTCCAAAATAATCTCCATTGACTTTCTGTCCTAAATCCAGGGCACACTGAATTCAGGACACACATTCATCTGTCCTGAATCCAGTGTGAGAGTGGGCACCCAAAGCCCTGGGCAGCTCTGCCCTTGCTACTTTGCAGGGTTTAGCTCCTATGGCTACTCTTATCATGGGTTGGAATTGAGTGCCTGTGGATTTTCTAGGCTCACGGTGCAGGCTGCCAGTGGATCTACCATTTTGGCAACCTGGAGGACAGTGGCTCCCTTTCCACAGTTTCTTAAGGCAGTACCCCAGTGGGGACTCTGTATGGGGTACACATTTCCCACTAGTAATGCCCTAGTAGAGGTCCTCTGTGGTGGCTCCACCACTGTAGCAGGCTTTCATCTGAGCACCCAGGCTTTCTCATACATCCTCTGAAATCTAAGGGGAGGCTGCCTCCTTCACTCTTGCATTCCATGCACCCATAGTCTTAACACCACATATAAACTGCTCAGGCTTATGACTTGCACCCTCTGGAGCAGTGGCCTGAACTGTATCTGGAGCCCTTTAAGCCACAGCTGCAGCTGGAGCAGTAGGGATATCAGGAGTAAACTCCCAAGGTGGCACAGGAGTTTGGCACTCAGGCCTGGTCCATGAAACCATTTTTTCCCCTAGGCCTCTGGGCTTGTGATGGGAGGGGCAGGCTCGGAAATCTCTGAAATGTCTTTGAGACCTTTTTCCCATTTTCTTGGTGATTAGCACCTGGCTGTTTTTCAGTCATGCACACCTCTGTAATAGGTGGTTTCTCCACAGCCTGCTTGTATTCCTCTCCTGAAAATGATACTTTCTCTGCCACATGGCCAGGCAGCAAATTTATTAAACATTTATGCTCTGTTTCTCCTTTAAATATAACTTGCATGTTCAAGTCATCTCATTGCTCCCACATCTGAGCTTAGGTTGTTTGAAGCAAATGGCCACCTCTTGAATGCTTTGCTGCTTAGAAATTTGTTCCACCGGGTACCCCAGGTCATAACTCGTAAGTTCAATCTTCCATAGATACTTAAGGCACAGATAGAATGCAGCCAAGCTCCTCACTAAGGCATAACATACATAACCTTTGCTTCAGTTCTCAATAAGTTACTCATTTCCGTCTAAGACTTCATCATCCTGGACTTCACTGCCCATATCACTATCAGCATTTTGGTCACAACGATTTAACTGATCTCTAAAAAATTTCAAACTTTTCCTGATTTTTCAGTCTTCTACTGAGCCCTCCAAAGGCTTCAAACTTCTGCCTGTTACTCTGTTCCAAATTTGCTCCTACATTTTCAGGTATTTTTATAGCAGTGCCTCACTCTTCCATGCCAATTTTCTGTATGAAGCCATTCTTGCATACTGGAAACACCAAAGACTGGATAATTTATAAGAAGAGAGGTTTCATTGGCTCACCATTCTGCAGACTGTATAGGAAGCATGGCACCAGCATCTACTTGCCTTCTGGTGAGACCTCAGGGAGCTTACAATCATGGCAGAAGACAAAGGGGTACCTGAAATATTACATAATGACAGTAGGAGTCAGAGAGAGAAAGTGGGTGGGGAAGGTGCCATGCACCCTTAACAACCTCAGATCTTATGGTAACTACTCACAATTCTCAGGACAGACAGCACCAAGCCATGAGGGATCTGCCCCCATAGTCCAAATATCTCCCACCAAGCCCCACGTCCAACACTGGGGACCACATCTCAACATGAGATTTGGAGGGGAAATCCAGATTTTATCAAGCAGATTTAAAAATAAAAGAAAAATTTAAATGGGCCAAAATGTTCATTGACACCAAAATGAAGAAATAAACTGTAATATATTGACACGATGAAAAATTTATCGTCACTGTTGTTGCATTGTCATTATTTTGTTTGGTTTTGATATGTTGCTTAAGATGAGAGTTATAAGAAAATGCTGGTATGTTGATACAAATAATTAAAAAGAGAGTACTGAATTGATGATGCAGAGAAGACAAGGAATACATTTCTTAAGAAGTCAAGACAAAAATGAGATCCAAAGCTCACATGTGCATGTTGTTCTTAGGAACAGACAGATGGGAAACAGGTGGACAGATACCTGTGCAAGTTGTGAATGTAGTGATGGGAAGGAGAGGCAGGTTCTCTGTTTGTATCTATATTCTCTACAATGTTTGATGTGACATCATTGGTTGATTACATTGTGAACAGTTAGATTGTTGGAGAATTGAGAAGGAGATAAAGCTTAAAACAATTTCCACACGTCTTCTGTTTCAACTTTAGTATTTTTTCCCCCATGCCTGAGTTTCAGAGAGGAAAACAATTGTTTCTTTCTGTGGATTCTAATGATCCCTTGAATTTCTCGGTGAATTGAAATAGCTTTAAACCTCTTACTGCTTCAAGCATTATCAATCAGGGATGTCTCATACGTGTGATTTTTGAAACTGTAGCAGCATTATATTCTTCTTTGGCTTATTTTAGGAGTAAACATACAGGTGAAAAATGAGCGCTTGTTCAAGAGTTTCTATTTTCATTCATTTAAAACATTGAGTACCTACCATGTGCTATAAATTAACTATGTGCTCTAATGTATTCATGAGCACCTCTATATGCTTTTAATATTTATTCATTTATTCATTGAAAACATTGAGCATTCATCATGTGTATTAAATTCTAGCGTGGGTGGCAAAAAAACTGGTAAATGTGTCACACAGGGATAATTTCTACAAAGGTAAATTAAAGAGAGTAAGGGGTTTGAGGGAGTTTGGCATTTTATATTGGACTGCTGAATGGACAGGTTTTAGAGGAGAATAAGAGGAGAAAGATTGGACATGAAAGAGATCCACAAATCTTTGCAGACATTTTGCTATAAAAGAGAGAGTGAAATGTAAAAGTAGTTGCAGGGGATGTGTAGGTCTCAGGTGAGTTTTTTATTTTATTTCCGATGTGGCACCCATGATAGTTAATTTTATGTGTCCACCTCACAGGGCCATGGGATGCCCAAATACTTGTTTCAACATTATTCTGGGTGTGTCTGTGAGGGGTGTTTCTGGATGAAATTAACACTGGAATTGGTAGACTGAGAAAAGCAGATTGCCCTCCCTGATGTGTGTGGGCCTCATTCAATCTGTTGAAGGCCTAAATAGAACAAAAAGCCTAAGTAATAGAAAATTTGTTTTCTCTCTGCCTGTCTTTGGCTGGAACATGGTCTTTTTCTGCCTTTGGACTTGAGCTAGAGCATACCCATTGGTTCTGCTTCTCAGGCCTTTAGTCTCAGACTGAACTGTGTCATCAGTCATCCGTTCATAGGTCTCCAGCTTGCTGAACGAAGATGGGACTTCTCAGCCTTCATAATTGTGTGAGCCAATTTCCTTTCTCTCTGTCTCTCTGTTTCTTTCTCCTGGCTCTCCCTACTCTCCTTTGGTTCTGTTTCTCTAGATAATCCTGACTCACAGAGATAGAACAGAAGGTTTTCTTGGTGTGTCTTTGTTAATTGGAGTGCTCTAGTAGAGGGGGTAAATACATGATCTGGGGGAGAAACCATTGCTGGTACAATATTTTTGACTAACAAAGAGGGAGTGGTATCTAGTGTACTAGAAGAGAAGTTATGTGTAGAAAATCCATGTAAAAACAGGAAGGAAAAACAGGTAAAGGTACAAGCATGTGTACGTTTGGAATGCAGTGATGAAAAGTTGTGGAAGTTTTTAAAATTGCCTCAATCCCTTCAATAAAATAGAGAAGAAGTTCCACAGCTGAGAGTGAGAGTGAATTCAGGTGTTGAAAGTCTGACTCTAGATGCCTAGGTATCTGGTAGAAAAGTAAACAATTTTAAAGAAAAAATTTACCAACAAATAATACATACACCAAATACATTCCTGCACAAGTATAAAGTTTAATTTTTGTGTCTTTATTCTATTCTTTTCACTAATATATTATTTTAAAATTTGTAATAATAGAGAAATAGGATTTTACCCTTTGTATAGGGTAGGTAATAAGCATTAAGGATTAAAAGGTAGATGGAGACAGTGAAAAGCATACATGTTTTTAGTCATCCACAAACAGATCACTTTCTCCTGAGTATGTCCTTTTCAGACAGATTGACTGGATAGTCTGAAATTTGACTACAAGACTTGACTTATCTTCAATTTTTTAAATCTTTTTAAAGAAACTTAAGCATTTTGCCATGTGATTTCCATTTTTTTCTTAAGTAGGGAAATGATTTAATATTTATATATGTGCAAACTTTATCCTTATAATCTTAGAGGGTTAAGGAGACCTTGGTTTATCCATCACGCAACTTTCATTTGACCGTGAGTGGCTTTACTTATGTATTTCTAAGTAGTCCTGCTACTTTCAGATGGATAACCTATGATCTCCAATCTTGACCTATGTACCTGTCTCCTAAACAGAAGGCTGTGCAAGTATACAATAATATATTCACGCTGAAGCACATAATTTATAGTTTTGACATTTAAAGCGCTAAACTTTTACCTCCCTTGGTGCTAAGGTGTGAGGAGTATAGGGTTCTGAGTCATAACTAGGTAGAAACAAGTGAGAGTGGATAAATCTAGGTGAAGAAATAAAGCGGCCCACAGGAATTGCTGGAAATACATTGAGTTTAGTTTGTTTTCCTTCCACTTTTGCCTTTCTTTCAGCTATGTCTATAAAATTAAGATTTGAAATTTGAGCAGAAAGAGCTGTTTGCTGCAGTTTTATTTGCTCATTCAGGTGAATCTTCTAATCCAAAACAAACTTTCTGGCTTTTGTTAATTTCTGGCAGCAAGAATCTTAAAGCCAAACATCCCATCTTACTGTTAAAATACATTAACTTAATTTGAAAAGCATTTTCACATAAGTAGATTTTGTTCCAATGATGTATTTTATAATTTTCTTTAACTTGTATTTTTTCCAGGTGTGTGTGTGTGTGTGCGCGCATGTGTGTGTGTGTGTGTGCACGTGTGTGTGTGATTGTAGTGTTATTTTTCATTTGGTGGAGGCTGTTCTCTGGGATATGAGCTGTTTTCATTGTGTGTGTCTGTTGGTATGTTTACATAAAAAAGAGACAGCTAAGTACCACCCAGAAATGAGTGACAATGCACTTCAGGGATTTTGTTGTTGATGTTGATGTTTAATTTTATTTTTCATATATATTATTTATGAAAACTTTATAAATCTTGTCAAAAAGACATTTCAGCAGAATTGGAAATGGTATCACAAGAAAAATTGCCTGGTGTGGATCAACAGGCTTTGCGGCCTGTTTATAAATGTGACTTTTTGTTGTTTATTTTATAAATCATTTGTGTAGAAAGAGAGAGAAAAAGAATGATTTGTCAAATGTTTATGAGAAACTCTAGTATGCCCTGATTTTAAAGTGCAAGGAACAGACAAATAGCTCAGGGGTTTGTCATTCAGGTTATTGATCACAATAGGAGTCTAAATGGAGGGAAAACATGAATTTCTCTTCAGCCAACAGTGTTGAGATGAAATCACCTTAATTTTGAATTCTGCTTTCTTTTCAAAAGTTTATTATCACCCAGCTTACAGCACTGAAACATTTAACCTTTGACCAAGAGAGATAAGAATTACTGAGGGGGGTTATATTTATCTTCTATTATCAGTTTCCAGAAGAAAGAAGACATGTTTTTGTCTCCTTTCTTGTTTAAGAATAGGAGTATGTAGTGTTATAGATCTTGTTTGCTGTGAAAGAAGAATAACTATATCAATTTGATTGAAGGTGTCAGAAATGTTTTGGGAAACAACAGAAGCAGAGTTCTGAGATGGGAAAGGTTTGACATATAGCAACGACAGTGTTGGCTTTGTTTGTGTTTTGATTTAATGCACCCACTGGATTTTTAAGCATATTATGCCAGAAGAGTGAATTGCAATTTGCAAAGCTGACTAGAGTGTGTTTTGTGAACATTTGTCCTTGTTTTACCTCCATGCTCAAATAAACAAATAAATGTAAATTTGGGATTTTTGTGAAGGGTCTGGAAGACTTTTCTCCCTGAGTGAGAGTTGTAGGCATTTTATGTGCTCTCAGTTGGATAAAAAGAAGGGAAGGAGTATTTTAGGTAACAGATTGTTTTAATAAAAGGTATCCCCTACCCACGGAGATTCTCCGTTGCATGTTTGGCTGCTGCAGCAAGTATGTGTAGTTTAATGGAAATAAATAGCTAAAAATCAGGGCTCACACTCAAGAAAGTAAATGACAACCATAATTATCTTTATATTCTTAATTTTTTTCATTTGTTTATGTTTGTGTATTTTGATGAGGCACTTCACTTCCAAGTGCCTTAGTTTTCATATCCACATAGTGGGGTCCATAATGTGCTTTTATAACCCTGCCAAGAGGATCAATGAGTTTTGTGTACATGAAGGGGCTTAATAAATAGTATGTGATTTGAGCTTTGTGGATGAAAGGTGCTACGTGAGTACAAAGTAGAGCAGCCTCCCATAGGTAATGCCTTTGCCTGGATAACTCTGATTATAGGCTTTGTTTGTCTCTTCAAAGCAGAGATTTTTCTTCTTGATTCCTTCCTGTACTTTTGTTGCAGAAGCTAAGATGCCTGTTTACTCAGTACCTTTTCCTTTTGAGCACACATACACCAATCAAGGAACAAACTTGCGAAAAGATTTGTTTACTTAAGTGCACACATGGTCAATCACATAAATGCAAATATGAAAAAAAAAAAAACAGCGTGAAAGGAGTGTTCATAACACATCAAGCCCCCAGATGGTTCTCAGAATCTCTGACATCTCAGGTGGAACCAAATTTTAGAATATGTATTTTCAAATAAAAAGAATGTATCCCAAGTACAATGAGTAAAATATTTCTTAAGTTATTTAAATTTGACTGTCTTATATATTCCTTTATTGTGTAGCTCTAGATGAAGTGATAATAAGAAATAATTTTATACCACAGTTTAAACTGTTTAGAAAACATTTTCACAAAGATTATTTAATTTATTCCTCACAACAATCTTAGAAGGCAGGAAAAACCTCAGAAAGGTTGTGTAACTTGTCAAAAAATATCCCACTGTTAAGCAGCAGTATGTAGTTTAGAACAAATCTCTTCAGTGGTTTTCCGCATTTCCAGAGATGGCAAGAGAGTTTCTTCACACGTTCCATATCTGATCATCGAGTGGCAGCTGTCTACTGTGCTGTGCTCAGGATGTTTAATCTATAACCAGTATCTGAGGGAAAGGGTACAGGAATTGATTAGTGATAGCTAGTCTGTATTTGGTCAGAGATGGGGTCATGAGAAATGCATATCTCCCAATCCCCAAATGTACACCGCAATGTGTGTTTTTAAAGTGTTTTGAATAATGTGTTTGCCTCTGTAGTATTCAAGTAAAATAGATATCTTCGAACAATCTGTACCAGGAGTGTGTAGTGTAGTGGGTCTGCTAATTAGCTATGATATGCAAAACATAGCCACTTGATATGGAAGAATTTCATGGAACTACTCCTTTACCTTGATTTCTCATTTGGAAAAGTAGCAGATGATTATCATATGACTGTACATTTCTTTGATCCTTTCCTGTCTTCTGTATTTATTTACTCATCACAAATTTCTTCCCCCTTTAAAAACTCATGCTGGGTCTTTCATTTAAAACTCCTTTAAAAACTTTAAAAACTTTCATTTAAAACTTCTCTAAAAACTCATACTGGTTTTCATGCTGGGTGTCTGGATTAGGTGTTCTTCATTTAGAATAGTTGATATGAGTATAAAATCAAAATACAGAGGAGTGAGTAATAAACTTTCTAAAAAGTCGTTGGTAAAATGAAGGAGAAAGAGGGAGAGAGAACATGAAATAGAAGTAATGTGGTGGAGAATCTTCTGAGTTTCTGGATATTATATCGGGGAGGTGACAGTCTGTTCTCAATGTTGGTAGATTGCATTGATTGCTGGATACATTATTTTGGAAGAGCATTAATATTATGATAAATAATTTAGTTCTGTAAAGCATAGGAAGTATTCTATCTTAAGAGACATATCAGAAGATAGGTCTTTTGGCTTTTAAGAAAATAATATAAGACTCATACAGTTAAAATGATTTCTGAAGCTGACTGTATCTGGGAGCATGACCATACTGATATTTTCCCATCAGTTTGCAGACAGTTGGCCCACTTTGGTGATGAGTCATTCAGTTCCACTTTCAATCTGGCATTGAAAAATACATAGATATTTCTAGTATAAAAAAAGATATTTCCATACTCTTGCCTGAAAATTAGATTTAGAACTATATAACCTGT
The DNA here is from genome assembly GCA_036589455.1 of Ateles fusciceps. NCBI lineage: Eukaryota > Metazoa > Chordata > Mammalia > Primates > Atelidae > Ateles > Ateles fusciceps. Next base: position 5,713,884 of record JAZHEH010001606.1, on the reverse strand, counting down.
TATTTTGTTACTTTCACCAGAAAGATTTTTTTTCAATGATATTTTTATAAAAATTGCTCTTTTACGTTTTTATAGTTGGGAAGAACCTTTAAAGTATAAAGTAGAATCCATCACTGTATGGTTGGCTTCCAGATTTTTATCTCTTGCCCAGACACTTCTTAAGTCCTGGAGCATGTATCTTAATACAAAAGGAAATTTGGAGTAGGGAAAGCCAGAAAGATGGATATTATCTCTGACACTTGCTTCTCCTTGACACCCTGCAACAAACCATCACCCATATTTTATTATTTTCCTTCCTTAATATTTCTGAAATGTGACCATATCACTTGGACTGCAGCATTAATTTCCTTAGGCTTAGGCTTACTAGGTTTAGGCCAAGCTACTGATCTCTTCCTGGACTTTCAGTTGTGTTCTAACTGATTTTCCTACCTGTACCATTGCCCCTTTCCTATTCATTCTACAGGATGAGCTTTGCAAATGAAGCTGGTGTGGATTCTTTGCCACAATACTTGAGTGTAAGAACACCTTTATTTCCATGAATAAATTGACTCTGCCACAAGACCCAGCAACTTTGAGCATAAGAAATTCTGTCTCAGTGGATTTAGGTTAGGGAAGCCAGAGTCAGACTGTCTGAGCTCAAATACTGACTTTACAAGCTATAGATTATCAAGCAAATTACTTATTTCTTAAAAGCCCCATCCTCTTTCCTCATATGCACTGTGCGGATAACAGTGTCTTTAATTTACTAGTGCTTATAAATGTCAGTTGAGATGATTCCAATAAAGCTTTTCGTGTAGTGCTGGGCATGATGTAGTGAAGACCATTCTCAGGGCTACATGGGCAGCCCTTACGGTGTGCTCCCAACTTTATAGCATTTGCGCTTGGTCACACCCTACAGGAACTCTGACTTTGGTTTTCCACTTCAAGGTTCATATAGTCCACCTTCCATAGGCAAACTACACTGAATGATTGAGACCTGGGATTCTGCTATATAGTGCACCACTTCCCACCTCTCAGCTCTACTTCTAACCTCATTCCTTCTCTTAGTCTAGGGTATGCATGCCTTCCTGGATTGGATCAGACTGCATCTGCCTCTTCGTGGCAAGAATTTCCCTTCTGCTCTCCTTTCTGGAACAAGTCAATCTAATACCACATAAATGACCTGCTTGGGTGAAGGTTGGAGGGTAGGGGGGATGAGAAGAGGAGTAGAATGGGGGGGGGAGATGGGAAGAGGAAAGGAGGTGGAGATAAAATGACTACCTACCGCTTTAGATAAAAAATCTTTGCCTTCCTTTCCTTATATCAGGATGGAAAGAAATAAGCTATGTTTTATTTTTGTTCCTTAAAAACAGCTCATTTTAACCCAAACTCAACTCTCATGTCATCTACTTTGATTAGGCAGCTTTTACAGCTGAGTTTCCATCTAGGCACAGAACCTGTGTGTCTACCCTCTTCCTGCTCTTTTTCTCTTTCTTTGCCTGGTTGACTTCTGCTAGTCCTTCATATCTCAAATCAAACTGACTCAGATAATCCTTCTCTGATGCACCAGGTGATGACAAATCCACCTGTTATGTATTTTATATTTCTGTGTGTTTCTCCACCCATTATAGTTTGAAGTGATCTTTTAAATGTATGTATAATATCTGTCTCTCAGCAGACTGAAAGCTCTAGGAGGATAGGAACCACATCTGTAAGGACAGAAATTCTTGACATCAACAGCATGCTTGGCATGAAGCAACTTAATACACATTTTTTGGCTAACTGAATAGGTAACTTTTCATAAGCACTAAGAATTCATATTGTCTATAGTACCCTACTGCCTTTTAGAACTTATTTTCACTTTTAAGGATTTTAAATCTACAAAGGATAGCAAATATACAGTAATCTATTTTTAATTATGTTATAGCTAAAGAACAATTTCATGTTTGCATTTTCCCATTGCCTTCATTGATCAAGCATAGGAATTAATTATTACTGCTTTCTGTTGTCTGCATTGTTTATTACAGACTACTGGTATTTAGAGTTAGTGTTTTGATAAAACATTATAAGATTACATATTGATTCATATACACATACACACAAAGATGAAAACTTCCTTTTTTAGGATGATGTTAACTATGGATTGTCTCAATCTTTCTTCTCTTCTTTTTCTTCTCTCTCTATCCTTTCTCTCTTCCTGCCTCTCCTTTTCCATGTTCCTGCCCCTTCCTTGACACACAAACATACACCCCCTGATCTGAACCTGTAACAGTAAGAAATGCTGGGAGCAGCCATCCATAGCCATCCACCGCCATCCACCGTCATCCATAGGTGAACTATTGACCTTCAAGTTAAGACACATGATAAAAAGTTCTCTTTGAACTTATAGCTCTCTATTGTGATTTTTAAATTTGCATTATCATTTTAAAGGATTAATTTTCTTTGGCAGTCCTTCCAAGATCCTGCTCTTAAAATCACTTTGGGAATTAACAAATGCATTTGGTTTTCAAATCTACTCAGCTCGGCACCTTCAGCTCCAAATTGCTCTGAGCTTGTTTCCCTCGCCCTCTCTTGCCACCCTAGTTAACTCAGAGAAAAATAAATCCCCAGCAGACTAGAAACAGACCCATTCAGCGATCTCTACTTTTCTCTTTGAGAGAGAATTTCATTAGACAAATTTGGCCGGAATATTATCAGTCAATTAATAATTAATAAAATGTGAACTGGAGTCAAATTAATCTTCAGAGTACTGGAAAATCAGTTGTACTTCTACTAATAAGGATTTAGTGTGCGTGGAAATTTTACTGGAGACTGAATACATCTGTTCATTGTATAGTTAACTTGATTTTTTCCAGCCCAATTTACTTATTTTATTTTATTTTATTTTATTTTTTTGGTAAATTTTGTTTTTATTGTCTTTAGTACAGAAATAACAGAGAGACATTAGAGAATGGCAGAAAACAAGGAAAAATTTATAACATTGCTCTAACACATTTGGTATCATTTTGATGTGGACCCTTCTAATGTTTTTCTTCTTGTATATTTTTACATAGTGGTAATCCTAATATTGATTTTACCTTCATACTATTTCAGAAATTCTTCCACATTACAACTTAGAATTTTTAAAGTACCAAATCAGATTATTTAACAAATAGATATGACATACTTTGCCTAAACATGTCCAGTTGTTGGATATCTGGGCTGCTTACAACCCTTCAATATTCTAAATAACACTATAATGACTAATTTTGTGCAAATACTTTGATTTATTTTCTTAAAAGAGATTGACAAAGTGGTATTATCCCTGCTTGATGTTTGAATGGTTGAGATTAATAGCAATCCTCTTCTACTTGAAGTGCCATGGCATCTCAGAAGGAGAGAACTGTGAGTTTATGTGGTAATTCTATAAAAGCTTCATCCAATTGGATACTTTCAAATGCCCTTTCAGCCATCTTCTGTATGTCACCTTTCTTGGAACCTGCTGAACCATCCTCATCTGTAGAAATAGAAACAATAGCAGCAGCAACTATACAGTGAGTATTTATGCCACAAAGTCTTTCACAAAGTCTTTATACACAGTCTTTCATTTACATTATGTTAGGTATCCTTACAAAAAAATTACATGAATAGGTATTATTATTACACCTACTTTGCAGATGAAGAAAGAAAAATTCAAGATGGCTAGGCAACTTTCTAATGTCATACCAGATAAATGCTACTGAACTAGGATCAAACCCTAGTCTGGTAATGCACTTCACTAATTATGCATATAATGGATATACTTTTTCACAATGTCGATAAGAAGTATGAAAGCTTCATGCTCTTCACATTTTAAGTGCTTATTCTACTGTTCGTTGAAGTTAGTAAGTGCTATTTTATGAGGGGAGTAAGAACTCTGGAGATAACAGTAATCTTAACGAGAATATTGGATGCAATTAAGTAATAGATCATGTATTTCTGGATAGCTAGGTGGCTACATTGAAAAATTTGTGATAAAAAAGACCAGATCTTTTGCATTCATTGCTACATTACTAATTTCAAGCCCAGTATTAAAACAGACTGGATATTTACTGTGTGCTGAATGAATAAATATTCAACTCTAAATGCTAACCAATTCTTTCCAAGCAATTGATTAACTCATAGCATCTGATCTGTTTACTGTGCCTTGACCAGGTAAGTTTCTCAGGGTCCTTTTTAATCCATTAAATCCATTACAGTACTTACAAGTTACTCAAAGTCCTTTTTTATCCATTAAATCCCTTTCCTCATATTAAATTAAAATACCTTATTGCAGATTGCAAAATATGTCACTCAGAAAAACAAAACAAAGCTAATAGTAAAACAGTAAGTTACCAGTCCTAGAGCCTATACATGTACTTGCAATTAGAAAAAAAGAAGCTTAAAATTTTAAAATCCTGTAGAATCAAAATGAATAAATATTTAAATAGATATATAAAGTATAACAGTACTATGTAGTCAAACGCAATTCCACTCAACTCTTTAAAATAGTATAGAAAAATTGTATTTGTTGTGGTAAGTAGGTATATATATATATATATTTTTTTTTTCAAATGATGTAGGTTGGTGCCTTCAATATTAAGAGTTCCCAGGACTGCCAAAGTCACACACTACACATCACTGCCACTTCATTTGAATAAAAGCTCATTAGTCCTACACTCATTCCTCTGGCTGTTGAGGCCCTGATACTAGTAAGTCTGTCTTGCTGCTGCTGGTTGAAGGCTAGTGGTTTTTAAGCCTAAAGGAAAAATATAGACCTACACTTCCAGTTAAATCCTACTTATAACCTAGTATGAACTTTTCCTTTGTTTTTATTTGATCAAATATGTACATGCATCTAAGTTTTCTGAAACTATTTTCTGCTTAGAGATTATCCTTTATACACTATATTACACATCTCATGTGTACCATTTTTGATCATCTCAGTCTTACATCTTACTTCAGTTATTGTAGCAATGTCAGGAAGACTTCTCCAGCTTCATACAGTTCACCAGAAAGCACCTTGCCTCTCTTGCTTTCTGTTTGGGGCTTCTGTGATGCTATATAGGACACCTGGAGGAAATTTTCTGGTACTGAGACATGTACAAACCACATGCTGGGGAGTCTGGGCCTATCAGAAAGAGGAGCCCATAGACAAATGTGTCTCCTTTTTTACCCTGCACAGATGGTTTGAACACACATTTCATAAAGGTCCTCAAAAGACCCTTCAGGACCACACGACCCAACTCAGTAAGTCATCTTTGTATTGGCTTTCCTCCCTTCCTAGTTCATTTATCTGCCACTCATTTCTGCTCCCTCAAATCACATTCCCAACATAACTTCTCAAATATTAGCATTTATTTCAGACTCTGCTTTTAGAAAAACTCAGGATAAGACAGTCATGTCTGTACTATGTGCAACTATTAAGACTTTTCCAAGAAGCATTTGATGAATTAAGTTTAAAGCGACTGGAAAAGTCTCTGGGGGGTTGGTGGTGAATCCTTAACTAAGTCCACAGCCACTCGAAACACAATCCTTCTGTGAAATATAGAGCCAGTTTGGTTGTCACTATATATTTTTGTTACTTCAGTCCAACAGAGTTCTTTATTTTGTTCTCTATCAGAGGGAGGATGTAACACACTGTAACTCAATGGTATTGATATTTGCAATAAATGAAGGTCTTACCTACCAGCTATTTACTTATTTGCTAGAAGAGGAAGCTTATCTGGGTCATGCATCTTTGTTGATATTCCACTTCCCCACATTCATTCAGCTTGTTAAAACTATTTTCCTACTGTCTGAGAAAATCATAGAATAGTCACTTATTTCTTAACCAGACATATCCCTCAAACTATAGAAATGCTAAATCTAACTCCTGAAGTAATATATTACTAATCTTAATAGAAAAAGAAATATCTTGATTATTTAATAATACCACTGATATTTTGATGCTTTTGCTTCCGAATAGTATTTGGTACTTCTTTTTCTGGTTTGATGAAGTTCAAAGTGATAGGAATTTCATATGTGAGTGCAGACTAGAGTTCATTGTGTCATTGTCTCAAACAAAATATTCTTCTGGTTCCTCCATAACACTTTTTTCAATCTGGACATTTAGAAACTCCTTATTCTGCTATCATGTTGATTCCTACTCTAGCTCTTGGAAAAGCTTGCTGTATTGGTGGGAACGTTAGCCTATCTGGGTCCAGAGTTCATAGACTAAGCCTTGTGTCAGCTCTGCTTCTGGTCTTGTTCCTGGTTCTCCAGCTGTCTGTCTGATTGATTTATTCTCTGCTTATTGTCTGCCGTCAGAGTCACCTGATAATAAACTCTATTCACCTGCAGGGCTATCTACCTGTCACCTACTTTTGAACATGTTGAATACTTGATATTTGTCTGCCTCAAGTTTTTTCACTCCCCTGCTGTTCTTCCTTTGGTTTGTTACTAGCTTTTCCTAACAGCCTCTCCTCTGTCCTGTCTGCCCCGGTGGGTCATCCTAACATCTGTGTCAAGTCATCTTGAGACTGGTCATTTGTGTGTTGACAAATCCTGGTTCTGAAACAAAGAGTACTAATTTATAGTTGAAATACATGAGACAACCCCATCCAACTTTTTCGTTTATATTCTATACAGAAATCTTTGGTTTCGGGAAAATGTAGTCAGAATGAAAATGAATTCTTCGTCTTATCTGGGAATAGGTTTGGTGCTTCATTATCAAAATATATAACTTATAAATGGGAGAGAATGTTACAGATTTAAAAAGGAGAACATATTTCTTTTAAAAACATTTTCTGTCTTGGCTTGAACTTTAAGAAACCTTTTTCAATGATTGCTTTTCCGCTGTATGGCTACTCTTGACCTCAGCACTGGTTTCTCTCTTTCCTGATGGAAGATATTTTCTCCCTTGCTCCATATCCAACTAGCCAGTTACTGATGTTGGCTGTGGCATTTTTCTTTTCTTTTTCTGAAATTGGAGGCTCTTTTTGTGACTCAGGTTTGTTGTCCCATAAATATGTGCTGTGGATCTCAGTGGGAACCAGAGACTAGAGAGTAGAACTGGGTTGACATAGAATACATCTGTAACTAGGACTTCTGATAGAACATCATTAACACCATCTCTGTATGAAGAAAAGATCTTAATTATTTTTCAAAAATTTTTCATTTTGCAATTGACAGATTAAAATTGTATGTATTTTTGATGTACAACATGATGTTTTGATATACATGTGACTTAATTATTCTTAATTAAACCATTCTCCTGGGTTGGTTCTTCTTCATTTGTTGTACTTTCTCATCCACTGATGGCAGATTTATCAATTGGATGATATGTTTGTGGGAGAGGAATATTTTTTGTTCTTATTCGGTGTTTTGCTTTATCAGATGAGAGGTAGTAATTTTCCACTTGACGATAGATACACATCTTCCTCATTCCTAGTGCTCATAGGGAGGAAGAAAGCTCAGCTGTGACATATGGTAAGTTACTTGGCTACTTGTAGAAACCTTTCTGCTACATAGCAATCTTTGGTACACTGTTGAGAAAAATTCTACTTTGTGACTCCAAGCAGCTATACTTTTGCTTTGTTTTGTATTTTTGAGCATTAGGATGGAAATGAGGCCGAATAAGGTGAAGCAGAAAAGTTAGGCTTTTTAATCAGAGTTTTCTAAAACTATTGTTGCCCTTACTTGCTGGTGTTTGAGTGGTTAGGGGATTTTCTATTATCAAAACATCAATTACTCAGCCTGAAAATATTTAGACTTAAAGCAAAAGTCATACTCTTCTGTAATTATGGCTGTTTGGTCAATGATTCTGTCATTTTTATATGTTCACTATTGTGAACCAGAAAATCCAGTTTTAAGATTTGCTCTTTAAGAAATTAGAAAATTAAAAATTACTCTGATTTAATATTGCACATCTCAATAAAGAAAATTTTAGATGCCATTTTAGCCAGTAAAGGGCAGTAGTTCCTTTCCCAGTTCTTGCCATAAATAGTGAATACCAGCTTTAATATTTTGATGACATTTTGATAACGCCTTGGGATAAAAAGTTATAAATGTTGTCAAATATTTCCACATAACCTCATGCAGCTAATAGGGTTGAAAAACAAGGCCACCTTTAATAAATGAATATTGCCAATTAAAAAGATTTCCCCAAAGGGCTCTGTCTCATGAAACTTTCATTGGCAAGTTATATATTAGGTAGTAAATCCTAAATTTCAAATATATTATTTGAATTATAATTTTTACATATGGAATATTTTGTAATTTATAGAGTCTATTTGGCAAATAGTGTTTAGGCTCAGATTTAGAACAAACTACCCTCTAATTCTTTTTTTTCCCATAGGTTATCGAGGTACCGGTGGTGTTTGGTTGTATGAGTAAGTTCTTTGGTGGTGATTTGTGAGACTTTGGTGTACCCATCATCAGAGCAATATACACTACACCATACTTGTCTCTCGCCCCCCCTTCCACTCTTCCCAAGTATCCAAGGTCTATTGTATCATTCTTATGCCTTTGAGTTCTCACAGCTTACTTCCCACATATCAGTGTGAACATAAGATGTTTGGTTTTCCATTCCTGAGTTACTTCACTTGGAATGATAGTCTCCAATCTCATCCAGGTTGCTGTGAATGCTGTTAATTCATTCCTTTTTATGGCTGAGTAGTATTTCATCATATATATATATATATATATATATTTTTTTTATATATAAAACACTAGTTTCTTTATTCAGTCTTGATTGATGGGCATTTGGGTTGGTTCCATGATTTTGCAACTGTGAATTGTGCTGCTATAAACATGTGTGTGAAAATACCTTTTTTGTATAATGACTTCTTTTCCTCTGGGTAGATATCCAGATGTGGGATTGCTGGATCACATGATAGTTCTACTTTTCGTTCTTTAAGGAATCGCCACATTCTTTTCCACATGGCTGTACTAGTTTACATTCCCAACAGCAGTGTAGAAGAATTCCCTGATCACCACATCCATGCCAACATCTACTGTTTTTTCATTATGATCATTCTTGCAGGAGTAAGGTGGTATCGCATTGTGGTTTTTATTTGCATTTCCCTGATCATTAATGATGAGCATTTTTTTCCATCCGTTTTTTGGCCATTTGCATATTTTCCTTTGAGAATTGTCTATTCATGTCCTTAGCCCACTTTTTTATGGGATTGTTTTATTCTTGCTGATTTGTTTGAGTTTGCTGTAGATGCTGGATATTAGTCCTTCATTAGATGTATAGATTGTGGGGACTTTTTCCCACTCTGTGGGTTGTCTGTTTGCTGTCTGTTTCTTTTGTCATGCAAAGTTCTTTAGTTTAATTAAGTCCAGCTATTTATCTTTGTTTTTGTTGTATTTGCTTTTTGGCTCTTGATTATGAAATCCTTGCCTAAGCCAATATCTAGAAGGGTTTTTCCAATATTATCTTCTAGAATTTTTATAGTTTCAAGTCTTAGATGTAAGTCCTTAATCCATCTTTCATTGATTTTTGTATAAGGTGAGAGATGAGGATCCAGTTTCAGTCTCCTACATGTGGCTAATTATCCTAACACCATTTGTTGAAAAGGGTGTTCTTTCCCCACTTTTTGTTTTTGTTTGCTTTGTTGAACATGAGTTGGTTGTAAGTATTTGGGTTTATTTCTGGGTTCTCCATTCTGTTCCGTTGGTCTTTGTGCCTATTTTTATACCAGTACCATGATGTTTTGGTGACTATGGCCTTATAGTATAGTTTGAAATCAGGTAATGTGATATCTCCAGATTTGTTCTTTTGCTTAGTCTTTCTTTGGCTATCTGGGCTCTTTTATAGTTTCATATGGATTTTAGAATTGTTTTTTATAATTCTGTGAAAAATAATGGTGGTATTTTTGTGAGAACTGTATTGAATTTGTAGATTGCTTTTGGTAGTATGATCATTTTCAAAATATTGATTCTATCCATGCATGAGCATGGGATGTGTTTCTATTTTTTTTTTTTTTTTGTCATCTCTGCTTTGTTTCAGCAGTGTTTTGTAGTTTTCCTTGTAGAGATCTTTCACCTCCCTGGTTAGGTATATTCCTAAGTATTTTATTTCTTTTTCTTTTTTTTTGCTGCTTTTGCAAAAGAGGTTGAGTTGATTTGATTCTTTGTTTGGTTGCTCTTGGTGCATAAAAGAGCTACTGATTTGTGTACATTAATTTTGTATCTGGAAACTGCTGAATTCTTTCATTAGTTCTAGGAGCTTTCTGGAGGAGTCTTTAGGGTTTTTGAGGTAAACCATCATATCATCAGCAAACAGTGACAGTTTGACTTCCTCTTTACCTATTTTGATGCGCTTTATTTCTTTCTCTTGTCTGATTGCTCTGGCTAGGACTTCCAATACTATGTTGAAGAAGAGTGGTGAGAGTGGGCTTCCTTTTCTTGTTCCAGTTCTCAGAGGGAGTGCTTTCAACTTTTCCCCATTCAGTATTATGTTGGTTGTGTGACTGTCATAGATGGCTTTTATTACATTGAGTTATGTTGTTTGTATATAATTTTGCTTAGAGTTTTAATCATAAATGGATGCTAGATTTTGTTGAATGCCTTTTCTGCATCTATTGAGATGATCATGTAATTTGTTTTTAATTATATTAATGTGATGTATCACATTTATTGACTTGCATATGTTAAACCATCCCTGCATCCCTAGTATGAAACCCACTTGATCATGGTAGATTATCCTTTTTATATGTTGTTGGATTCAGTTAAGTAGTATTTTGTTAAGGATTTTAGCATCTATGTCGTCAGGGATATTGGTCTGTAGTTTTCTTTTTTGATTATGTCCTTTCCTGGTTTTGGTATTAGGGTGATGCTGGCTTCATAGAATGAATTAGGGAGAGGTCCCTTTTTCTCTATCTTGTGGAACAGTGTCAGTAGGATTGGTATCAATTCTTCTTTGAATGTCTGGTAGAATTCTGCTGTGAATCTGTCTGTTCCTGGACTTTTTTTGTTGGTGATAGTTTAATTACCATTTCAGTCTCACTGCTTGTTATTGGTCTGCTGAAGATATCTAATTCTTCCTGATTTAAGCTATTAGGGTTGTATCTTTCCAGTAATATATCCATCTCTTTTGGTTATCTAGTTTATATGCGCAAAGGTGTTTATGGTAGCCTTGAATAATCTTTCGTTTTTCTGTGGTGTCAGTTGTAATATCCCCACTTCATTTCTTATTGAGGTTATTTGAATTTTCTGTCTTCTTTCCTTGGTTAATCTTGCTAAGGTCTATCAGTTTTATTTATCTTTTCAAATGAAACTTTTTGTTTCATTTATCATTTGTATTTTTGTTTGTTTCAATTTCATTTAGTTTTGCTCTGATCTTGGTTATTTCCTTTCTTCTGCTGTATTTAGGTTGGTTTGTTCTTGTTTCTCTAGTTCCTTTAGGTGTGATCTTAGATTGTCTGTTTGTACTCTTTCAGTCTTTTTGATGTAGGCATTTAGGGCTATGAACTTTCTTCTTAGCATCACCTTTGTTGTGTCCCAGAGGTTTTGATAGGTTGTGTCACTATTGTCATTCAATTTGAAGAATTTTTAAATTTCCATCTTGATTTCATTTTTGACCCAATGACCATTTAGGAACAGGTTATTTACTTTTCATGTATTTACATGGTGTTGAAGGTTCCTTTTGGAGTTGATTTCCTGTTTTATTCCACCGTGGTCTGAGAGAGTGCTTTACATAATTTCAATTTTCTTAAATTTATTGAGGCTTCTTTTGTGGCCTATCATATGGTCTATCTTGGAGAAAGTTTCATGTGCTGTTGAATAGAATGTGTATTCTGTGGCTGTTGGATGGAATGATCTATATATATCTGTTACGTCCATTTGTTTCAAGGTGTAGTTTAAATCCATTGTTTCTTTGTTGACTTTCTGTCTTGATGAACTGTCTTGTGCTGTCAGTGGAGTATTTAAGTTCCCCAATATTACTGTATTGCTGTCTGTCTAATTTCTTAGGTCTATTAGTAATTGTTTTATAAATTTGGGAGTTCCAGTGTTAGGTGCATATATGTTTAGGATTGTGATATTTTCCTGTTGGACAAGGCCTTTTACCATTATATAATGTCCCCCTTTGTCTTTTTTAACTGCTGTTGCTTTAAAGTTTGTTTTGTCTGATATAAGAATAGCTACTCGGCCGGGCGCGGTGGCTCACGCCTGTAATCCCAGCACTTTGGGAGGCCGAGGCGGGCGGATCACGAGGTCAAGAGATCGAGACCGTCCTGGTCAATATGGTGAAACCCCGTCTCTACTAAAAATACAAAAAAATTAGCTGGGCGTGGTGGCGCGCGCCTGTAGTCCCAGCTACTCGGGAGGCTGAGGCAGGAGAATGCTTGAACCCGGGCAGCGGAGGTTGCAGTGAGCCAAGGTCGCGCCACTGCACTCCAGCCTGGCGCCTGGTGACTGAGTGAGACTCTGTCTCAAAAAAAAAAAAAAAAAAGAATAGCTACTCTATATGCTCACTTTTGGTGTCCATTTGCATGAAATACCTTTTTCCACCCCTTTACTTTAAATTTATGTGAATCCTTATATGTTGGGTGAGTCTATTGAAGGCAGCAGATAGTTGGTTGGTAAATCTTTATTCATTCTGCAGTTCTATATCTTTTAAGTGGAGCATTTAGGCCATTTACATTCAATGTTAGTATTGAGATGTGAGGTGCCATTCCATTCATCATGCTATTTGTTGCCTGTGTAACTTGGTTTTTTGTTTTTGTTTTTTAAATTGTATTTTTGTTGTATAGGTCCTGTGGGAATTTATTCTTTAAAGAGATTCTTTTTTCATGTGTTTCCAGGATTTCTTTCAAGATTTAGAGCTCCTTTTAGCAGCTCTTATAGTGGTAGCTTGGTAATGGCAAATTCTCTCAGCATTTGTTTTTCTGAAAAAGACTGTATCCCTCATATATGATGCTTAGTTTCACTGGATACAAAATTCTTGGCTGATAATTGTGTTTGTTTGTTGGTTGGTTTTTGTTTTGAGACAGAGTCTCATTCTGTTGCTCAGGCTGGAGTGCAATGGTGCAATCTCAGCTCACTGCAACCTCCATCTCTGGGGTTCAAGTGATTCTCCTGCCTCAGCCTCCCAAGTAGCTGGGATTACAGTCGCCTGCCACCATGCCCAGCTAATTTTTGTATCTTTAGTAGAGACAGGGTTTCACCATAGTTGGCCAGGCCGGTCTCGAACTCCTAACCTCAGGTGATCTCTCTGCCTCGGCCTCCCAAAGTGTTGGGATTACAGGCGTGAGTCACCACACCTGACCTGATAGCTGTTTTGTTTGAGGAGGCTGACAATAGGGCCCCAATCCACTCTAGCTTGTAGGGTTTCTGCTGAGAAATCTGCTGTTAATGTTTCTTTATAGGTTACCTGGTGCTTTTGTCTCATAACTCTTAATATTATTTCCTTTATCTTAACTTTAACCTGATGATAATGTGCCTAGGAAATGATCTTTTTGTGATAAATTTCTCAGGTGGTCTTTGTCCTTCTTGTATTCGGATGTCTAGGTCTCCACAAGGGCAGGGAAGTTTTCTTGATTATTCCCCCCACTATGTTTTCCAAATTTTTAGATTTCTCTTCTTTCTCCAAAATGTCATTATTCTTAGGTTTGGCCATTTAACATAATCACAGACTTCTTGGAGGTTTTGTTCATATTTTCTTATTCTTTTTTCTTTGTCTATGTTGGATTGGGTTAATTCAAACACCTTATCTTTGAACTCTGAATTTCTTTCCTCTACTTGTTCAATTCTATTACTGAGACTTTTCAGAGCATTTTGCATTTCTATATGTGAGTCCAATGTTTCCTGAAGTTTTGATTGTTTTTCTAATTTATGCTATCTATTTCATTGAATATTTCTACCTTCACTTCTTGTATCATTTTTTGGATTTCCTTGCATTGGTCTTTGCCTTTCTGTGGTGCCTCCTTGATTAGCTTAATAACTAACCTCCTGAATTCTTTTTCAGGTAAATCAGGGATTTCTTCTTAATTTGAATCCATTGCTGGTGAGCTATTGTGATTTTTGGAGGGGTGTTAAAGTGCCTTGTTTTGTGATATTACCAGAGTTGATTTTCTGCTTCCTTCTCATTTGGGTAGGCTCTATCAGAGGGAAGGTCTAGGGCTGAAGGCTGTGGTTCAGATTCTTTTGTCCCATGGGTATTTCATTGATGCAGTACTCTCCCTCTTTTCCTATGGATGTGGCTTCCTGAGAGCTGAGCTGTAGTTGTTGTTATCTTTCTTCTGGGTCTGGCCACCCCAGCTAGCCTTCCAGGCTCCAGGCTGGTACTGATGGCTGTCTGCACAGAGTCCTGTGATGTGAACCATCTATGGGTCTCTCAACCATGGATGCCAGCACAGTATTTGGGGTGTCTCTCAGGTCCTGTAGGAGCAATACGCTTCCTTCAGAGGGTCTGTGGGTCATTTCAGGTTTCCTGATGTATTCCTGGAGTCAGTCATTCAGGAGCTAAAATTCATGATGTAAGCCTCCGCATGCTGCTCTGTTTGTCCAAGTCGGAGCTGCAATCTCGTCCTGCCTCCTGTCTGCCGTGATGGAATCAGAAAATCAAACTATCCTCTAATTCAGTGCTAATTTTGGACTCAGTGGAGCACTCCTATTATCCCATTTTCCTATCTGTTATCTTGATTCTAGTTCTTCATTCCCAAGACATTACAGTTGTTTCCCTACATTGAAAGGTAAAGAAAGCATGGAATGTTAGAATAAAGGTAGACTTTGGAATTATAAGAAAATGAGGTTAAATTTTGCCTTTGACTCTTACCAGAGATGTAATCTTGGTTAACTTACCAATTCTTGTTCTGCAAAATTTTACTCTAATCATTATTGTTATCATTTAATGAGAAAAAAATACATGGTAGATCTTTTCCAGAAAATTATAAACATCCCAATTAATTTTCATAACACCACCATGAGGCAGATATTGTCATCTACATATTTTATCTAAGGAAATTGAGTCACAGGAGACTATGTAATTCTTTTAATTTCATACAGGAAGTGCCAGAGTCAATATTCAAACTCAGCCTTCTATATTTCTTTCTGTCAAGTAATATCAGATTCCTCTTATCTTGGAAGCATGTTGTGAAATTTAATAAGATAATAAAGAATATTTCAAGGCATGTAACAAATACCTGTAAATATTGGTATCCTGTTTAGCCTTCTTCACTCTACTTCTAGTCATTTGCTAATTTCTGCTTTTTGTGTCTCTTTTAGCATTGTTTTCCTCTTATATTTCTCATTGTTTTCCTTATTCAGGACGTTACTTTTTCCTTGAATTGTGTTTTGTGTCCCTGCTTCCCAGCTTCTCCTTATTTTCACTCTACTAAGATATCCTACGTATTCTAATATATAGCTCTGGCCATGGCTACCTCCACATCCTCCTTCTTTTAAGGCTTTACAGAAACCTAAACTAACTCCCTATTACCTACAAATCAAAGTTTTAACGTCTTAGTATCACTTTTGGACCCCTCCCAAAAGTGTCCATGCACCACCTTTCCAAGCTTAATTATATTCATAACAGCAAACTAACTACTCTCAATCTCTGTGAACAAAGGATAGAGGTGTGTGTGTATGTCTGAGTGTTGTTTGCTTCTCTAATATTTCTCACAGTGTTATTTTCTTCTGATGTGTCTTCCCTTTCACTCCCCAGACCTGAGGTTGCCTGTCATTTCTACCCATAAGTTTTGAAAATCCAGTTGAAAACTACCTATTTCATGACACTTCTCCTATTTTTAGCCATAGTCTTTCTTCTAAATTCCATTCATAGAACTTTGACATTCTGTTCCATTACTTACAATGTTCTCCTCATACTAAAATTGGTTATGTCTACATATTCCTCTAGTGTTAAGTTTATCTCCCTTGAAGATAGACATTATATCTTGTTCATCTTTTTGATTTTTTTGCAGGACCATGAACAATACCTTACATCTAACATAATCTTAATAAATGGAATTTAAATAAATAGATGCACAAAGAAGAGACATTCTGGAAGAGGGAAAAGAGCTAAAGCTTTGGAAATAGGAACAGTTTCAATAATACATCTGCCAGGAACCCTGGCTCACGACTATAATCCTAGCACTTTGGAAGGCTGAGGTGGGCAGATTGATGGAACCCAGGAGTTTGAGACTAGCCTGGGCAACATGGCAAAACACTATCTCTGTGAAAAATATAAAAATTATCCAGGTATGGTGGCACACACCTTTAGTACCAGCTACTTGAGAGACTGAGGTGGGAGGATCACCTGAGCCTGGGCAGGTCCACTCTGCAGTGAGCCGTTATCACACCACTGCACTCCAACCTTGGCAATAGAGTGAGACTCACTCTCTCTTCTCTAAAAAAATATATCTGCCACTTAAGAGCTTAGTCAGGACTTTGCTTTTGTATCTGTAAATGGGGCCAATAGTGTCTCTCTCAGATGATGGTTGGTAAGATTTAGGTAGTATATACAACAGCATGTAATAGAAGTGAACACTATAGCGTGATGTATTGTAGATCCTGTTCTAAGCACTTTGCATATGTTGATTCATTTAATTCTTATTACAGCCTTATGAAGTAAGTAGTATTATAATCTTATTTTTAGAATGAGCAAACTGAGGTGCAGAGATGTTAAGTACCTTGCCCAAAGTCACTACTGTAGTTTAAATGTGTCCCTTCCAAAATTCATGTGGTGCAACTGTGATAGTGTTAAGCAATTGGGCCTTTACAGGATGATTAGGCCAAGAAGGCTGGTTCACTTATTAATGGGATTGTGCCCTTTTCTAAAAAGGATTCCTGCAAAGTTCAGCCAGCTTGCTGTTCTGCTTTCTGCCTGTGGGAGGACACAGCAAAAAGGCCCTCAAGCAGACCAAATGCCAGCACCTTGATCTTGGATTTCCCACCCTCCAGAATTGTGAGAAATATATTTCTGTTGTTCATGAATTACACACTCTCGTGTATTTTGTTGTAGGAGCACAAAATGGAATGATAGATAGTAAGTGAATGAACTAAGATTTGAATTCAAGAAGTCAGGCTATAAAAAGCATATATTTTGGCATTCCATCTTAGTAGCCTACTTTTCTTCTCTGTAAGTTGAGAATAGATTTTTCCCAAAAATAAACGGAAAGGGGCTCATTTATCAGGCGCTTGTAATAAATAGTCAGTGACCCAGGTGGAATATGGCCTCTGCCCCTAACAAGCTCTCAGAATCACAGGGGAAGTGGGGGAGGTAAACAGTGTGACAAATTCTGTGGCAACAGTATTCACAACTAGGGGACAGACATGTCTCCTAGTTGCCAAGGTTTTTCTTTTCAGAATGTTTTACTTTTAAAGAAGACTTTCTTCTTTCTGTTTTTGATGCTACAAAATGAAGTGATTTAGAGCAGTCTTCATATAAGGTTTAGGACTTCAGCTGCTAAATAGTCTATGATTTCCAAAGCTTCATATTTTTATCCTTCTCTCTGTTATTTAGCCCTTTGACTTTTTCAACTCGGATGGGCTACTTAATGAACTGTGGTCTGTAAATCAAATGAAACTTTAGGGTAGACAGTTTTGTTATTTTTCTCCTCAGGCTCTAGTAAGAAAAGTGCTGTATATCTGAAACAAGATAGTGGGTGAACAAATCTGGCCCTTTGAGCTTGTGTTCTGAATAGACTATGAGATGAGGTCAGAGAAATAGCCACGTAGTTATGAGTCTCTGTGCAACAGGATTTAATGTCAAAGATGGTTCATATTAAGATTATATTTTTTACCTCTCTGTCCCCATCAAATATCTGCAAGATACCAGGAAGCAAACACACACAAATAGGTAAATATTTCAATTCAATTGTATTTGTCCAGGCTAATTTAAAGTAAAATCTTTTATATAGAAAGAGAATATTACCTGGCAACCAGCCAACCACAGACTACCTGTTTTGTCAGGGTAGCTCATTTTCTTTCAGAATGTGATATGTACAGAAATAAATCCTGAAGAAGGAGTGTGAGATGGGAAAAGAGATAAAGAAAAAAATCTTGTTTAGTATAGGAACCTGTCCACCTCTTGATGCTTGCCGTATGTGCCTTGTTTTTATATCACCAGTTTGCATATTTATCATGGTTTCTACACATTGATTTGCAGTTTTCATGCTCAGCCTTTTACATTTTTCTCAGTATATAGGTAGATATTCTGTCAGAGTGAGGGGAGTCTACTTGCTGTTTAATGGGTTCCTCACAATCAGTGAAGATTGAACATTTGTGATATTCCAGGAGTAGAGGTCTCAACAAGTCAGAATTACTCCAAAATCTACCCCAGGAGAAGTAAAAACCCTTTCCAAGAGTATACTATTTATATTTAAGTATGTCTTCTTACCTGGAGTAGTGGCTCACATCTACTTTGAGAGGCAGAGGCAGGAAGATCACTTGAGACTAAGAATTTGAGACCAGCCTGGGTATCACAGAAAGACTTCATCTTTACAAAAATTAAAAAAAAAAAATAGGCATGTAGTGTGTACCTGTAGTCCTAGATACTGGGGAGGCTGAGGTGGGAGGCTCACTTGAGGCCAGGAGTTTGAGGCCGTAGAGACCTATGATTGTGCCACTGCACTTTAGTCTGTGTGGCAGAGTAAGGCTCTGTCTCAAAAAAAAAGTATGGACAAGAAAAATGTGACACATATATACCATGGAATACTATGCAGCCATAGAAACCAATGAGTTTGTGTTCTTTGTAGGGACATGGATAAATCTGGAAATTATTTTTCTCAGCAAACTGACACAAGAGCAGAAAATCAAACACTGCATGTTCTCACTCATAGGTGGGTGTTGAACAATGAGAACATATGGACACAGGAAGGGGAGCATCACACACCAGCCAAGGGGTCTGTTGGCGGTGGGGGGCTACAGGAGGGGACAGCAAGGGGTGAGGAGGGCTGGGGAGGGATGACATAGGGACAAATGCCAGATAAATGTGATGGGGGGGATAGAGGCAGCAAACCACTTTGCCATGTATGTACCTGTGTAACAATCCTGCATGATCTGCACATGTACCCCAGAACCTAAAGTACAATTAAAAAAAAAAGCTTTCTAATAACAACAACAAAAGGTATGTCTTCTTTATATTTAAGATACCAAAAAGTGCCACAACATTAAAAAAAATCACGTGCTTTACGATTTTTGCTCGTCATTTTCCTAAATCCAAGTTCAAGTGTTAGGTATGACTTGATGAGGCAAGATACATTGAGCATCATGTGGTTCAATAGGGTAGTGGTGTCTACACTAAGATGAATATTAGAATTACCTTAGGTGCTTCTCAAAAAATTCCTAGGGCCTCACCCCAAAATACTAAAAGTGTTGGTCATGGGTGCAATATACAGTTTGAAAGCTCTTCTGGTGATTTTAATGATCACGCACACTTAAAAACCATTGCCCTTGTAAGCTTAGTATCTCTAAAGCTTCACATGATCCTACTGTGCAGCTAGGAGTGAGAACTACTGTTTTAGGAGTTGGAAAGTTAAATATAGGGACAAAATGTGGACTAATGTGAGTATTGGACTAAATTAAATAGAGGTATCTAAAGACCAGAGAGAGAAGATAACAGATTGGGAGTCAGCAATGTATAAAGCCCTTTCATCTTTAAATTTCTAAGGTTTTAAGTAGCACTAAGATCAATAATCCTACAAAACATTTCATTTATCACTGGTGTCCATCAAGCTATGTATCTATATTGCCATGGTTGTCGAGAGATAGGAAATATGCCAGACATTTTGGAGATGAAAGAGAAGGCAAAGGGATTCCCATATTTTTCCAAAAGCAGGGAGGGTGGAAGTGGTGGGGAAGAAGGGATGAACACCATTATACTTAGTAGCTGCTACGTTCCAAGTATTTGCTACCTGTTAAAGCACTACTGATGAAAATCATAGTAATAACTAACACTTTTATGGTGCTTATGTGTCAGACACTGTTCTTAAGTACTTTATTTGTACTAATGGAATACTTACAAAAACTTTGCAAACTAGAAACCATTATGTTTCCCTATTTAAAGATGAAGCAACTAAAGCACAAATAGATTATATAATTTGCTCTAACATCAGAGAGCTAGATAGTGGCAGAGTTTAGATGCAAATAATGGCAGACCAGATCCTGGGTCTCTGCTTTTAACTGCTTTCAATAAGTAGACTTAGTTGATGGCTCTAGAATTTGTGTATAGGTGGATGAAAGAAATATTGAACTGCTTTCTAAGGAATACGTAGAATTCTGGCTGATGGGAGGGCTGGGCATTGATGGTGATCACATGACTCATTAGTGTGCCTCTTAACTAACCTCTTTTCTTTCTTTCTTTTTTTTTTTTATTATACTTTAAGTTCAAGGCTACATATGCGGAACGTGCAGGTTTGTTACATAGGTGTACATGTGCCATGGTGGTTTGTTGCATCCATCATTGCATCCATCAACCCATCATCTATATTAGGTATTTCTCCTAAGGCTATCCCTCCCCCAACCCCTCAATCCTCTGCTATCCCTCCCCTAGTTTCCCACGCTGCCCCGATAGGCACAAACCAAAGACATAGGCAAAGACAGGAGTCATTACGGATAGATTGTAAGAGCATTATTTAATTGTGAGGCCAGCGCCTTAAATTTATCAGTGACCATGACTTATTTTCTTATATCCTTCATTCTTAGGCCACATACAACTCTCCTTTCTAGACATTTGACTCTAGTTTAATTTTTCCTTTCCATGTGCTATTTTTCTAGGTATCACATCAGGCAAAAATACAAAAGGTCAAACCAAAAAATAAATACCCTGTGTGATATTCAGTAAAGTCAAAACAGTGTAGCAGAAGAGATCCATCCTTATGTTTTCGTTTATGACACATAATACAGTCATTTTTACTATCTCCAATTTGGTCATCTATCCGTGTCATTGTGGGTTTGCTGTGATCATCACATAGTCAGAGGTAGACCTGTTTTACATGTGTCAGCTGGCTAGATAACCTATATCTTTTATGGTATAAACACACAAGCAAGCAATTCAAGTCAACAAACAAAAACCCACTGTCTTCATCGGCACCTCGCCAGTGTGCACACTTGGGTGGAAATCCAGCCTTTAACCCATGACCTGAGAATTTTTAGATGGCTTCAGTTTCTCTTTGTCACCCTTATCCGGATTTCCGGTTTTCTTCTGAACTTTTAAAATCTCTCCTCTGTGTCTCATTTCCTAACCTTTCGTTTTATGTGCATTGAACCTATCCTTGCGTTTTCCCCCAAAGCAATATTAGCAAAGGCATTTCTGTACCTTATTTTACTGAGGGCTTAGGAGCATCAGAAGTAGGTTATGTTGCCTCCTACTACTGCAAATGGACTATGTTTACATTTTAGATATTCCTGTTTTAAAGACCCTAGGCATAACTGCTACAGGTATTTCACAATAATCATCTTTTTCTCAGGGGTTTCATCCTTCTGCTCTCTTGACAGGCAACTTCTCTCCTTCTTAGAGTGTGTCACAGCTACCCAAATTCTCATTTTTCCTGTCATTTTTTCATGCATTATTTGTGAATTCTTGGGAAAGTGGGTGGTAGGGATTTGCCACATGACAACCTTTCCTTCATCTGCAAAGAGATGGACTTGAAGTACTATCAGTACTCTGAGAACAGAGATCTCATCGCCGGGACTCTTCCATTTCCAAAATATCATTTACACAAGTTCCAACAGAGGAGAAAATGATAACATGAGGTGTCCTGGAAAAAGTTCATTCACGTCTTCCTCCAGGTTATGGGAAATATGCAGGCTTGCTATTTGGAATTATTTCTTTTGGAGAATAGAGGAAGCAAGTCTCTCAGTGGCCCACATGAGAAATAAGAAGCTGTAATTGGAAGTTACTCTGCACAATTATCCTGGCTGTAAAAGAAAGTACTGAGTCACCTCTCTACCGGGGAAGGTTATGTTTGTGGGTTTTTGACCTATGAAGAAACCTCCCTTTGCCTAGTCATCTCAATCCAGAGGGCCAGGGTCTTCGCTGATCTGAGTTTTGTAAGCAAAAGGAAGAAATCTTACCAGCAGGTTGCTGGGACAGCTTTACAGGTAATATCTGATTGTTTTTTAATCCAGAATCTATAAGGAACTTAAACTAATTTACAAGAAAGAAACAACCCCATCAAAAAGTGGGCAAATGATATAAACAGACACTTCTCAAAAAAAGACATTTATGCAGCCAACAAACATGAAAAAAAGCTCATCATCAGTGGTTATTAAAGAAATGCAAATCAAAACCACAGTGAGATACCATCTCATGCCAGTTAGACTGGCGATCATTAAAAAGTCAGGAAGCAACAGATGCTGGAGAGGATGTGGAGAAATAGGAATGCTTTTATACTGTTGGTGGAAGTATAAATCAGTTCAACCATTGTGGAAGGCAGTGTGTGGTGATTCCTTAAGGATCTAGAACCAGAAATACCATTTGACCCAGCAATCCCATTACTGGGTTTATACCCAAAAGATTATAAATCATTTTACTATAAAGACACATGCACATGTATGTTTATTGAAGCACTGTTCACAATAGCAAAGACTTGGAACCAACCCAAATGCCCATCAGTGGTAGACTGGATAAAGAATATGTGGCACATATACACCATGGAATATTAAGAAGTCATAAAAAATGTTGAGTTCATGTCCTTTGCAGGGACATGGATGAAACTGGAAACCATCAATCTCAGCAAACTGACATAGGAACAGAAAACCAACACCACATGTTCTCACTCATAAGTGGGAGTTGAAAAATGAAAACACATGGACATGGGGGTGGGGGAACATCACACACTGGGGCCTGTTGAGGGGTCGGGGCTAGGGGAGATAGCATTAGGAGAAATACCTAATGTAGATGATCGGTTTACCGGGTGCAGCAAACCACCATGGCATGTGTATACATATGTAACAAACCTGCATGTCCTGCACACGTATCCCAGAACTTAAAGTATAATTTTAAAAATAAAATTAATGACAGTGTTAAAAAAACTTTTTGACTGATATCTGTGTGTTGGAGTTCTAAGTCTTTTACTCAATGTCTCATGAAAAGAATCAACTAATTATCTATGGCTTTGGCCAGAAATCTTCCCTGGTATTTGTCTAAAACTTTCTAAAACTTCCCCAAGTTCCAAACTCCAAGTCCAACTTTCATTTGTGAAGTAATTCAGAGCTCCCTTATTTCTTCCTAACTTCCCAGTCTTTTCTCTGATCTAATCTTTTTACTTCAGAATCATTCATCAAGAGATTTAGTGAAACAACGCACACCTCTCAGCATTTGATTCATTCTGTGTCTGCTTTCTATAATATAAATAAGTCTTTTACCCGTCCATGTTACAGGGTCTTGATACACTGCCCTGCACTGCACATTTACCTTCAAAATTGCAGTCTCCCTCCTGAGCCTACCTTTTGTTACATTCGTTATAATGTATCTTCCTTCTCCTCCTCATTCTTCATTTGATAGTCTTTCTTCTTTTTGTAAAGCACTTTCCTACCCTATTTAAGTATTTTCATCTGAAAGATCAGAAGTCTTCAGAGTATTTCGAGATACATTGGCTGAATCCTTTCCCCCACTTGCCCACCTTCCAAAAATGTGAGTACAGACAATGTGACTGGAACATTTGGGCTACCAAAATGGAATTAAGAAAAACACCCAAGGTAGCTGATGCATGCTGTTTCTTGACCAATGTACATTATGTTGTGAAATACACTAAGTGAATTGATTTCATACCACTGTTGGGGAAGAAGAAATAATGATAGGGTTTAAATAATGAAACATTAATATGGAAAAATTGTTGAAGTATATGAAGCTTATGGCTTTGAAAAGTATTTTATTTTAATCATGGTAGACAAAAACATGCTCTTGATATAACCACTCTTGTGAACATTTCTATTAGAATTTTCTTAAAAAGGAATATTCCTTCAAATGAAAAGAGGGGTTTCCCCTGTTTCCTTTATTTTACCATTAAAATGACAAATGGGATATTATGAAGCATCTGATATCACTTTTTATCTTTCTGGTTGTTTGATGTCCTAAAAAAGTATTATTTGTACATAGTTATCAGAATCATAACTGCAGTATATTTTTCTGTAAACTGCCTTGTTGATTACACACAATACTGGCCAAAGAGACTTGATCAAAATTATCCAGCTTTCTGCTGGCTTTGGCCTGGTAAAAATCCCCCCCTTTTTTTTGCCACTTGCGGTAAATATTTTCTTTTTAACTTACTTTTTGGTGACCAGTCAGTTAATTCTAAGTGACACAGACAAGCAAAGCAGAAGTGCGTTAGGTATAAAACCGTGAAAGAAGATTCCATAAGAGCAATACTAAATCCAATCTGTCCTAAAAAATGCAAAATATGTTTTTGGATCACCAAAATAAAATAACAATAGATAAAAAGGTAGGTTGAAAATAAAGAATTTTTAAAAGACCCCAAAACATGAAGAAAGGAAAGCAATTGTGGTTAGGAGAAATAATAGCTCTACCTATTAATTAGGAATAAGTAACTTTAGCAAGTATTTTTAGTATTTCTTTAAAGATTTCTCTGTAAAGGATTAGAGGAGTATGCAAATATTCTAAAGTATTATTCAATGAATTAGTTTCCATCTTTAAATAGTTATATAATAGCATAAATAGAATAATTTTTACAATAGTAATATTAATGATGAGATTAATAGTGGAACTCATTTGGTAAATCTTCTATACTAATTGATACCAGTTTGAGGCTCAGACTTAACAGAAATAAGTGATTAAAAGGTTAACAAAAATCTCTTCAAAGGAATCTCTTTTTTGTTGCAAAAAAAACCAGGTTTAAAATTCTCTGTGTGTTCAAAAGTCAATTATTGCCAATTTCACAGGCTCCTCAAACATGAGATTTTCATTTAGCAGAGCCAGCTTTACTCTATCTGCCAAAAGCCCATAAAATGGCCCTTTTCCATCTGGTAAATGTCCCACAATGAAATTAGAACTGTTGGAAAATAATGGAAATCTATGGACATGTGTTTACTGTTACTGAGATGTGAAAATTTGTTAGTGATATCTGATGTACATTACTTATTTAAGTGCCACTGCTAAGTCTTGCAGGTCAGTAAAGCCTGAGTTCTATATTAGAGTTCATGAAATTTCCTATCTCCAGGTAGAAGTTATTCATGTAATCAAATAGTGATTCTCAAATATGCTTGATGAGTGTCATTAATCCCTTGGAAGAACAAATGAAAATTGTAGATTTTCAACCCAAGAAAAAAGATCTATATAAAAAAAATAGAAGCAACTTCAGCAGTTACATTAAAAAACAAACAAACAAACAAACAAAAAAAACGAAAAAAAAACCCTATTCCAAATAGGTTTTTGAAGGAGGGATTTTATAGACTCCCTTAAAAATATGTTTAACATTTCTCAGAAGGAAACTGTTTTTTAAGTTCAACATGTAAATTTAAATAATTTCCCATAAGTTCATTTACTCAACTCTGTATTACTGGCATTTTCTCCTTTGAAGACTTAAACAAATTTCTCATATAATTTTTTATTACCCAGTGAATGGGCCACAAAGGAGATAGCTCAACTAGTAAAAATGGTTTGCCTTTTCCCATGCACCAAGAAAAAAATCAAAATTATATATACATATATAATTTAAATATTTGTTTGCGCCTATGTGCTTACCTACAGAGAAATGAGCTGCCATATTCATACTGTAGAAACGATTATAAGCTGGAGAAAAGAAAAGGTAGTTTTAATATATGAATTTTTAATTTATAAAATGTAAGTATGTATGTGTATGTTAGCTCTTGCCCCCTAGCTCCTTGTCGGGGAAAAGAAAACCCCAAAACTCTTAGCCTTTGAATTATAAAAAAATCTATTTTATCACATGTTCTTAATTAAAGTAAAATGATCTCCAAGGGTAGAAAGAACTCCTGAAGGTTCACAGGCAAGGAAAAATTCTGAGCTAGATGAGAAAAGGACAAGGGAACTGGCCATTAATAAAATGAAATTGTATGAAAACGATTAGTTACTATTAACTAAAACAGCAAATCGACTTTCTGAAGATGCTTTGGGGGGATTTCAATTTGTTTGAACCCATAAATTCTCAGTTTGATCCTAAACTCGGTGATTATTTCCTAAATATTTCTGTGGTGCCTTATTTTCTAACTGTATTGAAGACACTATCAATTGAAAGGTCACCTCTCCTCTTTGAGGCACTGGTTTCACATGATGATGACAAGAAGTCTTTTCAAACTGTATGCTCAGGGAAACCACAAGATGGGCCGTACTGGCAGCTGCTCTGGAAAGCAGACTTTGCAGTGGACTGTGAACATCATTTTTCCTGATTCACAGCATAGGGAATTCCAGCTCTCTCTGAAGTCTGTTCAAAATATTCCTGTCTTTCTATTTTACCTCCATACTGACTCATTTTCAGACCTGCCCTTGGATAGCTTTGATTGACAGATAGGCTTTGCAAGCCATTGAAATCTTATTTTAGAAAGGATTGAAATCTTATCTCAATGAATTCTTTAATCTCTGTTTGGAGACCAAAGGCGCTATGTCAGAAGGCTCATAGATACCTGTACTTGCAACTGGGGTTTTTATGGCAGATTTACAACCACTGGGTTATTTGAGTGTTTCCAAGTTAAGATCTGATGGAGAGAGAAACATAGAGAGGCAGCTGTAATATGGGCAATGCACCTATAAATTTTTCCTGAAAATAGGAATATCCTCTAGATCTGTCATAGTTAATAAAAAAATAGAGTAATACATATGAAGACTTAAATTGATGAGGCACATGTGTAAATTGATAAAGGAAGTTTGAAGCATCATAACATTGAAATTTATCTAAATTCAATATTGTTAAACATTCTTAAAGATCAGATGAATTATACATGAAGTATATGGATTATTTGTCCCTGGCAAACAATGGTGACATTTCTGTCTGTCACTTAGCATGACAAGGTTAGCATGTTTTATTCAAAACTTTTAAACAGTAAAATGATTTGTATGCATTACTCTTTCTTTGGACTGTCAGGGAAAGCAGAAAGCAACACAGTTATTCAATGACATTGAGTCAGTATGTGCATAAAAATATGACAGAACAGGATTGCCTCAGACATCTATAAAGCTCATACTTTGGTTTTGTAATCATCTGGTAGAAAAACAACAAAACCATAAAGGCAGAAGCATTTCCTCACACTAAAAAAAAATACCATTGTATACCAGAATATAAATATGATATTTGTAATATAATGAATATGGGACATTTATGAGTGAGAATGGATCCCTAGAAATAGCATGCTTTGTGTTTTAAGAAAATTTCATGACAGAATATTTATTATTTTTCAGTAAATAGGTTAAGAGTCAGACTACGTTGTTTCTTTCACAGTTAAAATATTCTGTAGTAAAGAAGTGGGATGATAATTTGTGAGATCTTTGAATTTTTGGCTCTCTGTGCATAGGATGGGCACATAGAAATAAATAGCAGAGTAGAAGGCATTGTTCAGCTTTTGGGTAGAGAAAGCGAACAGAGGACTTTAGTAATATGTTTACTATTTCTGTTACAGTTGTCTATCATTGGAGGGTATCAATGTTAAGATCAGATAGAGTGGAGAAAAGGCAATTCCTCAGGCAGCCCTCAGCTTGCTCCTTCCTTTTTCCCTGACTTTTATGTCTCAAGTCAGACACCAAAGGAACCCTACACTTCACTGTTGCTAGGCTCTTCTTCTTCCTTCATGAGGTTCTAGAGCAGAAATGAGCTTTGAGGGGGTTTTCCTGGGATAAAATAAGATAGGACCTCGGGCTCTTTGTGCAGTGTTAATTGCACAAAGGGACTAAGAGTATTTTTTATTGTCTTCTCATTCATAAGTGATTTAGGGATGCTTTTTGAGAATACATTATGAACATAGCGACTCTGCCGGGAATAAAATGATGTCTAAGACAAGCTTTTGACTTTGCAGTGTTTACAGCAGAGGAAGAAAGCTCCATTAGCAAGCAAGCACAGTGGTGTGTTACAGGTGTTATTGTGGCTAATTGTGCAGGGTGAGTGGAGAAGAGGGTTACAAACAGAGAGAGGGGGCCAACAGATTAGACCTTACTGTGTTCTGTGCTTCCCCTCCATATCTTGGGATGTTAACCACAAAATAATAATTTCTTATTTCATTGCAGTCAGTAATATGTTTACTACAGCTTCAAACACATTAAAATCCCATGTGGTCACAAAATGGCATGTGTTTTGTGTTTCCTCCATGTCTGACCATGACTTTGAGAAAAGTGAGCTCTTTAGAGTATGTATTAACCTTTCATGTTTATTATAACAGCTAATAGATATAATTGATCTCAACTGGTCTAAAGAAAAGATTGAGGTATGCTTTTTTTTTTTCCTGGAATTATTTAATAGAGAATGCTTAATGAAAGAAATAAGAAATTTTACTGTATACTTCCTCGTTCAGTGATATGCATTATGTGCACTGAGCCTGGAGATCACGAATATTAACATCTATCATACCAGCTACATGATAGGTAATTAGCCTTCCATGGTGGTCCTGACAATGTGTTATTATATAAATTTTGTTATGCACAATATCTATTCAATCTATTCTTAACCCTTTATCTCAATCTTCCCCCTGACTACTGCCCTCCGCAGAATCTCTGGCATGAATTGCAAAGGTTAGAGAGAATGAAAGAACTACGTAGTTTTCAAGGAGATTTATCCTGTCTTAGTAAGCAAATTTATAGATAGTTTAGAAGCAAATTATAATGCTGTATTGCCCAACAGGGACTTACAGGTGCCACAAAACTTTTGGGATGCTATGTAGTTTTGCTGGGCTGTCACTTTAAAAAATGTTGTATCCCTAGTGGAAAATATTTCTAGAAATATTCTGCCCTTTCCATTTTTTACCATGAAAGCGAGGTGATCTAAGAGGAGCCATCTTCCAAGTAAACGTGGTGAACCTTTAGTTTGAAATATTCATCATGCTTGTTCTAAATAGCCAAAACTCTACTAAAATTCAGTTTGCTGGTTTATTCAGCTTATTCATTTTATGCAAATCTCAATGTGCATGAAATGAACAAAAGACTTCATTTCTATTCAAATGCTTTGTTATTTTTCTATTTCATTTTTATTCCCAAACTTGTTTTTCTCCTTTTCAGTATTAGTGCTTTATTCATTCTTTCAACAAATATTTGTGGCGTCCCTAGCACGATGAGGCACCAGAATGAATGATACCATCCCAGCATGGTAATCAACATGGACCATAGGTTTTATCTTTAACACGTTTTTAGGTGCATGATTAGAGGATACTTGGAGATTTCTTAAGGAAACATATACGATGAAAAGAAAGCATGATCTCAATTATGTGTGTCCACGAGGAGCACGGTTTCAGGGCCCGTTGCCTTACCAACTAAGGGAGTGGGAAGAATGTCCACCAGGGGTTCAGGCAGATGTGGATTCTGATTCTGACTCTGCTCCTTGAAAGCTCTTACTGGGCAAGCTACATCTGATTCTGAGAGAGTTTCCTTATATGTAAAAGGATAATACTTGCCTCACAGTGTTGTTAAATGAGTTTCCAGAAAGTGGCCACACCTTATAGAGCTCCCCTCAAGAAATGATTGTTCTTAGCACTTTTTCTAGGCTCCTACGATCTGATGTATTTATAAATGAGCAAAAACTTAATAATACTGAAAGATAGGCTAAAATAAGTTATATTAATGCAGGGACAGGCAAACTGTTCTGATATTTCCCAGAGAGTATGATGGATTGTGGATTGCCTGATCCCTTTTCTCTTTCCAGGTTTTGTCTTAGATGTAACTGGTCCCTATCATGCAGGCCTCTAACACACAAATTCAGCCACAAATACACAATTGTAGGGAGAAAGGGAGAGAGAGAATAAATGAGTTGTTTAAAGAATTTAAATGACAAAGCTGATTACCCATGCTGAGTTTGCTTCTATTGTTTTTAGAGACATATGTTTTTTATACTTACATGGCCCTAAACTCAAAATCACTCAAATAAATACTGATCTGTTCCATTGCTGGAGGAAAAAACTGGCTTTGTTAGACTTACAGAGAGATGGTGTTTCTAACTAATATGGCACCTTTCTAAGGGACTATCAAGGGCCATTTTGATTATACATGATTATTGACTTATTTGCAGTGTAACGCTTACCTTCACTGTACTTTTTTGCTTTTACACACTGTAATTTGTTTCATCTTTTATTTATCTTGAATCTCAGGATTTACTTTCTCTCTCTCTCTCTCTCTCTCTTTTTTTTTTACACATAAGCTCTGTATGTGACTCTACCTGTTTATTGCATGGGCTCCTTAACGGCGATTTTGTTATTTTTCCAAAACATGTCATAGGACTGTGTTTAGAACTCACGTCATTCTATGTAATGTTTCCAGTGGGTTTTGGCATTGTTTCCTTAGAAATACTTGATCAAGATTTTGTGTCCTTACAGTTGCACATAAAAGTTTTGTAGTTGGATTGAGCTCAGCAGTGTTTTGAATGTCATAATAGTAATGCACTCCTCGCCTGTTGTATTATCCATTTTCATGCTGCTGATAAAGCCATATTTGAGACTGGCAATTTACAAAAGAAAGAGGTTAATTGGACTTACAGTTCCACGTGGCTAGGGAGACCTCCAATCAAGGTGGATAGTGAAAGGCACGTTTCACATGGTGATGGCAAGAGAGAGAGTGAGAGCCAAGTGAAACAGGTTTCCCAGTATCAAACCATCAGATCTTGTAAGGCTTATTCACTACCATTAGAACAGTACGGGGGAAACCAACCCCATGATTCAGTCATCTCCCACTGGCTCCCTCCACAACACATGGGAATTATGGGAGTACAATTTGAGATGAGATTTGGGTGGACACAGAACCAAACCATATCATTTCTCCCCCAACCCCTCCCAAATCTCATGTCCTCCTATTTCAAAAACACTCATGCCTTCCCAAGAGTCACCTAAAGTCTCAACTCATTTTAGCATTAACTCAAAAGTCCACAGTCCAAAGTCTCATCTGAGACAAGGCAAGTCCCTTCCACCCATGAAGCTGTAAAATCAAAAGCAAGTTGTGCTTCCTAGTACAATAAGGGTACAGGCATTGGGTAAATACAGTCATTACAATTGGGAAGAATTGGCCAAAACAAAGGGGTTACAGGCCCCAGGCAAGTCTGAAAACCAGCAGAGCAGTCTAATCTTAAAGCTCCAAAATGATCTCTTTTGACTCCATGTCTCACATCCAGGTCACACTGATGCAAGAGGTAGGTTCTCATGGTCTTGGGCAGCTCCACCCCTGTGGCTTTGCAGGGTATGGCTCCCCTCCTGGCTGCTTTCACAAGCTGGCATTGAATGTCTATGGCTTTTCCAGGTGCACAGTGCAAACTTTTGGTGGATCTGTCATTCTGGAACCTAGAAGACAGTGGCCGTCTTCTCACAGCTCCACTAGGCAGTGCCCCAGTAGGGACTCTGTGTAGGGGCTCTGACCCCACAGTTCCCTTTGGCACTACCCCAGCAGGGGTTCTCCGTGAAGGCCCTGCCCCTGCAACAAACTTCTGCCTGGGCATCCAGGAGTTTCCATGTATCCTCTGAAATCTAGGTGGAAGTTCCCAAACCTCAGTTCTTGACTTCTGTGCAATTGCAGGCTCAACACCACATGGAAGCTCCCAAGGGTTGGGGTTTGCACCCTCTGAAACAGCAGTCTGAGCTGTACCCTGGCCTCTTTGGCCATCCATGGCTGGAGCCACTGAAACACAGGGTACCAAGTCCCTAGGCTGCAAAGAGCAAAGGCACCCTGGACCTGGCCCATGAAACCATCTTTTCCTCCTAGGCCACTGGGCAACAAGTTTCTCATCTCCATCCGAGACCACCTCAGCTGGATTTCAGTGTCCATATTGTTATCAGCATTTTGGTCAAAGCCATTCAACAAGTCTCTAAAGAGTTCCAAATTTTCCCACATTTTCCCGTCTTCTTCTGAGTCCTCCAAACTCTTCCAACCTTTGCCTGTTACGCAGTTCACTTTCACATTTTTCAGGTATATTTTCAGCAGTACGCCACTCTACTGGTACCAATTTATGGTATTAGTCCATTTTCATGCTGCTGATAAAGACATAACTGAGACTGGGCAATTTACAAAAGAAAGAAGTTTGTTGGACTTACAGCTCCATTTGGCTGGGGAGGCCTCACAATCATGGCAGAAGGTGAAAGGCACATCTTACATGGCAGTGGCAAGAGAGAAGGAGAGCCAAGTGAAACAAGTTTCTCCTTTCAAACCATCAGATCTCAAAAGTGTTATTCAATACCACGAGAACAGTATGGGGGAAACTGGCCCTGCGATTCAATTATCTCCTACCAGGTTCCTCCCACAACACATGGGAATTATGGGAGTACAACTCAAGAGGAGATTTGGTTAGAGACACAGAACAAAACCATACCACTTCTTTTTATGCTGCCAACACAGAGGATCTTTCATCTGTTAGCTCAAGGCTCCAATGCTCTAATACACAATAAAATGAAAAGACCACAGAGCAGGTAAGTTCTCTCTATCGGTTATTTACATCTCTGTGTGCATGAAGTGTGGTAAGTAAAGGATAGTGGAAAACAGGAAAAAGCTGTCCTCCCTAAAAAGGCCTGGGTTGGGGTATAAGCTCAGCTTTCCTATTTTACCCCTCTGCCAAGTGCCTAAAGCCATCAGACATTCTCACTCTACCTCTGCCCTCATTTTTATGACTGTCCTTCTTTATTTTATTCTCCGTCCTGTGGAGTATTCCTTTAAAATTGATTTTTTTTATTCTCTAAGAATCCGAAGTATCCAGTTTATTAGAATAGTACACTTTAACATATTACAAAGCCTAAGAAAAAGTAAGCAAGTCAATAAATTCGCAACTCAGAATTCTAATATTTTCACATGTTATCATGTGTTGGCCAGGCATAATAGCTCATGCCTGTAATCTCAGCACTTTGGGAGGCTGAGGCAGGTGGATCACTTGAGGCCAGGAGTTAGAGACCAGCCTGGCCAATATGGTGAAACCCCATCTCTATTTCATGTAAATTCTGCCTCCATGCAAACTGTATAGACTTTTCTAATGAAGGATCTTTTGCAATCAGCATTTTCACCACCATCCCGAAAGTTTCAGTCTTGTCGGTAAACCTGTTCAATCTCTTTGAGTTTTGATGCTATTGCTTTAGAGTGACTGGTTAGCTGACTATCTTCAAATAATTCTATGCCATCTGCTGTGTTTGACTCAGGTTCCTCTGACTGGTTAGTAAATAATGGTGCTGTGGATCCTGCCTCATACTCAGAAATTTCAGGCAAGGTACTTTCATCTGATTTCTCTAGCTTTTCAGCAGCCCACTTGCTTGCAGCCTCAGCAAGTTCCTTTTCAGTTAGCCTACTGGGTTTGTCTAACACCTTTGATGAAGAAGCTGCTGAAGCACTTGAGGGTGAAGTGTCTCTTGATGTTTTCAAAGACTGGACAGGCCTCTCTTTGTTTCTATGTTGAGACTGATGGAAAGTATGATTTCCTTCTTTCTGGAGAGTAGCTTCTGCTACTAACACTGGAGCCAGATCTGCTGTGTGGAGAATTCTTTTGGCCACCAGGTGATTCTCTGAAAAAAGCATTGTCCCTTTTATGAGGAGACCACTCTCTCACACAATTGGAAGAGTAGAAACTTTTTCTTCTAAAGCCATCTCTCATGTCCTTGTATTCAGGTTGCCTGCTTGCAGAATGATCATCTCTTGTCCGTCTATAACCAAATTCATCCCCCTCTGTGAGGTGGACCACTTCCTCGATCATGAGAAAAACTGCGGCCCTTGTCATAGTCTCGGTAATCAACATGACTGTAATATCTATTGTAGCTTCCTTCAGCAGGTCTGTCTAGCAGTGGTTGTTTCTTTGGCACAATATTAACTAGTCTACTGTAGCCATCACTGAGATGACTTCAAGGAGATGCTTGTTCTCTCAGAAGTCTTTCATATTCGTATCGTTCCACATTTCATCTCTTCTGTAAGCCACGGAATTCCTTACACCAGGGTGCCTAGGAAAGGGAAAGCTGTTCACCAGAGGCATCTGACATGAGGCATTCTGTATCAAAGGCACACAAGGAAGATGAAGCTGCCCGCCACGGTGCATTGTGGAACCTGGTTCCCAAGAAGGGGACAGTGCTTGACTCGGGGGAGGTCATATACACCGAAGAAGCTGGATGCCAGGAAGAGGAGCATGCTGCAGGAGCCCCAGGATGGAGTGGCTAAAATTGATTTTTAATTCATTTTAATTATTTAAACTGAGATAGCGTCTTGCTCTGTCACCTAGACTGAAGTACAGTGGCACAGTCATGACTCACTACATCCTCAACCTCTTAGACTCAAGAAATCCTCCTGCCTCAGCCTATTGAGTAGCTGGGACCACAGGTGCATACTGCCACACCCAGCTAGTTTGTCTTCTTTTGTAGAGATGAGGTTTTGCCATATTGTCCCAGCTGGTCTTGAACTCCTGGGCTCAAGTAGTCTGCCTACCTCAGTCTTCCAAAGTGCTGGTTACAGGTGTGAGCCACCATATCCAGCCTAATATTCTTTATTAATAATGACACACTGATGATTGAAGTATAAGATAGGTAAGTAAGTGGATAAATCTTTTAAAAACATCTCTAATTCTCACAATAGTTCTGTAAGGAAAATTCTTTCATGTTAAAAATGAAAAAAACTGAAACAGAAGGAGAAAATAACTTACCATATAATTTAGCAAATGGTAGAAGCAGACGAGAATCCATATGTCCTTTTTCACTATCATATGCTGCCTTTATTTGTACACTATATGTGTTTATAAATGTGTGTGTATGAGAGAGAAAAAGTGTATGCATGCAAGCTTATCAATCTTTCTATGTATATGTATACATTTTTTTAAACCAAGGCTGAATGCAAACTTTTTGCTGCAGTTCTCGAAACCAATGTTGCCAGGTTGTTCACTCCACACTGGCCTCCCTAGAATGACTTGAGATTTTATCAGTTGCAATTTACACGATTGATGCATTCTTCTCTTGCATCATTTTTACAGACATAACAGAATTTATACCATTTTATTTTTAAAAGAAAGGATTTCCAGGGCTGACAGCTGCTTTAATTCTTACTGGCTGGTCTTTGAAGGCATAACATTATTTTCTTTAGCATTATTTGTTCCTTCCTATAAGGAGCAACACCATGTTCATATTGTGTCCATTGAAGCAGTTTCTCATTTTTGAAATTTTTATGCCTTATGGGATGGAAAAAAAAGAGGAAAGATCCAGTAGTGATTTAAGACCATGATTCTAGATTGAAGCATCTTGCTACTTAGAGGAGCACCATATTTCATAGAGTATTTGCAGAAATGCTTCATGGCACAAACTCCTATTTCATGTCCTTGAAGGCCAATGGAGTAAGTGAATTTCTGTTTCAGTGCCTATCTGATCAATAATCTCACGACTTTTTCTAGTTGCCATCCATCTTGTGGTACACTTTCACTGTGTTGATGTATTGTGACTAATATCTACATATATATATATTTTATGTCTCCTGCAACTGTAAATTATTTTAAAAATATTTCTACAGGTGCTTACATCTATTTATATAAAACATATTTTCCTTTATTTCATTGGAGATCTATATAAATCAATTTCACTTGAAAAATACTTTTGGAATTTAACGTAATTCCTCTTGGGTGTGGCCTTTGAGTAAACTGGATTAATAGAGCACCATCTGTATGGCAGACAATGTTCTAGGCACTGTTTCAAAAATGAGTAGGACATGAACCCTGCCTTTCCAGAGCTCACAGTCTTCAAAACCCTGCAGAAACAGCATGAAATAGTGTACAGATTTTATTACCAATATGCCTCACTTTGAATCTTCTTTTTATCACTTGTTACATGTTAGATATTCTATTTCTCAATGATATCATCTGTAAAATTGAGATAATAATAAATATTATCTTAAGGTTTATGTGAAGATTAAGTGAGTTAATAAATATAAGGCATTTACAATGACACCAGGCACATAGCACATACATCCCAATAAATTCTGGATATTATAATTATTATTGACATTAGTACTATTATTGTGATGTGAGAAGTAAGCAGCTAAAGATTATAATACTATATAATGAGTATAAAATAGAAATGTGTTCAAGAGGATAAAATACAAAACTTCTTTGTAAGCTGTCCTAGGAGAGATGAAACAAATAAGTTGTTGAAGAAGACAGTATTTTCACTAGGCTTATGAGAAAAGTTATAACATTCTAGGAAGCAGAAATAGCATTTGAAGAGTTAGGAAGGCTTAAGAGAGCATGTTCCACTAAGCAAACTATAACTGAGGCCATGTGTATAATTGGGGAGTGAAGTGTAGGGCAAAGGGTAAGGTCACAAAAAGGTCTGGGTGATATACTATTAATTTGAGACTTTATCATGTTGACATTGGAAGCCATGAAAGGTATTTTTTTTAATGGAACTGATATAATCAGATTTTTATTATAGACAGATGGTCCTATCTTCATTATGGAGGATGGATCAGAACACTAGCTGGAGGAAGGTAAGACTTGAGAATAGAAGGCTTTTATGATTGGTCATATGAGAGCTGATCAGGCTGTCAAATAAGACATGGTCAATAGGAATGGAAAAGTTGGGATGCACTTAAGACATATTTGAGAAGCTGAATTGACAGTACTGGAGGATCATTTGGATAAGGGGAAAATAGAGGAAGAAGGGCATCTAAAATGATGTCGAGTTGACTTTTTGAACAATTGGGTGGATGACAGCACTATTGACAGGAATAAAGCACAGATTTGAAGGGCAGGCCAGAGGCAGGAGGGTGGTTGGCTGGGAATGAAATTCTGGAAAATCATCACTTCATGGGCTGGTGGCAAAAGAAGGAACAGAGAATAAGACATGTAAGAAATGTGCAAGTAAGAGAAGAGCCAAGTGTTACAGATTCTAAGAAAGAAAGAATGTTAAAAAATATTTATTAGACAGACAGAGCAAAGTGGCTAAGCAGAAGCCTCTATCAATTGTCCTCTGCAACAGGAACATCAAACTGAACAACTATCCACACACAAAAAAAGCACCTTCAAAACAACCAAAAATCAAGTGAATAACCATAGTACCGGAATTTAACATCACATTAAAGACAGAGGCAATAAGGAGTGTAGGAAAGACAGTCTCACCTACAACACCCCTCCCCCATTCTCCAGCAGTGGCCGTGTAGTACAGAGAAAGAATCTGTGCTCTTGGGGGAGGGAGAGCACAGTGATTGTGGGACTTTGCATTGGCACCTAGTGCTGTCCTATCACAGAGAAAGCAACATGGGGCAAAACTCAGATGTTAACCATGAAGGGACCACTTAGACCAGCTCTAGCCAGAAGTGAATTGTCTATCCCAGCAGTTAGAAACTGAGTTCCAGCAAGCCTTGCCACTGTGAACTACAGTGCTCTAGGGTTCTAAATAAACTTGAAAGGCAGTCTAGGCCACAAAACTGCAATTCCCAGGTAAGTCCTGGT
Source organism: Ateles fusciceps (assembly GCA_036589455.1). Taxonomy (NCBI): domain Eukaryota; kingdom Metazoa; phylum Chordata; class Mammalia; order Primates; family Atelidae; genus Ateles; species Ateles fusciceps. The sequence continues at coordinate 5,676,436 of JAZHEH010001606.1, read as the reverse complement.
GTCGTGCTGGCCTCAGAACTGGTGGACATGGAGTGTATGCAACCCAGTGAGACACCAACTGGGATGGCCAAAAGAGTGCTTACAGCATCATCACCCCCCTCACCCAAACCCAGGTAGTGAACTCTGGGAGAGACTCCCTCTTTCTGTTTGAAGAGAAGAGAGGGAGAGTAAAGAGGACTTTGTCTTGCAACTTGGTACCAGGTCAGCCACAGTAGAACAGGGCACAAGAAGAATCCTGAAGCCCCCCATTCTAGGCCCTAGCTCCTGGACAACATCTCTAAACACCCACCGGGCCAGAATGGAACCCACTGGCTGGAAGAGAGGGGATCGAAAAATCTAGTCCTGGCAGCATTCATCACCTGCTAACGAACCCTCAGATACTGAATAATCAGCAGTGATAGCCAGGCAGTACTCACTGTGGGCCTTCAGTAACATTCAGAGCCATGCTGGTTTCAGGTGTGACTCAGCACATTTCTGACTATGGTAAGGGGAGAGACTCCTACTGGAGGAAAAATGAGGGAAGAGAAAAGGAGTTTGTCTTGCAGCATTGGTACTGGCTCAGCCACAGTGGGGTAGAATACAAAATGAGCTCCTGGGGTCCGTGATTCCAGGACTTGGCTTCTAGATGGCATTTCTGGGCCTACCCTGGGCCAGTGGGGAGCCCATTTTGCTGAATGTGGAGACCAAGGCCTGGTAGTATTCACCACAAGCGGGCAGAACTCTAGGGCCTGAGTGAACATTTGTGGTAGCCAGGAAGTACTTGTTATGAATCTGGGGTGATAATGAGTATGAGAAGAGACTCCTCTGCTTGAGGAAAGAGAATGGAAGAGTGAGAAGGACTTCATGTTACTGCTTGAGTATCAAATTCAGCTGCAGTATAATAAGGCACCAAATAGATTCCTAATGTTTCCAATGCCAGGCCCTGGCTCCTGGATGGCATATCTGGACCTGCACAGGGATAGAGGGTACTCACCACCATGAAGGGAAAGAAACAATCCTGTCTAGATTTGTTACCTGCTGAATGTAGAGCCCTTGAGCCTTGAGTTAACATAAGCAGCAACCAAGCAATGGCCACTGTAGGCCTTGGGAGATACCCAGTGATGCTCTGGCTTCACGTCTGATCCAGTGCAGTCCCAGTAGTGGGGGGCCACCGGAATGCTTGTGTCACCACTCTCCCAACTCCAGGCAGCTCAGAACAGAGACTTTGTTTAGGGGAAAGTAAAAAAGGAAAGCAACAGTCTCTGCCTGGTAATCTAGAGAATTCTCTTAGATCTTACCCAAGATCACCAAGGCAGTGATCACTCACCTCTGTGAGTCTATTACGGCTAAAATATTACTGGAATTGTGGTGTGCTCTAATGCAGATATAGCTGCAGTGACAAGAGACAGATTAAAACATCCAAGCCCCTTTGAATGCCTGGAAAGCCTTCCAAAAAAGGATGGGTACAAACAAACCCAGACTGCAATGACTACAATAAGCACCTAACTCTTCAATGACCAGATGCTGACAAACATCCAGAATCATAAAGACAATCCAGGAAAGCATGACCTCACCAAAAAACTAAATAATGTACCCGTTACCAATCCTGAAGAGACAGAGATATGTGACCTTTCTGATACTTTGAAATAACTGAGGAAGCCCAGTGAAATATAAGATTACACAGAGAAGAAATTTAGGATTCTATCAGATAAATTTAACCATGAGCTTGAAATAGTTAAAAAGAATCAGGCAGAACATTTGGAGCTGAAGAATGTAATTGGCATACTGAAGAATACATCAGAGTTTCTAAATAGCAGAATTGATCAGGCAGAAGAAAGAATTATTGAACTTGAAGATAGTCTATTAGAAAATACAGTCAGAGGAGATGAAAGAAAAAAATAATAAAGAAGCATACATACGAGATCTAAGAAATAGCCTCAGAAGAACAAATCTAGGAGTTATTTGGCACTGAATAGGTAGAGAAAGCAATATGGCTAGAAAGTCTATTTAAAGGGATCATAACAGAAAATTTCCCAAATCCAGAGAAAGATAGCAATGTTTAAGTAAAGGTTATAGAAGACCAAGCAGATTTAACCCGATGTAGATTACCTCAAGACATTTAATAATCAGATTACCAAAGATCAAGGACAAAGACCACTAAAGCAGCAAGAGAAAAGAAATAACATACAATGGATCTCCAATACTTCTGGCAGTAGCCCTCTCAGTGTATACCTTACAGGTCAGGAGAGAGTGACGTGACATAATTAAGGTGCTGAAGGAAGGAAACAAACAAAAATGTTTTATCCTAGAGTAGTATATTCAGTAAAAATATCCTTCAAACGTGAAGGAAAAATAAAGACTATCCCAGACAGAATAGCCATTCTGAATACACAATGAAAACAGAATAGCTATTCTGACTGGTGTGAGAAGGTATCTCATTGTGGTTTTGATTTGTATTTCTCTAGTAATCAGTGATATTGAGCTTTCTGAAATATAATTGTTGGCCATATGTACGTCTTCTTTGAAAAGTGTCTGTTCGCGTCTTTTTTTTTTTTTCACTTTTTATTGTGGTTGCTTGCTTTTCTCTTATGAATCTGTTTGAGTTCCTTATAGGTGCTGGATATTAGACCTTTGTCAGATACATAGTTTGCAGATATTTTCTCCCATTCTGTAGGATGTCTGTTTACTCTTGTTTCCTTTGCTGTGCAGAGGCTCTTAATTTTTGTTAAATCATATTTGTCAATTTTTACTTTTGTTGCGATTACTTTTGACATCTTTTTCATGAAATTTTTGCCCATTCCTATGTTCAGGATGGTATTGCCTAGGTTGTCTTCCAGGATTTTTATAAGTTTAGGGTTTTACATTTAAGTATTTAATTCAATTAAGGTTGATGTTTGTAAATATATGGTGTAAGAAAGGCGTCCAGCTTCAATCTTCTGCATGTGACTAGCCAGTTATCCCAGCACAATTTATTGAACAGGGAGTTGCCCCCCACTGCTTATTTTTGTCAGCTTTGTCAAAGATCAGAGGGTTGTAGGAGCATGGCCTTATTTCTGGACTCTTTATTATGTTCCATTAATCTACATGCCTGTTTTTGTGCTGGTTCCATGGTGTTTTGGTTAGTGTAGCCCTGGAATACAGTCTGAAGTAGATAACATAATGCCTTCAGCTTTGGCTATTTGAACTAATTTTTTTGTTCCATATGAATTTTAAAATAGTTACTTTCTAGTTCTGTGAATAATGTTATTGGTAGTTTTATAGAAATAGCACTGAATCTGTAGATTGCTTTGGCCATTTTAATAATACTAATTCTTCCTTTCTAGGACCATAAAATGTTTTTTCATTTGTGTCTTGTCTTATTTATTTGAGCAGTGTTATCTAATTCGCATTGTAGAGTTCTTTCACCTTCCTGATTTCACTGTATTTCTGGGTATTTATTCCTTTTTTTTTTTTTTTTTTTTTTTTGAGACAGAGTCTCACTCTGTCACCAGGCGCCAGGCTGGAGTGCAGTGGTACAGTCTCCGTTCACTGCAACCTCCGCCTCCCGGGTTCAAGCAATTCTCCTGCTCAGCCTCCCGAGTAGCTGAGACTACAGGCGCATGCCACCAGGCCCAGCTAATTTTTGTATTTTTAGCAGAGATGGGGTTTCACCATGTTGGCCAGGATGGTCGTGATCTCTTGACCTCGTGATCTGCTCGCCTTGGCCTCCCAAAGTGCTGGGATTACAGGCGTGAGACCGCACCCGTCTTTATTCCTTTTTGTGACAGTTGTGAATGGGATTGCCTTCCTGATTTGGCTCTTGGCTTGGCTGTTGTTGGCGTAAAGGAATGGTAGTAATTTTTCTACATTGATGTTGTATCCTGAAACTTTGCTGAAGTTGTTTATCAGCTGAAGAAGCTTTTGGGCCAAGACTATGGGTTTTTTTTTTTAAAGATATAGAACCATGTCATCTGCAAACAGGAATACTTTGACTTTTTATCTTCCTATTGGGATGCCCTTCATTTTTTTTTTATCTTGCCTGATTGCTCTAAGACTTCTAATACTGTGTTGAATAGGAATGATGAGAGAGGGCATCCGTGTCTTGTGACAGTTTTCAAGGGGAGTCCTTCTATCTTTTGCCCATTCAGCATAGTTCTGGGGGTTTGTCATGGCTGGCTCCTATTATTTTGAGATATGTCCCTTCAATACCTAGTTTACTGAGAGTTTTAAACATGAATGGATGTTGAATTTTATCAAGAGTCTTTTCTGCATCTACTGAGATAATCATGTCTCAATCATGTATTTTTGTCTTTTGTTCTGTTTATGTGATGGATCACATTTATTGACTTGCATATGTTGAACCAACCTTGTATCCCATGGATGAAGCATACTTAATTGTGGTGGATTAGCTTTTTGATGTGCTGGTGGATTTGATTTGTAAGTATTTTGTTGAAGATTTTTCCATCAATGTTCATCAGGGATACTGGTCTGAAGTGTTTTTGTTGTTATGTCTCTGCCAGGTTTTGGTATCAGGATGATGCTGGCCTTGTAGAATGAGCTGGAGAAGAGTGGCTTCTGCTCAATTTTTTTTCGAAATAGTTTCAGTAGGCATGGTACCAGATCTTCTTTGTATATACGGTAGAATTTGGCTGTGACTCCCTCAGGTCCTTGGCTTTGTTTTGATTGGTAGAATATTTATTACTGATTTAACTTTAGAATTCATTATTGGTCTGTTTAGGAAATTATGTTCTTCCTGGTTCAGTCTTGAGATGGTGTATGTGTCCAGGAACTGGTCCATCTCTTCTAGGTTTTCTAGTTTATGTGCATACAGGTGTTCATAGTGGTTTCTGGCAGTTATTTTTATTTTTGTGAGGTTAGTGATAACATCCCCTTTGTCATATCTAATTGTGTTAATTTGAGATGTTTTTTCTCTTTCTTCTTTCTTAGTCTAGTTAGCAGCCTACCTATTTTATTAATTTTTTCAAAAAACCAACCACAGTATTCACTGATCTTTTTAATGATTTGTGTCTCAATTTTCTTTAGTTCAGCTCTTATTTTGGTTATGTCTTGTCTTCTGCTATCTTTGGGGTTGATTTGCTCTTGCTTCTCTAATTCTTTTAATTGTGATGTTAGGTTGATAATTTGAGATCTTTCTAACTTTTTGATGTGGACATTTAGTGCTATGAATTTTCCTCTTAACACTGCCTTATCTGTGTCCCAGAGATTCTAGTAGGTTGTATATTTGTTCTCATTAGTTTCCAAGAACTTCTTGACTTCTGCCTTAATTTCATTACTTATCCAAAAGTCATTCCAGAACATGTTTAATTTTCATTTAGTTGCATGGTTTTGAGTGATTTTCTTAGTCTTGACTTCTATTTTTATTGTGCTGTAGTCATGAGAGTATATTTGATATGATTTCAGTTATTTTGCATTTGCTGATGATTGTTTTTTGTCTGATTATGTGGCTGATTTTAGAGTATGTGCCATGTGGCAATTAGAAGAATATACATTCTGTTGTTTTGAGGTGGAGAATTCTGTAGAGGCCTATCGGATTCATTTGGTCAAATGCTGAGTTCAGTTTCTAAATATCATTGTTAATTTTCTGTCACAATGATCTGTCTAATACTGTCAGTGGAATGTTGAAGTCTACCACTATATAATGTGTCTATATCTCTTCTAGGTGTCTAAGAACTGGCTTTATGAATCTGGATGCTCCTGTTTTGGGTGCATATATATTTAGAATAATTAGGTGTTCTTGTTGTGTTGTCCCTTTACCATTATATAATGCCATTTGTCTTTTTGATCGTTGTTGGTTTGAAGTCTGTTTTGTCTGAAACTGAAATTGCAACCCCTGCTTTTTTTCTGTTTTTCATTTGCTTGGGGATTTTCCTTCATCCCTTATTTTGAACCTATGAGTGTCATTACCTGTGAGATGCATCTCCTGAAGACAACATTCCTCTGGGTCTTGCTTTTTTTATCCAGCTTGCCACTCTGTACCTTTTAAGTGGGGACATTTAGCATATTTACTTTAAGATTAGTATTGATGTTTGGATTTGATCCTGCCATTGTTTTGTTAGCTGGTTATTATGTTGGGTTATTTGTGTGGTTGCTTTATAGTGTCACTGGTTTGTGTATTTAATTATATTTTTGTATGAGCTGGAAGCAGTCTTTTCTTCCTATATTTAAGGCTCCTTTCAAGATCTCTTGTAAGGCAGGTCTGGTGGTAACAAACTCCCTCAACATTTGCTTATCTGAAAATAATCTTATTTCTCTTTCTCTTTGGAAGCTTAGTTTAGCTAGATATAAATTTGTTGGTTGAAGATTATTTTTCTTTAAGAATGTTGAATATAGGCCTCCAATCTCTTTGGGCTTGTAGTGTTTCTACAGAGAGGTCTGGTGTTAGCTTGATGGAGTTACTTTTGTAGGTGACCTGCCCTTTCTGTCTAGCTGTTATTAACGTTCTTTCTTACATTTCAACCTTGGAAAATCTGACAATTATATATATTGGGGATTTTGTGTGTGTGTAGATTGTTGCAGGAGTCTCTGTATTTTCTGTATTTTACTCTTGGCCTCTCTAGCAAGGTTGGGGAAGTTTTCATGAGTAATATCCTGAAATATGCTTTTCAAGTTGATTGCTTTCTCCCTGTCCCTTTCAGTGATGCCAGTGATTTGTAGATTCGGCCTTTTCACACAATCCCACACTTCTCGGAGTATTTGTTTATTCATTTTTATTCTTTTTTCTTATTTTTGTGTAACAGTCTTATTTCAAAGAGTTAGTCTTCAAGTTCTTAGACTCTTTCCTCAGCTTGATTTATTCTACTTTTATTACTTGTGATTGCATTGTGAAATTTTTGTATTATGTTATTCAACTCAATCAGATCCATTAGGTTCTTTTTGTACCAGCTATTTCATCCTTCAACTACTGTACTATGTTATTGTGGTTCTTAGTTTCCTTGGATTGGGTTTTACTGTTCTCCAGAATCTCAATGGTCTTTATTCCTATCTATATTCTGAATTTGCTCTCTGTCATTCCAGTGAGCTCTCCCTGGTCAAAAACTCTTGTTGGAGAACTGGCGCAGTCATTTGAATTACATAAAACACTCTGGCCATTTGAGTTATGAGAGTTCTTGCTTTGGTTCTTTTTCACCTCTGCATGTGGGTAATCCTTTAATTGCAATGTAGACTGAGTACAGTCAACGAACACGAGGACTTCTTTTCTGGATGTTTTCACAGGGCCAAGGCTTTGTACAGGGTCTTATTTGAGGCTGACATCTTTGGTTTCAGAGTAGGGTATATTAGTGAGGCATTTTTGGTATTGAAGCTTTGAGATGTGATCTAGTAGGTGGCACTTGGGTGTATTGGTCAGCTGGTTGACTGTTACTCAGTTGTGTGGCTCCTCTGTGTTTCCTCATAGTTGAAGCCATGTTCCCTCTCAATGCTCTGAAAGTGTGAGTTTCTCTCCCCCTTGAATGCTGGCTATAGAATGCAGCTTGGCACTCCTCAGCTGCCCACTGCAACTCTGGGGCGATCTCACTGTTTACGTTCCTTCCCCAACTTGGAGGTGGCAGAGGATGAGATCTTAGTAGTGTTTGTAGCCAAGGATGTTTTGCTTGTCTTCTGGGGGCTCCACCCCAGAGAGATGCAGGTCAGCAATTACCCAGTGGAATCAGCCCAGGATGGAGGTTCTGTGCTATGGGCCCAAGCCAGGGGTTTTCTCTCTGGTGATGAACAGTTGGTAGGGGGCTAGTTGCGACTGATGGGGGATGGACTCCTCTCTTCAGGTCGACTGTAGCTTAGAAGTATGGATAAGGCACTTAGGCTCTTTGTTTCTTTGTTAGTCCAAAGGTAGCAAGGAGAGCTCCAGTGCTGAGGTAGTGGCAGAGAAGGTTTCATTTGCTCTGGGAGTTCTTTCCAGGGGGTTGCAGAACTGTTATTGACTTGATAGCTCTGGCGGGGGTGGCTGGGGCCCCAGGAGGACCTGCCCAGTGAGGAGATATGGGAATGGGCACCTGAGTAACAGTCTGGCCATTGTTCCGTAAGACTGCTGTGGTATGCTGGGGGCCCACTCCTGTTCCTAGTCACTGTGAATATTGCAGTACCTAGAGGTATTAACAGTGAAGTTTGAGAAACAGTGAAGATATTGGCCCACCCCTCTCCCCTGGGAGCTCTGTCCTAGAGAGTTATGGACCTGTTGCTGGTCCAAACACATCTGTAGGAGGGGGGAGAGTCCAGTTGGGAGGCCCTACCTGGTGAGGAGGAATGAGATGGGGACCTGTTTTAAAAAGCAGTCTGGCCACATTTTTGTCCAAAAGCTGTGTTGTGCTGGCATACTGCTTCCACCCCTGGTTGGCTTGGAGTCTTCAAACCCCAGAGGCTGGAGGCCTAAGTTGCCAACCCATCAAAAGTGTCAGCCCATCCCTTTCTCTGGGAGCTCTGTTCTGGGGAGGTTTCAAATCTCTGTTGGCCAGAAAACACCAGTGGGGGATGGCTGGAGACCCCAGTTGGGAGGTCCTGACAAGTGAGGAGTAATGGGATTGGGTACCCACTTAAAAAAGTAGTCTGGCTGCGTTTTCATAGAGGAACTGTGCTGTGCTAGGGGACCACTTTTGTTCCTGGTTGGCTTGAACTCTCCATAGCCCAAAGACTGAACAGCTAAGTTGCTGAAACAGCAAAGATGGTGGCCTGCCCCTTCCCTTGGGAGCTCTGTCTCAGGGAGGTGCAATGCTGCTACCAATGGCTGGCTGGAATTCCAAACCAGTGAGTCTTATTCTGTGAGGTACCATGAAAGTGGGGCTTGCAGACTATTGCTTTTCAGCTCTCTGGATTCAGCCCCTTTCCTAGGGATATGTGTGCGGGTCTAACCTCCCACTTTGCCTGAGTTGCAGCTACTTTTCCTGAAAAGTCCAGAAAGCCTGGATATCGAAGGCCCCTGGGTCTCTCTGTGTGTGCCTGAGTGGCTGTTCCACTGAGACTCCATATAGCTATGTGTGTCAGCCTGAAAGCCCTGGTGGAGTGAGTTCACATGGGGATCTCCTGACCTAAGGGTTGCAAAGATCCATGGGAGAAGCAAGCATTCCTGGGGCCACACACTTACCACTTCCCTGTGTGGAGAAGGTTCTTCTGCTGTCATTCTGCCTTGCTTTTCCCCCATTGCCTGTGGTTTAAGTTGTTTCCCCTGATTAATCCCAGTATGTGTACCTGGATGTTTCAATTTAAGATGTGTATTTACTTGCTCCTCTGTTCCTATCCATGAAAGCTATGCACACTAGCTGCTTCTAGTCAGGCATCTTGGCCCAAGGTTTCAATGAAGAAATTGTGAATAAAATTGAAAAAATTCTTGAAAGAAATGATAATGGAAACACAATATATCAAAACCTATGGGATATAGTGAAAGCAATCCTAAGAGAAAAGTTTATAGTAATAAGCCCATACCTCAAAAAAGTAGAAAAATTTCAAATAAACATCTTAAGAACTAGAAAAGCAAGAACAAACTAAGCCCAAAATTAGTGAAAGAAAGAAGTAAAAAAGATCCGAGCATAAATAAAATTGAAACGAAAAAACAATACAAAAGATCAATGAAACAAAAATTGTTTTTTTGAAAAGGTAAAATTGACAATCTTTAGACCAATTAAAAAAAGAGAAAAGACCCAAAGGAATTAAATCAGAGATGAAAAACTCATCTCACCACTTACAAATATCAGATCGATATGTATTAAAGACTTAAATCTAAGACCTTAAATTATGAAACTCCTAAAAGAAAACACTGAGGAACTACTCCAGGACATTGGACGAGGCAAATATTTCTTGACTAATATACCACAAACACAGGCAACTAAAGCAAAAATGAACAGACAAGATCACATCAAGTTAAAAAATTTCTGCACAGCAAAAGAAATAATTAATAAACTGAAGAAACAACCCATAGAATGGGAGAAAATATTTGCAAACAATTAATCTGACAAGGGATTAGTAACCAGACTATTTAAAGAGCTCAGAAAAACTAGATGAGATTATTAGCTGTTTTCCAATGAATAGTTTCCAGACTTTTAGATGTTTTCTAATAATGTTGGAAAACATCTAATAATCAAATTAAAAACTGGGAAAAAGTTCTAAATAGACATTTCTCAGAAGAAGACATACAAATGGCAAAAAATATAGGTAAACGTGCTTAATATCATTGATTATCAGACAAATGCAAATCCAAACTACATTGAGATATCATCTCATCCCAGTTAAAATGGCTTTTTTTCCCCCCAAAAAAACAGTCTATGACAAATGCTTGTGAGGATGTGAAGAAAATGTAACTCTCACACCCTGTTGATGGGAGTGTAAATTAGTATAACCACTATGAAGAACAGTTTGGAGGTTCCTCACAAAGCTAAAAATAGAGCTACCATATGATCCAACAATCCCACTGCGGTATATATACATAAAACAAGGGAAATCAGTGCACTAATGAGATGATAACTGCACTCTTAGCTTTATTGCAGCACTATGCACAACAGTCAAGATTTGAAAGCAACCTAAATTTCTACAAACAGATGAATAAATGAAGAAAAATGTGGTACATATATACAATGGAGTACTATTCAGGTATAAAAAACATGAGATCCTGTCACCTGCAACAACTGGAGGACATTATGTTAAGTGAAATAAGCCAGACAAAGAAAGACAAACTTTGCACATTCTCACTTATTTGTGGGAGCTAAAATGAAACCTATTGAACTCAGGAAGATAGAGAGTAGAAGGATGATTCCCAGAGGCTGGAAATGGTAGTAGATGTAAGAGCAGGGAATGGAAATGGTTAACAGGTACAAAAATATAATTAGGAAGAATAAGATCTAGTATTTGACAGCCAACAGGATGAATGAAAATGAGTAAAAACTATTGTCAAGCAGCGTGACTATGAAGGGGGCATATAAATGAGGTTTTTCCCCCTCTTTTAGGATAGACTTCACTACTTCTATATGCCAAGAGAAATGAGTCACCAGAAGAAGACAGAGATTTTAAAAAAGATGATATAATAAAGAATTGCTTTCAGATGCAAATTGTATAGAAGCAGAACAAAAGGATAAATTTTCAACAAGAGGAGAGTGTCCTATTCATGTACATGGGAGAAAAGAATGGGGTACATGGTGGTAGATTGTGAGTGTCTAGAATACAAATTTTAGTGTGTTCATATCTGATGGTTTCTATTTGTAAAGTAGAAGGTGAGGTTATCTTTATGTTTTATTTTTCTATTTCCATCACTATTATGTTTTATGTAACTCCTTCCAGAAATTAAGTAATGTAAACCAAAAGGTATTTAAGACAAGTCCCAATCAATTTAGAAAGTTTATTTTACAAAGGTTAAGTATATGCCTGTGACACAACCTCGGGAGGTCCTGGTGACATGTGCCTAAGGTGGACAGGGCACAGCCTGGTTTTATACATTTTAGGTAGACATGAGACATCAGTCAACATGTGTAAGATGTACATTGGTTCAGTCCAGAAAGTCAAGACAACTCAACGTGAGGAGGGGGCTTCCTGGTCATAGGTAGATAAGAGACAAATGGTTACATTCTTTTGATTTTCTGATTAGCCTTCCAATAAATACACAATTTACAGGAATAATCATGTATGCCTTAGTCTGGCTTATGGAAACAATAGGGAAAACAAACCAGTCAGATATACATTTGTCTCAGGTTAGAAGAGGACTGACTTTGAGTTCTATCTGTCCTTTCTAATAAAGCTTTGCCAACTGAAGTGTTGTTGTTAGTTTCTGCTATTTCAATCCTCTGCCTCTTTTCTTTTTATTGAGGGGGCTGTACAGATTCTTCTAAGTGCTGACAATCATGCTGTTATTTTGGTCAAAGTCACCTGTGTGCTCTCTGAGCATATTACCTGAGGAAAAAAAAATAATCAATATTTGGAATCAGCAGTATCTCCAATCTGTATTCTTTATTAAGAGTCCTGGAAGGGCATGTTTGGTGTCTTCTTCTACACACTCCTTATACCTACCTAGGTGCTTGCTAAAGGAACATTTGTATTTATTCAAGAATTATGTTTAAAAATTGGATTGTATCAGATGAATACATTGAGAATTAGAGAGGTTAAATATATTTTCCTACATCTCCCAGTTTTAAGGGAGGCTGTGCCTCAAACCTTCTTTGACTTCTCCAAAGTTCAAGTTTTTATTCTCATGGAATTGACTTAACACACTTGTCTAGTCCCAGAGTTTATGCTATTTAACTATAGTTCTGTCTTTTGCAGCAAAACAAAATAATTCTACTTGTCCTTCCACAGAGCACCACCACGAACAATTGGAATGTACTATTATTGGCAAAGATTAATGAGATCTGCATAGGCAGAAGGAGAACTTAATTTTCTAAAAGCAGTCTGAAGATTGGGGGGATGCAGCCTTTGGTGCAAAATGAAAGTGAGCTCAGAGGAGGGGGTTGGAAAATTCGAGATTACAAAGGTTCAAACTTCAGGGCAGGAGAGGAGAATCACAAGGATGAGGAACAGAGTCTTGACTGGATGACCACTAAGCCCAAATCACCAATCTCTCTTAATTGGCTGGTTCCAGGTGATTGATTGGTTGGCTCCAGGTGGTCATTTGGAGGTATATTGGGGAAATTTCCAGCTGTAGTCTATCTCTGAATTCACAAGAGGAGCTGGTTTGGCTTGGTTTTAGAAAGAAAAGTCCTGTGACAGTTTTACACAGTACATGACTACTTTTCTGTCAGCTATGATTGCCTGATTCTGTTTTAACTTTGAGCACCTCAGTTAGCCATGAGGAATCCATTTTGTCTGTCAGCTGGGGGCATACTTTATAATTTCCCCCTTTTGGTTAAAATTTGCCATAGGCAGCATTGTTGACCAATTTATGTTCTTGTTATAAATTATTGCCTAAGTGGTGTAGCTAGCTGCTTGGAGTCCATGTAGTCCCTCTCTGGGATCCATGTGGCTGATTAACTTATGGCCAATATGAGGAAGCTGGGCCAAGTGAGGCAAGAAGGCAGGTAGGCCTCTGTTAGCTTTTTATCAGTGTCTCTTATGGATGTTTGGTGGTATCAGTTAAGTCTATGAATAAAACTTGGAAGTGTCATGTGATTAAAATCCATGTTGAAAAATTGGCAAAACATTTGATAATGCAGACAAAAACAATTTTAAAAGAAGTAGTGCTTAGGCTTCATAGGAGAAGGATTTAAGACAGAACTGTGGATGACAAGAACTTAGAGTACCACAGTTGAAGATGCAATTGATAAGAAAATATGGTTACTTCTGTGAGATACAACAATTTATCATAAAAACCATTATCATGACCAATAACATATACCAATAAGTATCAGAATTTAGGAATATTATACAATCTTGAAACACATACCAATAACACATTTATATAAATATAAATCAAAGTGAAATAGCAATTTTAAAAAGTTATCATTGTGTCCTATATGATTTGAACATATCAAACAAGCCTATATGTCTCTCTTGGATTTCCTGGGGTTCCCATTATGTCCAAGTTAGTTCGTGGCAAAAAACATGATTATAGAATTTTCCATTTAATTTTGGAAAGTTTGTTAAATATCAAGGTTTAAAATTCTTGATCAAAATAGAATTACAGACACTAGGAAATATAGCAAAAGAATTTAAAGGCACAAAGCACAAGAGATTATTGTGATAAAACATGAAGTGGAATCTCTGTTTCCTATGTCAGTTATGTAAAAGGTAAAGGAAACCCTTTTTTAAAATTTTCTACTAAAGAACAGATGAATGCGCTAAGAATACCCAGTTTTTCTGACATAGTAGCCCAACCTGGCCTTGCATCGGTGTGCTCTTGTATTCATAATTGTCTCCTAATTTTAACCAATTTGATCACACTAAATTCCTCCCATTGAATTAATCATTAACAAACTACAATTTGTTTAAACCTTTCATCTTGTCCTATATTTTTTGCTGTTTGTTTTTGATTTTGTTTTTGGCATTCTATCTTAGGATAAAAATTTACCTTCTTTCCTCCTCATTATTTTGATGACACAAACCTCTCTCTCACGTAAAAAAAATAAAATTACTTTTGCTTTTGAGTTTTTTTTACCAAAAACATATTTTTAAATATCTCTTCTATTTAGTAGTTTTAATCACATATATTAACTACAATTTTAACTTTTAATAAGCCTAGTTTTCAGAGAAAAACCAAGGGTGTAAGTAATTTTGAACTGTTTTATATTAGAATTTGTATATGAAAATAATTGCATAATTTTTAGAATAAAACTCTTTGGCAAATTTTTTTCTTTTATTAACACATCTACAAATGTTTAGCTTGTCAATGTATATAAATTCAAATATATTTAATAATTGATGTTTCTGTATTTTAAATTAGACATGACTCAGAAATTTTATAATTATCTATTGCTTATTTTAATATAACATGACCTTAAGATTATAAGTAATTAAAAATAATTTTGAAACTTTGACACAGGTACCCTTTCTAATGTCTTCCCTGGTTGTCCTGGGTCCCAACAATGCATGTGGCACTGAAAGATATGAAGGGCAGGGCCCATCTAAGTCCTGAATTTATAAACCAGGAGTAGAACTCAGGACAGAATACAGAACTATGAAGATAATGCCTGGAAGATTCAACTTTTTTTCAGCATGGGCTAGGAGGCAAAGGTGGGCCAGGGAAGATGGGGCTGTATTTGGCTTGGCTCTGCCTTGCAGCTGGTGGTCCAGGCACTGAGAATATGTCCCCAGGCCTCATCATGGCCACCTGTCCAGACTCCAGAACCCAGATACTGTCTTTATAAGCTCACAGCAAAATGTGTGCAGTGCTTTGGGCAAGGCCAGAAGCCAACCCTTAAAGCTTTAGCTCACAGACAAAGCAAGCAAGTATCAAAAATACTAGAGAAGTCAGGTAGTGTGATGCCTCCAGCTTTGTTCTTTTTGCTTAGGGTTGTCTTGGTTATACAGGCTCTCTTTTGGTTCCATATGAAGTTTAAGGTGGTATTTTTCCAGTTCTGTGAAGAGGGTCACAGGTAGCTTGATGGGGATAGTGTTAAATCTATAAATTACTTTGGGCAGTATGGCCATTTTCACAATGTTGATTCTTCCTAACCATGAGCATGGAATGTTTTTCCATCTGTTTGTGTCATCTCTTATTTCCTTCAGCAGTGGTTTGTAGTTCTCCTTGAAGAGGTCCTTTACATCCTTTGTTAGTTGTATTCCTAGGTATTTTATTCTCTTAGTCGCAATTGTGAATGGGAGTTTGCTCTTGATTTGGCTCTCTGTTAGTCTGTTCTTGGTGTATAGAAATGCTTGTGATTTCTGCACATTGATTTTGTATCCTGAGACTTTGCTGAAGTTGCTTATCAGTTTCAGGAGATTTTGGGCTGAGATGATGGTCTTCTAAATATACAGTCATGTCATCTGCAAATAGAGACAATTTGACTTCCTCCTTTCCTAATTGAATACCTTTTATTTTTTTTTCTTGCCTGATTGCTCTGGCTAGAACTTCCAATACTATATTGAATAGGAGTGGTGAGAGAGGGCATACTTGTCTAGTGCCAGATTTCAAAGGGAATGCTTCCAGTTTTTGCCCATTCAGTATGATATTGGCTGTGGGTTTGTAGTAAATAGCTTTTATTATTTTGAGGTTCCATCAATAGCTAGTTTATTGAGAGTTTTTAGCATAAAGCACTGTTGAATTTTGTCTAAGGCCTTCTCTGCATCTATTGAGATAGTCATGTGGTTTTTGTCTTTGGTTCTGTTTATGTGGTGGATTATGTTTATAGACTTGCATATGTTGAACTAGCTTTGCATCCCCGGGATGAAGCCTACTTGACCATGATGGATAAGCTTCTTGATGTGCTGTTGCAATCGGTTTGCCAGTGTTTTATTGAAGATTTTTGCATTAATATTCATCATGGATATTGGCCTGAAATTTTCTTTTGTTGTTGAGTCTCTGCCCAGTTTTGGTATCAGGATGATGTTGGTCTCATAAAATGATTTGGGAAGGATTCTCTCTTTTGTATTGTTTGGAATAATTTCAGAAGGAGTGGTACCAGCTCCTCTTTGTACATCTGGTAGAATTCGACTGTGAACCCATCTGGACCTGGGCTTTTTTTGGTTGGTAGGCTACTAATTGCTGCCTCAACTTCAGCCCTTGTTGTTGGTCTATTCAGGGTTTCAGCTTCTTCCTGGTTTAGACTTGGGAGGGTGCAAGTGTCCAGGAATTTATCCATTTCTTCCATGTTTACTGGTTTATGTGCATAGAGTTGCTTGTGGTAATTTCTGATGGCAGTTTGTAATTTCTTTGGAATCGGTAGTGATATCCCCTTTATCAATTTTTATTGCATCTATTTGATTCTTCTCTCTTTTTTATTAATGTGGCTACACAGTGTGGCAATTCCTCAAGGACCTAGAAATAGAAATTCCATTTGACCCAGCAATCCCATTACTGGGTATATATACAAAGGATTATAAATCGTTCTATTATAAAGACACATGCACACATACATTCATTGGGGCACTGTTTACAACAGCAAAGACCTGGAACCAACTCAAATGCCCATCAATGATAGACTGGACAAGGAAAATGTGGCACATATACACCATGGAATACTATGCAGCCACAAAAAAGGATGAGTTTGTGTCCTTTGTAGGGACCTGGATGAATCTGGAAACCGTCATTTTCAGCAAACTGACATAAGAACAGAAAATCAAACACCACATGTTCTCACTTATAGGTGAGTATTGAACAATGAGAATACATGGACACAGGGAGGGGGAGCATCACACATTGGGGTCTGTTGGGGGGAACAGGGGGAGGGACAGTGGCGGGTAGGGAGGTTGAGGAGGGATAACATGGGGGAGAAATGCCAGATATAGGTGACAGGGGGGATGGAGGCAGCAAACCACATGGCCATGTATGTACCTATGCAGCAGTCCTGCATGATCTGCACATGTACCCCAGAACCTAAAGTACAATAAAAAATATATATTAAAAAAGCATGCTTATAATAAATGTACAATTTAATTGTAAAATAGTAAATAATAGTTAACTGTAAAGTATACTTTTTAATAGTTTAGTTCCTGGCATCAGTGCTGTAAGTTTGAGATCAGGAACAAGGCACAGGTGCTTGTTATCACTACTACTTTTATTCAGTTTTGTGCTTGAGTCCTATCCAGTGGAATGTGGCAAGAAGAAGAAATAAAAGGTAAAAGGATTGAGAAAACTATACGAGAGCAGTGAGAGTTTTATGACCTTTAAACATCTAGCAGCAACAGCCAAAACCTGTCTGCCTAGTACATCCAGGAAAATGTCTGAATTTTATTTAGTACTGATAATTCTGAAGACATTCTAATTTTATTTTGACAGTATTTTTAAACTAGTTGTGTTTACCAAACGTTAGTAATGTCGTATAAACTAAATTTATTTGAGTTAGTTTCTATTTTTCTGAAAAAATATTTTATTTAGACACTTTAAATAATTAATTAGAACTCGCTCATTTATTTTGGTAGCAAAATATCACACATAACACATATAAACATATAGACACAGACACACAGATAGAAGCAGGTCTTATAGATTTATAAGAGTCTTAATTTTCTAGTATTCAAATACTTTTTCTCCTTCATGTAGAATATTATGTCCTAAATGATTGTTAGCAAGGCAACTTGAAATTTTTACTTCCAGAGACATAACTTCTTATATGAAAATTTAAATCTCAAAAGCTTAGATATAAACACCATTATTTGTTGAGACAAACACATAGATAAAGGCCTAGTCAAGACAAGATTGCCAGGAAAAGTATCTTAAACAGAAATAAGAGTTGTTATATACATTTAAGCCAATGTCTTTACCATTGTAAACGTTTCTAGTTGTTTTAGTGTAGAAAGGGGAGATGTCCTTATAAATGGTAACTTTTTATAGAACAGATTTCTTTTACAAAGAGTTTCAAACTAGTCAGCTAAATGCCTGAAAGTATTTTCGAGACCAGTCTAGTTAAATAGATGGTTTTTTTTTTTTAATTTTAGTTTATTTCTTGATTGGATAACTGATGTCAGGGTAGAGCCCTTTAATAAGGCAAAATACAAAACAACAACAAAAGCATTTTCCATGCCTGGACTTAGCATGGATAGCTCTAAAAAAGAAGCAATTCTACCTGATGACCTACTGTTTATAAATACTTTATCTCTTTTTTTTTTCCTCCTTTTAAACCAAAGTTACCTTTTCTGGTAACTCGACAAAATCCATAAGTTTTAACCAAGGTTATGACTGAAATGAAGATGAACTAGGCATCTCCAAAGAGATGAAAAGTGGTTCTCACAAGATCCAAAACCACCCCAAAGATAGCTCAAATATGTCTCATTAGCTACAAATAAAATGCAAGTCACATTTCTCTCTGACCATATTTTCTAGGATCACAGCTACTTATAGCTGAGTGCCTATATAAAGGCCCATAAACCCTATGTGCTCCACAGACAGAAAAAGACAAAATAAAATTCTGTCAATGGGAGAGAAAAGGATCAATAACAAATGGGTACCCTGAAAGGCCAAGAGTCATGTATACAATTTAAAACAAATGAAACCAGTTTCCTGACTGACCCTCAAACCTGGACCATAGCCATAAATCACAGAATCTTAGCTATCAGACTATAGTGTGAAATACTTTTTGTAAATCCTGCTGGGGATCCAAAGCAGGCAGTGTGAGTGGACAAAAGATTGCAACTTTGCTTTAGGTAATATTTGTGCTCTTTAGGTTGTCAAGAGAATTTCTAAGTCAACCCTGACACTATTATGTGTGTCTTTTTTAAAAAGTTAATATTTTTATAAATGCAAATAAGGCAATTGTTTAAAATGAAAGATTTCTAATTTTTTTCTGTTTTTAAAAATTTAGGAGTCTAGTTTAAGATGCATCTTCCGGCTATTCACAATTAGAACTCTCAGTGGTGTACTTAGTCCAATATCACCTCAACCCAACAGGCTTTTCATGGAAACTTCAGGATGTAGTTTTCCAGGTTTAGGAAACGCCATTACCAGTTAAGAAAGAGGTGTTTGCTGGAGCAGTCATAGAAGAGGCAGTCTCAGAGATCGATGTGTGTATGTTGCCTCTGGTAACCCACAACTTTGTGAGGTTCGCCAGTCACAGACCCATTAATCTATGACACTTGGTAGGCTCTCCTGGGAATGGACTTTCCCAGTATTAATCAGGCAAGAAGGATTTAGATGATTAAAGCCCCAATAGGGATGGGCTTTCCTGAGAACTTGATATATTCAGAAAACTTCCCTGAGAGCTTGACACATTCAGAAAAAAAAAAGTGTGTTGATGAGAACTGCTAACTGACGAGTCTGCAAGGCTGGCTTGAAAACAAATGGGCTTATAGGAGTTTTAGGCTCATGTTGTACCCTATGGTTCTCTGCTTTATTACTGAACAACACAAAAAGACAAAGACAAAAGAAAAGACCATCTGGGAGAAAAAGGTTTTAAATAATAGGAATATTCATATCAAAAAGTAGCATAAAGCACATCAGAGCCACTACATTCAAGACTAGTCATACAAATCAATTTCTCCAATTAAAAACGATTTTGTGGAGGAGACAGTGATTTTTACTGTTTGTCTGCTTGACTGAATTTCACAGAAAGAGAGGCCAGAAGCCCTACTGGTAAGCAATTCATACCCTTCTGCTGGCTTATCAGGTCTTAGGTTACCTTCACTGTAGCTCCCAGAAGAGCAGTTGGGCTTTGGTGATTCTGCTCATAGTGCCAAAACCGTAGGAGTAAAGGGAAAGCTTCCCCTTTGCCCACTGAAGGTTCAAGCAATAATCAACTCACAAAGAGAATCAACAGGAGAAGTGGCATACAAATTTATTAACTTGTTCACAGGGAATAACCACAGAGTGATTACCTACTTCTTGATCAATGAAAAGTGTCAAGGAAAACCTTACCCTTCTGTCAAGTAGAACAACAAGCTGGATATAACTCAGGACTGTCAACCAACTGGGAGGACCAAGACTCAGGAAAGACTTACCCAGTCACCTCTAACTGCAGAGGAGCCAAAGGGGCTCAAAGGGCCAATGCTGGTAGTGGGATGTTGAGTTCTCGTAATGTTCCAGACAAAGGTGGTGATGGTGAGAAGGGAAAAGTTGTTGTGGGGTGGTATTGAGATTCAAGTAGGGAAGCAGGGAGATACAGGATGCTCCATTTTAAGGTCTGAGAGCTTTTTAAGTCTTCACAGAGGTTGGTTAAGTCTTCAGATTAGTCTCCTTTTACAATTCAGAGAGATTCCCAATTGTATTTGGAGCTTTCAAAAATTCCAATTAAAGAAAAGCCTCATATTATTTTTGAGAAGTCAGACTTCTCTTTGTTTTAGTTTTGTGTGTAGATACATCAATTTACATGCGTTTCTCAGGTCAATTGTTACCCAACATTTGTTTTAAATTTAATAAACCAGCAGAGTGCCTGATGGTGGACAGAGACTGTTCCTTTAGAACCTAGGTTACTCGTAACACTCACCTTATGAAGGTGTCCCTTTTAATACAGCTGAAGTGTTAAGTGTCCTCACAAAACTGAAGTATGAATGTACCCCATGAAGCATGAATGTATCCTACGAAGTACAAGCATATCTCCGAAATGTCAGCATACTCTATTAATGGCTACTCATGGAGCTGGATGGGTAGACTTCCTAAACCAAATAAAGTATCCAAAACTTCAGCCAAAAATGGGAGACCTTAGATTCACAAAGCCTTGCCAAAATCCTTCCCAATGCAGCCAGGAAGTACTGAACATAAAAGGCTCATGTAGGCACCTATGCATTGGTCCAAATGGCATTGAGAAAGAGCTTTGGGGCCACTTCAGATCCTATCCTGCTCATCAAGAAATATTAACAAAAAAATCAATGAGACCTACAGAGGCAAAAGGGGAACTTTATTTTCAAAAAGCAATCTGCAAATCAGGGAGATGCAGCCTTCAGTGCAAAATAAAAGTAGGCTCTCAGAAGAGGTTTGGAAAGTTAGAGATTATAAAGGCAAAAGCTGCAGGGAAGAGAAAGGGAGTCAGGAAAGGGAGGGACAGAGTCTTGATTGGATGACCTTTAAACCCCAAATTATCAGTCTGTCTTATCAGCTGGTTCCAGGTAGTTGGTTCGTTGGCTCCAGGTGGTCTGCTGGTGGTCTGTTGGGGTAAATTTCCAGCTGTAGTGTATCTCAGCACTCACAAGAGGAACTGGTTTGGCTTGATTGTAGAAAGGAAGGTCCTGCGTCACTTTTATAACGTCTTACTGAGAACACGGAGTACATGACCACTCCTCACCCAGGTATGACTGCCTGATTCTGTGTTAAATTTGAGCACCTCAGTTAGCCATGGGGAGTCCGTTTTGTCTGTCAGCCAGGGGCATAGTGTAATACCATATTTGTCTTTCTGAGGCATATCATCTCTTTTAACTGCCTTGAGTTTTCTTTGAAGATAATGGATTCCAAACTCTTTCAATATCCGGGTAGCCTCTGTGAATAAGCTTTACTTCTGAGTCTTGGGGAAGCTCTCATAAAATAAAAATAGCATCAGATTTTAGCTGAGACTGAATTTTGTTTTGACAAATTCCAGGATTTGAAACCTGAACGGGACACTTAGTCTCTGCATCTCTTTTATTCATTTGTGGATGAAAATGGCCCTTAAGTTACCATAAGGTTTTTCTTTTTAAACAGTTTTATTGGTATATTATAAAGTTCAACATTTTAAAGTCTACAATTCAATATTTTTTAGTACACAGTTGACTCTCCATGTTCCCAGGTTTTCTGTATCCACAGATTCAACCAACTGCCTATCATTTACAGTATTGTGCAAAGAACACCATAATCTAATTTTAGAACATTTTCATTACCCCTACAAGAAACACAGTAGCCATTAGCAGTCACTACTCATCACCCCTGGCTTCCTTCCCCACAATCTTATCCTCAGTACTAGGTAAATAACAATCTGCCATCTTTTGAAATAGATTTGTCTGTGTGTAAATTTCAGAATAGATAAAATCATAACTTTTGTTCTTTTCTAAGTGGTTTCTTTAACATAGCCTAATGTTTTCAAAGTTACTCCATGTCCTAGCATGAGGCAGTAATTCATTTTATAGCCAACTAATAATATTCATTGTATGGATATGATACGATTTGTGTATCCATTCATCAATTGATGGACATTTGGATTGTTTCCATTTTTCAACTCTAATGAATAATGCAACTACAAACAGTTGTATATAGGTTTTTATGTGGACATATGTTTTCATTTCTCTTGAGTGGAATTGTAGGATTGGAATTGCTTCACATGATAATTTTGCATTTCTATGGTACCTCTATATTTAACATTCTGGGAAAGTGCCAAGCTGTTTTCCAAAGTGACTTTACCATTTAAATTCTCACCAGCAAGGATTTTATGAGAACTAAAAGATTGAGTTAATAGTCAGAGGGATAAGTAAATGCTTAAGCACTATCCATGGTTACTTTTATTATCTGGTTTTGTCTAACTTCTCCCAGAAAGCAAGCAGCAGCACACACACACACACACACACACACGTATATGTATATATATATATGTAGCAGCATATATCTGTGTGTGTGTGTGTGTGTGTGTGTTTGTGTGTATGTGTATTTAGTATGCATTATAACAGATCTCCAAGTCATCTTGAGGGTTTCTTTAGGTAATTCCTAGACTTAATGTTTGTGGCTTATAAGCTCATGTTTTGCTAGTAAGGCTCTAGTGAGGCAAAGAACAGATGTGACTCTGTTATGTTCAAATTACCTCTCCAGTTAGTTACTCGCATTCACATAACAATCCTAACCTTGGCCAGTCATCTCTCAGGAACATGCCAATGATTTCACGTATGTGTGGATCAGTCAGCAGTTGTCGTCAGTCCGATTTAAAAAAATGACTGAGAAGAAAAGTTACTGTGTTTGTCCCAAGGATTGAGGGTGATTTGTACTATTTTACGGGTAGAACAATACCAGTTAAAATGCCAGAATTGAGAACTACCAAGAAGTTGATGAGCAAAAACTCAGAGAAGAGGCTTGTCCTTCATTGTCTCTATTTCATATGCAGCTGCTTTCTTAGGGGCAAAAATCATATCTTAGCCTGTTACTGTATAGAAGTACATACAGATATAGTAATATGGACCTAGAATTAAACATAATCAAAATAGGAAATTCTATATATGTTAGAAACATATTTCATTTCAGTTTATTTAAAAGGTAGGAAATAACTTTTTACCAAACATTAATCTTTGTCACAGATATTTCTCATTTAATATCCAAACTGCAAAGTGTTTTTTTATTTTTTTATTTTCATTTAAGTTTTAGAGACAGGGTTGTGTCCCATCATCCACATTGGATTGCAGCGATGTGATCATAACTCACTGCAGCCTCAAATTCCTGGGCTAAAGTCCTCCTTCCTCCTTAGCCTCCAGATTAGCTAGAACTACAGGCATGCTGCCATGCTCAGCTAGGATTTTTTTTTTTCAAAGAGACAGAGTCTCAACTATGTTAATTAGGTTGGTTTCTAACTCATGGCCTCAAGCAATCATCCCACCATGGCCCCCTGAAGTGTTTGGATTACAGGTGTGAAACACTGCACCTAACCAAGAAATACTTTTTATTCTCTTTATTATAGATGAATAAACTGACACTCAAATCACTGCACACCCAGTTCCTGGGACAGATGAGCACTCACTAAATTTTTCAACTCTTAAACCAAATAAATAAGCAAGAATACATAGTCATTTTGATAAAGAGAGATGTTTCTACTTTAATAGTTTATGTAGTAGGAAATTCTTCTTAGTGACAAACCTTTTTAATTATTTAGGTAGAAAAGTTTATTTAGAAGTATTTGTGCAGATCAAATTTTTTTATAGCTTATTAAGGCAAAGAGATTTTGAGACTAGATATGGAGAGAGTCATTTTCTATAAAGAGTGATTTGAGACACTCTAAAATTTCCCAAAATACATAACCCAGAGCCTTACCAATTATACTAGTGTCTTCATTGGTGTTCCCAAACATATTTGGTAGACAAATCAACAAATTAAAAACTCCTCAGTCATTCATCTAATTCCTCTGGTTAAATATTTCTCTTTTGAATTCCTAACACGTTACCACTCCACCCTTAGAGCTTTGCTGAAATTAACCAGCTCTTACCTTCATGGTCATAAGTGTCCTTGTACCCTTTCCGGAGTGATATTAAAAAAGCAAGCAGTTTTCAATACTAAGGAGAGGGTGTATAAGTCTAAGGATGTCTAGTCAAGGATAAAGGCTAAAGGGGAGTACAGTCCAGTAAACTGTATTCACAGGATGGAAGTGAGGCATGGGAAAATATGGTAAGGATGTCACAAAATTTATTTTAAAGCCCTGTTCAGAACTAAGAAAGAACAAGTAAGAGATTCAATTCACAGAAAAGGTGTAAGAAAAATTTGGGTAATATAACACCGAGTTTGCTTCTTGATTCATCATTATCAAACATGTGAAAAAAATTAAAAATGTATACTAGGTGAGGAGCCAGCAAATGAGCACCAAGCTGCTCTAAATAAATTAAGTTGAGGGAGGCAGTATGCATTTTGGATCCCAGATATGAAAAATAGAAAAGAAAAAGAAATAAAAAAGTAGAATGGTAGAATACCAAAACTAAGCATGAACATTTTTGTGGATAAATTGTAATCTGGCCGCTGAGTTTAAAGTCAACTACCTGCAAAAATTGGGTAAAGCCTGGTGTGGCATTATTACACACACGCGCATGTGCACGTGTGCGTGCGCACGCACACACGCACACACACACACACACACACCTCTCTCTCTTTTTCATCCACCGATTCCTGGCTCATAGCTCCCATACCCCTTTTCCCAGTCTTTGGTTATAATGTCTAGTGTGTTACTGTCTTTAGTTATATTGTCTAGTGTGCTCCTTGGGAGCAGGCCTCAGGAAAAACAATCGCTCTGATTTTCTCCTGCTTTTCTTTCATCTGCCCTAAGTCAGGACTCTAATCTTCCCCTGCCTTTCTGTTTGTGGGTCACAAGAGCCTCATTCTAGAGAGGATTCCACCCCGTAACCTGGGGGGAAGGAATGCTGACATCAGACATCATGAAGCTTCCGTAAAAGTCCAAGAGTATAGAGTTTGGAAAGCTTCTGGACAGCTGAACATCTGGAGGTCGTTGGAGGCAGTGCACCTAGGGAGGGAATGGAAACTCCATACCCCATGCTCCCCATCCCTCAACCTATGGATTGCTTCATTTCTGTCCTTTGTAATAGCTTTTAGAGTAAGCCAATAAATACATATTTTCCCGGAGTTCTGTGATTTGCTACAGCAAACGAAGCAAAGTCAAAGCGCGGTCATGGGAGCTCTGACTTGAAGCTGGTTGGTAAGAATTTCCAGAGACCCAGACTTGCCACTGGTATCTGAAGTGGGTCAGGGAGGCAGTTTTGGGGACTGATCCCTCAACCTGTGGCGTTGACAATATCCCTAGGTACATAGTGCTGGGAATTAGAGGATGCCCAGCTGGTGCTTACTGCTTAGTGTTGGGGGAAGAACTCCCAAATTTGGTCACCGAGTGTTCTTCTGTGTTGATATTATTGTGGTATAATAGCAGAGGAAAAACAGTTTGAGAATTTTCCCCAAACACCTAGTATAGTAGCAATTCATATGAAAAACAACAACAAATAGCAAGGTCCTTGTGTTCATTGAAAGGTCAGTCTACATTTGTGGTGTGGCATGGTTATTACCATGTCTATGATACGACTATTACCGTGTCTGTGATGGAACTATTACCATGTCTATGACAGGACCATAGTTGTGTGAATAAATGATGTAATGGTTCGATTGTTTTACTTATTTTTAGCTTTTTTAATTGAGTTAGTTTATTTTTAGTTAAATAGAACTGTTTCAATTTGAGTTCTATTTAGGTCTGTTTCCTGCACTAATCTGGCAATACCCAGAGTGTCTCCTCAAAAAAACCATAAGTTATCTCTTCCGAGCATCTGAGGCATCAGTACCAGGAAAACGGTGTGTCTTTGGTCTAAGTCCCAGCTTTGTAAAGTTCTCCTCACAAGCTTCTAAATATTGATTATTCCATCCTTCTCCTTTGCTTCCCCAATCTTAGGGTGGTAGCCGCAGTTATTGCTTCTGTGATGCTTTGTGTTCTCTTTCTTTTCAGTTTTTAAATACCTGCATAACAGTCCTTTTTATTAAATACACTCTGTTAAAATCAGTTGAATATTTTCTGTCTTCTGGTCAGACCCCGATGATTACAATCACAGAAGAATAGACTACTATGTATGGGTAATTGATAGGTCTTTTCAGATATTAAACACTTGAATGTGAAAGAAAATAGAATCAATATATTTCAGTATGCTGGCTTCTTAATATTTCCTTCTTGGAGCATCTCTGCCCTTATATTTTGCTACCATAAATGGTCCTGTTCTGAAACGTGTGACCATGGCCACAGCTGACTGGATCACTGTGGGCACTTTACTTAGGGACAACAGATTCCAGGCTGATCGATTGTCTTTGACAAAGTTTGACATAAAGTGCTCTGCCCCAAGATAGATGAACACAGCCAAATGGATTCTTTTTCAGAGGTTTTGAACCAAGAGTCCCAGTTCAAAGCGGGACCAGAAGAAGCATACAATGCCACTGAATCAGATTAATAGCAGAGCATTAGTAGCTCATGAATTATTGCCATGGAGTTTTTCAGAGACACTTGACCTATGAATCACTCTCTTTACCCTCAGCAAAAGCATTTTCATAATTGAGACTGGGTTTATTTTGCAAGATAGATATATCCCTGTCATTTGAATGTTCAAGCAGAGAATTGATAGATGTCGATTTTGTTTTGGAGGGGATTTCTTCAGTGAAAGCTTTCAGGTTGGAATATAAGATGTGTATGTATTTCTGGGCTCTGCTCTAGACCCACTAAATAAGGATGTCCTAAAAATGGGATCAAGTGACATACATTAAAAATAGCAGCAATAACAATAAAACGACTCTCTTCTCCAGGTAATGCCGAAGTAGATCACTCAGACATGAAAGGAAAAAGACTGTGAATTTTCCGGCTATCAATTGCTGAGTGACAAGCTATCCTAACACTCAGTGTCTCACCATTTTTATTATATTTCATGACTTTCTGTGTCATGAATTCAAGCAGGTTTTTGCTGAGTGATTCTTCTGTGCCATCTGACATTGAGTAGGTCCACTTGGTGATATTTAACCAGATGCTAGTTTCATCTGGAGCATACAAGAGAGCATCACTCGTATGTCTGGTGTCTTGGTGGGGACAGCTGAGCTGCTCTTCCTCTCTATATAGTTTCAGAACATCTGCTTGTAGTTTTGCCAGCAGGGGAGTTGAACATCTTATGTGGTGTCTTGGCATCATGTGGTGGCTAAGGGCACTCACATGGTAACAATCTTCTTAAAGTGTAGGCTTGAATCTGGTATGTACAACTTTGAGTGTTCTCTACTGGTTAAAGCTGTTACAATGCTTTAACCCAGATTTAGTGGGAGGGAAAATAGTTCCCATCTTTCAACGAGAGAAGAGTTAAAGAATTTGTGGCCATCTTTAATCCATTACCATAACATCTTAAAGTATTATAAATTATGTCTTTAAATCCTGAGAGAATGGCATATAAGAAGGACAGTTACAAGATCTGGAAGTCATGTAAGAAGATAGCTAGACAGGGTACTGCTAGGCAAAGTGATGTCTGGTGTACTATTAGAGAAAGACACATAGGATGATGAAGGAAACACAAAAAGAAGGCAGTGCACCGGAGATAATATTCCCATAGGCAGTTTTATTTATGACTTTCCTAATCCACTGGGATACTATAGCAAAGAATTTGAGTCTGTGGGTTATTTGTGGATTGGAAGTGGGTATTCTTCGCTAAATTCTCACCAAAGGTATGACAGTAAATGCTGTCAACCACTAGTAATCATGATAGCAACAATTATATTAATAAATTCAATTGTCATTTTTAAGTTAATGTATGCATTTTTTCCATTGAAATAATCTACATATTTAACTGAGAAGGAAAGAAAGGAGAAATGTTTAACAGTCTTTTAGGCCAGGTATGGTGGCTCATGTCTGGAATCCCAGCACTCTGGTGAGGTTAAGTTGGAGGATTACTTGAGACTAGATGTTCCAGATCAGCCTGTGCAACATGGCAAAACCCTGTTTCTTCAAAAAAATAAAAAATTAGCTGAGTGTGGTAGTATGCGCCTATAGTCCTAGCTACCTGAGAGGCTGAGGCAGGAGGATCTCTAGGGCCCAGCAGTTTGAGGCTAGAGTGATGCAGTGAGCTATAATTGCGCTACAGCACTATGGTCTGGGTGACAGAGTGAGGTCCTGTCTCAAAAATAAAGAAAGTCCTTTAGATTTTTAAAAGATACGATGATATTGATTCTTCCTATCTGTGAGCATGGAGTGTTTTTCCATTTGTTTGTGTCCTCTCTTATTTCCTTGAGCAGTGGTTTGTAGTGCTCCTTGAAGAGGTGCTTCACATCCCTTGTTAAGTTTTGTTCCTAGGTATTTTATTTTCTTTGTAGCAATTGTGAATGGCAATTCACTCATGATTTGGCTCTCTGTTGGTCTGTTATTGCTGTATAGGAATGCTTGTAATTTTGCACACTGATTTTGTATCCTGAGACTTTGCTGGAGTAGCTTATCAGCTTAAGGAGATTTTGGGCTGAGATGATGTGGTTTTCTAAATATGCAATCATGTCATCTGCAAACAGAGGTAATTTGACGTCCTCTCTTTCTATTTGAATACCTTTTATTTCTTTCTCTTGCCTGATTGCCCTGGCCGGAAATTCCAATACTGTGTTGAATAGGAGTGGTGAGAGAGGGCATCCTTTTCTTGTGCCGGTTTTCAAAGGGAATGCTTTCAGCCTTTATCCATTCAGTATGATACTGGCCATGGGTTTGTCATAAATAGCTCTTATTATTTTGAGATATGTTCCGTCAACACCTAGTTTATTGAGAGTTTTTAGCATGAAAGGGTGTTGAATTTTATTCAAGCCCTTTTCTGCATCTATTGAGATAATCATATGGTTTTTGTCATTGGTTCTGTTTATGTGATGGATTACATTTATTGATTTGCATATGTTGAACCAGCCTTGCATCCCAGGGATGAAACTGACTTGATTGTAGAGAAGAAACTTTATGATATGCTGTAGAATTTGGTTTGCCAGTATTTTATTGAGGATTTTTGCACTGATGTTCATCAAGGGTATTGATCTGAAATTTTCTTTTTTAGCTGTGTCTCTGCCAGGTTTTGGTATTAGGGTGATGCTGGCTTCATAAAATGAGTTAGAAAAGAATCCCTCTTTTTCTACTGTTTGGAATAGTTTCAGAAGGAATGGTACCAGCTTCTACTCTGGTAGAAATCGACTGTGAATCTATCTGATCCTGGACTATTTTTGGTGGGTGGACTATTAATTACTGCCTCAATTTCAGAACTTGTTATTAGTCTGTTCAGGGATTCAGCTTCTTCCTGGTTTAGTATAGGGAGGGCCTATGTACCCAGGAATTTATCCATTTCTTCTAGATTTTCTAGTTTATTTGCAAAGAAGTGTTTATAGTATTCTCTGACGGTAGTTTGTGTTTCTGTGGGATCAGTGGTGATATCCCCTTTGTCATTTT
Source organism: Ateles fusciceps (assembly GCA_036589455.1). Taxonomy (NCBI): domain Eukaryota; kingdom Metazoa; phylum Chordata; class Mammalia; order Primates; family Atelidae; genus Ateles; species Ateles fusciceps. Next base: position 5,646,833 of record JAZHEH010001606.1, on the reverse strand, counting down.
TCATTGTGTCTATTTGATTAATCTCTCTCTTCTTCTTTATGAGTCTGGCTAGCTGTCTATCTATTTTGTTAATGTTTTCAAAAAACCAGTTCCTGGATTCGTTGATTTTTTGAAGGGTTCTTTGTGTTTCTATCTCCTTCAGTTCTTCTCTGATTTTAGTTATTTCTTGTCTTCTGCTAGCTTTTGAATTTGTTTGCTCTTGCTTCTCTAGTTCTTTTAATTGTGATGAAAAGGTGTTGATTTTAGATCTTTCCCACTTTCTCCTGTGGGCATTTAGTGCTGTAAATTTCCCTCTAAACACTGCTATCCCTGTGTCCCAGATATTCTGGTATGTTGTGTCTTTGTTGTCAGTGGTTTCAAATAACTTATTTATTTCTGCCTTAATTTCGTTATATACCCAGTAGTCATTCAGGAGCAGGTTGTTCAGTTTCCATGTAGTTGTGAGGTATTCAGTGAGTTTCTTAATCCTGAGTTCTAATTTGATTGCACTGTGGTCTCAGAGAGTGTTTGTTATGATTTCCATTCTTTTGTGTTTGCTGAGGAGTGTTTTACTTCCAATTGTGTGGTCTATTTTAGAATAAGTGTGATGTGGTGCTGAGAAGAATTTATATTCTGTGGATTTGGGGTGGAGAGTTCTGTAGATGTCTATTAGGTCTGCTTGGTGTAGAGCTGTATTCAAATCCTGAATATCCTTGTAAATTTTCAGTCTTGTTGATCTGTCTAATATTGACAGTGGGGTGTTAAAGTCTCCCACTATTATTGTGTGGGAGTCTAAGTCTCTTTGTGGGTCTCTAAGAACTTGCTTTATGAATCTGGATGGTGCTGTATTGGGTGGATATATATTTAGGATAGTTAGCTCTTCTTGTTGCATTGATCCCTTTACCATTATGTAATGCCCTTCTTTGTCTTTTGTAATCTTCATTGGTTTAATGTCTGTTTTATCAGAGAATAGGATTGCAACCCCTGATTTTTTCTTGCTTTCCATTTTCTTGGTGAATATTCCTCCATTCCTTTCTTTTGAGCCTATGTGTGTTTGTGCACATGAGATGGGTCTCCTGAATACAGCACACCAGTGAGTCTTGACTCTTTATCCAATTTGCCAGTCTGTTCTTTTAGTTGGGGCATTTAGCACATTTACATTTAAGGTTAATATTATTATGTGTGAATTTGATCCTGTTATTATGATGCTAGCTGGTTATTTTGCCTATTAGTTGATACAGTTTCTCCATAGTGACGATGGTCTTTACAATGTGTGTTTTTGCAGTGGCTGGTACTGATTTTTCCTTTCCATATTTATGCTTCCTTTAGGAGCTGTTGTAAGGCAGGCCTGGAGGTGACAAAATTTCTTAGCATTGGCTTGTCTGTAAAGGATTTTATTTCTTTGCTTTTGAAGCTTAGTTTGGCTGAATATGAAATTCTGGGTTGAAAATTCTTTTCTTTAAGAATGTTGAATATTTGCCCCCACTTTCTTCTGGCTTGTAAGGTTTCTGCAGAGAGATCTGCTGTTAGTCTGATGGGCTTTCCTTTGTTGGTAACCCAACCTTTTTCTCTGGCTGCCCTAAAAATTTTTTCCTTCACTTTAACCTTGGTGAATCTGACAATTATGTGGCTTGGAGTTGTTCTTCTCCAGGAGTGTCTTTGTGGTGTTTTCTGTATTTCCTCAATTTGAACATTGGCCTCTCTTGCTAGGTTGGGGAAGTTCTCCTTGATAATATCCTGAAGGGTGTTTTCCAACTTAGTTACATTCTCCCTGTCACTTTCAGGTACACCAATCAAATGTAGATTTGGTCTTTTCACATAGTTCCATTTTTATTGGAGGCTTTGTTCATTCCTTTTCATTCTTTTTTCTCTAATCTGGTCTTTATGCTTTATTTCATTAAGTTGATCTTCATTCTCTAATATCCTTGTTTCCACTTGATTAATTCAGCTATTGATATTTTTCATGCTTCACGAAGTTCTTGTGCTGTGTTTTTCAGCTCCATCAGGTCATTTATGTTCTTCTCTAAACTCGTTATTCTAGTTAGCATTCATCTAACCTTTTTTCAAAGTTGTTAGCTTCATTGGATTGGGTTAGAACATATTACTTTAGCTTAGAGGAGTTTGTTATTACCCACCTTCTGAAGCCTGCTTTTGTCAGTTTGTCAAACTCATTGTCCATCCAGTTTTGTTCCCTTGCTGGTGAGGATTTGTGATCCTTTTGAGAAGAGGCATTCTGGTTTTTAGAATTTTCAGCCTTTTTTCACCAGTTTTTCCTCATCTTCATGGATTTATCTACCTTTGGTCTTTGATGTTGGTGACCTTCAGATTGTTTTTGTGTGTGTGTGTGTGGACATCCTTTTTGTTGTTTATACTATTCCTTTCTGTTTGTTAGTTTTCCTTCTAACAGTCAGGCCCCTCTGCTGCAGGTCTGCTGGAGTTTGCTGGCAGTCCACTGCAGACCCTGTTTGTCTTGGTATCCTCAGTGGAGGCTGCAGAACAGCAAAGATTGCTGCCTGTTCCTTCCTCTAGAAGCTTCATCCCAGGGGGGGCACCTGCCAGATGCTAGCTGGAGCTCACCTGTATGAGGTGTCTGTCAACCCCTGCTGGGTGTTTTCTCCCAGTCAGGAAGCACAGGTGTCTGGGACCCACTTGAGGAGGCAATCTGTCCATAAGCAGAGCTTGAGTGCTGTGTTGGGAGACCCATTGCTCTGTTCAGAGCTGGCCGGCAGGAACATTTAAGTTTGTTGAAGCTACTTTCACAGCCACTCCTTCCCCCAGGTGCTCTGTCCAAGGGAGATGGGGGTTTTACCTATAAGCCCCTGAGTGAGGCTGCTGCCTTTCTTTCAGGGATGACCTGCCCAGAGAGGAGGAATCTAGAAAGGCAGTCTGGCTTCACCAGCTTTGTGGCACTGTGGTGGGTTCCACTCAGTTTGAACTTCCCAGCAGTTTTGCTTACACTATGAGGGGAAAACTGCCTATTCAAGCCTCAGTAATGGTGGAAACCCCTCCGCACACCAAGCTTGAGCATCCCAGGTCGACTTCAGATTGCTGTGCTGGCAGCGAGAATTTCAAGCCAGTGAATCTTAGCTTGCTGGGCTCCATGGGGGGTGGAATCTGCTGAGCTAGATCACTTGGCTCCCTGGCATCAGCCTCATTTCCAGGGGGAATGAACAGTTTTGTCCCACTGGCATTCTAGGCACCACAGGGTTATGAAAATTAAATGAAAAAAACCACTCCTGCATCTATCTAGTATCTGCCCAAATGGCCACCCAGTTTTTTGCTTGAAACCCAGAGCCCTGGTGTTGTAGGCACCCGAGGGAATCTCCTGGTCTGCGGGTTGTGAAGACTGTGGGAAAAGTATAGTATCTGGGCCAGAATGCACCATCTTTTAGGCACAGTCTCTCACAGCTTTCCTTGGCTAGGGGAGGGAGTCCCCTGACCCCTTGCACTTCTGATTGAGGTGATGCCAAACTCTGCTTTGGCTCACCTTTGGGGCACTGCACCCACTGTCTAACTAGTCCCAATGAGATGAGCCAGGTACCTCAGTTGGAAATGCAGAAATCACATGCCTACTGCACTGATCTTGCAGGGAGCTGCAGACCACAGCTGTTGCTTTCAGCCATCTTGGCAGCCATGAAAATGGCCATACTGCCCAAGGTAATTTATAGGTGCAATGCTATCCCCATCATGCTACCATTGATTTTCTTCAGAGAATTAGAAAAAAACATTTTTAAATTTTGTATGGAACCAAAAAAGAGCCTGTATAGGCAAGACAATCCTAAGCACAAAGAACAAAACTGGAAGCATCACACAACCTGACTTCAAACTATACTGCAAGTCTACAGTAACCAAAACAGCATGATACTTGTACCAAAACAGAGATATAGACCAATGGAACAGAACAGAGACCTCAGAAATAATGCAACACATCTACAACCATCTGATTTTTGACAAACACGACAAAAACAAGAAATGTGGAAAGAATTCCCTATTTAAGAAATGGTGTTGGGAAAACTGACTAGCCAAGTGCAGAAAGCTGAAACTAGACTCCCTTACACCTTATACAAAAATTAACTTAGATGGTTTAAAGACTTAGACATAAGACCTAAAACCATAAACACCCTAGAAGACAACCTAGGCAATACCATTAAGGACATAGGCATGGGCAAAGACTTAATGGCTAAAACATCAGAAGCAATGGCAACAAAAGCCAAAATTGACAAATTGGATCTAATTAAATTAAAGAGCTTCTGCACAGCAAAAGAAATTATTATCAGAGTGAACAGGCAGCCTATTGAATGGGAGAAAATTTTTGCAATCTATCCATCTGACAAAGGGCTAATAGCAAGAATCTACAAAGAACTTAAACAAATTTACAAGAAAAAAGCAATTCCACCAAAAAGTGACTGAAGATTGTGAACAGACACTTCTCAAAAGAAGACATTTATCCAGTCAAAAAATATATGAAAAAAACTCATCATCACTGGTCATTAGAGAAATGCAAATCAAAACCACAATGAGATAACATCTCACTCCAGTTAGAATGGCGATCATTAGGAAGTCAGGAAACAACAGATGCTGGAGAGTATCTGGAGAACTAGGAACACTTTTACACTGTTGGTGGGAATGTAATTAGTTCATCCATTGTGGAAGACAGTATGGTGTTTGCTCAAGAATCTAGAACCAGAAATTCCATTTGACCCAGCAATGCCATTACTGGGTATATATCCAAAGGATTATAAATCATTATAAAGTCCCATGCACACGTATGTTTATTGCAGCCCTATTCACAGGAGCAAAGACTTGGAAACAACCCAAATGCCCATCAGTGATAGACTGGATAAAGAAAATGTGGCACTTATACATCATGGAATACTGTGCAGCCATAAAAAGATGAGTTCCTCTCCTTTGCAGGGATATGGATGAAGCCAGAAACTATCATCTTCAGCAAACACACACAGGAACAGAAAACCAAACACCACATGTTCTCACTCTTAAGTGGGAATTGAACAATGAGAACACATGGACACAGGAAGGGGAACATCACACACTGGGATCTGTTGGGGAGTGGGGGACTAGGGGAGGGATAGCATTAGAATAAATACCTAATGTAGGTGACAGATTGATGGGTTCAGCAAACCACCATGGCACGTGTATACTATGCAGCAAATCTGTACATTGCACACATGTATCCCAGAACTTGAAGTATAATTTTAAAAAACAGACTTTTAAAAGATATCAGGAAACATAGTAGTGTTACTGTTATATTTTTTTTGGAAGCTGAATTGATTGCATTTCTCCCATTGTAACTTAAGTCTTCTAGATTTCCTTTCTTAAAACTGTAGCCAGTTATTCTTTCTGAAATATATAATGTGATAAACTTTCATCTTTCGTTGTTGCAAAATTATTTCACAAATTGCGTTTGTGAGCGATGAATATGCTGTTGGTATCATTTACATTTGAGAGCAGATTAAACATGTTTTCGTTTATATTAATTATGAAACTGAAGCATTGGGGATTGCTATTTGGTTTTGTTTTACTTTTTATGTATTTAATTTTTATTCTTGGTAAGAGTTGATTATTACTTTGCTTCAAGCTGCTGAGTTGTTCAGAAATGAAATTGACACAGACTCCTTACTATCAGATATGCTGATTTGAATTAACAACACAGAAGAGTGTTTAAATGAAAATGTGGTATCATTTAATAAATTAACATGTGGAAAAAAGCCTCAGACTAAAATATAATTTAACAAAGTTCCTTGAAGTTTTGTTTTGTTGAATTAATGACTGGGGAGCTAAATTCATTTTGCTGATAATCTCTCCAAGCAATAATAATAATAAAATTGTAAGAGCAGCAGGTTACATCCCAACCATGTCCCCTCTGCCTCAGGTACAGAATGTCCAGTATATCTATAACACTGTGTTCCTGGCAACCATTCTGCTGGCTAACTGACAGATCAGGAAAGTAATTATTTTTTATGGAAAAGTCATCTATTTTCTCTATGGATTATGATTAAGGAACACCATTTGTGAGTCATCTAAAATCTACTGAGAGTAAAATTATACTCTCTATTCCAACCACTCCTGCACCAAACAGTTCTGCACAGGCTTCCAGCATCTTTATGAAAGTGAACCTGACAGCATCCTACCCCATCTTGGAGCATTGGTTGGGTTTGAGCTGAGTGCTTCCATTCATGGTTTAGGAATTCTCTGATACCACATCATGGGTGACAAATGGGGACCACGTTCTATCTGTGTGTGTGCAAATAAAAATTTGGGGGATGGGAGCTTTTTTTTTCCAGTGGACAGATGGTGGCTAGATACATTTTTAACCTTCTTGGGTGGCAACTGAGGGATGGAGCAACCAGTTCCCTGTAGCAGAGAACAACTACATACATTTTTTTTGGCTTGATTTTTTTTACTTCACTGTTTTATTCTCGTTCCTCACTCCTGCTTTCTGGGATTACATTCACAAATAAAGTACTCACACATAAACGCTTGTCTTAGATTGGCTTCTGAAACGACCAGCTCTAAAACAAGCCCTGTAAACTTGTTTCTTCCATTTGTATCACCAGTAATGTGTTGGAATTTAATTAGGGCATGTTTCCTCAAAATTGCACCAGGAGTATCACAATAAATGAAACTTGATGTACACATAGAGTACCATCTATATCTTTATTTGGTTTTAATCTTCTTTCTGCTGGTATATCTATGACCTTTGTTCTATTGGCACTAAAATAAGAACTTTTGGAGAAATACTGATTTCTTATGAAGTTAAATGTTGGAGAAAGGTATTTTGAACTTTGGATGTCTGGAAATTTTTTATTAGCACTTTAGTTAATTTTAATTTCTCCCTGAACAATAGATTGGCATTGTCTGATTAAAATCACACTAAATTTTCTCCTCTGTGCAATCCTAAATATTATACACAGAAGAAATAAACTTCAGTTTGAGCCAGGGTTTAAGTTGAAGATGGCTCGACTTGCCAATTTTGCAAATCACCACAATTTCTTTCTCAAACTCAGTTCTGCATCCTGTAATTTCAGTTTTGTTTTTTTTTTCAAGCGTTATATAGAAGATGTCATTCTAAGAATAAAAATAGTCATGAATTCTCATCTGGGATCAATACATGTATAACTCACTGCAGTAAAGCTTTAAAAGACCATAGGCTAAAGTTTTTGTATAATCCTCCCAAATTATAAAATGGTCATCCTAGTGATATCTGGATAGTATAGTACTATTTTTTATATAGTTATCCTTTTTTATTCATGTTATTAAACATATTTTAGAGGACAGATAACTTGAAGTTTAACATAAGTATACATTTTCTTATTTTATTGAGAGACATAAGAGGATTTTGAAATTTAGGGCTAAAAACTAACATCTCTGTCATCTAGAACATTTTAATTTATTGGTTGGTCAATGTGGTGGTTGAATGTCAACTTGACTAGGTGTGGTGGCTCACACCTGTAATCCCAGCACTTTGGGAGGCCGATGTGGGCAGATCACTTGAGGCCAGGAGTTCGAGACCAGCCTGGCCAACATGGTGAAACCCCCTTTCTACTAAAACTACAAAAATTAGCTCTGTGTAGTGGCATATGTCTGTAATCCCAGCTACGTGGTAGGCTGAGGCACAAGAATCTCTTGAACCCAGGAGGCAGAGGTTTACAGTGAGCCAAGATCACGCCACTGCACTCTAGCCTGGGTGACAGAGCAAGACTGTCTCAAAACGGAAACAAAAAAAAATGAGTGTTAAGTTGATTGGAGTAAAGGATGCAAAGTATTGTTCATGGGTGTGTCTGTGAGGGTATTGCCAAAGGAGGTTCACATTTGAGTCAGTGGACTGGGAGAGGCAGACCCACACTCCTGGATTCTTGGACTTACACCAGTGGTTTGCCAGGGGCCACAGACTGAAGGCTGTACTGTTGGCTTCCCTACTTTTGAGGTTTCGGGACTTGGACTGATCCACCACTGGCTTCATTGCTTTTCAACTTGCAGACGGCCTATTGTGGTACTTTACCTTGTGATCATGTGAATCAGTTCTCCTTAAGTAACTTTCTTTCATCTATACATATGTTCTATTATCTCTGTCCCTCCAGAGAACCCTAATACAGTCAGTTTTCTGGTTATTTCAAAAATGTAAAACATTATAGAACTCAGAAAAAGACAGTATAGCTGGTAGGTTATAAAGAACATTTGAAAATAATTGTAAAAATTATTGGGAAGAATAATACTAAAAATAAATATTAAGTATTTTATAAACTAGGCACTGAGATAAGCACTTTACAGGGAGGTGTTATTATTTGTTCCTTTTATTTTTTTCTTTTGATACTTTATAAATTTATTTTTTTAATTGCTAGATGAAATTGTGTGTATTTATTGTGTACAGCATGATGTTTTGAGGTATCTAAATTGTGGAATGGTTATATTTAGATAATTAACATGTGCATTACCTCACATAGTTATTTTCCTGATATAATACTTAATATACATTCTCTTAGCATTTTTCTTTCTTTTTTTTTAAATACTTTTTTTGGTGGGGGTACAAGTGGGATGTCATTCTGTCACCCAGGCTGGAGTGCAGTGGTGTGATCATAGCTCACTGCAACCTTGAACTCCTGGGCTCAAGCTATTCTCTCACTTCAGCCAGCTGAGTAGCTGGGACTACAGGCAGATACTATCACGCCCAGCTAATTGTTGAATATTCTGTAGAGACAGGGTCTTAACATGTTGCCCAGGCTGATCCTAACTACTGACCTTAAGTAATTTTCCCATGTTGGCCTTCCAAAGTGCTGGGATTGCAGGAGTCAGCCTCTGTGCCTGGCAAGCATTTTTCAATAATATAATATGCCAACATAAACTATAGTCACCATGCTGTACCATAGCTCTCATGAAATTATTCTTCCTATCTCACTGTAGTGTTGTATCCTTTCACATATTCACAAATGCCTCTCTCCACCCCCAACCTTCCCATCCTCTGGTAACTATTATTCTACTTTATATTCCTATGAGATCAATTTTTAAAGATTTTATATATGAGTTAGATTATATGGTATTTGTCTTTTTGTGTCTGATTTATGTCAATTAACATGTCCTCCAGCTTCATCCATGTTGTTACAAAAGACAGGATTTCCTTCATTTTATGGCCAAATAGTATTCCATTGTATATTTACACCACATTTTCTTTATCCATTCGTCCGCTGATGGACACTTAGTTTGATTCCATATCTTGGCTATTGTGAATAGTGTGAATAGTGCTGCAATAAAGATGGGGTTGCAGTTATCTCTTTGACATACCAATTTCATTTCCTTTGGTTATAGATCCAGTAGTGATATTGCTGGATCATGTGGTAGTTCTGTTTTCAGACTTTTAGATGTGGGAAAGTAAAATTGTCCTTCTTACACTTTTCAATTTCTCTTAAATTATGCTATAACCAGGTACTAAAATCTCCACCTGAATTTGTTAGCTCTTATGAAGGTATTTTTGTGCATGGATGGTTGTTCAAATTGATGTTTCTGTGGGGGGCTCATTGCTGGAGAGTTCTATTTTGCCATGTTACTCTGCCTTCTTGTTAGTCCCTTTTTAAAGATGAAAAAATATTGAAGCTTTAAGAAAGCTAATCAATTTGCTTGAGTTTATTGTTGAACTCTGACGTTGCAGAACTGAAATGGCCATTTTTTCTCTGACTCCACATCTCATGCTCTGAATGGCTGCTTCCCTAGAGAAGGCCCAAACATATCAGTCTCCCCCAGGACAATCTGATTGTATGGTTTGCTGAGCAAGTTGACTGTTGGTGACTGTGAAAGCTGACTCATCTGAAACAAAAGCTAAGGACCATGAGAGAATGTTCAGAGAATGAAAAAGAGTCATAAGATCCAGGAGTCAAAGAGAAAGAAACAGAGAGAGAAGAAAGAGGAATTATAACTAAGTCTGTGAGAAAGAGGTAGGGTTCTACTGAGTAGTAGGAAGTGGACCTATTATCTTACTGGCTGATAGAGTACAAGTTAATAATGGATTTTAAATTCCATACGTTGTCCTTCCTTTATTTAAGAAAGCAGAGAGTAGGGCAGTTTTTCATTAGACAGAATGTGATGCTTGTTTTCATTACATATCAGAAAGCTTTGTTATGTAGAAAGTTATCCTTTAGATATCTGCAAATTTGTACCACAACAAACAGCACTTTCTTCAGTGATTCTGATCCTTGAGTGTCATGATCATTCAGGGTTCTTGGCATAGAAAACATCAGGAAAACTTTGATATGATGCTTTAAGATATCCTGTATTTCCAATGCACTAGCACTTAGGCATTTAGTGCTTAAACGAATATGACTCTTAGAAGTAATCTAGTTTTAAATATTCTTTTGATAGAAAAATTTATATGTCAGCTACGGTACATGTTGGCTGACTATTGGAAACTTAATTTATTTATAGGTTATGTAATGTTACTATTAATAAACATTTATAGAATACTGTAAACTATTCCATTTCTTTTTCTCTCAAAAAGTTGTTCCTGAAATATTAGTTACTGTATGTAGATTAATTATATTCCCTTTGACTCTTTGCTTTTTACTTTATGAATATAACACATTTATCAACTTTCTCTCATGGTTTCCTGTTCCCTGTGTACTCATGTAAGTGTTCCTCTGGTATATATGCCTAGACTGGATTATTGTGTAAGAAATTAAATGCGTATGTTATTTTACTAAGCCCTACCAGATTATGCTCAAAATATGTACACATATTTGCAGTACTATCAGCAGGGCAGAGGCAAGATTTCATAGATATTCTCTAATATCAGCTATTTAGTATGTAATTTCTACCTATTTAGAGAAACAAAAGGAGACATTGTTATTCTATGTTAGATTTCTCTTATTTGTGAAATTGAATATTGCTTGTTACAATTATTAGCATTTGTTGCTTTCCCCTTCTCTGCATCACATATTTGTTGTTTTGTTTTGCAATTTTCAATTGGATTTCCTGATTTGCTCCTGCTAATGGACATGACGTTTATTATTAATATTGTTATTTCTCTGGGTAATTCATATGGTGGGTAGCTCCTTTAAGATTTTTACTCATCTGTCTGTTTACATTGTCTACAGTATATATTACGAGAGGAAATTTTAATTGTGATTTCATAAAACTATGAACTTTTAAATTTGCATTAGATATGTGATGTAGTCCTTTAAAAAAATATTTCCTGGCAGGGCATAGTGGCTAATGCCTGTGATCCCAGCACTTTGGGAAGATGAGGTAGGCAGATCACTTGAGGTCAAGAGTTCGATACCAGCCTGGCCAACATGGTGAAACCCCGTTTCTACTAAAAATACGAAAATTAGCTGGATGTGGTGACATGTGCCTGTAGTCCCAGCTACTTGGGAGGGTGAGGCAGGAGAATCACTTAAAACTAGGAGGTGGAGGTTGCAGTGAGCCGAGACTGTGCCACTGCACTCCAGCCTGGGTGACAGAGCAAGACTCTATCTCAAAAAAAAAAAAAAAAAATGATTCAAACATTCTCCTGTTTTCTTATAGAGTTTTACCTTTCAACTTAGGCCACTATTTATCAAGAATTTATTTTTTATATGGTAGGAGCTGGGAATCTCTCTTTTCCACTTCAGAAAGTACTAAAAAATTCCCAACATCATTAAATATTCTTTCCCAATTTATTTGCTATCTTTACCATTTATTAAGTTTTAATGTTGTTCTCTTTATCTGTTCTTGTGCCAGTATATTTGTTTTAGTTACTGTCTTTTGAACTGTTTTAAACAGGGAGATTCACCTCTTTTTGTCCTTAAAAAAATTTTGTCCTAGGTATTATCAGATCTCATACTTCCATAAATCCTAGGGAGAATTATTACAGAGATATTCTTCAAATTTTATTACATGTACACACATTTTATTACACTTATACAAATTGTGTAATTTGGGGAGAAATTAACCTCTTTATGATGTAATGTTCTCTTATCAGTAAACATGGTATATTTGCTTAGGTCTTTTTGGGTCTTTTGTAAAAGATTATTTAGTGAAGGTCATCTTATACCTTAAATATTTTCTGTAAAAGATAGTGTTAAATTATTTTTTTATTATTAAAACATATCTTTAAAAATTACATTTTATAATTAATTATTTCTGCTATAGAATAATGCTACTGATTTTTAAATTTTGGATCTTGCATCCTTGCTAACTCATTGCAAATTTTTATAACTTTTTATTTTGTAACAGAGTCTTGCTCTGTCACCCAGGCTAGCAGGCAGTGGTGCAAATCTCGGCTCACTGCAACCTTCACCCCTCAGACTTAAGGGAACATCCTACCTCAGCCTCATGCATAGCTGGGAGTACAGCCATGCACCACAACACCTGACTAATTTTTGTATGTTTTGTAGATACAGGGTTTTGCCATGTTGCCCAGGTTGGTATTGAACTCCCTAGATCAAGTGATCTGCCCACCTCAGCCTTCCAAAATGCTGGGACTACAGAGGTGAGCCATGTCCAGCCTTTATAAATTTTCTTTTGGTCATGATAGATGTTCTATGTGAATAGTCATATTTCATAAAAATAATATCAAAATTGTTTCTTCACTTTGTGTCCTGAATATTATTCTTATGCATTGAAGAGGACTTTCAGTGTTGCAATGATTTTGTTCTTGATTTTAATGGAAATTATTATAATTTTTAAATTAAATATGATAGTTATTAGAGATTTCTTTCTAGTAACTTAAATCAGGTTTTACAAATTTCATTTTTCTCCAAATTTTCTGAGAGCTTTGGTTATTAATATATAAAATTAATATATGATTTCTCTGTCTACTAAGATTGCCATGAAGTTTTCCTCTCCTATATTCTATTAATATTATGAATAACATTTTTAGATATTTGAGAAATCTATTTTGGGACAGGTACTCCTTCATATGACTTCTTGTTTTCCAATATACTTTTGAATTCAGTGATCTAGCATTTTTATTTAGTATTATTTTTTATCTTATTTCACAAGTGGAAATGATCTGTGATGTTTTATTAATATTCTTTGATTTTTCTTTTTTTGGTATCAAGATTATATTAGTTTCAGAGCATGGTACTGGTACAAAAACAAACACATAGACCAATGGAATAGGTTAGAGAACCCAGCAATAAAGTTGCACAGCTACAATTGATCTTCAATTAAGTTTACAGAAATAATCAATGGGAAAACAACTCCCTATTCAATAAATATTGGTGGCGTAGCTGGCTAGCCACAGGCAGAAGAAGAAAACTGGACCCTCTATTTTTCACTGCATACAAAAATCGACTAAAAATAAATTAGAGATTTAAATGTAAGACCTCAAACTATAAGAACCTTAGAAGAAAATCTAGCAAACATTATTCTGAACATTAGCCTTGTCAAAAAAATTTATGACTAAGTCCTCAAAAGCAATTGCAAAAAATAAAAATAAAAACAAACAAAAACCAAGAAAAAAATGAGAAGTGGAACCTAATTAAACTAAAGAGCTTCTACATAGAAAATAAATTATCAACAAACAGATAATCTATGTAATAGGGAAAATATTTGAAAATTATGCATCCAACAAAGATCTAATATCCAGAATCTATAAGGAATTTAGTTCCACAAACAAAAAAATACCAAATAACTTTATTAAAAAATACACAAAAGACATGAACAGACATTTCTCAAAAGAAGTCAAGCAAGCAATCCACAAATATATGAAAAAATGCCCAATGTCTCTAATCATCAGAGAAATGCAAATCAAAACCACAGTGAGATATCATCTCGCATATCAGAACTGCATTATTAAAAAGCCAAACACAACAGATGCTGGTGAGGTTGTAGAGAAAAGGGAATGCTTATATGCTGTCTATGAGAATGTAAATTACTTTAGCCCCAGCGAAAAGTGTGGTTTAGAGATTTCTCTAAGAACTTAAAACAGAATTATCATTTGATCCAGCAATCCCATTACTGTATTTACATTCAAAAAACTATAAATTGTTCTATCAAGAAGACCCATGCACTTGTATATTTATTGTAGCACTATTTACAATTGCAAAGACCTAGAATAAACCTAGATGCCCATCAATGGTGGATTGGATAAAGAAAACTTGGTACATATACAATATGTATGCAGCCATTAAAAAGTGAAATCATGTCCTTTGCAGCAATATGTATGCGGCTGGAGACCATTATTATAACAAATTAATGCAGGAACCCAACATCAAATACCACATATTCTCATTTATATGTGAGAGCTAAGCATTGGGTACTCATGTGAAGATGGGAACTACAGACAATGGGGGACTATGAGAGGCAGAGAAGGATGGAGGGGAGCAGGGCTGAAGAACCAGTTATTGGGTACTATATTAGTCTGTTTCAAACTTCCCTGAGATTGGATACTTTATACAGAAAGAGGGTTAATTGAATCACAGTTAACTGGGTAGTTTATAAAGAGAGTTAATTGACTCTTATAGGTGGGGAGGCCTGGAGAAACTTACAATTGTGGTGGAAGGGGAAGCAGGCATATCTTCCATGGTGGCAGGTCAGAGAGAAAGCTAGCAAGAACAGGGAAAACTGCCTTATAAAACCATCAGATCTCACGAGAACTAACTATGATGAGAACAGCGGCATGGGGGGAAACTGCCCCTGTGATTCAGTTACCTCTCACATGAACCCTCCCTTGACACAGGGGGGATTATGGGGAGTACAATTTGAAATGAGATTTGAGTGGGGGACACAGAACCAACCACATCAGGAATGATGTACTATGCTTATTTTCTGAATGACGGGATCATTCACACTCCAAACCTGAGTCAAACAATATGCTCATGTAACAAACCTGTAAATGTACCTCCTGAATCTAAAATAAAAGTTGAAAAATGAAGATAACATTAGTTTTAAAAGTTTTTTATTATTTTATAAAATAATTTATATACATTAGGAGATATTGTTCTTCAAATGTTTGTAGCATTTACTTTGCAATTGCTGAGTTCAGGCTTTTTTCTAGGGGTGATGGTGGCTTGAATAAAAAGCACTAATTTCTTAAATTGCATTACTTTTTTCAAGTTTTCTGTTAATAATTGAGTACTATATTGATGTTTATGTTTTTTGCTCAGACTTTTTACTGATTTTCAAGCATATTGCATAGTTTTTCACAATATTCATCAATTTAAGGATATCCTTTACATTAGCTATTTTGTACTTTGTTCTAGTTTTACTATTTCTTTTTGATCCGACCTGTCAGACATTTTCAAAGACCAAGCTTCTGCTTATTGCTTCTTTTTTTTCCTTGTTTTATTTGTTTATGACATTTTATTATTATTTTCTTCTTTTTGGTTTCTTTGAGTTTACTGTGTTATTTTTTTTTTCTTGAATTTCTTACATCTACTATTTTGCCTTTTTTCAACTTCATGAGTTTAATTTCTCTTGCATCTTGGCTTTGTTGTTTTACTCATTTATTTTCAATCTTTGTTATTTACAGCAAAAAGTTTTTCTCAAGTTTTTGTTTTAGTTGTATCTCACATATTTTGAAATGTAATATTTCATTGTCAAGCAACAATTCGATTATTTCCTCAGTACATTAGTGGTATATATATTTTACAAATTTCTATGCATTTGGTTGTTTTAAAGCTATTCTTAGAAACTTACCTCTGATGTTTTTGCACTGTGGCTTGAGTATACATAACCTGTAAGATATGGATGTTTTGGGCACATTATTTGTGCATGTTACATATGGATTTTTAAAGAAGGTTTCTTATATACATAAGAATAAACTTTATTCAGGAAATATTGGTCCAGTTTTTTCCTTTTTAAAAACATTGTAAGAAAAGAGGTTTAAGACTGACAGTTATGTGAACTGTAGAGGAAACATAGCATTGACATCTGCTTCCGGTGAGGGCCTCAGGAAACTTACAATTATGGCAAAAGGCAAGGGAGGAACAGCTCTTTTACATGGTGAGAATGGGAGCAAAAGAGTGGGCCTGTTTTTTCTTTGCTTTAAATTTCTTTGTCCCTCTCCCCCTCATAATGTCTCCACATATACAAGCTCACAAGAATATGCTCATTGGTTGTGATATTTAAATATTTTCTATTTATGAAAAATTTTCTACTAATTCTAACAATTTGAGAGTGATGTGTCGTGGTTGTTCACATGATCATTCAGGTACTTAGGCTCCTTAGGATTAGAATTAGTCATTTAACTCCACCTTGATGCAAAGAAACAATGAAAAATGTAATCTTCCTGTATGCCCAGGTGGTCAGTGGAACAGGTTGGTACAAGCAGAAAATTTCCTCTGCCACAGAGTCCTTTCAGAGTGAGAGTAAATCCTCCTCTGGTTTTGAAAAGTTTTTTGGTTATAATTTCACCAGCTTGTTAATCCTCTTTTTGCACTTTATTTTCTCTTTTAGTTTTCCAGCTGAATAGATTTCAATACTTCTATTCTGTTTTCAAAAATTATTGTCTTCTTTTTTTTATGTTTTTCTTCTACTTTATCTTTTTCTCATGGCTTCTGGGAGAGTTCTATAACCCAATATTCCAGTTAAGTAGTGTAATTTTGGATATATTTATTCTGCTACTCCATTGAATTATTTGTTTCAAAAATGTTACCTCAATTTTAGAAATATCTGATTGTCTTGCTGCATTGAATTGTTTGTTTCAAAATCTTACTTCCATTTTGGAAATATTATCTGATCATCTTGCTGCGTGCTATAAATATGTTCCTTTTTCTATGTAAGTATATTTTACTTTTATGAAACTTGTTTTACATTTCTGTACTGTTTCTACCTTTTAGTTAATTTTCCTCCATTAAAAGTTTTTCTCTTTGTTGTCTTCTAAAGTAGTTTCTATGCTACTTAAATGTCTCTTAATTTTTCCCTGTATGCCTATCTCTGTTTCTTGGAAGTAAAGGAAACAATGGATAAGCTGGCTTGCCAAATTTTGGATGGATTAAAATCCTACTGGTGAGTTTGAAGACTTTGTTTACCACTGCATTTCTTCCCTACGACAGAGTACTTTCTGGTCTCTTCACCCAGACCCTGCTCTTGTTCTGGGGTGGCAACCTTCTTTGGTATTTGTCCAGTTCTAAGACATATGAAGATTCCTCAGGTGACAGCTGGTTCCCCAATTTTTTTTGTGTCTTTCTACACCTACTGAACATCACTGCTGCCTTCAATTCTATCCTGCAGCCTCCAGTTAAAGATCCAGGTTTCCTGCCCTGTGTTACGAATAGAATGGACAGTGATTTGGGAATAAAGATTTCAAGATAGTAGATGGAAGTGAATTTGTTGCTTCTATAAATAATAAAACATCTGATATTATGAAGCAGTATGGTGTAGTAAAAGCACCTGGGATTAAAAAAGGGAAGAATCTGTGTCTATTTTCTTTTACTCATTCATTCATCAAACATTAATTGATGTATCTTTTCATTTATTTAATGGATTCTTACTGAGGACCTATTGTGGGCCAGGCACTGTTACGCTGTCCTATAAATTCAGTAGGAAGCAAAATTTTTTTTAAAAAACTGCTTTTATAGTCTAGAGGTGTCGGGAGAGGAATCTATTTATAATTTATTAGGCAAGATGAGTGCTATGATGGAAAACAAAACAAGTATATGATAGAGAATCTCAGAGGGTAGGAATGCAAGATTTGGGCAGAGACCTGAATGAGGAGAGAATGTGGGTAGGTTCAGTCAGTCTCTACCACTTACAAGCCATGAAACTGTGGGCAAGGTTTTCATGTGGATTGAATGGCACGATGTGTGTAAAGACCCATCGTATGGCATTGAGTAGGAACTCAAGAAGTCAGAGCTACTAATAATACACATTATTAATAAATCAAAGCTAACAATTGAAATGCTTTTGTGCATATCAATTAACTTTCCTATTATTAAAAATTATCTCTAATTTGTTGGAAATTCCAGAGAGACTGGCAGCAAACATGTAATAAACCTTCTTATTCATTTTGATTTTATATTGGAAGGTAATCAGTCACGGTCTTAAACATGGACGGTAAAGGTCAAAAATTCAGTTGGTAGGAAGTGGTGGATCTTAAGGGCCCTTCAAGAAAGTGTATGAATTTATGAAGTTTATAGTAAGAGGATGACTAACAAAGGATAGCGAAGTACTTTCTGATTCTAGAAAAAATAATAGAGAACTTTCTCTTGGTCTGTTTTTCTCTCTAATATGTTAAATTAGCAGAAGGCTTGGAATAATTTGGACGTATAAACTTTATAACCAAACTCTCCAGTTCTTTCAGGATTTTGATTTGCACATATATATGAGTGACCTGAATGACACCCATTCCATTTTCCAGCGCTTCTTTTGCCCTTGTCCACATGAACATTGCACATCTCATTGCTTTGTCATCACATTTGACCAAACAGAATATTATTTTGTGGCTTAATCTCCTACCATGAGGTTCAGAACTAGTCTGAATAAATTGACTGCAAGTCTGTCATCTTTAAGAGTCAAAGGTTTTCCAACAAAGAAGAAACTCAAAAGTTTGGACCAACCTGTCTAACATCACTTTCCAGAGAAGCGTCCAAAATATTTGGAGCAGCTTCAACAGTGCAATAAATATATAATTGTCGAACTTTGCTGCTTTAAAGGAAACAATACTCATTTAGATGGGTGATCTCAAATTTTTACTTTTTTTTTTTTCCCAAAGGCAATTTTACCTAGATTGTTATATATAAAGGATTAAAAACAGATTTTAATTTTTTAATTTGGTGGAGAGGAATGGTAATGGTGAAATGCCCACATGCCGTCTACTCAGGTTTTCCCTAACTTGCTAAGGCAGCCCCCAGGGGTCCATGGAACATTATTTGAAAACTACAAATTTAGAAATCTCATTTCTCTAACTCTAACTTGCAGGTAAAGAAAAAAAGATGGATGTGGTCTCCACTGATTCTTTCTCCATAACATGGGTTTACTATCCTAGATGAATGTGTTATTGCCTGTAATAAATTTTGGTTGTTGAGGAAAAAGACAAGGACATTTAAGTGTTATTATGAAGCATTTCAGTAATATGGATGGCTTCATAGCCATTCAACAATCTCTGTTGGAGAGTAGATTTACTTGAGATGGAGCGGGTGAGAGTTAAAACATAGCCATTCCCTCTATGCACTAGATACTTGCCTAGGCATAACAGTTTTGCAATGCTGAAATGTTTTACTTATGTATAATTAGTTGTGTCCACATATTCCTATTTTTATTCATTTATTCAGCATATATATTTTTAAAAATCTACTATATATCAAGACCAGTATGAGGGCTTAAGGATTAAAAAGAGAGAGAGAGAGAAGTTTCTAGGCTTTTGGCACTTAGAGAAAATACACAACACATTTTATGTTAAAATATTTATAATTATGAAGGAAAAGTATCTTTCAGCAGAGAAAGCCATTATTTTAAAGTTGGCTGGAATTACTAGAAAAATGCTTTGTTATAATATCATGGAAATAATGATATTCATTTCTTTAATTATATTTTTTTAACTCTTGATAGTTTCTACTGTGAAATTTCAGGACCATTAGTAAGAAACTAAATTGCCCTAATGAACAAATATTTTATATTATTTATTGATGTCCTCCACCTGTCTCTTAATGGTGGCTAGTATTCTTAAATACAGAGAAGACAAGCCAGTTGAATTCTGAAAGCCTGTGTGTGAAAAGTGGCCTGGGCCCTTCAGAAGGAAAGGCTGGAAATAGTCTTCACCAGTGATACTAGCTGAAATTCAGCTTTCCAAGTTATACACTTGGAAACTTTTGATGAGTGAGATGAGATATTTGTGGTAAGCAATCATGTTCTTTGCTTCGCTAGTAGCACCAGCACCATGATAAATAAATAATTTGTATTCGGTCCTTTATTTGATGGCTAATGGTTTGCAACTAAAGACTATTGACCATGAAGATCCTACCCCTAAGGGTGCTATTCCAAGAAGCATAGCTTGGGGGTCATTAAATTCTACAACTTTCACCATTACCTTAAAAAACAGACATTATGCAAAGGCAATTTATTTGCTGAATGTTTTCCAACAAATATAATATTCTATTAATTCAACCGTTGTTAGCTCCAGTGAATGACAGTTCACAGCTGTTTTTCTCTGTCCTACTTAGATGCAAGTTTTCAGGAGAGCACACCATTGCCCTTAGAGTTGATTCAAAATTTTGTTAAGGATGTTGTGATTTATTATCCAGGATGACTCATGTGAAACAATCTCTTAAGAGATGACTCAGTGGTATTTAAAGAAATTCTGTTATGTTAACCAGAAGCAATTTTGTTGGCAAGAGTACTCCTTCTTTGAACTGTTTTATAACATTGGCCAAGAGTATATTAGCTGTGATCAATTCTTATGTAGGCTCTGGTGCTGCTGGTTCTTTAGATGGTGCTTACAAATGCAATGATACTTTATTAGCTCAGACCTTACTAATTCTTGATGTGGGACAATTTCCAAAAGAAATTGGCCGAAGTTTACTTATTCTTATCACTCAAAGAAATGGATTGCTGAACAAAATAACAGTCTTAATAAGAGTTTTGGAATAATTTTGATTGAGAAAGAAAATATACTGGCACTTAAAACATCTGTCAGGCTGAAAATTATTATCAGTTTCATTACCTGTACCTTTAAAACTATTATCTGAGTGATCTTAATTTCCTTACCTATAAAACAGTGATAATGATTATACCTATTTCTTAGCATTTCAACTCCTTCATTCATGAAATGGTGGGAATGATGGAGGCTGCATCACATAATTATTGTGTGTGATAATGGGTTAATATGCATAAAGTGCTTTGGTACCTGGAATATACCATTCTTCCAAAGGTTTAGCTGTTTTGAAAAGTTATTAACAAGATGCTCACTACTCTTTTTTAGTAATATAAGACATTATTTCTGGGCGTTGTTCAACCATCTGAGAAAAATTTTAGTTATACCGCTATTCATTATAATGGTGTGAATCACATTTATACATTTTACAGTGATACACATATTCTAAAATAGGCATTTCACTAATATAGATTTTATTGTATTAATGAAAAATTCCCCCATTCTAGTTTTTATGGGAAGAATCTGAATTGCACCTACAAATTATGCCATAATTATTGTGTATTATAACCTCAATTGTATGCTGGAAAGAGCATCAAAATTAAAGTTGGAAAACTACCTATTATCTATAATGTTCACTATTTGGGTGATGGGTACACTGAAC